>OZ024796.1:38882944-41578962 GCA_964017045.1 Omphiscola glabra
GATTTTGTTCTACTCGCAATTTCCATCTTGTTCGGTGGTTTGCCCTAATTGCTTTCTTCTATTTTTTTACACACTTGACATTTTCGATCAGTTTATCGTCTCGCTGCATTCTAGCTGTATTAACATCGCACCTGCATTCATGAGGGCATTCATGTAAGAGCTCCAGAGCTTGCGGGATTTAAAAAAATTATAATCCTTCTTTTGTCGATATATTTGTTTAATAAAAATTTAATACTAAAAAGTAGCAAATGATAGTATAGCCTGTGTGCTAACCTAGTTTGTGTCTATCACTCACCCCACCCCCATACACTTTTTATTATTTTTTTGTACTGACTCTGTGCTACCATTCCTTTCTACTCCACCCTCCCCTCTCCTGAATGGGAAATGGTTGTACACGTCCTAATTTGTTCTAAAGAATGCTATCGAGTGATGCAATTTTTATTCTTTATTTTCTGTTGGATTCTAACACACTCTTTGTAAAAAAAGCCGGCAACTTTAAAGTCGGGAGAAATTTTTTGCTAATCTTCCTAGACATTCACGAGGCTAACAAGATTGTACTCTTTGTATATATATATATATTTGTATCTTTCGATGGTTATTCTTTTTCACTTTAGCTTTAAGCTATATAGTTTTTATTTCCGTGTGTTTGATTTTAAATATTTTTTTACAAATATGTAATAGTATATTTAAATTCAATACTGTTAATATCACTTGCTTTGGTATCATTTTTCTTTCTTTATTGGGTTTCAGTCCTTTTTTACGTACTGTTAGAAAACGAACCAAATCTTAAAAACAGATTAAACTTAAGAACATTAAAGAATTGTATAGTTAGTTTTTATATGTCCTTGAAAGAAGGTATATTTAAAAAAAAATTAAAAGCTATACTTGTGTCAGGTTTGCTTGTCGCCTTTTAGTGCCCGTCGTGTTTTGTCAGTGATTTGATTTAGGTCTTTTAAAAAGAGTGTTGGCGCTCTACGTCAACGGCAGTTAGTCTTTATGAATGTCCATGTTTGTTTGTTTGTTTGTTTTAATGCATTCAGTTTTATTCGAAATTTTTTTTTATTAAAAACCTATTTCTTAATGAATGCAAATTTGGGGAATAAGCCGTTTAAACGACTTTATGAATATGCGTCTTAAGTAGCTGTACTGTAATTCCAGCATTTTAAATGAGCATGCGCGTTTGTTTGAACGGTGCATCGCTCCAACTGCCATCGATTTCCCAGTATTGACAAGTTAGATAACTTGGGCCGTTGTAGTTGAAATGTTTCTCTCGACAGGGGAATTAGTATTCACAATTAACCAATTAGTTCCACTTGCACGTAACTGGTTGTAAATGGGGGAACGAGTTTGAAACAAAAAATGAAGAAAATCTCCAAGAGAGCTGTAATACAACAGCATCATGTAACGCGGCGTTGATTTCTACTATAACGACATTCCGCTGATCTGGAATGTTACACTGTACATAGTAAAAAAAAATTAGCTTTTCATAAAAAATAAATAAAGCGATTTGGTCTCCAAATACTTATCAAGAATCTTCATGGGATCCCTTGATTCTACACAGCAGGGGTTAAGGAACAGTGTGTCAATGAGACCTGAAGCTGTTCTCCGGGGAGGGGAGGGTTGTGGAGGCTTTTTAAATAAGTTTAATGCGTTGAAAGTGTACTTAGTTCAGATTTCATTTTAAAAAAAACCTTACCGTGATGTTTGAAATGCAGCCTCATCCAGGTAAAGGGTATTTCTTTTATCCAAACTATTGTTACTTCTGCTATTGTAAGGCATGTTGCTTCGTCTCCATCGAACAATTGTGGGGGAGTTTTCCCACTGAGCTGTCCAATATCTTCTGAAAGTAGATCATGGATACTTTGTCTGCGCTGTTCTTCGAACTAAGAAGAACTTACGTAAATAGCCTTTTGACTGGGCCTAAAGAAAATTTATTGCACATAACTGAAAAGAAAATGCATTCTTTTCCCACGAGCTTTCCCCCCCCCCCCCCACACACAAAAATAGCTACGACATGAGCCATTGACCCCTTCATCACAAGACATATACTAATCACGGAAGTTGTCGATAAGATATAAATTAGGAAGTTACATATCCATTTTTTACGGAATTTAATGTGAGGACTGATAATTTTACGGAGCGTTTGAAAGGTTATCTTTACTGAAACAACTGTATGGGTAAAAATATTAGAAGTGCCGCTTTGAAAAATATTAGTGATCGGAATAAAAGCCAAGGGTATAGATTTAATGGATTCCCAATTCTCAAGTAGACTTAATGAAATGAAACAAATCAATATAGCATCAAAACAGTGACTAATAGGGGCCTTAACTGGACTACTACTGATGTATTCCTTTTTTAAAAAGACGAATTTCAATGCATAATATTAAACACTTTAATTTATTTTCAGTTTTAATGTGTGATGTATGCATGGCCTGTTTATGCATTCATATTGGGTGCTAACCGATTTTATCCATTTCACCTGGTTAGTGCCGAACAAATCAGTTTTAATTTTCTTTTCATATAAAGTGACAAACAGATGCAAGGTTCAGATTTGCTATTCATTAACCCGCATGCTCATCACCATTGTTGTTAACTGTAATCAATACCAATGGTTCACTCACCGTACTGACACTGAGGGCCGAACCATCCTTGGGCACAGCCACTCGGACAATTTCCGTCACGTGCACATTTGTTCTGTTTACAGTGGCATTGGTATTTGCATCCAGGGCCAAACCAGCCAGTGCAGTTTCTTGTGATGAATACCAGATCTGACATAAACACAATACTTTGAACGCGTGTGTTGCCATAAACTATCTCAGTGTATGCATACGTTTCGAAACAAACCGCTCACATCCCCATTAAAAAACGAAAATGCACCTCATAATGTTCAGATAAATCTTTAAGCGAGACTCAATTTGTGAAGAATGAAAAAAGAAAGAAAAAAATGCATCTCATACAATCTGTAGCTTATTATTTACTAGTTTAAAGTCTATTTCAAATAAACAGAAATTACATTTACCGATTAGCCTGACGTAAACCCAGAGGTAACCCAGTTTTTTAGCCAGAGTTATCTGCTCAAAGATTAACAAATAAGTTAAATTTATAGTGTCAAGAATTCGGATTTAAGGTTAAAGACATTTTGAAAAAAAAATCCCTTAAACAAAATTCAAAATGAAGATTTAAAATAAGAAATGTTTATATTTTTCTCTGGCACCACGCTGACGTTTTCGCTAACACGCCTGGGAGGGAAGCTTAAATTAAGAAATCTGAAAAGGGCTAGACTGCACTACATCTTGTATCAATCAACAGCTAATCATTTATCAAAGTAGCACAGTATTTCAAAGACAAATGTCTCGGTACAAAAGAAACAAAAAGGTACGGTTAACAAATCATATCTAAAGAATACAAACCAAAATAGCAGGATAAATAAGCCGAAGGAGGGAACAAAAATGGCTTCAGGGAAAACACACATATAATGGGTTGTGTTTTTTAAACGTTCGATTAACTTAAAATATGTTATAAATATTTATTTTTCGAAATATGTAAATCAAGGATCATGATAACTGTAAAAAAAAAATTGCTCTGGCCAAACCAAGTAGCTTTATAAAAAAAGTGCTCTGGCCAAACCAAATAGCCTTATAAAAAAATTGCTCTGGCCAAACCAAATAGCCTTATAAAAAAATTGCTCTGGCCAAACCAAATAGCCTTATAAAAAAATTGCTCTGGCCAAACCAAGTAGCCTTATAAAAAATTGCTCTGGCCAAACCAAGTAGCGTTATAAAAAATTGCTCTGGCCAAACCAAGTAGCCTTATAAAAAATTGCTCTGGCCAAAACAAGTAGCCTTATAAAAAAATTGCTCTGGCCAAACCAAATAGCCTTATAAAAAAATTGCTCTGGCCAAACCAAGTAGCCTTATAAAAAATTGCTCTGGCCAAACCAAGTAGCCTTATAAAAAATTGCTCTGGCCAAACCAAATAGCCTTATAAAAAAATTGCTCTGGCCAAACCAAGTAGCCTTATAGAAAAAATCTCACTAATCAGCTCGAAAATATTTTTAAAAATTATAACAACACAAATTAATTATTCTTCATCTAAGAAAGATTAAACAGCATTTTTTCTTTAAATTAAAAACTTGACCTTCTTACCTCCCTGGGGTAAGACATTGGGGTAAGCTGAACAATATGAAACAAGAATCATCAGATTGCTCAACTTCATTTTAGTTCCAAAGAGAAGTGCAAGTCAGAAAGTCATCAACTAACACGTTGAGAAGTATGGATGATCTTGACTGTGTTTTTGTAAATCAATAATTATCTGTCAATTAGCAGATTCATTACGTAGTATTTTAGATCCTCATTTATTTTTTTAAAATCTTTTTTTATTATTATTTAAAATCAAACTGAAGTTACAAAAAACAAACAAATTGTTCTTCTTCATGTAATACACCCAACTGTGATATAAAATAAACGGTTAATCAGTCCAGTGGTCAGTGCCTTGATCCATCATTTCGTAGCCATTTGTTTCATGCAAATAACATCCCGGAATCAGTTATACAACTATATATATATATATATATATATATATATATATATATATATATATATATATATATATATATATAATCTGCTATTTATTTGCCATCAGACTTTCAGGAAAATATTTCCACACTTTGTTTTAAAGAGACACTTCCAGTTCAGGAAATGTAGTAAGTATATGCAAATGCATAATGACCAGGATGATAATTGCTCAAATCAAGAGACCCAAATTCTACATCTACTATTAAAATTTATCGGGAAAAAGTATGTACGGAAGTTAAATGAAGTGAGTATTTTTTTTACAAGGCATGAGTCGGGCACTAACCGAAACAGACCCAAAAAAATGCGTTGGTTTATAGGCACATTTTACATGAATTAAATAAATAATAATAGAAAAATATAAAGATATTTTAAATAATTCTTTTAAACACGCTTTTCCAAAAAATTTACTAAAAGTATTAAAAAAATGTTGCCCCCAAAACTTCAGTGTTGTTACAGTCATATGACTTAAAAAGCGAGGGGAGGGTGTGGAGGGGGGCCCCGCATGAACTCAATGTTCTTTCCAAAATTGCAAAGGACTGCACGCAGTGGTCTGGCTAATTTTATTCCACTTGTCAAGATAACGATCGTTGCGAGAATACAATGGAAACGTATGCTTTCCTTTTATCAAAACACGCGACATCATTTTATTTCATAGGCGCCTTAGGGTCGGTTCACACGGTCAAATTCTCCTTCCAGCTTTTGATGCAATTCGTGTATGAAGCCTTGTCACAACTTTCAAATTAATATTTGATCGAATTCCCCCCCCCCCCCCCCCAAAAAAAAAAAGAAACCTACGCACAAAATAGTGCGTTCATACAACAATTTGACGCGAAATTCGATCGTGTGAACTGACGCTTCAGCTGTTTACTAAAGTTACATTAAAATCCCAAAATTGTCAGATTGCACGACACATGTGACAAAAAAACGTGACTGCCATTTCTATTCCTTTAACGATTTGAAGAATATATATAAGTCTGCTCTGATGCCGGATATTTTCCAAATGTCCGACCCTGTTTTTAAAGGCCGCTTTGATTCCAGCGTTTGATAAATACTTTCATACATATTGGTAGTCGCATTTGTAACGTTATCTTGAAGGAAAACCTCCCTTCATGGATTAATTGTGACTGTGTTCGGCGAGACAGGGCCGTGCTAAACGGGGAAAGGTGTGTGGTGTAGGTCCCAGGAGCCTTAACCAAAAGGTACACAAATACCAACAACTTTTTCCTAAGCATGTCCGTGGGCCAATTATTTTACCGAAATTTTTTATTTGACCTACTCATATTTATAACCAGACCTAGACTAGGTCAAACAAACGGATGTAGGTTGTATCTGTAAATTAACGTACATAACACGTGTTTATGGCAGTCATTGTATTTCCAAAATCAACAAAAACAATTTTTGGGGGATGGCTTCCCCTAGAAGTACTGCAATACTCAGTGGCCCCTTTTTTAAAGTCTGCCCTTGCGGGTCTCTCGTCCCGACCCAGGCTGATGTTACGGACTGTTATTAATTTGGAGAATTTAATCTCTTTTTTAAGTGTATGGTTCGTTCTAAAACAGTACATAACAAAAGACGATACCAAAGGATAAATACAATAAACAAATAATACGATACTCAAAACCAGGACTAATTACAATTCATAAAATTTTTATGTGAGAATTGTAATAAATTACAACATCAAAAAAATATGATTAAAACTATCGACTTAAAGTTTGGGACAAGGTTAATGAAAATACAATGTGCAAACTTTGTACAATGAGGAAAAGAAATATACACACATACACACACAGTAAACAAAACACTGTCTAGTAGTACAATAATAAAACAAGTCTCGTGATAAATGATCTGCCTGCCTTCATTCAATCTTTGGCTTTTTTTATAGTCTATTTCTGTTAGATTATTCCAGAAATAGAATACGCATTGTAACTGCTTCCAGCATACTCCAGATTATTCGATAATATTTGGCAGAAACAGACTACTAATTTTAGTTAGTTATAACAAGGTCAAAATGGATTATTTTTAGTAAGCCTCTCCTAATAATAGCGCAGTGTAGTTTCATAGGGGCTATGCACGAGGAAAGCGTGCAGCAAAACACGTCACCTACATAAAATTTACCATCAACTGTTACAGGTACTTCATTTAAGGCTTCTCACTTACGAAATCACCAAGAGTGTCAAATAATTCCACACACCGTTTCAAGCAGTTTCTATTCTAGAGCCATCTTACTTCAGTGTGAAATAAAAGTCTCACATGGTTTGCATTTTGTTATCCACAAAATAGCTTGAAGAGACGTTCACATTTGACATTACCTTTAATAGCATTAATACACTTTATAACTGAATTTAGTACTTCATTAAGAACAGGCGAAATATTTTTAGCTACCAAGTTTTCCCTTATGAACAACACATTGCACCAGAAGCATTTCTGGATTCTCAACCTTCAACAATTTATAGCAGCCATTTTTTTTGCCCATCATATTAGGGGGACCATCTGCTGCACAATATGTTATATTTTATTTTTCATTGGTAATATTATTGACGTCTGAGTAATTTGTCAGCTTATAATATACATCTTTGGTGGTGTTGGTGCTTTCTAATGATTTACAGAACAAAATTTCTTCAGCAAAATCTCCTTTATCAAAATAATCTTACGTAAGTAATCAGTACGGCCTCGCTGTATCTCAAAGTTGATTCATCCATTTGCACTGATAATTTTTTTTCCTTCAGCTTTTCAAAGAGTACTATTTCAAAATCTTCACTCATTTCATCTTTTCTTCTGCTGAAAGTGTTGTTACTGAGTGGCGTATCTTTCAAGTCTTTGTCATCTTTTCCCAGAACAGTTTTGAGAAATGCTGATATTGATTGATTGATTAAATTTCTCTCCTATTGTATGATTTTTTCAAGATTTAGCTATGAGTAAAGAAATTTCATATGTTGCCTCAAAAGTACGATTGACAGTTGCAGTATGAGCAGTAAACAGACAAGAGTAAGATTGACAGTTGCAGTATGAGCAGTAAACAGACAAAAGTACGATTGACAGTTGCAGTATGACCAGTAAACAGAGACTTTAAGGGTGTTCTTTTAACCATTTTTTTTTTAAGTTTGAAATGAATTTAAATCTGAAATAATATGACAACTATGTTTGGCCTACCAATGCGCTTCAAGACGGATGATTTTAAAGCTTTAGGCAGCTCATTTTTGAATTGCCCACCTAAACAATCAATTTCCCATTCCCCCCCCCCCCCCCATGTGGGCGTGGGCCCCACGTTTGGAAACACCGGAATACATCCATCAAAACAGAAAGTTCAACATCACAATCAATTTCAGGTTTCATATGGAAGATAAAAAAATATTAAATGTGTGATGCCACACTAGATGTTTAACCTCCCCCCTCCCGTGTCACGAACTGTAACACTTTATTACCCCCCCCCCACTCCGGAGCGTGACGTACTTTCTGAGTTCATAGACATTAAGCAGAGAATATGCAATCTAGATTTCCATTACAACTCAATGGTTCGATGATATTCCTTGATTGATAACTCTTCTCGCTCGTGTACGTTTTCTCATAGAGAAAACTTAGGATCAAACGATGCTATTTGCAGGACATCTATAATCAGATATGGGAAGGGTGTTGCATCCGTACGATTGAGCTTCTCACTTCAAATCCGTCCACACGTTCATAATAATCTGATAATCCACACGTTCATAGTAATCTGATTAAAACTAATCGCAAGACCTATTCAAAGATCAACGTAAACTTAAATCCGAGGCACCTATCATCTGGTGGTACAATAAAAGGGCTTGTCATTTCCCAGACCGGAAAACGTCATATCGCAGTAGGTAATGTTACTATTTTTAGACAATTTTCTTTTCATAAAACACAATATCTAACAACGTATTTCCGCGTACACACAGCAGTAACAATTTCTTTGTAACATTTTACGTAAAACAAAGCTGTTATCACGGTTTTCGTCTCGGTTAATACCCAATATGCTGGCTCACATTAACGTAGAAGTACCGGACAGCTGTTGACAGGGCCGGATTTACAGGCAGGCCGACCAGGCCGTGGCCGAAGGGCCCCGCGAAATAAGGGGACCCAAAATTGGGAGTAGTAGATAAAAAAATAGATATTTTTGAATAAAAAAACTTAGCAATATTTTTTATTTTTCAAAATGGGGCCTCAAATTTTTGTTGTCCTAGGGCCCTTAAAATTGTAAATCCGGCCCTGGCTGCTGAGAGATTGGCCAAACGGATTGCCGGGATGTTTTGTTAATATCTGAAAATGGGACTGGTCAGATCAGACGGCTGTATGCTCTATTAATAGATTTTCGACAATAAAAGACAAACATATTTTCTACTCTCGGTTCATACAGCAACTGCCGAACAAATAGCGCGTACTCAAAGACAGTTTAAACCTTACGTCAGAGATATGACATAAAAATGACGTTACGAAAACGTCACACGCCTGATGGCGCCAAAACGTTCATTTACGAAGCTAACACACACGAATCAATGCGCAAATAAAGCACAACGTTCGGTGCGCAACGATTACACAAGTCAATGTCAATACTCAGTGAAGGTATGTCACAACGTCTTGTTATTAAGCAGTTATTTCAATAAAACAGGGGAATTCCGCTGAAAAGCAAAGGCGAGCCAAATAAGTGAGCACAGTCAATGACTAGTTACAACCGTTGATTTTTTTGTTTATTTGAATTAAAAAATATTGGTACCAAATAAGAATTAGTAAGTATAATCTTTCTCTACCCTGAAATAATGCCCAGTAACCATTGGCGTACATTCAATTAATGATGCCCGTGTAGAACTCTCAAATTAACACCCTCCTCGCTCTTGTCTATTATGTTATAGTGTTAGAAAATTAACTAATGTGCCGCCTTCGCCGAGCCCCCATGTGCCCGAACTTGTCCCAATGGCCCCGCTTTTAACCCATAAAATCATGGTAACCTACATTTTCTGGGTATACAATACTCCGCATATCCGGGTTTCCAGGTAAGCACCCAGGTCAGCCTAACTTAAGAAGCTCAAAGCCAATGATATTTCAGTGACAAGTAAGAAAATATGTTGAAGTGTGGATTTCTAGGATCTTGCGCGAAAAAAAGGTGTGGGGGGGGGGGGTCCAATTGAGTGGGCAGTGTATTATAAACATGTTTTGTATCATTTTGTCTCTTTGAACAATGACTTTAAGATTTAAGGATATGCAACAAACGAAAAATTTAATTGACCTAGGATACGAAAAGAAAAATGGTGACGTTAAAAAATGCATTTCTTTTTAACAGAAGCTCCGACTTTCTTAAAATGTGTTTTATATTTTACAAAATATAAATGATGATGAATAAGTTGGTTTTAACCTTTTTTTTTGGGGGGGGGGGGGGGGGGGAGAAACTACCGAGCAAGTAAGTGTGTGTTTATAGTAACTGAGACGTGAAAGGAACACTGCGATGCCACTAAGAACTGCTTCAACAGAAACCGAAACTAAGCTGAAAGTTCAAAATGACTTTCGGCCAAAAGCTTAACGAGACTTTCGGCCGAAAGCAAAAGCTTAAAGTGACTTAAGGCCGAAACCGAAGCCGAAACTGAATTATTTAGGTATTTCGACATTCGTTCACGCATACATTCTTCATACATTAAAAAATGATGGGGGCAAGTATCAATGTTTACATTCTTTTTTAAAATAAAAAATTGAGATCATCATGAATATTAATAAATAAATGTTTAATAAATACTTTGGCTTTTACCATATTAAAAAGTAATTTAAACTTCTTAAAAATATTTTTTAAAGTTGTATGGTAAAATAAAATTTGGACGGGGGGGGGGGGGGCAAAATTCATGCCAATTAGAACCTTCAGTGTCCATTGCTTTTATAATATAGTTACATTCTAGAACATACACCTACAATAATTATTGTGGCTCTAATAGAGCCAATTGTCACCAAAATTATCAGTTATGAAAGCTATAAAAATATTACAACAATTTTTCGCAGTTATCGTCCTACTAATGCTTTGTGTTTTCATAAATAGCAGCCAAGATATATTCGCTGAATTAATATTCAGCCTAGTACCAACACATTAGTCTTACCGTGCTGGTGATGTAATTCGTTCGTTTTGAAAAACTTAAAACAAAAATAATGATATAAATATTACCATCTCGTTAGTTTTTCTTCCACAAAACTGTTTACATTTGCCTAGGACCTAATTGAAATTTTATATTTTGGAAATATAGGACAAATAGGTAATCCTGCAACTGTGATCAGCGAGTATTAATCATATAACATAGAATGACTGCAAGACCTCGAGTAAAAATGAATATCGGATTGCCGGCCTAGAGACAGACAGACAGCCTGACTTCTGGTAGATGACCGATGACCTCATTCACTTTCGGCCGAAACCGAAATTAAACTAAAAGTTAAAATATTATGTTTCGGCCGAAACCGAAACTAGGCCGAAAATGATCAAATGGCAACTTGTGGCGCCGAAACCGAAGCCGAAATTCGGTCGGTTTCTAGTTTGTTTATAAATGTATACATTATCTATGCATGTTTGTATTGGGTAATGGGTGCTTTTGTCGACTATGTGTTCAATTACTGCCCTTTGATTTAAAAAAATGAAGATTGTGACCTTTGGAAAATTACGTTGTTCAGTTTTTATTATCAGTCATGATTTATTACTAAGTTTACATCAACTCTAATCAATGAGATATCCAATAATGACCATAGTTGCAGTCATCCTCTAATCAATGAGATGTCCAATAATGACCATAGTTGCATTCATCCTCTAATCAATGAGATGTCCAATAATGACCATAGTTGCATTCATCCTCTAATCAATGAGATGTCCAATAATGACCATAGTTGCATTCATCCTCTAATCAATGAGATGTCCAATAATGACCATAGTTGCATTCATCCTCTAATCAATGAGATGTCCAATAATGACCATAGTTGCATTCATCCACTAATCAAAGAGATATCCAATAATGACCATTGTTGCACTCATCCACTAATCAAAGAGATATCCAATAATGACCATATTTGCACTCATCCACTAATCAATGATATATCCAATAATGACCATAGTTGCACTCATCCACTAATCCATGATATATCCAATAATGACCATAGTTGCACTCATCCACTAATCCATGATATATCCAATAATGACCATAGTTGCACTCATCCACTAATCCATGATATATCCAATAATGACCATAGTTGCACTCATCCACTAATCCATGATATATCCAATAATGACCATAGTTGCACTCATCCACTAATCAATGAGATATCCAATAATGACCATAGTTGCAGTCATACCTTGAAACACTCTGCCTTAAAAAAAAGTAAAAACATTTGCCTTGGAAGTTAGTAACAAAGTGCTTGTTATTAACTGATAGTATTAATAAAAGAAATAGCCCCTCCACCATGGGAACATTCACCCCTCACCTGTGTGTAAGTAACGCCACTTAGGTCACGGATGTTGAAAATAAAATTTTGGTTGGCTTTGTGTGTAATACCTACATACAATACAAATGTGATACGGTGATTAATAAGTGTTTTCCAGCAATACAAATGTAACGTCACTTAAACATTCTAGGCAGTAGAAGCGCCCACGGGACGACTCTGCTTGAGTATCAGATATCTGTACATTTTGATGATCCTGATCTTTTTAAATAAAAAAATACCAAGTTATATCCTTGACACATATAAGCTGAGAGAGTTTTTTCTATAAAAGTAGCTCGGTGCGTATCATTGGTGTGGGTGCGATTCTTGCTTCCTTCGGCGACACATCGAAAGCCTTGAAATAATTGCCAGCTGACTTCTTATCACAACCGAACTCATTCGACATGGCGGTAAGTTTGTTTTTTATTTTTTCGCTTTTTTTTTTTTCCTTTTTGTTTTGTTTTGTTTTTGTTGTTGTTGACATTTTTTTTCTTGGTTTTCAAAATCTCACAGGACTTTCACGTGAGCTTACGCTTTGAGTGTGCCGTGCACACCTATTTATTGAAGAGCTGAAATGTTCCGTTGAATGTTTAAGCATAAACTTTAAAAAAACAAAATTATTTGCATTGTTATGTTTATTTAACTGACCATGTAAAAAAAAGTCAAAGACATATTTAATGTGTACTCCCTCGTTTCAATGATCTCAGCATTCATCCCCACCCTTCCCCGCATTTTTTTTTTCCAAAATTGTCTTAATTTTTTTTCTTCTCGATCTCCTATTGCATTCTTCTTGAGCAAATTTCAAGTTGAGTTCAATCCCTACCAAAGCCCAATCAAGCAACAACAAAAAAACATCACCTTCACCATATGGAGATGGGATTGCAGATGGGATCTCGTCGACCTTGTATGACAACTCATCTAACAGAAGGATATTCTGAATTCAAACCCTGAGATGGAGTCCCGTAGGCGGATAACTCTGGTAAAAAAAATTCAAATTTTACGGAATTTCAAAAATTGTTCTCTGATCCTTGTCTTTTCAGTGCAAACCCCTCGTCTACCCCATCCCACAGGGACCACTGCCAGGAAAGAAGATAACCATCCGTGGAACACCAAAGCGTGACGCCAGCAGGTACGCCGATCGAAAAACTTACAATTTGTGCGTAAACAAGCGCTCTAAAGATTGAATAAAATAAAAGATTTAGAAAGGGCTCTATCAGTGAAGAGATGAAAGGCAACTAATTCAATGTTCAATAAATGTTACCTTATGAACGCGCAACACGTTTGACGCGTCCCAAATTACATCTTCCATCACGATGTGCAGGGAATCTCAAACCGAAATTTGCGTGTGTTGATAGTTAAGTATGTAAAAAGAAAACAATGACATAATACTGACATGTCATTATTTTCTATAATAATCATTTTAAAACAAGTTGATCCATTGAGAGACCAACATAAAAATAGTAATACACAGCCAGTGACGTAAAAAAGGTTGGTGACGCCACGGGCGAGTCAAGATTTGTTTCCCTCCCACTATGCAGCTAGTCGAAAATGCCGCTCCCCTATGTAAAGTAAAAATGTGCCGCCTGGGGCTCATCCCCCCACCCCCTGAACCCCCTATTCCTACGCCACAGTGTTGGCTTCACCCTCCTTAGTATCTCGCACCCCTTTGTTATAAAAAGGTGGTGTGTTGGTCAATTCAAACTCAATGCATTATGCCCCTCGCAATACACTTAATCTCACCCACCCCACTCTCACCATCACATCAAAATGAAGTAGAAAAAAATCTTGCATTGCCTCTGGAAAAATAATTATAAACAATCAATATGAAAAGTAACTTTGATAAACAATACGAAAAATAACTTTGATAAACAATATGAAAAGTAACTTTGATAATCAATATGAAAAGTAACTTTGATCAACAATATGAAAAGTAACTTTTATAATCAATATGAAAAGTAACTTTGATAATCAATACGTTGCTCGATGAAATAATACTTTGTTGTATATAAAAACATTCTCAAATTTTATCATACTCCCCCCCCCCACACACACAGTTTCAGCATCAACTTTGTTCTCGGGACAAACTTCGACTGCGACGTTGTGGCCTTTCACTTCACTGTCAGATTTGATTCCAGTTCCGTCGTCTGCAACGATAAGACGACGCGCGGGTGGGGCAAGGAGGAGGTTCATGACAGTAGCTTCCCCTTTTGTCAAAGTGCCCCTTTCGCAGTTGAGTTCCTGATTGACCAAAGTGGATACAAGGTAATTGTTACACTTTTTTAATTCATTTTTTTGGCTTCACATATTGAAACTATAGATTCTTTTCTTAAGTGTAGAGTAGCATGGTTCACACCGAAAGTCTTATGAAGCCATAAGTGGTAATATTTTCTTTTGACATTGAACATGTTAAAAGTCGAGGCTGACCTTATATGACGCTTCGGCCCTTATAAAACCATATTTAAAAAGGTACATATAGAAATTATACATATTAGTGCATATTGAGATTGTACATATAAGTAAATATAGATATTTTACATGTAGGTGCATGTAGAGATTGTACACGTAAGTGCATATAGAGATTGTACATATACGTACATATAGAGATTGTATATAGAATTACATATAGATATTGTACATATAAGTACATATAGAGATTGTGCAAATACGTACCTATAGAGATTGCACATATACGTGCATCTAGAGATTGTACAAATACGTACCTATAGAGATTGCCCATTTAGTGCATATAACATTTTTTTAAAATACAAGTTATACTTTTCTTGATGAAAATAAAAACAATAATAAGAGATATTATGATTTTTTAAAGAATGTATCTACTTTATCTCTCGATGTTGATGTTTCATAAGATTTATTGTTCAATTGGGATACCAATGTTTCATTTAGAATAGTCATGACTTAGCCAATGAACACTTCGAACCAATGAATTAGTTTTAAGTTTGAAGTAATAAAGTGAGTTGTATGTGCATCATCAAAATTGGTTTTCGAATGATGACTGTCACCTTGATGGGCATGGGCAGTGGCGTACCCAGGGGGGCGCCTCTCCTACGCCATTGAAAATACGCCGTCAAGAAAAGCCTCCAGGTTTCTCTGTCGCAGCCCTCGCGGTTCTGCTGGTATACCATCTGAGCCATCCACTGAGCAGTTCTCTTGGTATACCATCTGAGCCATCCACTTTGAGCAGTTCTCCTGGTATATCATCGGTGCCATCCATTATGACCAGTTCTGCTGTTATCTATCTGTGACATCCACTTTTTGAAGTTCTACTGGTATACCATCTGAGCCATCCATCCACTTTCAGCAGTTCTACTGGTATTCTATCTGAACCATCCACTTTGAGCAGTTTTACTGTTAAACTATATGTGTCATCCACTTTGAGAAGCTCTGCTGGTACGCCATCTGAACAATCCACTTTGTGCAGTTCTGCTGGTATACCATCTGAAGGTATCCCACCACTTGTGATTTTCGGAAGTGTAATCCCAGATTTGCTTACTTATCTATTTATTTTCGTTTGACTTTTGTAAATGTATTGGTCTATTCCGTAATTGCACATGTCTGCCATTTCCTGTAGATTATACATCTATACAACAAGCTAAGAGTGATTGTCTCTGTCTTGTAGACTACACATCTATACAACAAGCTAAGAGTCTTTGTCTCTATCTTTAACTGTTTTTAAGCTGTCATATTCTTTTTGGCCGAAACATTCACCGTCTGCTATTCTGTCCTACTGTTTTCCTCTACCAGTTATACATTTCTTATTGCCTCAACCTAAAGGCAGTCATCCATGTATTTTAATTGTAAAATTTATTGGCATGTCTGCGATTGCCGAGAGAATTTCTGGTTTCCCTTTTGGTGCCGGATGATGACGTTGTGTAAAGTATTCGACGCATCTCTGCGTGTGTTCTTCTGTACCTATCATCTTTTCAAACACTTTATCGTCAACTAGCGCAATTTTTTAAAAGAAAAATTCTTGTTTTGAAAAGCGCTTTCAAGTCTTTGACGTTTCCTATGAATTATGCTCCGACTTAATATTATTGATATTCTTTATGTATTGACATAGGTTCGTTAATATGTTTAAAGCTTTAAAAAAAAAAAACTTTTTTGGAGATTATATCATATTCTGTGTACGCTGCTGGATTCTCTATTTTCGATCTACTTTGCATGCATTTTGGATGTTTTGGCTGTCATATCTCCTGTTTGCTTAACTGATCACTTTGATATTCATACTGTGTGTCGGTAGCCCCCCCCCCCTTAACCCCACCAATACAAAACTTATTGTCAGTGCATGATTAATTCCATATTCCCATGGGCTTCACTGTCCGTTTAACTTATAGCCCGAGATCTCAAGTTCTGTTGATCAAAGCAAGGATTTTTTCCTCTCTATTTCTCCTCTCTATTTCTCCTCTCTATTTCGCCTCCCTATTTCTCCTCTCTATTTCTCCTCTCTATTTCTCCTCTCTATTTCTCCTCTCTATTTCTCCTCTCTATTTCTCCTCTCTATTTCGCCTCCCTATTTCTCCTCTCTATTTCTCCTCTCTATTTCTCCTCTCTATTTCTCCTCTCTATTTCTCCTCTCTATTTCGCCTCCCTATTTCTCCTCTCTATTTCTAATCTCTATTTCTCCTCTCTATTTCTCCTCTCTATTTCGCCTCTCTATTTCTCCTCTCTATTTCGCCTCCCTATTTCTCCTCTCTATTTCTCCTCTCTATTTCTCCTCTCTATTTCTCCTCTCTATTTCGCCTCCCTATTTCTCCTCTCTATTTCTCCTCTCTATTTCTCCTCTCTATTTCTCCTCTCTATTTCTCCTCTCTATTTCGCCTCCCTATTTCTCCTCTCTATTTCTCCTCTCTATTTCTCCTCTCTATTTCTCCTCTCTATTTCTCCTCTCTATTTCTCCTCTCTATTTCTCCTCTCTATTTCTCCTCTCTATTTCGCCTCCCTATTTCTCCTGTTCCTTTTAAAGAATCTTAAGGTTGTGCCTCTCCCGCTGCTTTTTAAATTTTGTTTCTGATTCTTCCGTTTCAATTTTGTCCCCGTTGCATCTCGGAGGACTGTTTTTTTAGGCGACGATTGCATGGCTAACTTACCTTAGACGTACATGATGCTGCTTGCCTTCATTTTCAAAAGTAAAAATAAAAAATAATGAAAAAAAAAAATTTATACTCTTTCAGGTGTCAGTCAATGGCAATTTTTTCGTCAGTTTCAACCATCGCGTGCAAGCAGGAGAGTGTAACAACTTTCTGATCATCAAACAAGATGTTGATGTGACCGACGTCACCTTCGGTTAACTAGATAAACCAATCTTCTATCATTGTGGGAAGTATAAAAAAATAATTTATATACGTCTCTATCTATTTCAATTCATAATGTTTACATTTTAATTTAAAATATAATAAAAAAGTTTGTCTTGTGTATAATTGTTAAACTGTATTGTCAGTTCCATAAGTATGTTTCCCACATTTGAAATATCAATAAAGAAAAGTATATTTAAAAAACTTTATTTTTCTTATTTGTGTAAAGCGTTAAAATCTACTATACAAAGGACAACAAATTGTGTATGTATTTATATATCTTCATGTACATCTATATTTATGACACACACACACATATATATATATATTTATATATATATATATTATTTATATACATATATATATACATATAATTATATATTTATATATATTTATATATATATATATATATATATATATATATATATATATATATATGGCATCCTTCCGTCTTCACTGGACGATGAAGTATCTATTGACACTTCATAAATGGCTAACAAGACCGAATGACAGTCTCGGTTATATTTTTCGCAGGAGAACCTTGACGCCTGGTTAGATTTGGCCTTCCCTAATGCTTCGTTTCGCGCATCTTCTGCCATTTTGTACTCTTCATACTCTGCTGTTCGCCAGCTGGAACAGTGCTCAGCGATCACCTCCCATTCCTTAATTTCTATGTTGGCTTCCCTCATACTCTGCTGTTCGCCAGCTGGAACAGTGCTCAACGTCACCTCCCATTTCTTGATTTCTATGTTGGCTTCCTTCATGCTCCCTTTGCAAACGTCCTTAAATCGCATCCGTTGCCATCTAACAAATCTTGCCCCTACTGCCAACGATTCATACAGCACATCGTTTGGAAAACAGCCGTCCCTTATTCTCCTTACATTGTTCAACCAGCGAAGGCGCCTCTACACACTACACATTTTTGCACTTTTCAATACCTCTGGCTTAAGTTAACTAAACAAATTTGAAGGTCTTTACACGTCTCTGATTTAGCTGGAGGATGGGACAGCCTAGATCAGCGGTTCTCAACCTGTGAGTAGCGACCCCTTGGGGGGGGTCGCACCACACTTTCCCTGGGGTCGCCTAAAGCCATCTGAAAACACATATGCTCTATAGTTATGAAGTATAACCGAAAATAATTTTGTGGCTGGGGGTCGCCACACCACGATGAACTGTATTAAAGGGTCGCGGCCATAGGAAGTTTGAGAACCACTGGCCTAGATAGTTTCCATATCCTACGATTAAGTATACAATTATATCTCACGATATCTGCGTTTATGACCTCATATTGATTTTATTATCAAGAGATATATTTCAATTGACCATTTAACTGTTCAGGACTTCGGCTATTATGGATCGTTCTCGGTTGAAAGTGGAAAAGTGAAGAATGTTGAGTCTGATTATGCGATTCACAGGTTTGCATGGCAGAAGAAACAGAAAAGTAAAAGTTTAGCTGATTAGTTTAATGTTTCTATTAACAGTAATTTCGTTGCATTTTTTAAAAGTTGCCACATAAAAAATCACGTGTTCCCCTCATGTCTTTTGTTGCTTTGGGACCTATTTAAAAAAAAAAGAGAAGTATCAGCAATTCTATATGATCTGTTTAAGAATAACTCGGTGCATGTCAATGGGGGGGGGGGGGGGCTGGGAGGAGTACTGAAATAAGTTTACTAGACCCTATAGTGACGCCTCTGGGAAGGAGCACTTGGTTGCTTGACGTGGGCCAATTTGAAAGAAGGGAAAGAATTGTCAGAAATCCACGGATCCCCAAAGTATGTGGACGTTAGAATCAATGAAAGTCTGGTTAAGACTGGAAAGACTTTGGGTAAAAACCAGCCGAAGTCTACGGTACCAGTCAGCTTCTCAGCGCTAAAAATTGTTTGGCAGACCACTTTAGGACAAAGCGGTACGGGCGACGGGCTGACAGCACGTAAGGAGAAGTTCAAAGCCAACATTCCCAGCAAAGCCGATCCATTGTTGAAACTGAAGCGCCAGCTGCAGAGCTTGGTGGCTCTTATGCGGACGGACCACTGCCCGGTATGCTCCCACTTTAAAAGGCCAGACAACTGCAGGGACTAGAAATTTTAAAGACGTACCTTCCACTAAAATATCCATCAGTTATTTTATCCATCCAGCGTAATAATGTGTAGTCCCCAAGTGATCTTCAAGTCATACTCTCGTCACATGTCAGGAGGAAAAGTTCAAGAAAAAGGTGAAGCTCAAATATATCTTATTTGGAAATGGCGTCAGCGGGCCGTTGAGCCTAAGCTCCTTATGCCCTCCCTGGCGCTCCCCCACACAAACTAGGCACCAGGTTTCCCCGACGTCAGGCCGTGCGGGGGCACACCAGAGACCTTCCAGGGCGTGGACCAACCCAGCCAGCAACCGCTCGATCGGGTTTGCTGATGGAGACCCTCCCCGTCCCGGTACGTCTGGTCGACCGAAAACGCTGCGTTTAAAGCATTTGCAGCCAACTCTCCCAGGTGTCGGGACGGTACAGTAACGTCCAAATATCTCCCCCCACCCCCCCCCAATCCGTCCAAGGGAAGCATCGGACGCCCTCTAGGAGGGGTTCTACATTGGGTTTCCACCCAGCAACTAATTTGCGACGTAGCTGGGACGAAACGGTTGCCTAGGAGCAGCTTTCTTAGGGATGCGTATCTAGAATCATCGGCCAGAGACTTCCACCACAGCCTCTCGCCTCATATCCATTAACGGCAACTTCTAATCATGAAGCTCAAATGTATGAAGCTATTTAAACTTCGCACGTCATGTCTTCATGAATGGGTGGTAGACCAATGTGTGTTGCTCTAGCTAGCGGTAGGCCTGTGTGTGTAGCTCTAGCCGGGAGTTAGGCCAATGTATGTAGCTCTAATCTTGCCTTGGGCCAATGTGTGTAGCTCTAGCCGGGAGTTTGGCCTGTGTGTATTGTTGACTAAGGAACATCAACACAATAATTAAATATTTTTTTTACCAATTAGAAGAAAATAAATGTATCGAACATAATAAACCATTGCTGCGGTACCGAAAAGAGTTAAGCCATTGAGACGCCGGCTTTTGTAAGCATTTGTTGTTTTTTAAAAACAGTAAATTTTTCTTCTCATGTCAATAATTTACAGATTTTTAAATGTTTTACTCTTTTTAAAAAAAATTATTGTTGCAATTGTTGTTGAAAGACTGTCTTTCCAAGACGAGATGAATCGCATTAAAGAGTAGAATATTTCTCAACATGCATTACCCAAAAAAGCTCTGTAATGAAAATATTTTCAAAAGATCATACAAAAACCATATTTAATGTTCTTCTAAATTTAAGTCGAATCCGTTTTCTTCATTGAGTACGCCACTTCCCATCCGAACAGACGTTCTTAGAGATGTGTTCTACGTTTTTTCAGATTCAAATATGTTCTTGAAAGATAGACTTGAAAAGAATAAAAAAAAGCTTTTTGATTATCCTAATGAAACGGGATAAATGCTTACCACGATGATGTGAAAGTGATTCACATATATCTTTCCTTCGTTGCTGTCTGCCCACTACCCGAAAAAAAAATAATTTCATAAGCTGGTCCTTTTGCCAAATTTTAAAACATAATTGTTTTGTTATCTAACCTACTTATATTTGCAACCCTGTTCAACATCTTCTTAGAGAGAATTATGTCAGATGCACTAGAAACGCATGTAGGGACAGTCAGCATTGGTGGCAGAACAATCACCAATTTACGTTTTGCGGATGACATAGACGGACTGGCTGGAAGCAAGGAAGAGCTAGCCAATCTAGAAAAGGGTCTCGACAAGACTTCACCGTTCTTTGGCATGCAAATCAGTGTAGAAAAGACAAAAATGATGACGAATAGCACTAATGGCATCACCACTGAAATTAAGGTCGGGGAGGAAAGATTAGAGACAGTTGGCAGCTTCAAGTACCTCGGAGCAATAGTATCGGAACAAGGCTCTAGGCCCGAATTAATGGCCAGGATTGCGCAGACCACGACAGCACTAAAGAGGCTCAAGAAAATATGGAACGACAAAAATATAGCCCCCAGCACCAAAATCAGGCTGATGCGCTCATTAACCCTCTCCATTTTCTTATATGCCTGTGAGTCCTGGACATTAACAGCAGAACTTGAAAGGAAAATAAAGGCGATGGAGATGAGATGTTACAG
This sequence comes from Omphiscola glabra, assembly GCA_964017045.1. Classification (NCBI taxonomy): domain Eukaryota; kingdom Metazoa; phylum Mollusca; class Gastropoda; family Lymnaeidae; genus Omphiscola; species Omphiscola glabra. The sequence goes on from OZ024796.1 coordinate 38,904,440, forward strand.
AGGCATTCTTGGCATCTGCTATAGAGACCACATCACCAATGAGCAAATAAAAGAAAGGATTCGTCAGGCAATTGGGCAATACGATGACCTCTTGACGTCTGTTAAAAAGCGCAAACTTGAGTGGTATGGCCACGTGACCAGAAAACAAGGGCTCGCCAAAGAGATCTTGCAGGGCACTACTAGAGGAGGGAGAAGAAGAGGAGGACAAAGAAAAAGATGGGAAGATAATATCAAAGATTGGACGGGATTACAACTAGGCGATGCTATGCGTAGGGCAGAAGACCGAGAGGAATGGAGAAGAATAGTGTACATGTCATCTGTGGCGCCCCAGCGGTCGAAGGACTACGGGACCTGATGATGATGATGATGATGATATTTGCAACCAGATTTGGAGTAGGTTTCACGGTGGTATATAGCATGTTAAAAAACAACGTATATTATATGTATTTATGGAAGTACATGTAATTGTCTTTCAAATGCGACACACATGCACCTAGGGTTTGTTATTTCTAAGACCAGGAAAAGGTCACATTACGTAATGATACTATTTATGTTATCGTAAAACATAGCTTCTAACAATGTATTCCCGTATATAGTTTCATATATATATATATCAGTAACAAATAGTTTGTAAAATCTTTCGTTCAATAAAGTTATAAACACGTTTTCGCCTAGGTTAAGGCCCACATTAACGTAAAAGTATCGAACAGGTGATGACAGATTGGCCAGCAGGAATACCAGGAAGATCCATTTAAAGATTTCCGCCATTGACAATTGCAAACCCTCATACAAGCAAACATACAAATCTTCCACCTTTTTTTTTTTAAAAAACAACAATCTTTTTTGTTCTCAGTTCATATTTTATTTTCAGTGGTGTTTCATTTCAGAATTTCAGTTACTTAGTTAGTTAGTTAGTCACTTAGTTAGTTAGTTAGTTAGTTAGTTAGTTAGTTAGTTACTTAGTTAAAACGCAATCAATTTATTTTTCCGTTGATGATTTTTATTTTCATTTCTTAATTTTTGGTTATAACTTTCAATAAAACAGGCTTTACTAATATCAATATTTACCGCAACAGAGTCATTAAAAATATATTTCCCGCTAATCTGTAATTAAATTAAAATACGATTCAATGAAGTTATTATATAAAGTATTCATTTCAATGCATTTGTCGTATCACCTTAAACAGTAAAGATCTTGTAAATACATTTTAATTGCCGTCTAATTATTAAGTCCAATTTCGTAAGGTCGTAAAAACTAACAATCAATTTATTTTTTCATTATTACTTTTTTATAAACGTAGTTGGAATAAAGCGAATATTTTTCAAACCTAGCATTAAACCCCTCTTTTTACTTAGCTATAAACCACTCTTTATGTCTAGTAATAAACCACTCTTTATACTTAGCTATAAACCACTATTTATGTCCAGTAATAAACCACTATTTATGTCTAGTAATAAACCACTATTTATGTCTAGTAATAAACCACTCTTTATGTCTGGTAATAAACCACTCTTTATGTCTAGCAATAAACCACTATTTATGTCTAGTAATAAAGCAGTCTTTATACTTAGCTATAAACCCCTCTTTATGTCTAGTAATAAACCACTCTTTATACTTAGCTATAAACCACTATTTATGTCTAGTAATAAACCACTATTTATGTCTAGTAATAAACCACTATTTATGTCTAGTAATAAACCACTCTTTATGTCTGGTAATAAACCACTCTTTATGTCTAGAAATAAACCACTATTTATGTCTAGTAATAAAGCAGTCTTTATACTTTGCTATAAACCACTATTTATGTCTAGTTATAAACCATTTATTTGATCTACTCATCTTTGGTTGAGTTATCAAATTTTTTATTTCCGTTAACCTTTATAGACAGGTGATGACGAGATTTTGAGTTGTCGAACATGGAGCGCCGTGATCTGGTTTCCTGAGAGGGTTACAGGGCCCCGACCACACGGACACTGTCATCGTGTTCCAGGCGGACCGTGGGCTCATCGTGAGCGTGGGAGCTGTCCGCCGGACGGCGCAGGAAGAAGAACAGCACAGCGATGGAGAAGCAGGCAGAGGCCAACATGTGAAGGATGAGAATGAACGTACGCACTACGTTCTCCTGCGATAGACAAATCAAGAATAACTTAAAAACAAATGAATATTTTCCATATAACACACCTAAACCAGTAGGGCAGTGGTACTCAAACTGTGGGTCGCCGTCCCTTATGGGTTGAACGACCCTTTCACAGGGGTCGCCTAAGACAATCGGAAAACTCATATACTCTACAGTTATGCAGTAGCAGCGAACATAATTTTGTCGTTAGGGGTCGCCACAACATGAGGAATTATATAAAGGATCGCGGCATTAGGAAGGTTGAGAACCATTGCAGTAGGGGGGACAGAATTAGATTTGAGATATGTGCAGTGTGCATAGAATTGAGATGTGTTCAGTGTGAATAGAATTGAGATATGTGCAGTGTGCATAGAATTGAGATATGTTCAGTGTGCATAGAATTGAGATACGTGAGATGTGCATAGAATTGAGATACGTGAGATGTGCATAGAATTACGGCCAACTTCTGGGAATTTAATTCCGCGCGCCCATTGAACACAGCGTTACAGCCATTCAATACTTACCTAGAGAATCAATATGTGGGATATATGATGGGACTGCGTTCACCTCGTGTGACAGGACACTCAACAACAACAACAAAAGCTTCTGATAGATGCCATATTCATTTCAAGCTTCGCCATGACTTGTTCTACTATTTCCTTCTAAAAAATTCTGTTTCCCCGCATGCAACGTGTACCGTCCACGTACTTATGTTTCTAATGGTATCTAATGTTCTTCCACATCTGAACAAAGTCGACATTACCCTGCGGTAGGCGGTCACCGTCCTCTCGGCTTCATCTTTATCCCGGGACACGTCATACCCGGCCATGCTGGGCACCTCACTGCTAGACAGGTCACTCATGTTCAGGTCGTAGCTTCGTTTGCTTTCTGCAAGCAGGGGAAACAGATTAGTGATTGCCTTGTTAGACACATATTTCTACGGCCGGTGCCTCCATGTAAAAATTGTTATGTTTCTATGTGTTTCTTAAATAACGTTTACAACACAATCTTTACTACATCGACGGAGTAAAATATTTATTTTTACATAAATATTTAAAATCTATTTGAGGATATGTAATTTAACCAGGGCATAATTGTTAATAAGTGTCTGTATAAATATGATACTTGTATTGTAAAAGTAAATTTGAGTTGATTGAATTTTAGATAATTTTAAATATTTTCCATTTTAGTAAAACTGAAATAAAAATTTAAAAGAAACAACAAAAAAATAATTATAAATTAGTCCAATAAAGATAAACATTTACCTTTTTATTAGCTTAAAAAAACTATTATGAAATAAATCGAGTGTTCAAATTGTAGGCTTTCAGTAAAACGCCAAAAGAATATTTCTTTATTTTTTTCCCCTCTGGCATTGTTAATGACGCCCTGGAGAGCATAGTGAAATATCCGGTTTTTTTAAAATAATTATATTTTTGAAATCACTAAAAGTGTATGCTCATCTGTACTTAAGTACAGGGATTGTATGAGAAATTTACTTAAAGAATATGTGCAGCAAAGTTAAGGAAATACTCATATGTATTTGGGTCATTCATTTCGATGCTGAAAAGTTTCTCAATCAAACTGAATTTTACACCAGCAGATAGAATAAATATTTGCTAGTTAAGAGATTCATGCATGCACACATAATTATTCAATATGTTAAACGTAAGCAAAACAAGCGTTGAATAATGCCTTAATTTAATTTTCTACTAACAGTGGCGTAGGAAGGGGGTGCGGAGAGGGCGGTCCGCCCCAGGCGGCACTTTTTCACTTTGTAGGGAGAGCGGTATTTTCAGCCAAATGCAGAGATTTTTCGTAGAAAAAAAAGGGGGAGGGGGGGTTGGGGCAAAACTCTTGGCCCACCGTGGGCGGCGTTGACCCTAGCTACGCCACTGCCTATAATACTAAGCAGAAGGCTAAATGTGGAAATTGCAAGCAAGCAATGCAGGTGAGGTTATGAATAACTGTGTGTCATCTATTTAAAGCAAAGTTGGTTAGAGCAAGAATGCATTTAGAGCTGATATATCTATATAAGGATTCTTAAGCTGTTAGTTTAACATATACTTTCATGACAACATTCAGGTGTATACACTTAACATGGTTAGTCATCGAAATGTCTGCAAAAACCCACTCAAACCTGTGAACTCTAGTTATTTTAAATCTCATTACCTTCAATTAAATTTACTAAAAATTTTGAAAAAGATAATAAGACATTTTCTCCCTTAGAGCTATTGAAACAAAAATTTGAAAGGGGAACTTAATCAAAAACTCACTACAACAGTCTTTCCTACAACATCCCCAAAGGGCACCAAGAATAAAAGGCAGTGCCCTGATTAGGACCTCGATGACCACGTGGTAGGCTATGAAGGCGAACACGACATAAATAGCCTCTACGTCAGACTGCGATTTATTTAGGTCAAGCCCGATCAGTATCAAAGCAACTGTGAAGGAATGGTCGTTGTTAAGCGAAGGGAATGGCATCGTTAAGTGAAGGAATAGCATCGTTAAGTGAAGGAAGGGCATCGTTAAGTGAAGGAATAGCACCGTTAAGTGAAGGAATTACATCTTTAAGTGAAAGAATGACTTTGTTAAATGAAGGAATGGTCGCTGTTAAGTGAAGGGAATGGCATCGTTAAGTGAAGGGAATGGCATCGTTAAGTGAAGGGAATGGCATCGTTAAGTGAAGGAATTACATCTTTAAGTGAAAGAATGACTTTGTTAAATGAAGGAATGGTCGCTGTTAAGTGAAGGGAATGGCATCGTTAAGTGAAGGGAATGGCATCGTTAAGTGAAGGAATTACATCTTTAAGTGAAAGAATGACTTTGTTAAATGAAGGAATGGTCGTTGTTAAGTGAAGGGAATGGCATCGTTAAGTGAAGGGAATGGCATCGTTAAGTGAAGGAAGGGCATCGTTAAGTGAAGGAGTGGCATCGTTAAGTGGAGGAATGACATCGTTACGTGAAGAAATGGAAACGTTAAGTGAAGGACTGGCAACGTTAAGGGAAGGACTGGCAACGTTAAGTGAAGCAACCATGGTGATTAGCATTAGTGACTTAGGGCTCTATATCAGGAGGGACTAGTTATATCCAATAGCCAAAAACAAGATTTTCCCTGTGAAGGTTCGTTGAAAATAGACATTTTTTTTTACTCTTGACAATCAATTACTATTTTTTAAATACGTATATATTGAATAACTCTTGAATTCAGCGGAATACGTAAGTTTTAAAACTATTTAAAATGGATAATAGTGAAAGGTAGAAAATTTGTTATTAAAAAAAAAAAAAAAAAGATTATATATTTAAGATACTTTTCTTTTCATTTATTAGTTGTTTTTACTCAGCTCGAAATCATCTTGTAGTTTGACGACAATATTGATTATGTAATAATAAGATTACTACACATTAATGTAAAGAAATGCAATACATAGAAGGTGTGTAAATATAGTTATCTATAAATCTTTGGAGGTAGATTTGCTTTTGTGAGATATGTATAAGCGAAGTGATGGAGAATGAAAAATATATGGAATAAAAGGTAATTCGATTAAAATTAATTATCGTCTGCCTCTAGTCACTGTTTTCATTTTAGAGCTTTAAAATAAAGATTATTTTGATACACCAGGGGTCCTCAAACGTTTTGAACAAGGGGCCAGATCGGTGTCTCTCAGGCTGTCGGGGCCCGATTATAGTTTGAAAAAAGTACTCTAAGCACACTGCACATATTTTAATTAAATGCACACTGCACATATCTCAGTTCTATGCACACTGCACATATCTCAGTTCTATGCACACTGCACGTATCTTAATCCTATGCACACTGCACGTTGTTCATTTGTTGTGAAAAAGGAATAAAATATCCAACTTAAACTTAACAGTATTTCAAATGGAAGTTTGGTCAATAAGATGAACCGGTTCCATATTTGAAACTGCTGGCCAGGTACACGTATGGTGGTCAGGCGTGTCGGATTAATGATCGCTGGTGGGCCGAATCTGACCCACGGGCCATATTTTGAGGACCCCTGTTTTACACATTCATGCATGTTTCTTTTTTAAAATATTAATTGTATTTAAATGTCAAGGTCGATACAAAATGATTCTGATTGCACTCGGTTTAAAATAAATGGAGTCTCCACTGTTATGAAAGTTTAAAATACAATTTCGTTTAAATATTGAACTCATGAAATAAAACTAGCAAAATTATTTGAAATAAGCTTACAATGTGTGTTAAAACGCTAATACATATTTTTTTTAAAAAAAGGTATAGGTTTTATACAAGTAAACAAGTGTTTAAAAAATATATGGTTATGGAGCTATGTGCGTAAGATTTTCGTGGTATATCTATGTGATAAAGAGAAGCGTTGCAGTGACGGACGTATATAATCTTACAAGAAAGTACCCAGGCTAGGATGCCGATGCCCCAGTGTATCCAGTTAAATTTGGAGCGGGACGGCGCCTTGGGCTCAGGTCTGAACAGCGCCATCAGCGGCTGTAAGGAGACAAACAATCACGTTACGCCGTTGTAGAGGAAAAAATATGTTTTCATTCATATATTTTCTTATATCATGTATAAGTGTGGGGGGTGGGAGAGAGTCATATTAACCATAGAAATTACTAGTGCAGGCTTCGAGTTTTAAATAAAAACTTCATTTACTGATGAAATCGATCCGGCCTCCGTAAACCATAGGTTGTCCAAGCGTTATCTATAGAGACGTTTATATATATATATATATACAGAGGCGTAGCGTACAGGGGGCAGAGGGGTACAGATGTACCCGGGCGCCAGCTAGTTAGGGGCGCCAAAATGTGCTTTGGTATTATTTTATTGATGAAAATAATGGGTTTGAGAGTTTAAGAAAGGAAAAGAGGGCGCTTTAAAATGAATCTTGTCCCCAGGCGCCAAACACTCTAGCTACGCCTCTGTATATATATATATATATGTGTGTGTGTGTGTGTGTTTGTGTGTGTTTTTAAATGTACACTCTCACAGAGCAAATCTCAGGGACAATATGAACGGTGAATAGACATGAGCGTTGTCAATACAACAAAGGTTATTTTTTTTAAAAACCACAACAATCGTTCGTACCGATCGACCCAAACTGCCCATTTCACAATTGTTTAAATTAGCTATTTGTGGATAACTAACTGGCTAACGTACGTTGACAAAAGTCATGATGATGAGAACCAGTCCAAGTGGCGGGTGCAGCATCCGGTACCAGCTCTTATTGGCTGGAGTGTCGGGAATCTAGACAGGTGGAGAACCATTGTTAACAGGTTAGAGTGAATTTGAATACGGCTTAAAATTTATATACACAAACTACTCAATTATTTAAATTAATTTTTTATTTTCAAGAATACTTTGTATTTCCTAATTTTTAAATTTAAATCGAGGAAGATGACTGCCAGTCGTTTTATCCCCGCCAAATGACTGCTGACTTGTGTTGGATAATATCATATAATCGACTTACCGAGCTGTATCCCTTGGACTCGATCAGCACAAGAACTAATCCAACCAAGGTTAACAGGGCCGTCATCGTCATACAGAATCTATGAATCTTTTAATTCGAAATATGCATGGAAAATTAATATTAATTTATTTGACAACAGTGTTGCTATGTATATTATCATAGTTTTATTATTGTTTACAACAGTGTTGCCATGTACATTATGATAGTTTTATTATTGTTCAAAAATATATATTTAAAAGTTAAACGGTGTTTCAATTTTTTTTTAAATCCTCATTTATCGTTTGACACCCTTAAAGCAGGCCTGCACAACTCAATCTGTGAGGCGGGTCTGCACAACTCAATATTTAAGGCGGGCCTGCACAACTCAATATGTAAGGCGGGCCTGCACAACTCAATATGTAAGGCGGGCCTGCACAACTCAATATGTAATGCGGGCCTGCACAATTCAAAATGTATGGCGGGCCGTAATACTTTATGAAAAAGATGTGCCGGCCCAACAGAAAATAATAAGAATAAAGAATATTTTGTTACTTCGCGGGCCGCAAAGTGGGTGCCGATGGGCCGCATGTGGCCCGCGGGTCGTATGTTGTGCAGACCTGCGCTAAAGGAATAGCGGTTGGAACTTTCGCGCGTATAAAAAAAACACATTAGTTGCTTTGTGTTTAAATTATTCTAGCTTAAAAATTTTGCCTTGTTAACAATATTCATCTGTGTGATGAAAATGAAGATGTAGAAAGTGATCACAAACATGTATCCATTTATCTGGAGCGATAAAAGAACCATAACTTCCAAGACTTACATGAAACCAAACCAGAATGCCGTAAGGTTTGGAGTTGTTGAACATAGAGCGGCCGTGTCTGGCGATGAACAGACCAGAGCTGGCAAACAGCATCCACGCAAAAGTCATTGCAGTTCCTGTCAAAGATTTAAATTTAAAAAAAATAATGAATTGATCAAACTTCACAAACTTTTCTTGTTGATTTCAGAGTTTTACCTTTTTAACTTAAACCGTTATAAATTCGCAGCGTCAATGTGTAGTTTTAATCACATTTTCATGTGTCGCAGTGAGGAAAAAAAATTCCTTTAATTAAAAAAAAAGTATTTTATACCTGTAAGGGGAACGAGGGGCTTGTGTTTTTCTCTATATATCTATAGTAGTTACTTCTCTGTAGACACGGATTGCGAGGACTTAATCATCATGTTACACAATACAACTGATAGTGCAGAAGACACCATACAAGAAAACAGGCGAGATTTATAGGGATAAAAAAGAAGAAGCTTCTGTGACAGGAAGAATAAAAGGGGGTGGGGCGAGGGAGGAATACGTTCATGTTAAGCGCTAATGATTTTTTAAACTTTAACAAAAAGCATGCACAAAGCCCTGGGAATAAATTATGTGAAAAAAAATACCAGAAGTTCTTTATTGCTGATGGAAGATGGAGAAAATAATAGTGAGCGTATCTGAATAAAATGTGTTGTTTAATTCACATTATGTTCAAACGACGAGGCCACGACAGGCAGGTCAGGCTCACACCAGCGTGAAGGCTGTGTGGGAACTGCTCATTCCTGCCAACGACAACCAGGGACTGGAGACAGCTGAGGCGACAACACTTGACTCATTTGCGTCTATTGCCTCAGGCCTTCCAACCCCCAGTTCATGATACACTCACTAAGTAACTCTATGCAACCAGTGAAATATCCTCATCCACACCAGGCACAGAAACATTGCAAATCCCCTCTAGACGAAAAGGGGCCATAATGATCAATAAATTGATCGTGGGCCCTTAATATATAGAAGAAGAAGAAGATGAAACGTGCAGTTTTAATGTTAGATCTATAGGTCATAAGAAAGCATACTGAAATACTGTAATTTAATTTAGATGCCATTTTATTTTGTAAGATTTAACAGAGAGGTAACGATTTTTACAACAAAAAACATCTACATCAAAATCTACGACAAAAATTGTAAAAATTATAAGCTAACTATAAATATATCCATCCAACCACCACATGGACCAGCGATAGGAAATGTAAAAAAAGAACTACTTTTATTAATTGTTCATCATTCTTTTGGACAGAGACAAATCGTAAATATTTTCGATTTAAATTTACTTTGAACATGAAGCTGTGTTTTAAATTCTTCACGCTGAGAGAGAAATAGAAGTCCTAGTTCCCTGAAAAGTTAGGACATACAGTCCTTCATGTATTGCGTGATTGAACACATAAATAATGGTCAAGCCCTCAGACACAACATACTGCGGAGGAATCGCTTTGATATTGAACGAGAGGGGCGTTTTCGAAAAGAAGTGACGGAAAGTCTGTTTCTGTATGTTTGTATGTTGATTGCCAACAGGCGATAGAAGCCAAGGGATGCATAACAAAGAATGTTTCTTTTCGTGTATAATTGAAATAATACAATAACACCACAAATCATATTAAATTAAAAGAAAATGAAAAGCTTAAAATCAAAAGTATTAATTAAAGCCGACAAACTAAAAGCTACAAGCACACACAACATTTGAACACAGTTTCATTTATATAAAGAACTCATTTTAAATAGTCTGGCCAATCGATTTTGTTTGGAATTTTAGCTGTTGTTTTTGTTTTAAAATAGCCTCATTAAAATTATTCATATCTTTAAAACGAATAAAATATTAAGAACAATAAATGTCCTTTATCCATTTAAAAAAAAAAAAAATTTAAACATCAACTTGAAGCCATGTTGAAAAAAAAAGGACCTATATAGGGATAATCATTAATTAACTGTGTGTTCATCTGATTGCTGACACATTGAACTTGCTTTATGACTTAAAAGTAGAAAAGATGAACAAGTCTTCTAACACACAGAACTTCTTCCTTGGTAGCACAAAATGTATTTCACCAACCAACAATAAATGAAAAAACACACTTTCAAACTTAAATTTTAACGATAATTCTATAGTTGTGTGACGCATACATTAACATTGTAACATTTAAAATTTGTGTTGCATTTCTTTTTCTCGTTTTAAATCAAAACGTACAATTGAACAACCCTAAAAACAAATTCCTATAAATCCTTTATATGTAATATCGAGTAAATTGTGTGTGTGTGGGGGGGGGGCTTAAAATTTAATAAAACATGCATATAAGTAACACGCTTTATAAGAATCCAAATTAGTGCTCCCCTCACAAGGCTGGAACCCGCACATTTTCTTCACGCCCCTGAACTATATTAATACTCCAATGACCCACCCGCTTTAACAACGCAGATTTACTTCACCAACTATTTCAGAAAAACAAAAGAAAACATTACGCACCAAACGAACTTGAGATAGTTTTGTTGTTGTTAAAGAATCTCATTTAGCGCAGTTTTCGGGAACTTCCCTTCAAGTTCCCCTAGAAAAACAGGAAAATTTGTTTTTTTGGGGGGTTTGGGGTGCGGCTGAAAAGTTGACAGAATATGACGTCATCGACAACGAGTCTATCAGCCGATTCTCAGCTAGATGTCTTGACGGAAAGTCAGTCAATCAGCCGTGCGAAGACTTAGCCACCCAGTCACAAACAAGAGCGAAGTTTGTATAAAAAGATTTTAAAATGCCACAAAAAAATTAAAACAGAAAATGATAATTTAAAAAATGTGTATCACGTATTACTCAAATGTCTATTCCCCAACAAAAGTGAATACTAATTAATAACATTACGTGGAAAAAAAATGGAACGAAGTCGTTTTAAAAAAATCAGTTGACACCATCACCATATTTTAAAATCCAGAAAGTGTCTGTGTAAAGTGCAATTTAATTATTGATTATTTTTTTAATTGACCATTTATTCTAATTGTATTTAATGTTTTCCATACATTTTAGGAAGTAGCAATGTTTTTTTTTTAAATTTTATGAATTATATCTTTCATCTAAAATATTTTCGCTGTATTTGATTTTATGTAGATGTGTTGGAGAAAATCTGTTAAATATCATGTGTATATATATGGAATTTTAAAAATGCGAATTTGCTTTAAAACATCAACATTTTTAATTAACTTCTACATTAGGAACATTTCAGCAATCATTTAATTGAACAACGGGCCCAGTGCAAATCTTGTGCATGCAAAGAGGTCTGTTCCCGTTTAGGACTTTAGAAGAGGATGAGGTAGATGACGACGAGCACAACTAGGAGGAGGAGAAAAGAGAAACGCTGATAAAAGACGAGAAGAAAGAAGATAGGCGTTAATGATTAGGCATAACTTTAATCGCCTTGAATTATTTTATTTTTCTTGTATAATGTGTATTCTCCGATATGTAGCTTTTTTTTTTTTTAAACAAAAGGTTTTCCTTACATAGATTTCGACGAATTATTTCTCATATTTAAAATAGGACGGATGAACATGTAAGAGTGAGAGAGTTTCTGTTTGTTTGTTAGTGACTAGTTTGGTGTAAGTATGTGTACAATCATAAGAGGCGATGTTCTAAGTGATGTTATGTTGTACTTTTCATTACTTTATGTTATACTTTGGATACGTGTGTACTTTGTGTTGTGCTTTGGTTATGTGTGCACTTTATGTTGTACTTTGGCTACGTGTGCACTTTATGTTGTACTTTGGCTACGTGTGCACTTTGTGTTGTGCTTTGGCTACGTGTGCACTTTATGTTGTGCTTTGGTTATGTGTGCACTTTATGTTGTACTTTGGCTACGTGTGCACTTTATGGTGTACTTTGGCTACGTGTGTGCTTTAATTTTGTCATTTTAGTTTTACGTTTTCAAAAACAGTTCTTCATAGTCTTCTATATTTTTAAACAAAATTATTTAACATTGAAAATTTCTATAATGGGCGTTGAAACATTTTATTTTTTGGTACCGTTTGCAAAATATTTTTTCCAAATATTTTTTACATTTAAAACATTACATTTTTTGAAGGTTTACATTTGGATAAATAAAATGTCTTACCGTGAGCCTTGACCATCGGATACAGTGGATCAGCTCCGCCCTTGATACTTCCAATCTGCTGGAAGCTGACCTTTTCTGCCGACACTTTGGGCAACTTCTCGTAGGAGTGTGGGAACTTGTTACCTTGTTTGCGAGTAGATGACATCGACTCAATTTCTATGTAACAATCACTCATCTTTTAACAGCAAAACGATAAAACCCATTAATACGCTCTCGGTTATTGATGCACATTTCAAAGATCTAGCTTTCAAATAATATTGGCTCTATCCGAAATCAACGTGAATAAATGCTGGCTTTAAACAAAAAAGTAATAGAGTATTTCCTATCCAATTTCTTTGCGTTTGCTTTGATAACTAACGTGTCTGGAGATACAAACTATTGCTGACAAGACTTAACATAGATTTGATTCGGAGACTTTTTGTTTTGCCACATAAATAACTTTATTTTCGAAGCAGGAATAAACCAACCAAAAAACACATCTGGGATGTTGCTGAGTTCAGAAATTATGTCTAATTTAGTCAACATATCCCAAGTCGTATGTATAAGTGTTGTTGTTTTTTCCTAGTACAAAGGCCAGTTTTTTTATGCACCTATTAACCATGTTGTGATAACCCAGCGGGTCTCAACCTGTGGGTCGCGACTCCTCTGGGAGGTCGAATGACCCTTTACAAAGGGTCGCCTAAGATCATCGTAAAATACAAATGCTCTGCAGTTATGAAGTAGCAACGAAAATAATTTTGTGGTTGGGGGTTGCCACAGCATGAGCAACTGTATTAAAGGGTCGCGGCATTAGGAAGGTTGAGAACCACCGTGATAACCGATCTATATAAACAAACATCATTTGAATTTGATTTTTACCGGTTACGGCCTCCCCGAAGGCCACCATCAGGTAATAAGGTTTGCTGAGGTCGAAGACTTTCGGTTCTCGTGGGTAGGAGATCTTGCGTTCAAAGGTGCATGCGATGACGCCATCTTTGACAGAGCCCTCGGCGGTGTGTATACCGGCGTGTTTCTATGGAAGGATTGCGTTTAAAAAATTTCTTTATTTTATATACAAATACTTATACATTAAGGAATTTTGATACAGCCCACCTATACCGATGATGATGCTACCTTTAAATTAAAGAATTTGATACAACCCAGGTATAGCAATGCCAATGCTACTTATACATTATAGACTTTGAGACAACCCACCTATACCAATGCTGATGCTACTTTTGAAAGTTGGTAGAAATAAACTTTTTAATGTTTCATTTCCTGTGTAACAATCAATTTAAATGACGTATTCATCTCTTAGTTATGACTTGTCTAAAACATACGGTAAACTCTTCTAGAAATTTCATGTGTACCACAGATCACAGGCCCATACCACAAATCAAAGGCCCGTGCCACAGATCACAGGCCCGTGCCACAGATCACAGGCCCGTGCCACAGATCACAGGCCCGTGCCACAGATCACAGGCCCGTGCCACAGATCACAGGCCCGTGCCACAGATCACAGGCCCGTGCCACAGATCACAGACCCGGATACAGTCTACGGAAAGTTATTCACTAAGATATTTAAGACCTTATCCATCCACATCAACGACTTACATCATCTGGGTAAATGTTGATCTTGTCTGTGTTGTACGATGTCTTCACTTGAACTGTCCCGGCATCCATAACACATTCCATCACACTGTCATCTCCCTTGATGTAAGGAAACACAAATGATAGTGACTAACCTTTCCATTATAAATGAACCCTTATTACGCGTACAATTCCTACTAGAAAAAAGCTAGGAACGCACACGACAGAGATGAATGGAAAATTCTTGTAGACGGCCTATGCCCGAGACAGGTTAAAAGGCATAAGTAAGTATATAAATAAGGTCTTTAAAATGTCAAGAGAAATAAACAGAAAGGTCTTTTCTTAATGAATGATTTTAGGTCTCTGGCTTAGCCTTAATATTTTAACGTGTCCCTTTTTCATACTTTGAGTAGAGATACATATATTAGTAGAAGCTAAATTCCAAAAAATTCATTTTTTTTAAAATTTAAGTTGTAAATTATACCATGTATTTGTCATTCGACAGTCCAAGTGAGATCCACTGGTCTGTGGTCGCTGGTGTTTTGAACAAGAACTGAAACATGACGCTGTCTTGCTGGTACAGCCACGAGATCAAGTAGGTGCAGGGTCCACCACTCCCACAGTCGTGGTAGCAGCCTTTTGTCTTACCACACTCGGGGTCCACGGCAACCACACCGGGATTCTGGGGATTGACGGGTCAGTTCATACACATATGGGTAAGGGGAGGGGGGTAGTTGTGGAGGTTAAAAATTGCCTTTGAAAGAATTGATAGTGGTTTATTAGATTCAGAAGTTTGCAGTTAAAAGTAGAGATTATGTTTATGATTGTTTGGAGATGAACATGTTTTAAAAAGTACTTAAAATGATCTTATGTTGTATAAAGTGACATCGTCCAGATGTGCGATAACAATCTTCATCTAATGAACTAGTTAAAAGGTCAATGTGTTGTGCAAAGTTAGCATCTGGGTTTCTAATGTGGAGGTTTAGGGTGTTCTTAACAAAGTTAAGCCCGAATTAATCATTTAGTTATAACTTAGACCGGAGTAGATATTAAGATATGTTTATATATTTTTTAAAATTTTATTTATATTTATATATATATATTAGAATTTATTTATTAAATTTTTTTTATTTTTTTTATTGAAGATGTAAAAATCACTTGTAATGAATGATAAAGCTAGTATCAAAAATCAAAATATTGGTCTCCCCCTACTGTTCGCTATGACCTGTCATGAATAGTAATGTGTTCACCCACGACATGACATCTATTTGACATTTTTGTTTTGTTTAAAATTCATTTTATTTTTTATCATTTAAAAAAAAATAATAAGATGCATCAGATCGATAGTGCAACTTCTTGTCAGAAAAACTTCTTCAACTGCGATTAACCCTTTCCCCTTTGAGATACCACTGGTACTCCATCGACAAGTATATATCCTAATTTGCAGTTAAATCTTGTGTGATTGTAACATGCAAGAGCTACGTGGCGACAGTTACATCTAGTGTGATTTTCACATGCCAGAGTTGCGTGACGTGGCGACAGTTACATCTAGTGTGATTATCACATGCCAGAGTTGCGTGACGTGGCGACAGTTACATCTAGTGTGATTATCACATCCCAGAGTTGCGTGACGTGGCGACAGTTACATCTGATGTGATTATCACATGCCAGAGTTGCGTGACGTGGCGACAGTTACATCTAGTGTGATTATCACATGCCAGAGTTGCGTGACGTGGCGACAGTTACATCTGGTGTGATTGTCACATGCCAGAGTTGCGTGACGTGGCGACAGTTACATCTAGTGTGATTATCACATGCCAGAGTTGTGTGACGTGGCGACATTTACATCTGGTGTGATTATCACATGCCAGAGTTGCGTGACGTGGCGACAGTTACATCTAGTGTGATTATCACATGCCAGAGTTGCGTGACGTGGCGACAGTTACATCTGGTGTGATTATCACATGCCAGAGTTACGTGAAGTGGCGACAGTTACATCTGGTGTGATTTTCACATGCCAGTTACGTGACGTGGCGACAGTTACATCTAGTGTGATTGTCACATGCCAGAGTTACGTGACGTGGCGACAGTTACATCTGGTGTGATTTTCACATGCCAGTTACGTGACGTGGCGACAGTTACATCTAGTGTGATTATCACATGCCAGAGTTACGTGACGTGGCGACAGTTACATCTGGTGTGATTTTCACATGCCAGTTACGTGACGTGGCGACAGTTACATCTGGTGTGATTGTCACATGCCAGAGTTACGTGACGTGGCGACAGTTACATCTGGTGTGATTATCACATGCCAGAGTTACGTGACGTGGCGACAGTGACATCTGGTGTGATTGTCACATGCCAGAGTTGCGTGACGTGGCGACAGTTACATCTGGTGTGATTGTCACATGCCAGAGTTGCGTGACGTGGCGACAGTTACATCTAGTGTGATTATCACATGCCAGAGTTGCGTGACGTGGCGACAGTTACATCTGGTGTGATTGTCACATGCCAGAGTTGCGTGACGTGGCGACAGTTACATCTGGTGTGATTGTCACATGCCAGAGTTACGTGACGTGGCGACAGTTACATCTGGTGTGATTGTCACATGCCAGAGTTGCGTGACGTGGTGACAGTTACATCTTCTATAAAGCTCTCTTCTCACTGAGTACGGAGATACACGTTAATTCGGAATTCTATTTGCATTTTCCATCTATTTTTTTTCTCATGTTAGATAGGAACAGGTGTGTTACTAAAAGGCTTATGATGACTTTTCAAATGTTGCTTTATGAACTTTTGTATTGATAACTTTCTTCCTATGGCCTCAACCAGCAAACAACTTGATTCAAATATTTATAGATTATATGGAAGGTTTGTGTAGGTAAACCAGCCAGGCATCCAGAGAGTCTCGATCTTAATTTTGACGTTCAAAATTAGAAAAGTTGCATATCAAGTCATCCAATCAACTAAATGTGTTCCACTTCAGTCAATAAAATAAATGCTTAGCGACTAAGCCAATCAATATGTTTCATACTCAATCAGCGAATCAAACGGTAGCATACCAAATCCGCTAATCAAACGGTAGTATAACTATTCAGCCAATCAACATGTATCATACTCAATCAGCGAATCAAACGATAGTATACCAAATCAGCCAATCAAACGGTAGTATAACTATTCAGCCAATCAAACGGTATCATACGTAATCAGCCAATCAAACGGTAGCATACCAAATCAGCCAATCAAACGGTAGCATACCTAATCAGCCAATCAAACGGTAGTATAACTATTCAGCCAATCAAACGGTATCATACGTAATCAGCCAATCAAACGGTAGCATACCAAATCAGCCAATCAAACGGTAGCATACCTAATCAGCCAATCAAATGGTAGCATACCAAATCAGCCAATCAAACGGTAGCATGCCTATCCTATTCAGCCAATCAAACATTAGCATACCAAATCAGCCACTCTACACAATTTTAAAAAAAAATAACAGTAAGGCTTGTGCAATTTTGCTTTGTTTATTGAAATAGTTGAATAGGAACGACATTTCAAATGTGACCAAAACATAATTTTGTTTTTATAATGGATCTTACATGTTTACATACATCGAAACACAAATGTTTCCAGTGACAAAAATAGATATGTATAAATATTCACCTCATTAAATATAAATAAGCTGAATGGACTTTTGACTCGGGATTCGTTTAGGTTTTTATGAACAAGACCAAAATCGCACAAGCTTACCATTTATTGTTTGTGTCCCAAAAAAATAAAAAATTAAATTAAAATAATAGACTGAAACAAATAATAAAAGTAAATCTCCATTTGAAGTTTTTGAAGAAAATATTTAAGAAAATTAAAAAAAAAACGTTGAGTTTGTTATTGAAATAAAATTTAAGAGTATTCCAATTTTTTCTTTCTTAAACCACTTCATTTCTCTGTGGGCAGCACATGTGCTGTCAAAAGATTCTGTAGTTTAAGTTAGAATGTTTTTAAAAAGTCAAATTTCCATTCATTAAAATACACACCCACCCTTTTTTCCCCCCTTGGAAAAAGAATCAAGCGATAAATCATGAACATCCATCACTGTTATAAGTTAAAACGTGGTGTAAAAATAAAATGGGTTTACAAAAAAACAATAAAATTACGTATCAAATATTTCAAGGAGCACAAACACATAGAAAAACAAATAAAAACTACACGTAATTACACATAAAAGCGGCGCAGTTTACAATATTTAGATTTTTTTCGTTTTTTAAAAAGTCTCCTTAGCTTTGACATCTTTGACCATTCTTTGTCACTCTCTTCCGTACAATATTGTTAGATAACTCTTTGATAATTGAAACCCATCTCCGTTCATTTTTTAACTACACACAATAGATGAATCCACATAAAGAAAATTATTATGACATTTAAAATGAAACAAAACAAGATACCAGCCAGAAGTAGACCCAAGTAGACTAAATATATAACCCGTATTTAGTTCAACATGAGATTATTTTGCTTTTTAAATCAAACGTTTTTTAGAGCCCTTCCCCAAATCTAACTGCGACGCTAAAAAAGTATTCATCCTTCAGGCCAGGCTCTTAGATTTGTCCTTCATCCACCCACCCCGACTCCAATAGCAAAAATAATGATTTTACATTCTCTTGAAAGTGATCACAGCAAAGAGCAATGAGCCCAACACCAACCAGAACCCCACCTTCGTGACACTACCGGCGCCCCGTCCGTTGCCGTGGGTGTTGATGGTGGTCATGGAGGGGGACCCTCTGGTGGTCATCAGGCTGGCACCCCCGCCTGGAGGTAAGGTGACGGCACCGGCGAGTGGAGTCGTCACGGACGAGCCCGTCGCCCCGGCTGCGCCCACGGTGACGTCAGAGGACAGGATCATGACCCAGAACAGCTGCTTCTCTTGTACAACCGTGGCTCTGTAATCAGAAAAGTTGATGTATTAAATCTCATTATTATTATTTTTCAGTGACCGTGACGTAGCTATGGGATTTACTTTGGCAGGAGACCCATTCGGATCAGACCCTTGTGTCACTGCATGGAGTTCCGCGAGCAATCTAAACGCTCCAAAGGGTTCCATTCCAATTTTTAGGTTGAAAGACCCTCTAGTACTGTGGTTCTCAACCTTCCTAATGCCGCGACCCTTTAATATAGTTCCTCGTGTCGTGGCGACCACCAACCACAACATTATATTCGTTGCTACTTCATAACTGTAGAGTAAATGGGATTTCCGGTGGTCTTAGGCGACCCCTGTGAAAGGGTCGCGACCCAGAGGTTGAGAACCGCTGCTTTAGTAGAGGCTAAATTCAACAAAATTAGCCTTAAACGCAGTGTTACTATAATAGTGGAAAATTTATGCAGTTAAACAGCAGGTTAACAGCAATCAACAAAAAATCATAGAGATGAAAAGGGTTATGATTACAACATATCCAGATAACTGGTCTTAGTCAAGAATTGTTAAAGTGTTTTAAGTGATCCATCCGGTATGGACCTGTACAGTAATCGCCGTACAAGACAAGTCTCAAATACCTAATAATAGACATGTACATAAAGATGAGAGTTTCTCAACGTTGTTGTGTTTTTTTTTTTTTTTTTTTTTTTTTTAAATTATTGTTTTTTTGTTATTTGTATTTGCACAATGTAACATTTTACTTTTTCCTCACAGTTTTCCGGTTATTGATATTAATTTCACAACTGCTTTTGCTTTTTATTGGACCCCCCCCCCCCCCAAACCAGGCAAAAAAATACAATTGAGTCTACGTTGTGACCCCTCCATGAATGTGGGTCACGTGGCCCACGTTGAGAAACGCTGGATAAAGACTTCCCAAGATATATGCAGAAATGAAGATAGTGTGCGTAAACTTACACAAACTGGATAGCACCCGATGCGATGGTTGCTGGGGCCGTCCATGTGACTTTGACAGAATCCTTTGGAGTCGGGGAATTATGGGAAACTGCCTGTCCCTGTAAGGATACATAGAATAGGGATGAATTCGGTGTTTGTAGAAAAATGGTGCTATAGTTCAAACGTGGAACATCCTCAAACAAAACATGACTAATTGGGAGAAACGTTACATAGTTTAGATCGCAGGCTGCCAATGTGAGGACCCTGATATAAGATACACGTGAACATGGCGGTCACCATTCACTGTGAGATTATGTCGTGACCATGTCTATGAACTAAGTCTTGGACAATGTCACGGTGGGACATTCTGGCTTTTAGTAGTGGTGAAAGACTCCAAGCAGTTATGCACGAACTGATTATCCCCACAACAAACAAAACCTACAGACGTTTATATTTTTAAAAAACATTATGTAAACTAGACAGAGCGAAATGTAAAAACTGTAATTAAAAATCTACAAAAAAAATCTATTTAAAGCAATTTGTAAACTAGATATTATATCATAATGTAAAAGCTGTAAAAAAAAATAATAATTATTATAATAATAAAATATAAAAGAAATCAACAACAAAACCTATAGAAGTAAACGATTCAAAGCAATGTTTAAACTAGACACATCATTTTGCATAAACTGTTTTCTTAAAAACACAATTCGGTGTACGTTATGCAAGTACTGTGGTTGCCTTGACCACGTGACGACCATCGATTTTTATGCGATAAAAACTGATCGATTGAGTGCGTTGCCGCATTGTATCAATACCTACACCACATTTTGGCGATGCCGTGTTGGGGAACTGGAACGCTCCCTCGATTAAGGCGCCTCCTTGTCGTGCCCGGATGAAAAATCCTTTGAATGGAACGTTCCCAGACAAGGTCACTGTAACAAAAAGAACGCCTTTATTTGTGGTCTAGTTACATTTAGTTAATAAAAGAATACTTTATTGCTTTTTTTTATAAAATGGAATAATAAGACATGGACGTAGTTAAATAAGTGAAACTTTTCGTGCTCCCATTTCAGCAAATCACTCCACCCACAGTTTGGAAAACCGATGATCCTAATACGTCGGCTCCTTGGTTTCCCTCAGCTAATGAAGTGATGGACCCGTTTTTATCATTGGAAAGAGTCAAGAATCCAGTAAAAGTGTAGGTCAATGTTGTGTGGGTAATTGTGGTTAATTATCAACTTATTTTTACTAAAATAATGTATATATATATATATATGTATATATATATATTATATATATATAATTTTTTTTTTGTGACTTTGAGTCAAATGATTTTGATTTAAATTTATATTTTTAAGTACCGTATACATTCAAGCAAGCAGGTCTGAAACAGTAAAGACGTTCAACTACATTTCTTGAGCTGTTTCAAAAATACCGAATCTAATAAAAGTTAGAACTAAATAATTTAAACAAAGATTTCCGAAACGAACAATTTTTTTTACTGACCTTCGAAACCATAGAATGGTGGGAACATTTTTTAGTGACCTTTGTAGCCATAGAATTGTGGGAACATATTTTAGTGACCTTTGTAGCCATAGAATAGTGGGAAAATTTTTGTAGTGACCTTCGTAACCATAGAATGGTTGGAACATATTTTAGTGACCTTTGTAGCCATAGAATGGTTGGAAAAATTTTTTATTGACCTTCGTAACCATAGAATGGTTGGAAAAATTTTTTATTGACCTTCGTAACCATAGAATGGTTGGAACAGTTTTTTTAGTGACCTTCGTAACCATAGAATGGTTGGAACAGTTTTTAGTGACTTTCGTAACCATAGAATGGTTGGAACATTTATGTTACCTGAGCTTAATATAACTCAACATTTCACATCCACCGTACAGTGCGAAAGACACTGACGCTCAATGGCCTTAAAAGATTTACTACTAATAGGATTTATCCAAATGGTTATACTTTTTTGTATAATAATTCCCCCTATCTTTTCTTCAGCGAGCGTCAATCGTGTCTCATCGTCCGCAGTTTTAAATATTTTTAACGTTATACCTTGAATTACTTCCACAAAACATTTAGATCAAAATGGGGGAGAGGAAGGGGAAATAAGTCACTGTGTCCCAGTGAATGTTCAGATCTGATACCTTATCAGGAGATCGAGACGGGTTTTTAGGATTAACTCTATATCTACGCCCCCCACACAAGCCACATAAAGACTTGACCCTTGAAGTTCTTGGCCGGGTAGTACTTAACGAGAGCTTATGAAAATCCCAGGAAATGTACAATAACAAAAAAAGGTGGTGGGGGAGGGGCAGCCACCAATGGCAACATAAAGCGTTTTGGCACAGCGTTCAACAAGGACCCGGGTGACACCAGTGGCACAGGACCTCATGCAGACTTGTCCTGGAAGATGGTACTCATTCAGACCTGTCGTGGAAGCTGGTACTCATTCAGACCTGTCGTGGAAGCAGGTACTCATTCAGACCTGTCGCTGAAGCTGGTACTCATTCAGACCTGTCGTGGAAGCTGGTACTCATTCAGACCTGTCGCTGAAGCTGGTACTCATTCAGACCTGTCGTGGCAGCTGGTACTCATTCAGATTTGTCGTGGAAGCTGGTACTCATTCAGACCTGTCGCTGAAGCTGGTACTCATTCAGACCTGTCGCTGAAGCTGGTACTCATTGAGACCTGTCGTGGAAGCTGGTACTCATTTGATTCACGTGCTTTACTATTTTCTCAAGTACGACTTTTATGTCAAGGACCTCACAAATGATTCATGGATTCTAACACTCGTAGATTTTAAACCTCGTAGAGAGACCAAGAGGGGTCTGCAACCCGCGACTCCGGAGCTGCATACGGGTATTTTAAGGAAAAGTTGTGACTCTTTTTAGAAAAAAAAGAACTATTATTACATGCGGCTCCTAAGTACGTTCTTAGCTGTTTTAATTGATAAAACGGGCTCCTCACTCAAAAATGAGTTGTCCTCCCCTGTCTTAACTAAATGCTCAGTCATAGAACATACACATTTGAAAAGTGTAACTTGAAAATTTATTTAAGGACCCCTCTTCGTAATATTTTTCATTCCCTCTAGACCATCGGTTCTCAACCTTTGGGTCGCGATCATTTTGGGGGTCGCTCAACCCTTTCCCAGGAGTCGCCAAAGACCATCTGAAAACACATATGCTCTTCAGTTATGAAGTAGCAACGAAAATAATTTTGTGGCTGAGGGGGTCGCCACAACATGAGGAACTGCATTAAATGGTCGTGACATTAAGAAGGTTGAGAACCACTGCTCTAGACTAAAGAAGATGGGAAATCATCCAAGAAAAGGGAATTAAAATCACGAACAAAAATGACTTAAGTTCTATACTTTGAAATGATTATTTTTTTTTACCTTCAATTTGTTCCCCTGGGGCAACTGTCGTTTTTGATGTGGTTACTCTGTAAGGGGCTTGGCTGTTCTGAGGTGGGACCCCATGACTGGGTACCATACTATTGCACGCGCTATCTGGGGGGCCGCTGCTGTAACCTTGAGTCAATTGCACTATTCCAAAACATACCAGCCATGTTATCGCGTATCTGGAGAAAAAAATAGTTATTTTGCATTTCAGTCTGGAAATGACAGGGGATTCACATGTGTCCAGGGACTTTATTTGGGTACGGCAGGGTGGGGCATTTGCCACCCCCACCTGAATTTGCAGGTTTTATTTAAATTGCTATGTACTGTGACACCTCCAATAAGAACTTAACAAACCGACCATGTTTTAGTCCCCCCCCCCACCCCCGGGTCAACCTTTTTGAAAAAAACCTGCATAAAGTGACGCTCTTGCATTTGTCCCCTTAGAATATTTGATCTATTTAACTCTGGCATAAGCCACATTCTTAGCGCCCAGATCTGCGTTTACAAAATGCGCCCCTCTGCTGTTCTCCTCATTTTATCTTTGGCCTTTCTATCCATTAAAATAGGTTTGGGAATAATCAAGCTTCGGACTGGCCTAAGGCATAACCCTATAAGGAACATACTTTGATATTATTGCTGCTCCCCCGTGACTCATACATTTTCCCCCACAATCACCACCGCGCCCGAACTCCCAGCTCCCCCATCGCCCGTGGTCAAATAAGGGTTCACAATATTGATGGGGAAGTAGGAAGGTCTGCCCTCATCAATCATGTTGACGTGGGCATGCGCACCCCCCCCCCAACCAGATCATGGGCAAATTAATTAGGAAAAAAAAAACACATGATCCTTAACGGCGGTGCATCCGTGATGTTTGAAAAGCAAGTTAGTGGTCACGTGGTTGAGTGCAAGGATTATCAGGAGAGAGAGAAATCACACGAGTGTTAATGATATCCTTAAATATTGTGTTCGTGTATTCTTGTCTACGCGTTTTCCTTTACATTAGAAAAGTCAAACTTCCTCACACATTTATTGTTAACAGTTTACGTCCTGACAGATACTGATGTACTAAAACCTGAAAGATGCTTTATCTAAACATTTACGCCACAAGTATTGTGAATTTCAATTGTTAGATGTAAAGCTATCGAACTATGTAAAAAAAAAAGAATTATAAAAAAAAAATAAACGTGTTATAGCATTAATTAAACATTTTCAAAAACTGTTTCAAGATCTGCCTGACAAATATTCACACCACACTGCGTTCACCCAAAATCGAACACGCACTCACACTGTCACACGCAACTCCCACGCACCCACATTGTCACACACACCCACATTGTCCCACACACTCACATTGTACCACACACCCACATTGTCACACACACCCACATTGTCGCGTGCACCCCACGTTGTCACACACACCCACATTGTCACACACACCCACATTGTCCCACACACCCACATTGTCCCACACAACCAAATTGTCCCATGCACCCACATTGCCCCATGCACCCACATTGTCGTATGCACCCCCACGTTGTCACTGCTGACGGTTGACATTGCTATTTGTGTGGCAATAATCTCAAGCCCTTACAGTGCACCAGTGCACGTCACATCCCAAGTAGTTAGACTTCTCTCTCCAACCTATCCCATGATGGGAGGTAAGTAGCTCATCTGGTAAGTATTTACATTAGTTCCCCGATTCTCCCCCCCCCCCCCCCCCACATTCCAAGGCAAACTGGTCCATTGTCTACCGTGATTTGTGTGAGAAAGAAAATATTTGCTAGGTCATCTTGCCCAAACGATTTCCATATGCTTATCTTTTGAATTCAGGCTCAAGACTAGTACTTACAGAATGGCTAGTTATGTAATAGCTAGTTTTAGAATGGGAATTATAGAATGGTAAGTTACAAAATGAGACGTAGCATAATGGAAAGTTACAAAAATAGAAGTTACAGAATTGTAATTCAAGAATGGGAATTTAAAGAGTGGTAAGTTATAGAAGGGCTAGTTATAGAATGGGAAGATACAGAATAGTAGATTTATAGAATGGTAAATTAAAGAATGGCTTTTTATAGAATAGTGAGATACAGAATGGCTAGTTATAGAATGAAAATTTACAGAATAGTAAGCTACAGAATAAGACGTATCATAATGGAAAGTTACAACAATGGAAGTTACAGAATTGGAAGCCACAGAGTGGAAAGCAACAGAATTTGAACTTGCAGAATGTCAAGTTTCAGAATGTGAGCAGCTCATAGAATGCGAGGTCACAGAATGGGACTCAATTGTTCCTCTTTATATATGTATACCAATATATCGAAAGCCGTTTTTAAAAAAAAAACATACCATCTTTATGCATGTTAAGTTTCAAATGATCATAAAGTGACCGTACGTTAAGATCAACAGAAGAATTTAAAACCGTGATGGTTGTTTCAGAGTCAATGGTTTGTTTAATCCAACGATACACCGGTAACTGGATGGACAGGGCCAAAGATTGATTAAAAAAAAAAAAACACTAATCAATCTTGGTCTGTCACCTCGATTAGAAAATCATTATCAATCAGAGCCAGACAGTTCAAACATTTCACGTTGATGACACAAAGGATCTCAAATCACTTGATCCGTTATTTGAAATGTCCCACAGAGACAGTAATTTTATTTTTTATTTTTTTATTTTTTATTATTTTTTTTTTCATTCGCGTTTATGTCCGTGTGTCTACATTTCGTGTGGGTTCTTTTGTGTGTGCTCTGGTGTGTGTTCCGGTGGGTGTTCTGGTGGGTGCTCTAGTGAGTCCTCTACCACCGAACTTATAAACCATTTTTTGTTGCCACCCTTCTTCCCTTTTTCCCCCCAAATCTTCCTCATCCAAATAAAAGCCATGTCTTTAATTAGGTAAATTATTTTATCATAATGACACCCCCCACACACACACACCGCAAACGCAATCTAGAGGTGGTTTTTTTTTCGCATTTCAACATTAAAAATCTAATTCTAACAAATAGCTAGGTCAAAGTTCAGAAAGTTCTTTTTGAGTGGAGGGGGAACGTTCGTCCTTGAACTTTGCTATTTGTCAATGACGAAGGTATTTCTCCAGACACTTCGCCTTTTCCTTTTCTGGGCTTAACGTTCCACGGCGTCGGTCCCAACAAGGTGGTTTGGGGGGGGGGGGAGAACCATTATTAAAACATTATGGGGGGACCGTTTAGTCCCTGAGTTAGGAAATGTGTTGATGTTTTAGAAGGAGGTAATGACAGTGTCAGCAGACGGGTCACTGTGCTTGTTCATCAGTCGTAAAGTTACAAAAGTATTTTTCACTTATCATATATTGTATCTCACAGCGTCGAATCTCGATACTTAAACAGGCCACGAATGGGATGACAATCTTACTGACCACAACATGAAGATATACAGGCCACGAAGCGGACGCCAATCTTACTGACCACAACATGAAGATATACAGGCCACGAATGGGATGCCAATCTTACTGACCACAACATGAAGATATACAGGCTACGAATGGGATGCCAATCTTACTGACCACAACATGAAGATATACAGGCCACGAATGGGATGCCAATTTTACTGACCACAACATGAAGATATACAGGCCACGAATGGAAGGCCAATCTTACTGACTGAATTTGAAATTATTTTTTTAAAGTTCATCTACTAGAGAGGTGGGTGGGGAGGGATTCTGGGGAATTTAAAACGTTATAGGTGCTCGGTTTGGGGGGGGGGGGTGAATTTCACGTATTAGGTGCTCAAAAGTGGGGGGGGTCCCGTTTTAGGTGATCAGGTGGGGCGTTAGGCAAGAAAATGTCTTTGGAAACTGATCTCATTAATATGTCTTAAAGGACTTGAACAAAGCACGATTAGACCAGTAAGTGTGTTTGTGATAATATTTTCTACGCCAGCTGCCTGCTGAAATGTTATGCTGTGAAGCTAGAGTCTATGGCGCCCACGGCGGTCCTCGACTTTGCCGCACCTAACCCACGAGACCACAGAAACATCAAACGTGAGCTATACCTATACATAGTATACGTAATGGACCGAAAATGCCCCACCCCGAAAAAGTTTCGCCCCCCCCCCCTGGCCGGCCCACCCACTTCTTCCCCTATTACTACGCTAATGTTTCACTGTTAAAAAAAATAATAATGGCGTCAACGTCATACCGTTGTGCCCTAGTCTTCCAATCGTATGAATTTTTTTTTTTTTTTTAGAAATCATAAGTGACTTCTTGTGAGAACGGATGAAAACGTCTTAACGAATGGGCTGTAAAGGGAAGGGGGCTGGTTAGGAGGGTTAGGGGGAAAGGGGTGAGGGCATCTAGGGGGACAGAGAGGAAAAAGAACACGATCTCTAGTGTAAAGATGTTTGAAGCGCTGTAACCTCTACGGTTCCCGTCACAGTTTGGCTTGAGTAGACAAATAAGGAAATTAAACAGAGTTAACAGTGTTGTCTTTGAGGGGCTAGCGTAGCATTAAACAAGCATGGGGGGGGGGGGGGAATCGCCAAGATATTTATTGAATGGTTGTTTTATATTTGATGTGATGTTTGCCGAAGTAGGTCAGGGTGTTCATGTGAACCATGGGGGTCATTCATAGGCTCAACCGCCCCCCCCCCCAAAAGGGGAGTGGAAGTGGGGTAGAATCTGTAAAGATCTACATTTTTTTTTCAATTTCAAATAATTTGTTTCTCTTGTTTTCTATCGTCTCCTGACGATGGCGTTTAGCCGAAACGTCCTATAAATTGTTCAGTCTTTTTAATTTCTAGCATAAACATTTCTAGTTCCACTATTTAAAGGTCTAGTTCTACTATTTAAAGAACTTGTTCTTCTATTTATAGATCTTGTCCCCCCACTATTTAAATATCTTGTTCCACTATTTTGAGATCTGGTTCCACTATTTAAAGAACTTATTTC
Source organism: Omphiscola glabra (assembly GCA_964017045.1). Lineage (NCBI taxonomy): Eukaryota > Metazoa > Mollusca > Gastropoda > Lymnaeidae > Omphiscola > Omphiscola glabra. The sequence continues at coordinate 38,932,702 of OZ024796.1, forward strand.
ACTCTTTAAAGATTTGGTTCCGCTAACTAAAGATCTTGTTCTACTATTTAAAGATCTACAAAGTATGAAGAAATAAATTATTTTAAGTATTAAATCTTTTTTATTAACTTCGTTTTTCTCGCGCATTTCTGACAAACTATTCGGACGGCTAATTGACCCACTTCCCGTCATCCTATCGAACTGAAACCTTGCACATAGACTGGTACTAATGACAACACATTCGTTCAAATTTTACGAGATTGTTTTATTTTTAAATAGCTTGAAACCTATAGGTGTGTCTGAAAGGATCGCTTTTACATATTTCATATTGACTTTAAAATTTAACCAAGAGAACATACAATAGATCTAGCTTTAAACAAAAATATTATATTATATTATCAATTTAGCTTCAAGAGTAAATGAACTTTTACAAATTACCGCTCTAAAAAGACACGGGCCTAGGCGAAAGGTGATCCCTTTCACACTGTCAAGGCGTAGTAAAGTCTTAAACTACAGCAAAAGAAAACCATAACTAAATGCCATGATGTTCAGTTCGTTCGTGGTCATTCTTTCAAAAATGAAATGTTAGAGCGTTATGTAAACTAAAATACGCGGTTAAGTTGGTGACGCTTAAAACGAATGGAAAGGGGGGAAAAAATCTGAACATATGAAATTAGTAACGTTTTAAACCGCGGAAATATTACCGCATAAACATACTTTGAAATTGGTAACAACATCTACAATTTTAAATAGATGAGAACTATGGTTAAATCAGATTCAAGCTATTTGACTTAAGCTCACTGTTTGAATTGGACAAACGTAAATAGCTTACTAGCAGGAATTTTTTTCCATTTTTTTTTTCATTCAGATGAATGTTGATTTAGTGAGATTACAAAATACCATGCTGCCAAAGTTCGACTGAACATTTCCACGGAGTTAATGAACGAATTCATTTTAAACAAGCAACCGATTCGAACGACGACGAATACAACGACGAATCATTGCTGTACTTAACCGAGCTGTGGGGCATGCGTCAAACATTAAAAATATGGGGAGAAAAAAAATGTGAAGACCAAGTAATAGCTTGCTTATTAAGACGGTTTACATTGGTCTAAGATTCCTAGGAATTGCCTACGTATTATTAACCCCTTCGTACACGGTGTGTACATTTGTACACACGGCTTTAACAGTAATTTTGTATTAGAAATTTAATATTTTCTTGTATTGTTTCGCTTTTTTAAAAATTATTACAACTAATTCGACTTTTTGATGCTAAAATCTTTTCCGGTAAAGTTTAAAATAATTAGATATTCATGATGGCTTCCAGGGAAAAAAACATGCATTCAGGTAAGTGTTTTGTACAGTTAAAAAAAGTAATTTATAGTTAGATTTCATTTCATAACGCACTTTGAAACGATACTTAAAGTCTTTTCCTTTGTGAAAATATAATTTTTATATTTATAAAAAAAATTCTGTGTGCTACAGAATTTTTGAAATAGTGGTGTGCACAAATGTTCACAGCATGCTTCAAATAAGTAAAGTGCGATAATAGGTTTGATCTTGATTAATAGGATCGTACTAGCTAGATATCTAGTTGTGTTGTGTTTGTTTATCATTGCTGTCAATTTAATTACATTTTCTATTAAGGTTAACATTTACAGGTATTCTTAATTAGAATTAATAAATAAAATAATTAAAGAAATTAAAGACAATAACACTTCAATTTCAATTAGACTTTGATTAGAATAAGGCTACAGCCTTACAGAAATTCACATAAGATTTTTACTGTCTAAGACTAAATCTAATGAGTATTATTATCTATCAATTTTATGTAATTTTCTGGGCATAATACTAAGATAAAACACAGTACAAAGATCTACGTCCTAATGTCAATTCTCGCTATACTCTAATTTATGCTAATGACGAAGCTATAGTATTTATCTGCCGTAAAGTTAAAGTTAAAGCCTAAAAAACTAATATAATTTTGTTTGATCAGAATGAGATTTGAATCTAATTTCTTTTTTAAATGCATTAGTATTCTCTACAATTAGATCTTTAGTTAAATAATATAATTTAGTGTTCAGTAGGCCTCTAATATTATTTACAATGTCTAATAATTTCAGTGAAAAATATTAGCTAATTTTTAAAAACTTTTTTCATGTAGGTAGACTGGTAGACCTCAAAGACAACATCTAACTCTTGACTATGTACTGGATCACCTTGATGATTCTGAATTTGATTTGTCAGAGTCAGATGACTCGAGTGATGAAACATACAGCCCTGACAATGAGGCGCATGATGATGAAGCGCATCGAAGTACTGATTATGATCATGTTGTCAGTGACGAAGATGACAATGCTGGTGTCGGCCCCTCAACGCCGGGAACAACTTCTTCAATAAAATGGCGCTCTCCAAGAGAACCATTTAATCCAAATACCACATGGATAGATAAACTTGATCTGGGGAGTGGATTTTCATCCCCTTGCCAATATTTTCTTGAATATTTCAAGGCTGAAACATTTGAAAAATTTGTGGAGCAAACTAATATATATCATCTGAAAACTGGAAACAATTTAAATACTACAGCAGAAGAGTTGCAAAAATTTTTTGCTATCACTATTATTATGGGAAACTTAAAATTTCCAAGAATTAGAATGTATTGGCAAAAAGCCACCAGAGTTAATTCCGTTTCTGAAATCATGCCTGTGAATCGCTATATGCTACTTCGAAGCAGCATACACATTTTTGCTGGAGAAAAACCTCAGCCAAACGAGCAGCAAAATAAATTTTGGAAGATTCAACCGCTTGTTGAGGCAATAAGAGCTCGTTGCTTACAGCTGCCCAGAGAAGAATTTAATTCAGTCGACGAGCAGATGATTCCATTCACAGGCAAAGTGCCAGCAAAACAATTTATCAAGGGCAAACCAACTCCTGTGGGAGTGAAAAATTTTGTTATCTGTGGCAAATCTGGGCGAGCCATAGATTTTGAACTTTATCAAGGAGCAGGAACTGGAATTTCTGAAAATAAAAAACATTTAGGACTTGGCGCTTCAATTGTTCTCCGTCTAGCACAAAGCATACCTCCGAACAAAAACTACAAACTTTGTTTTGACAATTTCTTTACTGGACTTCCTCTCATTAAGGAATTAAAATGGTTAGGGATTTATTCTTTAGGAGTTGTTAAATCCAACAGAATGATGGGATGTGTTATGAAATCAGAAAAAGACCTGAAAAAAGATGGTCGTGGATCAACCGACTGTAAAGTTAGTGCAGAAGGAGATATTTGTATGGTCAGATGGATGGACAATAAACCAGTTACAATAGCTTCCAGCTTTGTTGGTGTTGAAGATCTTGATAAAGTTAGACGATGGAGTGCGAGTAGCAAAGAATTTATTTCTGTGGATAGACCAAAATGCATTCAGGTCTATAATGACTTTATGGGCGGAGTAGACAAAATGGACTTTCTTATTTCAAAGTATAGGATTAAGGCTAAAACAAAGAAATGGCCAGTTCGAATGATATTTCATTTTGTAGACTTTGCTCTTTCAAATTCATGGTTACAGTATCGTGACATTGAAATTCAAAATGGAACTCCAAAAAAAAATATTTTGGATCTTCTTGGTTTCAGGAGTGAGGTTGCAGACATGTTGATAAAGGCATGCTTGGTCACACCACAGATTTGCCGACCTGTTGGTAGACCCAGAGCACCACTAGCAGTTATTGATGATTTAAATACTGTAATTCCTTCTCCAAAGCGAGCAAAGGCTGCAGAGCGACCAGTATCAAAGGTCCGATATGATCAGTTCGGACATTTTCCAATCTGCATCAAAGAGTTAGGTCAAAGGTGCAAACTAGAAGGATGTAAAGGTCGTAGTAGGTTCAAATGTAATAAATGTAACCTATTTCTGTGCTGCAATAGTGACAAAAACTGTTTTTTAAAGTTTCACAACAAATGAACATCCTCTATTTCCTACCCATATTCACATTTATTTGTCTCATTTTGATGTATTATTACAAATAATATGTTCAAATACTTTAAAAGTCATATAATTGGCTACTTAAATAATTAAAATTGGGATTGTTTTCATAATTGTCTTGGAATTCTACAATTTTTATCATGTTGTCATTATGTGTTTTTATTTTATTATACTGAATTGATACACAGTGTGTACGTATGTACACATGCATTAATTTGCATATTTAATGAGCAATGGTCAAATCCTTAATATGGCCATATCAGGATGTCCCATATATCAGGTCCCAACTATCAAATAATTTTTTCAGATGAAATTCTGAGTTCGTGTCCGAAGGGGTTAAGACGCATTACATTGGTCTAAGATTCCTAAGAATAGCCTACAATGTATTAAGACGCTTTACATTGGACTAAGATTCCTAAGAATAGCCTGCTTATTATTAAGACGGTTTACATTGGTCTAAGATTCCTAAGAATAGCCTACTTATTATTAAGACGGTTTACATTGGTCTAAGATTCCTAGGAATTGCCTACGTATTATTAAGACGCATTACATTGGTCTAAGATTCCTAGGAATAACCTACATATTATTTGTAATTTACTAAGAAAAATGTGAAAAAATAACGACGATATGTGGACAATTGATAACCCTTTAAAAAGGTTAGTGTCGTAAATGTTCGACTGTTCGTTTAGTTAAGGAGATATTCAAATAATAAAGGGGTACTAACATTTTAAAATTAATTTTCTAAACATTAACGTGATATTAAAATTAACGTGATCTAAACATTAACGTGATCATAAAATTAACGTGATCTAAATATTAACGTGCTCTAAAAATTAACGTGATCTAAACATTAACGTGATCTAAACATTAACGTGAACTAAACCTAAACGTGTTCTAAACATTAAAGTGATCTTAAAATTAACGTGATCTAAACATTAACGTGCTCTAAAAATTAACGTGATCTAAACATTAACGTTTTCTGAACAATAACGTGATCTAAACATTAATATGTTCTAAACATTAACCGGATCTAAACATTAATATGTTCAAGCAGTTTGAGATAAAGTGACTCTATTAGGTCAGTCGTCTGAGCATTAAGCAGGGCCTAAAGACATCGTAAGGCACAACATGTTAGTACAATCTGACAACACTCACCTGAAGGCGGCCATCCTCGGTCAACCAGATGTCATCTACTACTGAGCCCCACTCTACAGGTAAAATTCGCTCTGTCACGCAGGTAAGAATTAAGAGCTGCCAACCACGTCACTTTATTTACCCCCCTCCCCCATCTAAAAATCCCTACGTCTCCTCTACATACCCCCCCCCCCAACAAAAAAAACACAAATTCAAGGACTCTCACGCCGCTGTGAACGCAAAACACCCACCGCTTTCATTTTTTTATTAATAGAAACATGGTTAATGCATATCATCACAAAATGTTTAATGCTTTCGAGAATATAAAAAGTTTTCAATAATAACGTTTTGTGGGAAGACTGAAGCCGTGTGAAGTAAATAAACAGTCTAACAAGATATTGTTTAGGTTTCACAAAAAGACTAGACAATAAAATTCTTTTTTGCCGCGTCTTCCCTTTGACTTTCTTAAACTATCTCGGTACAGTGTAAGACGTAGTGGCTTATTATATACTAAGGCCTAACCATGTACAGTTGTTGATTCGGTTTCTTGCTTTACACCGGTGCCGGGTATTTTGAGAACTAGGCCTACAGACAGTACAACGCCCTACCTGCCGGCCCTTTATACAGTAGGCCTACAGACAGTACAACGCCCTACCTGCCGGCCCTTTATACAGTAGGCCTACAGACAGTACAACGCCCTACCTGCCGGCCCTTTATACAGTAGGCCTACAGACAGTACAACGCCCTACCTGCCGGCCCTTTATACAGTAGGCCTACAGACAGTACAACGCCCTACCTGCCGGCCCTTTATACAGTAGGCCTACAGACAGTACAACGCCCTACCTGCCGGCCCTTTATACAGTAGGCCTACAGACAGTACAACGCCCTACCTGCCGGCCCTTTATACAGTAGGTCCCCATACCCGTTGCTCTCTATTGATAAATATAATAGTCGCCTCCCCACTAAAGAATTGTTTTTTTACCTTAGTTCACAAGTCACGCATAACCAGAGGCGTAACTGGGTTTTTGGCGCCCTTGGCTAATTTATTTTTTAAATAATAAAAATTAAAAAATTAGAGATTTAGCGGCGCTCTTTTGAACTGGCGCAGGCCGGCGCCTTTGGCAACTGCCCCAATGCCAAGCCGTTGTTACGCCACTGCGCATAACAGCTTTTTCCCCCCTCAGTACTATGAGTATAAAACGTTGTGGAGTTGGAGGGTGCGTCGAATAAGAAGTAGTACACACCAGAAGAAAAATATAGATAAGATATATTTTCGAGAAAATAAACTATTTTGGAAAAAAATGTTGGCGGAATGACTGAAGGCGTGTGAATTAAATAATAAATAGTATAACGAGACTTGACAAAAGAGGCGTAACAACGGCTTGGCATTGGGGCAGTTGCCAAGGGCGCCGGCCTGCGCCTGTTCAAAAGGGCGCCGCTAAATCTCTAAATTTTAAATATTTAAAAAATAAATTAGCCAAGGGCGCCAAAAACCCAGTTACGCCTCTGCTTGACAAAAACAACAAAAAAGACGCGCCGAGTAATTTAATTGTCGTGCCTTTTTCTTTAAAGACCCAACATATCTTGTTACAGTGTGAGAGGTAGCTGTTTATTAAATATTTAAGACCTACGTCCCTACGCAGACATTGACGTAGACTTGTTTTAATCCCTAAGTTCGTCGTCCCAGCGTAGCCTCTGGTGGACATTGAAAAAAAAAAAAAAAAAGGTATATCAAAGATGAATATATTTTGTGGCTTACTCATATCACCTGAAGTAATTATGTACAAAGGGATGGCCGACACGATCTGTCCTGAAAACTTTGATTTGAACAGATATAAGAGGATGTCTCGTGACATGAACAGATACAATGAGATGTCTCGTAACATTTAAAAAAAATTGTTTTCCTGCTTTCAATCCTTTTCCCTCAATCCCCCACCCCCTCACTCCATGCAATCCTCCCACCCCCTCATTCCATGCAATCCCCCCACCCCCTCACTCCATGCAATCCCCCACCCCTCACTCCATGCAATCCCCCACCCCTCACTCCATGCAATCCTCCCACCCCCTCATTCCATGCAATCCCCCCACCCCTCACTCCATGCAATCCCCCAGCCCCTCACTCCATGCAATCCTCCAACCCCTTCACTCCATGCAATCCTCCCACCCCCTCACTCCATGCAATCCTCCCACACCCTCACTCCATGCAATCCTCCCATCCCCTCACTCCATGCAATCCTTCCACCCCCTCACTCCATGACTCTTTGTTGATCGATAAGGAAAACTGATTTAAATGATTGAAATTAAGACCAGCTTTGAACATTAAAAGAATAACGCCCGGTAGTGGTTGTTGTGTTCTTCTGTCGGAGAAATCGGACATCGAACACCACAAACCCCACCTTCCCCAAACACCCCCCCCCCTCTTGTAAGACACTCCACTATGTTAAAAAAGGAAACATTCGAAACAAGAATGTGGAAAACCTGAAAATGTACGCAACAAAAAAACAACGAACGTTTCGACGAGACGCCTTCTCCAGCGAACAGACAAAGACTGATAATGCAAAAAAAAAAAAAAAAACTTTTCTGAAATGTTGCACCCGATGGAATGTGGTCTTGATCACAAAAATAATCATGACAACCAAATAAAAAAAAAAATTGCTACAAACAAAATAAATTTAATTTAAAAAAATTAATAAATAAATAAATATCATAATGTCAGATCTTTCATTTCCTCCTTTCAAAATGAAACGTTAGGTAATAAATAACGGCTCAAATTGTTAGCGTTAAAAAAAACAACAACATTAATCTTGCTTTGTTGGTTCACTGAAGGCAGAGAGGGCTTCTACCGACTCGTTCGTTGTTTTTTTTGCGTCCTTTTCAGTTTCTTTTCCATGTCCCGTTTCACATGTTTCATCCTACGTAACCTAATTGCAGTCTCACCCCCCCCCCCCAACCCACAATAATATCATAGTCTTAAAATCAAATGAAATACTTCAATTACATTTAAATCAGACTGATCTTTGACGAAAAATAAGTCCGTTATTATTTTTCAAATCTCTACTCATTTGTCCAAGATGGACATTTTTTAATTTTGGCAACCTAAAACCTAGCTTTTAGATATTTTGTAAAACTTTTTTTTTTGGAAAAGGCTGCACTCTAACACTCTTAAATAAGACAAACAGACATCTGTCGTGCCTTCTACGTCCCAATGCATCGGGCATCAACCCCGCGGATGCACAGACGCTGCATTTATAAATTTTTAATCCTCTATATTAACTTCGATCTTGTTCGTGTGCTTCTGGATGGGTGCGGAAAAATCTTTGGACGGCTAATTGATCCACTTCCTGTCAACCCATCGAGCTGAAACTTTGCTAGATGCCGATGAAAGCACATTTTATCAAATCACTTGCTCCACCCCCAAACCTCCAAAAAAAATATTTTTTTTTCATGTTTTCCAATTGACAGATGAAGTAAATATGATGACGATAGATTTCACGAAATAAATTTCCAGATAACTGCGCTAACTCATATTCTTTTTTTCTTTTTTTTTTAAATATTGCACGAGCATTTGATGCGTGATATTTTCTAGGTGCTTTTCTGAAATATTTGGTGAAATAAATCTGCGTTGAAATAAATCTGTGGTGTAAAATCGATGTGACATTAGAATATTGATTTGAAATAAAATAATTAAAAAAATGTATATCAAGGAATTTTTATGAAAAATTTTGTTTTTAAAGGTTTTTTTTATTTTTTATTTGCTGATCTAAAATGGCATGCAGCTCCCAAAAATATTTCTTAAGCGAATAGTATCTGTGAAAAGGGCAACTTGCTCAAAAAACGATTGCATACCACGGTCCTATGCGTACAAAAATGTCCAACTATTATTAGTATATCTTGCGTTGGATTTAGAGCTAAGTGAAAAAAGAGGTCCCGAAAATATATTCGCTTAAGGAATTTTGTTTGTGGTAAGATCCATTCCAGCCCTTTTTAAAAAAAAAATTAGTGAAGAAAAAAAAGCAGCTGTTTAATGAAAAGAACAAGCTATAAGTAAATTGTCTCTTTTTGTATTCGTTTTATTTGTTCACCAATACACATTTTCTTATTAGATAGATCAGTCAATAGTCACTAGTCTAGTATTTTTTTTTTGTTAAAGGAGACTTCCATACATCAATTAGACTTGATTACAGGACATGGGTAAATAATCATTCGGAGCCGCAGGTGTTTTCAGTAAGAGTGGTCCCGCCTAATGATGACTTTACTGTTGGTCATAGTGTAGACCCAGGACGACCGCCCGTGTAAATCCTTCACGTCTTTCAAGCCAGGACTAAGCTGTCAGGCGACCGCTTCCCTGGCGTTCAACTTGACGGATCATCTAGATGGATTTCCCCCCCACCCCCACCCTCTCCAACCCCTCCTCCCAAACTGCCCACCAACGTGTTTAATATTTTCCTCTCCCTCCCTTTTAAAATCACGACGGAGGCTCTAAGTCAGCGGCTCTCAACCTGTGGATCGCGACCCATTTGGGGGTCGAACGACCCTTTCCCAGGGGTCGCCAAAGACCATCAGAAAAGACATATACTCTTCAGTTATGGAGTAGCAACGAAAATAATTTTGTGGCTTGGGGGTCGCCCCACAAAATGAGGAACTGTATTAAAGGGTCGCGGCATTAAAAAGGTTGAGAAACACTGCACTGGACGTTTGCTTCGGATAACACCCACGTCACCGTCTACATTTCACGGGTCAGTGGTCACACTGACAAACGTGCTTACACGGGTCAGTGGTCACACTGACAGACGTGCTTACACGGGTCAGTGGTCACACTGACAGACGTGCTTACACGGGTCAGTGGTCACACTGACAGACGTGCTGACACGGGTCAGTGGTCACACTGACAGACGTGCTTAGATTTTTTGTTTTTCAATGGAGTCTAGTTGGAGTATACCGAATGACTTTTATTTTATTTTATTTTTCCGAGTTGTCCAAAGTTTCAGATTCAGTGGCGTAGCTACAGTTGGTAAAAAATGCCACCACTTCCGTATACAGAAAAAAGCCCCCGCGGCGGATAGTCCTCCCCCAAGCCCACTTTCGTACGCCAGTGTCTACATTAGTCCATATTAAACGGCTTAGTTAATAGTTATCTGATACATTCGTATGACCATGTATCCTTGAAGAGTTGAGTTCAATTTTCAGAAAAAGAAATGGAAGAAAGAAAAATAGTAACAATTTGGACCCCATGATAGAAACAAAAGAAAACAACAAAAAAAAGCAAACATTTTCGTACTATGTAAAAAATATTGTTATGGCTTTCTGGAAGTTCTCATACTGTAACGTGCACATGCATAAAATTATTATGGCTTTCTGGAAGTTATCATACTGTAACGTGCACACGCATAAAATTATTACGGCTTTCTGGAAGTTCTCATACTGTAACGTGCACACGCATGTCAGTCCATGGGCCTACATTTTCAAGTGGTTCTGCCATAACTGCAAGACCTATTGCCTCAGGCCTTCCAACCCCTAGTGCATGATACCCTCAAACAGTTACTCTTGTAACCAGTGAAATACCCTCATCAACACCAGGCACAGAGACATTGCAAACCCCATCTACATTCATAGGAGCCTTAATGATCAATAAATTGATCGTGGGCCCTTAATATATAGAAGAAGAAGAAGAAGACCTTGTGTGGGCTCAGCGTGTATGATCATTTGATGAATTTGCATATCAGTCATGACTGACAAACTTTTCCTAGCGATCTGACAATTACAAAGAATAGAATTCATGCGAGAACAGAGAAGTCTAACGCAGTGGCTCTTACACTTTTTTTTTGCAGCGCCGCGCACCTCTATTCTTTTTTAATCCCCCCCCCCAAACACACACACACACAAACCTTTTTTTTTTTAAATGTATTTAAGTAATGCTAATTTTTAAAAAAAAGTGCAAATAAAACTTAGTTTTGGTGTCTTCCCGAACCCACAGAAACTACTGCCTCCCGCAAAACCCGGAGACGCTGGCATTCCCTGTTAAGAACTCTTGGTTTAGAGCAGCAGTTCTCAATCTGGTGGTCGCACGACACTTTCACGGGGGTCGCCTAAGACCATCCAAAGACACATAGACCCCATATTTAAAAAGCATTAACGAAACTAATTTTGTGGTTGGGGGTCGTCAACAACACGAGGAAATGTATTGAAGGGTCGCGACATTAGAAAGGTTGAGAACCACTGGTTTAGAGGGTGGTTGCGATTTGTACCAGTTATGTTTTGAACACGTTAAACTTCAAGTATAAAATCGTCCAATTTTGTCCATACTTTTGTTAAATTAATTATTTTTTTTTAACTTCAAATATAGCATTTTAGTTGATGTTGGCGCTACGTGACATCACAAGCATGACGTGAGATCGGTGTTAAGTGAAATGACAAGCATGAATTGAGATCGTTGCTATGTGACATCTTCACAGCCATGAATTGAGATCGTTGCTATGTGACATCTTCACAGGCATGAATTGAGATCGGCGCTACGTGACATCTTCACAGGCATGAATTGAGATCGGCGCTATGTGACATCTTCACAGGCATGAATTGAGATCGGTGCTATGTGACATCTTCACAGGCATGAATTGAGATCGGCGCTACGTGACATCTTCACAGGCATGAATTGAGATCGGCGCTACGTGACATCTTCACAGGCATGAATTGAGATCGGCGCTATGTGACATCTTCACAGGCATGAATTGAGATCGGCTCTGTGTGACATCTTCACAGGCATGAATTGAGATCGTTGCTATGTGACATCTTAACAGGCATGAATTGAGATCGTTGCTATGTGACATCTTCACCGGCATGAATTGAGATCGTTGCTATGTGACATCTTCACAGCCATGAATTGAGATCGGCGCTATGTGACATCTTCACAGCCATGAATTGAGATCGGTGCTATGTGACATCTTCACAGCCATGAATTGAGATCGTTGCTATGTGACATCTTCACAGGCATGAATTGAGATCGGCGCTGTGTGACATCTTCACAGCCATGAACTGAGATCGTTGCTATGTGACATCTTCACAGCCATGAACTGAGATCGGTGCTATGTGACATCTTCACAGCCATGAATTGAGATCGGCGCTGTGTGACATCTTCACAGGCATGAATTGAGATCGTTGCTATGTGACATCTTCACAGCCATGAACTGAGATCGGTGCTATGTGACATCTTCACAGCCATGAATTGAGATTGGTGCTATGTGACATCTTCACAGGCATGAATTGAGATCGGCTCTGTGTGACATCTTCACAGTCATGAATTGAGATCGGTGCTATGTGACATCTTCACAGCCATGATTTGAGATCGGTGCTATGCGACATCTTCACAGCCATGAATTGAGATCAGCGCTATGTGACATCTTCACAGGCATGAATTGAGATCAGCGCTATGTGACATCTTCAAAGGTATGAATTCCTGAGCCACACGAGCTGCTATCATGTAACAATCATTCACTGTTGCTTTATTAAACTCGTATAAGGGTACAACACTCTTCATTTTCTTACTGATCTAGCTTTATTATTTCGAGGTATTTCCCCCGTATATGTTCTATATTTTTATTTCTACAAGGTTTTTTTTCCCTCTATTTTTGTTCTTTGTATTGTTGCACCACTACATCTGTACACACAGCATAATAGGATTCACTGGCACGCGAAATGGTTGTCTAAAAACTTTGTTTTAAAAAATACTTTTGTTAATAAAAAATACATATTTTCGCTTTGAATAAAAAAGATATATGATGTATTAAAATGAGTTATTTTTAAAACTTTGTTACTGAAATCTGATCCTGTGACTTCTGGTTTGTGAGCCTCCGTCAATATGTCTTTTAACGGAGCCCCAAATCTAAATGTTCTTTTCATCGTGTAGACAGTTCTCAAAATCAAATAAAAAAATAACAAATTTAAAATGTAATTTAGATATTGTATTTATTTATTTTTTTAATGCTTTATAAGACCTTTGACAAAAAGTGTGAGAACTTCGTTGTAACCCTTCTACACTGGGAGGAGATGCGACATTATTATCGCATTTTCAAATAAGTTGAATCCAGCCAAACTGAGCGGGTTGGGTCGACACAGCGACGTCAGCTGACGGAACCCTTGTCCAAAATGCGGTCCGTTCTCGGACGACCGTGGCACTGTTTTGAAAGAAAACATGCGCGCATTGTTTATCAATAGAAAATGTTGGGCCTAATTTATTTACATTCATTGGTCAAATGACAATTTTATTTGAAATCGAGTACATTTCTCTGGCACTTACACCAGAATGAAATCACCGCGATAATGTCTTAACTCTTAAAATGTTTCGGTTTCGGCCGAAATCTGAAGTCACTTTCGATCGGTCTCTAATTTAAAAAAGAGGAAAATCGTGAATCCACTAGAAGAGGATATTCTATATATCAACGAATGATTTCAATTAATAAACCACTTCGACTCAACGAAAAAAAATGTGTGTGTGTGGTTGGTGTAACTATAACAACATTTAGTGTGAATTATGCAGCAATAAAAGAATTGTAAAAACTTCCGGCGTCCATTCAAAAAACAAAAAGCAGTTACCTGAAAAATAAAGTTATTCGTACAAAAAGTTACCTGTGTAACACTATGGTTCGAGGCATGAGTAGAAGAAAAATGGAAAGACGCACTCAAATTCCCCGCCTCCTAAATTAATAGTTATTTATTACTAAGCAAATAACAAAAAGTGCAAACACGCCGTTCCTGTGAGATCTGTGCCATACGCTACTAGTAGAGTTGCCTAGACAGTGCGATACCAGTAGAGTTGCCTAGACAGTACGGTACCAGTAGAGTTGCCTAGACAGTACGCTACCAGTAGAGTTGCCTAGACAATACGCTACTTGTAGAGTTGCCTAGACAATACGCTACCAGTAGAGTTGCCTAGACAATACGCTACTAGTAGAGTTGCCTAGACAATACGCTACCAGTAGAGTTGCCTAGACAATACGCCACCAGTATAGTTGCCTAGACAATACGATACCTAACACAATAGAATTGGCCGCGACCAGCCCAGAATTTAATCAATTAACGTGAAAACATACACAAACTGAATGGCTCCCGGTGCAAGACTCGCTGGGGCCGTCCAGGTAACTGTAGCGGAATCCTTGAGAGCCGGGGAGTTGTGGGTGACACCTTGTCCCTGCAAGGATAAAACAAGAGAGATCATTTTTCAATTGAGATTTTTTTTTTTTAAAACAGCATTTCACATTTACCATTGGACCAAACTCTTTTTAAAGGACTTACTTTCTACTGGAATTTCAAACTTGTCCATCTTAAATATTTTTTTCATTTTAATACATGCGACCGAACGAGCTCGCTCGGTTCATAGACTGTCACATGATCATCTGAAAGGATGCATCCGAGTTGTGCCAGCATCGCGTCTGCTTCGTTCAGTGTACGGCGTGAGGGAAAAAAAGGCGAGGTTGGGGTCTGTCATAAAAGAGCTGTGGGATTTTGGGAATTGAAGTAAAAAGTAAAGAATACTTCTTTTGTCGATAATATACAACAAAAAGTAATACTAAAAAGTAGAAAAAATAGATTTAAAAAAAAAATCTTTTTAAACAAGATTTTTTCAAAAAATTAATAATTTAAAGATGTATTTAAGTTTCATATAAAATTAATTTTTAATACCGCGGCCTCATAGAGTCATAGAGACCGATAAGTCATTTTTTTTTTTTTTTTAAATATTATTTTGCTCTTCTATTGTTTGCTAAAGAATGCTTTTTGCCGATAGGTTCGTTGTTTCCATGTCCTTCCAATACGTTTGTACTCATTTTTTCCTAAACGAGTTATATTGTGTAAGTTATACCTTGTCTTTTCATCACGTCTAAAGACAGTTAAATACATATTTTATAAGTTATGTAACTATAAATTATGTGATGTGGAGATAGCGTTTTTTTTGTTATGTGGTGCGACATCGAGAGAAGGGGAACAAATAGTCCTAGAAATAATATTATTACTGAAATATTTATATTATCAAATTGTTCCAGGATATTTTTTATGTAATGCTTGGTGAGCCGTCTGTGCGTTTTCCGGTAGTCTCTTTGAGTTAGTGGGCTGACCACATATCAGTGGACTGACCATCTATCAGTGGGCTTGCCATCTGATGAAGAAAGTCCTGTTGACCTATGACGCTAGCATTCATTCTGATGGCGTGACAAAATCTTCCACAAGGACGTTCATTGCATAGTCTATGCACTATTTTAATGATGTGCATCAGTAGCGTCTCTTGGGGGTACGGACTGCGTCGGCTGACACCCTCAAAAGTATGTGTGTGCGGGGGGAGGGGGAGGGGTAACCAAATTGAGAATTCAAAATGGACAGATTACTTTTGAGTCGGCTTTAAATCATTAAAATACAACATCAGGGTGCAACCAGAGCAGGTCTCCACCAGAGCAGATTGTCCCCAGAGAAGGCAGACCCAGGCAGAGGTTTGTGGGGGGGGGGGGAATTCGTGAAAAAGGTGTGGGGACGGATGTGATTCCGCCAACTCAATCGACTCCACATATCACAGTTTAAAAGCGTTACTTACATCACATCTAAGCTGCGCTATGGCGCTGGCCTGGAACTGACCTCCAATGAAGCTACCACGCTGTCGTGCTCGGATGAAGAAACCCTTCAAGGGAAAGTGTCCGGACACGGTCACTGCAAGAAAATAGCCCCCCCCCCCCCTCAAACTTCATTTGAAAGATTTGAAGAAAAGCATAATGTTATAATTATTTAAAGATTTTAAATAAAGAACTACCATTGCACGTGGACTAATCAGATTTCATTTGTATCGTTAATGGACTTCGAAAAAGTGAACTAACTGAAACGTTTTTTCTCTATCCTTCTCTCGAATTTATAAAGACGTTGCTTAAGTATCTCTTATATAAATATATATATTTATTGATTATGATGCGTCCTGCTTCCTATTTAAAACTCAGCCCCCCTCCCCCCACAAAAAAAAAAAAAGACCCCACTTACACATGTTTTATGTAACTAGTACCGAGTGAACAAAAGGGCAGTATCCCAATGAGCGTCGTGCGTGACGTCTGAACTTCGGTACATAGGTTGATTTTTTAAATATTTTTTTTCTTTAGAAAGGAATTATTATTTTTTTAAATGTCCCTTTTTTCGCATCTTTGTTCTGACGCTGCGACTGTTGTTTCGAAAAGTCTTTCTTATAAAATTTACGACAGTATCTTCTCTGTCGAAGGGTTTATGTACGGCGTCATCTCTATTCCGCGATCCGGCAACTGCCCGTTCCAATCAGTCGGTTATTTCTTGACGCAAACGGTTGACGAAGGCCAAGCACTCTCACTACGACACAGGGCAGTAGATTTCGTGGCATAGTATAGAAAATGAAAAGTTACCTTTTTTTGTAACACGTAGAACCAGCTGTTATTTTCTCAAAATACCTGGACACGATGTTTAAAAAAAAATTGCACCCGGTTATGCTGTAGTGCAGCGGTTCTCGACATGTGGGTCGCAACCTCTTTGTAGATCGAACCACCCTGTCCCAGGGGTCGCCTAAGACCATCGGAAAACACTTGTTCTCTGCAGTTATGAAGTAGCATCGAAAATAATTTGGTAGTTGGGGGTCGCCACAACATGAGGAACTGTATTTAGGGGACGCGGCATTAGGAAGGCTGAGAACCACTGCTCTAGTGTATATACACTATGGCTTAACCGGGTGCAGTTTTTTGGTTTTATATATATTATATGATAGATCGTTTGATTAAGGGAATTACATTCAAATGCTCATAATTAGGGTTTTCGAACACAGCAGTGTTATCAAAATAGTGTACACCTAACACTAGAATGAGCTCTTAATCGAACAATAAAATAGTTTAATTACATCTGTACAACTGATTTAAATATCCGATAAGCAGTATATTAATATAGACATTAATTCCACCACAGCTCATTCGAATTAAGACAGACTGGTAATTTTTTTTTTATATATCGTGCTAGAGAAGACGCTGTTTAAAAAAATGATTTCTGTACAACATATAACAAAAAATTTGTATTTCTAAAATATTTGTTAACGCGCGGGATGGTGTGTAAAGCCTCCACAATTATCGTTTTTTTTTTTGTAAAGAAACGCGTTTGTTACTTCTATATAATATTGTTTAGTATTTCTCACAGACTTAAACAATGATATAAATTGAGGTGCACAGTTTTGTGTCAATTTAAACCGAGTTTTTTCAAACTGAATTATCAATTTTAGGCTTGGAAAAATTGTTACGAGGGCGTTTATTGCCTTCTCCTGCAGACAAAGCATGAAACGACGAATACATTATAGAAGTTTAGAAACTTATGTGATCGAAAATTCTGATCGAAATGAAGTTCTCTGTGTCTCTGTTTAGAAATGGAAATTTTCTATTACAAACGGAAGTAAAGTTGTGAAACACCCTAACGTGGGTCCCACTTAATGCTAAGGTCAATACTATCAAAGTAAAAGATTAAAATCTTTAGTAATGTAAAGATTAATATTTTAAACAACACAAAATTAGACTTTAATAAAGTGGGAAATCGGGGACCACTAGTAAAAGAGTATTTGAATGATTCCATATAGGGATATGGTTTCGAAAATCTAAATTATTGTTATTATTGTTTTTATTGTTCTTAACTATTACTGCTGTATTAATGCAAGGAATTAGAACCGCGATGGATACATCTGAATAACCCCGTGTTCAACATCGTTGAAATAGTATGCAACCGACGATGACGTGTTTTGCTAAAAAATACGAAGATGTTCACTATGCCTATCTGGCAGCCGTCTTCCCATCTCACTTATATAACAGAAGCGGAAATGTTCGACAATCAATTACCTACATCAGAACTCTAATAATAAATGGGAGGCCCTCTTTAATGGGAAAAGTCCCCTCACGGAAGCCACTGTGTTAAATTTCCAATATATAGGGGCAACACCTTCTTGAACATGTTTTAGTTCGATGGTGAAAAGGTTCGGCTCGATGGTGTCTGTGAACCAAAAATATCACAAATATTTTATCCCGTCTGAAGATAATAAGTGGAGGGGAAGAGAGTACCCAGTTAGTGCCAGGATAGGAAAGGAGTATAAGAAGTTACTTTAAGAGTATTTTTCGGCAATCACATTGTGAGGGTGGTTGGTAATGATGCGTTTTGTGAGGGCGATAGGCATGAATCAGTTTGTGAGGTTGATAGTTAAGGATGGGTTTGTGAGGATGATAGGTAAATATGGGTTTTGTGAGGTTAATAGGTAAAGATGACTTTGTGAGGGTGGTAGGTAAGGATGCGCTTTGTAAGGGTAATAGGTAAGGATGAGTTTGTGAGATTGGAAGGTAAGGATCAGTTTGTGAGAGTGGTAGGTAAGGATGAGTTTTGTACGACCCTCATTTTTGTTTTCAGTGAGATTTGAAAAAGCCTCATCACATGTGATTGTGTTGACACGTTTTGTTGTAGCGAAAATATATTTTGAACAGTTCTTATTACCATATGATTGAAATTGGATGCTGACCAATTGAAGTTGACTTGGTTAGGAAATCACCACCCCGTGAACAGCAGACAGTAACGACTACGATGAACAGGACTTCAGCCACCCCCTCCCTTTAGACTTTTGATATGGCGGCACAAACTCTAGCTCCGCCCCTGATCCCAACTCACCTTCCATCTGCTCCCCGGGGGAGACACTTGTCTTCGACGTGGTTACTGTATAGGGAGCTGGGCCGGTCAGGGCCGGAACGCCATGACCGGGTGTCAAATTGGAGCACGCGAAATCAGGGGCGCCTGAGCTGTACCCTTGAGCAAGCCGCATCAGTCCCAGGCATGCAAGCCAAAGCATAGCGTATCTGAAAATAATGGAGCCCATATATTTAAACTGAATTTATTTTTAAAATATAGAAGATCCAAGTGTGTAGTTTCAGAGTATAGTCCAAGCGTGGCTACGAGTAGTGCCACCGGTTGGGACAATATTGTTTGCCACCCTTCTACATAAATTTTTTTTTTTTTAAAACAAAGAAAAATCTCCAGTTAGCCGACCTTGCCACCCCAACATATATAAATAATATGTGCTATCTGTAATGTTGAATAATTTAAATTTCTTCATTATACAAAACACACCAATTAGCACTGTATTTAACTAAACCACCTTTAAACAAAAAAAATCTCACCTATTTACAATCTATTAACCACCTACCGGGAGCCGACCATCTTGATTCTAACATGTGTTGTCTCTGGTTATGTGAAAAGCTTCTGTGTCTAGAGTACGAGCGCTAACAGTGTCACACGGTCACATTAAACGCTGTGTGCAAGTCCAGTTTTTATACACCTTCATGAATTTTAATGAAAGGTTTTTTTTTTAAAAAACGTGTTTTTTTAATAGGAGCGTATGTAACCCACAGTTAAAATGGCTGGCTGATGCATCCGGCACATGTGTCTGTCTGGTCCCGTCCACTTCTTTGCTTCCATCCGGCGTATGTGTCTGTCTAGTCCCGTCCACTTCTTTGCTTCCATCCGGCGTATGTGTCTGTCTGGTCCCGTCCACTTCTTTGCTTCCATCCGGCGTATGTGTCTGTCTAGTCCCGTCCACTCTCTGGCTGGCATTCGGTACGTGTCTGTCTTGTCGTGTCCACTTCCCCAACCCTGACTGTTGCATTCGGTACATGTGTCTGTCTAGTCCCGTCCACTTCTTTGCTTCCATCCGGCGTATGTGTCTGTCTAGTCCCGTCCACTCTCTGGCTGGCATTCGGTACGTGTCTGTCTTGTCGTGTCCACTTCCCCAACCCTGACTGTTGCATTCGGTACATGTGTCTGTCTAGTCCCGTCCACTTCCCCCAAACCTGACTGTGTCATCTGTGACCTTGTAAAATTAGTAAAAATATACATGATTACCAACACAACTTCTCTAATTGCATATGTGAGACAACCCATCTTAAATGTGCTTGACTTGAATTCATGTTTTGTCAAGTAACTTTAGTAGATGGGAAGTTCACGCAGTACTGCTGCCAATGTTTGGCGGGCTATATCTAATAAAAAATGGTTCATTTAGTTTTCTTTTATTATTTTTTTAAAAATTCTATTTTTATCATATTGTCTCAAAGATTCGTAGACTATCCTTTTTCACACATTTCCTTTTATGCTGATAGGCAACTGAATTGAATCAAGTTAAATCTAAAAATATGTCTTAAAACAAAATCTCATTGAAATTTTGCGCAATGGTTTCTGTCGCAATAATCAACGTTCGCAATTTTCTCTGCACGCATTGGTCTGTGTGTGCTGTTTTCTGTGTGCATTTTGCTTGTGCGCAGCTACGTATTTGCGGATATTTCTGTGCGCGTTTATTGTGTGCGCGTTTGTCTTGTGCGCATATGCCTCGTCACAATTGTCCCTATTTTTGGTACATTTATAATTAATTTCCAAACCATACATTGCAGATTCTTGAAACGTGATTAAACATTGTCAGTAGGAAATTAGTTAAACCTGAAAAATGGACCGCAACAAAACGACTAACGTATTGTCAGTGAACGAACAGAAAAAACGAATAAGATAAAAAAATATCAAAAAAATTTAAAAAATATTATAGCACTTGGCTGAGAAGTGGTGTCCAAGAGGGCAGCAAAAGATTTGGTAACCTGATTGCAGTCTCCCCCCCCCCCTTTATTACCCTTAAACATTGTCAGCCTGAATTTTAAACTCCATATGATGTTTGTGTTACGTGACATCTTCAAAGGCATGAATTGAGATCGGTGCTACGTGACATCTTCACAGAAATGAATTGAGATCGGCGCTACGTGACATCTTCACAGGCATGAATTGAGATCGGCGCTACGTGACATCTTCACAGGCATGAATTGAGATCGGCGCTATGTGACATCTTCACAGGCATGAATTGAGATCGGTGTTATGTGACATCTTCACAGGCATGAACTCCTGACATACACGAGCTGCTACCATGTAACTATCACCCACTGATGCTTTATAAAACTCGTATAAGGGTACAATACTCTTTCTTTTCTTGTTGATCTAGATTTATTATTTCGATTTATCTCCCCTTGGATGTCCCATTTTTAAAAAATAAATTTCTACACGTTCTTTTTTCTAATTTTTTTTTGTTTGTTTTGTTGCTATCCAACCCCACACCATTGTATCTATACACGCAGCAACATGGTATCATTGGCACACGAAATGGTTGTATCAAAACTTTAAAAAGAAAAAAGACCTTTCTTATTAAAATACATTTTTTCGCTTTAAAACAAGAGTTAAAATAAGATATTCTTTAAATAACTTCTTTAATGAAATCTGATCCTGTGACTTCTGATAACACATTTGGAAATGGCATCAGCGGGCCGTCGAGCACTTGCTCTTACGCCCTCCCCAAAGCACCCCCACCCCCTTTAAGCCCGAGTATCGGGCCGTGAAGCTGCACGTTTGAGATGACCCTTTGCCAGGGCAGCCCCCACCCAAGTCCGCCCGATCGAGTTCCGCTGGCGGCCGCCCCAACCTCTGGACACCCGGTCCGTCCGGAACTGCACATACACACAGTGCACATACACACAGTGCACATACACACAGTGCACATACACACAGTGCACATACATACAGTGCACATACACACAGTGCATATACACACAGTGCACATACACACAGTGCACATACACACAGTGCATATACACACAATGCATATACACACAGTGCACATACACACAGTGCACACGATCGACTTTCATAGAAGTCGGGATGGTAAATTTACGTCCTAATATCTTCCCCCCCCCCACAACCTATCCCGTGGAAGCATCGGACGCGCTTTAAGAGAGGTTCTACAGTGGGTATCCACCCCGCAACTAGTTTGCGAAGTAGCTGGGACGAAACGATTGACTACGAGCAGCTTTCTCAAGGATGATTATCTAGAATCATCGGTCAGAAGCTTCCACCATCGCCTCTCGCCTCATATCCATTAACGGCAACTTGTAATCATGATCCCTACCCTGTCTCTGCCTTTACCTCCAACTTTAAAACGTCACAGTTGGCAGCCCTGTAGGTGCTGTTTTAACTCCGGCAGGTACCATGCATGTCCATTGTCGGCCCACCCAGGACACCTAATGGTGGTTTTTGTTCCCCGGGTAACACCGAGGGGGGTTCGGTGCCCGGCGCCTCCTAATCGGCAAGCCACCACAGACTTGTCAACCGGAGCCCCGGGGTGACTTCTGATGAACAATTTGAGTGAACCTCCGTCTAATTCTTATCGGCGGCCCAAATCTAAATGTTTTTTCTCATGATGCAGACAGTTTTCAAAATCAAATTACAAGAACAAAATTGAAATGAAAATAAAGTATTCATCTTTATTTGTGTGTTGTTGTTTTTTTAATGCTTTACAAGACGTTTCACAATAAGGGTGATTACTTCATTTCAACCCTTCTGCATTGGGTAGAGGCGTAACATTACTATCGTATCATACAAGTATAATCCAACCAGAAGCACACACTGCAAACTACGACAATCGTCACCCTCGCTATAGTTATTGTGATGCTTGGAAAGAAACAAAAATAATTGGGCGGGGGGTGGGGTGTCTTTTCAAGGTGTCCACTCATCTCCGACCGGGCGTGGGGGTTGTTGTTGTTGATGTTCATCGACGACCTGCGGGTGGGGTCACAGCGACGTCAGCTGACGGAATCTTTGTCCAAAATACGTTATATTCTTTGACGACTGTGGCACTGTTATAAAAGAAAATGCGCGCGCATTGTTTATTATTTAAAAATGTTTGGCCTGTTAAGTTATTCACATTCATTGTCCAATTAATTTTTTTGTGTTAAAAATCGTTTTGAAATCACCGAGATAAATATTTTTAAATAAAATAACATCTTTAAATGTTTAAAACTTATAAAATATGTGTTTTGTTTATTTATTTGTAACTTATAGTATAGTTTGTTTCTTTAAGGGTAACTTATAGTATAGTTTGTTTCTTCAAGCGTAACTTATAGTAAAGTTTGTTTCTTTAAGTGTAACTTATAGTATAGTTTGTTTCTTTAAGTGTAACTTATAGTATAGCTTGTTTCTTTAAGTGTAACGTATAGTATAGCTTGTTTCTTTAAGTGTAACGTATAGTATAGCTTGTTTCTTTAAGTGTAACGTATAGTATAGCTTGTTTCTTTAAGTGTAACGTATAGTATAGCTTGTTTCTTTAAGTGTAACTTATAGTATAGCTTGTTTCTTTAAGTGTAACTTATAGTATAGCTTGTTTCTTTAAGTGTAACTTATAGTATAGCTTGTTTCTTTAAGTGTAACTTATAGTATAGCTTGTTTCTTTAAGTGTAACTTATAGTATAGCTTGTTTCTTTAAGTGTAACGTATAGTATAGCTTGTTTCTTTAAGTGTAACTTATAGTATAGCTTGTTTCTTTAAGTGTAACTTATAGTATAGCTTGTTTCTTTAAGTGTAACTTATAGTAAAGTTTGTTTCTTTAAGTGTAACTTATAGTATAGTATAGCTTGTTTCTTTAAGTGTAACTTATAGTATAGCTTGTTTCTTTAAGTGTAACTTATAGTATAGCTTGTTTCTTTAAGTGTAACTTATAGTATAGCTTGTTTCTTTAAGTGTAACTTATAGTATAGCTTGTTTCTTTAAGTGTAACGTATAGTATAGCTTGTTTCTTTAAGTGTAACGTATAGTATAGTTTGTTTCTTTAAGTGTAACTTATAGTATAGCTTGTTTCTTTAAGTGTAACTTATAGTATAGCTTGTTTCTTTAAGTGTTACTTATAGTATAGTTTGTTTCTTTAAGTGTAACTTATAGTATAGCTTGTTTCTTTAAGTGTAACTTATAGTATAGCTTGTTTCTTTAAGTGTAACTTATAGTATAGTTTGTTTCTTTAAGTGTAACGTATAGTATAGCTTGTTTCTTTAAGTGTAACTTATAGTATAGTTTGTTTCTTTAAGTGTAACTTATAGTATAGCTTGTTTCTTTAAGTGTAACTTATAGTATAGCTTGTTTCTTTAAGTGTAACTTATAGTATAGCTTGTTTCTTTAAGTGTAACTTATAGTATAGCTTGTTTCTTTAAGTGTAACGTATAGTATAGCTTGTTTCTTTAAGTGTAACTTATAGTATAGCTTGTTTCTTTAAGTGTAACTTATAGTATAGCTTGTTTCTTTAAGTGTAACTTATAGTATAGCTTGTTTCTTTAAGTGTAACTTATAGTATAGTATAGCTTGTTTCTTTAAGTGTAACTTATAGTATAGTATAGTTTGTTTCTTTAAGTGTAACTTATAGTATAGCTTGTTTCTTTAAGTGTAACTTATAGTATAGCTTGTTTCTTTAAGTGTAACTTATAGTATATTATAGCTTGTTTCTTTAAGTGTAACTTATAGTATAGTATAGCTTGTTTCTTTAAGTGTAACTTATAGTATAGCTTGTTTCTTTAAGTGTAACTTATAGTATAGCTTGTTTCTTTAAGTGTAACTTATAGTATAGTATAGTTTGTTTCTTTAAGTGTAACTTATAGTATAGTATAGCTTGTTTCTTTAAGTATAACTTATAGTATAGTATAGCTTGTTTCTTTAAGTGTAACTTATAGTATAGTATAGTTTGTTTCTTTAAGTGTAACTTATAGTATAGTATAGTTTGTTTCTTTAAGTGTAACTTATAGTATAGTATAGTTTGTTTCTTTAAGTGTAACTTATAGTATAGTATAGCTTGTTTCTTTAAGTGTAACTTATAGTATAGTATAGTTTGTTTCTTTAAGTGTAACTTATAGTATAGTATAGCTTGTTTCTTTAAGTGTAACTTATAGTATAGTATAGTTTGTTTCTTTAAGTGTAACTTATAGTATAGTATAGCTTGTTTCTTTAAGTGTAACTTATAGTATAGTATAGTTTGTTTCTTTAAGTGTAACTTATAGTATAGTATAGCTTGTTTCTTTAAGTGTAACTTATAGTATAGTATAGTTTGTTTCTTTAAGTGTAACTTATAGTATAGTATAGCTTGTTTCTTTAAGTGTAACTTATAGTATAGTATAGCTTGTTTCTTTAAGTGTAACTTATAGTATAGTATAGCTTGTTTCTTTAAGTGTAACTTATAGTATAGCTTGTTTCTTTAAGTGTAACTTATAGTATAGCTTGTTTCTTTAAGTGTAACTTATAGTATAGCTTGTTTCTTTAAGTGTAACTTATAGTAAAGTTTGTTTCTTTAAGTGTAACTTATAGTATAGTATAGCTTGTTTCTTTAAGTGTAACTTATAGTATAGCTTGTTTCTTTAAGTGTAACTTATAGTATAGCTTGTTTCTTTAAGTGTAACTTATAGTATAGCTTGTTTCTTTAAGTGTAACTTATAGTATAGCTTGTTTCTTTAAGTGTAACGTATAGTATAGCTTGTTTCTTTAAGTGTAACGTATAGTATAGTTTGTTGCTTTAAGTGTAACTTATAGTATAGCTTGTTTCTTTAAGTGTAACTTATAGTATAGTTTGTTTCTTTAAGTGTAACTTATAGTATAGCTTGTTTCTTTAAGTGTAACTTATAGTATAGCTTGTTTCTTTAAGTGTAACTTATAGTATAGTTTGTTTCTTTAAGTGTAACGTATAGTATAGCTTGTTTCTTTAAGTGTAACTTATAGTATAGTTTGTTTCTTTAAGTGTAACTTATAGTATAGCTTGTTTCTTTAAGTGTAACTTATAGTATAGCTTGTTTCTTTAAGTGTAACTTATAGTATAGCTTGTTTCTTTAAGTGTAACTTATAGTATAGCTTGTTTCTTTAAGTGTAACGTATAGTATAGCTTGTTTCTTTAAGTGTAACTTATAGTATAGCTTGTTTCTTTAAGTGTAACTTATAGTATAGCTTGTTTCTTTAAGTGTAACTTATAGTATAGCTTGTTTCTTTAAGTGTAACTTATAGTATAGTATAGCTTGTTTCTTTAAGTGTAACTTATAGTATAGTATAGTTTGTTTCTTTAAGTGTAACTTATAGTATAGCTTGTTTCTTTAAGTGTAACTTATAGTATAGCTTGTTTCTTTAAGTGTAACTTATAGTATAGTATAGCTTGTTTCTTTAAGTGTAACTTATAGTATAGTATAGCTTGTTTCTTTAAGTGTAACTTATAGTATAGCTTGTTTCTTTAAGTGTAACTTATAGTATAGCTTGTTTCTTTAAGTGTAACTTATAGTATAGTATAGTTTGTCTCTTTAAGTGTAACTTATAGTATAGTATAGCTTGTTTCTTTAAGTGTAACTTATAGTATAGTATAGTTTGTTTCTTTAAGTGTAACTTATAGTATAGTATAGCTTGTTTCTTTAAGTGTAACTTATAGTATAGTATAGCTTGTTTCTTTAAGTGTAACTTATAGTATAGTATAGTTTGTTTCTTTAAGTGTAACTTATAGTATAGCTTGTTTCTTTAAGTGTAACTTATAGTATAGCTTGTTTCTTTAAGTGTAACTTATAGTATAGCTTGTTTCTTTAAGTGTAACGTATAGTATAGCTTGTTTCTTTAAGTGTAACTTTTAGTATAGTATAGTTTGTTTCTTTAAGTGTAACTTATAGTATAGTATAGCTTGTTTCTTTAAGTGTAACTTATAGTATAGTATAGCTTGTTTCTTTAAGTGTAACTTATAGTATAGCATAGCTTGTTTCTTTAAGTGTAACTTATAGTATAGTATAGTTTGTTTCTTTAAGTGTAACTTATAGTATAGTATAGCTTGTTTCTTTAAGTGTAACTTATAGTATAGTATAGCTTGTTTCTTTAAGTGTAACTTATAGTATAGTATAGCTTGTTTCTTTAAGTGTAACTTATAGTATAGTATAGTTTGTTTCTTTAAGTGTAACTTATAGTATAGTATAGCTTGTTTCTTTAAGTGTAACGTATAGTATAGCTTGTTTCTTTAAGTGTAACTTATAGTATAGTTTGTTTCTTTAAGTGTAACGTATAGTATAGCTTGTTTCTTTAAGTGTAACTTATAGTATAGTATAGTTTGTTTCTTTAAGTGTAACTTATAGTATAGTATAGCTTGTTTCTTTAAGTGTAACTTATAGTATAGTATAGCTTGTTTCTTTAAGTGTAACTTATAGTATAGTATAGCTTGTTTCTTTAAGTGTAACTTATAGTATAGTATAGTTTGTTTCTTTAAGTGTAACTTATAGTATAGTATAGCTTGTTTCTTTAAGTGTAACTTATAGTATAGTATAGTTTGTTTCTTTAAGTGTAACTTATAGTATAGTATAGCTTGTTTCTTTAAGTGTAACTTATAGTATAGTTTGTTTCTTTAAGTGTAACTTATAGTATAGTATAGTTTGTTTCTTTAAGTGTAACTTATAGTATAGCTTGTTTCTTTAAGTGTAACGTATAGTATAGCTTGTTTCTTTAAGTGTAACGTATAGTATAGTTTGTTTCTTTAAGTGTAACTTATAGTATAGCTTGTTTCTTTAAGTGTAACTTATAGTATAGTTTGTTTCTTTAAGTGTAACTTATAGTATAGCTTGTTTCTTTAAGTGTAACTTATAGTATAGCTTGTTTCTTTAAGTTTAACTTATAGTATAGTTTGTTTCTTTAAGTGTAACGTATAGTATAGCTTGTTTCTTTAAGTGTAACTTATAGTATAGTTTGTTTCTTTAAGTGTAACTTATAGTATAGCTTGTTTCTTTAAGTGTAACTTATAGTATAGCTTGTTTCTTTAAGTGTAACTTATAGTATAGCTTGTTTCTTTAAGTGTAACTTATAGTATAGCTTGTTTCTTTAAGTGTAACGTATAGTATAGCTTGTTTCTTTAAGTGTAACTTATAGTATAGCTTGTTTCTTTAAGTGTAACTTATAGTATAGCTTGTTTCTTTAAGTGTAACTTATAGTATAGCTTGTTTCTTTAAGTGTAACTTATAGTATAGTATAGCTTGTTTCTTTAAGTGTAACTTATAGTATAGTATAGTTTGTTTCTTTAAGTGTAACTTATAGTATAGCTTGTTTCTTTAAGTGTAACTTATAGTATAGCTTGTTTCTTTAAGTGTAACTTATAGTATAGTATAGCTTGTTTCTTTAAGTGTAACTTATAGTATAGTATAGCTTGTTTCTTTAAGTGTAACTTATAGTATAGCTTGTTTCTTTAAGTGTAACTTATAGTATAGTATAGCTTGTTTCTTTAAGTGTAACTTATAGTATAGTATAGTTTGTTTCTTTAAGTGTAACTTATAGTATAGTATAGCTTGTTTCTTTAAGTGTAACTTATAGTATAATATAGCTTGTTTCTTTAAGTGTAACTTATAGTATAGTATAGTTTGTTTCTTTAAGTGTAACTTATAGTATAGTATAGTTTGTTTCTTTAAGTGTAACTTATAGTATAGTATAGTTTGTTTCTTTAAGTGTAACTTATAGTATAGTATAGCTTGTTTCTTTAAGTGTAACTTATAGTATAGTATAGTTTGTTTCTTTAAGTGTAACTTATAGTATAGTATAGCTTGTTTCTTTAAGTGTAACTTATAGTATAGTATAGTTTGTTTCTTTAAGTGTAACTTATAGTATAGTATAGCTTGTTTCTTTAAGTGTAACTTATAGTATAGTATAGTTTGTTTCTTTAAGTGTAACTTATAGTATAGTATAGCTTGTTTCTTTAAGTGTAACTTATAGTATAGTATAGCTTGTTTCTTTAAGTGTAACTTATAGTATAGTATAGCTTGTTTCTTTAAGTGTAACTTATAGTATAGTATAGCTTGTTTCTTTAAGTGTAACTTATAGTATAGTATAGCTTGTTTCTTTAACTGTAACTTATAGTATAGCTTGTTTCTTTAAGTGTAACTTATAGTATAGCTTGTTTCTTTAAGTGTAACGTATAGTATAGCTTGTTTCTTTAAGTGTAACGTATAGTATAGCTTGTTTCTTTAAGTGTAACTTATAGTATAGCTTGTTTCTTTAAGTGTAACTTATAGTATAGCTTGTTTCTTTAAGTGTAACTTATAGTAAAGTTTGTTTCTTTAAGTGTAACTTATAGTATAGTATAGCTTGTTTCTTTAAGTGTAACTTATAGTATAGCTTGTTTCTTTAAGTGTAACTTATAGTATAGCTTGTTTCTTTAAGTGTAACTTATAGTATAGCTTGTTTCTTTAAGTGTAACTTATAGTATAGCTTGTTTCTTTAAGTGTAACGTATAGTATAGCTTGTTTCTTTAAGTGTAACGTATAGTATAGTTTGTTTCTTTAAGTGTAACTTATAGTATAGCTTGTTTCTTTAAGTGTAACTTATAGTATAGTTTGTTTCTTTAAGTGTAACTTATAGTATAGCTTGTTTCTTTAAGTGTAACTTATAGTATAGCTTGTTTCTTTAAGTGTAACTTATAGTATAGTTTGTTTCTTTAAGTGTAACGTATAGTATAGCTTGTTTCTTTAAGTGTAACTTATAGTATAGTTTGTTTCTTTAAGTGTAACTTATAGTATAGCTTGTTTCTTTAAGTGTAACTTATAGTATAGCTTGTTTCTTTAAGTGTAACTTATAGTATAGCTTGTTTCTTTAAGTGTAACTTATAGTATAGCTTGTTTCTTTAAGTGTAACGTATAGTATAGCTTGTTTCTTTAAGTGTAACTTATAGTATAGCTTGTTTCTTTAAGTGTAACTTATAGTATAGCTTGTTTCTTTAAGTGTAACTTATAGTATAGCTTGTTTCTTTAAGTGTAACTTATAGTATAGTATAGCTTGTTTCTTTAAGTGTAACTTATAGTATAGTATAGTTTGTTTCTTTAAGTGTAACTTATAGTATAGCTTGTTTCTTTAAGTGTAACTTATAGTATAGCTTGTTTCTTTAAGTGTAACTTATAGTATAGTATAGCTTGTTTCTTTAAGTGTAACTTATAGTATAGTATAGCTTGTTTCTTTAAGTGTAACTTATTTCTTTAAGTGTAACTTATAGTATAGCTTGTTTCTTTAAGTGTAACTTATAGTATAGTATAGTTTGTTTCTTTAAGTGTAACTTATAGTATAGTATAGCTTGTTTCTTTAAGTGTAACGTATAGTATAGTATAGCTTGTTTCTTTAAGTGTAACTTATAGTATAGTATAGCTTGTTTCTTTAAGTGTAACTTATAGTATAGTATAGCTTGTTTCTTTAAGTGTAACTTATAGTATAGTATAGCTTGTTTCTTTAAGTGTAACTTATAGTATAGTATAGCTTGTTTCTTTAAGTGTAACTTATAGTATAGTATAGCTTGTTTCTTTAAGTGTAACTTATAGTATAGTATAGCTTGTTTCTTTAAGTGTAACTTATAGTATAGTATAGCTTGTTTCTTTAAGTGTAACTTATAGTATAGTATAGCTTGTTTCTTTAAGTGTAACTTATAGTATAGTATAGCTTGTTTCTTTAAGTGTAACTTATAGTATAGTATAGCTTGTTTCTTTAAGTGTAACTTATAGTATAGCTTGTTTCTTTAAGTGTAACTTATAGTATAGCTTGTTTCTTTAAGTGTAACTTATAGTATAGTATAGCTTGTTTCTTTAAGTGTAACTTATAGTATAGTATAGCTTGTTTCTTTAAGTGTAACTTATAGTATAGCTTGTTTCTTTAAGTGTAACTTATAGTATAGCTTGTTTCTTTAAGTGTAACTTATAGTATAGTATAGTTTGTTTCTTTAAGTGTAACTTATAGTATAGTATAGCTTGTTTCTTTAAGTGTAACTTATAGTATAGTATAGCTTGTTTCTTTAAGTGTAACTTATAGTATAGTATAGTTTGTTTCTTTAAGTGTAACTTATAGTATAGTATAGTTTGTTTCTTTAAGTGTAACTTATAGAATAGTATAGTTTGTTTCTTTAAGTGTAACTTATAGTATAGTATAGCTTGTTTCTTTAAGTGTAACTTATAGTATAGTATAGTTTGTTTCTTTAAGTGTAACTTATAGTATAGCTTGTTTCTTTAAGTGTAACTTATAGTATAGTATAGTTTGTTTCTTTAAGTGTAACTTATAGTATAGTATAGCTTGTTTCTTTAAGTGTAACTTATAGTATAGTATAGTTTGTTTCTTTAAGTGTAACTTATAGTATAGTATAGCTTGTTTCTTTAAGTGTAACTTATAGTATAGTATAGCTTGTTTCTTTAAGTGTAACTTATAGTATAGTATAGCTTGTTTCTTTAAGTGTAACTTATAGTATAGTATAGCTTGTTTCTTTAAGTGTAACTTATAGTATAGTATAGCTTGTTTCTTTAAGTGTAACTTATAGTATAGCTTGTTTCTTTAAGTGTAACTTATAGTATAGCTTGTTTCTTTAAGTGTAACGTATAGTATAGCTTGTTTCTTTAAGTGTAACGTATAGTATAGCTTGTTTCTTTAAGTGTAACTTATAGTATAGCTTGTTTCTTTAAGTGTAACTTATAGTATAGCTTGTTTCTTTAAGTGTAACTTATAGTAAAGTTTGTTTCTTTAAGTGTAACGTATAGTATAGCTTGTTTCTTTAAGTGTAACTTATAGTATAGCTTGTTTCTTTAAGTGTAACGTATAGTATAGCTTGTTTCTTTAAGTGTAACTTATAGTATAGCTTGTTTCTTTAAGTGTAACTTATAGTATAGCTTGTTTCTTTAAGTGTAACGTATAGTATAGCTTGTTTCTTTAAGTGTAACGTATAGTATAGTTTGTTTCTTTAAGTGTAACTTATAGTATAGCTTGTTTCTTTAAGTGTAACTTATAGTATAGTTTGTTTCTTTAAGTGTAACTTATAGTATAGCTTGTTTCTTTAAGTGTAACTTATAGTATAGCTTGTTTCTTTAAGTGTAACTTATAGTATAGTTTGTTTCTTTAAGTGTAACGTATAGTATAGCTTGTTTCTTTAAGTGTAACTTATAGTATAGTTTGTTTCTTTAAGTGTAACTTATAGTATAGCTTGTTTCTTTAAGTGTAACTTATAGTATAGCTTGTTTCTTTAAGTGTAACTTATAGTATAGCTTGTTTCTTTAAGTGTAACTTATAGTATAGCTTGTTTCTTTAAGTGTAACGTATAGTATAGCTTGTTTCTTTAAGTGTAACTTATAGTATAGCTTGTTTCTTTAAGTGTAACTTATAGTATAGCTTGTTTCTTTAAGTGTAACTTATAGTATAGCTTGTTTCTTTAAGTGTAACTTATAGTATAGTATAGCTTGTTTCTTTAAGTGTAACTTATAGTATAGTATAGTTTGTTTCTTTAAGTGTAACTTATAGTATAGCTTGTTTCTTTAAGTGTAACTTATAGTATAGCTTGTTTCTTTAAGTGTAACTTATAGTATAGTATAGCTTGTTTCTTTAAGTGTAACTTATAGTATAGTATAGCTTGTTTCTTTAAGTGTAACTTATTTCTTTAAGTGTAACTTATAGTATAGCTTGTTTCTTTAAGTGTAACTTATAGTATAGTATAGTTTGTTTCTTTAAGTGTAACTTATAGTATAGTATAGCTTGTTTCTTTAAGTGTAACTTATAGTATAGTATAGCTTGTTTCTTTAAGTGTAACTTATAGTATAGTATAGCTTGTTTCTTTAAGTGTAACTTATAGTATAGTATAGCTTGTTTCTTTAAGTGTAACTTATAGTATAGTATAGCTTGTTTCTTTAAGTGTAACTTATAGTATAGTATAGCTTGTTTCTTTAAGTGTAACTTATAGTATAGTATAGCTTGTTTCTTTAAGTGTAACTTATAGTATAGTATAGCTTGTTTCTTTAAGTGTAACTTATAGTATAGTGCTTGTTTCTTTAAGTGTAACTTATAGTATAGTATAGCTTGTTTCTTTAAGTGTAACTTATAGTATAGTATAGCTTGTTTCTTTAAGTGTAACTTATAGTATAGTATAGCTTGTTTCTTTAAGTGTAACGTATAGTATAGTATAGCTTGTTTCTTTAAGTGTAACTTATAGTATAGTATAGCTTGTTTCTTTAAGTGTAACTTATAGTATAGTATAGCTTGTTTCTTTAAGTGTAACGTATAGTATAGTATAGTTTGTTTCTTTAAGTGTAACTTAAAGTATAGTATAGCTTGTTTCTTTAAGTGTAACTTATAGTATAGCTTGTTTCTTTAAGTGTAACTTATAGTATAGCTTGTTTCTTTAAGTGTAACTTATAGTATAGCTTGTTTCTTTAAGTGTAACTTATAGTATAGCTTGTTTCTTTAAGTGTAACTTATAGTATAGTATAGCTTGTTTCTTTAAGTGTAACTTATAGTATAGTATAGCTTGTTTCTTTAAGTGTAACTTATAGTATAGCTTGTTTCTTTAAGTGTAACTTATAGTATAGTATAGCTTGTTTCTTTAAGTGTAACTTATAGTATAGTATAGTTTGTTTCTTTAAGTGTAACGTATAGTATAGCTTGTTTCTTTAAGTGTAACTTATAGTATAGCTTGTTTCTTTAAGTGTAACTTATAGTATAGTAAAGCTTGTTTCTTTAAGTGTAACTTATAGTATAGTATAGCTTGTTTCTTTAAGTGTAACTTATAGTATAGTATAGCTTGTTTCTTTAAGTGTAACTTATAGTATAGTATAGCTTGTTTCTTTAAGTGTAACTTATAGTATAGTATAGCTTGTTTCTTTAAGTGTAACTTATAGTATAGTATAGCTTGTTTCTTTAAGTGTAACTTATAGTATAGTATAGCTTGTTTCTTTAAGTGTAATTTATAGTATAGTATAGCTTGTTTCTTTAAGTGTAACTTATAGTATAGTATAGCTTGTTTCTTTAAGTGTAACTTATAGTATAGTATAGCTTGTTTCTTTAAGTGTAACGTATAGTATAGTATAGTTTGTTTCTTTAAGTGTAACTTATAGTATAGTATAGCTTGTTTCTTTAAGTGTAACTTATAGTATAGCTTGTTTCTTTAAGTGTAACTTATAGTATAGCTTGTTTCTTTAAGTGTAACTTATAGTATAGCTTGTTTCTTTAAGTGTAACTTATAGTATAGCTTGTTTCTTTAAGTGTAACTTATAGTATAGCTTGTTTCTTTAAGTGTAACTTATAGTATAGTATAGCTTGTTTCTTTAAGTGTAACTTATAGTATAGTATAGCTTGTTTCTTTAAGTGTAACTTATAGTATAGCTTGTTTCTTTAAGTGTAACTTATAGTATAGTATAGCTTGTTTCTTTAAGTGTAACTTATAGTATAGTATAGTTTGTTTCTTTAAGTGTAACGTATAGTATAGCTTGTTTCTTTAAGTGTAACTTATAGTATAGCTTGTTTCTTTAAGTGTAACTTATAGTATAGTATAGCTTGTTTCTTTAAGTGTAACTTATAGTATAGCTTGTTTCTTTAAGTGTAACTTATAGTATAGTATAGCTTGTTTCTTTAAGTGTAACGTATAGTATAGCTTGTTTCTTTAAGTGTAACTTATAGTATAGCTTGTTTCTTTAAGTGTAACTTATAGTATAGCTTGTTTCTTTAAGTGTAACTTATAGTATAGTATAGCTTGTTTCTTTAAGTGTAACTTATAGTATAGTTTGTTTCTTTAAGTGTAACTTATAGTATAGCTTGTTTCTTTAAGTGTAACTTATAGTATAGCTTGTTTCTTTAAGTGTAACTTATAGTATAGTATAGCTTGTTTCTTTAAGTGTAACTTATAGTATAGCTTGTTTCTTTAAGTGTAACTTATAGTATAGTATAGCTTGTTTCTTTAAGTGTAACTTATAGTATAGCTTGTTTCTTTAAGTGTAACTTATAGTATAGCTTGTTTCTTTAAGTGTAACTTATAGTATAGTATAGCTTGTTTCTTTAAGTGTAACTTATAGTATAGTTTGTTTCTTTAAGTGTAACTTATAGTATAGCTTGTTTCTTTAAGTGTAACTTATAGTATAGCTTGTTTCTTTAAGTGTAACTTATAGTATAGTATAGCTTGTTTCTTTAAGTGTAACTTATAGTATAGCTTGTTTCTTTAAGTGTAACTTATAGTATAGTATAGCTTGTTTCTTTAAGTGTAACTTATAGTATAGTATAGCTTGTTTCTTTAAGTGTAACTTATAGTATAGCTTGTTTCTTTAAGTGTAACTTATAGTATAGTATAGCTTGTTTCTTTAAGTGTAACTTATAGTATAGCTTGTTTCTTTAAGTGTAACTTATAGTATAGCTTGTTTCTTTAAGTGTAACTTATAGTATAGTATAGCTTGTTTCTTTAAGTGTAACTTATAGTATAGTTTGTTTCTTTAAGTGTAACTTATAGTATAGCTTGTTTCTTTAAGTGTAACTTATAGTATAGCTTGTTTCTTTAAGTGTAACTTATAGTATAGTATAGCTTGTTTCTTTAAGTGTAACTTATAGTATAGCTTGTTTCTTTAAGTGTAACTTATAGTATAGTATAGCTTGTTTCTTTAAGTGTAACTTATAGTATAGTATAGCTTGTTTCTTTAAGTGTAACTTATAGTATAGCTTGTTTCTTTAAGTGTAACTTATAGTATAGTATAGCTTGTTTCTTTAAGTGTAACTTATAGTATAGCTTGTTTCTTTAAGTGTAACTTATAGTATAGCTTGTTTCTTTAAGTGTAACTTATAGTATAGTATAGCTTGTTTCTTTAAGTGTAACTTATAGTATAGTTTGTTTCTTTAAGTGTAACTTATAGTATAGCTTGTTTCTTTAAGTGTAACTTATAGTATAGTATAGCTTGTTTCTTTAAGTGTAACGTATAGTATAGTATAGCTTGTTTCTTTAAGTGTAACTTATAGTATAGTATAGCTTGTTTCTTTAAGTGTAACTTATAGTATAGTATAGCTTGTTTCTTTAAGTGTAACGTATAGTATAGTATAGTTTGTTTCTTTAAGTGTAACTTATAGTATAGTATAGTTTGTTTCTTTAAGTGTAACTTATAGTATAGTATAGCTTGTTTCTTTAAGTGTAACGTATAGTATAGTATAGCTTGTTTCTTTAAGTGTAACTTATAGTATAGTATAGCTTGTTTCTTTAAGTGTAACGTATAGTATAGTATAGTTTGTTTCTTTAAGTGTAACTTATAGTATAGTATAGTTTGTTTCTTTAAGTGTAACTTATAGTATAGTATAGCTTGTTTCTTTAAGTGTAACTTATAGTATAGCTTGTTTCTTTAAGTGTAACTTATAGTATAGCTTGTTTCTTTAAGTGTAACTTATAGTATAGCTTGTTTCTTTAAGTGTAACTTATAGTATAGCTTGTTTCTTTAAGTGTAACTTATAGTATAGCTTGTTTCTTCAAGTGTAACTTATAGTATAGCTTGTTTCTTTAAGTGTAACTTATAGTATAGCTTGTTTCTTTAAGTGTAACTTATAGTATAGCTTGTTTCTTCAAGTGTAACTTATAGTATAGCTTGTTTCTTTAAGTGTAACTTATAGTATAGCTTGTTTCTTTAAGTGTAACTTATAGTATAGCTTGTTTCTTTAAGTGTAACGTATAGTATAGCTTGTTTCTTTAAGTGTAACGTATAGTATAGCTTGTTTCTTTAAGTGTAACTTATAGTATAGCTTGTTTCTTTAAGTGTAACGTATAGTATAGCTTGTTTCTTTAAGTGTAACGTATAGTATAGCTTGTTTCTTTAAGTGTAACTTATAGTATAGTATAGCTTGTTTCTTTAAGTGTAACTTATAGTATAGCTTGTTTCTTTAAGTGTTACTTATAGTATAGCTTGTTTCTTTAAGTGTTACTTATAGTATAGCTTGTTTCTTTAAGTGTAACTTATAGTATAGCTTGTTTCTTTAAGTGTAACTTATAGTATAGCTTGTTTCTTTAAGTGTAACTTATAGTATAGCTTGTTTCTTTAAGTGTAACGTATAGTATAGCTTGTTTCTTTAAGTGTAACTTATAGTATAGCTTGTTTCTTTAAGTGTAACTTATAGTATAGCTTGTTTCTTTAAGTGTTACTTATAGTATAGCTT
This sequence comes from Omphiscola glabra, assembly GCA_964017045.1. NCBI lineage: Eukaryota > Metazoa > Mollusca > Gastropoda > Lymnaeidae > Omphiscola > Omphiscola glabra. The sequence continues at coordinate 38,969,589 of OZ024796.1, forward strand.
GTTTCTTTAAGTGTAACGTATAGTATAGCTTGTTTCTTTAAGTGTAACGTATAGTATAGCTTGTTTCTTTAAGTGTAACGTATAGTATAGCTTGTTTCTTCAGGTGTAACGTATAGTATAGCTTGTTTCTTCAAGTGTAACGTATAGTATAGCTTGTTTCTTTAAGTGTAACGTATAGTATAGCTTGTTTCTTTAAGTGTAACTTATAGTATAGTTTGTTTCTTTAAGTGTAACGTATAGTATAGCTTGTTTCTTTAAGTGTAACTTATAGTATAGTATAGCTTGTTTCTTTAAGTGTAACGTATAGTATAGTATAGCTTGTTTCTTTAAGTGTAACTTATAGTATAGTATAGCTTGTTTCTTTAAGTGTAACTTATAGTATAGTATAGCTTGTTTCTTTAAGTGTAACGTATAGTATAGTATAGTTTGTTTCTTTAAGTTTAACTTATAGTATAGTATAGTTTGTTTCTTTAAGTGTAACTTATAGTATAGTATAGCTTGTTTCTTTAAGTGTAACGTATAGTATAGTATAGCTTGTTTCTTTAAGTGTAACTTATAGTATAGCTTGTTTCTTTAAGTGTAACTTATAGTATAGCTTGTTTCTTTAAGTGTAACTTATAGTATAGCTTGTTTCTTCAAGTGTAACTTATAGTATAGCTTGTTTCTTTAAGTGTAACTTATAGTATAGCTTGTTTCTTTAAGTGTAACTTATAGTATAGCTTGTTTCTTCAAGTGTAACTTATAGTATAGCTTGTTTCTTTAAGTGTAACTTATAGTATAGCTTGTTTCTTTAAGTGTAACGTATAGTATAGCTTGTTTCTTTAAGTGTAACGTATAGTATAGCTTGTTTCTTTAAGTGTAACTTATAGTATAGTATAGCTTGTTTCTTTAAGTGTAACTTATAGTATAGCTTGTTTCTTTAAGTGTTACTTATAGTATAGCTTGTTTCTTTAAGTGTTACTTATAGTATAGCTTGTTTCTTTAAGTGTAACTTATAGTATAGCTTGTTTCTTTAAGTGTAACTTATAGTATAGCTTGTTTCTTTAAGTGTTACTTATAGTATAGCTTGTTTCTTTAAGTGTAACGTATAGTATAGCTTGTTTCTTTAAGTGTAACTTATAGTATAGCTTGTTTCTTTAAGTGTAACTTATAGTATAGCTTGTTTCTTTAAGTGTTACTTATAGTATAGCTTGTTTCTTTAAGTGTAACGTATAGTATAGCTTGTTTCTTTAAGTGTAACGTATAGTATAGCTTGTTTCTTTAAGTGTAACGTATAGTATAGCTTGTTTCTTCAAGTGTAACGTATAGTATAGCTTGTTTCTTTAAGTGTAACTTATAGTATAGTATAGCTTGTTTCTTTAAGTGTAACGTATAGTATAGCTTGTTTCTTTAAGTGTAACTTATAGTATAGCTTGTTTCTTTAAGTGTTACTTATAGTATAGCTTGTTTCTTTAAGTGTAACGTATAGTATAGCTTGTTTCTTTAAGTGTAACGTATAGTATAGCTTGTTTCTTCAAGTGTAACGTATAGTATAGCTTGTTTCTTTAAGTGTAACGTATAGTATAGCTTGTTTCTTTAAGTGTAACGTATAGTATAGCTTGTTTCTTTAAGTGTAACGTATAGTATAGCTTGTTTCTTTAAGTGTAACTTTTAGTATAGTATAGCTTGTTTCTTTAAGTGTAACGTATAGTATAGCTTGTTTCTTTAAGTGTAACTTATAGTATAGCTTGTTTCTTTAAGTGTTACTTATAGTATAGCTTGTTTCTTTAAGTGTAACTTATAGTATAGCTTGTTTCTTTAAGTGTAACGTATAGTATAGCTTGTTTCTTCAAGTGTAACGTATAGTATAGCTTGTTTCTTCAAGTGTAACGTATAGTATAGCTTGTTTCTTCAAGTGTAACGTATAGTATAGCTTGTTTCTTCAAGTGTAACGTATAGTATAGCTTGTTTCTTCAAGTGTAACGTATAGTATAGCTTGTTTCTTTAAGTGTAACTTATAGTATAGCTTGTTTCTTCAAGTGTAACGTATAGTATAGCTTGTTTCTTCAAGTGTAACGTATAGTATAGCTTGTTTCTTTAAGTGTAACGTATAGTATAGCTTGTTTCTTCAAGTGTAACGTATAGTATAGCTTGTTTCTTTAAGTGTAACTTATAGTATAGTATAGCTTGTTTCTTTAAGTGTAACGTATAGTATAGCTTGTTTCTTTAAGTGTAACTTATAGTATAGCTTGTTTCTTTAAGTGTTACTTATAGTATAGCTTGTTTCTTTAAGTGTAACGTATAGTATAGCTTGTTTCTTTAAGTGTAACGTATAGTATAGCTTGTTTCTTCAAGTGTAACGTATAGTATAGCTTGTTTCTTTAAGTGTAACGTATAGTATAGCTTGTTTCTTTAAGTGTAACGTATAGTATAGCTTGTTTCTTTAAGTGTAACGTATAGTATAGCTTGTTTCTTTAAGTGTAACTTATAGTATAGTATAGCTTGTTTCTTTAAGTGTAACGTATAGTATAGCTTGTTTCTTTAAGTGTAACTTATAGTATAGCTTGTTTCTTTAAGTGTTACTTATAGTATAGCTTGTTTCTTTAAGTGTAACGTATAGTATAGCTTGTTTCTTTAAGTGTAACGTATAGTATAGCTTGTTTCTTCAAGTGTAACGTATAGTATAGCTTGTTTCTTCAAGTGTAACGTATAGTATAGCTTGTTTCTTCAAGTGTAACGTATAGTATAGCTTGTTTCTTCAAGTGTAACGTATAGTATAGCTTGTTTCTTCAAGTGTAACGTATAGTATAGCTTGTTTCTTCAAGTGTAACGTATAGTATAGCTTGTTTCTTTAAGTGTAACTTATAGTATAGCTTGTTTCTTCAAGTGTAACGTATAGTATAGCTTGTTTCTTCAAGTGTAACGTATAGTATAGCTTGTTTCTTTAAGTGTAACGTATAGTATAGCTTGTTTCTTCAAGTGTAACGTATAGTATAGCTTGTTTCTTTAAGTGTAACTTATAGTATAGTATAGCTTGTTTCTTTAAGTGTAACGTATAGTATAGCTTGTTTCTTTAAGTGTAACTTATAGTATAGCTTGTTTCTTTAAGTGTTACTTATAGTATAGCTTGTTTCTTTAAGTGTAACGTATAGTATAGCTTGTTTCTTTAAGTGTAACGTATAGTATAGCTTGTTTCTTCAAGTGTAACGTATAGTATAGCTTGTTTCTTTAAGTGTAACGTATAGTATAGCTTGTTTCTTTAAGTGTAACGTATAGTATAGCTTGTTTCTTTAAGTGTAACGTATAGTATAGCTTGTTTCTTTAAGTGTAACTTATAGTATAGTATAGCTTGTTTCTTTAAGTGTAACGTATAGTATAGCTTGTTTCTTTAAGTGTAACTTATAGTATAGCTTGTTTCTTTAAGTGTTACTTATAGTATAGCTTGTTTCTTTAAGTGTAACGTATAGTATAGCTTGTTTCTTTAAGTGTAACGTATAGTATAGCTTGTTTCTTCAAGTGTAACGTATAGTATAGCTTGTTTCTTCAAGTGTAACGTATAGTATAGCTTGTTTCTTCAAGTGTAACGTATAGTATAGCTTGTTTCTTCAAGTGTAACGTATAGTATAGCTTGTTTCTTCAAGTGTAACGTATAGTATAGCTTGTTTCTTTAAGTGTAACGTATAATGACTTTGTATTTTGTTATTTGGATTTGCTAAGCTTTGTTTTTTCTTGTTGTGTCGTTATTGTTGCTATTGTCTATTAGGGACGTTAGGGTTGGGGGGGGGGGGTTAGGGTTAGGGTTAGGGTTAGGGTGGGGGGGTTAGGGTTAGGGTTAGGGTTAGGGTTAGGGTTAGGGTTAGGGTTAGGGTTAGGGTTAGGGTTAGGGTTAGGGTTAGGGTTAGGGTTAGGGTTAGGGTTAGGGTTAGGGTTAGGGTTAGGGTTAGGGTTAGGGTTAGGGGTTAGGGTGGGGGGGGGACTTATTACTAGTCCAAGATGCTTTATTTATTGAAATTGCTCACTCTATTTAGCGAAATTTTTGTAAGTGGAGGAGAATTGCGAATACACTACAAGAGGAGATGCTATCTATCAACGATTGATTTCAATTTCAATTAAATAAACAGCTTCGACTCAACGTAAATCGTTGTTGTTTGTTTGTGGCTGGTGTAAAAACAACATTTGGTGCAAATACAACATTTGGTGCAAATACAACATTTGGTGTAAATACAACATTTGGTGCAAATACAACATTTGGTGCAAATACAACATTTGGTGTAAATACTGCAAATCCAATTGTAGTACGATATATGCAGCACTAAAAGAAAAGTACAAAATTTCTGGCGTCCATTCAAAACACAAGTTACCTGTAAAATAAAGTTACACGTACAAAGAGTTACCTGTAAAATACAATCACACGTACTTATAGGTAACCTGTACAAAAAGTTACCTGTGCAATACCAGGGGTCGAGTCCTGGGTAAAAAAAAAGTAGGATAACCCACCCATGAACCCCGTCTCCTTACAATAAATATATATTTATTACTTAGTAAATAAATAAAGTGCACTCGCGCCGTTCCCTTGTGATACATCGGCGCCTAGCCCCTGAGCAATACTCTTCCAATACAATGAGTTACCTAGACAATAAGATACCTTACACAATAGGATTGGTCGTAATCAGTTGCTGCCCAGCCCCTGTGCAATACTCTTCCAATACAATGAGTTACCTAGACAATAAGATACCTAACACAATAGGATTGGTCGTAATCGTTTGCTGCCCAGTCACTGTGCAATACACTTCTAATACAATGAGTTACCTAGACAATAAGATACCTTACACAATAGGATTGGTCGTAATCGTTTGCTGCCCAGCTACTGTGCAATACACTTCTAATACAATGAGTTACCTAGACAATAAGATACCTTACACAATAGGATTGGTCGTAATCAGTTTCTGCCCAGCCCCTGTGCAGTACACTTCCAATACAATGAGTTAACTTAACAATAAGATACCTTACACAATAGGATCGGTCGTAATCAGTTGCTGCCCAGCCCCTGTGCAGTACACTTCCAATACAATGAGTTACCTAAACAATAAGATACCTAACACAATATGATTGGTCGCAATCATTTGCTGCCTAGCCCCTGTGCAATACTCTTCCAATACAATGAGTTACCTAGACAGTAAGATACCTAACACAATAGGATTGGCAGCTGTGCGCGGCTGCCTGGACTTAGATTAAACTGCGTAAAACTTACACAAAATGAATGGCTTCTGGTCCAAGATTCGCCGGGGCCGTCCAGATAACTGTGACGGAATCCTTGAGAGCCGGTGATTTATGGGTGACACCTTGTCCCTGTAAGGATAAATGAAGAAGAAAAAGTTTTTGTATGGTGATTGTTTTTTGTTTTTTTTTTCCAACAGCTTTGCACATTTAACATTGGATGAAACTCTCTTTAATGACTTTCTTTCTGCTGGTCATCTTGTCCATGGAATTTTGTTTTTGCTTACACACGTGACTGCGCTAGCTCGCTCGGTTCATAGTTTGTCACGCGGTCTCCTGAAAGGTCGCATCCGTGTTGTGTCAATATCGCGTCTGCTTCAATTAGTTTACGGCGGGAAGGACAAAAAATGGGGTATGAGTAGGCTATTTGAGAGCTGTAGGATTTGGGGAATTTTTATAAAAATTACATAATATTCTTTTTTGGACAATATACGCACATACACTAATTTCTTAATGTAGAAAATAAATGAAATTTAAAAAAAAAAAACTTAAAAAATATGTTAAAAAATTATTTAAGTTACGTATACATATAATTTGAATCCTTTGGGTACATAGAATGCTCATCTATACTTCTACATAGCCTCTACTTGTCAAGGGGTTTAAACTCGTTTTGATAGAAAGCCTTATTAAAAATGTATTTTATATACATATGAGTATATACATGAGTTTATACATATATATAAGTATAAAATAAATTCTGCCATTGGCATAGGAGACAGTGTGTGCGGTTGTCTTTATTATGGTTGTTTCAAAAATAATAATTTCATGTATTTTTCTTAAATTCTCCAACAGCATCAGATAAGTCATTGAACATTATTTTAAATATTTTATTTAAATGTTTAAAAATTTTATTTTGTTGTTCTATAATTTGCCGAAGAAGAATTTTTGCCGATATATTCGCCGTTTCATTGCTATTTTTTTCTCATATTTTCCTCTACCTTGTACTTCTTATTTCCTAAACGAGTTATATTGTGTAAGTTATGAATTTTCTGTTGGCGTCAAATCATCACGTCTTAGTCAATAAATATATATTTTGAACAATAATTTCGCTATAAATAATGTTACGTGGAGATAGTGGGGTTTTTTTGGTATGGTTAAGGGGGGGGGTGTGATATAAGGGGCGACCTAGTGGTGGTGACAAAGTGGGAGTGACATAAGGGAGTAACATGGTGGTGACAGAGGGGGGCTACATGGGGGGGGCGATAGTCCTAGAAATAATTTGATTAAAGAAACTTTTATTGTGACCAGATGTGCCGGGATATTTTCTGTGTCGTGCTGGGCGAGCAGTGTCTTTGCATTTTCCGATAGTCTCGTGCTGTTAGTGGGCTGACCATCTGATGAGGGACATCCTGTGGCGTGGACCTGTGGCGCTGGGTAGCATAATTCTGACATGATCACCCCCCTCGACGTCCCTTGCATAGTCTATTTAATGATATGCATCAGATCAGTAGTGTCTCTTGGGGGGTACGGACTGCACCGACTGACACCCTCAAAATTGTGTGTGTGTGTGTGGTGGAAAAAAAGAGGGGGGGGGCGGTAGAACCAAATGGAGGATTGCAAAATATACAGACTTCTCTTGAGTTGTCATCGATAAAGAAATCACTTAAAAAACAACAGCAAGTTGCCACAAGAACAGAAGGCCACCAGAGAAGATCTCCACCAAAGCAGGATATCCCCAGAGAAGGCAGACCCGGAGAAGGCAGACCCGGAGAAGACAGACCCGCAGAAGGTTCGTGTGGAATTCACGAAGAAGGGTAGGGGGCGGTGTCACCAACCCTAGAGACGCCACTGACGTGCATCTCGCGGCTTTAAAAGAGTTACTTACATTACATCTAAGCTGCGCTATGGCGCTGGCCTGGAACTGTCCTCCAATGAAGTTACCACCTTGTTGAGGTCGGATGAAGAAACCTTTGAAGGGAACGCTTCCGGACACAGTCACTGGAAAAAAATAACCCCCACTTCTGTTGAAAATTTTTGTAGAAAATACAAACGTTATGCACCTTACAGCTTTGTAGATTTAGATCTAAGATTTATGTGGAATAAATAGATTTGACTTGTTTCGTTAAACGGGAGTAAGCGACAGTGTTGTAGCTGAAATATTTTTTTACAACTTTCTTAGACTTGAAATAGGCGTTGTATGCGTAGATATTATGTTTATATTATAGTTCGCTTGTTTAGAGCATTAAAATAGATCGTTTTGTTAAGGGAATCACAATAGATCGCTTGGTTAGGGGAATTACAATTGATCAAAACGTAGGTGCGTACAGCCTCTTCAGTTATCTTTTTTTTTTTATATCTGCTACTTGTTCTTGATACTGTTTAGCATTTCTTACGGAGTTCAACTATGATATACATTGATGTGCACAGTTTTGTGTCCATTTAAACCGAGCTCTTGTAACCGACATAGGCATCCTGTCGAAATGAAATGAATAGTGGAACAGCATATGCTTAGGCTTGGAAAGAACAAGGAGAGGACAATTACAAGTATGTTTCTTGCCCTTCTTCAGCAGACGAAACATGGTCAGCAAATGCGTACAAGACGTTTTTTGAGAGCATTTTCTTGTCAATCACATTGTGAGGGTGGTAGGTAAGGTTGAGTTTTGTGAGGATGCTAGGTAAGGATGAGATTTGGGAGGGTGGTTGGCAAGGATGGGTTTTGTGAGGGTGGTTGGCAAGGGTGAATTTTGGAATGTTGGTAGGTAAGGATGAGTTTGGGGGGGGTAGGTAAGGATGAGTTTGGGGGGTTGGTAGGTAAGGATGAGTTTTGTGAGGATGGTAGGTAAGGATGATATTTGGGAGGGTGGTTGGCAAGGGTGAATTTTGGAATGTTGGTAGGTAAGGATGAGTTTGGGGGGGGGGGGTAGGTAAGGATGAGTTTGGGTGGGTGGTAGGTAAGGATGAGTTTGGGGGTGGTAGGTAAGGATGATTTTTGTGAGGATGGTAGGTAAGGTTGAGATTTGGGAGGGTGGTTGGCAAGGATGAGTGTGATTGTTCTGATAATTTTGATATTGAACAGTTCATATCACAAACTGATTGACATGCATGGGATGCTGAGCAATGGATGTTCACTTGGTTAGGGAATCACCACCCCGTGAACATCAGCCAGTAACGACGACGAAGCAGAGTACTTCAGCCACACCCCCGACCCCATTCTTTTTGTTATGGTGGCACAAACTCTAGCCACGCCCCTGATCCCAGCTCACCTTCTATCTGCTCCCCGGGGGAAACGCTTGTCTTCGACGTGGTTACTGTGTAGGGGGCTGGGCCGGTCTGGGCTGGAACGCCATGGCCGGGTGTCATATTGGAGCACGCTTCATCCGGGCCTCCTGTGCTGTAGCCGTGAGCAAGTCCCATTAGTCCCAGGCATGCGAGCCATAACATAGCGTATCTGAAACAATTAAGCCCATATTTTTTTTATTGAATTTATTTTAAACTATAGAAGATCACGGCATGTAATTAATGGGCGTAGTCAGAGGTGTAGCTAGGGTTAGTGCAGCCAGGGCGGGACAATATTTCCCCCCCCCCCATCCTGACACAAAACATAACTCTGAAGTTGGCCGACATTGCCGCCTTAAGATACATAGAAAAAATGAAACGCCATTCGCACCCGGGTCCCATTAGACTCAATGCTATTCGGATGTCGTTTGTGGTCGTTTATTTTAGTTAAACTGAAGAAGTAAGATTACAAACGTATAGTCCATTCAATTATCTTTCATTTGATAACAAATTTTGTCTTACAAACCCAACAATAATAGTTTAAATAGTTTTTTTAATCCCAGCCTCTCACTTCTGGTACCCGGGTGCGAATAGTCGCAGCCTTAAAAAAAATCTAACCTATTTACAACCTATAAACCACTTACCTGAAGCCGACCATCTTGATTCTAACATGTGTTGTCGCAGGTTATGTGAAAAGCTTCTGTGTCTAGTGTGGGAGCGCTGAGTGTGTCACACGGCAACGTTTAACGATGCGCTCTAGTCTAATGTTTATACAGTTTCACGAATGTTAATGGAAGGTTTTTAAAAAAGTTGCTTTTTAACTCGAGCTTATATAACCCGCAGTTAAAATGACAGGCTGTTGCGTCCGGTTCATGTGTTTGTCTAGTCCAGTCCACTCTCCCCCCACAGCCTTGACTGTGTCAACATCTGTGACCTTATTAAAAATCTACATGATAACCAACACACCTTCAATTAATGATGTGAGATAACCCTTGAATACCTCTAGCTACACTAAAATTAATTAGAAAAAAAGAATACAACGAAAATTAGAATATATGATTTTGGAGAAGTATATTTAATTCAGGGAGACGGTAAAATGAAAGTGAATAGCTCTTTGTACCGACATCAAACCCCATAACTTCATAAACCTGCAACTATTGTGCCGACCCAATGTCTTGTGAGTTTTGCACATGATCTTTGCTTGATCCTATGTATGGAAAAGCAGGTGCAGCGAACTTCTAAAGAGCACAGTGAGACGGGGAAAAAACCAACAACAACAAAATACACTGGTCCCCTGCATCCAGATCTATTTCCGGTAGTCTTGGCAAAGTCTCACCACTGGATCAAAATATAGGCAAGGGCGCGAGAAGGAGGCTGACGACGTGCGCCACGCTCCCTTACTTTCTTCAAAATAAAACGCTTGTGCTGTTATCTCTAGGTGACTAAGCTACCCTATCTGTGAACCACCTTTGTTCACCTAAATGGAGGATGGAGGTAGAAGACGTGCTTGGAACGCAAACAAATCTGGTCCGGCAAAAACTCACTCAAAACTGTCTAAGCAACAGGAATGTGCATAGAATATGCGAACTTTAATTGATAACCTAAAAAGCAAATAGGCCGGAGCGGTAAACACCATTTGTTTCCAAAGATCTCGCAATATATAATATCGACATAGATGAGCTTTCGGGATCTCTCTTAGCAGAAAAAAGGCAACTTAAAGAGCCTTGAGGCGGATAATGGTAATAAGAGGAGAGACTGCAATCAGGTTAGAAAAAAAGGAAATGAGTAGAAGAAAGTTAGGTCAAACCTGAAAAAAAGGAACGCAACAAAACAACGAACGTGTCGGCAGGAAGCCTTCGTCAGCGAACAAACAACATAAAAAACATAATAAAATTTTAAAAAATTGCAATTAGTTGAGAAGTAGTATCCGAGAGGGCAGCAAAAGAATTGAGTTTATTTGGGTAACAATTTCATTTTTGTTTTAAGAAAGTATTCCTAATGAACAAGCCATGTCATTGACTTCAAGATTAAAACAAATATATTTATTTTGAAAAACAAAAACGCTTGTATTTTCAAAGATCTCAACAAGGTAGTCAAATAGCTTGTGACGGCTAATGACTGACCAGACGTAGTCAAATAGCTTGTGAAGGCTAATGACTGACCAGACGTAGTCAAATAGCTTGAGAAGGCTAATGACTGACCAGACGTAGTCATATAGCTTGTGAAGGCTAATGACTGACCAGCCCATTGATGGCAATGAACTTCAGGAAGAGTCGGCTAATGTTGGAAATCCTCTTTGTTCTCAACACATGGTAGATCATTTTGAGCGTGTGGCTAAAGTCTATACACTGTAAGAATTGTGATGTTTCATCAGTTTTTTTTTTTTTTCTAAACTACTAACTGTTATCAATGAATGACAAAACAGTATATCATCTTTTTTTTTATAAATATAATTTAAAAGCGTAGCTCTGATAAAATTCTTCAGCGCCCCCCTAAATCTTCAAAGTCTTTCAGAACCCCCGTCCTCCCCGGATTTTGACACACCACCGCCTTGAGCGCAGGTACCCAGTGGCGAACCTTGACTTATGCCGCCCGGGTTGAAATCACAATCTTGCACGCCCTCCTCAAATATATATGTATATTACAGCATATCGTCGATTTTACGAACGCAGTGAATTTGAAACAATGGTTATCCGAACTGGTCGTGTTTTTTTTTTATCTTTTCTAAACGTAATATTATTATTACCGTACGCAATATGTATGGCTTGGAACATCTGCTTTCAGAAACTGGAAAACGATTCCGGTCCCATTCCCTTTGTACATGCAGTGTTTAGACAGGGATAATGCATGCTTCAAACTTGCTACTTTATGTACGGTCTGGTATTGTATCTGCCATAGGCGGCCCATGATAAAGCCGACCCTTAAAGTTTCGTAAAAATTTTTTTTCAAATTAAATTTTCAATTTTTTTTAAATTTTTTTTTTGCAACAACCATCTTGTACACTTGGACATTTTTTAAACTTACATTAGGGGAAATAAAGTGGGGGCCTAACAGTGGCGTAGGAAAAGGGGGTGTTGAAGGGCAGTATCAACAGTGGATGATTGAGGGGTGGCAAAAAGCCACACCCAACCCCCCCTGAGCATAAAACCTAGATACGCCACTGAGCCTATGCTCGTGACAATACGGTATATCCGTGCCTGCGTGGATTAAGTGACCTCGGATTTGGCTCTATACCTCAGTCATCTTGTTTTAGAAACATCTATGCGTAGACAACAAAAAAATCCAGTCAATCAGCTGACTAGGGTGTTATGATTAATACACTGTACAGGGATGCATCATGCTTATTTACAATGAAATAGAAATTTCCTATATATATATATATATATTGTACTTCTGGTGTGTCCTGCTTCCTTTCAAAACCGCAATCCCCCAGTACTATTACTAGTGGGAAAAAAGCTGTCATGCGTGACGTGAGAACTCAGGTTTTTTAAAAAATTCTTGAGGGGGTGGCGACTATCATATCAATAAAAAAAAATAGCCACGGGTATTGTGCAGGATTGTCTGTCTGTAGGACTGTCTCTAGGACTTTCTCTAGGACTATATGTGGGACTATTGTTTAAAGGACGACATATATTATAGAAAATGAGAAGTTCTTTTTTTATTTTTTATTTATTTATTTTTTATTTTTATTTTGTTGTTGTAACACTTGGACCCACAAGGTATTTTCTCCAAATAACTGGACCCGGTGTAAAAAAAAAGCAACACAAAACTGCATCCGGTTAAGCTCTAGTATTTTAGACTGTCGTCAAAGCAACCTCACCGTGGGAGAGTTCGGTTATCCGTAAAATTTGATATCCGAAATACACCCCCGGTCCTATATAGTCGCCGTGAAAAGCGACGCTGTCTTCTCTATAATATTCCTTTCAATACTGCTTTGCTTCTGATGATAGGATATGTTTTTTATTTTAATATTACATTTCATTCTTTTGTAAATACAGTTGGTCTCTACTGGTCTCTACTGGTCATTCTGGGATGAGTTCAAAGCACAAACACACGCGCGCACAATGATCCCAGAGATGACGTAATGAGCTTTATTTTATCTTTTCCCTCTGAAGCAGTACCCGAAACAGCTTATTTGACAGCCCCGTCTGAGGCATCGGTCCTAACTTTTTGGGACACTAATGTTTGCAAAATATTTCTTCAAACAATGAATTGAGAAATTATAGCAAAACTTGACAGTCTTATTCTGATATGGCACGCTCATTAATTAATGATTTAGATCAAGCGTATCGTAAGTGTAGAAATGAGAGCATTAAAATTAAGTTGTTTTTCTTTTTTCGGCAAACAAATAAAAAAAAGATATTGGTTTGTTTTTCTTAATCAATAAAATGAAGCAACGTAATGAAAGTAAACATTGTATCGATTGCTGTTGTAATTTTTATTGATTTTATTTTTGTTCCACTCAATTTTAGCTTTCCAGTTGAAATTTCAATATTGGCAAGAGTTAAATTTTTTTACGAATCATGAGTGCATATATAGTATTGAAAAGGAGTAGGTGTACATATGAAAAACTATTTTGCGTCTCCCCGCCTCCGGATTTCCTCCCCGGGCGGTCTTCCCTTTCGAACCCTCCGCTAGTTGCACCACTGGTACAGCCCACGATAAGAGCCAATTTGCTACACCGTCATCCCATCAAACAAATATGTATTATATTATCTTAGGCGTTACGATAATAAAACTCAGTGTTACCACCCGCATGTGTGAAACAGCAAGTGTGTAAGCAGCACCACACCCTCCCACCAGTAACTTCCCCCCACACCACAATAACAACATATTTTGCAAGCCTCTGAGGACTAGCACTGTGATGTTGTTCCCGGATGTGTCGTCCGCTTTTTTTTTCCTCTACCGAACATGTAGCCAAAATGTTTGTGGAACTTTTTGAAATTTGCTGAATCCTTTTAAAATGTTTCGCTACATAGGACTCATAAAATAATATACTCCGTCACGGGATGCACTCTTGATGCCGTTGATGGATATGAGGTTTGGGTGGCGGTCAAAACTCATGGCGATGATTTTAGCCACGCGGCCGTGAGAAAGCCGCTCCTAGGTAACCGTTTCGTCCCAGCTTTCCGTCCTGGGCGGGGAGGGTGGTAACGCAACACCTTCCCCCCCGGATTGGAACCAAACCCGCCCAGACCCTATGAAGAGTGGACTGCGAACGTTCTAAACGCAGCGTTCTCGGTCGACCGGACGTCCCCAAAGGCCAGTGGGGAGGTTCCCGGCGCGCTGTCGTACGGTCTGTCGGCGGGGAGACCCGACGTCTGGCCCGTGTGGAGGTGTGCCGGGGGGCGCATTAAGACTCGCCGGCCCACCGACGCCATTTCCCATTTGACATATTTCACATTTCGCTCCCCACACCGCAAATTGAAGAAGGAACAAAAAATAATATAAAATGTGGAGTTGGGAGAGGGGGGTGGTTTTGAAGAGTAAGCAGGATGCACCAGAAGCAAAATATGTGTAACTAGTTATAGCTCACCAAACATTGCCGACAGAAATGCATGAACTTCCCATCTACTAAAGTTACATGACAAAACATGAAATCAAGTAACGCACATTTAAGAATCCAAATTTTCGCTTCACCCCTTCCCCCCATCATACGCCCCTGCACACTTTTTTATTTCACGCCCATAAAATATATTAATATTCTAATATCCCAACCACTTTTGAATCGAATATTAACTACACCATATTTAAATCGAGACGATTCCATTTTCCGAAAAGAATAGAAAATATTACACACCAATCGCAGTTGTGATATTAACACACACACAAAAAACAGTTATCGACAATTATATCTCGCGCGCTATCCGGAAATAACACCCTTTCCCATAGCCAAATACACGTCACAAGATACAAAGCATGTAAAAAAAAAAAAAAACTACGAAAGTAATCTCAGCACCAAATTCGCTTTCAAGGAAGCAGCCACGATTTTGGAAATGGAAGCAGTCAAACGGAAGAGTAATATATACATGTATAAGAGAATAAAAGATCAGTCTAACTTAAAGTAGATCTAGCAGTCATTAATACGTTTCTCTCTACTTGAATTTGAATCTTGAGAATATGTGGATGGGTGTAGCGTGCGTTATATTTATTATTATTATCTTGGTTTACGCACGTGACATTTTCACTCGATTTGTTCATTGTCCCGTGACGTAATCTGCTCCTGTGTCGACAGAAGGCGGGTTGCCATTATTACTTAAATTAAAGCGGTTTACCGCGTCTGCTTCCCGGTTCAGTGAATGATGAGTGGGTGAGTTTAGATATACTTTTTTTTAGTGTTTCGTCTAGCTGAAGAGTTGAGTCACAGGGATTTTGTAAGCATTTGAAGTTTAAAAAGTAAATAATTCTACTTTTGTTGATAATTTAATGATTAAATTTTGATATTAAAAATGTAGAAAATAATATATAATATATAATATATATATATTTTTTTTAAAGACTTTCAATTCAAGAAGAGTTTAAAATGTAGAAAATATTAGAAAACAATTTACAATTTTTGAAATGTATTGCGAAGGGAAAATATATTCAAAAAATATTTTAAAATGTAATAAAAATTAAGCATGTTTAAGTTTAGTCCCTTCTCCACATCCAACACCCAACAAATGTGGGTTTTATTCTAGTGTTTTTAAGGGGAAGCTAATTGACCCACTTTCCGACATTCTATCGATCTGAAACTTGGAACAGATTCGTTGCCAATGACAACATATTTGATCGAATTGTCAGCCCCACCCAACCCGAAAAACCAAATCAGTTTTTCCTATTTTTCAATTTTTCAATTGGTAAATAAAAGGGGGGGAGGATGTTAATGATTTTTTCAATGGGTGCGTGTTTTGGTGTGGAGATTAATTGTGTAGCTGTTGCTATGTGCTTTGTATTTCTGACATATTTGGAAATCAAACTGACAGAGCAACCTGATACAAAAAAAGAGTATAATTAGTAACAGTCAATATTCAATTTCACGAGCTTCTGGATAATTTTTCTTGTCGATGTATTTGTATTTCTATATTTTATTATTATTATTAATATTATTTATTCTTTTGGTTATACACTCATTACAGTACGTCGTGTTCACACCAAAGAGACACACACACTCATTAAAGTACGTCGTGTTCACACCAAAGAGACACACACACTCATTACAGTACGTCGTGTTCACACCAAAGAGACACACACACTCATTACAGTACGTCGTGTTCACACCAAAGAGACACACACACTCATTAAAGTACGTCGTGTTCACACCAAAGAGACTCACACACTCATTACAGTACGTCGTGTTCACACCAAAGAGACACACACTCATACATTCGTAAGTAGGAAGGGCAGGATAAATTTGGCGCTACAGAAATGTGTGAACGTCCAATATCGTTTCAATGAACTCCCAGTCTCTAATTTTAAATGACATTCAAAGGGAGTTTAATATATGGAAAAAAAAATATTTGCGGACTAGATGTTTTTTAAAGTAGCGTCCCTTGAGTTTCCTTACCTCATAACTCTGTTATAGTTTTTTATAGGCGATGCAAAAAAAAATTGTCATTCAATTAAAAATGTGTTTATTCTACAACGGAGGTCGTCTACTTAATCTGTTCACGGGTGGGCATGGCGTGGGGGGTGGGGTGGGGTGGGTGGAGAGGGGGAGGGTCAAGCACCACAAGTTCTGATAGATTTCATGTTCAAAGCCCTCGCAGCGGTCATTTAAATGTACTTGATAATTTAAAGAACGGAGATAATACAATATAATATGTGGGAACATTTTTGTAAAAAATTTAATTTACCCGTGCTTAAAGCCGAACACGACATTATATGAAAATTTATACACACACACAAATCCCTCCCCCCGCCCCCCCTCCCCTCACCCCCCCCCCCGGGCCCGCACCCCGTCCATCTTACAATGTGCTAATGTTATAAACACCAGTAAAGGAAACCTCTAAAGTTTCTTTTACTGTGTTCTGTTATTGTTACTTGTCATACTTCTTTTGTCTTGTTTGCTGATGAGGTCTCTAAACCGAAACGTCCAAATCTTTTGTCCTGTCTATTAATTCAAGTTCAGCCTACCTTGTTCTTGCATTTCATTGACACATCTTGAATGCAGTCCATCACTTATTATATTTACTGAACGAATTGCATCTTGCTAAGATAAACAATTAGAACCAATTCGCGGTAAAGTATAGTATCATTTCCAGAGCTTTCCATTTATACTTACCTACTATTTACTTTCGCAAAAAATCGCTCGTCAGTTTCCTATTAATGATTTTTTTTATCCAGGTCAAATGTACTTTACAAAAAAGTTTGTTTTTTTTAAATTTGTAGAAAATGAGAAGATATCCTTTTTTTTTTTTTTTTACACTCTGACTCTGTACGGGTTTTTTGTTTGTGTGTGTGTGTGTGTGTTTGTTCAGGTCGAGTATGTACCGGGTGTGTTATTACTCGGCATCTCCGGGTATCCGGGTCGGTATTCGGTTCTGCCCTACCTAACAGTAAGCGCTAGTTGATCAGTAGTGACAAGTAGTTGGTGTTGAATTTACAATGAATGGAGAAAACAAAATTTAGCCGCCCGACTTTTAGATGCATTTGTTTTCGCTATATATAAATAGGTACATGATTATAAATGCTACACTGAACGCATGCGCATATTCATATATGTATTTGTTTGTTCATTTATTTATATGTTTCAGTAATCTCTGCAGCAATGAGATATGCATATGCGTTGTACAAATAATATTGCCAACTGAAGAGGGAAGGTCGACAATCGTCGTGAATGAGTAAAGTTCTATGGAAAATATATGGAACATCAAAAAATGAATATGGATGGAGGATGCGAACCAACCAAGCAGTGTACAGTCCATATCAGGATCCCACGTTAGAAGCAGAAATTTAAAAAAAAGGGGACAGGCTACGCTGGGTAGGACACTTAGAGAGAATGCCAAATGACAGAGGAGTGAAGAGAGTGCACCACCGAAACCCCAGAGGAACACGGCCCAAATGCAGACCTAGGCTTAAGCGAAAGATCTACAGCAGCTGGGAATCCAAGCATGGAAAAAAAGTTTCGTCTGAGTGGAAGGAAGTGGTGAGGCAGACCAAAGCCCTACATGGGCTGTAGCACCACCACAGGGTTGGATAATGAATGAAGATTTTTCTTTCTAAATGAGTAAAAGGCTCACCGTTAACGTCTTAATAGGACTTTAAAACCTAATTTACTATTTCATTAAATGTTTTTGATAATAATAATAATAATGCTAATAATAATAATAGTAATAATAATAATAATGCTTTATCCACATGTGAACATCTAATGGGCTGATTATTTCATTAATTGATTACATCACATATCAGTACAACTAAATCAAACAATCACAAGCAATGAATAGTTGATGTAGCAATGACGTAGTCGGATAAGTAGGCCTACTATTATTTTCAAAATCTAGGGTATGCCTGGTCCCAGTGCAGGTGCACCCATTTGAACCTTGGTTAATACAGCACTGTCACCTACGGTTGCAAAAACAGTCCATAATAAAGGACGATACCAAAGGTTAAAAATAATAACAAATAAAACGACAATTAAGGCCAGAGCTAATTACAATGAATAACTTGTTTCATTTGTGAACTTCAATTAAATAATAACAGCAAGAGAAATATTATTAAAATTATAAACTTAATGATTTGCTGGTACCGGTACTGTATATAAAAATACAATTAGCACAAGATTGTACGAGGAAATAAAAATCTCTACACACAACAAAGTATAATGACACATAGCATGCCTCGTAATCAAGGAAAGGAAAATCTCTCCCGTCATTTATTCTTATCCCTTTTATACTCAGTTTCAGATGATCATTCTGGAAAAAGGAATACGCAGTCTTACTGCTTCCCGCATTCTCTAGATCGTTCGATCCTGTTCCACAGAAACGGACGATAGTAAACAAAAGTATCAACAAAGGGATATTTTTTTCTAGCCGCCCCAACACGGGACCGACTTGAAAGAGGTCATGCACGTGGAAGGCGGGCAAAGCGTCTCAAAATACGTCATCCCTTATAACAGCCTGAATTAACTACGTAAGGGGAGTGGGGGGGGGGGAGAGATTTTTCGTTTCCACCACGCGTGGTTGAATAAACGCCCCTGGAGTACAGAGTGAAAATTTCATTTACAAGAGGTCGTGACAAAAGCCGTTGAGGCGCGACTTGGAAAACTTCGTAGTTAAATATGTCAGTCATTGACAAACTAGGTCACCGGGATCGCCTGAACCCCTGGTGGGTCACGGTGGGTCGAATCCTGTCTGACCGGTAATCATAAATTAATACGTTAACTTACTTACATGACTTTTTTGCCTACATCAACTTGAAATTAAATGATTGCATTACTTATTGGCCTACATCAACTTGAAATTAAATTACATTCATGAAAGTTGCTCAACATACAGGTTTCATTTAATGATGAGATGTCCACCTCCTTCTTCTTGTCAGGGTCGAGAGAGATGTAGCAACGGGGAGCGGAGAATCTTGGCTTAAGTCAAGGGTCCTCAAACATTTCAAACATGTCATTTTTTAAAATATTTTTGGGGTCCTCGGATTTGTGACATCTTGCGACAGGGGAAGGGAGTGTGTAATTTGTTCTAAAATTATCGTAACCACCCCCTTCATGGACGCCCGCCCCATATGTGCAGTTCAAGAAATAAATCAGAAGTAGATTATTTTTTCATGTTATAATGTATCGTTACTAAGTAAAACAAATCGTAGTGGTACGAGATAAGTCCAATAATTTACAGGGGGGGGGGCGAAGTATACAAAATGTTGGCAAACACTGATTGAAAGCTTTTATGTATAGAGTGTAGCCAATTTTTACATATTTACGGTACAGTTTAGTCGTACCCGTTCTTCGACAATCACCGCCATCATTATGCAACGATAGGAAATAGCGCTACGCCTTAGGGCCTATAAGTGCGTGGGGGGGGGGGGTTTACAACCGTGACCCCCCTTGTCATTTTTAGAGATACCGACGGTACTGTTTCTAATTTTTAAGAAAAGGTTCCGCGAGCTGGCGACAGACACCACGAAGTGTGGGAGTGGGGGGTGGAGGGGAGAGAGTTCATGCAAAGCCGTTGGACTTGGCGCACTAACGAGAAGTGGCTAGGGAAGGGGAGAGAGAGAGAGAGAGCGCGGCCAGCCCTCAAACCTTACGACCTGTTTTTGTCTTAAAACGTCAACAAGAGCTGAGGATGGGCCGCGGTCCCTGACACTGGCGTGTAAGGTAAGCCGATTTGTTTACTGAAGTTTTTTTGTGAATGTAGTTTATTTCACCAGACGTTGACGAATTCTATTTGTGTAGAAAGTTAATGAATTATAAATATGTCTTTCTAAGTGTTATAATTTAAGAGCATATACTTATAAAAGGATGGCTGTCGGGCGATGCGACGAGGACTAGGCCAATAAAAATCAACGTACAGAACCATCGCTATAAATAGTCTATACTGGCTTGCTGAACGTGTGTGTGTGGGGGGGGGGGGGGGGGGGAGTGGGGACGAAAAAGTTATTGTTCATAAGTATGCATTATGTTTTAAATTGCGAGGTTCAACAGATTATTTATGGAAATTATTCGGCCTAATCACTAATCGGCCATTTTGGCGCTAATTCGAAAATAAAAAGCTTTCAAAGTGATGATAGGTTTTACTAGAGAATTTATGCTTTTTTTTTTTATTGTAAATTATCTAATTCCCGCCAAATTACGTATTATGTGGCAAAAATTTTGTCGCCCCACCCCCTCCTCCAAACATCCGCAAAAAAAAAATAATAAAGTTGACAGATACTCCCCCCACACTCCCCCCCCCACCCCCCCTTAAAGAAAAAATGCTAAAATTTATTTTTACCTCTCGCCTAACTCCATCGCTGTCCACTGTGTTGTTTTTTTATTTATTATTTATTTTTGACGCCACTTACACTCCATAAGGACACTTGATGCGGACACCTACTTTGTTCCCCAGGCCAGTCGAGACTTCAGTCATCCATAGCTTAAATACCACGTGACCAACGTGTCCAAATGGTTTGGTTTAGTTGTTTTGGAAGCCGTCAACACCATGGTTAATAACGACGGACGGACGACACATTAAAAAAAAAAAATGTTATTTATTTTTTTTAACGGTGCTTAACTTGATCACCCCGCTACTCCGGTATTATAATGAATAGATAATTTCACACTGAATTATAGATCCACGGCCAGTTTCGACGGGTTCTGAGTTTTTTCTGTCAAATCTTGCATGACGTCAACATCAAAGTAAGTGATGCGCTCCGCAGTGACAGACTACTCATTACGTCACTGATCAAATCAAAAAAGAAGCTACAGGTCCTCCCTAGGAACGGATGGGCAGAGCCTAAAATGTGCCTGTCTAGGTGTGAGGTTGAAATGTTTTGGGGAAATGGCTTCTAATTTCTATTTCTTTGAACGGTTAAAATAAAAAAATGTTAACCTCTGTCCAAACCCTAGAGACTGAGTGTTTCCCAAACCTTTTTTTGTTTTTGCCACAACCCCCATGTCTAATCACCTGAAACGTGTTGATGAACTCCTAGCTGAAGAAATTACACCCAACTCTGCTTGCAAACGAATCCCCTTTTCTCTGAGTAAATAACATCCCAACTCACCCCCTCCCACCACCCCAAGTCTTGAAAAACACTGTCGTATCCAAAATAATACCTATGAAATTGTGATTAAGTATGCCATAGTTTGTTATTATATATTATAATGAATGTTTCGATTGATAAACAATATAATGAATTACCTACGGTATATACGTTTTTAAGTCTCCTGTAATAGTCATTAGAAAGTTATATACAAACTAATTAATCCGTGGCCCTATTTTTCGATAGCAATCAATCGGTATTGGCAAATTCAGTAAAGGGTGCAACCCTAATAAATTGATAACTCTTGTTAGCAGCCGTTTTTTATGGGTTTTTTTGTAATAGAGAGACGTATGGGTGAAGATGATGTGTTTTCGGGGGAAAAAGGGGGGGGGGGGTGTAAACGGTAAAATATATATTTTGTACCCAATATTTTAGTTCAAACAAAGCTTCTATACGAACTAATTTCCGCTGGAACAACATTCCTTCGTACAAATTGTTTCGTACTAATTCCAAATACGAAAAAATTTAACCCCCCACCCCATATAATATTTTGAATGCTTTGATTTTTGTTTTAAACTCAACAATAATAGGTTAAACTGTATATCGGCCAGAGGCTCAGTAGGATGCAATGCTGGAGTCTATGTAAACAATCAAATGTCCCAACCATAAAAGGTTAATCGGTATATCGGCCGGAGGTTCAGTAGGAAGTAATGCCGGAGTCTATGTAAACAATCTAATGTCCCAGTCACTGCATTTTCAATTAACCAAATTGTCCAAAGACGCCAGTTATTTTGTGATCTGCTTATTTCAGTGTAGTGATCGGGGGAATAATGTGATCAAGCGAATCGCTTGATATGAAAAATTCAAGATATTTAAATTAAGTTAAGTTTTTTTATTGTGTATCTAAGCCAGTGGCTCTCAACGTAAGCCACGAAATATATGTCATAAGGAAACGTAAGTGTATAGTTGAACAACCCCTAAAAACAAACTGTTTTGGTTAAATCCTTTTAAAAAGTTTACAAAACAGGCATACAAGTAACGTACTTTATAAGAATCCCAATTAGTACTCCCCCTTCACCCTAAGGCTCGGATCCGCACTTTTTTTATGTCCCTGATTGTCACAGAACGGTTGTTACGGAGGAGGGCTCCGGTCCCGACTTATCACAAACTGTATTGATGAAGTAGTAATCAGTACAGGACCGCTCCTCTCTGTGATTTATATTGTGGGTATCTAGGCGTTGGGACAGACAAAAGCACAACGTAGACAAACGTAAACTGATCAACTCCAACTCCAGGTGCCCAGATGATGAAAATAATATGTTTATTACTAATATAAAAAGGTTCTTCTGTAATCTTCACTGATTTTCAGCTATCTATAAGAATGTCCAACGCTATGACTGTTTCTAGACTGTTCCCTGTTTGTCTCAACTATTCCTATGTTCCTTTAGTCAACTATCGTCTCCTGATCTCACTTGCAACTATTCCCTAACAACTGCTATCTTAGGTTTTTTCTCTCTACTTCCAACTCAACGAACTACTACCAACTTCAACTCTCACTCTTCAAACTCAGGAAGAGTTATGTCCTATATCCAGTTTTCTACCTCCTTAGGTGGTCCATGAAGAATGTTCTACATTAACCCATTCCTGCCCCATAATTTCAGGTCAAATAGAATTCCCTGTCGTTAACACCAACATTACCATGCAAAGTCATGGAAAGAACCCATCCCCTCTATCTCAAGACGCGACAATCTATTAACCTTAACCTCGACCCTTTAACAATGCTCCCCTAAAACTAACAGCAGTTTCCGTCCCTCCTATAATTTACCTGAACAATGGAGCCCTGTCCTGTACCCCGCCCCAGTCATTTGTGACACTGATTAAAATTAATTTTCTAACGAACCCACCCGCTTTTACACCGCAGATTTAGATCACAAACTACTTCAAAAAAAAAACAAAAGAAAATATTACACACCAAATGAACGTGCGACATATTTTTTTACGAATCTCATTTAAAGAAGTTATCGGGAATTTTATTTCTTGGAATCAGTGTCATCATATTTCCTTCTTCTCCCCCTTGAAAATGGTGATTTTGGGGGATGGGGTGTGGGGGGGGGGAGCTGAAAATTCGAAATAATGTGTTGTCATCGGCATCGAGTCAACGTGTCAAATTTCAGCTCTATAGGCTGACGGGAAGTGGGTCTTTTAGCCGTCCAAAGTTATTGCCAGACCGCCACCCAGCCAGAGAGCCAGCTACGAACAAAAGCGAAGTTAGTAGAAAGGATTAAAAATGAGCTGTTTTTCAACGAGCATAACAATGTTGAGAACCGTCTGTGCTAAATGTTGAGAACCGTCTGTGCTAATTGTTGAGAACCGTCTGAGCTAAATGTTGAGAACCATCTGAGCTAAATGTTGAGAACCGTCTGTGCTAAATGTTGAGAACCGTCTGTGCTAAATGTTGAGAACCGTCTGTGCTAAATGTTGAGAACCGTCTGTGCTAATTGTTGAGAACCGTCTGTGCTAATTGTTGAGAACCGTCTGAGCTAAATGTTGAGAACCATCTGAGCTAAATGTTGAGAACCGTCTGAGCTAAGCAATATTTTGAACACATTTTTATAAGCGATCTCTCCTAAGCTATTGATGGTGCTATCGCACTGTAAAAAAATTTAAAAAATGTCATTTATCTTTGGTAAAAATCTGAGCTTTTTGGCCATTTAATCATGAGTTAAAATAACAACTGGAGCAGAAAACCTAAAGATTACGCAACGAACTTAAATCCATTGTTGTTGTTGTCGTTGTTGTTGTTGTCGTTGTTGTCGTTGTTGTTGTTGTCGTTGTTGTTGTCGTTCTTGTTGTTGTTGTTTTTGTTGTTGTTGTTTTTGTTTTCTCCCCAAAGTAATATCGTCCACCACCTAGTAAATATCGCAGTATGGAAATAGGTCAAAAGTATTAAGTATCATAAAAAAAACTTTTTATTAAAAATGGTTGGTGGTTGGCTTGTGGTTGGATTACGGGTTGGCTGGTGGCTGGGTTGGTGGGTGGCTGGATGGCTGGTGGTTGGGTTCACGTATCCCTCCGTTTAAAATGGCAATTTAACCAAAAATAACATCACCGGTACGGTGGATTCGTAGAATTTTGTTCAGAATCCAAAGCAATGTACACTCACCACCAGTGATACCCAACGTGGTGGTCCGCGGGCAGTGATACCCGACGTGGTGGTCCGCGGGAAGTTGCCGGACCCGCTAAAATTGAAAACTTCAAAATAGTATTTTAAACGAACAAGATATCGCAGCAACGGATAACGTTATATCGGTAAATCTTACCGAACTGAAAATTCTGGAACGCATTGCCAGCTTGCTCCTTCCGAGAACAGGATGTGTTGCAGGGTCACCGTTTCTGTGTAGTCGACCCGGAAAGTTGTTATGAAACTATGTGTACATGGAATTGGGAGAGGCCAGCTCACGGTGAGCCAGGATCATTGTACGCAGCTCAAAATGTGGGTCCACGCCCAAGTGTTAAGGTTTTAATGGATGGAGTATACAGATTAAATGCATAGTTGTATGTTTCTCTCATAAGTTTTAATTCATTGAATACTTATATAGCGCTTGTATCCATGCTGTTGTTGCATGCTCACTGCGCTCTCAGCGATGGCTTCAGTGGCGTCGCAGGAGTTCTCGGAATGAGTCATGGTTTCGATTTTCACCGCCCTTGGCGGACGCCATCTCCGGGTGTGAATTCAGAATTTCCTTATCTTAGATGAGTTGCCGTCCGAGGTTAACGAGTCCCATCCACCCGGGGTGCTGGTGGGGTTTTTGGCTTTGGTGGGGATTGCATTGGTCTAGAAAGCACTTCACAAGGGGGGCAAACTTAAAGAGGGGGAAGTATGTGAATTTTTACGTGAGTGACGTCAATGTTTTTGTGACAAAAAAATTACAGACACCAGATCTGTTTTATGGATGACGTCAAGCAACATCAATAAGCACCATTATCAATAATATATTGTTTGCCTACCCTTAATGGTCCAACACGTACACCACAGGGGTTGTGCGTACCACAGGCTGGGAACCGCTGTTATACAGGATGACATTGTTTTGACAAAGTCAAATGTAATGTTCACACAGACAGTCCTCGATTTGAAAGAGTTCTGCTCTTGAGCTACCCTTAAAAATGCACTAATTGCGCATACGAGACGACCCGATATGTTAGCAGTCATCTTTAAGTCCTTTATAATACGAGACGACCCGATATGTTAGCAGTCATCTTTAAGTCCTTTATAATACGAGACGACCCGATATGTTAGCAGTCATCTTTAAGTCCTTTATAATACGAGACGACCCGATATGTTAGCAGTCATCTTTAAGTCCTTTATATTAACTTCGCTTTCGTTTCTGGCTTACTGGCTGACTGGCTCGGTGGAAAAATCTTCGGACGGCTAATTGACCCACATCCCGTCAACATATCGAGCTGAAACTTGACACAGACTCGTTGCCGCTGACAAAGACACCCTTTCAACTTTTCAGCTCAGCCCGCAGCCCCCACACTCCCAAGAACCAGTTTTTCCTGTTATTCTAAAGAATGTGAAGGAAAATTCGCGATAGCTGGGCTAAATGAGGGTTTTTTTTTTCCATCTCCTGAAATAGTTTGTGAAATAAATATGCGGTGTAAAAGCGGGTGGATCATTACCATATTAATATAATTAAGAGGCGTGAACAACAAAAAAAAATGTGCTGTTGCGAACCTTGGGGGGCCCCCACTCCTCATTGCTTTATATTACATTTTATAAAGGATTTCTACGACAAAATTACATTTACACATGAAAAGCACTGTCTTAAATACTGCATGTGTACGTTTGATTTCAAAGCTTAGGCTGGGCAAATAAATGTTGTTGTTTCCCCCCCCCCTAATGCTTAGAAGTAACGAGAAGCAATAGTAAAGATATATTTTAATTAAATCTTTAATAATTTGCGATGTTCGCGGTAGCCGAAGTTCGTAATTTGAGAACTGATTGTACTGAGAACACTGACGTCGACGATTGGTGGATTTTAAATATAATTTTTTTTCCAGGATATAGTTGTTGCGTTTTTTTTGTTTGTTTGTTTTGTTTTTTTAAAAGCATGGTTGTGATGAAGCGACAGCAAATGAACGGATACTTTTTGAAGGGTTCAAGGGAAAAACCAGTGATGTCAGTTTTTTTTTCCTTCGAAATTTGTAAGTTATCTCCCCTTTCCTACATTCCTTTCAATAGAATAATATGGCACATAGTCCCGACTGAAAAAGCAGCGTGGTCAATCAACACATATTTAGATATCTTGACATTTTTATACTTTCATGAGGAAATTTTCAAACTTTATCATCAGTTTTTCTCAAAACGCTCAAAACCTGTCTTTTCAAACCATCAGAATTTGTAATGACGACTTTACACCGAAAAAAGGTCTCATCCGGTATGCATCCTTGAGTCCGCCAAGTGCCCCGAGTGGATGACGAGTCGTAATTCTTGTTCAAAGGCTTAGGACTTAGACTTAGGTCAGCACGCGATAGTTCGGGCCAAGTGTCCAATTAGGGGGGGGGGGGGGGTAGGGAGGACAAGTCTTGACTCAGAATTTTGGTAAATTAGTCATGGCAAGTCACGACCGGGTTTTTCTATGGGACAATTCAATTTAGTGACAAATTGGTGAAATAGAATTAGTGAACGTTTATTGATGTAAATTTTAGTAACATTTTAGTGAGGTAGATGATAACTCTACACTATAACATCTAGGAATTCGGTAAATCGAGGATTGAGTTATAACTCTCAACTATATAGCATCTAGGAATTCGGTAAATCGAGGATTCAATAATAACCCTCAACTATATAACATCTAGGAATTCGGAAACATCGAGGATTCGCCAAACCTTGATGGAACAAAACGCGCCGCTACTCCAAAGAGTTTATGACAGCTAAACTATTTTATACGATCCCTTGCAGGGTCCAGTCGTGGGGGGAAAAGGTGGTGGGGGGGAGCGCACCCAAGACCCCCACTTCCAAAATAAATCTATAGCACAACAACATAAAGCAAATGGAACTTTTTTCCTACGCTTTCCTGCAGGACTAGACCCCCGGCCACTTTTCCGGGCCACTGTCCAGAAAAAATATGTCTTTTGAATATTAACTCTCCAGCATCAGCTGAAAGTAAACTAAGAATTTTCTGCGAACAACGCAACCTACAATCTTTATCCACCAACTTCTGTAATTCTCCGCAGTGACCTTCGCCGTCAGAGAATACCGTCATCATCTTAATTGTTACCGAGTTATCGATCAGCAATGAAGACACAACTACCAAACCTGTTGAGGACTTTTTAAAAAAAGGGTTTTTTTATCTAATAAGTGTACTCATACAATCTATTCATTGTATTCGATTCTGTTCTAATTTAAAAATAACTCCCTTGTGTTTCGTGTATCGCCATCGCGACGTTCACTGTGATCTCATTTAGTTAGTTGTTCTGTTTTTGTTTTTTTTAATGTTGTTGGTTTTTTTTAATATTCGGTTGTTAACCCCTTGCAAAACAAGGGACTTATAGTTCTTCCTTCAGTCAAGAAACTTCCCACCAAGCGATTGTCTCTGACTTCGCCTAGTGTTCAAATGGTGTTGTGTTGTGTTGTTGTTTTTTTGTTTTTTTTAAATCTTTCCGTCGCTTCATTTTGGTTTTACCATCAAACTATGAACATTTCAGAGACCCCTTTAAATTACCGCCTACGAGGAAAAAATAATGGTTTCCAGCGTTGAATGTGGAATGACTGTACGGTGTTAAATCAAAATACCCTACGTGTTTTTACCAGATTTCAATGTGGAATGAGTGTACGGTGTTGAATCAAATACCCTACTTGTTTTTACAAGATTTCAATGTGGAATGACTGTACGGTGTTAAATCAAATACCCTACGTGTTTTACCAGATTTCAATGTGGAATGAGTGTACGGGTGTTAAATCAAAATACCCTACGTGTTTTTACCAGATTTCAACGTGGAATGAGTGTACGGTGTTAAATCAAATACCCTACGTGTTTTTACAAGATTTCAATGTGGAATGAGTGTACGGGTGTTAAATCAAAATACCCTGCGTGGGTTGTGTCTTACGTATACAATGTGAGTTTTAAATTACGGATGTGCGAGTCCCAAACAATGAGATCCGGTTTTATTTATAGGAAATCTTCAGTCATGTAGTATAAGGGTGATCGACACGCGACGCTCTTTAAGTTGTTATTGTCCTTTTTTTTCTGCCATTAGTACCAGCCTGCACCGTCATGACTCACCTACACAATCATGACCCACCTACGCAATCGTGACCCACCTACACAATCATGACATTACAGTTTATTAATGAGCACAAATCCCATAGGGACACACTCGTTTCATCTTGTATTGTGGGACCAGTTTGGTGTGTTCGTTTGTGCGAAGCCGTGACCTCAAGAGCTTACACATTAAAAAAAACAAATGTCCCGGCAACGCAACAAATATCTACAAGGTAATCCACAAATATGTACACGGTAACCAAACAAATCTGTACAAGGTAACCAAACACATATGTACAAGGTAACCCAACAAATATATACTAGGTAACCCAACAAATATTTACACAGTAACCCCCCAAAATATGCACACATTATGAACGTTGTATCATAGCACCTTTCTCGCAGTCCGTGGAAGGTAATGACAAATAGGAAATAATCTTTCCAGCAAACCGACCAACAAACATACCCCCTCCACAGGCTTTTTTTTTCCACCACCCCCCATATCCAAACCTTCATTAAAACAGAAAATGTTTTGTGTTCAATATGCTTGCACACTGACTATTAAAAGGGAAGCTATTAAAAGGGAAGTTATTAAAAGGGAAGCTATTTAAAGGGAAGCTATTAAAAGGGAAGCTATTAAAATGGAAGCTATTAAAAGGAATCCCCCCCCCCCCCCTGAAAGGTCCTTGAATGCCACTGATGATGTCATCCGAAAAGAAAAAAAAAACTTCGAAAAATGACGCGTGAAGCTTCATACAAGCTGCTACCCTCTCTAAGAAGAGGCGTCTCTTACGACATTGTGATGCCCCTTTACCGTTACGACAATGTGATGTCCCTTTACCGTTACGACAATGTGCTGCCCCTTTACCGTTACGACAATGTTATGTCCCTTTACCGTTACGACAATGTGATGTCCTTTTACCGTTACGACAATGTGACGTCCCTTTACCGTTACGACAATGGGACGCCCGTTTACCGTTACGACAATGTGACGCCCCTTTACCGTTACGACAATGTGATGCCCCTTTACCGTTACGACAATGTCTAACGTGACCAACGAGCCGCGTCCCGGGAAGAGTCTGTTGTAAGCACCGTTTACGAGTTTGTGACGCCCTATGGGGGTACTTTAATTTGATGCCCCTCACTGTTATGCCCCCTATGGTGTTCTGGGAATGTGAATAGGCTCGTGATCTAAGGGAATTTAAAAAGGGGGATAACACAGGCAGATTTATAGAAACACTACCGGCCTTACACAGAGGAGATTTTAGAAATGCCACTGGCTAAAATGAAGAAAGTCAGTGCACTATATAAATTTACCTTATTACATGGAATGAAAAGATGAAGAAAGATACAGAAAATCTACATATAAAGACACGAATCAAGGTCTCAAAACAACAATATCTAATCCTAACAGTAAAATTATGAGTACTAACACAAATCTACGTTCCTGGAACAAATATGAACTTGAATAAGTACTTGACTTACAGAAAAGAAACGACAAACAAGGACAGGGAAAAGTCAAAAGGGAGGAAGCCATCATCGTGTTAATTTTTTTCATTATCATCCGTTTCGTTTTTATCTTGCTTGCCATTTCACACCAGGCCACTTACCGTCCCAATCGCTTCCACATTTCACTCCACGGGGCCTCACACATTCCACTATGATAAATAAACATTAAATGTTCGTTTGTCCTAACTCAGTTAGTGTCCACATCACCAAAATTTTTTCCAAAAAAAAAAAAAAAAATTCTCTTCTTTCCATTTTCAATTATTTCCTATGTTCAAAAAAAAAAAAGAAAAAAAAATTGTGTTAAATGAAAAATAAAATTAAAGTAAAAAATAAAATCAAACGCTACGTCAACGCAAAAGGGCGGCAGCGGAAGTCAATGAGAGAATTTCGAGGTTTCCGCCGCCACCCCCTTTTGTTTTAAAAAAAAAAAAAAAAAAAAAAAAAAAAAAAAAAAAAAAAATGTACTTGACTCCTTCTACTCTTGCTGCTAACTGTTAGAGGGCCCTATCGAGTACTTAGAAAACGCCACGGAAAGCTAATCACGCATTTATATACTCATCTTGTCTCTAGGGGTCTCTCTCCTGACTGTCGTCCATTAATTACGTCAACAATTTTACGCAATTTTTGCCCACCCCCCACCCTGACAAAAACTGTCAAACATTTAGTGGACCCCCCCCCCTATTTAATTATGTCAATATTTTATATCCCCCATATTTTTTTTCAAAAATTTTTTTTTTTAATATAAATAAATTGATAAATACATTTTACTTTGTGCTGATGTATTTTCTTCTTCTTTCGCCTTTTCGTCCTCGAGGAACAGCAGCCGATCTCCATCGACGTCTGTAGTTAGGACATAGGCCGCCTACAAGAGCCCTCCAGGCATCACATTTTTTATTACATGTTTAACTTGTTAATCAACCAGTTAAAAAGTTTTTATACTTAAATTTTATCATGCAGAAGCAATTAAAAGTTTGTTAAAGACTAAATATCATTGTTTGTGGAAGTATGAATATGATTATTGTCAGTATAGCTGACAATTATAGTATAGTTTCTAGTTGCTATCATCTTCCCAAGGAGTAGCTCTATCGTAACAATGGGCATCAGAGACATCATATGGGTAGGACCGGGGGGGGGGGGGGGCGTGAAATGACGCCCGTGATGGGCATAGTTGATTTATCATTCTCATCTTGCGGAACGGATATACCAGACAAGTCAACATCATCCTTATCTAACCATTCAGGACTTACAATAGAAGCATTGTCAGTGTGAGCAATAATGGCCCTGAGCTCTCTCTGTCTCCTGGCAGCTACTCTCATTGGTCGAATCCTTTTTTGCCGAGTAGCAGGTGCTAATTTCTTATGCTCAAGAGGGCATTGTCGGTGCTGTTGAAAACGCTTTTTCAACATGACTTGTGATGCAAAATGATGTTACAGATTTTGCAAATCCGTTCAAGCAGCGATGTTATGATGGCTTCTGTACTTTCCCCTAATTCTCAAAATATCGTATTTCTACCCTATAAATAGCATTTGTCTTGACTGCACATGACACTTGAACCTTGTCCTTGTTCCATACCTGAAACATGATCGCAAACATACCGCCCTAGTCATTTGCGACAAACCGAATCTCCAGGTGAAGAGAGGCCAACTTATGACTTCTCTTGCACTAAAAAAGTGTGCTAATATTCTGACCACCCTTATGCAGAGCACAGACAGACACGCATTAAATAAATCTTATACTTATATTGTTAAAAGCCTATAAATTATATGACTATTTAAACTCATTAATTTTTGTTTAAAATAATGTAATAGCCAGACAATTTTTACGATTAAAATTTCATTAGAGAAGACATGATTGTTTGACGTCAACAATTGGGGTCATTGCATAAGTCTCCGGATTATTGTTTCTGTTATTAAAATCATTATTTTCATGTCTTGGTTACATTTTGTGTGGGTTATTTTTTTTATATTTAGTATGTACATGAGCAAAAGGCAGAACAACGATGAATAACTTCGCATGAGGTTCATCCGTCCATTCGAAGTCAAAACCATCTCTTAATCATCCGACTTTGACTAGGATACGTTATGTCTGTGGGTGCGCAGATGGCTCGTGAGATCATTTCTGGTATGAATATTTTCTTAAGCAGTAGCTGCAAGAGATAATGGGATGCCGCGCTTATTTAAATAAAGACACCGCATAAAAGCAGTGGCGCAGCTATCGATAATGCCGTGAGGGGTGTGTCAAGAATTTCACTGCCCCCCCCCCCCCCTTCTTCCCTATCAAAAAAAGTATATAGTTGACCTGAAATGCCGCCCCCCAAATAAAAGAAACAAAATTCGCTGTGACCTTTGACCTGGTGTAGGCGTTGTTTTGTTTGGAGATCCATGATTACGGCATGGGGGAGATTCCGGACATCTACTCCACTCCGTCAAATGCACAGTTACTCGCCCACGAAACACGTCGAGAAGTTTAATATGTGTGTCGCATCACACGGAATTTCCCCAACTGGCACGGGAGGTTTATCCTTGTTTTTAAAAGGAGTGGGGGGGGGGGGGCGAGCTAAGAGCGTAGTTACGTCAA
This sequence comes from Omphiscola glabra, assembly GCA_964017045.1. NCBI lineage: Eukaryota > Metazoa > Mollusca > Gastropoda > Lymnaeidae > Omphiscola > Omphiscola glabra. The sequence goes on from OZ024796.1 coordinate 39,002,081, forward strand.
AAGGATGTGGATTCAGGTTGTGAGAGGTTTGGAAAAGGGGGGGATTTTCGGTTCATTTCATACGTGGCTTGTGTTTGAAATATATTTTGTATGTTTTGTGGTTTTCGAGAGATTAGGGGGGGGGGGGGTAAAATCAAGTAACCATCCCGGGCGTCACAAACTCTAGCCACTCCAAACCAAAAGTTTGGTATACAGTAACACACACAATCCTGCATCGCTCACTACTCAATGTCTGGCGTTTTTTTAAATATTTTTATTACGGCGGTGTAGTGAACCTGCTCGTTGTTTGCCACACATACACCAGCCTTTGGCGTAGCATATTACGTTTGTGAAGTGTGTTGTTCGTTTATTGTGTCAAGCTTGACGAGAAACAGTGTGATCTCAGAACATGATAGCAGGCAGATATGTTGTAGACTTTGTTTGTTCATCCAACGATAAGAATATTTTTTTTTTAAAACTTAAATTACAGAAATAATTACAGAAATTACTGGTGGCAGGGGGCAAGCGGGGTATTCTCCATCGAGGTAAAGGAGGTTGCAGACTTTATCAGAATGACCGATAAAATGACCAAGTTACAGCTTAACAGCAGCGGTTCTCGATCTTTTTTAGTGCCACAACTCCTTGATAGCACCGAACAAGTCGTGGCCACCCAAAGAAAGGAATAACGATAAGAAAAATAATTTTAAATGTTGATATAAATAAAAATGTATAGGCCCTATTTAATATAATTTATTAAAAGGGGAAAAAATAAGTGTGCTACTGATATATAGAGAGTGAACCATGGCTTTTTTTATACAAATAATAATAATATAGCAGTGTATTGAACATAAGAAAATAGCCCGATCAATGTATTATTTAAAACTCAAGATGTAATATGTGCAAAAAAAGATAGCATTTTGAATTTTTTTACCCCAGATAAAACCCTCAAATTCCATACGCTCTAATGGGGACCCCTGACATATTACCAGAATTTGCGTTAGAACAAACTTCTGATCGAACAATAATCACTTCGTTCTAGGAATTTCAAGTATACAATTTATTTGTACAAATAAGATACAAGCTCTTTTAAGAATGTTTATTTTACCTAAGAGAGGATAAGAAATTTTGCAGTGTATTTACTATCTATACCTTGCTTCTGTTTCGCCTTACCTCCCCCAACTCCACATGTTGTATATTAATAGTACAGATAGGAAAAAAAGGTTGTCACGCAGTGAGCTTCATGAGTAACATTTGAACTCCGGTAAATAGGTTTCTATTTTCGTTATACCGAGAGTGATGATTCGTGAGTCTTTGTTATGAAATGAGCGAGAGTAGTCAACGGGTTTTTTGTGCAACTTCGTCTGTATTCCGGCATCCCATAACTGCCTGTTTCTATCAGCGGGTTATTTCTTGACACAAGCGGTCGACGAAGGCAGTGCATTCTCATTATTAACTAACGCACATATTCTGGTGAAGAGCTGAGGTTCTCTTATGACCCCGGCTAGTACACTGGCTACCAACTCCATCTGCTGAGCTGAGCGATATAACATTCTCCTCACGTAGGGCTCTCCCACCGCCTTGGCCTCCCCCGCAACATCTAATGAGGGACATTCGGTCAACAGACGCGCCAGCGTTTCTGGGACCAGGCTGCAATGCTGACAGGAAGGGTCCCTGTTATTATCAAATACTCTCACTACTACAAAGACAAATAGATTTTGTTACACATTATAGAAAATGCGAAGTTACCTTTTTTTTTTTGGTAACACTTGGGCCCTCCGGGTATTTTCTCACTCGGTTAAGCCCTAGTTTTATTTATTTTTCCCTTTTCAGCGGTCTTATTTTTGTTTACTCAGGTCGAATACAAAATATTTAACAGATCAATAAATTGAAGTTGGACACATGGTTCAGATTGTTCTGTAATTATTATTTTTTTTAAGTTAAAGTAGAACGTGGTGAGAAAGATTGACAGTGAGATCAAAGGTCATAGATACCCCGGATTAGCGCGCGAGCAGATGTTGAGATAATTTTCTAATCAATTAATCCGCTGAAATAAATAGTTCCCGGTTGACATTCTCGAACAGTTAGCGTTTACTTGGATTCAGCTTTGACTGGGAATTATCCCATAGTGGTTTAAAAAATATGTTTACTGTGTACTCAACATGATTACTTTACTATACATGTACAATATTTTGTTGTGACGTAAAAAAAACATTAGTAATGATTTGTACACTTGAGCATTACGAACAACGAGTTCAATATTGTTATAATTTTACTGCTATTATACTTCTTGTACTTAATTTTTTTTTTATTTAACTAAAATTTAAAATTATTCGATTTTTTTTCTTTATATATATATATATATGGTTTATTATTTTCTATTTAAATGCTTTAGTGCTGTTAGGATTGGCGTGGGTTGTTGTCGTTAGGATTGGCGTGGGTTGCTGTCCGGATTGGCGTGGTTTGTTGTCGTTAGGATTGGTGTGGGTTGTTGTCGCTAGGATTGGCGTGGGTTGTTGTCGTTAGGATTGGCGTGGTTTGTTGTCGTTAGGATTGGCGTGGGTTGTTGTCGTTAGGATTGGCGTGGGTTGTTGTCGTTAGGATTGGCGTGGATTGTTGTCCGGATTGGCGTGGTTTGTTGTCGTTAGGATTGGCGTGGGTTGTTGTCGTTAGGATTGGCGTGGGTTGTTGTCGTTCGGATTGGCGTGGGTTGCTGTCGTTAGGATTGGCGTGGGTTGTTGTCGTTCGGATTGGCGTGGATTGTTGTCCGGATTTGCGTGGGTTGCTGTCGTTTGACTTGGCATGGGTTGTTGTCGTTTGACTTGGCGTGGGTTGTTGTCGTTTGACTTGGCGTGGGTTGTTGTCGCTAGGATTGGCGTGGGTTGTTGTCGTTTTACTTGGCGTGGGTTGGTGTCGCTAGGATTGGCGTGGGTTGCTGCCAACAACAACCTTGTAACGATCTGTCACAAATCTCAGCACCTCCCTCCACGCCCCTGTTTACAAATGTTACACTTTCGAACTAAAAACTTTAAGACCGAGTAACGTTAATTTTTTTTTAAAAATACCCACCACTGTTAAAACTATTACATGTATCAAAGTGTCATCTTCTGATAAAAGTGTCATCTTCTGATAAAAGTGTCATCTTCTGTCACAATCAAGCCATCACAATATAAAGTTCAACATCACCGTCAATTTCAGATTTCGATTGTATGGTAAAAAAATATGTGTGACGTCAAACAAGATCTTAAAATTCCCCCCACCGTCACACTTTCTTTAATCCCCCCCTTACCTCTTCCGGAGAGTGACGTACTTTCTGGACGGGCCCTTAATATTCACACTTTTTCTTCTTTTTCCACTTCATTTGAATCTATTTTATTTTTAAAAAAACTGTCTTTATTTTTTTTTTCAAATCCAAATGTTTTATTCGTTTAGGAATGGGTAAAAGAGAAGATAACTGCCTGTAATTTCTAGTGTTGTACTTAATCTTCTTACATGAATGGGGGTCGGTGGGGTCATACAAGGACGTCTTTTGGTTAAGGCAGGGTGGGGCATTCCCCCCCTCCCCCGAATTTGAAGGCTTTATTTCATTTGCAATGTACTGTGGGGCCTCCAGTAATAAACAACTTCACAAGCCGACCAAGTTTTGGTTTTTGCTCCCCCACCTTTTTTGAAAAATTCTGAAATGACGCCCCTGGTGTCATAGATTGCAGGCGGATAATCTTTGTTATATTTGTTTTTTTTAAATTATAGCGTTAACGAAAATATTAATGCTCTTATTTCATTTCATCATAGTTTGGCTTGATGGCTATAGACTTGCGCCAGAGAAAAAAAATTATTTTTAATAATGACGCACTATTTTTTTGTTGTTGTCGAAATTATGCACGTGCTATTCCCCTCCCCAACTGCCCTGAACCTGTCAAGTCACAACTGTATGTCCACCCATGAGCACCATGTTATGTACTTGTGTATCTACGCCCATGCATGTTATTGTTTTTTAAAAGGAAGAAAAAAGTAGTTCCGGCTGAGGGTTTTTTTTCAAGTGCACACTGTATTGTGAGAACGTTTTCGTGCAGGTGTCCATGATATTGCGTATCTTTTTACTTGACACTGTTAAGTTAAGACCAGCTAACCAGAAGACTCCTTTTTCTTCTTCCCCCAGAAATTGAATGGTAAATAGCGGAACGCCCCTCCAGTAAAAGGTAGGCTGCCGCAACTTAGGTATTGTACTTTCAGCAAACTCTAATCCTCTAAATAGAATATTTTGGCTTTTATGTACCGGTATTTAAAATTAAATTTATTTTGTTGTAGTTTTTAATTTTTTTATAATTTCATTTGTGCTTGAATTGGGGGGGGGGGGGAGTGTGGGTTAACAACTTGCATTACATCTAAGATTACGACAATACGTAGATAAGATTCGTTTATTTATCCAAAGAAATGGAAATGTGTTTTGAATGGCATATATTGTACTTAGTTATTTTCGGCTCTGGGTGAAAATTCTGATTAAGATGACAACTTTTAAACTAGAACTATTGAAACCTACGACATTTGATTAAAAATCCAACAATAAAGGCAGCCATCCTGTGGCAGCCATCCTGCGTTGTTAAACTTTCCGTCCATAATGAAAATGTTGATTTTAAAAAAAAAATTGTAGCAGACGGGGAATCATGCTGGTAAATCCTGACAGACTGGGGAATAAAGAATTGTTTAAAATATCATTTGTTCCAAACTTTGATGGAAAGAGTTCACCAAGATCAAGCTGATCTTAAGTAACTGTCACGTAGTGCATTGGATGTATTCCACACAAAAAAAAATTGTTTTAAAAATGCATTTTGCTTTTATTCACGTCTTCAAATGAAGGTGGTTTTACTTGTGTTATACTACCCGCTTCTTGCACTGTAGAATCTCTTATATATCTGTTGCTTGCGTTGTGACTGCTTCCATTTCCGGATAGCGAGGCAAAATACAAGTCCCGATAATTGCGCTAAATGATTATTGTTTTTAATAGCGCAACTGCGTTTGATGCGTAATACTTTCTTTTCTTTTTGGAAAATGAAATGGTCTCAATTTAAAAATGGTGTAATTAATATTCGCTTTAAAAGTCGTTTGGACATCAGAATTTTAATAGGCGTGAAATAAAAAGTGTGCGGTGACGTATGATTGGTGTGTGTGTGGGGGGGGGGGGGTGGGTAGCGAAAATTGTGATTCTTAAATGTGCGTTTCTTGAGTTCATGTTTTGTCAACTAGCTTTAGTAGATTTCCCGCACTGCTGTCATCAATGTTTGACGGGATAAAACTAGTATTTTAATCATTTCTTTGCTGTCGCCGACTTCATGTAACTCTTTTAAAGAAAGAATGTTCTTTGATTGGCCTTTTATATAGATTTTGGTAGTGGTGTTACCATGTTGAGCTTATTAATAATGGTGGGATCTATACATCGGTACTTATTTGTCGCCACCCGCCCGATACTGCTGATAATGCATTGTAAGATCTGTGATTTGGTGTATCTCACGTAAAAGCCACTATAAAATAATAACAATTTGGGGCCATCGGCTGAAACAAAACGCGGAGACCCCTCCATAACACCCAAGTGCGTCATATCCCAGTGTGAGTGGCTCAAGTGTTTGATTCACATCTAGGCTGGTATAGGTGGTTTTGTTGTTTTCCATTACGACAGAAGAAATATTGTCCACATCAAGGCTGGTATTGTTGCTTTCAATACGACATTAGAAAGATTATTTTAAAATTCCACTTCAAGAAAAATTAATTAATTAATTATTATCATAATTATTTCTCATGTTTATCAAGATAATAATTAGTTTTTAAAAGAAAATACAGTTATTAATATGTGAAATTTACAAAGCGAAATTATCTTAATTAACTCTGTACATTTCTTTATTAACTCTTTACATATTATTATTATTATCATTGGTAGTTTTCTATAGCCTAGGGCTGGGCTCACCACGCTGTACATACAATTTAACATAATCATGAACTTTAAAATTAATTAACCTTAATTAAAAAAACAAAACAAATTAAATGTGTATTCGCTTCAACCCTCCCATAACTATTTACACGTGAAGCCATGGACGGCACCCAGCAGCATCGTTTAACGGTCATGGGGGGAATCAGTCAGGATAGTAGAGTTTAAAGAGATGTGTTTTGAGTGCAGTTTTGAAGGCTGTGATGGTTGGTATATTGCGGATGTGTAGGGGAAGAGAATTCCGTTGTTTCGGGGCACAGAAAGAGAAAGATCTTTCACCATAAGTTTTTGTGCGAGTCTTGGGGACAGAAAGAATTCGCCCGTCTTAATTAACTCTGTACATTTCTTTATTAACTCTTTACGTATCTTAATTAACTCTGTACATACTGAATAAACGTTTAAAATTAAAATTAAATTAATGTCCTAACAAATACAGGATTACGCACATGTCACGTCCCTTGCTAAAGAAGTGCATATCTTAGAGGTTATGTTTTGTCATGTGAAATAAGTGCATTGTGTCATCCACGGTGTTTTGTCTTGTTAAACAAGTGCATGTCTTAGCCTCATTGTTTTGTCTCGTTAAACAAGTGCATGTCTTAGCCTCATTGTTTTGTCTCGTTAAACAAGTGCATGTCTTAGCCACAGTGTTTTGTCTTGTTAAACAAGTGCATGTCTTATCCTCATTGTTTTGTCTCGTTAAACAAGTGCATGTCTTAGCCACAGTGTTTTGTCTGGTTAAACAAGTGCATGTCTTAGCCACAGTGTTTTGTCTGGTTAAACAAGTGCATGTCTTAGCCACAGTGTTTTGTCTGGTTAAACAAGTGCATGTCTTAGCCACGGGAAAATTTTTAACAATCTTCCTTAAATTTTAGAATTCCATAGTAACTTTTAAATTGCATCGAATAATATTACTGTGAAACACCCTGCATTGTGGTCAACCTAACCTTTAGGTTTAAGAATAAGACCATTCCTGAAATTTAACAGGTAAGCCCTGAAATTTAAGAACTAGCTGAAATCCAAGACCTAACAATCCATGAAGTTTAAGAACAAGACCATCCTTGAAATTTAAGAACTAGGGAGTTCCTGAAATCCAAGAACTAGACAACCCATGAAGTTTAAGAACAAGACGATGACTGAAATTCTGCAGGGTTTTTTTTTCATGGAAAAGGGCGGCAAAAATATTGGCCCAGCCTAGGTGGCACTAACTAACCCTAGGTGGCACTAACTAACCCTAGGTGGCACTAACTAACCCTAGGTGGCACTAACTAACCCTAGGTGGCACTAACTAACCCTAGGTTGCTCTAACTAACCATAAGTGGCACTAACTAACCCTAGCTATGCCACTGAGACTATCAGTAAAAGTTTAAGAAGAAGTCATCTGAAACAAATCGTACATTATAGACAGCCTTTTAGGTATGTGACCAGGCGGTATCGTTCTGCCAGTGCCTTCTCCTGACCCCAATAGTATCTTCTCCTGACCCCCATAGTACCCTTTCTTGACCCCAATAGTACCTTCTCCTTACCCCAAAAGTACCTTCTCCTGAACCCAATAGAACCTTCTCCTGACCCCAATAGCACCTTCTCCTGACCCCAATACCACCTTCTTCTGACCACAATAGCACTTTCTCCTGACCCCGAGCCCTCGATAAAGCTCATATATCAGAGACATCGTATGAATCATTGCATCTTGTTGTTCAATAATGAGTGTAAATTTCATACAATCATATGTACATTTCATACAATCATATGTACTTTTCATACAATCATGTGTATATTTCATACAATCATTTGTACGTTGCATACAATCATATGTGCATTTCATACAATCATATGTATATTTCATACAGTCATATGTACGTTTCATTCAATCATATGTACATTCAATACAATCGTATGTGTATTGCATATAATCATATGTACAATGCATATAATCATATGTACATTGCATATAATCATATGTACATTTCATATAATCATATGTACGTTTCGTACAATCATATGTACATTTCATACAATCATATGTACATTTCATACAATCATATGTATATTTCATACAATCATGTGTATATTACATAGAATCATATGTATATTACATACAATCCTGTGTATATTTCATACAATCATAGACCTACTCATGCTTTGTATAAATGCCACAAATGTCTCATTTATGGTGTAAGATCCCTGTTCGTGATATATGGGCGGGAACTTCATGTTTCAAGACGTGATTACTTGACAATAAGGCACACCTGAATTCCAGCCATGAACTGAACTGAACGCTTTCAGAAACTTGATATCAATGAAAGCATTGCCGATAATTCGTCATGGTGTGTGAACATATCCTGTTACAAACGTGTGGCTTCCTGATTTTGTGAAGGGGTGGTCGCCGGATTTTATTTATTTATAGTAAAACGCCGATTAATAATTCACGATATCAGACCAAAACATGTTTACGGTGTAACCTCAAACATTAACCAGAATATCCTTCAGTTGGATTTTCACGGTGTACGGTAGCCGAACTGTGGCCACGCGCCGAGCGGTTGAGTAGAGCAGGGAGGTCGGAAAACTACGGCCTGCGGGCTAGATCCAGACCGCAGCTTCGGTACATCCGTCCGACTAGGAGCCTATTATATTACATTAATAATATCGTGTGGTTTTTTTTTTTTTTTTACAAATTTAGTATTAACATAATTCAATAAGACATCTGTGTGACGAGGTGAGAATCCCCGACGATTTTAGTTAGGTACCTTAGTTAATTTATGGAAATAGTCCAGGCGTGAATTGGAAAGAGTGGCTGGCGTATGAACTCATGCGAGCGAAAGGTACGCGCGTTTGGTAGCGTGGGTGAACGGCGGTACGACTCAGGGAGTGAAAGAAAGGACAGTGGTGTTCGGTGATTGAGGGAGTAGGACGTCTTTTGGCTAAGTTTGTTAGCGAGACGTACTACACTAATTGGGTGAATTGTGTTAGTTATCGTATTGAGCGTGTACTAACTGTGAAGTTAAAATTAAAGTGTAAAGATTAATAGTGAACGTACTTTGAGTATACTGTTGTTATTCTGGTGAGCTGGTTAATCATTGTGGCGGGAAGGTCGTCTAGGGGTTAGGTCCCTTCCAATAGCCACAGAAACACACACAAACGAATCAGAGCCTAAGCTCGGTTTTCTTTCTCTCTGATAATTATTGATAATAACTTTAAGATAGTGTTTGAAATAAATGTTATTTAATTTCCTATTGGATGTGCCAAGACACAACGACAATACCGCTCATTGTTGAAAACAGCCCAGAGAAACAAAACACTCAATCTTTCCTTATAAAAGAAACCGTTTTAGCCTGACGTCCATAACAACAATTCTCCACCATATATATCGCACCAACCCGGAATTGCGTCATGGCGCATTCATTACTTGTTAGGCTTGGTGCGATATTTGGGGAATTCCCAAAAGCAAACATTATTTCTTACTATTAAAGTTAAAAACACGGACACATGACATCAACACACGATATGTCCGTGACACGTCCCCCCTCACGAGTGACTTTAGGTGAAACCCAATGTTGCGAGTTTAAAATTAAAACAACGGTCATCTCGTGTGTATGTTATGTTTGGTCAATTTGACACTACAGTGAGAACTTTAAAAGATATTGATAATAATGGAAAAAAATCATTAAATGTTTCAATTATAAAACCATATCATCTTTCATAATGTGAAAGTGAAAAAGAGTTTAAAACCAATGTCAATGTCTGAGCCTTTGGGGACAGCCATGAATAGTCCCGTCATTTGTTAAATATAAGACGGTGGAATATTTCGGGGATCCCCTTGTTTTAAAAAATTGTGAAGGTTATTGAACCCACGTAACTCTCCTCTCTCTCTCCTCATGTCTGCCCTGCACGGCCCAGTAGTCATGTAATCATCGTCACAGTTAACAACATAATTGCAAGGGAAATATATTTTTATATCATTAGCAATGTTAATTTTAGCTAAATCAATCATTTTTATGTTGATATTTCCATCTTCTCTGGATGGAAATACTTCACAATCTGTGCCCTCCAGGCAGTCATTAACATCTTCTTTGTAATTTTCACAAATATCTGAGTTCAATTGGGGGGCAGCCGAAAACTGCGATGTACCCTCTTCCTCAAAACACAAAATCTCGCATGAGCTTGACTCATGGGTGTTTATGAGCTCTGTCAAAATTTCAACGTGGCGACATCTTGTGGTCGCTGTCTTATTCAAGGTTAAGGTCTCCACCTCGTGGTTACCGCAGTTTGTCCCAGTTTTAACTTTATCAGCTCGCTTGCATGGAAGCGGAATGTGATTCATACATTCAACACCCGTGAGTTTATTTTCAAAAACCCCAGGTACGCCATAAACCTCAGGCAATCCATCAAAATCAATTTTTGTAGCATCAATTACACCAGTTTCACAATCAATATTACTGTCAGAATTAGTGAGGGAACCATCAACAACCTTAGGTTCCAAATCAACATGACCATATGAACCATCAAAAACTTTAGATTGCAAATCAATATCATTATATAAACCATCAACAACTTTAGGTTCCAAATCAACATCACCATATGAACCATCAAAATCTTTAGGTTCCAAATCAACATCACTATATGAACCATCAACAACTTTAGGTTCCAAATCAATATCATAATATGAATTATCAATAACACTAAGACTTGGTTCATTATTGGTGTAAGGGTGATCGTCATTGTCTAAATTCTCACACCTGTCATCTTTATCAACATTATTCAGCTTATATGTACATGTGTCAGTGTCTTGAAAATATTCGTCAATTATACCAAACTGAACAAAATCCGGTTCGTCATTTTTCTTACTTTTGCTACGGCCCCTTTTTTCTGTTGCATTTTTAGTTTCTGTCAGCTTTACCCAGGACTTGTTATCTCGGGACCATTTAAGCTCATTACCACTAACCTTCACTTTAGTATATTTTCTCTGTCTACTTTGCGCATAATTACTCTTACTCTTAAAGAGCCCCTCTCGCTTGTTTTCTTTAAAAACTTTCTGATCAACTTTACAATCAGGAAAGCCTGGTCCCTCGTCCAAACAATTTGACGTTATGTCTACTTCGGTAGTCATGTGACCATGTTCTTCAATAGTAATTTTAAATTCATTAAGGGTGTTTATGTCAATAGATTTCTTAAAAATTATTTCCTCATATATTTTTCTTACTACAGATTCCGGTGGCTTATAAGCATAAATCCATCTGACGCATTCTTCTCTAAGTTCGCGAAGAGCTTTTTCGTTCTGTCCCTGTTTATCCCCAAAAGGTTTTACACTAAAGGCCATGTCTTCTCGTTTATTACCGTTTATAACCCTATCACTAGGAGAAAAATGTCCCTCTCGAGTACCATTTAGTATATTATCCTCAGCCATTTTCATCTCATATTCTTGTTTTCTCTTTCTTTCTTCTCGCTGACATGCGCGAATGGCTCTTTCCTTTTCGCGCATGGCTCTTTCCTCGTCGCGAATGGCTCTTTCCTCGTCGCGAATGGCTCTTTCCCTATTTATGACCCATTGCTTTGCTTCCTCACCTTCCAAACCCAAATCTATCGCCATTTGCTTAATTTCGGCAATGTTTGGTAACGACATTTTGTTTCAAAATCTTAAAACAATATATATATATATCTTTTAAAATTTACAACATAAAAAATGGAGCACAGTTGCAATACAAATGGGTATGTAGTGAATTAAGTAAATTTCTAATTGAAGGCTACTTTACAAACTATAGATGCTTACTTTAAAAAATGCATAATGACCCAACAGAAATAGCAATGGTAATATAATTTACTTAAAATAATTAATTTGTATTAATTGATTTGAGATGCTTCTCTTGATGTGTAGCTCTGAGAGTTCGGGTGTCCTGCAAAGTGTATAATTCATGTGTTCGTCCGAATAGTTTTAGGAAGATAGGTATCCGGTCTGGTATGTCTGGTGCCTCCAATGGTCCAATGTGGTATGGATCACTTTACGGGCTTCCACTGTAGCGAATAGTCATGACTAGTGTGGTTCATTTGACAGGCCTCTGGAGTGGCGAATGGTTAGGGCTGGTATGTCCCTTTCGATGGGCTGGTATGGTTGGTTTGACGTAACCCGATGTGGGGGATAATTAATAACAGTTTTGGTACTTTTGACGGGCCAAGCGTTTGTGGCTGAAGTGCGTATTGACTTGTTTGGTGAGTTGGGCTTATATGGCTGGTTTACCCGGCCAACTGTCGTGACTGGTCGGCTGGTACTGCTGGTTTGACGGTCTGATACGTCTGGTTTAACGACCTGGTATGACCGATTTGCCGGGAGTGCTTCTGGATTGGTATTGCTGGTTGTTTTGACGAGCTAGTGTGGCTGCGAACAGGCCTGGTATGGCTGCGAACAGGCCTGGTATGGCTGGTTTGACGGGCTTGCACAGTGTGACTGTTATAGCTTCAACTGTGATAGATAAATATGACTGGTATGGCTCGACTGGCCTACTTGTAGTGAATGATTGTGGCTGTTGGCCTGGTTGACTGGAGTGCATCAGGTTTGACGATCCAGCACTGTGGCAAATGGTAGGCTTGAATGGTTTCCTTCATATGCCCCTCACTGTGGCGAATGATGGGTTGGTATGGACGTTATGGCTCTTTGTGAGGACGGGTATGGCTTCTTTAATTGTAGTAAACGGTTGTGCCTTGCGTGGTTGATTTGCTTGTTTAACTGGACTGCATAGTGTAAAGCTGGTTTAACCGGAATCTCAAACTGGCGAATGTAACGGCCTAGTATGGTTAGTATATGTGGCTTGTTTTACGAGCACCCACTGTGGCGAGATGTTGGCTGGTCAGGTACGTTTATGGCTCTCTGTATGGACGAGCCCCCACTGTGGCGGGAAGGTCGTCTAGGGGTTAGGTCCCTTCCAATAGCCACAGAAACACACACAAACGAATCAGAGCCTAAGCTCGGTTTTCTTTCTCTCTGATAATTATTGATAATAACTTTAAGATAGTGTTTGAAATAAATGTTAATTAATTTCCTATTGGATGTGCCAAGACACAACGACAATACCGCCCAGAGAAACAAAACACTCAATCTTTCCTTATAAAAGAAACCGTTTTAGCCTGACGTCCATAACAACAATTCTCCACCATATATATCGCACCAACCCGGAATTGCGTCATGGCGCATTCATTACTTGTTAGGCTTGGTGCGATATTTGGGGAATTCCCAAAAGCAAACATTATTTCTTACTATTAAAGTTAAAAACACGGACACATGACATCAACACACGATATGTCCGTGACAATCATACTCCTAGACAACACAAACAAACACTAATTTGCTATAACCACCATTCTTGACACTGTGAAAACAGTATTTATGCCCTTGTCTACCTCATAGAATCCCGAAGATTCAGCTTTTTGTGGTCATTTTTCAATGGAAAATAGTTATCAGTTAGTATAAAAATTTGGAATTTTCGACCCAAATAAATTTGTTAAATTTGGGCTTCGAAATGTAAGCCAATCAATAACTGTTGATTGGGAGGGGGGGTAGCTTCATTCAATTATCATGTTATGAAAAATTCGCACAAGAAGCAACGGGCTCATTCTCGGGCGAGTTTGTGCAACGGGCGCATTCTGACTTTAGACAGCACTTTGTGCAAGGAGCGCATTCTGACTTGAGACAGCATTTTGTGGAAGGAGCGCATTCTGACTTGAGACTGCAGTTTGTGCAAGGAGCGCATTCTGACTTGAGACAGCATTTTGTGGAAGGAGCGCATTCTGACTTGAGACAGCATTTTGTGGAAGGAGCGCATTCTGACTTGAGACTGCAGTTTGTGCAAAGGGCGCATTCTGACTCGGGACAGCTCTAACGATCTCTATGCCAGTAGAAAAAAAATCTTCCACAACATGCTTGACTTAATTGTTGGTGAGCTATTCAATTTAAATTGACATTCTGGTTCCGGTTCTGGCTCGGTACGTTGCTGCATCCATATACTGGCATATGTGCAACGGTTGGGGAAGCGATGCTGTCATCCTAACGGCTCCTAGCAGATGCCAGGGCAGCCTTGAAGTTTTCGACAGATGTCGAGTTCAAGGCGGTATTGTCCAGTTGATTCCAAGCGATTACTGTGCGTGGAAAGAATTATTGTTTATGTTGCAATGTGTTAGTCCGAGTCACAGTGAAGCATTTGTTATTGTTGTGTGAACACGTTAGATTTCAAAATTATAATCATAATTAAGATAAGATAAGATTCTTTATTGGTCCAAACAAATGGAAATACTTTTTGATTTCATTTGTAAATTTTCAGCACATAAATAAAATAATTTGAACACTGGACATTTATATTAAGTTATTTCACTAGAACTAGTAAAAAAAACAGCCATTCAGTGAATTCCCTTAGTCATATCAGGGAGTTATTAGTTCTCATTAAGATTTGTGACTTCAGGGGGAGCACGCTGGTAAGTTTGTGCAGATTGGGGAACAAATTAATTTTTTATATCTTTCAGTCCTCGCCCTGACGTAAAGAATTCGTCCCGAACGGGTCGATCCTAAGCATCTGTGATGAAGAGGGTGGGATGCATCATCCAAAATGCATTTAGCTTAACAATAACATCTTTCTTCAAATAGTTCTTCAAGTGAAGGATGTTCAGTTTGTGTTATGTTCCTAGCTTTCTTGATTAGTCGGTTTATGCGGTGTTTAATATCGGACGTTTAATTCCCACACCAGCAGGTAATACTGAAATGAATACTGTAGAATAAGTTTACGACTTGTTTGTTTAAGCCGAAATTGTACAGTTTCTTGAGGTAGAGCAGTCTTTGGTTGAACTTCTTATACAGCACTAGGTACAAACTAACATTTGCGGGGGATAATGGTGGACTAACACTTGCGTGGGGATAATGGTGTAACTAATACTTGCGTGGGGACGAGTCCGCATAATTTGAAAGGCCCCAGCAAGCAGGACATTGAAACAGTTACCTGTAAATAAGTCAACACTATATATACTTAATATTAAGTATCCTAGGAAATTATTTCTTACTCCGGACCATAGCTCTGCAACCGGTATGGCGCGGGCCCACTTGTGTATGCTGCTGCGAGATGCTGCCAGGTGTGCCACGGCACACTTGTGTGCTGCTTTGAGATGCTGCCAGGTGTGTCGCGGTCGACTAGTGTGCCGCTGTGAGATGCTGATAGGTGTGCCGTGCGCATCAGGGCGTCAAGTTGGAGGAAAACCCTGGAGTTTGTTGTGAGCTCCAAAATTTAATAAAATCATGTCCATAAAATGGAGCAATGATCAGCTTATTAATGTACTGTTAAAATTGTTCAGTAAAATAATTCAGCATATGCGCACATATAAGTTTGTCGAATAAATTTGTTACGGATAGTACACACACACACATATATATATATTAATTGAGAAGGAAAGGCGTATAAAGAAGTTTTAAAATAGACGTTTAAGTGGTCCCGTGAGAAATAACAGGTTGAGAAACGCTACATTGATGTGCCGTTAGGTGTAAGTCAGCCGTATGATATTGCAAGGTAACCGGAAATTTGTTTGAAAGAAATTTCGTTGACAGAAAATTGATCGACGGAAGTTTGGTCGACTATACTACATAGTCAAACAAAACAATGCTTTTAAAAATAAATTTGGCGCCAATTTCGATCTTTCGAGTATAAAGTCAGTATAAGGTCAGCAGTATGATATTGCAGTATAAGGTCAGCCGTATGATATTGCAGTACAAAGTCAGCCGTATGATATTGCAGTATTAGGTCAGCCGTATGATATTGCAGTATTAGGTCAGCCGTATGATATTGCAGTATAAGGTCAGCCGTATGGTATTACAGTATTAAGATTTTCACGAAATTATCCATGACCATGATGTTTTGACTTAGTTGCATGTTGTAGAGTTTTGAAATATAACCTGTCTCACCCCTCCCAAGATTTGACATCTTACTTAAATTGTAGCTATTTTTTAAAAAACAATTTTTCTGTATTGCTAATGCTCCTATATAAACTCCTGAGCTTAGTTGTTGTTTTTTTCATTCACAGGCATCAGTTTATTGATTTTTTTTCCCTCCAAAAAAAATGGGTCAAAAAGTCATTGCAGCGTTTGTGACACTTTTGGCACTCACCAGCCTTCAAGAAGCACACCCATTTCAAACTGCGGCGTCCAAAGATGACAACGGCGTCGTCACGCCGGCCACCTCATTCCCAGACACCGACTTCGAGCTGCTGCCAGTCGAATCCGAAGTGGACTACCCGTCCCAGTGGGGAGGGCCCAAGGGGAACGCCGATGGGCCCGACGGCAATCCCGAAGGAAATCACTTCAATTTCAACAACAACAACAACGGCGAAGGTGGCGACGTCGATGACTACGGCTTGGAGGTGCCGATTCTCGGCGTCTTCCCGCCACCACTTCCAGAACAAGGCGGCACTGGACAGTCCAACGGCGCAGAGGTCGGCGGCTTCTGCCATCCTGACTACTGTGTTCTGCTGAACCCGTGCGGGCCCTCCAAAACGTGTGTCACTACCCAGGGGTGTAACCGCACCACGTGTGTCGATGGGAACGTGACGAGCCCCGGGACATCAGGTGGGAGACTTCGTAGTTTCAGTTTGCTTAGATCAGTGGTTCTCAACCTTCTTGTTTCAGCGACCCTTTAATACAGCTTATCCTGTCGTGGCGACCACCAACCACAAAATTATTTTCGCTGCTACTTCAAAACTGTAGAGTATGTGTGTTTTCCAATGGTCTTAGGCGACCCCTGTGAAAGGGTCGTTCGACCCCCCAAGGGGTTGCGACCCACAGATTGAGAACCGCTGACTTAGATGTTCAATCGTAGCCAACTATTAAATATGTTATATATAAGATTTTAAATATATATGTGTGTGTGTGTGTGTATGTGTTTGTCGTTTATTCCACGTTTTTCAAAAATGTTGATTTGGCAATGAATGGATTTAAGGGACGCGTTTGGGGCATTATTGTATTCCTTTATCCTGCAGTAGACACAGGAGAATCCTGTGAGAGTTGTCTAAATGTGAGTTATCTAAATGAATGGAGGTATTAATTACCCCCCCCCCCCCCACACTTTTTTTTTATCTGCACGAGTTGTCTCTTTCTCCTTAGGTGAACTTATCAATTAGCTTATGATAACCTTTTTTCTATTAATTGTGATATGTCCATCATCACGCTGTGGTGTAGATGGTTAAAGCTTTTCATAAATGATTCATGCACATAGCATTTACTTCTTTTCCCTCATTATTCATCCAGCCCCTACTGAAATTAAGGTTTTTCACCACTGTGCAGATCCACTACCGTGAGTATTTTTTCATTATTGATTTTATTCTAATTAAATGAATATAACAGCTTTTATTTTCAATTTTATCTCACACCACAAATAACAAATGTTATCTTTCTATCCCTTAGAGAAAAAAAATGTGTTAATTTTCTGTTCAATTGTTTCCCATTATTAAGGATTGGATCTATTTTAAAAACCTGTGATTGAATTACCCTTTTACAAATATTTTTTTTCTAACTTTTTTTTTCTTTCCATTTAAAGATATGGCAACCAATTTTTGGACATAATTCCAGTGCCCTGTTGAATAAAAATACAATACCTAATTAGTTAAATATGGGCTTTTTTTATGAAATTAACCATAGACAGTATTATTTACTCACTGGTACAAACCAGCAACAAACTAATCCAACTGTCTAATCCTAATCCACAGTTGCGATGATCTGACTTACTGCCCAGAGTTAATGACTTGTCGCTGCGAGGAAGGGTGGGCGGGAGCCAACTGCATGTTCCGGTGCAACCTGTCGTGTGTCCACGGGGGATGCCAGCCGGATGACATTTCACCGCAAAAAAGTTTGATGTATTGCAATTGTGAACATCAGTGGACTGGTCGACTTTGTGATGTTCCTGTGGAGGACCCCGTAGGTAGGTAGAACTGCAAACCTACACTGTGAATGTGTGAAACTTTGCTTTAATGGATAGTGGGTATTTAATCTATTTATTGGAAAAAATATCATCACTAAAAGCAAAATCACACTACAAGACCAGAGACAAGTTTAAAAATATTCGATAAATGTAATTCAGATATTAAAATTAATTCGAAAGTATTTTTTTATTAGGGAAGTTTCTTAATTTGGTTTTAAATGAAATAATAATAATAATAACAAAGTTCATTTAAAAAACATGCTTCATCCCTAATTAAGGTTCGAAGCGCTATAAAAAATACAAAAAACAACAATACAAAATCTACATACAAACTTATGATTTCTTAACAGCAATATAACCTCCACTTCTCCTCAGCACTAGAATCCAAGGCTCTGGCACAAGAAAAAAAGGCTAAAATTCTGGCAGTAGCCCTGTCTGTTGCAGTAGTGATCGTCGTCCTGTCCACCATCATCACACCAATTGTGTTATGGCGTATGAGGGTTATTTTTGTACTTAAGCTGGTCTATTATTTCAAAGAGTATGAAGATGATGGTGAGTTAAATCTAAAACACTTTTAAATTGTTACTTACAGCTTTTTTTGTCACTAGCAAATATACCTGTTTGCCCTGTATTGTATGTGATAACAGGATTCTTGTCTTCAATCCTGTAGATGGCAAGTTGTATGATGCTTATGTGTCCTTGGCCTCCACTTCTCTTGCTGAGAAGTTTGTGCATGCAGAGCTCTTGCCAAAACTAGAAAGTCTTGGATTCAAGCTGTACTTGCAGGCCAGGGATTGTCCAGCTGGTGAAGGTAGAGAGTTTAACATTGTATCCTCCTCAATGACCGCTCTAGTTTGTGCCAGTTATAATTTTAAAGAAGACATGGGAATAGACTTGAGAACTGGTTTTTAAACCTAATGCTCACATATTTAAAAAATTAATATTTTTCAATTCCAATTAACAATATGACATCATTTATCTTTTAAATTGAAGCGTCATCTTTTTTGTGTTAGCAACTATTGCATTTTACGTTTTACCTACAAAGTGTGTAGCCTATGATATAAATTATAATCTATCCTAATCTATGAGATCATTAATAATTTCTTTTAATAAGATGCTGAATTTCACAAAAATAATTTTCTTACACGCTGCTCCTCACCAATATTAATTTTTTTTATAAATCTGTCATGGATAAAAAAAAAATGTTGAAAATTGCCTGCTCTTGGTAAATGGAGAAACTTTACCTTTCAATTCAATTATTTTATTTATTATTTTGGCTTTTTACAGTTCTCAGTGAAACTATACTGACAGCTGTTGAGAAAAGTCGACGTACGATAATGGTGATAACACCTGACTATGTTGGCAATGAGTGGAGTAGATTTGAATATCTCATCGCCCAGCATGAAACTTTAAAGCTGAACCAGAGGATAATTCCCATTATACTTGAGGAAGTTGACCAGGTACCATTGTGCTATTATCTCTTTGAATGTCTTTTTTTGGATTTGATGGGGGGATTTTATTAAATTTTCTTCAAAATCAGAAACATGAAAAGATCATAACTTTGGTTCTTTTTCACATTTATTCGCAAATACATGTTTGTTGCATTATGTTTCATACATTTCATATGTGCATTTTTCAAAAAAACTTTCTTTGAAAATCAATTGTGTTTATTATTATTGTATTTTTATAATTTTGTTTTTGTGACAAAATCTCAAAATTTTCTTTGTTCATCTTTTCTTCAACAGAAGGATTTAATAGTAAACAAGTCACTAAAACACATCTTACAATCTGTAAAATGCTTACAGTACCCACAGGTGAAATCCACAAAAGATGCTAAGAGTGAAAATATAGCAAATCTATCGAGCTGTTTAAGCAGTGAGAAGCCCGGCAGTCTTAGCAGTATTAGTTATCCAATCACCAGTGAATTTAAGTCTAAGGAAAAATTGGTGACTGAAAAAAGCGAGGAGAAATTCTGGAAGCGTTTGGAACTGACCATGCCAAAAAAGAAGAAGCAAAAGGTGTCTACAAAATTTGAGAAGGAGAATTTCAACAAATCGCAAATGTCATTCACAAACCCTGATAAAGGAAAGCCTCAATTAACCTTTTTCAATATTGCTGTCAGTGCAAATCACTTATCTTAAAAGGAATTTTGAAAATGGAGATGACTGCTCATCTGACAGTACAAAGTAGGCCTACTCATAAAAAACAAAATTATTTGTTAATGCATTTATATTGAAAAAATGTTGGAAAATCTTTTATATGTTTTTTCTTTATGTTTATGCGAATTTTGTTGTTAACATATTAAAGTATTATTTTGTTAAAGAATTTTGCAATGGGCAATTGAAAAGTGGATGTTTGTTAGTGATTAATTTGTTTTGTAAATCCAGTCAAATACAAATTTGTAAATATTTTATGTAACTCATTTTTTTTTACTCTTATGAAATGAATTCCTGCAAGAGTGTTGGTGATGTGCAGAGTTGCTGGAAATATTACTGGGGTCGGAATTTAATTTAAATTACAACATTGATATTATGGTTGCCTCATGCTCATTTTTAAAATGGAAGTAAAACTATTTCTCAAAATTATATTTTAAAATAACACTAAGTTTCTAAGTCATGTTTACAATATATTATATTATTAAACTGTTAAAAACTCCTTTACAAGTTAAATTATGTACAGCTATATGTGGACAGTGGTGATATTATTTATAGTTTTCAGAAAAGCAAAGCTCCCAGCGGTGTCAAAACTATGGTTAATGTGGGCATCTGGTGCCTTATCTGTAGGTTCTGGGAGATCCAGTGCAATAAATTTAGTATTGAGCACCCAGTGCCATAACTACAGCATATTGGGCGTTCAGTGCCAGAGCTAGTATAAAGCATATCCAGTGTCTTAGCCATAGCATACTGGACATTCAATAGCATAGCTTCTGCATAAAGCACAATCTTTGCCATAATTATAGTATATTTGGAAGCAAGTAAAATAACAATAATTTACTGAATATATTTATTTGATCATGTTTTTTTGTTTTTTTTACAGTGCTAATATTTACACCAATAACCAAACTTTTATGTATGAAAGAAGATGATGTTCTGCAGGTTTGAACATGCTTTTTATCCCATGCATTACATTTTGTTGCTGTTGCTGAAATGGCATTTGACTTATTTTTACCTCATATATTTTTACTCTCCAATATTATACATCTGGAAATGTATTTACAAAATATTTTGTACCATGTGCATGTTGAAAACAAAATGCTTCATAATACTGCTTCCCCCCCCCCCCCCTGAGTTTTTTTTTTTGTGTATGTTATGTTAGATTTTAATGAAGACTAACATGTTGTGTTGACTTAACATATCTAGGGTACCAGGTCGCTTGATAGGTTTGATCTGTTTGTGAATAAGCTGCATTAAAACTTTTAATAAAAAACCTTTTTTCTCAGTCTATGACAGTGTATCTGAACTATTTTTTAAAAAATAATGTCTTCTACCTTACAAAATTATTAAAGTTGAAATTGTGTCAAGCAATAATGTATATGCTAATATTAAAATAATGTGTCTGTTATTATTTTACTTGCCAACAATTTATTCTTCGGTGATAGATTTACTAAGAAATCTAATAAGTGTTTTGTTATATTGCCTCATTAAAACAAAATTGATTCAATTCAATGTTCACACTGCAGATCTGTTGAAGCCACAAATCTCAGTGGTGAATCCATGTTGAGAATCCACTGGCACAGTTATCCTACACAAGTGTTTACACACTGAGCAGGCACAACAATGGCAGCTCATACAGAACTTTTGTTTATATTAAGCAATTTTCAACAATGGCTGAACGTGGTTCTTTAATAAATTTTTTAAACATTCTTTTAAATATGATTATACAAATAATCACCCAGGCAATGGAAAATGAAAACATTTTTTTTTTAAAATCTTGAGATAATTCCATTTTTGTAAACAAGACATTGTTCCTCTAAGACATTTTCTTATCTTGTCACCTCCAGTAAAATTAAAATTGAAATTAATTTTTTTAAATGGCTACTATCGAATACAACCAATAATTCAAATTTGTAAACAAGTCAGCTGATATTTAATTAATCATGTTTTTTACAATTCATCTTCTACCAGTTGCTATGTTGCTAACCTATAATCTGATGACAATGCATGTGTATGGATAAAAATATTATGTGATTGTTTCTGTATACTGCCACCCAACATTATGCTGTCTGTAACTCTCAACAAACAGATAAAATATGAAACTTTTTGGCCTCGTTTTGTTGCACCATATGATCACAGAAAGTTGAAAATCCAAGTAACAAACTTGCAATGGGAACATACCTTACATACTGAATGTTGTAAGATTATTTTATTATAAACAGTCAATAAAATATTTGAAAGGTGGTCATTTCCTTAGTGAAAATCTGTATTAATTTGATGTAAAACATTTAAAATTTTTGCTTGTTAATCAAATTTATTCCTTGCTTAAGGTTTTTTTCCAATAGCAATATACCATTCAATAAAATGATAATACTCTCCTAAAAAATTGTGTCATTTTTCTTTATCAAAAGTCATAATACAAATTTTTTAAACTCTTTCCAAAAGAAGAACTAAATAGATCTTTATTTTTAGCCATCTTCAACAAAGCTTGGAGTAATGAAGGTTCACAACAATGGAGGGACATCAGGGTTGTCCTGGAAATCCGAACTGTTGGGACGCTCTTGTAAATTCTTCTTTATTGCGTGTCCGCCAAAAGGTGCAGCTAAAATTCTCTTTTCTTCATTGTCTGCAACAATTCTTGTAACATCAACAGTCTTCCTTGCACTGGAATCAACCTCCAGGAAATTGCTGCTAAACAAGGGAAAATTAATAATTCAATTCTGAATAACTAACCAGGCTTATTATTTTCTCAAATTCGCCACGTTCTATTTGGCTAAAAAAAAATGCATATAGATATATTTTTTCTGAATACATCAGAAGAAAAGAATTACCAGTTCTATAAACTTCTTAAATTAAATTCTGTTATATTATTTGTTATCAAACAGATTTTAAAATGGTAAGAATCAGATTTTTTGTAAAAAAAAATAAAAATTTATAAATATTTTAAGATAATTATGCTAAAAAATACCATACACTTCTGGACACAACTGACTGCAAACTACTGCAAGGAAACTTTAAAACATGACACTAAAATACCTTTTTTGACCATCCATCTTTGGGGCCTCTATTTCCTTGAGTTTGTTATTGTCTGCTTTTTGCTGATTTGATTTCAGAACTGGTTTAATCTGGATCAGTTAAACACAAATGCCTTAAATTTTTATCAGATTCCAAACAAATGGGACTGTACCTATAATGCTGTAATGTGAGTCTTAATTATTTCTTGCTTGTTATTGTTCAACAGTTATTATATGGAGAAAAATAATGGTTTCACTAACAAAACTTTACAGGGAGACCTCTTTACCATGGACTTAATTCTTGCCATGATGCACTTTCAACAGAATAAAATAATTCACACAGGTAAACTGGTAAAGTGAAGTGAGATTGAGTTAATAAACAAAACCATAGTACAACCTTTGGCATTGAGATCAAGAGATGACCTGTTGTTTGTGACCGCTTAGCCACACTGCTGTCACCATTCACTTCCTCTGGGAGACTCAGTTGTAATATCTGTCATGTTTGAGGGTTTTTGTTGTTTTTTTTTTAAAGGAAAAATACACAAAGTTATGAATGTGACTTTTCCACTTCCACAAATATCAAAACTTATTTTGTTTTGAAAATGAAATGCAAATAGAAAAATGATTTACTTCCAAATTCATTGGTGAAGCCCATAGAAAAATCAAATATTGTGAAATAATAATCATATCATTGCTGATGAATGCAGCTAAGAATGATGTTTAGCTATGGTCAGAAATCAACTGAAGAAAAAACATTTTGTTTCTAGACTTTGTCTTAAATTAAATCAAATCATTCCAACACCGAGAATTTCACTTGCACTAATTGTTGATTATTTCAAAGTTTACTTGCCCACCTTGCCTTTCAAGGTAACCCTTACAAAGCTTGGCTGTACATCACAATCTACTAATGAAGTGTCCATATGTCTGAGAATGAAGATACAAAAAAAAACTTGGTTTAGATATCTGTAACTGTAATACTTTTTTTCTAACTTAAATATTATTATTATTATAAGAAGTATTTTATAGCGTAATACCCCAACCTAGGGCTGGGCTCACCACGCTGTGCATACAAAATAACTAACATAATCATGAACTTAAAAATTAACATACATTAATTAAATAAAGCATAACTCCATAACTTTTTAAAATTTCAAGCCATATACGGCACCCAGCAGTATCGTCTATCGGTCAGAGGGGGGAATCAGTCACATATCATATCATTCTAACAAAATTAACAAAGTTTCCATAAATGTACTATTGCTTGGATGAATTAATTATTACAGTACACCTCAAACTCATTGACATGGACTCCTTATAAAGAAAAATCAATTTTAATTTTTTTAAAGTACTGTTTTTGAAATATGTTCAGTGCATTTAAAAGGTTAAGGAAGGATATTTAAATATTATACAACTTTCACACTGGATTTAATATTTAATTTTTACAATTTACTCACTTAAAAACTCCGACATCTAGATAAACATTCTCGTGATCCTCCGTGAGAGAAAAATCAACCCTAAAAAAATGAAGAAAAAAAAATGATGTTGAAAACATATTTTTAAAAACCTTTTCAAAATCTGATCCTTTATTTAAAAGGTTTAATCTTTCTAGCTATATGTGCACATTGTCAGTTATATTGTTTCAAAATTACTTTTAAACATTAAACATAATAGTAAAATAATGGAAATCCAATACTAATAGTTACATTTTAACATCCTCTAAATTTGCAGTTGACAAATAAACATTGAGCACCTGACCACACAGAAAAGAAAATTAATGATCAAGATGTAATCAAACTTTTTTTTAGTCAGACAATAAATCTAACAAGAACTCACTTTGGCTCATTAATATTAAAGGGACGTCCATCATCTGCAAATAATTTCCTTTGAGGTTTTTCTTGTGTTCCATCCCTGTGTATAGTAACAAAATTAAGGATCATGAATGTACTGAAAATGATCACTAGGTCAACAAAATTTTAGTTCAGTGCAAGAGTTTTGGGCTACAGTTTCTGCTTCCCTTTAATATTAATTGTGCATTTATAATTTATATGGCTGAAATATGTGTAGCACTTGCATTAAGGAGATAACTCAAAATCTTTCAAAGCCGGCTGTTAACAAAGACTGTATGTGCCCGTGTTTCATTGACACTGACAGAAAGCATCTTCTATTCTACCTTGTCCCAATTTTTTTTTAAAATATGATTTGAAATACGTTTGTAAGTATAGAAATTATGTTAATATGGGAAGGATATTTTTTATACTGAATATTTCAAACTTTATGTAAATATTTGTTGTATTCTGTGTACAATGCAGAAGGATAAAAAACATTATTTCAAGTGAATTACTTCTTCTCTTCTTTTTCCTTGAGCTCCTTCAAATGGTTGTGCACTTCCAGCCTTGACTCTGGAGTGTATGAGGTCTTCTGCTTCCAGAAGCTGTAAAAGAAGAGATTTGTATAACAATCACTACTTCATTTTAACCCAAAATAATGACAAATATTTTTTTTTCTGTAACAACAGATTCATCAAAATGATAATTAAGAGAGCATAATTGTTTTTTTAAATTGCTCTTAAACATAATAGGAAAATTCTATCTACTCATTCTTAAATTTTAAAAAAATTAATAATTTATATACAAATTAGTCATGTAATTACATGTAATTACGTCAAGCTAATTTTCTTTTTAAATTATAATGCTTCCCTCTCTAATTCCTGATTATGCTTATCCTAACTATTTGATTAAGAAACTGACTGTGGGCAATTTTAGATTTTAAAATTGTTTTAATTAAACTAAAGATGTTTTATCTCTTACTCATCAACTTTTTCTTCATGAGACTTTCCCTTTTTATCATTCTCTTTGTTTAAGTCGTCACTTGGCCTGTCTCTGGGGGGAGGCAAAAAATTCATTCAATTTTCTTTTTTTTTTTTCAATCCATATTTTTGAGATTCATGTTAAGAAATTGTACCTTGTACCCTGTTCTTTAATTATTTTTTATTTCTTTATTTATATTAATTTTAATACAGTATAGGCACTGAAAAGATGCCATTAAACTAAGTCGGAAAGTGTTTCCTGTAAGACTGATTTCCCTGAAGAGTTTTTAATTTTCCCAATAGAAACAGTACAATGAATACCGTTCATTTATATCTGTGTACCACCGGCCATCAAAGCCAGGTTTATTTTCCTTATTGCTGCCGTCACTTTCATCAACAACCGGACCATCTTTTTCTTTGGCCTTCAGTAGAGCCTCAGCTTTTTCTTTAGCCTGAAAATAGTCCAACAAATAATAATATATACAACACATGGTATAAAGGTTTCCTTTCTAATAGCTTTTCTTTTCCAATATTTAAGTTTCTACAATGCATGGTTTAGTCCATAATAAATCATGATGACCGCAATTTTGTTACAACTGTTTGAATGATTTAATCAAGTTGGGCATTTTCGGCTTCAGTTTCTGTGCAGAAAGTAGCCACTTGATCATCTTTGGCATAGTTTCAGTTTTGGCTGAAACAGTAAAGATAACTTTCAGTATATTTTCAGTTTCGGTCAAAACAGTCAGTTTATTTTTAGTTTTGGCCAAAACAGAAAAGTTAACTTTTGGTATATTTTCAGTTTAGGACAAAAGTGATTGAGACTTTCAGCCATCTGGCTGCAAGGGATTAAGGCTTTCTGTCGTCTACCAGAAGTCAGACTATCACTCTGTCTGTCTGTCAGCTAGCAATCCAATATTCATTAATGCTTGACGTCTTGTTGTCATATGATACATGAATAATCCTCTGCAAACACTGCTCATAGCTGCATGATGACATACTTGTCCAATATTTCCAAAAATGAAATTTCAACATACTCACTGTCCCACCCATACCCCAAACATTCTCAGTGCCCCAGCCACACACCAACATTCTCTCTGTCCCACCCGCAACCTCAAGGAACTCACTGTCCGAGCCACATCCCAACCGTGGAAAAAAAACTACAGGAATGGTAATATTTATATTATTATTTTTGTTATAATTTTTTTCAAAAATTAAATTTGGGAACCCTAAGTTTTTTCAATTCATTCATTTGTGATATTCATTTTGATTTATCATTTTCATTCTCATAAATGTTGTTATAGGCGAATAATATTGTGAAAGAAAATTCTGTAATATTTCCATTATTAATTCTATTTAACGTTTATTTTTTTAAATAAAAGTTAGGGAACTTAGGCTTATTCAATTCATTCATTTATTGAAATTCATCATGCTTAACATTGTTATTGGCACAATAACACACGTGTGCATGTATCACCATCTATTATGATAATTTTGTAATAGGTCTTTTACGATTCTACACTGAGACCCGACAGAAATATGATTTTTAGGGGAGGTTGGTCGCCGAATTAAAAAATTGCACCCCCAGCAAGGAAAGACTACAGTGTGTTGTCACGAGGCTAAATATTGCTACAATGATATCTAGCAATCTATTTAAGAAAACACAAAGCATTCATATAAAAAAAATTGCAAAACAATGTGGTGATATTTTTATAGAATTTTTATGGGCCTAATAAGAAATCATGGATTTAACAGATTTTTAGGTGACATTTGGCTCTATTAGAGACTGTAAGGATAATTTTTTTAGATGTAGCCGAGTGGTGATGTGTGATGATACTGATGGCTGACAGTTTTACTAAAACAAACTAAGAAAATGCAGGTCTGAGGACTATAGCTTTTATTTGGAAACTAACAAAGGAAATAAAAGGAAAGGTGCAGGAAAGGAAATAACCAGGAAGGAAAGGAAAGGGACAATACCTGCAAAGAAACAAATAATACAGGTTAACAGTGTCCTGACTAATAATGAATAACACAGAGAAAAAATAAGCATATTAACTAACCCTGTAAATGCAAGGTGTTACAAAATATACTTAACTAAAAAAAATAGAGTATGCTTACATGGTAAACAATTGGCAATTAAAATTATATTGTTTTGATAATGTTTCATTACTATAAAAGGAAATCACGTGGCAGTGTTCTAACTTGTAGCACGTACACTGTGTTACATAAAGGAACAGTGTGAGATGTGAGGGCTAGCATAGAGGTCTAACTGGGGTACTGTCATCCATGTAAGGGGTCTATGTAAGATGCACCCATAGCAGGACAGGTACTATAATGGTGTAAGGTATAACCACCATTGGTTAGATACATGCATTACTCAATTGCTGTGTCTTTTTAAGACAAAAGCAAATTGCGAAATGTCCAAGCATATTAATACAGATGGTAATAATAGTCTCCTAACACATGCACTATTTCTATTTGAGAATATAGCACAGGGCAGGGGAGGTAGTCTACTACACCTGTTGTACGTAGGTCGATGGTCGTATACTGTTGTATCAATAGCTTTAAAGCACATTGCAGTATGTGTGACCAGAGCGATATAACGGTTGCGTGTTATGCTCACAGGCACTGGTATCTAATTCCATTTCATAATTCATGGATTTTGGTTACACGTCAAATTGACGGAGCTAACAAGTGATTAAAACACTGCCTAATATAAGTCATGCTAGCAACTGATTAAAACACTGCTTCATATAAGTCATGCTAGCAACTGATTAAAACACTGCTTCATATAAGTCATGCTAGCAACTGATTAAAAAACTGCCTAATATAAGTCATGAACAGAAATATTCCATTACTAACACCGAACAAGTAATGCAGTCTACAGCACAGAAATAAAAAAGGCGTATTTGCTTCTACTTACAGAGCGTCCAAATGGGCCGCTATGAACACTGACACACTGCAGGGATGCGGTTCCAACCTCGAATAAAAATCTCCCAAATGTGCCCGCCTTAACTAGTCGTGCGCGGACGTACCCGAGAACCTGACGTCACGCCCTGACTTCGAGTGTCCAAAACTTGTTTTCTGACAGAATTTCTGTGGTAAACTGACAAACCCTGGAGACTACAACCCAAATTAAAGTGGATATCCCGGATCCAATCCCTAATTAATTAAATGTGTCCTTCTTAGTTTTGTACCCGCTATCTAAGATACATTTTTATATTTCTATGAGTTATATACTTTTTGAGATATTTAAATAAAACAGGTTGGGACCCCCCCATAAATGAATGTGAAAACTCTCTTAATTACTAACAATTAAAATACCCTTGGACGTTGGGGACTTGTAAATATACTAAAGTATAGCGAATAAACTCCCCTTCCCAACTAGATATAATTTATAATTTAATTCACTATGGTTCCCGAGATACAAATTATTTAACTTAGTACTAAAGCACACCTAGTATTTCCCACTATTTAATTATTCTAATTCTACATGATGGGGAAGAGCTGGTCGGTCAGTCTGAATGGGGTGAACTTGACCAGAGTTCAGGTCAACATTCCGATCATGTGTTGGGCGAGGTCAAATTACACTACAGTGTTGGCGTGGGGCGCGATATAAAAAAAACGGGGCCTACACTACCACATCGAATTTAAGCATAAATATAAGTACAATCTGATGAAAATGTCATAATGCATCCTCAGTGCATAAGTAATATTTTGACTGCTCCTTACATTGACAGGGTGTGGGAGGGGGTGTGAAAGTATGTTGCTGTTTTGCATGTTTTATAAGGATATCTCAGCGTCCAATCAACTCTGGCATTCAAGTTTGGCTACATTGACAGATTATCATTGACACTCCTTTTTCTAGACTACATATTTTTTTAAAATGCATTCCCAACACTGCCAACAGCTTTGCACAGCAGCATTAGTTTTAAAAAAAATATTCAATAATATCTAGTAAGTGGCATTTGAAATCTATTTTTAGAAGTACAATTTTAATACCCCCGTTTTGGTCCACCACTTCTATTCATTTCTCCCAATACAGCTTGCCGTAGTTTTAAACCACACTATGTGAATGGATAATAAAATCAGGCTCCTAGGCTTCATACAGGGGTGGGCGACCCAGGCCCACCAAGTTAAATGGTGTGCCCCCCCCCCCATGCTCTATTTAGATCTATTTCTTCATTAAAACGTGCGCATAAACGCACATTTTTCATTATCATATATACATCATTTTTTTTGGATGGTATGCGCCATTTTGGTGTATCCACCCCCTATTTTGGACTGAAAGATTAAAAATGGATTGAAATAAGTAATACATTATTTTAAAAATTACTATTTAATAACAACTAAAATTACTAGGATTTATGTATACAAAGCTAGGTTAGGGAAAGCTAACCTTTTACAAGCATTAAGAGTAAATCTAGAATGATGCAAAACTAATTCAGGTATATGCAAAAGTGTATCCCTGCATTTTGAATTGATAAAAAGAATTCTGGGCAAGGGGGCTCAGCCTCCTTCTAGAACCCCCTTTGGTTAGGGTGACTTCAGCAAGGGTCGTCATTTTCCACTCCCCCACCACATCTTCATCTATCAAAGTGGTAAATGACAGGCACATTTTTATTTGCAATGATGCACCGTATGTAAATAAATTAATGTCAATCATCTACTTTGAGAATTGACCTTTATTCAACATGGGATGGGAATAGTTATTGTATACATCATACTGTATGTTTATTTATTTACTATCACAGTACGGTATTGTACAATTTAGATGGTAAAGTACTATTCTGAGATTATATTGTACTATAATGGGAGTTCCAGTGTAACCAGGTCTTTTGTTTAATCTGGGTCAAATATAAAATTAGATGATAAATAACAATTGCACATAAATGGAAAGACCTAGGCTTAAATGGATGGATGATGTGGAAAATGATCTACAGCAGCTGGGAATTCAAGCATGGAAAAGAAAGGCATCAGTTAGGTCTGAGTGGAAGGATGTTGAGAGGCAGGCAAAAGCCTTTCATTGATTGTAGTGCCACAGGGATGGCTGGATAGATGAATAAACAAAAAAGGTAAGTGTTTACTAACATATTGTAGAGATTTTTCTCTAGAAACATAAAATAAAAAAAACTAGTTCTTGCCTTATTGTTGGGTCATAAAAATTATATTAGAACAGAGATTAGAATGGTGCTTGATCATTAGATATTTCAGAATTAAGTTAACAGACAATCAGTTTTAGTTGACAATCTGAATCAAAAAGTGTGTTGGCTGAAGATATGTTCATTAAACTTACTCTTTTCTTCTTGTATCTCTCTTGCTGTTCCAATATACTACCTCTGATGAAAGGCAGATTCTGTAGACAGAATATTTTTAAAAGAAATTTATGACAGGGAATCATACTTTAAAGGGTTTTTATGTTTTTTTTAATTATCATATTTGTCATTAATCCTTTTTTTTCTTTTAATTTCATTGTGCGATTTTTCAGGATACTTAAACAAAATTGAAATACCTGAATGGCTTTAATCCTCTCAGACTTCTCTATTTCCACTCCATCAAGCCACTAAAACACAAAGTTCAATTTGATATAAATCTTTTTTAAAGGAAATGGAGCTGTTAACTATAAGTTTAAGTTCCTTAACACTATGGTAATTCTCTCAGTATTGCTACTTGTATGCACATCTGACATTAAGTGTACAGGTACAAAATGTTTTTGGTAAAAATTCAAAATTCTTCTAAATAGGTCGAGCTGAATCAGCTATGTAATATCACACAAAAAACTGTGTGTGTTAGTTCATAGATATAATTTGTACTTCACTAAAACATTCTATTATTTTAATGAAAATAATCTTTTTTTACTTGGATAGGATCATTAAATGAACAGCTAAGAAACAAATAATTTGTTCTTTAGCAATGCAATAATTCTGTTGCTATAATGTTTTATAAATATCTCTCTCTATATATATATATATATATATATATAAAGTATATATGCCTATGTATTCTATAAAGCACACACATTTACTCTCACACTGCCATTATCTTTTTAATTTCTAATTGAAAACATTAATGATTACAGATATACTCAATTCCTATTTTGGTAAATGTGTAGTTATGTGTCCGCGTTTTTTACCATGACGAATAAAAAGTTTTTAAAAATGAAAAAATGATCTAAATCTATCCCTCACCCTAACCTGAACCCTAAATTCCTCCCTAACCCGGTTTTGACCCTCTCCCTAACAGGGTTTTGACCCTCTCCCTAACAGGGTTTTGACCCTCTCCCTTGCCACGGATACACAACTACACATCAGCCCCTATTTTTTAAAATTTTATTGTACCTGTAGTTGAGGTAAAGTAGCAGTCACAAACTCTCTGTAATGCTCATAATCTGCACATGGATTTCCAGTCAAGAATCTGAGGTTGAAAAAAAAAAAAGGGAAGCAATAAAACCATTAGAATACTACGGCTCAACCGGGCACAGTTTTTTTTTTTACGACGGGTCCGTGTATTTTGAAAAAAATAGGCCTACAGATGTTCTTACAAAAAAAAAAAAAGAAAAAAAAAAAAACAAGATGTTCTTACACTCTACCTGTCAGCCTTTAAACAATAGGCCTACTGACAGTCCCATACCCTACCTACCAGCCTTTAAACAATGGTCCTACAGACAATCTTACAACATACCCGTGGTTATTTATTGATTAATATAAAGTTGCCTCCGAAAAAATCAACCTTTTTACCTGATTTAACCGTCACGTCACGCATGACACTCACTGCTTCACAGCTTTTTTTCTTTTTTCACTCAGTTGTATTAGCATAAAACATGTTGAGTTGGGGGGGGGGGGTGGAGGCGCCTGTTGTGAAAATGAAGCAGCCACACCAGAAGCAATATATATATAAGAGATACTGAATGAAAATACAAAAAAGAAGCAACCATAGGAATAATGATATTTACAGCTCTCTGAAGTTGAACAAGTCTTTTAAAGACTCT
Source organism: Omphiscola glabra (assembly GCA_964017045.1). Taxonomy (NCBI): domain Eukaryota; kingdom Metazoa; phylum Mollusca; class Gastropoda; family Lymnaeidae; genus Omphiscola; species Omphiscola glabra. The sequence goes on from OZ024796.1 coordinate 39,034,928, forward strand.
ATAGATGTCAATTCTCCTACAAAGTTAACAGTGAGGTCCAACTTTTTCAAGGATTCACAGCCTGCAATAAAATAAAATAATAGAGTATGACTTTAATCATGACACAATATTATATCATCATATAGAGATCCTATCCTACTCGCTCTTTCCAATAATAAATTAAAAATAAATATGTTTAGGGATGGTCTTGAAATCGTTTCCCTTACCTTCAAGATTTTCAATTATTTCAACATTGTTTAAGGCCAAATTTAAATACTCCAGCTTCTTGAGGCGTCCAACATTTTCTGTGTAATAAAAATTATTATTTATATCATTGTTAATTCATAATTTGATCATTAAAGATAATTTCTTGGTGGAAAATCAAATCTAATACAGTGGTTCTTAACCTTGTTGGAGGTACTGAATATGCGCATTCATCGAACCCTTCTTAATAGGAAAAATAAAATATAACTCCAATCGCGAATCATATGAGTCGGGTGTGTGTCTTGACCTCCGCAAAACCCCTGAGACTGACTCACCGATGCCCTGGGGTTCGATCAAACCCAGGTTAAGAACCACTGATCTAATATTAATTTGTAAGTAATCATGTATTATAATTTCAGAAGAATGTTAAGATCCCAAATAATTCCTGGGGTCAATCATAAATTAAAAAATTTAAATGGAGAACAGCAATGACAATGGGGACACCAATAGAGAAATGCCAGAAGGCCTTGTCATAAACTCCTTTCTTTAAATATTCATTTATACATATTTTTAAAACAATACATAAGCATATGACCTTGTTGCCCCTATATCCACTTTCAAGTTTAAACGGCTTAATTTGATTTCTTTTTCAACAGATTAAACATTAACATATTATATTTCAAGGTAATGAAGTCTATTGAGCTTTAAAGTTTAAATCCCCAACATGTGACCAATGTAAATATTTCCCTGATAAAATTTAACTGTTAGCTTAAATGTGCCCAACATAATTATATATTTTTTTGAATTTAAATGTCTCCTTATCTAGTAAAAAAATAAGTGCAGGGAATGGTTACAGAGACATAATATTTAGCATCTCACCGATTTTAGGAATAAGATTGCTTTGAAGGTATAGTATCCTTAAGTCTCTACACCACTTGTCTAAATATTCTAGCCTGTGGGAAAATTGAAAGAATTTTTTTTTTAGTCTTTGTTTTTATGTATTAGAGAATTGTTTCGTGCTTTTATATATTTTATAAATATACATACATACATACATATACTGAGGGCAAAGCCCCTTATCAACACAAGCAACAAACTTAGGATTAATAATTAATTAACGCAATGGGCATCAACAATCTCAATCTTATCATTATGTAAATCAGCAGTCACTGGCATTAAAAAATAAGTAATAACCCTTATCTTTTAAGTCACACTAAAGACATGCATTTTTTTTTCATCATCAATGTCTTTGCAATACCATCATCATTTGTCCTTCGAGTTCCATACGGAACATGGGGACTCAGTCAAAGCACACCCCTTTTCACTGTCTCTGGCCAGTATTTTAGTTCTTCCTAGCTGTTTCCTGTTCTCTCAGCCTCATCCAGCACACTATGACTCCATGATCTGTTGGGTCTTCTTCTTGCCTCGTTTGCCTTGGGGGTTCACTCTAGGAGAGGTCCAGCTCTGTTGCTGGTGTCTTTCCTGGGCAGGTGTTGTATCCATCTCCCCTTTCTTTCCATGATTTTTTTCTCTATTGCTATCTCTCCACACATTTTGATGTTTTCTGTCCACACATCTCCTACAACTTGATGTTTTCTGTCCACATATCTCCCACAGCTTGATGTTTTCTGTCCACACATCTCCCACAACTTGATGTTACTGCCCACATATCTCCCACAACTTGATGTTTTCTGTCCATACATCTCCCACAACTTGATGTTTTCTGTCCATACATCTCCCACAACTTGATGTTTTCTGTCCACACATCTCCCACAACTTGATGTTTTCTGTCCACACATCTCCCACAACTTGATGTTTTCTGTCCACACATCTCCTACAACTTGATGTTTTCTGTCCACACATCTCCCACAACTTGATGTTTTCTGTCCACACATCTCCCACAACTTGATGTTTTCTGTCCACACATCTCCCACAACTTGATGTTTTCTGTCCACACATCTCCCACAACTTGATGTTTTCTGTCCATACATCTCCCACAACTTGATGTTTTCTGTCAACACATCTCCCACAACTTGATGTTTTCTGTCCACACATCTCCCACAACTTGATGTTTTCTGTCCACACATCTCCCACAACTTGATGTTTTCTGTCCACACATCTCCCACAACTTGATGTTTTCTGTCCACACATCTCCCACAACTTGATGTTTTCTGTCCACACATCTCCCACAACTTGATGTTTTCTGTCCACACATCTCCCACAACTTGATGTTTTCAACCTCATCATAACATTGTATTCAATATGCTTCTCAGGCATCTGCCGATGAAGGTCTGGATTCTGTTTGTTGTAGTTTATGTTGTTCTTCCTGTTTCAGACCCATACAAAAGGACTGCTTTCCCACTGGAATTACAAATTCTTATTTTAGTTTTGGTAGAGAAGTAGGATGATCAAGACTGATTTTAGTTGGGTGAATGCCTGTTATGCTAAATTTATTCAGCGTTTTATTTGATGTCTTTGTCTGTTCCTTCAGACACATTAACCCCAGCCCCAAAGTATATGAAGGTATCTACTTCATTTATGTTTTGGTTCTCTAGTTTTATTTTGCCATCTTGTTTTGTTTTTTTTTTAGTACTTTTGATGGTTTATTTTAATCCCAACTCTTTTTCCTTCCAGACTTGCTCAAAGTTGTGATCCTCTCTTGCATGTCTTGTACTCTTTGAGATAGTATGGCTGTATTGTCTGCAAATTCCAAATCTTCTAATTTTTGTGTTAGAGTCCACTGGATACCTTTTCCTGAATTTGTGTAGGCTAATTTTGTGAACCAAGGAAGAATAGTAGTGGTAAAAGAAGACAGCCTTGCTTTACTCCAGTTGTAACATGAGATTCCACATACAGTCTGCCGCTATGTACCACTTGGCAGGTTATGTCATCATAAAGGTTTTAGATGATGGTTAATACTTTCATTGGAATTCTGTAGTACCTCATGACAGACCTGATAGTTTCTCTGTCAATGCTTTCAAATGCCTTTTCAAAGTATTCAAATGTGGCATAGAGAGGAGATTGCCAGTCTTTATATAGCTCTATGATGAATCTGAGTGTTGCCATCTGTTCAGCAGATGATTGTCCACTTCTAAACATGGCTGTTCTTCCCTTAGGTGGTCATCACATGCTTCTTTAATTCTGTTGAGTAGATTTCTGTTGAAAACCTTGCTTGGTACAGATAGTAAAGTGATTACTGGCCATTTCTCATATTTGATGTTCCCACTCTTTGGTATTTTAATCAGTAGATTTTTTTCCATTATGTAGGAGGGTTTTCTGTTGACCAAATTCTTTTAACATCTCTTGAAATAAGTTGGTTAACTATTTCAACTCATCCAGCTTTTAGGTCCCCATGTGTCTATGTCTATTTTCTATGCCCACTGCTTTGCTTAGTTGAGCACATTCCATATTCCATTTCTTCTTTGGCAAACCCTTCCATATTTATGTCCAGTGTTCTTCCTGTGTTTAGGTCAGATGGATTTAAGGGTGTGGGTCTGTTTAGCATTTCTTGAAAAACTTCCTTCCATCTTCCAAGTTGGTCATCTATTGGAGAAAGTAGTTTACCTTCTTTGTCCTGTACTTGTACGTTGTAGTTAGCTTTCTTGCCACTCAAACATTTAGTAATTTTATATAACTGTTTGGTATCTCCACTTCCTGCTGCCTCTTCTGCCCGTTCAGCTAGATTATTACAAAGTGTTTGTTTATCATTTCTAAGCATTTTTGTGACCTCTTTTGAAACTGAATGATATTCTTGTTTGGTTTTTTGTTTATTTTTTCTTGTTTTGGCTTGGTTTACTGTTTGCTTTAAATATTTTCTATTTTCGATTTTTAGCCATGTGCCTCCTTGTGAAAAAACAATATGTTGCTATGTTTCCAATAAATTGTAATGGTTAAAATACTGGTTACTGATAACTCTTTTGTTTGTGTAATTTTCATGGGAAATAATGGTGTATCACATTAAATTTAATGGTTTTAAAAACAATAAGGTATTTATTAATTCTAAAAAGGGTTCACTTTTAAACATCACAAAATAAATGTATTTAAAATTCTTCTAACCTCTCTATATCTTGCTGATGCAAAGAAATTTCCTCTAGAGTTGAAATCTGGCATTCGTTGTGTTCTGCTCTTTTGCGAACTAGATCTTCAGTTACTGTAAATTTTTATATAAAAAGTAACCACTTTAAAACATTTAGTACTTCACATTCATAATGTTGGGCCACTTCTTTTCAAGGTCAATCTTCTAGGCATAAATGAATAAACAAGATTTCCCACAATGCCGACAATGGATCCAACATTTGATTACCTTCAGTTAAGTATAGTTATAGTCATAGTCATTATAGTGTGTATAGTCTACAGTGCCCTACCCGCCTGCCCCTACAAATTTTCAACACTGAATTTTGATTCAATACTGACAATTGATAAAATAATACTGCACATATATACTATATTTAATTAAAACATATCGCGACTTACTAATTTATTGCATAACAAATGCTTTGACTAATGGGAAGAGATAGCACCGTGATTTGGTTAGGGATACATTTTAGGGGTAAATTTTGAGAGATGGGTCCACGTTTTTTACCATGGCCGCCATCTTGGTTGACACCACCCGTAAAATTAAGAATAAAACGTTTAAAAATAATGAAAAAACTTCCTAAATCTATCCCTCACCCTAACCTGAACCCTAAATGGCTAAATCAAATCTATCCCTACCTAAACCTAACCTGAACCCTAAAGTCATCAGCAACATAACAAAACACGCAAATGACGCCATGGCTCCATAACTAGACATTAGCTGATTTAGGGTTCAGGTTAGGTTAAGGGATACATTTAGGAAATTTTAACATTATTTTTAAACGTTTTAGTTTTAGTTAAATTTTAGTAGTTTTATACTTAATTTTATGGGTCACAGCAATCAACAAGTTGGCGGCCATGGTAAAATACGCGGTGCTATCTCTTCGCATTTACCAATGCTTTGATAAGCGCATTAAAAAGAATAATTTACATATATCACTTACTTCTAACCATGATTATTAGTATTTTTTATTTACTTTAAAATGATAAATTCTCATATCTATCTGGCTTAAATTCCAGAACCTACAATGTTGTCACAGACGCCAAAACATTAAGAAGTTCCGGTTCCGGTGAACTTCCGTATTTAATTAAGAAACAAAATGGCGGGCCACACTGCAGGAGAACCCTTAGAATGCTATAGTGTAAGTTACGATAGTTTATTTTTACCTAATTGTTGCATAAAGCTTTTCATTTTAAATATGTTGAGCTAATTATTTTATGTTTTCATCCTTTTCAAAAATTATAAGTACTTGTGAGTTCAATCTGCTTTCACTGCCACTCGCTCAAAACAACTGAACTGCTTATTCTAAGTCTAAGTTAGAAGTTCTAACTTATTGAACTAAAACTGAACTTGCTCCAAAGAAAGTTGTTCCAACTTAACTTAATCTTGGTTAATTTGGAGAGATAGGCCCTGACGTCATTTGCGTGTTTTGTTCCTGGTTCCAATGGGGTCAAAACCCTGGTTCTGATAGGGTCAAACCCAGGTGAGGTTAGGGATAAGTTTAGGGTTCAGGTTAGTTTAGGCGGTTCGGTTTAAGGATAGAATTAGGGTTCAGGTTAGGTTTAGGGATACATTTAGGACATAAGTAGGTACTTCAGTAAAAAAAAAAAAAAAACTCAACATAATTTTTTTATTCTAAGTTATTTGGAGCAAATTTCAAATTAAAAAAGGCAGTGTCTACACGTCCGGCGCGCCGGACGTTTAGTGCGGGAGATAAAAAGTCCGGCGACCAAGTCACATGACCGCCGGACGCCTAGTTGGAGAAATTTTTCCGGCGAGCTAGTGACCGCTAGTGGAATATATGTCATGTGACAAGAGGTCGCCGGCAAAATAGTTGCATTGAAGCATTGCATATGATATTCCAATATTGTGTACAGTAATTACATATTATATTAGTCAGCCGATCCCTAGATAATAAATAAATACAGAAAATGTTAATATATTCATATGCTATGACTATGAGATACATAAACTAAGCATTTGACTGTGAATATTAAACTAGTCGGCCTATACTTAACTAACTAACTAGTAAGTAGTAGATTAGTAGACGTACTAGTATTACTAGTATTCCGACTCAACAAAAAAAAAAGTCCTTTAAATCTCATAAAGCTCTGACTATTGTTACAAAGAAACATAATAAATTAAATATAAAATATACTTTTAATTAAAATAATAAGAAAAAAAGGGTAAAATTCGATCCCGATCCAGTAACCTATCACATATCGTAAGGTCGCTAAGCGTCTACTCTACCACAAGACCACACTGGTTCATATTGAACAGCCTTATCTTACAACTAGGTCAGTACTGAGAAATAGGGTTTGTTACAGGGGTCATGTGACTTGGTCACCGGACGTATAGCTCCCGCACTAAAAAGTCCGGCGCGCCGGACGTTTAGTGCAGGGGATAAAAAGTCCGGCGCGCCGGACGCGTAGACACTTCCATTAAAAAATTAAATCAGAATCAACTTTTAAGCTTAAGTTTAAGTACTTTTTGAGCTAAGAATTTTTTAAGTCCGAGTTCGTTTGTTATTTTTTCTATGGACGAAACCTCCACATCTTGTCAATCTTGAGACCTCATTCCGCTAATTCTGTCATGTGCAATGACTATATAGTTTATATATTGTAAGGCAATGCATCCCCTTATTACTAAAATACTGTTATGGGACTACTTATGACTTATCTTGAACTTATAACTTTGGCACATGACTAATTAAGTAATGCTTTCCCTAACCAATGACCAATGGTTTAATAGTTTTTGCACACAGCAAACTTTTATGAATGTAACTCTGTGATAGTATACTACAGTATAGCCATTATGCAAGTGGCTGTGAATGACTGCCAATGACAACATTTTGCAAACTGCAAATTATGATCATTTATAATATGGATTTTACCTGAATTTTTAACCTCAAATTAAAACACATGTCATATGTGTTTAAATTACATCTAAGTTCATTCTAAAACATAAGATTTCAAATATTTTGATGTAAATAGTGGTGATAATGAAATATTTCCCAAATATTGTCATCTTCCGTTATTAAAAAGGGGGCATGGCTCACGCCATGTCAAAATTAGGCTGAGCAACCTTTTGGTAATACAGGTTACTGCGACAAGCGTAGCGATAGTCTGACACGACCTACATCAATGAAAATTGACACACATATACATCAATATATAATGCTTTTAACGATTTAATATAAAAAAACCTAGTCTTTGAATTTCTTAAAAACTTTTTGAAGGAAAGATGCCTTGTATATAACTTAAGGTCGATCAAAAATGGCAAAACAGTAAGTTGGAATGTAGGTCAAGATGTCACCTAATGTGAACATGGGGAAGGAGACCACAATTTTATGACAAAATGTTTCTTTTATTAATGGAAAATCCCCAACGTTCAAAAATTAAAAACTTGGATTCTTCTGCACAGACCCTCATTTCCCATACAAATTTTGAAGTAGTCTCCCTTGCTTTACCGAAGTACCTACATGCTAAAACTAAGTAAGTAAATGTTAGTAGACGCAGTACTCAAGCCGGCAGAAGTCTTAACTCACAATGAATCTGAATATACACAATAGTAACTTTTATAGCATGGACCCTGGAATGTCATATGTCAACCTGGGCTAAGATGTAGTTAGCAGCAAGTCTTCCACTGTGTACTATAGGATAGGTCATGGAGGCTCCTAAGGTCAACTACTGGCCATAGTCATAGCTTAAGTGCCATGACCATATTCATGAGATTTCGATATTCTTTATGCATTTATTTCTTTTTTGATTAAGGTTTTTTTCTAATTTTTTTATATTGAATTGTCTTGAAAGTCCCGGTTTTGTGTGGGGTGGGGGGGGGCGCTGTCTCTCCCCCCCCCCCATGTCCACTGAAACTAAGACCAAGGCCTGACATGAAACAATTCATTTATATTAAATTTAAAAAACTTCATAGAATCACAATTTTTAAAGTTTGAAAATTAATTGTTATTCCTTATAGTTATAGTATAGGAATTGCTTTGATCAATCTTTGCATATTATTTTCTGTCTAGGTTCTAATGGCTTTGGATATTGGTCTCTTGTAATAATCTAACATTTTATCATTATAATAATTGCTTTGTAGTAAGACACATATGTTCAGACCAGTTACAACTTATCTCTCAATATTAAACAATTGATGATCTGGATTGATCTATCAATACATAAGGTCACTTCAATGTTGGAAGTGGGGACTCCTCTCCTAGCCTTTCCAGCTGTACATTGTGGGATGGACTTCCCATTGGTATGTTATAGATATAGAGTCCTGGAAACACTCAGTCCACAGTTTAGGAGGCGGATGTGTAGCGCTAAGTCAGTGCTGTCCAACCTTTTTGACTATGTGGGCCAAAAAAGATTTTCCAGGAACCCAAGGGCCAAAAATGACATCTCAAAGAAAAATATTTGTGTTATTAATACTTTTTACCTTATGCATAAAGAATATTATATATCCAATAGCATTATTGGCTCATCAAGAATATAAATATATATATTTTGCTTTGAACTGTACTTGCAATTTTCTTAATTGAGGTAGTTAACAGTAGCACCTACCCTCATTGGATTTTTAAATGTTCACCAGTCAAAGCATTGTTTTTTGGATGTTGTTCATTAAATAGAATCCAGCTTCACTGATGTAGGGTGCTTCCAAAAACGTGGTCAAAATTTTGTTACAACATTTCCATAGTGGTAGAAATTCATCAGAAGAAACATGACTTCATCCAGAATTTATTGAGCCATGTATTCTTGTTTGTTTTGAAAAAAAAATTACTTTCAAGAGTCGTTCATACTGTCTTTCAAGATGTCACCCTGACTGAAATGCACCAACTACAAACAATCACAGCTTGTATTCTGCTTTCTACTCATACTCTGATCTCTGAATACCAGGTACTTGTCTCCAATGCCACAACAATACAGGATGGACATGCACTTTCCCATACCTGGCTAGACTATCTGTTTAAATAACAATGTGCCATAAATGGTTCACACCGCCCATGGTAGTCATTCAATTTTGACAACTTTAGTAACCCTGTTCCTGTCTCGATTACTCTGACCTGAAGATTTTCCTGGCAGTAGTTAACTCGCGATGCTCACCTATTTCATCTAAGTTGGTCCTTGTTCAAGGAACAGAAATAAGGAGAAGTTAGTATCCGATTATATGTCACCCAGGTTAAAAAATTGTTGCTCTGCTGATATGCTTAACATTACTGCTTCCTGACTGCTTTTGACGCCTTAACTTTTGTGACCTTACCCTTTTACATGTTATAAATGCTCCTCTAATGTAATTTCCCAACAAAACTGGATCAACAAATGTGGTTTGAAAATATGTTCACCCTAAAATGTTTTATTTTTCACACACATCATAAGAATTTCTCAAGCTGCGGTGGACCATTTAAAATAAGCTTGTGGACCGCAGTTTCTCAGAGTCAGGCCTTAAGACTTATCCTCAAATCCACCTGCTGAGATGACATGGTTTCTGGCATTACAGCAACCAGACTGTTATTGAAATGATGAAATAAAAAGGAAGGGAGCAAACTTTCCTAATAGCCCTAAGCTGTCTTGTCCTTCTCCCACTACAAATTCAGATATGGGCATTGTAAGAGACATAAGCTTGTACATAAGCATCCAATGTATGGATACATTTATTTTTGTAATACGGTTCTATGGGCTTGGTGAGTTTGGCCAAGGACAACAATAGATGGGGAATAACTCATACTAACTCCCCAAAAAAAGTGAGATGGTGTTTTCTAGCAAGGGTTTTTTTAATATATCCCAGTAATCGGTTAAGGTCTAGTCATGATTTCATCACAGCCTGGTAAATTCAAAGTGTATTTTGTGTGCCTAAAATACCATTATCACGTATAATGAGCTTGCCTGTCACTGTCACTTTGAATCATTCACCTATGAGTCACTGACTTTTTAAGTTTAATTGGTTATCCAGGAAGAATCATTGATATTGTTTGAATGTTAATCTAAGCCAGTTTCCTTGAAAAGAATTATAAATGTTCTATTGATGTTTTTTGATCAGTTTATTTAAACTTCATTACACTTTCTTTCACACCTCTATTACAGCTTAAACTTGTTCTGTCACTTTCATCTTTCTAGCCCATGAAGTGCCATAATTATATCAAGACAAAAAGAGTGAAATTGTTTTTATTATCGTTCTTTTAGATTCCAATAGTGTTAGAAAAAGAGCATGACATAGATCAGCATGGCAATCCCATGAGGGAACCTGATGGAAAGCCAAGATATCGTTGTGGATTTCGAATAGGCGGTGGTATTGATCAAGATCCATCTCAGAGTCCCCAAGGCTATCCAGATAAAGTAGGCAATTTACCTTTTTCCTTTTCTGTACTTACAAATAACGAAATACATTTTGTTTAAGGATGTCGGACAATGAACTTTAGGAATGTATAATAATAAAATTTAAAACTACAATTAGTTTAAAATAGGTATTATAAAGCTGACTACAAGTGTACAACACACACAAAATTTATTAACATTCTTATTAAGTTTCCATTTTTTTAAATTTGGAAGTTAGTATGACTTTATATTGTATAACAAAAAAGTTTATGTAATTTTTTTCTAGAGTCCATATTTTTTAATTTGTGTTAAAAATTGACATTTCTCTTGGTGTTATTTATCCTACGATTATTTATCTCAAGGGTGTATATGTTACTTACATACATGATAACAGTCCTGCGGCCAGATGTGGGTTACAGCTTCATGATAAAATACTCCAGGTAATTAAAGCTACTGATTTATCAATGTGAAAATGTTTTTTGTTTTGTTTCGGTTATTATGATCCCAACAACTTTTAAAATAATGAGTTGCAAATTTGTGCAAACGATTAATTTTTTCAATATGACGTCATTTTATTTCTGTTTTGTTATTATGTTATGTCATTTATCATATACATAGGCCTACTTTTTGGGACAGGGTGGTTGATATAATCACTAACAGGGTAGTTGATATAATATAATCACTAACAGGGTAGTTGATATACTCTGTGACAACTGAGAATGCATTGATCTTTTACCAGGTCAATGGGAAAGATTTCACTTTAGTCACACACAAGCAAGCCGTGGAGAGCATACGAAAGAAACCAGTGCTTAAAATGCTAGTGTACAGGAAAGGAGTTCCTCCATTGCAGAAACCTGGCAACCCAATGGCAGGACACACCCAATTTCAGGCATATCCCCATCATGCGCCACAGCAGTATGCCACACAACAGCCACAGTTCCAGCCTCAATATTAAATTAATCAAGGTTTTCCTATTGTTGTTGCTGGCATCTTTATTTAAAAAATCATTAAGTAAACTGTAATTCCATTTGCCAATTTTACAATTTTAGTCCTAAAAGCATTAACACATTTTAAACATTTAAAGCTCTAGTGTGCACAGAGAATTCACTGAAATTAATGCCTTTTAATCTGTGATATTCTTAGCCTAGGTCAAAGAAGGTTTCTTTAAACAAACAGGATTTTTGTCCATAGACTTCTTTTAAAGTAGTTCTTAATATTGCATCCAAATTATAAAAAAGTTAGACTTGTAAAAAACTTCATACCCAATTTGCTAAAATAACTTTGTAAGATATTTACGTTTAAGCTAACAGTTCTTAAACTTTAGTATGAATCAATTTAATATCACTGTTATTCACTTTAAAATTTGATGGAGAAATGAAATGTATTTCCAATCAGGATGTGTAGACATGTTTGACGTACCGGTACAGTTTTGTGTCATGTATAAAGTCATAATTTGCTGTGTCTCTATTGAATCTTTTCCATTATCATGTTTTGTTGGGTGAAGAAACACACACAATTTTTGTGGAGCATAAAATTCAAGTATGGTTGCTCCAGCAGGGGGTGACAAAAATACATCTTACAGATTGCATATCATAAGATTTTAGTTAAAGTCTGGGATTTGTATAGTCTTCAATATCTTAATAGTAATGATGCATTACAATCTTTTGATTCCTTCATACTTTGATTATTGCATGTCTTGTGTCACAGAGGTGTTTTTGTGTTCATGGTACCAATTTATATTGCTAAAGCTGTTGAATTCAATGTAGTTTTCATTCATTGAATCAACTGTGTGTTCATCATTTGCATGTTTGATATAGATGTGTGAAGCATTTTTATGATGTAAAATCTTAAAACAGCTAGATCTGGGAACAGCATTATTCATAGGAAATTACTTGGCTGTTGGTGAATGGTTCTTAAAAAAAAAGTGAAGAAATAATTTTTCTTTTTTTTAAGCACTGCCTAATCAAGGAAAGTGTTTTAATGTTAATAATTGATGGACTGCATTCAAGTTGTGTAAATGAAATATAAGAACAAGGTGTGCTGAACTTGAATTAATAGACAGGACAAAAGATTTAGACGTTTACGGCTTTGGGCCTTCATCAGCAAAATGTTGGCAATTGCAAAGAGATGGGTTGTTGGTTGTCTTTTTAAATATTTGTTTTTCTATCTTTTAAAAGATGAAATTGTAACTGATTTAACATTTTATCTATCAGCTTCAGTCAACCATCCATATCTTTTAAGAACCATTAACAATTTCTCAAAAGACTGGCACTGAAAGTATTTATTTTTATGACAGAAATAAAATTCTTCTTCAAAATTTTTTTAAAAATCATTAGAATTGAAAGCCATGGTGATCTCCTGGAAGCTGCTAAATAGAATGCACCATCCCGTAAATATGATGGCTGCAAAATTTGAGCATTGCAAGCCTTTCTGTGCATAATTTTTATGTAAGATCCGGTTATTAAGCTGTGCTTACCACAGTTCAATTTGTTGTGAATGATTGTTTTTTTTGATGGATATGTTTTTAGAATGTGTACTTGGGGCACATGTCTGGACTCAAGAATGCTAATCCATGTCTTAAGTTTTATTTGATCCTTCTAGCAGGTCACTTTTATTAAAGAAAAATTCAAATTTCCTCTCATAAAAATAAGCAAGATGAGAATAATTATAAACTGATCAAAATTAACAAGTCCCCATTTTCTCATCTACTTGCAAGTGAATTTTTGTTTATTAATGGTATACATTTTATTACTGTTCTACAACTTAACCACCATATCATTCTGAAACTGTTTCAGCCTAGTATTTAATTTTTATGTACATTTAAAATGGAAAATAACTTGTTGCTGGGGATAATCTGGGTGCCTAAGTTCATGTGCTTGGATGCAAATCAGCAATTGAGTTTTTTTTAAATGGTGTAAGCATTTTTATGTGACGTGTGCTAAGCTTCATTTTCAGGACCAGTTAAAAATTGTGATTTTTTTTAAAAATACACAATTTTTTGGTACAAATCTGTTTCTTTTTTAATAGCTCATTACTGATTAGTTGCTAGTGGGTTTTTATTTTTTTTTTTTAATTCTCCCATTAACTATTTTAAACTTAATTTGATTTTATTTAAAAGTATACTTTTACATGAAATGTAATAACTTTTAAAACAACTGAAGTGATGATACATAAAATCAGGGCCGTCTTCAGTAATCATATCTTTAAATTATTTTACCTTAAAATGTGACACAGTAATAACAGAGTCAAAGAGTTCATGTGCATATGTTTGTTGTTCCTATAATTGCTTGGTTTCAAATCGTATACAATCTACCTAAATCAAAATAAAAAAAACAACTCAAAGGCAACGGCTTGAAAAGGGGTGATCATGGTGGGCAATTCAGTGCCTTGGGCTTGAACTCCCAGATTGTGAATATATTGGTATATTAATTATAGATCTGATACTTAATAAATGTGTAATAATTTATTCATTTGTAATCCTGTGACAAACACAACTGGTCAATATTTTATTTCATTAATGGAGACAATAATTATCAGATGATATTTCTACCCAAAAAAATTTATATTTCAAGGACTGGCTTTCTTTTTTGTGAGGTCCCTTTCATTTTAAATATATTCTGTACCCATCCAATGTAATCTTCTAAGTGAATTTTTCTTTTCTGGCTAATTCTTGCTTGATTTTACAATTGTATATAGGTTGTGTTCTACAATGTATGAAAAGGAAGAAATATACATTTTAAACAAATGATTACCATTGTGTTTTGTTTTGTTTAACAATTTATTTTAATTGTAAATAAATGTGCCAGTGCCAATCAAAAAATTATCCTGACTTTCCTAAGTCTGCACTTTGGACAATTTGCTCTTGTAGCATGCTATCCTCTATTTTGTTATAGAAATTAAAATAATTTCAGTGGTTCCAAACCAATTTTTTTTTATCCATAAATGAAAGCGGTTTTATTTAATAAAAAACTTTTTCATTTGATTTAAAACACTGATGTTTAAATCAGATTTTCAAGTTGATTTAAGAATGAATATAAAATGCTCATAATAATGTGAATACTTGATACTTAATTATTAATTCAAATAATTTAATTTCTGACATCAGGATACTGTTTACCAGTAAGTATTTAATAAACAATTAAAGTACCTTATTTGAATTAATTATAAAGGTTCCTATAATTTTATATTGGAGATTTTTAAAAGCCAAAAATCTTATCCACCAGATTAGCTGATAAACAGTGTTAAGGAGGCCATTTTATTACTTATTTAAAAATAGCACTGTTATAAAATAAGAAAACTGTAACGTAAAGAATCAAAGAATGAGGAAAAAATGTTATCATTAGGGCTTTTTACCTATCTAATTATATTTAATTTTTTTGTACCAGAAAATATGACAGAGTGATAAATAAATATTAATCTCCTTCATTTGGATGTCTCAACGTCAATTGAAATAAGAAATGTGATAAACATTGTTAAATATTAACACTACCTGTACTGAGAAATTTGAACTTTTTTTTATGTCGGGGAATCGCAAAGTTTCAGGGATAGCAAACAATGTTACTACCTTTACAAATGTTGTGTTGTTCAAGAATTACAGCCTATGGCAGATACATAAAAACTTGGTCATTTCATTACAAATCTACTTTAATAATTTAATGTATTATTTTATTTAAATTTAACTAAACTGAAAGTTGAGAAATTCTAATCTGTCTGCAACCAAAAAGAACTAAGTTAGGCTTTGCAGTACTACTGGTTAGTTCACTCACTACCAGTGTCATGTCTATGTCTGTCACATGAGGCTATTGAGCTTATGTTAATCCACATGAAAAGTTTGAGACATTAACATCTTGGCCAGGTTATGAACTAATAAATTGGTTAAATTTAGCATTGGATCCACATTCTGTTAATTACATGTGAATGGGCTTATCATCTAGTTGCATGAGCTAATTATTTACACCTGCTGATGCCTTGTGGTTTTGTATACCACAGTTGTTGTTTATTTGGTTTGTTAGCTAACTTGTTCCTGGAAGACATTTGCCATGGTGTCATACTAACTTCTACAGCGAAGGAGAAACTATTACTGTCTGCATTTAGAGTTGGTTATAAATCATCAATTGCTTTTATGTCAACCAGAAAGACAAAAAGGAAAAATTAAAGCAACAAATTTCTTCCTGGTGAAACTGAACATGATTTCACCATGGATTTTTTAAATAATGAAACGTATAGCCATTATAGATCCATTTATTTTTATTGTCAGGATCCCATTCAAAGACAGATAAAATAATCATTGCAAAGTGATGAATTATTTTTTATTACGTTTATTTTTAGCTGACAAGTCTTTTTATTTTGAATTGAAACTTGATGAGCAAAGTTTTTAGAAATATAATTCCCTTTAATTTTTAGAATGTAGCAGGCATGCATTGGGAAACTATTAAAAGAAGTTGCTTACTTCCTGGTTGTGATGCTTCATGATTGTTTGGGTAAAGTTTCCCTTGAACTATTGTCCCCCACCAGCATTGATCATTTTTTTAAAGAAGACTTTATGTTTTATATCCACAGTCTAACATGATGAAATTATTATCTGATGCGACAATATACACTGTATTATAAAGGCCACAGCTTTTACCATAACATTTTATTGATAACAAAATTTGGGACCATGAAATAAACTGAAATGTAAGTTACTACAGAATAATTAAGATGCAGAGCTCTTATTTTTTTATTTTCTTACTTTGCAGCAATTGATCCTGGCTATTATGAATAAATAAAATAGCTTGATAGGTGTTGGTATGCGTACTGTATTTCTAATCCAATGTAACGAAGCAGTTCTTTACAGAAGTAAAGTCGGACTCATATTCCAATGATCAGTATTTTGGTGTTTGTGTTTATATTATGTGGATGATGACAAGGGTACAGATTTTAAAAAGAACATAAACTTATGGCATACCTTAAAAGGAAATCATTGAGAAAAAAACAAAACACTCTGCTGGTTCTTTCCAAGTTTTGGATATGTCAATTATTTATAGTTTGCACTTCACAATTTTGCCACAATTAATTATTAAAACATTATTTGACATGTATTGCAATGATTTTTAACTCTTGGAAGTCACCATCAAAGATATAATCTCACATGATATCATTGCTTTATGACAGACCTGCAAACTAAAAATGTAAGGCGGGCCAAAATACTTTATGAAAAACTTGTGTGGGCCAAAAGAAATTAGGACAGGGGGGGGGAAAGCTATTAAGAAAATAATAAAGTGGGTGATGGCGGGCCACATGTGCATGAATATTTGAAATTTAAAAGAAAAGTATGTCTATTGGTTTCTGCATTTAAAATCATTATTGGAATGCTATTGTCCAAGCGTATTGTCTCAGATCAAACATTCAATTGTGAAAGACCGGACTGTTATAATTTAGATGCTTAAATTCTTCTTCTGAAAGTATTGGGGACCAACTCCTTGACAGAATGCCCAATCCAAGAAAAAAGTGAAAGTTTAAAAATCCCCAGGACACATACATACCTGTAAGTTTAATTGTTATAGAATTAATTTATTTCCATGCAGATGTTTTGTAAGGACAAAGAAAAACTTGTCAAATACAGATCCATCTGGGAAGTTAAAAAGATAAACAAAAGTAAATTATATTTTGTGTCATGTATTCTTCTTGAGCTGGAGAGTATTGAAGTTCAAACCTCCTGTTTGCTTGTATTGGTTGTGATGTCATATTCACATATGTTATTTTTATTGTATCATTCAATAAAGTGTTTGAAAAGTAACACTTATTTTGTGATCTTTTTTTTTTTATATAGAAAAATCTGATTTAGTAATTAGATATGTGATAAGCTTTAGCTTTGTCGTATTTGAGTAATTAAACAATTTCAGCTCTTCAAGTACAAAGGCCCTAACTCAAAACACTTTAAAACATTTTACATAATGGCAACCAATAGAAAACAAAATCAGAAATATAATTTGGGGCATTTTTGTTTATTTACAAGAAATTACACCATAGCAAGGTATGTATAGACTGAACAGACAATATTTTTTACATCTTTGTATTTATTTTGCAAAAATATTATTTTTTTTCAGCTCTGTATATACCATTATTTTTAAAGTTATTTTAAGTTAACAGATGCCTTGATAAATATGAGTCTCTGTAATAATCTTTCAGAAAAATACAAATGAACGTATTATATTCAATTCCTAATTATATCTGCTTTAAAACTTATTAAACCAAAACTTTTAAATATAGCTCAAGTTTAACTATCAAGTTAAAATACATTTAAATTTGTAATATATCAAATTGATCTAATAATTATTATGGGTTATTGCACGCTACTGGTCCCTCTGTCGCTCACCCTAACCCGACCTTAAATCTATCATAAACAAAGGGAAGTGACTCCCAATAAGGGGACCACAACAGCACATAAGCCGTATTATGATGCCTTGTGCGTGTATCAATTTAAATTTAAATTGCATTAACATTAAACAAAAGGTATTTGTTCAGTCTATATATAAAAAAAATTAGCTAACACAAAATGCTTTTTCACATTTTATTAAATATTTGTGTAAATAATTATTGATGAAGTCAAACAGTATTTGATAGATTCCTATGAAAAAAATGTAATTTAAATATACTTTCTTAAGCCCCGGCAGTTAGATATGGGAAAAAAATCTTGATGAACACACCAGTCTTGAAAATAAACTTGTTTTTTTAAATTATGGACTAAAAAATAAATAAGGGATTTTATCAGAACTTAGCAATCCATTTTTATATTATCAGCTTTAATATCCTAATAACTTTTACATTTAAAAAACTTATTACATATTTCAAATAACTAAGCCTGAAAGAATCTGCTTTTTTAAATTGTCAGAGACAATGCATTTTATATTACATTATACCAAAGACATTGGATCAAGTAAGGTTAAAAGAAATGACACTCCTTTGAATGTTTTCCAATGTATAATCTAATATTAATAACATACATCAATGTTGGCTGTGAAAGGACAATAATTACAGGTAAACCACTGTTTCTTTGATAGATATTTAACTTATTGTGTTGGTTTTTAAATATTGGGCCACTTATTAATTATTTTTGTTCTTTTAATGTCTCTCAAAAAGTAATGATGAAAATCACAGACTTGATCACAGAATGATTGATAACATAAATGATTTTTAAAATTCATTAGAGTGTGATCTGACAAGTTGTTTTACAATATTTACAAATTCAATTGCTTGTCATAATGAAAGGTTTTAAAAGTCAGACTACTCTAAAAAATTATTTATTGATTCTATTGAAATAAAAAAGTACAGTTAAAATTTTTCTTTACAGAATGGCGATAATGTTTAAAGTACTTTTGTCAGACTTTCGATTACTTAGCATAAAATCGCTTACCAATAATTTTAAAAAACATGCCAGCTAGATGTTATAAATTGGATGGCATCTTTACATTTTGTAATGTTGTAATAAATCAGTTCCTTAAACAGAATATCTCTCCTTGGACGGATGCACAAAAATAATGCAATAGCTTTATGGACAGGTTTTCACTCGGTAACCATAATACTTGATAACAAAACAATTATTATAGTTTTATTTAACATTTAGAAATATGAGCCATACTTTAATTATTTAATAATAATAATAGATTCAATTAATAGTTGGCTTCCTCAAGCCTTTCAAATGTTTCTATAATATATTACTGACACCTATTAGATAATGAGCACATGTTTTTTTAAATACATGGCAGATGTAATGAAACAAAAATGTTATATTTATTAACTCATTAGATTAGGCAATGAAGACAAATATTTTCCTAAATCCATTTCGAAAAATCTTGGTTAAAAATTAAGATATTCCACATATTTAGTATAATTTATTGTATTCTTATTTTAATAGCAACAATTTTTTTCATTATTATTTAATTTTTTATATACATTTTGAATTTCTTCTCCTAATATTTTTCTTTAAATTTTCACACTGGTTTTTCTATGGTTGAATATCAAATAGTGATTTTAAAAAACATCAATAATTAGAAATATACCTTTAAGTAATCAATACTTCATAATTAAGTGAGGAGCATCAAAAAAAAATATATATTTTTTTAAAAAATACAGATTTTATATATTTACTTAATTTCTTTTTTTTTTACACAGTCTAATATATAATCATTAGAATGGAACAAGATACAAATTAAATACTTTCAGCTGATGTTACAGTTTATATATATAATTTACTTCTTGTATAAGCTAATATTGTTTAAAACTACATTTTAGGTCATACAAAATAGCTTTCAACCAGGAGACGTTCATCACCAATTTAAAGACAATTTTGTTTACAAAACAACATTAATCATAATGACGTTTTGCATTTAATTTAACATAAGGGACCTGAAAGAATAAGATGGATGTTTAAATGTTTAAAAAAATAAATATAGAAGGCATCCATTTTAAAGGTATATATTTACACTAATAAAATCATGTAATGCAATATGTGTAGTTATATAAAAAATAAAATATTTAATTAACTGTTTAAAGATAATAAGAATTATGTGATATTTTATTCAGTGTCACAATTGTCAAAGTTGTTGATTAGAAGTTTAACTAAAATTTATCCGTTTGACAATTTCACTTCTTTCTAAAAACTAAATAATTTTTTTTTTAAACATTCTCTTTATGATAAACATTAAGTATGTAAATTAATCATAAGTAGAATTCTCCCTCACAGCTGAGTTACTCCTGGTATAAGTTTTTATGTCACATATAATAAAAATTTCAATTATAAGCTAAAAAAAAAGACCACTGAAGCTAAATTGAAAAATAACATTTTACATGGCTTCTTTTCATTATATATATTATTCATTTAACACTACGATGGCTTATTGTATAATTTGTTAATCATTTTTATTTTACACAATTTGAATGTTGATCAAAACAAATAAATCAGTTATCTTGATTCCTGTCTGAAAATTTTCAAAATTCATAAATTCCATAAAATGTCCCCCATGGGAATTTATCTTTTTTTTTAAAAATTATTTTTTTTTTAATTAATGAAAAAAATAATGCTGCTCTGGATAATGAAAGCATGTTGAAAATCACTTTAAAATATAATCTTCTCAGTGATTAGGTCATCATTTTTTATTGATTCACGACCCCCATCTGACTCTTACATTGAATATTTTTTAAGTTTGCATTATAAATAAAAGAAGCTATGAAATGTTAAAAGAAGTAATATACAAAATTTAAAGCCTAACTTAAAAAATAATTAAATGATTTCTAAAACTGTTGAAATAGGGTTGTGCACTATTCAATAAAGAGTGAAAATAGTAGCTTCCCAAACTCTTTTTGAAACCATAATTTATGTTAAGATGATCAAATTGAATAACAAATCTCAGTCAGTGATCACATATCATTTAAATAATTTTTTAAATCTGTACATTAAATAATATATTTACAGATTCATTTTTATTTATTTATTTTTGGTTTCTAATTTAAAATATCACAAGTATGTCAAAATATTGACCAGATAAATGCTGGGCTAAAGTCACACATGCAACATATCACACATTTTTTAAAAACAATTTCCACTTAAGTTGCTAATGATTTCAATAATAATTTACTGATTACATATGGAAGTATAGGGTAATAAAGGTATTTTAAACTCAACATTTTTATTTAGTTAAAATGTAATTTAAGTTCACATATATTCTTTTTAAATTATGATTTCTCTTTATAGCACAGATCTTTTTTTTTTTAAATTAAAATAGATGCTGTTTATTTCTGAAGTGCAATTATACGAAATTTTTAAACTGTATAAAGTCTGATATTATAAAATTACTTTTTTAATCATTACTATCTCATGTTAAAGGTATGGTAGTATAAAACTGAATTTACAAATCATCTTATAACCTGATGTCCATAAAAATTATATCCCAAATGGTTTAGGATCCTGAGGGGTGAAACAAAGAACAATTCTCCACTTTAAAACAAGTATGCTAAAATAAGCTCTTTGGTTCTTTGTTATATAACATGCTATTGAGCTTTTTACAAAATTTGTAAGTTATCATAAAGGTTTAAAAAATAGTTATTAAAAAAGTTGTCTTTTAGCCAATATAAACAAATTATTTAATGTTATTGCACTTAATCTAAAATTATAAAAGTGAATTAGTTGATTTATATTTTTACTTATTAAAAAGATTTATTATGTTCACTTTGTGGGATTTACAAATTTTATGTGACTTGTATTATTTTAATGTATGCTAGTTAGTTAGTAGGGAGTTAGTTTTGTTTTAAGAAAGAGAGCAGTTAATAATAACAAAACTAACAAATACGAACAAATTTTAATGAAATCCATTTTTTTTAAATATATTATAAATGCACTAGAATTACATTTTTAATTAAATATCATGTCTTCTTTCCTTTTTGATAATTATAGAGCGTTACTTTATTTTAAAATGACAATTATAATTAAATGTTTACAATTTTAACTTTGGAATGCCAATTATAATTAAATGTTTAAAATTTTAACTTTGGAATGCTTCAATGCCTTTCAATGATATCCCCAAGTCGCTGGTCTGCAAAAGGTTAAAATTTAATAATTTTAAGAAAAAAAAATGACAAAAAGCAAAAAAATTGATAGTAGCTCCCTGCAGCCATATGGATGATTCCTACCAGTACATCACACTGAATAATTATAGAACCTACCTAATAAAGGTTTTACTTGAAAGAAGGTTACAATTGATTGGGAAGATGCAGCGCTTCATATTAGCATGGTAAGTGGAAAAATTAAATATTATTTAGTTAAAGAAAATTCGGATATATGTAAGAATTTGTCGATGCAAAATAAAAATAAGTTACATTTAAATAATTTAATGAAACAAATAAAATTAGTAGATGAATCATCAAAAGGGCAGTTAATACAACAAGTCTCAATATTAGAGACATAATAGATCATGCTATTATAAGGCTGTTAGATAAAGTCTTAAAAATAATAAACTTCTGAATTCCTCTTGAACCTTACCAAGACTGTAAAACAATTATATATCTGATCATATTGAACATATATTACTGTTTACTGTTAGTGTTATTTTGTCTGTCAAGATTTATCAATCAACATCATTGGTGGCATTAGCGTCCAAATAGGGCTCTGGCGTGCTCCACCACATCCTTCCATTCAGATCGACCCAAGGCTTTTCATCTCCATGGGTGGACCCCCAGCTGTTGCATGCAATGTCAATCCATCTCTGTCTTGGTCAACCGGTGAGCCGTCTGCCCCTATGTTTCTGTCTGTTGAGTTAAATTGCTAATCTACAATCTGGCAACCTCTCAAGGTGTTATGTTCGGCACAAACTGCACTTTTAATTGTTGCCACAATGGAAGGGTCTTTGAGCAATTGATACATCTCTTGGTTTGTATAAATTCTCCATTGTCTAACCACATATTTTCCTGAGGATTTCCTTATCTCATGTTCTCTGCTTTTTGATAAGTGACTACGTTTCACTTGGTTAAATTACCTTTGGTCTATTGATGTTCATGTAAATGGCCCTCTTTGTTCTCTTTTAGAGGTTTCAGCTTTCTAATAGCTTTAGGCTGAAAGAAGAACGGTTGCCTGCTAATATCTTTTCTTTCACCACTCTAATTCTTTCAGCGTGCTCATTTATGTAGCTCTTAGATATTTGAAAGGAGACTCTCTCTCAAAGGTGTGGTTGCTTATTTCGATGTTGTATCCAGTATGTGTTTTGTGACATTTTCATATACTACTATGTCTTTGCTTCATGTACATCAATACCAGCTTTAACTGAGGCATCTTAAAGTTCTAAGACTGTACCAAATTACAAATCTGATTGTAATGAACATACTTCAGATTCATATTGGGGATGTTTCTGTCTGTTTGTGTTCACATGGCTGATAAGACAGATTCTGGCATGGAATTTTTTTGTGCAGTAAGTGCAAGGGATGGAATTGGTTGGACATCTCCAGTTGCAGAGTTGATCTGGAACCACTCTATAGGCCAGCTAAATTCATTAGCTTAATGTATTTAAAAGGAATAGCTTACTTTTCTTTTTAATGTCTAAATATTGTCTTTATAAAGCTTTTTTTTCAAACATTTGTCAACTACAGATAATCTTAAAAGAAAAACTGAAACATGAGTGTTGGCTAAAGGATGAATATATTTCCTTTTACCTAATTCATTTACTTTACAATATTTGTCAACGCTGAAATAATTTATACGGTACTAGCCTTAGCATTTATCTGTTCACTCAGAATCAATCTAATACATAATAATGTAGAAAAAATAATTAACAGTGAAGAGAAAAATAAATATTCAACAGTCACCGGAGATACCTGACCAGGTAATAACATCAACAACATGATGGATTCACTTTCTGAAACAAGCAACAACATTTAAATAAAGGAAATTCATATTCAATAAATTTCCATGTTTTAATGTTTTATGTACATTATATAAAAGGAAATGTTATTGTTCTGAACTGGAATAAAATGAATGTATTATTTATGGTCTCAATCAAGCAGAGAAAACAACATCAGCTGAATAAATATTTACACTCTATGGAACTTCATTTCAGATCTATATACACAACTTATTATTTGTTGATCATTTCAAATATATAAATCATATCTGGGAAAACTATCTGTACCATTAATGATATATTATAGTTTCTATCTCAATATTAGCATTACGAAAATAACAATGCTACAATGGAATGAAGCAATTGAAGGCTGTATACAACAATTTTGTACAACATAACTAAGTCAACTCCCATAGGAAGGTAGCTATTCCTCAAGTGGTGCCATCAGCATAGACAGATGTGCGGCTGTTACAGCGATCAACTGCAGTCAGCTGCAAATACTGCTGTACATTTGGTTCTGGAGCAACTCCTAAGGAAGGCATCAAGTTTGCATCAGAAAAACCTAAGGAAGATAAAAGATTTACATCATTTTTTTGTGAATTAAAATAAGGTAACAATCATTGAAAATTCGAATCATTTTAATTTTATTTTCATTGTAAGTGTAAGAAGATATCCATTTGTAAGTGTAAGAAGATATCCATTTTTTTTACAATACAAATGATTGCACATCATTATTTTGGAAAGATACAAAACAATTCTCTTCAATACCTTTAAAAGTCTGAAAAATAATGCAAAGAATTGTATATGTTGGTTTTAGACTCAGAGATATTCCTTTAAAATAAAGAAAGAAAGCTTACAAGGTTGTGCATCGTCTAAAGTCATATTGCATGAATCATCATAGCTTTGCATCATCATGCGCTGGGCCTGCATGGCTCCCATCCTGCAGCTATTGAATCCAGGGTAAGCTTGTGGATATTGTGGTCTTAGCTGCTGGGACTGCTGTAATTGCATGTTGCCTGACATTTCTGGTCAGAAAATTACCATCAATATTATATCATTAGTTTTTTGTTGTTGTTTTTTTTTTGGTGTGCTTTTTAAGTTAACGGTAAATAACATAACCTTTTTTTTTTTTTAAAGTTCTCCATTTTAGTCCAAACGTTAGAAAATGTACTCATAAAAAATTGTTAATTCTATTATTTCACTGAAATTATTGCTAATAATAGGACATAGGCCCACTATGGCCTTATTTACTAATAAGCAAATTTAAATTAATTTTGAGGGTTTTTTTAAAATTATTAAAATCAAAATTTAATTGGGGACATCCTACCCTGCATCTGCTGGCTGTATAGGTAAGCACTGTTGCTGTACTGTCCTCCAAGCATCTCTGGCACTTGTGACATCATTTGACGTGGCTGAATGGGTGGTAGGGGCCTAGGGCTCAACATACTGTTGACATTTGTTCCGTAGCCTCCAAGACTGTAAATTTAAAATAAACTGTGATATCAATATGAAACTAGTAAACAACGACATACCTTATAAATATATCTTTGACACAATCAGGTACTCCTAGCTAAAATGTCTGGTGTAACCCATAAGTTCAATGGCTATGTAAGGGTGGGGCAGGGGGACGGGTCTGCCCCTGGTGAAACTTTTCTTCTTTATATGGAGGTGCAGCATTTTTGGCCAACTGCAGAGTTTGTTTCGTGGCAAAAATCTTGCCCCGGCCCCCGGGGCAGCGCTTATCCCAGTTATGCAACTGCATAAATTTAAGTTAATTGGATAAAAGATGACACAGGTGCACCCACCTTTCATTTGTCTCCTCCAGTGTAACCAGAGCCCCAGAGTTAATGCTACCGGGCGACGGCTGACCGTTCTTGCCGATACTACCGGTAGCTGTACCACATCGACTTGAATGAGAGCTGGAAAAAGTAAAGCCTGAAGAGAGAGAAAAAAACACATGTGAGTATTAAGTGAACACTGGTCTTTTCGAAGTGGGGTAGTCCATGGATGATGATACATGAGATTAATGGCGTTGGCTAATTCAAGTAGATGGCGATTAAGAAAACGGGAATGTAGATATATTATGGTGGATACGTGCGATGATACATTATCCTGATAATTGCCCTGGTTCATCTCATCAGCCAATGGCATGTCATCTCATCAGCATGGCTGCCCTGGGGCATCTCATCAGCCAATGGTGTAACATCTCATCAGCCAATGGCATATCATCTCATCATCCAATGACATATCATCTCATCCGTCAATGGCGTATCATCTCATCACCCATTGGCATATCATCTCATCAGCCAATGGCATATCATCTCATGAGCCAATGGCATATCATCTCATCAGCCAATGGCATATCATCTCATCAGCCAATGGCATATCATCTCATAAGCCAATGGCGTTTCATCTCATCAGCCAATGGCATATCATCTCATCAGCCAATGGCGTTTCATCTCATCAGCCAATGGCGTTTCATCTCATCAGCCAATGGCGTATCATCGCATCAGTCAATGACGTATCATCTCATCAGCCAATGACGTATCATCTCATCAGCCAATGGCGTATAATCGCATCCCGTATCATCTCATCGGCCAATTGCATATCATCTCATCAGCCAATGGCAAATCATCTCATTAGCAAATGGCATATCATCTCATCAGCCAAAGGCAAATCATCTCATCAGTCAAAGGCGAATCATCTCATGAGCCAATGGCGTATCATCTCATCAGCCAATGACGTATCATCTGCTGTATGACAATGTCTCATCGTAGCAACCCCTCCTCTCTTTGGGCTCATACAGAAACACTTTTGACATATTAAAACCAACAGCAAAAACAAACAAACAAAACTCCCCAAAAAAACAACAATATCAGTGTACAGCCCGCCGGTGAACAACAGCTCATGAAGTTCACCTGCTGAGTAGTTAGTTTTCTGGCTGAGAACTTCAGCCAACCATCGCAAAATAACGAATCAAGATCCCCAATTCATTAATCACTGGTAGCGATATGGTATATCTTTATAGAAAGCCTAATTTAGCTATTGAATGACTTTATCAAAGCGCAGTTATAACAGAAGGATATAAAATATCGTTCTTATTTCACCCGCGTGTGTTCGGCTTTAGATTTTACGTGCACAGAGCGGCGAGACGTGTCTCGATTTTAAACACTAGAAGTGCACCGTGACGTTATACGATATTGTTGATGTGGATCTCATAATACATTTAAGGCACTTTGATATAGGCTATATACATCTGAATCACTTTTGCAACGTCCAAAATATATAGCTTCCGTAGTTTTAGTAAGTCAATCCGCAGCGGTAAGTCAGTCACTTAGCCTTAGCTAGAGTTTGTGGTGCCAGGGCGGTTCTCAAATTTGCCCCCCCCCCCCCCACGAAAAATTACGAAACATACGCAATAATAGGGTTTGTCATTTAATGGCCTGAAATCTAATTCATAGAACATCCGGTCGTGCAGTCTGGTCAATCTCGTTAAGATATTAATAAAACATCCGGGTATTCCGTTTGGCCAATCTCTCAACAGATGTTCGGCACTTCTTCGTAAACGTGAGCCAGCATAGCGGGTCTTAACCTACACGGAAACGTGTTTACAACTTTATTTTACGAACGATTTTACAAACAAATTGTTGCTACTGTATATCTATATTTGCGGAAATACATTGTCAGAAACTGTTTTACGAAAACATTGACTAAAAATAGTAACACTACGTAATGCGATGTGACGTTATATGGTCTTAGGAGTGACATCAAACTTAAGCTAAATATTATAGTATAAGCAATAGACCGAAATTCCACCCCTCAAAAAGTGACGCCATGGGCGCACCACCCCTCAGCTTGCCCCTTCTTATACCAATGGAAGTATTTATTCCACGCTTATTCCGCTTAAATAGTAAGTTCTAACAAATCAAAACTGACTATAGCTTCTTGCAGATCCAAACTAAGACCAGTTCAGTAGCAGAACCTACCTGTACTGACTTGTATGAGTGAAAGAAATTGGTAGCCATTCCAAATATGTACCAGCAGTGGCCCAAGGCCAGTTATGTGGTCGCAGTAATGGCCAAGTGCCAATTATGTAGTAGCAATGAAAGCTTCTGATTGCCTTTCCTACTAAGCCTACTATATGCCGTTTCTGCAGAAGCTATAAGTAAGCTTAATTTATTGTCTTCGCGTAAGTTGACCCGTTGCGATTCGGCAGCTGTTGTAGGTTGTACCGAATGGGAGCCACTGATGCTCCAAACGGTGGCATTGAACATACGTGTCAAAACCTATTCATGTGCGTTAAATCCTACCTAGTGCCTAATGGTATTCATTTATTTTTTTTAAAGTCCTACAGCGAGCGTCACCCAGTAGCTTTATTTAGTCCTACCAAATTGCCACTTGTGAAGCCACGGTAAGTCCTATTACCACGCCTCATCTAGCTGGAGTTGTCCTTGTCATCAGAACAATCAATCAATTCTAGGTGCTGATCGATCCACCGATCAATACCCCCGTTTGGGGATATCGAATACGAGAACTAATCGATACATCAGCTGATAACTCCCTTGGGACATTACAAGACATTTCTTTTTGTTAGGTTGCAAGATTTGCCGCAGTTAAAGCCGTATCCTACTTGAATGCTTTCTGCTTGTTAGATCAAGATCATAACACCTTAAAATAGTTTAATCACAAAACTCATTTCCCCATGGGCCTTCCATCAAGAATCACATTTTCAACACCAGAATCGTGTTTTTTATAAGACCATAAAAAAAATACTGACCTTTTATTTAATTAAAAACACTTTTTTTTTTATAAACATAAAGATTTGAAGGAATAGCAGCTGTAACTAAACAAACAAAAATTAAGCTTCCAATAAAGTGCAAATTAAGTTATGATGTGAGACTCTTCTTAAAACATTGTAGTTGTGTTGTTTGTTGGTGTTGTTTGGTGGGATTTTTTAAATTTAAAAATTATATTATTACTATTTTTTGTTGTTGATGCTTTGTTATTTAAATATATATATATATCTTTTTTTAAATGGATATTTTTCCCCAGATCAATGATATGGTTAAAACAAAAAAGAAAAGATACTTCATTTTAAGATTGGTTGATCAGAAGTTGGTGTGTTCTTCAAACTAGAAAGAACCCCACCCCCAACTGACTAAGATAAATTGTGCAATTTATTCTTAGTCTTGTCAAATATCCCGCCCCCCCCCCACTCCCAACCTCCAGGACTCAGTGGCGTAGCCAGGTCTACGCCACTGTACAGTGCACATGCTGTTGTTACCTTTGCAAAATTAAGTTAAAGTATAACAAAATCTTTACCGAACTTCTTTTTTTTTTAATTTTAAATCTTTCTCCTGCATTGTCTCTCATTCCCCCTCCCTCCAAACCGCTCTTATTTCTCTCCCCCTCTCTCTCTCCCTCTCTACCCTCTCTCTCTCCCCCTCTCTCTCTCCCCCCTCTCTCTCTCCCCTCTCTCTCTCCCCGCTCTCTCTCCCTCTCTCTCTCTCCCCCTCTCTCTCTCTGTCTCTCTCCCCCTCTGTCTCTCTCCTCCTCTCTCTCTCCCCCTCTCTCTCTCTCCACCCTCTCTCTCGCTCTCTTTCCCCCCTCTCTTTCTCTCTCACCCCTCTCTCTCTCTCCCTCTCTCTCTCTTCCCCCTCTCTCTCTATCTCTCCCCCCTCTCTTTCTCTATCACCCCCCTCTCTCTCTCTCCCCCTCTCTTCCTCTCTCCCCCCACCTCTCTCTCTCTCCCTTTTACGCGGTTCAAGAGTGTTCGAGAGTGTTTTTTTTCTTACGTGGTTCAAATAAACCATTACACGCCGTACAACGCGGGCGCCATTTTTCTTAATCGGTGATCAAACTTTTTTTCCGACACGAGCCGTGACAGTCAGCAGACGTAGGCGACGTGATTTCATTTCTGTTTACCAGTGCCACGGCGCCACACTTCCTATGACTAATGCTGGAAGGATCGTGGATTTAGAAACGCCAATTTGCGTACCGCTGTCAGTCCACTTAAGCCGCAGTGTCACAGTGTGTCTTGACGTTTGAATTTATTTATTTTTAAAGAAAGAAAGGTGGGGGAATGCTATTTTATCTGCCGAAGGAAGAAACCTTTTTTTTTTGGTTTGTTTATTTATTTATTTTTTAGAAAAGTGCGAAATGATTCCAATATCGCTGCACACGTTACAATTTCTTTGTTACTACATTAGACAATATGTCAAATGATATTGACGATAATTTAAATGTCTGATTTGACTAGGGGCGATAAGCTTGTTGTATATGGTTTAATGAATGAATCTCAAGGCCATTCAATGCCACGTTCGATCCAATGATTCGTGTCCCATAACTCCACACAGGTTGTCTCTTAACCAGCTTGAATCCCGCCATCAAAATATGGGTCCCGTCATCAAAATGCGTAAATCATAATCATCAAAATACGTACCTCGTCATCAAAACGCGTATCTCGTCATCAAAATACGTATCTCATCATCAAAATACGTATCGTATCGCCATCAATACTAAACATCCTGTTTCAAATGTATGTAATTTCAGGACTCACCGCCGTGTATAAACCATGCATAGCAGAGACCTGTTTTTGATCAAAGAATGCTAATCATCTGCCATGCAAACTTAACATAGCAGTTGCCAACAAATGTAGGACATGGTGTCCCTGGATCAGCTGTTTACGGCTGTTTCAACTCGGGCGCGTGATGTCTCGCGGGACACTGGTGTAAGCGGCGCAAGTGTTTTCATGAGCAATTCATATTACAGGCTACTTAGGTGTGAGAGTGGTAACTACAATAATAATTCCCCGAGTGGATATCGCTCCGCCTCGCTCTCATTGCGCACCGTGCTGCGCACTCATTCGATGATTCCCCGTGGTGTGCTTGATCCCGCGTGCAATAAATGCGCAGGAAATAACACATGTCTGCGTCATTCAGTGTCAACAACAAGGTCTACCACATTGTCACCTCCTTTTAAAACTTAGTAATATTATATTACCAAGTATGAAAATGACTAATGTTGCTAAACCCAGAACCGTGAACATGATTGATAAAATAGTTGGTGCTGTAATACCAGGTAAGGAAACAGATCTTAGGCTTTATAACATTGTAAAACGTTACCAGGGTAGGCCCTGCGGTTTCTGTTCTCGGGCAAACCTAACTTTTGCACCCCTTCTAAGCATAATCATCAAAATGTGCGCAAGGCAAAAACTGAGGCTGATGTGTAGCTGTATGGCCATGGCGTCATTTGCGTGGATTCACTCCCCTTATTTTTTAAATATTTTTTTAAATAGAGTTACATTTTCATTCATATGACGGTGGCAAATTTTTATTGGTTGATTAATTATAATTTTTAAAATTTCATTGGTTGGCCTATTAAATATGTTAATAAGCGCCGCCAAGCGGCGCCATTTTTTAAGATAATCTTAGAGGTTGACCACGTTGTGTTTCATTAATTTTTGGATATTCTTTTCGTTGGAACCTGAAATAAAGTGTGTAAAAGTGTATTCCATGAAAATGTAAGTTGGGTTTTCATTTCTTCTTTCTTTTATAATTAATTTTGGCCCCTTTTCTTTGTTTTTTTTAAATTTTCCTACTTTTCAGGGTCAAAACCCAACGCAACATTAGGCTAAGGAGAGTGTCAAAACGCTGGTTCCGATAGGGTCAAAACCCTGGTTAGGGAGAGGGTCAAAACCCTGTTAAGGAGAGGGTCAAAATCCTGTTAGGGAGAGCGTCAAAACCCTGTTAGGGAGAGGGTCAAAACCGGGTTAGGGAGGAATTTAGGGTTCAGGTTAGGGTGAGGGTTAGATTTAGATCATTTTTTCATTTTTAAAAACGTTTTATTCGTCATTATATCAAAAACATGAGTTATTTTATTTTTCCTCGGCCGCCATCTTGGTTGTCCCGACCCGTGAACACGTAAAAGTGCGCAGGTCGGGGCAACCAAGATGGCGGCCATGGTAAAAAAGAGTGGCCCTACAGCTACACATTTACCAAAACTGAGGATTAATTAATGAGTTTATTGTCTCGGTTCTTCTTTTTAACAAAAAATGAATAAATAAAATTGTATTTGGACAATATGGACAATTAGCCTACCCTGGACCGTATGAATAATTAGTCTACCCTGGACCGTATGAATAATTAGTCTACCGTGGACAGTATGAATAATTAGTCTACCCTGGACCGTATGAATAATTAGTCTACCCTGGACCGTATGAATAATTAGTCTACCCTGGACCGTATGAATAATTAGTCTACCCTGGACCGTATGAATAATTAGTCTACCCTGGACCGTATGAATAATTAGTCTACCCTGGACCGTATGAATAATTAGTCTACCGTGGACAGTATGGACAATTAGCCTACCCTGGACCGTATGAATAATTAGTCTACCGTGGACAGTATGGACAATTAGCCTACCCTGGACCGTATGAATAATTAGTCTACCGTGGACAGTATGGACAATTAGCCTACCCTGGACCGTATGAATAATTAGTCTACCGTGGACAGTATGAACAATTAACCTACCGTGGACAGTATGAATAATTAGTCTACCGTGGACAGTATGAACAATTAACCTACCGTGGACAGTATGAACAATTAGCCTACCGGTGGCAGTATGAACAATTAGCCTACCGTGGACAGTATGAACAATTAACCTACCCTGGACCGTATGAATAATTAGTCTACCGTGGACAGTATGAACAATTAACCTACCGTGGGCAGTATGAACAATTAGCCTACCGTGGACAGTATGAACAATTAACCTACCCTGGACCGTATGAATAATTAGTCTACCGTGGACAGTATGAACAATTAACCTACCGTGGACAGTATGAACAATTAACCTACCCTGGACCGTATGAATAATTAGTCTACCGTGGACAGTATGAACAATTAACCTACCGTGGGCAGTATGAACAATTAGCCTACCGGTGGCAGTATGAACAATTAGCCTACCGGGGGCAGTATGAGCAATTAGCCTACCGTGGCAGTATGAGCAATTAGCCTACCGTGGGCAGTAGGAAAAATTAGCCTACCGGGGGCAGTATGAACAATTAGCCCACCGGCGGCAGTATGAGCAATTAGCCCACCGGGGGCAGTATGAGCAATTAGCCCACCGGGGCCAGTATGAGCAATTAGCCCACCGGGGGCAGTATGAGCAATTAGCCCACCGGGGGCAGAATGAGCAATTAGCCCACCGGGGGCAGTATGAGCAATTAGCCCACCGGGGGCAGTATGAGCAATTAGCCCACCGGGGGCAGAATGAGCAATTAGCCCACCGGGGGCAGTATGAGCAATTAGCCTACTACCGATGACATTTTATTTTTTTCCAGCCTTTAACTTTAAATCAGCATCGTTGATGGCGCCCTAAGCACATGGCGCTCGGGGAACTGCCCGACTTGCCGGCAACTCAAACCGGTCATGGTTACATGGTCCGTTTGGGCAGAAGAACCCTAAAAGTCCGTGCATATGTAATTATTATGTCGAGAACCACTGCCCTAGTTAGTTTTCTTTTTAATGGTGTCTCACATGAAATGTTGCGGATGGTTCCATGATCGCGTCTAAAAATGTTGAATGTGCACACCAGACCCCATTGCGTGTGCCGTCAAACTGATGGAACGTAATTAGTGTGCCGCAGGGTTGTATAGCAGGGCCCTAGACGCTGATCGTATATGTTTCGTCATTATGTAATAGTAGTGTAAAAATTATAGCGGTTACGAAACGTGCTGTATAAACTTTCAATCTTAACCCTTTGTCGATTCAGCCGCACACTTTTTCAGCCCCATTCACCAACAAAGCTGAACAGTAACAGGTCAATCAGTTGGTCTCAAACTCAACCATAACAAATTTTAACCTAGATAAGCATGTTGTTGTTTTTTTGTTGTTTTTTTTACATTAAAAAAACCAGACACATACAGTAAATGAGCGTAGAACGAAGATTGTATGAAAACATGAATCCTGCGAGTTTCATACATTTTATGTCATTGTAAGATTGTGATAATAAGCATACACCTGAACATAACATATGTCCTAACAAACCGCTCGATTTGTGTGTGTGTGTGTGTGTGTGTGTGTGCTAGGTGTAACGCACATAAATAAACCACTTGATATGTATATTTGTTCGGGGAAACGGCGGTGGTAGGGCTCCAGCCGTCCAGCCGTGCAGCCGTGGAAAGTGGGTGTTAATAACGGAATGTGCTTGTTTTTGTTTTTTGTTGTTGTTTTTTTTTTTTTTTTGAAATTTCGGAAATAGACAAAGTTCCAACTGACGGCAGTGCATAAGGTCATCATATCCCCATGTTTTGCATGATAAACAATCTTTATACCGAGAAATGGTCTTTCAGATGTTATTAAACTGTGGTTAGTAGTTCACTTTGTTTTTGTAATGCAACCAGTGGCGTAGCTAGGATTAGTGGCGCCCGGAGGGCGTGCCACGGAGTTTCATCAACCACTTCCAAGAAAAAAAAAACGTCTGTATTTTTCCAAAAATGCCGCCCCTTCATATAAAGAAAAGAAGTGCCGCCCCGGGGCGCTCACCGCCCCCCTCCGCACCTCCTTCCTACGCCACTGAATGTGTTTAAATGTTTACCAACCACCCATTTCCATATCATCTTTAAAGGTGGCTCAGTTACAGCAAACTTACTTGGGTATATATTTTCCGAGCTTGGTCCCGCGTGCGGTGATCTGCCCAAGCTGTTTTCATTAAACTCCATTGGTGAACCCTCGGGACGTATCTGCTGTATAGTGAGACATGTGTTGAGGATGTCGCCGGATTCTAGACTGTCTTTCTTCAGCTGTATTCAAGTAGTAAAACAAACAAAAAAGCATTAGAAACAATATCCTCGATGTATATTACTTGTTTTGTCCATTGCCTTGTTTTGTCCATTGTCTTATATTGTCCCCTGACTTGTATTGTCCATTGTCTTATATTGTCCCCTGACTTGTATTGTCCATTGGCTTGTATTGTCCATTGGCTTGTATTCTCCTCTGACTTGTTTTGTCCATTGTCTTATATTGTCCATTGGCTTGTTTTGTCCATTGTCTTATATTGTTCATTGTCTTGTTTTGTCCATTGGCTTGTATTGTCCATTGGCTTGTATTGTTCATTGGCTTGTATTGTTCATTGGCTTGTATTGTCCATTGGCTTGTATTGTTCATTGGCTTGTATTGTCCATTGGCTTGTATTGTCCATTGGCTTGTATTGTCCATTGGCTTGTATTGTCCATTGGCTTGTATTGTCCATTGGCTTATATTGTCCCCTGACTTGTATTGTCCATTGGCTTGTATTGTCTATTGGCTTGCATTGTCCATTGGCTTGTATTGTTCATTGGCTTGTATTGTTCATTGGCTTGTATTGTTCATTGGCTTATATTGTCCCCTGACTTGTATTGTCCATTGGCTTGTATTGTCCATTGGCTTGTATTCTCCTCTGACTTGTATTGTTCATTGGCTTGTATTGTTCATTGGCTTGTATTGTTCATTGGCTTGTATTGTTCATTGGCTTATATTGTCCCCTGACTTGTATTGTCCATTGGCTTGTATTGTCCATTGGCTTGTATTCTCCTCTGACTTGTATTGTTCATTGGCTTGTATTGTTCATTGGCTTGTATTGTCCATTGACTTGTATTGTCCTCTGACTTGTATTGTCCATTGGCTTGCATTGTCCATTGGCTTGTATTGTCCATTGGCTTGTATTGTCCATTGGCTTGTATTGTCCATTGGCTTGTATTCTCCTCTGACTTGTATTGTCCATTGGCTTGTATTGTTCATTGGCTTGTATTGTCCATTGGCTTGTATTGTCCATTGGCTTGTATTGTCCATTGGCTTGTATTGTCCATTGGCTTGTATTGTCCATTGGCTTGTGTTCTCCTCTGACTTGTATTGTCCATTGGCTTGTATTGTCCAGTGGCTTGTATTGTCCATTGGCTTGTGTTCTCCTCTGACTTGTATTGTCCATTGGCTTGTATTGTCCATTGGCTTGTATTGTCCTCTGACTTGTATTGTCCATTGGCTTGTGTTCTCCTCTGACTTGTATTGTCCATTGGCTTGTATTGTCTATTTGCTTGTATTGTCCTCTGACTTGTATTGTCCATTGGCTTGTGTTCTCCTCTGACTTGTATTGTCCATTGGCTTGTATTGTTCAGTGGCTTGTATTGTCCATTGACTTGTATTGTCCTCTGACTTGTATTGTCCATTGGCTTGCATTGTCCATTGGCTTGTATTGTCCATTGGCTTGTATTGTCCTCTGACTTGTATTGTCCATTGGCTTGTGTTCTCCTCTGACTTGTATTGTCCATTGGCTTGTATTGTCCATTGGCTTGTATTGTCCTCTGACTTGTATTGTCCATTGGCTTGTGTTCTCCTCTGACTTGTATTGTCCATTGGCTTGTATTGTTCATTGCCTTGTATTGTCCATTGGCTTGTATTGTCCATTGGCTTGTATTGTCCATTGGCTTGTATTTTCCATTGGCTTGTATTGTCCATTGGCTTTTATTGTCCATTGGCTTGTATTGTCCATTGCCTTGTATTGTCCATTGGCTTGTATTGTCCATTGGCTTGTATTTTCCATTGGCTTGTATTGTCCATTGGCTTTTATTGTCCATTGGCTTGTATTGTCCATTGGCTTGTGTTCTCCTCTGACTTGTATTGTCCATTGGCTTGTATTGTTCATTGGCTTGTATTGTCCATTGGCTTGTATTGTCCATTGGCTTGTATTGTCCATTGGCTTGTATTGTTCATTGCCTTGTATTATCCATTGGCTTGTATTGTTCATTGCCTTGTATTGTCCATTGGCTTGTATTGTCCTCTGACTTGTATTGTCCATTGGCTTGTGTTCTCCTCTGACTTGTATTGTCCATTGGCTTGTATTGTCCATTGGCTTGTATTGTCCTCTGACTTGTATTGTCCATTGGCTTGTGTTCTCCTCTGACTTGTATTGTCCATTGGCTTGTATTGTTCATTGGCTTGTATTGTCCTCTGACTTGTATTGTCCATTGGCTTGTATTGTCCTCTGACTTGTATTGTCCATTGGCTTGTATTGTCCATTGGCTTGTATTGTCCCCTGACTTGTATTGTCCTCTGACTTGTATTGTCCATTGGCTTGTGTTCTCCTCTGACTTGTATTGTCCATTGGCTTGTATTGTTCATTGGCTTGTATTGTCCATTGGCTTGTATTGTCCATTGGCTTGTTTTGTCCATTGGCTTGTATTTTCCATTGGCTTGTATTGTCCATTGGCTTTTATTGTCCATTGGCTTGTATTGTCCATTGCCTTGTATTGTCAATTGGCTCGTATTGTCCATTTGCTTGTATTGTCTATTGGCTTGTATTGTCTATTGGCTTGTATTGTCCATTGGCTTGTATTGTCCATTGGCTTGTATTGTCCATTGGCTTGTATTGTCCATTGGCTTGTATTGTCCATTGGCTAGTATTGTCCATTGGCTTGTATTGTCCATTGGCTTGTATTGTCCATTGGCTTGTATTGTCCATTGGCTTGTATTGTCTATTTGCTTGTATTGTCCATTGGCTTGTATTGTCTATTGGCTTGTATTGTCCCCTGACTTGTATTGTCCATTGGCTTATATTGTCCCCTGACTTGTATTGTCCATTGGCTTGTATTGTCTATTGGCTTGTATTGTCCATTGGCTTGTTTTGTCCATTGGCTTGTATTGTTCATTGGCTTGTATTGTCCATTGGCTTGTATTGCCCATTGGCTTGTTTTGTCCATTGGCTTGTATTTTCCATTGGCTTGTATTGTCCATTGGCTTTTATTGTCCATTGGCTTGTATTGTCCATTGCCTTGTATTGTCAATTGGCTCGTATTGTCCATTGCCTTGTATTGTCTATTGGCTTGTATTGTCTATTGGCTTGTATTGTCCATTGGCTTGTATTGTCCATTGGCTTGTATTGTCCATTGGCTTGTATTGTCCATTGGCTTGTATTGTCCATTGGCTTGTATTGTCCATTGGCTAGTATTGTCCATTGGCTTGTATTGTCCATTGGCTTGTATTGTCCATTGGCTTGTATTGTCCATTGGCTTGTATTGTCTATTGGCTTGTATTGTCCATTAGCTTGTATTGTCTATTGGCTTGTATTGTCCCCTGACTTGTATTGTCCATTGGCTTATATTGTCCCCTGACTTGTATTGTCCATTGGCTTGTATTGTCTATTGGCTTGTATTGTCCATTGGCTTGTATTCTCCTCTGACTTGTATTGTTCATTGGCTTGTATTGTTCATTGGCTTGTATTGTTCATTGGCTTATATTGTCCCCTGACTTGTATTGTCCATTGGCTTGTATTGTTCATTGGATTGTATTCTCCTCTGACTTGTATTGTTCATTGGCTTGTATTGTTCATTGGCTTGTATTGTCCATTGGCTTGTATTGTCCATTGGCTTGTATTGTCCATTGGCTTGTATTGTTCATTGCCTTGTATTATCCATTGGCTTGTATTGTTCATTGCCTTGTATTGTCCATTGGCTTGTATTGTCCTCTGACTTGTATTGTCCATTGGCTTGTGTTCTCCTCTGACATGTATTGTCCATTGGCTTGTATTGTCCATTGGCTTGTATTGTCCTCTGACTTGTATTGTCCATTGGCTTGTGTTCTCCTCTGACTTGTATTGTCCATTGGCTTGTATTGTTCATTGGCTTGTATTGTCCTCTGACTTGTATTGTCAATTGGCTTGTATTGTCCTCTGACTTGTATTGTCCATTGGCTTGTATTGTCCATTGGCTTGTATTGTCCCCTGACTTGTATTGTCCTCTGACTTGTATTGTCCATTGGCTTGTGTTCTCGTCTGGCTTGTATTGTCCATTGGCTTGTATTGTTCATTGGCTTGTATTGTCCATTGGCTTGTATTGTCCATTGGCTTGTTTTGTCCATTGGCTTGTATTTTCCATTGGCTTGTATTGTCCATTGGCTTTTATTGTCCATTGGCTTGTATTGTCCATTGCCTTGTATTGTCAATTGGCTCGTATTGTCCATTTGCTTGTATTGTCTATTGGCTTGTATTGTCTATTGGCTTGTATTGTCCATTGGCTTGTATTGTCCATTGGCTTGTATTGTCCATTGGCTTGTATTGTCCATTGGCTTGTATTGTCCATTGGCTTGTATTGTCCATTGGCTAGTATTGTCCATTGGCTTGTATTGTCCATTGGCTTGTATTGTCCATTGGCTTGTATTGTCCATTGGCTTGTATTGTCTATTGGCTTGTATTGTCCATTGGCTTGTATTGTCTATTGGCTTGTATTGTCCCCTGACTTGTATTGTCCATTGGCTTATATTGTCCCCTGACTTGTATTGTCCATTGGCTTGTATTGTCTATTGGCTTGTATTGTCCATTGGCTTGTTTTGTCCATTGGCTTGTATTGTTCATTGGCTTGTATTGTCCATTGGCTTGTATTGTCCATTGGCTTGTTTTGTCCATTGGCTTGTATTTTCCATTGGCTTGTATTGTCCATTGGCTTTTATTGTCCATTGGCTTGTATTGTCCATTGCCTTGTATTGTCAATTGGCTCGTATTGTCCATTGGCTTGTATTGTCTATTGGCTTGTATTGTCTATTGGCTTGTATTGTCCATTGGCTTGTATTGTCCATTTGCTTGTATTGTCCATTGGCTTGTATTGTCCATTGGCTTGTATTGTCCATTGGCTTGTATTGTCCATTGGCTAGTATTGTCCATTGGCTTGTATTGTCCATTGGCTTGTATTGTCAATTGGCTTGTATTGTCCATTGGCTTGTATTGTCTATTGGCTTGTATTGTCCATTGGCTTGTATTGTCTATTGGCTTGTATTGTCCCCTGACTTGTATTGTCCATTGGCTTATATTGTCCCCTGACTTGTATTGTCCATTGGCTTGTATTGTCTATTGGCTTGTATTGTCCATTGGCTTGTATTCTCCTCTGACTTGTATTGTTCATTGGCTTGTATTGTTCATTGGATTGTATTGTTCATTGGCTTATATTGTCCCCTGACTTGTATTGTCCATTGGCTTGCATTGTTCATTGGATTGTATTCTCCTCTGACTTGTATTGTTCATTGGCTTGTATTGTTCATTGGCTTGTATTGTCCATTGACTTGTATTGTCCTCTGACTTGTATTGTCCATTGGCTTGCATTGTCCATTGGCTTGTATTGTCCATTGGCTTGTATTGTCCTCTGACTTGTATTGTCCATTGGCTTGTGTTCTCCTCTGACTTGTATTGTCCATTGGCTTGTATTGTCCATTGGCTTGTATTGTCCTCTGACTTGTATTGTCCATTGGCTTGTGTTCTCCTCTGACTTGTATTGTCCATTGGCTTGTATTGTTCATTGGCTTGTATTGTCCTCTGACTTGTATTGTCCATTGGCTTGTATTGTCCTCTGACTTGTATTGTCCATTGGCTTGTATTGTCCATTGGCTTGTATTGTCCCCTGACTTGTATTGTCCTCTGACTTGTATTGTCCATTGGCTTGTGTTCTCCTCTGACTTGTATTGTCCATTGGCTTGTATTGTTCATTGGCTTGTATTGTCCATTGGCTTGTATTGTCCACTGCCTTGTATTGTCCATTGGCTTGTATTGTTCATTGCCTTGTATTGTCCATTGGCTTGTATTGTCCATTGGCTTGTATTGTCCATTGGCTTGTATTGTCCATTGGCTTGTATTGTCCATTGGCTTGTATTGTCCATTGGCTTGTATTGTCCATTGGCTTGTATTGTCCATTGGCTTGTATTGTCCATTGGCTTGTATTGTCCATTGGCTTGTATTGTCCATTGGCTTGTATTGTCCATTGGCTTGTATTGTCCATTGGCTTGTATTGTCCATTGGCTTGTATTGTCCATTGGCTTGTATTGTCCATTGGCTTGTATTGTCCACTGCCTTGTATTGTCCATTGGCTTGTATTGTTCATTGCCTTGTATTGTCCATTGGCTTGTATTGTCCATTGGCTTGTATTGTCCATTGGCTTGTATTTTCCATTGGCTTGTATTGTCCATTGGCTTTTATTGTCCATTGGCTTGTATTGTCCATTGCCTTGTATTGTCCATTGGCTTGTATTGTCCATTGGCTTGTATTGTCCATTGGCTTGTATTGTTCATTGCCTTGTATTGTCCATTGGCTTGTATTGTTCATTGCCTTGTATTGTCCATTGGCTTGTATTGTCCATTGCCTTGTATTGTCCATTGGCTTGTATTGTCCATTGGCTTGTATTGTCCATTGGCTTGTATTGTCCATTGGCTTGTATTGTCCTCTGGCTTGTATTGTCCATTGCCTTGTATTGTCCATTGGCTTTTATTGTCCATTGCCTTGTATTGTCCATTTTGTATTGTTGCGTTTTGTATATTTATAGTGTTTCGAGCCTTAATTATGGATGAGACGTATTTTTTAAATGAATTTTATTAATTTTATTACTATTAATATTAATATCTAAGCAGCGGTGGTTTGGAGCCGGTTCGGCTAGGTTCGTGCGAAATATGCCTAAAATCAAGTAGGTCTACTAATTTCAAAAAAAATCAAACTATTTTCTATTGAAAAAAATGTCCGTTTCTACAAATTTTTATATAAATTGCATAAATATTACTTTACAGTTTAGCACTGCTGCGTCAATAATAAAAATTTAATTAAATTTTGCTTATTTGTTGCTTATTTGTTTGCCTATTTATTTTTGCTTATTTGTTTATGAACTAAAAAGACAATTCTAAAGACTTCTTACGAAACAAAAAAGAAATAGAAAAACCTGCTCTATTTGGCTTCAAACACTTAAAAATGCCTTGGCGGATGGACCCGAAACTCCGCTGAATGAGCTTCGTGGGGCCAGATCCCCTAATCGTAATTTGACAGACTGTGGCGGTGACCGATATGACATCAGGGGACATACTAACTGCGAACCATTTGTTACGAATTTGGCAATACACCGCTGTAACTAAGCCATTCTATATCAAGAAAGTTGTGTAAGACTTAATGATTTAAATAAAGTTTGTTACCCGAGTCTCCATAAGGAAATGTTTTCTTTAACCCGCCCCCCCCCCCCCCACACACACACACACAAATGTACATTTTTTTAAATGAATGCGTGAAGAAGCTGAGCAATAAGCTTTGTTGGATACGTTTACTTCGCGTTTACGTTAAAATCATAAAATATAAGTAAATTTAGAAGTTAAATGTTGGCGTTGGAAATACTATGCGAGGTTGAACATTGTTCATAGATATTCCCTGTATTGAGTGAAACAAGAATACGTTTGATCAAAATCGGAACAAATGTCAAAAAAAAGACAAACATCTTTTTAAGGGAGGGTGGGGATGAATTCCACTGACATAAAAGGTGTCAGCAATTAATTTGTTCAAAAAAATAATCCGATAAAAACAAAAAATAAATAAATAAAAGTAACCTTTTTTTTTTTACACTTTTGATTGATGAAAAAATCAAATTAAGACTAAAGAGTTTTAAGATGTCGCAACGCTAAAAACAAACTAAGCTTATAATATAAATCAGCTGCTGATGCCTGTGGTGAACTTTGTAACTGAACTAAAAATAATCCCTACCTTCTTCTTTTGTTGCTGCTGTTGTTCTTTGGTGTGGTTCTTGACATGTTTCCGCAGGGAGCTGGGATCCGTGTAACGTTTGAGACACCCTGGAACCGCGCATGCGTAGGGTTTCTGGCGAGGAAAAAATCTTGTCATGATTTTTTTATCTTTTCCTCTTCAAGAATATTAAGAAAACTCATTCTAATACAGCGGTTCTCAACCTGCGGGTCTTGACCCCTTTGTGGGGTCGAACGACCCTTACACAGGGGTCGCCTAAGACCATCGGAAAACGTATATTTATGAAGTGGCTACGAAAATAATTGTATGGTCGGGGATCACCGCAACAA
Organism: Omphiscola glabra; assembly: GCA_964017045.1. Classification (NCBI taxonomy): domain Eukaryota; kingdom Metazoa; phylum Mollusca; class Gastropoda; family Lymnaeidae; genus Omphiscola; species Omphiscola glabra. The sequence continues at coordinate 39,077,721 of OZ024796.1, forward strand.
AAGGAACTGTTTTAAAGGGTCGCGGCATTAGGAAGGTTGAGAACCACTGTTCTAACATTTACTTAAATCAAAGTTAATCGTAAGAATGGTTCTTAATCTAACACAAAGGATAGAAAGTCGATAATGTTTTACTTAAATACGGCCCCTCACCGTGTCCACGTGAGTCCTCTGGTGTTTGGCTCTGTCTGACGAGTTGCTGAAAGCTTTCTGACAGCCAGGGTGTTGACAGAGGTAGGGACGCTCGCCCGTATGACTCCTCAGGTGTATCTTGAGGTTCTCAAGCCTCGAGAATGCCTTGGGGCAGCCCTCAAACTGCGAATGGAGATACACCCCCAGGTGTATAAATCATGGTTAACCGATGAGTGGCACTGGGTATGATGATGGGAGACCTGTGGTTAGGTCGTCCAGTTCATATCACGGGTCGGTATTTCAGGAGAGGACGTGAAGAAATGCAAATAAAGTTTAAGAGATGATGTTTTGCTTTACAAGTTCCCCACTTCACAAATGTAAATAAACTGCAAATACTTTCTGCGATATTGACGTGGATTTTTTTTTTTTTTAAATCCTTGCTATTAACTTCGCTTTTGTGTGTTTATGGCGAGATCTTCGTACGGCTAATTGACCCACTTCCCGTCAACCTGTCGAGTTGAAACTTGGCACATAGACTCGTTGCCGATGACAAAAACATTCTCTCAAATTTTCAGCACCACCCCTAACACCCCCCCCCCCCCCCAAAAATAAGATCTTTCCTGTTTTCGCGGAGAAGATGAATGAGATATGATAACACTGACTTCACGAAAATAAAATTCCCGATAACTGCGCTAAATGAGATTCTTCTTTACAATAGAAAAGTCATCGAGGTGGCTTTAAGTACATTGCCATATTACCGACTAATACGAAGTCTATAAATGAAAATTCCAGTTTTATATTATCTAACACATAGATTTGATATGCACTGTTATTACAATTAATCGGAGTCTAAGAAAATTGCGTGCTACAAGTAGGGGCAATAACTCGTGTTATGTAGGTTGCTGAATGGGGCAAATAAACTAGTCTTTGACATTGTATCCCTAATTAGGGTGAACGAATTTGAGAGGGCTGCATGTTAAAATGCAAGATCCCCTCTCTCAAACTTTTTTTTTTTTTTAAACAAAAGAGGGTGGCGGCGGTAACCTCGAAATTCTCTCATTGACTACCGCTGCCGCCCTTTTGGGTTGACGTAGCGTTTAATTTTATTTTTACTTAAATTTTATTTTACATTTACATTTAACACATTTTTTTTTTTTTTTTTTTTTTTTTTTTGTACATATGAAATAATTGAAAATGGAAAGAAGGGATTTTTTTTTGTACATATGAAATAATTGAAAATGGAAAGAAGGGATTTTTTTTGTACATATGAAATAATTGAAAATGGAAAGAAGAGATTTTTTTTTTGTACATATGAAATAATTGAAAATGGAAAGAAGAGATTTTTTTTTTGTACATATGAAATAATTGAAAATGGAAAGAAGAGATTTTTTTTTTTTTTTGAAAAATGTTTTGATGATGTGGACAATGGCGGAGTTAGGACAAATGAACATTTAATGTTATTTATTATAGTGGAATGTGTGAAGCCCCGTGGAGTGAAATGTGGAAATGATTGGGACGATAAGTGGCATGGTGTGAAATGGCAGATAAAAACAAAAAGGATGATATGAAAAATGAAACGATGATGGCTTCCTCCCTTTTGACTTTTCCGTGTCCTTGGTTGACGTTTCTTTTCTGTAAGGAAAATATGACATTTTGAGCGTAGACACTGTCCAGGGTCCTTGACGCCGTTTTATTTACATACATATATATATATAAATATTTATTTACAAATTCTACATTTAACAAACATGTGTCAGGGGATAGGGAACAGGAGATGGGAGGGGAGGATGGAGGGAGGGGAGGGTGGTAGGGGAAGGGGTTATATCATAGTAATGTTTTGTTTTAGTTGGATGTTTAAGTTTAAATTAGTCTTAATTTAGTAGGATTTGATTTTTTAGAGTTGATCTATTAGGGTTTGTATTTTTGCTCTAAATAAAGTTTCTAGCAATGTTTCTGTGTTCACGTGTTTGTGAAACCTGGCGTTTTGTCTGCACTGCCAAATGTGTTGTCTGTATTCAGCCAACAGTCGGAGACTGATTACATGTTGAGTTTTATTAATAGATTTAGGGATAGTGTTTAATGTAATCGATTTATCTATATTTATCGAGTGGGTTGTTCCTGCTTTTAGGAGTAGTGTTAGTGTGGCTTTAGCTGTTTGTATTACTTTACAAGACTTTTCGTAGCAGATTGATCATAAAAAAATGACCCCATTTTTCGTCCCGCAGCAGCAACTCCGACGCCTGACCTATCCAATATCACAAAATTAAGTTTATGTTCTTACCTTCAAGAGCATTACTACCCCTAAATACACTAGCCTACAGGTTACAATAGTTACATGTCGTGTTTTATATTTGGTCCATCTCACTTAACTTGTTAGAAAAATTCGAGGCGGGAAAAATTAAATAGAATCTCGCACACTTGAGATAAAGAATTTCGGTATCTGGAAGAAAAAATTGTGAGTGTCCTCCAGTGGCGGATCTAGAAAAAAATAATATTGCGGGGAAGTTGTTTTTTTCCCCTTGTGGGTGTGAGGGGGGAGGGGGGGGTTAACAAGATAACCACGAGAAAGCTATACTTATAGCACTTTAATAAAACTGTTTTAAATATATATCAATTATGTTTTGAAAAACGATGGAATTGTTGTTGCTCTTTTTCGGCCGGGGAGGGGGTAGAGGTAGGGGGGAGCTTCACATCTGGGCTATTGACCCAGATCCGCCTCTGGTTTAAGCAACAATCGTTTAAGTAACTCGTGATTGGAGGTTGAACACATCATGTTTTTTGTCCAAAAAAAGAAACCAAAGGAAGATAAGAACCCAAAAAAACTGTCAATTTTGAACTGAGGAATTTTTTTTATATAGAGAGCGCAATTCATTTCTGTCACCTTATTGCCAGATTTTCACACCTTCTGGAGTGAACCCTTAATTGAAATCCTAGCGACTGTAAAGGTGGTGATATCGGTCCCCTTGAGTAAATCACCGCGCGTAGCGTGCACCTGGTTCCTGTTGTGTATCCAGATTAAAAAAAAACGGTAGGATAAGGGTTAATAACAAGCGTTGTATAACTTTATCGTAGACAAGTCGTGTTGACTAAAGGAACAGCCAGGTTTCGAAATGAAACTTTTGTTTTTAAACGTTAGAGGACTTTAGTGATTTAGAAGTCGCTTTTTATTAATGTTTTGTCCAAAATCGCCTTGATGTTGTCGTCGAAGACATCCATTTTTTACATAAGTTGAATGTCTTAATTTGTCACTCGTTGGTTGTCAACATTCAGCGAGCTCTACGACTTTCATCCGGGTCTCTTTCGTGAAAAAGTGAACTAAAATTATTGATCTTATATTTTTGACCTCTATATTTCAAGGCGTATATTAAATGGTTTCTTGAGCTTCCCGGTGTAAAATGCCCATGTTTTTCCTGCTGCTTCTGTTCCCCAGGCTGCCCCTCTTGCCCAAGCTGCCCCTGTTGCTCCTGTTGCCCCGGTGATGGGGATATCAATGATTTATAGAATAGTTTGTCTACCGATCGTCCAGAGGTTATGCAAGTTTGAGCCTACCATTGGACAAATAACAGACTGAATTTTTTTTTTAATCTAAAAACAAAAAAATGTTTGAAATAGTTCTTTAAATACGACGCTACGACCGTTTTTATATATTTGTCTACCGATCGTCCAGAGGTTATGCAAGTTTGAGCCTACCATTGGACAAATAACAGACTGAATTTTTTTTTAAATCTAAAAACAAAAAAATGTTTGAAATAGTTCTTTAAATACGACGCTACGACCGTTTTTATATGTTTGCCAATCAATAAATGCTATACCAACAACGTTCGTAACAGCTGAGGTTAATTCTTGGCTGCATGTAGAGCTGAGTGTTTGATTTCCCTCCCCTTGTTCCAGATTTACTGGAAGTAGTAGCCAAGAAATAGCTCCAAACAACCTTCAAAACCATTTCCATTTTTTTTAAAAATACTCCAGCAATAGTTTAAACTTCAAACGAACCGATTATGTTTTCAATACTAAATTTTAATTTGTATTTTTAAATATTATTATTTGTTTTTTTTTTTAAAGCAATAAACTATAACAGCGGTGCCAATTAAAGTTCACGGGGCCTTTGTCCCGGGACAAATCCCGACTGCGATAATTGTTCAGTGACGTCAATGGCCTATCGTTATTGCTACTTTCCTCCGCCTATTATCAAGCTTATCTTAGACCTCCCCCACCGACAGCTCCAAGTCCACGGATAGTATTTGCTACATAAAGATCTTATCGAATGTCTCCAGAGTTATCTCGCCCGCTTTTCTTCTGTAAGCCGACACTTATTATAAACAGTCAAAAAATCCAATACACATACATATATACTTAAGTACAGTCGGCCTATTATCTTACCAACAACAAAAAATTTCTGAAAGTTTGTTCATTTCATTTTATATATATATATATATATATATATATATATACATATATATATAAAATTTGAAGCTCGTGCGTCACTGGCCTATATCAGTACGTCTGGTAGACATAGAGCCTAGTCACGGAGAGTTAATAGGAAAACAGGCTCAACATTTGCAGGACGGAACAAAACATTAATATGGTACACGAAAATCCGCGCGTGGAGTACATGCATTAAAAAGATATTAATTTCCGTGACTTCGTTTTTTTTTTAAATTGATTGATATCTTGTTGAGCACGAGGAAGGAACAAATGGAAATTATGCTAATGACAACGTAAATTTGAGTCAACGTTAAGATGCTGCAATAAATCCACCACCACCTTCTCAAAAATCTATTACGACTGCAGCTCTGTATTAAAAACATCCTATTTTTAAAACAAACAAACAAAAAATATGTGAGAGACCTATTGCCATTATTTGTCATATACCAAAGTGCAGGTAAACTCGTATGCAAATAGTCAAAGTACGTGATCTATCTTCTCGTGTGTAATTAGCAAGAGTACGTGATCTATCTTCTCGTGTGTAATTAGTCAGATACGTGATCTATCTTCTCGTGTGTAATTAGCCAGAGTACGTGATCTATCTACTCGTGTGTAATTAGCCAGAGTACGTGATCTATCTTCTCGTGTGTAATTAGCCAGAGTACATGATCGATCTTATCGTGTGTAATTAGTCAAAGTACGTGATCTATCTTCTCGTATGTAATTAGTCAAAGTACGTGATCTATCTTCTCGTATGTAATTAGTCAAAGTACGTGATCTATCTTCTCGTATGTAATTAGTCAAAGTACGTGATCTATCTTCTCGTATGTAATTAGTCAAAGTACGTGATCTATCTTCTCGTATGTAATTATTCAAAGTATGTGATCTATCTTCTCGTATGTATTAGTCAAAGTACGTGATCTATCTTCTCGTATGTAATTAGTCAAAGTACGTGATCTATCTTCTCGTATGTATTAGTCAAAGTACATGATCTATCTTCTCGTATGTAATTAGTCAAAGTACGTGATCTATCTTCTCGTATGTAATTAGTCAAAGTACGTGATCTATCTTCTCGTATGTATTAGTCAAAGTACGTGATCTATCTTCTCGTATGTAATTAGTCAAAGTACGTGATCTATCTTCTCGTATATAATTAGTCAAAGTATTTGATCTATCATCTCGTATGTAATTAGTCAAAGTACGTGATCTATCTTATCGTATGTATTAGTCAAAGTACGTGATCTATCTTCTCGTATGTAATTAGTCAAAGTACGTGATATATCTTCTCGTATGTATTAGTCAAAGTACGTGATCTATCTTCTCGTATGTAATTAGTCAAAGTACATGATCTATATTCTCGTATGTAATTAGTCAAAGTACGTGATCTATCTTCTCGTATGTAATTAGTCAAAGTACGTGATCTATCTTCTCGTATGTAATTAGTCAAAGTACGTGATCTATCTTCTTGTATGTAATTAGTCAAAGTACGTGATCTATCTTCTCGTATGTAATTAGTCAAAGTACGTGATCTATCTGCTCGTATGTAATTAGTCAAAGTACGTGATCTATCTTCTCGTATGTATTAGTCAAAGTACGTGATCTATCTTCTCGTATGTAATTAGTCAAAGTACGTGATCTATCTTCTCGTATGTAATTAGTCAAAGTACGTGATCTATCTTCTTGTATGTAATTAGTCAAAGTACGTGATCTATCTTCTCGTATGTAATTAGTCAAAGTACGTGATCTATCTTCTCGTATGTAATTAGTCAAAGTACGTGATCTATCTTCTCGTATGTATTAGTCAAAGTACGTGATCTATCTTCTCGTATGTAATTAGTCAAAGTACGTGATCTATCTTCTCGTATGTAATTAGTCAAAGTACGTGATCTATCTTCTTGTATGTAATTAGTCAAAGTACGTGATCTATCTTCTCGTATGTAATTAGTCAAAGTACGTGATCTATCTTCTCGTATGTAATTAGTCAAAGTACGTGATCTATCTTCTCGTATATAATAAGTCAAAGTACGTGATCTATCTTCTTGTATGTAATTAGTCAAAGTACGTGATCTATCTTATCGTATGTAATTAGTCAAAGTACGTGCTCTATCTTCTCGTATGTAATTAGTCAAAGTACGTGATCTATCTTCTCGTATGTATTAGTCACAGTACGTGATCTATCTTCTGGTGTTGACGGGAATATCTCAATGCACGGTTACCGATCCGCGAAGTCCAAAGACGTAATTTCAGCGCGTGGAGTACATAGATATTTTATTTAAAAGGAAAGTAATGCAACCCCCTACATTTAAGTGTAGTACTAAACCGAATCGTTTGGAAACTCACACAATGAATCAAGAATAATACTGTTAAGATGAATATGTGGGACATTGTCAAAACCAAAATACCCATACAGCCGGATTAAGCTTTCGTCATAAAACCTAAGAATGGATAATATACAGGGCGCTAGAGTTTGAGAGTCCCCGCCGCACTGTATGAACAAGTGGAGCTATTGAACCGGGGAATTGAAACTGCTTTACCGGCCAAAGCTGTAATTTATTACAGATTTAATCTCTAAAGGTCGCCTTATAGGAGAGTTTCCGAGCCTCGCATTCGGTTCCTTAGCCGCCGCTCCGAGCCCCCAAGATTATACAAGACGGGATAAAAACTCTTTTCGGAACTTTTCCAGCAGGTCGAACCAAGACTGTGACCGGTGTATCGATCAAATCGTTGGTTAATCCCTGTCACAGCCATTGATTGGCGACAGCCCCCCTCCTCTCTCGTCCCGTCTCTCGCCTAGCAACAACAGGTGGCGACGGCGGGGCTGCACAAAATGACAATTTTTTTTTGGGGGGGGGGGGGGGGGGAGTGTGTGTGTGTGTGGGGGGGGGGGGTCTTTCGCAAAGGCAGATGTCATAGATATTGAGCAAACATGTCGTTTCTTCGTGTCCCACAACAATGGGTGTTTGGGGGGCTGATTTACAGACTTGCATTTACAAAAGGCACAAGAAAATTCTGTCATCGTGTTGTTGTTTATATGTTTGATAAAACCGTGGCAGATGTTCAATTACCCCATTAAAGGACTCTTCAAAATTGTTGACTGTGTTATACATCGCTCTTGTTAATATTATCATATCGACTTTTAAATACAACATGGGTGTATGGTCAGTTCAACTTGAAAACTTGAATTTTTAAATTATTTTTTTGTTTGGGGTGGACATGAAACACATAACTGACTCCGATTATTTGTTTTCATTGGTAAAAAAATCTGCGAACTTATTTTTCAGCTAAACTCTGACCTTTCGTTTCTAACAATAACATAGAGCGCTTCCTGATATGAATCTTATTTTGACATTATTCAGGTCTTCAAAAACATACGTTTTATTTTTTTTTATTTAATGGTATCTTTTGTTTATTATTTTATTGTGAGCTGAAGAAGCCGTCTTGCCGAAAATATCCGTTTCATGGTCAAGTCTGTTGCTTTGTTTCGACATAATATATTGTTAAACTTTTTATTTATACGATCAAGAAAAGCATATGTTTAAATTACTATCTTTGATGTTTGTGTCGTATGTCAAAGGGGTTTGCTTTGACAACGCAAAAACATGTACATATATTTTTTTTCCATTCTGATGTTCAAGATCAAAGTTCATGTTGCTTTTGAAAAAATAAGTTGAAGTGTGGGAATTACAGTTATGGAGTTAGGGCCAAACATTGGGTCAAGTTATGATTGGTCTGGATTTGAATGTATTATTTACAGCATGACTGCCAAGTACTAGAGTCCCATACAGAGCCGTGACTGCCAAGTACGAGAGTGCCATACAGAGCCATGAATGCAAATTAGTAGAGTGCCATACAGAGCCATGACTGCCAAGTACTAGAGTGCCATACAGAGCCATGACTGCCAAGTATTAGAGTGCCATACAGAGCCATGACGGCCAAGTACGAGAGTGCCATACAGAGCCATGGCAGTCAAATACTATAGTGCCATACAGAGCCTTGACTGCCAAGTACGAGAGTGTCATACAGAGCCCTGACTGCCAAGTATTAGAGTGCCATAAAGAGCCATCACTGCCAAGTGCTAGAGTGCCACACAGAGCCGTCGAACTTCATGTTGAACGTCCTACTGTGTGTCTTGTCGTGTGTCTTATACTGTACTATGCCTTTCGGTCGTACTGTTGGTCGTCCTATTGGATCCTATAGTGTTTTCTATCTTTCGTCATATTCTGTAATCTATACCTCTATTTATAAGAGTTCTGTACGTCTTCATATTCTTTAATCTACAGATATGTTATAAGATTTCTATTTTTCGTCATATTCTGTAATCTATACCTCTAGTTATAAGATTTCTATTTTTCGTCATATTCTGTAATCTATACCTCTAGTTATAAGATTTCTATCTTTCGTCATATTCTGTAATCTATACCTCTAGTTATAAGATTTCTATTTTTCGTCATATTCTGTAATCTATACCTCTAGTTATAAGATTTATGTCCCATTCTAAAGGCCTACAACCGTCACCCAAAACGAATGACTAAATCAGGAACCGTCTCCTGTGCCTACAGAATGAGTTGACATGTCACAAATTATTGTATAATATGAACAAAGAACGCAGCAGAGCTTGGAAATCTTAGCTTTCATTTGTCGTTGGAAGTAAACATTCTTTTTTTTTCGCTTTCTCTCTCTCCCCCTGTTCAATGAGCCTCACACACACACTTCAAAACACACGAAAAACGTTCTAGTTCTAGGATTCCTTGGACCAACATTTCAGACATTTCATAGCTCGGCGTGACTTTAGATATGAGAGCATGTTTATTTTACGCACAAATACGGGATCAATATCACTCGGCTGCACGGTGAAGAGCTGATCCTATTTGTGGCGAAGTCAAGGGGCTCCGGCCATACTATGAATTCAAAGGGAGATTTTTATTGTTCGGTGTGAGGGGGGAAAAAATTCCCAAAGGGAAAGTTCATTAATGTTAATGTGTCATTGCGTTTTTCACTGTAAAAAAATGAGAGATCATTTGGGTTCAATAATTTGCCCGCTTAATTCACATTCTATGCTGTCTTTTTCTCAACTTAAGGCATTTTCCCCTTCACCATGCAATCAAGTGTGATTTATTCCTAAAAGAACGAAATCGGTCTTTCACGGGGTAGGTTTTTAGATCGATACAGGATCTGAAGTATAACAAAGAGTCCTTTGTCCGTAGGTTAATATATGAACTCAAACGCATTATCAAGGTTAGGTCCCTAATACAGCATTTATATAATGTATAATCTATATTTATATACATATCATTATAAGGCAAAAATATAGAAATTTAGGTTAAAAGCTTTTAAAATCAAGTTATTTATAGACAATATGACATCACAGTTTAAAAAAAAAAAGTTTCACGAGATTTCATTGCAGTCTGTTTCACGAACCCAGTGGTTCCCAAAATACGCGCCATGTCGCCCTTGGGCCGCATTGCCCTCGGGCGGGGCCATGAGAAGGGGGCACTCGCCCCGTGTGCGGATAGGTCTTTACTAGTGACATAAACTTAAAGCCCATGCACTTCACAAAGACAAGGGGCGTCGAAAAACGTCTTTTTACTCGGCACTGAGGAATGCCTTTTTCAGAATGCGCCCAGGGCCTCCATTTTCGTCGACGCGGCCCTGCCTACAGTTGCCCCGGCCTTTCTCACAAGGCCACCGTGAAGTATGTCATGCGCCAACAGTAACTCACTTGAGTAGACAAGAATTTAAAAATCTTAACTTTGGCAATGACGATAGGAATTGAGAAAAATCTAGGAGCCACTGGCGTGGCCAAACAAAATACGTCACAGGCGCGTGGAGCATACGATAAACTAAATGTTGCTATTACTACAACTACAGAGGAGGCCTACTATAACTACAGAGGAGGCCTACTATAACTACAGAGGAGGCCTACTATAACTACAGAGGAGGCCTAGTACTAAGGCGATATCTAATGATTTCACTTTTGAAAAACACAAGGCAACATTATCACGTCAATTGCTACACAACTTTGCGTAATATTTCAGGAAAATTATGCTTACGTGGTACTAAATTAAACAATTGAATCAAAATTATGGGTCCGCCCCGGGCGGCAAATTTTTTATATATAAGGAAGAGTGGCATTTTCGGTCAACTGCATAGGTTTTTTTCCGTGGGGGCGGTGGGGGGGCGCCGCAGCAAAAATCTTGGCCCACTCTAGACGGCACTGACCCCCACTACGCCGCTGAGTGGATTCATTTGATATACGGAGCCGAGAATTCCCGACAAACGTTTACGTCAAAAAAATGTGTATATCCGAAAGAGAAACCGAGCAGCAGAGCCGTGAACCGAATTATTTCAATAAAGGAATTTATCGAAGTCACTACAAATAGATTACGAACTTTGACACGAGACGTTGGACGGTCGGCGTCTCCCTAATCCTGAAGAACGGGTGCTAATAAATCGCTTAGCCGAATCGATATGTTCTCGATCTTGTGATTAACATAATTTTTTTTATTTTAGAGTTAAACATCCTTTTCAATTAAAGTGTGTTTGTGGTTATTTTTTTAACTCAAACTATTAATTATTTAAATGGTGCATGTTTTATTTAATTTTTTTTGGTGCCGCATTTTCTTAAGACGGCGGTCCTCAACCTGTGGGTGGCGACCCCTTTGAGGGGTCGAACAACCCTTACACAGGAGTCGCCTAAGACCGTCGGAAAACACATATTTATGAAGTAGCAACGAAAATAATTTTATGGTTTAGGGGTCACAGCAACATGAGGCACTTTATGAAAGGGTCGAGGCATTAGGAAGGCTGAGGACCACTGCCTTAAGAGTTTAGAGATTTGATGTTTCATACTATTATGTCAACCATGTTGGTTTATATTTTATTCAATTTTTTCCCTCAATTAAAGTCGAAGGTTATGTGGGGAGAGAAAAACACAACCATTTTGTTAATATTTGTTTCCGTGTTATTAGCAAACGAATGTCTTCGGAGATTTTTAAGACTTTCAAGCCGAAATGGAAGCCATAGAGATTTTACACAAAATTCAAATTTATGTAGAAATCAATATTTTTACAACATTCACCTAAGACACGAAGAAGACTTACTTAAAAGCCCTTTTTCGGTTAGCGTGACTTTGAGATGGCCGAATAAGGAGTTTTATACAAGCTGTTTAAATTATTTATTTTATTAATTTTGTTTTTGATGGCATCTGTCCATCACAATGTGACGATGGTGTAGACATCTCAGGACGAAATCCACAAGGCCTGGGATTATTCTTCTAGCTCAGCAGTGCTCAGCCTGTGGTTCGCGACCCCTTTGGGTGCACCGAACCACCCTTTCCCAGGGGTAGCCTAAGACATCAGAAAACAGATGTACTCGACAGTTATGAATCAGCAAAAAGAATAATTTTGTGATTGGTGGTCGCCACAACATGAGGGACTGTATTAAAGGGTCGCGGCATTAGAAAGTTTGAGAAGCACTGTTCTAGCTGGTTCCCAGCAGCAAATCGCCTCTCTCCAGGACGCTGGATAACCCAAGGGAGCATCATGTGGATGATACAGCCTGGAATCAGTGGCATCGCAGGAGCTGTCGGAATGTTTCATTGCGCCAATGCTATCCGCCTACGGGACTCCATTTCGAGTTTGCATTTAGAGTTTCCTTCTCTTAGATGAGTTGCCATCCAAGGTATGATAAAACAGGACAAAGTATTACGTTGTTTTATATGCAGTTAAGTGCACATCCTCTAGTATTACACTAGATATATTGTCACTCGGCAACCAAAATATACTTTGGAATACTCCGCGGACTTGTAGATAATAGAAAAGTTTTCTTTAACAAAAAAATTGAAGTTTTTTTTTCCATTACCGTGTTAAACAGTACGAACAAAAAAAAACAATACCCAACTACCAATACCCACCCAACCAGCAACATCCACCCACCAATACTCTCGCCACAATACCCACCCACCAGTACCAACCCACCAATACCCGCCCGCCATATCCGGTCACCAATACCCGCCCACCAGTACTCACCCGCCATACCCAACCACCAATACCCGCCCGCCATACCCGGTCACCAATACCCGCCTACCAATACCCGCCCGCCAATACCCGCCCACCAATATCCGCCCACTAGTACCCGCCCACCAACACCCACCCAAGCACCGAAACTGGCTAAACATGCCCGCCGTGGCAATTAATCGGACCGAACTAAACCAATAGATCGATACAGCGGGGCACTTTTCAACCTGCCACCCAGCATTCTGTGTCGACCTGTGACAAGGGCGTATCTTAATCGCAACATGCCCCCCCCCCTTATCGTGGCCTTATCTCAATGCCATGCGAATATGAGTGGGTTGTAGTTGTGGGTCCATTTTTTTTCCCTCTTCTTTATAACTTACACGGATCACGCCGTAAAGAAATGATTTCATTTATAATGTTATCATTCGTAAACTGGTGATATATGCCAATGTTATGGCCATGCTGATATAGATAACACTGTTATTAACAGTTTACATTTGAGGTTGAAATAAAATCAGTTAATTGTCCTTGTCGCGATACAATAGATTGCTGGAGCCCTTGCGTAAATGATCAATCATATCGTATTTAATATCAGGACGTTTTAGCTCAAATATGCATGTCCGCCTCACGATCTTTCCTGCACTGCAGTTTAAGATTTGAAATATAGTATCTTAAAAACGTATACTCTTACTCAACTTGTCTAAAAATAGATGTGAATAGGGCCAACATAAAACAAAACATTAGTTCATCAAATTTCATGCGATATCAGAAACTAGTTTTGGACATGTTCAATCATTTCAAAAAGGTAAAGTAAATTTAAAAAATAATTTGTTTTATGGTGTTAAAATTTCATGAATAACCTTTTTTGGGCCCTATATCCTTATAATCTCGAAGCCAGGCGATCGTCTATAAAAACTCTCAAGTACAAACTTTAACGAAGCCTCATTCGTAGCTTACCTTTCGTTTGAAAACATTAGACAACGATAAGCAGAACAATAAATAGCTTTTTAACACAACGTTCGTTTTTTAAAATAATTATTTTTTATTTATTATAATAAAATGTTCGGGTTTTTTTTTTTTAAACACACTTCCGAACTGTTGTTAAACTGGAAATCTTATTTGTTATGCCACCACCTTGTCCCCCCTCACACACACACTTTTTTCGATTGAAATTTCACATTTCATCCAATAACATTATTTTCCATATCTGTGCGTTATCATAAATCATGAGTTATTTCATGACTCATGAATTATTACATGAATCATGACGTATTACGCACAACAAAATGTTGATCTCGCTGCCCTACCACAGAAAAGTACGCTAAAGGTCAATGACCGCCGCTTTACTTCTGCTTCCTGAGTTCGTGTAAAAACAACACACGTGTGCATCTTTTCCATTTCCAGTAAACCTAATGTGACAGCCCAATTCTCCATCCCTCTCTCTCTCTCTCTCTCTCTGACTATCTCCCTCTTTCTCTCGCTCTCTCGCTCGCTCTCAATCTTTAACCCCCCCCCCCCAAATCTTTCTCTCACTGCTCATCTGTTTATCATTGTCTTATCGCAATGTCTATTTGGGCGATGTCCTTATCAGGCCACATAACAACTGGTGCTCTATTTTGTTTAATGATGAACAAATCCGTTAGGGCAAAAGCGTCGAGACCTTGCTAAATATAGTAACGATCAACAAATAAGCCGTCCTTTGCTCTTCTTGTGAGGAAACTGTATCTTACTATTAAATTAAGTTAAGCTGTTACAACGGGAGTGGGCAAACTGTGCGCCGCGGGCCACATACAGCCCGCTGAGATGCATAATGCGACCCGCAAGACTTTCTAAGAGCTGGGAATTGGATTAAAGTTTTTTTTTAATAAAATGTTCAAATTTTCACATGAATTTCTTTAGAAACCTTCAAAATTTAAAAAAAAAAAAAAATGCAATGCAAAAGTATCAAACTGTAGAAATAATAATAATCACAGAAGAACATTTTTTTAATGATTAAATTGCCTATATGCGAACTGAAATGGGACTGATTTGTCGAAGCCCACCTTCAATTATGTAATTATGATATACCTGGAAAGCTCTGAAATACACTGGCAAGGCCCACACGCCCCCTTGATACAATAAGCCTTGAAAAGGGCTTCTAACTGAACAACCCCCTAAAAACAAAGTTTTTGTATAAATCATGTAGTTTGCATTTATAAAATTTACGTGATTCATCATTTATTAAGGACCGGTCATGTAAATAGGTCAACTTCTGGTGAAAACACGTTTACATATTGCCTTCGTTTTCCCCTCCAAAAATATACATTTTATTTTTACCGCACACAAAATACAAAGCTCGTAGCAACATCTACACACTTAATCTCCACACCAAAAACACGCAACCAGGTAACAAATCATATTTCATTCACCCTACCCTTGAAAAACAGAAAGATCTGACTCTTGAGGGGTGGAACTGAAATTTTGAAAGAATGTGTTGTCATGGGCAGTGTGCCAAGTTTCAGCTCGATGGGATGACGGGAAGTGGGTCAATTAGCAGTCCAAGGATTTTGCTCTAAACACACGAACAGAAGCAAAGTTAATATAAAGAATTTTTAACAAAATAGTAGCACTGTTATTCTACGGTCCATTTGGCAGTAAACAGCCCTGAAATCACTGTCTGTGTCGAAATAATGGCACCCTCCATTGCTCGACACGTGTGTTGTAAAAAAAAAAGTAAGTTTATTTTTTCATTTTCGTTGTTTAAATTATTTACAATTAAGAAAATAATTTGTCTCATGTAATATATTGAGAAAAGAAATTCCATGCAGAAGGGTAGTAAGTAAGGCACTCTATGGAACCAAAGGATTCGAATTAAATGTATAGGAAACTTAAATGTGTTTTATTTTTTTATACAGACGCAATCAACCGTGGCACAAGAGTCACGTGGGACGACACAGTTTGATGCTACAAACTTGACGGATGTGTGAATACAGAGAAAGATTTTTAATAATAAAAACCTCTGGCTTTAAAAAAAAAATGTAAAAAAACTTTACAGTGAAACCCCACCATAACGTGACAATAACGTGTCGTGACATGGCTCCAAAATAAATTTATTTTCATTCGCACGTGATGTTTCTTCAAAGTAAGTAATCAAAAATTGGTATAGAATATATATATATATATTCTAGTACAATAAAAATAAAAATCACCAAAAATAGCCCAATTTCAACCAAACATAGCTAACTGAAAACAAGATATTAAAAATTCCGAAACAATCCATCTTTCCCACTTAAAAAAAAGAAATCCCAATGCCATTCGTACAAAGTCCCAAACTAACGCGATTCCACCATAAACGCCCGGGCCGAATGGCGTTGACCCCAATTATCGCGCTACAGCGGGGTTTAACCGTACTTGTTTTCTCAAAGAAAAGCATGCGCTTCTACGCACTGTGGCCGGAATGTAGGTCGTTGTATGCCAGCGATGTGCTGATGTTGTTTCAACGGGAGACCTGGTGTTGGTTTTGATAAGATGTCGGAAGGGGGTTAGAAGGCAATATTTTGTTTAGACCACGGGTAAATAAAAGAGCATCTGCGATGGGGAAACAGTTTTACAAAAGTGCAAAGTGATTCGTGATTAGCGGAATAGCAATGAAGCCAAGTCGTTGCAAAGCTCATTGGAGTATATAACAAGTTTCCAGTGCTTACATCGCCAGGAACAGAAGATGGAGCAGTTGAGTGGAGCGTCTGCTAAGGATTGTGGTTGTCTCCAAAGGGCTGTGAGGCATTGGCAAAAGGTTGTGGTGGTCTTCAAAGGGCTGTGGGGCATCGGAAAAGGGTGGTAATGGTCTTTAAAGGGCTGTGGGGCATTGGCAAAGGGTTGTGGTGGTCTTCAAAGGGCTGTGGGTCATCGGCAACGGGCGGTGGTGGTCTTCAAAGGGCTGTGGGGCATCGGAAAAGGGCTGTTGTGGTCTCCAAAGGGCTACGGGGCATTGGCAAAGGACTGTGGTGGTCTCCAAAGGACCGTAGTGCGTCTGCAAAGGGCTGTGGGGCATTGGCAAAGGGCTGTTGTGGTCTCCAGAGGGCTAAGGGACATTGGCAAAGGGCTGTGGTGGTCTCCAAAGGGCTACGGGACATTGACAAAGGGCTGTGGTGGTCTCCAAAGGGCTACGGGGCATTGGGAAGGGTTGTGGTGGTCTCCAAAGGGCTACGGGGCATTGACAAAGGGTTGTGGTGGTCTCCAAAGGGCTGTGGGGCATTGGCAAAGGGTTGTGGTGGTCTCCAAAGGGCTACGGGGCATTGACAAAGGGTTGTGGTGGTCTCCAAAGGGCTACGGGGCATTGGCAAAGGGCTGTGGTGGTCTCCAAAGGGTTGTGGGGCATTGGCAAAGGGTTGTGGGGTCTTCAAAGGGCCGTAGTGCGTCTGAAAAGGGCTGTGGGGCATTGGCAAAGGGTTGTGGGGGTCTTCAAAGGGCCGTAGTGCGTCTGCAAAGGGCTGTGGGACATTGGCTAAGGGCTGTGGGTCATTGGCAAAAGGCTGTGGGTCATTGGCAAAAGGCTGTGGGTCATTGGCAAAAGGCTGTGGGACATTGGCAAAGGGCTGTGGGTCATTGGCAAAGGGCTGTGGGTCATTGGCAAAGGGATGTGGGTCATTGGCAAAAGGCTGACGCATGATACATCGATTGGAACACCTGGGTTTTTTTAATGTAATCGACTATTAGACTATTATTCTTTTTGGAATACAGAATAATATAGTTTACAATCAAACCACTCACTAATTACTAAAATTCGTAGATGCACATACATTAAAAAATATCGATTGCTTCAATAAGTAGCAGTTTTTTCCCATCAAATATTAAAATATGATGCCCCATCATATATATATATATAAATGTATTGATTGTATTGAAAGATAGATCAGCCTTATACTTTAAAAAAAATACACTTAATGGATATATGTCAAAACAAATGACACCTTTTCATACGGATTTATTTTTAAAATATTGCGACACACCTGTGTAAAGTGAGGAAGACACACCAGTGCCTTGCAGTACACAAGTGCCTTGCGACACACCAGTGCCTTGCAGTACACCAGTGCCTTGCGACACACCAGTGCCTTGCAGTGCACCAGGGCCTTGCAGTACACAAGTGCCTTGCGACACACCTGTGCCTTGCAGTGCACCAGTGCCTTGCGACACACCAGTGCCTTGTAGTACACCCGTGCCTTGCAGTACACCGGTAGAAATAACGCCGATGTATAATTAACGTTTAGATTACTATATTTTTTCTTCATATTATTTTGTTGTAGATATTTACGAGAGCACAACTTGGCGTAAGGTCGATGAAGGCAAGAAGACTTAAAGACACAAGGGGGTCGTTCGCAAATTACTTCACGCAAAAAAATGACCTTTTAAGGACCCCCCCTCCCACCTGTCACTAAGTATTACAAATTCTCCCCCCCCCTTTAACCTACCGTTACGTCACACCTAAAAAAATCAAAACTTACATTAAATTTTCATAATTTTATTTTATTCTTTAACATTTTCCCATAATGGATTAAGATGTAGTATTATTAGAAATCTCTGATGGGAAACAACGAAGTCATCCACAAGCCGAAAGTAAAATGGTCACAATAGTTTTTGAGTCATTTTTCGATATGCGCAGAAGGTCTGCACGACTGAGTTTCATGGTACCTATAATACTTCAGGCAATTTCGACCTCAAATGAATGTTTCTAAAATTAATTGAACATAGATTTTTCAAAATGAGAAAATTTAAACAATTTTAAAAAATAATAAACCCCTGACGTAACAGAGTTTTACCCCCCCCCCCCCCGCTACAAAGTGTCAAAAATTCTCGACCTCCCACCCCTGAGCGTGACGTACTTTTCGAACGATCCCCAAGCCATTTCCCTAAATGTAGGGTAACAATGCATAATGCGGGTAGAGGTGGTTTGTTTGGTGGTTCGGGGAGGAGGGGATAGGGGAGGACAAACTCGCAATCAAAGGGACATAAACGAGCCTAATCCCGAAGTTTACGTCCCTTTTGTACTTCTTAGAAGCACGTACGTCATCGCACTATTGATAACGGGTGCGGGATCTAAATTTAGACCTAGAAATCTTCGATCACATGGGGGCAATCGAATTTAATAGCGATCGATCCGTGAATGCAATATTTCAGCCGTCTTCGGTCTCTAGCTGGACTATCCACAAGTTCTTTCATGGTTTTTCTCTCCCCACCAAATGGTGTTTTGACCTCAAGTCTCAACGCACATATAAAAAGTATTTAAAATTTTAAAAATTTGGAATAAAGGTCAGAGGATTTCGGCGATAAAATGTCGGGTTTGTCGGTATATGTTATGCTAATATGTGTGTAGAAAGTCGGGCGGGTTGAATAGATTCCTTAGCCAACCAACTAGAGGACAGCTTTTTTTATTTTTAAATTGATGTAGAGGGTTGGGGGTTTTAAGCCCTGAAACAAACCCAGCCCCTGAATTCGGAGACCACAGACCATATGGCACCGACAAAGTGGCACAGAAAAATAGCTATACTCTTAAAAGCCCTATACTATAATCTTAAAAGCTAACTCCAAAACATTTTTTTAATGAACCCCAATGTAATTTTTTAGGATCCATCCTTCATAAGGTATATTATTATTAATTATATTAAGCATTTCCAAGTTCTATAAATGCGGTGTGTTTACGTACTTCAGAGTGATGTGCCCTTGACACACCTTCTGGGATAGAATTGGATCGTCCTGGAATGGTCCCCAAATACAATATTTTCATTCCGCAATTATTTTTTTTCTTCTCGTTCTCATTACATGTAACTCCGTGCATCCGAGGAACCTTTTGAAAAGACACCGCAGTCTTTGTGACTCTGTGCAGCCGTGACACCCCAAGGACAAGACACCGCTGTCTTTGTGACTCCGTACAGCCGAGGCACCCAAGGACAAGACACCGCTGTCTTTGTGACTCCGTGCAGCCGAGGCACCCAAGGACAATACACCGCAGTCTTTGTGACTCCGTACAGCCGAGGCACCCAAGGACAAGACACCGCAGTCTTTGTGACTCCGTGCAGCCGAGGCACCCTTTGAAAAGACACCGCTGTCTTTGTGACTCCGTGCAGCCGAGGCACCCAAGGACAAGACACCGCAGTCTTTTTGACTCCGTGCAGCCGAGGCACCCTTTGAAAAGACACCGCTGTCTTTGTGACTCCGTGCAGCCGAGGAACCCAAGGACAAGACACCACAGTCTTTGTGACTCCGTGCAGCCGAGGTACCCAAGGACAAGACGCAGCCCTCCAATCAAAGTGACATAACTGACACCACCTTCGTTCGAATTTCTTACCGCGCATAAAATCCCTATCAATACCACGGGGAATTATGAGGAAGTTGGATCGCCAAGCTTTCAACGACATAAAAATCAACGTCATAAATTTCGACAATAACAGTCGTTTTCAGAGACGGTTAACATGTCAGGTAGCATTAAAAAATGTTGGCTATGCTTTGTTTATTTGTGAACAATCGTGTTGGGATGTTCTCAATGCTGCACCAAAATTAAAGTATTTAAAGGCTTTAAAATATTAGTTTTATTACAAGGTTTGGCAGGATTATTAGCACGGTCAATAAGACAGTGCTGAAGTAAACTTCTATTAGTGCTGTGCACCCATCTCTGCCATCTGCGAACGAACCCCCACCAACTATATGAGGGAAAAAAGACAACTCAATTTTGATTAATTCACGGGTCACCTGCATTCACGGCTCCGCAACCGGTTTGCCGCGGCACACTTGTCAGGTGCCCCGTGCAAAAGGCCGCCAGAAGCACAAAGTATATAAAGGCACATATAATAATATGTTATTTTTATTAGAACTGCGTTGGTACAAATGGACAATGGTCAGCCAATCAGCTGTCAAATATTACGTCATCAGACATGACTCGATCAGATCAGTGGTTCTCAACCTTCCTAATGACGCGACCCTTTAATAGAGTCCATCATGCTGTGGCGACCCCCAACCACAAAATTATTTTATCTGCTTCTTCATAACTGTTAGTATATGTGTTTTCCGATGGTCTTATGCGACCCCTGGGTAAGGGTCATCGACCCCCCCCCCCTAAAGGGTCACAATCCAATGTTGAGAACCGCTGGATTAGATGGAGAGACTTTTTTCTTTAAATAGATTTAAGAACATCGGAGCGCTGTGAGTATGCTAAAGTAGCATGGATTCAAGCGCTATATATATATATATAAGTATTCAATTAATCAAATTAGCGACGGTTCCAATATAGAGCAATACAGCGTAATTTGATACTCTCTAGCATAATTTACAAACCATATGAAGGTTATATACGTTATGTTATTTAGCATATTTTTACATGTTTGACTTTTGGTGCGCCGCGGAACTCTTGGAAAGTCATAACGTGGGCCGTGGAATTATTGGAAAGTCATAAGGTGTGCCGCGCAAGAACAAATCTTGCTGGGCTCTGATCTACAATATTTAAAAAAAATATTTTCACCCTCAAGTCTTCGTTCCATCTCACGACATTATTTCCTATTGGTATTGAAATCCTAGACATGATATTAAGCTGAAATCCTAGACATGATATTGTGCTGAAATCCTAGACGTGATATTGTGCTTAAATCATAGACATGATATCGTGCTGAAATCCTAGTCTTGATATCGTACTGAAATCCTAGACATGATATCATACTGAAATCCTAGACATGATATCGTACTGAAATCCTAGACATGATATTGTGCTGAAAGCTTGACATCGTGTTTATCGTTAGATTTTAATTCGCTTCATGGAACTGCAATAAAGAATGCATCTACTGCAATAAAGAATACATCTACTGCAATAAAGAATACATCTACTGCCATAAAGAATGCATCTACTGCAATAAAGAATACATCTACTGCAATAAAGAATACATCTACTGCAATAAAGAATACATCTACTGCAATAAAGAATACATCTACTGCCATAAAGAATACATCTACTGCAATAAAGAATGCATCTACTGCAATAAAGAATGCATCTACTGCAATAAAGAATGCATCTACTGCCATAAAGAATGCATCTACTGCAATAAAGAATGCATCTACTGCAATAAAGAATACATCTACTGCAATAAAGAATGCATCTACTGCCATAAAGAATGCATCTACTGCAATAAAGAATGCATCTACTGCCATAAAGAATGCATCTTCTGCCATAAAGAATGCATCTATGCAATAAAGAATGCATCTACTGCAATAAAGAATACATCTACTGCAATAAAGAATGCATCTTCTGCCATAAAGAATGCATCTACTGCAATAAAGAATACATCTACTGCAATAAAGAATACATCTACTGCAATAAAGAATGCATCTACTGCAATAAAGAATACATCTACTGCAATAAAGAATGCATCTTCTGCCATAAAGAATGCATCTACTGCAATAAAGAATACATCTACTGCAATAAAGAATACATCTACTGCAATAAAGAATGCATCTACTGCAATAAAGAATACATCTACTGCAATAAAGAATGCATCTTCTGCCATAAAGAATGCATCTACTGCAATAAAGAATACATCTACTGCAATAAAGAATACATCTACTGCAATAAAGAATACATCTACTGCAATAAAGAATGCATCTACTGCAATAAAGAATGCATCTACTGCAATAAAGAATACATCTACTGAGATGTTATTGTTTTTCGTTTGTAATCAAGTATTATTTAGGATTATCTTCAGACCTGTCGATCTCTTGAACACTGACCTGCAAGTATCTACTCCACATCGACTTTGAGAAGTGGTGACTTCGCGGTGGAATAAAAAAATATATAAAGGTAACAGAGGTGACTTCAGTCACGTGGCAAATATCCCACTTTGCTTAAGCCGTGATTTCAATTTTTTTTTTTTAAGTTTTATTCCGTAAACACTTTTGCAATATGTTTTTTTTTTTAATTTTTAATAAAATATGATCCGTTTAAAAGCTCTAGGGCAGCGGTTCTCAACATGTGGGTAGAACGATCTTTACGCAGAGGTCATCGAAGACTATCGGATAACACATATTTATGAAGTATAAACAAAATTAATTTTATGGTTGGGTGTCACCACAACATGAGGAACTGTAATAAAGGGCCGCGGCATTAGGAAGGCTGAGAACCACTGTTCTAGGGTGTGATATATAAGATATAACATAATACAAATAGATAATACATAATGGGGATGCTCTGCTGTGGCCGACTGAAATTTGATCGAATCTTTTTTTCAGTCCACACATTAAAATATTGTGTGTCACATTTCTCTTTGAACGCACCATCCTATATATATTTTTTAAACAAATAATGCGTTCGATCAAATTTCCGTAGATCAATTTTCCGTCGACGAAATTTCTTTCAAACAAATTTCCGGATACGGTGGCCAGCTACGGTTACGTTGGTTGTGTGTTTGAACACACGCATCAAATAGTTTACACGGATCTTCTCCTGTGGGCTCTTGCGTTGATCTGGTATATATTTTCTGTCACAAGTCATTTGCTGCCCTCTTGAATACAACTTCTCAGCTAAGTGCTATTTTGTAATACATTTTTAAAATTTTATTCGTTTTTTTCTGTTTGTTCGCTGGCGAAGGCTTCCTGTCGACACGTTCGTTGTTTTGCAGCGTTCCTTGTTTCAGGCTTAACCTTACTTTTTTCAGTAATTTCCTATTGTGCTAACCTGATTGCAGCCTCTCCCCTTATTACCCTTTCTAATTGTAGACCTCCAGAACAAAGACCATGCATGCAATCAATGAAAGCTCTGTGAATGGTTTAAAATCCCGGAAGTCCCTGAAGGTTTCTGATCTACTTGAATTGAACAAAACATTAACTTCCTTGATCACACGAGAAACAAAACACCTCGGTTGATATCAGGTTCAACGCACACATGTGTTTATAATTTTTTTCTATTTGTTTCTTTATATGTGTTTTTTAAATATTTGTTTTGTGGGGTAGTTTAGAAAGGAGAGGGCTTAATTATGTAATATATATTATATATATATTTTTAAACATCGCACCTATTTTTATATGTTTCGCATTTTCAAACTGTTAAAACCCTCATTGATTTTTATTTTTTTGTATCGGACCTCTGCATGGTGTGAAAAGATCACTCGAGTTTACAAAGAGGTGGTCGTTTCGAAGGACTTTATGATATCACAACATGAGTATTACACAATCTTTTATCGCTTTGACTTGTGACTGAGACGGGAAAGTTATTTGGGTAATGCAACAGTTTACAAGTTGCCACCAGAATGTTATGTGGGCCATAAAACATGACAACTCCGTACATGCTATAAGTTATGTAAGTAGAACCTATAAGAGCGCCATTGTCAACTTATATTTTACCCCGAAAGCTGTGTGACAATATATTTTAAAAAGTAATTTTCAGTTAGGAAGCTCTTTAAAAGTATATAAGTCATTAAATGATAATTTACACTTTGAAGTCTTAGAAGACATTTTACGTTTCCTATTAACGTGTTAAACAATGTATTATTTAATGTGAACGATTAATTTCAAATCAGCATGCACAACCTTTTAATTTCAAATCAGCATGCACAACCTTTTAATTTCAAATCAGCATGCACAACCTTTTAATTTCAAATCAGCATGCACAACCTTTTAATTTCAAATCAGCATGCACAACCTTTTAATTTCAAATCAGCATGCACACCTTTTAATTTCAAATCAGCATGCACTCCTTTTAATTTCAAATCAGCATGCACAACCTTTCATTTCAAATCAGCATGCACAACCTTTTAATTTCAAATCAGCATGCACACCTTTTAATTTCAAATCAGCATGCACAACCTTTCATTTCAAATCAGAAAGCACATAGCTTTAGAGCAACAATTCCTCTCACGGAGGTTTCAATTGATTTTCCCAAGTACAATAAAACTTTGCCTCAGAGATATAACTGTTTATCAAAGTTTAACCCACTAAGGCCCATCAGGCAATTTGTTTTAAAAGAATGAAAAGAAGTTGAAACAAACATGTGGATAGAAAGACATCAGTTCATTGTGGAGTCAAATCAAAATCTTGTTTGTTTAGTAACATTTCAGAATCCTCAGTCGTGGAAGTTGAAGCAGAAACAATCATATTAAAAACATTGGCGGTTAGCTCTTCGATGAAAAAAAATTATCAAGGACTAATGATATCTTTCAAACCAGGGACGTCTATCCACCCCCATTGCATGGTGGAAGCCAATCCCCACCTCCTCCCGCCTAAACCTTAGATTTGGTAAATTATGTGTATGGGACTTGCCACTCACATTAGTGTTTAATTCAATAGTTCACTATGAATATTAGTAATACAGAAAGGTACAATGAAAAAATGGTCAGAACATTGTTGACTATTCAATAATAATATTAATAGCAAACGATAAAATGTTCGCTAATAGCTCAATAATCCTTCACATTTTCAGCTTATCAATCAACTTAACAAATATATTGAATAATCAAACAAATTTATTTCAGTAGGCATATCATTATAGTTTGAATTCTTTAAAACCTTTAATTCATTTCCCCACCCCTCTTTCCCCCAAAACTCAGTTTGGAAGCAGCTGCTCCCTTCTCCTCCTTGTGTAGACGCCCCTGTATCAAACGATGTAATCTGTAAAAACTATAAAGCATTGCGCTGGCTGACATCAGAAGGGAAATGCTTGCGTGAGACCATAAAAATATCAATAGCCCGGGTCTTAAAAAGGTCATAAAGACTCCTAAGAATACCTCGCAGAGGAAAGTTGCTAGTTAGTGTCCAATAGTAATGGGTGTTTAGATAATTTCAGAATCACTATAGTAAAAATCATCTAGTCAGCAATAGAACATTTGTGAAACGTCACAAGGACCCATCGTGTTTGTTTTTTATGTTCAAATGATTGTAGGTGAATTTTTAGATTATGTACGATTTACAATGATTTTTGATGATTTAAGATAATAATAAAAGTTTAATAATGAATGATTGCAACCCACGATTAGATAATTTATGACAAAATTTATGACATAATTTATGATGTAAATATATGCTGTATTTAGGTTTTGCGAGTTAAAGAAATGTTATAATTAATCAAATCTATAGGGGAAGAGGAACCAAGAATGTTAACTCACCGTGCACTTGTTGGGCTTTTCTCCAGAGTGGACTCGCATGTGGATCAAGAGTTTGTAGCGGGCGTTGAAGGAGCGATATCGTCTTGGGCAGGCCTGCCAGAAACAGGTGAACTCTTCGCCTTTCCGCTGGTCGATGTGAGCCTTCTCCAAGTGCCGCACCAGCTCTTCCTGCTCGGGAAACAGCATTCCACAATCGACCCACCGACAAATGTTGGGATCCTCTTCTTCGCAGTCCTCGAGCTTTGCTACGCCTCCCGCCGCCTGTGAGCTGTTGTCTGGTATGTAAGCTGGGCTCATGTTGGCCGACGTCCTTCCGGGTGCGGCCGGACTCAGAACCATGGGCGTCATGCCGGACATCAAACCGGGACTTAACCCTTGACCGCCTGTGGTTATTCCCTGAATGGTTGTGTTTAATGCTTGAAGGTTAGATGTCATACCGTTCAGGGTCGGAACCGAGGGGCTCATATGATGTGTCTGATTCTGTAGTGGGTGGTTTTGGTGTTGCTGTTGCTGCTGGTGATGCGTTTGGTGTTGCTGTTGCTGGTGTGCCTGGTGTTGCTGTTGGTGGTGTGCCTGGTGTTGCTGTTGGTGATGGGCCTGGTGTTGCTGTTGGTGATGTGCTTGGTGCTGCTGTAGATGATGCGCTTGGTGTTGCTGTTGGTGATGGCTCTGAAGTTGATGAGGTTGGTACTGTGGATTCATATTAGTTATATGGTTGGGTATTAGCACATTTTTGGGGTGGGAGCTGAGGTTGGGCTGCTGGTGGTAACTTTGATGACCGTGATGCTGCCGTTGCTCAAGAGCTTCGTTGTATGACGGTGGGGGTGGAATATTGTTTATGCTCATACCCTGTCCCATGCTGACGTGCATGTCTCTGTTGGCGGGAATGACGTCCATTATATCCGGTATCATGAAATTGTCAGACATCATTTCTAAGCCATGATTACTCCCCACGTTTTGGTGTTCAATTTGCCCGTTATAAAAACCGTTGACGCCATTTGGAAACCTTCCTAAAGCAATGTTTTGTTCAATATAAGGCATCTCATTCTGCCTCGCAACAAATGCATTTCTCATGATTTCTTCAAACCCGCTAGCCTCTGAGGGCTCCATACCGAAATAGTCAATGTTGTTTTCGCTCTTGACCCCAGACGCCGTACTGTAGGGAGTGTGGTTCCCGCCAAATCGTCTCTGCCCGGACCCCGTCTGAGAGTAAGGACTGCTGTTTCGGGCCGACAAGTGGGAAAATGATCCCAGCTGCCCCAGCTGAGGGGAACCGCTGGTGGAAGAGGTTCTTGAGGCTAGGTATGGACCCAGTGAATTCGGGGACAGGCGAATGTGATTGAGGTCGAGTCCGTCTGAGAGCGAGGGAGAAATGGACAGCGCCCTCTTCTGAGATGCCCTGGCGTATGTGCTTGCCGAATGTCTGGGGCTCGTGAAGCTCGATGGAAACGGGGACACATCGTTGCCCTGGAAAGGAGAAAGGTTGGATCCCTGGTTGTAGTGGGACGTAGAGCTACCGGGGACAACGATACTCGTGGAATCGTTATCACTGCTGCCCATAGTTGAGGAAGCGGCCGAAGGCAGAGGCTTGTAATGGAGCCAATCCGACTGCTTGGGCAGAGCCGGCTCACGGAAAACGTGACTGCCGGTCGGGTCACCGGATTTAGGGGTCCCGATGCTGTTTCTCGGCGTTTGACCCGACACCTGAACCATACCCGGGGCAGCCGTCATCCGATCCTGGTGACTTGACGAAGACGAGATGGTTGTCAAGTGCGTGCCATTCCGGGAGGCGTGAAGTGAATGCTGTGCCCCGATGCTCGAGACATCGCTAGCAGCTGGGGCGTGACTGAAATGTTTCTGAAGCGGCTGGAGCGAATGCTGGCGATCTCCAACGGAGATATCACCGGAAATACCGGGGAATTCGGAGAATGTCTCCAAAGAGGCCATGCCGTTTTTATTGATGTTGCTGCTGATGGCAAAAGGCTTGCCGTTGTTGCAACTGCTTCCGAAGTTGTTGCTGGTGTTGGCAGCCTGTGAACTGTTGGACAGTGTGTTTGTCTGCCTGATGACGAGGGGGATACATTTTGGGCCGTACTCATCTGTTTTGATCTCTGGGGACAACAAATAACAATGAGTAAGCCATAGCGCGAAATAAGGCATTGCTTCGTTGATGTAAAAAGCATTTGTATGCGTGACTTCTGAAATAACTAAAACGCTTCGGATAACATTAACTCGTTTATAGTAATTATAGTAAAAAACAAAATAAGAAGAAATAGAATGAACAAGAGTACGTGGAGTAGCATCTTTTAGAACGGCATATCAAGCCAATTTTTATTTAACGATGATCTTAAGAGCAAGACATTTTTTAAGCAGCAAGAAACTGAAAGTTAGAACATTTAATATTAAAGAATCCCTAAAAAAAAAAAAAAGGTTTTCGTATAAATCATTTATAAAGTGTAATTATGAGCAATTTTTTGCCGGTTGGGGGGAGGGGCTGAACATTTGACAAAACATGCATACAAAATAACGAATTTTATAAGAATCCCATTTAGTGCCTCCCCCCCCCCCCAACCCTTTCAGGGCTCGGAACCGCACGTTTTTCACACCCCTGAACTCTATAAATATTCTAATGACCCACCCGCTTTAACAACGCAGTTTTTTTGCACCAGCTATTTCAGAAAAACAAAAGAAAATATTACGCACCAAACGCACTTGCGATATTTAAAAAAAAAAAAAAAGAATTTCATTTAGCGCAGTTATCGGAAATTTTACTTCGTGAAATCATAATTCCTTTATCTTCCCTTTAAAAAAAAAAAAACAGGAAAAACTGATTTTTGTGGGTTTGGACGCAGGGCTGAAAATTTGATAAAATGCGATGACATCGGTAATTAGTCTGTGCCAAGTTTCAGATTGATCAGTTGACGGAAAGTGGGTCAATTAGTCGTCCGAAAGTCTTGCCAGCCACGAAAGAAAAAAAAAGTTAATAATAAAGTATTTTTTAAAATGAGGGATTCTTCAGCTACAGCCTGCAATGTTTAAACATATGTACCTTCTGACTTTAAATGTCTCGCAAGACTTGAAACGTACAGAGAATAAAGCAACTGTAACGTTTCTAATGTCATAACTGTAGCATGACAGGGAGCAATGAATCACGACACTAAAGTTGACGATCTAATAGATTAGAGGTTCCCAGATTATGGTTCATGTACCACTACTGATACCTTACATCGTTCCAAATCGTATCCAGAGCCATGACTAATAGAAATACAGGTACCCAGCCCGAAATAGAAATTATGCACATGATGATGCATTAATTTTTAACACTTTATTTAAGTTGTACAAAATTCCACACCTTTTAGAACCCCTGCAAGATAATTTACCTTAGGCCCGTCATACAAGCTTGTCTTACATTGTGGTCTGAATTTGTAAGGTAATGCCCTCTTCTGGGGGAATAAAACCATATTTTTCTTTTCTTTTATTTAAATTTTCTTGAGTTGGTTTAATTTTTTTAAATTTTTAAACGATATTTTTTTTTTTTCTTTTACATTTGCATCATAGTGAATTTTCATCTTTTATTTTTTTAAAGGGTGCAATATATCTCGGGCAGCGTGTTAAAATTGATGAAAACTATTGCTGTTGGTATATCAAGAAAGGTCTGAGAGTATAGTAGGAATCTCATTTTATGAATGGGACCCCCCACCTTCAAAGCGAGGCTTCCGTTTGGTTGCTGCCATTGAGGAAACATTAGTCATATCCCGCAAAAAAAAAAAAATTAAAAAATCCTATCAGCACAAGATGTTGACAGCGGCAGGCAGGGGGGGGGCGGACTTGACCACAGTTGGGCTTATCGCCGACAGGGGACCACTTAACGTCACTAAAAGTAGAGGTTGCTGGGGGTGGGGGGCCGCGCGGTCGGGCTACAACACGGACCAAATAGTGAATGCACGAATTCTCGGTAACGACATTATCGTCGACGTCAGCCATTTTTAGACTCACTGCACCGAAACACGTCTGCCAATAATTTTTGTGACATCCTGATGTCTAGAGATAAAGTACATTGGAATACATCGGAGAAACTAAAGTACATTGGAATACATCGGAGAAACTAAAGTACATTGGAATACATCGGAGAAACTAAAGTACATTGGAATACATCGGATAAACTAAAGTACATTGGAATACATCGGAGAAACTAAAGTACATTGGAATAAATCTGAGAAACTAAAGTACATTGGAATAAATTGGAGAAACTAAAGTACATTGGAATACATCGGATAAACTAAAGTACATTGGAATAAATCGGATAAACTAAAGTACATTGGAATACATCGGAGAAACTAAAGTACATTGGAATAAATCGGAGAAACTAAAGTACATTTTAGTTGAGTTTTTTTTTTTTTTTTATTACAACTATAACAAGGATATTTTATGTGATATTTTTGTGTGTTATTTTCTGCGAGTAGTGTTGCATGCGGCCATTATGGGAACATTGATACTCTCTTTAGCCAAACTTCCCCTTGAAATACTATTAAGTTTATGATGCATGTAATTGTCTTCATTTTAAATATGGTATTGTTTTGGGGGGGGGGGGGGGGGTGTGTTCAATTTTTTTCTTCTCCACCGCCAATAAAATGAGTACAGCGTGCAGTTGTTTTCAAACTAAAATCCGGCCCCCGACAATGTCTGAGGGACACTGATCCGGCCCCTTTTTTAAAAAAGTTTGTGGACCCCTGGTCTACCGTCTTGTGTGTAATGCTCTGATTGATGTGTGTGTCATTCAATTGTCTATCGGACTACATGGCCTAGGAATCCCGGACAACGGTTAGATTTGGCACCGAACTTCCAGGCATATGTTGTTTACGGCTTTCTATATAGGTTCAAAAGAGTGATTGGTCTTCTTAATTAAGTCTTTTAAATATGTTAACATGCCCATACTTATGTTTTATGAACAATAACCTTACCTTGCTTCATGTGCTTGTTGGGAAAGGAGCTTGTGGTAGCGACGGGGATTATCCTGCTGATGGGGTTCGACCCAGTGCCACGGTTGATGCTGGCCCCGGACTTCTGTTCGAAACTGTTCCTGTTCGAGAGACTCGTCTTTCCCTGAACTGGCTTGGCGGTTGTGGTGAGAGACCTCGGGGAGATCGCCGGGAGGTGTGAAAGGTAGCTTCCTCCCCTGTCCCCCGGACCAGGGGTGCTCTGACTAGATGGCGGAACCGGGGTGTCCGGCTGCACGTGTAGTTTTGGAATTTCGGATTGGCCATTGCCAGCGAATTGTCTGTGTTGAGTTTGCCGATGGCCTTTTCCCCCGTGGCCTCCCTCCCCATTGAGTTGACCATATGCTTGGTTGGAGCCGTAGCCGTTCATAGTCCTGAAAGATACACATATCAATGTAAATGTTTATTTGACTTTTAAATTGTAGTAACACTAATTTTGATGAAAGACATTGTGTCAGTTTTCCTGTATAAATATTTTAGCGTCGACCTAACATCTAACTATCGCGTTTTAGATATCGTTAAAAACTAATCGTAACCCTTAAGTAGACTTAAGGTTCATCATCATCATGCCCCTTAGTCCTTCGACCGTTGGGGCGCCACAGATGACATGAAAACTATTCTTCTCCATTCCTCTCGGTCTTCTGCACTACGCATAGCATCGTCTAGTTTTAATCTCGTCCACTCTTTGATGTTATCTGCCCATCCTTTTCTCTGTCTTCTTCTTCTTCTCCCTCCTCTAGTTGTGCCCTGCATGATTTCTTTGGCGAGACCTTGTTTTCTGGTCACGTGGCCATGCCACTAAAGTTAACACTTTTTTACAGACAACAGGAGGTCATCGTACTGCCCCCATTGCTTGACTTAAGATTATGAAAACCTAAAAACTGGTTGAAGGGTGTGAGCTCAGGTTGCCACCCCGACACCACTGTAGTACAACTGTAGTGGAACAATACATGGTTCACCTGGAACAATACATGGTTCACCTGGAACAATACATGGTTCACCTGGAACAATACATGGTTCACCTGGAACAATACATGGTTCACCTGGAACAATACATGGTTCACCTGGAACAATACATGGTTCACCTGGAACAATACATGGTTCACCTGGAACAATACATGGTTCACCTGGAACAATACAAGGTTCACCTGGAAAAATACATGGTTCACCTGGAACAATACATGGTTCACCTGGAACAATACATGGTTCACCTGGAAAAATACATGGTTCACCTGGAACAATACATGGTTCACCTGGAACAATACATGGTTCACCTGGAACAATACATGGTTCACTTGGAACAACCGCGTGTTGGTGGTGCTCTGCATAAAAAATAGTTTTAAAAAGCACACCCAAGAATGCCATGCTGGATTTTAAATGTCCATCTAATGTTTCAAAATAGACAAGACGATAACTTGTTCAGTCATCGTGTCGAAAAGAAGAAAAACAAACAATATTCTGTTGGGTTTTGTTTATCCTTGACAATAATTTAGATTTTTTTTTCCTCCCGTGTGTTTCTGGCTGGTTAAATCTTCCGACGACTAACTGGCCCACTTCCCGTCAGCCTATCGAGCGGAAACTTGGCACATACACTCGTTGCCGATAACCATACATGATTTCAAATTTTCAGCTATACCCCACTCCCACTCCCCCCCCCCAAAAAAACCCCCACAAAAACCGGTTTTCCATGGTTTTTTTTTTCCCAAGGGGAAGATAAAGGACTTATGATGCTAGTGATTTCACGAAATGAAATTCACGATAACTGCACAAAATCTGATTCATTTTTTTTTTTAATAAGTGCTTTTGGTGCGTTATATTTCTTTTTTTATGAAGTAACGAAATAAATATGCAGTGGTAAGTGGGTGAAACATTACAATATAGCTATAAAATACTTTTTTTAAACGCATAAAGGAGTTGTACGAAAAGCTTTGTTTTAAGGATCTGTTTAATTTCAATTAAAAATGTAAAAATTTGAGATGAACATCGACTTAAAGTTTAAAGGTCACCAAAAAATGTCTTTATCTATTGCCCATGGCGATCAGGAAAATGAAAAGATCCACCTTTCCTATCTTGGCAGTACGATTACAGCAATGGGGAAAATAATGTTAGAGTTATTTTCAACGCTGGTTATTCTTGCAGTATTCATCCTGAACAGAGATGGGTATCGCGATAATTTGCATTTGTGTGAGGTATAATGTTAAGTATTCAGAAAATACCCAAAAGAAACAACATTACAAGAAAAACAAAGCTAACAACTGTGATCAGACCATTTGTAAAATACGCAAGTGAAACTTGGACCCTAATAAAATTTCTACGGAAAATGGGACTAAAAAGAGGTGAATATGGATGGAGAATATGAACCAATCAGGAATTGTTTGTTATTTTTCAGGATCTTGTGTGAGTAGAAGATATAAAAAGGGTCAGGCTACACTAAGCGGGACACTTAGAAAGAATCATGCCAAATGACAGAGGAGGGAAGAGGCTGCACCATCAAAACCCCAGAGGACAACGGCTCAAAGGCAGACCTTATGAGGATTAGATGGATGGATGATGTGGTGAGCGATCAACAGCAGCAGATGGTTGGATGAAGTGGCAAGCGATCAACAGCAGCAGATGGATGGATGATGTGGCGAGCGATCAACAGCAGCAGATGGTTGGATGATGTGGCGAGGGATCAACAGCAGCTGGGAATCAAAGCATAGGGGGAAAAATCATCAGTTAGGTCTGAGTGGGGGGGATGTGGTGAAGCCGGCCACAGCCCTACATGGGCTATAGAGCCACCGGGATGGATCAGTTAGGTCTGAGTGGGGGGATGTGGTGAAGCCGGCCACAGCCCTACATGGGCTATAGAGCCACAGGGATGGATCAGTTAGGTCTGAGTGGGGGGATGTGGTGAAGCCGGCCACAGCCCTACATGGGCTATAGAGCCACAGGGATGGATCAGTTAGGTCTAAGTGGGGGGACGTGGTGAAGCCGGCCACTGCCCTACATGGGCTATAGAGCCACAGGGATGGATCAGTTAGGTCTGAGTGGGGGGACGTGGTGAAGCCGGCCACTGCCCTACATGGGCTATAGAGCCACAGGGATGGATCAGTTAGGTCTGAGTGGGGGGACGTGGTGAAGCCGGCCACAGCCCTACATTGGCTATAGAGCCACAGGGATGGATCAGTTAGGTCTGAGTGGGGGGACTAGGTGAAGCCGGCCACAGCCCTACATGGGCCATAGAGCCACAGGGATGGATCAGTTAGGTCTGAGTGGGGGGACGTGGTGAAGCCGGCCACAGCCCTACATGGGCTATAGAGCCACAGGGATGGATCAGTTAGGTCTGAGTGGGGGGACGTGGTGAAGCCGGCCACAGCCCTACATGGGCTATAGAGCCACAGGGATGGATCAGTTAGGTCTGAGTGGGGGGACGTGGTGAAGCCGGCCACAGCCCTACATGGGCTATAGAGCCACAGGGATGGATCATAATGTTAGGTAGCACTTATATGGGATACATTGATGAGGAATGTTAGATACGGGACACCTTGTCAGGTAACATTTTGAATACCATGGGAGGTAATATTTGGAATACCATGGGAGGCAATATTTGGAATACCATGGGGGGTAACATTTGGAATACCATGGGAGGTAATATTTTGAATACCATGGGAGGTAATATTTGGAATACCATGGGGGTAACATTTGGAATACCATGGGAGGTAATATTTGGAATACCATGGGGGGTAACATTTGGAATACCATGGGAGGTAATATTTGGAATACCATGGGGGGTAACATTTGGAATACCATGGGAGGTAATATTTGGAATACCATGGGGGTAACATTTGGAATACCATGGGAGGTAATATTTGGAATACCATGGGAGGTAATATTTGGAATACCATGGGAGGTAATATTTGGAATGCCATGGGAGGTAATATTTGGAATACCATGGGGTGTTAACATTTGGAATACAATGGGAGGTAATATTTATATTGCATACCACGTGAGTTGACATGTGGGATGTCCATGAGATGTAACAATTATATGGGATACCGTAAGAGTAACATTCATATGGTATCTCGTAATCATAATAACTATCTAAATGGACTATCATGATAACAATATTTATATGTGATCAGAAAAGCATATGATAGTAACAGATACTATGATACGATTATTAAGTGACAATGTCAACACTATCCAGAATCTACAGAGACTTCTGATCTGTTATTTCTCTGGATTTCGTTTAACTCCGACAAAACGCATGTCAATTAATGCTTGAATCGATTTTTTGCATCTGTTATCGATCGCTGACTGATAAGAACCCGGAAGCGGGGCTGACGAATCGCAGCACGTCTTATAATCAAATCATGAGTAGTCTGTCTTGGGAATACCACGCTCTCCTTCTCTGATAACTATTTCCACTTACGGATTCACAACCACGCACGCAATCAATTTTTTAAACTACCTTTCAACAGAACCTAGTCGCCATACTTTAATTAACAAATAGCTTATACAAACGTTCTGTTATTTCGTGCGTCACACCAATTCCGTCCCCTCCCTTTCCTCCCCCACCAGCCCCAGTTCTTTGGGGCGCAGAAGTTGCAGAGCGACCTTAAGACACCCGTCATCCTTCACGTAGAAGCCAAATTTAAACCAATGTGACACATTATCGATTATCGATTTTTCACGGTAGCCGATTGACGACTGACAATTTTATCAATTGAATTTTCGTTGATTGGGTTGGGGTGAAGGGGGGGATCCACTTTGTTAGGTCTCAAACGCCAAATAGCTGGTCTTTTCTATACACCCAGCAGGGTTACCGGAAATTTGATCGAAAGATATTTCGTCGACGGAAAATTGATCGAACGGAAATTTGGTCGAATCTTTTTTTCAGTTCAGACGTTAAAATTTTCGTCAAATTTCTTTTTGAACGCACTATACTATACAGTAAAACAAAATAATGCGTTCAAAAAGAAATTTGACGCAAAATTTTAACGTATAAATTAAAAAAACGATTCGACCAAATTTCCGTTCGATCAAATTTCCGTCGATCAATTTTCCGTCGACCAAATTTCTTTCGATCAAATTTCCGGATACGACCCAGCAGTCACTCGGGACGATTTCAACCTTGCACTTTTGCCTCTATGGAAAGGTATGGATGGTCGCGTTTTTTGGCAATCGTAGAAGTAATTTTCATCATCGTGTCTCATCTAGGTGAGATAAAATTTGGCTTGGTGAATATTGTTGTCGCATTTTTTTTTTAATACTTGTTAAGACAAAATGAAATAATGTCGAAATTCGCTTAAAAGCACACCGACTTGTGTCAAAGTTACAAATAGAGTATTAACGATTTTTCCTACACCCGGATCAAGAAATGCCAAGGCCGCCGCCATCTTGTTGAAAATGGATCACTATACTTCAGTTTGCGATATGAAAATAAAGGGTTTTCCCTTTTTTTTTTTTTTTTACCCCATATAAATGTTCATTGGGTTTTTTTTTTTCAGTTTAGCCAGAGCTCATTTTTTTAAAGTTAAAAATCCCGACTTGTTATGAAGAAAAACGATACAATTTACATTACTAATTGTTTCTGAGATTCCAACTCGAGCAAAATTTAAAGACTTTAATAACTGTAAAATGGCTCGTGCATATTGGCGGGTTTTGAACAGGGCTGCCACTCACCTTTTTATAATTTCCCAAGAATTCGTCAAAACATTTCCCAAGATTTCCCAAGATCATAAAAATATATAAGAGGTTTTTTTTTTTAAAAAGGGGTTTCTGTGTCATTCATGCAATAATAGCTTGAATTAATGCCCCTAAAACACAGTAATTGATTGAAATTTATTTAAAAAGACATTTTTTTTTAAAAAATGTTTATCACGTAATTTAAGTGACTTAAAAGAAAAGTATGTTGATGGGGTTTGCAAAGCAATTAAGCAGATTGAATCATAATAAATGAGGTTAAAATGGGTTGATATTATTATGAAAAAAAAGTATTTTTATTTTTTCTTGTAAATTTACATTATAATTATTTCTTTTCCAAACAATATGCTATGCATCATAGTTTGAACACATTGTAGAAGTAATTGAGATTTATCCAATTTTACTATGGATTCTTGGTTGAACACTATCGTTCACTCTTGGCTTGTACTGTTTTTCTTATGGCTTCCGATGTCTAATGGCCTAATGATAAAGTTTCCGAGCCTACCGTACACCCCCCCCCCCACCCACAAATTCTATAATATTAATAGTCTATATTGATTTCCTTTGAGGTTTTAAGATTTATGGTCAGTTCATTTATTGTTGAGACTGTTTTATGCATATGAAGTACCATGTCAATTTGATAAAATATTCAACTCATGACTGTAATTTGTAAATCTTCAACTTAAAAAAATAGAAAATTGAATCTATTTAATGGCTGCACCTATTGGTACCCGGGTACCAGAAGTGAGAGTTTGGGATAAAAAAAAACTTTAAAATATTGTTGTTGGGTTTGTAAGACAAAATGAGGTATCAAATGAAAGATAATTGAATGGACTATGCTTTTGTAAACTTAATTCTTCATTTTAACTAAAATAATCTACCAAAATCGATATCCGAATAGCATTGAGTCTTACGGTACCCGGGTGCGAATGGCGGCGCTGCGTGTCATATTTACTGGGGTTTTTAAAAGTATTTTATTTTTAAAAAAAAAATTTTTAATGATGCAAACACCCTTCGGAGGGCCAAGCGAGTTTGGGCGCCCCACATTTTCTATGTTGTTCAGGGGCCATGTGTGGCCAATCAAGCACTAAACTGGGCCAAGCACTGTTTCGTTGAGAGAAGAGAGAAATGTTAAGACGGTGATGTCGTATCGCGTACAAAATTCAAGCATGCACAGAAGACCAATTTACGTGAGAAGATAAGATTGTAATGACAAGGGCGGCGAACCAGATAAACTGATCAGAGAGTTTGAAAAGACGAGGAGCTCGCATCACACAGATTGAGAACCGTCTGCTCATCAGTGTGAGCAAACTGACCGTTATCAAAGTCTAATAATATTTCAATGTCTAGCTTTTAAATATATTTATACTTTTCAATTATTTTTTTTAAATACGATCCCCTTAAATATACCAGCGATATATGGAAAGCTGTTCGAAATAAGCAAAAATGTCATTCACACTATCATGAAGGCCGAAAATGTGTGAACAGCTCTCATTAAAAGTAGTTAAGCTTGAAAATAGAAACTCAACTCGATAATCAGAGCCACGGCCGTTCCTATATGCCGCAAAAAGCCTAAATATTTTCAGTGTGGCCGTTGTGCTGCTACTGTATTTTAAAAAAACAGAATAACCCGCGACCAAGGATTCCGATATCGGGGTTGTGAGAGGTGTGAGAAAATCAAAGACTCAAACTCACACACTATATGCTGGTCGCAGCAAGAAATGGGGCAGGGCGGATAAAAGTCCAGGGGCCTTTTTGGACGAGCGCTATAAATAGATCAAAAGCGCTGAGGATCTCATATCTACCAGTAATCTGTTGCGTAAAGTTGATTATGGAGCTAAACCAACCCGACACGGAGAAGTTTGTTCTATGTCTCCGTGACATTGTTCTCATGACTGTCTCTGGTATAACTTTAAGGTCACTGGCAGAATGTCTCCATTGACATTGTTCTCATGACTGTCTCTGGTATAACTTTAAGGTCACTGGCAGAATGTCTCTGTGACATTGTTCTCATGACTGTCTCTGGTATAACTTTAAGGTCACTGGCAGAATGTCTCCATTGACATTTTTCTCATGACTGTCTCTGGTATAACCTTAAGGTCACTGGCAGAATGTCTCCATGACATTGTTCTCATGACTGTCCCTGGTATAACTTTAAGGTCACTGGCAGAATGTCTCCGTGACATTGATCTTATGGATGTCTTTGGCATAAGTTTACGCTCACTGGCTTTAGTGGTCCCAAGGTACTGGGCAAGCGCAAGATGTAATCAAACCAAAAAAATATAATCGGAATGCTACGAGAATCTACGAACAGTAGATTATCCAATACTGACATTTGTCTTAATTTCAGTGCCGGGGTTACCCAGTGGTCATAAGGCGGAGGATAATAAAATACGAAACAAGATATTTTTGACACAGAAGATATCATACATGGTAGACCGGAACTATCAACCGATTGCCTAAAAGGGAGCTCTATCCGATTGCAAGCACTGGTGAAGCATCTCCCTCATGTCACAAGTTATCCGTCTTCCAGAAAGCTTCCAGCAGCCTGAAGCGGCGAGCACACTTTGGATTCACCTACACTCTGACGTTGTCCAAAACGTGGTCGGGATTGCCAAAATCTCTCTATGACAACTCTGAAATGTAGAGATCACCGCCATGGCCCCAAGATTGGATCTTTCTGTTTGTTTTTTTTTTCTTTTCTGGAATGTGGCAACGATTCTCTTCTCAATGGCAATCACTCGACTCAACCAGTGCTACAAACCACACAATAGAAAAGCCAAGGAAAACATTGGATGACGAACTCGATAGTTGAAGGCCTGGACAAGGCTGCTGACATAAGATTGCTTTCCAGACATATAAAAAAAAAGATTACCAGAGGAAACCCAAAAAGGGTCGGCTAAAACTGCCGGTACCATAGG
This sequence comes from Omphiscola glabra, assembly GCA_964017045.1. Lineage (NCBI taxonomy): Eukaryota > Metazoa > Mollusca > Gastropoda > Lymnaeidae > Omphiscola > Omphiscola glabra. The sequence continues at coordinate 39,117,005 of OZ024796.1, forward strand.
CCTCAAAGTCAACATCAAGAAAAGGCAGGTCGTGAGAATGACCTGCTTAATGGAAAACAGACAGTGCAGACAGCTCCCACATTATAGCACTGCCCCAAAGTACCGTTCAGCGTGCGACATCTGAATGAAATGAAGAATACCTAATGGCCTCTTCAAAAAAAAAGTTTTAAAAGACCATTAAGCATTGTAGAATAGCTTTTTATTGGCAGAATTGTTAGCAATCTAACTTTTTTTTTAATCTATCATGTGCACTTTCCGTATGTGGTATTCTTATCTTCCTAATATCCCCAAGCCGTTGTACTACCAAGTTTTCCCGCCGCCGGGCGTAAATATGCGACCTAATCAAGCGCTTTACCATTCTTCTAGTGAGTGATTACTGGCCCTTGTATAGGGGACTGCAACTTCCCGAAAAAGCAGGGGTTTTTGCCCTTTTTAATCTTTTTCGCCTAGAAATTAGAAACATTTCTCAGATACATAAGTTTTTCCCCATAAAATAGCAACGTTGCACAGACGCGTGCCCGATCTACAAGTTCTGCTTTATTTCCAGATACCGGCTGATGCAATTCCCGTAAAAAGTTCTTAATTTCTTCAACTCGCCAGGTCTCAAATGCTATTTTCGCCATGTTTTCGCCATGTGAGCAGCCATCTTTGTACTTTCTTTGTACTCCCCGGTATGAACGATAACTCTGGGTGACTAGGAAAGTTGCAGTCTCCTATAAGATCGCGTCTTTTCCCTGCTTTATTGTTTTTATGTATTTCTTTATTTTTTGGGTGTTGAAAATAACACAATGCTATTTACCGGGTTTTTGTTTGGTTGGTTTTTTTGTTTGTTTATTTTTGGGGGTTTTTTAAATTGATTTTTTTTAAATATTTTTTCTCGATTTCGATCAAGATTAAGAGTGGGCGTACGCATCTTATGTTTTAGAACCACTGATTAGTTTCTTTTGTTTACATACACTTAAAAGTACACGCTAGTCAACCAGACGACAACGGGTGTGAACGCATAGCGGGGCGTCCCATAAGCGTCAGCGACTGATCGGTGCAGTCTAACAAACCCGTCACAATTGGGGGCAGGAGGGTGGGTGGGGGGGGCGTTTCACACAACGAATTGACTTTGGCAAAGAATATAAAAGAACGACAATACGGACACAGTGGCACATTCAACTCAGTTTGTTAACATTGAAGAGTTCCCAATGATATTAAATACAAACAAACACTAAAAAAAATAAAAATAAAACTTTAAAAATACTGATATCGTATACCCAACAAAGTGCAACCAGGTCCGATCAAAACAGCGTTTAATTCGGTACGAACAATAGAGCGTACTCGAATCCTTAGAAAGACCACTTGGTTAAGCCCACTTGGTTAAGCCCAAATGGTTAAGCCCACTTGTTTAAAAACCACTTGGTTGAGCTCACTTGGTTAAACCCACTTGGTTAAGCCACTTGGTTACGCCAACTTGGTTTAAAAACCACTTGGTTAAGCTCACTAGGTTAAAATCACTTGGTTCAGCTCACTTGGTTAACCCACTGTGGTTAAGCTCACTCGGTTAAAAACCCACTTGTGTTAGGCCCACTTGATTAAGCCCCCCGTAAACCTGGTTCCTGTCTAACATAACTTAACACAACGATGGCCACTACCAATCATGCTGTGCCCAGCATGTTTTCAGGTGTGTTGGTCACTTTACAGACCGGACCCGGCGCCGTCGGTCATTTTTCAGATCAGACCCCTGGCTGTTCGTCATTTTTTTCAGATCAGACCCGGTGCCGCTGGTCCTTTTTCAGATCAGATCCGTGGCTGTTGGTCCTTTTTCAGATCAGACCGGGTGCCGCTGGTCCTTTTTCAGTTCAGACCCGTGGCTGTTGGTCCTTTTTCAGATCAGACCGGGTGCCGCTGGTCCTTTTTCAGTTCAGACCCGTGGCTGTTGGTCCTTTTTCAGTTCAGACCCGTGGCTGTTGGTCCTTTTTCAGTTCAGACCCGTGGCTGTTGGTCCTTTTTCAGTTCAGACCCGTGGCTATTGGTCCTTTTTCAGTTCAGACCCGTGGCTGTTGGTCCTTTTTCAGTTCAGACCGGGTGCCGCTGGTCCTTTTTTTCAGATCAGACCCGGTGCCGTTGGTCCTTTTTTTCAGATTACACCCGGTGCCGTTGGTCCTTTTTCAGTTCAGACTGGGTGCCGCTGGTCCTTTTTTTCAGTTCAGACCGGGTGCCGCTGGTCCTATTTTTCAGTTCAGATCGGTTGCCGCTGGTCCTTTTTTTCAGATCAGACCCGGTGGCACTAAGATGAGAACATAGTACTCCTAGCCACCTTGCGATGTCACATCAAATGTTAAATAAGGGAATGATAAGCCGAGAAATTCAAACAATATTAATATAGTTCAAGCACGGTGGCATACCGGTGGGGAGAGGGGGAGGGGTAGTACTAATTTAGAATCTTATAAAGTGCGTTACTTGATTGCGTGTTTTGACAAGTAATTTTAATAAATGGCAAGTTCCCGCTAGTAAAGTAATGAGCCTGTTCATAATTGGGATCATCAAAATGACAACATGCCCTAATGTTGGTTGCATGTCCCTACTTCACCATGACAACATGCCCTAACATTGTTACATGTCCCTACTTTACCATGACGACATGCCCTAACGTTGGTTACATGTTCCTACTTCACCATGACAACATGCCCTAACATTGTTACATGTCTCTACATCACCATGACAACATGCCCTAACGTTGGTTCCATGTCCCTACATCACCATGACGACATGCCCTAACGTTGGTTACATGTCCCTACATCACCATGACGACATGCCCTAACGTTGGTTACATGTCCCTACATCACCATGACGACATGCCCTAACGTTGGTTACATGTCCCTACATCACCATGACGACATGCCCTAACGTTGGTTACATGTCCCTACATCACCATGACGACATGCCCTAACGTTGGTTACATGCCCCTACATCACCATGACGACATGCCCTAACCTTGGTTACATGTCCCTACATCACCATGACGACATGCCCTAACGTTGATTACATGTTCCTACATCACCATGACGACATGCCCTAACGTTGGTTACATGTCCCTACATCACCATGACGACATGCCCTAACGTTGGTTACATGTTCCTACATCAACATTTTAAATGTTTTTTTTATTATTTATGTTATACATTTAATTTATGTAAGATGTTGATGAATTATTTTGTTTAAATCGAGTAGGATGTGACGTATTTCTCTTATTTAGAATTTATAACTGTAATAACACTGAACAAACAAACAGAATAAGCCGGGTGGGGCTGGGACGGTGGGGCATACAATTATGCTTCAATGTGTGAGTAGATGGAGTTTTATATACATCCAGAATACATTGATTCTTTTTGATCCAAAAAAAAATGGAAATGCTGTTTGCTTATTACATAATACATAACGCTATTGATATTCAGCACATAAAAAATATATGTATTTAAACAAAGACAGCATTTTGCAATTAAAGCAATTTAAACACAAGACATATTAAGTATTTCTCTAGCGTAAGAATCAAAAGAACTCCTTTAGTGACACTAGTGACTTAAATCGTGATAGTTTAAATTTGTTAGCCGCTGGTGTGGGGGGAGGAGGAGGAGGGGCATGCAGGTAAATTCTTACAAGAATTTCTCGAGAAATCTGCGTATACATTGTCTAAGTCTTGACGTCCGAGGAAAACTTGCTATATTCCAATATGCTACCTGAAGTTTCTCTTCTCCGAAATACCCCGTTATAAATTCTTCTTCTTCTTCTATGCTTTCAGGGCCCACGATCAATGCATTGATCATTATGGCTCCTATGGTTCAGAAGGGTTCGCGATGTTAATGTGCGTGGTTTTTTAAGGGGATAATTCACTGGTTGCAAGACAAAATTATGCGGCTTGCACTATTGCGATGACTGTATATTATACCAAGATGGCACGCTGTTATTATAGTCAATTATAAGGTGCGTGCTTTGCCCTATGACATCGTATGTATCAAACTTCAATCCCACAAGTATCTAGTCATTCCAAAACAAAGCTTTTATATTTTTTTTTAGGGCCCCGCTCGTATGTTATTTGACAATACAAGGTCATTGATTGTTTGAAATGTGTTGTAAACAAAAAAATGTTGTTTTCTTTTAAAGAATCGTGCCATGGTGGCGCTAAATAACCCAATCAGGTCATAATAAAAGATCAGTATATTCAATAGGGTTAGATTTTTTAAAAGAATTTTTTTTTTTTAATTATGTGTTGTATTTTGTTGTTTACATACTACAAATATAAAGCAAGGTTGGTGTTGGAAGTTAGGCGAGTACGCCAAATAAGATATCATATCCAATGTAGGCCAAATACATTATGCAGTTCTTATTCTTAAGCACTGCCGGACACTAATTCGCAAAGTTGTAAAGAGGGGCGTTCAAATCTCAAAGGCACGAGACTGTGAAATGTCACACATCAACCATGACACGGCTTACCAGCGTCGTAAGGGCACGCAATGCGACTGAATGATTTAATAGTTTTTTTTTTTAACTTTTATTTTTTCCGAAGTGGCTATTGGTACCCGGGTACCAGAATTGAGAGGTTGGGATTAAAAAACGATTTAAAGTATTATTGTTGGGTTTGTAAGACCAAATGATGTATCAAATGAAAGATAATTGAATGTACTATACGTTTTTAAACTTAATTCTTCATTTTAACTAAAATAAACTACTACGAATGACATCCGGATAGCATTAGTCAAAATGGACCCAGACAAGCAGCGCCGCCATTCGCACCCGGGTACCATAAGATTCAATGCTATTCGGATGTCATTTGTGGTAGTTTATTAGCTAAATCTAAAATATCATTCAGGCGTCCCGAGTATTAAGTGTTGACTTTTTTTCCTTTGAGCAAGCTGCAAATTTCTGCCGACCGGCATCGTTCCACGGACCGAAGGCTCACGTGTTCGAGCTCAAGAACCGCCCGCCCCCCTTTTTTTCACACACACACACACATACACACCCGCCCCCGGTGACTCGTCCGGTCGCCTGCTTTCTTAACTCCTAATGTAGGGGACTTTCGTACGTAACCCACGCATATCTCGATGACAGACGCGAAGACCGCTCCACACAACACACACACACAAACAAACAACGGCCAACTTTGGTTCGATTTGACCTCCCCCGTGACCCTGGCACCATGTCTTCCACTTTGCAATAAATTAGTTTGGCCTGAGAAAACGGCTTGTTTGTGATCAAGAAGTCGCGGCATTACGGACCATATTCAATGATAAGCGCAAAAAATAAATCTATCGCCTTTGATACGCATAATAAATATTTATATTTGTATATTGACCGTTATAAGCTTTAAGAAACGGGGCAGGTTCTATTCATAGCAGAATTATTATTTTTTTTTCTGTTTGGCGCAAAGGTAATGGTAGGCATACATGGTTGGCACAATATATGTCCTACGTTATATTCTACACTGGGAGCAAGCAAACGAAAAAAATTCGCCAAGCCAAACTATTAAAAAAAAAGAAAATTGGTGACTCATTACGCTGGAACTATTTTTTTATTGTAATGATATATAAGGTTTTCGGAACGGTGTTTGGACGCCCGCATAACAATTAAGAATGCACAAGACGTTCGGCTCTGTTTGGGCAGTGTCCAATAGGGAGTGTTCCTTGTTTTTAGCTGTTCCTTGGCTAAAATAAGCGATCGGTAAAGACAAGAGCGGTGGGTGGGTTGGGGGGGGGGGGGTGAACTGTGACGATTGTTTTCTGGCGAGCTTTTGACAGACTGTTTCTTTCTAAAAGAATTGTCCACACACGCACACGAAAAACGCGAGCCTGGTGCCGAGGTGCGTAACTCTCAAACCGTAATAACTTTTCAGTTCGTTGATCGTGTGAAAATCCCTAGTTAATCCCCAGGAGATTCGGGGGCCGCCGTTATTTATGTGTCTCAGTTCCGGCTGTGACTGAGACAGTGACTGCATTGACGTGTAGTGTTGTGTTGTGTTGCGTTGTGTTTGTTTTGTTGTTGTTGTGTTTTTTATTTTCTGTTTCAGTTTCCTTTATTTAACAAAAGATGCTTTTTTTCCCCCGCGTTTTCTTAAATACCTTTTCGTGTGTCATAATAACCCACGGAGGGCCATGTCGAGTAAATGCGGCACCCACTGCGGGGCCTGAAAATGCCGCCCCTCGATACTATAGAAAGATGTGCCGCCCGAGGCGAAACATTAAAAAGTCGATTTTTTTTGGCACATTTTTTTTTTCTTTTTGAAGTACATGAGATTTTTATCTTTGAACTCACTATGAAGCTCCGACCTAATTGTGAACTTTGATGTGGATGCCGGGGCGATTGCTCCAATTACCCCACCCCCCCACCCTACCCCCACCCTTGCGATAGTACACACCTCACTAATTACGTGTGTACTGTGGCCAGCTATAGATAGAATGGCTGGACGAGGTCAAACGTTGTAATGGGTTGTTATGACAGTTGATAGGAATCGGTGCCAACGATTCAATGACATACGATCCGGTTTTGTAGTCCTCTTGTTACAGAACACGTCAATCGTGTCTCCCGTCAACATTCTGGTGCCCATCTTTGTTAAACTTTCTTGCGAAGCGCTTCAGTTTTCAAACTTTGCAACTTCCTCCTAATGTTTGTTTTTGTTGTTTGTTTTTTTTTTGCCCACTACTTCAGCCAGGGCATATCCACCAAACAAACACAAGGATATATCCCCAAAACAAAGCCAAGGCATATCCACCAAACAACACAAGGCATATCCACCAAACAAAATCTAGGCATATCCACCAAAGAAAACCAAGGCATATCCACCAAACAAAACCTAGGAATATCCACCAACAAAACCTAGGAATATCCACCAACAAAACCTAGGAATATCCACCAACAAAACCTAGGCATGTCCACCATAACCAAGGTATAACCACTAAACATAACCACCAGAACAAAACAAAAAGATATGCGCCGTTGTTTTATACAGTCAGTGGCGGTTAGAGACAAAGAGGGGGGGGGTGTGGTTTACAGCCCGAGAGGGGGGGCGCCTTCTATTCCCCACAACCTTCCTGCACCAGTCTTTACAATTCACGCCAAATCAGTGATCAGTGAAATGTGGTGCATTTAAAGGGTGCATAAAATGATTAGAAACTCTAGTTTGGCAAGCATCATCCCGGGAAATGTTAGTGAACAAAAGACTTCTCGACAAATCCCGGGGTACAAAGTTCTAGAATATAATTCTCTTGTTAAATTTTTTTTATTTCATTTCAGCTAGTCAAAGATTGTAACAAATTGTCACTATTAGTCAGGAACTATAAAATCTAGGTAGATGCACTGGACCAAAAAGCTCGGTAGCTCTATTACACAGGTTCTCAAGCGTTTCCAAGGCATGACCACTTTTGACCACAGCTTTGTATAGAAAAAAAAAGTGGCTCTAGAAATAAACAGGCTTTTAAACGACCTTTCTATTATTTAGTGGTTTTTTGTGTTGTTTCACTAATAAAATCAACCTAGTTACTACGTAGTGTAAGACATACACATATATACAGATACACGTAGTAAAATACATATACATAATATACAGACACACGTAGTGTAAGAAATATCCATCACGCATACAGATAAACGTAGTAGCATCTCAATTGCTTATTTTATTCGAAGCGAACTCCTATTTTCACGTTGATAGAAACATTCGCTTGGAAATATTTCGTGAAGGATTTGAAACTAGAATCGTCCACCTGATAAGAATGCCAAACACATAATATATAGTGCAAAATTTGTTTGCTGTTTTCTACAGGTGGTCATGAACTTATATCCGACTTTTGCTTAGCTACTTATCTATTACAAGTGCTAAGCGAGGGAGGGGGGGGGTTGTGGGCCAATCCCGCAATCCAGGAGGCGAGTGACTTTTGTCCCGTTTTCTCGCGTTTAGCACCAACCCCCCCCCCCCCCCCCCCCCAGAAAATGATAAACTCTTTTTGAGGAACTTATTTGGCCACCACAAGGACCCCAGGCGCATCTCCATAGAACCTTGACTCAAGTACAGCGCGTGACTTCCAGTGCAGATCCCCAGTTGCTCCATTTTTTATCGACAACTGGAAGAAAGAAAAAAAGCACGCTCTCCATGTTTCGCTGAGGCGGTGAACCACCAGTAACGTCCTCAACCCACATACACACGACACGTGACTTTGGGACCTGGAGCTTGCCCACAGCGGTGTTGGGTAATTACTCTCTTACTCGACAGCCTCTTTTTCCTTCAACGTTTCTTCCCTTTACCATTTACAGCAGTGTTTCCCATAAGGGGGAGGGGGGCTTAGGAAGGTGGCGTTCCGCCCCAGGGAGCACTTTTGAAAAAGGGGGGGGGGGGCATTTTCGACCAACTGTGGATGGTTTTTTTCATGGAAAGGAATGGAGAAAAATATTGCCACTTGTCCGTCCCCCAGGGCGGGAATAACACTAGCTACCATTATCTATGGACAGGGCCTACTACAATAAATTATCACTATCTATATACAGGGTCTACTACAGTGAAATATCACTATCTATGGACCGGGCCTACTACAGTGAACTATCAATATCTATGGACAGGGCCTACTACAATAAACCATCACTATCTATGGAATGGGCCTACTACAATGAACTATCTATGGACCGGGCCTACTACAATGAACTATCACGATCTATGGGCAGGGCCTACTTCAATGAACTATCACAATATATGGACAGGGCCTACTACAATAAACTATCACCATGATCTATGCACCGGGCCTACTACAATGAACCATCACAATCTATGGACCGGGCCTACTACAATGAACCATCACAATCTATGGACCGGGCCTACTACAATAAACTATCACTATCTATGGACCGGGCCTACTACAAAAGAAATATATTGGTTGCTTTTCAAGTACATTTTTTAAAAATAATAATCTTTATAAAAAGGCTGCGTTTTCTGGGTCGAAATTTCTGAAAGCTTTCTATCTCATTTGGTTTTTTTTTTGTTTTTTAAAGCTCTTACATTTTTAATTGAATCTTTGTGCGCCAATGAGACTAAGACATCTAACTTTCTTGTTAGTATATCGGAATATTATTCCAGCTATCACATAGGCCTGCAATGAGCTCGTTACTCCATGTCATCCCATGTCTTAAGAAGATAATATCTCTCAAATACCGACCCTTGACTGACTATATCCTTAGTTTAAAGGTGATTGTAATTTATTTCTTTGTTCATTCGCTTCTTCCCGCCTCCCTCGAATATCTCTGTTTAACTGGTTCAGAATGAAGACCCCCCCCCCCCTCCCGACGCCACTGGGGCTTCCCGAGTATTTTGATACACCTTCCTTTCCCACTCTTCCCCATACATATTTTGGAAAACGCCGATACACAGTCGCTGTTTTCCCAGCTGTTCAGCTTTTCCATCCTACACCGAATCATCAAAACTATGTCAGGAATTCCCCCCTTAACAAGACGTCACTGTAATGCCCATCTGTACCAGGGGTTCTTAAAAAAATCATATCCGTGACCCCCGTTAAGTTTTAATTGCTCAAGAATTTCATGTATACTTAAAAATGATTCCGCTTGTTAAATCTCGCCGGTAGGTCTTAAAGATGTCTTCATTTCAAATGTGTCTGTTGTTAGTTGATGTATTTTTTTATATTTAAATAGTAGGCTTATTATATATGTAGGCCTATATCCACTGCAACCAACCCTGTATTAGCAAGGTGGTAGGTACACATAATAAATAGTGTATATATATTATTTCTCCCATTAAAGGTGTTGTGTGTAAAATAATATATATGTATCTCTATAAATGCGAAAAATAATAAATTGTTATATATTATCGCACTCAATAAATTATGTGTTTTGTGTAAAAATTATAAATAATAAATCTTGTATATATCATTGCTCCTGATAAATGGGTTGTTGTAGTGTGTATAATAATAAATAGTGTGTATTTGATCGCACCTAATACAGGTGTTTAATAAAGTGTTGGACCAAATAAAATTGGAGCTAATCTATACTATTTATAAAAAAAATTCTATACACAACAAGCTTTGGTACTTCCAGTGTTCTAATCTCCGTGTGGCGCCTCGCTAGCCATTTAATTAATAATTTTTTTTTAAACAAGCGGGATCTAATTAACCTTTGAATCCATGATGACTTTAGCCACAGAGCCAACGGCAGGAAACTATTGTGAAAGTATGCGTGGTTTAAATGTATGGCACTTTGTTGGCTCAACTTGACATGGATATTCCACGATGTGGATGTTGCTTTCGGGTGTGTATTTTTGCATTTACGTGGTACATTACCGTTACAGCCTAGCAGAGGTGGTGTGGTAAATAAATTGTCCCGGGCGCGCAGTCCCGCAAAGCGGGGGGCGAAAGGGACACCGGCCCCCAGCGTAGACCCATCATGACATCTGGTGTTTTTAACGTGAAATTAGACGTTAGAAATTCATCTCACTGGACAAATCGATGGATTTTGGTCACTTTTAAAAATTTCTGTTCATTAAAAAATTAGAACAATTTATAGATGCGTTTGTTTTTTTTTTATTTGGCGATCATCTTTTTTAATTTGGCTTCACATGACTGTGACGAAGAGGGTCTAATTTATTGTGACTAAAGGGGGGAAGGGGGGGGGGGGTTTCGATCCAACTTTTTGCGCCATTGTTCACCCCCAGATACAGTTTGTGCGTAATTATGATAGACGATGTGCCAGATACAGGATGTGTGTAATTATGATAGACGATGTGTCAGATACAGGATGTGTGTAATTATGATAGATGATGTGCCAGATACTAATAAAACTCCATGAAGAAAATTTTTGAAATCCCTTTCATATTTATTTAATGTCACTGTTAATCTAAAATCTAAATATCAGTCGTCAGTTTGTGACACAAGGAGCGACATCATTCATCACTCAAACCCATTATTTTCATCACTAAAATAATATCAAAGCACTTTAAGGCGCTCCTAACTAGTATGGCGACCAGGGACATCTGTCCCTCCCCCCTCCATCCCTTTAGCTATAATATGCCTCTGAACTGACAAAATAAAGTGCAATTTCTGCCAATCCCAAAAAAGAGGTTAAATCAAGTGGCGTTGTAAGGACGAGCAGTGGCGTTGTAAGGACGAGCAGTGGCGCTGTAAAGACGAGCAGTGGCGTTGTAAGGACGAGCAAAAAGAAACAGATTCCAAAGAGCCAACGGAGAGCTGTGACGGTTCATCTGAGTTCCCATTGTTTCTTTTGGAGAACTTGATATACGAACGCTTTGGATTGCGAGCACGTTTCCGGAACTGGGTTCTACTGTATTAGAGTTCGGTGCGCATTACTCGAGTATTCGTCGTTTAAATTATTTCTGTCAACATGCTCATCGGAGGCAAATTTTGTTTCTTCAGCCTAAGTTGGGATTAAGGTTTCACAACTCTCACAATGAATTTCATTTTTTTTTTTAAAAGTAAATTGATGTGGTCATATTTTAATATAAGTGTTCATTGTACGTATGGTCACCACTCATTGCATCTTGACGGCACTTCAATCATCACGAATAAATATTCTCTAGGCATGCATTTATGGCTGTAATGCCCACTCGTATTCATGATAGTAATTGTGCCACCAGAGCCGTTGCGTGACTTTTGGAGGCCACTCTGCCACTTGTTTTTTTTGTACCTCGTGCATTCACAAAGTTGAGAGCTTAAAATTCTTGCACATCACCAAAATGGGTCTCTTTAATAATCCTCAGGGGTTGCATGGCACAAACGCGACGGCTCTGGATACCACATAAAGTTCGGGGGTCGACGTGGTAAATGACAACGAAATAATGTATCTGAAAATGTGACGTTAAGTAATCGGGGAAAATATATAGTCAATAAAAGAGCATTTCTATGTGTTATAACTTCTTGAGAGACGGCAAACCAGTATATCTCAAAGGGTCATAATCTGCAGTGAAAGTTCTGCTTATGAACTGCATATTGTACGCCAATAGCTCTTGATCGGAGCTTATCCGTGCAGTGGTGACTAAGAATGCCGACGGTCATCTGGATACCCGCAGAAGACTAAATGTCCGAGCAATCTCGATTGCCAGATTTTTTAAAGTTTTTGTAATTAAAGAATAATAATTCAATAAAGGAAATGACCCATTCCCTGTGGTTTCTACTAACTGCGTCATTCGGGGGTCACGACGAATGCATCACGGCGCGTCCCACATCTCTATTATTGTTTTTTTTTTAATAGCAATGAAATCATGCGTCCCCTGACTTTTCCGTCGATGAAGTGATACTGCGTGATTTTAATGATGAACGGTTTTTTAAAAAAAAACTTTTTTTTCACTTTCTATTAATGTGCGCTACATTGCGATATGTCTTGCATAATGCACGTGCTGCAGTGGCGTAGTGAGGGGGGGGCAAGGGGGGCATCATGCCCCGGGTGCTACTCACAAAGGGGCGCCAAATGGTATATTTTACTATAATATTGTATGGTTTTCGAATGGGGGGCGCTAAAAAGGTATTGGGGGCGCTAAAATGGTATTGTGCCCCGGGCGCGAGTTAAGCTCGCTACGCCACTGACGTTTGGCGCGTAATATTTTCTTTTTAGCGTAATATTGTCTTTTCGGAAAATGAAATGGTCTCAATTTAAGTATGGTGTAAAATAAATTCGGTTTAAAAGTGGTTAGGACATCAGAATATTTAATATAGTCCATGGGCGTGAAATAAAAAGTGTGTAGTGACGTATCATGGGGGAAGGCGTGTAGCAAAAATTGGGATTCATGTGCGTTACTCGAGTTTATATTTTATCAAGTAACTTAAGTAGATGGGAATTTCACGCATTGCTGTCGCCAATGTTTGCGGGTTATATCTAGTATTTTATTATTTATTTATTTAGTACAGGCTATATATTCGAAAGAAAACCCAAAAAACAACAACAAAAAACGCATCATCATCAGTGGCGTAGCGCCATGTAGGGCCCTGGCCTGCTACACCACATCCTTCCATTCGTAACGATCCACGGCTTTCCGCCTCCATGTGCTAACCCCCAACTGGTGTAAATCCTTCTCTACATCGTCGATCCATCTCAGCCTTGGGCGACCGGTGAGTCGTCTGCCTCTAAGTTTCTGCCTGTATATCACTTTTGCTGCTCTACATTCCGCCACCCTTTCAATATGTCCTGCCCAGCGCAGTCTGCCTTGTTTTATTATTGTTGTGACTATGGGAGGGTCTTTGTACAATTGGTATAGCTCTTGGTTGGTACGGATTCTCCAGATATCATTTTCCATGACTGGGCCGTATAACATATATAATGTGATACAAGTCATCGTGAGGTGATACAAGTCATTGTAAGGTGATACAAGTCATTGTGAGGTGATACAATAGGCTACTCATGGTCTTATGATATCGGTGTATTATAGTGTATTTTGTATTCTTTGTTCCCCTTGAGAGGTTTTTGCTTCCCATTAGCTTTTGTAGGCTGAAATGAGAACAGTTGCCTGTTGTTATCCTTTCTTTCACCTCCGACATTATTTCATTATGAACGTTTGAAGTTGGCCATAGATATTTGAATGTAGCCACTCTCTCAAATTTGTGGTTGTTTTAAAAAAATGTTAACTCATGTGACTTGAAATATTTTAATAATACAATTTAAATTAATTAACGACACCTTTACTTGTAGACTAAAATTTACAGGTTGTAGCATACAACACAGTATAATTTTAGCAGCTCCCATCACTCCCTACATTTCCTAAGAATTATTCATTTATCTGCTGCGTCGGGCACCCAGGTACCCGGATCCGTGGGTCGACGCCCCCCCCCCCCCCCAATTACATTTTTGACAGCTCTAGTGGTGACCCGGGAACCGGTGACGGAGAGGCCGTGGAATCGGGACCCGCCTTGCAAAAAAACCCTGGTTCAGATCATTCACATCGCAATTAGAATTCTATCATAATCATATGCATGTCATGGAACTTATGAAGGTGTGATGAGCTTCAGAACACGCACAATTACTTTAAAAAACAACAGAAATTAACTAATGACAAATAATACATAGATATACAGGATGGCCAATAAAAGTGAGAACATCTCGTAGCATATGAGTTATTTCAAAATATAATTTAATTATGTGGCCACCGAACAGCCTAGATTTAAAACCCAGTAGATTATATAGGGTGCTTTACAAGAAAAATTCTACCTTCGGCGAAAATTTACCACGTTTGAGCAGATCAAGTTGGCAATAATCGAGGAATGGCGAAATCTGGGGCAACGTTTCATTGACAGAAGCATAAACGAGTGGCGTCGACGCTTAGAAAAAGTCGTTGAGTAGCAAGGAGGACACATTGAACATGATTTCTGATTAGCTAAATATTTCCCCCAAAAAATTATGAAGAATTATAATTAATTAAATTATATTTTGAAATAACTCATGGGCTACGAGATGTTCTCACTTTTATTGGCCCACCCTGTACATGTATTTGTAAGCTGCGTGCAAGTTATAAGAACGTTTGAATGAGCGTCTCATGAATGCCAGATAGGTTCTAACAAGTTTAAAGTTGGGTTGAGGATGATTGGGTTTGAAAAAAAAAATTTGATTGTTTGAGTTAATTGAGAAATGCCACATTCAATTGCATGTAAGCCCACGAGAATATAAGCCGAGCAGTAAAAATGAACAAATAGCCATCGGACTACTGTAGTGTATAGAATCAGTGGCGTAGCGAGCTTAACTCGCGCCCGGGGCAAAATACCTTTTTAGCGACCCCCAATACCTTTTTAGCGCCCCCCCCCTATTCGAAAACCATACAATATTATAGTAAAATATACCATTTGGCGCCCCTGTAGCGCCCGGGGCATGATGCCCCCCTTGCCCCCCCCTCACTACGCCACTGTATAGAATTCTTATGTAACCAATAATTTTCAAATTGTAACTTTTTTATCGGTACGATTGCTCTCAGTCTTTGACGATCCAGATATTTCTCATGTTCAAAGTACATCAAAATTTAATGACGATTCTTATTTTTATAAAATTCATGCTTAAAAGCCAAAAAATCAATTTCTTTTTTTAAAGAAACCCTTCAGTAGATATTACAATTTAAAAAAACTTTCAGTAGACACTGCAAAATACAAAAAAAAACTTTTAGTAGACACTAAACAATAAAAAAAAAAAAATTTCAGTATACACTACACAATAATTACTTCATAAAATGCTTGGGAATTATCAGATCTATACAGTTACCTCTCACTGCATTTTAATCTCCAAATTTATTTCACAATCAAAAGTAATCAAAAGAATTTTTTTTTAAAATATGTTGAGACTATATCCCTGTTTTGACCCTTTGACCGCCATATTGATCGCTGTGAAGAGAATCCACTGGTTAAAATAAATATCTCCACTTGTCTTGTTTGCCCCATTTCACAATGACACACTTACTTTCTCTTTTTTTTTTTAAGACACCACAATCATGTCTAAAGAATGCAGTTCATCATTCCATTTGAATGAGTGAAGAAAATGCTCTGCATAGCACAATAGAATCCATTATTTCCATTCATATATGAAGGCAACTAAGCCTAGAAATGTCAGGATCATGTTTGTAAACATTCAACGTGATAAATGCTCTGCTTGACTCAAGGATGTTACATTGATTTCAGATATTCTCTACTGGATTGTTATCAGACGTTTGTATGCTTCTTGAATCCACAGAATGGAAACTATTAGTTAATGATTTATCCCAGTTCAATCCCAACCATTTATTTTTCTTAAGAATATTCATGTTCCAATTTTCAGGCAAGCAAACTCAAAAGAACAAGCATTATTGCAACCTCAAGTAACCACTATGCATACAGTTAATTTTATTTTTAAAGTTGAAGTAAATGTGTGGAAAATGACACTGTAAACTTTTAGTTATTGCCATAAAATTTCATATGTGGAGGAGGTGCAGAAACTTTATGCTGAAGTCTTTTTTTTTTAAAAAAACGTAAATTTCTGTACTTATCCTGAGGGTGAGAAAACTATGGTGTCCAGGCATGTGTGCACAACTGTTGGTTAATGCTTTAATGACATTCAAATCCATCGTTTGTTAGAGGAATTAATCTGGAGTGTTCATAGGCACATTGCTCTATTGTAAACATTGTAAAACAATGTAACTTATTGACCATTTGTTGAGTACTATTAATTAAATGTCACCATTCTTAAAAGTCATTGTGAGGTGATGCAAGTCATTGTGGGGTGATACAAGTCATCGTGAAGTGCTACAAGTCATTGTGGGGTGATACAAGTCATTGTGAGGCGATTCAAGTCATTGAGAGGTGATACAAGTCATTGTGAGGTGATACAAGTCATTGTGAGGTGATACAAGTCATTGTGAGGTGATACAAGTCATTGTGAGGTGATACAAGTCATTGTGAGGTGATACAAGTCATTGTGAGGTGATACAAGTCATTGAGGGGTGATACAAGTCATTGTGAGGTGATACAAGTCATTGTGAGGTGATACAAGTCATTGTGAGGTGATACAAGTCATCATGAGGTGATACAAGTCATCGTGAGGTGATACAAGTCATTGTGAGGTGATACAAGTCATTGTGAGGTGCTACAAGTCATTGTGAGATGATACAAGTTACAGTCAAAATACAAATCAAAGCCTGTTATTCCAATTATTCTTCCTTTATTTGAGAAAGAAAAATGAAAACTCTTTCACGAATGCAACTAAAATCTCAACAACTTTTTTTTTGTTTCAATGTAAGACCACAGTGGTGATACTAACAGTGGGGTGTTCTTATCAGCTTTCAATGATAACACCTCAAAAACTAGTGACATGATGAGAGCCTTAAGATTGCAGGACAACATGAATCTCTCCCCCCCCCCCTCCACTTTTTATTTCCTTTTAAAACTTCCCTTTCTTATCCTGGTGATTTAGACCAATCTTTTAGTTCAAAATTTAACTTGAAACTATAATAGAAATTATTCATCCCATCCTTCCAATAACACTGGAAACAATGCTTACTGTTTTTAAGTGTAATTATGCAGGCCAATGTATGTATATATATATATATATATATATATATATATATATATTGTAACCTTCCGTCTTCGTTTGATAAATATATTTATACTTGTATTGTGTTAATACAATTGTTTAGTTGTGTTTTATAATTTAAAACATAGTGTAGCCGTTAAAAGATGAGTATGGTAAATAATATTTTGTTTCAAATTTTTTCAAATTTGTGCATGGTAATTTTAAAAAATATTAAATTTGGTCTTTTTCACATTTTCAACTAGTTTGTATGCAAGAATGTACACGGAAACAGTTTTACAACATGGTCAGCCCACCTTTGTTAGCACTCCTTGTGCTAAAAGTATACAATTAGTGACATAATTTATTAATTATTTTAATGCAAAGTGCATATGAGCTAAAACAGTATATTAAAAAATGCTCTAGCCATAATTAACAACTTGACTTAGAGTAAACAGAGCGAATGAACATATTTATATAGCATATAGACTATAGATTATGTCCCTAAGAAGTTTGCTATTAAGCTATTCATACTTGAAATAATTAATGAAGCACAAAATTAAGAGAGGTAATAAAGCTAACATTGATTCACCTACTGGCTTATAAGTCAATTTTATGATTGACAGTATTTTATTATAATTATAATTATTATTTTTTAATGTACGGTAACAGAGTAAATGATATCAGAATTATCACATCAGCATTCTTGATCTGCTTAGGTTAAATGTTAGATTTTAAAACTTGAATACACAGTTTACACAAAGTCTATAATATTTCTTACTAGCTGTAGGTCAGCTGAATATAAATGAGTCTTAATGATGATGACTATGAAATTCCTTTTTTATTCTTAATTCTTAAAATCCAATTAATAAGCAGGCTATATTTTAATTTTATTACAGTAGATTTTATGTTAATCAAGTAAGTAAGTAAGGCTAAGATTTAAAATAAATAAATATTGAGCTATTTTTACTTATTAATTCCAGTTTCACCTTAAAATTAGTCCTTAGTCTCATTTATAATATAATTATTATAATATAAATATAATTCCATAGTCATAAATTATAAATCATAATAGGCTTAGGCTACTAATATTTATTACATTGGGGCCCACTATAAGTTGTGTTTTTTTAATTAATGCTGAAATATGCTATATAAACAATTATTAAATATCTTAACATTTAGAGAATATATGGCAATAATAATACACTTCATAATAAATTTTAACATATCTTGCTAATAACATATGAATCTGATTGAGTATATTTTATATTTTTATTTTAAAATGCGAAAGCCCATTTTTCCTAACAATTCCATTTTTAAACTGCTTCACAATTGCCATGACAACCAACAAAAACGGATAAGTGTATTATTGAATCATAGGAAATAATTTCGAAGCATTAAACATTAGACATAAAATAAAAGTTGAAAGTCGAAGCCTGGCCCTAGGATGCATAATTTTATTTTTCAAATTATAAATAATCTGACCATTTATAATTCAGTCATTAATAAGTAGGATAACAACTGAAATTTAGTATTAAATTAATTTATGTTTAAAGAAAACTTTAACGTTAAAAACAAGCTATTGTTTTCCTAGAGTCTACAGTCTACACTAACAGTCAATTGTTAAACATAATGATAATAATTTTCCATTTCTCAAATAGATACAAGCCAGATGATTCTATTATGGCTATGGCATGGCTATAAACTATAAAAGGATAGTAAATTTAGTTGTCTAAAGTCTAAAGTATTTTTTATGGTTGGTCAGGGGTGGACAAGCAAAAAATATATGGAACATTATCAGTTTAAAAAAACGTATGACCGTATGTATTACTAAAACATAGAATCTTACTCTTACTAGTACTAGTCTTACTTAGACTTAGTGCCGACCCGAAAACGTATCACAGTAGCCGTAGCTGAGTCGTCTGCTTATATTTACACTAGACTTAGACACTATATTATATAGTATAATGTAGTTATATTTATATATATATGTAATATATTAATACAATAAATAATAATATAACAAATTCAAATTAAATTATATTGATTATTTTTTTAATCAACTAACCTTTTCTTTATTTAAATAGAACTGATCACATGTTGTTAAATCCAATAGCAAGCCAACATAAGTTTACACTGAACTGGTCGCTAGAAAAAACAACTTATCCCCGAAATGAAGAAATATATTTTACTATCGCCAAGTAGCACAGTAGTACGAATAACACATCGACTTCTCTCAACACTCTACTGATAACTTAACTATTGCGCCCCCGTCAGGTGGCGCCACAGTTATGTCATTGTTGACAATAAATCAAACATTTTATACTAACGTTTTTCTCAATGGAATTTTAATTGTTCTTTCCCCTGCATGGACAATGTTTATTTCTCGTTGTCTCCCTTGAAAGCTGTAACTATTTTTATCTAATCCTTTTTTCTTCTTCTTATTTTAACATTTCAATTTAAGTCATTAACTATAGTCATAGTTAATTTTATGTACATAAGTTTTATTATGTTGTCAATGTAAGATTCACAAAATAAACTCAAGCTATACAAATATATCTGTGAAGTATTAGTATGGTCCAGTATGGTTTAATATTATTATCCGATTATCTATGTATTTCCGTTATAAAAAATTTTCTATAGCATGTAAAGCCCTATAAATTACTTTTCAATCCTGCTATTTAGGGTACATTGAATACTTAAAAAATCAAAAAAATAAAAAAGTTTGAGAGTTAATAATATCTAGTTTAATAAAGCAGCATAAATTTGTGAACTGCTATTGTATTTCTATGCCCTCTAATTTAAAAAATGTGACAGCTTTTTAAGGTTTAATTATTATAAAATATAGTTGCAACATTCCAAATCCATTTCCGTTTGAGCAGAATCAGCTTTCTCGCTAAGGAAATAACCAAAGTGTGATACAAATAAACAATTGCTATGTGCAACTTAAATTTAATGTAAGCATGACCAGTCAGAGAACACATTTTATGTCTCCCGCAAGATTACATTGTCATTGAGTTACTAAAGATATATGGTTGGTTGTTTGTAGAAGGTTGATTCTAAAACAGTCGCTTTTTATATGATAAAAACAAATAAAATGCGATTTTAAATTTATTATTTTCTTCATAAATCAGTTTATGACTGGCTCAGTTTTGCAGAAAACAAGAATACTGATACTTATAGTCTGGCTAGTGTTCATATAGATTTTGTTGCATTGTAGGTCCAAACTACAAACCAAAAAAACGTATTTCCCTAATTAATGGCTTATTTAAATGCATTATTTAGATTCAGTACTTCTAATCTTCAAACCATTCAGGAAATTACATGGGTTTCATATCAGCTACATTTGTTTTAACTATGCCTGTCTATTGTTACAAAATAATAATTGTATTTATTTGAGCCAATCAAAGAGTTCAAGGTTATTATGTTGCAAGCAGGGTAGCAACTGTTTCCTGGGCCTCATAGTTCTCTTTTTGCATTTAGACTTTTCAAACAGTTTCAAACAACAAATGCCAGTTAAAATGTCTTTCATATTTTATTTTAAAACTTAACATTGATCTCAAACAAAGTATTCAAACACAAGACAAAACATGTGGTGTTTTTAAAAGAATACACAAATTGTTTAGGAAATTTTAGAATGTTTTATTCATTTCTTGTCATATCACATGTCTTTTAAATGAGGAAAATCCTTTCAAAGACTGTAACAGATCATCACAAAATATTTGCTTAAAAAACAATGTCTTGCAAGTTTCCATTAGCATATTCAAAATAAGATTTTGATAGTTAAAGCTTCTTGAAATAAGTTATTTCCACTGTTAAATTGGAATATCTTTATCCCACACAAGTAACTACTCAAAATCTTACTGCATTGCATTTCTGTGTAAAAATGTACAGCAATGGTGGAATGCCTCCCTGTATTATCACATTGGTTCAAATAAAAATTGCACAACACATCGAGTCCAACATAATTTAGACAGTAACATGTGTAATACAATCCAAGAAAAAGTAGTAATACTTAGAGGCACCAAAGCCACATTAAAGCACACTCTGATCTAGCATGACTAGGAAGCACTCTTAAAGAATATTTTAAATCACAAAAAAAGTATGATTTCTGATAGAATTTTGATTCTTGATATTTTTTTGTATAAGTCACACTAACTTTCACATTTGTCAAGGAATGAACTTGAGTATTTTAGACTACAGGTGGCATATTTTCTTGTTCTTTCTTTGGCAACCTCAACTAAAAAGTGGTTGAGGGAAAATTGAGGTACCTCTGACTAGTTTTTCATCCTTTATGTTGTCACCCAAAGTTAACAGAGGCTTAATAATACTAATAATAATATTACTCAGAAAAAAGATAAGTCAGCATGAATTAAAACTTTACTCCATGAACATTATAAGATAAATAAATTCCATGTTTCAAAATAGGTCAAACTAGAAAGAAAATATTTTCAGCTTTTTACATCATAAAAAAATAATAATTGAACATTTATAGATGTGACATAAAACACAACTGGGCATTCAATAAAATTTGGGGTATTTATTAAAACATTTAACTCCTTGAACCTTCATACATTAAGTTTTTTGTTAAGAAATATCAGTAGGATTGCAAATTATATGTCAAACATTTATGCTTGTCCATATAAATTAAGTCATCTATGTTTCAAGTTGGTTTTTTTAATCAATGCTTCATAAATCAGTTTATAACTGACTTAGTTTGGCAGAAAACTTGAATACTTATATTAAAACTAGTGTTCATATAGATTTTGTTGAAGGTACCATACAGTTAAAAAAATAAACCACTACATTTTAAGTTCTATAGAATGTTCTTGCTTGGTTCTTTTTAAAATTTTAATTAACAGCAAGGGCTTTGTCAAAACTGGCAAAAATACTTTGAAAAATTGCTGTGTATAAATATAGCGTAATCCTAAATCCAAACATTTTTTATCACATTATTAAGTTATAAAAAAGTAATTATAAATTGAATAACAATAAAGAGACATCATATGAGACATTCTTCTTCTGGCTTATAACAACAATCCGAAATGGTAAAAACAGAGCAAAATTTTTTAATGTATTTTAAATGAAAGATGAAAATTGAATCAATGTGACTTTTGAAACAAACAACATTAGTAGATACTTTTTAATTGAGGTCCTATGATCTTAAATGAGCTAAGCTCTCCTTTGAATTTTAAAAAAATCATAATGATTTGGATAAACTTGATTTATCTATGATACATATATATATATACATAGATAGATAGATTTATTGATATCTCATGTAAATGTCCAGTGAGTGGTGGTAAAATGACAACAAATGTGAAAATGTGGAGAAATATAATGCACCAATGAACAGAAAAAAAATAGGTTCATTATATCACAACAAAAATAATGTACAACTGAAAGTACTTATCTAAGTAATAAATATAAAATCAGATCAAGGGAATAAATACAATGACATAAGTACATTTGCCCAAAGATTATAAATTAAAATATATTACAAGAAATATTTTGTTACAACATCAATGCCCATCCCACATCTATATGAATTATGTTACTTTTAAAACCTTTTTCCAAACTGGCAAGTATGCTTTTTTTCAAAGGTACAAAATTTCTTAAAAAGCAACATTTAAAATAACAATGTGTACATAGGCAAGTCATATTAAGTTTTAAACTAAGTAATATTTAAATTGAAATTTCAACTGCAAACATGCAGTTCGAAATTGAAGATCTATTCCTCGACAACTGTATCCTTTTCCTTACATAAAATTTTCTTTCTTAAAATCAATAGTGAAATTATTTGGTGCATCATAACAAAATAAATTAAGTGAGTGGCATTTAAAAACAGATGGCAGAACAGGCAAATAATTATAATCGTGAAAATCAGTGGTTCTCAACCTTTCTAATGCCACGACCCTTAAATAGAGTTCCTCATGTTGTGGCAACCCCCAACCATAAAATTTCATCGTTGCTTCTTCATAAATATGTGTTTTCCGATAGTCTTAGGCGACCCCTGTGTAAGGGTCAATAGACCCCCAAGGGGTCATGACCCACAGGTTGAGAACCGCTGATGAAAATGAACGTCAGTTTAGATCTCTATGTCAGTTTTGATCTTTATGTCAGTTTAGATCTTTTTCAGTTTATATCTTTATGTCAGTTTAGACCTTTATGTCAGTTTTGATCTTTATGTCAGTTTTGATCTTTATGTCAGTTTTGATCTTTATGTCAGTTTAGATTTTTATGTCAGTTTAGATCTTTATGTCAGTTTAGATCTTTATGTCAATTTAGATCTTTATGTCAGTTTAGATCTTCCTGTTAGTTTAGATCTTCATGTCAGTTTAGATCTTTAGGTCAGTTAAGATATATAGGTCAGTTTAGATCTTTATGTTATAGTGTAGAATTCACATTTTATTCCCTTAAGTACACTGGCTGTATTTTATATTTTAAAAAATCATGTAATATTCAATTCACTCAGAAAATTGGAAATTAAACTATCAGCAACAATGGTGACAAAATGGACAAAGCAATAAATGGTGCAACCTTACTGTATTTGACAGTGCTCTTACACCACACTCAGTATGAAACAGTATGCCTCAGTAATACCGGTATTTCAAAGGATTGTTCTTCTGCTTTTTTTTTTTGGGTTGTTAAGAACTTGACAATGTATTCAAATGATGTACTCAGAGTTTAAAAAGCGAGAGGAAATCTTCTGGACTTAAATCTTTGCACTTGAATGGCTGATCCCCAATGCATGGGTGTCCAAGAGACTGAAAAATTAGATTGTTTTCTTAATGACAAAAACTTCATCAAGTATGAATAATCATCCTTCTTCCTTTTAAAGTTTAGTTACATTTTGTTAAAATAAATATTTTTCTTACGTTTTTAAGTACTTTAAAAAAAAAAAAAAACACCCCTACATATTTCATAGAACCCCAATGATGGTTTTTTTTTTTTTTAAGCATCATTGTAGTATTTACTTTTATAAGTGTAGTCTATTGTATTTTTATGAAAACTTAAACAGATTCTATGGTTCATGACAAAAAAAATTATTGTATAAATGTGATATTAAACACATGCTTTTTTTTCTGTTTGAGGAAAAGATAACTTAAATATATTTTAGTATCATTATTTGTTACTTCAACAACACTGGAAAAGTTTTACCTTCCAGTGAATGCCACAGCAATGAGAACATAATGCTAGCATGTCTGCAAAAGTCTCCTTCTTGCCAAAACGTCTGAAACATATAATTATTTTTACTTTTTTTTGCAGATATATAATTATTTGAAAATTATTATAAAAAATACTCAATTATTTTATTAATGTAACTTTCATTATATTTCACTTCGTTTTTCAATTACTTGTAACATCTTCTGTAGATATTCTTCCAATCTATATCAACATCATCTGTCTGCTTTGGTAAGAATGTGAGAATTTGGCGATTGTTGAAGTGGTATAAGCACATGTCTCTCCAAAGTGATCTTTCCTCTGTCACCTAAAAATATGTAAACAGAATGCAAAGATGCTAATACCAGTTTTTTAATCATTCTATATCAAATAGTTTACCATAAAAATATAATTTAGGCATCTTCGTTTAATTTTTGTAATCACCTGATTAAGTGTGATGCTCGTTTGTCCAGCCCTTAAAACATCTTTGTGATCTGAGATTTGAGAGAAAATTGTGCGCAGGCAGTCAGCAGGCAGGTCAGAAAGCATCACTCTACCATCTTTATTTCTCTGAAAAACAAAAAATTGTAAAATATTCAAAAACAAATTAAGTCTCAAATCCTGACTATTTAATGCATGTGGCTCTTTTAAACAGCTGATAAATATAACTTGGTGTGGGTGTGTAAACATGCTTTACATTTGGAACAAAAGTTCCATAGTGCTTAAACTACAGAATGATGAATAAAAATTTCCTACAGGTTTCATGCCATAAGTTATGAATTTATGTCTGTTCTCTTAGATACACCTAAGACATGAAATTACCTCCTTCATTTGATACTCTGCAAGTTTGGATGTTAATCTATTTACAGTTTCCATGTGTTTGGACCATAAGCACTGGCTCCCAATGTGGAAATGTTTTCCTTCATGCAGGGCGTCACGTGCACATTCAAGGAGATCTTTCATCATTCCTATGTTTAGTTCTGTCTTGATAGCTATGACAAATGATATGTGAATACACAATGACCCCTGTTCTTCTCTTCAATTAAATGTACATCTCTCATGAGAATTTGATTGATGAATCCGCTTAGAATTAAATTTATTGGACAAAATATATTCATCTTGGCAGTAGATATTAAGTGTAAAAAATAGCTATCACAAATTATTATGGGGTCAGACATACGCCAACAAAATAAACATGCACAGAAAAATCCACAGACATAACTGCGCCCACCAACAATTCCACATAGGACATAACACACACCGACAAATGCGTAGATCAAAAATTTTCCACACTGACAATTGCAAACATTGACAACTGCGGACACAGACTACTGGGCACATCAACAATAAAATTTATTTTAAGCAAAATTTTTAGGGTTAAAATAGTTAAGTTCAATTGACTATCAGCATAAAAGGCAAGTTGGGAAGAATAAATGAGAAAGTATGTCAAATTTTATTTTTTTATTTGCATCTAACATTAAAATAAACACCTATTGTAGGCCAATAGAATTATTGATTTACCAGCTAGCCAATAGATTATTAATTCACCAGCTGGTCAATAAAATTATTGATTTACCAACTGGTCAATAAAATTATTGATTTACCAGCAGGTCAATGGAATTATTGATTTACCAGCAGGCCAATTGAATAAATGATTTACCAGCTGGCCAATAGCATAATTGATTTACAAGCTGGCCAATAGAATTATTCATTTACCAGTTGGCCAATAGAATTATTGACTTACCAGCTGGCCAAATGAAGTATTGATTTACAAGCTGGTCAATTGAATAATTGATTTACCAGCTGGCCAATTGTATTATAAAGATTCTTAATTTACACACTGAAATGAAAATAACTTTAAAAATTTAACAAAATTAGTGTATTATTTGTTTACCTTTTCCCCTCTCAACTTTTAATATAAAATTCTTTGGTGACTGAAAGAATAATTAATTTGTTTATTTGGATAATTATGGAATGCGTGGGCCATCATATTTGACATGACAGGCAGCATGTGAACCACAGGTTGGCCACCCCTGATTTAAAGTTTAGGAAATATGCTCTGTGTCAGTCTCTAAACTCTAATGATGTATACCATTTTCTACAACAAAAATATTTTTTAAAGGAGAAAATTACATTTCAGTGTAATAAATGTACTAATTTGTATTTAAATGTTAATATTATTGTAGAGTTTTAACAATTTGTCAGATATGAGATGACCCATTTATTAATATTCCTTCTTTAAAATTCTTATATGTGGCATTTCATAATTGCCATCTTTTCTTTTATGCTGGCAACCAACCTAACCCTTTCAACTCTTTAAATTGTCAATTTAAAAAATTACAGTTTGTTTAATTGTCTGTGTGCGCAAATGTTATTGTTCGCTATCATCTCAGAGCGTGATTTTCAATGTATGCATTTGTCATTGTGTTTGATTTTCTGTGTGCGCAGTTATGTGTGAGCGGAGTTTTTTGTGCATGTTAAATCTGTCATGTAACCAAATTACTAAAAGCAAAATTTTTAAATAGATGAATAAAAAACAATCCATACTAACATACAAACACTTCAGTTCATACCTTCATAGATCATAGACTCAAGTATATTAAATACAAGCTTTTGAGATGTCCCACTTAGGGCTGGCAATTTTTTCTCCAAGACTAATGTCATTAGCTGAAATTGAAATAATACTATTTAAGATTTTTTTTTTTTATTCCAAACTAAAGGTAACAGTGTAATCTCTTTTAAAACACAAATGCTTGTCAATTTTGTCAATTGTACTGTTGTTTTTTTTTCGAGCCCAATATAAATACTTTCTAATTATCTGACTTCAACACTTTTTGAAGGATTTAATAAATTTTGACTGGTGTTAAAGCTAAAAGTAAATGAAAAATAAATTCTGGGATTTTTAAAAAAAAATCAAAATTACTATGCATATTATCCCACTAGACTATACAAAATAAAAAAATTACCTTAGTCACATAATTCGCCCTGCTGATGTCTCTGGCAGCACCAGTCATATCTAATCGAACTAAAGCTTCACTTAGTGATGTCAGCTCTAATTTCTGCAAGTGAAAAAAAAAATAATATAACTTGGTAATATCTTTTGTTGTTGTTGTTTTTTTTGGTTTTTTTGTATGCTGCTTTTCAATTAAATAATGTTTATTCATGAACATAATAATACATCTATAAATTTCAGCTGACAAATAAATAAAAAAATTATTTCTTTCTCAAATGTATAATTTCTTATATCATATTAAATACAATGATAATAAGTGTTCATTGTGTTAAATAATTGTTAATCAATTTTTACTTCTTTGGATGAGCCATTGTTATAAAATATATATGGCTGTCTCCTGCTTGTAATTTCATTTGTTCCTTTGGTGAAATGCAGGTCTTCTATAGCAAGGCGTGTTATTCTGAAATTACAAGGTAACACTATTTTTAAGTAAGGTAAAAAAAATAATTTTTTATAATAAATTGATTATCATAAGTTTCTATTTTAAAGTTATTACAATAAACTAATGAAAGCTCTGTATTTCATTAAGATATCTTTAATCAGTACCATCAACAGATAGTAGTATGGCATCCTTTAACAAGGACAGAGTAGCTGGTATATGTATTAAAAACTTCAGTGGTGAAATTTAACTGTCAACCTCATCTGGTCTGTCAAAAGCATTTCCTTATTTTACCTCATTTTTTTGTTGTTGTTTTTTTCATGTTTTACTAATGAATGAAAATACAAGTATGGAGTCCCCTTTTTCTTTAACTTTAAGGAAAATGGTAGTCGAAAATGATATACTTCATATACAAAGATGAACTAGAGTTATTTTAAAATAAAATTAACTGAAAAATAGTTGTTTTTTAATTAAAATACTAGATATATCTCATACTGAGATAGTGTAACTAGGGGTTTCCAAACCTTATCTATATTCTGGACCCCTAACAAATTTCTTGACTTAGTCTTGCACCCCCAACAAAAGTAATATGCCTGCAAACTTTCAAACCCCAGAGTGTCACTATTTAAAATAAATTTGCTTCACAACCTTTGAAATGTCACCTCTTAAATATATGCACAGTTCCTGAAATGCTAAAATTTCTGCATTTTACAAACTGTACAAGAGGTCCTCTGAAGAAAATAGCAGAACTAAAGAGATTATTTACCAAATAAATCATTTTCTTTTGCTATCATTCTTTTTATAAGGTGGGATTGTGCTATGAGTCTAAAAATCTGTCTTGATTTAACTTATATTATAGTAGTTATGTTATATTATATTATTATACTATGTTTAGTTATTAATATCTTGTGTGAAGTGGCTCATTTGGCAACTTCCGAGGGGCATGTAGGGGAACACCGACCAGATATAGCTGTACGGGGGACATCCCCAAAAAGAGTCACCAACTTTTGCCTCATACTCAGTAAAGGGATTTACAAAGGCTAGGATTAGGAACCTGATCCTAAAACAAAAGTACCAATACTGAGGGATATGAAGAGCCCCCCTCCCTTCGAAACAGTTGTGCCGCAGAGCTAATGACCCTGTTCAGTAAAGGGATTTACAAAGGCTAGGATTAGGAACCTGATCCTAAAACAAAAGTACCAATACTGAGGGATATGAAGAGCCCCCCTCCCTTCGAAAAATTGTGCCGCAGAGTTAATGACCCTGTCATGGAAGAATAAAAATTAGAAAATGTTACAAAACTTTAAAAAATACATCGGTGTATCAGAAATTCAGGTGGACATTAGTGGATTTCAAACTATGGTTATGCGTGACAATGACAGGATTTATCATAAATTATGGATGGATTACCCTTGAATGTTGTCCAGCTGGATTTACATTTTACATTAGCCAGCCATGATTAGCTAGAGGTATGTGTGCAAGGAGAAAAATAAAAAAAAAAAACATGGATAGGTCTTAGTGGAAGGATTTCAATTTCATATGGACATGGCGTGAATGATGGTGAAGTAGGCCTGAGCACTAAAACTCAAACATGTTATTTCTTATGTGGCTACTACAAGTTAGCCTTGAGTTAAAAGCGAGAAACATAAAAGGGGGGCTAATGTTGAGAGATATCACCGTGACTTCGTTAGGGATACATTTAGGGTTCAGGTTAGGCTAGGTTTAGCAACATTTACTTTTACCAAAAGGAGTTATTATAGGAAAGTAACACCATTCCAAAGCATAGAATTTCGGTGCACAATAAAAAAACAGACATAATTAATTTACCTTGCAACGGCGTTTTGGTTCAAATTTTCGAAAATCTTTACTCGCCAAAGTCTCATTCTTTCCCATCCTTCCGTTGTTCGCACCCACTGATCACCTGGTGATCTCCAGTCTCTACCGATGAATGGCATATTGCAACGTGCTAAATAAATGTCTTAATGATAGTGAACAAGTAGCACTTAAGAAGTGAAAAACTATTTCCCCACTGTGTTTCTATCCGTTGTTTTTGACTAATTGTTCTCTAATTCTGGTGTCCTGGTGCTTAGTTATGGCCCAACTGCGCACTGTTTATCAACATATGGAAATTAAACAGCAAGCAGCAGCAAATAACTTAAAATATTTTCTGATTGGATATATATAAAGTGAGATTTATTTTTCATTGGTCAAAAATGAATCACGCATAAATTTAGCTTCAGTCACATGACATATGTTTACATTCACTCGGCTGATAGATGAACAAAGAAAATCACACCTATGCCCATCCATTACGCATTTGCCTACCGTTACATCTATTACTACACCACCGCACTAATCCTAAATGAGAATCTTTATTTAAGTTAAGTTAAATCGTACAATAATATTCAATATTGTAAATACTATAAATTATAAATTAATGTTACACTGTTACCTTACTAATTAGTCTTGACTTATTTAATTATTTTACAGTTAAATTACAGTTATAATACATAAAAAATTTGAGATTCATTTCAAACAAAGGCAGAAAGAGTTAAATAACTTTTGTATTTTTGGCAAAAAGGCTTAACTTAAGCATTTAGGCTTTACCATAATGTAGGCTTCCTGTACTAATGTAAACTGTGTTACCGCGTGACAAAAATCTCAGTAGTTCACTGACTTACTTTCTTCGACAATACGCAAATGTTTTTTGGCAATTGTCCATGGACGCATGGAACAAAATGGGTAGCTGTAAAAAGTAGGCTAAGTCGTGGGAGAATGCCAACAAAATGTTTAAACCCAAAGTCGCATTACTTTAATAAAAAAAAAATATGCTTCAACTCACAACAAGGCCATAGGCAGGGAATGGGCCATGTTGATTTTACCAGAATTTTTTTTTTAACTGGGCCCTGTCGAGAAAAAATTATTTGTCAAACTTAACTTGAGTTCTTGTGTTCGAAATCTCAATTTGCATTTCAGCTCAGTGGCGTAGTTTATTTAAGAATGGGGGTGCAGAGGGAGCGGTCTATCCCAAGTAGCACCTTTTTTTTCTTTATATGGAGGGGCAGCATTTTTCCCAAATGATAAATGCATAGTTTTTTGTTCAAGGAAGGGGGGCAGAAAAAAATATTGGTCTGCCCCAGGTGACACTAACCATAGTAACGCCACTGTTTAAGCTTCAGATAGACCATGCCACGTTAACTGAAAATTTCGAACCATCTAGAAAATTGCAAGCGTCATGGCACCACCCAGTGTTTATTTCAGGCATCTCAGAAAATATTTATTTTAAAAAATATGTTATATATATGATAATACAACAGTACTGCGGTATTATAGTAGCCAATAAAAATATAGCATTTTAAAAAACACACTTAGAGAGACATCTAAATTGTGTTTCTCTCCGCTTAAGTGCGGAATGGTGCAAAACTAAATTTAGGTTTGGCTAAAATAAATTTATTAAAAAAACTTTTAATGGAGAAGGACTCATTATTCTTCTCCAAGCCCTTCACTTCGCATTCGCTCAGGAGCCTTCGACGCTGCTTACTCCCTCTCCCATGCCGTTCAATGTGACAATATGGAGGGGAAACTACTAGGGGCGAAAAGAATACCATGAAATGCGCCATACTCAGAGTGAATTCAAGTTATGTATGGCGCCCGGTGCCCTAGTACCGAATCCTGGCACCCGATGCCCTAGTACCTAATCCTGGCACCCTGTGCCCTAGTACCTAATCCTGGCACCGGGTGCCCTAGTACCTAATCCTGGAACCGGGGGCCATAGTACCTAATCCTGGCACCGGGTGCCCTAGTACCTAATTTGCGCGCTGATAGATGCCCTGTCCTCCCGAAATATCCCCTGCATGGATCAACTGGGAGGTATTCTCCTCCCTATTCTCGTTCGGTAGCCTTTCGCGCTCTCACTTTCTGCCCCCGCTACCTCCTGTTAATAAATTACGATGATTGGCTAGAACTGACGAATATATTATTTTCCTTTAAAATTGTACATTTAGTTTGGCTTAATAGACTACAGGGATAAAAGTTAGCTGGAGCCAAAAGCATAATATCAGCTAAACTGAATTTTGTTTATTTTGGGTGGAGAGGGTGGAGTTATAACTGATCCTGGTCGTCGTTATGCTCAGTGGTGTAACTAGGGTAAGTGCCACCCTGGGCGGGCTAAGATTTTTGCCACTTCCCTTTCCACGACAAAAGTCTGCAGCAGGCCTAAAATATTGCCCCCACCCCAAATAAATAAAAAATTTACCTGGGATGACCCACCTCCTCTGCTCCCCCTTCTTACGTTACTAGCACTGCCCACCCGAAAATCTGAAATGCCCCCCCCCCCCACCCGGGAACAAATTGTCTGTAAGAAACATTGGCACCACGACAAGTCACATTTTTATAACCAGTGCCTGATTAAGACCCCCTGGAGGCCCCTAGGCAGTCGGTGTTTTAGGGCCTCCCTCACACAATTATATCCTAATGTCATATCGGCAGTGGCGTAGCTATGATTGCTGCCGTCCGGGGCGGGTCAAGCTTTTGGACGCCCCCTTCCACGAAAACATCTCGAATGTTGATCGAAAATGCCGCCCCTAAATATATAGAAAAAATGCGTGGCTGCTGGGGCGCAACGCCCCATCTGGAACCCCCTTTATACGCCACTGCATATTAGTTACTGCTACTGTGAGTTTAATTATAGATTTTGTTAAATATAATATCGATGCCATGAAAATGTGACACCTGGGGCGAAGCTTGAAAATTTAGCAGAAGTGGGGGGGGGGGGGAATTATAGGAAACATTTTTGATATATTCAAAATGCAAGGATAGCTCTTATCCTGAATATAGTTTTTCATCATAAAATTATTTTCTGCGACTTATTAATTACGTTTAGTTTTGTTGATTTTGACCGAAAATGTCCCCTCCACACAAAATCACATTTATTATAAAAAAAATGTTTTTAAAAAGGAGCCGGCCTGTAGAGTAAACCCCCCCCTCCCCCCTTTCCATCATACGCTAGGCATATATCCCTAATTACGATAACATACTATATTGACCCCCCCCCCCTTAAGTCTTTGGCCTGGGGTTGCCAGCCAATAGCCCACCCTTCCCTTGGCATGGTACTTTCTGTGTCACCATGTCGACACTTTGGGGCTGTGTCGAAACGAAACCGTTGTCTTTCGGTAACCAAAAAAAAAAAAGAAGCGGTTTAAAACAAAACAATGAAATTACCTATAGTATCGTGACTGAGAAACATAACTGTCTTTTTTGGTCGCTGGCCCAATTACATTTAGCTGTCGTTGTACATTGTATTGCATGTAAAAATATGTGTTTCCTGTAGTTCCAGTACATTCAAACGTTCGCAAATGTATCGTTTTAATTTTTTGTAAGACATTTCAACATGTTTTTATTATACAATTGGAAGGTTTTCATGACCTTCTTGTTGTCCATTTTCAAGCCTTAAATTGAATTATAATATAACCAGAATTGTTTCGTCTCATCTCCCCTGTCATCACGCAACGATTGTTGCCCTAAAACTGTCCCTTGATGTTAACCATTCCAGGAAAAGTGTTATTTACCTTAATTATTTCGCTTTTCCCCTTTTATAAATTGTTTTGTATACATATTTAGACTTATTTCAAGATAATATCAACTTTTTTAAAAATTCTTTGTCGCGAGGCCTAAAATGGCGCGGAGTCCTTGGTCACGTGCCTCATTTGCAGTTAGGATAATCCTGCACTGTTTATGACATGTGACATGTTACTATTAAGTAATTTGTAAAACTCTTTTTTTTTTTTTTTTTTTTCGGTAAATGCGAAGAGATATCACCGCGTGCCGCCATCTTGGTTGCCGTACCCGCGAATTTATGTCCTAAATTTATCCCTAAACCTAACCTGAACCCTAAACTTATTACTAACCTGGGTTTTGACCCTATCGGAACCAGGGTTTTGACCCTATTGGAACCAGTGTTTTGACCCTATCGGAACCAGGGACAAAACACGCAAATGACGTCATAGTGGTATCTCCTCGCATTAGCCTTTGTTTCTTTTAATTTTTATTACGACTCATTCCCTATTTTTACTTTGGCTTACTTTTCCCCACTAATTACCAGTGGCGTAGGAATGGGGCGTTTCGAGTATGGGAGTTCATTCATAATTGTTGCGACTGAATATTATGTTTGATTATGCGCGGTGTGTGTTTGTGATATTAATTAGTTAGTGAACGCTCTTCCCGCGCTTGACTTGGTGACGTATTTTATGCTCCCTGTGACGTATTGTCTAAACTGTTTTGTGACGTAAGTTTTAGTCGTGCGGCAGTCTTGAAAGGAACTTTGTGGAAGTAGGATGTTTTTCATTTCTGTCTGATAGCGAGCTGCGCTATATGCATGTGTTTATGGAAACCAAAGCCTGTGCATATAATTACGTATTAAAGTTATAATTATTATGAAAATTCAAATATACTTGAGTTCATTCAATATAGTACGACGTATTACAACGTGTGAAAGAACTTGGCGAATTAACCAATCCAGTAGAACAGAGGAGTTGACAGGGGGGAGATGGGCTCACCGCCCTGTTGGCAATTTTTTTCTTTATTTTGAGGGGCGGAATTTTCAGCCAGCGGCAGAGTTTTTTGTTTCCATGGAAGGAGGCTGCCCACCCAGCATAACACTAGCTACGCCACTGCATATTTTTCACATATCGGCTAACTGTTTTCACACTCGCGCGCGCACGCACACCTTCTGATTACACCTCATCTCGTGAAGTAGGTTGAAACCAGAAGCGAGCGCATCCAATTTCCAGTGTATAAGATACATTCAAACCTGAGAGGGATGCTTATCCCACTGTGACTGCGTATCCCACTGTGACTGCGTGTCCCGCTGTGACTGCGTATTCCACTGTGACTGCGTATCCCACTGTGACTGCGTATCCCACTGTGACTGCGTATCCCACTGTGACTGATGCTCCACTCTGGCCCACGCAGGGCACCACATGACTCTGAACAGTGTTACTCATTAGACGTCCTGCGGCACATCATCTTACAAAAAGTGTAATTTATAGAACGTAACATATGTACGAAAACTAGCAGAGAACGTTTTCGTGTGTCCCAAATTTGAACTCAAAAGAAATCCACACAATTTTATTACTATATATTTAAGTGTGTCTCTGTAGATTTTTATACGCATTGACGTCACACATCAAACCGAGCAAGTGAGAACAATCAACACATTTGTTTCCAAACCCCCTTCTTGAGTAAACAACACAGAAGTGATGTAGAAAGGTGGTTTTTCGGTATTTTAACTTAAGTCTAATTTGTACTTTTAAAAATCTGCTTTTTTTTGGGTCATTATTGTCACACTTATAGATACGGTTAAACCAGATAAGAATATTGTAAAAATTATAATGAACTCAATTAAAGTGGGGGGGGGGGGAGGGGGCGACAAAACAGAACTAATAAAATCATGAGCAGGTTGCCACAAGAGCAGGTTTAGTCCGATCAGGTTAGCACCAGGGCAGGGTGTCATTGTAGCAGGGTGCCACCACACAACAGAACACGGTGACACCAGAGAGGTTTGCTATCGGAACATCGCGTCAACAGAGTAGGTTGACTCGGAGGAGGTCCATTGGGAAGTCTGGAAGGGTGACACCAAGAGTTTACTGCACTGGGTGGAACCAAACCTAGTGACGCAGCTGATACGGCATACACAAAATATTAGGCCTACTCCTTAGTATTTGTTTTGTTTGGTTGTTGTTGTTTTCCTGTTTTAGTTAGTTTTTATTTCCAATGTGAAGGCCGCCATTGGATGGGGGATAAAGGGTATTGCATATATCATGTCATTTATTGATTATATATATATAATATTCTTTTACTGCCCACTCGGACACTACCTCTCAGCTAAGTGCTATATTTTTATAAAATTTTAATCTGTTTTGTCTGTTGTTTGTTCGCTGACGAAGGCTTTCGGCCGACACGCTGGTTGTTTTGTTGCGTTTCTTTTTTCAGGTTTAACCTTGCCTTACTTTGTTTCACTCATTTCCTATTTTGCTAACCTGATTGCAGTCTCTCCCCTTATTAACCCAGCCTTGGCCGTCCAATATAATTAGTCTTGCCTCTTCTGCCAACTCCCCATTTATCAGGTTCTTTGGAATACGGCCTTCCTCCAATGAGAGGTTTCCCCCAGTTCACCTTGTCTAAAAATTAACAGGAATAACAGTGAGCCTAAAGAAAGGGTTTTTTTTAAAATCTAAAAATAAATTTAAAAATTCTATAGCGTGAAAATAACAAAATGACCTATAAAACACTCATGTTTTAGTTTTTATATCGTTTATCTTATTACTTCACTGACCTTATTTATAAAAGAGCTTGTTGACAGCTGCATTGTAGTTTGATGGAACATAGTCAAAACGACAATGTCTTCATTTCAGGTTTGTTACAGTCACTTGCCTTATAACAATTAATTACGATGACTTAGGATGTAGTAGGCCTCCTTAAATTTACTTTTACTCCTTTACGTTTACTTACTATGTCGCTAGGCTAACACTAGCAGGTTTACTATTTATTAAGTTTAAGTCAATTAATAATTAAAGTCTAATAAAGTTAGTTTAGCCTAAGCCTTGGCCTAGGCTACTCACCGCTGCCGCTAGCGCCGGCGCCAGTTCTACTCATGTCAACTCGTTATTACTCATTATTAGAGACTGGCAGTAGTAGATTAGTAGTTGTAGAAATATTAGTAGTGGGAAGCTTGTTCAAAATTTGGCTCAGTTTCAGGGGTTCGAACTTCTTTAATTTTACTTTAATATTATTGATATCAAATTTAAGAATTTAATTTATACTTACATTTATTATTTATTTTATATACTTTTTTAGTAGTAGTATAACAGACCTGTTTACTCTTAAGATTTTTGCTTGCGTACAATGTACGATTTTGAGGTGTGTACATTATATAATATATAATTTATGTATATTTTTTTACTATTAAGATAATGTATTGAATGATTTTGATGATATTGTACGATTTTAAGAGTTTGAGGGTAAACAGGTCTGGTATAAGTATGTGTCTTAGTCATCTTAGTGATCAAGTTATATTAGATAATCTTTAATTCGCCTCATAATATGTCACTACACAGGGGACAGGAATCAAATTTAACTTGAAATTAGAGTAGGCCCCACTCTATTATCAAGATGGTGGCTATGTAAATAAAAAAAAGTAGTGCGAACACACATCTGCCAAAATGTGGAGGGGAAAGAGAGAATGTGCTGGTTTAGCTATTTATTATTATTATATATTTATGGTTGTTTTACATAGTGCAGTACCCCAGCCTAGGGCTAGGCTCACTGTGCTTCACATAAAAATTAGCAATTACAGAAAATTATACATTTAAAAACAACTATTGGCAGTATTGGTAAAAAGCTTGACCTCACCCACCCAAGTACTATCTACCCCTGTCTAGCAATTGACAGCAGCATTGAGCATTGTTTAGCAGTTAGAGTTAAAGGGGGGTGAGAATGAGTCGGTATAGTGCAGTTTGAAGAGAGAGGTTTTGAGGGCAGTTTTAAAGGCTGGGATGGTCTTTATATTGCGGATGTGTAATGGGAGAGAATTCCATTGTTTTGGGGCACAGAAAGAGAAAGACCGTTCACCATATGTTTTAGTGAGTATTCTGTTATTTAGATAATAATTGAAGGACTGCATTCAAGCTATGTGAATGAAATAGTAAAACAAGGTATGTTGAAGCTTGAATCAAAAGACAGGACAATAAAATGTGAACGTTTCGGCTTAGAGCCTTCTTCAGCAAACAGGACAAAATTGAATTATGACAAGAAACAGAGGGCATTTAAAAACTTTAGAGATCTCCTTAGTTGTTGACAGAAGTAGGATTACAGGAAGTGAAAGAATATAAATATTGGTACAATAGAACCCGGTTATGTCGATGGCCTCAGGGTTTGCCAAAAAGCGTCGAGATAACCGATGATCGAGATAAACGAAAACCAATATGGCGGCAAAATATTAACATGTGCTTGAAATTTCTTTATGTACATGATGTGCGTTAATAAATGAGAATGTACATGCACATGTTTTTGGAGGTTTTTTTACACAACAGCGTTGCCGTTATTTGTTTGATGAAGCGATCGGCATGCTATAAAAATGTACATACAGAATGGAAAAAATATAAAAATATCACCACAATGTTCGCAGTTATCGTATGCCCGTATACTATTGCTTTGTGTTTTCATAAAGAGATCGCTGTAGTGGTAATATTTAACATGACAGCTGCACCTATTGGTACCCGGGTACCAGAATTGAGAGGTTGGGATTAAAAAATGATTTAAAATATTATTGTTGGGTTTATAAGACAAAATAAGGTATGAAATGAAAGATAATTGAATGTACTATACGTTTGTAAACTTAATTCTTAATTTTAACTAAAATAAACTACTACAAATGACATCCGAATAGCATTGAGTCTAATGGTACCCGGGTGCGAATGGCGGCGCTGCGTGTCTGGGTCCATTTTGACTAATGCTATTCAGATGTCATTTCAAAGGGATAAAATTCAAAAGGCACAGAATAATGCGGCTCGAATTGTTCTTCGTAAACGCAAATTCGACCATGCTAAAACTCTTCTGAGAGAACTGCATTGGCTGCCGGTCCGCGCTCGCATAGAGTACGAAATTGCAACTCTCTATGCTACCGCTGCTTGCATGACCTGGCGCCGTCCTATCTCCAAGCGCTTATGACGCCTTATGTACCCACTAGACAACTCCGCTCATCCGATAGTGGCAAACTCTCGATACCGCGTGTTCGACTTGAGACTTACGGAAAGCGCACGTTCGCATTTGCTGGCCCAACTATTTGGAACACCCTTCCTGACGCTCTCAGACACAGCCAGACGCTGGAATCCTTCAAGACAAATTTAAAAACTCATCTATTTCGCAAACACCTTATGGGGTGAAGTTGTCTACCATCTTTTTCAGCTAGTTATTAACTCCCAGCTTTGTTTTTGTACCGCGCTTCAAGCCTTTGGGGATGAAGCCTGATTTTTCAAATGAACTTTATTATTATTATTATTATTTGTAGTAGTTTATTTTAGTTAAAATGAAGAATAAAGTTTACAAACGTATAGTCCATTATCTTTCATTTGATACCTCATTTGATCTTACAAACCCAACAATAATATTTTAAATCGTTTTTTAATCCCAACCTCTCAATTCTGGTACCCGGGTACCAATAGCCACTTTGTAACATGACATAGTCACAACACACTGTAGTCCGCTAACACGTCTTCCTGTGCTGTGACGTCATTATTTCGCTCGGTTGAACCAACCTTCCCCCACCCGCAGATAGCTAGTTGACTGTGACACACAAAGCAACATTTTGACCATCACGATCAATACAATACGTTGCGGTGATATTTTTATAACCTTTGACACACCTACCAATCCCCCTACCCATGTGTCTCGTATGCCACAAATTTCATTGACAACCAACAATGCACTGCTAAGATGGGGTTGTCGATACAAACGCGAAAATACGGTAGTAGGATGGTGAAGTGGCATTGATAACTAACATTTTCAAAAGCTGGCGATTGGTCATGGGGATCGAGATAACCTACGTTAAGTGGCAAATTTGGCCCTCTTTTGTGCTCGAGATATTAGGGTTCGTCGACATAAAAGAATCGACATAACCGATGAGAAAATGCTAAGACAAAGAGAGAATTTGGCGGTTCCACTTCAAAAACGTCGACTTAATAGGGTTGGCGAATTAACCGAGGTCGAGATTAGCGGGTTTGACTGTACTGTGAGAAATAAGGGCCAGAATCTTAACAGAACAAAATATTTAAGCATGCATAAAATTTAAGGATAAGAAGAAAATCAGTGAAATTGAGAAACATTTATAGGAAAGTATTTGATTAATACCATTTGGAGATATGGTGCCAAAAAGCTGAATAAATTTGTTTTCCGTTTTAATTCTATAGGTGTGTTTTTACAGGCAATTAGTGCTGTGATGGATACATCTGATGCACCTTTATGTTCCTCTCTTTTGAAATGTGAAGAGACTGGGGAAAGTTTACCTTGTTCAATATCAAATATTTTTTAAATAATAAAAACCCAACATACAGTTTCATAGAATGCACTTTTACACACTTTCAATATACAAAAAATTAAATCCAAAAGTTGTCAGAAAAATGTGAAAAATAAATACAATACCCATTTGCCGAAATGCCGGATAATTTAAATATTTTAATTAACCCAATGAAATTATAATTTAAATATTCCATAGGCATATTAATATATAAAAAAAGAAATTTTAACTTTAGTAATAATCCAAGATAAAATAAGCAAAAGGGAGGAAATCCTACACTGAAACTCAAAGTGGCGCGCCAAACCAACATTAGCCCTATTCCATTAATATATTATATTATTGTTAACTTTCACATGCAAAAATGACCCAAGTTGTAGCCTTAACTTAATAAGCTGTAATTAGTTTAAAGTTGAGTAAAGTTGCTAAATTTGTCAGCAACTACTATCTCTGCCTATTTGATCCAATGCAAGACTTAGACAACATGATCCGAAATAGACGAGGATGCAGTACATGACCAGCAGTGTTTTTTTTCTTCTTTTTATTTCCCTATGCTCTATGCATTCAATAGCACAGGTATGCATTCCACAGCACAGGTATGCATTCCACAGCACAGAAATGCATTCCACAACACAGGAGTTGTCATAATTGAGTTTGTTTCAATGTTCTACAGGACTCCTTCTCTGGGTTTACTCTCAGAGTTTGCCTTCTCTTAGATGAGTTGCCATCCAAGTTGACCTGGTCCTATCCACCTGGGGTTCTGGTGTTGTTTTTTTTGCATTCTAGGCTTTTTCTGGGGATTGAACTCCAATTGCTCCAGTCCACAAGCTTGGGATTGAATCAGTTTAGCCCGCTCGGCCACCCAGAACCCATACAACTTACAAGAATAATCATCATACCCAACATGAACATTGATTATTGTTGGCCTATGTTACTATTGCCATTCCTCTTATTCACTTATTCCTCTGGATAGCTAGTTAAATTACTTTTTTGGTCATATGATTCTTTGTAGTGTATTATACTAAGTCTTAAAGTTATAGCTATTGTAGTTAAAGCCAACTTGCATGTACTAAGTAATGTAAGCTGAATAAAATAATAAACACACATTTTATTTAGTATGCACATTTTATTATTTTGCTGCAATATATTACTCTTTTTTATTTTCAAAATATTAATTGTTAATTTATTTTCAGCAAAATGCACCTCCTAGTGCATCTTCAAGTATATCCCAAGAAGAGTTTACAGTAAGAATTCCAAGGTACACTATAATAATTCTTTAAAAAATTACATGATTTTAAAAAAAATTAAATTCGTAATACTCATAACAGCTTAATCTTAATGGATACTCTTGAAAGAAAAAAAATGATTATATGGTTTTGCTAGGGCTTCAAAATGAAGCTTTGTGTTTACACACATGCCTAGTCAAAATCACGAAGACGCCTTTGCCTCCAAAGATAATAAAAGATCATTAACTTTAACAAGCAGACAGGTCACAATCAGCTTACTTCACACCTCAAAAGCATAAAACTTGACAAAACAGCAACCTCTCTGGAAACATCCTGTGTGTCTTGAGACATGTCAGATTGACTGATGCGCTTATATGGTATCTTTTGCAGACTTTTAATTTTTTCTCATTCTAAATTATCTTTTCTGGCATATGACAACCATCCAAAGACAAATTGGCTACAGGCATGAAAAGTTTCCAAGATCTTGAAAGATAAAAAAATAAGAATCCGTTCAATCAAAAAGCCAAGACTCTGTTCAACTCACATTCAAGAACTCAACAGTTATTCATTCCGCAGATTTATTTGACGGAAGTCTTGCCACAGACTAATTTAAAGGAACAATGAAAAACTCAAACAAGGAATTTCAAGACTGAAAACTGAAAAAAATATATACGATGAATGAAAAATTTTTTTTTTTTATTTATTTGAATCAATAAAAGTATCTTATCTTATTACCCAGCTCTGCATGATATCTGCCTTAATTACTTATCACAATTGCCAGACTAGAGTAGTACAAAGACCAACTGAGGAACCTGTTCCATTTTCATTATGGCTGAAGAGGTCATGCTGAAAATGGCTGCTAGTTCAGAATTATAATTTAATAATACTCTTTTTCCTATTAGATATAAATTTACCTAGTCATTTATTTGATCTTCATTTACCTGTCCTAGGTGTAACAGTATTCTGACATTTTAAATCATTTTTTTTTTTTTTTAAAATTGTGAACTTTAAAT
The DNA here is from genome assembly GCA_964017045.1 of Omphiscola glabra. NCBI lineage: Eukaryota > Metazoa > Mollusca > Gastropoda > Lymnaeidae > Omphiscola > Omphiscola glabra. The sequence continues at coordinate 39,158,865 of OZ024796.1, forward strand.
ATACTGATATTTTCTGAAAGATGCTGTTCATTGTGCTCATCCATATTGTATTTTACTTTTATAACCAGAGACACGAGAAGAAAATTCACTATGATGAAGTTTGGGACAGGATCTTCCGTAGATTTTTCTAAAATCGGCGAGGTATGCTTAAGTTCATAAAGAAATTGAAAAATACTTTAAAATCAGTTATTAACCCAAGTGAAAAAAATAATTTCAACATCAGTATGGAGTTACTAGAAGTATAAATAGGTCTACGTGTAGTAGATGTAATATTACTTATTCTCAAGTTTAATTTTTTTAAAAGAGACCACCTCTACTTGAAGTTGCACAGAGTAATAGTCGCACTGTACACATTGAATTATCAAAGTGTGGTTTGCGGAATACACATGTACACTGACCTATCAAATTAAAAAAATGAATTACTGTCTTGACTTCAGCAACCTGTTAAAATAGAAAGAGAAAACAATCTGAAAGAATACAAAACGGCAAATGATCTTGATATGCTACCCAAGTTTGGAGCAGGCAGTGAGTACGGCAGAGACCAAAAGGAAGAATCAAGACGTAAAAAGTATGGAATCATGCTCAAGAAATATAACCCAGAAGACCAGCCTTGGCATCTGAAAATAGGAACTGGGAAACAAGCTAAGAGGTAGGTAATATAATTTAGTGAGAACCACTCACAGGAAAGAAAATGTTCTCAATCCACCGTTTTACGGTAGTAGTTTATTAAAATTTAATATCACAGGGTTTGTGGGACATTTAGAATTTCTTCTGTGTGAAAACCGAACTTCTCTCTGTCTATTCACCCCTTCAACAGCTTCGCTCCTCCGCAGACACGCGTATTCTTTTTGATTCCAAGACTCGCACAAAAACATACAGTGAAAGATCTTTCTCTTTCTGTGCCCCCATAGAATGGAATTCTCTTCCACTACACATCCGCAATATACCAACCATCACAGCCTTCAAAACTCATCTCTTTAAACTCTACTATCCTGACTGATTCCCCTCCCCCTCTGACCGATAAACGGTGCTGCTGGCTGCCGTCCATGGCTTGACATTTAAAAAGTTATGGAATGGTTGGGCAAATACACTTTTGTTTTATTTAATTAATGTATGTTAATTTTAAGTTCATGATTATGTTTGTTAAATTGTATGTACAGCGTGGTGAGCCCAGCCCTAGGTTGGAGTACTACGCTATAAAAAACTTCTTATGATAATAATAACAAAATATGGCATAAAATGTGATAAATTACTTTATGAATAAAGTTAATGATTTCTAATATAAATAAAGGCTGTAAATCTGATTTTTTTTTCCTTTCTGTTTCTAAGGTATAAAGGTGTCCGTGAAGGTACAATTACAGAAAACACATCCTACTACATTTTCACAAAAGCTTCAGATGGAGCATTCGAAGCCTTTCCCGTGGAAGAGTGGTACAACTTCAGCCCGGTTCTGAGATATAAATATCTAAACTCAGAAGAAGCAGAGGAAGAATACAGCAGGTATTTTAGAATGTTCCTGCTTGTTTTGATGAGAAACTGTTGTTGGAAATTCTCATAATTTTGCATTTATTCATTGATGGGTTTTTAAATATTTTTTTTTTAGGAGAGACAAGACATTAAACTTCTTCAGTATCATGGTAAAAAAAAGATTGAAGAAAGAAGAGGATCATGGAGATGATGATGAGGGAGGAAAGAAAGGTGGGAAAAAATCAAAGAAAACTAAGGACCCTGTAAGTTCAAAAGTGTTCATGCCATTATTGGAAATACATTTTTTTTTTAAAAAATTGAAATGATCTTTGCGATTGTTTCATATAAACCTTTATTTTATAATCCTATCAATTCCAGAGCCATGGCATGGACCCTGAAACCTAGGATATTTCAGGGGCCCAATTTTGTGATGTGAAGAGAAAAAAAACACTATCCCTTCAAATGCATGGGGAAAAAAAATCTACGGGTGGCAGGGCTCCTCCAAAAATCATAGGACATCTCTGATAAATTCTAATCACTTTATAACAAATATCACAAAATGCCCATTATTATTTTACTCATATTAAAATTGCTTTTTTTTCCCTTTCAGTTTTCAGAAGACTGGGATGATATGCGTATGTCAGATGATGATGATGATGACGATGATGATCAGGACAAAGAAGGGGATGAAGATGGTAGGTGCCCCACAGCAATTTAATATAAATGTATTGCTCATCATGTAAACACAGGAGTTTTTACTTTTGGCCATTGGAATCATTCTGGCTGCACTTATTACAATTAGACCTGCAGGTTGTTGTTGTAGAATTTTTAAAAACATTTTTTTGTTCTAATCTATTTGCAAACACATAGTTGTGGCTGTGGCTTTGAAAAAAAAAAAGTCTTATAACATAGTGCAAAGTACCACAGTGAATATGATGTATTCAATAATATCTGTAATTCTTAATGTGCCTGTTTTGACACTGGTTGAAAGAAGATCAGCTCAATCATCCAATATTCTTAATGGGAAATTCTTCTGTCAACAAGTGTCAAAACAAACAGATACCATTTGTTTTTGTACTACTGTCAACAAATGACAGAACCAGCAGAAACCATCTATTTATGTACTTGTTTTATTACATAAGGTTCCAGTCAAACAGAAATCATTCAAAATTTTAATCAAGAGGTAACCAGGACACTAAGCAAGCATGGGTTGAATAGATAAAATTGGGTTGAATATATATAATTTTAATCTTCCAAAACTCAATGTAATAGTTTTCTACTTATCTTACTTTTAAATATATAATTTTGTTAAAAAATATTTGCTAGGTAGCAAAGCAAAGAAAAAGAAGCCAAAAGGTGGTCCAAAGAAAGCGGTAAAAAACTCAAAGAAAAACTCTGATGATGAAGCTGTTGAAGAAAGTGACGAAGGTGATTTTGATGACAAAGAGGTATGAAGAAATTGATTTATAATATTGCAGTAACATCTGTTAAATCTATTTTGCAATGGTTGGCAAAGATTCTCTTAAAGCTAGAAGATTATCTTAAGACAAGTGTGCGTGTGGTCATTTCTTTAAATCCTTTCTGAAATGGATCATGCTAATTTATCACTATTGAAATTTTTAATTATTTATCATTTAATACTGTTTTCAAATCTACTAGAATCTGCTGTCTTGTTCATGTTTAAATACATAGTTTAGGGTTGTGTATACTTGATACTGGCTAATAAGTCTTAATTTGGTTCCTGTTGACAATAGGTGGACTACATGTCAGACACGGGGAGCTCCAGCAGTTTGTCTGGCCTTGATGCGGAGGACGAAAAGGAGAAGAAGTATGATGAAAAGGGGGTTGACCAGGAGGCGGGTTTACGGAACATTCTTGACTCTGATGCAGAAGATGAAGATGAGGAAGTGGGGGAGAAGGAAGATGTGGAAGAAGAAGCAGAGGAAAAAGAAGAAAAGAAAGAAGAGAAAAAGAAAGGTTGTTAAAACATGTTCTTGAATTTTTATTTTGAACAGATTCACTTTAGTCATTCTACCCAAGTTGTTTTACACTAATTTACAGCAGCACAACACTTGAAACACTTTGTAGACCCATTTAACTTTTGAATGATCTGATAAATCAAGCATAAGCAAATATATTTATAATTTAGACTTGATTGTCCTGCCAGTGTATTAGTTGTAGCTTTGTCATATACTTCAAAAGCTTTGTATAAGGAGCTGCTTGTGATTTTATTTTTTCCCCTCTGTAAGTGCATTTTTTTATAACATTTTTCTTAAGGGCCCATTTGCTAAAAAATGTTAATTTATGATTTTTGTCCAAATGACCATGATTGTCTTGAAAATGTTTTTCATAAAATTTCCACAGCAGATGATGACAGTAGTAGTTCTAGTTCAGAAGATGATTCTGATTTAGAAAAAGATGCAAAACTGGCCTCTGCAATATTTTTACAGGTATGAAATTCTAATTTATGAATCATTATTTATATTCATTTACTCCTATTAAAATTCCAATATTCATATTTTAAAATAAATACTAAATATTATCATTTTCCAAAGATACATGCTCAACAAAAAGATGGCTCTTTTTCTAAAAACCTAGCAGTCACTGATTTTGATAAACATTAAACACAAATTTGATTTTGTGATGCTTATATTTTATTTGCCTGTCAAATAATCAGCCAGCTAAAGATGTATTTATTTGTCATTTAACTCACTTTAATTGGCAAATATTGAGATTTTTCTTTAAGAAAACAAGAAGTAAAAAGTCACTTTAACAGTTCAAAAAAAACAAAAAAACTTTCCAATGCTACATTTTTATACACAAAATAGGGAGGAAAGAAAGACAAAAAGGAGAAACGAGAAAAACAAGAAACATCTGTTGCTGGAGAATCAAGTCAAAAAGCAGACCGTCGCACACCAACTCCAGACAAGCTTAAAGAGAAATGTAAGAGATTTAAATTAAATAATCTGAAGCATAATATGTATTTTAAATCACGGCTTTAAAATTAAACTTATATGCTTGTACCTTTACAAAAAATTATTTTGTTGTCTAGAAATAAACTAAATGCTTATAAATTATTCAAAAATTTTCTTAGTAGTCGGAAGCTGCAATATATATTTTTTAGTGATATTTGTATCAAAAATGTATTATTATTATTTTACAGCTGTAAAGAGAAAGGCAGAATCATCTGATGGAAAATCACAGCCAGTAAAGAAACATAAATCTGAAGACAGGTAAGTGTTCAAAAAAATATTAGAATTACAGAGATCTATCACTGACATCTTTCTATATCTCTTCATTCTTATGTATGTTTAAAACGTTTGTTTTATATATAATTTTTTTAATATATTTTTTCAGCAGTGATGGTATCACAGAAGATGCTATTAGAAGATACCTCATGAGAAAACCAATGACAACCAAAGGTCTCCTGCAGAAGTTCAAATCAAAGAAGTTAAATATGAGCAATGAGAAAATCACGCATGTTATTGCACAGCTTTTGAAGAAGATCAACCCAGAAAAAAGGACAATTAACAAGAAACTGTACCTGTCTTTGAAGAAACCTGAATGATTAGAATTTCATGGGACTAGACAAACCATAGATATGTTGTACATAGGCTCTTACTTTGGTGAATGGGAATATGGTATGTTTTATGCCTTCTGAAGAGTAGAGCATCTGTTGTGTGAGTGCTTTGTGATGAGCTGATTATAATTAAAATTTGATAAGAAATATTATTGGTTCTTTTATGATTCCTAATGTGTTGGAATGAATGATTGGAAAGTACAAAAAAAGTGTTGGAATGAATGATTGTAAAGTCAAAAAAAAAAGTATTGGAGTGAATGATTGGAAAGTCAAATATATTTTTAGAAATAAAAAATAAAAGAAGATAATTAAATTATTGAACATTTATTTGTAAGGATTTCTACATAAATGCCAATCTATATTACCCTGTTTAGAGTACTTAAACAATTCATTTAGTAAAAACATACAAATATTTACAAATAAAAGGCACACACAAAAACATTTGTTTTTGAAAGAAATCAGATCAAAGTACACATTTATCTATAAGTATAATAAGTGTAAGACCATGAATTTAAAAGAACTCAAGGTCTTTCTGAATATATGTTCATAAAATATTGGTAGCGTTAACCAAATTGTCATGTTTTCTGGTTAACGGAGGTGGTTTTTTTTGCCACCCATACCCAGCCAGATCACTTTAAGTGTTCAGAGAGCAAGAGAGGGGGGGGATGGGGGGTTACTTTTTCTTTTTTTATTACTGATTGATAAATGTCTAATAAAACATCATAGCATGTAGTAATGAGCCAGATGATTTCTTCATAAATGAAATGAGAGAATTTAAACTACCAGCACATTTGAATCTTAAAACCTTTTAAAATGTCTTTTATGAGATATCAACATTAATTGCTGAAACTGATCATCTTCACACTATTCCACAGGAATTAAAATTTTACATTTAAAATATATGTGGTAAAAACAAGAGCCTCGAGTAAAATGTGCTGGCGCTGCCACACTTCTCTTTAATAAGAAGATTGGACTGCGGTAAAGCCTTTGATTTTGAAGTAGATTAATTAGACACAATTTTTGTAAATGAAACAAAATATGATTAGACAATACAAATTCAAATGTTTTGGCAAATCCTTAATAACAGGATTCATTTAAAGAAACTCATTTCTGAGAATGGTGATAGATCTAAGTTCATTGTAGCATTTCATCCCAACAACCGTATGGCTTTTTATCTAGTTCTTAAAAACGGGTGCATCCTTATGGCAGAAAACCCTGTCATCAATCAGAATTTCAAAAAACACCTTATTTGCTTTCCAATGGGACAAGAGCTTTTGGGACATTGATGTTAGAAAAGCTCATAATAAATACTAAATTTTGTTAATTTGACCCAATGCCACATACAAAAAAAATAATGGGGCAACAAAACAAAAATTGGGGAAATGCTGCCTAAAGGCAAAACTTTTAGCTACAATTTCCAACTTTTGTTTAAAAGAAACAGGAATGATTATCTTTTAAGATTTAATTCTACAATATTTTATTTAAATTCACAAATTAAACCTAAGCTATAGAGCAAAAGAGAATAAATATTTTAAATGAGGTAGTTTCAAATATATATATATTTTTAATTTTTAGCAAGTATTTAAACAGCAAAATATATGTCCTTGACTAGCACTTTGACTTTCAAATGACTGTAATTTCTTTTTAATATTTAAATCAAAATGATGTGTGATCACATCTTTTTTTTAACAATTATTTTGCTATTCTTCATCCTCATCATAATCAGCAATGGAAGTAAACACGTAGTACATTGTAAAACATTTTTTTCTATCATTTGTCAAAAATGTAAATAAATTCTGAATATACAATTTATTCATTTCTGACTCGTCAAGAGATCTTTGCAAATAATTACTGCTAGCAAATTAAAATTGATTAAATTGTGTTGGTATTGCTGCTATTTGATGATGTTATATAGTATGAAAAAGTGAATTAAAGTATAGTAAATGACAAGGATATACCGGTATTCAATCAAAATCACTTTCTCTTAAATAAAGTAGAAACTGCTTGTGAAAAAATTACCCAAATGCCAATCACTTACTTAAAATAAAATACCATAAAAATGTTTACATATATACGGCAAAGATACCAATTACGGTTCTGTCGCAAAGTAAAAATCATCATCAAATATAATATCTGACTTCATTAAAACCATAATTCTAGCTAACAGATTGTTTTTTTATTTTGAAATTTGCTCTGTGCTGAAAATGTAAGATCACCAGCATTTTGAGAGATGAAAAGTTATGCAATGTAAACCATTAGATTTCATGTGCAAAAATAGTAATGGCTTTTTATTTTATTTTCTGACTGTTACAAGAAATCACCACTTCACTGCATCTTTTTCTCCACATTCTTTCTTTTTGAGTGGGAAAATGTGCGGGGTTTGTGATTTCCATCTGTACTGTTAGTCATTAAGTTGTATATCCCATCGTTGAGATGGGCAAGAAAGTAAAACATCCTAAACTCTCCTAATTTGTCATCTAAATTGTGACTGATCAATGAGCCAAACTATTCCAGCTACTATTGAATCAAGTTTGTCAGCAACACAGTCAATAACCTGAAAATTAGATGAAAAAAATATATGTATAAATCAGATCCCAACTCATGACTCTCACTTAAATACTTTACTTGAGATTTAGAGCTAATAAACCTGGGTCAAAAGGTCAAAAACTATTTCTCTTTACAAATAATTTATAGAATTTATCAGATTCTTACAGATGGCTATTTGATTCTAAAATAAACGAAATACACGCTTATCATGAAGACCAAAGAAATAAAAGAATATGTAAACATACCAGCCAAGGTTGAGAAAGGGTGGATAGATGAAGAAGCTCAACCATGTCTTTTGCTGGCATTCGCTGGCAACCTTCTTCTTTTATGCAAGACAACACCAATAGTGGTACATGAGGAGCTGTACGCCTTTCTTTAACCATTGCCATCAGTTCACAACGCCCACTTTCAACTGAATGAATAAAAATTAAAAAGTTGGATTATAATTTTTTTTAAATTAAAAATTATACTTTCTTCATAAATTATAACAAAATATTTTGAAAACCATTAAATGCACATTTTTCTTGAGTAAAGATCTGAAAAATTGTTTTTGAAAAAGAGAAAATGAAGCTATCTACTACTGAGAGCTGTAAACATTTCACAGATATCTTGCTTTAAATGTGCTAAATTACAGCTTTTAAACCTACTAAATTTTAATATAAGCAACTATTGTTTGAATGCACTAATAACCCTTTTTTTTAAAGTATGCATAGCTATATATACAAATTACCTGATTTACTTGATTCTGATGCATCTACAACAAAGATGAAGCCATCCAAAACTTGACACAAATGTTTGATCTGTGTTTTTAGTTCATACTGCGGTTCCTCCCCTAAAGCTACTTCCTGCCCAGCGTGTTTCTAAGAAATGATGGAAAGAAGTGTTTTATTTAACATAGATTCACTCCTCAATTATTAGAAAATCTTGAATTCTCAATTGCAGTTAAGTCTAGAATACAGAACGATGTCAAAATGGAATATCTGTCACACAAACATACTTTTAAAAAATGTAACTTTTTTTTTTTACACCTATAATTATTTTTAATGTGTTTGAAGAAGGGATTAAAAGTCCATTTTTAGTCTTATTAGGTGGTTGTGATTCAAAAAAAAATCGTTAATTATCCATACAAAATATTTAAGTTTTTGAAAGACATATATTCTATACTTAAGTAATTAGATAAAATATAAATTAAATTTTACCTGTAACATTTTATTCTTTTCTACTCTTTCCTGTGCCCCTCTATTCTCTCTTTCATTCTTGGAGGCTGAATATAAAACTGATAGATGCAAAGAATGTCCCATTGGTAGTTTAAGCGTCATTCCACCCCCAACACCTGAAATGGTTGGATAACAGTAACAGCAAGATCATTTCAAAATCCAGACTATCTGAAGTTGTGTTCCTATTTTTAATGACATGTGTATGTTGTTATATTAAAAAGTGCCATGATATTTTTATTACAGTTTTTGTCTTACGTTTTACACTGTTATGAAATAAAGAAATTATATATATTTTTTTTAATTTAATATAATGTGTGAAGATAATCCTTAATTAGTCCCAATTAAATTTTGTGTTATCTTTTGAAAATGTTAGGCTATGTTAATGGGACGAAAATATAATATACGTTTTATTAATAAAACTGTAATCTAATTTCCTTGTTTCAAAGGTAATACCCATATCTCACCCTCAAATTGTCCTGGAAACATTGCAATCCTATTAAAGGTTGTGTTGTCTTCATACAGCATATATCTCACAATACCACTTGTGGACTGTTCAAGCCCTGGTCCAAACATGGCAACTCTTGGCACTTTTTTGGGCACAAAATATTTCAGCATTGAAGAAACTTGATGAAATGCTGAATTTGACTGACGCATGCTTTTTTGAAACTCTGGAGAGCATTTCAAGTATCTGCCAAGAATACATAAATTTAATGAAACAAATTTTTGGCAAGAAGAAAACTAATAATATTAATTACTTTGGATCATAAAAACTTTATTTTTAAAAGAACCGTCTAAGTCTAGTGGTTATCATGAGATTTAACTGACTTTAAACTCCTGAAATTCAAATTATATAAATTAGTTTAAGCAGCATTAATTGGTAGAACAATTCTGATTTCTTTTTCTTACAGCATATGTTCAAACTATATGTAGTACAACTGGGACATTTAAATTTTAAGAACATACAAAGCTTGGAATATATTTTTCAATATTTTTTTTCAACAACTTGTATGGTGGACTTCAAATATGTAGTTCTGCTTATCCTCTTGCATAATTATTGGAAATAGGAATTAAAAACATCCTCTTATTTAGGTAGGTTGGTAAGGGACAGTTTGATATTCTCATGCAAATTACATCTATACATTTTTAAATAATAAATGAAATAAAAAATATAAATAAAACATAATTCATTAAATTACTATGTGAAATAATGCAAATATTAAATTTCAAATTTTACCATATTATTTACATACAACATATAGTAAATAGACATAAATAAAATCATATATATTTTCATATTTATTTTACTCAATGATTCACTCAATGCTTTATTTTTTCATCTACAAAACTTGTTAGAACTACTGGGAAAACTAATTAAAAGAAATTACATTTCTTTTTGGGACCACTCTGAGTTCACTTCTTGATACATCTTTGGATTTGTCATATGAGATATTTTTGTCCAACTTGTTAGGTCTTGTTGAAGCAAATGTTTCCAGAGAAGGTTATCACAAGTTAATTGACTCCATTCTTGATTAACGCAGCAGGCCAAGCATAATGATCGAGCATCTAGATATGAAAATATCTGTAGTTTTAAATCAACCTACATAGAGAAAAATAAGAAATTATATAAAATTGTTAGGCTATCTAACCTAGTTAGTGGTTAAACTAAATTTTAAAACGAAATTATCAAAGTTAACAAAAATGTTAAAGACTGTTCCAAAATAATAGTCTATAGACTATAGGCATAGGTTTCCAGCTTCCAAGAAAAATAAATAAATTATATGCTAAACTATAGGCATAGGCCTATAACTTAACTGTACAATTTAAATAAAACTTACAGGCAACAACTGAAAGAAGCTATTGTTATCTGAATCCCTGATGACACAAGTCATTACAGTCTCATCCTTGGTATATAGAGCTTTCAGTCTTTGTGTTAAACTACCACCATAACTTGTTCCAAATTTCTGTTGTAATTTTCTTATGATGAATTGCTGCAGGCCACCTGAACTTACTCTAGAATTTGAACTTGTTGACCTGCTATACATGCTGTACTTCAAAAGTAGTAGTTGAATAGAATCCAAAAACTGTGAAAGATCCTCTTCAATTATATTTTCAACTTTCCTTTCATATTCATATGGTGACAATGAGTTTGAACGTGGGTCGGTTTCACTGATATCAATAATATCAGTATCACTATCTCTGAGTAGTAAAGTTGGTTGTTGTGACTGATTGTTGAAAGCAACTAAAGTTAAAGTTGACATTTTGAGAAAGACTTCCAATTCCAATACTTAAAAGTTAAAATAGCACTACTATGTTTTTCACTTTTAACAGAGCATGATTCATATATTAACGTTTGTCTGACTCTGACAGAGTTACTGTTTTGACAGTTCCACGATGATTTAAATAGCATTTTGAGGCGTTACACGATGACACCCAGTACGTGTCATACTCCACGTCTGAACTTCCTGGTTACTACTGTAAACTATCAAGTGACTTGTGAAGTTGTCACGTGATTTCAATGTTTAAGTTCCGGTTCATACTATTATCTCTCCCTTGCCCTTCCACATACTCTAACCTCCCCCCTCCTCACCTTTTTCTTTCGTTCTCTCTCTACCTTAATTTCACTTTTTATATAGGTTAAAATAAGGGAAAGGGCTGAGGGGATACATGGACATAAATTGGACATTGATACTGTTTTAACTGATTTAAATTACCCCCCCTACTGAACTCGGTCACTTGCCAACTTGAACAGCTGAACCAGCAACGGTACATCATGACGATCATGGTAGTCCACCACAGTTTAAGAAACGCTGGTTAATTTATACTATAAATTAGAGCATTACAGTTCAATACATGGTTCAGAATTATTGGTATTTGGCAGCGGACAAAGGCTATTCTGTGATGTGACGAAGTTCTCTTGATACCCCTTGAACGTGCTTATTTGGTTTAATGGAATGCTTCATATAAATCCAGCTACTTTTATTTTATATTTGCCAAAAGTAAAAGGCATTTTCTTTTACTGCTCTTGACTTAAAAAATAAGCCATGCCCTCTGGCCCTATTAGCTATAAACTATAATAATAAATAATATTTCCCCGAAATTTCGTCTAATACAAATACTAATATTAAAAATAAATTAATAAAAGAGACAATTTTAGTCGCCCTTTGTCGAAATAAAAAGTTTTCATTTATAAAGGGCTTTCTTTATATAAGCAAATGATTGCCCCAGGTATAATTGATTTTTTTTAAGAGCTCTGCGAAGATGTTATTTTTTTAGTAGCCAATTTAATATTTTGAAGTTTCCGATTGACGTAGCGATAGACAATTTTTTAATTTTATTATTCTTCATTTTTTTCCTTACCCATATAACAAACAAAATGGATGACAATCGTAACTGGCGAAGCGATGAAGGGAATGATAATGACCGTAAAGTTGATCGTTACGAAGGTAGTCGCAGTAGTAGACGCTCCAGAGATGACAGAAACAATAGAAAAAGTCGAGATGATGATTATGACGACAGCCGCATTAACAGAAGACCTAGGTCCCGCTCTGGTTCACCATCAGAAAGACGCCGTAACAGAAAAAGAGAAGAAAGGGAAAGTAGAAAGGACAGTGACGACAGTGACGATGGAAGTTACAGCTATAGTAACCGAATTGGGATGCACGATTATGACTCTAGAAATTCTAGAAGGAATGATCGAAGCAGAAGTAGAGAAGAAGATGTGCATCACACTGGCAATGAAAGGATTACTGGCCATGATTGGAGATCAAAGTTGACATCAATTAGGGATGCCCATTTCAATAGAAGCAAACAAGCACCAACCATGGCACAAAATCAATTTAAAAATGATGGTAGCTTTTTAGAAATGTTTAAAAAGAAAATGGCAGAGCAGACTACAAGTTCTGTCACACCCAATTCATTGGTCTTAGCATCTTCATCAATACCATTTAGTGCAGAATTATCTTTACCGCCACTAACAACTATGCCACTTGATGAACCTCATACTTCATCAACAGCTAATGCTGATCAGGACCTTGATGGTGTGCCAATGCCTACCCATAAATCTTTGCCAGTTCCGGTGTCTGTAAGATTAACTTTAATTAAATCACACAAAAGTTTTATTAGTTTGAATAGCTTGAGCCTGAGCCGAAAACAATAAATTCATGCAATTCTTCAAGTAATAATTTACTTGTCACGTCATAGCGAGTTTAAAATGCACCAGTTGTCAGTTGTTTTCTTCCTTTAAATCCCAGTTTCCAACCCATGACCATTGGTCATGACCCCAATTTGGGTCACTGAGGATGTTCTGTGTGGTTGCAGGCTGAAATAGTAAACTAGAAAAATAAATAATGGTTGTAAAGAAATTCTAATTTTAAACTGTGTAATGATAAAATTTGAATAATTTTATTATACTGCTTCTATTTTGAACGTGTTTCTCTTAACTTATTAAATTTTAAAAAAATTTATTGCTGTCATTGTTCACTTTGGTTCTCTAAAATGGACTCTCGTTTCACTTTGCATCTTTAAAATGGGTTAGTGGATTTATGTCTCAAAAGGTTGGGAACCTGTGCTTTATATAAAGCATAAACTATTTTCCCATTTTTTAAAGCTGTGACTAACATACAGCCAGTCCCAGCCAGTGGTTCCCAAAAAGTTTAATATGATGGTGCGATAGACCAAGGTATAGGCTGGGTGTGGGATGGTATATTTTAAAAAATTGAATAGATGAAGAAAAAAATGATTTAATGTGCAGAGGAAAATAGATTCCTTAACTTATTTTGTGAAATATTTAAACCTTAAATAGAAATGTGTAAAATTTCTGTATTTTGCTTTTTATTTTTAATGTATAAAAAGACCTATTCATAATTTATTGATAGTTATCATTTATTGACCTATCTGCATGTATTAAGCTGTCTATCACAGGTTAAGATAAAAAAATTTAAGAAGATATTTTTCAATTTTCTGCAATTTGAATCCTTGATTGTCCAAAGTTTTCAATCAATAAAAAAAAAAGTTCTACTAAGAAACATTTCAGGAGCACCATTCTTCTTTCATGCGATGGAAATAGGTTTATTAAAAAATAAAATAAAATAAAAAATGTCTTAATTCATTTTGCAAATTTTCATTGTAATAGCTTCATAAGTTATCCCTGTATAATAGTTTGGGAACCACTGGCTTAAGCATTTATTATTGTTTAAACATTTCTAGATTATATTATTTTAAAGTTTGAAGGTTTAATTTTTTTGTTCTATGATTAATTAGACAATATTAATTACCGTTTTACTCCCCTCATAATTGACTTGGTTAATGTTCAGATAATTTCACCACATAGATGTGCTTTCATATTAGAAACTCGTGACGCAAACTCAACTGAGTTTGACACTATTAGGTTTGTTTTTGCAGGTGGGTAAACGCAGACTAGCAAAGCCTCTTAAGACAGGAATTGTTCTCAAGAAACCACAAGAGCCAGTAGAGGTAATGGTTGTATATTCCTAATTCACTTTACTTCCAGAAGGAATGTTTGTTACCTCTGATCTAAATGAAAAAAAAATGAGGTGGTAATGATGACATTTTATACAACACCATTAAAACAAAATGAAGTTTGGCAAAATTGTATTTTATCCATTATGATTTGAAGTGGCTATTAATTAGGCAAATAAATAAATGAAAAAGGTAAGTATCTCCATCTGTAAAGTAGTTTTAACATTTGTTTCCTAACATGATGTAGCTGAAATCTCACAGACAGTCTAAGACTATCATAATATTTATGAGAAGTAATATATTGATTCAAGTTGCAAATCTTGTCCTGTAAATCAGGAGGGTTAAAAAAAGGGTTGCAGAAACCTGTGCACTTGGAAGTTCTTTACACATTTATTTACAAAATAAGATTTCTCTGCGCAGGATGAAGTCAGCCAGGAAAAACTTGATGCCTGGGCCAGGTACTTGCAAGAGGTACAGAAGTACAAATCATCAAACTGTATGGATGAAGACAACAGTAGACCACTGGTTAAATAAAAAAAGTTTCCTTCAGTGATGCGTAGATGATGTGGTATTTGTAAGGGCCACTATTTCAGAGACGTGTTGCTTATTTGGCTATATTTAATTTGAATACAGTTTTAGAGTGGTTGATGAAAACTGATTCCCATCTTGGAAAGTTGTTTAAAAAAGAAATTGAACATAATCATTTTGTCATTTTTGAAGCTCTTGTCCCTAAACATGAGCATGTTAAAAAGTACATGATTATTAAAAACATTACAATGCTCACATTTAATTATATTAATACACCGGTAACATAATTTCATAGATTTAAAAAAATACTTATTAAATATGTTTTTGATTGGTAGTAATACTGGTACCCATAAAAATAAAATTAAACTAAAATATTATATTATTTATTAGTAGTTCGTACAGATTTATTAATTATAGCATCAGAACTTTTGTGAAGATTAGTTTTGTTTATAAAACTATCATTGACATTGCTAGCATTTACTTTTGTAATCCATCCTGCTTTTGATATTAGTCAAGTTTTCTAACTTCATACCTTCGGACCTCGTGAGGGAGAATTTGATTTCTGTTGTAAGAAATTTTATTTTAAAAAAATGCATGAAGTACTGATGAGTAAAAATGTATATATTATTTTGTGATGGTTAGATAGTGGTAAAGCTGAAAAAGATTTTTTTAAAACCCATCAGTAAGTGTAAATAAAGTAATTGTTGCTGCTTTTTGGCATTTGACCTGCTTTGAACACCGTCAAGTTTTTAATATCAGAATTTATCTGTTGGGAAAAATACACTTCTTCATACTGTGCTTTGAATTGGGCTTAAAAATTGTATCAAGTGCAACTGGTTTTTGTTTGAATTACAACACACATCTTTAGCAACTTTAAAGAGCTTTGTCCTATCAGTTGTAAATATCAAGCATGAATTTAATAATAAAGTTTCAATGTAAATTTATAATGAATTAGTGTAATTTTTAATTATATTAAAATTTATATTGTATGTAGTGTAAATTGTTTGCATGCCAAATTTTACAAATGGCCAATCATGAAATCAAAATTTTTCTCAACTCTAACTCTGTGCCTTCTTCAGACAAAATGATAGAGCATTATTTAAATAAAAAAATTAGTATAGTACCACCGTACATGTGTATCATCCTGTAGTTATTCTCAACAAAATTAATATTTCTAAATTCGATTTAATTAAATTCACTTACCTATAGGCAATATACTCTGAACTCTAATAAGAAATTTTAAGGATACGTTTTCCTTCTAACCAACTAATACTACTGATAGTAAGTGATAATATAAATCACTTATTTTTTAAAGTTCATCTTCTAGAAATTTATGGTAAAAACTTTTAAAACAACCCCTGTGAAACTCTAACTCTAAGCCACAATTGTATCTACTTCTGCCAGGTGTAAATTTTAAATGGCAGATACTGGGTACATGTAAATAATACATTGGAAAAAATGTTTCTTGCTCTATTAGCTATAGTTAACTCTCTGAACCCTGCTCATTAATGTTTCATTTACCTCTCCACATGTTGGCTTTTACATACATTTTATATTTTGAGTCATAGTCACATTATATTTTATGCTGCTCCTTAATTTCCCTAATCCACTCTTGACAACAAATATGAAATGTCTTCAAAATCTTTTGCATTGTTAGATTTATTTTTTAAAAAAAACAACAAATTGTAATTTATTTCTGAATTTTATATTTGTTTTTTAATTTAAAATATTCATAATTTACATAAATATGTATGCAATTTTTCTTTTATGATTTGATAGTTGCAAGCACAGCTGATTAACTCATACAACAGACATGTGATAAATATTACAGTGATACTCTTTAAATATTTTAGTTTTGTCAATGCTCAAGTGCTTGCATTATTAAGAGAATAAAGCATGATTAGTCTTAATCTTTTAAGCACACACAAAAATAATACATCATATCTGGTCATGCATATATTCTTTTTCTATCCGCTACTCGATCTCCTTCACCTTCTCGGTCTACTGCCGGCCCTTGATCCTAAAACTGGAATGCCTGCTTTTTTTAGCTTGCAATGCAGGCAGATGGACAGGCATTTTGATTCAGTGGCAAAACAAATGAATTTGCATACATATCCTTATAGGAAAAAAAAAATATTTACTGGTTAAAATCTTAGTTTTTATTATTTTTTTCCTTTCTGTTGCCAACCTCTCAAATACTGTATAAATTTGGCTTTAATGAAAATCACTGTAGTTAAAGTTTTAAGTTAAACACAGATAGTACTCTTGACAACACAAAACTATTTTTGAGACAAATATTTACTCACAAAATAACATCACAAATGTCTGTATGCAAATGGTAGATTACTGAATATTAAGAGGGGAGAAAAAGCAATGAACTTCTGAAACAGACAATTGGTTGTCATAAAATTTAGTAATTCCATAACTCAACTTGTACTGGATTTTGTTCCATTTAATTAAATACTAGATACTGTACCAGATGCATACAATTAAATGAGGTGACTAATTTACCAATTTGTATGCCTTCAATCAGTAGTGTGATTTCATTGACTATTGGATAATTCTTCATATTCCCTGAGACAGTGCCCATTAATAGGTATACAAAAAAAGAAGATTGATTCATGTTTTGTTTTTTTTCGTATGTCACCAGCACATTAAATGCCAGTCCCTATCTTCATTATTTCTCAAAGCATTTCATTGTTTTCTTTTACGATATTTCCACAAGTTTCAAAAGTAAAAAAAAAAGAAAATTCTCTTAAAAAGTGTAGTTTGAAAAGGGGTCTCAAACCAGCGGGCCACATCCAAACTTTGTACAAAATGGTTTGTGTTGCAAATACAATGAACACTTGACAAAATTATTAATATTGTATATCTGCTGTGAAACTGTGGCTCTTGAATATTCTAGGTGTGGTGTAGCTTGAGTAAGAGACCACCAATCTAGAAGTTAGACCAAGTGTGAACAGATGAGTTGGGGATATTTTGGGATAGATAGATACTAAGCTTTCTATAAATGGTCATTCTTGTAAGCTAATGACTATCTTCAGACCATTGACATTAGAAATTATATAGTCTGGGTAAAAAATCAAAGCAATCAGTATTAGATTAAAAAAAAATTGAATCTAACCATCAGTAGATTTTTTAAACTCACTCATTTATAGTCTTAACTTTTTAAAGTTAATGAGTTACTGTTTCAGGTAACAAGGAAAAAATTCATAGAGATTTACCAGTATATCTTGATGGACTCACAACCATAGTAATTAGAGGCCATCAAACATTTCAAAGACAAACCTCTCAACAATCAAACTGCTTATTATATTACTCATTTAAAAAAAAGAAGTTTAATTACTACAAAACAAACAATGAAATATTTGTACATATAAAATGAAGAAAATGTGAACAAAAGAATTCTCATTTTACAGCAAGTTAAGTTTACAAGAAAAATTTAACCTCTAGAATCCCATGCTAAATAAGGAAGACCCAACATTCAAATTTATCAAACCAATCAAATATGAGCTATCAATAATTATCTAAGGGAAAAAAGAAGTCTCTTTACAAAAAAAAATCTAGTTTTCCTTTATGTGATCATAATGCCAATGGTGAAATGCATTGTTCTACAAAATATATACAGATACAATTTATTTCATCATACAGGAATAGAAGAAAAAAAAAAGACCCCAATAGTGAAGGAGGGAAAATATCCTCAATACGATTTTCTTTTTCAACTATTGCACAATTTTCAATCAATGTACAACATTAATTCTAGGAATAAACAAAATGAAAAAAATTTCATTTTCAAACAAACCCCTTCTAAATTTTTTTTAATGGACTACTCACATACATTATGATTTTATGAAACATTTACACAAGACTCCATAGGTAATAAATCAGAAACATTTAGAGTGAACCAACTGCTTATTTTTAAAAAAAATATAGCAGAACTGAAACATGATCCCATATTAATTTTAAATTGTAAAAATATGTCGTTTTTTAAATCTCAAGCCTTTTAATGCATGGGGAAATAATGTTTACCTTATGACAGTCTTGGTGATTTTTATTTTTACAACTTGTTTATAAATGTTTAATCCCTTAAGCACTAATCTGGGCTAAAAAATCTTAAGTAATGAGGCCCTAAAATCTGCAATTCTACTAAGGAAATATGGAACTGCCTCAATAACACAATAAAACAATATCTTTCAAGTGTTGTTTTTTAAGCATACTGCAGCAAGAGATCTGGGTTTTTTTTAATGGCCTTTTTTTGTATAGCTAATATACTGTATACCCTACTAAAACGATTTACACTACCTGGTATCTTAAACTTTAAAAATACTTTATACATGATTAATTTTAAAATACCGGGTAGTGAATAATACATTTTGTTGCTAAATACCGTATTCATTTTTTCTTATTTGTAAAAAAAATTTCACTCTCATGAATGTATCAATTTAAATTACTTCTTTCTTTTTTCTTCTTTTTTTTTTTAATTTACTGTTTTGAGCGTTTAGGGTAATACTATACTTTAAACAAATATTTAACAAATGATTCATATGCTCTTATAAGTTATATGCTGGAGATATTATAAAAGATACTTCACATGTTGAATCATTTTGCAATATCAAGATTTTGTGGGTTATATTATATTGTCATTAGCAAAAGATTGTAAAATACTATTTCATTTTTTACAATAACCATATATTGCTAATTTTTCATACTGTTACAATAAGAGTTTCAAAAGAATTATAAAATTATTTCTATAATATTTATAATTCTTCAATTCCAAGAGGTTTGCTTGCTTTAATGACAAGTTTCTTTTGGATAAATGGCTGGAAATGATAAATGATCAAAGTTTTCAAATAACTGTCTGATAAAATTGATTAATGATAAATTTTCCTAGATTATATCAAACAAAAATTTACTCAACCACTAAAGTCTCAGGGAGAACATTTTTTTAAATTAAAAAAACAAACTACTTTCATAATTGTTTTATCTGAACTTTTGTATAGATGATTGTCAAGCCCAACAGCATAGCAGCCAGGAATCAAGGATTAGAGATTGAAAAATAAATACACCAATGCTCAGGAAATTACATTAGTCTGATGGACTTATCATGTAGTTGATAATCTCACATCATAGTAGCTAAGGGATCAAAATAAATTTGTCAGCTATTAAATCAACATTATGATTATGGCTATGTAAAGAGATTTATACAAATAAACAATGAGTTCAGTACATTTTCACTGTTGAAAACTATTATTTTGGAATGAATCACTCAGTCATCAGTTACCACTAGATGCAATCCCCACTGAAAAGGGACCGTCGGAAATGAAAAAAAGTTCCATATTTTTACAATAAAAAAATTATGAGGCGACAATCACAAGAAAAAATATAATTAACACTTTCGGAGGAGCAAGTGGCAAAGAAAGGAGTATCTGTTTCCTGTGAGCAGGACAAGTAGGGTTTTTTAATTATTATTTTATTTTTTTTTGCATAGGAATTTTGCACTTCTTAAGCTTGGATTGATCAGCCACCTTAAATGTTTCAATTTCAAGTTTGGTGGTGGTATCAATTTATGAAGGGTGGCTAGCTTTATCAGAAGTGGCTTCCTTCACATCCTATGCCATCAGGCTCCTCCTAATTAAACCAAAGAACTTTAATGTTGCACTGGAAGCTTGCTTGCACTCCTCTATCTAATATCACAGATGTGCAGCAGCACAAGGGTTAATGTTAGGAGGCTTGTGACAACAATGTTTTCATATCATCTAGAATGTTGGAGAGGAATGTCTGGTCTGAACTTTTGCCTTCGACAATCAGGCTGCCTTCAGCCTGTATAAAAAGAAAGGAAATACAAGTATATCGGTTAATATCTTTTTGTATACACCAGTAAATAACAATACAACAATACAGGGTACATATTTTTTTAAAATGAAGTTCGATACATAATTTCTAAATTGTGCAAAGAAAGTGTTAAGTTATGGATACCACTCTCATGGTAACAAATTAAATAGTCAGTAAAGTGAGCAATGTGGACAGATTGTTCCAAGGGAACTTTAAAGAGCCTAGTTTTAGGTCTGGACCAACTTTATGAGGGTGCCAGTATTTCCCAGAGTGCACAGACACAGTAGTTCACCTTCAATGGCATATTAATATTATCAGAATTGGGGCTTTGACTTTGAAAGCCAATTTAAAAGTTTGAGGGATTTCAATTCCAATTTCAAAATAAGAAAAAGACATTTTAATTTGTTGACATTCTGCCTTTCTCTAACTTAGAAATGTACAACTATATAATTTGACAGTGTTTAGACCTAAGAGGATGACACTTGCATATTAGAGGATGACACTTACATATTAGCGGATGACACTTACATATTTGACTAGTAAACACACTGGATGTCCCTGTATTGAGCGACTGTACAGTGAGGCACTGTTTTCTACTTGTTCCACAACTAGAAAAATTGAGAATCAAGGAACAATGTATTGTTATCATTTTAGTTTCTTGGCAGATGAGTTATGCTTAATAAATGAAAAGGTTATCATAAATAAGCCACATAGTAATTTTTTTAAGAATTTTTAAAAAAAAATATAGAATTGAAAACAATTGCTTGCTAATATTGAGGTAACAAAAAACTATACCAAATAGCTTAATTTCTGAAACAATCCCTAACTTTAATGATTAAAAGATTTAATAATATTTAAAATGATAGATAGTAAAAATACATAAAACTTTATTATTATTATTGGTAGTTTTCTATAGTGTGGTACCCTAGACTAGGGCTGGGTTCACCATGCTGTACATACAATTTAACAAACATAATCATGAACTTAATAATTTAACATACATTAATTAAATAAAACAAAACAAATGCGTATTCGCTCCAACCATTCCATAACTATTTACATGTCAAGATATGGATGGCACTCAGCAGCATCGTTAATCGGTCGGGGGGGGGGGGGGGGATCAGTCAGGATAGTAGAGTCTAAAGAGATGTGTTTTGAGTGCTGTTTTGAAAAATCTAGACATGAAAAAGGGGGGGGGGGGGAATATTATTGTTATCAGTTATAAATAAATATTTAGAAAATTGTTTAACATTGAACTGATGTCTCACCACTAAAATGCAAAAAGAAACATGTTTTAGCCAGCATATGGGACAGCTGAGCATCTGTTGGGGTAAACTTTATTGAAGCTTTTTCTTTCATCTCTCCACTGGCCAACAGGGATGCAAAGTTATCACTGGAAACATTAAGCATTGAGTAGTTAACTAACCCGTGTAAGCCACTAATATAGATCTATTTCAATTTATAGCAACCATTGCTTTTCTTGATAACATTTTCTATAAGGTCACCTTCCAATTCTTGTTATTTTCTGGATTCTTTTCTTTTTGGATTTAACTTGAATGGAAATGTTCTTTTTGATTATACATTATTGAATGAAATTAATTTATTGCTACAAGCTATTTTAATTTACAACAAACTATGTGTAAGCAAAATATTCATTTACCTGGTGCTTGATGTTGTGACAAGGTAAGTGCTACAGGGAAGATTAATCTTGAAGTCAACTTTATCATGTGTGGAACCATCCACTGTCTGTGGAGAATGTTATTTTTCATGAAATGGGATGTAGGGATATCTTAAAAAATATAAGTATGCAGAGAACAAAAAAAATTTACTTTAAATACACCTAAGATATTATTGAACAATTTTAAAACGCATTCTCATGACTCTAAAAACTGGCTTTGAATTCAGTTAATCAACTCTAAGATATTTACCTTAAATGAAACAGAAGTTTTTTTGTTCCTTACTGTGTCTCATATTGAAAATTATATTTAACTGTAATGAAATAACCACAATGATGTTTAAAATACACAGTGTAGACTTAGCCACTTGCCTTGATTATGTAAGTTAGGGTTCCTCGTAACTTTTGGGGCATTGTAATTTTGTCAACAGTGAATGCAAACTGGCCCTCATTCTGGGCTTCAGGCAGAAGGACAAATGGGACTTTCACAGCATCATGGGATTTCTGGCCCATCTATATAAAGAGGAATACAATACATAAGGCTAAATAATTTTGTGACTTGCAAGGAATTTTTTTTTATTAAATTAAGAAATGGAAACGAAATTATTATAACATTTCAATTTCTATGTTGGAGAATGTACATTCTGGTAAATTGTACTCTTAATATACATATTTTATTAAAATCCAGAAGCCAACAACAGTAGCTCAGAAACTTTGGCTAGAAGCCAGTCAAAGTTCCAAGCCATGTGTATTACAGTACCAAAAACATACTTAAAATATTAAATTCCATTCAGAGCTTCCCAATGTTATTATTTTGGAGCCAGAGTATTTTTTAGAATAAAATATAAATTGCTGGTGGGGCAGTATGTAACATACTAAAGTGTTAGATTTATTCATTTTTTTAATATGATAATTATTTTTCTTTAATGATGTGGTGATTAAAAGTTAGTTAAAGGTAACCCTTTAATTAACTTGATTTGCAATTATAATTTTCTTTTAATGACTACTATATGTAGAAAAGAGGATGTCCTTTAAAATGCCATGAAGATTATAAATTATAGTGCAAATTCCCAGTTAAAAATGCTGTAAATCATGTGATATCCTTTCTAATACATTCTTATATTTACAGTGAGTGTAAAGTATTATATTCAATTCTTTAAGTTAAACTCAAGAAGACTACAGTTAAATATCTACCATAGCCCAACCTCAAACACAAATACACACCCAAAATAATTTTGCAATTATGAGTTTAAAAAAAATTAAGTAGTGAAAGCTATTAATATTAAATAAAAGATCTGTTTATTACCCCTCTGATGAGCTTTGTATTAAGTGTGTCCAACACACTAAATTCAAGATCTTTGACTGTGTCTTTGGTTAGGTTGGTGAACACAACTGACACAACTATTTGATCACTTCTTTGGTGGTTGATGCGGGTTTCATAGGTCTAGGAGTAAAAAAACAAATATATAATTAATTTAGAAGATCGGTAAGGCAGGTGTTTATCATCTTTTTAAAACAACAACACTGAATAGGGACTGATTTTTAACTGACTATCATGTGAAAAATAAAAGGCTATTTAAAAAAGAGTGGAACTCACCAACTTTATGGCTGTACTTTGGGCAAGTGGCAGGTAACTTGACATTGGCTGTATGGTGGAAAACATAACACATTATGATAAAAAAAATTCAATCATTGGGACGACCCCAGCACAATAAACACATTTGGTATAACTCATTTACTCAACAATTTTGTTAGCAAATTTTTTTACATGTCACACAAGTTAATCTATGATGATCAATTCTTTATAAAAATATCTTTGATAAAATGTGCAAATGTTTGCTTATTTATTATACTTACTCCCTATTTACAATTGTAAATGAACACGCCTGTGTGTTTTAGATCAAGAAGGCTTCTAGCACAACCATATATAACTTTGTTTTTATCTTATAAATTTCTTTTGCAACACATAGCTTTGAAAATTATTATGCACCAAAGTTTACTTACTGGTAATTTGACATCATTTGGCGTGGGCTGCTGTGACAAACTTATGGCCTCTTTGGAAGGTGTTGTTGTTCCGTCTGCTTCTTCATATTCACTGCGCTTATTCTTGAGCTTTTTCTTCTCCTTTTTCTTTTCTTTTTTCTCCCTTTCTTTTTCTTTTTTTGATTTCTTTTCTTTCTTCTTTTTTGGTTTCTGCTAAAGTAATTCACATAGCCCTCAAATATAAAAAAACTACACAACCTAAAAACATGGGAGAACTAGATAAGATTTGTTGATATTGACTAATTTACTTTTGAGATGGAAAAAAGTGAAATGAGCAAAGTATGAAAAAAAATTAAAAGATTTATATGAAGTGTTGCGCCAGAAAAAAAATGAATACATATTTAAAAAATTATCTTGCCTCTTCTGTGTGGGGTTCTTCCTCGTCAGAAGTTAATATAACATTTTCAACAGCTATTTTGGGTCTTGAATTGGATGGAGATGTGACAACCTTCTCTGTTGGTCCATTCTGAAGAGCTGGTGTCTCATCCGTTAACTTTTTGCTGGATGTTGTATCATTGGACAGCCAGAAACTAAGGTCATCACCACCCTTTGAATATATGTTTTAAAAAAAGTATTAAAAAAAAAAAAAATCATCGATAGATGGCACAATTTCTAAAAAAAATTTGATTAGCTAGGCTTTACAAAGTAATTAAACTGATGAACCTATTATATCCAAGAATCACCTCTTTCTGTGGAGACTCTTGTGCCACAGGCGTTGTTTCATTACTTGCTATTTCCTCCACAATATCTGACTCTCTGATTGTCCCTGGAACATCAGTAGATTCTGCTATGAGCAATGAAGGGCCACTGTCCTTGCTTTCAGATTTCTTATGTTTCCTCTTTACTTTCTGAAAACATTTTTTTAAAAAGACAGTTTTTTTTATAAGGTGTTATGGTTAAAAATTGTTAACAGTCAAATTTGGTGGCCTTTAATATTGTTAAAAACAATGAATTAAAAATAAATTACAGTAATGTCACCATTATCATTCAAGTCCTTAAAACTAATGATTTAACATTACCATGAAAGTACTAAAAAGAAAGATTAATGATTTCCATCTATTATTAATAAGCTGAAAGCAAACTGCTTACCTTTCCTTTCTTATCTTTTTCCTTCTTTTCCCTATCCTTTTTATGCTTCTTTTTAGTCTTTTCTTTCTCAACATCTTTGTCAACCTCAGTTTTTGAAGTTTCAAGAACAATGTGATGTGTTCTGACAGGGAGAACTTCATCATCTCTTAAAGGCCTTGAGTTTTTAAATAAAGGAAAATTTAAGGAAAATATGTAGACCTTTTTGTGGCATGTACCAATGGTGTACAAGTGCACGATTTCTTTATTAAACATGAACTGAATAGTGAGTAGTAAAATGTAAAAGAAAACACCTAACACATATGAAGCCAATATAGTGAAATAAAGACTCACTCATCCAAGTTAATGTCCAGTGCTTTGTACAAATCAGTTTTTTTCCTGTCATCTTCATTATCTGATACATTTGCACCCTGAGCAGATACAAGAACACATAATTTTGTTGCCAACAATAATTATAATATTCAGAGCAGCTGTACAAACGATAAAATTAAAATAATAATATGACTTGAAATATAACTTATTAAAAAACTAAGCCTTTAATCAAACTTGATGTAATAATAAGCACTTAAATGTTATTGTAAGTTTGGAATCACCTATAAGACAATATCTACATTGCAAAGCAAGGAAATTTAAACATGTTTTTTGTCTAAATATCAAGCTTCTGAATTTTGATGTCCACATTGATTAAAAACAATTTGTGCTGCCACCCCTTCCCCCCTCCCCCCCCCCAGTCTTTGTCAATATATCTCTCTTACTACATTCCATACACTAATCCCACAAGTGCTTTTAAGCACAGACCTCAGGGGCATCAACAATTGTGCTGACTGAATGCACTGCAGGGATGTCATCATCCTCTTCTGACTCTTCAGCATGCTTTCCTTTTTTGCCCTTCTTCCTCTTCTTTTTGCTCTTCTCTTTTTTGACCTTCCTGGCCTGATCAGCCTGCTGCTGTAACATCATGTACTTGTCTGATGATGACATTCCTAAAATACATAGATTCATACTGAGAAAAACATTTTAAAAAAAATCATTTTCAATAAAATAACTCTTGCTTAAAATGTAAAAAAGTTTATTTCATATTAATAGAAAAAATTATTTTAAAAAATCTTTAAGTTTTGGTTTTAGCAGTGATTTTTTTTTTTCAAGTTTCAGGGGTTTAATTTTTTAAGGAAAATTTTTAAAAAATTAATTGCAAATTTAAATGAGTTCGTTTTCAAGATTAATATTTGTTAACTTTTGTCCCACCAAATAAAAAGCATTAATCTAATTGAAAAATGGTCTCCAAATAATAACATTTCACTATAGCATTTGTTGGCTTAAATAAAATTACACTAATTATTAACTTTTAACCACATAAAATATACAGCCATGGATCAATATGAATGTGAATGTAGTGATTACCAGGGACATGAAGCGGAATGGACAAATCAATCTCAGCTACTGGAGGAATATCCTTGGAATCTAATGAATCTTTAGTTCTACTTTTCTTCTTTCCTTTGCCATCATCTTTCAGATAGTGTGGATTGTGCTCAACTTCAGTCTTTCTTATTTCTCTTCTCTGAAAAGGAAAAGAAAAAAGTAGAAGTAAATATTTGTATTGCTTAACACATTCACAATAAAAGCCCCAGCTACATAATGTTTTGTACTTAAAATTTTTAATATAGCATGTAATAATAAAATTAAAAAATTAAAAATATACATAAGACAACCACCTTTTCTATCTCCTCTTCTGTTGGCTCATATGCTGGCCTAGTATCTTCTCCATACTGATATGAGGACCTGTAGAATAAAATGGGCTCATCTAACTATTATCTCTGAATAATGAGTAATTAGCAACTTGTATATGTTGTTGTTGTTTTTTTAATATTTATTTTAAGCAATAAATGAAATTGATTAAAAACAATTATAATAATATTGATAAAAAAAAGCTTTAAAATCTTGGGCACTGTTATTCAGTCTATTTTATTAGTCTAGGTTTGGGTTTGTTTTTTGTCCCAGAAGTATGTTTCATAAAAAAAATTCTGTTAAGTATTTAATTTCCCATTACACTCCTAATAGAAAAATTTGAAATTTATTTTCAACACTTGAATTCTAATTATGCTGCCAACCTGTGTTGGTTATCTTCTGTAAGGAAGAATGCCGTCCCGCCAACTTCTTCATCTGAACTATCTTCAACTGGTTCGTTTATCCATTTTTCTAGATCAAGACTGAGGAGAGAAATTAAACTTAATTTACCTCATGAAATCTATCAAAAGTATTATGGTACAACATATTGAAAGAAGATGTTAAGCTCTACATCAAATCTTAAACAAGCCCCAGTCCTTTCAATACAATCAACTATTAGAAAGGAGTTATAATTTATTTTTTTTAAAACTCTGCCAAGAATGTTTAAGTTTATTTGGTCAACCAATAAGAACCTTACCCATCAGGGACTGGGACCTTCTTCTGAGCTTTTGGGGCCACTGGATTAAGCTCGCCTGAATACAGGCCTTCTACCTCATCAGCTACAGCTGCTCCTTTCATCTCAAGTTTAACCACAAACTTAACTATCTGAAGAATGCTGCAAGCCTGTTAGAACAGGAAGAAGATAAACAAATAATTAAACAGAAAGAAATTAAAGGAAGGCATAAAACAATTTTTTTTTAAAAAAAAATCCTTTATATAACCAGAGTCTTTATGACTATGATGGCATTTAAAAAAAATAAAATAAGTTTTTTAAAAATGTAAATCGTGTTTTAATATATTATTTTCAATGTTAAAGTCATTTTAATGTTGTAGAACCTTAGAGTTGGAAGTTGTTAATAATTTAATTTTTAATTGTAATAGTGGTGGGAGGGGGGAAGCTGTAGTGTGTGTGTTCCATAGACACACAATTTTTTACAAACGTGTCAGTTAACCATCTAAACAAGTTAAAAGTCAACAATCTGATAACAGGAGAACAGCTTTATCTTAATGTTACTCTTCCCATGAATAAATTTTAAAACATTAAAATTAAATTAAACCAAGTCAAAATTTATGATTTACTCTTTCTTGAACTTCCAGGTCACCACTCTGAATAAACACAGGGAGTTTTTCTTGTAGCAGTGTGTGAACTTCCTTCTTCAACTCATCATCTTCCTTGGCCTCAGCTGCTTTCAGGATCTTGCCATATAACTTCAGGATGTTTTGCACAAAAATGGACTGTATGTGACCAGGCAAGGATGTGATCTTTTGCTTTAGCATGGCCTCCAGAGTAGCTTTAGGATTGTTCAAATGCCTGACAGAAATTATTAATGATTTCACAAGTTCAAATAACCTCTGCAAGCACAGATTTTCACATAGGAAATTCATAGTAAATGTTAATTTACACTTTTCTTTTTAAGAAATTAACACTGAATCAATGCAATGTTGCTTAGAAAGTTTATAGTAATGGTTACTTAGTGCTGTTCTTTTTATGAAATGAACTATAAAACAAGGCAATTTTGCGTATACTATTTTGCAACATGAGCTCACTCTGAAAACTCTCCACAGATCCAGGCTGCTGCATGAAGGACTTCACAGATTCCATTTCTCTGTGAATTGTTGGCCAGTATGTGTGAATTCTCCAGCAAGAGAGCCTGAAGTTTTAGAAAAGAAGAATGTTGCATCCAAGAATGTATGATTCCAAAATAAACACATAAACTATCCAATTAGGATTTCAGTCAACAACTTTTTGAATGATCGAAACAACTGAAGAACTGGTAACTTTAAAGAATGAAAACTATTATAAGTTTCAACTGAGAAAGTTAATGCTGTCTTACCATTTGTGAAACTGCAAAGTGGCGTATTGCTTGTACACGGATAGCCACATCTAGCATTTGATTGGCTATCAACTTTCCATGCTTTGTGCCCTCCATTCTTGTCAACTCAACCAGTATACTCACATACCTAGATTGAATAAATAAAACTATAGCATCTTCAAGTCTGAAGATACTGATCACCCATTAATAAATTATTCTAATTCTAAATAAATGTTGAGTACTTTATAAATAAAGATCTGACTTTGTCCTAAAAGTTAACTAATTATTTTTCTGAACACTTATTCCCTGAAAGTTTGATACATAAAACTAGTTACCATTCAAAATTGGTGACATATTGGTAGTTAGACTGACTGCAAATCTCTACTGTTTTGGATAACAGCTCATCCCTATAATGGGAACCCTCAGCTTTGTCCATGTGTACCATCAATTTCTTAACAATTTCCATTAGGTTTTTCTTGGTCACCTAAATAAGTGGGGAAAACACACATTTGTAATAGTGTTTTAACACAATACATTAAGGTATAATATATGATTAAATGATTTTTCTTAAAATTTACAAATGAGGGAGAAGTAATTATTGAGCTGTTACCATTCCATAAAGCAGATCCAGGGCTCGGAGCCGAATAGATTCATCTCTGTCATCCAGGCACTGTAAAATTAGGTCTTTGTGTCCTTGAACAGATTTGGGATGTGTTGCCAATATACGAGACATGGCCAGTAAACCCAGATATTTCACTGAAAATAAAATGCAATGTAAGGGACCATTGTAGAATAAATAAATAAATGAGTAATGTGAATTACATAAATTTTTCACAGCCGTTGAAATCATGAACTAGTAATCATTTAAATATGAAAAGATGTCAAATCAGAAGTTAAAAAATTCATGTAGATTTACAATTATTGCTTGTATTTCCACATTTGTAATGTGAATAATGATGTGAAATAATCAATTTATACATAAGTTAATTTTTTTGCAAAACGTAATAATTCATTTTTTTAAAGTAAGTTTTCGTTTTGTTTTATCACTGTTGTTAAAGCTCAAAAGGTGAATTTTAATGACATCTCTAACTAATTCTCAATGGATGACATATTAAGATAGTCCTGAAACAAGCAATAACAGAGAAATGTATGCTTATACTACTGGTGCTTAAATTTTTTTAGTAAAAAAAAAAATATGCTGTAGAATTGGAAACTTACAGTTTTGGTCTGAATCCTCAATAAGAATGCGTAACTTCTGAACACATAGCTGAGAAACAAACATACATTTAAGTAGAGTTTAAAATCAAATCATAAATAGCTTGCTGTATCTGTACTTTCAATGCATGCTTTTTACAAATCCCTAGCACAAATAACAATGAACACACAGTACAGCCAAACAGCAGCTTAAAAAAACCTTGATTATGGTCATTGTGCACAAATGAATATTAAATGCTGTAAAAAAAATTCTTAACATTTTAAAAGAGAAAGAACCGCATCTCAGAACAATTGGAAATGCTGCACCCAGGAGCTGATTTGGCAGGCCTGAAGGCATTACTTTGGTAAAGTGCCTCATGAAATGGCTAGTATTATATGTTTGTATACATTTTCAGCAGACAAAGGGTACATACAACCCCAAGCTCAAGACATCTAATCTCCTCACTAAACCTTAAAGGTGGCAATAGAACCAGTGAGGATGATAAACTGAGAACATCAATGAAATGTGGCTGTAACACATACGTTTTATTCATTTACAAATGACAACAACGTTTCTAAGGCTCCTAGTGTATAAATTGATTTATTTCTTTTAACACAACCCACAAAGGAAATGATATGAATGAGAAAGAAATAAAACACTCATACACTGTTATATCACTTACTCCAATATTATTTGGTAAGCAATTTCACGAAGAGAGAAGTTGGAGGTTAGGATTAAAACTAAAGCCCTGACGTTTTTTCTTAATAAATAACAAAGACTGCGTTCAGGAGACAGATAGGACATCTTCGGTACATACAACAAGGGATACATAAACTAAAGAATACTTTAAAACTTAGTGATGAGTTAACAAACTAAGTGATCAGAGGTGAATTATTGATTTAAGTAAGAATTATATTATGAAAAATCTATGCCATCCATGTAGGGGTATTCAGACATTTAAAAAAAAAAAAATCATTTTATTTAATTAATTTTTTTTTGTCTTGATATTAAGAATATGAATGAGTAATTTGGTTTTTTTAAGCAGTTGTACACACTTATTTTTCAGACAGGATTGATTTTCCCCCCACACTATTTTTAAAGTAATTGCATTTTTTAAATTTTTTAAAATTATTTTCTTTTAAAATTTTTCTTTGGTTCTTAAATAGTCTGTGTCTTCAGTTCAGAAAACAAATTAATTAAGATAGTATTGTAATGTTATTTTATCAAATGTTAAAGTAACCATAATTCCTCAATGATAATTTTGAAATGTTAAAGACTTTATGTGCAAAGAAGAAGTTCATATCATAACCATTTCATGCTAACATTTCTCAAATTCAAAAACAAGACCCTTATTTTCCCTTAATGGTCATTATCTTTCTATCTGAAGCAGTAATTTCATACATTGCTCTGATGTCCTCTTAGCATGCACATTTAAAAGTACAGCTGTATGCAAGTATCTGCAGCGGGGAGGGGGTGACAAGAAATAAGGAAACAAAGATGTCATATTCAATAGGATTGTTGCACAGAGCACTGAATTTTTGTTAACTTTGTCAATAAAAAAAAGTTAGGTCAAAAATAAATTTTAAAAATTAATATAATCAAATAATGAGGTCATTTAAAAGCGTTTAGAGATGGATTAAAAATGTAGTGGCTGGGTATTGCCTTGAAAATTTTAAAAATAAAATCAGAGCAAGCTACTTTAGCTGGTTTATGTCCATGTTAGGCTGCTATTTCATTTCAATAAGAAAATGCAAAGCTATGAACTTTAATATGGCGCTTTTAAACTTTGAACAGTTTCAGCCTTATTTTTTTAAATTGGAAAAAAAATTGTCCAGCAGTTGTGGTTGTTTTTAGGTGGCATATTACGATGCATAATCCACATGCTACTCTTAAAATGGTTGTCCCACGCCAAAGAACAAGCTTTTCACCCATCAAAGCACAGATGTTGCACAAGGCTATAAATATCAATTTACAGTCTTTCATGGAAACTTCAATAGATATATATATAAAACAGTCTCCCCCCCCCCGACTCTCACCTGAATCATTGCATTTGCTTTTTTAAAAATGTATACATTTTTTAGAATTAATTGTTCAACTTTTACATTTTCAAAGAATTTATAATGTTAACTGAGCCAGGTAAAACGGATATTTTTTTATTTAAAAAATTAACAATTTTTAACTGTTCCAAGTAATTTTTGTTTTTATATTTAAGCTATTTACACAACATTTGTGCTTAGTGCAACCCAAACTCATTTTTTGATGTGGATAGATTAGCTGAAATGATAAACAAAATAAAAATAGTTATTATCATGGCGTTATGTTTACAAGACAAACCAAGAGTACCTGAATGGAAGCTGTATGGTTGGGTATGCCTGAAGATATAGAAACGAGAACTGTAAGTAAGAGAGGAAAGAAAAAAACAAGAGTCACTTCAAGGGTCATGTGGATATGATTTAAATAAGATTTATACCAATTTTTTTTTGTTGTGTTTTTGTTGCTGTTATTCAAATGAGTTTTCTTTGCAGACACTTATTTGTTTTTTTCATGCTAATAAAAATTAGGAAACCCTTTGAATTGTCCAGAGAATAAATTATAATAAAATATTTCAGGGAGAGCTTCTATACAAGTGCATTCTTCAACCATAGTTGCGAATTTAATCAAATAAAACATGCTCATTGGAACCATGAAGGATAATTGCTAGAAAAAACAGGAAAATAAATTTGAAATGATAAGGGAGTCAAACATGATGCTGAACTGGAGGATGAATATTTAGAAAAAAAACTGCACCTGTAATGGACAAACCCCTCTTGTATATAAGAAATAAAAAATAAAATGTTAGTTCCGGTTAAGTTGTTAGTCGGTGATACTATATTTCAGCAAAGTTTTTATTTTAATTTTCATATCTGTGCTACTCATTTGATCCCTGTAGAAGGCTTCTTGCTGACATGTTTATTGTTTTGGTGCGTCCTTTTTTTTCAGATTTTCTTCTGCCTAAAATGATAGCAGTATCTCCCCACATATTAACTTACATCTTGAATCAGCATATGATAAAAAAATAATTTATCTTGGGTAAACAAAGAGTGTGTTACATCTCATTGGCACTACTACAACTATACAGAGAATTAGAAAAATTGAAATGAACTGTTTTAAAACAAAATTATTTAAAATTCAGTACAGCTTTAACACCTGAACATTACATTCTATTTGTTGCAATCATAAAGCATAAAGCATATTTACATGATTATAAAGTAAAGGGATCATTGAGTTTGAATGCAATGATTAAACACAAAACTCAAAGGTTTTACTTTAAATCTAACATCCCATGATTTAATAGAAGAAACATTTGGAATACACATCGGTTTCCACATTATATTTCTATTCTGAATCATAGCTGTATTCATCTTATTATTTTATTTTTCAAAGGCTAAATGTATGATCTTACCCGCTATAACCGTGTTGATGCATTCATAGAGAAGGGACATTGCTGAAGTGCTAGAATGTAGGATATGAGAGGTTAAATTAGAAATATTAAGCAAAATGAAAACATTGCAACTTGAAAATTTGAAACAAAAATAAAACGGTATGGTATTTTTTTTAATTTAAAAAATTGAATATAAAATTATTTTTTGTGTGTTAATCTTTACATTCCTTGACTTTGTCATTCTTTTCTTGAGATTTCCAGTGACCTAACAATTGAATCAATAACTTTTGCTTAAATTTTTTATGAAAATGTGTAATACAAAATAATTTGTTAATCAGATGCAAATAAGGAAAAAAACAAACCACCTGAAATTATTTAATAAAGCCTTTTTTTTACAGAAACAAAATTCATTTTTGTATGTCATATGTGAAATTTAGAGCATGTCATGAGCATTTGACCAATACATAAAATATTTTGTAAAATGCGTCTAAAGGGGGAAATAATTAAAAATTCATCACCCCTCCACAAAGTATTCACAAAAATTACAGGTTATTATTATTTTACCTTTTTAAAATTATTCACACATTTCAAAACATACTAGACAATTTAAACTTCATGGTACTGGTAATCAAACAGTTTTTTTAAAGATAAGTTTAATGTGTGTTACTTTTATTCAGGATTTTTTTTCTTTGTGTTCCTACTTTAAATCACACTGTAGAATGTCTTTTTAAATCTTTGAATTTAGGAATTATAGGATGTATTATATTTTATTTTGTGTTATTTACATTTGATTTACTTGGAACATCATCAGCTTAAGTAAATCATCTAATGCTCAAATAATTTCCTCAGTGAAGTCAATTGGGAGTTAAATGTTAGGTAGCTCTAGTTCATCTATATCAAAATTTTCTTTTGAAGACTCCTGAAGAGGTTATAGCTGGCAATGTCAACAAGATGGATAAAAAGGGTTTGTCCAGTGCTTTTCTCTTTACTTGGGGTGATATATACATTTATTAACTGGTCAACATCACACATGAATGAACTGTTATTATTTCAAAATATTATTTGACAATATTTTGTTTTCTCACCCAATAATTGCCTAAACACACCATCAGTTTTGGTTCTGTTCACACAAAAAACAACATTTGCTGTCATATTATTTGAAATATGTGAGACTGTTTTATTTTCTCTTCACTGAACATTATCTCTTATCCACCACATATAACATTGCTTTGTTTTTTTTTCATTTTCTCCTGCTAAAGCCAGACAAAAAATTCACTTTGCACTGTTTGTCCTTATTTTCTGTTTCAATGTTAGAAACTTTGAAGAATGTCATAATTTGAATAAATCTTGTTTTTGGAAATAAGACTTTAGGCAAAAAGTCATGGTAGAAATTTGCCTAAAATGGCAACTCCCGCTACAGCATGTCACGTGAATCTCGACCTCGCAAAAAACATCAAAATTATAAATAAATCTTTTAACTTTTAATAAATATATTTTTCTTCAAATTTTACGATGAAATAAATGTAGAATACTTTAAAAAATAAATAATACAAAATTTTATGAGCAAAAAAAAAACTTGCTTGCATATATTGCTCTTCATCAATAGAAGAGTTACGAAAAGAGTTGAGAAAAAAAAAGGTTAAAGTGAAAGATAACTATAAAAGATAGAAAATTAAATTAATTCTAGCTTACCTGTGAATGAGGTTTGTCAGTGGCTCTATGAGCTTCTTTCCTAACCGAGGCTCTAATGGTGTTAATGCACTGAACTGCATGCAAAAAAAAATTTGAATCACATTTTTAACAAAACCTTTGGTGCAATGAATAGCTTTCATGGAAAAAGTAATGTCATTTTGACTCACAATCTTACTCTTCATATTTATTGCTATGTAAATAATTCATTCTCATGGTTACTCTGAATGTATCAAAATGTTACACCAACATAAATAAGTTTACAGTAATAATGATTAATAAAGACTGATAAAAAAGAAATAAAATCTCACCAGCTTTATGATTTTGATAAGAACCCAGTTGTTAGTGGATGTGGTCATTAGTTTAAAGAAGAGAGGTGCCAAGGATAGGTAGTTCTGTGGGTTTTTACGGGCTAATTCACAGATAACATTAACAGCTGCTGACTGCACCCCTGAAGTAATGAAACAATTTTTCTATTAATACAATATTTTTTTTACATCAGTGTGGAGCACAAAAAATTTTTCTAAATGAGAGTAAAAAGTCAAAGAAAATATTTTGTTGCTAATATAATTACTTGCTAAAAACAACTGCTGAATTCCAGAAATGAAGAACTAAATTTTAAAATAATACAATTGTTTTTCAAGCATTAAACAATTGAACACTTGATACAACATGGAGCTCCAGGGGCATTAGAAGAACTTTTCATGAATCTAACAATTAAGTGCACAAATGTGCAGCAGTTAAATTTAAGACTGTACACTATCACTGAGACATTTACCTGGATCTGGATCTTCCAATTTTTCTTTCAGTCGTGGAAATGCAGGACGCAAAGCTTCTGGGAACTTCAAGAACACTTTATACATAATCAGGACAGCTTTCTTTCTAAGATAGGGTCTGGAAGAGGTCATCTGAAAATCAAATTAGACATTATAAATTAAAGCGCCTCCGGAAATTTGTTTGAAAGAAATTTCGTCTATGGTAAATTGATCGACAAAAATTTTCAAGTGTGAAATGAAAAAAAGAATCAACAAAATTTCCGTTCGATCAAATTTCCGTCAACAAAATTTCTTTCAAACAAATTTCTGGTAACCAAATTAAAGACATAACAGTTTTTTTACAAAAACAAACTTGTATCAAAATGAATTTTATTACAAATAAAACTATCTTTCTTTTAAAAGACAATGTAGCCTTCAAGTCCTCTAGAAGAGGTAACATGAAAAGATCTCCTGAATGTGCATTTAGGAGAAGACCATTCTTAAACTATTCTTCTCTACTCACCAGGGTCATTATGTCATTAGCCAAGTCTCTGGCAAGATCAGGGGTGATAAAGCATGACAGGCCATTAAGAGCAACACCTGAATCATACATGTTTTGGCTACTCATATCCTGGAGAAAAAGAAATCCAACAAAACTTAAGTTTTTATATTTTGGTTAGAAAATAATAAAACAAATTATGTACTAAAAATAAAATAATTGATTAAGAAGCATTTTAATAGATAAAAATCATTTAAAAAAATAATTACTGAAACAAGAATTAATTTACGACTGTTTTTAAAATACTTTTTATTGTGTTAAGCAGGAATTTTTTGATGGTGCTAAATTTGCTTTTTTAATAAATAAACTTTTATTTAAAATGGCAATGGAAAGTAGCTTTAATTACTATTAAAAATTGCTGTTAAATCCCCATACCAAGTTTATGATGATTAATAAACCTGCACGTTTTCAAAAACTCATTCATATTGTTGAAATCAGCCCAAAATTCTTATTACAAATTGCATCATAGTGTTGCTCTATCATATTATTTGATATTTGCAAGATAGGAGTGGAAATTTCCCTTGTCTGTAAGTCTTGATTATTACTTATATCTTTCTACATCTTATTTTTTTTTTTTTAAATGCTTCTCAGAATTTTAACATTTTTTGTGTTCTTATTTGGGTTTATAATTTGTTATTTTTTTTATAAAAGTGAAAGAAGTGCAAAGCTATCAGGTAAGTATTACACAGTTATCTTGTTCTGAACCCAGACCAGGCAAACCAGTCTGGTGCTGACACTAGGCATACAGCGATTAACACAGTCATCATGCTATCTCATAACAACAATCTCATAATCAAAGCAACAGATAACTTTATGTTAGTAAACAAGTGAAGCAGGGAAAATAGGTCATTTACATTCATAATTAAGTTAAGGTGTAAAAATTTGATTGCTTTATTTAGATTAAATCAATGTCCATCCATTTAACATTTCCAGAAATTGGATACAAAGACAGTGCAAATCTTTTTATAACAGTAAAGTAATATCTAAATTTAGTTGTTTTTAACAGCCCCAATGTTATAAAAGGTCTAGACTGTTTTATTTACAAATGAAGAGGG
This sequence comes from Omphiscola glabra, assembly GCA_964017045.1. Classification (NCBI taxonomy): domain Eukaryota; kingdom Metazoa; phylum Mollusca; class Gastropoda; family Lymnaeidae; genus Omphiscola; species Omphiscola glabra. Next base: position 39,196,750 of record OZ024796.1, read on the forward strand.
GAAAAACAATTATGGTGGGCTAAAAAAAAAAAGAGTATGATATTAAATCATAGGGCAGAGAAAATATAGTAAATCTTAATTAATATAATTTAATTAAAAAACAAGGTATTAAAATAATTAAAATGTGTGCAAAAAGGGGATACATAACATTTTAGCAGGCAACTTTTGAAAATGGATTGACAAATAAATTTCATATCAAAGAAGTTTAAAAATAAAATTTTCAAATGATACAAAAATGTAAAATGTATTATGTATGTGATATTCTGCTAAGTAACAGAAGAAAAGTTTTTATCTGTGTCTGTTTAATTGAAGAGCCATTTGTGAAAAAAAAAAACATCACTTGGATACTATACATTATCGAAATGTCAGTGCCCTGACCAACAAGACACCTTGTTTCTATGGCTGGCCAGTTTCTAAGGGCAATGTCATGAAATATCGCAAAAGATATTTATTTCATAAAAGTATAATATTTAAGTCACCTCTCCATGAATTTAACATATTTTTTTTTTTAATTTTAACATAGATGACACACCCCAAAAACAAAATTGCCCATGTCATGAATAAGCAAAATTTTGCAATACATTTCATTAAATTATAGTCACATCAAAATGCACTGTTTTTATATATAAAATAACAATAATAGTATGTGTGGCGTCAGTGAAATAATTCATTTTCACTTTATCCTCTTAACCCTTTATTCAATCAAGTTATATTTACGTAGCTTTCATCTCCAGCTCATTTTGAGTTATGTCCTCCTGTCCCATCACCGACATGGAACTTCTGAAGTAAACTTTAACATAAGGAAGTTCCTTATTTTGATTTCTTTATTCTCCTGATTTTTCTTCTCCTTGTATTATACTAAGAATTTCTACTACACATTTGCAGCTAAGTTTCCCCCCCCCCTCCCATATTTTATAATGATTTCCAAAATATGTAATTGGTTAGCAATAAAAATCTTTGCCCTACTAGTTTTAATTCAAAGTACTGCTCAAATAAACTGAAACACTCAGACAAAGAAAAATTGCATAAATGACAGTGAGAATGTGTAAATTAGATCTCCATGTGCTTATCATTTATCTGAAGCAGGCCTTTAACTTAGACAATCTTCAAAATTCATGCAAAAGGTTTTTAAAAATAAGGAATCAAAATTTAGCTTGGGTGTCTAAGTTTCAGCTCTATCATCCCAACTTCATCATGGTATTTATGCCTGACAGACTTGGAGTTGCGACAAAGAATAACCGCCCAGACATTAAATATTTTCAAAGAACAAAACTTTTAAAGATAATGACAGACCTGTTTACTCTCAAACTCAAAAAATCTTACAACATTGTCTCAAAATCGTACAATAAAGTACCTAAATAGTAAATAAATAAACATACCAAATATATAATGTATACAATAACTACTCGTAGCGTGTGTCTAGAGTTAAGCTGGTGTCAAAAAAGTGAACTTTTAAATGTAGATGACTGACATTTATTTTGATATCACGTTGTTTTGCAGGCGTGCATCTGCTATAGATATCCACAGCGATAGCACTTGGGTGGGTGAGGTCAAGCTTTTCACCAATTGTTGTTTTTACATGAATACGTTTCTCTAATTGCAAATTTTTGTGTGAAGCGCAGTGAGCCTAGCCCTTGGCTGGGGTACTGCACTATATAAAACCACCTAATAATGATAATAATAATATCAAGTAATATTTAGGTGAACGAGCAGATCACATTATCCTAGTAAGTCATCAGGTAATATATATATTATGTAAATTTAATGTAAACTTATCTGAATGTTTTTTAATGTGTTTTTTTTATACGATAAAGGCACTTGTCGAAACATCCACATTTTTATTTTGTATAATCATTAAAGCTAGCATTTTTGTTTTCTTTACACAAATTGTTTGTGTAATCTACTTTAAAGCTTTATCCAACACTCTGATAATACAGCTGTTAAGCGGGATCTGAAATAGTTTTCAAAGTCCCTCTCAGATCCTATAAAATATGCTGATATCTAGTATTGCTGCGCGGAATAGTTGAGAATGCATCCCTAGTTTTCTGTTTCTGCACTTGCCAACTGCGGTTAAGCCATAGGAAATAAGTGCCAAAAAATTACATCATACTGCATGGGAGGACCATGAGAATGGCATAAAGAGCAACTGGCGCCAAAATCAGGGGGGGGGCATCAAAATAGTCTTTAGAAAGGACCATAATAGCATAACAAAATATATGTCACATGTTGGTTGAACATACGATGGACTAAATAATACTGCAATACCTCTACTATTGACTTCTATCTGAGTGTATCTAGCGAGTTCATTCTTGAAAATACATGGCAATAATTCCTAAAAAAAAATTGCCATAAATTGCTAACTTTGGACTTTAAGGATGAATATTGTAGAATTATTTAATAACTTACGTACTTTCAGCCGAGACCCTCCCACCCCATTATCATACGAAAATATGGCGAGTTCATTTTATATCCTTAAATATTTAGAACCCCTTCCCCCACTTTTACACAAAATCTCCTAAATCAACTACACTACATTCCCCTCTCAGGGCAAAGTTAATATAATTATAGATGGTCCCCAACCAATAGTAATTCTCGATCCATTCACTGCTGGATGTAGAATGCAAATGCAAGTTAAAACCAACAACCGGAGATGTACTTTTTAATTTATTTTCTTCTTTTTTTAAGCAGAAAAACTACTGAGAATGTATATATTTTCAACCAGCTCTCTTAAAATCATAGTCCTGACCGGTTTGGGTGTACAATTGTAAAAGACATCTCAAAATAATACATTGTACACTGAAATCGTAAGAGTAAACAAGTCTGTCATGGGCATCAGCTACCTAGTCCTGTAAAGAACAAAGAGATAACAAAACACAGAGCTTCTTGAAAACAGCTGTTGCTGTACATAACACGTGCTATGCAGGAAAAATCCTAGACTCACTACAGCAGGGCAAAACTGCCTCAAACTGGATGCCACCAAAAAGGAAAGAGAATATTGGATCCAAGGCACTACCAAAACATGGATCTCTAGCTTCCTCAGCAACTGATGCAAAGGCCGTAGTGGGGGATGGCACATGCTCCTTCTTTGTCAGTGTTAAGTCAGGGGTCCCCAAGGGCTTGGTGCTAGGCCCCTGTTTGTTCTTAGCATACATCAATGATCCGCCTGGAAGCTGACCTCCCAAGCAAGACTGTTCGCAGACAACACAGTGGTGTACAGGACAATCGCCAACAGTATTGACCAGGACCAGCTACATTGGCTGAGTGGGAGATCAGCGGGGACATGGATTTTTATCCTGCCAAGTGCCAGACCCTGTCATTCTCTAGAAGGAGAACCCCTCTGAACCACCCTACAGAACTGCATGGCCGTGTGCTTGATCCAGTTTCCTCTAAATAGTGTACGGCTTTGTTTTATTTATTTGTTTCTCAAACATATTTTCACTATGAATGTTTTTCCATGTCTCACGTCATTGGATAAAAAATAGAAAACAAATGACACCTTAATAATAGATAATTTAAGTATGTTCTAAAAATTTAATAGATCATAAACCAAATTTGAAGTATGAAATTAAATATAACATAATCATCTGAAACAATTTTAAATTATTTGCTGAGACATTCAATTTAAGTAAATAACAGCAGCTATAATAATAAAAATCTTAAATACAGACATATCCATATTCTTTCAAACAGGACAGTTCATGGAATGGGCAGTTTTATATTGCTGCCCACTTCATGAACTGGACATGTTTCCGTCAATTTCATGAAATAGGCAATTTTACAATCAGGATGTGATAAATATATTTTAGCCTATATTTAGTTAGAATAACCTTTTAAAATTAAGACTATTAATAAAAAGATGGAAGGACAAAGTAGACCGATCTACATTTAAAAAAAAAAAAGATTGTTCCATTACCATCTCAAGTTATAAGCCAAAAAGTGGATAGCCACTAAAGATGGCTCACCTGTCTTCTTGTTTCTTCTAATTGCTAAGCACAAATTTGTTTTTATTCATCAATAATTTGTAATTGTATGCTTAAACTACAGTACCCTGTCATTAAGCCACTTTGAAAGGATGCACCCACCTCTAATAAATCAAATTAACCCTAGATCAATTAATTGTGTAGAAAGTTGCTACAAATTAAACATAAATATATTGAGAAAAAAAATATACATACTTCAAATATAAACATTCATTTATTTACCTCTGATTTATTTTTTTTAAAAATACTAAAATAAGCTTATGGTGGTATTAAAAATGTACATTAAATTTTAAGAAAATTGCCATTAGAAAGACATGCTGCTGGCTTAGTTGGCATGCTTGGAATGTGTATTAACAAGTTTCCAAGAAACCTGATTGTTAGAGATGCTGACAAATGAATCACCACAGTCCCATTTAAGCAACTTACCAATTCCTTATGTAATAAAAACAAAAGTAGAAGAAGTAAGTTTTGTATTTAAAATAGAATCTGCTGGAGTTATAACTGACTAATAAATCTCCTACGCACTTCAACAACTGTTTTAAACAGAGAAGGAAAATTAAGAAAACATAGTGAGTTTTAACAACCAATAAGGTTTCTTGAAATCATTAAATTTTAAAAAAAAAACTAGTAAAACTTCAGCACAATATGTAATAATTGAAATTGTTTAAAAACCTTATTGAACCAGAAAGTAGACTTAGCATGGGCAGAGTAAGCTTGACACTTGCTAACATAAATTCACATTTTGTTTGACAAAAAAAAGTCACATTAAAAGAAATACATCCAAGAATTTTTTGGTACAGAAACTTTAGAAGCAAAATTAAAAGTTTCTTACTTTTCTGATCATGTTGGTCGTAAGCATGAGAACATCAGTACCTTCATGGAATGATTGCGCTGCAGCCAAATATCCTATCCGCTGTTAACAGTCATGACCAAAAAACAGCAAAAGGAATTTATTAGATTATAAGAAATATATTTGTAAACAAATATTTAAAAGTAAAATGTTCACGTTTATTTGAAAAATCTAATAGAGGTATATATGAAACATTCTTCTGAATACATAATATTTAATAAAACTTGATCTCCCTTAAAAATGTGCAGTAAAAAAAAAAATGAAACGATCACGCTCCCATAAAATACTTAATACAGAGACATAGGGTACTCTGTTATGAAGTAAAAAAAAAATCAATTAAATACTTTTAAATATTCTGCAGTGTATAACAATTAAGTACCTGCCAATACTCTCCAATTGTAACAGACTAAATTATAACATAGACTCTACTGTGTTTTACCTTAAAAGTAAACTTTGTTGAGCTCATAACCTCAATTACGTTGAAGGCTGCCCAGCTTATGTCATATCCCAACATTTGAAGCTAGGAGACATAAAATATTAATTGAGCAAAATCAGTGCTAAAGATTAAATAGGAAGCAGATAATAAAAATAAGTAATATATGTAGTGGAAAAAGCCTTGTCAGAAAAACACTTTTTAACAATTATAATAACTTGATAGTTGAAATTTATTTGAGAATATGTTTATCTACATATTAAAATAAATAACAGCTTACATAAGTAAGTTTATTGACAGCATTGGCTTTTATTGCTAAATTCTCCTGCTTCAATTCCTGCTTTATTTCATCAATGCATTCTGCAATATATTTGCTCTGAAAAAATAATATACAAAATATAATATTAAATCATTTAAAAATGGAGACAATGAAGCATAATAATAAAATTGTATAACATTTTGTCTCATAACTTAAATCCTTAAAAATCCAAACACAGATAAAACAAATCAAATGCATAGTCTTACATGGCAGGTACTCAACCTCAAATAATAATCTCAAACAGTAAATTACATTCCTCTCGGTGTTGCACAATGATGTAACAAAAAGTTAAACACAAATAAAGATCCAAGAAACAAAATATACATTTTATGGTACAGAGATTTTTTGCAAGGTAGGAAGCCCTGGAAAGGTCTATTAAAAGTTTAATTCATATTGCCCACACTTAATGGCAGCAGGAAATTTAAAAATTGATATTTGCTCATAAGAATGTCTTTAAAAAGCCCAAGTCTTACCTCTGCTGTCTAAGATGATGAAAAAATTAGCTTAAAGGCTAATTCCTATAATTTTCTTGCTGAAACTCAAAGATATATTTCTTCCTAAATATAAATTCATTTACTATGCCCTTAATCTACATTGGTTTCAAATTTTTATTATCTTCTAACCATTAATCCACTTATACAAACCAAACAGTTTTTGAAATTCGTTACCATTTTGCATTTTCTTAAAGGACAATATAATTGCAAGTATTAGTATTAGAATAATCATCTGGTGTGGTTAGTTCTTAAATAGAGGAAATTGAATGAATTGATTATTTTATTTTAAAAATTGATAGACAAGCAAGTGCAGCTATAAACCTATGGATGAAGGAAGATGCACCACCAAAATCATTCTTATAAAATAAATTATGCCTAAAAAAGTCAGTATTTGCATAATCATACCTATGTCTATGTTTCAGTAACTGCTAACAACAGTGTTAACAGTAGAGCCCACACATTTTTACTCACTTTTTAAAAAGGAGATGTTTAAACATAAAAGAAAATTAGTCTTGAGTTTCCCGTCCAACTATTTATCACCACACATTTTTGATGATTTTCAATAGACAGTAAAGGTTAAACTTAATTCAAGCAAACTTAAGTAATTGTTAGTGTGTGTAGTAGTATAAGTAGCCTTACTATAACTTAACTACCAAGTTTGGTTAGTAAGGTCTACTCGTAGTGTCGTAGTATCAAATTGATTATATTAAATTCATAACATTGACTGACTCACTGTCAATCAACAATTTTTTTTGTTAGTTCTATTCTTTGTTTAGTTTGTTTCTAAAAGTAAAAAATGTAATCCGTTGCCATGTATTCCCACAGCTTTTAAAAAAATTGGTATTTGCAATGAATAATCACAGGAATTTCAATATGTATCATCCCTTTTCACTTTCCTTATTCGGGGGCGTCACCTGTAGCCTAAGTTAAATTCATGTCTTCTGTAAGACAAGAAACCTATTGTCGATAATAGGATGAAGACTACTTAAAAATGTATTCATTCATATTAACCTCATTTTCCTTGTGATTCCGTATGCCTCTCACAAGATCTTGCAAGTTTTTATCAAGAACTCGCTCAAGAGTTCCTTTTACTTTCTTAAGTGCCATATTAACAGCTTAAGATAAGTACTGCATCACAAAAATTAAAGGATAAAATCCTCTGGCCTCCAAACAATATTTTGATACGGCCTGTTTTCCAAGCCGACAAAATGTCTTCCGCTTTCATTGATCATGTGATCTGACGCGTAGACATTGCCCATGGGAGGTAACGAATAAAAGTCACAAAGGCATTTTAAGTGAAATTTATACTCTCCCCGCTTTCCACTTTCATGTCCATGTTATGAATCCTGAAATACTTTCGGCTCCTGGAAATAAATTATTAGTTTAGAATGCATAAAATGTAAAATATTGAAGATCTCATAATTACATTTCCTACTTACCTATCAAATTTGAAGCCAAGTTCTTTCTGGCTGGGCCATCGTTTGGGTCATTCAACCATTGGGTACGTTCTCTGTTTTGTCCTGTTAATAAGTTTAGTAGGGTTTTAATTTTTAAGCCGTTACATCAGTTGTGTTTGTTTATTAAGGTCTACGGTGAACGCTTACCGATAGTCTGTACTGTAACTTTTTATATAATTAAAATTATTTCAGCTAGTAAATTACGAAGAAAAAAATATATATTACCCGTAAAGATTTTGGTTTCCTCTTTCTTGGTGAGCAAAATTAAGAATCAACATCGACTATAAGTGTGTTATTTAGAATAATTAATGACTAACATTAAAATACATCAGTTAATTTATTATTACTATATATTTTCAAGTAGAGTACATAATTATGCCTAGAACTAATAGTTTGGTTTTCAATTTTAAATAAAATAAACAGAAACCAATTTTTTAATAACCTTTTTATTTTAAATATACCATTCATTTTTTTGTTTTATGTTTTTTAAAGCATAGAGGATTGAAGGATTGCTCATTTATCTACCGAATCCAAAAGAAGCTCATTTCGTTATTGAAAAACAATGATGTGGTTGGGGGGGGTGTCCCCCCGGGGGGGGGGGGGGGCTCATGCAGCATAAATCAACAATTTTAAACTAGATGTACCTAAATTTGTATCAAGTTTTGGATGTTCATGAATTAAACATAATTTGTATTAGTTTTTCAAGGCTTGATAAAAATGTTTGTTGAAGTTTTTCATATAACTGAGGATCACTTAGCCTTTTTGTCATTCAATGTACAATTTTGTACAAAGATGCAAATGAACAATATGTTAAAATTTTCATTCATACTCTTTATTATTAATAATTTATTTTTTAAAACAATAACCAGTAGCGTAGATGGGGTTAATGCCGCCATGAGGAGACTAAGATTTTTGCGAAACTCCGCAGCTCACCGAAAGTGCTACCTCTACATTTACAGAAAAAAATTATGCCTGGGGCGGACTGGACTGCCCCCTCCACGCCACCCTTCCTACATCAAAGACAGTAACCCAGAGCCTAGTTTCGGAAACCTTTTGGTATTAGCGTGCCAAAGTAAGACTTCTAATTCACTCAGCGTGCCAAAATAAGACTTCTAATTCATTCAGCGTGCCAAAGTAAGACTTCTAATTCATTCAGCGTGCCAAAATAAGACTTCTGACTCCTTCAGGCTGCCAAAGTAAGACTTGTAATTCATTCAGCGTGCCAAAGTAAGACTTATAATTCATTCAACGTGCCAAAGTAAGACTTATAATTCATTCAACGTGCCAAAGTAAGACTTCTAATTCATTCAACGTGCCAAAGTAAAACTTCTAATTCATTCAACGTGCCAAAGTAAGGCTTCTAATTCATTCAACGTGCCAAAGTAAGACTTCTAATTCATTCAGCGTGCCAAAGTAAGACTTCTAATTCATTCAGCGTGCCAAAGTAATGCTTCTAATTCATTCAACGTGCCGATAACTTAAAAGTCTACCATTTAAAAAAGCATTATTTTAGCCATTGTTGTTTTTGGTCTTCCATGTATCAATGAAATTTGCTATGTGCGCCGACTATGGCACGCGTGTCGTAGGTTGCCGACCCCTGCCCTATACTTTCATTATTATTTTTTATTTTTTTTTTTTGTAACCAAAGATTTTATTAAAGAAGTCGTCTGCAGCGCCAGTAATTGATTTCAGTCGGTTCGCAACGGTTCGGGAAGCTGATGACTAATAAAAATAACGTTTTAACATATATGCAAGAATCACGAACGTATGGCATATGACATAGAGACTGGACGTGATTATTGTCATAGAAACATATGAAGAGCTGATTTTCAAAATGCTGTATATCCATTTTGGGGGTTTTGAGATTATTCAACTTTTTACAAAAAATTAATAAAGCGTTTAGAGGATTAAATCATTTTTAGACACGAATAAAATAGGAATATAATGTGTTTAGTATATAGAATTGACCATGCCCTAAACGAACCTGGTTTGCTCTACAAAATGGTTAGGTTTTTTACATTTTTAAAAAAAAATGGTGGATACCGCGTTTTGAAAATAAGCTCTTCATATATGTGTACGGATGTTTGAAATTGGGTATTGCTTCGTACATTTATTTTACAATTTGAGACAGAAAGACAGATAGAGAGTGGGGAGGGGGAGACAGAGAGAGGGGGGAGACAGAGAGAGGGGGGAGACAGAGAGAGTGGTGGGGTCACGGTGGGGAGACAGAGAGAAGGGGTGGGTGAGATGAAGAAACTGAACATAAGGATCAGATTTTGCATTGTTCTTGACCAAAATTTTTTTTTCTAACTTAATCATTGGCAACAAAAGGAGAGAGGGGAGAAAAAGCGAGAGAGAAGGGGGGGGGGGGTAGGGGGTGAGAGAGAAAAGGGGCAGAAACTTGACATAAGGATCAGATTTGGTTGTTGTATAATATTATAGGCCTAGATCAGCGGCTCTCAACCTGTGGGTCGCGACCCTTTTTGGGGTCGAACGACCCTTTCACGAGGTCGCCTAAGACCATCGGAAAATGTATATACTCTACAGTTATGAAGTAACAATAATTTTGTGGTTGGGATTCGCCACAACATGATGAACTGTATGTAAGGGTCGCGGCATTAGGATGGTTGAGAACCACTGATCTATAGAACCTGACAACACAATTCTTAAAAGTGCACCTATTTTTTACTTAAACATTGGCAAAAAAACATTTTTTTTAAAGCATAGGTCTCTAAACACGCCGGTGGAAGGTCATAGGTCTCTAAGCACGCCAGTGGAAGGTCATAGGTCTCTAAGCACGCCAGTGGAAGGTCATAGGTCTCTAAGCACACCAGTGGAAGGTCATAGGTCTCTAAACCCACCAGTGGAAGGTCATAGGTCCAAGAGAAACTGCAAACATTTACCAAAAGTAGGGGAATGGCAGAGAGCAGACATTTTTACATCGACTTCAATTTTTGTGAAACTGTAAATGTAGGCTATAGCCTCCCCCCCTCCCCCCAAATATACCACTCAAAAAGGGAGATGGGTGTAGAGCCACTTCCCCAAACCACCCTTGTGAATAGAACCTTAAAATCTGCCTCTTTACACTCGGTCAACCAATGTACGATATCAATCACGAGAAACTGATAAATCTTCTGCGTGCTAGGGGAATATTGATAAAAGGTAAACCCCCGAATGAATCATATAAACGTCCAGATCAGACTCTCCGTACGCACAGCACGTACCCCAAACACTATTAATTTATTCTGTCCGTTTTCACTACATATTGCCTAGGCCAGGGTTTCTCCACATCTTAAGCTCGAGGTCCACATTAACATTGTATTTACCTCCGTGACCGTGGCGTAGGAGGGGGGTGGAGGGGGGCAGTCGGCCACGTTTGGCACTTAAATTGAGGAGTGGCATTTTCGGCCGCCTGGGGGGTATTTTCGGGGAAAGGGGTGGCAAAAAGTTTGATCCACGCCGGGTGGCACTAACCCTGGCTACTCCACTGCAGTGTGGCCCCTCTGTGGGAAAGAATTTTTTTGGGGGGGGGGGGGTGGGAGGGATGGTGAGTTCATCAGCGCAAAATTATGGTGCGTAATATTTTCTTTCGGTTTACGTAAATATTCTCAACTAAAATATGACGTAACAAATCTGCGGTGTAAAAGGGGGTAGGGCATTAGAATAATAATGTACTTCAGGGGTGGTAGCATACATTGGGGTGCACTAAATGGGATTTTTATAACGTGAGTTACTTGAATGCAGCGTTTTGTCAAGTAACTTTAGTAGATTGGAAGTTAACGCAATTTACCCGCCCATTTTTTGACTTGATTTTAACTCATTAATTTATATTTTATTTTTAAACTGCTATTTTCTATAGAGATATAGTCCTCTTTTTTTTTCTACAAAACTCTCCTGGCCGCCAGTTGGAAGAAATATGGATCAGTGTGGTCCCCTCGGACCAGGGACGTATTTTGGGTAAGGCATTAGCCGACAAAGTTTTGATTTTTGCCCTCCACCTTTTGAAAAAACCTGATATGACGCCCCTGCCTGTGGCCATATGGCTTAAGCGGAAAAAAAACCACCCTGGTCTAGGCTAATATTTCAGCACATGTTGTCACAGAACATACTAATACAACGATTGCATTTAAATAAGCTGACTAATAGACTACACGGTTGGTGACGTGACATTCAGACAAAAATAACTAACACAATAATATTATATTCATGGTTCAGCTCAGTTTTTCATAGGCAGAGATAAAATAATATGGTTACGGCAAGGGTCCCAAAAAACCATTCAACAATAATACGCCTTTGGGGAAATAAGCACAAGCTCTTTTTCTTCTCTCCCTTTCATTCTTTCCAAAATTTCAGGGCACATTTCAAAGATTTTTTTTTTTTAAATTTAAAAAAGAATTTTAGGCATCGTCCGGGCAGGCTAGTTGCATAGTTCAAAATTTCTAAGATGTCACAAAGGAAATGTTTACCTTTTTCTTTACAAAGCAAAAACTATAATACCCCCCCCTCCCCCAATATAGTTCGAGCACCCCGGATTATATATAATTTGGATGCTATTATCTTACAGCAGTGGTTCTCAACATTCCTGATGTCGCGACCCTTTAATACAGTTGTTCATACTGGGGCGACCCTCAGCCACAGAAATATTTTTGTTGCTAATTCATAACTGTAGAGTATATGTGTTTTCCGATGGTCTTATGCGACCCCTGGGAATGGGTCCTTCGACTCCCAAAGGGGCCGCGACCCACAGGGATCTTACTTGGGAGTTGTGTATCAGTATAGTTGTTGAGTTTTCATTTCGTTGATGAATGGAAATGCCCCATTTAATTATGATTTAAAAATATATAATATATATTTATAATTATGTACAGCTGGCTCAACAACCCCCCCCCCCCTCTTGAACCCCAATTTTTGAGCCTCAACCAGATATGCAGAAGACTGACACATGAGAACAAACAATCATCCTTTATTCTGTCAAACATTTATTTATTAAATAATTGTTCTAATCACAACTATCATATCAATAGGCAATGCATCAAATGTAATTTAAGGCATTTGAGATCGAGACTACAGTAAATCAATGGTATATTATGTATTAAACCTCTCTGAATGTCTTAATTATATAAAATCACCCCCCCCCCCCCCCCCCCACACATTTATTTATTTCAACACATTTTGTATTTTATATTTATGTTATTAAAATCTTTGAAGGGATCAAATAAATTACTTCTTAATAATACTTAAAAAATGACAATCAAAAGGAAAAAAATTCCGTCCAGATCTACAACAACAAAGAAAAAAAAGTTTATTAAAAAGATGTAACACATGGATAAAGAAAAACCTCTTGAATCTTTATTACACATGAAATTGTGAAGACAAACCTAAATTATGTAGACCTATACCAAGTTGTCCTTGTCCATACATGTGGAAACTGCCATTTCTTAATGTTACTTTTACACAGGTTACTAATTTAAAATGTTGGTCCATATTTACAAGAGTTTAATTTGCATGTTAACACCAATTGGATCAGGAATTATAATAAAATGCCTCAATGTGGGTCATATTTTTTTCCTTTATAGATTTTGATACACAACCACTCAGGAACAATACAGCATGTAAATAATATTTCCTAGAATAAAATTGAGGGATCAGGTTATTTTAAAATGTGTTTTGAAAAAAAAAAATTATTTACATCTTTAAAAAAATAATTTAAAACTACTTCAAAGTAACAATTAAAAAAAAAATGTTTTTTGAAAAATTCACTTCAAGAGAACTTTCATGTTAAAATTGTTGTGGTTGATATCACTGAAGAGGCACCAATTATAACAAAAAATTTATTTACAGAGTGGAAAACTGGAAAAATATTTACAGAACTAAATTTAATTAAAAGAAATTAATATTTTTATAAAATTAATCTGTAAAAATCAATGGCACATGATTACAGTAGCCTGCATATTTTTAGTCAAATTACAGTTTCAACATTCTTAGCTAAAACGTTTAATAAGTCTTACATATCCTACTTAGTAATTAAGAAAAATCTTTACAAGCAATCATAGATAAGGACACTGTTTAAATTATATAGTTTAACAAGGATTACCAAATTTAAAATTATCAATATGTGCCAGGGCTTCCTTTACAGTTAATTAATTCAACAGGTGTAGACAATTCTTTAGGTTGAAATGTACTTTTTCCAATTCTTTCCCTTTTATTTTTTATTAGAAAGTATCACATACGAAATTTCAGAGTCAGTTCATTAATTCAACAGGTATAAAGAATCCTTTATGTGGCAATTTACATTTTGGAATTCCTTCTCTTTTATTTTTAACTTTTGGAACATTTCTAATTTTGTTTTTAAAAATGCTATATTTTTTGTGTTTGCACATGTTGAAAAAAAGTATTCAATTTATATCTACCATTAAGACAGTCTTTATCATATAATAAGAGTGGAAGTCTTCCTTTGAGTCTTAATCATGTGATGGCAGATGTATATTGTTTTGGCTGCTAGTGTAATCACAATAACTAAGCTACTTAACAATTCCCATTCACCTAATACATCATTATAAATAAATGAATGAGAAGATTGAGAACAAATTTATCCTTTTTACAAACATCACTGATTTAGTATGTAAAAAAAATAATAATTAAAAAATATATTATCAAGCTTAACATGAAGTCAAATTTCTGTTTAACATTGATTTAGATGACAATGGTTATTTTCTTAAACAACAAACGCATCAGATTTTAGCTGGACTCATAGTTGATTATAATAATGGGACAACATATCTAGCCCAAGTGTGCATATCTAATTTTAATTATTTTGTGGGAGGAAAAGAAGAGAGGGGTTGAATTTTGAGTAGGATCACTTTCGTAATGACTTTATTTAAAAAACAATTCCCTGCAAGAGAATCAGATAAAAATAATATCTATTACATTTTTATCAGAGAGATACAGTAGGTAAATTTAATATGGCACTGCATGGAGTAGAGCATAAAAGAAATATAAAATAATGATAGAGGTCATCTACCAAACATTTCTTAACTTCACCTTGACAGTTTAATTGTGGAGACAATTGATGCAAATATTATTTAAACATTACATAATTAGAGTTGACATTTTTGTATAGCTTTAGACAAATGGGATATAATATGACCTTTCAACTTTGATTTAAGATCTATTGTTATTAACTTTTATCTTAGACGTAAAACAAAAATAGTTCCCATGAGGATGGCAGGGATGTTAAAATGTGTTAATGGAAGATCTGGAATCTATTCCTTTTTTAAAAATTTAAATTTAACTTTTAACACTATTAACACTTCATATGTATACCGTTCCGTGTCCGGAAATTTGATCTAAAGAAATTTCGTCAACGGAAAATTAATAGACGGAAATTTGATCGAACGGAAAGTTGGTCGAATCGTATTTTTAGTTTATAAGTTAAAATTTTGCTTCAAATTTCTTTTTGAACGCATTATTTTGTTTTACTATAAAGTACAGTGCTTTCAAAAAGAAATTTGACGTAAATTTTAACTTCTGAACTGAAAAAAAGATTCGACCAAAGTTCCGTTCGATCAAATTACTGTCAATCAGTTTTCCGTCGATGAAATTTCTTTCGATCAAATTTCCGGTAACCATACCGTTCTTAAATTGGAGTTGTGTAGAATGTTATCGATTGTATTGAAACAAGTCACAATTAATTTGTGTTTAATTTAGTGATATCCATTATAATTTATAGTATCCAGGTTTGCAGTTGTACAATTTATAACCATTAAATTATATTGTATGTATTTTTTGTTTAATAAGACAAATTAAAAATAACTTTTTTGTAACATTCCTAAATTTTAGAGCCAATTGCCACAATTTTATTAACCTACTCATTACAACTGAACAGATTTTGGTGCAAATTTGATAATTTCACAGTTATGAACAAGTATAAAAAATGCAAGATTATTCTATAACAAAAATTTTAGTAATGTCAAATACAAACTGGAGTCAAAGAAATTTTTTTTTATAGGGATAATAGCTTGGTTTCGTTTTTGGCATTGCTATTTACCACTCCCTTTGTGGTAAAACACATTTCTTGTGTAAAAAATGCTTAGTTCCCTATATCATTCATATATTTTAACACAGTTGCTATAGTCAATCGGTAATTTTTAAAAATCTAATAAAGGAAATTCTGAATTCTTGATTAATGATTAAAAAGATGGTCTAGGAGTTAATTGTAGCCCCTGATTTGCTCTGTGGGTGCATGTCCAAACCCCAACAATTGCTGAATTTGGCTTAAAACACATATCATTTTTAAGGATTTTAATTGAAGTTTTCTTTAGCAAAAACTGGTCATAAAAGTGCAACAGAAACCAAATTCATATGTAAAACAATCTCACTTTCAACATATAAAAAGCATAATAAATCTAATGGTACCATTTACAAGCTGAATAATTAATCATGAAACTGTTGCCAGTCATGTTTAATGATAAATAAAACAACTGCATTATTTTGTGGCAGTCCTTACATTTGCCAGGTATTTCTCACAAGTTTTTTTTTTTTAATTTCTGGCAAATCACATGAAAGACATATTGATGAGTATGACAAATTTCAAGGCATGACACACTTGTAATCATTGCACTCTGGTATTCTGATAGATCAAGAACTAGAGGAATTCTGACTGGAATGACCATATATGTACAAACTAGGATTGTTATTAAAAAAAAAAAAAAACAAAAAAAAAACACCTCATTATAGTGAAGTCTTGTTTCATGTATCAAAATTAACAATCACACAGTTTTCATAGACCAGTGGTCTGCAAAAAAATCGCGGCTCGCATGTGGCTCTTTAGAGACCTGAGTCGGCCACAAATCAGTTTTGACTCCGAATAACAAGATTCTTGAAAAGAAATTTGGCCCTAAACAAAATTTGCATCGCCCTGCTGCTGACTTTTGCCTCTTTTGACTAATGAGTTTGCCGCCGACCATTGCCAAAGATTATGAAAAATTAATTAAAAACAAACATGAGCAACAAATCATAGTCAGCACCAACAGGTGCAACATGATGTTTTATGAATTAACTTAACCTACATTATCAAAATTATAGATAAGACAGACCCATTTATGAACAAGCTTGGTTAAAATAGAATATTTAAAAATATCTTAGCAGCAATGATGATAGAGGCAGTATTCCTATTTACACATTATATCTAATGACTTAAATATTGTTGTAGTGGTGCTAGATACAGAAATGATTAGACATTTACTTGTTTTTGTGAATTACAATTACAGCAGGGATACTTAATTCCTTCTTTTTTAACATTGCAACTGTCATCATGCAGGCATTAAAAAACATTGATCATTTCATTCTGTTTAAAAAAACTCACACACGCACACACAAATGGAGAATCTCAGATTTGTCTGTTCAAATTTATACTAAACTTAAAGAAACTGATTCTGGAAAGTAGGCTACTAAGAAGCATAAAATAAAACATTAAATATTCAGTCATCATTATTTTGTTGAATTTTCAATATTTACTCTATTTTTTTAACATACACTAATGGTTTAACTTAATGACATAAAAAAGCAATATATTTATTTAAAAAGAAGTATTCAAGTATTAAAATTGGAAAAATCAAATTATGAACATCTTGTAGGTAAATTTAAAAACATTTGTGGTAAATATCAGTTATGTCAGTAAAAATCTTAATATGCTTTAGGACCATACAAACTGCTTCTTTTCCTCTCTCCCTCATACCTAGCTAGCAAACTCATCCTGCTATTTACAACACACGTTAATAAAGAATACTGACTCAGGCAAATGGTCTTTGAAAAATAAAACAATAAAAAGGTCACCTCATATAAAAACAAGAAACTTTTTAAAAATCAGTGAGTCACCCAAAGTTTCATGAGACCAAGTGAAAAAAAGGATTGGAGAAATCACTCTTTAAAGTCCACCCTCCGCCACCAACATCATAAGAAAGCACTGACCACACATCTTACTTTATTTAATTTATTATAATCACTCCATATCTATACCATCTTGTTTGTTTCTCTAATAATTAAGAGTGAATTTTGCTAAACAGGAAATTAAACTTTTTATTAATTAAGTTTGACTTACTAAACATTTTCTACGCTAATATCGATTCAGGTGATCCTTAACAGAATATTTTGGAAACAGTAATAATTGGTGGGGACAGGTTTTTTAACCACTCCAGCGTATCTTTTCCATTATTTATTCATAAAAGTATTGTTATTCTATGCATTAAGTTAGCATCCACCCGTATCAATATTTATTTAACCATGCTAAGACATAGTTATTATAAAAGAATAAATAGTGGTGAAAATTATTGAAAGGGGCCCTTCACCCTTTCCAAAACCTAGATCTCAGAAAACATCTATTAGGATTCTGCAATGCATTTAAAATGGTCATGGGGAATATCCAGATTTTCTGTTAAGTTTATTTGATAATATCCTAGGGACTACGTCAACTGCCTTTCAGAGCATGACATACTCTTCTGAATCTTTAGAAAATGTGCGCTTCCTTTGTCCATTTTCATCTAAATGATAGTGTGTAACCCTCACTCTTCCTTTGTCTGTTGAAATGCTGTCTTGCCCCGATGCATCATGGTGACTTCCCTCAGAGAAAATGAATAATGGATATGTCCCACGTTGCTTTGGAGGGGAGATGTACTGAAGAGAAGTTAAAAAAAAAAAATCACAAATTTAGATCACATTGTTTTGACCTAGGTTTTATTCATTCATTCAAGTGACATAAATGTCATGGAGAACTTATTCATTCATTCAAGTGACAGGAATGTCATGGAGAACTTATTCATTCATTCAAGTGACAGGAATGTCATAGAGAACTTATAAGCTGGCTTCTTTGTATTGCTTGTTTGCCTACTTAATTGCAGATTCTGACTAGTAATATTGTGACCCTCTACCAGAAGCGTAACTGGGTTTTTGACGCCCTTGGCTAATTTATTTTTGGTGCCCTTTATTTAAATAAAAATTTAAAAATTAGAGATTTAGCGGCGCCCTTTTAAACTGGCGCAGGCCGGCGCTCTTGGCAAGCCGTTGTTACGCCACTGCCCTCAAGATTTGTGTGTGAAGGTATTATCAGTTAAATTTTGGGAAACAAACAACTATCAATCTCCTCAATTATAGTTGTAAGATTTTATTTATACAAAATTTATTGGAGAAAAAAATATATCAGAAATTCTACAAATTGCGTATGTCAAAATGAAAACTTAAAAATATATCCAAAATTCTACAAATTGCGTATGTCAAAATGAAAACTTAAAAATATATCCAAAATTCTATAAATTGCGTATGTCAAATAAAAACTTAAACAAAAATCAATCAACAAGTTTGGGTTACCTCCTTAACTTCCTGGACAAATTTTTTAAACTCTTGTGCATTGCGAATATAAAAACCAACAGTGCAGCTGGGATCCATTTTGTTTATAGAGAGCTTTCTAGGGGACAGGCAGTGGTAAGTCTAAAAACAGAAATTTAAATGATAGAGAACAATTAAACTCAATAATTGTTATAGCCATTATGACAAATAGGAATAGTTAATTTGGAATAAATGTCCAAGCCATTAAGAAATTGCTTCAGGTGACATTCAACTGCCCAGAACCATAACTCCCATTGGTAAGCTTACAAATTTAACATATTGTAAGATTTTTAAGAAAAATCAATAAACCCCTTTTTTAAAGACTTAAATCAGTATCTGCTGTATGATATAGAATATCTTTATCAAATAAAATGGAGCTGCATCTCTTCATTTAAAAAAAAAGGGAAACAGCACTATCAGATATGGGTAATTCTGTGACTAAGGGAAACAGCACTATCAGATATGGGTAATTCTGTGACTAAGGGAAACAGCACTATCAGATATGGGTAATTCTGTGACTAAGGGAAACAGCACTATCAGATATGGGTAATTCTGTGACTAAGGGAAACAGTACTATCAGATATGGGTAATTCTGTGACTAAGGGAAACAGCACTATCAGATATGGGTAATTCTGTGACTAAGGGAAATAGCACTATCAGATATGGGTAATACTGTGACTAAGGGAAATAGCACTATCAGATATGGGTAATACTGTGACTAAGGGAAACAGCACTATCAGATATGGGTAATTCTGTGACTAAGGGAAACAGCACTATCAGATATGGGTAATACTGTGACTAAGGGAAATAGCACTATCAGATATGGGTAATACTTTGACTAAGGGAAACAGCACTATCAGATATGGGTAATACTGTGACTTACCTCAATGCTAAAATTTTTGTCATTAATATCCACTGCATCGCGACAAAGGTGAGGATCAAGGTAGATGAGCTTATCCTCTGTAGATAAAACATTTTATAAAAACTAAACAGTAAGAAGATGACTGATGGCATGAAATATCTTGGTGCATTTTAGAAGCATCTAGTGATTGCTTCATTCCAATGTGAAATCATTCAACAAATGGGCTATTCATGCAGGACAATAATATACACCAGAATTTAAAATTAAAAATATCCTGAAATGTCTCACATTTTTTTTAAAAACCTACAGTACCATATAAATAAGAGTCCGCTGCCCAGATCCTGGCTGTCTCATGTACTTAATGTGTCCCATCTTATGGCTACTCAGGTAGCAGTGATGTATATGGAAATGTATATTGACCATCTATTTAGCCAATGCAGGTCCATACCTCCCATTGAAAAACTAACAATTTTATGTTGTTCAAAAGTGTTCTTCACTTTAAATATTGTGTTGTCTTTTTCTCCATTTTTATAATACATATAACATATGTGCAGTTTTCACAGGAATTCACTATATATCCAAATGATAGTCTGACCTCCAACAGTGTCTGAGAGACAATGAACCCCACCTGATTAAAGTGTTTGAGGACCCCTAAAATAAATTATCACTACAGTGGTCCATCGTCTATCGCTGGGGATAGTTTCAAGAACCCCCACGAAAGGTGATAATATGCCAAGTAGCTACCTTATGTTTAATTTATTAATTACATATATTTTGAAGCTTTATAAACACTCCCCATATGCTTATAAACCTTTCCCACACTGTTATAAACCTTTCCCACACTGTTATAAACCTTTCCCACACTGTTATAAACCTTTCCCACACTGTTATAAACCTTTCCCACACTGTTATAAACCTTTCCCACACTGTTATAAACCTTTCCCACACTGTTATAAACCTTTCCCACACTGTTATAAACCTTTCCCACACTGTTATAAACCTTTCCCACACTGTTATTAACCTTTCCCACACTTTTTTAAAGGCTAGAAAATGCCTATTTTACCTGAGAAAAAAAAGAACAAAAATATGCAAAACACCTATGTACCACAAAAACCAGCAATATAGCAAAAAATCCACGATACAAAATTTGATATATTACAATTAAAAAATCAGAATATAGCAAAAATGAACTGCAATGACTATTAAGATTTTGAAGAGAAAAAAATGACATTATTGAAAAACTTTGTCTCTCATAACAATATATTATGTGTACAACTGTTTGCCAGTAATGAGTTATCATAAAGTCAGCTATGCATTTTATTTTAAAAATTGAGAAACAATGACAAGTGATGCAAAAATCTAATGTTTTTAATGGGCACTATTTTTTTTTACTCACCTTGCCATCCCAGAAAATACAGGGAATGTTTGGGCTTGCCCCCGATGATGCCCATGCAGTTGTTCTGTGACAAGAGTCCCTTCACACAGGGAGCATAAATCTCATTCATGACTTCACCACCCAGCCTCATTGGGATTAGGATTATCAGAGACCTGAGCCACGTGTCACTGGAACCCTGCAACCAAAACCCACACAAAACTATTTGAGTCACAATCGATTGTTTTAAAAAAAAAAAAAGGCTTTCAAAATCTTAGAAACTAATGGAAACTTGCACACAAAAAAAGCTAAGGTGCACATTTAATTGTTGTAATATTACTGTTGTTGTAATGTTACAGTTGCATCCCTTTGTGTCAATGCGTGAGCTGAGAAGTCACGTGAGCTTGCTGGTATTAAATTCATTAAAGTTATAGAAGCGCCGCTGAACAGATGTGTTAGCATTCATTGAGTATTAGACATAATAATACTAATATAACAGTAATAACAGAAAGAGATCAGGGACACTACAAATCACAAAAACTACCATAAGGAACCTCTCAAATTTTCGAAGGCAGAAAAAAAAATAAAAAAAATAAAGATATAGAATCACTGTTTACCTCTGAAAATGTATCACCATTGACTTCAGCTTGGGTTGAATCAGAACTGGTTACACTTTCTGATCTTTGCTTGGACGTGCACAGGTTAATGACATCCTTAATGTATACTAGAGAGAATTAGGTCAAAACACAATAATGAAAATATGACCATTGTTATAGACCAGCGGTTCTCAACCTGTGGGTCGCGACCCCTTTGGGGCTCAAATGACCTTTTTCCAGGGGTCGCCTAAGACCATCGGAAAACACATACTCTACAGTTATGAAGTAGCAAAGAAAATAATTTTGTGGTTGGGGGTTGTCACAACACGAGGAACTGTATTAAAGGGTCGCGGCTTTAGGAAGGTTGAGAACCACTGTTATAGACCATTATGAACAGTTTTGAAAATAAAAAGAAATTAAAAAGTGTATATATTTCCTATGCCAGTTTAAGTTCATAGACATTTTAAGCCTTAATGCACCTTGTGATCTCACTCTTCTTCTTTGTGTTTTTTATCATTTACACCCATTACTATATGATAATATTATATGATACTATATGATAATATAATATGATACTATATGATAATTCAGATAAGGATCATTTATAATACCTGTACAATCTTGAGCTACATAGATGCACAGCTGACTAAGGATTGGGAGTGACTGGCTAGCATGTGTGAATGCATCTCTGCAAAATAATGACATGAAAATATCAGTAAGGCAATGTTGGGTTTTTAAAGAAAAAACATACATATTCCTTGAACAGCATAGTGCTGGACCAGCATTACATAAATAATTCAGTTCAGCTATTGGTTAGGAAAACTGTAAATAGACTTTTTAGTTTTGTTTAAAATAATGTGTGTTTAAAAATTAAAATAACAAGACAACAATTCAAAGGAATTTATCAACTTCATGGAATAACTTATTCATATTGGTTACAATTATCATAAAAATTATTGTGAATATTGTTACCTGAAAATATAAGCAACTGAAGTTGGTCCATACCATTCTCCTGGTATTTTGTGGTGATTACGACCATACTTGGCAAGATGGTGTAGGCAGAAAGGTGTTTTGTCCGATGGGGTGTCTATTGGGTCAGAGAACCAACGAATTATCTCTCTGTAGAATGTGGTCTGGGTTTCTGTCTGTGAATCATACAGCCTCCAGTCTGGAATAGAAAATGATTTTATGTATACAGAACAGCCACTTACCTATTAAGGCATTCAACTTGACAGAATAATACAGAAAGACAAATTGGTTCACTCTAGAGAACTATTGCTCTTCAAGTATATGAGAATGACCACAAAAAATTACTTTAAAGTATAAAAAATATTCTTTTAAAAATTGGCATAAATCTTAAAAAAAATTTTTTAAAAAGTAATAAAAATTCTAATTATAACATGCGATTTAAAATGTGAATCTTTTAAAAAACTATATTCAAATTTACCTCTAGTTAAGTAGTGAGTCACTAGGCACTGCGCAATCAACATTTGTCCACTGCGAAGCATGCATCCCCAGCCACAATCTGTATTCAAGCTTGTTCCAGGAATGGGGTAGAAGTGTCTACGGTAGGTCAACCATATGCGACTCGCAAAATCTTTTAAGAAATGCCCTTCTTCTGGTTCCGTACTAGGATCTTTTTGTTACGTTTCATAACAAAAGTAAGATTTTTAAAAATTCACACTAAGGCTAAGTTAAATATCTACTTATTAGACATTGAACAATTAGAAAGCACATTGAAAATTAACTCTAAATTTAAACCATTCCTAGCTTCAAAGATCATGTTGTAATAGAGCAACAAAACAAAATTTTAAAATTATAGCAACACTTTCAAATACACCCCAAGACTATTATACATGTTTGTTTATATGTTTCAAATAAAGCCCTGGTTTTTTTCTATGACTTGGCTCACTAAAATAACATCTTGTTTTTTCTTAATATTCAGTATGACACTAATTAAAGATGGATTGTAGCTGGTTTCTCCTTACCATCTTTCCGTCTGTGATAGCATTTTCCTAACATGAACAATGGGCTATCATACTTCATGCTCTGTTTCGGCTTAAAATTCCATCCTTTGAAAATAGATTAAAGGAGAAATATTTTTCATAGCTCTAATAAATAACATTTTGAGCAAATTGTTAAAACAATCATTGTAAAGCCTAGAGGCCTGGCACAGATTTAAAAAAAAAAAATACAGTACTATCACATGCAAAGAAATAACAAGTACTATCACATGAAAACATGTAACAAAAGGGAAAACTTTTAACTTGTAATAGGTTTACACAGATTAATCAGAAGATAGTTACCTGCCAAATTAATCAGTATGTTCCTATTTTTTTTTAACAGATAAAAAGGGGAGTTTGGCTATCTCATCTACATATAGAAAAAGGCACCCTGATCTCCCACTCATAAAAGCTACCCAGGTCAAAGATTTGTGGACCACTCTTTCTCATGAGAGTGAGGGCCACAAATATATATTGGGTAAGAATCACCACCACACAATGCAGTGGTAACCCGGTAATACACTGTATGCAAAACTACGTCGAAGCTCTTTAAGGTCCCACTGTGGACGTTGCCTCACTTCCCAAAATTTAGGTTGCCGCTTGATTGAGAAGTTGCAGACGTGGACAGCTTAAGGTAGATGATTAAGCTGAAGTTGAACTAGATAGATGAAGTCTCATCAGATTTTCTCTGTTTTCACAACTGGGAAAATTATTTAATGTATTCCCAACTATTTCCTGTTTTCCCAAATGCATGAGAACACTGAGAATGATGCAGATGTAAATGTAGATGGTTTTAATTGAATCTTGTCTAGGAAGCTTCTTTAATAATTTATCAAATTTATTAAAAATCAGATGTAATTGAATAGGCACACCTACTTTTAAGCATATATATCAGATAAATTAAAACATATAATATGGAACAAAATATGGCAATAAATCTTACTGAAGCTGTACCACACAGATTGAGCTTTCATTCTTATAGTCTCTTGCTCAATCTGATGTTCCAAAGAATCACAAGACGATGTTGTCTGTTTTTGCTTTGGTGGTGATTGACTTAAGACAGGTTGAGAATTAAAAAGTCTTTCCTTTGACTTTGATACTTCCTTTCCTAGATGGGAAACACGCTCCACTTTATTTGGATTATATTGTGTGCAAAGATTAGGAGCAATCTCAAAATTTTGGGGGGAAAAGTTAGATGGAAGTGATGAGAATGATTCAGAGTTTCCATCATTGACGTCTGTGTTGTGATCCTGAACACGTTTGGTTGAATGCAGATGACTTGGTGATCCCTTTGGTCTCAGATAAGATTTAGTTGATTGCAATTTTTCATAGTTACTCTTGATTTGTGATGAGTTTTCTGCTTTTTTACTACTGAATGTTTCTTTTTGAAAATCTTGGATTTTTTCAATCCTTTTGTCTTGTTCCTTTGAATGAATGAATTTGGTTTTGTTAATCCCAGTTTTAGGGTCACTGTTTTTAACTTTATTCAGAGCGGGTGGTCTATCTTGGTGTGAGCTGTCTGTTTGATCATAACCATACTTATTAAAGTCAATAGGCTCTTCTTGATAAAAAGCAGAATCAGACCCCGAATGTATTTCAAAATGGGTAGGAGTAGGAGGTGATGATAACTCATCTTCAATCTCATAATTTTTATCAGCTTTCTGTAATTGTGACTTTGATAATTGTTCCGCGATATTATTTAGTAAAGGCAGTGGTTGAATATTACCATATCTGCCTTGAATTCCTCGTCCAGATGAAGTTGAATTTAATCGTGATCCAGAATTTGGTGTGAAAAATGATGTAGATAAATTCGAGCTTGTGGAACCAGATGAGCCGCCAGCAGTTATTTCTGACCAAGAATTTAAGGACTCGACATCATCTGAATATCTGTTCATACCTTCAGTAGTTTTATTTGAACCACTTATACGGCGTTCTCGAGAACTTATGTTATTCATTTTAACTAGCATTGTTTTTTACAAAGTATGAGTACGTGTAATTTACTAGCGACCTGTGTTGACACAACATAAGCTTTCAGTGAGTCGGCCATTTTGAAAATATCATGTGACGATCTGGTGAAACCAAAAAGTGTATATCTATTTATAATTATGCGGAACGATACCTTTATACAAAATTCCCATTCCATAATAAATAATAATATATATAAATAATGAAATAAAAGGGGCCACCCATAAAGAACATAGCACTGCGGTGTGGGAGGTGGGTCTAAGAGAATATGACAGTTTGTGACCCGGGGAGGTGGGGGGGGGGGGTAAAGATTCCTGAAACAGTGATGTCAGTTGAACCTGTTACTGTTTCACTGTTGTGATGGATGTACTCTGACAGAAGAAGTCACTTTTATAAATTAAATAGATTCATAGTGAAGTGTGTTTTATATTAAATTTAACAATTGTAACAATTTTTAATTTCGAAAGTGTGACGTACTTTAAGGGGGAGGGGACCGGGAAAAAAGAAAAAAAG
The DNA here is from genome assembly GCA_964017045.1 of Omphiscola glabra. Classification (NCBI taxonomy): domain Eukaryota; kingdom Metazoa; phylum Mollusca; class Gastropoda; family Lymnaeidae; genus Omphiscola; species Omphiscola glabra. The sequence continues at coordinate 39,222,973 of OZ024796.1, forward strand.
GGGGGGGGGGATTGTCAAAAATAGCGTGACGTCGACGTAGTCGTCGTAGGTCTACATTTTGGGCGACGCCAAAGTGAACACATAATAATATTCATATGGAAGTAAATTGAGATTTTTTAAAGATAACCTAAAATTCTTCTCTATGCGTTAAAGGTGACGACCCCTCCCTCATTTTCTGTAAAATATAAAAAAATAAAAGCACACGGGCTCCTATGCTTTAAGTGTGTAAATTTCAGATGATATAAATCGGTCATTAGTCATTAAGGTCCCCTTTCGGGGGTGCCGTTAGTAGATTTATACTCATTTTAATTTATTATTTAACAACTTTATCAACACTCATTTTTCAATCGTTTCAACGTTAACGGCCCAACGTCGTGAAAAGTAGTGATATGGCTCATTCGTCTTAACGAATACATAATATAAAGAACATGTAGGCCAGTGGCGTAGCGAGCTTAACTCGCGCCCGGGGCACAATACCTTTTTAGCTCCCCCCAATACCTTTTTAGCGCCCCCCCTTCGAAAACCATACAATATTATAGTAAAATATACCGTTTGGCGCCCCTTTGTGAGTAGCGCCCGGGCATGATGCCCCCCTTGCCCCCCCTTACTACGCCACTGATGTAGGCCTATAGCCTAAAGACTACATCTAATTCTATAAATGCTCCATGCCACAGGTGATACTATGGAAATATCTCCCCCAAATTTGGGCGCTCTAACTTTAAAAGCCAAAATGATACAAACAAAATAGTACAAAAAGAGTAATAATTCGATCACAGTTTTCAAAAATTTAAATACAAAGCCAAATAGTGGGGAAAAATAAATCACTGAAAAATATTCATAACTTTTCTCCTATAAACGATAGAAAGATTATCTTGGTGTCCTTGAATAGGGGTGTAATGCCAGCTCTTTCTAATGGTATGCTCTTTTTTGCATGTCAGATGTATTTGAATTGGCGTGCCTAGGCATAGTAGGCCTATAGACTTCTAATTTCGATCACTTAACACGAATACTAATTAAGTTTGCCATATGTTACGTCACTGATTAGTTTGTAACAGTCGTAAGACTATAGGCCTAAATAAATAAAGACGATACATTTTATTGGGTCTGTTATTGGTATTACGCTAATGAAAATATTAATAGACCTATCAATTATTAATTTGATTTAATTATATCATAGCATGACTTAATGGGATGGGGATGGTGAATCGTTTTGTTATTTTTTGTTATATTGGTGGAGGCGGGGCTGGGGGGAGGCTGGTGGGGGGGGGAGGAAGCAGGAAACTGAGTTGGGGAATTCTCCCCCCCCCACCGCCATTGCCTGCCTTTTGATGTTTTCCTGGTAACAATGAATGGTGGGAAAGAAAACAATAAAATTACTGTTTTTTTAAAACTATTTTTCAATTGGAGGTTGTGGGGGTGGGGCGGGGGATTTTGTTAGGAGAAAAAAAAATGATTTTTATTTGTCAGGCTTAGCCGGGAAATTGAACTCCAATCTGTAGGAAAAGGTTGGGGGTGGGGTGGGGGGAGGGATAGACACTTCTGTGTGGGAGTAGTTGATACCAATTTAATTTTTAACAATTTTTTAATTAATTCTTATTTCCGCAAAATTTATACCTTTAAAATTTACGAAATTATTCTAGCTAAGACTATTTAAAATTAAAATGTATATTTTTTTCTTAGAATAGGAAGCACAATTTTCTTTTAAAAAATGTTTAAATAAATATATCTGGGTATTTGCACGATAATTATGAATGGTTCGGTTGGGTGGGTAAAGAATGTCATACTTTTTTTAATGTATAGACAGTATAGTATGCAGAGGCGTAGCGTAGGGGGGCAGGGGGTACAGATGTCCCCGGACGCCAGCTAGTTAGGGGCGCCAAAATGTGCTTTGGTATTATTTTATTGATGAAAATAATGGGTTGAGAGTTGAAAAAAGGAAAAGAGGGCGCTTTAGAATGAATCTTGTCCCCGGGCGCGAATTTTGTCCCCGGGCGCCAAACACTCTAGCTACGCCTTCATAGACATAAGATATATTATATCTCTATGTACGCCTCTGATAGTAGGGCATAAAATATGTGCATGGTTCTTATTTGTAGCGCCTATATAATCAGGGTCGAATTTAGACTTGCTGAGGCCCTAAGCTATACAAAGTCCAGAGGCCCCCTACCGTTTGAAATTACATGAGGTGGTAAAATAAAAAATAAAAATATATAGCTGGCACTGGCAAATTGAGAGATTGTGAGGCCCTATGCCCCTACGCCTACGCCCTAAGCTGTAGCCTGTAGGCAGTGTAGGCCTGTAGCTTATTTAATGTATGCGTAAATCCGGCACTGTATATAATATATGCAAATAGCAAGCTCTACTTTATTTCCTGTACATCAATATTACGATAGGTTGTCGGCCTGTGCCTATTTTAATTATCTATTGGCATTCATTATTGGCATTGGCATTATTCATTATGATTATATTATATTGAGGCAATATTGAATATTGGCCTACTACTATAAAATAAAATATATCTTTAAAGAAGTAGTGTTTAAACTTGTCTTTAAAGGAAGTCTTTTAAAAATGTTTTAAAAAAGTTTTTAGAGGTAAAATAATGAATCGTTAAGAAAATTATACTAACTACATTGGCAGCGATAAACTGATGGCGCAGCAGTCGTTGCCATAGGTGACGTCAAGCGTGACAAGTTCCTGTTAGAATTCAACGTTGTTTATATCGTTGAGTAATGTGCTGCTAGTTTATCATATTCCGAGGATTGCTGCGAGTGTCTACTTGAATGGCGCCACGAAGATGTTTTTTTTCAAAATAAGGCAAGATTACTGTTAATGCCTTAAAAGTGTCCGACCACCCATGGATTAGTTATCGGGCTAGAGATATTATATTTTCCCGTTTTCTTTCAAAATTGAAAAATAGCAAATTCGGAAATTCATTTTTTTTTTATTCATGATCTAAGTCAAAAAGTTTTAAAAACAGACTTTTATTTATTATTCATAAGAAATATTAATTAGATAACCTAATACTAAACTGATTATAATATCCTAATTATATATTAGTATTAGTAATATTATAATTAAATTGCTGCTTAATGTTAATTAAATGTTAATTATTATTGTGTCATTGTTCAGAATTAAAATAGTACATAACATTTTATTATATAGGCCAGTGTTACACAAACAAAACTAGTGTCTAGTGAGTATCAAAACATAGAAGTAGAAGGGGAAAAAAGCATTAGTTACAGAGTATAGCCAGGCATAATGATAGTATAATACTAATAGGCTAGCCATAGCCAAACCCATAGTCATAGTGCCTTAAACTTAAACTATGTAAAAGGCAGGTAATTAAAATATTTTAATGCAAGGCTTATAATTTTGAGTTGTTAAATTTAATTTTAATATAATCCAATAACTCACAACTGATTTGTATTTATAAAGTTTGGGAACATGGTCATTTTTTATTTACATCCTGTGTAAGTGAAAGTAAGTGTAGGCTATTTACTCTATTCATATAGATCCTTCTCATGGGACCTGCATTTTATATAAATTCATTCATATAGATCTCTCTCATGGGACCTGCATTTTATATCATTCATTCATATAATCCCTCTCATGGGACCTGCAACACTGCAGGGGACTTAAAATATTTTAGAAGTCAAAAGTTGCGATGTGGAAGAAAACTTTATATGACCAACTTTGAATGCGGAGGGCACAAAACCGAAATGTCACACAACGATACTGCATACAAAATAAGGAAAATATGTTTTCAAATCTAGATGGGGGTGCGGGAAATGTTTTGAAATTGAGAGGCTCTGCAAAAATGTTGAGAACCCTGGAATATAGCACAGAGAAAATGGCAATCAATATTAATCAGTGTATCATTAGGAGGTCATAAAGTAGTGCACAGAGGATGAGCAATCCGTGTAAATCAGTAGATTATTATATAGTCATAGAGTATGGTATAGAGCAGGGGTGGCCAACTTTTTTAGCCATTACCCCAAAATATATTTGTTTTTAAGACATCACTACCTGCAATTAGGAAGGAAGAAAATCATAGGCTATTTTGACTTTGTAACGCGCTTCGAGCCTTTGGGGATGAAGCGTGATTTTTCAAATAAACTTTATTATTATTATTATTTAAATTAAAGATGACTTACTTAAATCTATTTATACAGAGAATAACATTGTAAATATGAAAATTTAAATTAAAAAAAATTGCAATAAAATAAATGAAGAAGATCCTTAATATGGATTAAAAGGATTTCTTTGAAAAAGATTTTCAATATTAATTTTTGGAGAAATAATGGTTCATTTTTTAAACAGATAACATCAATTGGGAGAGCAATCTGTGTACTGCTTTGGGGTTCAATAATTGATTTATCTGCTTTGTTTTTAAGTTTCTCAGTGTGCAAAATCCTTGTACCTAAAGATAGTTTGTTTCAAAAGGCAGCAGCTACTGACAGCTTCCTGATGTGCAATTTTGAAAGCCTATACAGCTCTTTGCATTTTAAGCATAAGCAGTAGCTCTTTAGAGTTAAGCGAGGGGTGTGGACCACACTGGTGTCCTCGCATGACACCCTTAAAGGGGAGTGGGGTTGGGATACCAAATGGGAAATAGTAAAACAGACCTACATTAAATACAAGAGCAGGGTGCGACTCAGAGGAGGTAATGGGGGGTTTGCATGAGTTTACCTCAATTTGTTTATCAACCCCTAGTGATGCCTCCCTCTGTGCATAAGATAAAAACAGGTTAGGCTCATTGCAGAGCCACTGGCAACCACAGTATGCTGGGTGAATTTCTTTTTTAAAACTGGTCGGATGAATTGCGCAAAAGAAAGTGATTTCATAAAAAGGAAAACACTTTTAATATAACTTTATTGTTTTTTGAGCCCCATTTACCCCCAAGATTTTCAGTTTTACCCCACTTGGGGGTAATTAACCCTAGTGCCCCGATGCCTGGTACACAGAATGAGTAAGTGCTTATTGTTATTCCCTGGGATGTGTGCAGATATATACATATATAATTTGCACTGAAATATTTTCCATATTAAGTTAAAATATACAAACAATGATATAGCCAAAGAAATGGAAACATATCCAGGTGGGGGCTGTGCTCATAAGCCAGGGTCTATGCCTGGTGAGTCATCGGGGAACATTGCCTATTTTTCATAATGTGTCTGCCTTTTGATTTATCTTTTACTGTTACCTCTTTATAAAGACTGTATTCTGTTTTAGACCAGGGGGTCTATGGGTACCTGGGTAGAGGTGACACTCATGGAATGGACATTGACCATCTCTTAAGCCATAAACAGGTCAATGCTTCCCATAGAAATACTGAATATTTTATGTTGATTGAAATGATTCTTCATTTTAAAGATTGATTGATCATTTCTTATGATGAATAATTATTACATATTTTAACCCAACAATACTTTATCCATTAAAAATTTTTTTTAATCAACTCACTTGAGTGTACCATGGTTATTATATGAAGGCAGCAGATGTTAGACATATTCTGTACCATAAGTACCAACACAACACTTTTGTCTAACTTGACATGGGGCATGCAAGGCCAGAAAAGGATTTCTTAAGGCTTCTTCTGGCCAATATTCTGGCCAATATTCTGGCCAATATTCTGGCCAATATTCTGGCCAATATTCTGGCCAATATTCTGGCCAATATTCTGGCCCAATGTGTTGTTTTTTAGAATAGACATATTTGGATGATAATTTTAAAATTTATAAGGGCACAGAAATGTATCCTTAATTGTGTACTGCAGGTTGAGTATTCATGGTGTTAATAAAAAAAAAATGACAGTTTTTTTTGTGTGCTTTTCCAAATGATCCTATATTATTATCTTAGAAACCGGCACCACAGTGTCATGGTTTGCATTATGTAACTAAAATGTCTCCCTACCCCTATAATTTATTGTGATAACATCTGCTGGCATAAGCACATGATCGGTTGGAAATGGGGGGGGGGGGGTGGAGGGGAATTTCACACCTTGGGAGATTTGATGAGGATTTTAATCCATCCCCCTTTTTACAGGCTGTGGGAAAATATGTCAGTGAAATGTAGGCCTATAGAGTAGAGAGCACTTGAAAATGACGCTCTTATTTAGATATCTGGATCGTTCAAGATAAGTTATTTTTAGTGTGCTGGTACTCATTTTTAATAAGCCTTTATTAAGAAAGGTGCGCTTTCAAGTATGAATTTATAGAAATATTTTTTTTAAAGGTACATTAAAAAACAAACAAAGGACTGTGTTTTGCGCAATTTCGGGAGTTCGCCCCGGAGGAGATTTATTCAAAGTACGCCACTGTAAAAAAAATTTTTTTTGTTGTATGCATTTTAAATAAAGCTTGTTTCGATGTCCCCAGAACATTGCGCTTGCAAAAAGCTATTTGAAATAACGTTTGAACATTAGTTTATATAGAATTATCACATCGTTCTTGGGCGTGCATAAAGGGGGCTTTGGTGTACCTAAGGGTTGACCGACCCCGGGGTTCTTTTAGTAATTTTTATTACCAACTTTACATACTCCATGGGTGTGGGGAAGGGAGATTCGCAAGTTTGCCGTTTAGCCCCAATCAGAATTTTGTCTGACTACGCCACTGAATAGGTTGGGGCATTTATTAACATAGCAGTGTCTCATATACAAAACAATTTTGGCCCATATTTGCTTACTCCTTATTATACAAAATTATGTACATTCATCTGCTACCTTGCCCTACTACTGGATGCTCACTCTTAAATACAATGAAAGTTTGAGAAGCTTTGATATTTTTAAATTGAACCTGTGAACAATTTTTTACTCAAAACCCAATTCTCCACACATAAGAGGTATATTCGCTACATTTGTGGGTTGGCAATAGGGTTGCCAACCCCTTCTCTAGGGAGGAAGGTATCTCGTTCTTACACACTTAACAAATGAAAAGCTCAACAACAACAAAAAAAAACACACAAAAACCACGACTTTAATTTGTAATAACTCTGTTTTCAGATGGAATTGTTTGGGGGAGGTGGTGGTTTATTTAGTGTTAGTCTGAGTAAACAGCTTGGGCCATTCTACCATATTCCAGGTGGTGGTTTATGGGGGGTGTGGGGGGGGGGGAATTTCGAGAGAAAAGCTTGGCCATTCTACCATTTTTAAAAAAAATTTTTGTGCATGGTATGGAATTCGCTGGACGAAATCCACAAGGCCTGGGATTATTCTTTCTAGGAAAAATTAGCTGGTCCCCAGCAGCAAATCTCCTCTATCCACGCCGCTGGATGACTCCAAGTGAACATCATGTGGATGATACAGCTTGGCACCAGTGGCGTCGCAGGAGTTGTCGGAATGTTTCATTGTCTCAATGTTATCCGCCTTTCGGGACTCCATTCAGAGTTGGGTTGCCATCCAAGGAGTCCCGTCCACCCGGGGTGCTGGTGGTGTTTTTGTTTGACTGGGCTTTGGCGGGGATTGAACTCCAGACCATCAGCTTGAGATTTGCTCAGTTTAGGGCTGGGCTCACCACGCTATACATACAATTTTACAAACATAATCATGAGCTTAAAAATTAACATACATTAATTAAATAAAACAAAACAAATGTATAATTACTCCACCCATTCCATAACTATTTACATGTCATCGAAATTTGAAACTAGTGTCCATTCGTGGTCATACATTATAGTGCAGCGATTCTCACATTTTTTTGTACCGGTTCCACCCTTTTTAACCTTGAATTTACCTTCACAGTTATTCATTTAAAACTAACGTGCTATGCCTTTCTTTGGGCGGGGGTGGAGGGCGCATAATGTCCCACGTTGAGAATCTCTAACCGCTGTGCTAGTCTAGATATAGTCGGCCGAATGAATTAACAATTTAACGACTCAGTATTAGTCAACTGCTGCTAGTGTAACAGTTTGGCGTGATCAATGACCCGTGACCGCATAAAATGCAGATGACCTAATGTGTATGATATTATGTGTTGATAACCGCAGTGCCCACGAGTCGGGCAGCTTAAGACTGAAATGGTTTTGCTTGTGGTTGCAAAGGATTATATCATTTTTTTAAAAAAATAAAAAGTGTTTTTTTTTTTTTTTTTTTTTTACAAAGTCTTTTTTAAAATTTTCACAAATAATAAGTAGCAGGCTAATTACAAATTAAACTGCCAAACATCCTTCCATTTTTTAAAGTAATAGTTTTTAAAAAAAAACCCATTCAACACCACTGGCGCTGTTCTATTTATTGGACACATTCAATTCTTGTTTTACCTATGCTGTATACTGCATGCATAAGTACAGTATTTACATAGAAGTATACTGTCTCTGCACGGCACGTAATTTACCGTACGTTCAGCCCCATGCACGAACCATCCATGCACAGCTGAAGGGGCCTTACCCCCGACATGGCCACATGTGCATTGCGTTTATTAATAACGCAGGGAGGGACCAGGGCCGATGGTATCAGTGTGTAATTAAATCGACAGCGCCGTAACAAAGGGGCTTACGACACCCTGGCGATGAAGTTAGCTCTCGGTGCACGCGACGTGACAAGTTTTTTTTTGGGGTGGGTTTTTTTTTTTTTATATCTTAAGAAGAGAAATCCCCGTCCAGATATAACGGACTTAGTATTTAATTCTGAGCATTAACGCCTAGGAGACTCGCCTTCCTTTGCACCGCGGAAAGGATTAAAGAGGTCGTGTGAAAAGGACGGGGCTAGCGTTTTATGCGCGTCGCTCCGCGGCTCGACCTACTTTACGGTGAAGAAGAAGGCCTGGTTCTGGTAGGGTACGTTGCTGCATCCATATACTGGCATATGTGCAACGGTTGGGGAAGCGATGCTGCCATCCTAACGGCTCCTTGCAGATGCCAGGGCAGCCTTGAAGCTTTCGATAGATGTCGAGTTCGCGGCGGTATCGCCCAGGTGGTTCCAAGCGATTATGGTGCGTGGGAAGAATGCTTGTTTACGCTGCAATGTGTTACTCCGAGGCACAGTGAAGCATTTGCTATTGCTCATGGGGTTGTCATAGGTTCTGGTTCTGGTTCGGTACGTTGCTGCATCCATATACTGGCATATGTGCAACGGTTGGGGAAGCGATGTTGCCAATCTAACGGCTCCTAGCAGATGCCAGGGCGGCCTTGAAGCTTTCGATCGTTGTCGAGTTCGGTTGTCCAGGTTGTTCCAAGCAATTAATGTGAGGCTTTGGCGGGGCTATACCCACCGCTTTCCTAACGTGCCAATTACATCCAAGAAAGGATATAGTTTGGAGCCTTATAACCCCTATAACGAGTTTTTTTTAATAATACTTTATATTAACTTCGCTTTCGTTCGTGTGTTTCTTTCTGGCCGGGTGGCCAAATCTTTGGACGGCTCTTTGACCCACTTTCCATCAACAAGTCGAGCTGTAACTTGGCGCAAAGACTCGTTTTGCCGATGACAATCATCATCATCATCATCATCATCATCATCAGGTCCCGTAGTCCTTCGACCGTTGGGGCGCCACAGATGACATGTACACTATTCTTCTCCATTCCTCTCGGTCTTCTGCCCTACGCATAGCATCGCCTAGTTGTAATCCAGTCCATTCTTTGATATTATCTTCCCATCTTTTTCTTTGTCACCCCCTATTGCTCGATATGACAATACATTCTGTTAAATTTTCAACCCCACACACCCACCCGAAAAAAATGTTTTTTTTCCTGTTTTTCAAGGGGAAGATAAAGGAAATATAATGATACTTGATTTCACGAAATAAAATTCCCGATAACTGCGCTAAAAGTGATTCTTAAAAAAGGCATCGCAAGTGCGTTTGGTGCGTAATATTTTCTTTTGCTTTTTCTGAAATAGTTGGTGAAATTAATTTACGGTGTAAAAGCTGCTGGGTCATTAGAATATTAATATAGTTCAGGGGCGTGGAAAAAATTTGCGGTTTCGAGCTTTGGGGTGCGGGTGTGGGTCACACATTAACTGGGATTCTTATAAAGTGTGTTACTTGAATGCATGTTTGTCAAATTTTCAGCCCCACCCCCTATTGCTCGATATGACATTTATAATTTATAAAGGAATTATCAGAAAGAATTAGTTTTTAGGGTTGTTTAATTTAAAGATGTTTTTTATGCCTCCCATACAATTTCACGCGTACAAACACAAACGAGTTTGGCTCCACATTATCCATCTAATAAATTATTATTAGTAGGCCTATAAGATTAACAAATTGTGATAGTTAAAATATATTCTTTTTTATAAGTCTGTCCTTATAAATGTTACATGCATACGCACTTATCAGTCAAATTATCAGGGGCGGTTTAATAAAATAGAATGTTTTTTTCAAGTTATAAATTATAACCCTATTGAAACTAATACCCGGAGTGGTTATAATTTGTCCAACCGGAATTTTCCAGTGTGCCGCTTTGAAGAGGACAACAACTAGTGAAAAGAAATGATTTTGTTATTGATTTTTGATGTTGTTAATTATATTCATGATTAAACTTCTCCTCTCACCACCATCCTCTCTCACCAACTCCCTCTCTCACCACCATCCTCTCTCACCACCTTTCTCTCTCACCACCACCTTCTCTCACCACCATCCTCTTTCACCCCCATCCTCTCTCACCCCATCCTCTCTCACCACCATCCTCTTTCACCACCATCCTCTCTCACTACCATCCTCTCTCACCACCACCCTCTGTCAACACCACCCTCTCTCACCACCCTCCTCTGTCACCACCATCATCTCTCACCACCATCCTCTCTCACCACCACTCTCTGTCACCACCCTCCTCTGTCACCACCATCATCTCTCTCCCCCATCCTCCCTCACCGCCATCCTCTCTCACAACCATCCATTCTCACCAACAACCTCTCTCACCACCATCCTCACTCACCACCATCCTCTCTCACCACCACCCTCTCTCACCACCACACCCTCTCCCCACCACCCTCTCTCACCACCATCCTCTCTCACCACCATCCTCTCTCACCACCATCCTCTCTCACCACCATCCTCTCTCACCACCATCCTCTCTCACCACCAGCCTCTCTCACCACCATCCTCTCTCACCACCTTTATCTCTCTCACCACCACCTTCTCTCACCACCATCCTCTCTCACCCCCATCCTCTTTCACCACCATCCTCTGTCACCACCATCCTCTCTCACCACCATCCTCTCTCACCACCACCCTCTCTCACCACAATCCTCTCTCACCACCATCCTGTCTCACCACCATCCTGTCTCACCACCATCCTCTCTCACCACCATCCTCTCTCCCCACCACCCTCTCTCCCCACCACTCTCTCTCACTACCACCCTGTATTTTCCACAGTGAACAACGATATCATTTGAAGCTGTGACTGTTCCATCACACCGACTCCACACTTTATAATATTTTATCAAAACTTCTCTCTGTCATACGGCGCCACCACGGCTCATTTGTCCTGGAAACTCAGGGGGAGGGGGGTGCCAAACTGATCCGCCTCCGAACATGAGTGACTTCTCTTGTTGACGGGGGATATCCGATTTGAATCACATAAAAGGGAAAAGGAAAAGATTACTCCATAGAACATAACACAAGAGACGTTTATGAACGGTTCATCATGCTGGGACGGACTAAGAATAAATATTTGAATTATAAAAGCCCCCCCCCCCCCCCCCCCCCAAGCAATGTCATGTTATTCTGTAAAAGAAGTGATCTAAATATTTTGTTGAACTATCACGTGACCGCCTACACTCCGTTTCCATAGTAACAGGGCTCTATTTGACTAATGACCAACAAATCAAATGTAAGGGCATCGGGTCCGCGTTTAGAGGTTTTCTTTATTATTTCAATTTTATTTTATTTTACTTCACAGATTGAGCGAATCGATAGGCAGCGTTGGTTTCTCCCATATCAATTGATGAAATTAGTTCATATTTACTTACAGGCATCCATTTTCTGACATTCACTTCATATTGGTTTACGCTCATCATGCTCTCCCCAGTGACTTAATTAATGTACTTCTACAGTCGTATGTTTTCTAACACGGAAGTAACACTCATCCACAGTCATATGTTTCCTAACACGGAAGTAACACACATCTACAGTCATATGTTTTCTGACATGGAAGTAACACACATCTACAGTCATATGTTTTCTGACACGGAAGTAACACACATCTACAGTCATATGTTTTCTGACACGGAATTAACACACATCTACAGTCATATGTTTTCTGACACCGAAGTAATACACATCTACAGTCATCTACAGTCATCTATTTTCTAACTCTGACGAAATACACATCTACAACAGTCATCTATTTTCTCTGAAGTAATACACATCTACAGTCATCTATTTTCTAACTCTAAAGTAATACACATCTGCGTTCATTTACAGTCATCTATTCTCTAACTCTAAAGTATACACATCTACAGTCATCTATTTTCAAACTCTGAAGTAATACACATTTACTGTCATCTATTTATTAGTTCTAACGTAATACACATCTACAGTCCTCAACAGTATCTATTTTCTCTGACGTAATAGACATCTGCATTCATCTACAGTCATCTATTTTCCAACTCTGACGTAACACACATCTACAGTCATTTACAGTTATCTATTTTCTATACACAACTACAGTCATCTATTTTCTGACATTGACGTTTTATTCATTTTACTGTCATCAGTTCTCTCGTCCCTTGACGTATTCTCAACCGATGAGACCAGATGTTCTGTAAATTGTAATAGTGTGGTGCATTTGTAATGTGGATAACTCTGGTCACTTCCGCACCCACCCCCTCCCATTTAAGCTTTATGAGTACAAGAGCCGTACCCTTAAGATCAGCACATCATCTGTTCGTATTCACCACAGATTGCAGGATAATAACTCTAGGCAATTTCAATTCTACATGATATGCATATAATACACTCATCAGGGCTATTTATGGATGTGGTAAGTCGCAGGAGAAGATCTCCAATGGGTATACGCTAATGGTATGGGTGTTGCAAGAACATCGCTAAAATCTTTGTTTCAATTTCAATAATGATAATAGTGACTTTGGACGAATCTTAAAACATTTCTCTCCATCGGCGCCCGATGCTCAACTCTGTGCCCGATGCTCAACTCTGTGACCGATGCTCAACTCTGTGCCCGATGCTCAACTCTGTGACCGATGCTCAACTCTGTGCCGGATGCCAACTGTGTCCGATGCCCAACTTTGTGCCTGATGCCAACTCTGTCCCCTATATCAACCCTGTGCCCGATATAAACTCTGTGCCCGATGTCAACTCTGTGCCCGATGTCAACTCTGTGCCCGATGTCAACTCTGTGCCCGATGCTCAACTCTGTGACCGATGCTCAACTCTGTGCCCGATGCCAACAGTGTCCGATGCCCAACTTTGTGCCTGATGCCAACTCTGTCCCCTATATCAACCCTGTGCCCGATATCAACTCTGTGCCCGATGTCAACTCTGTGCCCGATGTAAACTCTGTGCCCGATGTCAACTCTGTGCCATAAGCCAACTCTTGTATCCGATGCTAAACTCTGTGCCCGGTGCAAAACTATGTTCCCGGCGCCAAGTCTGTGCCCGATGCTCAACTCTGTGACCGATGCTCAACTCTGTGCCGGATGCCAACTGTGTCCGATGCCCAACTTTGTGCCTGATGCCAACTCTGTCCCCTATATCAACCCTGTGCCCGATATAAACTCTGTGCCCGATGTCAACTCTGTGCCCGATGTCAACTCTGTGCCCGATGTCAACTCTGTGCCCGATGCTCAACTCTGTGACCGATGCTCAACTCTGTGCCCGATGCCAACAGTGTCCGATGCCCAACTTTGTGCCTGATGCCAACTCTGTCCCCTATATCAACCCTGTGCCCGATATCAACTCTGTGCCCGATGTCAACTCTGTGCCCGATGTAAACTCTGTGCCCGATGTCAACTCTGTGCCATAAGCCAACTCTTGTATCCGATGCTAAACTCTGTGCCCGGTGCAAAACTATGTTCCCGGCGCCAAGTCTGTGCCCGATGCCAACTCTTGTGTCCGATGCTAAATCCGACTTTCAGACTTGTAGAATTTGATTTTTGTCCACACACAGAGATACAACTCTGCATGTTGTTCTCAACATCGTACACGCGCGTTCTGTGAACATTAAAACAAAAATCACAATGTTTTATTAATATGTAATATCTAACTCTTAACCCGGAAAAGTTTATTTACTAGAGTTGGGTTTTACTACAGAATCGTGTTCACCACGAAAACCAGTTTGTAATCTGTGGTAAGCTAAATTTTCTTGAAATGGAAAATTAAATATGGGGAAAAGTTTTTTTATTGAGTAAAATAAGAGCAAGTGCAGTTTTCAATCTGGTATTTATTTAAACACTAGACTGCGTACATTTTTTTAAATTTTTTAGGCCGCCATTTGTATTAAATATATTTCTGAACGAAAATGTTTTGTGAGCCGCAGTAACGGGTGGATTATTTAAATGTCGGCATAGAAAGTGTTATAAGGGATGACGTATTTTGAGACACACTTTGCCCGCCTTCCACGTGCATGACCTCTTTCAAGTCGGTCCCGTGTTGGGGCGGCTAGAAAAAATATCCCTTTGATGATACTTTTGTTTACTATCATCCGTTTCTGTGGAACATGATAGAACAATCTAGAAAATGTGGGAAACAGTAAGACTGTGTGTTCCATTTCCAGAATGATCATCTGAAACTGCCTATAAAAAGGGCTGACCGATAGAGAGGGGAGAGATTTTCCTTTCCTTGATTACGAGGCATGCTGTGTGTCATTATACTTTGTTGTGTGTAGAGATTTTTATTTCCTCGTACAATTTTGTACTCATTGTATTTTGATATACAGTACCGGTACCAGCAAATCTGTAAGTTTATAATTTCAATCATATTTCACTTGCTGTTATTATTTAATTGAAGTTCACAAATTAAAAAGTTATTAATTGTAATTAGCTCTGGCCTTAATTGTCGTTTTATTTGTTATTATTTTTAACCTTTGGTATCGTCCTTTATTATGGACTGTTTTTAGAACGAGCCCTAGACAAAACAACAGAGATTAAATTCTCCATCTATAACAGTCCGTAATAGAAAGGCTTTTAAAATATGGCGCATCTATTCATTAATATATAAAACTAGTTATAACCCCGACAAACAATGGCGGCGGCAATGCTTGAACTTCCCATCTGCTACAGTTACTTGACTAAACATGCATTTAATTTAAGCAGCGCACTTTGTGAGAGTCCCAACCCCCCCCCCCCCCCCCCCCCCAGATACGTCGCCTCGAAATATTTTTATCACCCCCCTGAACTATATTAAAATTCTAATGTTCCACCCCCCTTTTACATCCTTTTCATCATCATCAGGTCCCGTAGTCGTTCG
The DNA here is from genome assembly GCA_964017045.1 of Omphiscola glabra. Lineage (NCBI taxonomy): Eukaryota > Metazoa > Mollusca > Gastropoda > Lymnaeidae > Omphiscola > Omphiscola glabra. Next base: position 39,238,335 of record OZ024796.1, read on the forward strand.
ACCGTTGGGGCGCCACAGATGACATGTACACTATTCTTCTCCATTCCTCTCGGTCTTCTGCCCTACGCATAGCATCGCCTAATTTTAATCCCGTCCATTCTTTGATATTATCTTCCCATCTTTTTCTTTGTCTTCCTCTTCTTCTTCCTCCTCTAGTAGTGCCCTGCAAGATCTCTTTGGCGAGCCCTTGTTTTCTGGTCACGTGGCCATACCACTCAAGTTTGCGCTTTTTAACAGACGTCAGGAGGTCATCGTATTGCCCAATTGCTTGACGAATCCTTTCTTTTATTTGCTCATTGGTGACGTGGTCTCTTTATAGCAGATGCCAAGAATGTCTCTGTAACATCTCATCTCCATCGCCTTTATCATAATCATATTTAGAATATTTCCATAAAACAATAGAAAATATTACGCACCAAACACACCTGCGGTATTTTTAAGAATCTCATTTAGCGCAGTTATCGGGAATTTTATTTTGCGCGCCATTGATTCACCATTATACCATACTTTATTTCATACCTAGATAATTATTTTGTACCTGTTACAGCTCGCCAAACATTGGCGACAGCAATGTGTCAACTTCCCATCTACTAAAGTTACTTTACAAAACATGAACTCAAAAATAATACACATGTAAGAACCCCAATTTTTGCTACACCGCTCCCCCCATGATAAGTCACTGCACACTTTTTATTTCACGCCTATGAACTATATTAAATATTCTGATGTCCCAATCACTTTTAAACTGAATAATTTATTTACACCATACTTAAATTGAGACGATTTCATTTTCCGAAAAGAAAATATTACGCGCCAAAGTCAGTTGCGTTGTATAAATTTTTAAAAATAAACTCATTATTGAACCATACTTTCTTTCAAAGATTTAGAATTATTTGTAATATACTTAATTACTTAATGATTACTTAATTAATGTATTAATTCATTAGCACTGTAGACTGACACCGAATACCTCTTTTCGCATCGGCCGTTGGTGCAAATATTAAACATTAACCAACCAGAATAAACATGTAAAAAAAAACAACACAAAAAAAACGAATTCATTTTTCAATTCAACAATTCCAATTCAGAAATTGTGGCATGGTGATGACGTAAGCGAAACAAAGAAAATATTATGCTATAAATTATCAACCAGTGTTTCCCAGATTGGTGGCCAGTAGACCTAAAATTGTCGGTTGTCACAACATGAACCATGAATCAAGAAGTTGGATTCCCCCCCCCCCCCCCCCCCCAAAAAAAAAACCGGTTAAATGAGTTTGAGTCTCGTTTCAAATCGCCGTTCTGATTGGCTGTCAATGATGAACATTGTATAACCACTGTTGGTTAAAATCATATACCTCTTGAAATCGAGTGAATAATCCTAATAACGACCATTAATAGCAGACGACCACAGAAAGAAAATAGTAAGATTAAACCCGTCTTTGCTCGTCTGCTATTCGTGGTCATTATTTGATCTAGCTCCTGCGCTTTGCGCCGTGAACGCCAGTTGTTCAATATTAGATTTGTTTCTATACGTTAAGGCGAATAGATCGATCGGCCGGGTCGATCATTTACGCTGTGGGGGTAAACAAAATTTATCAAACCTTTGAAATGACATGGGGAAATTTTACCCTTTGGGGCTAGCCAAACTTATCGACATCTCTTCACTTATATAATGAGATATTAGTTACGCATGTGTGTATGACAGCCAAACCTTGTGACGCGTTCATTTCTTACAAAGATCGATATAAAAAATACGGTCAATGTTTTTTTAGACTGAGCCGAATCTCAAACAAAATCATGTAAGGTCATTTATCTTGTGTTTTATGTACCGGTATGGAATTTATTTTTAGTTCATTCCAAACGGTTCCTTTTGCCATTTTGGTGCGCACACGAGCATTGCATAAAAATAACATAATGAAATGGCGGATAATGAGTTTAGCACATTACTGCACTGTTTGATTGGTGTCAACAACTCATAAGACTTTGAATAATAATTATTGTTTGTTATCCAGCAATGGAAGCCAGTTATGGGAGAAAGCAATGGGAGCCAGTTATGGAAGACAGCAATGGGAGAAAGCAATGGAACAAAGCAATGAAAAGCTGCAATAGAAGAAAGCACTGGGAGTCAGTTATGGAAGAAAGCAATGGAAGCCAGATATGGAAGAAAGCAATGGAAGCCAGATATGGAAGAAAGCAATGGAAGCCATTTATGGAAGAAAGCAATGGGAGAAAGCAATGGAAGCCAGATATGGAAGAAAACAATGGAAGCCATTTATGGAATAAAGCAATGGGAGAAAGCAACGGAAGCCATTTATGGAAGAAAGCAATGGAAACCAGATATGGAAGAAATCAATGGGAGCCAGATATGGAAGAAAGCAATGGAAGCCAGATATGGAAGAAAGCAATGGAAGCCATTTATGGAAGAAAGCAATGGAAGCCAGATATGGAAGCCAGATATGGAAGAAAGCAATGGAAGCCATTTATGAAAGAAAGCAATGGAAGAAAGCAATGGAAGCCAGATATGGAAGAAAGCAATGCAAGAAAGCAATGGAAGCCAGATATGGAAGAAAGCAATGGAAGCCATTTATGGAAGAAAGCAATGGGAGAAAGCAATGGAAGCCATTTATGGAAGAAAGCAATGGAAGCCACTTATGGAAGAAAGCAATGGAAGCCAGATATGGAAGAAAGCAATGGAAGCCATTTATGGAAGAAAGCAATGGGAGAAAGCAATGGAAGCCAGATATGGAAGAAAACAAAAAAAAAACGTCATAATTTTGTGTTCGACTTAAAATCAAAGTCTATCAGCTGTCGAAAGTGTGACTTAGGATCCCCTTCTCCAAGCCTCGCGTACCTTGAAACCGTTTAAGAAACCCTGGCCCGCGGAACAATATTGAAGGGCAATATATTATGTATAGCGTAATACAATACGTTGTATTTAGACAAGATGGCGCCATACAGCCGTGACAGGGGTCATTCGGGGAAGACCCCTTGATTCTTTTACTATCGGATGTTGTAAATATTTGATCTACTCTGTCTTACGTAAGATCAATGTTGAGCGGCGTGGTGGTCGTAGTTAAGGGGGTTGGGGGGGGGGGGCTGTTATCTAACCAGTAAACACCATTGATTTTTTTTATCTCAGTGACCATTCATTGATTTCTGCAGCTTGCTGTTGTTTTAGTAGTCTGCAATGTTGCAACCAGCAGCGGCTCGAGTCCTGTAAAAAAAGAGTGGGAACGGCGTTCCTGTTCTTTTTTCTACAACACAGTAATTTCTAATAAATAAATAAATATATTTATTCCGGAGGGGAGGGGATCATGGGCGAGCTTCTACAGTCCCCCCTCCCCCTGGGAAGTTGACGTCTGCAACCAGCTCAAGATACCAGAACAAGTATAGGAACTTCTATTTATTGTCATTTATAATTTAACATTGGTCATCTTCTTCTGTCAACGAAATGAAAAATAAAAATAATTAACCAACATTGTATTTAGTAAAATGATAAATCTTTACTTATATTATCCCCCCCCCCCTTTTTTTTTTCGAAGCGAGAATAAATGTTTTATTATTAGCTCGCTACGACAGTGGTTCCCAAACATTTTTTTTAAAGATTCTCTGCGCCCATGCTGAAGCTAGGTTTTCCCAAGGCGCTCTAAATTCGACATAACGTATTGCTGCAGACGACATAACATATTGTTGCAGGATAACTCATTCAGATCATCTCCTTTTGCAGAATTAATTGAGATGGAGCTCTGGAATAAATCGAACATTGATCCAAGTAAATTTTTTTATAATGGTGTTATCATTTAAAAATTGATAAACTTAATTATTATAGAGCTCAAATTTATTGATATTATCTTTTGAAAATTGATAAACTGAATTATCATAGCGCTCAAATTTATTGATGCTATCATTATTGATAAACTGATTTTTTTTTATTATAGCGTTCAAATTTATTGATATTATCATTATTGATAAACTGAATTTTTTTTAGAGCACCAACTTGTGAAAGTTTCTGAACAAGTTTCTTGCTAGGTAAGCTATGCGTGGCTTGGACAAAGTCTGCTAAATTTCTCATATGATCTCACTGAAATAAATCATGTACATAGTATAATATTTCACGTCTTGCCTGCGCCTAAGCAGCGATGGACACTATTGGAACCACTGCATTATGACAAGATTGTCAAAATGGGGTTTTTAAATTTCTATTTAAAAAAAAAAAAAGAATTATTTTAATATTTTTAAAGTTCTTAATGTCCTCATATTCTCAGTTTTTTTTTAAAAAGGTTCACAAATATGTTCACGTATCTGTTCGCATACGTGCAAGCGATCAAGTGATTTTCATTATGGAAGTTCACTGGGACAGTTTCCCATTTCGTTGGTAAGGCCATGTTGTTGATCCAGCTGTTGACAAAATTCATTGGCCAGAAACAGCTGATGGGTTTTTTTTTGGTGGTTTCTAATTGCGAGGCGATAATTGCGCTGAGATGAACAATTATATTGATCACGATCGTGCAGCGTTACTGCAAAATATGCATTTTGGTACATTGCATCGTTAATTTTGAAGTGAGCACTAACAAAAAATAAATAAATAATTCCTGTTGTAATTTTCGTCTAGTAAGCGACAGCAAATGACACAACTGTGATGTACACTCGGACACTTTTCCAACTGGTGTGTTTATAAATATACAATTCTCTAATCATAAGCAGATATAACATAAAATTTGAATTGGATCCCCGAAACAAGCGAATAAAAATAGTTTAAGCATATAAAATCATACTGCCCATAAGAAATGAGTGAGTCGTCAAAGGTCTTGGGCATCGGCGTTTTTTTAATTTCTAGTCGTGTGGCTTCAATAATTAAAATCACCCCCCCTCCCAGTGGCGTAGCGAGCTTAACTCGCGCCCGGGGCACAATACCTTTTTAGCGCCCCCCCAATACCTTTTTAGCGCCCCCCCTATTCGAAAACCATACAATATTATAGTAAAATATACCATTTGGCGCCCCATTGTGAGTAGCGCCCGGGGCATGATGCCCCCCTTGCTCCCCCTCACTACGCCACTGCCCCCTCCCCCTTTTTAATTTTTAAAAAAAAAAAAATCACGTTTTGACATAAATTATTCCCCTTTCATGTTTGAAAGACTGGGAAAAATAAATAATTTGACACATCTTCGCTTTCACTTTCACTACAGCTCAAACCATACTACTGATACGCTTACGCTCAAACAGACCAGTGTCTGGACATGGTTGTTTGCCCTTGGAAGAGCAACTTTGCCACCACTGCACCGCACCAGCATAACCCCCGTATAGCAGAACGGTCTTTAATGGGTTAATGGGTGCAATGTAAGGTTGGATGACACAGGACTCAGCTGTACCCGTGGTGTCAGCCGACTGTCAATTCAATGACGTCTTTAAATGTTGGGTGTGTGTTTGCTTACGACTAAAGTCACACGCTGTGTCATGTATATATATACACAACGCTGCCACAACTTTGATTTGTGTAGTGTCATGCACCATGGTGTTTTGCACTGTAATATTGCTCTATGCGTTCAGATGTTCTGACTATTATCCGCGACTTTGAATCCACAGCTGACAAAAGGTACGCAGCCGACTTAGATCCACTGATGAATAGGCACACAACTGAATTTAGATCCACTACTGACTTTAGATCCACTACTGACTTCAGATCCACAACTGACTTTAGATCCACTACTGACTTTAGATCCAAAACTGACTTTAGATCCACTACTGACTTTAGATTCACAACTGACTTTAGATCCACTACTGACTTTAGATCCACTATTGACTTTAGATCCACAACTTACTTGACTATATAGATGGTCTGTAGCTGAAATAAGATCCTCGTCTAACTTCTCTATGTGTTAAATTTGTCACGCACGTCATTTTGACAATGTACGTCATATTAGTCGGGTGCGTAATATTAGTCGGGTGCGTCATATGAATATGAGTCGGGTGCGTCATATTAGTCGGGTCCGTCATATTAGTTGGGTGCGTCATATTAGTCGGGTGCGTCATATTAGGCGGGTGCGTCATATTAGTGGGGTGCGTCATATTAATCGGGTGCGTCATATTAATCGGGTGCGTCATATTAATCGGGTGCGTCATATTAATCGGGTGCGTCATATTAATCGGGTGCGTCATATTAATCGGGTGCGTCATACAGTCAGTTTTAGTAGAGAATATCCCCCCTCAACCCCGCCCCCTCTACCCCCTCTACCCCCGCCCCCTCTACCCCAGCCCCCTCTACCCCGCCCCTCTACCCCCGCCCCCTCTACTACCCCCGCCCCCTACCGACTTTCTCTAACCGTCGTCCCTAATTCAGGTGCTGACATTCTAATCGAGTTCGTCTGTGATGTCACCAACAACACACACAAACACACGCACACACACGCACAGCCTAGCTCAAAACATCGATCAATGTTGATCGAACATGCATTCATAAATTCCGTTCATATATTGACCAATATCCAATAATGCGTGCAAATCGGTATTTCTCTTACAGGGGCTTTGGTAGATCGACATCATGACGTTAACGCTGGAAATAGCTGTCTTGGTGCACCGCGCCCTCTTTCAACGGACGTGACGTTAGGGTTGAAAAACTGGAATAATTTTTTAATATTTTTTTTAAACCGAAAACCCCCCATTAATTTGCTTAGAGGGTGAGGGGAAAAAAGTGGGGGTGAAGTAAAAGAAGATTACGTGCAGTAACAGTAAGTAGTTTCCAAGGGGAGCAACTTGTGAGTCTTCATTCTGTAAAAACATGTCGTAGTAGACAAGGTACCGTAAAAAGTCGGTAAATTTGGGGTGTGGGGGGTTCTTATTCTGTAGCGCTGGGTAAATTGTGGTCTGTGTTCTTCGACGCCTTTCAAAATAGCTTTGTTTGTGCTCCTCCTCTTGAAGACAAAGTCACAAATCCACGGCGAAATATTTTGAATAATAACTTTTCCCGGTAATTTTTTTTAAAGGTTGATTATCTTGACTGTGTAGGTTAGGAATATACTTTAAAAGCTTGACAGATGTATGCGTATGGAGTCAATCTTGAGGCAATGACGCACATTTTCCATAAATAAGCTTCTCATTATCGCGCCTCGCTTCGCCCAAAACCATACTTACCGAACGAAAGGGAACCTCTATGTCCGAAAGAAAGGGAACCCCTGTGTCCGAAAGAAAGGGAACCCCTGTGTCCGAAAGAAATGGAACTCCTATGTCCGAAAGAAAGGGAACCCCTGTGTCCGAAAGAAAGGGAACCCCTATGTCCGAAAGAAAGGGAACCCCTGTGTCCGAAAGAAAGGGAACCCCTCTTGGTTATGATTGGTCAGTGTAGAATGCGTCTTGAAGTCCGTGTTGAAGCTAACGCAGGACGCTTGGAACACTAACTTTATTTTTATTTTTTTTTAAATGAACATTATGTTGGAATTAAAATTCTTTTTGGAATTAAAAAAACCAAACAAACTGATAAATATTTACCATTAGTTTTCATAAATATCAAAGGGGTTCCATTTTTTTTGTTACGGACACATTTTTTGTCTCAATTCAGGGTAGGGTTATGATTCTTTTTGTGGAAGAATTTTTAAGTTTCTTTTCCGTGAATGAAAATATTTAATATCCAGCTTTTGGGTGTATCCTTCTATGGCAGTGGTTCTCAGCCTTCCCAATGCCGCGACCCTTTAATACAGTTCCTCACGTTGGGGCGACCCCCAACCACAAAATTGTTTTCGTGGCTACTTCATAACTGTGGAGTGTATGTCTTTTCCAATGGTCTTAGGCAACCTCTGGGAAAGGGTCGTTCGACCCCCAAAGAGGTCGTGACCCACAGGTTGAGAACCGCTGTTCTAAGGGATCGGCCACTTGTGTTCTCTTTACAAAAAGACTGCATTGTATATGTTCAAAAATCACCTTTGTTGGTGTGTTATTTTAGGAAACACATTTCGAGATGTAAATTTTTGGGGTTATTCCAACATTTCTTTGTTAGGCCTAGTCGAATTATACAACACTAGGGCTTAACCGGGTGCGGATTTTTTTTCACACCCTGTCCGGGTATTTTATACACCCGATCCGGGTATTTTGTACACATGTCCCGGGTATTTTGTACAACCGGTCCGGGTATTTTGTTTACCGGGTCCGGGTATATTGAGGAAATACTCGGTGAGACCAAGTGTTACAGAAAAGAATTAAGTTCTCATTTTCTATAGTATATGCCGGTCCTTAAGCAACAGGCCTACTGACAATCCTACATCCTCCCTCCTGGCCTTGAAAGAATAGTCCTACAGACAGTCCTACACAATACCCGTGGCTCTTTATTGGTGAATATAATAGCACCCCCACACCCCCCCCCCCCCCCCAAAAAAAAAAAAAGAAAAAAAAGAAAAGAAAACAACCACACATCAACAAGTTTACCTGAGTTCAAACATCACGCATGACAGCCTTATTTTCACTCAGTGCTATTAATATAAAACGTGGAGTTGGGTGAGGGGGCGGTTTCAGGACACACCAGAAGCAAAATATATATAAGAGCTGCACGAGACAGCCCCCCCCCCCTCCCCTTTTTACCTCAGTGTTACTCGAAGGTCAATGTAGTAAGATGTGGCCATTGTCCAAAAACAACAACAACACCTTGTTTAAGTTAAATAGGAAGATGCATCATGTAAACTACGACTCACTCTTCAAGACAGCACTGTCCTGATTAGCGATTGTAGTTGAGTCCCATTTTTACCACAGGCAGATCTCAAATATTGAAATGGTCGAGTTAAATGTTGAATTCGGTTTACCGATTCTTCAGAATCGACTTCAAACGTCATTTGATTTAGTGGTAAAAAAATTCTCGCAACTTTCGGCTATTTAAAGTTGTATGAGGGATTCCAGTGGCCAATCGAGGGGGGAAAAAAGTTAATGAGGTGCCACGTAGCGTTCATGTTTCTGTGCCCAAACCCTTTTACGTGAATTAGGTTTACTCGAAAAAAAGCAACAGGCCAACGGTTCAGTCATATCTATTCAATAATAAGTAATATTAAAGTAACAATTTACTTGGCATTTCATATTCTGCCAAGAAAGTAAACGCACCCGCGTGTGGATATGTTTTAAGGGCCCCGAGTATAATCTCCCGAGAAATGACCAAGTAGTGCTGGTTGAAGTACTGACATTCTGTGCTGCCACTACTTCTTTCAAGCATCGAGCAACCCAAGACTTATAAAATGGTTAAATTGCTTTGTAATTTTAGATCTTGCGTCCACAATTTTTCCTATTTCAGGTATGTGAAGAAGGCTGCACGCGGTTTACACCCCGGATTGATGTTGTTAAGTTACCTGGAGAAATCTGAAATATAAAGGAGCTGGAAAAGGTGCCCCCGACCCCCCCCCCCAAAAAAAAAAAAACAACAACAAACAAACAACAACCACAACTGTAGTTGTAAATGGGACTTAGACCAGCGCTTTAAATAGCAATTTTATAAAACTTGACATGCAGTATTGATCTTTTTTTAAATTTAATATTTTTTGACATAACTGTTTTTTTAATTTAATATTTTTTGACATAACTGGCCCAACAAGTCCGCTAAGATCTGCTAATACTAGAGAGAGCTGACTGGCCCAACAAGTCGTCTAAGATCTGCTAATACTAGAGAGAGCTGACGGCCCAACAAGTCCTCTAAGATCTGCTAATCCTAGAGAGAGCTGAAATATTGTACACAACCAGCAAGTCCGCTAAGATCTGCTAATCCTAGAGAGAGCTGACTGGCCCAACAAGTCCGCTAAGATCTGCTAATCCTAGAGAGAGCTGACATATTGTACACAACCAACAAGTCGTCTAAGATCTGCTTATCCTAGAGAGAGCTGACATATTGTACACAACCAACAAATCCTCTAAGATCTGCTAATCCTATAGAGAGCTGACATATTGTACACAACCAACAAGTCATCTAAGATCTGCTAATCCTAGAGAGAGCTGACATTTTGCACACAACCAACAAGTCCCATAAGATCTGCTAATCCTAGTGAGAGCTGACAAATTGTACACAACCAACAAGTCGTCTAAGATCTGCTAATCCTAGAGAGAGCTGACATATTGTACACAACTCTGCCTTGCGACTCTTTTTGTCAAAACATTGGCCGATCATAAATTTACTAATTGCGAAATACATGTATCATAATATTATGTTTATGTTTTAATGAAAGGGAAGGAATTTATTCCAGTTGCATAGCCTGAGAAAAAAACCAAAGAACAGCATGTTTTAGGCACGATGTATAGGGTTTTCAGGCTGTGCTTTATCTCCCTGCTCTACCCGCAAATCATAAAATTATGCTAACTAATTTATGGGCGGAAGTGTGTCCGGCACCATGCTTGTTTACCCAACTTGCTTTGACGTGGCATCGACTCTTGCAATGGACTACGATTAGTCACTTCCTTGTTTTGTCACGTGATACGTACCAGCCATTAGTAGGCTTTCTGCTACACATAACAACACATAACAACAGATAAACAGCTGATCAGCCATTGCCATTATCATTAATTCTAAAGCAAAATGTTTGTCTCCATCAGCGCTTCCCCAGTGTTAATTAAAATTTTACTTTTCAAAATATTCTTGAATACACGTGTTTTTTTTAAAATGACATTCATAAATGTGACAATAATTATAATTCAGTTATGATTAAAGGAAGAAAGTTGTTTGAAGAAAAATTTGTGAGCGACTAGTGTGTTGCAGACAGCCTACCGGAAGTATTACTTGTTTTTACACGTATCACGTGACAAAACAATCGACTAATCGTAGTCCATTGATGCAACAATTAGCCACAATGAGACTTCGGATGGCGTTAGCTTGGGTTTTGGGGGGAGGGAGGGGGGCGCACTGGTGCGCAAACTTTAGAGTAAAAAAAGTAATTGGCAGTGTTTTTATAAGGATAAATTCTAGCGTTTTTTTTGGGGGGGATAACGTCATTAGAAAATGTTAGGTTTGTAGTTGATCTTAGTCATCTACTATATATACGACTTCGAAAGCACTTTTTAACAAAAAGATCCGAACCCTAAGACCCTGACTTCACATTCCTGATAATATCAAGTTATGACCCCTTATCCTTGGACCCCCAGAGTCACGATTAGTCCTTTGTAACAAGACCACAATATCCTTGACTCAGAGCCCCGCTTTGTCGTTTGTAACAAGACCACAATAACCTTGACTCAGAGTCCCGCTTTGCGGTTTGTAACAAGACCACAATATCCTTGACTCACAGTCCCGCTTTGCCGTTTGTAACAAGACCACAATATCTTCACACCGTGATGATACTGCACTACTGAATGCAGCCGCTTACAACAGTCTGCGCCGTATCATCTGTACTTGTCCAGAAGCGTGCACTTGTTTCATTTTGTTTCAATAACAATTGACATGAACCATTATATTAAGTCAGCATGACTTCAACGACAAAAAATAAAAATAATGTAAAAATCTGACAGCCGTGGTGAACAGCTTGCGTGACCTGGTAAAACTGACATCGGTTGGGATTTGGGGGGGGGGGGGGGATAATAATCTCCTTGTCCCATACAACTGGAGAAAGCTTAACTGACATTTTCAAGATTACTTTCTGTCATTTTTTTGGTGATGAGTTTTTTTTTTTTTCTTTCTTTTAAAAAAATTTTTTTTGATTCTTTGTTGGTTAACTTGCACGCTAATCTGTTGCCATGTCTGTCTCTCTTACTTGAACACAAAATGACTGTCTGTCTCTCTTACTTGAACACAAAATGACTGTCTGTCTCTCTTACTTGAACACAAAATGACTGTCTGTCTCTCTTACTTGAACACAAAATGACTCTCTGTCTCTCTTACTTGTACACAAAATGACTGTCTGTCTCTCTTACTTGAACACAAAATGACTTTCTATCTCTCTTACTTGAACACACAATGACTCTCTATCTCTCCTACTTGAACACAAAATGACTTTCTATCTCTCTTACTTGAACACAAAATGACTCTCTATCTCTCTTACTTGAACACAAAATGACTCATGCCAGGCGAACGCCTACATGCGTTCAAATCAGTTTAGGAAAATGTCATCAAGCTCGAATATGCACGGACATGTTTTGCTTGTATACGTATACGTTTTATAACATTATGAAGTGCCAGGCGTGTTATGGTGTAATTTAGAAACGTCATTTAAACTAATTTAATTGCAATTAGCTCCCTTCAGGCTGACTTACTTCCCTTTCCTCCTTGCGTAAACACGCCCCAAAGAGGAAAAACAACACCAACATTACGGTAAACACGTAAGGGCCTAATTAAATCAGCTGTAGTTGTTTATTTTCCAGGAGGACTGTGGTAGGTCCAGATCTACCACAATCCAACACAAATAAGGGGATTCGTTTCAAAAATAAACTTTTCAAGAATCTACTTTTGCATAACATTAAATGTTACCATTAGGCTCAGTAGGCATTAATTTATGTGTGGTAAATGGTACTAAAGTGTTTTTATAATATATTTTTTTTAATAGTCTATTTGACACTCTTCAAGCGTGGACATAGAACTTTAATGTCAGTTAATTGCAGTGGACGCAATTTTCTCCCAGCACCAAAAACGTCTTTTTGTCTCAGAAACCTCGAACTGACCATAATATAATGTGTTGTACATTTTACAAAGAACTTTTTGTTACAAATAAGTGCGATGATACTCTTTGAGCTGGCGGAGTGTGTCAGTGTTTTATGTTTTTAGGTGCATGTGTGGCCGCTATTTATACTTTGTCTGGATTACCTGTATGGTTGTACAGCTATTGGCACGTCATGATGTTGGAAATCAAGTTGTAACTGCTACTTATACTTTGTCTGGATTACCTGGATGGTTGTACAGCTATTGGCACGTCCTGATGTTGGAAATCAAGTTGTAACTGCTACTTATACTTTGTCTGGATTACCTGGATGGTTGTACAGCTATTGGCACGTCCTGATGTTGGAAATCAAGTTGTAACTGCTATTTATACTTTGTCTGGATTACCTGGATGGTTGTACAGCTATTGGCACGTCCTGATGTTGGAAATCAAGTTGTAACTGCTACTTATACTTTGTCTGGATTACCTGGATGGTTGTACAGCTATTGGCACGTCCTGATGTTGGAAATCAAGTTGTAACTGCTACTTATACTTTGTCTGGATTACCTGGATGGTTGTACAGCTATTGGCACGTCCTGATGTTGGAAATCAAGTTGTAACTGCTACTTATACTTGGTCTGGATTACCTGGATGGTTGTACAGCTATTGGCACGTCCTGATGTTGGAAATCAAGTTGTAACTGCTACTTATACTTTGTCTGGATTACCTGGATGGTTGTACAGCTATTGGCACGTCCTGATGTTGGAAATCAAGTTGTAACTGCTACTTATACTTTGTCTGGATTACCTGTATGGTTGTACAGCTATTGGCACGTCCTGATGTTGGAAATCAAGTTGTAACTGCTACTTATACTTTGTCTGGATTACCTGGATGGTTGTACAGCTATTGGCACGTCCTGATGTTGGAAATCAAGTTGTAACTGCTACTTATACTTTGTCTGGATTACCTGGATGGTTGTACAGCTATTGGCACGTCCTGATGTTGGAAATCAAGTTGTAACTGCTACTTATACTTTGTCTGGATTATTATTATTATTATGTCGGTTTTATATAGCGCAGTGCCCCAGCATAGGGCGAGGCTCACTGCGCTTCACGTAATTACAGAAAAATACATTTAAAAACAATTGGTGGAAAGCTCTACCCCTGTCTAGCGATAGACGGCGCCCAGCAGCTGCTGTTCCGGGGGGGTCCTGCTATTCCGTGGGGTCCTGCTGTTCCGTGGGGTCCTGCTGTTCCATGAGGTCCCGCAGTTCCGTGAGGACCTGGTGTTCCGAGGGGGGTCTTGCTGTTCCGTGCGGTCCTGCAGTTCATTTGGATCCCGCAGTTCAGTGGGGTCCTGCTGTTCCGTGGGCTCCTGTTTGTTTAAAGCCGTCAGCTCATCACTACGTGACGCAGAGATTTGCGTTACCTGTGTGACAATTTGAGAATACTTCATGAATTTGTGTGACAACTTGAGAATACTTCATGAATTTGTGTGACAACTTGAGAATACTTCATGAATTTGTGTGACACCTTGAGAATACTTCATGAATTTGTGTGACAACTTGAGCACATGCTGTGAACTTGTGTGACATGGCAACATATATCGTCAAGTCTTGTATATATTAAGGGGAAAAAAAGGCAATGCTTTTGTTAGTGTGGCGGAGATCTTTTAATGTTCTTATCGCTCAGGCGGGGGATTAGGCTAACCTTCATCTCCAATCATACAACAATCAGCCTGTACTGTGTGGACATTTTCCCAGGCCCCCCACCCTCGCCTTAATTAACACTCGCGCACTGGGTTAGTCTGGCAAACGTGACCGTTGCGGACCCATGTGATAACATGCATAATCAGGAGAAAGTTACACCATCCCCACCCTCGTCGTGCCGTATTCACCCCCCTCGTCGTGCCGTATTCACCCCCCTCGCTGTGCCGTATTCACCCCCACCCCCCTCGTCGTGCCGTATTCAGCCCGTAGTATACCGCCTGAGAATTTGTCATTGATACATTGACAAGGATATGGGACAGACGAATCGATAACGCCGGTGAGGGTGTATGGGGTGGTGGGGGAGCCATTTGGTACACAAACTTCGTTAGCAGTAGATTTCGTATGTGGCGCTAAATGCGCTCACTGTCTGCGTGGAGGCGTCGGGGATTCCTCGGGGGGTCTTCGTTCACGGACGCGGTATACGGTGAGGCAGACACACGGAAGAAACAACTCTTTTTGTGTTGTTTTTTTTGTTGTTGTTGTGTTTGTTGGCTGTGATGTTCTGGTCGCTCATTAAGTGCTACACGAATTCAACTAAACAGTTGCAATAAGTGACGCACGGCTGTGGAGGTGGTTTTAGAAACGGACAGGTGTATTCGTGAACGGATGATACAGAGGTATTTATGTTATTGTTTTTTTGTTTTTTGTTGGGATGGATTCATAATTAAGGACATTGTGTTTACTGGATTAAAGTCAAGTTTATTCTATCTAAATTTATTTGATGTTCAAGAAAGACGTTTTTTTTAAAAAAAAATAACGATTGTAATTATCATATTTTGCTTGTGCGTGGCTTGTACTTTTTTTTAGAAGCTGTTTAATAAATCGCCTATGTTTCTGTACGCCTGTAAGATTGCGTAAAAAAAACAACCACTAACAGCCCCACCAACAGCCCCACCAACAGCCCCACCAACAGCCCCACCAACAGCCCCACCAACAGCCCCACTTTTATGATCCCTGCCATATGCGGTGTTCGGTTCATAGATGGATGGTTTAGCTTTTTCGCCACCCTCGAGCCAAGAAATTTGGTTCTAGGTCCTGCTAATCTCATAGAGAGCTGATATTTCGTAGATAACGTGGTTTCGCGGTGTATCCAGTGTCATAGGATTAGGGGTAAATTGGGTAAACTTCTGGCGAAAAAAATCGGATCATATTCCCTTCATTTTCATCTTCAAAAATACACTTTATATTTACTACATACCCAAATACGCCAAAAATACGAAGCGCATGACAAATGCTACACAATTAATCTCCACACCAAAACACGAACCCATTAAATTGGCATGTCGTCCCCCCCCCCCCCCTTTTCTTTTTATTTTTTATTTGTTGAAATACTGGAAAATCTGACTTTTGGGGGTGGGGTGGGGGCTGAAAATTTGATAGCAAGGAGTCTATGTGCCAAGCTTCAGCTCGATAGGTGGTCGGGAAATGGGGTCATTTAGCCTTCTGAAGTTTGTGCCACCGACCCAGAAAGAAACACACGAACGAAAGCGAAGTTAATGTAAGGGATTTAATATATCGAGCAATTGGTTGTGGGGCTGAAAACTTGACAAAGCATGCATTCAAGTAACGCACTTTATAAGTATCTCAAGTTGTGCTCAAACCCCCCCCCCCCCCCCCCCACTTTTTTTTTTTTTTTACAATCCTAGCAACCCGTATATTTTTGTCACGCCCCTGAGCTATGTTCGTTCTCTTACTGTGCCCCCAAACAATGGAATTCTCTTCCACTACACATCAGAAATATATCAACCATCACAGCCTTCAAAACTGCACTCAAAACACACCTCTTTAAACTTTACTATCCTGACTGATTCCCCCTCTGAAAGTTAAACGATGCTGCTGAGTGCCGTCCATGGCTTCACATGTAAATTGTTATGGAATGGTTGGTTTTTAATTTATATTTTTAAGTTCATTTTAATTTGCATGTACAGCGTGGTGAGCCCAGCCCTAGGCTGGGGTACCACGCTATAGAAAACTACCCATAATAATAATAATAATAATGTTAATTCTCTAATGTCCCACCCGCTTTTACGCCGCAGAGTTATTATACCAACTATTTATGTAAAACAAACGCAAATATTACAAACCAAGTGCACTTGATATAGATATTTTAAATGATCTCATTTAGCACAGTTATCGGCAGTTTAAGCTCGTGATATCATCGGCATCTGGTAGCGTTAAATTTGAATTTTGGTTAAATAAGGACGTTGGGCAGAATTTTTTTTAAAGAATGTGCTGTCATCGTGCCAAGTTTCATCTCAATAAGATGACGGGAAGTGGGTCAATTAGGCTTCCGAAGATTTTTTTTCCAAAAAAAACCCCAGAAAGAAACACACGAACAAAAGCGAAGTTGAGATATAGCATTTCGTTAAACAAAACCCTGAAAACGAATCCATTAAGTGCATTTGCTTAAAATTTTAATTTATATTAATATTATAATTATAATTTGCCACCGGCCTTTACACCGCAGATTTATTTCACCAACTATTTTAGAGAAAGGGGAATAAGAGTACGCACCAATTGCACTTGCGATACATTTTTTAAAAATAATCTCATTTTGCGCAGTTATCGTGGATAATTTATGTCGTGAAATCAGTGGCATCACATTTCCCTCATCTTCCCCTTTAAAAAAAACAGGAGAGGAAAAAAACAGATTTTTAAGGGGTAGGGCTGAAAATGAGATAGAATGTATTGTCATCGACAACGAGTCTTTATGCTCTATGGGTTGACGGGAAGTGGGTCAATTAGCCTTGCGAAGATTTTTACCCTTAAGAAACGGAAGCGACGTTAATATAAAGGATTCTAAAAAAAAAGCAACCACGCTTTTTCTTTCTTCTCCAAGTTTGTTTCTCAAATGGTAAAGAAAGGCCATTTATCATTTTATGAACATTTCCTTATTTAAAAATAGGCTTGTGTGATGAAAACAAATATTTAGCCTCGGTAAACTCCACACCCCCCCACCCCCACCCCCAACTTTTCCTTGTTTAGTTTTCAGGTAAAGGGGACCGCCATTAGAGTTGTTGCCACATCTTAGGATATTTTCCCCATTTCTAAACAAAATGTTAATGGGATTAAGGGAAAAAGTTGGGGGGGGAGGCAAAAAAAAAACAACAACAACAACTACAACAAAACAGGGTTGCACAATGTCATAAGGGGCGCACGAAAGGAAGGGGGGCGAAGTGGGTACCCGGCTTCATCCTACGATCTTAATATTTATTGTGGCCCATTAAAAACGCATCAAGAAATATTAACAATTAATTTTCTATATCAGGTCCTCGTGTATGTAAATATTCGAGTTTCAAGACTAACTGTTCAATAATTTTATCTTGACCAGTGTAAACTCGCAGTGAGCAGTTTAGGGGAGGGTGGCGTGGTGAGCAGTTTAAAAAAAAAAAGTCAACACTTACATGCTTTAAGCACGAAACAAAACTTATGATTGAGTGATCATTGATTTTGTACCGCGGCTTTGGGTGGAGGGCGGTAATGACGAATTCATAGCTTGATGTCGTAACAGTAATGGGTCTGGAATTAGACGAGGGGTTCTTAATCAGGGGATGTCAGTGACCCCACTGGGTGTGCGGGAGGCAGTGTCAGTGGGTGCGAGAAGACCCCCGAAAATCAAGTTAATTGTTTTTTAGCATTTTTGCTTGGGGTATTGGGGGGGGGGGGGATATGTCTTGAAACCGACATGGGGGGGGGGGGTTGCGGGAAATGCTTTAAAATCAAGAGGGGGTGCGACGCTACAAAAAGGCTAAGAACCCCCAATATAGACCACGTTGGCGCTCATGAATAACAAGTTCACATAATTCTTAACATTGATCCAACAGTCTCAAATGTTTTGTTGATTGTTGAACACGCATCGCCCATTAAATAAATACAAGATGTTTTACAGCTAGACTACCGATGTATTTGTATTACAACTAAACTATCGATGTATCTATAATACAACTACACTACCGATGTATTTGTAATACAACTAAACTATCGATGTATTTATAATACAACTACATTACCGATGTATTTGTATTACCACTAAACTGATCATGTATTTGTATTACCAATAAACTGATCATGTATTTGTATTAGCACTAAACTGATCATGTATTTGTATTACAACTAAACTGATCATGTATTTGTATTACCACTAAACTGATCATGTATTTGTATTACAACTAAACTGATCATGTATTTGTATTACCACTAAACTGATCATGTATTTGTGTTACCACTAAACTGACCATGTATTTGTATTACCACTAAACTGATCATGTATTTGTATTACCACTAAACTGATCATGTATTTGTATTACCACTAAACTGATCATGTATTTGTATTACCACTAAACTGATCATGTATTTGTATTACCGCTAAACTGATCATGTATTTGTATTACCACTAAACTGACCATGTATTTGTATAAAAGAGCGAAATGCCGTAGAATGGGGTAATTCTCGGGCCTTTGTGCACACTTTTGTCTGCAAGCGGAAATCTATGAGCACAAAGCGTCACTTCACACGATCAAATTTTCGATCCCACAGTTGTTGCGATTTTTGCACGAAGCCTTGTCACAGCTTTCAAATTACTATTTGATCATATTCCAATTTTTTGTCTTTAAAAATAAAAAGAAACCAC
The DNA here is from genome assembly GCA_964017045.1 of Omphiscola glabra. Lineage (NCBI taxonomy): Eukaryota > Metazoa > Mollusca > Gastropoda > Lymnaeidae > Omphiscola > Omphiscola glabra. Next base: position 39,257,312 of record OZ024796.1, read on the forward strand.
GCACACAATAGTGCGCTTATACAAAAATTTGACGCAAAATTTGAAGCTAATTTGATCGTCCTTTAAGTAGAAATCTATTTACAGCATATCATCTATAGGGCACTGCAATCGTTTGAAGAAGCAGAGGTTTTTGCCTTTGTTAATCTTTTTCGCCTAAAAATTAGAAAAATGTCTCAGATACATACGTTTTTTCCCCCCACAAATTCGCAACGCTACACAGCCGCGTGCCCGATCTACAAGTTCTGCTTTATTTCCAGATACCGGCTGATGCATATCCCGTAAAAATTTCTTAATTTCTTCGACTCGCCAGGTCTCAAATGCTGTTTTTGCCATGTGAGCAGCCATCTTTGTACTTTCTTTGTACTCCCCGGTATGAATGATAACTCTGGGTGACAAGGGAAGTTGCAGTCTCCAATAGTGGGAATCTCATCGACAGAAAAAAGCTCATCTACCTACTGGCTGTCTCTAAATGTACTTTGTGTACTTGACTGTACTTTGTGTACTTGACTGTACTTTGTGTACTTGACTGTACTTTGTGTACTTGACTTAACAGCTTTAAAACAACTAAATTCCATAATGAACTCCTGAAAAAATCACACGATACTAAAAGATACATGGCGACATGGACAATACGTTTTTGTTTTTAAAATTCTTATCTACGTTATTTTATTGTTTTTGTTTTTTTTTAAATATCTCTCTTTCTCTCTCTCTCCGTATCCTTTTCTTTTTTTTTTTGGACGATATAATACAGCGGGGGGGGGGTCGCCTAAGACCATCGGAAAACACATAAACTCTATCGTCATGAAGTAGAAACGAAAATAGTTTTGTGGTTGCGGATCGCAACGACATGAGGAACTGTGTTAAAGGGTTGCGGCATTAAGAAGGTTGAGAACCACTGATCTAATACACGTGTCTCTGTTTGTTTCGCGGGTCTCCCGCCCCCCCCCCCCCCCACTCATGTTTATTAACAATTTTAGTTTAAAGACTTAACCTAACGAGCAAGGCTTAACATTTTGTACGTCAAGTGGGGGGGGGGGGGAGCAGTGGCGTAGCGAGGGGGGGCAAGGGGGCATCATACCCCGGGCGCTACTCACAAAGGGGCGCCAAATGATATATTTTACATATAATATTGTATGGTTTTCGATTAGGTGGGGCGCTAAAAAGGTATTGTGCCCCGGGCGCGAGTTAATCTCGCTACCCCCGCTGGGGGGTAGCAGTGTGTTTGGTGGACACTGATCATCTGTCTACATGTGTGCACGTGGCTCCACGCGTACAATAATGTGGGTGCAATCGTATGTACAACTCACATCGCTCCAACAGCGAAGACAGAATTTAAAAACAACCCCCACCCCAAAAAAGAAACAACAAAAAAAAAAAAACTATACACCACCCGGGGGGGGGGGGAGGGTAGCGCGACGAAGACTGACAGTCTAAGGTCAGACTGATAAATGGAAGATTTACTTTAGCTTTAAATTATTACAAGCCGCTTAACTTCCACGTAGCAAACCCAGTCTTAAGGCGATGTTTACGGTTTACGTATCTTTATTGTTGCCTAGTTTCGGATTTTTGATTTGGTTTTTTGGGGTGTTTTTTGTTTGTTTGTTGTTTTTTTTTTGTTTAGTTTTAGGGAATGGTTGGGGTGGGTTGGTTTGATGGTCACGCGGTGCAGGCTATTTTGGACATCCAAATAAAAGAAATCAGTGTATTAATTACCTAAATTATGAAAACGGAAGTTTGTGTAGTTAAGTAATATAACTGTATGTGCATGCAGGGCCGTCGCCAGCAAAAGTATATGTTAAATACATGCATTTTTTGCATGAAAAATGATGATTTTTGTGACTCCCTTAAGGATGGCGCCTGGGGGCGGATACCCTCTACGTCCCCCCTTTCTTGCGTCCCTTTTGGATTATTCAACCCTGTTTTTAGGGATGGGGGTGGGAGTAGATTCTTCACACCCCACCTCTCCCCCAACCAACTTTTCCCTAAATCTCATTAGAATGTAACATTTGTCAAGTCTCGTGTTTTGAATGTAACCGTAAACCAGAGGTCCCCAAGCTTTTTTGTCTCGTAAACCACTTGCCATGTTTTTCGGTTTTGGGTAGACCCCTGTGCTTACCTGAGATGGATTTTTGAAAATTCATTAACTTCAAATGTATTTTAGACAGCCCGTATAGTGCTACTCACTTTGAAAGATTTAAATTTATATTCATATATCAGACCTAATAACTTCAATTTTAATATGGTTCTTCATCACGTTTCATGAACATTTATGTTTTTAATTTTTTTTTACTTCATAGTTACTTTTATAACTTATGTAGGAAGATATATGTCTTTATATTATAAGTTAATATTATGTAAGTAAATAGGTACTATCTGTGTATGTGGATTATTCCATTCATGAAATGCCAAAATAGAAGTCACGACCTGCTTACATGAGATCCACTATCGTTGAGCCCCGTTTTCATTTCATGGACCCCCAATTTTTTTCACGCCGATATGGACCTCTTGCAAGTTGTCGTCGACCCCTGGGGGTCGATATAGACCACTTTGGGAATCACTGCCGTAAACCTAGCCAGTGGACTTCTTATTTCCTCGCTCTTTCACATTTATCTTTTTTTTTCTTTGCCGCGACAATGGTAAAGAAATAATACAAGCGCGAATCCACATCTTAAAATAAAGTAAGTGCCAATGTATCTAGAACAGTGGTTCCCAGTCGGTGCTCAGCGGAGTCCCAAGGGCTCATTGTTCACCTGTCAGGTTTTCTTCGGCTGCTCTATTAAACTCCTAGACGCTATTAACTCGTAAGACGTAGGGTAGGTCTAAGGAGCTCCCAAAGACATAGGGTGGGCCTAAGGGGCTCCACCGAGACATATGGTAGGCATAAGGGGCTCCCAAAGACATAGGGTGGGCCTAAGGGGCTCCCCCAAGACATAAGGTAGGCCTAAGGGGCTCCCAAAGACATAGGGTAGGCCTAAGCGGCTCCTCCAAGACGTAGGGTAGGCCTAAGGGGCTCCCCAAGACATAAGGTAGGCCAAAAGTGCTCCCCCAAGACATAAGGTAGGCCAAAGGTGCTCCCCCAAGGCATAGGGTAGGCCAAAGGTGCTCCCCCAAGGCGTAGCGTAGGCCTAAGGGGCTCCCCCAATACGTAAGGTAGGCCTAAGGGGCTCCCCAAAGACGTAGGGTAGGCATAAGGTGCTCCCCCAAGACATAGAATAGGCCTAAGGTGATTCCTCCCCCCTCCTATTGAAATTGATTCCAAATTGAGCTCTGCGAGTAAAAAGGTTGAGGACCATTGATCTAGAATAATGGTGGGACGGTGCACCGCAGGGGATATATCTGATCCGGGGTCGTCATTTGCTGTACACTCGTCCCGGGAATATGTTATAGGTCTCAGTGTATAGCTCATTGTCCCCAGCTAGAAAACCACAGCGGATTGAATGACTGCCCACAAGTGCCAGCGATCCCGTCCAGCCAGCAGCTACCAATAAAATCGATTTTTTTTTTTCCTCATAGAAAAAAAAAGAATACGACTTGTGTGAGAACTGCATGAGAATTGTGACTGTCGCAGCGATACTAGAGACGTGTGTGTATTCCCGATTCGTTATGTTGTTTTTTGGTCTCTGGCGCAATATTTTTTCCGTTTTTTTCGCTTGTGTTGAGAGTGACGTGTTTGTTTCAGTTGGTCGTTTTCTTTTAAAAAAAAAAAAAAAAATTCTTCTTGACATAAACAAAACAATAAGGGGCATAAGACAAAATGACATTACATGTATGTTTTGTTTGTTTGTTTGTTTGTTTTTTTAATTTGTTGTTGTTGTTTTGTTTTATTTTTTTATTTTTTTTTTGGGGGGGGGGGGGGGGGGGGGGGATTTGAAAATGCATTTTTAAGGCTGCGTCTTGTATTAGGTTCACGTGGTTGCATTTGGAAGAGAAAAAAAAATTGTAAGTTTTTCTTCTTTTTTTTTTTTTTTTTTGGGGGGGGGGGGGGGGGGTCGAGAAATGGCAAGGCAGGGGTGTAGATAACTTTGATGAAACCCAAAGGGCGCCAAGAATTTTGCTGCCCCCTTTCACGAAACGAGTTCTGCAGATGGCTTAAATTGCCGCCCCCTCAATATTAAAAAAAAAGTTACACCCGGGGCCGACCGAATACCCCCCTCCCCACACACACACCCCCATGACCCCCCTTACTTGGTCACTGTGGAAAGGTGGATCTCAAGTTTCATTTGCTTAAGCTCTCGCCACTTCTGATTAAAGCATGGTTTTTCTGTTTCCTTTTTTTTTTTGCTACCGCTAATTCGATGTTTCATCAGACTTCCTTTAATGTAGACGCTACGCTTCCCGGTGATTTGGTCTGGGTCAGTGCTTCTCAAATTTTTACAGTTTTCAAGTGCTGCTATGAACATTGCATCAAATAATTTTGAATATTCTTTGGTTTCCATCTGTGGACTAGCTATTATTATTATTAGGGGCCGATCCCGCTCCGCGGACCACCACTTTGAGAAGCATTCATTTATGTAACCCTTTCATTTGTTGTCATTCCGTTGGATTTGGATGTCCCCCCCCCCCCCTAAAATCGTGTATCATAAATTCGTCCCAGTCTTGTATTCAGGGCACTGTCCGGGATTTATGAGAGCTATAAACTTTATAAACATAATCATATTAAATACAAAGATACCAAACTATGTGTGTCTTCATCCCCCTACCCCCACCCCCACGTTTATTTTCTTCTCCGGGTTATATTGTTTTACAATCTGTTCGTGTTGTGTTGTTTCGCTCAGACCCTGATATTACTGAACTCGCCACGTGATTTCATGTGTAAGGATCAGCAAATGGGTGAATATTTTCGACAATTTGTGCAATCAGAAAGTTTATTTTGAAAAAAAAAATCCATTTAATTTTATTGCTTCTTTTTTCCTTTGCTTCTTTTGAAATTGCGCTCCCCTGAAAATTGCGCTCCCGCCGCATCCGCCGATTTTGGCCTGTGTGCCACTGTAGACATGCACTAGAAATGAGAATCTATCTGGCAGACCAGCAGGCGGAAACATAAAACTATTGAAATTTTTCAAATGACTTACCTGCTCCGTAATCACACGACATTGGATTAGCGAGCCCTGTAAATGTCCAGCAGACTTATTGCAGCGTAATCCCACAGAGAGTAGGCCTACGTGTGTGCGCTCTGACGGGCATTTCCCGGCGCGTTTTAATCACCACTAAGGGTAGCTCAATCACCATAACGTCATGCACAGGATATTATAAACCCGGGGCCCATATCGTATAAATGTCCAACCGCTCGGCCGTGATTGTGTAACTTGTAGTATCATCCATCAACCTCAGAGCCTAAAAATCTTAAGATGTGTTTAAATCTAAAATATGATTTATGCATCCACACGAATCGCCCGTTTTAATCTCTCTCTCCCCCCCCCCCCCCCCCCCATCTTTAAAAAAGAAGTTTTAAAAAGTCACCACTATATTCCCCTGTTCCCCTACGGATAGCTGTTAGCTGTAGCATTTGCTTACCCACGGGGGTATATCGGTGGTTTTCAAAGTGGACGCTGTCATCCCCCCCGGGGGGGGGGGGGTTGCTCGTGTGGGGGGGTTTGCTCGTGTGGGGGGGGGGTGAAAGATTAGGGTCGCTGGGTCTTTTAAAGGTTCGTTGAAGGATTATATTGAAAATAATAGGTTTTTTTTGTAAATATTTAAAATATAAATTTTAAATGAGACTTAGAACCTATATTTGGTTTTCTTTCCGGTAACAATGTGCCGGTGATTATTTTTAAAAAATTTAAAAATCTCCACACAAGAAGATAAACATACAAGACATTTGATTTATTCAGATAGAGCAGTGGTTCTCAACCTTAATAATGCCGCGACCCTTTAAACGAGTAACTCATGCTGTGGCGACCCCCAAACACAAAATTATTTTTGTTGCTACTTCATAACTGTTAGTATATATGTTTTCCGATGGTCTTAGGCGACCCATGGGAAAGGGTCATTCGACCCCCAAAGGGGTCGCGAGCCACAGGTTGAGAACCGTTGAGCTAGAGGCTTTGAGCTGGGCAACACCAACAGTTTTTTGTTGTTGTTTTTATTGGACTGTGCAACTGAGCCAACAACTTATAAGCTTGTTTTGCTTAAACAATTTTTTGTTTGTGTGTGTTTAGAGTGGGGCTTGCGTGCATCGTATGATGTAACATTGCATTGTCCATTGAGCATCGTATGATGTAACATTGCATTGTCCATTGAGCATCGTATGATGTAACATTGCATTGTCCATTGAACATCGTATGATGTAACATTGCATTGTCCATTGAGCATCGTATGATGTAACATTGCATTGTCCATTGAGCATCGTATGATGTAACATTGCATTGTCCATTGAGCATCGTATGATGTAACATTGCATTGTCCATTGAGCATCGTATGATGTAACATTGCATTGTCCATTGAGCATCGTATGATGTAACATTGCATTGTCCATTGACACATCGGATGATGTAACATTGCATTGTCCATTGACACATCGGGGGAAAAAGTCACAACAAACAATCGGATGAAGCATTGATCCTACCAGCTGTTAGTCTGATTGTACCAGCTGTTAGTATGATTGTACCAGCTGTTAGTCTGATTGTACCAGCTGTTAAGTCTGATTGTACCAGCTGTTAGTCTGATGGTACCAGCTGTTAGTATGATTGTACCAGCTGTTAGTCTGATTGTACCAGCTGTTAGTCTGATTGTACCAGCTGTTAGTCTGATGATTTGGAATGTTAGCTGCATGACGTGGAAAATCATATGAGCCTGAAATACAACTGAATGAACTGGCGCCAATGTACTTTTTGCAGCCACCGATGAACGTTTCGATATCAATACTCCGTATAGATCTGTCACAGTATCGTGTCACAGTTCTCTGTATCGATCTGTCACAGTATCATGTGGCAGTACTCGGTATCGATCTGTTACAGTATCGTGTGGCAGTTCTCTGTATCGATCTGTTACAGTATCATGTGGCAGTACTAGGTATCGATATGTCACAGTGTCATGAGTCAGTACTCTGTATCGATCGGTCAACCTTCCTAATGCCTCGACCCTTTAAATAATTCCTCATGTCGCGACCCACAGGTTGAGAACCGCTGGGTTACAGTATCATGTGGCAGTACTCGGTGTCGATCCGTCACAATAACATGTGGCAGAACTCCAAATCGATCTGTCACAGGACTGTATTATGTGGCAGTAGTCCGTATCGGGGTTGTGGGTGGGGTGTGTGGGTGGGCGGCTATCGGATATCAACCAACGCTCAGCGAAATCACTTGGGCCATTTTGCTTTGACCCGTCCTTACACACGACTCATGTGCTGTTGTAAACACATCTCTGTTTTATCCAGCGACTCCCTATCACTTGTTGGCTGATGAACGGATTAGGACGGAGATATCTTCACATTTCCTTTTGCCTAAATGCATTACAATCAAATACGTTTTTTTTATGCTTTCTTTTTATTTAAATACAGCAGAGTTTCTATTTTACGAACTCCAATTATCCAGAACGCCGATTATTCAAACATCTTTAAAAAAAAATACTAGTAAATATACCCGGTGTTTCCCGGTATTGCACTCGGAAAATAACTTCTACAGCCTTGTAGTTAACATCGAAATTAAGTGCCATGAAAAAAAAAAGCACGTCACTTAATTACTAAATAATAACAATAATTTGTCGACCTAAAAAAACCACATTAATAATAACTTTTGTAAACATTTCGTTCCCCTATCGGATCCCGTGTCCAAATGGGATCCTTTTTCATTGGGATCCCGTTTTCCGATGAGGTCCCTTTCCCGGTAGGATCCCGATCCCTGATGGGAGCACTTTCCCTTCGAGATCCAATTCCCCGCGAGATCTCATTCATATGATTTAGATCAAAAGAATATTTCCTTCAATTCGAGTAAATTCCATAAAAAAAGCATACGATTGGAATTATAAGAGCGCCGACAATGACTGTCTGTCACAGTATGTCCATTGATTGATTCCAGAACGACGCACACATTTTAGTTCGCAGTTTTTAAGGCCGTGAAGCAATTGGGGGGAAAAAAAGCACCGACATAAATAAAAATAAAACTCAATTCCGGCCCCCTTTTTGCACAGTCCAGGCAAAATCAACTTGACGCGAATTAGAACTGATTATTACTGTACCAAATACATGACACAATACATCATCATACGTGTATTTTATAAGAATTTATGTGGGTTTTTTTATATTCTGAAACGTTTTTTTTTAAACGCAACCTTTACTTTGGGAGAGTTCGGTTATCAGAAAAAGTAATTGGGTATCCGAATCACCCCCCCCCCCGGTCCCGATTAGTACGGAAAATCGACGCTCTGCTGTAGCATACAGGGTAGGTATCATAGATAATAAGCATTGTGGGAGGAAAAGTTAAGAAGTCATAAGTCTTGACCGCAGTCGCCTCATTATTCCGTAACACTTCAGCAGAAATGACTGCTGGGCATAATCGACCCCAAGATTATGACCCACTTTATCAAGATACGCGTCATTGTTATATTGACAATGACAGACCCGTTTGAACTAAAAGCTTTTCTGATATGTTTTAAAAAAAATAGAGCTTCTTTCCAGTGGCGTAACGAGGGGGGGGGCGGCAAGGGGGGCATCATGCCCCGGACGCTACTCACAAAGGGGTGCCAAATGGTATATTTTACATATAATATTGTATGGTTTTCGAATAGTGGAGGGGGGCGCTAAAAAGGTATTGTGCCCCGGGCGCGAGTTAAGCTCGCTACGCCACTGCTTCTTACGTCTCCCGGTCGAAAACTATTTTCAAATAATGTTTTAACAGCGGTGTTGCGAGAAAATCTGACTAAGGGTGTGTTTTTTATGGAAGGGGGGGGCGCTCGTATATTACAACCACAGAGAGTAGATCGAGACTTCATATGACCTATGAAGAAAAAAAAAGGGGGGGGGGGAGAGCCTCATACAGGTTCACCATTTAGAATCCTTAGCGATCAGCCTCGTTATAACTTGACGTTTTGATCTTAACTGTTCTTCAAAACCATAGTGTGTGTGGCTCTAATGAGGTAAAGCTCAAAACTATCAAGTAAGCTAAAGTCGTAACTAAACTGGTTCTTTAAAAAAAAAATCTGCAGCTATAATTTAAAATCCTACAAAGTTTTGCATATTATTATATTAAATTTTTTTTTATAATAAATACGCAAACTCTTTTTTAAAAAAAACAACAAACAATGACGGGAATGTTCATAAGTTCTGATTTCAATATCCAAACGGTTCAAATTCCAATAAATGACTTCAGATATGCTACGAAACGTGAACATTTAGTAGCTTCAAGAAATGTACTTGAAATCAATCAATTTTAATTCAACTTTTATATTTGCCATCTTTCATAATCGCCATCTTTCATAATCGCCATCTTTCATAATCGCCATCTTTCATAATCGCCACCTTTCATATTCGCCATCTTTCATAATCGCCACCTTTCATATTCGCCACCTTTCATATTCGCCACCTTTCAATAGTTGTATGATGCCCACAGGCAGGCTTCGTGACCAATGCACAACGACCCTGTTTACATTCTTGAAGCTTAATTCAATGGTGCCGGTATTTGTGACGTGAAAGATGCGCGTACAGATATTGATATCTGTGTGTTGTAATGAGCTGTAGTGGTCTGACTGTTGTAACGGGGTAGTTTAGTTGATATCTGTGTGTTGTAATGAGCTGTAGTGGCCTGGCTGTTGTTAAAGGGTAGTTTAGTTGATATCTGTGCTGTGTTGTAATGAGCTGTAGTGGTCTGACTGTTGTAACGGGGTAGTTTAGTTGATATCTGTGTCTTGTAATGAGCTGTAGTGGTCTGGCTGTTGTAACGGGGTAGTTTAGTTGATATCTGTGTGTTGTAATGAGCTGTAGGGGTCTGGCTGTTGTAACGGGGTAGTTTAGTTGATATCTGTGTGTTGTAATGAGCTGTAGTGGTCTGGCTGTTGTAACGGGGTAGTTTAGTTGATATCTGTGGTGTGTTGTAATGAGCTGTAGTGGTCTGGCTGTTGTAACGGGGTAGTTTAGTTGATATCTGTGGTGTGTTCTAATGAGCTGTAGTGGTCTGGCTGTTGTAACGGGGTAGTTTAGTTAATATATGTGTGTTGTAATGAGCTGTAGTCGTCTGACTGTTGTAACGGGGTAGTTTAGTTGATATCTGTGTGTTGTAATGAGCTCTAGTGGTCTGACTGTTGTAACGGGGTAGTTTAGTTGATATCTGTGGTGTGTTCTAAAACGACCTGGGGAGTAATGACGTCCCGGCCCTCTCACCCAGCACACACACACACACACTCTCTCTCTCTCACACACACACACTCTCTCTCTCTCACACACATACACACACAGATACAGATTTTTTTAAATACTGAGATCCCCACATTAGATGTATTTAAGTTAACTTCATAAAAGGTCTGGCCTAATGAATAAATATATCTAACAATATAGTAAAGTGCCACTGCGCTGTCTGCAAGTCCAGACGGCTCTGCGTGCCATCTTGAAAATGCCTACAGCCACCAGTCATCCTCTTAATGCGTCACTAAAGTGCATTCAGCCTCCATTGACCCTGCATGTTATTCTGTACCTTATGTGGGTTTATGTCGGTCTGGCGTAACTAATACGTTAGAACAGGGGGGGGGCCTGGAGTGCCCTTTGATGGTTGGTGTTGTCTTCAGACGGCGAGCCCCATGCTGGGAAACTTGAAACGCTTTCAATCATCAATCAATGACCTTATCGGTCGTCTGATACTTCGTCTTATATAGAAACGCTTTTTTTTAAAAAAATAATGTTATCTTAATGAACCATAAAGGACGGGTTGACCCTTTCTGACAATTTTTATGTTTGAAGAGGTGTGGATGCCATTCTGTAGGTATTTTTACAGTTAGGAAGTAAGGCGCCTGTCTGTGCGACTGACTGTGCGACTGTCTGTGCGACTGTCCGTGCGACTTTGTGTTTGAGAGTTGACAGAGAATTTGAAGATCTCGTTCTGATCTTCAGGCGAGGAGTGGCACTTGCTAATTATCAGAACTGTGTCAGCTTATGGCGTAATTTTGAGTCTCTCAATTTGTGTTTACCAATGTCTACTTTGAGACCACTGTCTACTTTGAGACCACTGTCTACTTTGAGACCACTGTCTACCTTTTAGTGCTGCAATTCATTACTTCTTCAGAAACCCTCTTTTTGCCGTTAATACTGTTTTTTTTAATTTTTTATTGCAGTTGCAGTTTAAATTTTTTAAATTAAAAAAAAATAAATTAAGAATTTCTTATTCCGGCATTAAAATAATAAATAATTGCAAGCGCGTGGTTTTTTTTATTTTTGTTTTTATCCTTCGTTTTTTATCATTCTCCACTTGACGCGTTTAGTACAAATAACATGGCGCGCTCTGAATAAAAAAACTCCCTAAATCGCAGTTTGTATCCACACGTGGTTTCAATGAAAGAGATCTCAGGCTGTTTCTTTCACCACATTAATTGATGCCGTCGAGTCCTCCAAATTATGATTCCATGGAAGAGAAAAATCGTTAAAAAGATATCCCTGCCTGAAAGTAAGATTTTTCATATGTAATTACGAATATCAATACGCAATATCTCTAGCCCAGCGGTTCTCAACCTGTGCCTCGGTATTATTTTTTTTCGTTTCTTTCATTTGCATTTTTTAAAATTTCTCGCTGTCGTAGCAGACTTCCGTTTTCATGCTATAATCAGATATCGATACCGGCCCCTCGCGTATCAATTGCATCGAGTTAAAATTTCTCCGATTTTGTTTGTTAAAAACATCTTGGAGTAATCAACATTTAAATTAGTTAATTAAAACTTAAGGTCGAGTTGCTTAATAAGTCGTGTCACCTTGAGGCTAACGAGATGCTTAATAAGTCGTGTCACCTTGACGCTATCTAGATGCTTAATAAGTCGTGTCACCTTGACGCTAACGAGATGCTTAATAAGTCGTGTCACCTTGACGCTATCGAGATGCTTAATAAGTCGTGTCACCTTGACGCTATCGAGATGCTTAATAAGTCGTGTCACCTTGACGCTATCGAGATGCTTAATAAGTCGTGTCACCTTGACGCTATCGAGATGCTTAATAAGTCGTGTCACCTCGACGCTATCGAGATGCTTAATAAGTCGTGTCACCTTGACGCTATCGAGATGCTTAATAAGTCGTGTCACCTTGACGCTATCGAGATGCTTAATAAGTCGTGTCACATTGACGCTACGACAAAATGCTGGCAGAAAAAATAAATAACGTTGAGGGTGAGTGATACACTAAATTTTTAATTATTCATTCATTACTGTGGTGTGTGAAATAGTCCCCAATTTAAACTCAAATGATAGTCTCAAAATGTTTGTTAAAATGACGATAGATTCTGCTCGTCATTAGACATCGTAACCACTTTGGCCTTATACACATGAGTTATGACATCATAACCACTTTGGCCGTAACCACATGAGCCATGACATCATAACCACTTTGGCCATTTACACATGAGCCATGGCACAATAACCACTTTGGGCCTTATACACATGAGCCATGACACCATAACCAATTTTGGCCTTATACACATGAGCCATGACACCATAACCACTTTGGGCCTTATACACATGAGCCATGACACCTTAACCACTTTGGGCCTTATACACATGAGCCATGACACCATAACCAATTTGGGCCTTATACACATGAGCCATGTTACATATTATAACCTTTATCACATGACAGTTTGTTTTGCTGTTGGATTTTTTTCCTCCCCCTCCCGCCTCATATTGATTTAAAGTTCGCGTGAACCAATTAACACACTTGTTCACATCACGCGATCATGGCGAAATCAATGAGTACTTTCCTTTGACCATTAATTTTGATTTATTTTCGCAAGGCTCTATACCAGCGGTTCTTAACCTGTGGATCGCGACCCCTTTGGGTTTCGAGCGGCCCCTTCTCAGGGGTCGCCTAAGACCATCGGAAAACACATGCTCTACAGTTATAATGTAGCAACGAAAATAATTTTGTGGCTGGGGGTCGCCACAACACGAGGAGCTGTATTAAAGGGTCGCGGCATTAGGGTATGTTGAGAGCCACTGCTCTATACAGAACAACAAAAATTCCTTCAAGACTACAAGTAAATCCTTATATCTAATCAGAACGGCCCATGAAGTAAAAAAAAAAATGTTCCGGATGTGACGTCAACGCCCCTCTAAAAAGTTAATTAAATTTTTTTTTTCTTCTAAAACCGAAAGAGAATCTCCGGCTTCCACTAATAGCTCCACCAAGTACACGATTTCTACTCAAACCGTTGGTAAAAGTTCCGACGTCATGCCTGCGACTCGTGAGCTTGGCGCTTCTTTCGTTTATTATCGTATTACACGTGAAGAGTTTGTTTGAATCGATAGAGTAGGGCCTAAGCCGGTGCTTTTTCAAATTGTGTGTCGCTATATAATAGTGGTGGGTCGCGCGAAAATAATCCATCCGCCAACACTCACGTGTTTTTTTTTATACATCAAAGGAGTCGATCAGACAAAATATGGATCATGGAAGGTTATGATGAACCACATGGGTTCACAAACTACGGCCCGTGGGCCAAATCCGGCCCGCCAAGGGTCCTTGGGACCCGACCCGACTGCAACCGTAGGGGTCGCCCGGGTAGTAAAGTTCTTGAAAATGCCTTCAACGGTGCTGCAGCCAGGCAGCTCAAGGCGAGTTGTATATTTACAAGAGGACAACAAATCTGCACTCTGCGGCCCTAACCCACGGGAGAGGCCCTACATTGGGGCTCCTTAGTTTTATGCTTTCAGAAAGAACAAAACAACAATGAAGTACCAGAGCTCAGAAATGCAGAAGGGAAGTGGCCATCTTGCCATCGACACCCAACAGTTGTAACATACACACGCCCAAAAGTTTCTATTTGCGTATTCAAGGAAAGGGGAAACTAATCCGAGATATGCAAATGGGAACCCGTTTAAAATAAAAATGGACTTCATTGGATAAGTGAAGGAGCGGAGAATTCATGCCATCTCCCTACACTACTCAAAACCCGATGGCGTAAAACAAAACTATCAGCAGTTGCATTCCCAAACAAAAGATGTGTGGATTAACTGGGGATTTTTCTAAAGCGGATTTTAAATAAGATTTTGAGTAGTGTCATCTACATGAAAAGAACCGTATCCGGAAATTTGTTTGAAAGAAATTTCGTCGACGGAAAATTGATTGACGGAAGTTTGATCGAACGGAAGTTTAATCGAATTTTATTTTCAGTTCACACGTCAAAATTTTGCGTCGAACATGACATTGGCCATCTCTGTGTCCAGAAGCTGACCCATATTTCCCATTGAAACACCGATAAGTGTATGTTGATTAAACTTGTTTTTCATTTTAAATATGTGTTGTTTTTTTAATTACATTTTTTAATACCTACAAATTAGTACAAGTTAGTACAAATAAGATGTGTGCATGGGAATTCGTTCATTAAATAAATAAATTCAAAACAAGTATAGTTCGGCCCCAAAAGTTTATAAAAATTATCAGGACCCCTGATTTATCCCTTCTTTCTCCCATAAAAGGCTATAATAAAGTGTGGTTTTTGTTTGGTGTTTTTTTTTTTCGCTTGTTTTTTTTTTTTTTTTTTGCATTGCAATAAGACGAATCCTCAGATGTCGATTGTTGAACAATTTGTTTAAGACAATTACAGGATTATATTTATATATACGATTTTTTCGTAAGTGCTGAATCACAGTTTTTAAACTCTTGCACACATTTTGCTAATATTAGTCATAAAAAAAAGAATCATACAAATCTTGGAGAATGCATGCTACGTACAAACAGATCATGTATTAAGAATGCACGTGAAAGGTTCTCACGAGATACGGTGTGTCACCAGGCCTTTTGGTATGAACTGTTATAATAATCTGTACGTTTTAAATGGGTTAGTCTGTCCACTCCAGCCCCCTCACTTTTGCGGTACACTTATGAAACCGAATTACCGCGTCGCTAAAGAATGTGCTTCTAAAACTGGGGGTTGGCAGCATCATCATCAAAGGCTCTCCAGGCATCCCGGTCTTGGGCAAGAGTTTCCAGCTGTCCCCAGTTGTGCCCACTCTTTTTGGTGTCTGCCTCCAGCTCCCTTCTCCAAGTCATTTTGGGTCGACCTCTTTTTCTCTTGCCCTGGGGGTTCCAAGTGAGGGCTAGTCTGGTGATTTTCTGAGGTTGTGACCAATCCATCTCCATCTGCACTGGCAAACTTACTCTCCCACTGGTTCTTGTTGTGTGAGCCGCCAGAGATCCTCGTTGGTGATGACGTTGGGCCAGCGGATTACTTGCGTAAATTACTTCAAGTGGTGTAAAAAAAAAAAGAGAAAAAACTTTGGGGTTTGGGGGGGGGGGGGGAAATGAGGGGTCAACAGACGTTAATACAATAATTTTTAAGCGCGTTCCTTGTTAAGACTTTTCTTTAAAACTTGCAACACTGCATCTGGCCTCCTCTGTAAGAGAAAAGGAAATCACGTGATTTGGTCAGGAGCGCCCCCCCCCCCCTTGCAGCTTACATAACCCCAGCGTCTTGTAGTCATCACATTTTTTCCTAGTCGCTTATTTGTTTTCATCTCGTGCTCAAAGATGTCAAGAGTTGAAAAAGGCGTTCCACGCGAGCAGGCAGTAAAAAAAAAGATGCTTGCCTTTAGCAACACCCTACCTTTGCGAACAAGGGTACTCCATACTCCACATTCCACACGTCATAATCCACACTTCATACTCTACACTCCATATTCCACACTCCATACTCCACACGTCATACTCCATACTCCACACGTCATACTCCATACTCCACACGTCATACTCCACACTTCATACTCCACATTCCATATTCCACACCCCATATTCCACATTCCATACTCCACACGTCATACTCCATACTCCACACGTCATACTCCACACTTCATACTCCACATTCCATACTCCACACTCCATACTCCACACTCCATACTCCACACTCCACGGTAAAGAACATGAAAACAAAGCTGAAAAATCGATTCAACCCCTAAGAAAATATCAAAATTTCTCCGACACACACACACACACAAAGTGTCGAGGTTATTTTATTTTAAAAATTAAACATAAGTTCTCCATAATCTGAATTTATAAAAAAAAATTAAATAAAGAAATCCTTTAGTTACATAATGATGATTTTTAGTAATTTATTTAGTTGCATTTCTTTTTACACTTTTTAAAAATAGATTTATTATTTATATTGGCATGCTCCATGTATATTTAATAAACCACTTTAAATTTAAATAGTCAATTTAAACCATTGGGGTGTGTGTGTGGGGGGATTACGTCGGGCGTTAAAAAATATTTAGGTGAAATAGCTAAACAAAAAAAAGTTAAGCCCGGGTCTAAAATCTAAAAAGTGTGTCGCCAACATCAGAAGTTTGTCACCGGCATCAAAAGTGTGTCGCCAACATCAAACGCGTGTCACCGGCATCAAAATTGTGTCCTCAACTTCAAAAGTATGCCATCGACATAAAAAATGTGTCATCAACATCAAATGTGTGTCATCACCATCAAAAGTATGTCAACCAGCATCAAATGTGTGTCATCAACATCAAAAGTGTGTCATCGACATCAAATGTGTGTCACCGGCATCAAAAGTATGTATTATCAACATCAAAAGCGTATCATCAAATATGTGTCATCGACATCAAAAGTGTGTCATCGACATCAAAAGTGTGTCATCGACATCAAAAGTGTGTCATCGACATCAAAAGTGTGTCATCGACATCAAAAGTGTGTCATCGGCATCAAAAGTGTGTCATCGGCATCAAAAGTGTGTCACCTCCATCAAAAAGTATTGCCTTAAGCTTTCGATTAAGCGACAGCTTTTTACTCTACGCGTTGTGTTTTAGCTATCGCCTTATTATAAACGGAACGGACTGAGTCCAGACAATCAGGTAGCACGCGCCTTTTTAGTTTCGTTGTTTTGTTGGTTTGTCTAACCGCTGGCCAATTTATCTATGACACGACATCAATCGTGTTTTCACCAAGTCGCATTTGTCGGGTTTGTTTTTTTCCGGCTGTCTCGGCTGATTGGTGGGGGTGTTCCTACTTGTTTTCATGCGACTGGAGATTCGAAGGATGGGTAGTTAGTATAAGAGTACTTCTGTACTTTGGTAAGGATCGATCGCGTTATCGACGTGAAATTGGTGCCGGTACCCATGTTGATACAATTGTTATGTTGGAAATATTATTTTAACTGTAGGTATTATTTTTTTTTATTAAGCTGACAGTATGTGTGTCTGGTAGGCTAATGAACAGTATGTGTGTCTGATAGGCTAATGAACAGTATGTGTGTCTGGTGGGCTAATGAACAGTATGTGTGTCTGGTAGGCTAATGAACAGTATGTGTGTCTGGTAGGCTAATGAACAGTATGTGTGTCTGGTGGGCTAATGAACAGTATGTGTGTCTGGTAGGCTAATGAACAGTATGTGTGTCTGGTGGGCTAATGAACAGTGTGTGTGTCTGGTATAAGATTAATGAACAGTATGTGTGTCTGGTGAGCTAATGAACAGTGTGTGTGTCTGGTATAAGATTAATGAACAGTATGTGTGTCTGGTAGTCTAATGAAGTATGTGTGTCTGGTAGGCTAATGAACAGTACGTGTGTCTGGTATAAGATTAATGAACAGTATGTGTGTCTGGTGGGCTAATGAACAGTGTGTGTGTCTGGTATAAGATTAATGAACAGTATGTGTGTCTGGTGGGCTAATGAACAGTGTGTGTGTCTGGTATAAGATTAATGAACAGTATGTGTGTCTGGTAGGCTAATGAAGTATGTGTGTCTGGTAGGCTAATGAACAGTACGTGTGTCTGGTATAAGATTAATGAACAGTAGGTGTGTCTGGTAGGCTAATGTTGAAATATGTAATAATGGTGTAAAAACAAGCGTTATCTCTCCCTGTTGTCCCCCGCCCCTCTCTCTCCCACCCCCTCTTTCTCTCTCCTTCCCGCAGTCTCTTATTTCTAGCCCCTACTATCTCTCTCCTCTCTCTCTCTCTCTCTATATATATATATATATTGCGTTCTCTCTCAAACACTCACTATCTCTGTCACTCTCTCTGTCACTCTCTCTGTCACTCACTCTCTCTCCCCTAAATGTTGCTGATCACTGAAGTTCATTATGTGTTCCAGTTGACCAGTGGTCGGCGAATCGAGGCTCGTGAGCCGCATGCGGCTCTTTAGCGACCAGAGTGCGGCTCGGCCAGTCTGCCACAAATCGATTTTGACTCCGAAAAAACATAGTTCTTGGCAGGCTCCTGCATTCTCTTCTTTCTAACCCCCACTAACTGTTACCGCTCTCTCTCTCTCTCTCTGTGTGTGTGTGTGTCTCGTTCCCCCTCTCTCTCTCTCTCTCTGTGTGTGTCTCGTTCCCTCTCTCTCTCCCTATATATATATCTAGCTAAGTTAATCGCTCTCTCTCGCACCCACTCACCCTCTCTCCACTGAATGTTTCTGATCACTTAAGTTAAATATTAATTCCTTGTACTGCCATCTAACATTTTCTGAGCGTCGTTATTTGTAAGTCATAAAAATATGTAAGTCACATTTTATCAGTCCTTTATACAAATTTGTAAGCCATTTTCTCGTTCTTCGAGGCATTGCAAGTACTCCAAACAAAAGCAAATTCACCATCTCAACGTACTGTGAAATGGAGCACCAAAACGGCTTTCCATTCTCTAAGGGAGGCTGTCGCCATCTTTGTACATTGTTTGAATTGCTTCCTGTTATTATTTTGGTGGCGTTAATAGTAATAGATGCAGATAATTATCTAAGTCCATCTAATCTAATATATCTTAGCTCATATCGGTTATGATACCTCATAAGGGCGTGTTATGTAAAAAAAATTTTTTTTACATGCCTTGAATAAAGTGACGTCATGGCGATTGTTCCCCCTTCGTCGCTGAGCGGAAGTGTCGTCGATTGGTTGGCGATAAATTGAATGACACGAGACACGCGCGTTATGTGAGCCGCCTGCAGGAAATGGTCACGGCGTCCAATTACTTAACGGTAGTGTCGACTTAATTCACGTCATGTTGCAGACCGGGACAGATTTTCAGTCCAAAGTCTGGGACTAGTGCCAGGATAAAAATAATGTTTTTTTTCTCTAGCAATTTGAATTATATTTATCGTTACTTTATGACCCCCCCCCCTTTTTCCCCTCCCATTATGTGTGGACATTTTCAATAACAAGTGTACATAATTATGCAAACGTTTCGTTGAAAAAAAAAATTAAGTGGAATTTGCTATTTAGCATATTATAATAGTTTGAGAGAGGTCCATAAAATGTTGGCGACCAACGCCTTTATTTATAAATCCTGGTGTACAATGAAAACCTAAAGAAAATCTATTTGTAATTTTAGTGCATTTCTTTATTTCTATTTTAAACGCTCCGGTTTATGAAGATGTAATAAATCTTATATTTTGTTTAAAGTAAAACTAATTTCAAAATGCGATAATTACCGAACGCGCCGACGGCGCCGAACTTCAATGGTTACCGAACCGATCCCGAGCTTAAGTTGTTACCGATCCCGAACTTAAGTTGCTACCGAACCCGAACTTAAGTTGTTACCAAATTCGGGCTTAAGTTGTTACCGAACCCAAACTTAAGTTGTTACCAAACCCAAACTTAAGTTGTCATCGAACCCAAACTTAAACAGTTACCGAGCATGAACTTAAGTTGTTACCTAACCCGAGCTTCTAAAGATGGTTCAGTTCCCATCTCTTATTTATGATGTGCCTGTCGACACACGTCCTTTGGTGACGGGCCGATTCCTTTGTTGCGATCAGCTGAGAGAGATGCAGTTCAAGAAGTCGTCCGTTTGAAATACGATGTCGCGGTTGGACATCTTAGTTTCCCGTCTAGATAATATGTATATATATATACTTACCTGCCCGATGATATCAAAACATTATGCACCATGCCATGCATTTAATTTATACGGCTCAGCAATCGTGCGAGAAAACCGTATTTAAATCCGGAATCAGAAGTTTGAGAACCATTGCTGCATTCCTAAACGCTTGAAAATCGTTGATTTGTGAATCTTTGAAGAGAGCAAATGTGTCTCTATTGTGTTTTTCAGTTATCGTCTCATCTCATCTGATCAACGCATACACGGGCTAATGGCTATCGGAAATATCCTCTTGATTATTGGGGATTTCCTGTCTAAACAAACCATTTTATTTGAAATTTAAGAAATCAATTCGCGTGCCAAACGCGATTCAAAATGAAACAGCCCCTAAAAACAATAATTTTTTTGTATAAATACTTTATAAAATGTAATATTGAGTAATTTGGGGGGGGGGGGGGAATTTAACAAAGCATGTATTTTGATGCATACCAGTAACACACTTTATAAGAATCCCAAATAGTGCTCCCCCACCACCTCCAAGGCTCGCAAACGCGCATTTTTTTCACGCCCGTGAACTATATTAATGTTCTAATTCCCACCCGCTTTGAAACAGCAGATTTATTTCGCCACGAATTTTAGAAAAACTGAAGAACATATTACGAACTACTTGAGATTTTTTTTGTTCAAGAATCTCATTTAGCTCACTTATATAGGGAATTTCATTTTGCGCAGTTATCGGGAATTTTATCTACCGCAGTTATCGGGAATTTGATTTTATCCAAACAAGTGAAACTGATTTTTTGGGGAATGGGGCTGAAAATTTGATAGAATGCTTTGTCATCGGCAACGAGTCGAAGTGCCAAGTTTCACCTCGATATGTTGACGGGAAGTGGGTCAATTAGCCGTCCGGTTATTTTGCCATACAGCCAGCCACAAGTAAAAGCGAGGTTAATGTAAAGGATTTAAAAATAATTAAAAAGCGTTAACTATGAATAAAATGTATAGCTCTTCTCTTATGTATATTTTGCATCTGCCCCCTTTTCACAACCTGCTCCCCCCCCCCCTACTCACCATATCTTTAAGCCAACATCCCAATACACGTCCCGTACTCTATGAGTTAGCCGGCACTCTGAAATCAAGACCGACCAACAAAACGTGGACTAGCCACACAGGCACGTGAAATGACGGATATCGATCATCAATTTTCCTGCAGAAGTTTGCTGACTTTAGATATCAAACATTGTCTCTCTGAACACTTCCTGCAACACAGTGTCTCCATTCTCTCAGCATCTCTCTCTCTCCCGCGCTATCTATGGGTTTGTCTCTCTCTCTTTCTCTCTCTCTCTTTCTCTCTCACTATTTCTCTCTCTCTCTCTCTCCCTGTGTATCTCTGTCTATGTCTCTCTCTGTCTTTGTCTCTCTATGTCTTTGTCTCTCTCTGTCTTTGTCTCTCTATGTCTTTGTCTCTCTCTCTCTGTGTCTCTCTCTCTCTGTGTCTCTCTATGTGTCTCTCCCTGTGTATCTCTGTCTTTGTCTCTCTATGTCTTTGTCTCTCTATGTCTTTGTCTCTCTCTCTGTGTCTCTCTCTGTTTCTCTCCCTGTGTATCTCTGTCTATGTCTCTCTTTGTCTCTCTGTGCCTTTGTCTCTCCCTGTGTATCTCTGTCTATGTCTCTCTCTGTCTTTGTCTCTCTGTCTCTCTCTCTCTTTGTCTCTCTCCGTCTCTCTCCTTCACTCCCCTTCTCTCTGTATGTTTCTTTTTCCTTTTCTCTCCACTCTCCCTCTCTCTACCTCTACTCATGTCTCTCTCTCTCTCTCTCTCTCTATATATATATATATATATATATATATATATATATATATATATATATGTCATGTACATTGAATGGGACGCATTGTAAACTATAGCAAGTAGAAGATACTGAGGTAGGATACTTCAGATAGCCAATCATTTGGGTACAAGTCAGGCATTCACGGTAGATCTTGACTGTTGCTTTACACCCGCCACCAAATAAATCCATATTTGGAGTTTTTTCAATGAGAGAGGTATAAAATTGGTTTGGGAATGGAATACAGAGCTATTAAAAGTGATTTTTCCTAAGAACGTCAACATAGTGTTGTGATGGGCTCCTTTGGCTGTTGGTAGCGAGCTTGTTGGGGGGGGGGGGGGGGGTCGACAGAGATGAAATAACCACGAGGACTAGTTGCGTGTGTTAAACGGTTAAGTCTGAAGGGGCCACTTAAGTGAAAGATTAGTCACAACTGATTAAGATTAACTGTTGTATTTAATCAGGATTGATACGGCTCACTTAGGTGCGTATTTTATTAATTTTTTTTCCTCTGGTTGAAAATGTGGGCGAGTTCATTATAGGGGGTAGAAGGGTAGGCCACATAAAATGAAATAGGTATTTTTATCCTGTATTGCTTTTGTTAAGACATAAAAGAAGCTATCAGGAGAAATATCACATTTGTTGCATGTACTTTGTAATGGCATTTAACTTGGGGAATTTTTTCCGGGATTTGTCATAAAGTATCTTTTGATATAGTATCATGTATATCATGTATAGTATCTTGTGATATAGTATCTTGTCATATACTATCTTGTCGTATAGTATCTTGTCATTAAGTATCTTTTCGTATAGTATCTTGTCATATAGTATCTTGTCATATAGTATCTTGTCGTATAGTATCTTGTCATATAGTATCTTGTCACATAGTATCTTGTCATATAGTATCTTGTGATATAGTATCTTGTCGTATAGTATCTTGTCATATAGTATCTTGTCATATAGTATCTTGTCGTATAGTATCTTGTCATTAAGTATCTTATTGTATAGTATCTTGTCATATAGTATCTTGTTGTATAATATCTTGTCATATAGTATCTTGTCGTATAGTCACATAGTATCTTGTCATATAGTATCTTGTGATATAGTATCTTGTCGTATAGTATCTTGTCATATAGTATCTTGTCATATAGTATCTTGTCGTATAGTATCTTGCAATTAAGTATCTTATCATATAGTATCTTGTCATATAGTATCTTGTCGTATAATATCTTGTCATATAGTATCTTGTCATATAGTATCTTGTCGTATAGTATCTTGTCATATACTATCTTGTCGTATAGTATCTTGTCATAAAGTATCTTGTCGTATAGTATCTTGTCTTATAGTATCTTGTCATATAGTATCTTGTCATTAAGTATCTTGTCGTATAGTATCTTATCATTAAGTATCTTGTCGTATAGTATCTTGTCGTATAGTATCTTGTCATATAGTATCTTGTCATATAGTATCTTGTCATATAGTATCTTGTCGTATAGTATCTTGTCATATAGTATCTTGTCATATAGTATCTTGTCATTAAGTATCTTGTCATATAGTATCTTGTCATATAGTATCTTGTTGTATAGTATCTTGTCATATAGTATCTTGTCATTAAGTATCTTGTCGTATAGTATCTTGTTGTATAGTATCTTGTCGTATAGTATCTTGTCATATAGTATCTGGTCATATAGTATCTTGTCATTAAGTATCTTGTTGTATAGTATCTTGTCATTAAGTATCTTGTCATATAGTATCTTGTCGTATAGTATCTTTTTGTATAGTATCTTGTCGTATAGTATCGTGTCGTATAGTATCTTGTCGTATAGTATCTTGTCGTATAGTATCTTGTCATTAAGTATCTTGTCGTATAGTATCTGATCTTCTTAGTTTGCTTATGGAGATGGAAAAAAAAATGAAGGGAGTAATAGATGGCCTTGTGTTATCAGATTTTAAAAGGTGGTGGGGCGAAAAAATAGCAGAGAAAATGTATCATGTACTCAGTGGCAGGCTATCACCGATTGAGTTACTGCATGTTAAAGTACACGGGAAGTAATACGCAGAAATGTACATTTACTTGACCAAAAGAAAGAGTTCTACGAAAGTGCCCAGGGGGCGGCACGTTTCCTTTATACGGATGGGTGGCATTTTCGGCCAACTGCGAAGTTTTATTTTCGTGGAAGGGGCGGCAAAATTCTCATCCCACTGCCTCCATGCCAAAACAGCACCCCAAAAAATAGCACCCACTATTCTTGGTCGCCCACACACTGCCCCCCCCCCCTAAATAATACATACGTCTCTCCTTATTCACAGCGCCCCTGGCTACCCCATCCGCCACGATTCTGCAGTAGAACCATATTACCACCGGTCGTACGCCGATCGATAGCCACTGGCTAATCTTCGGGTCCACTGTCCATTTTTGTCCACAATCTGTTAGCCGGGTTCAACAAATGATGGCTTCCTCTCCTTGGCTTTCGGACTCTTTTACTTGACAGCAGCACGTCGCCTCCCCCCCCCCCCCTTCTCGGGCGCTTTCTCCGAGCCATCTCCTCTCGACCCTTAAGTTGACATTAGCCACGTTTGCGTGCCCCCTCCCCTCTCTTTTCCCCCTCTCTCCTTACCCACACACCCCAATGCTCAAATTTCCATAAATACCGTAGTTCACCGGAAAAGGAAACAGGACACATTCAGTGGAAGCTTTTTATTTCCAGGAAGTTTTTTTTTTTTTTCGTGCGCCTAAAGTCAACAGCTGTAGAAATAGGATTCACACGGAAAGTACCGTAATAAACAATACGTGCCGTAATCAACCGCATAACTGCCACGCCAAGCTGAGTTGAACGATCTGCTGCGTGGGAGGTCAATATAACGAAATGACTAAAATATTGCCGACACTTGAAATGTTGTAAGTGCTTGGAATATGATTCTTCTTCTCCGGCTCTTGACATTTCTCAGTGGTATTTAAACAGGGGCTTTAAGCATTGCCATTTTTTTACGTGACATCATGATTTGTTTTTACACTAATTTCATGGTATTAAGTCCTTACCAAATATAATTTATATATATATATATGTATACAGATGTTGATACCATTGATAAATCTTTGTTTTATGATAATTAATAAACGTGAAAAAAAAATACAGCGAGCAGTGTTGAATTGTCTAGACCGTGAAAACATTGACTTATCAGTGAGTGAACTTTGGCATGCTGTTGCGTACTGTGGAGACATATCAACCAGGGTTTGCGTACTGTTAAACTTGAGGGGGGGGGCGCTGCTCTACCACCGTCCTAAATACAGTCCTTAAAAAACAAAAGTAAAGCTTGCAGTTGTTGACCTAAATAATATGACAAGGTTGCAGCTCAGGGACAGAGTTAGGGGGCTGCTCAAGTTGCAGCTCAGGGACAGAGTTAGAGGGCTGCTAAGGTTGCAGCTCAGGGACAGAGTTAGAGGGCTGCTAAGGTTGCAGCTCAGGGACAGAGTTAGAGGGCTGCTAAGGTTGCAGCTCAGGGACAGAGTTAGAGGGCTGCTCAAGTTGCAGCTCAGGGACATGGCTAGAGGGCTGATCAGGTTGCAGCTCAGGGACAGAGTTAGAGGGCTGCTAAGGTTGCAGCTCCGTGACAGAGTTAGAGGGCTGCTCAGGTTGCAGCTCAGGGACAGAGTTAGAGGGCTGCTAAGGTTGCAGCTCAGGGACAGAGTTAGAGGGCTGCTAAGGTTGCAGCTCAGGGACAGAGTTTGAGGGCTGCTAAGGTTGCAGCTCAGGGACAGAGTTAGAGGGCTGCTAAGGTTGCAGCTCAGGGACAGAGTTAAAGGGCTGCTAAGGTTGCAGCTCAGGGACAGAGTTAGAGGGCTGCTAAGGTTGCAGCTCAGGGACAGAGTTAGAGGGCTGCTAAGGTTGCAGCTCAGGGACAGAGTTAGAGGGCTGCTAAGGTTGCAGCTCCGTGACAGAGTTAGAGGGCTGCTAAGGTTGCAGCTCAGGGACAGAGTTAGAGGGCTGCTAAGGATGCAGCTCCGTGGCAGAGTTAGAGGGCTGTTCAACACTTTTGTACATGGTCGGTCCATGAAATATGTCTCTTGAAAAAAAAAAACAAAAAAACTCAGTTGACTTTTACAAGTTAAAAGCGCTTTCCGGCAATATTAAAAATGCAGTGTGAAATATCTATTGACTGTTACAATAGGTTACCGGAAATTTGATCGAAAGAAATTTCATCGACGGAAAATTGATCGACGGTAATTTGATCGAACGGAAATTTGGTCGAATCTTTTTTTCTGTTCAGACGTTAAAATGTTCGTCAAATTTCTTTTTGAAAGCACTATACTATATAGTAAAACAAAATAATGCGTTCAAAAAGAAATTTGACGCAAAATTTTAACGTATAAACTAAAAAAACGATTCGACCAAATTTCCGTTCGATCAAATTTCCGTTGATCAATTTTCCGTCGACGAAATTTCTTTCGATCAAATTTTCGGATACGGTTACAATATGGCGAATCTTTATTGGGGTATTGCACGTGAACTTAATGAGATATTAATGTTACAATGTTGTTGTTTATTTAAAGCCCCTTCATAGTTAGCGGTTTGCTGGAGCCGGTTCGGTCCGGTTCCAGCGTATCGGTTGTCAAATTTTGACTATTCTACCAGACGGGTTGTTAAAAATGTCAAAATAATAAACACAGTATTCAAAATATACAATTACATTTTGGCGGGGTTTTTTTTTCTTTTGGTTCGATAACCCGGAAGTACCGAACCTTTTGTGGCTTAATTGGCAGCACACTGCTGTTTATAGTCTTCAGTGAATGAATACATACGTTTCCCATTGCTTCCGTCATTCATTTTTAATATTTCGTTTAAAAAAAATTAGTTGGTATATTTGCCGCAGCACGGCGTGTTAATACATAAGTTTGGTAAATGCGAAGAGATAGCATCCAGGGGGCAAGGGGGCATCATGCCCCGGGCGCTACTCACAAAGGGGTGCCAAATTGTATATTTTACATATAATATTGTATGGTTTTCGAATAGAAGGGGGGCGCTAAAAAGGTATTGTGCCCCGGGCGCGAGTTAAGCTCGTACGCCACTGATAGCATCCACGTTTTTTTAACATGGCCGCCAACTTGATTGCCGTTGCCCGTAAAATTAAGAATAAAACGTTTAAAAATAATGAAAGAATTTCCTAAATGTATCCCTAAACCTAACCTGAACCCTAAAGTCACTGTGCTATCTCTTCGCATTAACCGAGGATGCTATCTCTTCGCATTAACCGAGGATGCTATCTCTTCGCATTAGCCATACGTTTTTAAAGCGAACTTATACGTTTAAAATATAATACCTCACTTTGAAACTTTCAGATTGAATCCACCGAGCTGTGATTGAAGGCTGCCTTCCGTGGACATGTAAACATGGATTCCTTTGGTGTTGGTCCAGGGTTTAACTCAACGTCAACAGAGGAAATTGGAGGCCAGGTGACGGCGAGGCCAGCGCCATTGCCAATCGTGTGTGACGGTGTGGACCACGCTGACTAATGCTTTTGTCTTCACCTCACCCGCAACCGGCCTCACCATGAAGGAAACCCAGGATGGGGACGACGACCGGGGCGTGGGCTCCCAGCAGCACCACAACCACAACAACAACTACACCAACCACAACGGCAACAACGACGGGGTCAACGGGACCCCTCAGCACCCCAGCAGGCTTCAGCGCAGCAGCACGGAGATCAGCGCGGGGACCGCCACGGTCAACAGCAGCGATGACGCCCAGCTGACCCAGCGCGTCACGCCCTACGAGAGGCTGTCACAGGACCTCAGCAACGATCAGAAGGTGATCAAAGAGATAACACTGGGGAGGAGGATCGCCTTCTACAGAATCAGAGGGGAGATCGGCACGGGGAACTTCTCTCAGGTTAAGCTAGGGATTCACGCACTGACCAAAGGTAACAAGAATATAGTAAAAGATGGTGTCTTTCAAAAGTGCTTCCCAAATAACTAAATTTTTTTTATTTCTGCCATGCGTTTTAACGATTTAAAAACTTCAAACTGAAGGCTGCATATCATTACTGGTGACAGCTGACAAGCAGCTATCTGGACCAGAGGCGTAGCTAAGGGGAGGCAGATGGAGGGACAGATGTCCATGGGCGCCAGACTAGTTACGGGCGCCAAAATGCGCTTTGATATTATTTTATTGATGAAAATAATGGGTTTGGGAGTTGAAAAAAGAAAGGGAGGCTCTTTAAGATGTATTGTCCCAGGGTGCCAAACACTCTAGCTACGCCTCTGCTCTGGACAGAATGTGTTTCATTACAGCAGTCTTCTCTAGCTACGCCTCTGATCTGGACTGAATGGGTTTCATTATAGCTGTCTTTTCTAGCTACGCCTCTGATCTGGACTGAATGTGTTTCATTATAGCTGTCTTCTCTCGCTACGCATCTGATCTGGACTGAATGGGTTTCATTATAGCTGCTTTTCTTAAATGTTTGTGCAAGCATTACTTGACTTGTGCAGTTGATTTAGATTTCTAAGTTCTTTTTTTTTTTTTTAAATAACCAATCAATTTATCGGGTTTTAATAGTTTTGACATAAATATAATTATTTTCAAATGAAACCTATCAAGCAATTTATATTGTTTTCTAAAAAAAATAAAAAATTAAGCGTTTATTAAAATAAAAACAATCTGGTAAAGTAAAATATTTATGAAGGAAACAATTTATTCACTGTGTGTTTATTCCCAACCAAATGTTAGACATGTTAACCCGATAATGCTTACAATCATTTAGTTTCTATACCTGATACATTGAAAAGTCCACGCCATCCATCCACTACGTCTAAGTACTTAAGCCCACACATATTTTTTTGTTGTTGGTTTTTAAAAAAATATATATATGTACATTTTCAAGTGTTGGGTTTGGTAAGTTCCTGCGACGAATTTTGTACCACAAGAAGGAAACGGCTATTTTAAGGAAAATATAATCACGCCCAAGTTGCAAGGAATAACTACTGTAAAAGGGGGGGGGGGGTCAGAAAGAAAATGGGATCACGCCCGTGTTGGAAGGAATAACTACTGTAAGGGGGAATCAGCAAGGACTTACACGATAGTCCAGTTGTTTGATCTTTCCTCAAAGTTTCTACCTTCTTTATACTATCAAACGTATTGCAGTTTGTTTAAACATATTCTATGTGCCGAAAAGAAATGTCTGAGCTGCTTGTAAAATGCATGGACACCAAATGATATTGTTGATTTAACTTTTAGGTGAAACAGCGTTAGTCTGCTACTTCTTCTTCTTCTTCTATATATTATTGATCATTATGGCTCCTATGAATGTAGATGGGATTTGCAATGTCTCTGTGCCTGGTGTTGATGAGGATATTTCACTGGTTACAAGAGTAACTGTTTGAGGGTATCATGCACTAGGGGTTGGAAGGCCTGAGGCAATAGACGCAAATGAGTCAAGTGTTGTCGCCTCAACTGTTCCTTTTGGAAGCTTGTTCCAGTCCCTGATTGTCTTTGGTAGGAATGAGAAGTTCCTATACTGGCTTCTCGCTGGTATGAGCCGGAACTGCCTGTCACGTCCTCTTCGTTGTCTATGGGGGAGAGGGACGCGTTTCTGTTTAATGCCAGAACAGTGGACTAGCCCATTATTTATCTTGTAAATCATGGAGAGCCTGGACTGTCGTCGTCGTTCCTCCAATAGTGATCAGCCCAGTGTTTCCAGCATGCTGCCAACACTAGAGGTATTTCTGTGGCGGTTCAGGACAAAGCGTGCTGCCCGTCGCTGTACTGCCTCCAACCTGTCGATGCTCTTCTGAGTGAATGGGTCCCAGACCGAAGATGCATAATCTAAAATCTTTATTTGAAGAATGAGTACAACTTGCAATAATACATTTAAGAAACAACAACATTAAGCTGGTTTCTCAAATTATTTAAACATGGTTCAATTAAAGTAAGTTAAGAGCAAAAGCAGATTGCAATAAATGACCGACTTTGATCGCATCCAAACTTTACCAAGCTCATTAACTGGCAATCAGCTCCAATTTTAATTAATAGCCAGAGAATTGATTATTAATTGATCCAATCAAATCTAAGTAAGCTATCAATTAAAATCTAGACACACACCTAAATTTAAATACACACACACACACACACACACACACACACACACATATATATATATATATATATATATATATATTAATATGTTAAGAAATAATTTATTATAATCAAAGTACTAGATTATAGTTACTGTTAGTCGCTGTTAGGTTCAGGGCCGTCTTAACAACATAGGGGGCCCTGGGCACAGCAATGCACTGGGGCCCCTTAGCAACACAACATACCTGTGCCGCGAGAAGGGGGGCGAATGGGCACTCGCCCCATGCTCAAACAGTGGGGGGGGGGGGGGTTACAAACAGTTGCTGATTCCCACCAACTCACCAAGATGAATAAAAATGTAAAATAAAAATAAACATTCAATTAAGTTAAACTACGATGAATTCAATGTATTGATACAAAAAAAACTAAATCATTCAAAATCAATAATAGTTTTAAAACATCAGAAATAAACTATAAATAATCACAGAGTATGATAAATTATCATTATTGACAGATAGAAAGAATAAATGATTTAATATAAATCAACATAATGGCTGCGTAATTTTTAGCAGAGAGTTTTTTTATTATTTGTTTATCGTCAATGGTCTTAAGGATGTCATTTTCCATGCACATGAGTGAAAGCCAGTTCAAACGTTTTTGTCCTATTGTAATGCGAAGCTGATTTTTTATGAGCTTCAATCTTAAAAATGAACGTTTCCCTGTACAGTGGATTATCATCATGGACATGGACATGAACACTCTGAGTGCAATTTCAAAATTAGGAAATACAGATGTCAAATTATCTGTAATTATTTGTTCATTCAAAACAGCAGTAGTGTCACAATTTTCATCAAGAACCATGTCGTTCTTGAAATCCTTCCATTCATTTAATAGGTCATCCTTATTAAGGTCTTTGTGATACATACTAGCTAGATCTTCACACTTTTTATTTAGCTCATCGGAATCAATTGTTTTTAATTTTGTAAATTTTCAATCCGAAAATAAGCTTGTTTACATTGTACCAGGCCAGAGTTCAGGGAGTCCAAAATATGGAGAAAAGTTTTCATCTTGAACTTTTCACTTTTATCACATTTAGATAGATCTGTCACTTCTTCTGGTCCATCATATCTACTTAGACGGACACTTCGATTTCGTTTCATATACTCCAATTCTGGACACATAGATAGATCTGTCACTTCTTCTGGTCCATCATATCTACTTAGACGGACACTTCGATTTCGTTTCATATACTCCAATTCTGGACACATAGATAGATCTGTCACTTCTTCTGGTCCATCATATCTACTTAGACGGACACTTCGATTTCGTTTCATACACTCCAATTCTGGACACATTCTTTTGGCCTTACGTTAATGGTTACTAAACGTTTCTCTAATTTCTTGAAGATATTAGTTCAGAGACTCAAGAAGTTTTATGGCTACTACATGTATGTCAGCATATTTTGACTGCATGACGTCATTTGTTTTGTTAACTCTATGTCGTTTCAAAAAATTGTCAGAAAGATCGTTTCCAGGTTGTACATTATCTTGCTTAGTCCTTCTGCCTCACGCCTCGTACTCACTTCCTGATCAGTGTCAGCTTAGTCCTTCTTCCTTACGCCTCGTACTCACTTCCTGATCAGTGTCAGCTTAGTCCTTCTGCCTCACGCATCGTACACACTTCCTGATCAGTGTCAGCTTAGTCCTCCTGCCTCACGCCTCGTACTCACTTCCTGATCAGTTTCAGCTTAGTCCTCTGCCTTACGCTTCGTATTCACTTCCTGATCAGTGTCAGCTAAGTCTTTCTGCCTCACGCCTCGTACCCACTTCCTGATCAGTGTCAGCTGAAGTAGAATCCAGCGCATCTTGAATTTTTTTGAAACCTTCATGCAGAGTATGGACGGCATCAAAATTTGCTGACCATATTATGTCAGACAGACGCTTTACGACAACGAGAGATTTTCTTAAAAGGAAGATACCAGAAAATTCAATCGATGTGTAGAAACTGAGAAAAAGGTATATAGGCGCTGAACAAAGTCAAAGAATTGTCCAACTTGTAGACAACACTGCTGCTTTTAAGCCCACTAAGTGCAGGCTGTGTCCAGCATGAGGGTACACTCTGCCTCAGTTTGGAAGGTTGCAGTCATGATTCTGACGCAATGCTGGCCCACTGCGAATCCAGCACTAAACTGTGCAAGTTTTCTTACTATTCCATAGCCTATGATCCTTTTCGTAAATCACACTCTCGTTTTCCGACACAGCTTTGTGTGTTTCATCTTTTGCAATTTGCAAGGGAGGAATAGTTAATGGTATGCCTGGAACTGGATTGCTGGATACAATAGTGGATGTAAATGACGCTACTGTATTTTGAGGAGCAGAACTAGTAACTTCTATTGCACTTGGATTCAACCAAGATGTTAATTTTGCAAGTTTAACCTTTTTCCTTGTCACCTCTGCAGCTCTTAGTCTCTTCTGTGCTCCACTCCTAAAACTACGTTTAATTTCCCCTTAAAGGTTTATACGCCTAGAAGCATATACATTTGTTATACATATTTTTATTACAATAGTGGCGATCCGTTCAAAAGATAATTTTAAAATATTAATGACCGTAATTATTTTTAATAAAGTATTTGTCTGCCCTTTCTAACTCACAAGTGCCCCTCTATAAAAACGATCATTGGGACATGATTGAGATGGTGCAATTAATCAAATCGATCTATGTGTTTGAACTATACTGTGTAATGTAAGATGAACATGACTTTCAGATTTTAACAGAGACTGCATATGATTATTATACCTAAACACCTATATATTTCTGCCTTCAGCTCAGATGATATACGGTGACTTTGGGGTTCTATTTATCTTCTAAATATGTTTTTCAGACACAGAAAACAATATACTTTTCAGTCTAGAAATAATAAATTTATTTGTTTGTTATATTAATAGAAAATTTACTTTTAAAAGAATTATTCATTGGTGACCTACAATATATATAATGCTAATTAACTTCAGTCGTACTTTAACTGGTGCTAGAATATACTTTTCTTCACTTACTTCACTTCTGAGCAGTGGCGTAGCTAGGGTTATTACCGCCCGGGGCCAACATCTTTGTCTCACATTATTGTAAACATAAATTCTTACCTTACTTTTATTTGCATTCATATTAGGGCAATGTGAAACTTGTTGTCGAGAGTTATTCATCTTTAAAGGTTTTAAAACTGTCCAACTTTGATTCGCATTTATAATATTTTTGGAACGTGCTGATATTTAGCGTGGGTTAAAATTAGGAAATTGGGAATTTTAAATCCAATTAAATTGTCAAAATCTTTCAATATTCATTAAAAAAATATGTAAAGCATGATGCCTCTATAAGAGTGAGTCCTCTAGAAACGTGGGGCCCCTGCAAGCGCGGGGCCCTGGGCCAGTTCCCACTGGGCCCATGCCTTAAGACGGCACTGATTAGGTTAAGGAGATTAGAATAGACAGAGAAATGCAATATATATATATATATATATATATATTTATTGATTGCGTATGAATAATTACTTTTTACCTCTCCTTGATTTAGGCACCCCCTCCCCCCCTCCCCCCGTTTAGCATGACCCTGTTGTCTAATCAAATATGCAGTTCCAATTTATAATAAATGTATCGATCCCTCCCCCCCTCCATTTTTTACTACCTTCTGCCATCATCTTCTTTCAACACGGCCATCTTTGCAAAGGCTTTTGTTTAAAAAATATTAAGATATATTAAAAATTAAAGTCCCATTAGCAGTGCTAACAACAAACATACACTTATGCTGACAGAGAATCATGTGTGGCATATTCCCACGTTTAACAGGCTCTGTGTTGCGTCTCAACCAACCGGTCTCAACCGCAGCTAAGGGGCGTGTAATTGGTAGTGGCCACAAAAACTCATGACCATCTCAATAGAAGGGACCTTAGCTTGATATGATTGAAACCCATTTATAGCTATGTATATAGAAAACTGTGTAAAGTGGCTGACAGACTGAAACCAAAAACTCATGACCATCTCAATAGAAGGGACCTTAGCTTGATATGAGTGAAACCCATTTATAGCTATGTATATAGAAAACTGTGTAATGTGGCTACCAGACTGAAACTAAGTCTTTATTTACTATTAGCAAAGGATGTTATTGATTAAACACGGCATTTTGGCTCTTTATTAAACACAGCATTTTGGCTCTTTATTAAACACAGCATTTTTGGCTCTTTATTAAACACATCATTTTGGCTCTTTATTAAACACAGCATTTTCGGCTCTTTATTAAACACAGCATTTTGGCTCTTTATTAAACACAGCATTTTGGCTCTTTATTAAACACAGCATTTTGGCTCTTTATTAAAACCAAGCATATGCATTTCTCTTTTTAAAAAAATTGGCCCATGACCTGGCTCTGGACTAGATCCAAATGATCCCTCAGATTTTCCCTTTATGTTTGTGAGCCAATAAAATAAAATTCTGTGTGGATGTCTGATGTCTTTATTATTCATTTACAACATTCAAACCGGTTATACTCTACAATAATAAACACAATATTTTATTGTTAGCCTTACATACATTTTGAACTCGCTCAGATATTAATCCTGGACTTCTTTTATGCTGATAAAGACCCACTATAAAAAGAGCATACAGTCCATGGTTTAGATTACTGATTGTAAATGACAAAAGATGGCCCCTTTCAATAGGGTACATTTTATGGAAGCCTGTGACATTCAGTTTTGGATTTAAAGAGAATTATTCTACTTAGAATAATTATGAGATGCTTTTATACCCACTCAGCTCTTAGATTGGAGAATTTTTATTTTAGCATACAATTTTTAAAAAAAAACAACAGAAGATCAGACAGACACATTCATGTAATTAGTTTCCCAAAGGTATGCCTGAGGACAAGGATTTATCAATACTCCTGTCACTCAACCGTTATCATATTTGTGGTAATTATATTGGAAACAATTTCATTTTGTTTTTTGTGAGTTTTTTTTGTTTTTTTTTTGTTACAAGCAGCAGAATCTTCAGTGGCCCACAATTCACATTCATATTAATTGTTTTCATAATTAGATTTCATCCATGGTCTTCGAGGAACTTAATTTTGCCCAGGGACTGGGACACTTATTATTATTTAATGTTGGCTTCTATAACTCTGAAAGTGCCCTCCGCCATTTTCTTTCCTCTCTCTTTTATTTTAAATTTGGATCAAATTATATTTCTTCTTTAGAAAAATACAAACCATTAATTAATCAAAATAAACGAAACAATATTTTTTTTAATATTAAGTTACTACTCATCTTAGAACAGGTTTTTTGAAATATAACAATTTCTTTCATTCTTTCCAATTAAACCGAGCAGGCTCATTATTTACAATTTTTATCAGCTGGCTAGGTGCTGTTCATAATTGTAGGAAAAACAGTTGCTAATTTTTTTAGTTTTATTTAAATTCTGAATGTTTTTTTCCATTGCTACAAACTTTAAAAAAAAAAAAAAATCTTTATCTTTAAAATATCCTTGTGACATGGAGTAAAAATATTTAAAAGTTCTTCAAGATAAGAGGTAATTAATTTAATTAAAAGAAAACACTATGTTCCTTTGACCTATAAAAATAAATTGTACGGTGCAATGGTTTCATGCGCAGATATTGCTGATATGTTTGACCTTTTATTGCAGTTTGCTTTATATAATATATTGTTATATGTTCATATACTAAAACAGTAACTGTAAACCTTTGCCTCCACCCGCAGAAAAAGTTGCAATAAAAATATTAGACAAAACTAAATTGGATCAAAAGACCCAGCGACTTTTGTCTCGAGAAATAACATCCATGGAGCGGCTTCACCATCCAAATATCATACGACTGTATGAGGTTGTTGAAACTCTTGCCAAGCTTCACATCATCATGGAATTTGCTGGCGGGGGAGAACTCTTCACAAAGATCTCCAATGAAGGGAGGTTACCGGAGGCTGATGCCAAGTGTATATTTGCCCAGCTAGTGGCTGCAGTAGAGCACATGGTAAATTTGTACATTTATTTAACATTAATATGAACATGCTAATTAACAAGTACATCTATTGGGTTTTTCGCATAATATATTATCCGAAGACAATTTTGGGCTGGATCAGCATTAAACTCAACAAGTATTTTTAAAATGTATATTAAGACACCCGAAATGGCTAAAATGAGAAACTTTTACATGCATTCAGTTATGTTTTTTGATGAAGTAATTAGTTGCTTAAATATATTAAATGTAATATAATTCTACTGCAATTCTTTTTTTAAATTTTGTTTCCTCATTTTCTTCTTCATCAAAAAAGAAAATAATAAAATATTTGGGTGTTGTTTTGGAGAAATTTAAAATCAATGTTTGAATATTTTTTTTAATGTCAAAAGTCCTTATATGTAGACAGCAACATTAAAATATAAGCTTTGTAAGAATAAGTAACTTCATTAATTATTAATTTTTTCTTTCATTGATTTTTATATATTTCAGCATGACAACAACATTATCCACAGAGATTTAAAAGCTGAAAATGTATTCTATGCCAACTCCAGATGGATTAAAGTTGGAGACTTTGGCTTTAGCACCATTTCTCGCACAAGTGAAACACTGAACACATTTTGTGGTTCTCCCCCTTACGCTGCGCCAGAGCTTTTCAAAGATGAGCATTACTATGGTGTCTTTGTGGATATCTGGGCGTTAGGCATTCTTCTCTATTTCATCGTCACCGGGCTCATGCCATTCAGGGCGGAAACTGTGGCCAAGTTGAAAAAGTGTATTCTTGATGGAAGCTACAGTGTCCCCTCTTACGTCTCAGACAGATGTGTCTTCTTGGTGCGAAGTATATTAAAGCATATTCCACAGGATCGGTTCACGATTGCTGAGATAAAACGTAGTGAGTGGCTGGAGAATCAGGAATTCCCTGGTCCTCTTGAACCTTACAACCTCAACCCCAGCCTGGACATCTCCATGATAAACGAAGAGGAGCGTGAAGCTCGGATAATTCTCAACAATTTGGGAATACGAGAAGATCACTTGAAACAAGCCAGTATTAGAGACTCACG
Organism: Omphiscola glabra; assembly: GCA_964017045.1. Lineage (NCBI taxonomy): Eukaryota > Metazoa > Mollusca > Gastropoda > Lymnaeidae > Omphiscola > Omphiscola glabra. Next base: position 39,294,216 of record OZ024796.1, read on the forward strand.
TAGCAGTATCACAGGAACCTATCGCATTGTGCTGCACCGTGTCCAGAAGAAAAATTCTGGATTGCTGGAGACCACGGTTGATCCGGTGATTGATAAGCGGGAGTCCAGTTCAAACTCTGTCATCGAGAAAAGGAGAACAAAACGGTTCACCCAATCGAACAACACTCGTTCTGTCGGCAGTAAGCCCCAGTCCCGCACATGTCATATTCTGTGATAAAATACAGTTTGCCCCATTTTAATGTTTTTACTCTGTTAAGTTGTTGATCACTCATTCCAGTAAAACTGAGATAGCTCTTGCATAGACTAATATTCACTCCTTCAATTATTGTTGACGTGGATGTGTGTTCACTAAATGATTGGTATGATTTCTAAAAAAAAAAAAACTTTGTTACAGATATTAAACTCTAAAATATTGTTACACCAATGCGTCATAAGAATTTGATTATCTATTGTTGCATGTAAATTAAAAACATTCAGTAATATTGTACTTTTTGGTGCTAAATGTACATGGTGTAGCAATGAACAAGAAGAAGTTTGAGCTTGTCTATTCATCTGTTTATTTCATTTATATCCTTAGTGGACATTAAGTAAAATATTTAAAGAAAATTACAACACTTATTGAAAAAAATAATTAGTGAAATGAAAATTGTGTGAATTCAAAATAATAATAATAAAAATGTAATTTTAAAGCTTTCTTAATATAAACTTTCAATTTGTCCCCTCCCCCCTCCAACGAAAGTAACCCAGGAGTAATACTGAGCTATGTAGACATCAAATTATAAAATAATATTCATGACAAGTTACATTTTTTTGTGATAAAATTATTTTTTATGTGCAAGTTAAAATGTATTATGTTTAAACAAATTGAATTGAAACTGTATCTGTGACTGTTGTCCTGACATCTATCTGTGATTAAAATAAATTCTTCATCAGTGCTGGTCGCTGGCTATCAATTTATTTACTCTGAAGGATTTAGTTAATAATGGATAAATTTTGTGTTTTTAAAAAAAAACATATATGTACAAACTGTATACTTGGCAGACATATATGCATTACGGTGACTTTATTTAATGTTAAATAAATATTTTTTAAAAATTCTATTGGTGGAAAAAATGCAACATTTATTATATATTTAGAGTAGTATGCATGAGCCCATGCCATACTATTTGTTTTGAATTTTTAATTCAAACAATTCAGGAATTCCCAAAGTGAGGAAAAGTGATGCCCTAAAATCTGTCATCAAATAAATTTCATATGAATTTGTACAAACTGAAAGTTGTGAATACTAGATTCATCTACTAATAACTTTAGTAAAGTCAAGTCCCTAGTGTATATATATCTTTAAATTGAAATAAAAATAAGGCATTTTTAAACAGAAAATCAATGACAAAGTATCAAATAGTATGTTTAAATGTATTTTCTTTCAATTTATATTTATTAAAACCTTTCCTCGGATGCCCTGTGCACATGCATATATGAGATGTGATATGACTGGAGAATTACTAGAACTTCCTTGCCGAGTTCATTCTTTTTCCTTGAACTAAAAATTAATGTTTGCATCCTCTATATTTATTTAAAGCACAAACTTGTAAATGTGTCAATTTTATTCATACTCCTCCTTTGTTCAAATGGTCTTTAAGTATTAATTTATAAATAATTTTGACATTAGTTGTTTTTGTTTTTTTAATGCATTACTGTAATGATAATAGATGGATTTTTTAAAATAACAACAATAAAATGTATTGTTAATTTGTAATTAGGAAGAAGAAAGGTGGTTTATTATTTTATTTACAAGCCATTATTTTACTGACATTCTTTTTAACTTTTTAAACCTACTTTATATGCTGGGGAAAAAAAATGTATGAGCTGCTTGTAAAATGCATGGACACCAACTGATATTTGTCTAATATTTGGCTGCACTAATGCAACACTAGAGTGGTTAAGAAATGCAGAATAGATCTGGTTTGATTTCTGCTTGATCAAGCCATGCAGCCACAATGGAAAATGTACAACTTAAACATGTCATGATCACATTCTACACTGTACCTTTGCAGGAATTTATTTATTTTGTTAAAGCAATGTTTTATCATTCATTTTAAGTCTTCCTTGATGTCATTTTTAGTTATGAAAGTTTCAGTAAGTATCCTCATTATTAATTTTGGTATTTAAAACTTTCTTTTCGTTGTTTAACGATACCATGAAATTATATGGGAATAATTAAAGTGTTGAAGTAATGTCCTTGATTATAGGGTGGAACATCAATAATTAATCAGTTAATAAAATTATAAAGTAAAATGAGAAGAGATATTTATATATTTGATCATAAGCCAAAGAAATTTTTCTAGGATTAACATTTTTTCAAACTAAACAAAAGATTGCTCATGCATTCATTTATATTCTTTTTCTTTTGGTATTGACCACTAAGGTAGAACACCCCCCAAAATTTGTTTGAAAATGGTTAAATTTGACATTTTAGTTAAGTGCATCATTGTAAGTGCATAAACTGCATGCATTTGACTACAAATGTATCTTGTAATTTAACATTTAAATGCAATAGTTTTTCATATTTTAGCATGTTCATGGACATTACCAACAGTAAATTTTGCATAGCAATCTTTTTTTTTTTTTTTTTACTGCAAATAAGAAATAAATATAATCTTATAATCTTAAACCTACAGGAAGCAATTAAAAAAAAAATCATTAGTTGAGAGATTTAAATATAAATATTTGGTTACTTGTTATCAACAAATGAAAACAAGTCAAGTAATGTTTGGGGGAGGGGGGGGGGTTTCCTCTCTTATTCTCAGATCAGCTTGAATTCATTCGTTTTATATAATCTGAATAAGTAATTAGTTTAAATCTAGTGGCTCTTTGCTCATTATAAACTTGGGAAAGAAAAAGAAAATAGTTTTTTGCAGTAATTATTAATAATCACATAGGTTCAATGGCTTGTCTTGGTAAAAAAAAAAAGATAAAAACCAAATATTGATATTAAAACAATTTCCTGATGACAAGAGGCCAAGTCATAATTCTGTTCAAATAATTGGTAGTGCATGTATGAGGTACGTCTCTTAACTACCACCTCAGTAATGGCCTCCCTGAAGCATTAATTCACTTCACCGAGCCTGTTTTTTTTGGGGGGCTCTGTCATATGAGGATCAGACGTGTCCACGGAAAGACAACATAGAAGGACTGAATAAGTTGACCACTGCTAAAAAAAAGTATTACGTCAAATTTTGATGAGATGGTGGCATATTTTAGATATTGTGCTTCATCCATAATAAAATTATTGGAATGCCTTGCTCTTCCCAGGGGAAGTTCACTTAGAAATAAAGTGAAGGGAAGTACAAAAGAAGTATAAATCATCCTGGTTAAATCCTACATATCAACCCAGAAAAGAAAAAAAAAGAATAGATCCATCAGAAAAGGCCTTTTGTACACCACAGAGGCGAGAAAAAGGAATATGTACACTCTTGAAGGAGGACAGGCGCCATCATTAAGCACATGAAATTATTGAAAGAAACAACACTTTTTTTCAAATTTTCCAGAAGCTTCATAGTCACCTAAGTTCAAAACAAGATTTTTTTTTTTAATTTAATTGCCCTGCAAGTTGCTATAGATATTGCTAAGCCTATTATGAAGGTCCTGAAGAAAAAAAAATGCATTGCACCAAAGATAAATACTTTTGTTCCTAATTTTCTATATATTATTTATTAGCGCAATTTATTGCATTTCTGCATTGCTTAATTTAAAAGATTCATTAAAAACAATATATTAAAATCCAACAATTTTGAACACTTGCGTCGAAAATGAAGGTTAAAAGTTAATGGGTTTTGAGTTATGAAAGAAGAGGCCATTTTTTGCAATTCAGTGGCCATATTGGGAACCTAATTGGCATAAAATTTCAAATTTCATCACCAGTATTAACTATTAACCCCCTAGAGTCCAGCTGTGTGGTTAAAATTAATTTTAGTTAATGATCTTCAATTTTAGGGTGTTCTGCATTTAATAATTATTCTGAAAATAAAAAGCATTTATCATTACTGGTCAAACTAAAGCAGTATTAGAAATATAAAATTGTTTGTAATCTAATTTGATGTTTGATATTAATAAATGCATGTTTTGGGCCATTTATCAACTGTTTGAGTAGATCCAAAACAACTAACAAAAGGAAAACACTTGTGTCCTGTAGTTTTGCTCACACCTTTCATTTTTACTGACTTCTTTATTACCTTAGGAATACAAAAAATTCCTTTAGCCCTCCTTCTCCCATGTCACATTCAAATTCTAAGATTAAAAAACAAAAGCATATTCATAATAAAAATCACTGATTAAAATTGCTTTTTTTTTTCTTTTCTCTTGATCTGTTTAAGTAGTTTCTAATATTAATCTACATTTGCCAGAAAATGAAAAAAACAACAATCATTTGACAAAGGAAAAAGTTTGTTAATAAATACAGTGTATAGTTTGATTTTGCAAAATGTTTATTTTTTTTAGTCCTATTGTTCTCATGAGGCTATTTTCTAGCATTTTGTTGTTGTTTTATTCTCAATCAATTATTGGCTTTTTTAAAAAAAAAAAGAAAATAAACAATTTAAGCTCCCATGTATTTCTGCACTTGTATATTCTGAGCCATATTTATTTGTCTGGAGTCAGATTTTTCAGGCTTTTCTTCAGTGAGAGGAATTTTCTTAAATTATAATTTTATTTATTGTTTCCAACAATTTCTTGAGCATGCACAGTTTTAAATTCCATCTGTGGGTGATCTTTCAGGGTGTTAGCATATAATAATCAGTCACCTAGTGGTAGCCACTCTATAACATCCTCTGAATGGTAGGTGTTGTTTGTCCTATAAAAGGAGAGAAGCAAAGTTTTTATTTAAAATTTTTTTTTAGCTATCCTAGAATGAAGTTGTTTTTTTTGGCAAACACATTATTATTTTAAACCTTTAAGTTACAATGTGTGTGTGTGTGCATTGTATGCTATTGTTTAAAAAGTTGTTTTGAAAAGGGTTGGATATTGAAGAGAACCGTTTTCATTAGTTTAATAATTTTGATTTATCTTTTCTCATTCCCCCCCCCCCTTTTCCCCCCCCCACATGATTTAAATACAAAATACTATAAGTATATCTTATAAAATTTGGCCTCTACAACAGACATCCACTTTTAAGTCAATGGCTATAAGCCTATATCTATATTATTAATAAACATATATTTTTATAACTGTACAATCCCCACTAAGTAGAATAAGGAATTTTTTTTTTTAATTTTAAGCTTCTTTCTGGGTTTTTTTTAAGAGAAGGTGACTTAATGTTCAGGGCCATCCTTTGTTTTTCCTAGTTTCTCAGATGGAAATGGTCTGAACTATTGAGAACCACTGCAAGCTCTTTAGAGCATTCCTAAAGCTGCATAAACAAAGATCAATCGAAATACTTTTTTTTTTGTATTTATAATTTATGCCTTCATGAAAGCTCATAGCCATTATGAAGATATGTAACAAATGTTGTCCTGAAATTTAGTTTTTGTCAGTCAAACAGAAGTTAAATTTTCCTGTTCTTTTTTGTTGGGGGTTCTCAGCTGCTGATACTTTATAAAGTTAGAAAATTCATTTTAAAACACATCATCTTCAAATTCGGAAATGTCCACTCATCGTGGCTGATGTGAAATCTTTCTGTTGTTTTAACTTATTTAAAAGAACAAGAACCAAGTATTGTTTTTTTCTACCATATCATATATTGATTAGCTAAAACCAATGAACATGGAATATGATTACATATGATGGGGGGGTGGGTGGGGTTCTTAAGCTAAAATGCAATCAGCAATGCAGACGGACAGCTTCACTGTGGAACAAGCATTAAGTACATTTTAGATCCACTATTTGCTAACGCCCGAGCCGACAATACCAACGAGCAAATATCCCAGTGAATAAAATATCTTAAAGATTTTTTTAGTAAAGAAGCATTACCAGGCAGTAGGTTAAATACAACCTAATCTGAGCAAGCTACTTAAATATTGGCCGTCAGAGTTTTTTCTCTCCTGGGGGCAGTGATGTAAAGAAGATTTCCTATTGATTATTTTTTTCCCCGGCTGTCTTCATTAGGACTTGTTAGCGCGCCAGGACCATGAAATTGTATTTATTTTATCATCTCATGCTCTGACCTTTCCCAGCAGCTGAGGCTTTCTATTAAATGGCAGATAAATTTGGTATGACAAAACAGTGTGAGGTTGCTTACTTTCTTAAAAAGGGATAGGTTTTTATGAAGATGAATGTTAGTGTTTTTATTTCCAAATAGTTTTTCTATTTGCAGTTAATTAAGAATTCTTATCAAAATATTTTGATTTTTAAAAAAAGCAACATTAAAGAAAAATTTAAAAAGCACAGAACTGCGATCATTTCTCAATAAAAGAAATTATTAATTTAAAAATGATGCAATAAATTAATTATTTTGTGTTACCTTAAAAAAAATTATCAAACATTTATCTGAACCTTTTTCCCTTCTAAACAGCAAGAATTTTTAAATCGCAATACATACTTATTGGACTAATCAAAATTTAATAAAGCCATCATTGTATGAAAACTAATACAGCAAATCCTATGTGAAGGTTTACTTCAATATTTTTGCTAACTAACATAAAGCTAATCCCATGGAGGAGATTATAAATCAATATATTTAAAATATCTTATATGACATGAATGTGGGGCAGATTTACTAATATTTTAATAAATTTATTCTGTTATATTGAATCTTTTTCCGTCCACAAATGCAATTTGTGAAGTAGAAAAATCTTCCTACATATTGCTTCTGGTGTACCCTAAATGTAATGTGAATTTGTCTTAACTGCTGCATGCAATATTTGAGATGATTAACACTTTGGGAGTTTAAAATAAATTATTAGAATACGTGCTGTGATAGACATTATGTATGCCACCATAGATACCATAAATCAACTTTTTTAAAAAAAAAAAAGACTTTTTTCTTGCTCACAAATCGGCTTTGAGTGTATCTTTGTTTTCACACTTGACTCTTGCTGGGTTGATCTTCTGCCTCATGCTGACCAGAAAGGTCGCATCAGAGTTGTTGACACAAGGGTTAAATCTCCGGTATTAGAAAAGGTGATTTACAAAATAAAAAAAATCACCCTTCGCTTCCAATAACCATTCTCTAGCTGAATAATTTTAGGGTGGGGAGGGGGAAGGGGTTGGTGCAGGGCATTTCGACAGAGTCTGATAAATGGATGGCAACCTGTCCAGGGTTATAAAACGCTGCAGTCTTCAAATTCTACTGTTGAGTTTTATGCCTGGGTAAATAGTTAAGTCACTTCACCAAGACTTTTGGCAGCATTTCTTGCTTTAAAATAATCTTTTTTTGTCTATAATTTACAGATTGCAATTTTCATACTAAAAATTAGAAAAGGAAAAAGTATTTAAAAAACTTTTTTTTTAAAGAAAATTTTTTTAAAGAAGAGTTTACACCACTAAACCGCACAAAAATAACTTTAAATTTATTTAAGAAAAATATTTTGGTAGATCATTACTGTTTAATAACACCAAACAGTTCTGTGAAGCTGTAATTGTTGTTCTGTGAAGCTGTAATTTTTGTTCTGTGAAGCTGTAATTGTTGTTCTGTGAAGCTGTAATTTTTGTTCTGTGAAGCTGTAATTTTTGTTCTGTGAAGCTGTAATTGTTGTTCTGTGAAGCTGTAATTTTTGTTCTGTGAAGCTGTAATTTTTGTTCTGTGAAGCTGTAATTTTTGTTCTGTGAAGCTGTAATTTTTGTTCTGTGAAGCTGTAATTGTTGTTCTGTAATATTCTTTTTAAAAATTGTTTTAATCTTCTTTTTTTAAGGAAAAAAAAAGTGGTTTTTGGGGGGGGGGGGATTTGCTTTTCTTATTAGGAACTTTGATCAAATCATATCTTAAGTTTTCATTTTGTAAATTATTATTTTTGTCTACTGAAATACACATTTTCGTAAATGTAATTATAATTATGCATAAAGATATTAAAAAGTAAACTTTATCCCAAAGATAGTTTTACTGATTTGAAGGCCAGTACATTTCAGTAAGCTTGTACAATCTGTTGAAAAATGTCAATTTCATTTTCAAAACAAGTTTTAATTCTTTGAATAATTCAGAAATCTTAGAATTATTTTAAATTAAACCTGGAAGAAATTGACCCTTTTGAATAATAAAGAAATGTTTTTCGAGAATCGCACTCAAGGATTGTGATAAATATTTTTTGTTGCTGTTTCTGTTTTATTAGATCTAGTGGGACACACTTGACAATGGCCACACTTTTTTTTTTAGATTTGATATTAGAGACGTTAGCATATTAAAGATTTTATTTATTGCTTTTACATTTTTGTTTGCTGGATCAAGTAGAGCCGGGGTAGAGCAACTATCAGCCTGCATGTGACCCACTGCGTCAAATACTGTGGCCCCCCTGGATTAATCACAAATAAACTACTTTCTTCATACAGTTTGTGATTATTTTAGTTCTTGGTATAAACAGTGTACACATATTTGGTATTTATTTTCTTTATTATGTGAAAGGACATGCAGTCTTTGAGGAGTTGACTCACTATCAAAAAGATCTATGAAGCCATTTGCGTTGGCCATCCCTGAAGTAGAGGGTATCTATATTGATAGTGGCAATAATAAATAATTCAATATTGTAACAATATAAAATAATTGGATGAGTTTTATTTAAGTATGATTTTGTGTGAAATTTGTTAGGGAACTTTCTTCAAAGTGAACCATTAAAATATGTTTCTTTGTTGGTTACTGTTAATTTGCATTGTAACTATCTGGATGGAAAGTTTCCTTGCAGTTTCAAAGAATGAGTCTGGCTGTTATTTGAAAAAAAAAAATCATTTTGAAGTGATGGATGCACTTGAGTTTATCTTAAGGCAACATTTATCATGGTTCTTTACTAATGTTAGAATGTTGTTATGAAGATTGTGATATTGTACAGCACATGTTATTTTTTTTTGGTTAGTTTTTTTTTTTTTTTTGGATGGCATTTCAATCTGTATGTCAATATATAATGAGCTTCACATTTTCTTTAATAAATATTGGTATATATGTCAATTAAAACACTCTTTGATCAGACGATGCTCGTAAAGCTTTTAAATTAATAAGTGCACATCCTCTCTTCCCCCCCCCACCCAAAAAAAAAAAAAAAAAGCAAAAACATCTTTAATATGTTTTTTAATAATATATTATTATTATTTTTATTATAAGAAGTTCCTCTTGGGTTTCGCTCCACTTGTAACAAGTAAACCGTGTGATTTAAATATAATTATCAGTGCGTAAAAATATTCCAGGGAAACAACTGGCGAATTTTCGATGTCGCCCTGGGTTATTCATTTTGTCTAGTTGTTTCCCTTGACATGGTTTATTACGATTCAATGCTCCATACTATTAGTTTCTTCTCTGCTTTATGTAAACTTAAAATATAACATACTAATAAATAAACAAGAAAAGGAAAACGACATAATTTGGTGTGACTATAATAGTCAGCACCTTCGCAGCAAAATGAAAATGCAACGGGAGTAATCGCTTCTCAAAATGAAAAGGGGGGCAAATATGGTTTCTTATGCATTATTTAATTAAAATAATAAATCATTTGAAATCAGCAGCGGCCTAGGTAGCTAAGTTAATGGCGCCGCCCGGGGTGACCCAATATTTTTGGCCCCCTCCCCCCAGCCCCCTCGTACCAAATAGCAAAAACCAACAACAACAAAAAACAAGCAGAAACCATAAAAAAAAATAATAATAATAAAATATCTGCAGTTGGGTGAAAAGGGTGTAGTTGAAAGCATGCACGATGCACCGGCACATACACAGTTAGTTAATCAATTATAACATTAAAATTTTGAATTCAAACGCTGTTAATGTAGACTTTTTAATGCAGAGATAGTTAGAAGTTTATCTTCTATTGTTTCATTTATTTCACACGTGTTCCATTGTGGAAGGTTTTTATTGGGTGTATGAATCCGTCGAGAGCACGGCGCCTATCGTGACGTCATATTCAAGTTGACATTGATGCCGTGGGAAGGGGGGATATTGCATTGGAACCTGGAAATAACGCAAACATGTGGGACTGAAGCAAAAATGGGGCTATTTGTAGGTTCGCCCAATGTTTTTTTTTTTTTTAAATCGTTCTGTTCCTGGACGAGTTAGCCCACGTTTCAGGGACAGCGTTATTTCAAGGTTTATTACTTCTAGGTTTCAAAGGATTATTTATAAAAATCGGATAATGGATAACCAACAAAAAAAAATATTAAAAGGCACTAATTTATTGATTCCAATAGGGGAATATTATATGCACCTGCACTGGTTGCACTCTCCTTAATCTAAAATATACGACGCGGGCTCAATTATTGAATCCGAACACAAACTTTGCTATAAATAGCAATATTGCAGTAGAAATAGTCGTGACGTCGACCTATCTTCGTTTTTGTTAGTATGGAAGCCAGTAACTTTGCCGATACTGTCTCTTCATTTCTCTTCAATGAAAAGCAAGTGGTGCTTTAAGTGCCAAACAATCATAGGATTGGCAGCAACATGTTATGCTTGGAATACAACAACCTTAAATGCTGAATCAAATATCATGCTTGGAATGCAACAATAATACATGCTACAAAAAATAGCATGCTTAGAATACACCAATCCAAAAAAACTACTACAAAATATCATGCTTGAAATACAACGATCATACGCGCTGTAACAAAATATCATACTTGTAATACAACGATCATACGCGCTGTAACAAAATATCATACTTGTAATACAACGATCATACGCCCTTTACAAGATCGTGCTAAAAGCAGTTCTTCCCAAACTGGAGACGTCGTTTACAAGGTCGTGCTAAAAGCACTGCTTCCCAAACTGGAGACGTTGCTTACAAGATCGTGCTAAAACCAGGGCTTCCCAAACTGTTGAGTTTGGCGGACCGGTGGACAAGTGTCCTACTGCACCATGATGTATTATTAAGCCAGATTAATTATTTTTTATTTTATTTGTACTTAAATAATAAAGTGTATAATATAATTTGATCTACTATCAGCCAGTTCGAGAGAACACTTAATTAGTACAATTTTTTACTAGCCGCAATACTTTTTTTTTTTGTTTCGACTGTCATAAAAAATATAGCCTACTTCAGTAAAAAGTTGTTAAATTTTTATATATATTTATAACTAACTCTAAATAAGGAATATAAAGCTATTGTGTGGGGAAAAAAAACATTTAGACTTTGAAAGGGTGGATGTCATGTATTATGTCATATTTTATGTCATGTTTTATGCCATGTATTATGTCTTGTTTTGTATTGTGTTTTCTTCATGTTTTATGTACAAGGCAGCGGACCACCATCTTGAGAGACACTTTTCTAGACTACAACTCTACATAAGTCAGCAACATGACATAGGAATATGATTCTACAAGAGACAACACCACATGATGATATCATGCTAGAATAAAACATTTTATCATGCTAGTAACATCAAATGTATCCTGTTAAACAGATTGTTCCTGCCTGTCTTTCAAGCGCGCCTTTTTCGAGCTCAAAGAGTGCGTTGTGTGCGAGAGATTGAGAGAAAGAGGGGTGGAGGGAGAGAGAGAGGGGGGAGAGAGGGAGAGGGGCGGAGGGATAGACGAGGGAGAGAGAGAGTGAAGAAATGAAGAGGACCATATTTCCCAATCGCGTGCCCCATCTTGACCTGGTTTATTTTTGCAATCTTCCCTCGCGATGTTTGCTGACCAATCGGAATTAGGTCACATTCACCACCAGTAACAGCACGAGTGACGTGACATACGGTGGTCCCCGTGCTGTTTCTGCTAGACACCGACCCTTCAAAAGATAAGGATAGGTGGGACACGTACGGGTTTTTGTGGGACAAGTACATGAAATGGTGGGACAAGCACATGCATCGATGTGGGTTAAGTACATGCATGGGTGGGATAAGAAGACGGATGAGTGGGACATGTGCAAGGAAGGGTGGGGGAAATATATTTGATCGATTTAAAAGGTACTAACACTTTGCTAAAGTTCGGGTAATTTTAAAAGAAATATATATTCTTATATAAATTGTGTCCCAGAAAACAGTCTTCTTGAAGCGGTTATGTACATTATAGTTTGAGGAGCACTGTATCAAATTTTTTCTCAACTTGTTTTTCATCTGCGTCTCTCTTGTAGAAACGTTTTACATGAAGGGCCCGGCAGCAAGGGGTTAACATAACAGTCTAAACCAGTGGTTCTCAGCCTTCCTAATGCCGCGACCCTTTAATACAGTTCCTCATGTTGTAGCGACCCACAACCACAAAATTATTTTCGTTGCTACTTCATAACGGTGGTGTATATGTGTTTTCGGATGGTCTTAGGCGATCCACAAGGGGTCGCGACCCACAGGTTGAGAACCGCTGGTCTAAACAAAGTTGATTTGGTTGACCAGAGAAAAAACGGAAGTTGATTGGAGGAGACGCCAACACCAAGTTTGTTGTCTTCAACAACAAACAAAAACAATAACAACAACAACTCACTCACGCACGCGCACACACACACAAATAAATAAAATTGTGTTTGTATTCTAACAATAGCACGGTTCAAAGCGAGGTGGATCTGCCGCCAACCCCCACACCACACAATTTTTTAAAAAATACTATTTAATTTGGTCTGGTGGGATTATTGGGGCCGCCGTTGCAGACACTTGGTCCTGGAGTTAAAAAGGGAGATACATTTCACTTTAAGCTTGCTCACACCTTTAACTCTTAAAGCAGATCAATATTTGGTAATCTTACATTAACAACTGAGTCTAGAAAATAATGATTGAAATGTGGTTTGTTCCGTTTTATGAGCTTTGTGTGTGTGTTTGGAAAAAAAGTATGTGTGTGTGTGGGGGGGGGGGGGGGGCTATGATATAGAAAATCGTCAAAAAGGGACGTAATTTGGTAATTCTGGCGACTCGATTTCATATGTGCACATGTTTCAGCTTTCGTAATAGTTTAGAGGTTTTTACAAAGTTTTCTTTGGATTCAATGCGTGTTGAATGTGTTTGATCTGCTTTGACTGATGGATTCAATGCGTGTTAAATGTGTTTGATCTGCTTTGACTGATGGAAACAATGCGTGTTGAATGTGTTTGATCTGCTTTGACTGATGCAATCAATGCGTGTTGAATGTGTTTGATCTGCTTTGACTGATGGAATCAATGCGTGTTGAATGTGTTTGATCTGCTTTGACTGATGGAATCAATGCGTGTTGAATGTGTTTGATCTGCTTTGACTGATGGAATCAATGCGTGTTGAATGTGTTTGATCTGCTTTGACTGATGGAATCAATGCGTGTTGAATGTGTTTGATCTGCTTTGACTGATGGAATCAATGCGTGTTGAGTGTGTTTGATCTGCTTGGACTGATAATCTTGTGTTTTTTTTCTCGAAGAACAGCGGTTACATGGATTTTTTGTACATCGTTGCCATAAACCAAGACAAAGCCATATCCGCCATTTTGGGAAAAAATTGATCCTCCATCTTGTAAACAAATTGCAAGATCAGAACAACCATTCAAAGACATATAGGCTACAGACAAAAGGAGTGCAGAGGCGTAGCTAAGTGGGGGGTGGCAGATATCCCTGGGCGTCAGACTAGTTAGGGCGCCAAAATGTGCTTTGATATTATTTTGATGAAGATAATGGGTTTGAGAGTTGAAAAAAAGAAAATGAATCTTTGTCCCCGGGCGCCAAACACTGTTGCTACCACACGCCGAATGTCTTGCTACCACACGCCGAATGTCATGCTACCACACGCCGAATGTCTTGCTACCACACGCCGAATGTCTTGCTACCACACGCCGAATGTCTTGCTACCACACGCCGAATGTCTTGCTACCACACGCCGAATGTCATGCTACCACACGCCGAATGTCTTGCTACCACACACCGAATGTCTTGCTACAGACTAATTTTAAGGCACAACGGAAGACTCAAACAAACTTTTTCAGGACTGAAAAAAAATATGTACGATGAATGAAAAAAAACAAATTTCCATTTATTTGGATCAATAAAAATATCTTATCTCATCTTATCTTACCTTATCTTATGAAACGAAAGTAAGAATCAGGTTCAGGTTCAGCATGAGTGGTCAAATTAAAAAATACATCGTTATGAACCATCAATATACTCATGAGCCTTAAAGTAATAAAACAAAATAAGACATGCACTTTTATCGCTTTGTTGCATGGCGCCTAGTGCGGACATTGCATGGGGCGCAGTGTGGACATTGCATGGGACGCAGTGTGGACATTGCATGGGGCGCAGTGTGGACATTGCATGGGGCCTAGTGTGGACATTGCATTGAAACGAGGCTTGAATCCTTCGCCCTTTAAAAATATTTTATATTTAACTTCGCTTGTGTTCGTGGGTGGTCGGACTGGAAAAATATTTGGATTGTTAATCGACCCACTTCTCGTCAAACCTATCGAGATGATATTTGACACATAGACTCTTTGCCGATGACAACACATTCTTTCAAATTTCCGACACCAAGTCCTACCCTAAAAATCAGTTTTTCCTGATTTTCAAAGCGAAGATAAAAAGAACTTCCCGATAACTGCGCTAAGCGAGATTCTTTTTTTTTTAAATATATCGTAAGTGCGTAATATTTTCTTTTTTTTTTCTGAAATAGTTTGTGAAATAAATCTGCGGGTGTGTCATTAGAATATGAATCCAATCCTAGGGTGTGCAAAAATTAGCCGTTGCGAGCCGCAAAAAGGGAGCACTAATTGGGATTCTTATAAAGTGCTTTACTTGTATGCATGTTTTGTCAAATTTTACAACCACCTCCATAGCTTGCTATTACATTTTTATAAAGGATTTATGCGCAAAACTTTGTTTGTAGGGGGGTTGTTTAATTTAAAGGAATGCTGCACAGTCGTCAGTGTCTCTACCCATTAATGTTTCTATCCACCAATGTTTCTATCCACCAATGTTTCTATCCACCAATGTTTCTATCCACCAATGTTTCTATCCACCAATGTTTCTATCCACCAATGTTTCTATCCACCAATGTTTCTATCCACCAATGTTTCTATCCATCAATGTTTCTACACACCATCAAGTGATTTGTGCAGATAATCAAATAAAATATTGAAAAAATATGCGTTCCCCCTCTTGAAAATGGGACGACCCTTCATAATTCTTGCTGACGCCCCTGCATACCTCCTGCAGAAAATGGTACGCCCCTGGCTACCTCTTGCCGAAAATAGAAAATACGCCATTGAAGTGTTGAGAGCGTGGGAGTGCTAGGATCAGGGTGCGAGGACGTCGGGTTATGTCAATATTTTGTGACCTAGTTGATCGTAGGTAAATAGAGTTTCGAAATATACGATTATCCCCACCCCCAAGAACACACCCAAAAAACCAACTCCGTGCACTACTGGTTTATGTCCTGACAAGCCAGGAGCACCGGGCTGGATTCGGATCTGTTACTGCATGTTTTGTGAAAGTAAAATAATGAGCTCCACGATTGGAGAGGAACCAAAATACTAACTACTAACAGCGAAAAGTAACGCTAAAGCGTCGCGCATTCTCCATTAGAATTGGCGAGCTTATTCTTAGGTTTATATCAGCGGTTCTCAACCTGTGGGTCGCAACCCCTTTGGGGGTCGAACGACGCTTCCCATGTGTCGCCTAAGTTCATCGGAAAACACTTTTCCTCTACAGTTATGAAGCAGCAACAAAAATTATTTTGTGGCTGGGGGTCGCTACAACATGAGGAACTGTATTAAAGGGTCGCGGCTGTAGAAAGGTTGAGAACCACTGGTTTATATGCTTACAAATCATTTGAGCTTGGGATTGAACTTAAAGATTTGGGAACGACACAAATTTGAACTGTTTTCTCTAAACAGAAAGATATAAACCATGAAGTACCGGAGAAAGTCAAATTAATAGTAACACAAGGATCCAAATAACACGTTTGTGATCGTTTCTCAGTTTATCTGTAATCTAAAATAGATTTGCACTTCCCGCTTTTTTTAATAGCCGGAACAGACGGCGAGTGGCGGTAATTTGTGTACATAATAACAGACGGTGAGTGGCGATAATTTGTGTACATATTATGTGTCGAGACACATCCGCTTAGTCAGTGTTACACAACGGGGTTGTCCGTAGACTGGTATTGCCCCCCCCCCTCCCCCTCCATTCAACACGCATTCAAGTAACGCATCTTATAAGAATCCCAATTATTGTTAACTTCTACGAAGTTTATTTTCTGCGCTTATTGAACACAGAGTTACAGACACACTACATATATCGTATTTTACGGACTAGAAGACGCTATGGACTAGAAGACGCTATGGACTAGAAGACGCTATGGACCAGAAGACGCTACGGACTAGAAGACGCTATGGACTAGAAGACGCTATGGACTTGAAGACGCTATGGACTAGAAGACGCTATGGACTAGAAGACGCACCTGAATTTTGGAGGCAATTTTTCGAAGAAAAAAGTGCATCTTATAGTTCGTAAAATACGGTACCTACAGAATTATTATGTGTGATTCTTATGTCATAGACATCAAATCTGAGTTCAAGTTGAACTATAATATAACAGATTTCAATACAACTCCACCACATTTTTTTTCTTCACTGTTTTAAAGATGAAAATAAATACATACCACTGTAATGATTTCAATTAGCTAAAATATTATTGTGGGGGTTGGGGGTTGGGGGGGAAGGAGCCCATGGACCTTTTTTTTTTTTTATATTCTCGCTCCTCCTATTTTTAAAACCTGGCTATGTTACTCCCAAAATAACATTAAGATCAGGTCTAAATCCTGAGTTCCTGCTCCATATGCATGGCCTGTAGCCAGGGCCGGATTTACAGACAGGCCGACTAGGCCGTGGCCTAGGGGCCCCGCGAAATAAGGAGCCCCAAAATTGGGAGTAGTATATAAAAAAAAAAAAATTTTTTGAATTAAACAAACTTAACAATATTTGTTATTTTTCACGATGGGGCCTCAAATTTTTTTTGACCTAGGGCCCCTAAAACTGTAAATCCGGCCCTGCCTGTAGCATATGTTAAGAAAGGAAACCTATATAAAAAAAACACGCAACAAAACAACACAGACATATTTGAAAACACATTTTTTAATCTGCACAGTGATTATCACTGTCAAAGCTAACAACACAGCCAAACATTATTGTTTAAATATTACTTTTCCTAATTTTGCGTGAGGCCATTTCTGGACGATATTGGATGTGTTCATCCAACGCAGTATTTTATGTTCCATGTTCGTTAGTGTGAGATTGTTCCACCAATTTTGACCCACTGTTCTCATTTAGTTCATGTTTTAACAAGTTTCAGTTTTGAAAATGGTCGTTCTCCACTGCAATTGGTTACCGTGGTTACTATTAGTGGCAAAGAGATGCGCAAGGCCATTTCTACACTTGGAAAACAAGAGCCCGTGGAAGTGTCAATTATCAAACGATAACACTGTAAATCTACAAGGTCTAGGGTAGTGACACTGAGTTTATCTACAAGGTCTAGAGTAGTGACACTGTAAGTAAATCTACAAGGTCTAGAGTGGTAACACTATGAGAAGCAATATAAGATTTATAAGAATAACGTTATACAGTAGAAGTCCGATAATCCGGCACGTTCGGTACCGGCTCGGTGCCGGACTACGGAAAATTCCGGTCTATCGGGCGGTGCCCCTTCTTTTTAGTGTAGGCTTTGCCGTAAAACAAATGTACTTTGTTTTTTTAACTACATACATACATAAATCGTAATTATAAAAACAATTAGGTTAATAATTAAACTACAAATACAGTATGCAAATACAACAAAGTTTATTTTACATTTCATATAAATATAATGTATGTACACGTACTGTAAAACATATTTCACTTAGATTTAAAAAAGTCACGAATGTCTTTTTGTTTTCTTGACTTTTGGCGTATAGTATAAAATTTATTTCTAATGATATGGAAATCAATAATTTCGGAAGCACTGTAGCTAGTACTAGCCTCGGCAAAAGAGATAAACTTATTTAGTGATTATGCAGCTTCTGCCCAGCTGATTTTTTCCTTTTTTTACGTTTCGGCATCTGAGCCACTTTCTTCAAGATTTTGAGTAGGCTGAGGGTTTACTACACTGTTGATAATGTTTTCATCGGTTAGTTCTTGTTCAACAGGCTCATTCTCGTCGATTATTTGCTTTAAAGACACACTTTTGGAGAAACCCAAAATTTTTACAATTTTCCGGAGCGATGCCGGACTATCGGGCGTTCCGGACTGTTGGATGCCGGACTAATGGACTTCTACTGTATACTCCTCATGCCCCATTTCATAATATAAAAAAATAATAATATAAGCCACAACAAATTTTAAATTAGTAATATCCAGTCACAACAATAATATATGAACTCCCATACTCGAAACCGAGTCTGTCATTCCAGAATGGACTTCGTTAGACATTTGATAAAATGTCAATATTTAGTCCATCGTCTCGCGAAGACGAACGAACTCCGTATATATATATACTCCTCTTGCCCCATTTCATAAAATAAAAAAATAATAATAATATAAGCCACAACAAAATTTTAATTATGATAAAATAATTAAAGTCACTAAGTCAGACTAAGTCACACTAACTGTCACACTTAGTAACGCTAAGCCACACTAAGTAAATCACACTAAGTAAGTCACACTAAGTCACGCTAAGTCGCACTAAACCATACTAAGTAAGTCACACTAAGTCACTCTCTTATATTTGTTACGACCTGGATCGTTAATGAACGTTCGGCCTGGCGGCATGGCGACTGTGAGATATTTTGTTAGCTTAGATTGTGAGGTCATAGGTGAAATTGGTTCGTGTTGAGCTTTAATGTAGCTGGGTGGGGGGTGAACAGACGAGGGGATAAAAGCTGTGAGCTGGTTAGTTCAATTTTATTAGACCCAGGAGGTAGTTGAGAGTGTAGAGCCAAGAGTAGAGCCAGAAGTAGAGCCAGGATTAGAGCCAGTAGTAGAGCCAAAGAGTTAGTCGAGAGAGGAGCTCAGAGTAGATCTTTAGAGTAGTGTAGAGTCGACAGTAGTTAGAGAGAATAGAGTATTATTATCTCCATCGATGAATTGACATTGGCATAGAATAGATCATGTAATAAAAGTTCTATTATTGGATCTTCATTGGATGCTGTTGTTTTGTTCTTTATTTTATCTGATGTGACAGTATATTCTCCAACCTTGTAGAAGACCCTAGACTATCGAAGTAGACAGCAACAGATTAGACAGCAACATATTAGACAGTAACAGAGTAAACTGTAACAATATTCATCCTCTCAAAATTTCGTGACACCAAATAAAAGGTGCTACGTACGGCATCACAAGATCACAAGATCGTTGGTTTGACGCTCGTACTTGAAGATGATCAAAATTATGTCGTTTTCTTTGGCCTGGTCCCCCTTAAAAGCGTGGGGCCCATACCGTATGCTACATTTGCTACTTCGTTAATTCGACCCTGGTTTCAACTAATTGCACATTTCTGTCTGTCTTTTTATGGGCCATTGAATCAGTTTGTTTGTTGCAAAGCATCATCAAACCTATTCTCCTGAAACCTCTGACAAGTTCCCTCTCCCCCCTCCCCCCACTCCTCAAACTCTTATCTAACTTAGAATGTCAAGCGATTTTTTAATTATTATTTTTTTTGGTACTGTTTTAAAGATTATTTCTAGACAGAACGTTTGCAAATGAAAAAAAAAGTTATATAACATGCAAATTCAACTATTAAAAAAAATTAATATAAAGAATATAAAAGGACGACACAACGTCAGCCCACCACAAAAAGTGTCGCTCGACCCCCCCCCCCCCGCCCTCCCTTGTTAATAAAAAAAAAAGGGGGGGGGTATTGGGGTAGGCACTTAAAAGATATGATTTTATTTTTTACTTACAAAACTATCAATTATTAAAATGGGACACTACCAGGGATTTTTTTTTCTTTTAAAGGGACACAAGTATATATATATTTTAACTTATTTGTTAAATTTTACTATGTTACAAAAATATGACATATTCTTAAATTATTGTTTAAATACTTTTTTAAAAATTAAATATTTTGTTAAAATTTGCGTAAACCTTAGCTGAGATTTCCCAGACATTTTGTTTATTATTTTATTTGGACTATTTTTATTGTACATCAGAAAACCTTTTTAATATAGTAAAGTCTTTTAATATAAGTTTCTCTTTAAATTTAAGCTATATACATAGGCTTCCTAAGGCTCATGTGATTCGAATAGGCTGTGTTACTTTATTGGAGGACCAATTTCTACCAGGTGGAGATGTGTGACAGATACGTAGAATGAAGATGAACCCTATCATATCATGAAGTGCTGGTACTCTAGTAATCGATGTACTTGGATACTATTGCATAGGATGCCAGTGTTACAATGTACCTTAGACCAGTGCTACTCAAAGTGGTGGTCCGCGGACCGGCGCCGGTCCGTGGGCCATCATCCGCCGGTCCACAGAAGTTTTCAAGGGCACTCATTTCGCCACCACGACAGTACAAGAAAAATAGTGCACCGGTCCCTGGTGCAATGGAAAAATTCCTGCCGGTCCGCCATACTAAAAAGTTTGAGAAGCACTGCCTTAGACAACGTTGTCAGAAAAATTCGAAGGATCTCGAATAGAGAAACGGGGCATTTTGACAGACTCACTACAGGTAAATTGTCACTAACATACCTCTGTTGGTAATTCCACCCCCCCCCCAACCCAACCAAACGTGACTATTCCCCCCCCCCACGTACCTACTCCCCCCCCCCTTCCACGTACCCCCAACCCTCCACTGTAATGTAAATGTTCCAAAAAGTGATTTAATGGCATGCATTTCCTTTCCCGGTTTATTTTCAAAATAACTGCAATAATTGGACACTGCCCCCCCCCTCACCCGCCCTCCACCCCACTCGTGCCTTCCAAAGGACCAGTGACAACAGACCGGAAAACCCTGTTTATTAATTAAATAACAAGAATGTAACCATTGACAGGGTCATGGTCATTGACAACACGGGGAATGAAAAAAAAAAAAGACTTGAAAAGAATGTTGGACGGGACTGGGGCAGCGAGGACGGAAGGGATGCTTAAAAAAAAAAAAGAAAAGCAGGTTTTTGAAGCGCCACCTGGCGTTCGCGTGGCATGTCAGATAATGGACAGTATCCAATATTGGGGGGGGGGAAACCGCCCCCAATGTTTGAATGACCTGGCCGCACGCCAGCAGATGTGGGGCAATTTCTGGTAACAGTTTAACAATCCCCAGTCATCGGACGAGCATTTGGGTTTACTTTGAACGGAAGAGGTGCTCCGACCCAGCTGCTCTTTCGGCTTTTTGTGTCCGCGACTCCCACCAGGTCCGGCAGCCCGTGGCTTCATTCAAAAAGTGCGCCGCATTGAACGGAAATTGAACGCATCCCACACCGCGCTAAACACCTTCAAATAAATCTTTATGCATCACCAAATAATGTCAGTAAAAATAAATATTTACGGAAGAACATCCGCGTAAAATGTATATTAATTCTAAACAAGAAACACGACTTAGAATTTATTGTTGAGCGTTGTATTTCAATGTATTTTATCTAGGCCTGTATTCGTGTGCCCAGAGTTTTAACTCGATGAGAGAGAGACGGAGGGCTGTTGTCCACACAATTCTCCCCCTTCTTCCTTCCTTTTAAGGGGTGGGCGGGTGGGTGGGGGTGGGTATAAACATAATTAAATTTTTTGTTTTGTTTTTCTTTTTAAAGACGCTTTGTTAACTTGTATCATGAAGATGCGTCTTCCATGCAACGTGTCCACGAGTGATTCATTTAGAACATTTTACCGTAACTTCGATACGCTGGAAAAACAGTTCCAAGAAATTCAGTAAATATATGAGAAACACGGCCAAAACAAACAAAAAAGGTGAAAGATTAGGGCGCAGAAAGAAAAGCCATTTGTGTCGTGCGCAGAATGAAGTGACGTAATATTAAATCTTTAAAACAAAATTAAAAAAAAGATATTTCAAAATACAGCATTCTCTACGGAGCCATGCCACTAGCGCTACAGCATTCTCTACGGAGCCATGCCACTAGCGCTACAGCATTCTCTACGGAGCCATGCCACTAGCGCTACAGCATTCTCTACGGAGCCACGCCACTAGCGCTACAGCATTCTCTACGGAGCCATGCCACTAGCGCTACAGCATTCTCTACGGAGCCATGCCACTAGCGCTACAGCATTCTCTACGGAGCCACGCCACTAGCGCTACAGCATTCTCTACGGAGCCATGCCACTAGCGCTACAGCATTCTCTATGGAGCCATGCCACTAGCGCTACAGCATTCTCTACGGAGCCATGCCACTAGCGCTACAGCATTCTCTACGGAGCCATGCCACTAGCGCTACAGCATTCTCTACGGAGCCATGCCACTAGCGCTACAGCATTCTCTACGGAGCCATGCCACTAGCGCTACAGCATTCTCTACGGAGCCATGCCACTAACGCTACAGCATTCTCCACGGAGCCATGCCACTAGCGCTACAGCATTCTCTACGGAGCCATGTCACTAGCGATACAGCATTCTCTACGGAGTCATGCCACTAGCGCTACAGCATTTTCTACGGAGCCATGTCACTAGCGCTACAGCATTCTCTACGGAGCCATGCCACTAGCGCTACAGCATTCTCTACGGAGCCATGCCACTAGCGCTACAGCATTCTCTACGGAGCCATGCCACTAGCGCTACAGCATTCTCTACGGAGCCATGCCACTAACGCTACAGCATTCTCCACGGAGCCATGCCACTAGCGCTACAGCATTCTCTACGGAGCCATGTCACTAGCGATACAGCATTCTCTACGGAGTCATGCCACTAGCGCTACAGCATTCTCTACGGAGCCATGTCACTAGCGCTACAGCATTCTCTACGGAGCCATGTCACTAGCGCTACAGCATTCTCTACGGAGCCATGCCACTAGTTCTACAGCATTCTCTACGGAGCCATGCCACTAGCGCTACAGCATTCTCTACGGAGCCATGTCACTAGCGCTACAGCATTCTCTACGGAGCCATGCCACTAGCGCTACAGCATTCTCTACGGAGCCATGCCACTAACGCTACAATATGACGCTCATTCTATTCAATAAAATTTACGATACTGCGCATTGCTCAATGGGATTCTTAAAAATAACCGCAAGAGCATTAGGCGCGTCATATTTATTTTTGTTTTACGGAAATAGTTGGTGGACAAAATCTGCGGTGTAAAAGGTGGTGGGGCAAAAAGCATATACATTTAGTTCATGGGCGTCGACGTAACAGTGATTTGGGGGGGGGGGTAGCATTTATAGGGATTCTTATAAAGTGCGTTACTTGAATGCATGTTTTGTCAATGATAACTTTCGTAGATGGAAGGTTCACGCTTTGTGACCACCATTGTTTGGCGCTGTGGGCTATAGTTAGGTAAATATAATGAACTAGATATAGCTCGCCAAGCATCGACGGCAACAAATGCGTGAACTTCCCGTCTACTAAAGTTACTTGACAAAACATAAACTCAAGTAACGCATATTTAAGAATCCCAATTTTCGCTACACCCTTTCCCTTCCACGATACGTTACTGCACACTTTTTATTTCACGCCCATGAACTATATTAAATATTCTGATGTCCCAACTACTTTTAAACCGAATATTTTTTACACCATACTTAAATTGAGACGATTTCATTTTCCGAAAAGAAAATAATACTCACCATACGCAGCTGCGTTATTAAAAAAAATAATCATACTCTAGACCTAACAAATAGATCAGCCATAGAGGAATAAACGTAGTCGGCCTAGCAAATAGATCAGCCATAGAGGAATAAACGTAGTCGGTCTAGCAAATAGATCAGCCATAGAGGAATACACGTAGTCGGCCTAGCAAATAGATCAGCCATAGAGGAAAACACGTAGTTGGCCTAACAAATAGATCAGACATAGAGGAATACACGTAGTTGGCCTAACAAATAGATCAGCCATAGAGGAATACACGTAGTTGGCCTAACAAATAGATCAGACATAGAGGAATACACGTAGTTGGCCTAAAAATAGATCAGCCATAGAGGAATAAACGTAGTCGGCCTAGCAAATAGATCAGCCATAGAGGAATACACGTAGTTGGCCTAACAAATAGATCATCCATAGACAGGGCCAGATTTACAGACAGGCGGACTAGGCCGTGGCCTAGGGGCCCCGCGAAATAAGGGGCCCCGCGAAATAAGGGGCCCCCAAATTGGGAGTAGTATATAAAAAAATATATATATTTTGAATTAAAAAAACTAATTTTTTATTTTTCAAAATGGGGCCTCAAATTATTTTTGGGCTAGGGCCCCTAAAATTGTAAATCCGGCCCTGGCCATAGAGGAATACACGTAGTTGGCCTAACAAATAGATCAGCCATAGAGGAATAAACTTAGTCGGCCTAAAGCAGCCTGTAACAATAGAACATAAGTTAGCTCAACTCCGCGAGACCCCCCTATTCACTCCCCGCCCCAGCAACCCCCCCCCCCCCCCGCTATCTGCCTTGTCCGCTGTTGCCATCCCCCCAAACCCCATTGCCCGTCTGTGCGGACGTTCTTTGTGGACGACCCCCTAAGACTCGCGTCCCCTACAAAAGTAAAAATGCATTTAAAAAAAACTGGACTGCTTAATTGATTGGATTGCAAAAAGAACTGTAGACGTTGCAGAATAACATTTCTGACTTATGACGTAAAGGAAAATGGGAATGAAGTCAATGAAGAAATGTTTACAAATATATAAACATGTGTATCCTGACTTAATAGCCAACGTCATTCTGGCACCCTGTCACCCCTCTCCTCCGCACCACCACCCCTGAAATGCCCCCTCGCATCCACATGGGGTCCAAGGAAACCCAGTGTTAAGAACAGTGGCGTAGCGAGCTTAACTCGTGCCCGGGGCACAATACCTTTTTGCACCCCCCCTTCGAAAACCATACAATATTATATGTAAAATATACCATACGCCACTGGTTAAGAATACTGTGGCGATCCAGTAATAAACAACATAACAATCCGACCAAGTTTTGGTTTTTGACCCCCCCCCTTTTTTTTTTTAGAAACCTGAAATGACGCCCCTGGTTGCCCCCCCCCCTTCGCTTTTGTCACTTTTTTTAAATAATCATATTATTCACTAAACAACCCTGGGTCTTATATTTCATGAGGAATACCATAACTCGGGGCCCCGGGGCGCCTGTGCTCTAGACCTACGTGTTTTAGAACCTTTTAAATCATATTTTTGTCACCTACACTTCAGACTTCAGAGCAAAACATTTTTTATACATGCTTAGATTGTGTGACGGTCTCACCATTCGGTTATAATTTCAATGTAACATCGACTGACTCAGCAACATTTAGGTCACGAAAAAAAAAAAAAAAAGTATATCCAATCTATAGTGCGGCCTTGTAACAATTGTTTGAACTAAACCATGTCAAGTACACACACACACAACGTCCTGGTGAAGCCAGTGACTGCCACCAGATCCCAGAGAGCTATTACTACTACTGTATTGCTCGCTTTAGATAACCAGTTTTCTAATTATACGGCATTTTGGTGGGAGGGGGTGAGGAGTGGGGGTTGGGGGGACGGACCAAAGTTCTTGCCCGACGAATCGCTGCTGAGACAGGAAGGTCATTGCACTCCCATACTTAGCTGATAGTGAAGGTAACCATTTGTTGAGCGAATTTAGTTTATTGATGAAATGTTTTTTTTATTATTATTATTACTCTGGCAAAGCAAATAGATTCTTTCAATTACATTTACATATTTCTTTTACTTATTGTTTTCCATTCCTGACGTAAGACTGATAATTTCATTGGAATATTTATAAAATTACAAGACCGGACGACCTTAAGCTGGCCCTGCGGTAAAAAAATGGATGAAATGAACCTAAAACTTTAAACAAAATAATAATTTACAAACTAACAAAGCAAATATCTACGCTATAATCTAAATTATTTGAGGATAAATAAAAAAAAATAAAATGTCACAAAAATAATTCTCCAAGAACACTAACTCCTTCAAACAATCAAATTTGGTCACAGTTGTTGTCACTCTCAGCATCTCGCCGTCATGTTAGCCCGTCCATCAAAGTCAATGACTATCGATTCCCCCCCCCCCCCCCCCCAAAACTCCCTGCTCGGGTCACGAAGTGAGTTGACCTGAATCACTCAGCCGCGTCAGGCATTTCTTATGATTCTAGGTCACGCATGTTGAGGCCCGAGCGCCCCCCAGCTTGTAATGGCCCGCTCCTGTAATCACGTCAGCTGAACGCGCGGTGACCTCAATACCAAAATAGCTTGGATTTATTTAATTTTATATATTCTTTTTTCGCTCCTCTTGCTGGGGTCAACTCAAAAAAAGAAGTAAGCCTAAGTTTTATGGGAAATTGTTTTTTTTAGGAGTTTGGGTGGGTGGGGATTATATGGGTGGGGGGGTTATGAGGAGGGGGGGGGAGAAGAGGATTTGATTTTAATGTTTAATTGAAAGCTAAACAATAAATAAATCCGTCAGCACTTTAGTTGAACAAGTCGTTATTTAGGTCACGGAAGTAGGAAACAATGATGGAAGGTCCACATGGTGTGACAGTCACGGGATATAATGACGAGAAGACATTATGGTGTGACAGTCACACGATACAATGACGAGAAGACATCATGGTTTGCGCGTGTACGTATGGCATGGTTAATTTACTATGACAGGGGGGCTATAATATGACAAGGACATCATACTGTGACAAGGACATTATACTATGACTGTTACGTCATTCTGTGATTACAGACATCATTCTATGACATGGACGTCATTCTATGACATGGACGTCTTTGTATGACATGGACGTCATTGCATGACATGGGCATCATTGTATGATATGGACGTCATCCTATGACATCGAAGTCATTGTATGACATGGACATCATTCTAAACATGGACATCACACTATTGCGTGCTGACAGGAGCAACACGATAGTAAAGTAACAGTTTGTTAGCTTCTCTACATCATTTGCCCTGATTCCGAAGTTTTCTGTTGGTTGTTTGTATAATCAAGAAGTAGCGGCACACTTCAGGTTTGTCACAAGAAGTGACGTCACACTTCAGGTTCGTCACAAGAAGTGACGTCACACTTCAGGTTTGTCACAAGAAGTGGCGGCACACTTCAGGTTTCTCACAAGAAGTGACGTCACACTTCATGTTCGTCACAAGATGTGACGTCATACTTCAGGTTTGTCACAAGAAGTGGCGGCACACTTCAGGTTTGTCCCCACCCTATTTACTGTTCCACTGTTTCACCTCCTCTTCGTATCACCACTCTCCAGCGCTAAACGTTTTGGGATAAAAAAACCTAAATGGTTTATCAGTTACCTTGTTTCAATTAATAAACATTATTTTCTAGACTACTGCCCCCACGCCTTGTTTTAGACCAGAGGAAAAACATAACGAAGTCGAGAGCTTAAAGCAGGGGTCAGCAAACCGGGTTAAATTACCCCAAAATATGGGGTCCAATGAAATTCTGGCGGAGTAATAGGCGAACTTAACATATATGACATTAAAAAAAAGAGGGTGTTCCTTGTGACAGAATTATAATTTTAATTTTTTTAGACAGCACTGCATCTGGACAATGTAATAGTTGGAGACTAGCAACACATATGCCAGCAATGCATCTGGTCAATGTAGTAATTGGAGACTAGCAACACATATGTCAGCACTGCATCTGGTAAATGTAGTAGTTGGAGACTAGCAACACATATGTCAGCACTGCATCTGGTCAATGTAATTGAGATTTGAAAAAAAAAAAAACTTCTGATGATAAAGAACCAATTTATTCTTCACAACAAAATGACAGGACTCGTGACACCGCAACTCCACCCCCCACCCCTCGGAATCCCTCCAGAATGGGAACCCTGAGTTTCTTCAGAGATTCTCTTGCACAACGTTACGCCTCGTATGGCGTGTGCACCCTGCTCTTGCCCCTGCTCTAGCCCCTGCTCCAGCCCTGCTCTAGCCCCTGCTCCAGCCCTGCTCTAGCCCCTGCTCCAGCCCCTGCTCTATCCCCTTCTCTAGCCCCTGCTCTAGCCCTGCTCTAGCCCCTACCATCTTACATCTACTCCGTACTTCCACAGACGTGTGCGATTATGATCTGGAATTAGTTTAGCTTAAATTAAACCATTTCTCCACCTTCCTACCCCGACCGCAACCTCTGACCCCAGGTCTCGTGCAAGCGTTATTATTATTTTTTTTTCTAATTTCGTGGATAAACAACCAGGTCGTTACTAGAGCTCCCATTTTTTAAACCTTTGATCCGCCAGCACGCCCCCCCCCCCTTTTTCCCCCCATTTTTAGGTTATCTTCCCTTAGTTTGTACAAACAACGGCGACCGTCCCTTTGGTCCGCTCACACAAACCATCACAGATCACGTGACAGGGGTCAGTGTTGACGCACTGAAACTCATCAGCTTGTCATTAGACACAATTGGAAGACTTTACTTACTCCCTGCTCTACCAAACAAGCACCATATGTGGAGGCGTTGAAAAGGTTGGTGTCAAACCGAGGGCACCTCCGGTGGGCGCACCTCAAAATTGGACATTTACAAAATAAAGTCCTATTTTTTCCCAATCACTTCATGCGACAAGGTTGCAACCTGCATGGCCTAGCTATGAGGGGTTTAGAAAGGGCTTTGGGTGAGAGAGTTCGATGACATATAATCATATAGAGTCTAGTTAAAATCGTCACAATACCTTGAGTTAAAAATAAAATAAAAATGTTTTTTTTTACACTATCCGACATTCTTCTAATTTTATCCAAGATAATAATTTTTCCTGTGACGTAACCGATGTTAAAAATCAAACCCGTAGAATAATAGGTCTATATTATATATATATATATATATATTACTATTATATATATTTATTAATTTATTTATAGATCTCACTCAATTTATATCCCTGATAAGCATTGTATTATTTTTTAAAATTTATATTTTACTCACATATGACGCTAAAAACTTTGTTGATATGGAATACTTTCGTTTTAAATTGTTTCGTTCGTATACACTGATCAATTTAACATTTGAGTTATTCGGGTTTGCAAAATAACCCTCTCAATGAACTTTGACCCCGGTAACTGAATTTTTCACACCGAACATTCGATGCGTATTTCGTTAATACACGAGTGGACATTTTTTTACAGGCCAAGTTTTTTTTTTAGTCACACAGATAAGTTCTAGTGTCAATGTTTAACTGAAAAACAGCAAAGCAAAAAAAAAAAAAAAAAAAAAAAATTTGTTGTCAGTCGTAACATTTATCATGGTGTATATTTTTGTTACATAGTCTTGATGGTTAGAATCAAAGTCCAATGTCCGCTTCAGTGTGTCCTCGTGCAACGCTTACAAATTATGGCACTTCATTTATTTTTTTTTTTAATTTTAAAAACGGGATAAAAGTTTATATAACACCGTTTTAATACCGAAAAGTACGTCTTCCCATCTGGAAAATTTATAAAGAATTCGTTAAATTTTTAATTTTTTAAAAAAATAATATGTTTAACAAATGGCAAGCGAGCCGCATGCGGCTATTCAGTAGCACTACCTTAAATCGACGACATCCTAAAATGTCTTTAATTAATTGCAGATATATCAGTGCTGCCAATTGTGCAACAACCGGTTCAGAAGTTGATTAATTCATTATTCTCTCTAGCACCCTAATGGCGTCACAATAATTACCGAGAGATTAACAATTTCAATTTTAAGTTTATAAAATTATTGAAATCGTTTCAAAAAAATATATATTGAGATTTTTGCATTTTGTTTCCAATTTCTTGTATATTTATACTTTGAAAAATAAAATATTTGACATTTTAACAACTACGTCGGTAGAATAGTAAAAATTGAACTACCGGTTCGCCCAAACAGGATCGAACCGGCTCCACCACACCGCTGCTCAAATATGTTATTTCTAATTCGAACTATCATTTTTTAAAATGTTATTTGTTTGTTTATTAAAAATAATTTTTTGACACGCTTTCATTGCTGTTGTATTTTGATGTGGATCCGGAAATAGCCTCGAGCGTAGGATGCCTGATCACTTTGTCTGATCAATTTGTTGGCCAACTTTTACAAATACAATTTGGCTTGACCAATAAAACAGTGTGTGTGTGTGTGTGTGCGTGTCTGTGCTCATACAACAAAGTGTTTGCTTGTTGGAGAAATGGTTGACAAGGGCAATAACACCCTAGATAATCAACGCCCAGTAGAGGGGGGGGGAATGGGTGCCAAGGGCAATAACAGCCTAGATAATCAACGCCCAGTAGAGGGGGGAAATGGGTGCCAAGGGCAATAACAGCCTAGATAATCAACGCCCAGTAGAGGGGGCGAAATGGTTGACAAGGGCAATAACACCCTAGATAATCAACGCCCAGTAGAGGGGGCGAAATGGGTGCTAAAGGCAATAACAGCCTAGATAATCAACGCCCAGTAGAGGGGGAGAAATGGTTGACAGGGGCAATTACATCCCAGATGATCAACGCCGAGCAGAAGACATCGATGAATAATATACTCTTCAATCCCAACCTATGTCATGATCTCCCCCTACGAGCGCCCTTTGTTTTCACGACCTTCTACGCATGACCTTGACCCTAGGCTGAGTTCCTGTATTGTCGGTCAAGGCTGGAAAGCGCAGTTATTTAAAGCTCCATTAGACTTGAATTACTTCCTTTTGATAGTTTAATAGTGACGGATCGGTGTTTGATGAAGAAATATTTGGATTGTGAAATATGTTGTTTTTTTCCGATTAACTTTAGAACGTAATAAAAATCATAATAATAAAGTTAATTAACAGAATGGATTATATATATATATATAATTTATGAGCTACATACAAAAATGTATTTTTAAAAAATATCAAAAATTAAAAAGAAGAGAAAAGAAGAAAAGAACAATTATAATTTGTCTATCCAAAAGGGAAATCTAGGCTAAACTGCTAACCGACTCACTTCAGGAAAAAATAAATGGGATCCCATCCCGTTAATGGTCAATCAGCCATTAGATCAATTGATGTCAACCGCCGGTCCGAGTAACGGAATGTGATCCGATAATGTATAATAAACAAAAAAAAAGGTAATAGTTTGTTTAAATTTTTAATATTTTGTGCGCATTTAAATGTATTCGATTTCCGTAAAATAATAGAAAATAACTATGATTGTTTTTTGGAATCCGAACGTATTTAAATATTTTCGTTTCTTTGGCGTTACGGTCAGCCTTGCTCACTTTTATACGTATATTACGCTTCTGGTGTGACTCGTGGACTGCTTCCTAATCAGCGAATTAGGTATTGCGAGTATATTACAAATAATTCTAAATGTTTGAAAGAAAGTATGGTTCAATAATGAGTTCAATAGCGCACAGAATATATTTCCCGATAACTAAACTAAATGATACATTTTTAAAATAACGCAACTTCGTTTGGCGCGTAATATTTTACTTTTCGGAAAATGAAATCGTCTCAATTTAAGTATGGTGTAAGAAAAAAATCGGTTTAAAAGTGGTTGGGACATCAGAATATTTAATATAGTTCATGGGCGTTAAATAAAAAGTGTGCAGTGACGTATCATCGGGAAAGGTGTTAGCAAAAATTGGGATTCTTACATGTGAGTTACTTGAGTTCATGTTTTGCCAAGTAACTTTAGTAGATGGGACGTCTGTCGCCAATGTTTGTCAGGCTATATCTAGTACATATATATATACTTTTTTTTATTCAGCTTTGGCTGCCCGCAAAGTATTTCTCTTTTTTTTATATTTCGTCTACGGATGGAAGAGTTTTGAGAACTGCATTAGATCAGTTTAAAATAGATCATTGTAAAATAGATCAGTGTTAAATAGATTAGTGTAAAATAGATCATTGTAAAATAGATCAGTGTAAAATAGATTAGTGTAAAAACGTCATTGTAAAATATATCAGTGTAAAATAGATCATTGTAAAATAGATCAGTTTAAAATAGATCATTGTAAAATAGATCAGTGTAAAATAGATCATTGCAAAATAGATCGTTGTAAAATAGATCATTGTAAAATATATCAGTGTAAAATAGATTAGTGTAAAATATATCATTGTAAAATAGATCATTGTAAAATAGATCATTGTAAAATAGATCATTGTAAAATAGATCAGTGTAAAATATATTAGTGTAAAATAGATCATTGTAAAATAGATAATTGTAAAATAGATCAGTGTAAAATAGATCAGTGTAAAATATATTAGTGTAAAATAGATCATTGTAAAATAGATAATTGTAAAATAGATCAGTGTAAAATAGATCAGTGTAAAATAGATAATTGTAAAATAGATCAGTGTAAAATAGATCTGTTTAAAATAGATCAGTGTAAAATAGATTAGTGCTACACAAACCTATGAGTTAGAGACATACTCGTGGGGGTATTATCCGCATTGGAGCAGGGAACGGTTACCAATGAACTGATTAGGGTTACCTTTATTTGTTTACCATTTTCGGGGGCAGTGACTGGGGGGCTCCCGGACCGGTACCGGCCCACGGACCACGTCATTGGCTAGCACTTCATTAGATCACGTGTCCTCGGCGTGGTCCCTTAATGAGAGCGGGCGATTCCCTCGATGGCGTCGCTCGACATTTGCTCAAGAAACTTCACAATATATTAGTCATTGGATTTGTTATTCATTAAGCGCGATTAAGTCAAAACCAATTCTAATGGGATGACGGATGTCCACGCGTGCCACAATGACAGAATTAACTTTAGAGCAATAAACGAGAAAACGTTTAGCTATAGCGACAGGAAACTTTTTAAAAAAAATTACATTGATTGCATGTTTCACATTTTTAATAAATTAACATATGTACAAATGATCCAATTAACCTCAGCACTTTGTTAAAACAATTTGAAGATGTTGGAGGACGTAGGGTGAAATGGAAGGGGGAGGAGAGGAGATGGGGGTGGAGTTGTCGGTGGTATAGGAAGGGGCCGGTAGTGATGGTCCGACACGGCGGCAATTTAAAAAAAAAATTACATAAGGCCGGGGTTTTCGGCCAACTGTAGATTTTTTTTTAAAATTAAAAAACAAATATTCCTTGAAGTGGGTGGCAGAAATCTTGGCCCGCCCATGGTGGCACTAATCCTAGCTTGACCACTGGTTATACGGCGGGATGGGCGTGTGGAGGGGAAGGAGGTGCGCCCCGGTTAGAACCCTTTTTTTTTTGAAAAGCGGCATTTTGGCCAACTGCTGAGCTGTTCCGTGGAAGGGGGGGGGGGGGGCGGCAAAAATCTTTAGCTGCCCCGGGCGGCACCAACCCTAGCTGCGCCACTGGTTTCGATCTCATGTTTATATGTTAAAAATCTATTCATCAAAGCTATTAGAATTTATTTTTTTCATTTGTGTATTTTTGCGGTTAACTTGAAAACTAATCAGCGATTTCCCCCCTTGAAGCAAGTGATAGGTCTTAATTTTTCACTCGGCCGTGTCATACAGTTCACCAAGGACCCGCCTGTGTGTCATACAGTTCACCAAGGACCCGCCTGTGTGAGCAGCTTTTTAAAACCAAAACAACCCGTTCTTGGCGCCCCGAAGGTTTATTGTAGGTGGGATCACGTGGCCGTACACGACTCCCAACTGACAGTAAAACCAGTTTATTTCTTTGACATCAACACGGATGTTAGGTACATCAGGGTCGTTTTTGTTAAAAGATATATCATTGATTACACTTCCGGAAATTAGTGTACAATAATGTATTCGAGGGAAAAATGGTCGACAGAAATTTTTTCGAAATTAAATTTCTTAAACGGATATTTATGTATTTGTTTCTTGGTTGTTGTTGTTTTGTTTTTTTAAAAAGGGGGGGGGGGGGAGAGGGGGTGTAGGGAAGACGCGATTGAGAAATGGAGAAAATGTAAAACTTTTCATATTTTTATTCCATTATTTCATTTCGAACAAACTTCCGTTCAAACAAATTTCCGTTCGATGTTTCGATTCCATCCACGGGGATGACGCTCCACGCCCGCTGATTAAAATTTCTACAAACATCGACTTTCGCCTCACTTTCAGTAGATATGAACAATCCAATGAACAATCTAATGGTTCGATTGCATGACTTGTATACATACTTTTGAAGATGATATGACTTTCCTCGACGTTAATTCAAACGTAGCCTATCTGGGTTGTTTTTTTATGTCCCCAGATTTAAGCTGTAGGCATTGTAGTTAATCCAAACAAACCCCATTATGTTCAATAAGAAACTCTGTTTTTAATTCTTTCTACACTAGAACAAGTTTTCTCTAGATTGAGTCGCAGACAAATATCTAAGTCTGATGGGATGTTTGTTATTTTTATACAGTTTGATTTCTGTGTAAGTAAGACTTTAGGGTTACGGTCACGAGGGTGTGGCTTGCTGATGGTAGCCTTTGACAAGATAGTATGTGACGCCACATTGACTGGCCAATAACTGTTTTTAACTGGGGTAATTACATCGGCGGGGTTTAAAATCCAAACTTACGCCCCTAAAAAAAAAAATGTCAGTCTACTGCGGGAACACGTTGTAAATAGTGATAAAGATCACCGCGTATCACCGTCCTCGCGATGGCTTTTTGCGGTAACGGGACCAGCCTGTCAAGGCATGGCATTGCTAAATGTGTCACACGGGAATATCAAATATTTGACCTGTGCTTCACACAGGGGTTCTAAAACTTCCTAAAAGGACACGGTACGTGTTTAATGCTCTTCAAAAGTTGTCGCCATCCTAATTGCAAATGTATTTTAAAAATAAGTTACGAATAAGTAGCATGATAAAAATCACACGGCTCGTCCAATTAAAACGAAGTGGTTGTCTCCATTCAGAAGAGTACCCGTAATTTTTTGGCGCAGGTATCTCGCAGATCGAGAACCGCTGCTTTTTGGTATTGCCCTTGTTAGTTTACAATTTCCACGCTTCGGTGACCTTTCGATTACATCTAACCCAGGGGGGCTGGGGGGTCTTCCTGGGAGCTCAACCCCTCACCTTGTTGGAATACTATTGGGACACTACGCGTGACTTAACAGGGGCCTTTTGGGGGGTATGTGCCGTGACCCGTGGAGGGATTATGGACGTCAGCCGAGTGAAATGCAGGATTCACGTCTTCAAAAAATACCAACTTTAAACATAATTCATGGCCCGTTAGACATGAGCAATAAGATCCAAGGGCTTATAAGGACACTTGTTGGGTTTGGGTCTGTGGGGAGAGGGGAGGATATTGTGAAGGAGGCACCGTTTTTTTTTTAATGATCCGTCGTCAAGGCAGAGCTACAGGTGACATCGAGGTCCCGAAGACGTCCAATGGCTCTGGGATTTGGAGCCGAAACTTATGACACGGAGCTCGTGTTTGATCTGAAGCAGGAGTAGACTACTACTACCACCACTATGGCCGGCTGTGCATACCAAAATAAAGCTAAAGAAAACAATGCTGTGTTGCCAGGGCATAGGGCAGAACGGATTCTGCGTGACACTGTCATTTCCATTCCCCATTAATATGTGATTGCTCTCGGCGCTCTCATCTGTATCGTATAACGTGATTGAATAGTTGTTGTGTATGTTGTTGTTGATTTTTCATATGTTCATGCATATTTCGTTACCAATCGCTTGGAAAAGTATTTTAAAAAAATGTTAGGCTGATTTTGAAAAAAAAAAATAGTTTTCTTTTTAATTTTCATTTTTTTGAAAATAATAATTTTTATAGCATACACCTCAAATCTTTGACACATGTAACAATTTTCTTTTTTATATTAAAACAAAAAAGTATTTCAAACATTACAGATCTACTCACTCATAATGAATTAAAAAAAATTATTAATTAGTTATATATTATAAACCTGTAGCATTCTCTCTCCACATAAAACACACGACCTTCAGAAACTAGTTACATTTTATAAATCTGTAGCATCCTCTCTCCCCATAAAACTCACGACATTCAGAAACTATTTGCGTTGAGTCAATGTTTTTAATTGAGTGTGACGTCAAGCACGATTTTTTTAATTTTTTACATTTTCTTCCAAACGACTCTCGAGAAACCACGATTTTAAAGTGTTCCCGGGGTCCCTCTGAGGACATCAGCCAGTCAGTAACTGTAGCCTTCCTGGGGGTGACATCGGGACAACTGTCACCAACCTGGCCACCCCTGAACCCCTCCCCCCACTCCCAAAACACCCGCTGCAAATCTGACCTATGACCACTGGGCCAGGGTAATTGCTTGGGTTGGACTTGATTCCCACAGACCGTCTCGGTTAGTAAGACGTG
The DNA here is from genome assembly GCA_964017045.1 of Omphiscola glabra. Lineage (NCBI taxonomy): Eukaryota > Metazoa > Mollusca > Gastropoda > Lymnaeidae > Omphiscola > Omphiscola glabra. Next base: position 39,330,566 of record OZ024796.1, read on the forward strand.
GGTCCCTGACCGTCTTGACCAAGGAGCTGTGAAAAAAGAAACCTCCAATCTCAGCCTTTTGTAATAAGCTTTTTTATTTGGGGGGAAGAGGGGCGCCGGGGGTCTTTCTTTTGGGGTGCACTCGACGTCTGCTAAAAAAAACTCAAGTAGTCGTCTGCAATACATTCCCACACTATCAATGGCCGAGTGCCGACGGTCATCAACCTCTGATTCCACATCTTCATCTGTCCGTGTATCCCATCACCTCCTCAACCCCTGCCCCAACAGCAACCCCTCAGACCCGTCATTTCCAACAGGTTCGTGATTCATGACTTTGTTGTTCCTATAGCCGGCATTCTTACAAAATAACCTCAACAATTTTACGGCACTTTGCCGTATGTAAAAATATATATATTTTTTATATTTTTTTGTATAGAGCGAGCAACTCTAATCCTTAATTACTGTAATTGGTTTTTGATAAATGTGCATTAGCTAATGGGTCAAATCGTCTGATCAAGTTTTGTTTGCGTGTGGTACAAGTAGAAAGATAACTGCAGCGGCTGGAAAATAAGCTAAAGAGCAGATTTATTTTTTGTTGCAGGGTTAACTAGGTTGGGAGCAGACGACTCGACGCATTGTTGGAAAATATGATCAGAAATATTGTTAAAATGAAACGCCCCCCCCCCCTTTTTCGAAACTTTATTTTGTTATCCCCCCCCCTCCTCGGTTTTAAACCGGAACTGATGTCATTTTAACAACTTTAATTCTCACCAAGAAGCTATTGGACCCCCCCCCCCCTTTTTTTTTTACACCAGTATGAAACCAAGATAAAATAAAACACACACACACACACACACACACACCTCCCAAGCATGTAATCCAGGACTGTAAGCACAAGTACGTCACACTCTATTTAACTTACGCTACGTGACGCAGTCGTTCAACTTTTGACTTTTGTAACCTGAAGGGGTGAGATCCGGGACGCCGAATACTGTGAATGGCGAAGATGTCAGTGCTTGGTTTTATCTTTACAAAAAAATTTAATATTTGTTTTAAATTTACTATTAGAAATGAAGAGAAGATACATTTTTTTTAGAGATTCAATACTTCAAAATTACACTTAAAAAAAGGGGGGGGGGGGATATTATTAAAATAAAATATTGCTAATAATTATTTCCAGAAGGCCAACTGTTCGTCGTTAACTCAGGGCTCCGGAGTCGAGGGATTGTGCTATATGAATATGGGTTTAAAGTATGTATTAAAAAAAAAAAATCTTTGAAATTAATATTTCAACTTTCAGGGAGATCAATGAAATCGGTCTAGAATTCACACATTGCTTACAATTTTGTATTCACCAAAGGCTTAGTTTGAAGTTAATATTAAGTTAAAGAAAGTCTACTTGTCATGACTTCTAACTTTTGACACTTGAGCTTGTGTTCTTGGTGTTTTTGTTAAAACTTCTTTAATTTTATTATTCACTTAGTATTTGGTAGATGTTTTGGTGGATATTTTTCCCGCTTCAACATACCTTAAACTATTGATTTTCTGTCATCATTAAATCTTTTTTTTTTTTTTTGGTGCCAGCCTTTGGTCATATTTGGTGACAGCTTTGGTCACAATTGGTGACAGCCTTTGGTCACATTTGGTGACAGCCTTTGGTCACATTTGGTGACAGCCTTCGGTCACATTTGGTGACAGCCTTTGGTCACATTTGATGACAGCCTTTGGTCACATTTGATGACAGCCTTTGGTCACATTTGGTGACAGCCTTTGGTCACATTTGATGACAGCCTTTTGTCACATTTGGTGACATCCTTTGGTCACATTTGATGACAGCCTTTGGTCACATTTGGTGACAGTATTTGATGACATTTTAAAAAGTATTTTATAACAAACAATAAAAGGCAAGCTTTCCCCAAAATGCATAACGAAAATTCACCCAAATCTTCACAGTTGTTACAAACATCTGACGAAAAAGCGTGGGCCGCCCATGAACTTAATGTTCTTCTCAATGTTGCAGCTCAATTTGGAGATCAGGAAGTCGGTCGAAATTGAGACGCTAGAATTTACCACACAAATTCGAAATTGAGACGCTAGAATCGACCACACAAAAATGTGTCTTTTTTTTTTAATTGCAAGCCAAACCAAAGCGTGTAAAAAATATAAAAGAATTCTTTGATACAGTCATTTAAAGCCGAGCTCCGCAACCCATGGCCAGCGGACCACACCATCCATGGCCATCGGGCCACACCAACCATGGCCAGCGGGCCACACCAACCATGGCCAGCGGGCCACACAAACCCATGGCCAGCGGGCCACACACACCATGGCCAGCGGGCCCCACTAACCATGGCCAGCGCGACACACCAACCATGGCCAGCGGGCCACACAAACCCATGGCCAGCGGACCACACCTATCATGGTCAGCGGGCCACACCTTCAATGGCCAGCGGGCCACACCAACCCATGGCCAGCGGGCCACACCAACCATGGCCAGCGGGCCACACAAACCCATGGCCAGCGGACCACACCAACCCATGTCCACAGGGCCACACCAACCCTTTGCCAGCGAGCCACATCAACCCATAGCCAGCGGGCCACACCAACCCATGGCCAGCGGGCCACACCAACCCATGGCCAGAGGGCCACACCAAGCCATAGCCAGCGGACCCCACAAACTCATGGCCAGCGGGCCACACCAACCCATGGCCTGCGGGCCACACCAACTCATGGCCAGCGGGCCACTCCAAACCCTCTAAATTCCCCCCCCCCTTTTTTTCGTTTTTTTTTACATTAAATGATGGCAGCCTGCATTTCTTTTAAAAATGTTGTTAACAGTGGGTGTTTTTTTTATTTTACGTTAAGTGGCAGGGGAAAGTACAAAAGGGGAAATTGAGAAAGTACAAACTTATTCGACTGTGTAAACATGCAATTATTCGATCATGACATTCGTAAACCATTTCGGTCAGTGACCAGCCAACGGCTAAAATGGTCATCTTCCCGGCTGGCTAACATAAATCCGAATGCTAATCTCCCATGTATTTGATGTTGGTATATGTGTCTGACCGTTGGACTGTCCGGCTGTACATTTGAAATTTGATTCAATAGAAGGGAAGCGCATCGGCCTGGTCAAATACGGCAACCATAAATCAGCAGGGATGGGGAGGGGGACGACTCCAACAACTAGTCATAATCCCCGGAGTAACCAGCCCTTGCAGAGCTTGTCCCCCCCCCCCCGAGGATTTTCACATCAGGAGTTAAGAGACAAGACTGGACCCAGGTGACCCCCGAGCCGGGTGTTCTGAGCCTCTTTCTTTTCAACAGAGGTCAACCCGAATGGCCGGTGAGTTAATGCAAGGTCACGGAAAAGGTCAAGACACCCGAACAAAGTTGTGTTTTGGTCATGGGAGTCTGGTCATGAGAGTTGACAGGTACGTGGGGGGGGGGGGGCTGAGGAGGTTGGTAATGTGGGTTGTCATGTTAAGTTCTATTTTAGTGCATCCGTGATCGAAGAAGCCTTCGTTGGCTTCATGACAAAAAAAACACAGCTATATGTTAAAGACACACCACAAACTTACTAAGTTTTCTTCTATATATGATAGAAAGATAACATTGTAGGCTTTGGACATGTGAAAACCAATTCTCTTCGGTGATCTGCTATGTGTGCATGTGAGTTGTAGTTCATTAGACCTGGAGTACCTATACATTGTCTACCTATAAATTGTCTACCTATACATTGTCTACCTATACATTGTTTGTTTTTTAAAATCCCTTTTTCCTGTTTTTCAAGGGGAAGGTGAATGACGCGTGATTTGTGCAATGGTTGCTTGTTTTGGTGTGGAGATTAATTGTGTAGCTGTTGCTATGCGTAAAGACGTATTTGGGTATGCAGTAAAAATTTAATGTATTTTTGAAAGGGAAAATGAAGGAAATATGAAAACGTGTTTTACCCAGAAGTTGACCCATTTACATAACCGTTTCTTAATAAATGATGAATCACGTACAATTACATAAATGCATACAAAACCGGACATAATTTATACGCAAAACATTGTTTTTAAGGGTTGTTTAATAACATTAATTGTAAATGAACAGTTGATGCGACAACACTTGACTCATTTGTGTCTATTGCCTCAGGCCTTCCAAGCCCCCAGTGCATGACACCCTCACTGAGTACCCCTTGCAACCAGTGAAATATTCTCAACAAAAACCAGGCACAGAAACATTGCAAATTCCATCTACATTTATAGGAGCCATAATGATCAATAAATTGATCGTTGGCCCTTAATATATTGAAGAAGACACAGACCATCACGTTATTGAGACACAGACCATCGCGTAATTGAGACACAGACCATCGCGTTATTGAGACACGGCAGACCATAGCGTTATTGAGACACGGCGGACCAACGCGTTATTGAGACACAGAATGTCACGTTATTGCCGCTGTGCTGCGCACGTTATCACGTCTTTATATATGTATAACATTTACCATCGTGCTCATCATACGTCACGTTAGAGTCGTCATGCGCAAGATGGATGGCGCCCCTGGGATGTCAGTAACATATTGTTTACAGTTGAGCGAGTCTATTGCTGTCGTGGGGGTCAATATTCTCCGACACGCTGCGCTGTAACTACTATAATCGGTTACCGGAAATTTGATCGAAAGAAATTTCGTCGACGGAAAATTGATCGACGGAAATTTGATCGAACGGAAATTTGGTAGAATCTTTTTTTTAGTTTACACTTTAAAATTTTGCGTCAAATTTCTTTTTGAACGCACTATTCTATACAGTAAAACAAAATAATGCGTTCAAAAAGAAATTTGACGCAAAATTTTAACGTGTAAACTAAAAAAAAGATTCTAACAAATTTCAGTTCGATCAAATTTCCGTCGATCAATTTTCCGTCGACGAAATTTCTTTCGATCAAATTTCCGGATACGACTATAATCCCATAACATGGGGGGCAACTTGTTTCTCTATACCTCAAGCCTGAACTGTTTATGATGAATGCCAACGTCACCCCAGCAATCGCCAGATATCAATTTGCTGTGTATGAACGCGTTAATCTACGGTAGAGATATGTGTCTTTGACGTATACTTGCCCGTGTGCTCAAACTCAATCCCTAGTGGGTGGGCAACCTCTTGGTAGTTGCTTTGCTAGTTCAATCATCGTGCACAACAGACTTATAAGTCTATCTTATTAGACGCATTTTGTGTATGTGTGTGTCTACCGTGTGCGTGTGGCGTGACCGGACAACTGAACGCAAGACATCCGAACACTTTATAAGTGAACCCACGGACACGAGACCACATGGACAAGTGAACCCACAGACGAGTGAACACACAGACGAGTGAACACACAGCTTAAGTTTTGTTTTGTGAGCGTATCTTTGGTAATTCTATAGAAAATAGCCCATAATTTTAAACTAGTTTGCTTTAATGCATATTTTTCTACTAATGTATTAACATTTTTTTAGCATTATTTTTTTATCATCGGAGTGGACTTCAGACCATGCTGTACCGAAAAGCTGGAAAAACTAGAAACTCTTCAAAAAATTCGTCAAACAGGTATCTCTCCCCCCCCCCCCCTTTTTTTTTTTTCGTGCTCAGTGCCGCTTCTGCCGATTGTTTGCCAGGAGGTGCCCTCTCCCCACCCCCCCCCCCCCACCCCGGATGAGTCCGAAAATCTTAAGATTTAAAAAAAAAATGCATTCAGTTGACCGGTTAGGTCAACCAGGCCAAGTTTTCCAGATTTCCACCCGCAGTCTTTCGAAAGCACAGGGTGCCAAATTTGGTCGTGGCACCACTTATGGTTGGGGCGCAGCACATGCTGAATAAGCTACATAAACATATACCCATTTTTTAAAAAAAATATTTGTCTTCTGTTGTCAATGTGTTCAGTAGTCCGCGCATGTATGAAGAATGTCTGCTGCTTGCATGGCCCATGCATGAAGGTCTGCTGCTTGCATGGCCCATGTATGAATGTCTGCTGCTTGCATGACCCATGTATGAAGAATGTCTGCTGCTTGCATGACCCATGTAAGAATGTCTGCTGCTTGCATGACCCATGTAAGAATGTCTGATGCTTGCATGACACATGTATGAAGAATGGCTGCTGCTTGCATGACCCATGTATGAGAATTTCTGCTGCTTGCATGACCCGTGTACGAAGAATGTCTGCTTATTGTATAACACACGTATGATGAATATCTGCTACTTGTATGTCGCATGTAAAAAGTGCAATGATAAAAATAATAAGTTGCTATTTATAGAAAGGTATAGATATACAATTATATTAAACGATATTAAAATAAATGAAAGCAACAGACAAAGTTTTTTTGTTGTTTTTTTTTCAAATGAAACAAAATTGTGATGACAGCTGTTGCGTTAAATCGAGCAAAATGACATCACATCCGTATCACCTTGACAACAGCTTGAGTTGACTCGGTCAGTGTAAAAGCCACCCATGAGAAGTGTTGATATAATTGCTACCAGCATAACATGTTATAGCAACATTCACTCAACTCGTCTTCATTATAATCAGCCTCATCACTGACAGTGTCACAGTAGCACATACACACACTAAAACACGCGCACTTTTCCATGTTTCCGTAGGATTATCTATTACTTTCTTTCCGTTCTTATATATATATATATATATATATATATATATATATGTATGTATATATATATATATATATGTATGTATATGTGTATATGTATATGTATAGTATGCCATCTTAAATAAGACATAACGTTTCAAATAAAGTTTCAAGTTATGTGTCACGATATGTGTCACGCTATGTGTCACGTTATGTGTCACGTTATGTGTCAAGTAATTTTTTTTTTGTTTTTTTTTTTTTGTTGTAAAACATGCACCGCACTGCTTAAAGTACGAAGAGTCGACAAAAACAATTTTAAACTGTACTCACTTATAAATAGAGTTATTTTTCTACTTAGAAAATATATTATTAGAATGGGAAAATAACCTTTATAACGGCGGTTCTCAACCTTCCTAACGCCGCGACCCTTTCGTACAGTTCCTCATTTTGTGGCTACCCCCCAGCCACATAATTATTTTCGTTGTTACTTTATAACTGTAGAGTATATGTTTTTTCAGATGGTCTTAGGCGACCCCGAGAAAAGGGGGTCGCGGGGTCGCGACCCACAGGTTGAGAACCGCTGCTTTATAAGATGGTGGCCTAAAAACCGGGAAGCGTGGATACAAATTTTTATTTTTAAAAATAAACTAATGGTCTTAAACTATAAGGTGACTCCGTGGAAACGATGGGTAGAAGGCGAAGATCTACATACGGGATCCTCAAACTACGGCCCGCGGGCCAAAATGCGGCCCGCCACGAGTCCTTAACCCGGCCCCCGCCTGGACGGCGCTCGGTGACGCAGGAAGCCAAAAGAACGTCCCTACTTTCTGCAGATATACAATTGATTTTACCTTGATTAAAAACTGTTAGTCATTTTTTAAATATTGTATTTTCCCGTTTATTTCTTCCCCCCCCCCCCTTTACTACCAATAAGAGAAGTGGAGCTTGCATATGAATTTGATAATAATTCTTTCAAACTATAACCATCCACACCTACCACCACCCCAGTGTCTGGCTGTCCACGGAACAGAGAGGCCTCCCCACCACCCCCCCCCCCCTTAAAAAAAAAAAAAAAAAAAAAAAACACAAAAATAAACGTGTATGAGGGACAGAGAACCGGCAACAAATTAAAAAGTTGTAGGACCTCTGATCTACACGGAAAACAAATATTAATGAAAATGACTCACTGAACAGTACGACCTTGGGAAGAAAAAAAAGGAAACTAACTCCATTGAAGGAGTACAGCTGACGACAGGGGAGGGGAGGGGTGAGTGTCAGTGGGGGAAAAAAAGTGGGTGGGGGATCCTGTTGTGTGTCGATGATCGTCTGGTCGAATGGACCGAGCAGACAATAGGTGTATTTCGGAGGCCGCGGAGTGACAGGTCCCTTTCTTCTTTCACGATCAGAGCGGGATCAGCGTGACCCTCACCAACCCCTTTGGTCAAGATATTTTTTTTTTAGTTGGCATGAAACCGGAAAGGGAGGGGGGAGGGGGGTGACGTGGTGGTCAGAACTTGCGGACGGAGGTTAGATGGGATTCGGAGTGTAAAAAAAAAACAACCAATGCATACAACACAGAAATAAGCTGTACCAGGTAATACTAGGAATACATCATAACAAAGCAACATGAAAAGGCGGAAAGAAGCTACATCCTCATCCTGGCCATAAAACCGCAGCCGGGCTAATAAAACGCACACAAATTGTCGGATTATAATAGTTGTGTTGTTTTTTTATAATCCTTTATATTACTTACTCTTTTGTTGGTAGCAGCCAAAATCTTCGGGCGGCTAATTGACCCACTTCCCGTCAACCTATCGAGCTGAAACCTGGCACATAGACTCGTCGCCCGTGACAACACATTCGTTCAAATTTTTCAGCCCCACTCCCCAACTCCAACCCCCCCAAATTCTGTTTTGCACGGGAAAGATGAAGGAAATACACGCGGACACAGATTTCACGAACGAAAATTCCCGATAACTGCGCTAAATGAGTCTTTAAAAAAATATAGCAAGTGCGTTTGGTGCATAATATTTTCTGTTATTTTTCGGAAATAGGTGGTGAAATGAATCTGCGGTGTAAAAGCGTGTGGCTCATTAAAATATTAATATAGTTTAGGGGCGTAATAAAAAAAAATGTGGGATTGCGAGCCTGGTTTGGGGGGGGGAGGGGGGTTTGCGGGAATCACTAATTGGGATTCTTATAAAGTGCATTACTTGTATACATGTTTTTTTCAAAATTTCTTCCCCCGCCCACCACTGCTCCGCCCACCATGGCTCCATAATACAATTTATAAAGGATTGATATAAAAAGCTTTGTTTTTTAGTGGTTCATTTCGTCTCGTATGCAATTTTTATGACTAGTGAACTTTCATCTCTACACAAGTTACTTCACAAAACATAGGAGCCATAATGATCAATGCATTGATCGTGGGCCCTGAAAGCATAGAAGAAGAAGACATGAATTCAAGTAACGCACTTTATAAGTGTCCCCAGGTATAGAATAGTGCTGGCCACCATTGGGTACGGTAAAGAAAACGTTTACCTGTAACGCCCCTGAAAGATTGAAATATTCTAATGCCCCAACTGCTTTACACCCGAAATGCGTATGATGGATTCAAATCGAGATATTATCCGTTACAAGAAAAATAAATGTTACGCACCAAAAGCACTTGCGGTATTTTAAGAATCTCATTTAATAGCGCAGTTATCGGGAATTTTATTTCGTACGCTATTGAACTCACCATTATATACATGGATAATTATATGTATTGATCTGCAGTTTGATGGCATCTTATGACATGGGACTGGATATTTCACTTCAACATTTTGAGCCAAGGGCCCTTTTTTTGGATCGTTAAAGGAGAGTTGTTAATTTAAGCTATAAAATCGATAGGCCGATTATATTTTTCGTTTAACAGATTTGTATCCAGACATTTTATTAACGGCTAATGATTTTTACATTTTTTTTGGGGTGCATGTGTGGGGGTGGTGTGTGTGGGGGGGTAGGGGTACAATGCACCATGACCTTATTGTGTTACCTTATAAAAAGAAATGTTGAAACTTGTTCAGAAAGGCGTATAATTTGTATGTGTTTGTCTGTGTGTACATTTTCCAAACGGAATGTCACGTGTGTCATTCTAGCTTTTAAAACACAACCACATCACCGCATGGGTTAAAGCTAAGAAATTCATCTTCTCTTTTGACATTGCTTTCTTTTTTTTACATTGCTTTCTTTTTTGACATTGCCTTCTCTTTTGACATTGCCTTCTCTTTTGACATTGCTTTCTCTTTTGACATTGCTTTCTCTTTTGACATTGCTTTCTCTTTTGACATTGCCTTCTCTTTTGACATTGCCTTCTCTTTTGACATTGCTTTCTTGTTTGACATTGCCTTTTCTTTTGACATTGCTTTCTCTTTTGACATTGCCTTCTCTTTTGACATTGCTTTCTCTTTTGACATTGCCTTCTCTTTTGACATTGCTTTCTCTTTTGACATTGCCTTCTCTTTTGACATTGCTTTCTCTTTTGACATTGCCTTCTCTTTTGACATTGCTTTCTTGTTTGACATTGCTTTCTCTTTTGACATTGCCTTCTCTTTTGACATTGCCTTCTCTCTCTTTTGACATTGCCTTCTCTTTTGACATTGCTTTCTCTTTTGACATTGCTTTTATAGAGAGACCAGGCTTCATATGGTTTGGTCGAGCGACTTTTTGTATGTTATCGATTTTTCTTTGAAATTTCAAATATATAAACTTAATACGTTTTTTTAAAAAAAGATATTAGTTGCGTGATACATTTTTATTTGAACCTATAAGCGGTGCACGTCGAACAGTTTTCGGAAGAACACTGGTAGTAGGGATATAATGTGTACATTCACTTATAAAAAATGTCACCGTACTTCGTCTTGTCGGCTGAACTCAGGGCTCCGTTACTCTCCAAAGGGCTCCATACACAAATGCAAGGAATCTCGCACAGGCTTGTGCAAGTATCGTCACCCGCCATTCATGGAACCCGCCGACCGTCGTGAGGAGAAATAAAGTAAGATCCCCGGGGAGACGGAGGTCTCCGGCCCGTTTATTTCACTGCCACCGCCGCTTGACCTAAACCGACACGTCTTATTAAATTTGTGAACAACGGCGGAACCGATGCGGTGCGTCCTCCCACCCGGTGACACCTTCTTATCATCTCTCCTTAATATGGTATCATTTCAAGCCAAGTGGCTCTGATCGCCCACGTGCTTCTGCTAGTTTCCGATGAATCGTGTGGGTCTTTTGGTCCGTGCCAAGGCGAAGAGGCAGACCGTCTTGGCGTCAGGGACGATCTGTCCATCATTGTTCGCCGCCATGTTACCAACTTCAGCAGACGGGCTCATCTTACCTACCCCTGCCTGTAATCATGGAGCAGAATCAGAGCGGAAGTGACAGGGTGACCTTAAGATAACCTTCATAAGCAGACGGTATAAACTGTATAAAGGGTTAAAGGGGAGGGTCGGGGGGTGATATGGATACAGCAGTAGCAAGCTGCACGCGAATATCTGTTTAGCACTAATGATAGGTGCGAGATCCAGGGGATGATGAGACTAAAGGGTTGCGGGGGGAGTATGAGGTGATAGATGCGAACGGTCGTGTCAGTTCCGTAGATATATATAGAAAAAAAACCAACCCATGAATATCATACGCTAATTTATGAATATTTGTTTAGACATTTGATATATGAACATAGCCTAGCCCTATACACATTGCGCCCCCCCCCCCCGCCGACGCACACACCATCGGTCCTGATTAACGTAAAATGAAATACATTCATCAGAAGTACAACAGATACATATTTTCTTGACTGTCGACTGCTCCACACAAAAGCGTATAACAGAAATATGAACGCCAGCGACTGCTCATCAATTCCGCGTGCAGATGGTCAAAACGTTCGAGTGACGTCTACGAACCATTCCACCGAGAGGTATCCACTACTTCTAAGGTTATTTGTCAATGCTATTCATGTGCGGGACATTGTATTTTCACAAGTTAAAAAAAATAATTTAGAAACGTTCTAGTTTATCATACAAAGATACCGTTTAAAAGTACGTAGGACTTTAATGCCCAGTGGACACAATCAAATCTTCTTCAAATTTTTGTCAACTGATTACTAGATAATAATGGGGGGGGGGGGGGTTGTTGAGAAAAGGTTGGATAGAAACGACTGTAGAGAGAATCTCTGACATTTTATTGGTTATGTATTCTTTACATGGGCGCTAATTCTTCACTACATTTTTATACGTTACTATCTATTACAAAAAACCTGTGACTAGGTTACTCTATGTGTTGTGTGCACTCTCTGTGTTGTGTGCACTCTCTGTGTTGTGTGCACTCTCTCTCTGTTTTGTGCACTCTTTTTTGTTGTGTGCACTATCTCGGTGTTGTGTGCACTCTCTGTGTTGTGTGCACTCTCTCTGTGTTGGGTGCACTCTCTGTGTTGTGTGCACTCTCTATGTTGTGTGCACTCTCTCAGTGTTGTGTGCACTCTCTCATTGTTGTGTGCACTCTCTGTGTTGTGTCCACTCAGTGATGTATGCACTCTCTCCGTGAGGTGCGCACGCTCCCAATGATGTGTGCAATTTCTCAGTGATGTTACCGTTAATGTCTTAAAATAATTTGGTTTAATTTTTTTTAACCCAGGAAAACCAACACACTCGCATCCTTTCAACAGAGCGCCTAGCGCAGGGGTCGGGAACCTCTCTGTCTGAGAGAGCCATGTACACAGGGCCGACCCTAACAATTGCAGGGCCCTATGCGAAACGGACTGCTCGGGGCCCATTCAGGGTAGATGATAAGGATAATAAGTGAAAATTAAGATTTTGTATTAGAAAATAAATTCGGGGCGGGGCCTATGAAAGTGCGGGGCCCATTGCGGCCGCATAGGTTGCAATGGCCTAAGGCCGGCCCTGCATGTACACCACATATTTTGAAAAGTATTTCTGTGAGAGCCATACATTACGTTTAAAAGATCAAAGGAGTCTAAAGAAACATATTTTTTTTATTATAATCGAACATTTGTCTGCGAGCCAGATGCAGCCATCGATGGAGACACGTCTGGCTCGCGAGCCATGGGTTCCCGACCCCTGGCCTAGCGCATCAAAACAAGCAGTGCGTGTATGACCTTTGTTCATAATCAAGTGAACCCTTTGCCTGTCCTTAGATTGTTAAATTTGCTGAACCTTACCATGCAGCGTCTCCTACCCCTTCTCTCTCCTGTCTGCTCCCACAGCCCTAATCCCACCCGCAACGGCACCCGTGTCCAGTGGAAGGCGTCTGCTAATGGGCGCCCCTTGTTGCTGGACAGTTGAATTATGTTTACAATGCATGATTTTCACTAAAATGTTTTACATGATGTTCGCGCAGACCCATGTGTGTCTTAAACGAAAAGCTATTAGTATTACTTACACTTATTTATATTTATATATAGATGTATTGAGTCATAGCAAGCTCTAAGTAAGCGCTTCCCAAACGTTTAAGTTCGGGGGACCACCGATGAACATATTATTGAGATTGCACCAGGGACCGGTACCAGATTTATTAATTACATTTTCTTTTTTATTCGACCATTAACATTCATGCTGTTTGCGGACCCGACAACGTAAGGCCCCTCGGACCACCATTTGAGAAACACCGCTGTAAATGTTTCTGGGAGAAGTGCGAATGCAATAATGATACGCAGTACGCGTGTTAAGGTTGAACAAAGTGCAATGCTGACTAAACAGTTGTCGATGTGATTAATTGTAAACATATAAATAAATCAATACATACATAATCATACCAAGGTCGTGTAAATGTCATTGTTTTTCTTACTTCTTGCCGTCTCTTTGTATAGGCCAGTACCGAATAGAAACGAATTTTTATTAAAAGTTCTAGTACAATGGTTCTCAACCGCCCCAATGCCGCGAACCTTTAATACAATTTCCCCCCCCCCCCCCCGCCATAAAATTATTTTTTCGCCACTTCGTAACTGTAGAGTATTTGTGTTTTCCGCTGGTCTTAGGCGACCCCTGAGAAAGAGCCGCTCGACCTCCAAAGGGGTCGTGACCCACATGATGCGAACCGCTCTTCTAGTATCTGATGTAGTTTACTTGTATTATACGGCGTAATCAAATTATGCCCCCCCCCCCCACCCCGGGGCCGTCTTTAAATTCATAAAATCCTTCTTTCTTCTTGCCTACTCTCAAAACTTATGAAAAAAAAAATATTCAACACGGGCCTAACCAGGAAGAAACGACAGTAGCGCCCCTTGTCTCTGTAAAGTGCATGGGATTATATTATTTAATCCTCTATTTCGGTCTCATCTAAAGACTATTGTTGTCGCCCCCTTTTTTTTGCACCCCCCCCCCCTCTTTCCCCGCATTTTTTTTCGCAAGGCTCTTCCGATGTATAGTCAGAATTGGCGTCGTTGGAGTTGGAGCTTCAACTTAGGGTTCGATCTGTTTATACATTTGAGAACTCTTAAGCTGTAAGAGTCTATTAATACAATTAATATAACTAAACGGCTGTGCACATGACATTTGTCTATCTAGACCCGTGGTTCTCAACCTTCCTAATGCCGCGACCCTTTAATAGAGTCCCTCAATGCTGTGGCGACCCCCAACCACAAAATTATTTTCGTTTTATTCTTCACAACTCTTAGTAGGCCTATACTATATGTGTTTCCGATGGTCTTAGGCGATCCCTGGGAAAGGGTCATTCGACCCCAAAGGGGTCGCGACCCACAGGTTGAGAACCGCTGATCTAGACCTACCACTGAGTAATGTTGTAATACTCAACAAGTAAAGCTTGTTGTCCCAGTAGCTCTCCTGAGAGTGTTCTGTTGAATTCTCATATCATATTTGATACACCTCTTTCAGTATTCGCCTTTATCGATGACGCCAAGCAGCTTCATCTAATAATACAATGGTTCTCAACCTTTCTAATGCCGCGACCCATTATCACAGTTCCTCGTGTTGCGGCGACCCCAACCACCACACAATTATTTTCGTTGCCACTTCGTAACTGTAGAGTATATGTGTTTTCCCGTGGTCTTAGGCTACCCCTGTGAAAGGGTCGTTGGGGTCGCGACCCACAGGCTGAGAACCGCTGAATCTAATATATATATATATATATATATATATGTGGGGAGAGTTGAACACCCCGTTATAGGTGCATGGCCGTAATATTAAACTACAAATAGGAATTCCAAAATTACGCAACACAGTGGTTCTCATGTATTTGTTATTAAAACTCTACACCCTCTTTTAATATAATCTTTGGTTTCATTCGCTGCCTGATTTGCTTGGTTGGTGCTTACACACAAAAAAACGGGGCATTCTGGGCACTGGGATAGTGCGGCAAATAAACAGCATATCATTTATTTATAATTTTCTACCTTTTCCCAATCCGATAAAAACCCATTGTATTAAATCAATAAGCTGCAGCGCTTATCAAATAGTATAATCAGGTGGTTTGGACTTTGGAAAGTGATCTAAAGGTCTATCGTTAAGTTATTTGAACAAATCATATCTGTTTTATTTCTTGAGATGATGACAGCTGACCCGCAGGACTTAAAGTTTGACAAACATCAATACATGAATAATTGCACTTACACGTTGTGCATCACAGAATAAATTGTAGTTTTTCCTTATATAATTAATTCAAAGACAATGATAACAAATGTTATTGGGATGTTAAACGGGGGAAGGGTAGCTGTAATTGAAGATTTTTGTTTTTTAAATACATTTTATTGGGGTGGGGTGGGGTTGAAATTATTGATAAATAATGAGAAATCGTTTTTTGTTAAAAAATATAACCGAGTGAAAATGTTAAGTATTAATGCTAAGACTGGTCCAGGGAGACTCAAGACGTCCTGCTTCCTTGTGATGTGAATCACTTTCCTATTCTCGGGCACTTACTATTTCACAGTCTTTATTTTTAAATATTTTTTTAAACTGTATTTTAAAAAAAAAAATAAAAAATAAATCTCGTGCTTGACGTTTGGTAACCTCAACGATTGCTGCCACTTGTAACCATGACAACGATAACGCTACATGACGTTGCACACATTTTCGTTCTGCTTGATGAGGTAAGAGGGGTCGTTCGCCAATGACGTTACGCAAAAAAATAACCTCTTCAGACCCCACCTCCCCCTTTCACAAAGTGTCACACATTCTTTACCCCCCCCCCCCCCCCCCGCTCTAAGTGTCACGTCACACCTAAAAAAAATTCAAAACATACATAAAATGTTCATAACTAAACTAAGATAGGATTTTTTTCTTTGACATTTTCCCACAATGAATTTAGTTGTAGTATTATTAGAAAACTGTGACTTAAAACAACGAAGTCATCCCCGAGTCGAATGTAAAATGGCCACAACAGTTTTTGCGTCATTTTTTCGATATGCGCAGAAGCTGTGCGCGACTGCGTTTCACGGTACCTATAATACCTGAGGCAATTTCGACCTGAAATTAATGTTTAAAAAAATTATTAATTGAATTTCAATATTTGTTGTGACGTCACACGTTTTTTTTACCCCCCCCCCCCCCTGTCACAGAGTGTCACACATTCTCGACCCTACCCCGAGCGTGACGTAATTTGCGAACGACCCTTAACTCTCCCTACATATACCACCAAAAATGCTCTGGTTGTGGAACCTTTTTTTTGGGGGGAGCGGGGGGGGGGGTTGGGGTGGGGGGATAGTGGGGTGGAGAAGGATAATAATACAACTATTAGACAACCGCTCTCTCGCGATGCCTTGATTCGTGTCGTTGTTGTTGAAAGGATCACGTGATCTCTTACGGGCGACATCTTGCAGTCGAGAAAATAACATGTCGTAAACAAAACAACAAAAAAAAAACGGGCAAAAGTGCATCGGTTCAGCACGTGGAATATTAAGGTCGTTTCATTACAGGGTGTTTAGTACAGCAGGTCGTCTCTGTTATTATTGTGATCTTTAGTAATGGCAGGTCAAAATAACGGAACGAGATAGCTTTTGATGAAAATCTATACAATTCTAAGCACTTAAGTTTGTTGTTTTTTTTTTTCAAATATATATCTATCAGTTCTTGTTTTATTTTTAAAGTAATGTATGTTTCTTTCCCCACTTGTCATTAATGTGTTATTTTTATTTTTATTTTTTTTAAATATGTGGGAACCTGTTCCGCTGACACCCTGTTTTAGTGACACCCTGTTTTAGTGAAACCCTGTTTTAGTGGCACTCTGTTTTAGTGACACCCCGTTCTAGTGACACCCTGTTCTAGCGATATCCTGTTCTAGTGACACCCTGTTCTAGTGACACCCTGTTCGTGTATTAAAGTTTAATCACCAGGACCATGTCGAGGAATCCCTGACACTATCGCCCCCCTCCCCCCCCCCAAACCCGTTTCACTAATAAATGACACAGGATAAATGCATCATTTGGGATAAAATATGTATATATTTCAGATATATGTGTTTGGATAACTTATGATTTAGTAGTGTTGATCGTTACCTAAGCCATATCAAGATTTATCCTTGCAGTTTTGCTTGCATAGATTAATTAGACACAAACAATTTGTGTAAATATAACAATGTATATTCAGCTTTAATAATGATCATACAGAATACAAATGTAGACGTTTCGGCACATGCCTTCATCAGTACAAAAAAAAATCATTCATACAAGGATAATTTGAATTTACATAATATGCATGTATCCTACATAAAAATGAGAGAGAAGAATAAGAGTGGGCGCAAATCCCGGATAAAAACAAAGTTCAGAAAAACAGAAAGGAAGTGAGTGGAAGTAAAATTTAAAAACCAGACAGGAAAAAGATATGGCAGCAAGGTAAAATTGTGGATTTTGTTCATACCGTCTGGAGTCAACGTACCAAATCGTGTTAATAATTTGTATTTTCCATACAATTCCTATCCGGTGTGTTACCTGCATACAATATACCAGTAACTGCGGTGTCTAAAATTCCATTATGGTTAGTACAATTGAAATGTTTGGAAACTAGGCAAGTGGCTTCTTTATTTGTGTTATACATATTGTTCTCTAAAACGGTCTCCAATGCAGCGACCGGTCTCTCCTACATATAATAAATGTAGAGGTTTTCACAATTGAATTGTTTTCCCCATCAGAAAGAAAATACATATTCAAAAAAATAATTTAAACATAACAAGATATTACTTACATTACTTACATTTAAATTAAAGTGTGTAATAAAGTGTGTAATAAAGTGTGTAATAAAGTGTGCAATAATGTGTGTAGTTAATCCCAAACTAATTTTATGGCAGTGATTTATTATTTGTGTGCATGAGTACCACTGATATATTTGTGTACTTGGCTACCACTTATATATTTGTGTATATGAGTACCACTGATATAATTGTGTACTTGGCTACCACTTATATATTTGTGTATATGAGTACTACGTCATTGATGAAACGAGCACCCCCTCCCAACCCCCTCAACTTATGCCCCAGTATAAGAAAGCGATGAAACAAACAGATGCGATGACAAAGGCCAGGAAACGGCCTCTGCCTCGCGATGGACTCGATCAATGACAGCACTGACCAAACATGATGGCAGTGATTCAAGTGGCCGTCAACTAACTAACTAACATACTTAAGAAAATCAGCAGACCATCGAGCCAAGGCTCATAAGGTCTTCCCCAACACACCTCCACCGCCCCCAACCGGCATTCAACCACTCCCCCCGTGGTCTTTATTCCAGTCAGGCCGCGAAGCGGCATGCCGAGGGCTCCCCGCCCCTGAGACAGCCCCACCCACCCTTCCACTCGATTGACTATGCGAGTGAGGCCGCATCAGAGAAGGGACGCCTGGCCAGCCGGGTTGATGCTTACACAGCAACCGGGCCGGACTTCCTTGGGCTGGGGTGGATATAATTTACGTCTCTAAAGACCCCCCT
Source organism: Omphiscola glabra (assembly GCA_964017045.1). Classification (NCBI taxonomy): domain Eukaryota; kingdom Metazoa; phylum Mollusca; class Gastropoda; family Lymnaeidae; genus Omphiscola; species Omphiscola glabra. Next base: position 39,349,075 of record OZ024796.1, read on the forward strand.
TCCCACCCCGGGGGGACTCGTAGGTGTTAACAGACGCCCTCTAATAGGGTTTACGTGGTTTTCTGCGGCATGACTAATTCACACCGCAGCTGGGAAATGACAAAAGAGAAGGTTGCCTAGGAGCAGTACCCTCACGTCTGCATATTTGGAATCATCGGCTAGGGTCGCCACACGCCTTCGCCTCATATCCATGCGGCAACTGTAATCATATCCCGACCTGTTTCTACGTTATTTTCGGCTGCACTTGGTAGGAAACCATGCAGTCGTGCTCTTTCTAACGCAGTTTCCGTGCGTTACCTTTGCCTTTCGGCGCGGGTCCCCTACACGGTGATCATGTCCCCCGGGTAACGTTTCAGGGGGTTCGTGGCAAACGCCTCTTTGTCGACATGCCATTTATGGGACGGACATGCCGACTAGAGCCCCGGGGGGGAGTGGCCGTCAACTTGAATAGTCGATATACATGGGCGTCCGACGGCAGCCGTCACCGTCCAAATAAAGGAGAGGAAAATAATAGGTGCCGCCAGCACAATCGGCGCTGCACAAGAAAAAAAATGGAATTGTCGGCCCTTCTTACCATCTGCCCTACTGTGACAATGGGGGTCTCTGTGAGCCCGGTGCGGACCAATCGCCGCGATGATGGGTCAATGGGAGAGGGGGGGGGGGGAAGCAGCCCTTACGGACAGGGTAGGTTAGAGTAAGGTCCCCATTGAAAAGATGCACTGCAAAAAACATAACCGGAAAGAATAGAAAATTGATATGCACGCCACGCCAAAGGGTAAGGAGGGAGGGTGGGGGGTGGTTAAGGGGGGTTGGGGTGGTGAATTGAGAGAAGGGCGGCTTGTTGGTGTAGAATCTACAGAGGCTTGAATGCGGTTGCCGTAGCTCGGACATAACAAAAGAGTGCTGCAGCGGACTTGCGATGGAACAATGGGCGAAAATAAAGTACCCCCAGACCATCTTAATATCTCATAGCCATGGCTGGCCGGCTGGCACGGCCAATGGCCCCGGCTTGATAGATGGGTTGAGATAATTCTGTTTAATTGTCAGCGGAGCAATCAATGGAAGGTGCAGACGGACAATGACGCAGAGGGGGGGGGGTGTGAAAGGAAAAGAATGTATGGTAAGATGCTGGACAAAGAAAGATGGAGGCGATACTCAATAGTAACGATTTTTTTTTTCCTTCCTTTCTCGGGTGAAGTCCTTGTCTCGTTAAGATAATGGTTTAGGAAAATGGCGGCACATCAAAATAGCGGCACATCAAAATAGTGGCACATGCTTTTTGTGGTTTTTTGCTGTTGTTTTTTAAAGAAGTGGGAAGTGGTTTACAATTATGTGTGTGTTTGCATGCCGTTATTCTAGGTGCATGACTACTGTACTTTCAAGTGATTTGCAATATTTTCAAGATGTCAATTGCTTGACTTAGGCTATTTCTACCGGCCTTGACTTTGGCATGTGACATCACGCTTGATTTGTTATAGCGTTGCTCATCGGATATATCGATAACCAAACGCTGATTGACGACATGATAAATGATCTATCACGACTTCCCGTCAAGCACATGGACATTCCAACTCCCAAGACCGTGATGTCGCTGTCCTGTGAACAAATCCTAGGAAGCCAAGAAGCTCTGGACACGAACTGGTCGGTGGGGACAATTTGACTGGTCGGTGGGGACAATTTGACTGGTCGATGGGGACAATTTGACTGGTCGGTGGGAGCAATTTGACTGGTCGGTGGGAGCAATTTGACTGGTCGATGGGAGCAATTTGACTGGTCGATGGGAGCAATTTGACTGGTCGGTGGGGACAATTTGACTGGTCGGTGGGGACAATTTGACTGGTCGGCGGGGACAATTTGACTGGTCGGCGGGGACAATTTGACTGGTCGGCGGGAGCAATTTGACTGGTCGGTGGGAGCAATTTGACTGGTCGATGGGAGCAATTTGACTGGTCGGCGGGGACAATTTGACTGGTCGGCGGAGACAATTTGACTGGTCGGCGGGGACAATCTTAAATAGATAAAAATAAGACAAGAAATAGAAACATTTTATTAATTTGTACTTTTGCTAATTTTTACCCTCGAAACGCGCAATTAATCATAAAATATGCACAGCTGACGTGACTAACAGCAGTAAAAAATTTAGTGAGCATTATTTGTTGTTGTTTTTTTTCATCTGGTTTAAAAAAAAAAAAACACTTTTAAAATGGCCGACTGGCTTCTGGTTACATGTCTACAGCCTGTCGCGCCATTTTGCTTCCCTTCTCCCTCTTGTTATCCTGTGATCACCGCTGGACAATGGTCTTTCAACGTCAGAGACAAAGAAATCAACCTATCACGTCTGCTGTGCGGCGCAGTCATCAAACGGAAGACAAAGCAGATATGCGCATGCGTAGACGAGGCATTTCGGTGTTGAAAAGTCCATCTGTCTGTGGTTGGACGATATAGACATCAGAGCTTTTTTTTTTTAAAGCCGATTCACCTTTACACCAACCCGGCAAATTAAAGGCAGACCCGGGGAGTTGGGGTGGTGGAAACAGACTGGGGCGGCTTTTTTTTGTAGCCATCCGTCCGAGGGAAGGAGGCGGGGGGGGGGGGGGGATTTCGTTACCGCGAGGTCCGCCAAAAAACTTTCCTTTTGTTGACGGCAGGTTGGAAAATGGAGAAAGGTCAATGAGAAACGCTGTCTGATTGACCTCTCTCACACGTGTAACCCGGAGGGTGAGCTGGACCGGGCATTGGTGAGGGGAAACACACAATGTAGCGATTCCTAAAAATCTGTACTGTAAAAAAAAAAAGTGTTTGGGGGGGTGGGGGGGCGCGGAGGCAAGGGAATGGGGGGAGACAACATAAGACGAATTAATTTTGTGATTGATTTATTGGCGGAACGTTGTTGTTGTTTTTTAAACATGGCGGTGAACTGAATGCGATACGCTAACCATAGTAACCATCGTACTTGGTCATTCCGTCCTCCTGTAGTAAGCTATAGGGACGCTCGTGTTCTTAACATCCGATAGTTTGTTCTTTGCTAGAAAATAGTGTATTTATGTCATATAGTACTCCATAAACTATGGCTGTTGACATTTTGTGTCTACGACAATTTACCCTAGTATTTCATTGCACCGGATGTAAATAAAGGTAATCTACCATGGCAACGTTAGATGAAGGGAAATGCAGTGTTCACGTATACAGCATGCGTGTATGGCGTCAAAATCAATTGTTGCAAAGTCTCTGATCACTGATATGCAATATATATATAGTTGGAGACATCAGCTTTATATAAAGTTTGGGAGATCATCTAAATATAAAGTTTGAGAGGAATGCTCAATCTAATGGAGAGATAATACGATTTACACATTTTGATAGAGCGATTATTTATCAATCTCGTAAATGCGATGGCTGTAAACGACACGTGTTATTGTAGCAGTAAATTATTATTTATTTTAAAAGAGATAGTTAAACGGAATTATGGCTTTCATCATCATCATCATCAGGTCCCGTAGTCCTTCGACCGTTGGGGTGCCACTGATGACATGTAAACTATTCATCTCCATTCCTCTCGGTCTTCTGCCCTACGCATAGCATCGCCTAGTTTTAATCCCGTCCATTCTTTGATATTATCTTCCCATCTTTTTTCTTTGTCTTCCTCTTCTTCTTCCTCCTCTAGTAGTTAAGAGATTATGGCTTTAGTTCCTCATAAAATCTTTCTGTCACTAATCTTTTCCTGCCCTCTTGGACACCACTTCTGAGCTAAGTGCTACATTATATTTTTTGATACATTTTTTTATATTTTATTCGTTTTTCTGTTTGTTCGCTGATGAAGGCTTCCTGTCGACACGTTCGTTGTTTTGTTGCGTTCCTTTTATCAGGTTTAACCTTACTGTGTTTTACTAATTTCCTAAAATATAAGATAATGGCGCTACTCATTTAGATTCTATTTAAAAAAAAAAAAAAAAAAAAAAAAAAAAAAAAAGACTTCTCAGATTTCTCAGTTGTAACGTAGCCTGCATGAAGAGTTTTTTTCCCATCCCTTGTTACCCTAGTTTTTATACCCACTTTTTCCCGACACACATACTTCAGCTTGTCAGACTTTGCGTGAGATCTAACGGCGTAACTGTATTACATTGTTGGAGCCAAGCAAATCCAGTATATAATGTTGGTTCTTAAAAACAGCAGTTGTAAACACCTCTTCCTGTGGTCTTCTTTATCTCCGCCTATCCCCCACCCCGAATAGGACCGTCACCAGAAAAAGCTGTGATAAAGTCATAAAAGTAATTTATAAAGAGCCGATGAAACCTAATAAATCACTCGGGGCCCTGGCCACCAAAGGGCCCCCCACAGGCGGATATTTGTGGCTGCAATTACGTTTGATCCAATTATTTTGAAATTTTGAGTATAGGTCCAAAATCTTTGCTTTGCTCGGGGCCTAAAACTCCTTTGCACGCCCACGTTTGCATATATTATATACATAGTTAATGATCAATAATTGGAGAGGGCAATTTGAAGTAGTAAATAGAGGCCATCAATAAATGACATCACGCCACTGTGGCCGATTTCGGACCACATTATCATAACCTTGTCACACTCTTGTCACACCTTTGTAATACCCTTTTCACACATTTGTCACGCACTTGTCACACATTTGTCACACACTTGTCACACATTTGTCACGCACTTGTCACACATTTGTCACGCACTTGTCACACATTTGTCACACACTTGTCACACATTTGTCACGCACTTGTCACACATTTGTCACACACTTTACCCCACTCTTTTGTTTTAGATGCTTGACGTCACTTATAGAATTACACCCCCCCCCCCTTTACCCCACTCTTTTGTTTTAGATGCTTGACGTCACTTATAGAATTACACCCCCCCCTTACCCCACTCTTTTGTTTTAGATGCTTGACGTCACTTATAGAATTACACCCCCCCTTTACCCCACTCTTTTGTTTTAGATGCTTGACGTCACTTATAGAATTACACCCCCCCTTTACCCCACTCTTTTGTTTTAGATGCTTGACGTCACTTATAGAATTACACCCCCCCCCCCTTTTACCCCACTCTTTTGTTTTAGATGCTTGACGTCACTTATAGAATTACACCCACCCACCCCCTATACCCCACTCTTTTGTTTTAGATGCTTGACGTCACTTATAGAATTACACCCCCCCCCCCCTCTTTACCCCACTCTTTTGTTTTAGATGCTTGACGTCACTTATAGAATTACAACCCCCCCCCCCACCCCCCGCCTTTTTTATGAAAGAAATTCCAAGTTGACAAAATCGATGAAAGACATTACAAAATTTGTTTTTAAAATTAAATGGCTTGTTCATTGTGTGGACCTTATTTTGTGTTTGTTCTAACTCAGTGATCACCAAAGCAGGAGGCATAGCACATAACTAACAAACAAAGCTGTACCAGAAATAACGTTACATTTTTTTTTCTAACCATGCCTTACTTAATAATAAATTGTTTATTCCTACAGAGGATGTGAGCAGCAATTACAGCCCACAGAATAAAAAGCTGAAAACATTATTGTTTGTGCGCAATTTATTAAGATATTTTATTCAAACCTTAATTTAAATAAATGGATAGGAAAAAAAATCGAATGCTATGAAATATAAGAACAAGGTTAAACTTGAATTAATCGACAGGACAAAAGATTAGGACGTTTCGGCTTAGAGACTTCATCAGCAAACAAAAAGTAGTAGTACAAGTAACAAAGCACTGTTAAAAAAAAAAAAAAACTTTTGAGGTTTCCTATGTAGCTGCCGGAAGTAGGATTAAAGGGAGTGAAAGAATATAAATATTGGTACTGGGGAAAAATAAGGCAGAGAATCTTAACGGACCAAAATATTTAGGGATACTTAAAATCTAAGGAATAAGAAGAAAAAAAAGAAGAAATACTAGGAAATTGAGAGACATTGGTAAGAGAGTATTTGATTCATACCATGTGGAGATATGGTGCCGAAAAGCTGAATAAATTTGTTTTTCCATTTATTTAACTCTGTCTGCTGTGTTTGTACAAGAAATACGTGCCGTAATGGATACACCCAATGCACATTTATGTTGCTCTCTGTTGAAGTGTGAAGAGACTGGGGAAAGTTTACCTTGTTCAATATCCCGAAGATATTCCGTGAACCTATGTGCCAATCTTCTCCAGTCCATCAATTATTATCGAATGCTCCACATATATTCGAAACAAGGAAGATTCTCGGCAGGTAAGTTTATAGTGAATTAAATAACAGTAATGAACATCAATGCAGACAATAACGTTGTTTAAAGATGACTATTTAATTTTTTTTAAAAATAACGTATAAGGTATATTTAAATTTTTAAATAGATCTATGAACTTTGTAGCCCCTCTTCCCACACCCATTGTCAACTGAATCTATTAATATTAATAATAAAAATCAAATGTATGTCTTTGCACAGGGAAAGAAAATATATATACCCCTTACTTGGGTATTTAAACTAGTGTTGCATTTTATTTTTTTTTGAAAATCCGATTTTGTTTTTATTATAAAATTGTCATATAATCTGCAAAGTACATTTCAACATATATATTTGTACTCAAAATATTGTTTGAAGGAAAGTAAATATTTAAAAAATTAAAATAAAGGCGTGCCTTTCTTTATCACCATGAAAGTCAACATTTTAAATAACACATTAAAAAATAATAATTTGGTATCCAATATCAAAGTTATAATTTTTTTTTATATCAAACAGAATTATTTTATTTTAAATTTTCATTTTTATTATTATTTTTTTCAAATACTTATCAGGTAATTAGTCTGTCGTCTCCTTTTGTATCTGTTATATAGTACAGTACGAAACTATCGGGTCTTTTTGACGGGTGTATCAGCTAGTAACAAAAAACAAAACAAAAAGTTAATGATGAGGTGTTGACTACTATTCGACAAATCGCCGTCAGCATAAAAAATTAAGTTATAGACTTCGTGTAATCTCTAGCACACAACCTTTAAGAGTAAAGAACTGGCATTTATCTGCCAACAGAACATTGAAAGTATCCAGCCTTGTTTTTTAAAAGCTGATTTGAATTTTATTAAATTTATTTCTGATATCTTTAAGAATTATTTTTGCTACACTCTGAATGTAACGGTCAAGAGATTTTTGCAGTTGTTACAAAGGAATGCTTTTAAAATATACTTTTTTTAATTAGACGTTTTCATTGTCTTAACTGTCGGTACGTGAAAGATAAGACTAGTATCTGGCGATTTCTCTTCCCCCCTTCCCCACTTTTTGTTTCTTCTATCACACCGCCACACAATATCTTGTCCAGGGAAGGTGATGACAAACCCACTGACCACACCAAGTTATGGGTAATTAGTGAAACTCTTGTCCCAAGGAGGTAGACGTCTCCTCAAGATGGCCGCCGCCAGGGGCTACACTAGACAGGAAGTGTTTGTGAGTGGTCGACTCTGATTGGCTAAGACCGCTAACTTCCTGCGGGCCTGCGGGCCTTTTCGGGGGAGGGCAGAGTTATGAGGAGCAAATTAGTGTTAAGCGCACTGGCTCCTCTCAGCCCCGAGCAACTATTGAGGAGTATATATCATGTGTAATTATACGCTTGCCTTGTTAGGACTTACTTAACGAATTTGGGGTTTTAGAGTGGGCTGGGGCGTTGACGCCACTAGACCGTAGGTGTAAAGTTCTGACTTTGGTTGGGTTCAGAGTGGGCTGGTGCTCTGCTACCCCAGACCGTAGGTGTAAAGTTCTGACGTTGGTTGGTTTCAGAGTGGGCTGGTGCTCTGCTCCCCCCAAACCGAAGGTGTAAAGTTCTGACGTTGGTTGGTTTTAGAGTGGGCTGGTGCTCTGCTCCCTCAGACCGTAGGTGTAAAGTTCTGACTTTGGTTGGTTTCAGAGTGGGCTGGTGCTCTGCTCCCCCCAGACCGTAGGTGTAAAGTTCTGACGTTGGTTGCTTTTAGGACTTACTAAACGAATTTTTGGTTAGAGTGGGCTGGGGCGCTTACTCCCTCCGTCTGTAGACGTACAGGCCTTAGCCCCGACGCTAGGTGATTTTAAAGAACCATGATTGGAGACACGTTGAATGGACACGATACTGTCATCATCTTTTATGCACGAAGCATCAAGTCTAACTGCGTTACCTCTTGTATTGTGAATAGTTGATGGCGCTCTTCGGGGGGTGGAGCTTGCAATCTCAATGTCCTCACAATAGTTCCGTTTAATCTATGATTTATGTTCTCAACACAGAGTGGGTTCAAGGGGTGGTAAAGGGTTAATCGATCACCGGAAACTAATTGCAGGACAGAATTGCGTTCATAAAATTAGTTATATTATAGCAGTTCCCGTCTTCCCTTAACGTCTATAGATATGCTGTCAAAGAATTGAAATATGTATAGATCTACCCTATGAACTCTGGTGATCACATCGCGCTTACACACGCACCAATAACGGACATAAATGATCAAGAAAAGAAAGGACAAGGGCAGATGTATTTGGTCGTATCCGGAAATTTGATCGAAAGAAATTTGGTCGACGGAAAATTGATCGACGGAAATTTGATCGAACGGAAATTTGGTCGAATCGTTTTTTTAATTTATACGCTAAAATTTTGCGTCAAATTTCTTTTTGAACGCATTATTTTGTTTTACTATATAGTATAGTGCGTTCAAAAAGAAATTTGACGAAAATTTTAACGTCTGGACTGAAAAAAAGATTCGACCAAATTTCCGTTCGATCAATTTACCGTCGATCAATTTTCCGTCGACGAAATTTCTTTCGTTCAAATTTCCGGTAACCGTATTTGGTATCAATAAAAAATTACACTTATTTTTTTAAAAGAAATATTTAAACCAGAAAAGAGCGTTAACACGCGGTGAGAGAATTCTAACACATTATTTATTGTACAAAATATGTTTATCTCAGTAGGTGAAACACGTGTGCTGCCTTTAAAGAAAAACAATGATAATGTTTAAATTTTAGTAGAAAACTAGAAACCATTACAAGGGCGGCATTGCCACGAAAGACCAGTCCACTGAAACAAATAATAATCCACCCACCTTGATAATCAAGAACAATTATAAATTTTAATTTTACATGCGAAAGCAGGTTGGGTTTTTTTTTTTGTGGTTCTTCTTGTTGTTTTTTTTTAGTGGGTGTGTGGGGTTTGTTTACAGGCATGTCAGCCATACCTTTCTTGCTGATTTATCGTTGGGTGGCCGAGCCGTCTAAACTAAGTCAAACCCCAGCGAAAACTTAGACAAGCAAAACAAAAACACCACAGCCTGGGTGGATGGGATTAGTTAACCTTGGATGGCAACTCATCTAAGAGATGGGACTAGTTAACTTTGGATGGCAACTCATCTAAGAGATGGGATTCGTTATCCTTGGATGGCAACTCATCTAAGAAATGGGACTAGTTAACCTTGGATGGCAACTCATCTAAGAGATGGGACTAGTTAACTTTGGATGGCAACTCATCTAAGAGATGGGATTCGTTAACCTTGGATGGCAACTCATCTAAGAGATGGGATTAGTTAACCTTGGATGGCAACTCATCTAAGAGATGGGACTAGTTAACCTTGGATGGCAACACATCTAAGAGATGGGACTAGTTAACCTTGGATGGCAACTCATCTAAGAGATGGGACTAGTTAACCTTGGATGGCAACTCATCTAATATAATCTACTTAAGAGAATCAGCAAACTATCGAGCCGACGCTCATGAAGTCTTCCACAGCGCACCCCGCCACTCCCAACCGGCATTCAACCACTACCCCAGTAGGCTCGATTCCAGTCAGGCCGCGAAGCGGCACGCCGGGGGCTTTCCGCCCCTGAGACAGCCTCACCCACCCTTCCACTCGATTGACTATGCGAGTGAGGCGGCACCAGAGAAGGAACGCCTGGTCGGCCGGGGTTCTGATTTCTGGGGTGGATATATTTTACGACACTAATGTCCCCCCTCCCACCCCGGGGAGACATGCAGGTGTTTTACAGCCGCCCTCTAATAGGGTTTACGTGGTTTTCTGCAGCTGGGAGAGAAAAAGAGGTCGCCTAGGAGCAGTACCCTCAACGACTGGCAACTCACCTAACCTGTATAATCGACATTAACACAGTGACCATTCCGACTAACTGAACACAGTGAAAATTCCGAAAACTGATGGCCATCTACTGCATCCTGGTCTATTTCCAGTCGTCTTGACTAAGTCTTGCCATTGGAGTAAAGAGACAAGGGCGAGAGAGTGAGGCTGACGACACTAAAATACTTAAATACTTTATCAATGACGCCCCTCGACCTCTCTCGTATCTCGTTACGCCCATGGAGTGTGTCTTTGCTGTGTCTATCCCTCACCTCTGTCACAACTGTTACATAAAGTCTTCATGTAGTGGACAGTCCAAAGTCCACCTTCAACTTAACATCATTGTTAAATACCATGGTGTCGAAAGTCCCTAAAGTAGTTTGATGGTGCTCAGATCATCTGTGTCCTGTGAGAGGGTGATTTCGTTACTCTTTGCACTCCCCCCCCCCCTATTTTTATTTACAAAAAATTCTTCTGACGCCTATAGTGGGATATGTCGTTATCATTATAGACAGCGATGACTCCAATGTGGCTTATTGATGACTCGTCTCCGGGGAGCGTGTGTGGGGAAGGGGGGGGGGCATCAGACGCTGCCTGGGGCTGGTTACTGAGACGTTTGACTGCGAGTTAATTGGTGGTAAGGGTGTTGAGGAATGTGGGGCTGAAATGTCTTCATCGCTCGGCTGGAAGTTTCAGTCCGAGGTACGGTCCACTTGGCGTGGTCAGATTTTCCGGTGAAACAACACGAATTGATTTAAAGATGCATGCAACATAACGCACATTTCTTTTTCTAGCAGAAACAATTTTCTTTCTCAACCTTACGCCTTGTCGGATAGACTTGATTTTATATTTAGATTTATAGACTTGATTTTATATTTAGATTTATAGACTTGATTTTATATTTAGATTTATAGACTTGATTTTATATTTAGATTTATAGACTTGATTTTATACTTAGATTTATAGACTTGATTTTATATTTAGATTTAAAGACTTAATTTTATATTTAGATTTATAGACTTGATTTTATTTTTAGATTTATAGACTTGATTTTATACTTAGATTTATAGACTAAAATTGCAACCGGAAATTAGTACAAAAGCCATTTGTTCGAAACCAATTTGTTCGAGCGGAGGTTAGTTCCCACGTAAGTATGTTCGTAAGTAGGTTAGTTCCCACGTAAGTTTGTTCGTAAGTAGGTTTGTTTCCACGTAAGTTTGTTCGTAAGTAGGTTTGTTCCCACGTAAGTTTGTTCGTAAGTAGGTTTGTTCCCACGTGTTTGATCGTAAGTAGGTTTGTTCCCACGTGTTTGATCGTAAGTAGGTTTGTTCCCATGTAAGTTTGTTCTTAGGTAGGTTAGTTCCCACATAAGTTTGTTTGTAAGTAGGTTTGTTCCCAAAAAAATAATGAGGGGGGAGATAATAAATTTAAATGAAAAAGGTTTCGTTTTACATTTTCTCCATTAATGACTGACAGTACTGACACTTCACTTTTAAAAAAAGAAATGTTGAAAAAACTGTTGAACATAGTTCCGTGACTCCCGTGCGAACACTTCGGTATCGTACTAATATCCGGTAACCCTTTATGTATAGTAACCGAAGTACTGCATTCATGCTATGTAAATGAAATAGTAATACAAGGTATATGTACCAATATTTATATTCTTTCACTTCCTGTAATCCTACTTCCGGCAACAACAAAGGAGATCTCTAAATTATTATATTTTTTACGGTGTCTTGTCTTACTTCTATTTGCCTTGTTTGCTGAAGCCGACATGTTCATCTTATTGTCCTGTCTTTTGATTCAAGCTTCATCAACGTACCTTGTTTTACTATTTCATTAAACTTTATTGTAATAGTTTCATAACTTATAAAATTCTTATTTCCCATTGAATTCCACTTACCTATTCTTAAAAAGTGATTGTTCGGACATCTCTTATATATATTTTGCATGTTGCTTGACTGCTTCCGTTTCCGGATAGCGCGCAAATGATGCCAAATGTGTTGTTGTTGTTGTTGTTGTTGTTGCCAATAACGCAACTGCGTTTGGGGCGTAATATTTTCTCTTCGGAAAATGAAATCGTCTCAATTTAAATAATGGTGTAATGTAATAAATATTCGATTTAAAAGTGGTTGTGACATCAGAAAATGGGCGGGAAATAAAAAATTGTGCAGTGGCGTATCATTTGGGGTTTGGGGGGGGGGGGAAGATTCTTAAATGTGCGTTACTTGAGTTTATGTTTTGTCAAGTAACTTTAGTAGATGGGAAGTTCACGCATTGCTCTCTCCAATGTTAACGGGCTTTAACCATATTGTAAGAATTATTTTTTATCGCTTTTTTGTTTTTAATTTCTATAAGCAAGTGGCGTCTGTTTTCTGTTTTAACATGGAAGTTTGATGAAATAGATCAACGAAATTGTTTGCTTGATTTGAGTCCATACTATAAATCACCATTGGCTTTGAAACGCCATACGACATATTGCAGTAGGCGCCGTGAAATCAATGGAGCCTGTGTCGTCGGTTCGTCGTTATGACCAGTTCCGCAGATGTTACCTGTGAGTATGACCAGGTAATCAGATTAGCGCGTGGGGGGGGGGGGGGGGGGGGAATAAGCGGTTCTGTTTCCTTAGCTTCGTGGCCGTCGTTAGTTAGGGACAGACTTCAGCTGTATCAATTACATGCGTACAATAGTGGGTAGGCCTGTAGAGCTACGCGGCCCTAACCGCTACAATTAGTGTGCCGCCACCCGTTCTTTTAATTAATTTAAACAAGTGTGCCGCTACACGCTCTATCAATTCAAGCGTAAAAGCGCGCCGCAAATTTAATTAATTTGTCAATATCTCGTTAAAATCTTGTCAATATCTTATCAATATTTAATATCTTGTCAATATCTTGTTATTATCTTGTCAATATCTTGTCAATATCTTGTTATTATCTTGTCAATATATTGTCCCTATTTTATTGTCAAAGCAATGAGAAGAATCGTGGGCGTGGGAAAGTGGTTAAGTTTTATCGAACAATTTTCATCTTTTTTTTTTAAATGATGGAATAAAAAGCCAGAAACCACCTTTGAGTTAATTCTAAAGTTCGTCTACTTATAAACTTCAGTTTATAAATGGGAATCGAACCTGATGACGCACAAATCTAACTCGATCTTTATGGTCAATGAGTACAAACCGTACAAACTTATCGCAAACTTATAGAAACGAAAATTATTTTCACTAATCTGGCACATCACTCCTTACGTCAGAAATGTTTTAATTCTAACTAGAAAACCGAACGGCAAAACGATTTTTTTTTCCCCCGTTTGAATACAAAGAAAATGTCACTAATAAATATGTCGCCGGTCCCTTGATGCAAATTCAAAACGTGTCCACCGGTCCGCGAAACTTAAAAGTTCGGGAACCCTCGATGTAGCCGACACTGTTTTCATTAATGTTTCGTTCTATGAAAAAATAAATAATTAAATAGGAATTTTTATTAACTAATACAAAATGGTGTACAATTTTTTTTTCACTTAAAACAAAAAGAATAATATAAATATGATAAATATAAAATAATAATACGATATGATAAATATAAAATAATATTTTTAAAATTATAAATATTAAATAATACCATAAATATGATAATATTAAAGAATAATAAAAATATTATAAATATAAAATAATATATATATATATTAAATATAAAATAATAATATAAATGTGATAAATATTAAATAATAATATAAATATGATAAATATTAAATAATAATATAAATATGATAAATATTAAATAATAATATAAATATTATAAATATTAAATAATAAAAAAAATATTATAAAAATTAAATAATAATAAAAATATTAAATAATAATATAAATATTAACATTCCCTTAAGAGGTTGTTGTTTTGTTTGTTTTTTCACAAAACTTTTTACCTTTCACTGTGCCTTATTCAAATTTCAATTTTTAAATATTGGACAAATATTAGGACGTCATCATGCAGCTGTGAACAGTGTTCCAAGATGATTTGTTATATATTATACCATTGGCTCTCAACCTGTGGGTCGCGACCCCTTTGGGGACGAATGACCCTTACGTAGGGGTCCCCTAAGACCATCGGAAAACAAATATTTATGAAGCAGCAACGAAAATAATTGTATGGTTAGGGGGGTCACCACAACATGATGAACTTTATTAAAGGGTCGCGGCGTTAGGAAGGTTGAGAACCACTGCATTATACGATGATAGCAAGTCTTCGAGCTATGATGAATATCAGATTGCCGGCCGAAAGACAGGGGGGGGGGGGACAATCTGACATCTGGTAGAAGACCGAAGGCCACAATCGATTTCGGCCAAAACCGAAAATAAAGCGATACTTAACTTTTCTAATTCGGCCGAAACCGAAAATAAACCGAAAGCTAACTTTCCTGTTTTGGCCGAATCTGAACCTACGTCGAAAGAGATCTAATGGCAACTTTTAGTGCCGAAACTGAAGCCGAAATTCGGTTGGTCTCTATTAGAGAAAGATTGGAAAAAACTATTTAATAAAGACTCACTATCAGTGATGAGTTTAAACGCACTAAAAAGTAGAAAATAAATTAACATTTCTTTAAATGCATAACACAAAGAAAGACTGCGTAGACGAGCAATCGGTGTAGCCAAAGAATTCGAATTGAATTCAGACGAAACTTAAACATGTTTTTTTTTTTCTGCACTTACTTTTTAGTATTAAATTTGTAAATTTTAAGTTGTAGAAATAAGAGTAGCATTATTTCTTTATTTTTTAAATGCTTACAAAATCCCGGTTGAAGTGACTTAACTTGTTAGCTAAATATAAAGAAATTAATTTAAACGTAGATCTGAGCTCAACCGTCCATCCACCCCTTCACTTAGCGAAGCAGGCGCGGTCAGTCATGATAATTTGAGCCACAGTGTCATCCCGCCACCATCGTCCAGTCGTTCACCAGGTGAACACTGCACGAGAAATCTTAAAATGTTGTGTGTTTAAACAAAAAAACAACAAATAAAATAGCTCTCCATCCACAAGAGGGAAATGCAAGTAGAAAGAATGCTGTTAATAAAAAGTGAGGAAAGAGGATAGAAAGCGCCCCTTGCCTTTTGTTGTTTTAGCACAGGGGTCTCAAACTCATATTTTCCGCGGGCCGCGAGTTTGAGACCCCTCTTTTAACATGTACCTTTATCGGAGAATCCGAAACCGGATTTCTAAAGCCGTTAACTGGTTTGCAGAAAGAAAAAAATATTATTATATTCGTAATTAATACCGAACCGAACCCGAACTTAAGTTGTTACCGATGTTAAGTATTGTTATCAATATGGAGAAATTAATCTCTTATTTAAGTGTATGAGTATGGTTCGTTCTAAAACAGTACACAACAAAAGAAGATACCATAGGTTAAATACTATAACAAAGAAAACGATACTCAAACCAGGACTAATTACAATTAATACATTTTAATTATATATGTTGGTGATAAATTACAAAATCGAAAGAAACATAATTAAAGCTATCGACTTACAGAATAATGATTGGCTTGTACCGGTGCAATGTTGAAAAATACACAATGTTGTAGAAAGGTACAATGATGAAAAGGAATCTACACACACACACATCTCTTGTCTCGTAGCAACAATAACACACGCTCAAAATATCTCGTGATTAAATCATAACACGCCTCAAAAGATCTCTCCTTTCCTTTTATAGTCGGTTTCAATGATATTTCTAGAAATACCTTACACATTGGTTTCCTTTCCAGAGTTCTCCAGATGATTCGACATCATTCTAAGGAAACAGACTATTAATTTTATTCAGTTGTAAACAAGGTCGGGAGAGACTATTTTTAGCTAGCCACACCCCAAATGCGGTTCCGAGCTTGGGGCTAGCTAGAGTTCACACCGCGGGGCAATATGACGTCAACACGTCGTCTACATAACACCGAACCCGAACTCCTAAAAGATTTCGTGTACCATGTCTACTTCAATGCTGCGCTAAAAGAGGCGATTAGCTGACTAGAAGAATATTGAGTCGTGGCGCATGCGCGACTTTATACAACGGATGTTAACACCGATTGATTATTTTTTAAAAACTGTTTTCGGTTGAGAAATCCGATTATAAACTGCTTTTTTTTTTTTTTTTTTACAATTAGTATTAGTGTTAAACTTCTGCAGGAACACATGGAAACGGCGTTCCATTGGTTAGTTTTTAGTGCTAAGTAATAATTCTTGGGTGGATTCACACACTTTTCATCCAGGACTGGATGCTCTATTTACAAAGCATTCAGAAAAGTTCCTCACACATGTAGACATTTCAGATTAACATCATATTTTATTTTAAGACTGTACCCACGAGGGTAAGGGGGGGGGGGGGGGGAGAGCATGTATTCTCTTTACATTATAACGGATTGTGTGGGGGGGGTGCAGAATTATGAGAGACAGCGTTCTGCCAACGTGTTAATATCTATCGCACAATAACCGGTTGCAATAACAAGGCAACCACTTACCCGCTCCCACGCCCCTTTCCCCCCTCCCTCTGTCAAAATCCAAACCCTGTCGGTTTCTGAATAGGTACACCAAGGACTATTATAACTCAGTGGCGTAGCTAGTGTTAGTGCCGCCCGGTACTGGCCAAGCCCACTTCCACGGAAAAAAAACCCCCTCTGCAGTTGGCCGAAAATGCTGCCTCTCAAAATAAGGAAAAAAGTGCGTCGGGGGCTCGGCGCCTCCGCAACCCCTTCCAACGCTAAAGTACCCACGCTATTTTCATTGATCAAAATACCAATCGTTTGAGAATACATCGTGAAGAACATGTATTTCAGAACTGTACAGTAGACTGTAGCTTTCCAGGAACCAGGTGCGTGACAGACGAAGAAAAAGAAACCGGGTGAGGGGGGGGGGGGAGAAATAAAATTATATATGCGCATACGTATACTTTGTGAGTTTTCTCCATTTGGATACATTTTTTTATTTGATGCATGCACTGGTCGCGGAGCACTGTAGTTGAGCACGATCTCAGTCATTTCCTTTGTCGTGGCTTGGAGACAAAGTAATGTTGAAATAAGTCGTCAGTCTGACACAAAGGTCGGCGTTGTAACAACTGGTCAGGCAACATATTGGACAGTTCGAGAAAAAGGGAGCAGTTGGTTGGGGGGGGGGGGGAAATCGCTCTCATCCTTTCGCGCAGCTGACACCGGATGACGGTCGTGAATATTAGAATCGTGACGCCAGCTTTCCGGATTCCTACTGAAGTATTAGATAATGTGTACTTTGTTTTATGTTACACATTAAGTGCAGCGTACGTTTGAGCGGTGACCCCCTCCCTCCCCCCCCCCCCACACAACACACGCATACATCCACGAACTCGCATAATGTTGGCTAAATCTTGATTATTAAATAAAGGTCAGTTCGTTTGTTGTATTACTTTAGGACGGTATCACAGTAGTTTTAAGATATCGAGAAGAAAAATTTAATCGAAAACACAAACACACACAATAAATATGCGTATGTCGAAACTATGATGTCTACGGTATTTTACAGACTATAAGACGCTACGGACTATTAGACGCACCTTAAATTTTAAGCATTTTTTTTAAATAACTTTTTTACCATTTATTTTAATTTCGTGCATAAGACTTACCTGAATTTTGGAGGCAATTTTTCGAAGAAAAAAAATGCGTCTTATAGTCCGTAAAATATGGCATAAGATTAATTGAGTCTAATTTACGGTACATGGTATAAAATTTGGGAGGGTGGGGGTGGGAGACCGCAATCAAGTTAGACAAAAATGGAAATCGCGAAACGAAATATGGGAAAACCTGAAAACTGCACGCAACAAAACAACGAAGGTGTCGGCAAGAAGCCTTCGTCAGCGAACAAACAGTAGAAAACGGCATTCAATTAAAAAAAATAGCACTCAGCTGTAATGTAGTATCCGAGAGGACATCGCGGGAGAATGTTTAGAGAGAAATTTAGCAGGAGAAACTTACTATACGGTACTTTCTCTTTCGTTATTTCCATGAATGTGGATGTCTATATTAATTTTATACTTTTTTTTTTTTTAATTTTAAAATGTTTGATTTGTTGAGGAGCAGTTGTTTGGCCATTTTATAACGCAATTATCTATGAGTAGACACATTTATTGCTTCAATGCTATTCGTCTGCTGTATTGATAGCATATCCCATCTCTTATAGATTTCTCGACACCAATCAACATGTCCGTAATCTGTGCATTGGTTGATGCATAAACATAAACGTATCTTTGTTTTTATCAGAATTGTTTGTTGACAGATGTCCTTACGATCGCGTTAAAAACATACTTTACTTTAATGAATGTGTCGCCTATTCAAAGACAAGGTTTGTGTACGTTTCACGGTTTGTGTACGTTTCATGGTTTTTGTACGTTTCGTGGTTTGTGTACGCTTCATGGTTTTTGTACGTTTCATGGTTTTCGTACGTTTCATGGTTTTTGTATGTTTCATGGTTTGTGTACGTTTCATGGTTTTTGTACGTTTCATGTTTTTTGTACGTTTCGTGGTTTGTGTACGTTTCATGGTTTTTGTACGTTTCATGGTTTTCGTACGTTTCATGGTTTTTGTACGTTTCATGGTTTTTGTACTTTGCATGGTTTGTGTACCTTTCATGGTTTTTGTACGTTTCATACACCCTGGTTATTTTGATATTTTTCTTGAATTTATAATAATAAAATGAACTAAAAAATAAATGTTTGAATCGTGTGTTTCATGTATTGTTCGACTAGTGTATAATCTGTAGCTACCGTACAGAATTCTGAACGGGTCAACGAGACAATAATTATTGTTAACAGTGACAAACACCAGCCGACAAAAAAAAATGTCCGCTTCAGTTGATTGTTTTTTTTATATACGTTTTAGCCTTGACCTTGCTGTTATGGTCAGTAATACTTAATTCAATCTACCTTAATCCCATTAGCGACCCGTTGAGCCACATAGGATTAAAGTGTACTGACCAATGGTCAGTGGCTGTAATAAGACCACTGAACAGTTCTAGCAATTTTGTCCTTCTTTACCTCTGCTGTAACCGGCCTAACAGCAGTTACACTAAAGTCTACCGTGTGTGTTTATGGGGGGAGGGGGGGAGTGCCTTAGAGACCAGGCGTTGACCTTAGGCCGGCCGATGTGTGTATGTGTTACTGCCAGGGTGTAAGTAGGTTTGCATTTGGCCGAGGAGAGAAATTTAACTGAGGGGAAAGGAGGGGGGGGGGGGAGACCTTCTGTTGGGAGGGTGTGTGGGGGAGAGGGGGAGGGACAGCGTACAGGGCAGGTTTAGCCACGCCACGGCCGGCAAATCGGACCGGCCTGGCCTCATTTCGAGGTCACGCGAGTTCAGCGCAGTTAAGTCTCTCACCACGTGACTGCTAAGGCCCCCATGCCCGAGCGTCAGTCGCTGATCTGTCAGTATGTGCCATACCCTCCCCAGGTTATCTAAGCTCGGCGCCCTCGCTGCGACGTCATCGGTGTTAACTGGATCTCGTCGTATGATGTCATCAGGACACTGACAGTACTCGTGTGCTTGACTGCAGTTGTTTCATCCTAAAACAGCAGGGAAGCGATATTTTTTCTCCACCGTTCGCGGATTAACCATATTGCACTGGTAAATTATCAGTGGCCATAGCCGTATAGAGAACTTGCAAACACTTACTTTATGTACAGCCTAGATGACAACGTTGCATTCCGCACAGATGAGGTTACGCACATCAGCTGGGCGAAGTAGAGGGAGAAATCTTGATCTTGGTAAGTGAAATTAATTTTATTCCCCATCGATCAAATTGTAAGTGGTGTTCAACGTCGGATGTTAATAGTCTTATAATATAATTCGTTATAACGTCGGTTAGTCTACGTGCAGTTCGTTGTAACGTCGGCTAGTCTACGTGCAGTTTGTTATAACGTCGGCCAGTCTATGTGCAGTTCGTTATAACGATCTGTTTTGTTTGAACTGTTAGTCTTGTTCGGATACTACATTGCAGTTAAGTGTTTATTAAATTTTTACTGTTGTTTTTTTAGATGAAGAAGGCTTCTTGCCGACACGTTCATTGTTTTGTTGCGTCCTTTTTCCCAAAACTTTTTTTTTTGCTTATTTCCCGAGTCTAGTTTGGTTGGATGTGGATCAAATGTCGTTAAAGCGTTGGATCAAATGTCGTTAAAGCGTTGGATCAAATGTCGTTAAAGCGTTGGATCAAATGTCGTTAAAGCGTTGGATCAAATGTGGTTAAAGCGTTGGATCAAATGTCGTTAAAGCGTTGGATCAAATGTGGTTAAAGCGTTGGATCAAATGTCGTTAAAGCGTTGGATCAAATGTCGTTAAAGCGTTGGATCAAATGTCGTTAAAGCGTTGGATCAAATGTGGTTAAAGCGTTGGATCAAATGTCGTTAAAGCGTTGGATCAAATGTCGTTAAAGCGTTGGATCAAATGTCGTTAAAGCGTTGGATCAAATGTCGTTAAAGCTTATGAGCTCCGGATATAGATGTAATAATAATAACTTAACTTGTTATAGCTCGCCAAACATTGGCGACATCAATGCGTGAACGTTCCATCTAAAGTTACTTGACAAAACATGAACTGAAGTAACGGCAGTACATATAAATATAGATAGATATATATAGTTTAATATTTTATTATTTATATGCATAGTTGATCGGTACGGACACAGCTTCACAAATGTACAGTGTGGTGGTGAAGTATAATGTCTGTTAATATACTATTTTTATTATACAGACAATTAAAAAGTAAATTTCTTGTCATGGGGTTTTCCCAATAACCGTGCCACAAAGTAATGATAATAATAATACTTTTCTATTGTTATGATATTTTTATGAACAGTTAAAAAAATCAACCTTAGCCTCACAGTGATTGACGACAGCAACTCATTATTTTATCATGAATCATTGTGTCTGTGTCATTATTTTATCATGAATCATTGTGAGATCTACTTGAACTTCGCCCGTAGACGTAGAGTGATTTACGCAGTATCAGGTTATATTTCACTAAATAATCTTATAAATTCTCTTTTTTTTTTTTACATTACAAACATTTTTTTTTTACCGGTCCTTAGGGTACAATACTCAATGTTGAATTCAACGAGTACCTTAACATTTTTGTTTCTACATTGCCTTCTTCTACCTTACGGTAACTTTACAGTCTAAATAGTGGGGTTGTTATTTAAGCTCTTGTACTTGTGCGCTATGTGGCACTCAGGAAATCGTCCGATGCATAAAAATCGTTAAGATGATAGAATCTATGGCGTCTTTATAAACCTCTATTGTTTAATAAAGGAAAGATAAAAATGAATTCATTTATTTTGTTTATCTTTTTGTCTTCATTTATGATACATATACAAATTTGTCCCCATTGATGATAAATAAAATAGTTTTCTGTTACAAGTGACTGTCCCTCTTTGGATGGGGACCATTCATGAAATTGGTCATTATGAGATCCTTTGTCCACGAGCTGGTGATAATGCGGCCCTCCGGCCATTGCGGCTCATCTCAAAATGCGGCCGTAGGGGCGACCAGCTTTGATCTTCATCCGCCCGTCACTGCAGTTTGGCCATAGCTCAGACATGAGGCGAGGACCTGTGTTTGCTAAGGTGGAGATATCTTTCACCTGTTATCTCTGACATCATTGAAACTCGTCATCACGGGGAACAAAGGCTCGGACACTGGTCACTGACTGGTGGTCAGGCGGGCCAT
The DNA here is from genome assembly GCA_964017045.1 of Omphiscola glabra. NCBI lineage: Eukaryota > Metazoa > Mollusca > Gastropoda > Lymnaeidae > Omphiscola > Omphiscola glabra. The sequence goes on from OZ024796.1 coordinate 39,370,866, forward strand.
GTTTAAACCCCATGAATTTGATTAGTTTCTTTTCATTATTTACAATATATATAGACACAGAATGGTCGCACAGTGAACGCCTCATTGCGCACATAGCGGCACATGATCGTATGAACGTGGTTGGTGTGCAAAGCCCCACAATTTAAACATGACGACACATGGTCTTTAACGCGCTGCTAAAATTCAATGGACTACGATGAGTCGATTGTTTTGTCACGTGATAAGCGTAAGTACGAGTAAGACTTCCGGGAGGCTGTCTGCAACACACTAGTCGCTCACAAATTTTTCTTCAAACAACTTTCTTCCTTTAATCATAACTGAATTATAATTATTGTCACATCTATGAATGTCATTTAAAAAAACGCGTGTATTCAAGAATATTTTGAAAAGTAAATTTTTTAATTAACATTGGGGAAGCGCTGATGGAGACAAACATTTTGCTTTAAAATTAATGATAATGGCTGATCAGTTGTTATCTGTTGTTATGTGTTGTTATGTGTAGCATAGGCTACCGAAGGCTTACACGTATCATGTGACAAAACAAGGAAGTAGTCCATTATGGCATATTTTATATTTCATAGTTCTCATTTCATATTACATATTTCATGCAACTTTTCCATTAAGAAAAATTGTATAATCTTCTTCTTCTTCTATATTTTGAGGGCCCACGATCAATGAATTGATCATTCTGGCTCCTAATGCCCAATCCGATAAAGGTAGTTGCAATTTGCCTGAAATTCCCACCAAATATTTAACAAGTAATTTACAGGCAGTCTTCTCCTTTTATTTATATTATAAAAAACAAATAAACAAAGCATAAATAATTTATTGTTAAAATTTAACATTTAACCTCTTATCATTACAAGTCCACTAATGTATTTTATTATTATTTTTTTTTACATCCGGAAGTTTACACACACACACAAATATTCTTCCATAAATATAAATATTTATCGTTTTAACCCTTTCCGTTCTCATTTTTATTTTCAAATATTAGTATTATTTTGTTAAAGCCGAATATGTAATGTATTACTTTTCTTAAGGTTTACGGTATGCCAATAATTCTTGAACATAGAACACGGCCAAACGATAGCTGAGTTCACATGCAAGGAGCCAATGACAGAGACATATGGGTTGGTTGGGGGAAGGGGGTTGGTGGGGCGAGCGAGAGAGATAGAAGAAAGTGAACAAAACAGGCCCACCCCCAGCTACATAAGTGCTACTAAAGTAATATATTATCCATCGTTCACATAGCTCGGCGGTTCTCAAACTTTGAATAGATTTCATGATATTGATCCGCCCCATAATATTTTTTTTTTTAAATTATTCTCTATAATTATTACAGAAATACATCTTATTAAAACACATGCTATTTTAGCTTTTAGCTGAATTTGAAGTTAGTTAAATGAGAATGGCTTGATCGCACCTATTCATTTTTTTAGGGGAACCGCTGCAGTAAGTTCATTCATAGCATGTAACGTGACCTATTTAGACACGGCCGTGAAAAAAAATAAGGTCACGTTTTTTTCTTGTTATTCTCCTGTACGCCGTCACCGCTCGCTTGCCACTGCTGCTGCTGCTTGGCCCGCGTATAAACCCGGGGCCGGTATGCTCGGGGCAACAGTCATGATAGAGAACGCCAGCAGAATAAGCCGGACAGATCCTTTCGCAATGCATAAATCTACAACTGATTACCTGTTGTAATATATATGCGATGCGTTTTTTTTTATATTAAAGTAAAAAGAAATCGATGACATTTCCAAACCATTTGTTGATAAGTGATAGCAGTTTAAGCAGTTTAATTATTTTTAATAAAACAATTTTTTTTAAATCGAAAAGCTAATGTTCGGAGTATTTATATAAGATGTTGTGATATAAGATATATGTAAAAAATTATATAATTATATAAAAAGTTTGGAGGAATAAAACCACAACAACGGTGCATCCTATTCTTGATGATTGGAGAGTGGAACATTGCCACCACTAACTTCGCCTCTCTATATTTTATCGTTTAGCTGGGAATCATCTAAACCAGGTAGGCCATCTGTTGACAATCGTTTCATTCGCGTTAATCATCATTTCGCAATTAGCATAATTATTATTTGTCCACTTACGTATAGCAACAACCGCAGTCCCTATGGTTCGCCTTGCAGTGGCCGATTAAGGGGATTGACTGGGCTTGACGGAGCCAGGGCTTAAACTTAAGTGTCCGGGGTGGGGGGGGGGGAGGGGCACCACAATATATTTTTCTCTATTATGAGGGCCGGCGATCAATTTGTTGATCATTCTGTCTCCTGGTTTGAAATCAGAGTATGCCTTCTCTTAGATGAGTTGCCGTCCAAGGCTAACGAGTCCCATCTCTTAGATGAGTTGCCGTCCAAGGCTAACGAGTCCCATCTCTTAGATGAGTTGCCGTCCAAGGCTAACGAGTCCCATCTCTTAGATGAGTTGCCGTCCAAGGCTAACGAGTCCCATCTCTTAGATGAGTTGCCGTCCAAGGCTAACGAGTCCCATCTCTTAGATGAGTTGCCGTCCAAGGCTAACGAGTCCCATCTCTTAGATGAGTTGCCGTCCAAGGCTAACGAGTCCCATCCACCCGGGATGCTTGGGAGGTTGGCTTTGTTTGGTGGGGACTGAACTCAAGACCACCAGCTATTTGCATTGAGTCGTATTGTGTCGTATTTAGAATTTCAACTTTCAATATATATTTTTTTTAAATTGCTTTTATCATTTAATAATATGTCGTTGCTGCCTTTGACTACGTTCAGTGTGGCCAGCATATCGACTCTTGTTCCCTTGGGGGTAAATAGAAACCAGTTATGCAGAGGGTTACCGATAATATTTAAGACGGTACACCCCCCCCCCTAGGGCCGGCCTTAGGCCACTGCAACCTATGCGGCCGCAATGGGCCCCGCACTTTCATAGGCCCCCCCCCCCCCGAATTTATTTTCTAATAAAAAATCGTAATTCTCACTTATTATCCTTATCCTCTACCCAGAATGGGCCCAGCGCAATCCGTTTCGCATAGGCATAGGGCCCCGCAATTGTTAGGGTCGGTCCTGCCCCCCCCCCTCGCCCCATGAACGCCTGATCCGCCATGATGTTTAGAATCCAAGCCTTAAATAGATACTTTTTTTTTTACGTAGCAGCGCCTGGCCTCAAAGACATATAAATATGTCAATAAGTGGCATGTATTGGTGCTGTACGTTCTTTCCATGTTACAACAACATAACAGGAGACCGCTGTACGTTCTTTCCATGTTACAACAACATAACAGGAGACCGCGTGCAGATAGACCACCCGCCACACTTGAGAAGTAGCAAGTTTTCATAAATGTAATAAATGCGAGACACCAATCGGTTGCTGGGTTTCGACTATGCCAAAGTTGATCAACACGAGAACCACAATGATATTACCCCCTACAGAAATCCCTCTCATGGCTGTCAATGGAAATATCCTATGCCTATGCAGTACATTGATCATTAACTACACTTCATTTCCAAAGCACTACAAATTCCTTTTACAGCTACAGTTTCGTAGGTTAATTTTAATGTATTATTATGCACGTGGGAGTCTGCCATGAGCCCTAATGTGTAAATAAGCGAAATACGATCTGCCTATAATCAATGTAGGTAATACTAGGGTACATAAATTCAATGTGGTTACTCAGTGATGACAGTTCATGTGATGATAGCATCATGTGTAGCCCCATCTGTCGCATAAGGTTATGGTCATAAAACTCCCGGATACATAATTATATACAACATGCGGGTTAATGAATTTAGATATTACCGTTACTTACTATTAAAATGCGCATTTTTTATGCTATTGCGGGGAGACAAGGTGTGAGAACTCTTCTCCGCAACTCAATAACAAGATAATCTAGTGGCGGTGACCTCCCCTTGCCCCACGCACGCTAATGATGCAACTTCCCGTTGAACTTCTGCTCAATGACGACCGTTGCCGTTTTTTATCACGGTGAACTCAGCAGACAATGTTGGGTTGGACTTTTCCCTCTGTTTAAATGTCTAAAAATAGCTTGAGCACTTCGGCCACGGATTGTGCAGCTATTTCTGGTCATCACTTCCAGCTCAATTTTCGGTCCACCGGTCACAGATTGGTGTAAATATAGAAATAAAAGAGAACCTCATTTACTGATGAGCTGGAAAGCAACGACGACTGTGTAAGATGTATCAAAAGGTTCTTTAAAAAACCATGGGGATTTAGGGCTCCACGTTCATCACTAGGTGAATGCAGCAGTGGCGTATCTTGCACTGAACGCGGTGTTGGGGCGAATTCTTTGTTGTTTAAATGATTGTTCACGAAACCTATGGACAAGCCTTTATAATAGCACTGGACAGTTCTCGTCCACCCGCTAGAACAGCGGTTCTCAACCTGTGGCTAAAGGCCCCTTAGAGTTCTAAGACCATCGGAAAACTCATATACTCTACTGTTATAAAGTAGCAACGAAAATAATTTGTGGTTGAGGGTTGTTACAACACGAGGAACTGTATTTAAGGGTCGCAGCATTAGGTAGGTTGAGAACCACTGCGCTAGAACGATTTTTTTCATGAACCCTCTTGTCGAAATATGCTAAATTGTTAAATACCTGATTTTACGTTCAGTCAGTTTCGTCAGGATAAGGAACAACATAGAACGTAATCAGTCATAGAACTTTTTACAAATAGCCTATTTAATAGGAGCTGTCATAACACGCCTGACCCCCCCACCCCACCCCACACCCACCCCTCCAAGGGCCTCACCCCAATCCCTCTACTGGACCTCACCTCAACCCCCCTCCCGCCCCAACCTTGAAGCAAAGCCGCAAAATTATCACATTCACCTTCAAATAAATCACCATTTTAAATAAATATAATTCTCTATCTCTCTCTCTATCTATCTATCTCTTTCTCTCTCTTTCTCTTTCTCTCATACAAATAAAATAATACATTTTTGTTTTATTTTTTAAAAATTCATTGCCAAGTCGAGAATCTAGGTAAGTGTTGGCGCAGGATATCAAATTTAAATATGACAGAAAAAGAAAGAACAACACTCGTGTGAGGGATTGAGACATAGATCGAAGAAGCGCGGTAAAAAAGTAAAGGCAGTAATCAGTAAAAGTAAAGGGAAACACAGAGCTGATGTGAGTGATGAAGTAAGCGACAGAAAGTGCGTTCATGTTGAGTAATCCTGCACTATTCCCTTGCTACATTCTGTGCCGCCGTCCAATCGTCTGCCCGTGTTTCATTCTCAAAATCAATTCGCCCCCACAGCACTGAACGATCGCAGTGAGAAACGCTACACATTTCGTTCCGTTTCTTTCTCTTTTTTTTATTTTTCGACAGCCATGGGGAAATTATTCAGATTCAACTAGCGGTAAGAGTTCCCTCCCTGGTTGCATGGGAACAAACAGAGGTCGCGTCCGGCCCCTCTCACTCGCCTGCTGTTCACCCATTACATCATCGCAGGCATTCCGCCCCCCCCCCCCGCTCCCTGTTACATAATGACCCCTTTCCGACTGTCCCAGTTGATCCACTTCCCCCCACCCCTTCCTTCTCGCCCTCCTTCATTATTTTTTTTTCCTCTCAATGTCGCTCCTGTGGTCACGGGGTGACTCGTGGAATTGCGCAACAAGTTTTCTCCCCTGTCGTCGCGTAAACCGCTCGGCTCTGACGTAATGCGGCTGGCTGATGATAACAGGCGGTTGTTTAGGTCTGCCGGGCTAGCACGCGGGACAAATTATTTGAGGGACGCAATTACTACCACCACACAAGTTACATGTTTGTAATCGAAGAGTTTAGGATAACTTTATCATTAAAAAAATGTAAATCGCTTTTTTCTTCTTCTTTAAATGTGTCAGGAATTTTTTTTGTTTAAATTTAGACTAGAGCTCGGTATCTTTCAAGATGTTTTTTTTTCCTTTACGCGAATGGATTGTAGATGTATCGGGCCTTTTATTATTTGTTTAAAGGACTGAAGTGTTCTAAAAGTTGTTTATGTAATCAGTGTTCACTCGTGGAGTAGATTAAGTAGATATCTCATCATTAGTATTCATCATGCATACATAATCTTAGTGCTGTAATATGACCATGGGATTATTATGTTCTATTTTTATATTAATATGTCATATGTGTATTCATTGAACGGCCGGGCTGATTCCCTGTTGCATAACTTGACATAAGATCATATGTTTAAGATGACACAACGTGTTTATTTCTCTCTATCTCTCTCTCTCATCCTCCTCCCCTCCCCCTCTCCATCACAGAGACATGCTAGCGTGCGATTCAGCTGTCAACGGGTTTAACAGTCGTGGCGGCCAGTCATTCACCAGGTATTTCAGGTGAGTCATTTCATCATGCATTCAGGTGTTCACCTGTAAATTGTTTTTATGCTACTCACAGACCTCCCTCCCCTTCCCCCCCTCCCCCAAACTCCATCACTTCCCGGACATAAAAAAAAAACTATCAACCATATACAAATACATGTAACAACAGTTACGAAATAGTCAATTTTCGACTGAGTCTAACAGAACAAAATTCTTAATTTATGTTTTCAAACGTTCATCATGCAACAATACCCCCCCCCCCACACACACACACAAACTTTTTTTAAATTCTAACTCAGCGCCCCTTCTCCCCCCCCCCCTTGCCAAGACCAATACAACATTTACAGCAATACCATCAGTATCATCCTGACATAATGTATTAAATATAATATATTCATAAATAATAATATAATAATATATTAATATATATATATATATATATATATATATATAATATTGTTAACCCCTGTGTGTCTGTTGTGTACAGGTACCCGACCTACCAACCCCTTTTTTATATATACGTCTAAACAATCGCTCACCCACCAAATGCATAGAACGTATACAAATAGTTCTCGGTGTCTATGCCAAACGAGTCATAAACTTCAATTGAATTTAGCTGAACTGCAAAGATTGTCCACGAAATATTCCCTTTCATGTGGCATTCCTCGTGTGATGGTTAAAGGAAAAAATCATCACCAAAGAGCCAGTGACACAACAAAAAATAATCATAAAATAAAGTTGTTTTTTTTTGTTTTTTTAAAATATCATGAATTGTTTTACTCTGTGGATATCCAGTGGACGTACGTTTGAATAGATTTCTTTACTTTTGGGATAGGCCTATTTTAAAAAAAATATACATTAAAAAAATAATTTTAAACGAACTTTTCAAATGGGATTTTTCTTCTCTCGTATTCAATTGTCAACAGAGTTGATTGCATGTAATTTTCAACGTTTATGTTTATGCCATTAAACAGAAGGCATCTAGCAAACAACTATAACAGCAACAACAACAAAAAAAACTAGTGGAATCGTTTAAATAATATTAACAGAATTCCTAAACTTCTTCTCAGTGCAATGACAGCTTATAATGACATGCGAAGCGCTATTTTTAGATTAAATTTAGAAGCATTAGGCGTGATGCTTCCTTATCAGTCCACAAAAGCTACAGAGAATTTTTCTTTATCGATATCTTTAAAAATTTGTTTAAACTAACCAATGCGTGAATTCGCCACTCTTGAATAACATTTTATTGTTGTTGAAATTCTTTGCATTTTCATTTTCACTAAATTTCCTGTTACGTCACGCTTGCTGCGGAGCGCGTGTAAATACACTTTCTAAGTAAATTAACCTGAAAAATGTGTGTGTGTGTGTGGGGGGGGGGGGGGGGGTTTCCTTGTACATCATTATGAAAATGAAAACAGTCGTTCATTTTTTTTGTCCAACTCCACTCTCCAGAAGTTAAAGTTTTTTTACTGTTGACATTTCGAGTGTTTTAAAATAATAAAGGAAGGCCTGGGTTTCATTTGTTCTGTGTGCCGAGGAAGACTCTTTGACGAAACGTATTTATCTTTTGTCATGCCTTTTGATTCAAGTTTCCACATAACCTTGTTCTACTAGTGTTTGAGAAGTAGTCTAATAATACAACATAATGTCAGCCCTCCTTCTTCTATTCAGATTCTTCATTCTTACATCACATCATTTCATCCATGTATGACCTCGGGGGGGGGGGGGGGGGGGTTTAAGGATCCAGGCCGAAAACCAAATAATGCTTGCGAGCTGATAACGGGCTTAACAGAAATATATATATATATATATATATACATAAAGTTTATATATATATATATATATATATATACATGTACATAATGTACGTGCTGTACGGAATCGCATGTTTTGATTCCATGAAATTGTATTTTCGTCACGCCAATTCATAGCCTCTGTCGCGATGTGACCCCCAAACACGTGGGCTTCAGCAGAGATTTCAAAATTCCCAGATGAGCATTGATTTCAAAAGCTTAGGAACTATGTTAAATTGTACAATTCATAATGGGAAAAGCTACCCCAACCTTCGAAGGGGAGTGGGGGTGGGGGGGAATGCCTATTTAGCCCTTAAGTTGGTTGGGTTGTGGGGGCGGTACCAGTCAGTGAAATATTTCGGGGCTATCCCCGATCTGAAGCAGTTTTTCTATTGACCCACGGTCCTTAACTATAGTTACCATAAGGCCATTATTTGAAACCAAAAGAACAAAAGTTTTCCGACCTCTGACCCCGTGGTAATGACTACATGTTGATCCCAGAGTTTTAATCAAGGGCGTTAACAAAACGTTTTGCAGATGCAATTGACTGATTACTTCATGGCAACATTACTTTTAGGAGTTACGCGCTCCTGTTAATCGTCTGCAATATTTTTTTTTTAAACATCCTCGAATTTTTTCATTTTTTTTTTCTTCTGAGTGTCTTTGTTCATTTCTTGAGGTCAAGGTCGTGTAAAGGTAAATGGGGGTTTTCCAGTGCGGGGCACAAAGCTGAAATGATAGATCGAGTTAACATATATTGTATTGATATATTTTTAAATAGCTTCCAAAATATCATTAATATGAAGTTTAAAAAAAAATTTAAAAAATTTAAACTGAAATAATAATAAAAATGGGTGGGAAGTGTGGTGCCCTAAATATTTCTTTTACTGTAAACAAATGAAACTAAACTCGTCGATAAATACAAACATTTTATTTGTTAAATATGCGAAATGACGTAAGTGTTAACTGGTAAAAGGGTTTGAAAAAAGGGGGGGGGGGGGCGTAATTTGGTTTTCACGCTTCATTAAAAACTTACGGATCAGGAAAGCTAAAGGGGTGTGGGGTGGGGGGGGGGGGGAAACGCAGGGTGTAAATTTTGTAGGTCAGTTCAAGCAAATGTAATGCTAAAGTTAGCGCGAATTGCACAAGTCAAGGTCTCACAACTAAGCAAATATTTGCCCTGTAATGAGAGAAGCATTTCTCAACCTCTCTCCCCCCCCCAATCCCGCCCTAGCCCGCCCCATCACCCCACCGCGCCCCACTCTCCCAATCCCGTACACACCCACTCCTACTCAAAGGATGTCAGGGATTTTTAGGATGCGAATTTAATTGAAAGAAATCCCATTAGTTTCAGACAAGATCTTTTTTATTTTTTTTTCAATCTCAGGGAATGCAGATATAATTCTGAGTAAGACACATTGCGAAAGACGGGTAATGTCAACTGTATTATCCGTAATTTCAACTGTATTATCCGTAATATCAACTGTATTATCCGTAATATCAACTGTATTATCCGTAATATTAACTGTATTATCCGTAATATTAACTGTATTATCCGTAATATTAACTGTATTATCCGTAATATTAACTGTATTATCCGTAATATTAACTGTATTATCCGTAATATCAACTGTATTATCCGTAATATTAACTGTATTATCCATAATTTCAACTGTATCATCAGTAATAACAACTGTATTATCCGTAATATCAACTGTATTATCCGTAATATTAACTGTATTATCCGTAATATTAACTGTATTATCCGTAATATCAACTGTATTATCAGTAATATCAACTGTATTATCCGTAATATCAACTGTATTATCCGTAATATTAACTGTATTATCCGTAATATCAACTGTATTATCCGTAATATAAACTTTATTATCCGTAATATTAACTGTATTACGCGTAATATTAACTGTATTATCCATAATATCAACTGTATTATCCGTAATTTCAACTGTATCATCAGTAATAACAACTGTATTTTCCGTAATATCAACTGTATTATCCGTAATATTAACTGTATTATCCGTAATATTAACTGTATTATCCGTAATATCAACTGTATTATCCGTAATATTAACTGTATTATCCGTAATATCAACTGTATCATCAGTAATATTAACTGTATTATCCGTAATATCAACTGTATTATCCGTAATATCACTGTATTATCATTAATATCAACTGTATTATCTGTAATATCAACTGTATTATCCGTAATATTAACTGTATCATCGGTAATATCAAATGCATTATCCACGAATTGTGCGGATAACTCTTTTTTTTTATAACACTTGGATCCACCTGGTATTTTCTCAAAGTATCCGGACTCTGTGTAAAAATAACCAATAACAACAAAAGCACCCGGTTAAGCCCAAGTTTCAAATGTGCTTAAAAGCTGAGCCAAAGAGCTTCCTTAATCTTCCCGCTCACCCATTTGCAGAGGTGCAGTCAAGCTGACCTTCAACCTGCCCCCCCCCCCCCCAATACACACACACTTGCTTAAGATATATTTAAAAATATGACCCAGTAAGTCATATGAGGAGGAAAAAAACATTTTGCTGCTTTTGATGATCCCAGTCTCGACCTTGAAATAGTTATTGTGTGGAGTGGATGCTGGGGTCATTTTATGTAACACATACTTCTTTTTGGGGGCCATGTGCTGAAATGTGACGTAACAACTTAGGGTGTGGATAGCTTACTGGGTGGGCGCTGGTTTGTTAGGATGCGGGTTGGCATTTATTTGAAGGGTAGAAGGTCGAAACGAAATGGTTTATTAAAAATATAGAAGAGATTAGTTTCGTTGCTTTAAAAAAAAAAAAACGAATTGCATTTACAGTTGCGAATCTAGCGAGTCTCATATTTAATAACCTACAATGGCATCCCAATTGAGACGGTAAGGGGTTAGGTGGGGGTGGGTTTAGGCCGACCCACTGTATTCATTTTAGAACCACTGGAACCTTTAAATAAGAGCACATATCTATAGTTTGACCACCCGCAATCAAGATATCGCTATCCGTGGAGATGATCGAAACAAAGTAAGGAAAATCCTTTTTTAAAAAAATAACGCAAAAAAAAAAAACCAAAAAAAAAAAAACGAACGTGTCGGCAATAAGCCTTCATCAGCGAACAAATAACAGTAAAAACACAATTAAATAAAAATAACGCCTGTCTGTACTGTAGTATCCGAGAGGACAGCACAAGGAATGAGTTGGCTAAGTGTTATTTTTTTTTTTTTTTTAATTTAACTCTGTTATTTTTTTCCTGCTGTTTGTTTTCTGGCGAAGGCATCTTGCCGACACGTTCGTCATTTTGTCGCGTTCTTTTTTTTCCTTATTCGTCCATTCTTTGTTTCGTTCATTTCCATATTTCTAACCTGACTGAGGGCCTCTCTCCCCTTTATTTCCCCTTCCTATCACTACCTGTCCATGTGAGCCACGATGTGTGTACAGTGGTGTTGCAGTACGTCGAACTGTATGTTGTACTTACTGTGGCGTAAATAGCAACGTGTCCGACACATTAGTATGGAGCGGTTATGCAATACGGGTAACCTAGTATGTGTAACATACATTTGATACCACTGACTTGATCTACTCGCCGGGTGAATAGCCTTTTTCTCTATCTGAATACCTGAAAGCATTGGTTTGGTTGATTGGGCGAAAATATCTTTTTCAGTCCTCCACTTAAGACAGTGGTTCTCAACCTTCCTAATGCCGCGACCCTTTAATACAGTCCCTCATGTTGTGGCGACCCCCAGCCACAAAATTATTTTCGTTGCTACTAAATGTAGAGTATATGTGTTTTCCGATGGTCTTAGGCGACCCCTGGGACAAGGTCATTCGACCCTCCCCCCCCCCAAAAGGGGTCGCGACCCACAGGTTGAGAACCGCTGTATTCAGATAACAAATTAAAAATGTTGGTTTAAAAAAAATCATTGCTGGATTTTTTTTATTTTCTGGGGACGCCCCCAACCCCCCCAACCCCGACCCCCCCCCCCCCCTCAGCTCAAACCATTGAGAGCCAGGCTGACCTTGACTTTTATTGTGCAAGATTCCGCGTGCAGACGACGTTTTGCTTGCATAATTCCAAAATTGCGTAAATAGCGATATTTCAGGCGACGGGATGGCTATTTATAGCCGGGGCATTGCATAAGAATAGCGGCTTACTGTGACATTGACCTGTCACCTTGTCTTGGTCGATGGCGATCGACTCTTTGGGCTGGTGGTGGAGAATTAAGTGGCGGGTAAAATGGTGTGGGGGGGCGTGGGTGGGGGGGTTCAATATTAAAACGACTGACAATATTCAACTACGTATTAATGTCTGTAATGTTTTTATTTGTGGACCGAAGCTTTGTGTATGTTCACAAGGAAACAATTCTCTAAGGGTATATGTTAAGTATGTCAAGGGTATATGTTAAGTACGTCAAGGGTGTATGTTAATTACGTCACGGGTATATGTTAAGTACGTCACGGGTATATGTTAAGTACGTCGCGGGTATATGTTAAGTACGTCGCGGGTATATGTTAAGTACGTCACGGGTATATGTTAAGTACGTCACGGGTATATGTTAAGTACGTCACGGGTATATGTTAAGTACGTCGCGGGTATATGTTAAGTACGTCACGGGTATATGTTAAGTACGTCACGGGTATATGTTAAGTACGTCACGGGTATATGTTAAGTACGTCGCGGGTATATGTTAAGTACGTCACGGGTATATGTTAAGTACGTCACGGGTATATGTTAAGTACGTCACGGGTATATGTTAAGTACGTCAAAAGGAAATTGGATATTTGAATTGAAAAAACAAAAATTAACTAAAACTGGAGTTTTTAGGAGGCGTCTAGTTACTCTGAACTGGGATTGTAAGATATTTAGAAAGTAGTTTATTTTAAAGTGGCGCGTGGCTCTAAATTTATAGAAGAGACTTTCTCATGGATACGTTGTTACTTGTATTGAACTATTTAGTTTTAAAGCAAAAAATATTTGTTGAATTTTTTTATATTATCTTTATTTAGTGAAGTTTAGTGGGATATCTATTGACAATAGCACCCCTTTCTTCATATAACTTTGTTGTTTTTTTTTGCTTAAATCTTCGAATGCGATAACGTTGTATAGCCAACACTTCTATTTTTAATATCAGAACTGGGTAATGGCTATTTCACTTCGTGTACTTCTTTGGATGTTAAACAAAGTTTTGGACCTACTTCTGAGTTGATTTTATTATTTTTTTAAAATTATTATTATCTCAGACCCCACAACTACATAATCTGTTTGGATGTTTGTCTTAGAAATGTGATTGAGAGTGATACATGTTAAAGAGAGTCGGCGTCATCCGGGTCAGTCTCCTGCTGTGACCCATAAAACACGGAGAAGATAATGCGGCCCCCTGACAAACAAACAAAATCTGACCAGGTGATAAATGGAGCCCCCCCCCCCCCCAGGCTCACGGTAGCAAAGTTGAACGGTAGTTGGGTACCATATGCTCCAGTAGAGTTAATGGTCTTTGGGTATGTCTTTGGGTATGTCTTTGGGTATGTCTTTGGGTAAGTCTTTGGGTATGTCTTTGGGTATGTCTTTGAGTATGTCTGTGGGTATGTCGTTTGGTATGTCGTTGGGTATGTCTTTGGGTATGTCTTTGGGTAAGTCTTTGGGTATGTCTTTGGGTATGTCTTTGAGTATGTCTGTGGGTATGTCGTTTGGTATGTCGTTGGGTATGTCTTTGGGTATGTCTTTGGTGTATGTCTTTGGGTATGTCTGTGGGTATGTCTGTGGGTATGTCGTTGGGTATGTCGTTGGGTATGTCTTTGGGTATGTCTTTGGGTATGTCTTTGGGTAAGTCTTTGGGTATGTCTTTGGGTAAGTCTTTGGGTATGTCTTTTGGTATGTCTTTGGGTATGTCTTTGGGTAAGTCTTTGGGTATGTCTTTGGGTATGTCTTTGGGTATGTCTTTGGGTATGTCTGTGGGTATGTCGTTTGGTATGTCTATGGGTATGTCGTTTGGTATGTCGTTGGGTATGTCTTTGGGTATGTCTTTGGGTATGTCTTTGGGGTATGTCTTTGGGTATGTCTGTGGGTATGTCTGTGGGTATGTAGTTGGGTATGTCGTTGGGTATGTCTTTGGGTATGTCTTTGGGTATGTCTTTGGGTATGTCTTTGGGTATGTCTTTGGGTATGTCTGTGGGTATGTCTTTGGGTATGTCTTTGGGTATGTCTTTGGGGTATAGTGAAACTCAGATTAGCGGAGGCGGAGAGTTTAGACAAGTGGTCGCTAGACCAGTTCGTTGAAGGAACCAATTCGGCTTTTAGCGACCGTTCACACGATTAAATTCCTTTCAAATTTGGCCCCAAATTTGTGTATGAACGCACTATTTTGTTTGTTGTTGTTTGTTGTTTTTTTACACCAAAAAATGGGAATTTGATCAAATAGTAATTTGCGAGTTGTGACAAGGCTGCATACAATAATTGCATCAATTGCATGAACGGAAATTTGATCGTGTGAACTGACGCTTGAAAAAAAATAACTGTCCCAAAAATTTTCTTATTTAAGAGAATTCATTTTTTTTTAAATGACCAAAAAAGAGGAGAGCAGGGAAGCCGGGATTTTGGGATATTTAAAATTTTAATTTGGGGATATGGGGATTTTCAGAGCAGGGATGCAAATAATGTAAGGTAAAATAAAGTATACCCGGTCATTCAGACACATCGAATCAATCATCTGCCGGAATAAAGAATACAATATATTTCTACCGTGACCCTCCAACCTGGGGTATTCCAGAAAGCAGGTGGGGTGGGGTTGGGGGGGGGGCTGGGTTGTCTGGTCAATTCTCCGAGAGTTATCTAGTCCACTACCCCCGGGACCATTGTGTGCTCTCACTACCGTAAGAAGATCCAAACTCCCCACCTCTCCCTCCCCTTTCCCCAAATTGTCCGCACACGTTTCCTGGTATTCAAAGGCCCTTGACATGCTTTTTTTTTGTTTTGTTTGGGCTTCTTTCACCTTGACACGTGACCACGGACGTTTATGATGAATAATCTTATAATATTATAATCGCCCCGTGGGCATAGGCCACGCGCGCGAGGCAAAAACCGTTTGAAATTCTAATAACGTGACGGCATGTCCTTTCCGTGACCTCGGGGGTGGGGAGGTGTTTGTGGGCGAAAAAAAAACTAAATTAGTGATGAAGAATAGAAGGGCAGTCGTGAAACTTGAATAGTCTGGTGATGTAGCCATCGAGGGACGTGTTGTCATGCGATATGCCCCCCTTGTTAACAGTGGCCATCACTGGCCGCGTGAGCAGAACGAGCGCTCGTGGTACAATCATGTTTCAATGACATTTGGGGGCTCGTCTTCGTGAACAATCCATGGGGCTGGCGGGACTCGAGGAAACGAGCCCTTCCATTTATTAAAAACATCCCCACCCCAAACCTCTGACTGAAGCTAACCCTCCACCTACTCTACACCCCCCCCCCCTTTCTTTTCCCACTTGGAAACTGCTTTTAATGTCCAGGTCACGGTACTTGACGTCGATGGCATGCGACTATTATGGCCGATTGAATTCTGTTCGGGATTAGCTCAGTAATAAAAGGTTGGCTTCGGCGCGAGCACATCGTTGTTTTTTGTTGTCCTTGCTTCTGAGGACAGGAAAGAGCTGGGGTTTTTTTTTTTGCGGGGGTGGGGGGAAGGGTGGGAGGAGGAGGAGAGATGTTGGGTTATGTTCGCCTCACTAGACGCTGCTTGCGAATCTCTGGAAGATGGAACTT
Organism: Omphiscola glabra; assembly: GCA_964017045.1. Classification (NCBI taxonomy): domain Eukaryota; kingdom Metazoa; phylum Mollusca; class Gastropoda; family Lymnaeidae; genus Omphiscola; species Omphiscola glabra. The sequence continues at coordinate 39,386,763 of OZ024796.1, forward strand.
CCGCATTGATGGTTAACTAGCCATCCTCCCAATGCCGACCCCAATGCTGAATTCATAGAAGCACGTGCCCCCATCTTGTTGGGACCTTGGGATTATTTTAAGGGGTGGAGAGAACGTTTCTTTATGACCCTGTTAACTGTAAACAACACACCAACGCCCCCCCCTCCCCCAAATCAAAATGTCACGATGATATAGTTTCTTACCACGCTCTTCCTGTAATTTATGTATCTGCACGTCATGTCATGTAGCGAATTAACTGTTAATGGCTATCATTTTAAAAAAATCAAATCTTAACAATGGTATGTTCAGAATATATGGACAAAGTCCGGGTGTAATCAGTAGCTCATTATTACATAACACATATCGTGGTTTTCAATAGCCTTCTATATAATATGACACTCCGCAACAGTAACTAATCCGGTAGTATATATGCCCAGGGGCGTAGCTGGGCGGGGGGACCCACGATCCGCCCCTCCTCACCCCGCTGGCGTAAAAAAAAATGTTTAAGTTTTATAAAGCAGTAGATCACATCAGTGTGTGGTGGTCACAGGAGGACTAAGGTTGGTGGTCACAGGAGGACTAAGGTTGGACCACTCCCCCGCGGTAAAAAAATGTCACCTACGCCCCTGTTCTGACCACTATGACAATAGACATGCACAGACATATATATTAGATCACAGCACGTCAATAACACTTTGTTTATCTATAAGTTACTTAGTCATTTGGCCCAGGAGGTCAATTTCTAATTGGAGACAAGTTGTGAACTCTTTGCCATGGACATAGTTTTTATTATTTTGATTAAGTTTCGATGGCCATATTTATGTTTATGAGGTTGGGGTGGCAAAACGCTTGATCCGCTCTGGGGGGCTTCATTTCTAGCTTCACCCCTGCGTATAACCGCCCAACAAAGGCGTAACTGAATTTTGTTGGCGCCCTTGGCTAATTTATTTTTTAAATAATAAAAATTTAAACATTAGAGATTTAGCGGCGCCCTTTTGAACAGGCGCAGGCCGTCGCCCTTGGCAATCGCCCCAATGCCAAGCCGTTGTTACGCCTCTGCCGCCCAATAACTAATAACTAACCTGTGATCTCATAACTAGTTATAACCTCCCAATAACTAACCTGTGATCTCGTAACTAGTTATGAAACTCCTAATCGGTTATTGTCTACATCCCCACCCCACAAAATAAAATAAATTAAAATCTATTCACCGTACCCCCCACACCCAGGTCCCACTGACACGCCGCTGGCCGTCTCTCGAAGCTGTCAGCTCAGACTGTGATATGTAAACAATGCTGCACCTACCTCCCAACACTGACTGCCCTCTCCGCTTAAAGTACATTGGTAATTGGACCACCGCGTGCATGACACAGAAAAATAGACCTCTTGTTGACGAGCGAGAAGTCCCCAACTCTCATAGGAAAGGTCCTCGGACTCTGGAGGACTGCCCCCCCCCCCCCCCCCAAAAAAAATAATTTTGGATTGCTGGTTCTTAAAGCTTGGAGGGCCGGTCCCCAAACTTTGGAACTGGTCCTTAAACTCTGGAATTTGTTTCGTAACTCTAGAGGAGTGGTTCTTAAACTTCGGAGGACTGGTCTGCAAACTCTCGAGGAGTTGTCTTTAAATTGCGTTATACAGAACATAGCTTCGTTGTACAGTGGATGGCTTTGCTATACAGAATATGGCTTCGTTATACAGAGCATGGCTTTTCTAAACAGAATATGGCTTCGTTATACAGAATATTGCTTCGTTATACAGAATATGGCTTCGTTATACAAAATATGGCTTCTTATACAAAATATGGCTTCCTTATACAATATTTGTTTTACAGTATATATTATGCTTTATGGGAGTAGTTTCATTAATTTATGTTAAGACCACCGATTCCATAATGTATTTAATAAGGGTGATACAAACTGTATGTTGTTAAGGTCCTATCTCTCTCTCTCTCTCTCTCTCTCGCTCTCTCTCGCTCTCGCTCGCTCTCTCTCTCTCGCTCTCTCTCTCTCGCTCTCTCTCTCTCACTCTCTCTCACTCTCTCTTGGTCTCTCTTTCTCACTCTCTCTCACTCTCTCGCTCTCTCTCCCTCACGCTCTCACACTCTCTCTTTCTCTCTCTCTCGCTCTCTCTCTCTCACCCTCTCTCTCACTCTCTTTTTCTCTCTCTTTCTCTTGCTCTCTCTCTCTCTCACTCCCGGTCTTCTATATGACAATAGGTTAAGTGCGGGTTTAATTGTTCACATGACCAGGTGGCACTGATGAACAGGTCCTGAAGTTGTTTAGGCAGGACTCCCCGACATAGTAGCTCCTGCATGTCGAGCTGTGACTGTGACACAAGTGTGCTGATAAACATGTTTACTTCAGAAGTAGGAGGGGGAGGGGGGATTTAAAAAAAAAAGGTGAATTTTTAAACAAACTATATGGTCACAAATATTATGATCAAACTATTGACGGCTGTATTGCCAGATTGGCCAGACTTGTTGACAAAAAAAAAGGCATGGGGGGGGGGGGGGGGGGAGGGACGACGACGACGTGACGCATCATTCAGGTGGCATCGTTTGTATACCACTGACCTCGGTTACATGGTCTAATTTTCCCTAATATATATGACTATAAATGGGGCGTGGCCGATGCAACCAAATACCACCCAGCCCCCGTATGAGATCAGGCACCCCCCCCCGTCTAGATATTCCTCCCCGATTACATCTGCCTCCATTAGATCTGCCCACCCCCCAACCGGATACTCCCCCAACTGGATTTGCCCCCCGTAGGGTTTATATATATATAAATTACAAGACGTAATATGTTTTTTTAAAAACTATCTAACATTTGTAACGGACGATCTGTGTCTTTATTTAGTACCTTAATGAGGAGTAACATTTCAATAACCATGTTACTCCGTACTCTGTTCATACTTTTCAAAACCTTTCAATAACCATGTTACTCCATTCATACTTTTCAAAACATTTCAATAACCATGTTACTCCGTACTCCGTTCATCCTTTTCAAAACCTTTCAATAACCATGTTACTCCGTACTCCGTTCATACTTTTCAAAACATTTCAATAACCATGTTACTCCGTACTCCGTTCATACTTTTCAAAACATTTCAATAACCATGTTACTCTGTACTCCGTTCATACTTTTCAAAACCATTCAATAACAATGTTACTCCGTTCATACTTTTCAAAACATTTCAATAACCATGTTACTCCGTACTCCGTTCATACTTTTCAAAACCTTTCAATAACCATGTTACTCCGTACTCTGTTCATACTTTTCAAAACATTTCAATAACCATGTTACTCCGTACTCCGTTCATCCTTTTCAAAACCTTTCAATAACCATGTTACTCCGTACTCCGTTCATACTTTTCAAAACATTTCAATAACCATGTTACTCCGTACTCCGTTCATACTTTTCAAAACATTTCAATAACCATGTTACTCCGTACTCCGTTCATACTTTTCAAAACATTTCAATAACCATGTTACTCCGTACTCCGTTCATACTTTTCAAAACATTTCAATAACCATGTTACTCCGTACTCCGTTCATACTTTTCAAAACATTTCAATAACCATGTTACTCCGTACTCCGTTCATACTTTTCAAAACATTTCAATAACCATGATTGAAAACTATGAACGTCAGACAGAAAGGTCGTCTTATCGGGTGATCAACAACTTGATAAGAAACATAAAAACATGGGCCACGCATGTTTGAGGACGCGATTGATATCTGGAGTCTCAAATTTGTGGCCCGCGGGACACATGTGGCCCTCAAGCTTTCTTTTCTCTTCTTCCTGTAGCCAGCAAAAAGAATTGGTTTTGGATATTGTCATAAGAGAGGATGATTAATCATGAAAAATTCTAGGCAGTTGCGGTCCCAAGGGGCGTCGAACTATTCCCACGTGGATTTTTGGGGGGTGTTCAAGACGCCCTGGTTTGAAGCTTAGTGGGGGTGTTTAAGAAGCCCTGGTTTGAAGCTTAGTGGGGGTGTTTAGGACGCCCTGGTTTTGAAGCTTAGTGGGGGTGTTTTAGACGCCCTAGTTTGAAGCTTAGTCAATCTTTGTGACGGACTCATTCTATAAATAGCTTGTATGACATCCACCCCCAAATCCCCCACTGTAATGAGTTCAATAACGAATTCATTTTAGTGGTTCCAGGACGTGCACCCAAACCTCATATCATTTTTCCGGATGAAACTTAAAAAAAAAACAACAAAAAAACATTTAAATGGTGACCGCCTGTTCATAAATTGTGTAGCGTGTGGGTGGGGAATGGACTTTGTCCTGTTGATCATCCCTTTCTTCCGGTGATGGGTGATAAACAGTTTTGAGTTGCTCCTGTCAGTTTTACTGTTCGGTCCAGCCATGTTCAACTAGCTTTGTTGTTTCGGTGGGTTTTTTTTTGTGGTTATTTTTTTACTACTGGACTGTCAGAACACATCGCCAATTCTCATTTTGTTATGCACCCTCTCCCCCCCCCCCCCCCCCCCCCAAAAAAAAAAAAAAAAACTGGCACGGCATCCTGTTGTCTTATCAATCCTGAGAGTGTGTCGGGAGACAAATAGAAGTAAGAAGTAAACAAGAAAACAACAAACCTCTCCCTCGTTTGAATTTTAAAAAAATATATATCCTAATCACTTTTTTTTTTTTTTTTTTTCAAATTGAGTAACGTCTGGCTGTGCTATAACATTCACCGTAACTTGGCTCACTTGAGATTATCTGGTTTTATTCCTTTAGAACTGTACATTTTTAAAAAAAAAATATTTTTAAGCAGCGCGACAATAAGAAATAGAAGAGGTATGGGCCGAATCGATACCAGACCGGCTGTTTACGAATACAGGAATACGCGGGAAGGGTGCGAGGTGGTGGAAAAAAAAGAGGGGGGGGGGGGTAGTGGCCTCCTCGTATTTATTGGATCATAAAGAGAAGAATCCGTTCCACGTAATCCTATTGCGTATTTGTGTCAAGTCTAACCCGTCAGGTTTGTACCAATGCGCGAGTCAACATGACTACAGCACTTGTTTACCAAAGTCCAGTGGCTCTCACACTTGTATGCAGATCCCCCTCGCATAAGAATATCAGCCTCTTCGGTTCTATCTCTTGAAACGCATTCCATCTAACGTTTTTTAGTTTAAGCCGAGTGTCTTTCCTGATGTAAATGCATTAGAAATGTTATTTAAACACCCCCCCCCCCCCCCCAAAGCAAACAAAAAAAACAACAAACAAACAAACAACAATATACAAACAAATAGTACAAAAATTGACTATTAAATTTGCGCAGTTCCTTGTAATTATTTTTCTATGGCTAGCCGTTTGGTGCACTTTGACCTCGGCTTTTCGAACGTGAATGGGGAATTCCCCCTCTAAAAATAAATCACTTGATCAAACAAACATGATAACGCAGTGATTACCAGCGGCCTTGAACACTTGTGTAATGACAGAGTGCAAACCTTTGGGCAAAGAAAACAAAACCTTATTCTCAGCTAAGTTGGGTTATTTTTTGGGGTTTTTTTTTTTTGTTGTGGGGGGGGGGGGGGGGGGGTAACCGAAGGCCCAACTGTGGTTTTGAAATCTAAAGGATCTCTATAGCTTCTTGTTTAATTGATTCTCAGGTCTTTCAAACGAGCGTGGCACTCAGTGGTTCTCAAGGAAGCAACTTCGTTTGGGAAAACAAATTTTGGTCATTTGGAGACATGGAGATGATATTTTGGGGGGGGGGGGGGGCCGGGGAGATGGGCATTCGGAATCGTGAAACTGGACAGACGTGGCTCTGTGAACACGGATATTTGGAGACATGAGGTTTGACCTTTCGGGGACAAGGACCTGGAGATTTCAGAAGAGAGTGTACGTATGGGGAGGGGGGAGTGGAATTTGATATTTTATATTTGAAAGTTAACAATTAGGGAAATGGCTATGGACGTTTTTGTGTATTGAGGGGGAACTGTGGATTCAAACACGAATATATTTTTGGAACTGAACGTTATAAGTTATGCCGCTGGATATTTGGGGATAATGGGTCTGGACATTAGGAGATTTGGGTCTCGACTAGTTGAGTAGCCACGTTTAGTGCCGCCAAGGTTGGATCAAGCTTTTTGCCACCCCCGTTCCACGAAAAAGTGCCGCCCCCCTCCGCTCCCCCTCCTCGCCGTTGCTCTGGACATTTTGGAGATAAGGGTCTGAACATTTGGGGATATGGACACTGACAATTGACTGTATGGACATTTGTTGATATGGGCCCGGACATTTGCTGATAAGGGCCCGGACATTTGTTGATATGGGCCCGGACAATTGTTGATATGGGCTCTGACATTTGTTGCTATGGGCCCGGACATTTGTTGATATGGGCCCGGACATTTGACGTTTATGCCATTGACCTGGAAACACGGTGATTAATTATGTATGTTGCTTGGCTGCACTTATATAATTTAAAGACTTGTAAATAAGTATAGAAGAAGTCGATACGTCAAATCAAGGAACCGACTCCAATAATATTTGTATCAAATAACATCCTCAAAATGTCATGTTGGTGGCGTCCACCTGTGTGTGTGTGTGTGTGTGTGTGGGTGAAGAGGGGTTTGTGGGTGGACTTAAATGCATAAGTATAAGCCAGTGAAATTGTTTCCGGACCTTTTGAAACGAACAGTCTTGACTTACGTTCCCCGGCATCTTAGCGTCCGTGCGATGCACGGCGAGGGCACCGCTATGTATTTACCACTGTGACCAGCTTGTTTGTGCCGACTGTTGACACAATAACCCGACCCATGGTCCAACGGTACATTGGTGGTCAACAACTTGTTGGGCAACAGCTGGCCCTGCTGGGAGAAAACATCGCATAAGATTATTACACTATAGATTACTCTCTTATTTTTTTTCGTTTCTAATACCCGCTACTGTAGTCGCTAGAGTGCGTGGTAGAGTGCAGGCCCACAGCCCCGTCTCTTGCAGCGTCTCTTGCATCACTGCGCATCCTATAAGATTGTCGACTTCATTCACTGTTTCGCTAGAAATAACAGGACTCGGTTGAAAGGATGTTCAATAAAACCCACCAGCCTTTCCTTTTAAATGCAGAAACTTGATTTAACGTTTACATCATTAAGATACTTTTTAAAAAGGTGAAGGGTCCAGTTATTACGTTATGGTTTAAATAAAAAGACACGATGACTGCTATAAGGTTCACATGACTGCTAGGTACTTGCACCAACAGGTTCACATGGCTGCTAGGTACTTGCACCAACAGGTTCACATGGCTGCTAGGTACTTGCACCAACAGGTTCACATGACTGCTAGGTACTTGCACCAACAGGTTCACATGACTGCTAGGTACTTGCACCAACAGGTTCACATGACTGCTAAGTACTTGCACCAACAGGTTCACATGACTGCTAAGTACTTGCACCAACAGGTTCACATGACTGCTAGGTACTTGCACCAACAGGTTCACATGACTGCTAGGTACTTGCACCAACAGGTTCACATGACTGCTAAGTACTTGCACCAACAGGTTCACATGACTGCTAAGTACTTGCACCAACAGGTTCACATGACTGCTAGGTACTTGCACCAACAGGTTCACATGGCTGCTAGGTACTTGCACCAACAGGTTCACATGACTGCTAAGTACTTGCACCAACAGGTTCACATGACTGCTAGGTACTTGCACCAACAGGTTCACATGGCTGCTAGGTACTTGCACCAACAGGTTCACATGACTGCTAGGTACTTGCACCAACAGGTTCACATGACTGCTAGGTACTTGCACCAACAGGTTCACATGACTGCTAGGTACTTGCACCAACAGGTTCACATGACTGCTAGGTACTTGCACCAACAGGTTCACATGACTGCTAGGTACTTGCACCAACAGGTTCACATGACTGCTAGGTACTTGCACCAACAGGTTCACATGGCTGCTAGGTACTTGCACCAACAGGTTCACAAGATTACTTTAGTATTTCTTGTCCACCGACATACCTTATGAAACAGTACACTCCAGCATAACTGTACTCTTAGTCTTATTATAGATTTCATTGATGTGTCAACAATACCAAACCTCACACAAATGTCTAGACCAGCGTCTCTCAACCTGTGGGTCGCGACCCCTTTGGGGGTCGAACGACCTTTCTGAGGGGTCGCCTAAGACCATCGGTAAACACATATACTCTACATTTAGGAAGTAGCAACGAAAATAATTTTGTGTTTGGGGGGGTTGCCACAACTTGAGGAACTGTATTAAAGGGTCGCGGCATTAGGAAGGCTGAGAACCACTGGTCTAGACTTACCGAATTATCCCTATACTTTACCTCTTTAAATAAGATAATGATTATGATTATGATTTCATTTAGATTTAAATATGACATAATCATGCTCATTATTCTAACATGCGCGTCCGTCTTTCTTATTAAACGTATGTGCTTGACTTAACAAACACGTCATAACAACATACAACTGATGCGTACTGAACACTGGAGGCCATGCATATCATTGGTGTTCTGTGTGTATGTTTATGTTTGTTTGTGTGTGAACACTTCCCCTGCCAGCGGCCATGCTACCATTATTCTTTAGTTGGTAGTACAGACTAGAAATATCTGCATACATTATCAAACTATTCTACCATTCAAGCTCAGCAGGGGTCCACCACTTGTTGTAAAGCCACCCTGAATATCAAATTCTGGACATACCGGTATGCATGTTTTAAATTTGGCAATTTTTAAAACATTTTTTTTTAATTTTGAAATTAAAAAATAGGCATTATTTCTTACCTTGAAGCCTTCAATAGGTTTCTATGCAATGCTCTACAAAATATGTGTTGATTTTCTCGTGCAGTTGCCACAGTTGTCGCGTCAGTGAACCCTAGTGACGTACTCACCGTATGCAACCTTGGATTCTTCGAATCTCTTTTATATATATTTGGGCTAATGCGAAGAGGTAGCATCCACGCTAATGCAAAGAGATAGCACAGTGACTTCAGGGTTCAGGTTAGGTTTAGGGATAGATTTTTGGTTCAGGTTAGGTTTAAGGATACATTTAGGAAATTTTTTCATTATTTTTAAACGTTGTATTCTTAATTTTACGGGTCGCGGCAATCAAGTTGGCGGCCATGGTAAAAAAACATTGATGCTATCTCTTCGCATTTACCTATATTTGAAAACATGGCGATTGTTAAAGACTCCCCGAGGGTGGTTGGGGACGACGACGACGCCATGTTACGGTGTAACTAATCAGTCGAACGCTGAGCCACTATGTAACGATTCGGGGGGGGGGGGGGGGGGGGGGAATGGCATCGCACGACGCAGTACCCAGCGACGGACCAAAAGTTGACCAAGTGTCGTTCCGTGATTTAGTGTTCAGAGATAACTGTCCCCATGTGCAATGCGGTGTTCAAAAAAAATAATAATTGTGAGCCTAGTCATGTTTTTCGACGCTCGTTCATTCCAACAGACTCGGCCAAACTAAATGTGGCATTTATAAAACAATACCACCCTCGCCGTCTTCAAAGTCCCGCCTCGCCTCTAAAGTAAAGCAGCGCTTACACGCGTAACATTGTTTTGGACGGGACTGTGGGTACATAATTCAAATAATTAATTGAAAATGGAATCCAATCTCCTCACAGTGGCCGGAGCTCAAAATCAGCATTTAAAATTTTAAGAACATGAAAAAATAAATACATTTTAAAAAAAAAAAAAAATATATATATTCAACGCCCATACACGACATTAGTCTCCTGAGAACTGAGAACCACTGAAAAGTTTTAAGAACTTGAAAAATAAATACATTTTTAAAAAAATTATTTTTTTTCCCCAACGCCCACATGACATTAGTCTGCTGAGAACTGAGAACCCCTGATTAGTTTTCGCCGTTTAGTTAAATGTCATAATAAAAAAAACAAAAAACATTTTTTTTTTTTAAAATGGCTGCGCGGAGCTGTGGGGGAGGGGGGGGGGGTAGGGTTAGGAATTAAAGAACCGGTCAAATGACTAAAGCTGTTTCGTAAACAGCCAGCGATTGCGTTTAAAAACAAATTGTTATTGGGAACGGAAAATTCAACTGCATAACTGGGGATTGGGGGATGGGGGAAGGGGATGTTGTGGGTGGGGAAGAGGGGGCGGCATGATCCTATTTGGTGGCTTGAGTAAATACGAGGCACTTGTAAATATGGCGGAACAAACATGTAGCTTTTAAAAAGTTGGAGCTTACTTCACGAATATGGCGGAACAAACATGTAGCATTGTAGCTTTTGAAAAGTTGGAGCTTACTTCACGAATATGGTGGAACAAACATGTAGCATTGTAGCTTTTGAAAAGTTGGAGCTTACTTCACAAATATGGCGGGAATTCGTTTTGTGAATCTGGTTGACGAAGTTCAATTATGATCCAGTTGTTGTTTTTTCTCTCTTTGTGCGTCTATTCTCAAACTGTCCCAGGTAGTACACAATAATGTCAAAAAATATATGTAAATGAACAGTTGGAATTCCAAAGCATGCACATTAATTTTGGCAGATTATCTAAGTGTTACAATAATCAAAAAAAAAAAAAAACAACTCGAGAACCCCTGTCTTGGAATTTTAAAAATTTGTATTTGAGTTCCTGATCCTAAAATTGACATATTTGAATTTTAAACAACGAAAAAAAATATAATAATAATTTAAACTAGGAGCAACTCTTCATATTTACACAAAAAAAATAGAAATGAGCACGATACAGAAATTACATTCTATGTTTATATTTATGGATTTTTATTTTTATTTATTTTTTTTAAATCAGATTTCATAATGTATAGAATTCTGATTTAAGGTCGAGACACCCGCTGGAGACCAAAGGTAAATGAAAACATTTTCAGGTTTTCCTGGAATTTCAGATGACGTCAACATTACGTAAGGATAAATTAAGCGAATGAGTTCGGCAATGGCCTTTGTCTCAGTTTGTATGTGGAGCTGTCAGCCGATGTGGAAATTATTGTGCAAATAACTGCCCCCCCCCCCCCACAACGGCCACATCCCCACTCCCTCCAGCCGGTCTGTGCCACTCCCCAATCTTCTCCAATAACTGCTACTGCCCAACCTCTTTTTCAAAAATAGAGTGCAATCAAGGAGAGCCGGTAAACAGGGTTTGGGGGGGGGGGGGGGGGGCAGTGGCGTGGAGAGAGAGCAGACGAGCTATGACGTAATCCCCACCAGAGCTTTCACAGCGGTGGGACCAATTTTTTTCCCATTCCTAAAGAAGACCTTTTTTTTCCCTTTGAATAAATATACCGTAAGAAGAAGAATTTATTTGTAGAGTGCAGGGAAAAATTTTTGTGTGTTGAAAATGGAAAGCCTGTTTTGAAATGTAGCCATTTTTGTAACGGACGAGTGGGGTTGGGGACACTAAGCCAGAGATGTACGAAACGGGGGGGGGGGGACGACGGGGGGGAGGGGGCGAAGGGAGGGGGAGTGGGGCATAAGTAATACTTGTGACATTAAAAGACAATTCCCGCGCATCAATTTATTCATGAAGTTTTTTTTATACTCTCAAGCATAGAAGCTGTGTTACATTTTAGATTTACAAACAAATCTGCGCTCAGGTTGTTTTTTGTTATTTTTTTCAAACACAACGAATGACATTTTTAAAAAAAAACCAATATAACAAAAATAGAAACTTAAATGCAGTGGCCATAAGTGTTATTGCTTGGCTAACAGAAACCGTATCCGGAAATTTGATCGAAGGAAATTTGGTCGACGGAAAATCGATCGACGGAAATTTGATCGAACGGAAATTTGGTCGAATCGTTTTTTTTTTATTTATACGTTAAAATTTTGCGTCAAATTCCTTTTTGAACGCATTATTTTGTTTTACTATATAGTATAGTGCGTTCAAAAAGAAATTTGACGAAAATTTTAACGTCTCGACTGAAAAAAAGATTCGACCAAATTTCCGTTCGATCAAATTACCGTCGATCAATTTTCCGTCGACGAAATTTCTTTCGATCAAATTTCCGGTAACCAACAGAAACAATGGGCGAAGGGTTCATTCCCAAAGTGAATGGGTGCGAGAGTAACAGCAGCGCAGTCAAACATATTAAAAACCGTTGACATCAAACAAAGTTTAACAACTTCCTCTATGGGGAAATATGTCAGATTTGGCTTGATAGTTCGTTTTATTTATATTGAATGTGATAGGCCAAGTTATTTGAATTTCTTTTAGTACACACACATATATATATATATATATAGTTATATATATATATGACAGTTATATAGATATATATATTTATATAGTTATATATATATATATAAGGAGGGAAATGCTTTACCAAGAGATTATCATTACGTGAATAACAAATATTCATACTCAGGAAAGGAAACAAAGAAAACTGCCAAAACCCAATTTTTTTGCCAACAACCCCCCCCCCCCCCCCCAAAAATAGAAACAAAAATATAAGAAAAGGACAGTCAAGTGTGTTGAGTTACTTTATAAAAAAAATAACACACACACACACACGATGCTTTGGCTAGTTATTTGTTCTCTCGTCCTCTATAATGTACAGGAAGATAGATTTGTGATGGCAGGTGGTGGTAGCCTTTCTGAATCGGCCCCCCCCCCCTTTGTCCCCTCCCCAACACAACAAAACAAAAAAGCAACACGCACAATGGTTTTGCAGCATGGACGACATTAGCGTTATGGCCGCCCTGGTCCCACGGCAGCGGACAACCTCATTCCAGTATAGACCGTTGGTGGGGTAAAGGAGGGTCTGTTGACGTCCAGGATGAAGGGAGCAGATCCATTTCTACTTCATATTTGCAGTGATCGACATTACAATGGTCATGGGCGTATGTGTTTGGTATCACTTGTTCCACGCACCACTGTTTCACGAGAAGGTAAAAAAAAGGTTTGGGGGGGGGGGGGGGGAAAGGGTGGGGGGGGGACAAATCTGGGCAGTGCAAAAAAAAAAGAAATATTGGAATTAAATTAAAATAGATCCTGAAGATTATATTACTGTTTTGAAGAAAAAAAATCGGCGAACAAATACACCCCAGTTTCCTGGCGTAAATTCATTCGTCCCCCTGGGGGGGGGGGGGGAGATGACATTATAACAAAGCGATTAAGGTTATTATCGGTTCAGAAATATTTAAACAAAAAAGATAATTTGACTGGTACGTTTTCATTCATATATACATATATCATGAATCACAAGAGTGGCTTTATAATTGTTATATCTAAGAGGTGTTGTTGAATATCTTTTTTTAATTTATAGCATTTCGCAAATCGTCTCTATGTAAATGACAAGCACTATTTTTAAAAAAGTGTGTATTATAACATTTTAATGGTAAACGCAGAAGATAAAAAAAACGCACTCGTCTTATCAAATCACAAACAGAATAAGTTTAAAACCACAGCTATTTATTAATTCAGAGAAACACACAAAAAAAGTTTAATGATCTCTTTGTTTTGTAAAATGTGGAATATTTATGAGAAATATGTTTGAATATAAATTGTATCATTCTCCCACGGGTTTCTTATCGCGGTCAACGGAGGACACTCGAAAAAAGAGAGGCGGAGGGGGTGGGTAATCGGTGACCTTAAGAAAGAAATAGAATTGAGATCACAAAAAAAAACAAAAACTAAAAAACATTTCTAGGCGGAAGTGGACGCGGTGCAGCGGTGCAGGTGGGAGAAGTAGAGAAAAGGGTGGGGGGTGGGGGCGAACCTTGTGTTTTTGGGCTGTGAGAAAACGTTAGTGCTATCAGCATGGGTCATAAGGTCAGACTGTTAGCTTTTTTACGGGTCAGATCTAAGTTCGGACAGAGAGGGTGGGAAACGCACCAAAATATAAAAAAAAATAATAATAATAACAATAATCGCACTGAGAAGAGAAAAGGGTTGAATGATCTACGGATGGCGTGTGCACGATGTGACGGAAGTCAAAGACTGAGTGAGATGATGATGTTGAACGGGAGCGGTGCATGGACGCAGTCTTTTAGGGGAAAAAATGGTGTGTGTGTGTGGGGGGGGGGGGGCTCTGGGTTGAGTATGCATAATTACAGAGAGAGAGAGAAGAATGGGACAGAGGGAGAATGGGAACACATTAGTCATTGGAGAAAAAAATAAAAACGATAGCAGGAACACAACACGTGACAACCCCAGTGGAATGTGTGCATGTGACAACCCAGCGGAATGTGTGCATTTGACAACCCAGTGGAATGTGTGCATGTGACAACCCAGTGGAATGTGTGCATGTGACAACCCATCGGAATGTGTGCATGTGACAACCCCAGGGGAATGTGTGGCGCGATATGTGAAACGGATTTTTTTAAAAAATAACAATAATCAGATTAGGATCAGTTGTCAGACATGCATTTAAATACTTCCAGCATTCAGACCCGGGTATTTTCAGCAATGATTTACTTTCTCCATTCGGGTATTTTGGGCAATCATTTATTTTTAATAGAGTTTACATTGCCAAATAACCACCACCCCCTTTTTTTCCCGTTCTTAAAAAAATGTCTAGACAAGTAATGTCTTACGGAACAGTCCATGTATCACTCACCAGGGGTGTGTACCAATCATTTGTTGCGTCATTTACTAGGATCGACTTAACGAGACTTGTGTAACTGCTTTTGTGTATGGGGGGGGGGGGGGGCTGTGTGTGGGCACATGTGGGGGGGGGTCTGTGTGTGGTGGGGGGTCTGTGTCTGAGCGTGTGTGGGCTTATTGTGACTGAAAGTTTTTTTATTTAAAAAAAATCAAGTATAACAGGCTAGTTATTATAGATGTTTATAAATAAAATTTATTTCTACACTGTGCATGGCATCGGATGCCACCGAACAGGACAATCGAAGCAATGACGTCACTAGGGAGGAAGATTTAATTTTCCTTCGGACATAAATAGCGCTCAGTCCAAATTTGTCTCATATATCCCCCCCCCCCCCCCGCCACCCCATACCCAACCCTCTGTTTAACTTTTAAACATGCCCTGATTCTGAAATAGAAAGGAAATCAGATATTATTAAAACCACGAGGAAATAAAAATGAATTAAAAATGAACAGCCCCTCCCCCCGCCCGGGCCGCACTACACCACCACCCACCACTCCATATTTTATTACCGTCAGCCAATCTAACGGGTTCTATCAAGTTGGCACGAGATATCTATTTTTGGATTACATTCAGAAAATGTGTGTACTTTTTTAAAAAAAATATTATTTCTCTCTCTCTCTCTTCCCCCCCCCCCCTTTTTTTTTTTTCTCTCTCTTTCTCTCTCTCCACTTTTCCGTTTCTGCGCTTGACGTCAGCGCGCGCTATTTACTGCACGGGATTACACAACAGCCGAGACAGAAATACACCGCGGCATGCTGTAATGGTCTTATTACCGAACCGTTGTGTGTGTCCAACTGATACTGTAGCACCGTTCTTGGAGTGGATCACGTTAAAGCGTGCGCAAATTGGCTGTACATTTTTCACTCCTCTTCTTTTTAATTCACTTGCTAAAGAGGACACGGGTGGTGGTTTGGGGGGAGGGGGGTCTTTTGTGTGTGTGTGTGTGTGTATGTATCAGACACCACGAATGACGTTAGTTCGGACGTTAGTTCCGAAGGGTTTATTATGAAGATGACGTTGTCTGACTAGTAATTGTGTTGTATCAAATGATGTGTGCTGGGTTGGTCTTCCGCGTACCGATCATAGACGTTCTAATGGTAAGTTTTAACAAACCTAAAGAGCTGTGTTAAATCTTTTCCTGTGACTTGTGTTTTCTTGCGGTGATTACATTTGCCGTCTTTGCTATATTCTTCAGAGGCGTAGCTAGAGTGTTTGGCGCCCGGGGCCAGGATTCATTTTAAAGCGCCTCCCTTTCTTTTTTTTTTTCAACTCTCAAACCCATCATTTTCATCAATAAAATAACATCGAAGCACATTTTGGCGCCCCTAACTAGTCTGGCGCCCGGGGACATCTGTCTCCCCCTGCCCCCCTCCCCCGCCTTAGCTACGACGCCTCTGATATTCTTAAATTGTTAATCGAAAAAATTTAATACTAAAAAGGACTACCACTACACTTATGAGACACAGAATATATGTGTGCGATATAGATGAGACGAGCCAAGTATATGCATATTAGTTTAAGCGTAACTAAAATTTATTATGGTCATACGACATTCAACCGATGTCTGTGTATAGCAATAGTTTATGAGTACGCATACAAACATTACAGACGAAAGTACATTTTTTCGTTTGCCATTCGTTTTGTTTTTTTATTTGAATGTTTATCTCCAGTAACCCTGACTGGTAACTAAGTTAACACTGACCAATAACCTTGACTGCTATAACTAAAACACTGAATAATATCCTCGACTGCTATAACCTAATTTGACCAATATCTTTGACTGATATAAGCCACCACTGACCAATATCCTTGACTGCTAAGAGCCAGCACTGACCAATATCCTTGACTGCTATAAGCTAGCACTGACTTCTTGACTGCTATAACCTAACTTTGACCAATATCATTGACTCCTATAAGCTGGCACTGACCACTATGTATAATAGTGACCTAATGACTGACAATCTTTATTCTTAACACCCCCCACACACACACACCTAATCCCCACACACACCTAATCCCCACACACACACCTAACCCACACACACACACCTAACCCACACATTATCTATAGCTAGCAAAATGTCCGTTGATCCCCGTGGCCCAAGAATCGATAGAGATACTTGAAATCATTGCAGTTTTCCACAGATTCGCTTCCTGGTATGCACCACATGGAAAACCTTCGGATTGTGAGGACCTTGTGTGTGTGTGGGGGTGGGGGGGTGAGTGTTTTTTTTTTAGTTTGTTGGTGGGGGGAGGAGATAATATGTTATTTCTGTTATTTCCCAGAAACATGAATGTTACGTTAACTGCACATTTTTTTTTTTTTAATTGTATTCTATCGTTTCGTGCAAAGTCAATAAATGTATTCCAAATATCATTTTAATTGGCAAATAAACCACATAGCTCTTTTCCACCACGACATCCATGAAATCACATGCTGTGGGATAGGCCTATATATATATTATATTATCTCCTACTGCTTGTTCCAACTGTGTCTTCGAAACCTAACCAGAAACTTGTCTATATATCTGTTCGTATTCGTCTTATTGCTTCAGTGGGTTAAAACAGTGGTGTAATATAATACAATATTCTAATACAGATAAACACAAGGACGAGGCACGTCGATCCACATATATTTAACAAACACTACAGACTACAGCATTGAATTACGTTGTTAAAAAAAAATATTTAACTTATGCTATTAGAGCAGCGGTTCTCAACCTGTGGGTCGCGACCCCTTAGGGGGTCGCAAGATTC
Organism: Omphiscola glabra; assembly: GCA_964017045.1. Lineage (NCBI taxonomy): Eukaryota > Metazoa > Mollusca > Gastropoda > Lymnaeidae > Omphiscola > Omphiscola glabra. The sequence goes on from OZ024796.1 coordinate 39,404,098, forward strand.
TTTCCCAGGGGTCGCCTGTTATGAAGTATAACCGAAAATACTATTGTGGCTGAGGGGGGGGGGGTCGCCACAACACGATGAACTGTATTAAAGGATCGCTCTCACCTTCTCTCTCTCCCCTCTCACCCCCTCTCTCCCTCTCTATTTCTCTATATCGCTCTCTATCTCTCTCTCCCTCTCTCTCTCCTTCTCAAAATAGTATTCCAGCTGGTGTAAGCAGCGTTTACTACAAGCAGCACGAATGTCAATACTCGGCTGACGAGCACGTGGGGATCGATTGTTACTGCTACCACTTCGTAATCGATTCACTAACCAAAACGGACTGCATTCACTATTGGGGTGTCGCGTGAGGAGAGGGGTGGGGAACGGAAGTTTGGGGGTGGGGGTGGGGGTTGGGGAGCGGTGAGGATGGCGAAAGTAGCGTTCTACCAGTTCAGTGACCTAGATGGGAAATGTGACCATATGGCAAAATGAAGTCCGGGGGTGGATATATAAAATCAATCAGTGTAATCGATTGAAATGCCGACTATGCTAAAGACTTATTGTTGGATCAAGACGAGTTGCAACCGTTGGTTAACGTATCCGGAAATTTTATCGAAAGAAATTTCGTCGACGGAAAATTGATCGACGGAAATTTGATCGAACGGAAATTTGGTCGAATCTTTTTTTTAGTTTACACGTTAAAATTTTGCGTCAAATTTCTTTTAGAACGCATTATTTTTTTAAACTATATACTATATAGAATAGTGCGTACAAAAAGAAATTTGACGAATATTTTAACGTAAGAACTGAAAAAAAGATTCGACCAAATTTCCGTTCGATCAAATTCCCGTCGATCAATTTTCTGTCGACGAAATTTCTTTCGATCAAATTTCCGGTATCCGTTGGTTAATGCTGTTTGGTCACAAGCTTGAACAAATGCTCCAAAAGGTATTTGCCGTTTTTCTTTCTGATGACCTGTGGGCCAATTTAAATTGGCAATAAAGGGATAGACTGCAATCATGTTAGCAAAAAAAGGAAATGAGTAAAACAAAGAGACCTGAGTCAAACCTGAAAAGGGGACGCAACAAAACAATGAACGTGTCGGCAGGAAGCCTTCTTCTGCGAACAAACAAAGGAAAAAACAGAAAAAAAAAACATAATTTTAACTCGGCGCGTTCTAATTACTTCCAAAAATATTTACTTTTTTAAAACCAGAATGAAGTCTGGGTGTGGGAGTGTGTGGGTATGTGGGGGATGAGATCAACTATTTCCGGCTGTTATCGTGTAGTAGAAAGTGATTTCTGGGCTTGAGTTTTCGTTCTTATCAAAATCTCCGACAAGCATTTTTAAAGATTTTTTCCCCCCAATCAATCTGTTAGACATCTTAAAGAACAAAATTACACAGCATGACGGACGATCCAGTGACTCCGAATACAGTCTGGAACGTCTGACACCGGCACTTTGACATGACAAACTGAAACTGGAACGTCTGCCACCGGCACTTCGACATGACAAACTAAAAGAAGGATATGCAAAATAACCTAATTATATTGCAATATTATGTCGTCATAGCCGTCAGTAGTTTATTGGAAAAAAAAAACAACAGCAAAAAAACAATAGCAAAAAAAAAAAACAACAAAAAAAAAACACGCGTTTAACTCAAGTGCAGTATAACAAGAGGAAAATCAGTTCAAACTGTTTACCTCGGCTTAGTAATCTGAAATCAGTTCCTGTGTGTCTGTTTGTGTGTTTAAAAAAAAAAAAAAAAGAAGAATAAAAAAAAAATTGTTCACCATCCTTGAAAGCGTGCTTAAAAACATGCCCGCAAAAAAAAGTCCACTCCTTGATATATTAACATACCCCCCCCCCTAAACCTTAAAAAAAATATCTCAAGGTTGCGTAAAATATCTATGTCCACATGAGAGTAGGTTGATTGCAATACAACCATCTGACTTACAGTTACCGTAAAATCTACTTTTTAAAAAAAAATATACATTTTTTTATATGTTAATGACAAAGAATATTAATACGTATCTGCTTTTTCCGTACACTTTTAACATAAGCCCCATTTTAGATTTTTTTTTTTTTTAAAGCCTTTTGGTTATAAATTATATATCATCACAAATTTAAAGGTTTTACAGTAATAACATACTCTCGTCACAACCTCACAATGGTTGCCTTATCTGTCAGATCCTGTAAGGTCGCCGGGGGTGGGGGGAGAATTTAGTTAGGGGTGGGGGAGAATGGTCCAGCAAATGGTATGCAATGCTGACCATATCCAGCGCAAGCGGACCGGTAGGCACCTGTCCTCATCCCGATGCTTCCTCCTCCCCGGGCCCTACCCTCTCAGCCGAGGGCCCTACCACCATTCACCCACCCTTTCCTCCTCACAACGTTCACTACTCGGTTGCGCCCATTCACCCCCCCCCCCCACTTTTTTCCCCCATAACCAAATACCAGTACGCTTTTAGCAACCGATCGGACAGGAGTAGAGGTAAAAAAAAAAAAAAAAAAAAAAATGGAGATAGGGAGAGAGGCAAGGAAAACATAAATAGGAGCTGGGTTCAAGGTGCGGCCACGGAACTAATGATATACCGGTGTTAGAAGGAAAAAAAGTCACCGAAAAATAAATTGCTGGGTAACATTTCGCGCAGGAAGAACTAAGGGGGAAAAAAGGTAATTGATTAAAGAACGGCCCCTTAATTAAGAGGTCACTTGATTCATTAACCTCGGCGCTGACAACCATCTCTTGATGTGAAACTTGCATGCATTGTTAGCAAGTATGTGACATTAAACCCAGGGGTCGGTCAAACTGTTGTTTTTTTTGTTGTTGTTTTTTTTTCGTATCCGGAAATATGATCGAAAGATATTTGGTCGACGGAAAATTGATCGACGGAAATTTGATCGAACGGAAATTTGATCGAACGGAAATTTGGTCGAATCGTTTTTTTTTATTTATACGTTAAAATTTTGCGTCAAATTTCTTTTTGAACGCATTATTTTAGTTTTACAATATAGTATAGTGCGTTCAAAAAGAAATTTGACGAAAATTTTAACGTCTCGACTGAAAAAAGATTCGACCAAATTTCCGTTCGATCAAATTACCGTCGATCAATTTTCCGTCGACGAAATTTCTTTCGATCAAATTTCCGGTAACCGTTTTTTTTTTGGCGAGGGCCGGTAAGGGCTCTGCGGTCCGTATAGTTTGAGAGCAGCTCATGGTAACATACGGCCTACGTGCAGGGCTACCACTCACTTTTTAAAAATTTCCCAAGGTTTTGTCAACAATTTCCCAAGATTTCCCAAGATCATATAAATATATAAGAGTTTTCTTTAAAAGGGGTTTTCTATGTAGTAATTAATGCAATAATAGCTTGAATTAATGCCCCTGAAACTCGGGGTACAGTAATTGACTGAAGTTTATTTTAAATGACATTTTTTTAAAAATCTATATCACATAAAAGAAAAAAATAATAATTTAAAAAAAAATAAATATTAATTTATAATCCAAATTCTCCATACCCACTGGAGTTAGGCTACTAAATTAAATATTACCTCCAAATTTTCTGGTAAAAATATCATCTATATGTGTTATAGAAGTCTTTTGAAACAAACCTCAAAGGGCTAATCAACACAGAAGTCTCTTTACAACTATTACAAGGGCAACAGGTTCATCATCAAAACATGTTTTTTTCTTATTGTAAGTCTGTAGATAAGAATTGGGGTTTGCAAAGCAATAAAGCAGAATTTAATAAGAATAAGTTTAGTTAAAATGGATTGATATTATATGAAGAAAATAAAGTATTTTTAAAAAAATGTAAATTTACATTATAATTATAATAATTTTTTTCAAACAAAATACTGTTTAAATGAACTTTTCAGCTATAATCCTACAATGTACCGGTATACTTTTAATATCTTAATTACCTGTGTGTAAATGCTCAAATATTTTTTTTCCAATTGATGAAAATTAGGCTGGATTTTTTTACAGATGCATCTTATCATAGTTTGAACACATTGTAGAAGTAATTGAAATTCATCAAATTTTACTATCGATACTTGATTGAACACTATCGTTCCCTCTTTGGCTTGTACTGTTTTTCGTATGGCTACTAATGTCTAATGGCCTAATGATAAAGTTTCCGAGCCTACTGCCCGCCCCCCCCCCTTTTTCACAAATTCTATAATATTAATAGTATATATTGATTTCCTTTGAGATTTCAAGATTTACTATCAGTTTATTTATTGCTGGGACTGTTCTATGCATATGGTGTACAAGGTCAATTTGATAAACTTTCATCACCTGGATGTAATTTTTAGTATTCAATGTAAAAAAAAAAAAAAAAGAGAAAATTGAATTTCTTTAATTATTAACTTTTTAGTACTTACTTCAAAATACTAACTTTAATTACAGAAGATTTCTTATTTATTTATGAATGGTTTTAAAAATTAAAACCAGAAAAGAGTTAAAACAATACATTTTTTACCTTGTTACTTTAAAAACTATTTTGCTTTATTTTCTCTTTAATTTTTATCACATACGTTTTTTGCGTTTTTTCAAAATATGTAAAAAATCTTCCCCCTGTTAATATTTCCCAAGGTTTTGCCTGATTTTCAAAATTATTCCCCAGATCCCAATGTGGGTCGTGAATTCCCAAGATCTTGGGAAATTTCCCAAGGTGTGGTAGCCCTGCCTACGTGTATGATCTGAGTATCACACAAGCGTTTAAATAAATATTTAAAAACTGTTATTTCAGACGTATAAGACACACATTTGCCCCTATTTGTCAAAATGCAACATGAAGCAAGAAATATGAAAAAAAAAAAAAAAAGGTGGGGGGGGGGGGGGGGGGGTTGAATCGCTTTGTTTTATTAACTTTGTTGTGGCTTAAACTAAGTCATGTCCAGCATAGCGGGCTGAAAGTCTCATTAAACATTAGATGGATTTAAATGGTTTTAATCTGTGCAGTGTGCGGAGTTTTAACAAATAAATGTTCCATATATTTCTGTATTATTTATATTCTTGTTTGAATATAGAAAAACTATTTAAGGTTTCATCTCTTGGTATAAAAGATCTATTTCCTCATATTAATTTCACGACTATATATATATATATATATATATATATTAATTTTTAAAAATTTAAATCAAGAAAAAATTATTTTTTCCCCTATGGATTAATTGTGGTCTGCCGCGGAAATCATAGAAGAGTCTAGGTGTGCCGCGAGGGGGAGGGAGATTGGGGGGGGGGGGCACTGCTGTACAGTGCATACATTTCATTGAGAACGCTTTGATGCTGCCTATTCGGTTGCGTCTATTTACTTCATCGATCTAACGTCCCTTTCTCCTAACAGAGAGCCTCGAGTCTCTTGAAGTGTGTACAGCAACAGAATTCTATCAATAACATTTGTACTATTCTTTACTACACCGCCTTCACCTAGAAATGAATGAAATATTTTTAAAAAAATCTCTCTACATAGATAGAGTTACATTAGATTTCCGTTTCATTGAGTACGATGTTTTGATTGCTGATCTTTAAATAATCAATGAAGATTGATATTTTTCTGGTTGAAAGGGCTCTTAAGATTCATCCTGATTCCAACACAAAATGTATTTATGTTTAAAAGATTGTGCCAATTAGCCTAATTTCTTAGTAACATGTATAGTAAAGTCATTCAAAATATATGGCCACTTATTTATATTTACATGTATACTGTTTAAATAATACCATTATTGACATTGAATAATATCATTACTGACATACCATCTCGTGTGATCTCTACAGAACTGACCCTTACCCCGAACCACGTGATCTAAGCCACTACAGGAAAATGTACACGGAAGGCGAGCTCAAGGACAAAGACCGGAAGAGGAATTCTCCTCCCCCGCCCCACCCCTCCCCGGTGGCGCAATCCCTGACCCACGGGTTTGAGGCGCCTCTCCAGCCATCGCCGGAAGCTCTTCCCCCGGCCTCCGCCGCCCATGCCCCGTCCTCCACGTCCACGCCTATGGAATCGCCCACAGCTTCCACCGCGACGACCTCGTCACCACAACCGGGGGCGCCGAAGGGGGACGCGCACCCTGCTCACCACCACCAGCATTCGTCCAGCCACCAGCATTACCATCCGTACGCGGACACTGACCACCAAGGGAACAGCGACTCGGACTCATCAGGCGCCTACGGGGCTGACGGAAACCGAAGGTAGATAAAAAGCAATAAATTGTACAGAAATAATTCATTATAGTCCTGCTGATATTGTTTGTTCTTCGCGCGCCAAGATGACCACGGTCATTTTAGACTAGAATAGTAGCCTTGATTTGAGCTGTTGTTTTTTTCTTAAATAAATGTATTTAAGTGAGGGAGGGTTGCTTAGTTCGTCAGCCTCACTCTCTCTTCCTTGCCTATTTGCTCGAATGGCAAGACTTAGTCAAGGCGACTGGAAATATACCAGGATGCAGAAGTTACCTGAAGTGAGTCTTGTGTATCACTGTGAGTCGTGTGTCTCACTGTGAGTCGTGTGTCTCACTGTGAGTCTTGTGTCTCACTGTGAGTCGTGTGTCTCAATGTTCTCTTTATGCGTTCTAACTCGCAGGAGTTGTCCGAATTTTCATTGTGTCAACGTCTCAACGTCTATCTGTATTTTTTAATACTATCCAATGCTCCGATAAATATTTGGGAAAAAAATACTTTATAAAGGTTGAATTTCATTTTAAAAAATAATTTTATTTAATTTCTTCAGGTACAGAGAGTTTGTACCAGACGAACAGAAGGACATGCACTACTGGGAGAAGAGGCGCAAAAACAACGAGGCCGCTCGCAAGTCGCGCGAGAAACGTCGGATACACGACAAGATACTCGAGGGGCGGATCAACTGTCTGGAGGACGACAACACCAAGCTCAGGAGGGAGCTGCTGGCGCTCAAGAAAAAATTTAACCTTCCCGACGGTCACCCGTCGTTGGCCGGAGTCCTTATGGACGACGAACCCGGAAACCAAAGGGCTGTGAATATTTCACCACCGCCGTCCTCGAACAACAGCCAAGTGTCCCGGAACTCCCCGTTGGGAGGAGTCAACAAGGCCCCTGCCCCAGCCCACATGCCGTATAGCTCACCGCCCCCGCTGCTGTCAGTGGCCGGAGCGATGCAAATGGGTGTGGCCATGTATTCGAACAATGCCGCGGGCGTTCCCTATTTCATGTCGGACGCTTCTCGGCTGGGTCAAGATGGCATGATCAAGTCGCAGCCATCTGCCATCTCAACGGGTCACCCCCATCATCCATTGTCTCAGCACCATCACTCTGCCCATCACCCGGCTTACCCCGCCGATCTGCTCAAACACGAACCGATCGAAGAGGGCGAAGTCCGGACCCGCGAAAGGAGCAACAGCAACCAGGAGCGTAGAGCTACCTACCAGCTCGAGCCCCCGGAGACGTCGTTGCTTAGGCGCGGGAGCGTGGGCAACTACGCCCAGTACCGTTCCCCGATGAGCCCAACCCTTGTCGGACAAAGCCCATTCACCAGCGCCCACGTGAACCACCTCAGCCAAGCTCCGTACTTGCAGCGAAGCTACGACAGCTACTCGCACTCGTCGTGGTCTCAGCGTTCGCCCGTGTCCAGCCACAGCAGTGACGAGAACTACGACGAGCCCTTACAGCTGACCGTCCGGCGGGACAGCAACGTGAGTGCGCACAGCAACAACGCTCACGACGACAGCAGTATGGAATCAGAACAGAGCGTGACTCAAGAAAAGATCCCAAGTTCCATCAGCCCCCCGGCGTCATCTTTCCCTCTGAAACTCCGTCATAAGCTTCCCATGCATGACGTCAGCTACTCTAAAGATCTTTTCCCGAGCATGGCGTCCGCAGCTGTGGCGGTGGCGCCGTCCTCGTTCTCCCCCCACCCTTTCATGAACGGACTCGCCCATCTCTCGGACATGGCGTTGTCACAAAGCAATCCCTTATCTCTCGTGAAATCGGAGGGCACCGCCTTGTTCCGCCACAGGAAAGAGCGGGCCAGCTCCAGGCGAAATCCAGCCGACTCCAAGTACCTAGACCCAAAGTACCTCGAGCGAAGGCGCAGAAACAACGAGGCTGCGAGGAAATGTAGGGAGAACAGGAAGACACTGACGAAGATTAGAGAAGCCAAATCGGATTATCTCGAGACCGAAAACAGCAAACTCAGAGATGAGCTGAACAGCCTGCAGGAGGAGATGAAGCAGCTGAGAGAACTCATCGAGAAGAAGAGGCTGGAGCAAGGGATCAAGGGCGAGCCAAATGCCGAGTCTTGAACGAGGGTATACGTTTTCCTATATATCCTGAACCATTCCTTAGACAGGTGGGAATTTTAGGGCACCATGGGCTCTGTGGTTGATGATGTCATATCAAGAAAGAATATTTTGTGAGCTGAAATGTATTCCTTTGCCACCAAACTTATGTGGGTAATTGCTGCCTACCGCAAAAGATAAGTACCACAGAACTAATGGGCTTTGTTTAATTTTCTTTAAACCTACCTCACAGTTTCGGCGAGAGACACCGATAAAAGGCAAATATTTTATTGGGGTGTCAAAAGGACCAGGCTTATCACACCTGGTATTGATGCTAACAAAGCTTCGATCACGAGAGCTGGTAAAGAATCATCAGTTCGCACGCAAGCCAAATCACAAACCAGCCGCCTTTCAAAGAGCGTCTCTCCTATTGGTGCCAGGGTTCAACAAACTTTTCATACCTCGCACCATTGAACCACCAACCATGACTTTTAAACCATAAACAATGAACCAGGGTATCCCAGAGATGGTTTCGGACACAATCGGTACATAACATTTGGCCGGTAATTTACCAAGCTATTTGAACACACATTGCAGTTCGTTCATTGTGTGGGCTGTGTTTTTTGCCCATCTCTTTACCCACAGTCCTAAACCATAACGCACGCGAGTTTCACGTGATTGACTGGCCGTCTTACTGGACACACATCGATCATGTATACCGTCCATTTGTTTACAACAATTATGACTTTATAAAAAGTCATTTACAGTAATTCCTGCGGGCTTTTCCAGTAATTCCTTCGGGGTGACAATGGACACGAGATTTTCAATATTTCTAAGAAAACATGCTTCCGTTTCGGACAACTTTTATTATTTAATTTTTAATTTTTATTTTTTTTCTTGTTTGAACTGGAAGAGATTATTTTTCAATACAAAAACATCATAATTGAGACAATGACAGCCGGCTCCACATTAATCTTGAGTTTCAATAGAGCTTTGCCCAAAGCACAATATCTACATTCAGGTCGTCCCTATGAACCTTTAAGGGATCCTTTAACTTGCACAGAACTCCATATCATGGGATGGTTATATATACTTACCGCCCTCAACCTCCAAAACCCCAAAGTCCTTCATCTGGCTCAATTTATCTGGACAGCTCAGTGATTACGATTTCAAGTTCCATGGTTTAGTAGTAGACAAGACATCTTGACATCGTGATGATCTAGTTTCAGTGTGAGAATAGATTATTGATGTGTGTTGCCTCGGTATGATCAGATGGTTAGAGCATAATTTAATGTTACGTGGGCTTTTTTTCCCCTTCATTAGTAAAAATGTATTATTTCATTTTTCATTGTATATTAAAAACTTGCCAGGTTGAATTATTTTTCATGGTTGTGTGATTGTCTGAAGCAAAACTCACAATCCACTGGTTTCTATTTCTGTTGGATTGTTTTAAATTAATGAGCAGAAATCTTATTGACCAAAAGGGTTACACCTTGTATGTAGTATATTTGTGAGTTTGTATATCCATGTTCGATTTTGATTCCATGATTAGAGTATAGTTACTTGCTTCTGGGACAATCTATAGAGGAGATACAATAGCTCAACCAAAAAAAACTAATCAATTATACTCTGGAGTATGTATGGCATCTTTCCGTCTACGAGAGACGATAGATTTATCTTTTCTGATTGCAGCTCTTGGTGTGGCTAGTGAGACCGATCCTCGAGTGGCAGTCTCTTTTGCATGTCCCACACACGAATGCGGTGGAGCACTGAACTAATAAATTATACTCTGGAGTACTGAATAAACTCCTACAAGCCCGTGAAAATTGACAGTTTGGGCGGCACTGCCCTAGATTATGCATAGTTTTTTTCACCCCCTTCTCCTCCTTCAGCCACCAACCAGAAATAAATTATTTTATGTAAATTTCTGTACACAAAAACTACGTATGGAAATCCATTTTATGATTCTGTTGTTTTTTTTAAAATTGGTATTCGAGATTTTTTATGGCACAATTATATATTTTTTTTAAATTTAATTGGGGGGGGGGGGGGTGGAGCCCTCGTGTTATTATTGTACAAAGAAATATTAATAAGACTATTTAACATAATAATTTAATTTTCACGATGCTGGGTAAAAAATTAGACGCACTCTTTTGTTAGTGAGGGAATTTGAAGTTGTGCTCGATGTTAAAGGAGGAGGAATTCCATTGACATGATATCTCCAATATGTGCGTGAATTATGAAAGTGATGTATTCAATTTGTGAATTTCCACCCGTAGTCCATATTTAATAAACACAAGAACCCTTGCGGATATTTTTTTTTAAAATTAAATTTTGTACTGTTTTTATCTTCCGCTACCAGTCGTACTGGGGTTTTGGTAGTTTCATTATTGTGTGAGGATATATGGGACTTTCTGTACTGTGTGAGGGGATATGGGACTTTCTGTACTGTGTGTGGATATATGGGACTTTCTGTACTGTGTGTGGGGATATGGGACTTTCTGAACTGTGTGAGGGGATATGGGACTTTCTGTACTGTGTGTGGAGATATGGGACTTTCTGTACTGTGTGTGGGGATATGGGACTTTCTGAACTGTGTGAGGGGATATGGGACTTTCTGTACTGTGTTGTGGGGGGATTTAGGGCATACAGTCACGTGTGTGTGGGATGTGGCTGATTCATTACTGCTCATAGGACCTTTATTACTGCGTGTGAGGGGATATGGGATTTTCTGTAATCTACAAGGGGATATGGGACTTTCAGGGCGATTGCGAAGAAAAAAAAATAATGCTGTCCTGGTCTCTGAGGTATATGAAGTACACTTTGAAGAATAATGATGATGTCTCTGAAATATATGAAGGACACTTTAAAGAATATTGATCATTTGTAAATATTTAGATTTACACATGTCGTTGCATCATTATTTTATTGATGAAAGATACTTTGATGTATACTTTATTGTTAATTAGAATACCATTGATTGTTGTGTAGACGAGTATGAAGTTTGGGAACATTTTTCTATCTATGCGAGGTAGTGTTTTTTGTGGGTTTTTTTTTTTTTAATAATTCTGAGTTGTAACCCGGAACTGGTAATAAGCTTCATAACTAATGCACAGAGAGGATATGTGCTTTGGAAGAAGAGCTCTGACATTGGAATAAATTCCAAAATAACAAGAGAGAGATAAACACAAATATTTGAAAAAAAAAAGTGTTCTAGAATGTTGGCATTGAAATATATTACATGACTTTCCCCGTGGGAAAGGGAAGCACGACTGCCGTGCTGTCTTGACAGGGACCAAGATTTTTCTTGTATTTATTTCAACACTTTTCACCACAATAACATGATTCCACGTTATGGTCGTCTTGAAGATAAATATCATATGAGAATGATCGCCTTTAAGAGATTTTCGTTTCATAATTTATTATTTGTGCGTGTGTGTTCATTTTCTGTCCGTATTTGTAAATGATTTAGTTCGATCATATTTTTTAATCATTAAGTTTGTATTTATTTTAAGTATAATCATGTTCGACTGTTTGGTTTGTACTGGTAGTGTTTGCCACCACATGGCTGATTTGAATCAGTGTTGTCTGCCCATTCAATATGTATTATATGAAACGTTCATGACGTGTCAAAACTAATTGTTTCATATGTCATCGTTACTTATGATTTGTGTCGTTTTTGTCATTTATTATTTCATTATTATTATTATTTGTGTGTGGATTAGTAGGTCAACGGTGGTTGGCTAGTCCACCGGATGTTGTTGAAGCGATTTACGGGTTAATAAAAATGCATATTTTTCAGCCTAATACTGAAATTATGAATTAATAAAAAAAAAACATAAACCAAATAAATACATTGAAATTCATTTCTGTGATTTGTTGAGAGAGTTTTATTGAGAGAGTTTTGTTGAGAGAGTTTAGTTGAGAGAGTTTTGTTGTGAAAGTTTAGTTGAGAGAGTTTTGTTGAGAGAGTTTTGTTGAGAGAGTTTTGCTGAGAGAGTTTTCTTGAGAGAGTTTTGTTGAGAGAGTTTTATTGAGAGAGTTTTATTGAGAGAGTTTTGTTGAGAGAGTTTTGCTGAGAGAGTTTTGCTAAGAGAGTTTTCTTGAGTGAGTTTTCTTGAGAGAGTTTTCTTGAGAGAGTTTTCTTGAGAGAGTTTTGTTGAGAGAGTTTTGTTGAGAGAGTTTTGTTGAGAGAGTTTTGTTGAGAGAGTTTTCTTGAGAGAGTTTTGTTGAGAGAGTTTTGTTGAGAGAGTTTTCTTGAGAGAGTTTTGTTGAGAAAGTTTTGTTGAGAGAGTTTTGTTGAACGTAAAGTCCCGTATGTTCTTTATTATATAGTATCTTCGTATTTATTCATAGGGATCTGCTGACGTTGAATGTACTGTGTACATCGGAGACATGTGACGTGCAGTTCACGTCTCGTCGCGCTATAGCAGTGCTTTCCTAACGTTTCCTAAAAACTCGATAGAATGTGTTGTCATCGGCAACGAGTCTCTGTGCCAAGTTTCAGCTCGAGAGGTTGTCGGGAAGCCACCCAGCCAGAAAAACACGAACAAAAGAGAAGTTAATAAAAAAAGATTTTAAATGGCTAAACTGGCAACCAATTTAAATATTTAAAAATGCATGAATGTCGGTATGACCTACACACCTACATCACCCGACACAAAGTTTGGAAAGTGCTGCTTGAGTTTTCCCACCAAACGTAATTGTTAATACTTAAGACGCACATAATTTGCGTCAATAGAGTAGGGTTGAAAACCGTGGTGTGCTGCCAATCAAGCAACATCCGGCTCTGTTCTTGTTCGTTATAAAAATAAAAGTCAACGTATTTGTAGATGTTTTTTTAATTTAATTTGAAAATCGGTTCGGTCCAATAAACTCGATTCCGTCAGTCAAAATTTAAGAAGCTTTACGGCGGACCGCACATCGCTGTTTAAAAGCAAATTCCACCATGTGCGTGAGTAGGCGTAGGCCCCCTGGTCATCTAAAACTGTGCGGATCTTTTATAGGCCCGCATAGCTAAAATGTAATATAATGCACTTTGATGTTCCCTAGTAATTTCAATTCTTATATAATATAATAAAAATTTGCTTTTTTCAACATTAAAACTATACATTTTAAACATTTTATTGTAAGATGTTTAAAGAAATACAATAATAATGTACAGAATTTTTTTGACTTTTTTTTTACTGCTATAAAAATTTAAAAAGTGAAAAAAAAGGAACACACAGACACACACATTCTATTCAAAGTTCACCTGAGGTGGCCAGGTAGACCTCATTATCAGAAGTAATTTGAGCAGGACAACGTTCCCCCAAATCCTCACGCCAAAAGCTGTCATATACCTGTTGAACCAAAACCTATTTTCAAGAGTCCCTTCTAGTTACCTGCCCTGTTAAAAGTCAACACCTCGGCCACACGATATCCTTATAATTGGTTTGCCCAGGGGTCACTCAGGGCCGTGACCTCACCGCTGCAAGCCGTTGCCCGGTGTCAAATGTTTGACCTAAGCTTCCCCGGTGACCAATGCCCAGTTTTCAAACCGTCTGGACTGGTCAAAAGAGATGATGTCTCTCCAAACATGCCGGCTCATCATCCCTGACTTTTTGGGTACTTTTTGAGTCGATTATTGCCAGGTCATCGTCTGGCCAAATGTTTTGCTTTGTGATATCAAAACTCAAAAGCGGGCTCTCAACAATATTTGATATAAAAAGATTAATTTGCATTCAACCTTATCATATTTACTTCAAATTTTGATCCCCCGCCTTGTTTTAATTAGATCATTATAAAAACATATTATAAAGATAAAATAGTCAATACATTTAAAACGATCCGTTTATGTGTTTCTTCTTTTCTTCCTATAAGAGACAGGTGACTTTGCCAGTTAGTATATGGAACGGTTCTGAGTCATTATTTATTTGCTTTATTCGGTGGGGAGAGGGGGGTTGGAAAATATTGACAACGGAATTGGCTTGTTTCTTCAGGTCCGCACCTAGGAAATTCTGGTCCCCAGGCAGCTGACAGGGTTCGGGCCTCTTTCGTGTTTCAAACATGTGCGTATATTTTAAAAAACTCGAAAAAGGGCGGGCCCCTATCTAGCTCGGGCCCTTGATAAGTGCCATGGTTGTCCCCTCTGCCTCCCCCCCCACTTTTTCAATAGGTGTGGGCTTTTCTTACACCAGTTTCCCCATGAAAATTTAGATATAGCGGCATATATAATTTTATAAATTAGTTAGTTTTGTCTTCAACACTAAACACTAAAAAATAAATAGCTTATAGCTCAAACTTTTAATAATTACCCCCCCCCCCAAACCCCACTCCCAAAAAGGTAGAAAATTGTTTTAAAACATCTAGATGGCATTTGACTGAAGTACGAGCGAATCTAAAATTGCATTCTTGATGTCAGAGTGGTGTCCGAGTGGTTCCGAGTGTTGGACAAGCTCAGGTCGGGCTCTGAACTATCATCGTTAAAGAAACATCTGAACATACAAAATATTTATCAGGGTTAAAATTAATTCTTGTTTGCAGCAGTTGGGTCACTACTGGGTGCGGACCGCACCAGGTGACGCTCCCACGGGGATGGGGGTTGGGGGGGGGGGTGACACTAAATTTGGAAGAAAAAAAATGAGCAAACTTTAACAAATTTCCCTCGAATGGATTTGAGAACCGATGGTACATTATGAAAAAGCAGGGGTACCAACACAGCATGGCTGCCACCAGAAAAGCGTGCCGCCGGAGCAGGTTTCTTCCATAAACAAAGTGTGGAGGAAATGGAAGAAATTGACTTTGAAAAACAAGAGGTGAAAATGTATCATTTTGAAGAAGCATTGAAAAGGAAAGTATAGCTTTAGCCTGATACTGTAATGTGATATAGGGGTGAGGCTAGAAGGACGTCTGACACACCAAACACTGACCAGGCATCTGAATTGATCAGTTAAGCCATATTTACCTTTCGGCTGAATTTCTTGTGGAAGTTAATATTATACTGATTTACCTGCAGATTAAGATTTTACTCTCGTAAGCAAGGTAGTGGCACCGAGACCTTTTCTGCACTAGATGCGCATCCATATAGGAAACCGTGCAGTGGAAAAAGCACTTTTGCGGTTACACCAACACGAAATTATCATGGTGGCCATAAAAATTGACAGAGGAGCTGGTAGCATGGGGTCCAGGAGAAATTGAGAGGGGGCTGGTATCATGGAGTCCAGATGAAATTGAGAGAGGAGCTGGACTCACTGTGCAATTATATAACAGATAACGAGAGGGCAACGATTGAGTCATTCTGAGCTACAGAGGAGAACATGAGCCAAGCCACCAAGGAAGTAGAAGCCATCTTTGACGCTGTTTAAACCAAGGTTCAGCCACCTTCCACTGAATAGGAGTTACTGCTGTCAATTTCACAAATGACCGCGCGCTATGATGAGTTATGAGAAAGTGAAAATTTGATGGAAATACCAAGGTTGATAAAGCACGTAAAATGCAATTTATATTTTTAACGAAGCCAAAGTTTGGTCAATATTTGTTCAATATGTGACATTTTAAAAATCATAGGAAAAATTATACTTTTTAGAACATCTCCCAATACTAACTGGGCTTATATAATTACTGCTAACTATCACTATCCTTTGCTCTGTGGCTTCATATGGTGCAGTTTTCAAAACATAAAGCTTATAAAGTGCTATGACATGCTTCCCGATCTTGCTAAAGTGTTCATTAGTGTTGATTCTGATTTAATGATGACAAGTGTGAAGCTTTGAAGACCAGGAAATACAATTTTTACGTGATAAAAATCAGCGATTTCTTAGGAGTAGGGTGAATAATCGTTGTTTTAGAGAAACAAAATGATTTATTTCCCTTGCTTTTCTTGATTTTTTTTGTTTTTGTTTTTTTTTTGTCTGTTTGTTTGTTTGTTCACTATGACACTCATATTGCATAATAATAGCTATTATTATACCTATAAATTGACACTTATCTTGTTAGAAATTATTCAGAGCCTTTGGCTAAACGTTCACAAATTTGTTTCATTTTGTTTGATAACTTCTAGACATTCAATGATTATTTTTGTGAGTGCTAAAGTGCACTGTTTGCAGCGTAACATGTTTATGACTCCATTGCCACCCCCCCCCCCCCAACCATTTCACTGCACGATTTCTGTTGTAATGTGTATATGTGTGTGTTTTATTTCACATTTCACTAGCTTTATTTGAGACAAATTATTACGGACTGTTATTAAGAAATAATTTTATCTCTTAGTTTAGTCTACTGACTCGTTTCAAAACAGTCCATAATAAAGGACGATACCAATGTTTAAAAACAATAACAAATAGAACGATACACAAAGTCAGGGCTAATTACAATTAATAAGTTTTTAATGTGTGAATTTGAATTGAATTACAAACACAAGAGAATATGATTAAAATTATTAACTTACGGTATGGCTGGTACCGGTGCTGTATGTAAAATACAATGAGTTCAAGTTGTACAATGAAAGAAAATCTACACACAACAAAGCACTGTCTAGTATTAAATAATGACACACTGTACGTCTCGTGATAAAGGAAATGATCTCCATCTCATTCAGTCGTTCAGCCTTTTATAGTCTACTTCAAATGATCATTCTCGAAAAGAATACGCACTCTCAGTGGTTCCCGCATCCTCTAGATCAGGGGTGGGCAAACTACGGCCCGCGGGCCGCATGCGGCTCCGGCAGCTGATATTATGCGGCCCTCGAAGGCATTTAGAAATTTAAAAAAATTCTGGCTTTTTAAGTTATTTTGTTGAATTTTACAGAATTTCATATACCGTTATGATTGTTTAAAATTTTTTTGATCATCTTTCTTTCTAAATTTCTATTTTTTTAAACAGTCCTTGACTTTTGTCATGTAATGCTAATATAGGAATTTACCGATTTTTATATAGAGAAATGTTTATCAACATGTAAAAATTGAACATAATATACATGCGGCCCCCCCCCCCCCCAATAGCTTTACAATTGTCAATGTGGCCCTCCGCATAAAAAGTTTGCCCACCCCTGCTCTAGATCATTCGACAAATTTCCTGACTGGAACGGATGATACTAAGCTTTGTAAACAAAGTTTCGCTAGCCACACCCCAAAACGGACTCGACTGTAAGAGGTCATGCACGTGGAAAGCGAGGAAGGCGTGCTTTAACACGTCATCTTCATAAAACAAATAAAGCCGTATTATTTATCCACGAGAGATAAGTTTTAATTTTTTTAAAGTTTAGAAGAAACAAAAAGGAGGTGGGGCATATAAAAAAGCAGACGAATTACGCCAATATATCATTAATAAATGAAAGAAATGAATTACTAACAGAGATGAAAGAAAGAATATCGACTGGAAACAGGGCATACTTCAATAGTCACAAAATATTCAAAATTAAAAATATTACAAGAAAAAAAAACTATATTAAAAACTGTAATCAGACCAATTGTAACATATGCAAGTGAAATTTGGACCCTAACAAAAAAAGGCAGAAGACCTATTAAACACGTGGGAGAGAAAAGTTATCCAGAAAATATATGGAACAATAAAGGGTAAATATAGATGGAGAATACGACTCAACCAGGAATTGTATAAACTAAACGCTAGGACTCCACGCTAGTAGCAGAAATGTAAAAAAAAACAGGGCACTTGGAATAATGCCGATTTCCAGAGGAGTGAAGAGGCTTAGATGGATGGGTGATGTGGGAAAATATCTAAAACAGCTGGGAATAAAACCACGGAAAAGAAAAGCATCAGTTAGGTCTGAGTGGAAGGAGGCGTGGTGAGGCGCCACAGGTATGCATTTATGCAAATAGCAATGTTCATTTTTAGATTCGCACAACGTAGTAATTTTGCTACAATTTTAAAGACTTTAAATTACCTGTATGGGAATAACAAAGACAGTAAAAGAAAAATATATATTAAAAATTTTAAAACTAAAACGACCATAGTGATCAGGGCTCCAAAATGAAGTTCACAGAAATAGAAGAATTTTTGTTGCCGTATAAATGTTCACTAATCATCCTGTAATAGATTGTAGAAACCAATCAATATTTCTAATGTTAATAATATTTTTTTAACAAAATCCATCACAACTATAATCACTCTTTGCTAATGCACACACGAACATGTCAGATAATTGATTAATCTTGTTTTATAGACCATATGCCTATTTAACTTTGATGACACTTTTGTAATTTATTGAACAGGTGAACAACCGGAGCAACAACAAAAAAGTAAAAAGGGGTGGGGATAAGTACTGAACAGTACTCACATGGACGGTGGAAAAGAACGGGATTGGAAGGTGGGAAAGAGCATGGAATGGGAGGATGGAAAAAAACACATATTTAAGTTTAAGGGTGGAAAAGATTACAGAATGGGAGGCTGGAAACAAGCAATAAATAGGAGATGGGAAGGAGCACAAAATGAGTTGTGGGAAAGGGCATCGGTTTGGGGGGGGGGGGGTATTTAAATTCAGTACTTTGTGACTGATCAGTAGGAAAGGGTGTAAAGTGTAAATGTAAAGGGGGTCTTCCGCCCCGTCCCCGGATGGCACCTTTTCCTTAAATTGAGAGGCGGCACGTTCGGCCTTCTGCACTTTTTTCCCTTCTTGGAAGTGGGGTAGAAAAATAAAATAAAATTATATATTTTATAGTTACTCCTGTTTTTATCAACCTTAATGGTATACATTAAACAAAATTAAAATTTAGTGATTATTTGTAGCCGTGCATTTTAAATTATTTTTTTGCCTAATTGAATTTATTTTATTTGCCAGCGTAAACGTGTAACATATATATTTATTGTTATATGCAAGTACAATATATATGATAATAAATTTATAGAATCCATTAATTCTTATTTTATGAAATATAATTATTATAAGTTTTTAATAAGTAGAAATATTTCATATTTCCTTTTATTTTATTTTTAGAATGTCAAAAAAATCTGGTAAAATGAGTCCAATAGAAAACGGTCGCCATTGTTGACTGAGGGGAATTTCTTTGTTGATAAATGAAGGAAGCAAAGAAACACTTTTTATTTGTCATCAGCCTTTTCTAAATTTTCTCCACCTATTGCTAATTATCATGAGCTTTAAGTCAAAAGGTAATCAGCTTTTTAATAAGGATTATCTTTATGGTATTGACCTATTAAGCTAACAACAGACGTCGAGAATGCAGGCTGAGAATACTGAGATTGAGAAAGTTATGATAGTGACAGTGATTGACATTGATTCAGTGATGGAGTCATTGTTGAATTGTTTGCAGTTTATTTTTCAAATGAATCTTTTGAATCCTTACAAATTACAAATCTTAAGTGGGCCACATTAATTAAACTAAGGGTCAAACTAAGCCTGCTTACTGGAGGCATCTATAATTTTACAAGATTCACCCATTCAATGAATGGCCTTACATTTCATTCTCATTAAATTTAATAATGTTCACAACAAAATAGTGAATAATATATTAAAGATGTATTTAAGTTTAAGATCACTAAAATGTGTTTGAACTAAATTTAAGGTAAGTGTTGAGAGATAGGACCGCGCTTTACCATGGCCGCCATCTTGGTTGACACAACCCGTAAAATTAAGAATAAAACGTTAAAAAATAATGAAAAAATTTCCTAAATTAGGTATTTCGAAGGTCTCACACGCACGCGGTCTGCGCATATGGAAAAATAACGCAAAACTTGTGCGGCCATTTTTACATTCGTTTCAGTGATTATCTCGTTTTTTTTGCGTTTTACGTCACAGTTTTCTAATAATAAACTAATTTGTCGTCGGTGACGTAGAGCGCATATTTTTCCAAACACGGTGATACCATTTTTGAAGCATGGAATATTTTGTCAGTGAGTAGGTATTTTGAAAGTCACTCGCGCATCGCTTCTGCGCACTCGAAAAATTACGGAAAAACTTTTGTGGCCATTTAATAATCGCCTCTACGGTGACCTCGGATTTATGTGTTTTACGTCACAGTTTACTAATTATAACTTAATTTTGTCATCGATTACGTTTACTGTTTGTCTTCCTGTGACGCTCATACAATTTACCCAATGAGGGGAACCCCCGTTTTTTTCTTCTGAGTCACATTTTGACTCTCGGTAAGCTTTATATGTCTTAAATACTTCTTTGGAGCATTCATACATGATTGAAACCCAAAGACTCATGTGTATCATCTAATTTGGATTGCTAATAACTTTGAAATAGTCAATTATCCTAGCTCAATTGAATGTAACAGCACTCCACAAAAAAGGGTCAACCTTCATCACCGGTAGAAAAAAAATGGCGACCGATTTTTTGTCTTCACCGGACTGATAGACGCGGCTCTAAATAACATTTAATAATAGTTAAATCCTTTTGTAATCTTTAAACATCTGAATAAATCTAAGTAAATATATAAAACATACTTTAAAAAATCATAGAATTGGATAAGATAATACAAATAAATTGAAATTATGAATATTAAACTGATGGGAACTTGCTTTTTAATTAAAATAATAGAAATGCGATAACTACCGGTGTCGTAGTCTAAGTCTACTTGCTAAATTAAGCTTAATTATTATGACACTTAATTTTTAAAGGACAAATTTAAGTAATATTTTAAAATTAAATAAGGTATTTAATCATAAATTTTAAATTATTCTTAAGTACTTGTAATGACATGACATAGAATTAGAAAAAAAAATGTCTAATTATAATTAATAATAATAATAAAAGAAACAAGTTTTAATTAATAGAAAATTTAAATTATTTAAAAGAAATAAGAAATTGTGTAGTGTAAATTCAGGATTATGATTTAATATGATAAGATGTTTTTCTAGGCTAATTTCTGATACAAGAGAAAATTTTTTATTGTAGAACTCGGTGGAATTTCTTCCAAGGAGGCCCGTTTGAATGTAGAGAAAAAATTATTTTGATTAATTTTTATTTATAATTACATTTGATTTTAGAGAAAAAAGACTACTTACCTTTTTATAAATATAAGAATTGATTTAAAATTGAACACAAGCATATAATTCGTTCAAATTCAACAAACAAGTACCGGTAATTATTTTTTTTATCAGCAATGGTTTTTCCAATTTTTCTGTTCACATTTTGCTTAACATACACTCAAATAATTTGTTTCAAAATACAAAGTCTTGATGTTATTTAAAAGCTTTGTTGTTCATTGTGTTTAATATTACATTGAGAATGTTTCCTGAAAATATGGTAGCATTATCTTGTAAAATAAAAAAGTTTTGGGCAAATAAGTCAGAAATTTGGTAAGTCGGTCACACTTTTTTGTAGTAAAATACAAAGATAAAGAAGGGGGTTAAAAAATTCACTAAAAAATTCATAACTTCAATTCTATAAAAGATAGAAAAATGAAATTGGTATTTTTGTAAAGCTTATAGCTAGCCCTTCAATATGATATATCATTTATGACAATAGGACAATATTGAAAATTTTTGTCAAAGTACCTACTGAGTCAGTGGCAATATATTTATCCTAGTGCCGACATGTACTTAATAAGCTTATTACTTTTTAATGTCTACTCGTACCACTTTTTATCGTACCGCTACTTGATAAATTCACAAATAGGAATAACTATATTTCGTTAATAATGACGATTTCACTTAAAAGTTATGCAATTAACTCTGTAAATAAAAATGCTAATTATCACTGGTTATCTCCCCTCTCAAAAAAAAAAAATTGGGTGTGGAAATGGCTCTTCTCATCAATTTTATATAATGATATAAAAATATTTTCATTATTGTTCATATCGAAAAATCCACTAAGCACTAACCAATTAATTAATAAGAAACAGTTTTACAATATCATTAGAAGTTAATACAACTAAATAATTCAAGAAGTTTATATAAATTTTAGTTTTTGTAATCTGTTGAATTTCTGACAAGTTTTGTCCCTTGATATAAATAAATAGCTTTTATAACTATACAGTATAATAGTAAATTAATACATAATATAGCATCAATTTACGTTAAAAACTGTGTAAGTTTATTTAGTTAATGTCTAAACATTTGATCTGTTCTTCTTTACAGAACCAATAATAGGAATAATAATAATTTTATCCTTTCACTAGGGACATTAAAATTAAACAGAATATATTTACTTTTACTACATTATACTAAATTTAACTATTACTATAACCACACTTACATGCCTAATTAAAGTTAGTATCTTTTTAATTTAATAAGGTATTAAAATATAAATTTTAAATAATTGTTAAGTTAATGTAACATTCTAATACTTACACTACTTACTGTGTGTCCTTACCATTAGTCTTATAACTTATGGATGATTTTAATTTTTTTGAGTAATTTTTATTTATATTATAAATTATAATTATATCCATCAATTTTAGATATAAAAAAAGAATACTTACCTTTTTATAAATATGATAATTGATTTAAAATTCAACAATAGCTTAGTAAAATTATTTTAAATTACATAAACATGTTATTTTCAGCTTTTTTTCTTCAGAAATAATTATTGTTCCAATTTTTTCATTCACTTTTTTTGTCACATACCCACAAATAAAATTATCCAAAATGCAAATTCTTGATGTTATGTAAAAGTTTTGTTGTTCATTGAGTTGTATATTGCATTGCGAATGTCTCCTGAAAATTTAGTTGCATTATCTTTTCAAATAAAAAAGTTGTTGGCAAAATAAGGCAGAAATTTGGAAAGTCGGTGACAAGTTTTTACAATTAAATACAAAGATAAAGAAGGGGGTTACAAAATTCACCAAAAAAATCATAACTTCATTTCTATAAAAGCTAGAAAGATGAAATTGGTATTTTTGCAAAGCTTATAGCTAGCCCTTTAAAATGATGTATCATTTATGTCAATAGGACAATATTGAAAATTTCTGTCAAAGTACCTACCTAAATGTTTCCCTAAACCTAACCTGAACCCTAAATCTATCCCTAAACCTAACCTGAACCTTAAATAGGTACTTTGACAGAAATTTTCAATATCGGGACAACTATTTGTCAAATCTGACTTTAACTAGCTATTTTCATTTAAAAGTGGTTATTTATTCATTTGGGATTGGTGTTAGGATGTGAGCACAGCTAAGGGGAGATTATTCATGACTGTTTCTCACTATGTTTATAACCTGTGGATAAAATGATATAAAGTTAGTGTTGAAGTAGCACATTTTTCAGGAGTAAACTATTGGGTGCCGCTTATGTTTTTTTTTTTCTTTTGCTTTAGGTTGAACCCCAATCAACAAGTAGTTTGAAATTAACATATTTAGAATGCAAAGCCATCCAGCCACTCATTTTAACATTCAAGTTTATTGAAGATCTTAAAAATTTGAAATTTAAATAAATATTTGGATCTGTTAGGGTAGAATAGTACTTGCAGAGGCAAATGCTTTAAAAAAAAAAAACAGATTTTCGGCCAAGCCGATTTCCAGTTTTTCCCTTATAGAGGGTCCATGCTTAAAAGTGTCACTATATGTATAATAATAATAATAAATTTCATTTAAAAAAACACACTTCATCCCTAATTAAGGCTCGAAGCGCTATAAAAATAAAAAACGCAATTCTGTATTACAATTTTTTTTTAAAGAAAGAAACTCGGCTGTTCTTCAATGATTGAATGAACTGTGTATGATGATGGTGTATATATTTATGTATGTGCGGTTACCAATTATTGTGCACTTTTGTCAATAATATCAATTTATTTACACTGTTCTTAAAATTTTTGCTGTGGATTATTGTGTGGCTAAGGGCATCCACCTGATCAAAACTATTTCAGTAAATTAGTTTAGTCTGACTTAAATGTTTTCTGTGGATTATTGTGTAGCTAAGGTCAAGGTCACCTAACTGATCACAACAACTTCCATAAGTTAGTTTAGTCTGACTTGTTTTCTATGGATTATTGTGTAGCTAAGGTCAAGATCACATACCGGATCACAACTACTTCAATAATTTAGTTTAGTCTGACTTAACCCTCTTGAGACGGAGCCTCTTTGGACTGTCAGTGCCAAAAAGATGGAGCCCTGCATTTACTTTGCAAAATAATTTATGAAAAATAAACTAATTACTTTACAAATTTCAAACTGTCTATATATTCTTGTTGGGAATTGAATAAACAAATACAGTCTTTATGAATTTAATTGAAAACTTAACATTTTTGCAAATGAAGTAGCCTGAGTTGCATAATTTATGCATGCAATTTTTTTTACACTTACCGGTATTAAAAATTGTCTTAATTGCAGAAATTTGTTAAATTTTATGATTGTTTAAAAGTCGAATAAGTCCTTGTACATATTGGAATGATACACAATGTAAAAACTGCATAAAATATTCTGCTGGGGCTGTTATGGCATTTGGCATATTTCAAGGTCACATATTTTTTAACCTCTTATAGTGGTCACTTGAGGAAATAAATTATATAAAATGGCAGAACACAGTAAAATATCAATGACAGCTGCCATTAAATGTCAAGATGAGCCAGGAATGTGAGAATCAATCTGATTAGCTGGTAGTAAGACTAATCAGCCAGTCTCTAAGCTTTTATAATTAGGCTTATAATTTGCTATAAAGCTGTCTTAAGAAGGTTTATATTATAATTTTGCTCCATAGACCTATATTTTAAAAGTATATTTATTTTTTTTTAAATTCTGCAGGTGTTGAAGGGGAGAATGTACTGGATGACATCTTGGATGATTGTCATGGAGGGGATGACTTTTCTGCTGAGATGAGTGAAGACACTGGTAAATTTAAACATTTAAAAATCTGATTGTATAGAAAATATGAAACTTCTGTTAAGACTGTGATATGGTATTTGGTGATTTAAAAAATAATAAAGATTGCCTTATACCAAAATTATTAAAAAGCTATAAAAATAATATTGTACACTATTTGAAATGGTGATGGACTAGGTAAAGCAAACAACATGAATTTGGGACAATGAATTGAAATTAATAAAGGAAATACACTATTTCAACTAAAATTTTATGCCAGGCTGACATAGCAATTATAACTGAGCTTACATTAAATATCTGCCTCTAAATCAATGATACAGGATATGTCTTTTGACTTAATGAAAGCCTTGTTGCTGCAATGTTAAACCAAAAATTAAAAAAATCTTTGAAACACAATTTCAATATTTCCATATTGCTATAATTTTTTAACACTGCTGCACTTGAAAAAAAATTGTTGATTGAAGATCCATCAAATCAACTAACATCCACATATATTCAAATACAAAAGAGTGACTTTTTATTAATTGTTGAACTTTCAAACACATTTTCTTATCTCAGAATTTTTAAATTTACATCTTTTTATACTCATGAAATGAATGAAGCCTAAGACATCAGGATAATGTTATTGGGATTTATAAAAGTGTGTATCATACAATGAGTTATCTGCTGAAGGGAGTGTATAAACCAGTATATTTTTATGTTTTATCAATATGATTCTCCATGTGTTGATTGGTTGCACAGCCACTAATCCTATGTTGGGTACTTGACCAATCATATTTTGCTTGTTGGTTTAATGTATGAGATAATCTATCTTTCTGAGGCTTAATAAATTCTTTAGGGCAAATTGCAAAAAAAAAAAAAAACCTTTTGTTGTTCAATAATATTTCTTCAAATCTTACTGCATTTTTATGAATATAACATCATTTTTTTTATTTTTGGCAAAATGCTACTTCTTTAATATGGGCATTTGTAGTTGCAGAAAGGTTTAGATTTGCACACCAGCACACTAGTGAACTTTCATGGATGGCAGTTTTGGGATGTCATATATCTTACAGTGGTTAAAATGTAATGCAGTTGAATTAAAAGAAACACCTAAGTAATTTTGAAATTCAGTTATTTGATGTTGTCTCTTCTGTAATAAATTCAAAATACAATCTCTTCTCATCTTGCAGACACACAGTTACGAAGCTCACAAAGAGGTGTGAAAAGACCCTCGACATCAACTAATAAACAGGCTGATGCAAGGTTAAAAATTATAAGATTATCTTCAGGAAAAGTGAATCAGAATGGAGATGCCCCAGGTAGAAAAAGTTGTTTGATTATTTTTCTTTAAATTAAAAAAACCAATGGAAAAGGACACTTAAAATTTTTTTTGGTTAAATATATTAATTAATTATAATGTACACTGACTGGAGCGTATCCACTATGGCCAGAAACCTCTCACATACCACAAGCAATATCTTAAAACAATTATTTTTAAATTACCAGCTTCAAGCCAAATCAATGGTTATTTCAGAACAAGGAGCTTATCCAATTCCAAACTTAGAATTTATTTATGTCCACTTGCAAGATAATTATTAGATTAATTTTTTATTTTTAAATAATTTAGATAGTTGTTAAACAGACATGGTGGCTATTTACAAAATTGAATAATGTTAACTTCTAAATGAAATGCTCAGTAATTGCACCCTCAGAGAATTGCAAAAAAAAATGGAATTGATTGCTATAGTGTATTTGAAGTTCTGAAGCAAACATACATTTCATTTTTTAAATTTATATAAGCTGTAAATTCATTTATCAATTTGAATGTATTTGGTAATATGAATATGTTCATTTGTTAGCCTAATAAAATATTGCATTTAGTCACATTCCAAATGTTTGGTAATTCATTAAAACATGTTAAAATCAATGTTAAATTTCAAAACTAATTGATAAAGTATGAATACTTTGCTTTTCATACCTACAAATAATAAAGGTGCATGCAGCTCTCTTAGCTCATCCTCTGGTATGTGTTATTGAAATACAATTGTGAGGCAGCTAGATTTTGATGGGTTTTGTTTTCTTTAGCTCATTGTAATACAGTAATTCATAGATATTGTTTTTCAGCAAAATAACAGATCAAAATATTTTCTATTAATTATTGTAAATAGAAACGTTAATTACATATTTATTTTATTGTTTTTGTAATTGCTAATCAAAATAAGTAAAAAGCTATAGCATATAAGAACTTGATGAAATTGAAATAAGGAATTTTTGTGATCAACAAGTTAAAAAAAATTGAAGTCAGAAATGTATTATTTCAAAGTTTCAACCTAAAAATTAATTTTAAAAAGTATGTTAATGAAGCAAAGGACTTACTGTAAGCCTTGTACTTTTCATGATGCACTTTTCACAAAGATTGATATTGTCTAGGAAATAAACATTTGTATTGTTATTTTGAAAGGCAAATAATCTGGAAATGTCATTGTTGTAACTTAATAAAAGAAACACTAAGATAAGATACATTTGTTTACTGAATCTAAAGTTAAAAGTGAAAGTAGAATGTGGTTTTTCCTCTGACTGCACCTTTAATATCCAAACACTAACTTTGCTATATTATTGCTTTCATTTGCAAATGTAAGTTAAACCACAGCACACAAATTATAATGTGAAAATCATGCACATTTAATTCCTTAAAATGCTCAACATCTTGAAATCTTTTTGATCTTTGAATGCTTTCTGTCAATATTTATGGATATTTTACACATAATCTTCACAACTTTTTTTAAAAGATTAAATAATTTTGTTTATACAAACCAAAAGAATATGTGCACAGCTGCTGATGTCAACTCCAATACTGTTTAACTGATATCTTAATTTGGATAAAGAATTTTGAAATGTGCTGATGCTAAGGCTGTTAAAACTATTTTAACAACTTTCTTCTCTATGTGGCTGTTTTATAGGATCATTATATTAGTAATTTAGGAGTTGTTTTTTTTAATTATCAGAGCAAGAAGAGTCAGAAGATGAAGAGGATGATGACGATGAAGAAGACGAGGAGGAAGATGAGGAGGAAGATGAAGAAGAAGATGATGATGAAGAAGAAGAGGAGGAGGATGACGAAGATGAGGAAGAAGAAGAAGATGATGGAGAAACAGATACTCTAAAAGAAGAAAAGCTTGACATTAGTTTAAATGCAGAGGACGAAAATATACAATCAGGTATTAATCTTTTTTTCAATACACTTTTGTGTTTTTCAATATTGCCTTAAGTAGGAAAAAGTATATGTGATTAGCATAAATAAATTAAGTGTGATGAGGAATGTCATTTCTCTATAAAGGAGATAAATCAAAGAGAAAATCACAGCGAGGAATCTCACCAATTGAATGGGATAGGAGGAGTGAAGGCTCAAAGAACAAGGCAAAAGATGGCAGTCCTGCAGATCTGGGTGATGGCTCATCAAAAGATTCAAAGGGTAGAGACAAAGAGGAAGATAGACGTTAGTTTCATTTTTTAAATTTAGATTTAGAAGGAAAAAAATGCCCCATTTAGTTAAATTTAATTTCCCTGGTCAGCAAAGAACTATAAATATTGTTAAGATTTTTTTTTTATCAAAGTTCTTTTGCAAAAAATCTGTGTCCATGTATTAAATTTACCAACTATGTTAATATTAAGTCTGTGAGTTTTTAAAACCTAAGAAAATATCAGCAAGGAAGCTATTCAGTATTCTGTTTTTGGCTCGTGCATTACATTCTGTTTATGGCTCGCACGTTTTAATTTCAAGTACTATATCTCTTTATCTTTTTCAGAGTATTGGTCCAAATTAAAATATCTAATGCGAGGTGCTCGTTTCTTCTTGGTAAAGAGCAATAACCATGAGAATGTAGCCTTGGCCAAAGCTAAAGGTGTTTGGTCAACTCCTCCACAAAATGAAGCAAGATTCAATCAAGCATTTAGGGTAATTATTTTTATAAAGTAGAAACATGTAAATATTGGTAATTTAGACTTGCATAATTCATTCACCAATATGTTCTTCTTAACCCCATAAGTGTCATATCAGCCTTTATGCCCCTTTCTGTGGTGTTATTGTCGATATAATCAGCCGGTAGCAAAATCGTAATAAAAAATTTGAATGGTTACAGGTAAATCACACTTTATAAATGAGTTTGCTTCCTTTTTCCATTTCTATCTGTGTGTTAACATGCCTTTATTAGAGCTTATTTTGTGATTAATGGGGTGCGAAATTAATAACATAGATGAAGATGTGAATTCTGAATTTCTTTATTGGAATTATTTCAAATGGATTAAAATGAAAGCAATGATTTCAGAAATATTCCATGTGCTAATAATGGTAATAATGACAGTATTAGCTCTAGCAGTGATGGTGACATCAAAGTCAGATATTGACAATTTTAGTCCTAAGTTTGGATGTATTGTTAACAAATTAGTTTGGGAAAGGGTGGAAATCAAAAAGAAAAAGACAAAGATTGGATCCCAAATGCCTACCCTAAAGAGATTCAAAGAGTATTAATTAATTAAAAAATCCAATTAATAATTTCAGTTGAAAAATAATTTTTCAACTCATTTAATGGTTTCCCCCTTGTATTATGTACGATAAATTTGATGAAAGTAGTGAAATTTACCAAAATTACAATTTGTCATTTTCTGCAAAAATATTGCTTCTAATATCTCAGAAAATTAATTTTATGATAGTTTGAACAATTTACAAAGTATTTGGTTGGGTTGAATGCAGAAATTTTACTCACCCTTTAAAGGTCAATATCAACATACATAATACTAATACAAAAACAAATGTGTTTCATAAAAGTCCAATGTACTTTCAGAAAATTTCTACTTGTAAGAGTCTCTGAATTCATTTAGTATGGGAGTTTTTAATTTTTGACAATCGCAGACCTGTTTACTCTTACGATTTTGGCGTACAATGTACGATTTATAGATGTTTTTTACGATTGTACGCCGAGACCCGCCAAACCTACGATTTTCAGAGACCGGGTGAAATTTTTATATTTTTTTCCAATTAAAAGAAAAAAAAAGATAAATTTTCGATTTTGAAGATTTAGCCCTTTGTTAAAAAAGATCTGGCAGTTAATGGACCGAGAAAAACGATTGGTTGTAAATTTTTTTTCAAAGTTCGGACCATCCTTCTATATCGTATGTACGCATGATGGGGAGGTGGGGGTTGTCAAGGAAATTTGTGGCATACCAGACACGTGGGTAGGGGGATTGGTAGGAGTGTCAAAGGACATAAAATATCACCGCAACGTATCGTATTGATCATGATGGTCATATTGTTTTGTCCCAGTGAACTAGCTATCTTTGTCAACAGTAATATTTAGACTAGTCGCCCTAGCGAAAACTTCACTCACCGTCCCCTTTGATTGCTACCAAGCCTGTGACGTAGTTTTGTTACATAATTATTTTGTTTGTCTGAACCGCGGCGATTGTGAAAACAGAGAAAACTAGAGATGGTTTTTAAATAAAATACATTATCCAACTGTTCTGCGCTGGTATGTTGGATTTGGACATATTTTATAAGATCTAGTCAGCGGCATTTAAAAACTTTTTAGAACTCGCAAAGCAGCTCTATCCCCTCAACGATTTTAATACAACAGTTTGGATTTGGAATCACAATTTTTTCCCATTAATGAGGGTTGGGCAAGGTTGGTTCTGCTGAGTGAAATATGTTTAGTGCATGTTCTGAGAACGGAAAGAATCCGCTGTCTGCGGAGGAACGAAGGTTTCCAAGGGATGAATAGACAGTAAGATAGGAAGGACAGGAACCAGAGAAAAAGTTGTGACAGAGAACAGAAAACTTGTAATCAATGCGTGCCTGTATGGGGAGCCAATGAAGTGAGGGAAGTAGGGGAGTGACATGCATCCATGTACAATTTATTTTTATTTTTTAAATTTCCAGGAATGTGAAAATGTGATACTCATATTTTCTGTTAAAGAAAGTGGAAAATTCCAAGGTTAGTAATAGTAATTTTGTTTGGTGTTATTAACTTGAATGTTATGGACACAACCTTTTAGATTTGTTATACCTTTCTTTGGTGCTGAGTTTTTAAAAAAAAAATTCATCCTCCTTAGTCTAGCTTTTTACCCCCCAAAAAACTTTATTAAATCCCCTAGATGCTTGGTTCTCAACCTTTCCAATGCCACGACCCCTTTAATAAAGTTCTTCATGTTGTGGGGACCCCCAACCACAAAATTATTTTCGTCGCTTCTTCATAACTGTAGATTATGTGTTTTCCGATGGTCTTAGGCGACCCCTGTGAAAGGGTCGTTCGACCCCCAAAGGGGTCACGACCCACAGGTTGAGAACCACTGCCCTAGATAATGATATTTGAAAGAATTATGGGTTTAATGTCCGTGATTTATTCTTTAACAAAAGATATTTTTAGAACTTTCTGTACCTGATAAGTATCTAGTTCTTAATGTCTTTTTGGATATTTTAAAAGATTCCAAATGTTAAAAAAAATAGTTAATTGAAAATCCTACTTTTGCCTTGAAATCGAATTTCTTTTGGGATTAGATCCAAAATATTTTCTCTTTCCAATAATTGTTATTGTTTTATTCATTATGAATATATTCATAAGTCTCAAAATCTTTAAATTTCTATAAACTTTTCGAAAGACATTTCATTTTCATGATAAAAGTGCTTGAATTGCAGAAAGGGAAAATAGAGAATCTGTATTTAAATACGTATTAGAGTCAGAGGCCATATTAAATAGTGTGATTTCAGCCCTGAACAAGCATGCACTTAAAAAATTTAAAACTATAGAGTTAAAATATAAATGCTCTTTAATTTCTTTTTAAAATCGATAAACTTTCAAGAGACTCTTAAATCCTTAATTAAATTGATTGTTAAAGGTTCACCAAATGTAGATTAATGACATTCTACCTTAGGCTGGACTGAATTACCTTGTTAATATTGACCTTGTGAGCATCAAAAATTTTGCTCAAATTTTTAAACTTTTCAAATAAGTTATATCTACTCTCGTAACAGTTGCAAACTCTATGTTGTTAGGTAATTATGCTTATTAAAAATATTCTTTAATGGCAGGATTTGCTCGTCTGGCCGAGGAATCTACAAAAGACCACCCACCAATACGTTGGGTTTTGCCACCAGGAATGACTTCCAGGGCACTGAGTGGTGTATTTAAATTAGACTGGATCACACGGTATGAAAAACAAAAAAAGATAAGAAAGTAATTAAAACAAAATTAAAGGAAGGAAGGAAAATTTTTAATAGATTTTTCAATTGATAATTGCTAACTGCTAATTAAGATTTCTATTATTTTTAAATGTTCCTTATGTATTTAAGTTTGTTGTTTTAAATCCCTTATTATTTATGTGCCATAATACTTTAAATTTAATTTCTTCATTTACTATCAGGAGAGATTTGGAATTTATAAAGACAAATCACTTGTTTAATATGTGGAATGACAACAAACGAGTTAAGATTGGCAGAGATGGACAAGTAAGTATCATATATTATAGTAGAAAGTAATGAGATAAATGCTTAAATTGTTTGTGACTTAACAAGTTGTAAACTTATAAAGATGTACTTGTGTTTGAATATGTAACTACTATTTTATCAATATAGTAGTTCTTGTTAACAATAGAGTAAATAAGCCTGGGTTCTATGTTGTGTGCATAATTTAAAAAAAGTATCATTGACACCTACTAATATCTGGTAATACTATTAATATATTAATATGCCCAGCATATAAAATACATTTTTTTAAATTTTATGTTTCCATAATTTTAAGTTAATGTTAAGCAATTAATTACAATAATCATATGTTTAAAAAAATTAATTTCAGGAAATCGAGCCACGATGTGGAGAGAGCCTTTGCAAACTATTCCCAGCAGATGAAAATCTTGATATCGCAGAAACAGTGCGTAAAGCAAGGAAAGCACATGATCGACCTGATCGAGATATCCGGGAACGAGCACCTCGTGTATTGGGCCCAAGGAGGCCTGCTATGCCTTCTGGGCCTGAGTTTTCCAGGTTAGGAGCCTGATATGCTGGTTTCTACCTGTCGTGAAATTTTGATGAACTGTTGTCAAATCAAAGCTCATGGGTTGATCTTACGACCCTCTGGGGCAAACCACTCTCCAGCTGTGTAAAGCTCCTAGTACCAGTCTACCTGAGCAAAAGAAATGTTAGAACCGCCAGTGAATATCGCTGTTTAAAATCAAGTTGATTAAAATTAGTGACGTACCATCTTGGTGTTTAATCTAATATAAGAGCGCAAATATGGTAAAGAATACCAACATGATTTATTATAATTGTGCTCTGAAAACCAGTGGTGTCAAAATTTCTTCACTGTCCAATTGTTTACAAATTTGGATTAGCTTTTTTTTTCCACTTTTGTTCACCTGAGAATTTTTCTAACCTGCATCTTTATCAATTCATGGATTTTGGACCTAGGTGATAAGAAAATTTCAATGGACTTTATAATACAGCTGCCACCAATATTGGACACTCTTTAAAAAATATTTACATATAATTCAGTGCTGGGGACTTACAGTTATCAGGACTACATGTGTTCTAGAAAGCCACAAAGTTGGACTTAAAGATATTTATCAATTTAGCTGGCTTAGTTCGTTGTAATTCGCTATTAGAGCAGAGTGCATTTGATATAAGTAAAGTGAATCAAATGTTCATTATCTTGTACAATAATTTGTTGTGCACAGCTATCAAAGAATGTTGTTCCACTAATATTGTATTCTCAGTTGCACAAGAATAGGCCTTTTTAATCCACATCCTGACACTTATCTTTGAAGATAAGTTCAATAAATTTCAACCAACTGAGCTATTGCATTATTTAAGAACTGTTAAAAATAGTTTAGTTTTATCAAGACCAAAAGTATGTATGTTCTAATAAACAGCATTTGTAGAAGAGCCAAATTTTAGTAGTGCACATTTTACAGATAATCTTAAAATACATCTTCGTTTTAAATTACAATTCTATATAACATAATTCATCTTAATTTATCTCAATATATCTGGTGATTTTGCCAAGTTTAGAGGAGTGTGAAATTTGTAAAAGACTCTTTATTAAATGGATATTCTTTTAAAAAAAAGGCTCAGTACCATCATGAACAGGACGAAATGGTTTGTGATAAAAGCAGAGTTAATCAGGACAATTTGTTTGCAAGGAGCTCAAGCATTAATAGAAAGTGTGAGCTTTTCTTATGGTGCTCAAGTAATGATGCACATGTTGAATCCGGACGATAATTTTGAAATCTGGACACACATCTGTGGGTTATTAGCTTTGTTTTCCCATTCCGAAATTGGACTAGTTTTCAGAAAGGTTTTTTAAAAAAGGACTGAAAATTAACCAGGTAAAAAAAGACAGAAAATATGGTCATGTGTTTAAGGGGTCAATCTGTTGATTCCTGAAAAATTGGACTGAATATTAATTCTGACTGAAAACGGAGTAATTTCAAGTTCATTCATGCTGAGTGGATGGTATGCTTAGCACTGTGGTATGATTATTGTTTGTTCTGCTTTGACTTCCATTTCTTAATTTCCTTTATGTTTTGTTTCGTCTCATTTTTTAAAGTTATGTTCAGCATTTTTTAAAGATAAAAATCAATTCCCAGTTACCCTAAAGCTTGCTTAGTGTACACAAAATTTTAACATTTATTTTAACTTTAGAGTCTAGATCACTCTAAATTAATGTTTGGAAAATTAGCACAGCTACTCATAAACTTTAATTTAAAAAATTTTTTTTTTGTTGAGTGATTTTCAAATTCTGTTTTTAGTCTTTTTTTTTTTTTAATCTGCTTTATCACAACTTCTTAAGTTAACCTTCACTCATTAATTCAATCCAATATATACTTTTCAAGTACCTATTTTTTAAGTGAAATAATTGAATTCCGCTCTACAGACTTCACCTTCTCAATTTTCTTTTAAGTGATATTGATTTTTACAAATAAAATTGAATAGCTCAAAACAGCCTTATAGTTCTAGAGAATAATTAAGGATAAAATTCTACCTTTTTGAAGTTTTAGCTACCAAAGGCTTTGAATAGAAATAACTAATACAGGGTTGTATTAGATGGTGGCAGATAGGGATTCAGTCTTTTATCAAAGTGATAGCAAGTTCCAATGTTTCATGCTTTTTTAATTGGGTGGTGGCTTGTCAATTCTATTCAACAAATAATAAGTAACTGTTAAAGCAAAGTTTTTTATGCTATGTCTGTTTTTTTTTTTTCTTCTGTTTTTATAAGGAAGCTATATTTTAAGCTTTGATACCCAGATGCCCACATCAAAGCCAAAACGTTAATACATCTCCTGAAATTTGTTCATGGCCTTTTTTAAAATAAAATTTATTTTAAAAAAAGGGGGGGGGGGGGGTTTAATGTGGAGGAAACAGCAGACCCAAAGACTAATTAAGTTTTATGTTTTATAAAACAATTTGAAATAATTATGCCTTCAGATTAATTATTTTAATGCTTATATGTTACCAGTAAATGATAAAAATTTTCTGCTCATTTTTCATGAGTTCGCTTGGGATATTATTATTATTATTAGTTGTCTAACAAGCTGGTAAAAACTCAGAACTGTTACTTCACAAGTCCAATGTTGCAGTCATGGATAAGCATGCTATTACAAGAAATGATATTAATAAAAAAACGTTTCAATTTATGCAAAGTGGGACATCGCTTTGCTATCATGCCTTGGTGAAACTAGTAAAACTTATAACTCTGAAAGCTTTATTTGTGAAAATCTATTTAAAGGCAATATTTTAACAGAAATTTGTAAATGGGTTTTTAAATATGTATACTATCCAGGTTTAAATTAATGATCTGCATTTTTTTTTTCAATTTCTTCGAAAAGTGGACAATGGAGGGGAGGATTTGTATAAAATATATCAGATTTGCATTTTAGAATGTTGTTCTTTATTGATCACTGCGAAATTTATCTATTAATCTTGGTACCAAGAATAAATCGTATAGTTTTAAATTTTACATGTATTTTAATCTTAGCCCCTTTCTATCCCTCAGTTTAAAAATCTCAGAATATGCATTTAAATTGTATTTTATTTTATTTTTAGATATTGACAAGCCTAATCTAATTGTCTGTTTTGTAAAACTCTAGTCTCAGAAATTAAATCTGTGCTGCATTATTAGATAAACAAGATAGTTTTTAAAAAACCACTTCCTGGCTAAACATATATAAAGCTCACTTTTGTGACATAGGTAGGCTCCTGATTTCATTCATTAAAAATATCTATCAGAATTCACTGAGTCATATTTAAAGTTCTGTCATTACTGAAATGATCTTTCAAAAGTGATTTTTAAACTTAATTTACTTTAAACACTTAAATGATTGTATTGCACCTGGATCTTCCATCTTCCTCTTAACAAGCGCCATCATCACTGCTATATATGTCTTGATCCACTCTTTCAAGCTCACTCCACGTCCCCAGTTTTCTCTAGATTCCATCCCAAAGTGTTTAGTGGTTGGCCTCATTTTCTTTTACTCTGAAGATTGCATAAGACAAGAGATTCTTATTTAGGCCTTAAATTTGGAAGATTTGAGAAATGCTGTTTTATATTAATTTTGTAAAGGTAGTTTCAACTTATTTTAAGTATCGCACATTTTATTCTTATAAGGTTAAATAATGCTCATGTATTATTTTATTTACTCCATTTTTCACATAAATAATATAATGTTTTAATATAACAAAAATAACGTTTCTCATTTCATAGTTTAAATATCTAATTAAAGGATCATTTTAAAAAATATGCTGTAGTGTAAATTTGGCAAACCAATTCTTACACTTTGATCTCTTAAAGTATTATTGATAAATAGATCATTATTTAACACATTATAATTTTAAAAAACTATTAACTGTAATTACCATATGGCTGTGTTTCACTGATAGGTTTTAAGTCTTCCCTAGTTAGTTATTCCAGATCATGTTTTAGTATTTTATATTGAAGACTTCTTCAAATTTAAAGATCTCCTCTCATCAAGACCTGATCACTCACAACAACTCAAAACTCACAAAGCTCTCTTTAATATCTTATATGAACTAAATGAATGGATGTTAACATTGAAACTAATATGAGAAGAAGAAAAAATTAATTTTTCAAATTGCACAATTATAGCTATTTTTAAAAGCCTTTTTATTACACTTCTGAGCAAAAATGTCTCGAGGTTCCACTAATCATAGAAATTCTGAAATTGCGTACAGTAATACACAGCTTTGTGTTATGGTATATTTAGGGACGTTAAAATATATCCATCCTAGTTACAAGAAAGTTGGATTGGTCCACCACCAATCGGCCGGATGCTGCTCGGTCAGTGACACCCCACTTGCTTGCTCAGTTGAGTGGATCACTGGTGAGGTTTTCCTGGTGGCGCAGTGCTCCCAGCGAGCCGCTTATTTAAGTTTAGCGAGGTTGGGGGAGGAGAGGGTATGTTGTAAAAGTCCTAAAGAGCTCTGGCTCGATGGTCTGCTGTTTTTC
Organism: Omphiscola glabra; assembly: GCA_964017045.1. Lineage (NCBI taxonomy): Eukaryota > Metazoa > Mollusca > Gastropoda > Lymnaeidae > Omphiscola > Omphiscola glabra. The sequence goes on from OZ024796.1 coordinate 39,441,551, forward strand.
TTATGTGATTAGATTAATAGCTTGGCTCAAGAATTTAGAAATTTTCAAATATAATTATAAATTATTTTTAAAAAAATTAATTAATGTATTCAGAACAAGATACAGTCTTTCACTCAGATTACATAACGCAATAAATCAATATTAAAGCTTGGTCATGAAAATCATATTCCTATTTATGTCTATTCCAATTTAAAATTTAAGTGTTCCCTAATACCAAGGTTTCTTTAGCATAAAAAAATGCAGATCATAGATGACAGTCAAGTTAACATTCAAATTCTGAGAATCATCTTCAAACAATGGCATAATCACCCTTTATCAGACTTTGGTTTTTTTGTTTTTTTTTGTTAAGGCTGACAGGACTCAAACACAGTTTAAATTAGACTACATTATATACACTGATAGTATTTTCTGTCTCTGTAGCATACCAGCCACTTTGCCCCTGTGCGTTTCTGTGAGTGCTTAAAATTTTTGTAGTTACCATATATACTAGATTTTGATGCGCCTGGATTTGGTATCTTTACAGTAGCAATAATAATTTTATTACATTTTTTTTTTGGAGAGGTTCTGTGCTCACCTTTTTTTTTTTTACTTTTCACCTTTATTAATTATGTAAATGAGCTTCAATTATAATTGAATGTGATTAAAATGACAATTTTCTTAAGCTTATTTTTAACATAACACAAATTTATCTTTTTGCTGTAGATATTTTTCATGTTCCTAATATTGAACATATCAATGAATAGAAACAGTGCAAACTTGAGCTTCACTAATTGCATTTCATTAGTGAATTCTACATTGACAATATCAATTATTATATAACTGTTAGCTTCCTAATGAAGGGCTATTGATTTTAACATTTTTCAACAGATATGGAATATTCTAGTTTAAAATAATTAGAGGTAGTAAAGTCCAATCCATCTCAAGCTCTGATTTGATTTCTAAACTCAAATCCGATATTACTATATTACGATTTTTTTTTCATTTAATAAATTTCCATTAAAAATATATTTTTATGAAAGCTCTACAGAATAACAAACTAATTATTTATCTTTTACTAAATACTGAGTGACCAACTTTAAGCATCTACACACAGCAAACTACCAATTTTAATGTTCGAAACAGCTATATTTTTAAAAAGTTTTATTTATATTTTCTCTCTCTCTTTTTTCACCCACACACACTTTCTCCCAATCCATCTTGCTCTCTCTGTCTCACACATAATATATAAACATATATGTATATATTTTATGTAACTACACTTAATATGCATTGGTTCACAAGCATTTTTTTTTGGCTTTAATTAAATGTGCAATAGACATTCTTTAACAGCAAGCTTTACAATTGTTTAAAGACGTTACATTGTCTTTGTTTTCAAATAGAATATTACTCTCCCCCAAAAACTGCCTTGCTATTTATTAGAATTTTTGTTTCGTATGCTGTTAACTTTTTATTGTTGTTGCTTAATCTGTGATATGTTTGTCCTTTAATTTTTTCAAGTTTAAAACTTATTTTATGTCCTGAAAAAATATTCTGTATTCTTTCAGGCTGTTATTGTAGTTAGATATTAAGTAATTTAACTTGAATTGTTTATTTTTGCTACTATTAGACGGCGCCAAAATAGAGATGAGTTTTATGAGGGGCCCACCCCAAGACCAAAACGAAGTCGTGGTAACTACGACAGAGAGCGTGAGTGTTTTATACACAATCTAATTGTCAGAATATGTAAATATTTCTGATTTGACTATTTTCAATATTCATATGTATTCATCCATTAACAAAGAATTATTTCATTTAACTACCAAAAGAAATTTGCAAATCATTACAGTACTGCAAAATTAAATTTGCATATTGTTTTTTTCATGAACCACCTAACAATTCTACAACATTTCTACTGCTACTATAGAAAGCAGTCTTTCCCAAGCTTTTTTTCCACAATGCCCCACCACCACTACAATTTTTGTCCCCCAATTCATAAAATAATGAGGCTTGTATCCAAGCAGTATTAACTTACATAAAATAGCTTTTTAAAAATTATTAAATAGCACCTCTCTTTTTTATTTTTAAAACACGTGCTATATTTGATTCAACTGATTGCTCCTCTTATTTAATATGCTTGAAAATGTTCCCTCAAGGTTACCCAATAACCTCCTTTGTATGCTCTGCACCCATTTTTGGGAATAAAGTACTTGCACATATTTAATCCCTTGATAGCCCTTACTCTTCAGGAATTTTGTATTGTCCACAATCCTGGTCAACAATCTTATAAACTTCTGTCTTACTCAGGGGTCACCAAACTACGGCCCGTGGGCCGGATCCAACCCACAAAGCCGGTTCATCCTGCCCGCCGACGGTACTTGAACTTACTAATAACACAATGGAACACGAGACTTTGTGATACAATTTAAATTTTATATTTAAAATACCTGGAGATCTTCACATGTGCGGAGACCACCATTTTAAATTATTGTATCTAGATTTTCTTGTTTATCCTGTTTACCTTCAAACTCCTAAATCGTACAATAACGTCTCAAAATTGTACAATATGTATCTTAATAGTAAATAAATAAACATAGAGTTTGTAAAATGAATATAATAACTATTAGCATTGCAGTGCCTAGTGGGATCGAGTTAAGCTGGCGTAAAAAAAGTTAACTTCTAAAAGTAGATGACTGACATTTATAATACAATCTGCGGTCACTTTGTGTTGCAGACGTGTATTTGATATTGATATTAATTTATATGGAGTGAACGTACAGATCACATTATCACAGTCTGTCACTGGTAAAAATAAAAGCTACTGGGGAAATTTAACGTGGTTCAAACTGGAACTCAGATCAGCATAAAACAAGATGTAATTAAGAATTAATACAAAAATGATAACATCATTTAAAAAGCTTACAAAGTACCTTGAGCTTGTTGTTTCTAGGAAAAGCTGGTTTAAATGTATTTATTTTTAAAAAATGAATCACTTTCCATTAAGCCTATTCCCACTAATATATTATAGTCTGATAACTACCACATACTGTAAATGTGTGCAAAAAAGAGGAGTGTTGGAAACATACAGGTACTTAAAAAATCACAGTTGCCGGCCAAGTTTAGTTGTGCGAAGAACAGAAAAACTTGGAGGCAACATAGCGCTAAAGATCCGTGAAAAAGCTAGGAACTTGCTGTGGTATTCTCTGACACTGGATGAGTCTACTGGTCTCTCACAACTTCTCGTGTTTATTTGTGGTGTCAATATGAACTTTCGATAACAGAAGAGTTGGCATCCGTTTGCAGCATACATGGAACAACTTATGTCTGTGAGCAAACATTTTCAAAAATAAAGTATGTTAATACATTGAACGAGAGGGATTGATGAACATTTGAAAACAATTTTTTTGATTGGATGCAGGAATTCTAAACCAAACATTGATTTATCTTGAAAGCAAAACGTCAGTTTCACAAATCGCACTAACTTTTTTGCTGCTTAGTTTGTGAGATTCGAACATGTAAGCAATAGGTTTGATGTAACTATCTTTTTTGCTAGCGTCGCCGTCTTTGTTAACTTTTTTAGTAAATAAATATGTTGGTTGTCTTCACTTTTGTACGTTGCATACCACTCACCTATGATTAATATAGAATACTAAACTAAGATTTTCATCTTTTTTCCTAGAGCTTTCGATCTGGCTTGCAAGTATTGTACAGAATGATTATCAGGCCCTCGCTCCTCATTTTTTCCGTTATCCGGCCCCTCGTAAAAAAAGTTTGGTGATCCTTGATCTTACTTATGCTGATTTCCTTTAAGGGCCCATCCATATTTTCTTGATTATTTAGATTAGTGCATATAGCTGTGGACGGGGTTAGGAAGAATGTTTTCACACATTTATTTATACCCACCATCTGTAATAATTATCCTGAAATTCTGACTTAATATAAATAGTCTCTCTAATAAAGCAAATGTAACTGTGCGGGGGGGGGGGGGGGGGGGGGGGGGGAATGAAAATGTGTCTTTGGGTATTACTTAATATATGGATGGCCCCTAATCAATGTTATGTTATTCAAATATAAACTAAGACATCTCTCTTATTTAAGATGTCCTGTGCAGATTTAACATTGTTTATTTTTTTATTGATTAGTATTTCTGTTAAATTTTTCCAGCTTTCTACAAAGACAGAAGAATGGAAAGGTGAGGGATTATTATTCTGTTCTAATAGAGATCTACACAAATTTAAAGCAGTGGTTCTGAAAGCATCAGAGCATTTGATGTATATATAAAAAAACTGTCCTTTACAAAATGAGTTTCACATAAATATTTCAACTGTTAAAATTCTATTGCATTGCTCATATTTATTGTATTTTGTGCAGGTCACCAAGATATGCTGGGGTGAGAAGAGACACTTTTATAAATGGGGTATGTGTAGGCAAGGGTCATCACTCCACAGGCTGAGAACAAGAATGATTTCATCCCCAGCAGACATTTACTGAAACAGCTCCCAAATAGCACTAAAAAAAAGAATAGCATTCTTTTCCGGTTCTTGTGTTTTTAAATTTATTTTGTAAAATTACAGTACAACGTGTAAAACACTTGGAGGTAATGGTTTTCTAAAATTACTTTGATGACAATCTCTATTATCTGAGCGGCAAATTCTGGTAAAAGCTATTTATAAATATATAAATCACTTGAGCATGTAAGTGGTGTATTTTTTATTTAAAATAACTTAATTTCAGAGTTCATTTGATGTGTAATTTTAAAAATTACTTACTTTACCGTTGAAAGTGTATTTTGTGACAAATGCATGAAGATAATTTTTTTTTTCCAGTCCTATTCTGATTACATGAGAGAATTTAATCAGAGGCCTCCACCACCTCATCCAATGGCACAGTTTGGACCTGTAAGTACCTAAACTGGTGGTTGAAATAACTCCTACCACCTCACATTGTACTGTCTACCTGATTTTCAAATTAAACTCTGTTATCTAAAATACTTTGTGGAGAAAATTATTTGAATTCCAGGACCCAAAAATGATTAAGAGGAATCATTAACCCCTTTGATACCCTTACCATGTGTTGTAGAGCACAAAATGTGCCATGCATGAAAGGGTCATTGTAATAGTTATGTTATCTCATGTCATTTTTGCATTTTTACTGCAAGATCTTAAAAAGACATTGATTTATCATAAAGAAACACCAGTACTGGCCTGTACGTTCTTAATACTACCAATAAAATAATGAGTTCATAAATTGGTCATTGTGACCTTGACATTCAATTACATTTAAACATTTATTCCTATTACATTTATTGATGTAATTTAAACATTTAGTCTGTGCTGAATTTTATTTAGTTATGTTACTATGTTTTTTCTTTGAATGAAAATATGAGCAAATCTAATTGAAAAATTCAGTTGTAAAACCTTTACCATACTTACCCTATGCCACAACCCAAATTGCAAGAATGGCTCAGTATTTTGTGTTATAAAAACATTGCAGTTGAAAGCTTTGTAGAGAAATGCTGAGCATTTTTTATACAATTGCTCTCTAATACTGGGTATACTTCTTATTTTCTTTTATTCCATGTGCAATTTAATTTTTGCAACAAAGCTATTTCTATCACTGTCATAGATATCAAACTAAAACATTTTTTTGAATTCTCAAAAAGTAGCTGCAATTTTAACATTTATAAAAATATTTTTTTTTATAAATATTTTTAAGCCTCCTGGGTTCTTTGACCAAAGCAGCTTCAGTGCTCAGTTTGATAGACCACCTAGAGGAGGATTCTCCATGGGACCCAGTGATTTTGGCACCACAAGATCGGGAGATTCTAGTAGCAAAAGATCGGTAAGCTTTTCAGTTGCATTTTATTTCTCTCAACTTGGAATATTAGAAATGTTTTAATTGTTTAATTTAAAGTTTTGTAGATGATATACATAAAATTTAAACTATTGATAAAATTATTTGACCTTTTTATAAAAGGTATGATGTTTAGTCTTTTCTTGTGATGATAAAAATGTGACAGGAAGTTGGTCTCCCAACTTTGAAAAGTTTATTTTCTTAACTCCTTAGATAAAATACCTATGTGCACAAAATAATATGATACTAACAAATACACAGTATGAAAGGGATGTGGATGACTTTTTGCGCCGCACAACGCATGGTCTCAACTCGAAGCATCGAAATCGTGATGACAGAAGAAGTGAGAGAGACCACGACAGGGGTCGAGAGCGAGATCGTGGCAGAGATCATGAGAGAGATAGGGAGCATCGGAGTGAAAGGGACTATGATCGACGGGACCAGGAGAGAGACAGGGAAAGGGATAGGTCGAGCCGACATAACAGAGAAAGACGATGATGGGACCAAAGCATTTTCATTTGAATATATTCACATTTCATTTTGGGTATTATTTATCATAAATCATCATCAAGTTGACAAATCTGATAAAAATGTTTTGTTAGGCAAGTGATATTCTCAATGTATTCACAGTCAATGATATGTGCTGGTTGATTTTTAAAACATTTTCTTTAAAGTGGTCAAAGATTAACCTATAATTCCAGGTATACATTTTGTATGTGTCATTTTCTAATTATCCCACAGCTGTTTTGTACTAAAATAAAAAACATAGTTTAAAGTTGTTTCTCCATGTATTAGTTATGTTGAGTGTGGTTACACGTTTGTGTTATTTGTTTTAAAAATAGTTTATTTTTAAATTTGAGTTTTATAAATGTTATGTTTCATTCAATATTGAGACAACTTTATCAAGGAATTTATTTGTAGCTGTTTTACATTATTTTTTGTTGTTACATTCCTTAGATAATTTCAGTTATTGTACCGGTACATGAAACTTAACATTTGACCATGTCACTATTTAAATAATATAATGCTAACTTTTGGCAATCCAAAATTTTCCAACATGTTGTACTGAGATTTTTTTTTTTAAATGAATTTTTCTCCAAAACTGGCCGAAGGAACATGCCATTATCTCACTGTAATGTTCATTTAGTTTAAAACACAAGTGTAGTCTTATTTTTATATGTAAAAGAACAAATCAATTATTTGGTTCATTCGTTAGGTTCTCTTACAAATGTTTTCAGTTTTACTGTGTTCCAACCATGGATTGTATATTGTGTTAAGGCATTTTAGGAATGTTCACTCCATATTTTGTTGTCAGTTGAGAAGGAATTCTTGTATTGAATTGATGAACACATGAATTTATAGTGGAAGATTCTTGAGTGGATCAGTGGGGAAAGTGTTCTCATTATCATAGACTCGGGAATGCTGTCAAGCAAGATTATTTTATTTTGTGGATGACAAGAGCTGGTCAAACTGGTTTGTTGTGTTCCAAAAAATGCTGTGCGATACCAGACACCCGGCGTCCAAAGATTGTGTGATTGATTCAGTTCAAAGTTTGATATAACATTTAGTCTTTATAAAGAATCTCATGCCTTTACAGAAGGATTAACTGTGTTTCTAGTTCCACTTGTGCTCATCAGTTTCAGGCGACACACCCGTTTTGGTCTTTTTGTAGTAGAATTAATCAAATCGTCTTTGAAAATAAATTATAGAAATATAATGACCGGTTTTTTAAAAACCATTTTTTTTTTAATGACAAAGTATTTTCTTCGAGTGATCTTCACCAGTTTCATATTTGACTGACATGAATTTGAGGGTACTGCTGCTGAGTTTGTGAATGTGATAGTCGTGTGGTTATGCGTGTGTGGTACCACATTGTGGCAAGGGAAGCCAGACTTAACATGGGGATAGATAGGAGGTATTGTTACAATGCATTTGTTTATATACATATATATGTTATGTGACATGGAACATGTAAGGAGCAACATATGTTACATGGGTTTTTTATTTTGTATAAATGGCAAAAATAGAATTTAAAAAAGAAGTAACAATAAAAGTCCATGCATTTCTTTGTTCGTGTTCTGGTGGCTTTTTTTATGTGGCTTTTACTATGATACCTATTTGTACTGAAGATGTTTGTTTCATGGGATCTCCACTTGATGGGACTAATTTACTATCCACAGCATTCTGTTCAGTTATGCGAACCTAGATATAAATATAAAAATAAGTTTAGTGGAGTCCTGTTGACCAGTTTTTAACTCAGTAAAATTGTCATGCAATCCATAGTGTTCTATACTAAAGAGATTAAGACTTGATTATGTAAAACATTATAATTTATAGCATACAAAAATAGTTTCAGTTTATTAGGGATAAAGCCTTTTTTAAAAAATAACTTATCTGATAACTCTTAAATAATGAATAATAAATTAAATAAATAAAATATTTTAGAAAAATCATTCATTTTGTACTTGTAGGGTACATGAAATTTAGAACTAGTTCTCTAGTACTTTTTTTTTTTAATTTGCTGTGTTTAATTAAAAAAAATTCTTAAAACCTATTCATTCCTAAATCTTTTTTCCTTCTTCCTAAAACCTATCATTTAGTTTTACTTCAGTGAACAATTCAGTTTTTGAATATTAAATATTATTTATGATTACCGTAAGAATTTTAAAAAGGCTTAGGCGGAGCATGGCACAAAAAAGGTTGTGAAACAATGCTCTAGAACAAATCAGAGCGTTAACAACCTGTTCCCAATCAAGGGAGGAGTGGGTAATGGTAGAGCACCACATCTGCGATGTCAATATCAAAACAAACACACAACACAAAAAAAAAGTGGGTGGGGGGTGGCTAAACGTGAATGCCACCTAGTGTTTCTTTCAGACAATGTTCTCTGGGTGAGGGGGGGGGGGTTCAGTTCGGGTGGGCAGTGGCGTAGGAAGGAGGCACAGGGGCTTGTCCCAAGTTGTTCACCCAGGTATCCCCTTTTCTTTATTTGGAGGGCGGCATTTTCGGACAACTGCGAAGTTTATATTGAGAAAGTGGGTGCAGGAAATTCTTGGCTTGTCCAGGGCGGCGCTACAATAAGTACGCTATATGTATTCAGCACTCCTCATAACACTCCCCCCCCCCCTTTTTTTTCATTCACGTCACTTACAATATTGATGTCACATACAACAGAGCAAATGAACGTTCACAAATGCATCTTTACGTAATTGAACAAACCAAATCACTGTAATCTTCAATCCCCGACAGAATATCAGTATTAAAGTTTATGGTTTATGTACACTCGCTGACAAACCACAACGTCCTGCTTGACCATGTGTTGTCACAGTCGTCTCAAAACAATGTACACGTGGCACAACACATATGATGCACAAAAGTATAGTGTCTGATTGTGTTCATGGCTCCGATTATGTTCATTGGTCTGATTGTGTTCACTGCTCTGAATATTTTCATTGGTCTGATTGTGTTCATTGCTCTGAATATTTTCATTGGTCTGATTGTGTTCATGGGTCTGATTGTGTTCATGTCATTGAGCTGATTGTGTTCATTGCTCTGAATATTTTCATTGCTCTGAATATTTTCATTGGTCTGATTGTGTTCATTGCTCTGAATATTTTCATTGGTCTGACTGTGTTCATTGCTCTGAATGTGTTCATGGCTCTGACTGTGTTCATGGCTATGAATGTGTTCATGGCTCTGACTGTGTTCATGGCTCTGAATGTGTTCATGGCTCTGACTGTGCTCATGGCTCTGACTGTGTTCATTGCTCTGACTGTGTTCATGGCTCTGACTGTGTTTATGGCTCTGATTGTGCTCATGGCTCTGACTGTGTTCATGGCTCTGACTGTTCATGGCTCTGACTGTGATCACGACAACAATTTTGATTATTATGATTACTGGTATGTAAAAATGTAAATGTTGGAAGTAATTGAAACACACTTTAAAAAGTCATCCCCCCCCCCCCACGTCCCCATCGAATGGAACTGGCATCTTTCCACCCCAGGAAACTCACATCTGGCCCAACTCAGGGACCTGGCATCTCCCACAGATCTTGTACATACCAAATGCCAGATCTTATACATTACCAAAAGCCAGATCTTTTACATTACCAAAAGCCATATCTTTTACATTACCAAATGCCAGATCTTGTATATAACCAAAAGCCCATCGTTAAACCTTTTTTTAAATCCTCTCATGCCCAACGTTCCCTTTGCTTCTGATCCCCCCTCGCTAATCGTACTTCTCTTTTAGTTTTCTATTCTAGCTCTTTTGGGGTACATTAAGCTATATATGTCTATATCCCAACTCCTCTCCCTGGGTCTCTGTATCCCAACTCCTCTCCCCGGGTCTCTATATCCCAACTCCTCTCCCCGGGTCTCTATGTCCCAACTCCTCTCCCCAGGTCTCTATATCCCAACTCCTCTCCCCGGGTCTCTATATCCCAACTCCTCTCCCCGGGTCTCTATATCCCAACTCCTCTCCCCGGGTCTCTATATCCCAACTCCTCTCCCTGGGTCTCTATATCCCAACTCCTCTCCCTGGGTCTCTGTATCCCAACTCCTCTCCCTGGGTCTCTGTATCCCAACTCCTCTCCCCGGGTCTCTGTATCCCAACTCCTCTCCCTGGGTCTCTATATCACAACTCCTCTCCCCGGGTCTCTATATCCCAACTCCTCTCCCCGGGTTTCTATATCCCAACTCCTCTCCCTGGGTCTCTATATCCCAACTCCTCTCCCTGGGTCTCTATATCCCAACGCCTCTCCCCGGGTCTCTATATCCCAACTCCTCTCCCCAAGTCTTTATATCCCAACTCCTCTCTATATGTCTCTATATCCCATCTCCTCTCCCCGGGTCTCTATATCCCAACACCTCTCCCTGGGTCTCTATATCCCAACTCCTCTCCCCGGGTCTCTATATCCCAACTCCTCTCCCTGGGTCTCTGTATCCCAACTCCTCTCCCTGGGTCTCTGTATCCCAACTCCTCTCCCCGGGTCTCTGTATCCCAACTCCTCTCCCTGGGTCTCTATATCCCAACTCCTCTCCCAGGGTCTCTGTATCCCAACTCCTCTTCATGGGTAGCTGTATCCCAACTCCTCTCCCTATGTCCCTGTATCCAAACTCCTCTCGCTGGGTCTCTATATCCCAACTCCCTAGGTCTCTATATCCCAACTAATCTCCTCTCTAAGTTTGCAAGGTTCTATTGTTGTTACAAGGAAGCAATACTATTCTAGGGTATACTTTCGCCAACGCTGGAAGACAACAAGCAATAACAAGACCATGCTGTCAAATAAGAAAGTTCTTTATTTACACGACCACACTGGATAGTATGTTCTCAAACATTATCCTACAAGATCCTCACAACTCTGACACGAATACTACTCTCGACACACTGTCTCTGTCATGAATACTACTCTCGACACACTGACACTAAGACTACTCTCGACACACTGACACTAAGACTACTCTCGACACACTGACACTAAGACTACGCTCGACACACTGACACTAAGACTACTCTCGACACACTGACACTAAGACTTCCACATTTTACAATAGGACGATAACTTAACTAAACTCAACAGATCTTCTACATAATTAAATGTCCCCCCCGCCCCCCCCCCCCTGGTGTTCACACAGCATTTACACACCTCACTTGGTAACTGACCTTGCATAATCCGACCAATCACAACTGCGCCTCACAAAACTATTGACCAACTCACGATCCACAACTATTCCATACACAGACATTATCACACTGGCACATCAGTTCACAACAGCATCAGAAGTGAAGTGCCTGTCTTAAACTTAACGAAGAATTTTATAACACCACCAGAAGTCAGGCGCCAGACTTGAACAAGATATTGGACACTGTTGTTTGGGGAACGAACACACTAAAATAACTATGCTCTATCCAATCGTAAGTATTTTGTAGAGATATATTATGCGGCTTTCATGACTAAATACAAAGTGCCATTGCCCGCCGTGCTTGAGTGGGTTTAAATAATGAACACAACAGACAACATGCCGAAAACAATCATGACTTGCATCTAAATAAAATAGAGTCAATCCAGAATATAATTCCTATCATTGACTATACATTTTGTTAAATAATATTTTTGAAAATAGGCCTACTTAGCATGTGTAAGGGAAAAGGTTCGTGTATTTGTTAAGTTGGCCTTATTATGTCCATGTAGCTCAGTATCAGCAAGGCCCATTATGTGGGTACATGTGACTCAGTATCAGCAAGTATGAGATACAAACAGGAGCTAAGTAAATAATTAGCCTAGTTATCGGGAATTATATTTTGCGCTCTATTGAACTCATTGAACCATACTTTATTTATATATATACATATATATAATATAACATTGGTGACAGCAATGCGTGAACTTCCCATCTACTAAAGTTACTTTGAACAAACATGAACTCAAGTAAAACACATTTAAGAATCCCAATTTTCTCTACACCCTTTTCCCACACGATACGTCACTGCTCACTTTGTATTTCACGCCCATGAACTATAAAATATTCTAATGTCCCAACCACTTTTAAACCGAATATTTTTTACACCATTCTTAAATTGAGACGATTTTATTTTCCGAAAATAAAATATTACGCGCCAAACGAGGTTGCGTTACATTAAAACAAGTCATTAATCGTAGTTATCGGGAATTAAATTTTGCACCCTATTGAAATCATTATTGAACCATACTTTCTTTCAAACATTTAGAATTATTTGTAATATACTCTCAATACCAAATTCGCTTTTTAGTATATTTTACCATGAACATTCTAGCGTTGTGTGAATCAAATTAGTCCGTGGTATGACCACTGAAGAGAGCCCAGGTGGCATCTGTGACTGGCAACACATATTCGCATAATAGTCGCCATCAGCATAAGATCTTAGACAAACAAATGTTTCAGACGTCCCCTGAAATATTTGACAACGGGCAGTGGTACCCTGTTCCCATTCTTTAATCCATTCCTCATGGAAGAGGTCCTTGGTCCAGGCCTTGACCCTCAGATGGGTTGAGGCTGGGAAGAGCCTTGCCTCGCAAGATAGTCCGGTCCTATCTTGTGGTGGAATACCCGCATGTCCTGGGATCCATTGAGGGGTCACCCTGCCTCCGTGAGACTGTATGTCTCGCACGAGCACCATAATGGACTACGATGAGTCACTTCCTTGTTTTGTCACGTGATACGTACCAGCCATTTGTAGGCTTTCTGCTACACATAACAACACATAACAACAGATAACAGCTGATCAGCCATTGCCATTATCATTAATTCTAAAGCAAAATGTTTGTCTCCATCAGCGCTTCCCCAGTGTTAATTAACAATTTTACTTTTCAAAATATTTTTGAATACACGCGTTTCTTTAAATGACATTCATTAAATGTGACAATAATTATAATTCAGTTATGTTTAAAGGAAGAAAGTTGTTTGAAGAAAAATTTGTGAGCGACTAGTGTGTTGCAGACAGCCTCCCGGAAGTCTAACTTGTTTTTACACGTATCACGTGACAAAACAATCGACTCATCGTAGTCCATTGCGTATGTCATTTTCGTGTTCAGTGAGCACCGCTTCACAATTTCGAGAGCAGATTGTAAACAGGGTTTCTTTCAGCCATCTCTCCGGGCCTGCCCCCCCCCCGGGGAAAGTCAAGTGAAAACCGCCCCCCCCCCCCCCCCCGAGCAAAATGGGGACAAAAATATAACGATTATAATAAAAAAAAAGTTGAAAAACTACTACATTGTGTTTTTTTTAAGTTTTAAAAAGAATATCATCTGGTGCCTTTAACCGATTACAATGAGTGGAATCAATGAAATATCGCAACGTCAGATATATTTCATGATCCGTATATAAAGCCAAGCTTGTTAAAGACTTACAGTAGTCGATTAATAACATCGTACTGGCCGCTCTAGCCGATGTCTTACTTCCTGTAGTTCGCATAATATATCGGTATGTTAAAAGATTTTAATAAATCTGTTTTTAATTACCTTTACATCAATAAAAAGGTATAATATACAAAATTAATAATATGTTCTTGCTAAGTCTCAATCATGCGCAATCTATTTTCAAATTATATTTCATCATAAAAAGCATTACTTTCAAATTAATTAAGCTAGGGCAAAAGCTTACCCTCAAGGGTGACACAACTAGAATGAACATAGTTTACATTAAACTGGTGTAGAATTTAAGATGCCTTTAATAATTATTACGGCTAATTTTGGCACCCCCCAACCGAAAATTTGAAATGCAACTTCAAAATCGCCTGAAAGAAACAACAAATTCAAGCATGCGCCAAAATGAATCCTTGAATTTGGAATTTGCCCGACTGTCTTTAGCACCCGAAATTTCTCACCCTTTCCCTCACGCTGATCAATGTTACTGTATGGGGTTGATTATAAGCTTGTGCCAAGTGATTACACTGGGGCTGGCCACAAATGGAGTAAATTAAGTATATGTATGACACTAGGCGCCATAATGCTTCCCACAAAATCTTAAAAAATGTCCCTACCCGTTCAAAAAGTATAATAAAAACATTGAATTCAAGTGCAGTAAAAAAAAAAATACAGCTCTTGATTTTGAAATAGTCAAAAATTTTCAGACCCCCTCCATCGTTCAAGATTCATCAGCGACCTCAATTTCCGCCCTACTTCCCGATGAAAATGATCGTCGATTTTGGTATCGATAGATACACTGCCTAATGGAGCATCTATTACTGCCGCCATGGACGGGCAAATATTTTTGCCGTCCTCCCTTTCACGATACAAACCCTACAGTTGTCCAAAAATGCCACACCTGCTTATAAAGAAAAAGGACACCTTGGTGGACCCGCTCTGTCTCATTGCAGGGGCGTATCTATAGTGTTTGGTGTGAGGGGGCAAGGTTCATTTTTACCCCCCCCCCCTCAACTCTTAAACTGATAATTTTCAACCATTAAATATCACCAGAGACCACCCCCGCGATAGTCTGGCGTCCGAGACATCTGCCACCCCTTAGCTACGCCTCTGGCCATTGGCAAATGACACAGCCCCCCCCCCCCAATTTCAAGTGACCCCCCCGGGGGAAAATGTCTGAAAGAAACACTGATTGTGAATCGGTGAACACTACGATGGATGGAAGTGTTTTTATCTGGCTAATCTACGACATACTTGTTTCAATATAGCTTCGATCTCTGCCTCAGTTGCAGCGCTGTTTGTGCTGCTTGGGTCTGAAATCTCCTCAGTTGGAGTTACCCGTTTTGGGTACTGCATGAGTGCGCCGTAGCCTGCCCGCTTCTCGCGGACGAGATAAGAGCAGTCCGTGAAGACTGTTACCACGTCGTCTTTATGAGACCCAATCGTCTCTAGTGCGGCTCCTCTTTGCTCATTTTGGGGGCTCGACTTGTTAACTGCTGTGTTTGACAGTGTCAGACGTACATAAGGTGGTTGGCAGCCATCCTGGGGTGATCGCTCACAAAATTTAATGTTGCTATTTGTATTTGATTAAAATGCTATCCATACGTGCATTAGCTCTGTTTGAAATTATATTTACATAGCTCATATAAGAAAAAAAACGAATTTAGGGCCAACGACCCAAAATGGAATATTTTAAAAGGGCTGTAATGACTTAGAAAAATGCGCGGGCTTGTGGACAACAACTCACCAATGTTTTATCGCAATTGCATGAACGGTATAGGAGCGCATACGGAAATTTATATAGCTCATATAAGAAAAACGAACATATGGCCCCTGGCTCAAAACGGAATATTTTAAAAGTGATTGTAATAATTCAGAAACATTTGCGGGCGTGCGCACAAAAACTCAACACAGTTTTATCGCAATCGCATAGATGGTATAGGTGCGAATACGGAAATTATTTTTACATAGCTCATATATGAAAAATAACGAATTTAGGGCCAACGGCCAAAACGAAATATTTTAAAAAGATTGCAATGACACAGAAAAATGCGCGGGCTTTTTGACAACTCACCAAAGTTTTATTGCATTCGCATTAATGATGTAGGAGCGCATACGGGACATACATACATAAATACATACAGACATTCATTTTTATTTATCTATATATCTATATATGTAAAAATGAAGGTATGTATGTGTGTTTCATATGCGCTCCCACACCATTCATGCGGTTGCGCCAAAACTTTAACTAGTTGTTGGCCACATAACCGGGCATTTAACGGTGTCATTACAACACTTATAAAATGTTCCGTTTTTGGCCTTTGGCCCTTAATTTGTTTTTTCTTTCTCATACAAGCTTTGTAAAAAATATTTCCGTCTGCGCTCCTACACCATATATCCGAATGCGCTAAATCTTTGGTGAGATGTTGCGAGCACGCCCACAAAAGTTTGGGAATAATTATAACCGTTTTAAAATATTCCGTTTTGAGCCAGGGGCCCCATGTTCGTTTTTTCTTATATGAGCTAAATAAATATAATTTCAAACCGTATGCGCTCGTACACCATTCATTCGATTGCGACAAAACTTTGTTGACTGATTGTCCATAAGCTCGCGCATTTGAATGATTCATTATAACATTTTAAAAATATTCCGTTTTTGGCCGTTGGCCCCAAAATCTTTTTTTTTTACCTTATATGAGCTTTGTAAAAAATAATTTCTGTATGCGCTCCTATACCATTCATCTGAATGCGATAAAACTTTAGTAAGATTTTTTTCCCACGCCCGCAAAGCTTTTTGAATTATTACAACTGTTTAAAAATATTCCGTTTGGAGCCAGGGGCCCTATGTTCTATTTTTCCTATATGAGCTATACAAATAAAATTTCAAACAGAGCTAATGCATGGATGGATAGATTTTTAATCAAATACAAATAGCGACATAAAATTGTGTGTGTGACATAATAAGTAGGTTTCTGAAGTAATTACAACACTTTTAAAATAATCCGTTTGTGGCCGGGTGCCTTAATTCGTTTTCCACCCTTATATTATATATATATAATTATCGTAAGCATTCCTATACCATTCATCCGATTGCGATAAAACTTTGGTGAATTGATATGCGCGCTCCCGCAAATGTTTCTAAATTAGAACAACATTTTACAATATTTCGCTTGGGCCGATGTCCTTAAATTCGTTTTGTTTTCTTTAATAAACTTTATCAAAATAATTTCAAACAGAGCTATCGACACAACCGTCCTTGAACAAATGCCAACAGACAGCAATTTGTAGCAAGAGCAGAGAAAACACGTTTTTGCATGTTTAGTGCAGAGAGTATTTTTGTTGTTTTTATAAATAAGCTTGAATTTTGTGATGTATTTTAAAATCGGATATAGCTTTGTAAACGTTCTGTGATTTTGAATAGCAATGATGTAGTAATACATCTATTATATAAGAATGATCTATGCTGACCGTAACTCCAAAGAACCGATACGATTTAAATAGGTTCCCATTTTTAAAAACAATCAGTTATTTTCTATTATTTTACGGAAATTGAATCAATTGGAATGCGCAAACTATATTATATATTCGCTTTTATTTTAATAAAATTTTAAGTATTAATAATATAAATTACAAATAAATTTGGAGTAACAACCAAGGAACTTAAGCATTTTATATGCGTTTGAAAGTCATGAAAATTATTTTAAAAAATTATGATCAAAGAATTATACTGTAATCACATTGATCGGGAAAACCAAAACATCTGTTGTTTTTAGTGCGTTTTTTTAGTACGTTCTTAATATTGCGTAATAAAATTAAAACTAATTTGTTCTAAATAATCTTGCAAATGACGTCATTGCGCAAATTGCCTATTTATTCAATGCAAAAAGTTCTCTGATTTAATAACCGCGCGTAATAAAATTGATAATGTATTTCCCCCTTCCTAAAAGTAAAATTAATAAAGATAAAATATATTGCTTTTTAAATTGCTAAAAAAATTTAAAACTAAATAGAACTTTAGCTTTTTATTTTTAACGTTTAATAAGTTTTTACTTTCATTCTTTCAGAAAATATACTTTTATGAAATTTATTAAGTAGTAAAAAAAACTTACCTTTAAATATACTTTTAATACGAAAATGCCGTTTAATGCAATAAGTGGAGCGAAACTACGTATCCAAATAGAATTCACTAATGCACTTATCACTCATCCAAATAAGAACAAAGCATTTGAAATGCACAAAATTGTGTTTGCGTAAGTAAGGGGATTACAATCCCGTGGATTATTTTATTAATTTCTTTAAAACTCTGTTTGGGGGAGGGGAAAGATGTAATACGATAGTTTCATTTGCGCAAGGCAGCACACTAACTAACACACATATTCTGGTGAGGGCCTGAGATTACTCTCTTAAGGCCCCGGCTAGTAAATTGGCAATCAACTCCATCTGCTGAGCTGTGCCATACAACATTTTCCTCACATAGGGTTCCCCCTCCGCCCTGGCCTCCCCCGGAAGCTCCAGTGAGGGACATTCGGTCAACAGATGCGCCAGCGTTTCCGGGACCAGGTTGCAATGCCGGCAGGTGGGATCTGGATTGTTGTCTAGACGCCAGAAATACGTGCCTATGGGGCAATGCTCGGTGCGCATTTGCGTCACTAAACTCTGCTGCTTTCGGCCTAACCCCCACCATGGGTCTTGTTTGCTAGGAGTTTGCATGTTCGAATAGACGCCTCTTGCGGTCGTATTGTCCGCCCACTGCCTGTACCACTTTTTCCTAAAATGGTCCGCCAGCCAGTTCTTTATTCCCAATCCAGTCATTGGTGTTTCTGGCTGAGGCTGGGCGGCCCTGGTTTTCGCAAGAGTGTCCGCTTTCTCGTTGCCACTGATGTTGACGTGGCCAGGGATCCACTGCACTGTCACCTTGCCTCCTAGTTCACCGATTTTGCACACGTCATCTAAGATGACGTCAACCATGTGGGTGCTACCCTGTCTCTTTCCCAAGATCTCGAGAGCAGATCTTGAGTCCGAGAACACGATCACGTCGAGCCCCGCAAGCTCGTTCTCTCTCAGTGTGTGATACACACTCTCCAGTGCCCTGTGTATAGCCTCAAGCTCCGCATCAAAGTGTGATGCTGTAGTCCCACAGGGTCCGGAGAGCTCTTGACTTTCTGGCCCCCCCGCTGGGTATAGTATGAGCGCACCATACCCAGCAGTGCTTTCTCTCAGATTGGCCGATCCGTCTGTGAACACTTTTACAGGTACTTCGGAGTACAAATCCATGGTCTCAAGGGCGGCCGCTCTCTGAACATGCTCAGGGCTCCTTTTTGTCACTGCCGTGTCGGTCAAGGCCAAGTGTATGGAAGGACGTGAGGGTTCCGCGTACGGCGGATTAACTGGGATTCGGGTCAGCCTTTCTCTATTCTGGGGCAGATCGACGGTCCTCTCAAGCTCCACGACCTGGTGCATGAATGAGGATCTTTTTAGTCTTCTGCCCGCAACCCAGTTATTCTGCATTTGATACGACGGTTCTCTTTCTGTCAGCCGTCGGTACCTCTCTACGGTACTTAAGATAGCCTTCTCCCTCCTAATTTCTAGCGGCTCCACATTGGCCAAGACTTCTACAGCAGCTGTGGGTGTGGTCCTGAATGCACCACAGATGAATCTCAGAGCCTGATTCTGGATTCGACCCAACTTCTCCAATGCAGTTTTGCTTGCAAAGGATTGGACCGGCATGCTGTAATCCATTACCGACCTTACACTGCTTAGGAGTAGCGCTCTAAGCGTACTTGCGCCCGCGCCCCAACTTGTGCAAGCTAATTTTTTCACCAGATTGAGCTTGGCGGTCGCCTGGGAGCAGAGGTCTTGTACAAAATTATACATTTGCACCTTTTGATCCAATTTGACTCCCAGGTAAACCGGTTGCTTGTCCCATTTGAGTGCTACATCCCCCACCTTCAGCTCAATCTCCTGTTTGAGAATGGTTCGCCCATTGGTAAATAGCGAATAGACCGTCTTCTCGGTGTTGATTTCCAGATGCCACCGCTGCATGAACCTGTTGATAGACGAAAGGTCTTGCTGTAATAGCGTTTGCAGGCGGTGGACATCCTTACCGGTGCTCCAGATAACCAAGTCATCAACATACATCGCGGCATTGGTTACCAAATTTTGTGGCAAGTCATTAATGTATGCCAGGAAAAGTGTGCAACTGAGGGCTGACCCTTGTGGGAGCCCTTCCTCAAGGGTTCTTTTCCTGGAGGCTTCACTGCCGAATTTCGTGCTTATTGTCCGGTTTGTGAGGAAACCGGCAATCCACCTGTACATATTGGCAGTTACTCCCATCTTTTGCAATTTCAATAATAGACCGGACCTCCAGACTCGGTCGTATGCTTGCCGGAGGTCGAAAAATACAGCCACTGTATGTGATTTTTTCTGGAGCCCATCTGTTATGGACTGGAGAAGACGGAGCACTTGATCTACAGGCTGCATTCCCTTGCGGAAGCCCGCCTGTATTGGACTCAGGCTGTCGGTACTCTCCAGGTACCAGTACAGCCTTTGGTTAACCATTCTCTCGGCTACCTTCCCTAGACACGATGTTAGGGAGATCGGACGATAGCCGTTAGGGTGATTGAGATTTTTCCCTTCTTTGGGAATAGGGACGATGGTAGCGCTAAGCCAAGCTCTGGGTAGGATTCCAGTTACCCATGATCTGTTTATGATTGACAATAGCTTTGTCTTCGCTATCGGGCCAAGGTTTTTTATCATTTCATTACAGATCTTATCCGGACCTGGTGCCTTGGCGGCGTCGCACTTGTCAATGGCGGTTTGCAACTCAACCATAGTGTAAGGGGCTGTGAATATCTCGTCATGCGGTCCCCACCGTTGGGCCTCTTCTCCATGTTTCCGAAGACGGTTAAGGTTCCGGCTCTCTCTGGTCTCTTTCTGCTTCCTGTTAATCCTTGCAAAATGCTTATTCAAAGCCTCGGCACTCTTGGCATCTGTGGTAGCCGTGCCAGTAGTCGTTTGCAGAGGACGCAGGTTACGTACCTTTCCCATGCAGGATAGAGAGTCCATCAATCGCCAGACCTTTTTTCCGTCTTTCAGGTCGAGTTTTCCACATGTACCAACCCATTTTTCTTTCTTTGCCCTGTCAACCTCCTTACGGACCTCGGCTGTCAGTTTGTTGTAAGCTGCACGAGCAGCAGCCGTCTTTAACTTTCCAGCTTTGGCCCGTGCTTTCTTTCGTTCACGAACCATTTCAGCCAACCTCTTATTCCAAAAGGGGCGGAACTTGCGGGTCCCGTTTGTTCAAGGGACTGTTTTTCTTGCCACTGCGAGTATTGCACTCACAAAGTTGCTGTATGCAGCGTCGGTGCTTTCAGAGGCATCGGGAGTCCCAGCTGACTCCGCGATCGTGCTTTCTGTTCTTTCTCGGAACAGGGTCCATTTGGCTTTGCCAAACAACCAGTGCCTCCTAGCAAACCTTGGCTTTGTCAGCACAAGATCTAAAGTAATGAGGGTCGGTCGATGGTCACTGCCAACCTCATCTAATACTTCCCACTGGATCTTTGCCTCGAGCTGGCAGAGACCAGTGTTATGTCGGGCCGTGACATGGCACTGTTGCCTGTGTGGAGCAGTGTAGGAACACTGTCACTGTTTTGCAATCTGATGAGGTTGGTCGTGAGCTCGACCTCCTCTAAATATCGCCCTGAGGCGTTAGTGTCGGGATAGCCCATATCCCCCATATGGGCATTGAAATCCCCAGCTATAATTCTATTCTGGAAGTGAGTATTGCCTTGTAGTGGAAGGCATAAAGTGTTTCTAGGAGTATTGTAAATATTACTAATGGTAAAGAACTTACCTCCTAAACCTACTCTCAGGGTCAGGGTATCAGTGCCACCAACGTTTCTGCTCTCTACCAGCTCCGCTGTGAGGGGGTTTCGTACAAGTGTTACCAGCCCTCGGCAATTTGCGCAATTGCAGCGGTATACTGAAAAGCCCGTAATGTGCAATGGGTGCTTTTTCAGTAAGGTTTCCTGTAATAGAGCTACGTCCACTTCCCGGGTGTGGAGTAGGTTGGTGATTCTGTGATTTCCCCCCTGACCCCGTTGCAGTTAAGCTGCATAACTACTAAGGTAGTGGGGAGGTGACCAGCGGCACCTTGCCTAGTGCCCCCAGTAGCACTAGCGCCTGCAGTCGGCCTGAGCCCCGTCACCGACCTGCAGGGGAGGGAGGGATTCGAGGTTCCCCCAGTGTTGTCAATGTTGTTCGTACTAGCCATATAAAATGAATAAAGGCTGGACTTTCTTTTCTTACCTTTCCCCGGTGAAGGACTACCGTGGTAATCTCTCACCTTCGCCCTGGGGAACCGACGTAACGACGTGAGTTTTTTAGCTTCGGGTAGTCTGCTCTACCGTACTAGTCTGTCCCGCCACGTAGAGGCAAAACTCTTGGGGGGCGACTGCCGAAACAGTCCTTTTACAGAAGGCAGCACACTATACGTCTCAGAATGAATTTGACAAATAATTAACCTTCTTAGGTACATATATGGGGGTTAGGAAATGTTACGTGGATGAGAATTTCTTTAAATCCAATGATATTACTGTTGTGAAAAATAGATGCTATATTCTCATTTTACCAATTAAGAAAGTCAATGACGTTAACAAAACGTCAATACATTTATAAAAGTATATGCATGGATATCAAAAGCCATTCATTTTACAAAAAATAACCAGTTTTGGATTTTTTTTCCTAATATGAGCTATTTAAATATAATTTACGTATGCGTCTTCATACTATTCATCTGAATGCGATAAACCTTCAGTGAACTGTTGTGTGCAGGTCCGCATTAGCTTTCTAAATAAGTACAACCATTTTACAATATTCCACTTTGGGCCGGGGGCCTTAAATTCGTTTTTTATTTATATGAGCTATGTAAATATAATGTCAAACAGAGCTATTGCATAGGTGGGTGGAAATAAATTAAATATTAACTGTGACATTTCATTTTGTATATGTGACTTAATATATAGGTTTCTGAATTAGTACAAATATTTCACAATATTCCTTTTGGGGCCGGGGCCCTAAATTTGTTTATATGTAATAAATAAGCCATATAAATATAATTTCAAACAAAGCTATTGCATAAGGGGGATCAATCGCTACAAGTTTGGGGACTAAATTTGGAAAATCCATGCTTCCCACACGGACAGCTGCGCGTGGTCTGCTCCCGCTTCGAAAAACCTTCTAATTAATTCGAGTACGCACCAGACGGTAAAAGAAATTTGTATATTAAAAGTACTTAAAAATATTATTAAAACACAAACACTTTATTTCGATGAGTGGCATTGCAACGCATGCCGGGTACTCGCTAGTATAGATATAAGAGATACTTTCGGATTCTTGAAAACAAGGAAAGCGATTTTCTAATATTTTAAGGAAATTGAATGTAAAAAAATAAAATATATCAGCTATTATTTTAGTATATGTTTAATTATTATTATTATAAATTACAAATAGATTTAAAATAACAATCAAATAAATATTTTCAGCATCTTAGCAGAATTTGAAAGTAATGATATTTTGTATCAATAAATTATGATATAAAAATTATTTTAATTAAATCATAATCACATTTATCGAAAAATCCAAATATCTGTTGTTGTTTTTTCTGAGTTGGACTGGAATAAACTAGCCAGTGTGATAACCGGTTGTGCTAAACTAGCCAGTGTGATAACTGGTGGTGCTTCTACCATAGTGTGCTAAACTAGCCATTGTGACAACTGGTGGTGCTCCTATCATGGTGGGGCCAGTGTGACAACTGGTGGTGCTCCTACCATGGTGGGGGTAAACTAGCCAGTGTGACAAAACGTGGTGCTCCTATACCATAATGGGCTAAACTAGCCAGTGTGACCACTGGTGGTGCTCCTGCCATGGTAGGCTAAACTAGCCAGTGTGATAAATGGTTGTGCTAAACTAGCCAGTGTGATAACTGGTGGTGATCCTAGCATGGTGGGCTAAACTAGCTAGTGTGACAACTGGTGGATCTCCTACCATGGTAAACTGCTACTTCAGGCAAATATTGTATAAGTTTGTCCATGATCACCTGAAAATAAGCTGGTGCTGATGTAATACTAAATGGTAGACGTGTCTATACCCGTTTATGCATGCTTAAGGCTTATCTCTCTTTGAGTTTATTTTGCAAGCTTGATCTGATTATAAGCATCAGCAAGGTCTATTTTTGAGAAATAATGTCCACCTGCCAACTTTCTCATAAGGTCTTCCGGTAATGGCATTGGGTACCTGGGTGTTTCTAACTGTTGATTTGCAGTTTTTGAATAGTCACCGCAGAACCTAATTTGTGACATTTTTCCTGATATAGATTTCTTTCTTACGGGAACTACGGGAGTGCCCCACTGATTAATCTGTACTGGTTTCCATACTCAAGATGATATTCCAGCTTCATTGGCTTCTGCTAGTTCTGCCTTTATTGCCAATATAATTTATTGGGTTTCATATAAATTGGCCGTGCATTTAGCTTGAACTTAACATCCAACTCAATAGAACAAGACCTGGTTCAATAAGTTGAAGGAATTCATTGCAGATTTCCTCACACGATTTATTGAATGAGTTTTGATTTTGGACTGTATAGACGACTATAACAGACTAGTTAGGAAATTTCTTTATTCATTGCTTAATCTAGGAAAAATGTTACTATCGGTTAGAATTTAATCAAACCATCAATATCAGCATTTCTTAAAACAGTTCTGGAAAAAAGATGACAAAGACGTGAACGCTTTGCCACTAGTAACACTACTTTTACAGAAGCATGGATGAAATAAGTGAAGATATTGAAATACGACTTGTTGAAAAGCTGACAAGAAAAAACAATCTCAGTGCAAATGCATGAATCAACGTTGAGAGACAGTGAGGCCGTACCCGGTACCGGTACTTATAACTTACGTAAGATATATTGATAAAGGAGACTTTTCTGAAGAAATGATGTCTTCTTCTTCTTCATATATTTAAGGGCCCAAGATCAATTTATTGATCATTCTGGCTTCTGGTTTGAATAAAGAGTTTGCTTTCTCTAAGATGAGTTGCCGTCCAAGGCTAACGAGTCCCATCCACCCGGGTGTTCTGTAATCATCAGAAAGCACCACCACCGCCAAAGATATATATATATATATATATATATATATATATATATATATATATATATATATATATATATATATATATATATAATCTCAAAAAGTTACTTAGATGTCAATAATATACCAATGAAAGATATAACATCTTGTGCTGCAGACGGTGCTACTAATACCGCTATACTTGTTATTGTCGATCATCTAAAAATGTTATCTAATTTAAAACAGATGTTGTGTTTAAAGCAAATTGATTTTCCAACTAGGATGAACCAGTCAATGTTAGTGGAATTATCTGATATTTCATATACGTATAATCAAAGAGAACTCGTAGAAATGCACAATGAAGAGTCTGTTATCACCTTTATCATATATATATATCGAAGTGAAAATTTGTTTGTGGCTTTAAATGGATTGATGGATCTTTAACCAAACTTGGCACATAATATATCCATCATTATTAAGAAGGAACCCTTAAGGGCTTATGAACTTTTTATAACATTCCGTTTTGGGCCGGGGTCACAGAATTCGCTTTTTTCTTATATGAGCTTTATAAATAAAATGACCAACAATTACCCCTACACTAATAGATGGATATTGACAAAACTCAGTACACATACACTTGATTAACCATATCCAAATACCGAAGGGTACTGAACTCATAATATCCACTCCAACTCCATAATATCCATTTTAACTCCATAATTTATCTGAATGATTTTTTATGAGGCCCCCATCTCAGGCAAAACTGATTCGGTGCAATATGGAATGGGCCCCCGCCGGGGCCCCTCTTTCAACTTAAATGTACTATAGTTATAGTAGTGCATTTAGTTGTATAATTTTTCTTATTCGAAAAGTAATAATTTAGAAATTTATTGTTTACACGTTTCGAGGAGGATATTCATTTTAATCTAGAATGTTCCAGAAATGTATATTGTCCTACGGGGATATATAATAGAATCTAAACCCTATTGAAATGTTAGTTTAGTTCTATACTTTTCTTTAAACAGACCCTTCATAATCCTACCGGGAAGAAAATCCCAATGGGATATGGGATCACATTTGGAAACGGGATTCCAATGGGATCTGGATACCCCAGGGATCAGAATACCGACGGGATCGTGATCACATCGGAATTTTGTTTCCACAAGGATGGGGATCACACCGGGATCGGGATACCGTTGGGATAGAGATACCAATGGGATTGGGAGGCTGTCCCGGGCAACGCCGGACTAGTTTAATATAAAAGGAGCGATGCCATAGCTTTGTGAGGAAGCAGAAATCAAGTATCCAAATTTGGCCATATGCGCAAGACAGCTGTTGTTACCGTTTCCATCTTCTTATTTAGCTGAATGTGGATTTAGTTCCATAAAGGATTTGTTGCTAAAAAAAATAGAGAAGAAATCGGCTGGATAGAACACAGCGGTGAGACTTGAGACTGAAGCTATCTAAATTGTGGATACAACACAGCAGGGAGACTTGAGACTGAAGCTATCTAAATTGTGGATACAACACAGCAGGGAGACGTGAGACTTGAGACTGAAGCTATCTAAATTGTGGATACAACACAGCGGGCAAGCTTGAGACTGAAGCTATCCAAATTGTGGATATAACACAGCGGGAGACTTGAGACTGAAGCTATCTAAATTGTGGATTTAACATAGCGGGGAGACTTGAGACTGAAGCTATCTAAATTGTGGATACAACACAGCAGGGATACTTGAGACTTGAGACTGAAGCTATCTAAATTGTGGATACAACACAGCGGGCAAGCTTGAGACTGAAGCTATCCAAATTGGGGATATAACACAGCGGGGAGACTTGAGACTGAAGCTATCTAAATTGTGGATTTAACATAGCGGGGAGACTTGAGACTGAAGCTATCTAAATTGTGGATACAACACAGCAGGGAGACTTGAGACTGAAGCTATCTAAATTGTGGATACAACACAGCGGGCAAGCTTGAGACTGAAGCTATCCAAATTGTGGATATAACACAGCGGGGAGACTTGAGACTGAAGCTATCCAAATTGTGGATACAACACAGCGGGGAGACTTGAGACTGAAGCTATCCAATTTGTTGAAACAACACATCGGGGAGACTTGATACTGAAGCTATCCAAATTGTGGATACAACACAGTGGGCAGGCTTGAAACTGAAGCTATCCAAATTGTGGATACAACACAGCGGGGAGGCTTGAGACTCAAGCTATCCAAATTGTGGATACAACACAGCGGGCAGTCTTGAAACTGAAGCTATACAAATTGTGGATACAGCACAGCGGGCAGGCTTGAAGCTGAAGCTATCCAAATTGTGGATACAACACAGCGGGGAGACTTGAGACTGAAGCTATCCAATTGTGGATACAACACAGCGGGGAGACTTGAGACTGAAGCTATCCAAATTGTGGATACAACACAGCGGGGAGACTTGAGACTGAAGCTATCTAAATTGGAGACTAACATAAAATCTCTGTGCAGCAAGCATCAAGCGCAAGTTTCTCACTAAATTGGTAATTCCACACTGTATTTATGATCTCAAACTGTATTTGTGGTCTCTCATTGTATTATAAAATCATTAAGTAACTCTACTATTGTTGTGTATAGACACTGAGACATGTATGAATTTTTACCGTCTTAGCGCGCACACCCCCCCCCCCACCCCAAAACAATTTTTTTTTAAAAAGGAAAAAGATGACAGTAACACTAATCCAGGTCAGTGGCTCCCAAACTTTACAGTGTGAAGGACTAGCATGAAATTATTTCAAGAGACTGATCTGACTTAATGATTTGTATTGATTTTCAGCCACCTAATTTTGTTTCCCTTTGCTTAGGCTTGCAGTCTGGCACTGGGTCTACAAAACACAACTTTGAGAAGCACTACCAGAAGTTCTTGAAGTCCCATATGTCTAATTTCAATCCAACTAAGGAGCAGGGGCGTTATTTCAGTTTTTTTTAAGGGGGGGGGGGTAAAAACCAACACTTGGTCGGCTTGTTAAGTTGTTTATTACTGGAGGAGCCACAGTACATAGCAACTTAAATAAAACCTGCACTTGGGGGGGAAGGCGCGCAAATGCTCCACCCTTCCCTACCCCGACCCTGGTACTGGTAAGAAGTAACACTAAAAAAAGCCTTGGTCAGCTCAAACATACAATATTTATTCGGTAATTTTCAATGCAGTTATTATTTAGCAAAAATAAAAGTAATCAAAAACACACATAGTAACACAGCATGCGTAAAAAAAAAACGCTTCTATATAAATATTGTTTCCCGTTTAAATGTTGAAACATGGGAAGTAGTTGTGTGTTGAAGCAGGTACAGTAGACGTGTGCTGAAACCAGAGGCGTAGCTAGAGTGTTTGGCGCCGGGGACAAGATTCATTTTCAACTCTCAAACCCATTATTTTCATCAATAAAATAATATCAAAGCACATCTTGGCGCCCCAGGGTCATCTGCACACCCTCTGCCCCTCTTAGCTACGCCTCTGGTTGAAACAGGTGAAGCAGACGCGTGTTGAAACATTACTCACGTTAGGTTCTTTGTCTCAGCATCTTTAAAAAACAATTTAAAAAAAAAAAGTAAATTGATTGTATCATGTTAAAAAAATTATGAGGAAAGTTTTTACATAAAATCTGTTAAGGTACACATTTGTTGTGATACATATACAACAAATAGCTCATTTCATAACGAGCATAGAAGTAGAAGGACAGGGATGCCAGTTAGGTACTTGGTGAGGTGTATTCAATGAGGTCAGTGGAGCAAGAGATAAACACTGTTCGAGAACAGTCAATTATCATCTTTATCATTTGATGTAATCGTTGGATATGGCAAATCTGAGTCAAACAACTCGGTGTCTTTGTACTTAATTTTGTCCGAGCTAGATTACGCTCTTAACGCCCCGGCTGGCAGCCAGCTCCATCTGCTGGGCTGTGCCAGTTAACATTGTCATGTTGTAGGACTCTACCGCCGCCCTGCACAACCTCCCCCCCCCCCCCGCAGCATTCAGTGCATGACGCAAACCTAACAAAAAGTACAAGTACTGAAAATGTCACAAAGGAGATGGCGTCGGTGGGCCGTCGAGCATGAGCTCTTAATGCCCCCCTCGGTACACCTCCACACGGGCCAGATGCCGGGTTTCCCCTCCGACAGACCGTGTGGCGGCACGCCGGGAACCCCCCCCCCCCCAAGCGGCTTGGGGGACGTCCGGTCGACCGAGAACGCCGCGTTTAAAGCGTTCGCAGTCCACTCTTCCAAGGGTCAGGGCGGGTTTGCTTCCACTCCGGAGGGAAGGTGTTGCGTTACCACCAACCACCGTCCAGGGAATCTTTCGGTCGGACGGACGGACAGCTGGGACAAGTACTAAACAGCGCGTCTACATTGTACGCTAACTAAACACGCTCATCTGCACGTTTGTTAAGGTTTTTACTCCAGGTTTGTCACAGTGCTTAAAGCAATATTTGTCAAGTAGCTTCTCTAGGATTGTCTAGTTGCTTACTCTAGATTTGTCAGGGAACATACTACATGCTTGTCAAGATTCTTACTGCACGTTTGTCAAGGTGCTTATTTTAGATTTTTCAAGGTGCTTATTTTAGATTTTTCAAGGTGCTTACTCTAGGATTGCCAAGGTGCTTACTCTAGGATTGCCAATGTGCTTACTGCATGTTTGTCAAGGTGCTTACTGCATGTTTGTCAAAGTGCTTACTGCATGTTTGTCAAGGTACTTACTTCATGTTTGTCAAGGTGCTTACTGCATGCGTGTCAATGTGCTTGAATGTCGAGTGGTGTCCATGACACACAATGCCTACAGCCCTCACGTAGCATCTAGTACTGGCTTTGACACACAATACCCACAGTACTCAAGTAGCATCTAGCTCTCGCGTGAAGTCGAATCCAGCCCTTGACACACAATGTCCACAGTACTCACGTTATGTCAAACAAGAAAGTTTCCAGGTCAAACGCAAGCCCCCATCCTACTCTAATTCAAAGTCGAGAGATGAGCACGACCTCAGCGGTTGTCATATTACGTGTCAGATTATTGTTGTGCTTTACCGGCAAATTTTGTTTGACATTGCGAGAGAGACAATGAAAAAAAAAGAGCCAACCGCGCTAAAAGTACAAAAATATGTCATGTTTGCTACCACACCTTGGGAAATTTCCCAAGATCTTGGGAATTCACGACCCCCATTGGGATCTGGGGAATAATTTTGAAAATCAGGCAAAACCTTGGGAAATCTTAACAGTTGGACATTTTTTTTTTACATATTTCGAAAAACGCAAACAATATTAAAGTGAAAATAAAGCAAAATAATTTTTAAAGTACATGTAACAAGGAAAAACCTAATTATTTTAATTCTTTTCTGCATAACGAATGGTTTGACTTTTTAAAATCACCCATAGATAAATATGAAATCTTCTGAAATTAAAGTTTATATTGTGTAGTGTTAAAAAGTTAATTTAAAAAATTAAATTTTCTCTTTGTTTACGTTGAAGTTGAAGATTAACAAATTACATCCACGTGTTGAATTTTGATCAAATTGACCGTGTACACCATATGCATAGGACAGTCTCAACAATAAATAAACTTATCATAAATATTAAAATCTCAAAGGAAATCAATATAGACTATTATATTATTGAATATGTGGTGGGGGGGGGGGGGGAACGGTAGGCTCAGAAACTTTATCATTAGGCTTAGGCTAGGCGCTTAGGCCATTAGAATGATTAGACATTAGCAACCATACGAAAACCGGTACAAGCCAAAGAGTGAACAAGCCTGTGAGGTACGAATTCACCAAAAAACAGGAAAAATCAAAGAAAAAAAGTTAAATGGTATAATCAAACTTTTAACTTAGAATGGCTTAAGGCATCCCGAAATCAAGGACTGGCTACAGCAGGACAAGGACAATGCAGATGCTAGCTTTTGCAAATGTTGCAAATTCACAATGAAAAATCCAAATAGGTCCTCATTAATGAACCATAAACACTCGGTAAAACATAAAAATAATTTTGAAATTGCAAAGTCTACACATAACATAAGTCAGTTTATTAAAATAAAACTCCCCACAGAAGATGAACAAATAGCGAAGAGTGAGTTGTTTATTGCTGGATATTTTTCTGAACATAACATACCTTTTATTCATGGTGACAATATTTTCTTGAAGTTTGTAAAAGGGCATTCCCTGATAGTCAAATAGCTTCAAAATTGGCAATGAAGAAAACCAAAGGGGCTTATGTTATTCAAGATGGGATTGCTTTTGCTGAAAAATTGCAAATAATAGAAATATGCAAGAAACATAAATTTTCTATAATAATAGATGAGAGCACTGACATTTCAGTCACTCAAATTTTGGCAGTTATTGTTAGATATTTTGATTCAGATAAACAGGATGTTGCTGACTCTCTGTTGGACATTGTAACTGTAGAAAATGGAACAGCTCAAGGACTTTACAATGCAGTTAAATCTCTTCTACAAGAAAAATATATTCCTCTTAACAATTTCATTGGTTTTGGCAGTGATAACTGTTCCTCCATGATGGGTAAAAAGAGTGGCTTCCAGAAGCTATTAAAGGATGATGTTCCATCAGTTTTCATAAATGATGTGTATGTCATTCATTTGCCCTTTGTGCGAGTTATGCCTGTAATGTGTTACCATCATATCTAGAAGCTTTCCTCAAAGATATAACGTCTTATTTTTCTAGGAGTAATAAACGACAAAGAGATTTCACAGATATTCAGGATGTAATTAAATTAGCTAATCACAAAATCCCAAAACTTGCACAAACAAGATGGTTATCAAGAGAAAAAGTAATATCATCTATTTTAGAACAGTATGACGCTCTAGTTCTCTACTTCCAAAGTGAGTCAAAAATTGATAAGATTGACGGAGCAAAGAAAATTTATGACACCTTAATCAACTGTGGCACTAAGCATATGCTACTTTTCCTTCATTATATCCTCTTAACATAGAATTCCAGTCTGAACATTTTAGACTGCATCAACTGTACTTGAATGTTTCATTTGAATATAAAAATACTTAGCTTCTTCATCAAAGAGGAAATTCTTAAATCAAAATTATCTGATATTGACCCAAAGAACAAGTCCAATTATAAAAACTTAGAGGATATTTATTTTGGTGGTAGGGCAACTGCTCAATTGATTTCTCAACCTTTTCAAGATGATAATGCAACCAAAAGATTCAAAGGTGATTGAACTTCTTGGCAGAGCTGGCATCCCAAATTAAAAAAAAAGATTTCCTTTCAATGAAGATGGGGTTATATCAAAACTTAAGATACTGGATCCAAAGATAGCAGGTGATTATTTTATCTGTGTGTGCTGAGACCTAGTAAAAATTTTTGTCTGTTTCTTTTAAAAAAATTATTTGTCTGTATTGTATATTTTATTCATATACAGTCTTATATCATATATTATTTTTAGTATATATTATTATTAGTATAGATATATAGGCCTACATATATTAGTTGAGTTTGCTAACAAAAACTTTTAATAAAAAATTTGAGATGTCGACCAATCCCCAACATCCATTGTACCACTGGCCTCACATTTCCCATCACTTGTACCAGAATGTCAACTAATTGAGCTGGATGATCAATGGAGGAGCTTCCGACTTTCTGCTGAAAATCTAACTATATCTTATAAGAGTATTCCCCAATATTGGCACTTATTAAGTGATCTTAAGGATGGTCTAAATCAAGACAAATTTTCTATATTATGTTATTTCATGAAGCACTTGACTGTTTTACCACATTCCTCCGCGTGTGTAGAAAGAATCTTCTCACAGATTAATTGTATTAAAACAAAAATAACCAATTCTTTAAAAACAGACTCAGTTAGAGATAGACTCCTTGTAAAACAGCACATAAATAGATGTAGCATGACTTGTACTAACTGGATCCCAAAGGAAACTTTAATAAGTAGTGTTAGAGATGGGTCAGTTCACAAAAGATATAAGAAAAGGCTTAGTATTCAAAAATAAAGAAATGAAACTCTCCACCTGTCTGCAGAGATTGAAGAAGAAGAAGAATTTAGTTCATAGTAAATCTTTATAATCTCAAAAGAAATAATTATTGAAAAGGGTTGAGATTGTTTCAAATTTATTTCATAGGAAAAAATATTGTATTGTAGGCCCCATTTATTGTATTAAATATATTTCTTGAACATCGATGAGACAAAATTAATGAAACTCCAACTGTAATCCAACATTGTCACCCCAACAGCCATTTATGCCAATTAGTCATAGAAAATGACAAAGTCAACACACCAGACATAAAATGTTATGATTTATTCATTCAAGAATCCATAGTAAAATTGGTTGAATTTCAATTAATTCTACAATGTGTGTTTGATTGTGGAGTTATAAAAAATTATTTGTGGACAAATTATGATACATCTGTAAAATATACAGCCTAATTTTCATCAGTTGGAAAAATATTTGTGTATTGAAACACAGGTAATTAAGATATTAAAATTATATATTGTAGGATTATAACTGAAAATTTCATTGAAACAGTATTTTGTTTGAAAAAAAATTATTTATAATGTAAATTTACAAGAAAAAATTAAAGTCCTTATTGTTTTTGTAATATCATCAATCCATTTTAACTACAATTATTATTTTTAAATTCTGCTTAATTGCCATGCAACGCCCATTACTACTCAACAGACTTGCAATTAACAAAAACATTTTTTGATGAAGAACCCTTCACCCTTGAAAAAGTTTCTGTGTTGATTAGCCTTGTGAGATTTGTTTCTAAGTGACTTCTATTACACATGTATTGTAGATGATATTTTTACCAGAGAATTTGGTGGTAATATTTAGTAGCCTAACTCCAGTGTGTATTAATATTTTGCATTATAAATTATTTAAAAAAAATTTTTCAAAAACAAATTGTTTATTTCTTTTATGTGATAAAAGTTTTAAACAAATGTTTTATTAAATAAATTTCAGTCAATTACTGTACCATGTGTTTCAGTGGCATTTATTCAAGCTTGTTTCAGTGGCATTTAATTCATTTATTCAAGCTATTATTACATTAATTAACATGGAAAACCCCTTTAAAAAAAACCTCTTATAAATTTATATGATCTTGGGAAATTTATTGACAAAATCTTGGGAATTTTTAAAAAAGTGAGTGGCAGCCCTGGTTACAAACAATAAAGTTAATAAAGCTGTAGTTCTATGGTGTGTTCGTGATAGGTTGAATAGTGAGGTGTTGTTCAATGACAAACGCGCATTGTTGCATTTTATAAAAAAATCATTTCTTGAAGCTATTATAACATTATAAGCGGAATTTTTAAAAGTAAAAAATCTTGCAATGTGTGAATTAAAATATACAATTTCAACAATAATAATAATTATAACAATGAAATCGACATTTAAAAAAAATACATGTCTATACAAACTAAAATATATGTTTGTTCTTTTATTTATTTTTATATGTTTTTTTTTCGGGGGGGGGGGGGGGGTGGTCGAGTTCTAAAGGAGCGCATGTGAACAGCATTCCTGATTTCTTTTTTTTATATATTTTTTTGGCCATAAATAATTTATTTTGGGAGAGTGTGTGTGGGGGGGGGGGGGGGGGGTCTTGGGTGCGTTCCCTCACTTTTTCTCCACTACCCCTTATGACCTGGTTCTCGCGATCCCTGCCTAGTTATATACTAATATAATTAACCTTTGATCCTACCCCTCTTTCATTTCTAGTTCACTGGATAAACAACTAGACATATTTTGACGTGACATCAGTAGTCCAAGTGTTAACACTTGATTAAGTGCAGTACAAAGTACACATAATATGGTCGTTGTTGACCTACAATATACTCAAGAATACAGGGGGAAAGGGACAACTTGGTTTCGTGATTGGAAGAGAAAAAAAGTTTAAACATATAATCTATTGTAACCATTTCTTATATTTTTTTTTTACAATCAATAAAATGACTTTATGTATTTCAATCATAATCAATGGCACCAGTTTAGCTGAGATTAGGGACAACAGATCAAAATGACAGAAGCTCATGTCATACTTTAAACTTTAACACAAGTTGACATAAGTTAACGTAAATATTACTATTTTAAAGAGAAGTATAGGGCCTCTCACGTTACATAAAAGACAGATTAAAAAAAAAACAGCCGAAAGATCCTGGCAGCGGCGTAGCTAGAGTTAATGCCGCCCGTAGTGGGCCAAGATTGTTGCCGAACCCCACCCCCCAAACGAAATAAATCAGTAGTGTGGCTAAAATTCGCCCATTGTTGTTTCTATATTAAGGCTGTCTGGGAAGTTGCAAGGCTGTCTGGGAAGTTGCAAGGCTGTCTGGGAAGTTGCAAGGCTGTCTGGGAAGCTGCAAGGCTGTCTGGGAAGCTGCAAGGCTATCTGGGAAGTTGCTGCCCGCAATTGGATGTAAAGACTGCTTATTATTTATTGGCTTTTGGTGTCGCGTGCAGAGGCGTAGCTAGAGTGTTTGGACCCCGGGGACAAGATTCGCGCCCCGGAAACAAGATTCATTTAAAGCACCCCCTTTTCTTTTTTCAAGTCTCAAACTCATTATTTTCATCAATAAAATAATATCAAAGCAGATTTTGGCGCCCTAACTAGCTGGCACCAGGGGACATCTGTCCCCCCCTTGCCCCCCCCCCTTTCGGCACGCCTCTAGTCGAGTGTAACATTTTTTGTTCACAGATTAAAGTTGGTTTTTTTAAAATATTTCTGTTCATAAAGGAGCATTATCTTATTTAATTTAACGTTTTTTGACCAGAATATTAAAGACTACCACAGCCTGGTAAAGTAGCAATATATATATTAGGCATATGTGCTTAATACTCTCCTATATAACAGTGAAGTGTTGACCACATACGCCAGTCTGAGCGGAAACTCAACAGCTTCCATCAACGATGTCTGCATCGCATTTTGCGCAGTAGATGACAGGGCAAGGTGCCTAACACAGAGATCTTGGAATTTACCAAAATGTGTAGCATATTCACCGCTCTTATCAAGAGGTACCTTCACTGGTTAGGCCATGTAAGGAGAATGGAGGAAGGCCGTATTTCAAAGGATCTGATGTAAGGAGAGTTAGCAGAACAGGGGCAAGACCTACTGGTTGGCCGCGGCTGCGATTTAAGGACGTTTGCAAGAGGAGCATGGAGGCAGCCAACATAGGTATCAATGAAGTGGAGATCATCGCTGAGCACCGTTCCAACTGGCGAACAACAGTGTTTGAAGGAGTCAAAAAGGCAGAAGATGCGCGAAACGAAGCCATTGCAAACAAAAGAGCGTTACAGAAGGCCAAATAATCTAACCAGGAGTCAAGGTTCTCCTGCGAGAGATGCAGCCGAGACGGCCATTCCAGGATTGGCCTAGTGAGCCATTCGATGAAGTGTACATAGCTACTTGATCGTCTCGCGAAGACGGAAGGATGCCTTATATATATATATATATATATATATATATATATAAATGCATCTTCTCTTTAATCGATTTTTATGGTTAGCTTTCCTTTCTTGAGACTGTTAAAATACTACATTTTGGGTAGTCTCAGGTTGGCGAAGTACTTCCTATTTCAGCAAGTTATTTTTGTCAACTTTTAATAAGCCTTTTTTTAATCCCGCAGATGAGAACGAATTTATAATGTAAAAACAATGAATTTCTCAGTTAGACTAAATGCAAGATGAAGCAACTCTGGGACCTATTTAAAAAAAAGTTGATTTCCGACTAGTAGAAGGGAGTTCTAATACTAACTTCATTTTATGACATCATACGTGTAATGGACACATTTTGAGTTACACTCTTTCTTCATACTTTCTCCCCCTTCCTCCCCCTCTCTCTTTCTCTCTCCCTATTTCTGTTTCTCTATCCACCTCTCTCTCCTCCTCCTTTCCCCCCTCTCTCTCACTATGTTTCTCTATCCACCTCCTCTTCCCCCTCTCTCTCTCTCACATACTATCTCTGTTTCTGTATACACCTTCTCTCTCATTCACTATCTAGGTTTCTCTCTCCTCTCACGCTCTCGCTCTCTCTTTAAACACATACACGCACAATGACATAGACCTACACAACTCTTATAATCTTGATCAAGTCACATGGTACAGTTGAATTCAACGCAAATGAAAACAGCTGTAACACGGGTTCATCATTAACAGGTCGAGATGACAGCAATATTTAAAGGTACTAATCAGAAGGACGTTACGATAACGTGTTAGCCTCGCTTTCTTTGTAGTTTATCATCGCTGCAGGGGTTCCCCACTTCTGGACATCGGGTCAATGCTAGCATTAAAAATAACTATTTGACATTGTTTTGTTAGTACGTCACAAGAACCAAAACAGAAACCAATAAATTTGATTTATTAATTTTTATTTTTTTTAAATTCGTGATTACATCTTCAATTCTACAGATGACAAAAATCTATAGTCTTGAGGACCACTGAGAGAAGGTTTTGCATATTGGTAAGAGTGAAAGTGAAGGTTGTTCACTCCGACAGGCCTGTTAACCTTGATAGATACGGCGATAACTCGATATTGCTGTTAAACACTGATATAGACTTTAGAACCTTCCAATACTTTGGCGTAGATAGTTTTGTGCCTGACGTATTGCTGTTAGCTAGGAATTGAAGCTTTGAAATTCTGGGGTCATGAGAGGTCACGGACCTCACTTGAGGTCATGGCGTACTTATAGAAACTCGCCCCCCCCCCCTCTTCCTTTACAACTCCTCCAATATCATGGGACATAGGATATCATTGGGAAAAAAAATTTGATATCGAAAAAAATATATGTTTTTTTTCGCAGTGGTTTGGCGTGAACGTTTAAAAATTGCTGAATTTGAACCTTGGTAAGAGGTCTTATACATTCCAGCACATCTAGTGGGGGTCGATGGGGGGTCTTCATCTTTCATACTCCTTTCTTCACGTTAAATGCGTATTTTAGGTATTTAAAACACTGAAACCTATTTTACGTTTCATTACCTTACTCCAGTCATTTCGCGGAGTTCACAATGATAGAAAAGAATTAAAATAATCATAATAATAATTAATTAGTGCATGTTGTAAAGTAGAACAAAGAGATTGTTTTATTTTCCGTATCGTTGACAGCATTCAAAGACATAATTTACTCTGGTCGCTTGGTGGCTAACAACTGTTTATTGATAACGTTAACATTCTGCGGTTCATGTCAATCCAGTGGTCGAGTCAATTTGGAGGCCCTGTGGACAGCGAATAAAGGGTCATTTATTTTAAAGTAGATGGTAAAAACGGAAGTATCTTGGGACATTAGGCAACTTCTACTACATGGATAACAAGGCACAGTGTATATATATAACGTATGGAATAATTATTTTCATCCTGATTGGATCCTTAGTTTGAGAGGGAGAGAAAGAGAGACAGAAAGAGAGACAGAAAGAAAGTGAAAGAGAGAAAACTAGAGAAAGAAGGGCCCACAGGTAGATATATACACATATAATTTGAAAGATATATAAATTCAGAGAGACACAGTAGAAGACACAGTGACGTATCGAGAAATTTTGTCGCTCTTCCCCGAAAATACTCCACGTAGTTATATCTAGTTCTCTTTGGCTCGAGTGAAAACTGGAAATAACGGACCTTGAAATATCGCTGTCCCCGGCATATGCGTCAAATAGCCCCGAAATGGAACGGAGGAAGAAAATCAAGGACGCCAAAGGCTCCCAAGCCAAAGTGGGAGCATGGAGAGGGGAAGGATCTCATTGAGCCCGTCCCCGAAAACTTTTATTAACTTCAAGATACAAGGATTAATTTTGGCGCATACCTGAATTTATTTGTGCATCAATCTACACTTAGTCTGAGAGCAATGGAGCAATTCTATAAATGAGTTATATTAAGACCAGGGCCAAGCGGTTTTTCAATTCTGTCTTTTTTTTATATTTACAACAATGAATGCATGCAGGCATGAAGGCGTGTTCAGATCCACGGTTTATTTCGTCTTCTTTTATTGTTGCCATCATACTACATGTTTCAATCCATTTCAGCTAACGGGCCGCAAAGGGCCCCGGCCCACGCGTACTACAATCACTGTCTAGGGACAATGCTATGTGTCCATGTTGACTGTAAGAAGTGTCTCAAATGCCTTGATCCTACCATCAGTGGCGTAGTGAGGGGGGCATCATGCCCCGGGCGCTACTCACAAAGGGGCGCCAAATGGTATATTTTACTAAAATATTGTATGGTTTTCGAATGGGAAGAGGCGCTAAAAAGGTATTGGGGGGCGCTAAAAAGGTATTGTGCCCCGGGCGCGAGTTAAGCTCGCTACGCCACTGCCTACCATGCGTCATACCGAGGAATAATCCGAGCGTCAACACATGATACTATTCAAAGTGAAAATCGCAGTGACTGATTTAATGTAAGACAGGACAAAACCACGTTTTTTGGGGTAACAAAGCTGATTTACTATAAGACAGGCAAAACCACGTTTTTTGGGGTAACAAGTTCCGTGGAGCGGCATAAAATATAATATTTAGAAATGTAATTAAAATATTATTAAGATTTATTGAGCCTAGTCTAAGAGTAAACCGTACTTAAAGGAGTAAAATCGCAATGACTGCATTTCAAGTTAATTTTCTTAAAATGTGGCTTCTCCAGGGTCCTAACTTCTCCTGCGTCCCAACTTCTCCTGGATCCAAACTTCTCCTGGATCCAAACTTCTCCTGGGTCCAAACTTCTCCTGGATCCTAACTTTCCCTGTGTCCTAACTTCTCCTGGTTCCTAACTTCTCCTGGGCCCTAACCTCCCCTGGGTCCTAACTTCTCCAGGGTCCTAACTTCTCCATGGTCCTAACTTTCCT
Source organism: Omphiscola glabra (assembly GCA_964017045.1). Taxonomy (NCBI): domain Eukaryota; kingdom Metazoa; phylum Mollusca; class Gastropoda; family Lymnaeidae; genus Omphiscola; species Omphiscola glabra. The sequence continues at coordinate 39,481,241 of OZ024796.1, forward strand.
GGGTTCTAACTTCTCCTGGGTCCTAACTTTCCCTGTGTCCTAACTTGCCCTGGGCCCTAACCTCTCCAAGGTCCTAACTTCTCCTGGGTCCTAACTTCTCATGGGTCCTAAATTCTCCTGGCTCCTAACTTCTCCTGGGTCCTAACTTCTCCTGGGTCCTAACTTCTCCAGGGTCCTAATTTATCGTGGGTCCTAACTTCTCATGGGTCCTAACTTTCCCTGTGTCCTAACTTGCCCTGGGCCCTAACCTCTCCAAGGTCCTAACTTCTCATGGGTCCTAAATTCTCCTGGCTCCTAACTTCTCTTGTGTCCTAACTTCCCCTGGGTCCTAACTTCCCCTGGGTCCCAACATCCCCTGGGTCTCAACTTCCCCTGTGTCCTAACTTCTCCTGGTTCCTAACTTCTCCTGGGCCCTAACCTCCCCTGGGTCCTAACTTCTCCAGGGTCCTAACTTCTCCATGGTCCTAACTTCTCCTGGGTTCTAACTTCTCCTGGGTCCTAACTTTCCCTGTGTCCTAACTTGCCCTGGGCCCTAACCTCTCCAAGGTCCTAACTTCTCCTGGGTCCTAACTTCTCATGGGTCCTAAATTCTCCTGGCTCCTAACTTCTCCTGGGTCCTAACTTCTCCTGGGTCCTAACTTCTCCAGGGTCCTAATTTATCGTGGGTCCTAACGTCTCCTGGGTCCTAACTTCTCCTGTGTCCTAATTTCTCTTGTGTCCTAACTTCTCCTGGGTCCTAATTTCTCCTGGGCCCTAACTTCTGCTGGGTCCTAACTTCCCCTGGGTCCTAACTTCCCCTGGGTCCTAACTTCCCCTGGGTCCCAACTTCCCCTGGGTCCCAACATCCCCTGGGTCTCAACTTCCCCTGGGTCCCAACTTCCCCCTGGGTCTCAACTTCCTCCTGGGTCCCAACTTCACCTGGGTCTCAACTTCTCCAGGGTCCTAACTTCTCCATGGTCCTAACTTCTCCTGGGTCCTAACTTCTCCTGGGTCCTAACTTCTCCTGGGTCCTAACTTGCCCTGGGCCCTAACCTCTCCAAGGTCCTAACTTCTTCTGGGTCCTAACTTCTCCTGGGTCCTAAATTCTCCTGGCTCCTAACTTCTCCTGGGTCCTAAATTCTCCTGGGTCCTAACTTCTCCAGGGTCCTAATTTCTCGTGGGTCCTAACTTCTCCTGGGTCCTAACTTCTCCTGTGTCCTAATTGCTCTTGTGTCCTAACTTCTCCTGTGTCCTAACTTCTCCTGGGCCCTAACTTCTGCTGGGTCCTAACTTCCCCTGGGTCCTAACTTCCCCTGGGTCCCAACTTCCTCCTGCGTCCAAACTTCACCTGGGTCTCAACTTCTCCTGGGTCCCAACTTCTCCTGGGTCCCAACTTCTCCTGGGTCCCAACTTCTCATGGGTCCCAACTTCTCCTGGGTCCTAACTTCTGGGCGCCGAGGAATTCTAGAGCACAGTTTGTTGTTGTTAATGTAGGCCTATATTATTTCAGCTCTCACACAAGCCTGCATTGAGCTTGTTCTTTCAAATCATTCCCCGTTATATATCTACTAGCGAGTACCCGGCATGCGTTGCAATGCCACTCATCGAAATAAAGTGTCTGTGTTTTAATAATTTTTTTGTAACTTCCGCTAATAAACACATTTTTTTAACCGTCTGGTGCGTATTCGAATTAATTAGAAGGTTTTAAGAAGGGTCAGCAGACCACACGCAGCTGTCCGTGTGGGAAGCATGGATTTTCCGAATTTAGTCCCAAAACTTGTAGCGATTGATCCCCCCCCCCCCATGCAATAGCTATGTTTGAAATTATATTTATATGGCTCATTTATTACATATAAACAAATTTAGGGCCCCCGGCCCCAAAAGTAATGTTGTGAAATATTTGTACTAAATCAGAAAACTATTTATTAAGTCACATATACAAAATGAAATGTCACAGTTTATATTTAATGTAATTCCACTCACTTATGCAATAGCTCTGCTTGACGTTATATTTTCATAGCTCATATAAGAAAAAAAAAAAGAATTTAAGGACCCCGGCCCAAACCAGAATATTGTAAAATATTTGCACTTCTTTAGAAACCTAATGCGGGCCTGCACATAACAACTCACTGAAGGTTTATCGCATTCAGATGAATAGTATAGGAACTCATACGGAAATTATATTTAAATAGCTCATATTAGAAAGAAAAACTACAATAGGGCCCCGGTCCAAAACTGGTAATTCTTTGTAAAATGAATGGGTTTTGATATTCATGGATATACTTTTGTAAATATACTTACGTTGTGTTAACGTCATTGATTTTCTTAATTCGTAAAATGAGAATATAGCATCTATTTTTCACAACAGTAATATCATTGGATTTAAAGATTTAAAATTGTACACACCCTATTTCCTAACCCCCATATATATGTACCTAAGAAGGCAAATTATTTGTCAAATTCATTTTGAGACGTATAGTGTGCTGCCTTGTGCAAATTAAACTATTGAATTACACCTTCCCCTCCCCCAAACAGAGTTTTAAAGAAATTAATAAAATCATCCACGGGATTGTAATCCACTTACTTACGCAAAAACAATTTTGTTGCATTTCAAATCAAATGCTTTGTTCTTATTTAAATGAGTGATAAGTGCATTAGTGGATGCTATTTGGATATGTAGTTTCGCTGCACTTATTACATTAAACGGCATTGTCTTATTAAAAGTATATTTAAAGGTTAGGTTTTTTTTTTTTTTTTTTTTACTAATTTATAAATTTCATAAATGTATATTTTTGGAAAGAATAAAAGTAAAAATTTATTAAACGTTAAAAATAAAAAGCAAAAATTGTATTTCATTTTTTAAATTGTAGCAATTTAAAAGCAATCTATTATATTTATTAATTTTACTTTTAGGAAGGGGGAAATACATTATCAATTTTATTACGCGCGGTTATTAAATCAGATAAATTTTTGCATTGAATAAATTGACAATTTGAATTCTGACGTCATTTGCGTTATTATTTAGAACAAATGAGTTTTACTTTTATTACGCAATATTTGGAACGTACTTAAAAATGCACTAAAATCAACAGATGTTTTGGTTTCCCCGATAAATGTGATTACAGTGTAATTATTTGATCATAATTTGTTTTATTAATTTTCATAACTTTCAACCACATATAAAATGTTTAAAATAGTTCCTTAGTTGTTACTCCAAATTTATTTGTAATTTATATTATTAATACCTAAAATTTTATTAAAATTAAAGCGAATATATAATATATTTTTTGCATTACCTTTGATTCGAGTTCCTTAAAATAATAGAAGATAACTATGATTGTTTTAAAAAATGGGAACGTATTTAAATCGTATCGGTTCTTTGGAGTTACGGTCAGCATAGATCATTCTTATATAATAGATGTATTACTACATCATTGCTATTCAAAATCACAACACATTTACAAAGCTATATCCGATTCTAAAATACGTCACAAAATTCAAGCTTATTGATAAAAACAATAAAAAATACTCTCTACACTAAACATGCAAAAACATGTTTCCTCTGCTCTTGCTACAAATTGTTGTCTGTTGGCATTTGTTCAAGGGCGGTTGTGTTGATAGCTCTGTTTGAAATTATTTTGATAAAGTTTGTTAAAGAAAACAAAACGAATTTAAGGACATCTGCCCATGCGAAATATTGAAAATGTTGTTCTAATTTAGAAACATTTGCGGGGGCGCGCATATCAATTCACCAAAGTTTTATCGCAATCGGATGAATGGTATAGGAATGCATACGATAATTATATAGATAATATAAGGGTGGAAAAGGAATTAAGGCCCCCGGCCACAAACGGAATATTGTAGAATTGTTGTATTACTTCAGAAACCTACTTATTATATCACAAAATTAAAAAAAGAGAAACATATTACTGAAGTTGTATCGCATTCAGATAAATGGTATAGGAGCGCATACGGATATTATTTTTTACAAAGCTCATATAAGAAAAATAACGATTTTGGGGCCAACGACCAAAAACGGATTATTTTAAAAGTGTTGTAATTAATTAAGAAACCTACTTATTATGTCACACACACAATTTAATGTCGCTATTTGTATTTGATTAAAAATCTATCCATCCACACATTAGCTCTGTTTGAAATTTTATTTGTATAGCTCATATAGGAAAAATAGAACATAGGGCCCCTGGCTCAAAACAGAATATTTTAAACGGTTGTAATAATTTAAAAAGCTTTGCGGACGTGGTAAAAACATTTTACTAAAGTTTTATCGCATTCAGATGAATGGTATAGGAGCGCATACAGAAATTATTTTTTACAAAGCTCATATAAGGTAAAAAAAAAAGATTTTGGGGCCAACGGCTGAACACGGAATATTTTAAAAGTATTGTAATTACTTATTAAAATGCACGACTTTATTGACAACCATTCAACAAAGTTTTTTTGCAATGGCATGAATGGTGTAGGAGCGCATACGGTTTGAAATTATATTTATATAGCTCCTATAAGAAAAAACGAACATGGGGCCCCTGGCTCAAAATGGAATATTTTAAAACGGTTGTAATAATTTAGAAACCTTTGTGGGCATGCTCGCAACATCTCGTCAAAGTTTTAGCGTATTCGAATAAATGGTGTAGGAGTGCAGACGAAATCTATTGTTTACATAGCTAATATAAGAAAAAAAAAACCATTTTTGGGCCAACGGCCAAAACGAAATATTTTAAAAGTGTTATAATGACCCAGTAAAATGCGCGAGCTTATGTAATACAACTCTCCAAAGTTTTGTCGCAATCGCATGAATGGTGTAGGAGCGCATTTGGTTGAAACTATATTTATATAGCTCATAAAAAAAAAAACGAACATGGGGCACCTGGCTCAAAACGAAATATTTTAAAACGGTTATAATTATTTCCAAACCTTTGTGGGCGTGCTTGCAACATTTTAACAAAGATTTAGCCCATTCAGACGAATGGTGTAGGAGCGCAGACGGAAATATTTTTTACAATGCTCGTATAAGAAAAAAAACGAATGAAGGGCCAACGGCCGAAAACGAAATATTTGAAAAGTTTTTTAATGACGCAGTTAAATGCCCAGGTAGGTGGCCAACAACTCACCAAAGTTTTGTTGCAATCGCATGAATGGTGTGGGAGCGCATATGAGACATAAAGACATACATACAGACATACATACATTCATTTATATATATATATAGATAGATATTTAAAATCGCACAAATATTGACGTTTCTTTTCTTCTTCTTTTTTCTACTTCGCTTTTTTCCCCCGACTTATTATTTTAGTTTAATCGTGTCAGAAAAAAAAAACTTAACACACTTCATGGACATCAGTAAATTAGATTTTCAAAATCTCATATCTTTTGTGCCGAAAATGTCGCCCAGCCTTATATGGAGATAAACGTGCCACCAGTAGCTGCCTCTCCGCCCCCCCCCCCAACTTCTTACGTCACTGGAGACACACTCAAAACGAGGCATAGAGACATACAGACAGAGAGTAAGTTAGGAACTCACACACATAGGAAGAAAGAGAGAGAGAGACAGAGAGGAGGAGAGAGAGGAGAGAGAGGAGAGAGAGGGGGAGAGAGAGAGGAGAGAGAGAGAGAGGAGAGAGAGAGGGGAGAGAGAGAGGGGAGAGAGAGAGGGGAGAGAGAGAGGAGAGACAGACAGAGAGTAAGTTAGAAACTCACACACATAGGAAGAAAGAGAGAGAGAGGGGGGGAGGGAGAGAGAGAGGGGAGAGAGAGAGGGGGAGAGAGAGAGGGAGAGAGAGAGAGAGAGAGGGGAGAGAGAGAGAGGGGAGGGGAGAGAGAGACAGAGAGTAAGTTAGAAACTCACACACATAGGAAGAAAGAGAGAGAGAGAGGGGGAGAGAGAGAGGAGAGAGAGACATAGAAAGAGAGAGAGGGGGGAGAGAGAGAGAAAGAGAGGGGAGAGAGAGAGGGGGAGAGAGAGAAAGAGAGAGAGAGGGAGGAGAGAGGAGAGAGAGAAGAGAAAGAGAGAGAGAGGGGGAGAGAGAAGAGAGAAAGGGGGGAGAAAGAAAAAGAGAGAGGGAGGGGGGAGAGAGGAGAGACAGACAGAGAGTAAGTTAGAAACTCACACACATAGGAAGAAAGAGAGAGAGAGAGGGGGAGAGAGAGGGGGAGAGAGAGAGAGGAGAGAGAGAGAGGGGGAGAGAGAGGGGGAGAGAGAGAGGAGAGAGAGAGAGGGGGAGAGAGAGAGGGGGAGAGGGGGAGAGAGAGGGGAGGGGAGAGAGAGACAGACAGAGAGTAAGTTAGAAACTCACACACATAGGAAGAAAGAGAGAGAGAGAGGGGGAAGAGAGAGAGGAGAGAGAGGGGGAGATAGAGAGGAGAGAGAGACATAGAAAGAGAGAGAGGGGGGAGAGAGAGAGGGGGAGAGAGAGAGAAAGAGAGGGGAGAGAGAGAAAGAGAGAGAAAGAGAGAGAAAGGGAGGAGAGAGAGAGAGGGGGAGAGAGAGAAAGAGAGAGGGGGAGAGAGAGAAAGAGAGAGAGGGAGGAGAGAGGAGAGAGAGAAAGAGAAAAAGAGAGAGGGGGGAGAGAAGAGAGAGAGAGAGAGAGAAAGAGAAGAGAAAGGGCAGTAAAGTTTTAAAAAATAGAATCAAGGCTGGTCATACTATAGTACCAGTATTATCAATTGTACATAATTTGTTATTGTGTCAAACGTTTAAAACCAACACGGTTGCTGTGTAATGCGTCTCTCTTTTAATCAAAGTGTAAACAACCAATGAAACCATTTCAGTGACTTCCCTTTCTCTACATCGATATCATATCAATGAGAACAGGGATTCTCAAACATTTTTTTTTTAAATTTTGCTAGTTCCCCACTTTAAAATTGTATAATTTAATCCGTGCCCCCCCCCCACCCCACGCCTTCTTTTTAAATTCATAAAGTCTTTTTTTTTCAAAGTTTTCGTGGCTCTGAAGAAAGATGCTGTGGCCCATTGGTGGGCCATATGGCCCCAGATGAGACACGCTGAACTGGAACAAACAACAACTAAGATAGAGGCAACTGAATTAATTTTTTTTTTTAAAAACCTTTCTATCCATTGTACAGTGGGTGGAAATTTTGTACAATTAGATAGAACAATGGTCATACTTAGATAAATACAAAGTCTAATATAGTTCATAATATTTACAAGAATAAACAAGGATAAACAGGGATAAACATTACAATCAGAAATAATGAAGTTATCTTCATTTTGTTTACTTTATATATTTTTGTCTTGCGTATACTGTATATATGTAGCAACAACAACAACAAACTGCATTTACATCAAACTCACCTTTCTCAATCCACCTGTACATAAACCCAGCTCCCCTTTCTCAGTCCACCTGTACAAAAACCCAGCTCACCTTTCTCAGTCCACCTGTACATAAACCAAGCTCACCTTTCTCAATCCACCTGTACATAAACCCAGCTCCCCTTTCTCAGTCCACCTGTACAAAAACCCAGCTCCCCTTTCTCAGTCCACCTGTACATAAACCAAGCTCCCCTTTCTCAGTCCACCTGTACATTAACCCAGCTCCCCTTTCTCAGTCCACCTGTACAAAAACCCAGCTCCCCTTTCTCAGTCCACCTGTACAAAAACCCAGCTCCCCTTTCTCAGTCCACCTGTACATAAACCCAGCTCACCTTTCTCAGTCCACCTGTACATAAACCCAGCTCACCTTTCTCAGTCCACCTGTACATAAACCCAGCTCACCTTTCTAAGTCCACCTGTACATAAACCCAGCTCACCTTTCTCAGTCCACCTGTACATAAACCAGGCTCACCTTTCTCAGGTCAACTGTGCATAACCCCAAGACCCCTTATTCGGTCTACCTGTCCATGAAACCAACTAAACTTTCTCATTTTAAAAGTGTTGGACCGCAAATTAAAATAGATTAATTAGAAACGAACAATCTGTATAACAATATATGTTAAGCTTTAACAATAATTTTACATTATACAGAAGTAGACGTTTCCTACATAAAAAATAGAAAAAAAATAGGAGTTGGCACAAACACACGTTCTTGTTTATTTTATATTCAATAATGCATTCTGGTTTTTATTGAGCCTTTGGTGACCTTGATTTTCTTCCCCCGTCCCCTTTCGGGGCAATTTTGCGCATATGCCAGGGACATCGATATTTCAAGGTCGGTTATTTCCAGTGGTTTTTAAGCCCACTCCTATTTATCTCATTTTTTAGATAGTATATATGTATATAATATATTATGTATATTTAATTTATAATTTTAAAATGTTTTCTTGTTGTACTGATGAAGGCAAGTGCCGAAACGTCTACTTCTGTATAATTATTATGAAAGCATAACATATATTCCTATATTGACACATATTGTTCGTGTCTAATTAATCACCTTTCTCAGCTCACCTGTACATAAACCCAACTCACCTTCCTTAACTCACATGTACATTACAACCAGCTCACCTGTACATACAACCAACTCACCTGTACATACAACCAGCTCATCTGTACATACAACCAACTCACCTGTACATACACCCAGCTCACCTGTACATACAACCAGCTCACCTGTACATACAACCAACTCACCTGTACATACAACCAGCTAACCTGTACATACAACCAGCTCACCTGTACATACAACCAACTCACCTGTACATACAACCAACTCACCTGTACATACAACCAACTCACCTGTACACACAACCAGCTCACATGTACACACAACCAGCTCACCTGTACACACAACCAGCTCACTTGTACACACAACCAGCTCATCTTTCTCAACTTACCTATACACACAGCTCACCACACAACCAGCTCATGTTTGTCAACTCACATATACACACAACCAGCTCACTTGCACATACAACCAGCTCACCTGTACACACAACCAGCTCACCTGTACATACAACCAGCTCACCTGTACACACAACCAGCTCACTTGTACACACAACCAGCTCAGTGTACATACAACCAGATCACCTGTACATACAACCAGCTCAGTGTACATACAACCAGATCACCTGTACATACAACCAGCTCACCTGTACATACAACCAGCTCACCTGTACACACAACCAGCTCACCTATACATACAGTCAGCTTACCTTTCCCATCAAACCTGCACCTCTTCATCGGTGTGTTGATTTTCCCCTGGTTCGTGTTTATCTCTTCTGCTTGGTCAACTGCCATGCCTTGCCCTTGTCATCACCCTTCCCACTTATTGGGTTTATCCCAGTTCTTCGGCCCTTAAGTCAAATAATTTCCATTCAAATTTATCCACCCTACCTTTGGTTGGTATCTCTAACTCATATCTCACTCTACATCTCCGATCATATCTCACTGCATACTTCAGGGATAACAACCTTTGAGAAATCATGGTCAACTTTCACTGCCAACGTTTTTTTCTTCTTCACTTCTCCATTTTTTCCCCTTACACCTACTCAACGTCATTACTGTAATTACATCAATCTTTGTTGTAGGTCAGCGTTTCCAAAACATTTATTTTCGTGACACGATTATTTTTATACTTCTCCTTCGTGACCTTTTAACACCCAGTCTTGTATCGCCTGTACTGGCGTATGTAATGTAGGCCTATAACAGATACGAATGTCCACACAGTTTTCCTATTTTAAAATAAACCATTTACTCACAAAAGACCGTACAGAAATCAAACTGACCCCAAAAAAAGTATTTACGAGTACGTCACGATAAATCTATACCAAGATTTTCAGACATGTTTTTCTTTTTTCGGCGACCGAGTAATTTTGCTTTTGTGGCCAGGTACCTGGTCGCGACACGGTATTTGGGAATTGCTGTTGTGCGCAAATATATTTCCCCCCTCTCTATCTACATTACGGTAATACTAAAAAAAGAGAAAAAATAAAGAAAGAAATGACTAAAACTTTGCTTAATCAGACTTAGTCCCGTGACATAAGTATAGCCTGGCAAAGTTCAATGTTCGGTGTCCACGTTTTTGGACTATAAAATTCACTCGCCGACCTCGAGTGCAGCTTGAATCTTTTTCCGGTGTTTCCCTGTAGTCTCTAACAACGAGGGCTGGGCCGGCTGTTGACCCGGACACCCGGAAGCGTCGAGTATTACACCACACACGGAAAATACCCGGACACAGCCCATGAAACAATACCGCTTTCGGGTGTTAAACAAAATCATATCCACATATGTTTACGTTATTTCTTTTTTTGTACGAAAGAAAAATGAAAACTGCAGCCATCAAGCGACCAGCAGAAATAATAAATGGTTATATGCTGTTACTGTTATGAAGCCTTTAATTATGATCCAATTGTGGTCGCTACATTCAGTTTTTACTCCTCCCACCCACTATGGTGGAATATATTTCTAGTTTCCTGAATTTAATTGTGGAATTCCCGGACCCGAAATCGGTTCTGCCGGGTATTATCTCAAAATACCCGGACCCGAACTTGGTTCTGCCGGGTATTATTCTCAAAAAATACCGGTACCCGGATAAAAAATTGCACCCAGCCCAGCCCTACTAACAACCTTCTTCAGTAGAGGGCAAAATTATCTTGCAACACGATTTACCCCGTGCTAAATTTACAAACTGTTTGGTATGTTTTTTCGCTGAAATTAACTCATTTGCATATTTTACCCCTTTTCACTGGAAACAAAATGACGAAAGATTGTGTTAATTTCGTATTTTTAGCAGCAAAATACTATGTCTGGTCGCTGTGCTCACTCCCAGGCTCCCAACCTGTGCTCACTTCCAGGCTCCCAACCTGTGCTCACTTCCAGGCTCCCAACCTGTGCTCACTCCCAGGCTCCCAACCTGTGCTCACTCCCAGGCTCCCAACCTGTGCTCACTCCCAGGCTCCCAACCTGTGCTCACTCCCAGGCTCCCAACATGTGCTCACTTCCAGGCTCCCAGCCTGTGCTCACTCCCAGGCTCTCAGCCTGTGCTCACTCCCAGGCTCTCAGCCTGTGCTCACTCCCAGGCTCCCACCCTGTGCTCACTCCCAGGCTCCCAACCTGTGCTCACTCCCAGGCTCCCAACCTGTGCTCACTCCCTGGCTCCCAACCTGTCATCACTCCCAGGCTCCCAACCTTTGATCACTCCCAGGCTCCCAACTTGTGCTCACTCCCAGGCTCCCAACCTGTGATCACTCCCGGGCTCCCAACCTGTGATCACTCCCAGGCTCCCAACCTGTGCTCACTTCCAGGCTCCCAGCCTGTGCTCACTCCCAGGCTCTCAGCCTGTGCCCACTCCCAGGCTCCCACCCTGTGCTCACTCCCAGGCTCCCAACCTGTGCTCACTCCCAGGCTCCCAACCTGTGCCCACTCCCTGGCTCCCAACCTGTCATCACTCCCAGGCTCCCAACCTTTGATCACTCCCAGGCTCCCAACTTGTGCTCACTCCCAGGCTCCCAACGTGTGATCACTCCCGTGCTCCCAACCTGTGATTACTCCCAGGCTCCCAACCTGTGCTCACTCCCAGGCTCCAAACCTGTGATCACTCCCAGGCTCCCAGCCTGTGCTCACTCCCAGGCTCCCAACCTGTGCTCACTCCCAGGCTCCCAACCTATGCTCACTCCCAGGCTCCCAACCTGTGCTCACTCCCAGGCTCCCAACCTGTGCTCACTCCCAGGCTCCCAACCTGTGATAAACTAAATGAGAACCGAGTTAATTTGATTCCATGGCTGGACAACGACACAGGTACTGAATAACTAGGGCCAGCAACCCACAACTAGGGCCAGCTACCCAATCGGGGGCGTCCGCGGATTTTTTGAAGGGGGACCATGGAGCAAATGTTTTGTGACACAAAATCCTCTGATGAAAAAAAAATGACGTCATTGCACAGAATACCCATTCTTCACTAACCCCAAATTTTACCATACTTTATTTATTTTAATGTTATAGTAAGCTGTATGATTGAAAAATCGAGTCAGTATTTAAGTAAATGTTAAAAGCTAGAGCATTCTAATAATATTATTTTGACAGAAAGTTTGCTTTGTGATAAAAATGTTAGCATTGTGACACAAATTGTTAGCATTGTAACACAAAATGTTAGCATTGGGACAAAAAATGTTAGCACTGTGACACAAAATGTTAGAAACGGATTGGTAGATTTAGCAGGTTGGAAGATTGATCAGGTTGGAAGATTTAGCAGGTTGGGATATTGATCAGGTTGGAAGATTCAAAGGTTGCAAGATTCAATGAGTAGGCAGAATGAACAGGTTGGAAGATTGAACAGGTTCGTGATGGGAACAATCAAATGATCTGTGATATTGAAGTCCTAGCTATGACATTGCATCCTAGTGGTGAAACAAATCTCTAACATTCCCCATCTCGCTCTGACCTCTGGTTTAATTTAGGGTAACACCAACTCCACAATTAAAAGAGCCGTACCCATTTGTATCCGATAACTGCTGACATAAGGTCATTTCTATGGGAGATTATGAAAACAATTGTCCGATAAAAATCCTACAAACCGCGTTACTGCTTACAGAGATGACTAAATGTGTAACAAACTAGAAACAGAGATATTTTAATAAGGCATTGTGGTTATTAACTATTTAATTATCTTTTTTTTTATAACACATAGAGATGACCCCCGTATCTGTTATCTCGGTGATAATGAAAGTTAACCCTATCTCTGTGCAACACTTTCGATTTTTACTGATGTCAGCTGTGATAGAAAGCAGGCGGATGCCCGCTTTTGTCCAACTTGTACGGAGCACGTGGACAAGAGAATTAGTTCTAATGGTGTACCTTGACCCCTACGTAGGGCTCGCTCGTATAAATAAGCCCGCCGGGACCCCATGAGCCTCAGAACGGCCGTCAATCCAAGCACTTAGCCATGGAGGCGAAACTTGTCGTCTGCCTAGCGCTCATTGCAGCGAGCAGTGCTGGTAGGTTAAAATTACTTCATTTGGACTAGATGGAAATTACAAAAGTTTAACTTCAAGACTTTCCGAATCAAGTGTGATTTAAAAAAAAAAAAAAAAAAAAGAAGTTACAAAAATATGCGAAGTAAAATTTTAATTTCATTTTTTGACGAGAGAATTGTGCTTAAAAAGACTTAAATATTTTTAAAACAAAGCAAACTCATTTTCTGTTAAAGATGTTTTCAAGATTGTAATTTTTGCCACAAAAAGCAAAATTATTCTTTATTTTTTGCTTTGATTGATAGAAACTTGAATTCTTAATTTCAAAAGCTGGAGTGTTTTCCATAATAAGTTATATCTTAAACGAAAAGAAAAAAGAAGAATAAAGAACAAGAAAAATTAATAGTATCGTTGTGCTATAATTATGCTAGAGTCGTGCTGTAATCATGCTATAATCGATGCAATGTGTTTGTTTCTAAGTTTTTTAAGTGAATCTTTTCATTAGAGAAACAATAAAATACTTCAGTATAATTTTTTTAAATTACATCTATACTCACTCCACAAGATTGAATTGAACTTGTGTATGCGTACAATGAAGAGAATTTTTGCTGTTGTTCTTCATTATTGGAATCTAAGGGACACTCCTATATCATATTTTTAAATATATATATATATATTTACCATGTTGTAACCATTCAGCCAAATTATATTATGATATGATGTGATATATGTTGTCACGTAGCACCAAGATAAGTAAGTAGCCGTGAACAGCCCAAGGTAACAGTTATCACCATTAGGAAGCAACTTTATTTAAGAAAAATATAATAAGGGAGTAAAAATTATTTAATTAAAATCTTTGCAGGTCCCACCAGACGGAATTTCGACGATGACTCTAATTCATGTGCTCTGGAATGCAACGGTAAGTGAAGTGTGAAGACATTTCTTTATTAGCTAAATTAACTGAGATAATAAAGAAAATACTCCTGTGAATAATTTAAGGCGTATTTCTTTGACGCCCCAGCCAATCACCACTTTCCACTTTAAAAAAAAAAATTCCCCTCAGTTTTATTATCAAGTTAAGTATTTACAAAGTATTCTATCGGAAGTACTCACATTAAAGGGAGATAAATACAAAGCCATCATTATATTTGCCGAGTTATCTCCCTGTCCTTGGTCGTAAAAGATGATTTAACTTATGATTTAATTGATTTCACTGATAATTAGAGGTAATCTTTGTATATATTGTTCGTTCCGTTTTTTAATTTTTGGAAAGTATGTTTTTAATTGGACAAAGAATTTTTTTTTAAAGTTTAATTTTAATTATGCCCAAAACGATTCAGTCAGTTCATTTAATATTAGAAAAATTGTTTGACCCCACTTCAGATATTTAAAAAACAACAAAAAAAAACAACACAACTCATTATTAAATTTGGATTGGATTTTAAAAGTTTGGTTTTGCATTTTTTTAAAATACGTGCCTTTTAATTACTTAACATTTTTCTTTAAGTTTTAATTTTCAGTGTGTTACAATTTAAGATTGGCATCATGCATTTTCTATACGTCACATTGTTTCCAAAAAATTTTTATTGCAAAATATAGTAATTAAAATAATTAAGGAAAATTATTTTGGTCAAAGGTTTGTACAGACTTAATCAGCAGCTAGATACAGAGGGCGAGGGCGATGGATTCTGATTAGCTAAACGGTATTGCTTATGAAATTATCTTGGCAGCTGACTTAGATCCACTACTTTTATATGACTATCAACTTCCGTTTGGCACTGTCCCAGAGTTCACCTTTATGATGTTTAGTGTACGAAGGATAGTCAGTGATTAGGAAAAGGGGTGTACACAGAACAGATTTAGGTGCTAACAGTGACCACATTTTGATAGCACACAACAGCACAGTTGAAAGCACAATAAACAGTTAGCACTGCACGGGACAGCACATTTGACATTATATTCGGCAGTTTGCACAATTAACGGTTGCTATGAGTTACGGTAGTTGACTGTGGAAATTATAAAGTTCAAAGTTGAACTGATATAATATATCAAGGGACTTTACTGCTATCCGCAGATGTTATCAGTAGGTGACTTGACTGTGACCGGACCACGAGCATTTGTGATACGTTACGGTGTATTGGTATCAAAGCTACCGTAATATCTGATACGGCCGAAGTTTATCTGCATAAATAATATAATAAATGTATAACGTAACGCCTCTAAATTCAACGGCAAGTTCTGGTTCTGGTTCTGTACGTTGCTGCATCCATATACTGGCATATGTGCAACGGTTGGGGAAGCGATGTTGCCAATCTAACGGCCCCTAGCAGATGCCAGGGCGGCCTTGAAGCTTTCGATCGTTGTCGAGTTCACGGCGGTATTGTCCAGGTTGTTCCAAGCAATTATGGTGCGTGGAAAAAATGACTGCTTATGTTGCACTGTGTTACTCCGAGGCACAGTGAAGCATTTGTTATTGTTTCGGGTGTAATTTCTCATGGGGTTGTCAGATGTTAAGTCAGTGTTAAGTGACTGTTTGGCTCTAATTAATCGGCCTGGCTTCTGTTGGGTAAGATAATTGTTTGCTGGGATGGCCGGAATTAGCCCCATGGCCATTTTATATAAGAATGTTAGGCGGATCTTTTCTCGTCTGTCCTTGAGAGTGGGGATGTCAAATCTGTTTAAAAGGCCAGTGACGTAGCCAGGCGTGGTGGTTTTATAGTCACGTGCTATGAAGCGCATTGCGTTACGTTGGATTCGCTCCAATTTGTCCACGTCTTGCTTGAGGTATGGGTCCCAGATGATTGCACCATATTCTAGTATCGGACGAACGAGTGCAAGATAGGCATTTCGTTTGCAGGATGTTGGGCAGTGGCGCAGATTTCTTCTAATAAAACCTAGTGTGGAGTTGGCTTTTTTTGAAATTTTGTTTATATGGGGTGACCATTTTAGGTTATTTGAGAAGAGAATTCCAAGGTATGGATTGTTTGTTACTTGTTGAAGGATTGTCCTATTTAGGGTGTACATATAGCTTGATGGGTTTTTTTTTGAGATGCTCATTATGTAGCATTTGGTTTCATTAAATTTCATGCCCCATTTGTCTGCCCAATTCATAAGGCACTCCAAATCTGCAAACGTACATGTAAGTGTAAGCTTACAAGCCCATACGCAGGAAGAGCTCGCTCTTGGAATTCCAAGAGCCTTTACGTGACAAATATAATTATTAATTAAGCCCAATTAAAATGTATTAAAAAGGTGAAGAAATTGGAATATAGTTTTTTATAGGCTATAGGGATTTTAAAATATATTTTATCTGAGAAGTTTCCAATCATTTCATTTGAATAAAAAGGGGAGGAGGTGAAAGGTGGGGGGGGGGGGAGACGCGATGATATAGGCCCAAAGGGGAAATAATGGTTTAGTTACACCACGGCTCACGTTTTATATTTCGGGTCTACGATCCTTTTGGGTTCACTTAATTTGACTTAAATGACCCTTAGATATCTGCGACCTATTTTTTGTAAACTACAAACTTAAGGTTTTCAAATATCTATGTGGAGCAGAGGTTAGTGATTTCACCAGATTACCATTGCTCGACACTTAACTATTTGCCCGGGGCAAGCTTAACTTTGGCGCCCTTTTTAAGTATACTCATAAAAATGTGTGCAAGTAAAAAATTGTAGATTTGGTAATGAGTTCATTACTTAGGATGTTTTATCGTTTTTCTTAATTTGTATTTGAACAGTATGAACAATTAGCTTACTGTGGACAGTATGAACAATTATCTTACTGTGGACAGTATGAACAATTACCCTCCCGATGAAATTTTTTTTCTAGCCTTAGATCAGCAAACCTTTTTATTGCAATTACTATTTTTCCTCCATAGCGCCCACATGCAATGATTTCTTAGGAAGATCGTTGATGGACCCCCCCCCCCCCAAAGCAGCTGGCGCCCCGGGCAACTGCCCGAGTTGCCTGTACGTTGAGCCGGTCCTATTATATATTATATATATATAAATATATATATATATATGTATATATATATATATAATAGAAATAGATTAGGTTTATCACTTTCGTTTTCTGTTGACCGTTATCAGGACTAATTAACCGCCTGAGTGGTGCACACTTCGATAACGTTGACCTACTGTCCTTAAGTTAACATCGGGGAACCTGACAGAATCGTACATCTGAGTTTATCATTGGTTGAGATATCGGCGGTGATTAGTTAAATAACCATCCCAAGATAATATATCTCCACGTCACTGACGTCACCTCTAATTATTGAAGGCCAGTGCTGGTGAAAAGTGGTTAAAAAGTTTGCGCGTCAACCAGCTGAAGAAATCTTTGTCACGTTCAATTAAACAATTGATTATATATTATTTTTTTTAAAAAACGCCACTTATCTGAGAGGGTGAGATCCCTTGAGGAAAAAAGTAGTGTTTTTGACTAAGTCTTACGATTGGTTTAATTTAATATAAAGCTGGCATGAAGTATGTATTACTACGCACCATCGTTTCCCTTTGTTTTATAGGAAAGTGGCGTAGTGCTTTGTCGCCCTTTGCAGCCAAACACTTTTCTGTTTTAATATGTTAAATTTATCACAATAAAATAAAGTTGGCTAGTATTTTTATGTTTCCATTGAAAGGGCGTAGAAATAAAGTTCAGCCTGATGGTCAAACATACCGTCCCTTAAAAAAAAAAGGCAATGGAGCAGGACTAATCGCAAAGATTTATACCCCGCTCCCAATATATTATGATATATCTTTATAAATAGCCCACTATAATTAGGCATACCTACTTTAAGCTTGAGTGCATCAATAATCTACTTCTTCTCGAACAGAATATAAAATACTCGAAGTGGCTCAGTGGCGTAGAAGGAGGGATGGTGGTGGTCCACTCGGGGTTCTCTGTTTTTCTTAATATTTTGGAGCGGCAAAACTGCAAAAATCTTGGCCCTCGCGGGAGGTACTTACACTTGCTACGCCACTGAATACATGTATGATATTTTCTACAATATTTTTTATTAATAATTATTGTAAAATATAAAATGGCCTTCTCCTTGAAAAAGAGAGAACGATTTTTCTCCCCCCACAAATTCAATGGGAATTATTTCAATGCCACAAAAACTGCCGTTACAGCCAACCCCACCAAGTTCAGGTACACACCAGACACCACCTACATCTACGACTACTCCGTGGAGACTGACACAACAATGGCTGGTGCCGCCAAGGATGCAGCGAAGCTTTCAATCAAGGTGGGTGTGCCGCAATAAAGTTGAGGATTTTTGTTTTGTTGAAAAGTCTCTCATCACAGGACCGTGGTTTGGGGGGGGGGGGGGTGAAAGGGTGGTGGGGTGGGGGTGGGCAAGCAGTTAAAATTTAGGTATTTAGGGTGGGGGGATGGGGGGCAAGACAACATATGGTGTAAGTTTTAAAATGATTATAAAGTTTAGGAATTAAAATAAAACAATAACAAGTTTTGAAAAGAAATAATTGTAATGTTTTCCTTATCATATTTAATGGGGAAAATGAAATCTAAATAACAGTGGGTGGGGTGGTGGGGAAATTTGATTTTCTCTTTGTTTTTGAAAGCCACTAAATAGTCTTTCAAAAGATATTCTAAGCCATGAGTTTTATAGGATAAAGATAATGAAAGTGTTTTTAAAAAAAATACATTCGAGATCTGTCAATTTCCTCTTAAAAACTGTAATGTAAATTTCATGTGTCCATCGCTAAAGCAACGCTGTCCCTTCATTTAGGCCCAAGCTGAGATTCAGTCCATTGACGGCTGTGAGTTTGCCTTAAGTTTAAAAAACGTCAGAGTGTCTCATTCTGATGCCTACGCTAAGGACCTCAAAATCGCCGACAGGTGAGCTTTCTTTCTTTAATCGCCAAATGGCGACCTCTCTTCTTTCAATGTGTATCACAACCAACGTCTCTTCTTTCAATGTGTATCACAACCAGCCTCTCTTCTTTCAATGTGTATCACAAACTTCCTCTCTTCTTTCAATGTGTATCACAACCAAGTCTCTTCTTTCAATGTGCATCACAACCAACCTCTTCTTTCAGTGTGTGTCACAACCAAAAGCGTACCTTGACTTAATGCCGCTTCTTGGGGTGAAAGCTCAATAGCGCCCCCTCCCAGCACACACACATTATTTATATAATGGTAAAGACATTAAACGTGATGACCGGGAAGGGGGGAGGTGCCCACTTTGCAGCCCCTAGGTTTGCTTCTATATAGCACGTAATGGCAAGTGAAATATCTTTAAACTTTAAGAAGTATAATACACGATAATGCTAGCAGCCGAATTTCATCAACTTTATTTTAGGTGACAGAAAAATGTTTCAAATTTTAAACTGAAACAACTTGTAAAAGTAATCAAATTAGCTAACTCTTAACTGCTCATGTTTGGTCATATATTTTGATAACTCATCAAATCTCTTAACTGCTCGTGTTTGGTCATATATTTTGATAACTCATCAAATCTCTTAACTGCTCGTGTTTGGTCATATATTTTGATAACTCATCAAATCTCTTAACTGCTCGTGTTTGGTAATATATTTTGATAACTCATCAAATCTCTTAACTGCTCGTGTTTGGTCATATATTTTGATAACTCATCAAATCTCTTAACTGCTCGTGTTTGGTCATATATTTTGATAACTCATCAAATGCTAATGCTTTTAATTTGTTGGCTGTGTTTCAGGGGAGATGAATTTAGCCAAGCCATTGAGAGGACTTCCCTTCGATTTTCCTTTGATGATGGTGTCATATCCTCAGTGTGCCCAGACCAGGATGAAGTCTCATGGGTTCTCAACTTTAAACGAGGTCTTCTCTCAGCCTTTCAGAGCAGCATGGAGAACTTCGAGACTGACCACACAAGACAAGAGGTCAATTGAATAAAATAATATAATACATCAAACGACCATAAAAATATTGATAAAAAAAAAGGACAGCCGGATATTGTTCTGTCAGTAGACTACATTGCTACAAAGGAATGTCGATAATCGTTTAATTATGGTTCGGAATCTTTGCAATAGATTTTAAGGTGAATTAGAATATATTAATTCTAAGAAGAAACTATTAAAAACTGTTAGCAGTGAGCCTGACGTTATATATTCTGTCTTTGGGAACTAAACGTAACATTTCTTTTAATAGATCATCATTATCATCATCTCCTTTAGTTCTTGGACCGTTGGGGCGCCACAGATGACATGAAAACTATCCTTCTCCATTCCTCTCGGTCTTCTGCACTACGCATAGCATCATCCACTCTTTGATGTTATCTTCCCATCTTTTTCTCTGTCTTCCTCTTCTTCTTTATATATACTCACAATCAAATGAGACACATTCTTAAATTATTCCCTAATAAAAATCCAGCACCCTGTTTTATTGGCCACTTTACTATTAGTTCATCTTTTCAAGGCTTTAACTTTCACTGGGAATTAACAAGTGTTTATAACAAATCCCCCCCCCCCCCCCCAGGTTGATGTCACCGGAGAGTGTGATGCTGAGTTCAATGTGAGCAAGTCATGGGGAGCCTGGAACAAAGATATCACAATTGTTAAATCCAAGAACCTGTTGGCCTGCTCCAGACGTGATGGCTACAAGAGCTTCATCCAAACTACACCTTACAAAGTGCCTTCCGTGAGTTATTTTACGTGTCATTGAATTGCATTGACTTACCTTCCAAAATGAACTGATGATCAGGAATTGAAAGCTTATTGACTGAACAAAACTTTCTGTTTTTAAATAATTGCTTTCTATTCTTATTAGGAAGTCCAGTCATTGCCTATTGTGCAAAGCACTCACAAGTGTGAATACACCATTTCAAGCAGCAAAGTATTGAAGACAACCTCCTGTGAAGAAACACATCTGTATGTTCCATTTTCTAACCGTGAAAGTGGAGGAAAGACAAAGGTGATCCAAAAATTGACACAGGTGACAAAGAAGTCTGGTGTTGATGCTGGAAAAGGTACATATTTTTAGAATTCACTATTAAATTGGGTAATTTAAGGTGTTATTTTGTGTTTGTTTAATGGTAGTAACATTTTAAAAAATAGAATTCAATTTCACATTAAATAATTGTATGTTAAAACTTCATGGGACAAACCATTGTCTTTTTAAAAAAAGAAAATGATGAGAAATCATCCTTATTTATGTGGCAACATCTTAAACAAAAAAAAATATTGGATTTTAAAATTACATTTTTTGGCAATAATTTTTTTAGTGGGCTTGAACATTATTTTAAGCTGTGCTTGTTAAATTTAATAAAGAATTCTATGTATAAAAAAAACATCAACTCCAAATACAATTTTCAGATTCCATCAGTACTCGCACAACTCTTTTATTTGAACACTCCAATGTTCATGCTGAATTTGAAAACAGTCGTGAGGCAGCTGAGCAAGTTATTAAAGAAATTTGTGAACAGACACGTGATGACCTAAGGTACTCAACTGGAAACTAACTTCTTGATGTTTTTTGAGAGTAAATAAAAGTTACTGGATTTTGCAGAAAATCTTCATATTTTAACATTACCTAAATGATACATATGAATCTAATAAGAATGCAGACAAAAGAAATTCTGTGATGGAGATTGATTAGTATCTGTTCTAAACACTCCAAACACAGGCCAGAGACACCAAGACTCTTCTCCAAACTAGTGTCTGCCATAAAAGTCTTGGATGCATCAGACCTGCAGCAGCTATACAGGGCTCTAAAAGACGGAACCCTCTGCCCCAAAAATGGACGCACAATGTAAGTAGGCCAATTGGGCATAAACCATCTATAATTCTCAGATTTATACAGAAGCTTATTTTCTCCGAAAAAAAAAAAAAAATATATTAAAAATAAATGTAAAATAATGTAATAGAAAAACCTAAATTTGTGATGGCCTCTTTTATTTCACTAAAATCTTCACTCAATGAAAGCTGACCATATTGATGTTCCTCTGTAGCAAATTTTTCAAGGATGCTCTGCCAATGGCTGAAACTTCTGGACCTGTTGAAGTCATGGGATCACTGATCAAGAATGGAGAAGTTCAAGGCATCCTGGCAAAAGCTTGGTTGACCTCACTTGCTCTCATTCAAAATCCCACTAAAACTATTATCTCTGTTGGTGCTGTAAGTAGCAATTATTGAACTATTATAAAAAAATTTCTTTCAAATGCTTTAAGCTTTTTTAAGGCAGTTTTTGAAAAATAGTTTATGATGTAGTGTTTTGTTTATTGTGTAAACTTTAAATGTAACTTTTCAATGCACTAAATTTATTTATTATTTTTAATTATAAAGAAATATTTATAAATATACATATACATTAAAGGATGAGAACATTAAGTCTTAAATGCTTTCAAAGGATGGAAAACTCTTTTTTAAATGCACATTGAAAAAAATGGTTTTCTTATTTTTTAAATTTCGATTTACAAATCATAGATGAGAGCAATGAAATACATTTTCTTAATTTATATTCTAAAAGAATTTGTATGGCATTAATATTTTTTTTTAATGAACTGGTTTTTTTTTCAAGAATTAGCTTATCTAATCTATTCATAGGATTTGTTGAGTGGTTCTTCCTATGAGGATGCTGTTTTACCAGTGACAGGCATGGTTAACAACTACTGTAAGAAAAACTCAGCTTGTGGAACAGAGAGCAGTGTCATAAATGTCATCAGTATCTTGACAAGCAAAATTTCCAGCAAATGTTCAGTGAACAACAAGAACCTTGGCAGTGTTAGTATTCAAATACTAGAAATTATGAAATACTAATGATGTAAGAAGAATCAACATCTTTAACAGTTTGTCTAAAATTAACACATCTGGAGGAGAAACAATTGAAATTCAAATGGAATATTTAAAGCAGGTTCTTTTAAATATGTATTTTTTAAATAGTTGTGGTTTTTTTTTAATGAGATATAATATCTTCTCCAATAGGTTCTGAAAACCTTGAGAGCCTTAGGCAATGTTGGAAGAGGAGGTGACATTACCACAGCCCTTGACAATTGTCTGAAATCTACATCTGCTCCTGTTGAAGTCAGGGCTGCTGCAGCTGATGCCTACAGAAATGTACCTTGTGGCGATGATTATGATCAGGTATCCAATTTTTTTCAATTCTATGAAATTTGAACTTATTAAATAGCCATGATAAAATTTGAAAATTTTTTTATTATTAATTGGTTGTACATTCTGCTAAAATAAAATAAATTTAAGAAATTGAAATTCTGTTATGTAAAAATACTACTTCAGTATAACTTTTGATGCTAATTTTATATGCTATTTAATATAGACAATTCTGAATTCTGCTATTTCCAGCCATATTAACGCAGCCCTAGCATTTAATTCAAAATTAATCTTTAAGGCATATTTGATGATTTTTAAAAAAAATATGATAAAATAACTTTTAATCTTATCCTAGACGGATGATCAGCTCTGGACTATCCTCAATGATCAAGCTCAGGAGTTTGAGTTGAGAATATTCACCTACCTTGCTGTCATGCGCTGCCCTACCCAGACTAACCTCAACAAAATCACCCAACTCCTTGAAACAGAGAAGAACGATCAGGTTGGATCTTACATCACTAGCCACCTCAACAATCTAAAGCAGTCATCTGACCCACACAAACAGGAAATTGCTGATGCAGTTGGAAAGTGAGGAATAAATGTTTTTGTTTTTTTAAAAGATTTTTCTTTTAATTTGGGGATGCAAGAGTTTTATTTACCAAAATAAATATGAAAATTAAAACGATTGAATATATATTGTACTCTACCAACCTTACTCATCACCAGTAACCTGCTTTTAACTCTGCTAACAATCTAGTATTTAACAGATTGACAAAAGAAAGACTTTCCATAAAATAAGAATGTCAGATACTTTCTAAGACACCATTAAATAAAATATATTTTTGCCCTTTCTCCTCACAGTGCTTATTTAAAGCATATTCAAATAGCAAAATAACTAAGGCTGGGGCAAACAGAAATGTTTTGGATCTATATTCACTAATTCTTTAATGTCAAGATAATTATTCAGATTTAACAACACACATTTTATTTTTACCCAGACTAACATACAAAGAGTTCCAAGTCAGTGCCCTAAAATATTCCAAGAACTTTGAGGCATCTTTCCTTCTCAACAAACTCAACCTTGGACTAGTGACAGACAGTGATGTCATCATGAGCCCAGAATCACCAATTCCTCGTGTGGCTAAGGCTAATCTCACTGTTGAACTCTTTGGAAGTTCCATTAATGTCTTTGAGGTTGGTGGACGAGTTGAAGGCTTGGAGTTCTTAGTTGACAAGCTGCTGGGACCTTATGGCTACTTCTCCACTGCTGACAAGGTAAAAGAGTTTCAGTTTTTGTCATCCCAATACTTAATATTTTAACCAAACTAATAAATCTAAATGAAAATATATCATATTGTTAATTAAACTGAGGATAAAATAAGTACGCTTTCACTTTTCCAGAAAACCGACAACATGAAAGATGTGAAAGGATACGCCTATGCCCGTCTCTTTGGAAATGAACTTTTCTTCCATCATATTCTTGGATCTGAAAGTCTACAGAAAACCGGAAAATTGCCCAACTTCCTTGAGCTTCTCATCATGCTTTCAAACAGACAAGAAGTTGCCTACAGCCACAGTCAACAGATCATGGATGTGTCTCTTGTTATCCCAACTATTGCTGGTAATTCATTTTTATTTTATGTTTTCCTCCAGCAGCTACCCTATAACTCTTTAATCTTGCTGCATTGTTCTTAACACTAGAAGAAACAGTTAATTTAATATTTTTGTTAAAACTCAGTAATTTATTTTCTTGTAATAGCTTATTCAACTGCTTTTGTATGTACAATTCATAACATCTAGGTCTGCCTCTGAACATCTCTGTCAATGGATCAATCAATTTTGACCTGAAGGCAGAAGGTAAAGCTGATCTTCGTCAGGTAGCATCCACCCCAAGATCTCTTGAAATTGATGGAGAGTTTAAACCAAGGTGAGCTTGTTGCAAATAATGTCTTTTCTCTTTTTTTAATTCATTTATATACTTAAAAATAGTTTTTTAAAGTTGAAGATCTTCAACTATATATTTTAAAAAATGAAAGATTTGTAAAAACTTAATTCAATTGATATAACATTAAAATTATATAATTAATTTTTTTTTCCCAATAAGCTTATCAACATTTAAAAAAAACATTTTATTGTGGATTTTGATATATCTTTAAGATTAATTTGTGATTTCTCCAACTCTTACAATGTTTACAGTGCTGCTTTGGAAATCACTGGCACAATGTCAATTGATGCTTTTATTGCCAAACTTGGACTGAGAATGCGTAACACCATGCACTCCAGCACTGGAATCAAGGGACGCATTGAGATCAACAGAGGTCGTCAACTCAGTGTTGAAATTGAACCACCAAGAGATAAAATGGAAATTTTCAATGCCAAGTAGGATTTTATATAAATCATGTCAAAATCTGTTTAATAAAAATGCTATGATCTGTATTTCCATTAATAATTATAGATGTTAGGAAAGTTAATACAATAGATTTCTTATTTAAAAAGATTTATCAATTTTTTTACTAAAAGTTAAAGTAAATTTTAGTTATTATTTCATATTAACCTCTTATAGCTGTTTCTATTCAATTTTTATTTCTATTATTGCAGATCTCAGTTTTTCATTATTCATAATGAGGTTGAGAAAGAACAGGAAATGATCAAGGCAAATCGCAAAGTATACAAATGGTGCACAGGTAAGTTCTTTATTAACAAATTACATACCTTGACAAGGAGGAATGCTCTAAGTGATTGTTAATCATTATAGCTACATTCTATTATAAAAGCATGGTTATATATATTTTTTTTTAATTTGTAAAATATTTTTTTAACTCTTTAAGATTGTGCAACTAATTTTAAAAATTAATTTCTTCCCTTAGCATTGTGTTTACCTTGTTAATAAATAAACCAAAAGAAAGATACTCATTGCCAAGTTTTTCTATGCAAATGACAGGAAACAAAGTAGCAACCATTCTCGGTGTTGAGTTTTGTGGCGAAGTTCAATACCCTAATGCCTCAAATCTGGCAAACTCTCCATACTTTCCACTGACTGGTCCAACCAGTGTAAGCTTCACTTCCTATCAACGTGACACCCACAGCTCCTACAAACTGTTTGCCAAACGTGTTGAGGTGAGCCAACAGATACCATTTTCTAAAGATTGTTCCATTATTCATTTATGATATGATTTATTCCATAATGTCAAAAGTTTGTACAAATTAAATTTTAAAAATTTTATTTGTGTAAGGAAAATATATAATATGCATACCATTAAAATGAGTTTTACATTCTAACAGAACCAAAAACAAAGTGTTGCACAATTCTTGATGAACACACCAGGCTCTAAAGTCAACAGAATGATTTCCACTGATGTGACCATTGATTATTCCCCTCTTCAAGTAGATGTAAATGTTATCTCCCCTTGGAAGAAATTAAATTTCAACAGTGAGTTGTTTTGTTTTTTTGTTGTTGCTCTAAATGATTTCATTTGGACTTAAAAGTTGGCCTTTTAGCTACAGTGATATTAATTACACTTTTTGCCTTACAATATATGACAAAAAAGCCTCTTTTTTTTTCATATATTTTATTTAGAAGTTTAAATGATTCCATCTTTTTTTTTTTCTCTATCTATGTGATAGTTAAAATCTTCAGTTTAAAATTTAGTACTGAAAAAAAACTTACTTTTTATTATTTTTTTCAAAGTGTCCTTTGTAATAAATTTTCTTTTAAAAAGTCTATTTCAATTATATTCATTTCAGGTGCATTAGTGGCCAATAAGGAAATCTACAGTATGGTTGGAAGTGTTTTGGTAGATGACATGGACAAATATGGTGTGACCACCGAGGCCAAAATCAGCAAGAAGGGCAACAGTTATGTGTACAATCCACTAATACAGGTTGTATACAAGAGCACATCCAACAACCTCCTGTCTGGTCAAATTCAAGTGGATTTGGATAAAAAAATACAGGCTGATGTCTTACTGGAAGGATTCAATAAGGAACGTTACAATGTCAAAGGTAGACCATAACACTAAACAATGAGAACCAAATAACCCAGTCGAGTTTTAAAACTTTTAATTTTAAAAAAAAAAGAAAAAGAAGCGTCCATCTTTGAAATAATGATGATAAATTCAATTGTTTTCACAAATAAATGTCTTTTGACAGGTGATCTTATCTTCACTGATAAGGAAAAGAGATTGAGAACAAGCCTCAATGTTGGTGACAAAGATGACTATGTCATGAATATTGGCACAGGTTTCAGTGGAAAGGATCTGAGGTAAATAAAATTAAATTTACTGTAAATTCATGAGGATATATTATTGCACTTATAGTTTCAAAAAGAGTATGTTTGAAAAACTGATTGTGAACATAGTTTCTAATAAAAAAACAGTGTGCAGTTCTTTTAAAAATAAAACTGCATAGTAATGTTCAAATGACCCAACAAAAAATTTCATCCTGATTTCCTGGAATATATAAAGATTTTAATAAATTCTCTAAAAATTAAGAATAGTTCTATTAATAAATTTAGAAAAGCAATAACTCATAACCTTCAAAAATCTTTAAATGTCCAGGGAAGAACTGTCCTAATTAAATGTCCAAGGAAGTAACTAAAAAATTATTTATTTGATGTACTTGGGCATTAGAAGAGTTTTACTAAAAAAAAAATAAAAATATATATATTTATATATTTATTTACATTTCATCTATTAGCAACTTCCAAGTTTCCCCTGAACTTGTTGTGAAGACCCCAGAAAAGGTCCTTATTGCCTTAACTGGAACTGGTGACTACAAAGCTGATAAACAAGCAAATGCAAATTTGACTTTGAGTATCTACAAACAAAAGCCAGCTACTTTTTCATGTAAGAAATTTTATTGTGCTGTATTCTCCAGTAATTGGAACTTCTGCATCAGTTCACATAGTTTCTCATTCTATTGAACTCATTATCGTAGTTTCTTGCGGAATGATTGATTACAGCATGTAGGCCTATCTGTCTGCAACCTCTTCCACATGGTTTCAAAGCTCATTTTCAAGGTACTTTTGAAATATCTCCATTCAAATTTTCAGAGGCCTTATCTGTTTCATCTATATCCTTGGGTGCCATCAAGTCTATTGCCGTTTTAGTCATGCACTGCATGTGATTTTCAAAAAAAAAAAACAAAGATATAAAAAAATTAATTGAAAAAATAATGTACAGGTATTCTTGTACATTTCTATTTATATATAATTGATAAAAAAATAATTTATTTCACTCTTTTACAAAAGTATCAAGTAAAGTTAATTAAAATATTAAATTTAGTTTTTGAAGTGCAGTAAGGAATGAATAAATAACTAGGGCTGTTTAAAGACCATTATTCAGAATATTTTTTTAAAAATGTAATTTATTTTAAATATTTTATTTATTTTAAAACAATGTTTTAAATTATTGAAGATTTAAAACTTTATGATGAATCAACTAGTTCATTCATAAACAAAAATGGTATGAATTAATTATTATTATTTTTTTTTATATAACTTTTTATGACCAACAGTAAAATTCAAAAATGGACCCAAATCCAAGCTGTCAATGAAGCTGAAGTCTGCCCCAGCTAGCGGAGATCTAACTGCTAATATGAATTTCAATAAAAACGGTATGTCTTCCACCGTGAGGGCCACTTACAACATTCCTCTGCTTGGGAAAGATTCCCTTAAACTGGATTCTAAATACACAGACAAGAGCAAAAATACACTCTCCAGTTACATTGTTTCCAGGTAAGAAAAGCCATTTACATTTCTTCTTTATAAGAATAGGGAAAATATCAGAATATTGTAATTTCAGAGGGTTTTTTATGACAAGATACAAGCTTTTGGGGGGGGGGGGGGGGGTATCACATGTACATACTATTTGGAGAAATAGTGTGGTATTTTTTTAAAAAAAAAATTAACAAAGGTAAAATAAAGTTACAGTTAGATAAATAACAAAGGGACATGATTATTTATTTTATACAAAGGTCTTTAAAGTTGTAAATATTGATAATTAATATGATTTCTTTTGTTCTTCAGATATTTTTTCATTGTATTAATTAAATTTCAATCTCCTTTTCTGACAATAATAATTGAATCTCCAAAGTTTTTGCTTAATAAAAGGTTTTCATAAAATTATTTTCTTGATGTATGACTTCTAAGTTAACATAGTAAAATATAATAATTATAAATTAAATTATCTTTTTTCTTTCTAGTGATTTGAGTTGGGCACAGAAAAAGGACTACAATTTAGGCCTCAATTTGGCAGTGGATCACAAAGAGAAAACCAGCCAGACCGATGTTTCAGTCAAGTATGGAGCTAATCAAAAAGATCCAAAGAAAACTGTGACCTTTAACTACATCTACAAAAGCAAAGCTATGGCACGCAAAAATGCAGAATTTGATCTTGAGGTCAAAGCAGCAGTACCTGAGCAGGTAAAATATTTGGAGTATTTGAACAAAAGAATTTTTTTTAAAACCTGATGGTAATTCCATGATGATAAAAAAAATTGTTGGCCACAATTTCTTATTTCTAATATTCCTTAAATAATTTTTTAAAAATAAAAATAAATAAATAAGTTTAGCTGTAAAACCAAACAAAATTATTAAACCTATTAATTACTTACATGTTCTTTAAATTACCATCTTTTTAGGATATAAGCTCATCTCTAAAGTACTCACACAGACACACACAGAATGAGTTGGATTCAGCCTTGAACTTAAGATTTGCTCCTTTCCTTGAGAAAGATATTTTTGCAATAGTGAAACTTAACAACAACGGCGAAAATGGCTTAACTAAGCTTGCCGGCCAAGCCAACGTTGGAGTCAATGGTAGAAAGTACTTCTTGAGCACTGACCTGAACCAGATGTCATCAAGCAAGTATGTGCACAGTGCAGACTTATCCACTTCAACTGGCTCAAAGCACTCAATAAGCACAATCTACAACATGAAGAATAATGATTATGATATTTCATCAAACATTAATCTGGCTGGTTACAAACCAATGAATCTGAAAGGAAACCTGTCACTTAACAGTGCTAACCCTGGAGTCCTAGTTGGTGCCATATATGGCAAAGATGCATACAGCCTTTCTCTGCAGTCAAAATACATTCCCAGCAAGGCCGGAAAGATCAGTCTTGAACTTGTTCATCCCGAAAGACAAATCCTTGCTGATGCCGAAGCCAAGTACACCAACAACAAATATGATGGAGCAGTCTCATTGAATTGGGATGCTGCAAGGAAGAGCAAGAGCCAGGTCTCTGTGGAAGGCTCTTACTCAAACAATAACAAATGGGACTCTAACGAGATAAGTGGAACCTTTAAAGTCACAACACCTGTAGCCAACTATGAGGAAGTTAGTGGCAATGTCATTCTCAAGGCCGACCCCCAGAAGTATATTACAAACGGGAAACTTTCTTGGGGATCAAAGTCCAGGATAACCTCAACAGTGACCATCTCCCGTCCCATCTCTTTCAGCAATGCCAAGGTAGATATCAAAACATCCACACCATTCAGACAGCTGAGAGAATTTGAATTCGGTTTGGACCACAGTGTTGATACTGACCTCATCACATCTGTAACAGGCAAACTCAATGAGGACACAGCTGAACTCAAAATCTCTGGTGACAACAATGGAGGTGGCTACAGCAACGACTTGAGAGCCACTTTGAGCCTGAAGACAACGCTACGAACTGTCAGAGACTTGAGCATTGAGCTCACGCACAACGACGACTCCAGAATTTTCAAAACCAATGGTGCCGTGGTCTTCAACGGGGACAGTTACAATGCTGGGCTCACCATGCAACACAACGTCGTCGGCTACAGCATCAACCACAATGGGAATGTCAAGCTGAGCTGGCCAACCAGCGCCGCGGAAGTCTCATGGTCACATGAAAACTCTGACTTCAACAACGTCAAGTGCTCACTGGAGACAACATGGAGCGGCAGAAAGCAAATAATGTTCACCATTGATGGATCCAACAGTCTCAACCGAAACGCCAGAAGTACTCAAGGAAATCTGGATCTGAAAACCCCATGGACTGGACTTAGAAGCGTGGGTGTCAGCTTTGATCATCAACACCAGAGTAACAGGCTGTCACACACCTGGAGCATCAAGAGAGACAACCAGGATTTTGGAGCATACGAACTGTTAGTAGAACTGAGGAACAAGGGGGTTAACTTCAAATTTCTTTTAGACGCACCCTATTACGACAAAGTTCATGGACAGACAACTGTTGATATCAGCAGGTTCCCAGCCACTGCTTCTGCATGGTTGGAGTGGTCTCCCTCAACTCGTATTGACTTTGACGGCTCTCTGAACGCACCTTCCGCAAGCAACATTAACTTGAATACCAAACTGACCACCCCGTTTGAGAATTTCGAAAACGTTGTCATCAAGGCATCACACAAGCTGGAGGACTCCGAGTACGTCTCCAAGGCTCTCATCGACTACAGCATTAGAAAAACAATTCAGTTTGAGAACAGGGTCAGAAACAGCGGAGACACTTATTCCATTCGCACCAAACTGACAAGCCCTTGCAGATACTTCAGCTCACTCAACTACGGAATTAGCCTGACAAAAGACAACACCTACTTGCAAGGAAGCGCAGACTTTGAGCTGTTGCCACTAGTGAAGAAATATGATGGTAAGTTGAGTTTTAACTATGATGGTGGTGAGTACGAGGGAAAGCTCGCTTTGAATACACCACTTGAAGTATTGCCAACATTCCAACTCCTGTCTTCAAGGAAGATACAAGACGATGGCAAGAAAACTGTTCACATCGAGATGCACCTCCCACCTTACGACGTTTACACATATGATACCACATACAGTAACGAAGCTCCATATATGTTGGACGTTAGAGTAAAGACCCCGTTCCCAGATTATGACAACCTTGGTCTGAAACTTCTGCACAGCCCAAGAGACGGAGGGCTTCTTTCTCAGATGCGCGTCATTTACATGAGGCGAAAGGAAATCGATTCAGAACTGAAGTTGAGCTGGAACGACAAGATCGAGGGCAGCCTGACAGTGAACACACCTTTCAAGAACTACAAATCCAGCAAAGTCATCGTCAGCCATGACAGTAACCAGCAAAGCGTGAACACTCGCGGAGAAGCCACCTTCGGTGCCCAGAATGTTAAAGTGGAGACTTCTTTCACTAGGACCAATGACCTCACATCAGGATCCACCAGTGTCGCCGTTTCTGGATTACCAAAAGTTGAAGGCACTTTCAAACTGGAAGGAGCCTACAACAATCTCAAAGGAGACGCTAGTTTCAAAGTAGGATCTAATGGTTTCACAACAGGGTTTTCGAATGCAATGAAAAGGGGATCCTACAAGAGCAGCTTCACAATGACCTCCCCATATACCAAAAATCTTAAATTAGGCTATTGGCACAAAGACGCTAGCAGTTCAAAATCGACCAATATTGAGACCAGCTTTGATGGACAGTATGGGGATAAAATTGGAGATGCAAAACTGGCAGTGGTCTCCTCGGGGTTGAAGTCCGGACAAATAAGCTTTTCTCTTAACACTCCATTTGAGAATTATGAATCCCTTAAAGTCAATCTTAACCACGAGATCTCTAAAGACAAAATTATCGGTCAGGCTAAAATAGAGTCGACCGTGGATGAGATCGGAACAATCGAAATCTCTGTCAACAAAGATGGCCCCTTCGAAAATATGGTTGCAAGTCTTTCGGTCAAAAAAGATCAAAAAATCATTGAAGAAATTTCCCTAGTAACCATTTTGGCAGGTGATGAAGCACATGGAAAATTCACCACTAAAATGTATATCCCCAATCTTGAGGTCAGAGTTGATCATAAGGGTGTATTGTCTGATTTCACCACCAAGGCAAGGCTGAGCCTCTCCGATACCACCATTGACAACCAGATAACATTCAAGAATGATGGCAACACAATGGATGCTACCGGAAATGTCAACTACGTCATTGGCAGTGAAAACCACAGCCACACTGCGACCTTCCACAAAGAAGGAACTCTTTCCAATATGAAGTTGTCTTTCAGCAAGAGATCTGATGGTGAGGAAGTCAAAGCACGCACGGAATTCAACAATGAAAACAAATTCAAGAGCCTGGTCATTTTGGAAAACCTTTCAGACCTTCTTAGCTACACTGGCTTTGAGCTCGAGCATTCTGGTGATTTTGAAAAATTCCTCACAAGTCTCAAAATTTACCTCAACAAAGATGATATCATTGCCGGAAGGACCACTTTCTACAAGTATGGCGGCGCACGCATTGAGTACTCTGGTGAATTGACCACCCCATTTGAAGGCTACAAATCCTCCAAAATAGAATACAGGCACGAAGGACAGGCCAACAGACTGAGCTGCAACATCAACCTCAGCTACGGAGATGGTAAAGCCATCAGCTCTGATCTCATTATCCAGAAAGAACAAAGAAAAAGCTTGTCGTTCAATGTCAAAACACCTTTCCAAGGCTATGAAAAACTGCTTCTGTCTGGCGACTACGATGACAAGAGGGTCAACGCCAAAGCCATTTTAGGAAACGGTATCGAGTTCACACTCACTGGAATTACTGGCACACAGTACCAGCTCACCACTTCCTTCCCAAACTTGAAGCAGGCCATCATCAACTTGAATGGTGAACTCCTCGACGGAAATACCGACTTTACGATCATCTCCAACGACAACAAGATAGAGGGCCGTGGAATTATTCGTTTTGCCTCACTGAACGACCTGGAGGTGTCCGCAGCTCTTGACAGCAACGTTGAGAATATGGAGAGCCTGAGATTCATGGTCCGAAACTCTGACGATGATTTCAATGGCAAGAAATCTCACGTTGAGGTCAGCTGGGATGAAGACCAACAGGTAATTAAATCTGAACTGTATGGCATATTAATAAAATAATTATTTTCACTTTTAATTAAGATAAAAATTAAAAAAAACATTGTTTTAATTTAGAAATTTTAGTACTTCCTTGCAATTTTTTTTTTTTTTATTCAAACATATTTTGAAGCTTTTTTTTTTAATAAACTTATTCCGTTTACAAAAAAAAATAATTTTTAAATTTAAATTAAACAGGTTGTTCTGGATGGTCAGTACTTGACAAAGACCTCTAACAGATTTTCAAAGAAGGAAAGTGATATTAGTCTGGCAATGAAACTCCCACTGGCCAATCTAAAGGACATCAGTATCAAATTCGGCAACAACTTAGGAGCCGGAAAATATGATTCAAAGCTCATTTTTGAACTTAATAAAAATAAGGTAAAATATTTATCTGATCCAGGGTTTTGTTTTACAAAGATAATTGTCTCCCTCAATATGATAATTTTCTTTTCAATGGTAAATATCTTTAGAGCCACTTCATTGCATCATATTAGCTTCTAAAAAGCAAAGTTGGTATTGTCCATTGAAATCCAATGCAGTTGTAATATTCATATACTATATAAACATTTTTTAAAATATTTTTTTTAAATGTTTGTTTAGTGTATGAATATTACAATTCAAATGGTTTTCCATTGAAATCGAATCCAACTGTAATATTCATGCACTAAATAAACATTCTAAATGAAATTAAAATTTCAAATTGCTCAACTTGATTGTATATTTTTTCAAAGCTTGTCGATGCTGACTTCAGCTTTGGAAAAGATACTAATCTTGTAATCCGCAAGCCATGGCCCCAGGAATATACCATTAGTCATGACTTCAATGGGAACAGCAAAGAAGTTGAAATCTATCTGAACTGGAACAGGTAAACTCCTTGTATTTTTTGGAGTAAAGATATTTCACATAAATATAGGGAATACAAATTTTTAAAAAATATATAAAAATATAATGGTGTTTAAAATAACTAGCTTTTGACTTGCCTGGTTATGGTGTGATTTTTTCTCTCCCCACCGCTGTCTACAGAGAGAATAATGCCAACAACATAAGGATCAAGTCCTCCTTATCTCTCAACAACATTAACCAGCAGCTCAGCCTTAGTGTGATTCATCCCACACGTACAGTTGGTGTAGAGCATAAAATCTCAAACTCTCCTGGAGTTCTTGTGAGGTAAATGTCCAGGATGTTGACCACTACAATAACACTTTTCAAACGCAGATTGTTTGACTTTAAATTATTTAAATCTCGATAAAGTAGCCTACTAAAATAGAAAATATTTGTTGTCACAATTTTTTTAAACATAAAATGACCTTGTGTGATTTTTATCTCCCCCCCCCCCCCCCCCCCCCACCCTTAAATTAAATTATATCTAACAGTTCTGGAAAACTTTACTGGGACAATAAGGATGACACCAAGATTTCATATGACATCAAAGTAAATGGAGATGACAAATCATATGATGGCAACTTTAAGCTTGGTCTCCCCACTAGGAGCCTTGGCATCAAGGGATCTGTCAAGTAAGTAAAATTACTTAAGCACCAAGAAGATGTCTGCACTATGCAAAACAGCTCAGGAAAAATATCACTTGTTTTTACTATCAATAAAATGTTAAACCTCACACATTAGTTTCCATCCAAAATTAAATGATTACAGAAGAATTGTGTCTATAGCAGTGAGGAAAATTAATGTTTATTATTTAAACTTTACAAAAGCAGAGAAAAACACATGATTTTTTTTTTTAAACAGGAACACCAATGACATGAAAAACGCTGATGCTTCATTTGCTTGGGATATGGACAGAGATGACAGTAAAATGATTGGTCTCTCTGCTTCAGTCTCTGGGCAGGACTACACTCAGGCTGATGTCACAGTTAGACTGCCATCTGTAAGTTTCAATATTTAAATAGTTATATCTGCAACTCTTTTAAAAGGTATTGTATGTGGCACTTGAAAGCATATTTTTTCAAAAAAATACAATTGTCATAGGAAAAAAAATTCAACATTATTTGAAGTAAAATCTATGGAAATGTGTTGTTTCTAAAATGCACTTAACTGCACAATCAGATTATGTTCAGTTGTATATAAGACTTTTCATCTATCAGGATTTCCAAGTGAACAGTGCCTTAACGCTGAACCGAGGCAACACCATCTTTGACAGCAAGACTGATATTTCATATTCTAGAGATGCCAAAAGAACACTGACACTATTCTCTAAAGTCAAAAGCATTCCCATGAAATCAGGTCGATTCTTCGGTGGTTCCAGCAGTGGCTTCAACTACAGGTGAGATATGTTTTTATTTACCAAAAATAAGAAATCTGCATTGTTCAATATAACTATGTTTTTTTATTAATCTCCAAGCTATTTATTTGTAAAATCTTATGAAAAACCTAACAGTGTATAATGTTGGTTCAAAAGCATAAAGAATTTTATTTAGTTTTGGCAAGATATAAAAACAAAGTAAAAGTTTTCTAAGCTCTTAAAAATATTCCAATTGAAAAAATGCAAAGCTTAAAATAAAAATTATTTTTATTGATGTAGGCAGCACAACATAAACAAATGCAGATTTTGGGGTTGGGGGGTTCCTTTTAAAATTCGATTCTACAGTTTTCTTTTGGATAAGTAATTAATGTTGCGTCATGTTGAAATATTTCCATCAGTGTTGAGGTGGGTGTGAAACATCCTGAGACCAAAGTGGATGTCAGGTTTGACTCACATATGGGCAAATCTCCAATCCTACTTACCTCTTCCATGGGTGTGAAGTATTTGACCAGCTCACGACAGGTCAAGAACCTGGCTCTCTTTGCTGAGATTAATCAAATCAAGAAGGAGATCAGTCTCATTGTAAGTACATTTTCATTTAAATGGAATACCAAAAAGTCCATTTCAATGGAATACCAAAAAGTTCATTTCAATGGAATACCAAAAAGTTCATTTCAATGGAATACCAAAAAAAGTCCATTTAAAACCAACAATTCCATTTAAATGTTTTGTAAAAAAGTTATCTTAACAAGAGCATCTTTTCAAGTTCCAACCCCTTAAAACGGGTAATGGATTATGATAATTTAAGAATTCATCTTCTCCCAGAACACCATGAGTTTACCTTTATCCTCTTAAAGTCATGTTTAGTCCACTTAGGTTTCTAGTTCCTGGTTGTTTAACACAATGGCCGAGTCCATAATCTTAAATAGCATTGGACAAGACCGGTAGGAGAAATCCCTACATTATTGTCAATGAAGGTCATAAAAGAAAATGGTTAAAATTAAAACATAATAGGCCTATTTTTACACACCAACAGTTAAACAAATTTTTTTAACTAAATGTTGTTTTATTTGTATACACATTTTCTATTTTTATTGTTGCTTATGGTTTAAAAAAATATTATCTGAAATATCACTTTTTCCTACAATGTGATGCAAATAAAATCATAAAAAATATATGATTTAATTTGATCTTTGCACAGGCTACCACACCATCCAACAGCGCTGGAGTGAATGGTAAAATGTTAAATGATGATCCTTTCAACCTTGAGCTTACTGGAACTGTCGATGGTCAGGAGAGCTTCAGGTCTAAACTAGACGCAGCAGGCAAATCAGCCAAGTTCATCATTGGTTAGTGTGTGATTTCCTGAACAGATGTCATTTTCTTTTAGTTTTTTACAACCCATTTCACTTCTGCTGAATATTAAAAAAAAAAAGAAGAATTTTGCACGTGGTTTTAGACAGAAAATAATATCTGGTCTCAGTTACTCTCTGTCTGAGAAAATATGACATGAAAGTGAAAGTGAATCATTAGAACTTCTACTAGTTT
Source organism: Omphiscola glabra (assembly GCA_964017045.1). NCBI lineage: Eukaryota > Metazoa > Mollusca > Gastropoda > Lymnaeidae > Omphiscola > Omphiscola glabra. The sequence continues at coordinate 39,518,819 of OZ024796.1, forward strand.
CTTAAATGTTTTACATGGCCTGATTAAAAAAAAAAGTTTTTCATTGTATTCAACTTCTCTTATAGTATTTGGCTAATGACATGTTCAAACACCAGTTAAATGTGTTCTCCTCAGGACAACAAGACAACATGCTGAGCTTCTCTGCCATGTACTACAACTCAACAGCCATCCAGATGGAGATTCATCGAATGAATGACAACAGTGCTACGCCAGAGGCAGCTCTCAACCTTTACCTCACCAGTCCACGTCTGCTTCAAAGCAGAATTTTGTGGAAATCCGACACCCTGACAAACATCAGGAGCTGGCTCACTCAACAGACAAGGGAGAAGAATGATGCTGTTAAAACATTTACCAGACAGCTAAACTTTGATATCAGTTCTGAGGTTGGTCAAATATTTGTTTTTCTATGTTATGCTTTGTTATTTTATTAATTCACTTGAAACCAATACTTCATTTTTTTCTTTTCCATAAAATGGTGTTTTTTAAAAATTGGAAACAAATTCTGATAGAGATTTACAATTTAATAAGTTTCTTTCTTCCCATAACAGCTTGCTGCCAAGTACAGGGACATCACTGGATATTTTGTGGATAACATGAAAGAAATGTTTCAGGATATAGAAGCTGACCTAGATTCTTTAGCCATTGAAATAAACCAAATTCCTCAGTAAGTGCAGTTCTAGTTTTTTAAAAAAAGGTCTCAATTTTATATCAAATTCAAATATGTCTCGACTATACAGAAGAAACTATTTATATTTTAAAAAATTAAAAAATATTAAGTTTTATAATAGTTGATGCATCATTGCCTTTTTGCATTTATCAATTGTTTCTAAGCATTTAACGCCATATCTAATTATGATCAAGAGTGATACATGCTTGAAACCATCGAGACACTGTCATTTACATGATACCAAAATAAATATTTACCATACTGAAAATTTTAAATCATATTGAAATTGAGCAATAGGCCTTGTAATAATCTAAACTTTCAATAAGTAACAAATAATTTTGTGTATTCCCTTATTCTCAGAGATACGATTCGTCAAAAGAATCGTCAATATCGATCAGTTTACAAAAGTGCCATCCAAGCAGCCTTGGAGAAACTTGATGCTTCCAAGCAGTATTCTGTGACTGACTCGTACAGGAAGTCAGTGACCGTGAGAGTGGAAAGTGTTCTCAGACAACTTGATGAACTCACCAGAGCTTTCAGTCAACTTGTGAACAGTGATCTGGGACTTCCAAGCATGAATGATATCAAAGGTTGGTCTTGTCATCACAGCACTACTTGACTTGATGTTCCTTTTTTCTTTTACACGCCTTTAAATAAGATTCTGTTTTTAAAACAAGTATTTCTTACCTTTCAGTTTCAGAACCAATTTGGAACAAAGCATTGTTAAATGTGTTCTGTTTCAGTTAAATATTTTTATTTTAAAATTCACATTTTCTTTACGTGCAGCTCAACTAACTACCATTGGAGACTATATAAACACACAAGTTGAGTACCTGAAGCAAAGAGCTGACTCACTAACGGGCAACGTTGATCAGCTCTATCAAAAAGTATCAGAAAAAGTAGAATCCCTTAACAAACTGGATGTTGTAGAGCTCAGAGATGTTCTCAAATCTGTAAGGAAAGCAACCTATGATAAAGTCCCCGAATTTGCTCAAGGTGTACTTAAAACTGGCTTCGATGAAGTTTATCATCAGGTGAATATAATTTAATTTGGCATTTTAAAGAAAGTTGTCTTTCTATGTGAAATCAGTTGTCAAGCCCAGCTGTGAATATTTCTTTCTTTCGCCTTTTCGTCCTCGAGGAACAGCAGCCGATCTTCATCGACGTCTGTGATTAGGACATAGGCCGCCTACAAGAGCCCTCCAGGCATCACGATCCTGAGCCAATCTCTCCAGCCTCCCCCAAGTGTGGCCAAGTTTCTTGGTATCCGCCTCCACTTCACGGCGCCAAGTGTTCCTAGGCCTGCCTCTTTTCCGTTTTCCTTGAGGGTTCCAATTCAAGGCTTGTCTAGTTATGCTGGAGGCAGGTTTCCTGAGCGTATGGCCAATCCATCTCCATCTTCTCTGGAGGATCTCTTGTTCTACCGGTTCTTGCTTTGTCAGCTGCCACAGTTTCTGGTTGCTGATTCTGTCGGGCCAATGAATCCCGAGAATCCTTCTTTTGTGAATATTTAGTGTGTACAAATTTAGCCAATAAAATGAAAGTTATCTTAAGAAAAGGGGGTGTGGCCTTTACTTTAATTAGTTAAGAAATATGTGTTTTAGCTTTTTACGTTTTCTTCCATTAAAATCCTACCATCCTTAATAAATGTAATGTTATCTCTTTTAAATAATAAAATCATGCAGACAGAGGAAAAATGATATGGCTTTTTATTTTTATAGAATCAAAGACAAAAGGTTTATTAAAATTAAATGCTGTTTATGTTTAAGATACAAGTGAATCCATTTAAATTTAACATCAATTTACTTTTCTAATTTTGAAACAGGCCAACTGGGCAGTCAAATTCATGCAGGTAAAGGAAAACGTTAGAAAGCAGCTGAAGAAAGCGATTGATCTGTTGAAGGACATTGTTGTGGAGGAAATTAAAGAATATATGACCGATTTCAAAGCTCTTCTGCGCAACCCGGTCACTGTCTTCGACCCTGAAAACGGAATTATTGTTTTGGAAACTCCTTTACCCATTGACATTCAACGCCTGGATAAAATGCCAGAACTAGCTGAATATTACGACAGTGCGCGCAAGTTCATCACAAAATATACCCCTAATATTGACTCTATAACTAAGGTAAAATATTTATATTTTTAATTGTATACCCAAGTTGTTTAAGTCTAATGAATTTTAGATACAATAAGGAATTATTATACCGGTAATCATATAAAATTCTGAACATTTAATATTTTTTTTTATGCAAACTGATATTCATATTAGATTCATATAGCAAGCTGATATTAAAATAAAATTCATATAGCTGTATCTTTTCAATGAGTAATTCCTTTAAAGTAAATCCCTGATTTAAATTTCTCATCTAACCAGGAATAATGCACGCAAAAAGACCTTAATCCTGTAAATGATTGGAATGAAAAACTTTCAATCTTAAAAATGTCTTTCAATACTTTCATTGATGTTTTTGCATTAACTGTTTTGATTAATTATTTTTTATTAATTGTTTTGAATTAATTGTTTTGCATTGATTGCATCCCTCATTTGTTTCAGATATCTCAAAATCTTTGGAGGAAAAATTCAACTGATGATATTCTGACCCAACTTGATGAATATGAACCAAAACGATCTAAACTTATCCTGAGGGCAGAAGATTATGATGAACAATGGTAGACTCAACAAATCAATGAGACTAACAAGCACTCCACCAAATAAAACTTTGTCCTGTTCCTGACCAAAAATTGGCTGTAGGAATTTAATGAAAATTGTGATTTTTTTTCCTTTAATCATTGCAATACATTTATTTATATAGGCATAATTATTTATTTATTCATTATTATATTAAATATTTTGTATTTTATGCACAAGCAAAAATTAATAATGAAATATTAAGTTAAACTAAATTTTTAGTAACCCAAGTAGCATTATGATTTTAGATTGACATTATTAAAATGTGAGAACTAATTTTAGACCACCCCAAAGGCAAGAAACAATAAGGCTCATTAATATCAGCTTAAAAAAGGTCTTTGCAACTTTCTCTTTGTAATTTACACTATTTTTTGTTCCCTTTTAATTCAGTTAAAGAAAATCATAATTTTGAAAAATATTTATCTTATATTGTTTGAGATTTAACTGTGAAAATTGTGAACATATTTCCAATTTTATTTCTTATTGGAAAAAGAAAATACTCATGTTGTTTTATTATTTATAGATGTATTTTTTATGACCTATATAAATATGTTTGATTTTGTGAATAAAATTTTAATAAAATAAAGCATATAAAAAAACTACTTAAATATCTTTCAACTATCTTTATTAAGAATAGTAGAATAATGAATAAGAATAGTTAAATTATTTCATTTTAATCCTTTTTTTTTTCAACTGTATTTTAAACTACTTAAATGTCTGAAATAGCCCAAGACATTTAAATAGAAAATTGTAAGATATTAAATGGTTATTTTAATCAAAATTGTGCAACATATTTTTAATGAAAAAAATAATAACATCAATACCATTTATAATTTATACCACAAATTTAACAAAAAATTATTTGAGAGCAGGAGTGTAAAAAATCATTTTAAAAATGAATAATTTTTATCCGTTTTAAGTTAAATAACTTGAAAGTCCATTTGAAATGCTTAAAATACCAACTCAAATAATATAAAACAAAACAGGGTATTAAGAAATAAAATGCACTGGATAATACTGATTTAGTTTTAGCAGTTTAAAATTGAACATGTGTGTGACCAAAAAACATGAATATTTGCACATCTAAAATACATTCTTTGAAAGTGCTTGGAAGTTATAATCATTTTTCAGTTTTGGACAACATACTAATGGCTGAAAAATGAAACATTTTCAAAATAACTTTTATTTTAAAAGCATAATTTCAGGTCATGCTTTAAAAAGTACAGCAATTAGGACACCACTTTATGTTTTCTGAAAACATGCAAATATAATATAGAATCACTGTTTCTCTTCTAACCAAAAAAAAAAAATCTGTTGTTTTTTTAATATTTCATTTTTTTCTTTCGATTCACTAAAATCTAATGAATGTACAACATGCATTTACATATTCTTTTAAAGAAAAAAAACCACAAACAAAAATAAGCAAATAAAAAAAAGGTATAGACATTATTGCTCAGAGTAATAAGCATTATAAAAAGATTAGCTGAAATTAGCTTAAACTCTAATTCTCAAGAATTTTTCTCTCCTTTAAATCAATAACCAAAGAAGCTTTTAAAAATCTAGAAGAAAAATTTTAAAATGGCTGTGTTTTAGCAATTAACAATCATAATGTAAAACAATTTTAAAAGTGACAATTTTTTTTAAGGCACAACTCATGATAACTTTCTAGTCTTTTTGAAGACTTGTTCTTTTAAATGTTTTAAAATATAGAAATGCACATACAACTATTCAGCACCAAAGTAGGAACATGTTACAAAATTTCCTGTAGCTAACATTTTTTGACAATTCAAAAAGAATTGGTATAAAATATATAACTCAATAAAGATGAGTCCCCATCCTTACAACATGTTAATGAAATCAAGATATTCATTTTGCAATGATTATTTTTTCTTATCGCTAATCAAATTTTTTATCTCGTTGATTCGGTCAGTTCTGTTTTGCTCTGCAGAAATCTTTTTATCGAATGCGTTACACATAAGCTGTCTTTTCTTTTCCTGTAGCTCTAACATTCTTTCCTCAATAGAGTCTTCAATAACAAACTACAAAAGAAACAATAAATAAAACCAAAATAAAATCAATCAATTTTTAAAAAATTAAAATACTATTGTCTAACTTCTTGCACAAAGCTACATTCCCTACTTGAACAACTCGTGTACTATCAAAAGCTTTCATAAAGGATAAAACATGGACTCATTCAAAGATAAATTTATTTTAAAATAAAATCACAAAATTTCTTTGAAAAGTTTCTTTAAACCAGAATAAAGACTACAAACATTGACCAGAAATTAATATGAAAAATTTTCAAAGGTGTTATTTACAATATTTGGTGTATTATGCAAAAGCAAATAATACTTTAACACTAATAAGGAATATATATATACATGTAATTTGAAACGTTCATTTTGCCACATGCAGCACAAGATGCGCCCAAGAATGAAGGAGTGAAGAATATAATAATTCTTCGGTATACACATCTCAGAGGGATGGAATAGGATGTGAACATTTCAATCTGGATGACAATATCTTTAAATCCAATTACAGTACAGTTTTGGTCGTGAAAAAAAGGTGTTTGATTTTTTTCTCAAAATAAATAAATATGCATTACAGTTATGCCGGAAAATGTAATTTGAAGGGTGATGACACATTATGGACATATTTATATAAGTATACCCAAAGCTTGAAACTCAACAAAGTTGGAAAGGTGAAAAATAATGGATATTATTTTCAGTTATATACAGTTCAAGGGCAAAGTTTAGGGGTGGGTTCATATCTAAAATTGAAATATGAGCATACAGTACATCAAAACTTGATTCAGTTATATGTGTAAAAATTGGATTTTAAGATGCTTAGACTTCACAAAAACAGGTGGAAAGTAGCGCAATATGCCATCTATTATTATCCTGGTTACACCGGGTCATATAATCTAGTATATAAATAAAAACGCAATCCATACCTTTGTAATGATAACATCTTTTGTTTGACCTAATCTATGACAGCGGTCAAAGCACTGGTCTTCAGAGGCAGGATTCCAGGCCTGTTTATAATTTTTGAAAAATTCAACAATGTCATTATAATAGGCTATTGATATGCTAAGTACCTTTCTTTCAATTGCATATATTTCACTTCCACACCAAAAAAAACACCCACCACAAAAACTTACTGGATCCATGAGAAAAACTCTGGATGCAGCTGTTAAGTTGATCCCCACTCCACCAGCCTTAAGAGAAAGCAATAAAACAGTCGGAGACCCTGCGTGAGTTTGGGAAAAATTCCTCAGCACCTCTGTGCGCTAAGCAGCACTCATAGAACCATCAAAACGACAGTACACAAAGCCTTCCATGCTGAAGTGAAATAAATAGGAGCAAGATGAATGGCAGATTGAAAAAGAAGATACATAAAGTTAAAGCAATAGGAAACACTTTTTATACTGGTCTCCTGGGTCCCAATTGCTTTACAGAGTGAATCAAACTTGTACAAGGAGCAACACCTCCTCCAATCCCAAGACAAAAAACTACACATAAACATAAAAACAATAACAACATAGCTAAAACTAGTATAGTTACCTATCCCTCTAAGGGAGACAATAGTCAATGTTTAAAAAAATCTCAGTCAAAGCTTTTAAGAAAAAAAGTAAAGAAACTGAAGCATCATTGTAACAGACCATGTTGTTCTACGTATATTTTGTCTATTTTTTGTATGGGTAGGGCGTGTAACAGACCATGTTGTTCTACGTATATTTTGTCTATTTTTTGTATGGGTAGGGCGTGTAACAGACCATGTTGTTCTACGTATATTTTGTCTATTTTTTGTATGGGTAGGGCGTGTAACAGACCATGTTGTTCTACGTATATTTTGTCTATTTTTTGTATGGGTAGGGCGTGTAACAGACCATGTTGTTCTACGTATATTTTGTCTATTTTTTGTATGGGTAGGGCGTGTAACAGACCATGTTGTTCTACGTATATTTTGTCTATTTTTTGTATGGGTAGGGCGTGTAACAGACCATGTTGTTCTACGTATATTTTGTCTATTTTTTGTATGGGTAGGGCGTGTAACAGACCATGTTGTTCTACGTATATTTTGTCTATTTTTTGTATGGGTAGGGCGTGTAACAGACCATGTTGTTCTACGTATATTTTGTCTATTTTTTGTATGGGTAGGGCGTGTAACAGACCATGTTGTTCTACGTATATTTTGTCTATTTTTTGTATGGGTAGGGCGTGTAACAGACCATGTTGTTCTACGTATATTTTGTCTATTTTTTGTATGGGTAGGGCGTGTAACAGACCATGTTGTTCTACGTATATTTTGTCTATTTTTTGTATGGGTAGGGCGTGTAACAGACCATGTTGTTCTACGTATATTTTGTCTATTTTTTGTATGGGTAGGGCGTGTAACATACCATGTTGTTCTACGTATATTTTGTCTATTTTTTGTATGGGTAGGGCGTGTAACAGACCATGTTGTTCTACGTATATTTTGTCTATTTTTTGTATGGGTAGGGCGTGTAACAGACCATGTTGTTCTACGTATATTTTGTCTATTTTTTGTATGGGTAGGGCGTGTAACAGACCATGTTGTTCTACGTATATTTTGTCTATTTATTGTATGGGTAGGGCGTGTAACAGACCATGTTGTTCTACGTATATTTTGTCTATTTTTTGTATGGGTAGGGCGTGTAACAGACCATGTTGTTCTACGTATATTTTGTCTATTTTTTGTATGGGTAGGGCGTGTAACAGACCATGTTGTTCTACGTATATTTTGTCTATTTTTTGTATGGGTAGGGCGTGTAACAGACCAAGTTAACACACAATTGTTTATTCTCAGGGCACAATGGTGTGGTGATATAATTTTGATGAATGAATAAAACGAGGAAAATGAACTGGTTTTTGTAGCGGAGGGAGAATTCATATTTTTTAAAGGAGTGCTTGTGATAATTTGAATGTGAGAGGACATGTTTGAATTTCTCAAATGGTTTTACTGAATGGACATTAGATTAAGTATAGAACGTGTGTGTGTGTACATATTCTCTGCATTGCAACTATAATTGGTACAATATTATCCTGATGTCAAGGAATTATATGAGTTATTTAGTATATGTAATAAAGTGCTGTGTATTCTATTCATTTGGACATTGTTGCTTCCTAGAAGAAAGAGAGAGAGAGAGAGGGAGAGGGAGAGAGAGTTTTTGAGGAGTGTAATGAATTATTGAATTTGTAGGGGTAAGCCATTGCTTACACCGAGCTTACATTGTTAGTTAACATTATATGAGTAGCTTTACTGAACCATAAGTGCCTCCAACCATACAAGTTACAAAATATAACTGCTACAATCATTAGTTTGGCTGATTTCATGGAAAAAAAATTTTAACACTAAAAATGTTGAGCTTTGAAGATTGCCATCTTGCTTACACCTGGTTTAAAAAAAAAGAAAAATAAAGTAACTTGGAATCTGGCATTTTTTCTTGGCATCCGTCCGTCACAAGGGGACGATGGTGTGGAATTCGCAGGACGAAATCCACAAGGCCTGGGATTATTCTTCTAGGATTATCAGCTGGTTCCCAACAGCAAATCGCCTCTCTCCTCGCCGCTGGATAACCCCAAGGGAACATCATGTGGATGATACAGCTTGGCACCAGTGTAGCAATGTTATCCGCCTTTCGGGACTCCATCTCCGGGTTTGAATTCAGAGTTGCCTTCTCTTAGATGAGTTGCCGTCCAAGGTTAACGCGTCCCATCCATCTGGGGTGCTGGTGATGTTTTTGCTTAACTGGGCTTTGGTGGGGATTGAACTCCAGACCATCAACTTGAGATTTGCTCAGTTTAGACCAATCTGGCATTAACACTGCTCTAATTAAATGATGTTTGTTGGTTGCAGTAAGAAAAAGTATATTTTAACTTAAATAGTCTATCAGCTTACGACAGGGGTTTCTCCAGTATTGTTAGTAGGGATGTAAACTGTGATACAACAACACTTTTCACTCGGGGGTCTTCTTGGCGCAATGAATTGAGGGCTTGCATAAGGGCATCCACCTGTACAGGGAAGATAACTAGGTCTGGTAACTAATTCAAAAGCTAACATCTTTTTTTTTTCTTCCTTCATCTTTTTCCAGTTCAAAAGCTGTTTTGCAATCTCAGTGCTTCTTAAACTGTGATGAGGTCTCTCTTTTGGTGTAACAAAATAAATATTTCCAGTAAGCTGGTAAATTTTATAATCCTTAAAAAGTTTGGATATGGCCTAGCAAAGTCGATATAAATATAATTGCATTTAATTGAAATATAATAAGAAGATAGTTAATTCCTAGTTTTGATTATAGAATGCACCAACGACATTGTTGATTATAAAAATAATACTACAAAAAGCAATTGAGTGTTTCACTGTGACTTACTTTAGAACTAGACTGCCAGTCATCAGAATCCATCTCAGCTGTGTCTCTCTCATTTTGCTCCTTGGGGACTTCGATGAGCTGTTTTTTGTCAACGTTCCCACGGCAAAGAGGGCACTGCTCAGACTGAAGAAAAATTTATTCAAAATCCTTATTTTTATTATTATGAATTGGGATAGAAGAAATTGATGCAGTTGTTCATAAACATTTCAAAGATAAATTACCATCAGCACAAAATTATAAAGAAGAGCATTTTTTTTTTAAAGATTAATTTTGTGTGAGTTTCGTTTTCATTACAAGTTTAATAAAAGTGCATTGGATACTAAAGATAACATAAAGGCATGAGGAATTAATGTTAACACAAGCATGGCTCACTTTTTAGTATAATTTAATTAATTTTTTCATTAAAACTAGAGCCAATGATGATTAAAACACTTAATTTTTTCCAATTTAATCTTCCACATACAAAAAAAAAAGGAAGAAAAGTATTAAATCCCTCTTGTATTTTGACAATCTTCCCAATATGCATGTCTATAATGTTAAGAAGGAAAGAGGCGATACCATGTGACAAACAATAAACAAGGTTATATAACTGAAGTCCTATGCAACTAAGTCTTACAGTAGAGGCAAATATATATAGGTACAACCATATTGTATATGAGCACAGAAAAGAAGCTGATTTCACAGGGACATTGGTTGAGCACTTTGTAAGTAAATAATATTTGAACGAGATACATTAAGGCTTGAAAGAAAAATACAGGACGTTGAACAGATGTATCAGCGAGATTGTCCTCTTTTTTATTTTTGAGACATAACATATCTTGTTCAATTATTTATTTACTTTAACACAGCTTGAAAGCAGTGCCCCATTTATATTATTGTGCACTTGGGACCAATCTATTCTCTAATTCTTTGATTTTCAGAAAATATCTGAAATCTAGCGTATAGTCTATTTAAGGATCCCACACTAGTAGCAGAAATAAAAAAGGTCAGGCTACGTTGGGCTGCACAGTTGTAAAGAATGCCAAATGAGGGCTTCACAGTTGTAAAGAATGCCAAATGACAGAGGACTGAAGAGGGTGCACCACCAAAACCCCGGAGGAAAGTGACTCAAAGGCAGACCTAGGCTCAGATGGATGGACAATGTGGAGAGGGATTTACAGCAGCTGGGAATAGAAGCATGGAAAAGAAAAGCATCAGGTCTGAGTGAAAGAATGTGGTGAGGCAGGTCAAAGCCCTACATGAGATATTGTGCCACAGGGATGGATGACAGGGTTAGTTGTGATGAATATTTTGCATCTTAAAATGTGTAATATATTTTCCACTTATTTTGTCTGACAGTTGACCTACATACATGCTTTATTTCAAATACCTTTTTAGTTTTAAGCACTGCTTCAATGCAAGGCCTACAGTAGACATGAGCACATGGGGTGATGACTGCATTATTTAAACTCTCCAAACAAATGGCACATTCCTGATCAGAGCCAGATAGCAGTACGGTCATAAGTTGATCAATAAGTTTCTGTTTGGTAGTATCATGTTTATCTTCTGCAATGATAGAAGTAAAGACATTTTAACAACTGAACCATGGATCGTTAAGAAAAAAGTGTAATAAAAAAATATAAAATGTAACACTGTGCTAATTATTTTTATTAGAGATATTAAATTTGGTTCAATTTTAAATTTACAACACATAATATTTAAAAAAATTAAAATTCAAGACTATATCAAAAGATGTTAAAGAATATTTTAAATCTGCTGTCAAAATTTCAAATTTAACTGAAATTTAGTATATAATATATTTTGAAAACAAACATATTTTTTAAATTAAACATCTTTGCCTTTATCTTTACAAAAGAAAAAGTAGCACAATTTGATGTATCTCAGTAACTCTAACAATTATTAATATACACACTCTAAGTGTTTAAATTTTTACAAAAAAATCATATACAATTTATTGTTTGTATTTCTATTATTATCATTCAAGACATACCAGGGTCATTTTCTTTAACTTTAGCCAAAGTCTTAGCTATGATTTGAGGATGGCAACACAGCTGGCGTAGTCTCATTAGTATGGCCAGCACCTGACCATAATTATGAAGCAATGTTTCATTTTGAAAGTACCTGAGTAAAATGATTATTTAAGAAGAAAAAAATTATCATAGCATACAAACACTAAGAGAAGTAATAACGCAGTTATAAAAAAATTTTCTCTGGTAATTAAAAAAAAAAAAATTTAGTACTGAAAATTAAATGAAACCTACCAAAAAGAAATTATTTAAAGCTTATCTTAATGTTAAGCACAATTTTAGCTATAATCAGATACTTCTTTATTATTATTCTTTTTAATTATTTCAAGCTGTGTTTTTAAGTTCTTTAGTGAACTTTATAAAAAAAACTTGATCACAGAAGAGATGTTTAATGCATGTATTCAACTACCTTCCTATAAGAGTTTGTCCTTTAGTCTGCATGGCATCGTAGATTTTCCTTTCATCTTCACTCAAAGTTATCTTTTCCAGGTACACCTTGCGAGCTGGCAGAGCTACAAGCTGTTCTCCATTGTACTTTTGATTTTTGGTGCGTCTCATTGCCAAATTTCTCATCAAATGTGCCACTCTCCTATAGTTCAAGATGTAAAAAAAATTTGGTGTTTGAAGATTGACATAAAAATTTCAGTTGCCACATTAAAGAGACAACTCATTTTGAAACACATTGTTTTCTGTAGTAGTTGACACGGTTGGTTGGTGATTACCGGTTGGTTGGTGATAACCGGTTGGTTGGTGATAACCGGTTGGTTGGTGATAACCGAAGGAGAAAAAAGCTAACACATACAAGAAACTCACGGAATGGCAGCCTTTTCCCTCCTGTACACTGGTTTAGCAATGGTACGATTCCACCATAATTTGTCAGTGAAAGGCTGGACTTTCAGAAAGTTTAACATTGACCAAAAGTCCTTGATGGAGTTCTGGATAGGAGTACCTGATGTGATCAATTACAAACAATTTTTTACAACTGATTTTTTTCAATTACAAGCAATTAGGTACAACTGATTTTATCAATTACAAACAAATAGTTAGAACTGATTTTTATAAATTACAAAGAACTGATTTTTATAAATTACAAGCAATTCGTTAGAACTGAAAGCTCAATATTAATACACTTATTGTTTCACTTACATTGAAAATAATCAACAAAGTATAATATTTTTTTTTAAACTACTAAAAAAACTGATAATCTGTTTCTAAAAATAGTTCACCTTTAACCTTTGAATTCTCAAATTACTTCTGGAGTTGTATGTATAAATTTTTATACTTGTAAATGGTTATACTTTTAAATGGTTGTACTTTTGAATGGCTGTACGTTTAATGGTTGTACTTTTAAATGGTGTATTTCCAAACCTGTTAGAATCCATCTCCTTTCAGCTTTTAGTTCAAATACAGCCTTTGTCTGTTGGGCAGAATCATTTCTTATCATGTGCCCTTCATCCAGCACTATTCGTAGCCATTCCACTTTGTGTAGTGGACTCCTGGTTTCATCCTTTATTAAAGATAAGTGATACATAATTATAGAAACAAAAAGAAAGAATTACTAGATCTAATTTATTTGAGGGCGTTGAAAATTTTTAGGGTATCAAATATTATCTTTTTTTTTTTTTTTTTTTTTACCATTATGCTATTAATATAAAAAGAACAACACCATATTTTCAGAGGAGAGATAAGATTTATAAAAAAAAAATTAAAAAAAATCAGACTCCACAGATAGGAAACAATTATTTAACAGAAAAAAATAAATCAGAAATAAATTTAAAATTTGACCCGACTTTGTTCCAAATGGGATCTTTCATTGTTAAATGTCATGGAAATAACAATCAATAATGGTACAATTTTAATTGTGTGAAGCCAAATAAAATGTCAAATAATTAATTTTACTTTTAAACATCTCACATTCTCTAGGGAAAAAATCAAGAGGAAAAAAAATGTTAGATTTGAAGGCAAAGGATAAACAGATAAATAAGTCAGTTTGCAAATAAATATATATATATTAGTCAACTGTACCATTTTGAAGTCTGACGCAAGAGTGGAATAAGTGGTGATGACAACATCTTGGTTCTTGAGGAATGCAATTTTTTTTGTACGGTTCTGCCCATAATATACATGCAACAAGATGTGAACTGTCTTCTGAACATGAGCTTCAAATTGATCCTTGGGGGGGGGGAAAAAAATAGTGTTCATTAAAATAATAGAAGTAGAAAAACTTTATTGCACAATGAGGTTTGTGTGGTAGCCATTGTTAGCATTTAATCTTGTTTTAATGGGTTAATTCAAAGGGGTTAATTATAATTCTGCATTTTGCTATTTGTTTGAAATTTTTACTTTTAAAAAAAAAAATGCAAAACTTAATTCCATATCTAACAAGTAATATGATAGTGTTTTGAAATTTGGTCATGATCATGAGATTGTAAGAATTGGAGTCCACTCACCACCCAGTTGCTGACCACACTTAGAGGACAGATGATTAACGTTGCCCTTGGACTATGTGTCAATGAACGCCCAGATGTTAATTCGCAATTAGATGGGAGCTCTTTTATTCTTGATACTGTACAAAAATCATATATAAAAAATGGAATATAATAAGATTAATAGGGTTATTTATTCATTAAGTTTTTTTTAAAGCTTAAAATTTATGTGTAATCGTATTTGAGGTTTTTAAGAGACAAAGTTTTATTTATATTGTTAATAATTTTAAAAGAAAAAAGTTTAAAGTTTACAAGCAAACAACAAAATAAAATTAATTCAAAATGGAAATTTTAATTTTCCTGAATACGGTACCTTCAACCTTCTTGTTTGATGTTGACGGAGAAATATCAGGGAGTTCATCTTCAGCTAAAACAACAATTCATATATTTTAAAATAAATATCATTCTGAGATTGCAGAATTTATACTACGGAAGCTTAGCCGGGTAAGATCGATTTGCCTTGGAACTCTAATATCAATTCAAAAAAATGTCTGAAAGTACCAGTAAGATCAATTTGCCTTGGAACTCTAATATCAATTTAAAAAATGTCTGAAAGTACCAGTGAGATCAATTTGCCTTGGAACTCTAATATCAATTCAAAAAAATGTCTGAAAGTATCAGTAAGATCAATTTGCCTTGGAACTCTAATATCAATTAAAAAAATGTCTGAAAGTACCAGTGAGGTCAATGATGTCAAAATCCCTTGCACTACCAGAAACTGTCTTGATCTTATGGTCTGCTGCTGGAACAACTGGGAGTGGTTCTTGTACTTCTGTTTCTGGCTGTGTTTCTGAAAAGAAAATTAAGATTTCCACAAAAGGGCCCTATAATTATACTCTACAGATATTTCATATAAAAATAACTAGGGTTCATTAACACTCCGTTGAAATGTTAGATACACAAACATAAGCCTGACAATTGAGCTGAGGCATAGTTGACAGCTGTTGTTCACATAGATAAATCTAGGGCAATAATTCATGCAATTTTTGGCATAATGTGTATTTCAAAATGCATTCAAATTATATTTATTGTCATAGCTTGATTGTATTTTATTAAAAATTGTGTCAAAAGAATAAAATATCTTTAAATTAAAATCAATACATAATTTAAAATAGGTCAAAGATACAATTTATTATTAATGGTTCATTTTTAACAACCAGATCTGGAACATTGTGGAAAAAATGCATAGTCTTCTTACTTTTCATGTAATCATCCACTTCAGTTCCAGCAGATTTAACCCTTAATAAGTTAATTTTTTTTCCTCTTGATTTTTTCCTCTTGATTTTTTCCCTAGAGAATGTGAGATGTTTAAAAGTAAAATTAATTATTTGACATTTTATTTGGCTTCACACAATTAAAATTGTACCATTATTGATTGTTATTTCCATGACATTTAACAATGAAAGATCCCATTTAACAATGAAAGATCCCATTTAACAATGAAAGATCCCATTTAACAACAAAAAAATCACATTTAACAATAAAAGATTCCATTTAACAATGAAAGATCCCATTTAACAATGAAAGATCCCATTTAACAACAAAAAAATCACATTTAACAATAAAAGATCCCATTTAACAACAAACAAAAATCACATTTAACAATGAAAGATCCCATTTAACAATAAAAGATCCCATCTAACAACAAAAAAATCACATTTAACAATAAAAGATTCCATTTAACAATAAAAGATCCCATTTAACAATGAAAGATCCCATTTAACAACAAAAAAATAACATTTAACAATAAAAGATTCCATTTAACAATGAAAGATCCCATTTAACAATGAAAGATCCCATTTAACAACAAAAAAATCACATTTAACAATGAAAGATCCCATTTAACAATAAAAGATCCCATTTAACAACAAAAAAATCACATTTAACAATGAAAGATCCCATTTAACAATAAAAAAATCACATTTAACAATAAAAGATTCCATTTAACAATAAAAGATCCCATTTAACAATGAAAGATCCCATTTAACAACAAAAAAATAACATTTAACAATAAAAGATTCCATTTAACAATGAAAGATCCCATTTAACAATGAAAGATCCCATTTAACAACAAAAAAATCACATTTAACAATGAAAGATCCCATTTAACAATAAAAGATCCCATTTAACAACAAAAAAATCACATTTAACAATGAAAGATCCCATTTAACAATGAAAGATCCCATTTAACAATGTATTTTTAAAAATTACTTACCTTTTTTTTCTGGGTAGCTTTTCTGTATCATCAAGATCAACGATGTCATCATCAAGATCAATGATGTCATCATCAAGATCAACGATGTCATCATCAAGATCAATGATGTCATCATCATATACACACTGAGCTGGTCTCTTCACTGTCCTAAAGAAAAGAAAGACGTTAATAGATCTCCAGCATTAGTAGTCCTTTATGTAAACAAGGTGCAGTGAATGTACATCATTAGTCAAGTCCTATATGTGCACAAGGAGAAGTGAATGAACATCATAAGTAAAGCCCTATAAGTACACAAGGAGCAGTGAGTGTAGAGCATTAGTGAATTCCTATATGTACACAAAGAGCAGCGAATGTACATAATTAGTCAAGTCTTATATGTACACAAGGAACAGTGAATGTACATAATTAGTTAGGTCCTACATGTGCCAAAGCAGCAGTGAATGTACATAATTATTCAAGTCCTATATGTACACAAGGAGTAGTGCATAATTAGTTAAGTCTTATATGTATAGAGCAGTGGATTTATAACCTTAGTAAAGTCATTTATGTACACAAAAAGTAGTGAGTGTACAACATCAGTAAAGTACTAAATGCACACAAGGACTAATGAGTGTACAACATCAGTAAAGTACTATATGTGTACAAGGAGCATTGAATGTACATAAGTTTCTTAAAAATTATTTTTTAACTTTTCTATCTGAGCCTATGTGAATTAGCACTGGAAACAAGAATTTATTAAAATTTTATTTAATAGGAAATTTTTTAATGATGCTTTTAATTCAAGAAATTCTTAAATGCATGGACAATCTAAAAAAAATTGCTTCAGAAAGACGAAACTTGGGACTTCTACAATTGCTCTTTTATTTGACTGCTTTTACTAAAAATTTAAGACAATTGGCCTTTGAATTAACAATGTAAGGAAGAATAAAAAGGGGAAACATAAGCAGTTTCTCATCAGGTATCTGTATCAAGAGGTAGAGAGAGCTTGTAAGAAAAAAAATAGAAGAGTTCATTAAATAAACGCCCTTTTCCTGATGAAATGACCAAATTCTTTAACATAGCTCTAGAAGAGGCTACTCTCCCTTGATCCCCACTGGAGGTGTAATTGAATTTGACTACTGAGTCATGTCACACATTATTTTTCTTTTAAAATTTGTTTTTCAGTTTATATTGGCCACATAATTAATTTATACAATACTCTTTTTTTTTAATCATCATTGCTCACGCATGGCCGGGGGAAGGGGGGGGGGGGGGTTACATCCTTTTGTTACATATTTTGATTGATGCTTCTCTTCATTTAGGAATAGTGCAATAATAAAGCCACCCTTTTACAACACCTCCTTAGTAATAATTCCAAGAGAAATAATGAGTTTATTGCTTTTTCAAGATAGGTTTCAACATGTTAACATTTCACCTTTTTGGCCTAAGCCTTGGAGCAGCTGTGATGGTATCTACGTCAACATCATGAGGGGTGGTGTCAGGATACTGACTCCCAGAAAATGATGCCTTAGCTGTAAGATTTTAAAAAATTGTAATGACCTCTTGATGTGTCTGTGTTTCACAGTAGAAGTAATTGTAGAAAATATGTCGCTAATGTCAGAATTTTCAAAGAGTATTTTAGCTACATAGAAGAAAAGATATAAAAAAAAAAAAGGTGACTGATTAAAATTAGTCATTGGAAAAAAAAAACCATTTCCTTTTGCGTGAAGATATCTGGTTTTAGTAAAGATACATGTTTTTATTGCTAAAATTCTTACTTGAAATTATTAGCCTAGGAGCTAAACTTTTTCCTGTTTCAGATTTTAGTTCAGGGGACAATTTGAGAAGTGAATTGTAATCAGCCTGTGAGCTGGTCTGTGGTAGTTCTGACCTTGAAATAGTTGTTTTCTTTGTACACATCTGTTGAGTAAAGCTTATTCTTAAAACTCCTCTGGGCATGGAGATGAAGTAATCAAAGTGGCTTTATTTTTATTTTTTTTAATATAAAAAAAAATATTGAAATTAAGGTTACAAATAATTATGTACCATGTTCTCAGATCCAAAGGGCAACCTGCATGTTCCTGGCAAGGGATAAGCAAGGGGTTTACCATCCACAAAGTTTGACAAAATCAATGAAATCATTTCCAAAGTCTTGCCAAGACCCATGTCATCTGCTAAAATCCCTAAAAAAATAATTCGAAAATGTATCAATTTTTTTAGAAAAACAAAAAGCATTTTTAAAAAACTATCTGTACTTTTTTTTCTCTCCGAAATTGTAAAAATATTCCCTCCTGTTATTAGAGATACAAACAGAGAGTGAGGGATAGTGAGGGATTACTTCCAAGCTTTAATATTAAAAAATTAGAGATTTATAAAAAAAAATGTAATTATTGTACAAAGCTTATTGTAATGGCAATTAATCAGGAACTCCTTCATAATTTAGCCAAAGATAAAATATCAATGTTCTATGTATTTAAATGTAGTAAATTATTATATTATATTAATAATCTTTAAGCTTTTTTGCATTGTTCTTTTCCTTATTTGCTGAGTTTTACAAGTTTTACCTCCATGCACACTGCTTGGTTTCACATTAGATGTAAACATGGTCAGAGTGTTCCAATAGCGACCATTGCGATCTTCCCAGAATGGTGGCAGAGTGTCCGTGTTCTCTTTACTAATCATCCAGTTGAGAGCTTGCTTCTGGTGGGGATAGAGCACTGTGCCCACAGCCTTGTAACAGGAAATGAAGCATTGGTGTTCTTTTTAATTTCCATTACAGCATTTATGTAAAATTTAACCAATCTTATTACTAGCAGTTAGTGAATTTAACTAATAATCTAAATGTTAAAAAGATCTGGCTTAAACATTTTTTTTTATTAATTAATCAGAATGTGTATCCATATGCTGAAAATGCATAGGCACAATGTATTCAAAACACATTTCCATTTATTTGGATCAGTAAAAGAATCTTAACTTTACTCGTCTTATCTAAAAGCCTATTATTGATCAATGAAATCTCCACAATAAGACAGCAATGAGAAAAAGCTTGTGTGACTTTACATTGTTTTCTAAAAGCCTATTATTGATCAATTAAGTCTCCCACAATAAGAGAACGTTTTTTATCTTTAAATTGTTTTCTAAAAGAATAAATATGAGAAAAATCTTACATCAGCTGGCTCAGTTTCTGTTCTCTTGTCACCTTCATCCAGTGTTTCAAATATTTTGTCCAGTTCATTTTGCATCTTTCAGAGAAAAGATGAACATTAAATATAGATTTCAATTTCATTACATTATCTAAAAGCAATGAAATAAATTAAACAATGAAGATAATGCTAATCAAACAACACAAAAACATAACAATCATGGACCATTTAAAACACTTAATAAATACTATAAGAAGATATTAATTATTTTTAACATCATCAGCAAAGTTTTCAATTTATATCACAAAAACTATAAATAAAAGGCTTATTAACACTGGATTGGCTTAGAAGCAGCACAAAGATTTGGTATTTTTTTAAAAAAAGCTTTTCCAAAAAAAAAAAAAAATCATTCATCTTATTCTATGCACATGACCCAAACTAAAGTCATTAAGTGCTTGCTGAGATTTGAATAACTTCAAAACTTTCATACATTTATTTTTTGCCAGGCATGCATTTTTAGGCATATTCTGTCAGACTCAGCACTTGCAGTAATCCCAACTTAACCGGTGCATAAAATTTTCTATATGTATATACCAGTACCTCTTGTGGAGTTACAAGACTCCTAGATGACAAAACGTGACGTGCATTACTTTTTCCTTGATTTTTTATAGCAAGATCCTGCCTTGGTCCTGATGGCACATTATGGGATTTTATTACTTTAAGCACTTCTTCTTTATTTTCAGGAGAACCCCATAAGTGTATGTCTACAGGAATTTGAAAATTACCTGTTGCTCCGTAGGGAATAGTACTGAAAAAAATAATTTAAACCAAGGAATTAAGGACTTCATATTTTAACAGTCATTGAACAATTACTTTGTTCTAATTTTTAAAAAAAAATCTGAGTTGTTTTTATGCAGTAGGAGGAAACTAAAGAGAGTTGAAAAAGGCAAAAAAGAAGAATTAAGAGTTAAATGTATAAATGAACCCTAGAAAAATAAATAAGGGTATTGAAATTTACATTCAAGAAAGCCATAAAATATACATGTCATCCTATACCACTACCAGAACTATGTATGTTTTTTTTTCTTTAATATGTTTTGATTTGTGTCATTGTATGTATTTTGATGGGTTTTCACTTAATTTTCACTGACCCCCAAAAACTTTGCATTATATCACTGACAATAACTTTCTTTTGTCATTATGCCTATTTATTAATTTGGCATGATTTAATTTAATTTGCAGATGCTTTCTTTAATCAAATAGGGTGCAATTAATTTTCTTCATCGTTTATTTAGAGTTTACGTCAGTGAGAATCATATACATTTGTAACTTATTATTTTATTTTACATTAGAGTGAGTGAAACTAATGTTTAGAAATAAAGTTGGAATCAGACATGCATCTGAGAAGTTTCTAAGTGAGTGACAGACCTAATAACCTTGAATTATCAAAACTTCATCAATTGGATCGTATGCATTTTGTAAGATGTTTTTTTTAAAAATACAGTTAAGTCCTTGCTTCAAGCTCTTATGACCTCACATTTTAAAACAAAGTTGCATGAATGAAACTTTGAGGCAGCAAGGGAAATTATATTTCTAGTAAAAGACCTTTTTAGATAATCTATTAAATAAAGTTACAAGGGCGGAGATCTTATTTGCCAATTTCATTGCAATCACAGCTATTTTTACAGCTCAAAATTAAACAAGAAACCCCTTTGGGTTGTCAAACTAATCCAGAAATAATGAAGAAGGCAAAGTTTACATGCATTAAATACACTGATCATTAAATGAAAAAGTTATAATTATACTTTTTTTTAGACTTTTCATTTTTTTCTGTACAATTTTCATTTGGTTTGAACAGTATTGTTAGTGTGACTTATTGTAAAGTTTTATATGCGACATGATGGCATGCATGCAGTAAGAGAATTAAAAACTATTGCAACACAAAGAAGGTAATTAAGGTAGCAAAACCCATGAAAGCTTTCAACTTGAAACTGTTTGATTATCACTGGTTCAATAAAGTAAAAGAAAAAAATACCTGAATACTTCAAGAAGAAAAGAAACAAATTTCTATAATTCTATAACCGTTGCTGAGTGTAAAAAAAATAAGTTATACACAAACAAAACAAAATAGGAATGAAATGAGTGAAAAAAAGTATGGGGGAAAACCCAAAAAAGGATGCAACAAAACAATGAAAGTATTGACAAGAAGCCTTCATCAGCAAACAATGAACAGTAAAAACAATTTTAAAGAAATAAACACCAGCTATGTAGCCCCCAGTCTTCTACCACAAAAAATATATTGCTTTTACTATTGTTGGTTTGCTGAAGAAGGCTTCTTACTGATACATTCGTTGTTTCGTTTTCCCATACTCTGATTCGCTCATTTGCTTTTACCTAGCCTGATTCTCTCCCCCTTATTATCATAAAAAAAAAAGAAGCAGTTAAATAAATGGAATTCATTGAATTTGCAATCTTACACTTACCTTTCAACTCTGGCTAATGATTTATCCATGATAATGGCTAATGCAGCAGCGTGTCGTCTTGCAATATGTCCAACTTGTTGTGAGGCCATATTTAAAACCTTCACAGCATTAGGATCAAATTTATTGTGTGGTTCTCTAACAAGAGTTACCATTTCCTTATTTGACACCTGATTTTTAAAGTATAAAAGTTCATTTGTTGGTACATTGTAATTTATTAATAGAAAATTTCCTAGACTTAATCATTTAAATGAATTTGTTTGTTCATCAAATATTATATAGACATGTTAAATTCTATGAATAAATATTGCTCTATGTCATGTAATCTAACCTAAATATTAATTATTATAATCACTATGGAATCAGTTTATTTCAGAGATTACACATAGAAAATAAAAATCAGAGATTTGGATCAGAGCTAGAGTTAATTTTTTATTAGCACTATCTATCAATTAAGTTAAAGGTAGATAAAAGTGTCTCAGGTCAAAAAGTGGTACTTAAACTCAAACTTCTCAACAGGGTTTATGGTTTCATAGTACCATCTAATCTGACATGCACGAAGAAAATCTGAATAGCAGAGAAAAAAATAAATTATGTTCCCTAAAAAAATGGCCAGTTTGAAACAAAATTTGGTCAAATTCATTTCTTTTTAATCAAAATAATGGCAATGTTCCCTTTAAACTATTGAAACAAATTTTGATTATGACATATGGAATGATCATCCCCTAAATATTTACATTAACATTTTAAGTCTCTTATCATAAAATTACCACATTAAATGACAAGGGTTGAGTGCATCTGCATTACAGTGAAATTTTGTGTGTGCATAAAAAATTATCTATTGTGCTGGTGTGGAACAAGCTGTGTGCAAGGGCAGTGCCATAGGAAAGGGGTTATGGAGGGGGTGGTCCAACTTGGCGGCACTACTTTTCATTATTTTGAGGGACATCATTTTTATCAAAGTGAAGAGCTTTTTTCATGGAAGAGTGGTGCAAAAAGCTTTGACCGCACCCGGTCGGCACTAACCCTAGCTATGCCACTGTGCAAGTGCACAGTTTGGTGGGAGCACTTCTTGGAACCAATGGTAAAATGTTTTTTTATATTTAAAGATTTTAAAGTATTTAAGTTATACGAACCATTCCCTTGTAGTAACGAATTCCAACAATATCTGATTGGATTTGTCCAAAATAATCTTCTTCTTCCTCGAGTGCTAAATAATTGACAATATTATTTGTTGAATATTCAAGTAACAATAGATCATCTGCTCCATCATCTTCTGCAAATGACTGCACAAGTTTTTTTCTTCTTTTCCCTTTAAGAGATTGAATCTGTTCATTGTCTAATTGGGGTGGTATAGGGATGGCTGCTTGCAAAGTTTTATCTTTTCCTCTTTTCTTCTTTCTCTTTTTTAGAGGTTTAACTTTCAGCCCATCATCATCTTCATCCAAAAGGACATCAACAGACTGGCTGCGATGATTTTGGGCAGATTTTCTTAGCTTTTTTTTCCTCTTGAGGCTCTTGAATAGATTCTTATCAGTAGAAGAGGAACACTCATCTTTCATTGAATCAGCCATCCTAGATTGAACATTAAATGCCTTGATTGGTCAATTATGTTTATTTCACAAGTTTAAATAAATATCTAGAGAGCAATGTAAAATACAAAGAAAGTAAGTAAACACTGAATTGTATTATGAGAAGATTTTTTTTTTTTGCACAGTGAGTTTAAGTAAGCAGACTGTACAAATTTACTAGTAAAGTTCATTTTTCTAAGGATGGGTTTAATACACATCTGAATCTGCAAGCCCTTTTGTCCACTGAGACCAGTGTCATTTGAATATAATATCTACATCTACATCTTTTAGAACTAAATAAAACACATACAGTGTATAGTTTTTACAAGCCTAATTACTAATATAGACAGTGGCATACTTAATGCATTAATGCCAACTGGGGCAAAATTCCAAAAGTTTGCACCCATCACTTTACAAAAAAAAACAACACAACATTATTTATATAATGCCAAAGTTGTAGATATAACTTTAAAAATGCTGAAAAGCTACAGGCCACAGGAATAGTGGTCCCCTGCGCTGGTCCCCAAATAATTATATATTTTTGCCATTAATTTTAATGGGGCATAATTATCACAATAATCATTAGGCCTAATTATTTCTTCAAGATATTAATAAATAATATAATAGGACTGATCCAGTCATGACAGTAATTTAACTATTAGAAAACAGAACAAAGAGTGAACTATTACTATGACTATACTATAATATATATACTATTATAATTTATTATGTTAAATTTAAATAAGTAGTACAGTAATACTAGTAATAGTAACTATCTATTTAAGTCTACTATCTCTGAAACTAAGACTACAAACATTAATGATTATTAAGGAAGGCCTTAACTTAAATTTAAACTTAATGAATGTATATAGTATATAGTTAAAATATAGTATTATATAGTATAGAGTATAGTCTATTAAGTATATTAATATGACCTATTAACTAAATGCTATGCATATATGATATTAATATTGGGTAAATGTACTACTACACATCAGCCAAATATATTAATTAATATATAAAATATTTATAATTTATATTTTTTAAAGTAAATTAGTATAAAGTACATTTACATTTTATTAATTAATAAATCATAAGTCTACTAAACTACTAATTATAATAATAAGTCAACGTCGCAACGTCTTTTACTTTTATTTTACCTCTCAAGTTTATTTACCTTTATAATTCTGAGAAATCTTAGAATTAGAAGAAAACATATGTCACAAATGTCCAAGTCCAATATTCTAATTCTAATGAAATGAATCGAATGTCTAAGTCTAATCAATCTAAACTATTTTAAACTCAGACTAAACTGTACTGTAACTGTAATTAATTAATTAATAATAAAATAACAAAGTCCGACTAAGTAAAGAGACTGTAAGTGTAAGGACTAAACTTAGCTAATGTGCTTCTGTGGTCCCCTTATTGGGAGTCACTTCCCTTTGTGATAGATTTAGGGTTCGGGTTAGGGTGAGTGACAGAGGGACCAGTAGCGTGCAATTACCCTAAACTTAAATTAATAATAATCATGAATCAACTATAAATAATATTTTTAAAAAAAACTTGTTAAATTTAAGAGGGCAAATCTTAGTTTATTAGTACTACTACTACTAATAAATTTATTATTCCTTACTTACTTAGTAGGCCAGTTTTTGAATTTAAAATGTAGATATTTGTTTTGTAATGGAACTTTTAGGATCGAAGTTTTTAATTCAGCTGTCACGTGACTTTGGAGCAGGGCTGCATGTCTATGTGTCCAACCCACGGCCCGCGAGCTGATTTGCAATAAGAAGCGTTTATTTTACTATGTTATGTAAACATTTAGTCTATCCAGGTATAGGAGAATGTGGTATCCATTGTTAAGGGTATGACTTGTATGAGAATCAATGTTATTTGCGTGAACGCTTTTTGGTCAGTGAGTGATGTCATGAGTTTAATTATTGTGGCTAAATTGGTCATTGGATGAAACACTATTGTTAGTCTTAGTATCATAAGATTTGGCATACTTTTCTTTGCAATTGCAAACTGTTTTCCACAAATTTTATTTATAAACAAGTGTGTGAATATAAGGCGTGAGATCGATAGAGTTCAGGGCAGTGACGTAGTTAGGATGGTGCCGGGGGAGGGCGACCGCACCGGGTGACACCATCCCAGGAGATGCCACCAAATTTTAAAAAAATGCATATTCACAGAGCACACGCTGCTCGGTCTAACCGAAATGCATAATAAAAAAAGGATAACAGATAACACATAAATTTTCCACACGTGTAACCAATCCAAATGTGTGCTCTACTTAAGGTTCAAGATTGATGCGCCAGAAACACATTTTTGAACATTATTCAACACAGATTGAAGTGTTCGGTAACTTTCATAAATGACAGGAAGATATTTTTATCTAAATTCAGAGAACAAAATTTTCCATGTTATGGTTGGGCGATTCCAAGTAAATGAAATCGAATAAATAAAAATTAAAAACATAAAAAAAAAAAAAAAAGGAATTGTTACCAATTTGTAGGGTTTAAAAAATAATATTTTACAATATATTGTATCTTTTAATTATTAATTTAAATTAATTTATATATATATTTTATTAAAATGGCACTTTAATAATCAGACCAATATTGTATTTCAGTAGAGAGAAGATTAAGGTTTAAGAAGAGAGAGATAGAACAATTAATTGATAGATGTGGACTCTCTCTGTGATAAGAAAACGGTAGGGAGATGATGGAGTGCTTTGTTCGCTTTTATTCTGAACTCCAGATCAGATCATAAGCGATCAAGGAAGTGGCAGACATGTTCGGGGCTGTTCAACCCTAGAGTCTACTATCAGCAAGCGAAGAAGAGTTAATGGTGTCCGTTCCATAATTAACCTCTTTCGGATATGAGTCATCAGAAGATGGACTTCTTAAAGAAATGCCAAGACGCTAAAGGCAGATGATATCGAATTTCACAAAGTCACGGACTGGTCAGTATTTGATGTTTAGAAATTTATAGCTGAATGGGACTTCCTTGAATCTCTTCTAATACACCTGCTAAGTCTTCAATTTTTTTGTAAGACGACATGTGTGTCTGTGGCTTCATGTGAATGGAGCTTTTCAAAACGAAGGCGTATCAAGAACTATTTACTATCCACAATTGGACAGTCATGTAATCAGTGTTTCTTTCAGAAATTTTCCCCCGAGGGGGCACTTTTGACGTACGGGGGGGCAGTGCCAGTTTTTCAGTGGCCAGAGGCGTAGCTAAGGGGTGGCAGGTGGGACATATGTCCCCGGGCGCCAGACTAGCGGGGGCATCTAATGGGCTAAATGGTTAATGGACGAAAATAATAGGTTTCAGAGTTTAGCGGGGGGGGGGGGGGTGTAAAAATGAATCTTGTCCCCTGTCATCAAAGACTCATGTCAGTGACGTAGAAGTGGGGGGAGGGGGGCGAACATTTGGTCTTCCCAGGTGTCATTTTTTCTTTAGATAGAGCGGCGGGATTTTCGGACATCTGCAGAGTTTCTATCGAGAAAGGTAGCGTGGCAAAAAAGTTAACCCA
The DNA here is from genome assembly GCA_964017045.1 of Omphiscola glabra. Lineage (NCBI taxonomy): Eukaryota > Metazoa > Mollusca > Gastropoda > Lymnaeidae > Omphiscola > Omphiscola glabra. The sequence continues at coordinate 39,546,005 of OZ024796.1, forward strand.
CCTAGGGTGGTGCTAACACTAGGCACGCCGCTGGGCAGTGTATATATCAGCACCAAATTCGGATGTCATGGCAAGTAATTTTTATCGGGAAGTAGGGCAGCAGAAAATGTGTGATTGTTTAACAATCAAGAGGTGCATTTTGGAGTATACATGATTCAAATGTTTTGATAAGACTTTCATTTGATCGGGGCAAATAATTTTTCAAGCATCGTGGGAGGCATTATGGCGACCAGTGCCAGACACAAACTAAATTCATTCTGGTTGTGGTGTGCCGAAGAAAATCATTTGACACAAGATTAGATTCAACCCGGTAGTCACATTGATCGATGTCAAGGAAAAAAAAGGGGGAGGGGGTAGGAGAAACTGAGGAATCCGAAGAATTTGAGCAAAGGTGAGGGCAGGGGTCACCTTAATTTAAAAATAATAAATTCAAAATGCAGTGATGCATTGTGGTGCAAATTTTTCTTCTTCTTTTTCTGTATATTAAGGGCCCACGATCAATTTATTGATCATTACGGCTCCTATGAATGAAGATGGGATTTGCAATGTTTCTGTGCCTGGTGTTGATGCGGATATTTCACTGGTAACAAGAGTTACCTAGTGAGGGTATCATGCAGTGGTTTCAATGTATCTTTAAGACAATGTGTGAAGGGGCATTTCAAACGTTCATATATTTACTGTTAGATGTCTCGTAAAAAAAAATGCTAAGAATATATACCAACTATATGTGGACTACAAATCAGGTTATGATAGCTTAGACAGAAAATACATGAACGATGCTGTGCTGGAACTTGGAGTCCTTAACAAACTTACCCGACTCATACATATGACGATGGATAACTACAAAAGTAGAATCAAAGTACAGAGGGAGTACTTGAGGGAGTTTCCAATCAATCTGGGCCTCAGACGAGGAAATCCGTGTATCATTTTCAACATCACTTTAGAAAAAAGCATTAGAAACATACGTGTGAGCACCTGAGAGGTGGTACAGAACAACCATAAGGAACTTTATAAAGCCAGCCACTGCAATACCTGGCCTACACAGACGATATAGTGCTACTTGGTAGAAACAGCATTGATGATATAATTAAAACTTTCAGGGAACTTGAAGATGTGACGGTCAAAGCTGGTCTTGATGTAAATAAAGCGATGGCAATATTTATGATAATGTCAGGAAATACGCACTTTTGACTTCATCAATATGAACATCTACGCCTTTGAGAGGGTAGAAACTTTCAAATATCTAGGGGTGACTATAAATAAGCAAGAGGAAATACAATCGGAGGTGCAAGAAAGAATAACAGCATGCAGCCGTTCTTATTTCAATTTACAAAAGCTACTTCAAAGCAAAAATCTCGCTAAGGGAACAAAGAAGGCAGTATACACCACTATCACAAGACCAGTAGTGAGACTTGGTTCCTACCAGAAAAGTAGAGAACCTGCTAAATATATGACCCGATGATAGACAATTTTGTTTTGGGAATCCGTACAAACCAAGAGCTTTATCAATTGTACAAATACCCATCCATAGTCACAACAATATAAAAAAGGCAGACTGCCCTAGGCAGGACACATTGAAAGGATGCCGGATTCTGGAGCAACAAAAACGATCTACAGGCAGAAAACTAGGGGCAGACGGCTCACCGGTCGACCAAGACTGAGATGGATTGACGATGTAGAGAAGGGCTTACAAAGGTTGGGGTTCGCACATGGAGGTGTAAAGCGATGGATCTATCCCAATGGAAGAATGTGGTGGAGCAGGCCAGGGCCCTAAATGGGATGAAGCGCCACTGATGTAAACATTTTTGACATTTGGGTGGGAAGCGCTAGAAATAACGATAATAACAAGACATCACTAACTCTTCCACCAGCACAATATTAAATAAATTCAGTCCAGTTGGGAGCCCTTAGGGTATGTTTTTTATCTAGAGATACTCCTTAGCTTAGACTCGCCCCTTAAAACTTTATAGACCCCGGAAATTTTTTGATAAATTCAAAATGCAAGAATGCATTTTTTTATTACATACCGTAGTTAAATTTAGTTTCGCATCATTATAATCTTAACTGTAGAGCAACGGGAGAGATGCTAGTTAAGATTTTATGTGTCATTTGACCTAAGAGCCATCGTGTGAGGTCTGCAACCCACATAACTGCATGGGGCCTCGTATGTTTTAGGGGCTTAAAGTTGGGCTGTAATTACATTAAATTATCAACTTTTACTGCTAGGTAGGGAAGGAAAAAACCGAAAAGTAGCACGGGTGCCATAAAAAGTCAAGCGACGTCTCTGCTTGACTAAGTGTGTTATGCAAACATTTTTTTTAAATTGAAAAGTAATGTATTTTTAAAGTTATTATTTTAAAATATTTTGGGGATCAACGACATAAAAATAATGAATTTACTACAAAATATTTTTAAAATTAAGAAAAAAGAATTCCTTCCAAAAAAGAAATGCTAAAATAGTTTTAGATTTTGAATGAAAAAGAAAAACCAAAAACATACGTTTATTTCAAAATATTTCCAAGTTTCACCAAAGTCAAAAAGAAAAAAAGCTTTTCTGTACAAAATGCTAAAGACTATATCTTTATGGGTTTTCAAAATTGGTATTTATTTATAAATCATATGTAACCGACATAATTGTTCAGAAGTCAAGAACTGTTTACAAAAGACTCATATATTTATTAATGTGTGATTTTTTTTCGTATAAATTATTAAAGTTTCAATTCTCAATATTCAGTTGATTGAAATGTTCATTAAGAAATTTAGACTACTATAATTTGCTTCAGATCATTACAACTTGCCTCTTCGATATTATACTTGAAAACAATTTTTTTACCAATTCCATATAATTTTTTTTAACTACTACCAAAAATGGCATTTACAAGATAATCGAAATACTCGATATTTTTATTCGTTGTTTAAATATATATTATATTCTTTCTACTGGATTATCATCTTAAAATATTTTTTTTAATAGTTCAAACAGCTGGGGAAGAGTGTTTATTATTATTATATTAACAGAGAAAAGTCATTGGGGATTTAATAAATAAAGACTATTTTTTTAAAATAATCATTTTACTCTGTTCCCGAAACTGTGTTAAAAAATTAGAAACACTCGATTTAATAATTATGATGAAATGTCCACTATTTGTATGTAACGGGTAAATTCCTAATTTTTTGTTTTAAAATTATTAATTTTTTTTAAAAATTTTCATTGTATCTATGTCAGCATACATCTATGGAATCTACTACATTAAAATGTTTGCTAAAAATGATTTTTTAAAGCATGATGCTATTATACAATATAATTTGAAAACAGATTGCACATGTTTATTTCTTAGCAAGAACTATATTTAATTTACAGACATTTATATCGATGAAAAGGTAGTTTAATACAGGGTTATTAAAAAGTCTTTCAACTTTTGCAGCTGCAAAATGTAATTAAATAAAAGATACAGATATCTGCGAATCAGAAAAAGTAAGACTTTAGCTTATGATCAGGAGCGGCCAATTTTCAAAACAATACGATATTTATAATCAATTTCTGCGAGCCTGTAACAAGATTAACCTGAACGCTATGGATCATCAATATATATCGAACAAAGCGATATTTTATTTGCGCAAATAGTTGTAATCGATTAAAGGCACACATTTCAATAACTTTTAAAAATTGTATAAAAATTAAATTTAGAGTAGTTTTTTTTTTAATTATTATTTTTTCTTACACATTTTCCCCCGGGGGGGGGGCACTTGACTTGCTCCGGGGGGGGCAGTGCCCCCCGGAGGTATGCCTGAAAGAAACACTGCATGTAATACGGTGAAGTATATTGATTTTGGTCAAGTGGTGACATGTTTGCAGCCTTAAAGACCAGGAAAGGAACATTTTAAATTTTATGTAAAAATAACTAATACGTAACGTTGCTACAGTTCTTAAACACAGTTACCTCCTGCCTTCAATTAATTAGTTGTTTTTTTTCTTGTAATTGTTATACGGTGGACTTATTTTAGCAAGAAGAAATCCATCGTGGAAGTCGGGGGAGGGGGTGACACCATGAGTTTACGGTAGTTTACCGCACCGGGTGACACCGAGATTAGATTACGAAGAGTGTCATGAGACGTTAGTGAGTGATAGCTCATGTGTTTCAAATAGGACGTGTTAGTTAGGAGGAGATATTGCAACGAGGCGGAACTGTGTAACGATACGCTAAATAATGATGAACCATCTTATTTCATGAAATGTTGGTGTTCTAACATTCAGTGTGCCTAGTTATTGGTGCATAGATTGACAGTGTTACAGTGTACCCTGGACAACGTTGTCAGAAATACTCGAAGAGTCTCGACTAGAGAGAAACAATATTATTTTGACATCCATCCTAGTTCGAGAGTATGAGACGTACAATGAAAAGAAAGCAGAATATAAGCTGTGATCGTTTGTAGTTTTTGCAATTCAGCCAGGGAGGAATTGTGAGAAACAGTAGGAACGATTCTTGTAAGTATATATATATTTTTTTTAAACAAACGCAAATAAAAATGTGTGGGGGGGGGTGTGAATAAATGGTTGGGGTGAATAGGGAGACGACTGAGAGCAGAGGGGTGGATTTTGTGCTGAGATGTGGTTCAAGGGAGACGCAGCTCCGTAGTTTATAGAGAGTGAATTTCGAGTTCACATTACTGATGGATAGAAATAGCGAGTTGGTGTATTTAGTATATCTGATGTAATTAGCATAGCAGTCAGTATGTTGAGGATGGACAAGATCCATAAGTGTATAGAGTGGTGGTACGGCTACGTGATTATCTTGATTAAAGAAAACCCGGATTTTTATACAACGGTGTAGTGTATTTTTTTCGTTATTGAGAATAGATTGTGGACGTTACTATTTGTGAGAAGAGAGTTGTGACTGTTAGATTGGATCCTACATCGCACTTTTCGCCATTATCAATAATAGGATACTACAATAGAGACTTTCTGCTTGTTTCGTTCATGTGACGTCGCCAACGTTGACCCAATGACAATGCGGACACCAAGCCAGATATCAGTATTTTTGACCGTGCTTTGATTGCCAGTTGCTTGTACTTACTGGCCAAGTGTAGGAGACTATCTGCCCCGTTACTGTATCAGTATACATCAATTTTTAAATTACAATAATTAGTCACAAAATTAGTAAACCTATTTAGTTCTTAATTCATGGGTCAATTTTTATTGTCATCGAAGTAACACATGTTTGCAAAGTTTGAAGGAAAAAAAATCGTTCAGTGGAAGTGGAAGTGATAAATTGATTGCAAGACAATCAGGACGACAGAGAAGTCAAGTTATAAAAGAATTTAGTTTAATAAAAATTAACAAAGAATGCGTTATTCTTGTATATTGTATTATCATAAAAACCATAAAACAATGTAAAATAAATATATTACTAATTAAAAGCAATAAAACGAAATCATTTAAAAGTCGTATATTTATGGTCGCATGTTATATTTAAGAAAAATTAACATATCTAATTTTTCAATGTTTAATCTATCCCTGCACTCGTCAAGCGATTCAAATGTCGCGTGAGTTGGAAATCGAATGTCATTAACCTTTGCGCATTTCATTGTATAGACACCTCGTTCAAATACTTGTGCAAATGACATATTATTGTAAGATGGTTCAACAAGAGTTGAAAGCTGGTGGAGAGGATACAAAACGTTATATTTTTGCAAAATGGAAATTGGCGGCTAATTAGTATAAAGTAAACTAAATCAAAATTTCATAATGAAATTAAATAAATTCAGCTAAATTGAGCTTGGCCTAATCAGAACTGAGACACACAATTTAAATCTCTGTCTCCAATTTAAAGTTTTAAGGAAGATACGCTTTTTTTTAAAAACTCCAGAACAGCTCCAAATTTTCAAGGACTCAAAAGTGCAGTTTTCACTCCTTTTATATTTTAAAGTAACTAAGTTGGAACTTTCAAATCTCTTACACTTACCGCCAGCTATACATATAAAAAAACAACTATTTTTTCAGGGTTGTCACAAAGATGTAAATTAAAAAATATATTCATATGTAAATGAGGCTAAACACAATAATTTGACAAAATATTAAAAGGGGGCCAATAACTGTATTTCATAAAAGACAATCTGAAATCAGTATAGCCTATTTAAACAAACGTAATGGCCTATAGAAAATTCTATGACCAGTGGGAGGGAAAAGGTGTGTGTGGGGGGGGGGGATGAAAGGACCAGTCCGCCCCAAGTGGCACCTTTTTTTATATTTGGGGCGGCATTTTCGGCATTTTGTTGAGTTTTTTCCATGGATAAAGGTTGGAAAAAAACCCGTTCTGCACTTACCACAACCACAGCTACGCCAGTAACGATGACTACATATAAAATTACCAAATGTCATGGTCTCACCAGGATTTTCTTTTGGCCGATCAATTATTCCATGGTTTTAATTCGTAAATTTTAATGTCATGCCTGACAAAGTTATATTCTCTCATACCAATTGCATCGGCAATTCAGCCATTGGTATCAGAATTTGATTGCCACTATATAAAGAGATTCTAATGACTTCAGTTTTAGATATTTATTGAGGATGTGATAGCGCGGATATTTCAGAATGATACGGCTGTGCCGAGAGCAACGGATGTGCTAGAACTAGAGCAACGGCCGTGCCGAGAGCTACGGCTGTGCTGAGAGCAACGGCTGTGAGCGCATTACATAAAGGATTGAGGAAAATCAGCGAAAACTTTTACCTCCTTGCAAAGGAAAATGACTGAAAAAAAATCTTCGTGCTGAAGTCTATTAGAATTTATTGATGATTCCTTGTGACCCTGTTACTTCTGAATAAATTGAATGAGTGTTTTGTGTACCGGTAATAGTTAATGTGCACAGGGCGATTTATCTAATATAGTGAAATATGAGTAGATGCCTCCCACTAGATGGAATCTGGGCTTTTTTGTTCTCGAGTTCATTGACAAAGTACAATAGTATGTCTTTAGTCCGTTGGTTGTTATGATTCAGTTCATTTCAAATGGTGTATATCATAATTTGTTTTCAAAATGGTTTTCAAGAATGCTGTTTTTCTTTGTCCCAAAAACATAAGATAGTGGTACATATCACATTAAAATTAAACACATTCATCATTAAAAAGAGTAGAGCTGAGAATTTTTAAGTTATCACAAAAGCTATTTAATTTTTATTTTTTAAAAGTATAGATAAAATTGAGTTGCCTGCAGTTCAGCACCTGGGGAAAATAATCTTTAAGGGCAGTAGTCATTCAACAAAGCAACCATTATCCAGTTTCAGTCATTAAGTGACATTCTACTAACCACATTTTATTTTAACTTTACTTTTGTTATGTCCCTTTCTCTTTGCTGAATAAGCCTTCAGCGACACATTGGAGTTGGGTAAATTTTCAAGCTTTCATATATCACGTGCTTCATATTATCATATACATTACATTGGGAAATGGTGTCGGTGGGCCGTGGAGCTCGAGCTCTTAATGCTCCCCCTCCCGGGCACACATCCACAAGAGCCAGACGCCGGGTTTCCCCGCCGCCAGATCGTGCGGCGGCACTCCGGGAAAAAAATATTTTGAGATAAGATAAGTTTTAATTAAAATTGTACACATTTTTTTACAACTATAAAAAAAAATGGGGGGAAAAAATGGTTAACAACAGTATTCATGCTAACTTATTTAGTTTATGCTTAAACAATTAAAAATTAAATTTTATTGAACAAATATTGCACCATTTATAAAACCAAAACATGAAAATAATATGTAATTATACAGGGCAAATAAATCCTAAGAAAACTTAGACACGAATTTATGAATGATTACTTGCGTAAATTTTATTTATATATAAATTATTAATTTAATATTAGGCATACCTGTATCATGGGTAACAATTAATTGCAGGAAAAATGTTAAAAGTGATCCAATCCACCACGCTCTCCCCTTATAGATAGCATTAAAAAATCATTTTATAAATTATCGTAACAACAAAATAACATGCTATACGTTAGTATAAATATTTCTCACAAGCAGTTTTACATATGACTTTATATTGTGAAATAACTAGTTTGTAGTTTAAATTAGGAACTGAGTATAAATCATTATAAATTATAAAAGAAATGATGAAAGACTAACATTTTTAGGGTTTAAGATAAATTAGATTTAAACACCAATATCCAAGCAATTCATCTCATATTAACTCGAAGCATTAGATTTTTTAACATATATGTTGCAGTTGACAATGTTTTTAAAAAAATTCAATTTTACTTGGAAAAAATAACACAAAGAAGGAAAAGTCACAGACTAATCAAAGTGCAAAAGGAAAGTAAATCCTTTTTTGCAAACAATTTTTCTTTCAAGGATAATCATATTCATGCCTTAATTAAGGTTAAACAGAGTCTTGATCTCATTGATACGCATGGTTCTGTTCTGCTCTCCCAAACACCCTTTGTGAAATGCAATATGCATTAACTGTCTTTTCTTTTCTTGCAGCTCTATCATTCTTTCTTCAATAGAGTCTTCAACAATAAACTAAAAAAAACAAAAAAAAATTTTTAAAAAATTAAAAACCTCGATTCACACCTTTAAAGAGATTTATTTAAAATTTAAGTCTCATTGAAATCTGTGATAATTGAAGATTTCAGGGGGAAAATGGCAGTCGCATTTTTGCATTTTTTTTTAGTTACGCTTCTTTCTAACAGACAGTCAAAAGAATGTTCTGAATAATGTTTTAAGGAGAAAAAAATGGCTTAGTCTATATGAAAATATTAAATATAAGCAGACCTGTTTACCCTTAAACTCTTAAAATCGTACATTATCATCACAAAATCGTTCAATACATTATCATTATCTTAATAGTAAAAATTAAACATACAGTATATATAATGTATACACCTCAAAATCGTATATTGTACGCAAAAATCGTAAGAGTAAACTGGTCTGTATAAGAAAAAGATTTAAAAGTTATTGATCTTGTGGTATTTTATTTAATTAAAATTAACATGCTCTCTGATACTACCGAATTATTTTATAAATTTAATTTATTACGATCAACTACTGTTATACCGGGTATTTATATCCATAAATACTATTATGAATTATATTATATTATTACCAGTTGCAAGTTTTAAGGTTGTGACACTTTGCACTTTATAATTGGTATACTTTCTGGCATTTGCACTGTATATTATGGAATGGTGAGTCCGCATTCCCAGGTGGAGTGGGGTAAGCCACGTGCAGACTGGTGTGGACAAGTGGGAATGGGTGGGGGAAAAGATGCATATTTTTGCAAATGTCCTATTTGAATAACTCATTAGCCAAAACTTCAGTTGCGATTAACATTTCTCTATTTAAAGACCTCATTGTGACAGGGAAAGAATTAATATGGTACCGTAACAAAAAGTTGGTACTTAAATTTTTTCTTCTTCTTTCTCTTACTTGTTTAGTTTCAGAACATTTGACATGTTAAAACAATTTTCAAAAATATATTTGAAACTAAATTACAACTTATATAATATAATTCATTAATGTTCTTCAGAGACTTTGTCAAAGCATGCACGACAGGCCTGCACAACATATGGCCTGTGGGCCACATGTGACCCGTGGGCACCCACTTTGCGGCCAGTGAAGCAAAGAATATTATTTTTTATTATTATTTTCTTTATGCACAAGTTTTTCATAAAGTATTACGGCCCACCTTACATTTTTTGTTGTGCCAGCCTGATGTACGGTAATAATAAATGAAATAAACATTTCCCGAGAATAATAAAAAAAAATTAAGCAAACTGTAAAATTTTAACAGCAAAATGAAGGAATATAACATGGATCAAGGTAAGTAAAATTTTACCAGTGGGCAAATTAACTGGAAAAGAAAATACCTCAAAAAAGCTAACCAATTTATGTTTATTAAAATTAAATCAGGAAATGTATCTGTTTATTTTACATACCTTTGTGGTGATCACATTTTTTGTTTGTCCTATTCTATGACATCGGTCAAAGCACTGGTCTTCAGCAGCAGGATTCCAAGCCTGTTTGGAAAAAATTAAAACCTAGGTTTACTACAATTACATATTTCAATTTGGTACCGATATGCCAGATATCTCTCTTTCAAATGTATGCTTATTAAAATATAATTTAGAAAGAAAAAAGAAACTACTTACAGGATCCATGAGAAAAACTCTAGATGCAGCAGTTAGGTTGATCCCCACTCCACCAGCGTTAAGAGAAAGCAATAAAACAGTCGGAGACCCTGCATAAGTTTGGGAAAAATCTCTAAGCACTTCTGTGCGCTGAGTGTCTCTCAAAGAACCATCAAAGCGACAATATTTGAAACCTTGCAAACTGACACAAACAAATTTGAGCAGTTTAAAAAAAAAAAAAAAGATAAAAATGACATTATAGGTAAGAATATATTAGATTATCAAGTCTAAATTCATAGAGTCGAAACCTGTTCAGATTCAAAACACTCACAAAATCACTGAAGCTAGTACCATGATAAACTGTAAATAAATGAAAATTCTGTTGTTTGAAAAGTAGAGATGTGATTAAAATTTCATTCTGTTATTAGCCTAAGTAAATTCGACATAAACACCAAATCCAACTAGTTTCCACACAATTATTTTTTTCTTGAATTTATTGAAAAATGTACTGGTATGAGAGACCCTCAATAGCAGCCAAAAATATGCCTAAAGTCACATGCCAACTGTGCTCTTTTATAGTTTAATCTGTTTTTCAAAATACAAGCTTAACTTCAAAATGACATAAAAAAAACAACATTGTTTAACTTACAGTATATTAAATTTACTTTTAAATGTACAATTATAGCTGCCATAGTTTATAAATATTTAAAATTGTTCTAGTATATCAAATTTTATATATTTAAATCAATTTACATACATAAAATACCAATATGCATAAATAGTATAATTCATTTGTAAACAATCATGTATCGGAATGTTAAAATAATTGGCAAAAAAAAGTGTAAAATAATATATTTTTATATCCATGTCCATTTATTATTTATCACAAAAAATGTTTTTCTTTCAGAATCTCAGTAAAATATTTAATAAAAGATAAATACCTATGCAAAAATTATTAGGTTCATGTGTCAAATTACAGAAAAGTTTTAAGCAGCAGCAATTAAATTGTAATTAAGTGGCGTGAGCTTGTGTTAACTTGGAAATTGGCAATTAAGTGAAGTACCAGTTATATGGCTTGCAGTTACAAGTTATAAGGAGGCTACTGAGGCTTATTTCAATCTTAAATTGCAAGTTAATGCAAATTAACTTACGACAGCGGTTCCTCCAGTATGGTTAAAAACGATGTAAACTGTGATACAACAAGACTTTTTATCCCTGGGTCTTCTCTGCGCAATGAATTCAGCGCCCCCATGAGAGCATCAACCTAGATGTACAAAATAAAAAAAGTGAACTAGAGGCCATCAATACGATATATAATGTATGCAAAAAAGTCATATCTTCATACCTGTTTCTCCTTGTTGCACCATACATTTTTAGTAACCCCCATCCTCCTATGCATACCTAGCCTACAAATGACGTAAAAATTGAGCCTCTAAATCTAAATCAGAATTTCAGGATAATTATTGCAGAACTTGTGCATAAATGTGCTAACCCCTTCTCCCTGCCCATTTGCACTCTTACGCAAAATGCATCAGTGGCATAGCTAGAGTATGTGCCCTCCCCCAAGAAAAAACTCTGCAGTTGGCAGAAAATGCAGCTCTGCTGTATATAGAGAAAAATGTGGCACCGGGGACGGACAGCACCTTTATATCAGTGCCCCCCTTAAGTGTGCACATAATCTAAGGATGACCATCTAGGTCAGATGAGATGGTTCAAGACCTATTGAGAGCAACATCTTTTTAGAATCTCAGGGGTTCTTAGATTATGAAGAGATCACTATAAATTATAAAATTAAATCTTTTAAAAAAGCAATTAGGTGCTCACTTACTTTAGTACTAGATTGCCACTGATCATCGGAATCCACCCATTCTGTGTTGTCACTGTGATTCAGTAAATGTGGAGCAGTAATAAGCTGTGCATTTTTAAGGTTTGCACAACAAAGAGGACACTGCACATGCTGGTGAAAAAGTGTTTAATAAACTTCCTGTTTTTTACAAGTACATTCGCAACAAAATTTTAGCTGAGTGAAAGATAAACTGTTAAGCCTTTGGGAAATGTGTGGAGAAGTGGCTAAAGAACTGTCTCAGATCCGGAGTAGTTTTCATGGAATAGCAATTTATTCTATCGAAGTGGCTATTGGTACACGGCTACCAGAATTGAGGAGTTGGGATTAAAAAACGATTTAAAATATTTTTATTGGGTTTGTAAGACCAAATGATGTATCAAATGAAAGATAATTGAATGTACTATACGTTTTTAATGTTAATTCTTCGGTTTAACTAAAATAAACGACCACAAATGACATCCGAATGTCATTACCTGGATCTGACAAGTACGGTACCTTTTTAGCTTCGAGGAGCACTGGTTCAATGCAAAGTCTACAGTAGACATGAGCACATGGGGTGATGACTGGATCATATAAACTCTTTAAGCAAATAGTACATTCCACATCAGAGCCAGACAACAGTACAGACATAAGATGATCCATATGTTTGTTGTCATCTAAGTAGATACAAACGATGCCATAAAAATAAATGGTGGAAAATTTAAGAAATTGTCCTATAAAAAATTTGTTTAATCGATGACTTAATTTATTTTTTTTTACAAATCACAAAATATGATAAATAGCTTATGCTAATATATTTTTAACTATAGTTTAAAATTGTGTTACTATTTCCCATATAAATAATTGACATTAGTTTATAGTATAACATGCATTTTATTAACATTATTAGATTTTAGCATATAAAATTCCACTTTTTAAAAAATTTCTAAGAAAGACAGTGTTAAAGGAATAACCATAGACATGACAGAAAAAGGCCTTATTTGTAATTACAATTGGGAAACTATGATTAATTAATGAAAAAAATTTCACTTTTATTCCCTGAACCCAAGAAAAGCAGTGTTCTATGATGCAACTTATTCAAATGAGAGCATACACACACACACCCCCCCCCCCCCAAAAAACACACACAACTAGTTTCAATTTATTATAGACAATTAAAAAGAATTCAAGCGTGTAAAAAATTATGTCACATGGTTTCTCTCCCTTTTATCACTGCAAAGTTTTGTAATTATTTTATGTATCGGGTATTCATATGTATTTTTATAGATGAAAATATTTTGAAATAGCAATATCTCCTAGATCAACATCCCCTTTATTGCATACATCAAATGATTAATAATACTGGTATATACGTTGATATAATTAAAGTTACCTGAGTCGCTTTCATTCATTGTATTTAAAGCCTTAGCTACAAGCTTAGGATGGCAACACAGCTGGCGTAGTCTCATTAGGATAGACAACACTTTACCATAATGATATAACAGTATATTCCTTTGAGCGTACCTAGGTAAGAGAGACATTTAGATTTTAAAAATTGGAATTTAAATTCTTTAATTAATAGACCTAAAAATGGAATTATTGATATTTTCAGGTATTTTATTTTTATAGACTATATATCAGGGGTGTGGAACGTTTTGTGCAAAGGGCTGCTTGGAGAAAAATGTTTGGTGGGACTCCTCAGCCTGATAAACAGTATATGTCAAATTAATGTTTGACAAATGACTTCAAAAAGTCACTTTGTGCTCAGTTTGTAAGATAATTTTTTAATTTTATGTTATTGTTGTTTTTATATTTTGAAAAATTTTACATTGTAGCCTAGTTATTAATTTTCTAAGGCTTTTAAATATAATCTTTCATAATTTGTACATTTTATCCATTAAACATTAATGAAAGCCTTACACGCTGCATTTAGGTTGTTCACTGTCCTATAGTATTGTATACAAGATTGCTGCTTTCTTAACATATTTTTGTTCAAACTTTGCTTGTTTTGGCTTTTGTTGGGGACTATATTCTGTCTTATTGGGGTTGGGGCACTAGAAAAGTTATATAATATTGGGGTGGTGGCAATGGAAATGTTTTATAATGTTATTGGGGGTGAGTCAAAAATGTAATATTTTTATGTCATATAATATGCATGGCCCCATCCATAAGTGATGTCACACTATTTTAGTCATTTGTTGATGCCCCTACCCCTCCAAAAAATCATCTACCGGGTACCATTTTAAAAACAAAATTAGACACTTTTATCACACATCTTTACAAATTTGTGGGGGGACCCCCCCCCCCTTAGTTTATGGGTAATCCCTAAGTAAGCGGAGTACTGTTTCTCTTCTTCTATACATTGGGGGTCCACAATCAATGTATTGATCATTCTGGCTCCTACATTTTTCATAACATATTAGATGCTATAAAGTTCTTGTCCTTGATAAACCTATTTCAATTACATTTTATCAGTGGCATAAGAACGGGTGTGCAGAGGGGGTGGTCCGAATGGAATTATTCTTTAATTTTGTGGAGTGACCTTTTCTGCCAACCAAGTTTTTTTGTGGAAGGGGGAGGCAAAAAGCTTGATCCACCTTGGGTGGCAATAACCCTAGCTACACCACTGGATTTTATGTTTTGGAATCGTTAATTAAAGATCCACCAAAGTTTGATGTAAGAAACTGTTAGATGAGATGAAGTGGCCTAACATAAATAATATGTCAACTTTTTAGGGATGGGGCAGTTGATTGAATATAGTGTAAAAAAAAAATATCAAACAGACAGATGGGGTTAAACAATCAAGAAGAATAAAAGTGGGAAAAAAAATTCTAAGTAATCTAAGAAGGACAGAACACCTTAAATTACAGCTTAGAAATATTTGAAAAAATGTTACATTTATACATTTTTATACATACGGTAATTAGATTATGTTACATAGTTGTTTTTTTTCAATTACCTTCTTATAAGAATTTGTCCTTTAGTCTCCATAGCTTCATAAAGGTCTCTTTCTTTTTTACTTAAAGTTATCTTTTTGAGTTTCACTGTACGAGTTGGTAGATCTATAAGTGGCCTTCCATTATATTTTGTATTCTTTGTACGCCTTAAAGCTAAACTTCTCATTAAATCTGCAACTTTTCTATAAAAATAATTCAAGATGTTAAATTTATATGTTTGAAGTGAATATTTTTTAAAAAACTGAGCTGAAAATTAAAATGACATGACACCAAATTTGAAATACTTAGTGATGATTTCCAAAATAAGTTTATAACATTTAAAAAAAAAAAAATTCTGTTCATCAAATATTAATAAAATATACTCACTGAACAGCAGACATTTCTCCACTACACAGAGGCTTAGCGATAACATCATCCCACAATGATTCATCAGTGAATGGTTGTACTTGCAAAAAGTTCAACATTGACCAAAAGTCAGTGATGGAGTTCTGAATAGGTGTACCTGATTTAAGTAAAAAGTAAGTTCCCTTGAGCCCTTCACAAGTAGGCTAAATCTTCAAATTCAAGTCCCCTCTTCCCCCTCAGAGAGCTATTGTACCAGTAATACCTTTATGAGCATTGCTATTTAGCATGTACCAAGATACCCAAGAAAAGATGATGAGATTATCTGCAAGTAAAAATAGTGTATTAATATTTTTATTGATGCTTATTCTTTTAAATGGTTTGTTTCCAAGAACTGTGATCAAACCTGTTAAAATCCATCTCCTTCTGGCCTTCAGTTCATATACAGCCATTGTTTGTTGGGCAGAGGGATTTCTTATAATGTGCCCCTCATCCAACACTATTCGAAGCCACTTTACTTTGTGTAGTGGGCTACTGTTAAAACCACTGGTCAAACTCTTAAGTTAAAAAAACAAACAAATGAATTAATCTTTTTTATTACTTGGCCTAAATTATTAATGGTATTACTGTTTAACACACTATAAATTTAAAAAACCCACTTCTTTACAAACAAAAAAAAAAAAAAAAAATTAATAACTGAGTAAAACTCCACAGCTAAATAAATAAAAGTGCAAAAATGTATGACCTCTCTGATATACAGGGTGGTCCAATAAAAGTGAGAACATCTCGAAGCATATGAGTTATTTCAAAATATAATTTAATTAATTATGATTCTTCATATATTTTTTTGCGAAATAGTTAGCTAATCAGAAATCTTGTTCAATATGTAAGTAAGTAAATCAGTAAACTATTTAATCTAGTATGGGTATAGTTAAACTACTTTTGTGTGATTAAATCACATTTTATGAGATGTTCTCACTTTTATTGGCTACCCTGTACATTTCAAATAATAGTTGGAGGATTTTTAAAGCAAAGTATAAACAGATACTTGTAAGTTAGTTAATGTTAATTGTCTTAAACATACCTTTTTGAAGTCTGAAGTAAGAGTAGAATATGTGGTGATGACAACATCTTGGTTTTTGAGAAATGCAACGTCTTTTATACGCTTTGGCCCATGGTACACATACAGCAAGATGTGTACTGTCTTATTAACATGGCCTTCAAATTGATCCTACAGAAAGAAATACAAAATTTGCCATCAATATATTCCCATTTAATAATAATAGAAGAAAAAAATAATAGTTTTAACTTTTTTTTTTTTTAGACTGAGAAAGACTGAGTCTTGTTTTATTTGAATAGTTTTATAAAAAGGTAAAAAATAAAATTGTTTACTTTTCAATTAAATGAACATGCAATTAATATGATAAATCTGCATTACTTGGCATCTTTTTCACATCTAGTTTTTAAAATATTTTTTTTTTAAAATGTTGAGCCCAATTAATTTTTGTTCATAAATTTGTCCCTCAAAGGAATCTAAGAACATGAAAAAAAAAAAAAAATTAATAACAGTGTTATTTTGGAAGGATTTTAAGAATGCAGTTGCTTCACTAGGGTTGCTAGGTTCAATGAACTCAGTGTCACCCCCCTCCAGAGTTCCCCATGGATCTCCTCTGAGTCAGCTTGATCTGCCTGTTGTGGTGGCAACCTGGTTTGGTGACAACTTGCTCTGGCGGCACCCTGCTCCGTTATTTAACTTAGAGCTTTTATGTAAACCAGCATTAGCAAACTAAGTTAATGTCAAATTTGCATATTTCAATTTGCTATCACCCCCTGGAAGGTTGTCACCCTGGGTGGCCAACACACCCCTATTGACTCTAATGCAATATTTTATTAAGTAATGTCCACTCACCACCCATTGTGTGACAACACTGAGCGGACAGATGATTAATGTCCCCCTTGGACTGAGTGTTAATGAACGCCCAGTTGTTAAATCACAATCAGTTGGGAGCTCAGCTGTTATAATAAATATTACAAGATCAATGTATAATATAAGTATATGCAGTCTCTAATAATGTATCAATTATTTATTTCTAAATTTGTAATAGTTTAAACACTATGTAATTATTTTTGATGCTTTTAAGAGATATAAATAATTTTTAAGAAAATAAAACTGATTGATTACTTGTATTCATATTTTAAATTATAAATAAAAGAGTACGGGTACGGGTAAGTAAAAATATCATAACTTCTAATTAGATTATCTACTTAGGAAATATGGTTGTAAGTAGAGCATTTCATTAGAAATAATTTGCCATGCTAAAAATAAGGGATTACCTGTATAATAATGTAATTATATTTGTTTTAACTGATTAAAATAAAATTGATTTGATTTCTATAAAATAAAAAAAAATTAATTTAAGTGTTACAAATAGGAATTTTATATGAACACAAATTTCCATGGGTATTGAAATGTATATGTAATTAGCACTAAATGGGATTCTTATAAAGTGCACTACTTCAATGTATGTTTTATCAAGTAACTTTAATAGATGGTAAGTTTATGCATTGTCGCTGCCATTGTTTGGCTGGTTATTTCTAGTACATCTTAAATCAATATCAGTTATTCCTCAAGACTAGCCCTACCTTTAAATTTCTTGTTCAACTCTGATGGAGATATAATATCTGGGAGTTCATCATCAGCTAAAACAAATACATTTAAGAATTATTTTTTATTGCTCTCTAGCTTTGTTTAGCCAAGGCAGTCCTTTATTCTGGTTCTTTATTCACTGACCCAATTAGCTGCACAGCTTTTTAACTTTTACTGAATGCTCTCTCCTACCAAGAAAAGTAAACACAATAATTACCTTATCAGGTTATTGCAATTAGGAAAGGGTATTGCACACAAACTTTATTCCTTCCAATAAAAAATATTAAACTATTAGGTTACTGGAACGTTTTGATAAGACTCTTCCAACTGTGGATTAATGTAGCTTTAGGCTATAATGTCTTGGTTGATCCCA
Source organism: Omphiscola glabra (assembly GCA_964017045.1). Lineage (NCBI taxonomy): Eukaryota > Metazoa > Mollusca > Gastropoda > Lymnaeidae > Omphiscola > Omphiscola glabra. The sequence continues at coordinate 39,564,277 of OZ024796.1, forward strand.
CCCATGCACACCAGCTCTTGTTACTCACTGTTTTACAGAGAGAGAGAAAAGTCTCACTTGCCAGAAATGGTTTGTTGTTGAGAAAACGTTGCTCTTTTTGTGCACAAGTCCCAACAATGAATTTTCTTCAATGCAACCATCAACGGCACATAGACCAAACTAAGTCCTAATTGGGTCAGTGTGCTGCACAAGGCATGTAGTGTGTAAGTGTATGCTGATTTATCATCGCAGGTGCTATAATTCTTTCATGGAAAAATATTGCCCACACAGAATTATTCCTCACTCAAAGATTGATGGAATACCCCACACACTGAATATTCCCTACATGCAAAACTACACACATAGATTCTGATGATTCTGCACATGAAAAGTCCTCACATAATTTTTTTAAATGTTTGTGTTTGCTGCAAGTGCCAGCACATCAGGAGTGTAAAGCTCAAAGCAAAGTATATTGGTGGACCGGTCTTCAATGAATTACACATTTTATATTTTCTCTCTGTTTTGAGCATAATCCATTCACATTTATGGCAAAAGAAGCTTGAAGATAAATGATATATTTGCTGTATTTCTTACAAATGTAGCTTTTTTTTTTAAATATCAAAATTTTTTTTATTAACAATGTACTATTAAAAATCATTTATAATTTTTTTATTGGTAGTATTACTCAGTTATACTGTAGTATAAACTTAGACATACCAATGTCATCATAAGCATCTTGAACAGATCTTTTCATGGAGCTTGAAAAAAAAAAAAAGGATTTTATATTTACAGTATGTCTACCCACCTACCATGTAAATTAATTTAAACACAGAAGTTAAAATTATTTTTAAAGCTGTTAGAAGAGGAAATTCAGCTGAACCAATCATAATCCAAAACACACAAAAATTCTAATGTATTTAAAAATTTATTCAAACAAAAGAAATTTTTTGCCAGTGATGTCACAAGCGAATTTGGTTTAAAAATATTAAAGAAAATATAATAAATCTTTTATAAAGAGTGGTAAATGGTACGTTTCATCTATTAAAATGAGTAAAATAGTGGAAACAAACAAAATAATATCGCCAGGCTCGATACATTTGATGCACCGAATATTTTATCATCAGACTCTAATTTTTGTATTGTTCCAAATATAGGCCACTTATTACGGTATGCAGCATCCTACTTCCCATTGTTGACATCTGTTTATTATATTTATATATCCCCGGTTTAAATGTTTACATTAACTTACACCCCCCCCCCCAACTGATAAACATGCCACTGCTAGTAATTAAGATGATATTCTTGAACTGACAAATACAATATTTTACCCTAATTTTGTAAATAATTAGTATGACTATATAGATTCCAGGGATGAAACTTAGCTGTGACAAAAAGCATACTCCCAGGGGCATCACTTACTAGAATGAATTCAGTTTATGTTGGGCAAGGGAGGGTGGGGACATAGATTGCCATTATGCCTAATTTTGGCCCTGGTAAAAGCACTGCCCAGTGGCACAGCTTGGGTTAGGGCCACCCTGGGCAAGCCAAGATTTTCGCTGCTCCTTCCACAATAAATACTCTGCAGTTGACTAAAAATGCCACAACTTCATAAAATGAAAAAATGTGCCCCGTGTTTCCTCATCCTGCTCCACTGGCACTGCCCACCCAAACATCAAAAAGCCCCCTCCCCCTCCAGAACAAATTGTCTGAAAGAAACACTGGCAATGGGGGAAATATTTTTAAAAATTTATTGTTTCAGAAAGATAGATTAGAATTGCAATAGGAAACAATTATTTTTGTTTGTTGAGATCTTTGAAATCAAAATTCAAAAAGACTAGGCATTAACGGAAAGATCCATGGCACTAATCAATGATTGATATAATTTGATTTCAAACAGCTATAAAAAAAAGTAATGTCTTAAAAAAAAACATGTCTTCTTTTGAAAATATAAATTTTGCACCATGCTCACTTTTGAAATTAAACACATAATTCACATATGTTTAAAATCATGTACGCTCAATTAAAAAGTTTTGTTAAATTAGAGATACAACTTTCAGTAGTGTGCAGGGCCCAAACTAATTAAATAATATAATTTGTCATAGATGAATAACCATGGGAAAAAAATGTAAGTTAAATACCGCCCCTTTAAGACTAGGCCTACTCATAGTTTAACACAGTATCTAAAGTAATCTTAAGTATCTTTATTAATTAATAAATAACTATATTGATATTGTCTTGTTCTTTAAATATTTTTTTAAGTTCCTTTTTTATATTAACTTATTTCACCTCGTTGCTCTGTTACTGGATTCCGCTGTGATTGTATCTGCATGAACTTCAGAAGATCTGGGCTCGGGATTTTCATGTTTTTTCCCTGTGAATAGTGTGAATTATTTATTTTTGAAATATTTGTTCCCCCAAATGTCTCACAGGGGAAATAACTGTATTAATAAAAGATGTGCAGTTTGTGTAAGCGTTAGTTCACACGATCAAATTTCGCGTCAAATTGTTGTTTGAACGCACTATTTTGTGCGTGGTTTCTTTGGTTCGGGAATTTTATCAAATAGTAATTTGAAAGTTGTGACAAGGCTTCATACAAAAATCACATCAAATGCATGATTGAAAATTTGATAGTGTGAATTGACGCGAAGGGTTTTCAAAAAAAAAAGATTAAATTTAAGTTGAACTTTAAAAAAATTATTTAAATAAATCAAGTTCCAATTGTGTTTTTTTTAATAATAATGTTTAGTTTATTTTCCTACTAAAATGTTATTTTGTTGTGAGACGGCTTACCTGGAATCATTAGCCTAGGCGCCCTAGGAGTTCTTACTGATCTTTCTTCTGATTTAGCTTTTAAACAAAGTGAAAATTTGTTGTGAAAATTGGTGTTAGCCTGTAAACTGTTCTGCGCGACTGTTGTGCGATCTGAATTTGAAACACTTGTTGTGTTTGACTTTGGAGATACCTATCAAGTATGATTAAATAATAATAATTTTTTTTTAAAAATTAGGCAAGGAAATTTTTTTATTATTGACCGTAAGGTTTTTGTGTGAACCAAAGTTTAAAATATTAATTGTAACGTTACTATTGTGAGTTAAAACTAATATTGTACCATGGTCTCAGATCCAAAAGGCAACCTGCATGTTCCTTGCAAAGGATATGCAAGTGGTTTACCATCAACAAAATTATACAAAATCAATGAAATCATTTCCAGTGTCTTGCCTAGACCCATGTCATCTGCTAAAATCCCTGGAAAATAAAATTATTCAACTATTTATAGCAGAGAAAATAAGTGTGGGCAACTGGTTTAAAATTATTTTTGTCCACAGATATTTAAAAATGTTCACTTTATTATTCCTTGCTTGTTTTCATGCCATTTTTTTAAATGAACCGTGCCTTGACTTTTTTAAGCTCAATGTTCAGACCATTTATTAGTATATCAATAATTTAACCATAAATAGAAAAATAAGTTTTTATAAGCTTAAATGTAAGCAGATTCATCTTAATTTGTAACTTTTACAATTTCTTTTTCCTAATACCTCCATGCACACAATTTGGTTCAGTAATAGAAATAAACATGGCCAGAGTGTTCCAGTAGCACTCATTGAGTGTTTCCCAGAACGGCGGCAGAGTGTCTGTGTTCTCTTTACTAATCATCCAGTTGAGAGCTTGCTTCTGATAAGGGAAAAGCACTGTACTCACAGCCTTATGAAAGGAAATTGAACAATTAAATTTCTAGGTTAACTACAGTCAATTGTTAGACACATTAAAGTGTTTCTAAGACTGGCTATTTCCATCTTTTGTGAATTCAATTTATTAACATTATTTTAAATTAGTAAGTTATTTATCAATTAATTCTCCAAAAAAGAAACACCATTTAAATTTATTTATTTACTCATACAGTAATATTTAAGACTGCACTCCATTTTTTTTTTCAAACTGGTCGTTAACGTACATAAAATTGTGTAAAAAATATCAATAACTAAATGGTTAGACTAGGCAAGGATAAAGTTTGCCGGTTCAATTTTAAGACAATGATAAAAAGCATAAAGATCAAAACACGTTATTCTAAAAGAATTTTAAAAGAATCATACAGCAGCTGGTTCAGTTTCTGCTCTCTTGTCACCTTCATCCAGTGTTTCAAATATTTTACCAAATTCACTTTGCATCTTTGGGGTAAAAGATAATCATTAAATTTTTTTTTTATATTTCTAGTGCTTGATTTTTATCATATCTGATATGTTATTACCATTACATATATTATAAAGTGATATTAATTCAAAAAACAAAAATAACAAAAAATAATGTTGTTAAAATTTAATCATTAAGAAAGAGATTTATTTGTTTAGGTTAAGTGCTGGTGTAATTTTGTAATATATGCATACACATTATTTTTAAATATTTTTTTCCCCCAATTCTGAAGTCATTTTAGAAAATGCATAAAGTTTTATTTTGATGCACAGAATAAATGCTTTTCCTAAAAAGATGAATTGTTTAACTGCTAATTTAATGCACCTGATCCAAACTGCAGTGTTTCAAAAACTTGTTATGTTTCAATTATTTCAACACCTCTGTACATCCTGGACCAAGTATGCACTCTCTGACATAATCTGACTGCCCAGTTACAGCAGTCATTTCAATTATATGATTGATGATGTGAAAATTGATTAATAAATTTGCTTAAAATGGGTACCTCTTGTGGAGTTAAAAAGTTTGGTAATCCTTGACTCATTGACGTAGAGGCGTTGGAACAGGAACCATTGTTTCTAAAAAGATCTTGTGTTGCTCCTGATGGCATGTATTGTAATCCTTGACTCATTGACGTAGAGGCGTTGGAACAGGAACCATTGTTTCTAAAAAGATCTTGTGTTGCTCCTGATGGCATGTATTGTAATCCTTGACTCATTGACGTAGAGGCGTTGGAACATGAACCATTGTTTCTAAAAAGATTTTGTGTTGCTCCTGATGGCATGTATTGTAATCCTTGACTCATTGACGTAGAGGCGTTGGAACATGAACCATTGTTTCTAAAAAGATCTTGTGTTGCTCCTGAAGGCATGTATTGTAATCCTTGACTCATTGACGTAGAGGCGTTGAAACAGGAACCATTGTTTCTAAAAAGATCTTGAGTTGCTCCTGAAGGCATGTATTGTAATCCTTGACTCATTGACATAGAGGTGTTTGAATAGGCAACATTGTTTCTAAAAAGATTTTGAGTGGGTCTTAATGACATGCCATGGGACTTTATTATAGTTTGTACTTCTTCTTTCTTCTCAGTTGAACCCCATAATAGTATGTGTATGGGGGTTTGATAATAGAAGTCTGCTCCATAGGGAATAGTACTGGAAACAAATCATTCAGATTAATTTTTATGGAATATTGTTTAAACATAAACTTCCATTAAAAAAAATTTTTTAATGAACAAAAAAAGTAACAGAGAAATGAAGTCAGATGATTTCATTTTAGAAAAAAATATCATTATGTCCTTTATTCAAAAATTGATATATGGAATTGAATTGCATTTTTGTATTGATAAGATTACTGCATATTTATAGTAAAAAATTAATTAGATATTTAGCACTGGTATAAAAAATTGAAGAAAATTTTCTTATTTAAAAAGTGGGGGGGGGGGGGGGGAGATCCAGTAAGAGAAAATGGAGTTTGTTGTCATATATACCTTAGACTTACCCTTCAACTCTTGCTAATGATTTATCCATGATGATGGCTAAAGCAGCAGCGTGTTGCCTTTTTATATATCCAACTTTTTGTGAGGCCATGTTTAAAACCTTTACAGCATCGGGGTCGAATTTATTGTCAGGTTCTCTGACAAGAGCAACCATGTCATTATTTGACACCTGATTAAAAAAAACAATTAAAAAGGGTTGGGTAAATCATGACATTAGTTTAAAAAATACCAGTTTACAAATAGAAATATGTCCTTGAAAAAGATAACTCACTAAACTAAAGGTTAACATCTCAGAATAAATACAATGCACGTATTTAACTATTGAGATGACTATTCACAATTGTTTATCAATCCATATAATTTCAATAGAGAATTTGAATGAAACTTCATCAGTTTAGAGTTTAGATTAAACAAAAATGTGTCAACAAAGACTGTGGTGACAGGGTCACAATAATGTGGCGCAATGACTGTAGTGACAGGGTCACAATAATGTGGCGCAATGACTGTGGTGACAGGGTCATAATAATGTGGCGCAATGACTGTAGTGACAGGGTCACAATAATGTGGCGCAATGACTGTGGTGACAGGGTCACAATAATGTGGCGCAATGACTGTAGTGACAGGGTCACAATAATGTGACGCAATGACTGTAGTGACAGGGTCACAATAATGTGGCGCAATGACTGTAGTGACAGGGTCACAATAATGTGACGCAATGACTGTAGTGACAGGGTCACAATAATGTGACGCAATGACTGTAGTGACAGGGTCACAATAATGTGGCGCAATGACTGTAGTGACAGGGTCACAATAATGTGGCGCAATGACTGTAGTGACAGGGCCACAATAATGTGGCGCAATGACTGTAGTGACAGGGTCACAATAATGTGGCGCAATGACTGTAGTGACAGGGTCACAATAATGTGACGCAATGACTGTGGTGACGGGTCACAATAATGTGACGCAATGACTGTAGTGACAGGGTCACAATAATGTGACGCAATGACTGTGGTGACGGGTCACAATAATGTGGCGCAATGACTGTAGTGACAGGGTCACAATAATGTGGCGCAATGACTGTGGTGACGGGTCACAATAATGTGACGCAATGACTGTAGTGACAGGGTCACAATAATGTGACGCAATGACTGTAGTGACAGGGTCACAATAATGTGGCGCAATGACTGTAGTGACAGGGTCACAATAATGTGATGCAATGACTGTAGTGACAGGGTCACAATAATGTGACGCAATGAATGTAGTGACAGGGTCACAATAATGTGACGCAATGACTGTAGTGACAGGGTCACAATAATGTGACGCAATGACTGTAGTGACAGGGTCACAATAATGTGACGCAATGACTGTAGTGACAGGGTCACAATAATGTGATGCAATGACTGTAGTGACAGGGTCACAATAATGTGGCGCAATGACGCCACGCAAAGAAAATCAGAATAGAATTAGAAGGTAAAAAGGAAAAAAAAAACTGGCTGCCTCGAAAATTTTAGAAGACCACAGAATTGACATGGTCAAATTCTATATGATTCATGAGGATCGCACATCATGTATACTAATATTATAATCATTCACCCCCCCAAAAAATATCACCCTTCTACTTTTAAAGTGGTCAAGTAAATTAAATGCCTTATACTGAACGTTTCTGAGTACACTTTCTTTTGTGCTCTTCTATGTGCGACTACGCTAGACTAACGCTTCATGCCATCCATTTGGCTTTGATTGGAGATCGCCGTTTTAACAATTTTTTTCCAAAATGTGTTACGTACCTTCCCATTGTAATAGCGAATTCCAACAATATGCGATTTGACTTCTCCTAAATATTTGTTGTCTTCCTCATCTGGTGATAGGTGATTGACAATATTCTTTATTGGCTCTTCGAGTACCGGCACACCACCTGCTCCATCATCGTCGTCTGATGCTGACACAGACATCCGTCATTAAATTAGTTCTGCTGATTACTCAATGGTGTTTATTGAGCTGGTTTAAATTGATTGACTGAATACTATTATTATAGCACTTGTATCGGTGCTATTTTAGCCTACAGTCCTGTAGACAAATATGAACCTTAATGAATTTGAGTAAAAACTTTCAATTCTATTATGAAACAAATCCTTGATATTGGTATCAGCTATACTTTTACAATTCTGCCCACTTTTCCTAAGTTGATAGACATTAAATTGACCTGTCGATTCAGATAGTATCAGAAATTGGGTTGCATCAAATTCATATTAAATGGCCTACTCTGTGTACAAACGATCAAGTGGACATTTGATGACTCTGTGAAAGTGAGGCTTGTGTCAAGTGTTCTGCCTGCAATCTATGACACATCGCCCCATCCTATCCTATGAAAGGGAAGGGGGAGAAGTGGAGAGGGTGCTGGCACGAAGAGAGGGTGCGGGCAAGAGGAGAGGGGAGAGGATGCGGGCAAGGGGAGAGGATGCGGGCAGGGGGCGAGGGGGAGAGGGTGCGGGCAGGGGGGAGAGGGGAGGAGGGTGCGGGCAGGGGGGAGAGGCTGCGGACAGGGGGGAGAGGCTGCGGGCAGGGGGAGAGGCTGCGGGAAGGGGGGAGAGGGTGCGGGCAGGGGGAAGAGGGTGCGGGCAGGGGGGAGAGGGTGCGGGCAAGGGGGAGAGGGTGCGGGCAGGGGGGAGAGGGTGCGGGCAGGGGGGAGAGGGTGCGGGCAGGGGGGAGAGGGTGCGGGCAGGGGGGAGAGGGTGCGGGCAGGGGGGAGAGGGTGCGGGCAGGGGGGAGAGGGTGCGGGCAGGGGGGAGAGGGTGCGGGCAGGGGGGAGAGGGTGCGGGCAGGGGGGAGAGGGTGCGGGCAGGGGGGAGAGGGTGCGGGCAGGGGGGAGAGGGTGCGGGCAGGGGGGAGAGGGTGCGGGCAGGGGGGAGAGGGTGCGGGCAGGGGGAGAGGGTGCGGGCAGGGGGAGAGGGTGCGGGCAGGGGGAGAGGGTGCGGGCAGGGGGAGAGGGTGCGGGCAGGGGGGAGAGGGTGCGGGCAGGGGGGAGAGGGTGCGGGCAGGGGGGAGAGGGTGCGGGCAGGGGGGAGAGGGTGCGGGCAGGGGGGAGAGGGTGCGGGCAGGGGGGAGAGGGTGCGGGCAGGGGGGAGAGGGTGCGGGCAGGGGGGAGAGGGTGCGGGCAGGGGGGAGAGGGTGCGGGCAGGGGGGAGAGGGTGCGGGCAGGGGGGAGAGGGTGCGGGCAGGGGGGAGAGGGTGCGGGCAGGGGGAGAGGGTGCGGGCAGGGGGAGAGGGTGCGGGCAGGGGGAGAGGGTGCGGGCAGGGGGAGAGGGTGCGGGCAGGGGGAGAGGGTGCGGGCAGGGGGAGAGGGTGCGGGCAGGGGGAGAGGGTGCGGGCAGGGGGAGAGGGTGCGGGCAGGGGGAGAGGGTGCGGGCAGGGGGAGAGGGTGCGGGCAGGGGGAGAGGGTGCGGGCAGGGGGAGAGGGTGCGGGCAGGGGGAGAGGGTGCGGGCAGGGGGAGAGGGTGCGGGCAGGGGGAGAGGGTGCGGGCAGGGGGAGAGGGTGCGGGCAGGGGGAGAGGGTGCGGGCAGGGGGAGAGGGTGCGGGCAGGGGGAGAGGGTGCGGGCAGGGGGAGAGGGTGCGGGCAGGGGGAGAGGGTGCGGGCAGGGGGAGAGGGTGCGGGCAGGGGGAGAGGGTGCGGGCAGGGGGAGAGGGTGCGGGCAGGGGGAGAGGGTGCGGGCAGGGGGAGAGGGTGCGGGCAGGGGGAGAGGGTGCGGGCAGGGGGAGAGGGTGCGGGCAGGGGGAGAGGGTGCGGGCAGGGGGAGAGGGTGCGGGCAGGGGGAGAGGGTGCGGGCAGGGGGAGAGGGTGCGGGCAAGGGGAGAGGGTGCGGGCAAGGGGAGAGGGTGCGGGCAAGGGGAGAGGGTGCGGGCAAGGGGAGAGGGTGCGGGCAAGGGGAGAGGGTGCGGGCAAGGGGAGAGGGTGCGGGCAAGGGGAGAGGGTGCGGGCAAGGGGAGAGGGTGCGGGCAAGGGGAGAGGGTGCGGGCAAGGGGAGAGGGTGCGGGCAGGGGGTAGAGGTAGTGGGCAGGGGACAGGTTGCGAGCGGAGGGGAGAGGGGGAGAGGGTGGTGGCAGTTGGGAGAGGGTGTGGGCAGGGGGTGATCGAGAGAGGGTGCGGGCAGGGGGTAGAGGGTTCGGGAAGGTAAAGAGGGAGAGGGGGAGAAGGTGCGGGAAGGTAAAGGGGGAGAGGGGGAGAGAATGCGGGAATGTTGAGGGGGAGAGGGTGCGATGAGGTAAAGAGGGAGAGATGAGAGAGTGCGGGAAGGGTGAGAGGTGCGGGAACGGGGATTCGGGGAGAGGTTGTGGGAAAGGTGAGAGGTTGTGGGAAAGGTGTGAGGGTGTGGGAAAGGGGAGGGGTGCGGGAAGAGTTAGGATGAGAAGTGGGAGATAGATAATTGGGGCACACAGTTGAAATGCTGCTGAAAGAAGAACTAAATGGTTAGACTAGGCAAGGATAAAGTTTGCCGGTTCAATTTTAAGACAATGATAAATTAATCAGTTGTGCGCTTTTGCAAATTGGTGACGTTGGCTGATTACTGTGAAAGCACACTAAATTTTATCGCTACAAAATGTGTTGTACACCTCATTTTTTTTTTTACTTAGTTCTGCAATATAAAATCGTCTCTAGCTAAACTGGTAGATTCTAATTGTTACAAATTTAAAACGAAGTGGCTATAGGTACACGGATGTCATTTGTGGTAGTTTATTTTAGTTAAAATGAAGAATTAAGTTTACAAACGTATAGTACATTCAATTATCTTTCATTTGATACCAAATTATGTCTTACAAACCCAACAAAAATATTTTAAATAGTTTTTTAATCCCAACCTCTCAATTCTGGCACACGTGTACCAATAGGTGCAGCCCATTTAAAATTCGTATTATAAAGTTTTTAAAAATGTAATACATTTAGTGTCCTCCTCCGAGTTCTAAATGTTAAACATTCAAAGATTTCTATATGTTAAGCATTCAAAGAAATCCGCATTAACTGATACATTTGATACGTGGATGACAACATCTTTAACTCCAATGGTATTACAGTTGAGAAAAAGAGATGCTACATTCTCTTTTTACAAATAAAAATATGTTTACCAATTAAGAAAATCAATGACGTTAACAAAACGTGAGTACATTTATACCCATTAATATCAACACCCTATAATTTTACACACGTAAAAATTTAATTTTGAAAAATAGAGAAGGGTATAAAATTTTCTTTAAAAACATGAAAATATATTTTTTATTTTACTTTTCGAAATGTAAAGTGGGTGTATATTGTTATGAGATAAATACCATTTCTCTAAAAAGGCGCTCAAGATTGTTATAGACGAAAAAAAAACGGGTAAGAGATTCTTCTTTAGATAAAAGAATTCTTTGTTTTAAGATTTTCCATTAAAATAATAGAAAACAAAGGCAACTGTTTTGTTAAAATTTTTTAATGAAGATATCAGTATTATAATATCAAATTCAGTTAATATAAAATTTATTTAAAATGGTAAATATGGCCTTGTTGTAAATTTAAGATTACGTTTCCACAATTTTTAGAGAAAAAAAAATAGTTTGTGGCACGAAAAGTGGTTGGGTAAATATTTACAATACTCATTACAATTTCACTGAATAACGTACTGAAACTGAAACGACTTATTTTTTTTTTAGTTATGATTTTTACTTTGAAATTGTATTCATGTATTTGAAAAATGCCTTGATTCCTTGATAGAGAAGGGCTGTCCACTATCACTATGGACAGAATCAGAATCGTGAAAACTACAGCGAGAAGTGAAAAACTTACAATACTGATCTCAAATGTTAAATCTGTGTTGTTGCGGGTCTCGCAAAGTTGGCGATCAACAAAGAGGAATTGGAAAAGACGGCACATATTCGTGATGAGCTTTCTGAACATAGTTTTTAACTTAGCATCAAGTGGTTCCACAAAATACCAAATACAACAGTGAAGGGGATTATATCACAAATCCCCGTAAATGAACATGATAATTGAAAACAAACTAACATACAGGGTGGGGTGGGATTAGTCATAATAGTATTTTAATAGCCCACCATAAGGAAATCGAATATAAGTATTACTTAGCAAATACTGATATAGAGAAAAAGAGGATCGGGAAGACCCCAAAAAACTTTGCGTAGCCGTAAGAGATATATTATAATATAAAGTATATTATGAAATAGACTGTAAATGCCGCACCAAATTAAGCGTTTAATGGGGTGACTGCCCCTACACCCTCTTTCCTACGCCCATGTGGGGGTTCTGTGTTGACCAAGGCACCTAAGCCATGATCTAGTGCAGTGATGGTCGGCAAATCGCGTGCGGCTCTTTAGCGACATGAGTGCGGCTCGACCAGTCGGGCTAAAATCGGTTTTGACTCCGAAAAGCATGGTTCTTGACATGTTCTTGAAAAAAAATGTGGCCCTCAAAAAATAATTAATTGTCCTGCTGCTGATTTTTGGCTCTTTTGACTAATGATTTTGCCGACCACTGATCTAGTGGGTCATGCCCAAGCCCAAAGGCTTATGGCTTATTTACTAGAACCTCTCAAGGCTCAAGGGACTAGATTTTTAACATTTAGTCGGCATGTTTTTCAGGTCGAAATTTTTATGTAACTCTCACGTGACTAAAGATCATGTGACAACACGAAAAGTTAAAATGGCCATTCTACGGGCATCAGATAGTGGGTTTGGCTTTTCCATGCTTATTTTTTTCATGTTGTTGATTATTTTGCGTTCAGTTCTGTCGTCTTTAATTTAAGACATATTTTTAATAATATTGTACTTACCTTGGAGAGATTGAAATTTGAGAAATAGTGTATCTGTCTCGACACTGTAGTAGTTGCTACATTACTGACAGTACTTCACAATCACAGAGTACTTATTAGTACTAGTACTACTATTAGAATGACTAGAGCTAGCTAAGTAGACAGTTCAGTAGTGATCAGTTCAGTTCAGTAGTCCGTAGTAGTTGTAGTCTGAGTATGAGTAGTTTAAAAATAGTATTCAGAATTCAGTTCGATAGTCGATAGTCTAAATATTCATAATTGACTGAAAAATTCACTTTCAGTCATGATTTAATTTTTGTGTTAGCTCATTACACTATCATCAGATCACTAACGTCACTACAGCACATCTTAAACTTTAAACTTAACTTGACTTAACGTCTTAAGTAAGACTTATAATACAATTACCAAGTGGGGTTAGTCAGAGAGGAGCATAGACAATCAACTGATACATACCAGTTAATCACCTCTTCTCCTGAATTCAGATTCAGATAGTGATTTCCACAATATAAATATAATGTGTGCTTTTTGGGAAGTGGGTACACAATTTTAGAATGATGGTTAATTATCCTGCCTATATCACTGAATATCAGATTTATCATTATAATATTATCATCATTAAAGTTTATGCTATTAATTTCTTTATTATAAATTTTTATAGCCCTCCATGTTGGGATAGCGGCCTTATTTTAATAAGGTGGATTAATTTTTTTAGTGATTATCGATGATAATAATGTATCAGAATAAAATCAAAGATAACATTATATTATTTTGTAGGCTGCAATCCTAGTTGTGTGTATATATATTTTTATTTATATATATATTTCAATTTTTGATAAGTGTCTACACATATTATTAATGAATAATATATGATATGTGATAATATGTGATTATTTCAAACAGATATACATTTTTGGAAGGAGATCAGATAATCATTCAGAGTTAAGAAATATTTTTGCACAAAACATGCCTTCAAAACTGGCGGTGTAATAAATTCAACGTTGGAAAACAGGAAGCTTAAATCTCACTGGTCATCTAAATTTTGTTTCATTGATATCATTCATTAAGAAAAAGACAGTGTATTACGGTAGAAACTACTTGACGTTAATTGCAAGAAATGCAGTGTTATTAAGTGCTCATTTAATTTCTATTAAATAATTAGATTTATTTAATATTACTATCCATGACTAGCATTAGTCATTATTTCTATTTATTACTATGGCATGGCTTAATTTAACATGTTAACGCTTAAAAAAAAAAAAGCAGGTGTGATTCACTTTGTTAAGTAAACATTATTTAGGACCAAAAACAATTAGTGAGAATTGTAGGGTATATTAAATTATATTATTTTAAAAGAAATTTTTTTATGCCGGCTGGAAATTTAACATGTTTTAATCACAAAGTGCTTAGAGTTTAAAAAAAAAAGTCTATCCTCATGATATTTTTCTCTACGGCGAAAAAAAAGAGGTTAAATGTTGATTGTAAACCTAACTCAAGACTGATGTGACGATACATTACTTCATTAATTTAAATACAGGAATCTGAAATTACTACAGTACAGCTAGCATAATTTACAGAAGAATTATGTGTAATAACATTTAAATTGGGTAAATGCGAAGAGGTCGGGCCGCGTTTTTTACCATGGCCGCCAACTTGATTGCCGTGACCCGTAAAATTAAGAATAAAACGTTTAAAAATAATGAAAACATTTCCTAAATCTATCCCTAAACCTAACCTGAACCCTTAAGTCATCAGCAACATAATATTAAAATGGCAACTTAACAAAACACGCAAATTACGTCATGGTGCGATCTCTTAGCATTAGCCCTAAATTGTTATAAAATTAATCAACTGAATCCATTTTTTTTCAAATTACCATAGACCAGTGTAAATCAAAAATTGGACAAGTTATTTCATTTTAAAAAAAATGAAATCTAGCCATTTATGAATAATGTAAACATACTAAAATCTGTGTGTCGTAAAGGGGAGATCATTCATTTTTAAATTTCAAAATAGATAGTAATGATGGAAAAGTTATAAATTATACTTCTTTTGAGTTTTTATATTTTCCAGTACAGTTTTTATGCTGTTGTACAGTTTTTTAAAACTTTTTTGTACAGTTTTTTTTTACCCCACAGGTTTGCTTGTGATGTTATATAATGCCAGGAATATTTCTGACTGTGACTAAATACTTTCCTTAAAGAGACCTTTGAATGGCACTCTGGGATACTTAATTTTGTTATTGTTTTCATTCCAGGGGGCTATCGCTTTTTGGTGCTCTTCTTTAACTGTATGTTGACATTTGGATCTTACTTTTGTTTTGATATGCCCAGTGTCCTACAAGATGTATTTACAAAGGTAACATTTTTTTTAAAGTGGCTCCAAGGTTTTTGTAATGGCTATATTTTTTTTAAAGCAGTTATTCTCTGACATTGTACAAATAAATAAATAATACTTTAAGACTGCCATTCAAGGATCGGTCTCATTAGTCACATGAAGAGCTGCAACCAGACAAGATAATCTATCGTCTCTCGTAGACGGAAAGATGCCATACATACATACTTTAAGATAGTTATTTATAGTTGATATAACATTCTTCCAGATGTATGCTTTATCTCAGATACCTAATTTTTTTTTTTTCCAGTTTTATTATTTGCAATGCTAGTTTTGTAAGAGCATTAAAAAAAAATCTTTTAATAATAATGAAAAATGGTTATAAAAGCTGGAAAAATTAGTTACCATCAGATTTGATACTCAGTGTGATTTTGATTACTTTTTCTCAATAGACAAACAACTGCACCAATGGCTCAGAAGCAGTGCATAGCAATTGTTCTGATGATGGGCTTGGCATGTCAGATGCTGACTATAACTTGTTGTATGCCATTTATGCTTGGACGTAAGTGTTATTCACACCTTGAGCTATTTACATTCTTTCCTTTAATACATGTAACAAATTTAACATGTCTCCATCAAACTACTAAAATTTCTCATTAGGAAATGGCATCAGCAGGCCGTCGAGCTTGAAGCTTTTTATGCCCTCCATTGCGCTCCCCCACACCAGCCAGGCACCTGGTTTCCTCGACACCAGACCGTGCGGTGGCACGCCAGAGACCTCCCCGGGCGTGGACCGTCCCAGCCAGCAACCGCTCGATCAGGTTTGCAGATGGAGACCCTCCCCGCCCGGAGACGTCTGGTCGACCGAAGACATTGCGTTAAAAACGTCTGCAGTCCACTTTCCCAGGGGTAGGGACGGTAAATTCACGTCTTAATATCTCCCCCCGCCCACCCGTCCTGGGGAAGCGTCGGACGCCCTCTAAGAGGGATTCTACAGTGGTTTTCCACCTCGCAACTAGTTCGCGAAATAGCTGAGACGAAACGGTTACCTAGGAACAGCTTTCTCAGGGCTGTGTATCTAGAATCATCGGCCAGAGACTTCCACCACAGCCTCTAGCCTCATATCCCTCAACAGCAACTTGTAATCATGATCCCTACCCTGTATCTGGCTTTTTCTTCCACCTTTGAAATATCACAGGTGGCAGCCCTGTAGGAGCCGTTTATTCCAGCAGTTACCATGCATGCCCTTGTCTGCCACGCGGGACATGCAGTGGTAGTTATGTTTCCCAGGTTAATGTCAAGGGGGTCGGTGGCCAATGCTTCCAAATCGGCAAGCCACCACAGACTTGTCGACCAGTATACTGCAATGTACTATTATGTTAATCCATAATAATAATTCCTGAATGGATCTTGTCCACCCTACTCTCATTGCCCACAATGATATGCTGTGATTTACTGGGTATCCCATTGTAACCACCAAATGCACTCAAAAGAACAACAATCGTTGCCCACCCGCTCATTGACAACATAAAAGCCATGCCTAAAAGAAAGGCAAATGAAGGTCGATACAACTGAGCATTGGTGGATGTATGGAGCTCCATCTGGAATGATTAAAATAGATAATGCACCTCTTCTTGTATTTTACATGTGCAATGTGGTTGCATCACCCGAACTTGTTGACTATATTTGTTCAAATTTGACTATTCAGATTTGGTTGAAAATTGTTAGATATAATATGTTTTGTGGGGGTTCCCCTTTTTACTTGGTTTCTGTTTTTTTAAAAATAAAAATCATTGAATAGGAATTTTAAGGTAAAGCTTTGCACAGAACAAACACATTTTTTTTTTTTGGACAAAAATGTTTTATTGGCATACAAAAAATCAAAGGATTAATGAATATTTTTATATAAATAAGGTAGACTCATATGTTAGGCCCTATTTATGTGTTTTAAATTCTTTTCCAATCCTCTAAAAATGTTTTTGTATCATTGGTTTTTTAATATATTTTTTTTACATAAGTTGGTTCCTTTTGTATTATTGTTTTTTTTTCTTTTGTATTATTGTTTTTTTTTTCTTTTCTATCATTGGGTGTTTTCTTCTGCAGTAAATTACAATCCTTTGTTTTTAGCTACATAACCAATATTGACACATTAATTTGTTGTTTTTTGTTGTAATAGCCATCAAAATGTATGTTCAACTATTGCTAGTTTTGTATGCCCTTGTCTCCACCCCAACCCCCACTTTTTTGTGTTCCTCTTCCCCATTTCATATTCCTGATATCTTCTTCCATAAGAACTCATCTATAGTTTAATGCTATATTAATTTCTTTAATGGATATCAATATTTCTATTTGTAAGTTTTGTCTGCTAAAGTTGATCCTCTGCCGAAATGATTTATTTTCTTCAATTTAAATGCTTATAGTTTTAGAGCTATCCAAACCTACTCTTGAACAGTGTTTGCTTCTCCTTTCAGAAATGCTGTTGTAGTCATTGGTGCTGGTTTCCTCATAGACAAACTTGGGAACAGAGGTAAAACTGCAAACATCTCAATAAATTAATTAGCTGTGTGGGTTAAACAGTAAGGCACATGGCTAGGAGCCCCTCTGTTGGCTGTGTCTAGGGCCCCTGAATGCATTAATCTCACTTGTACATACCAATGTCTAAGGTGCCCCCCAGTTACCTAAATGGACTATTTTATTTAGTGATTTATACACATGTTAAATACTTGAATGAAGCCGTGTTGCTAATTTTCAAGGAACAACAGCTACCATTTGGCCCGCCTCATAATGCATGCTTTGAAAAAAAAATTAGGCTGCCCACCCCGCAACTAAGTTTAGAGCTCTTCACTAAAAAAACGTTTGCTGATTCTAGCTCCGAATAATTCCTATTTATGTGAAACATTTCCTATATATAAAATTAATAGAATGAAAATAATCTCTTCCCCAATGCCTTATGGCTGTAAATAAATGACATTATTAATCATATTAAAACAGTTAAAGTTAAACTGAAAATTTCTAAATCGTAGGAAACTTATTAAATTGATAGGATCCAGATTCAGTTTTTGTAAATTCATGAATGGCACACTAAAGTAAAAGTGATTGATTGTTTGAAGATTGCGTGGTATTGATTGTTTGAAGATTACGTGGTATTGATTGTTTGAAGATTACGTGGTATGGTTTGTTTGAAGATTGCGTGGTATAGATTGTTTGAAGATGGCGTGGTATTGATTGTTTGAAGATTGCTTGGTATGGTTTGTTTGCCTCACTACTAACTTGTCTCTTTTAAATACATTTCCAGTTGGTGTGTTCTTGTTTTCGTCTCTTTGTCTCCTGGGCTCCTCAACATTTGCAGCTGGAGCTTTCCTCAAGGGCACTTCTTATCTCCTACCCGTCATGCTCTTTGGCAGATTGCTTTTTGGATCTGGAAACGGCTCACTCACTAGTGAGTAAAACATAATGTAATTTTTCAAAGCTATTTTCTCTAAAGATGTGTATTGTTAGATGATGTTTTGTATTTATGGTTTTAAATATTTTCTAGTTTTAGCTGAGATTAAATGTTGATAATAATTTTTTGCTGAACAAAATCTTTGAACATTTTTAGTTAAATTAATTTGTTATCGGAGGAAATTTTCATCTGGAAATTTAATTCCTTTATGCTTTTTAAAGAACGATTTCTGTTCAACCAAAATCCTATCATTCATATTTGTTTATCAAAGCCTCTAAATTGTTCCTCAGTTTTCCAAGTAAATATTTTGTTTCTAATAATTCATAGAAGTTTTATGTTATTTATTAACAATTTTTAAAACGGTCAACATTTATTATTTAAAATAAATTATGGATAAGTTTTAGAAACAATAAGCCTATTTGTTTCCTTTTGGCATATTTTTTATCAATCCTTTCCACCTCTCTCTCTCTCTTTTCTAGTTGTACAAAATAGAATCACTGCTTACTGGTTCAGAGATAAAGAGCTGGCCATGGCTTTTGGCATAACGCTTGCTTTTTCAAGGCTGGGTAGTGTTCTTAATTTTTTTTTAACCCAGATGTTTGAAGAAGCCTATGGATTAAAATGGACACTTTGGGGAGGTAAGACATATTAGGAGCATCCAGCTTGAAATTTGAAAATAATCCATTTGTTTTTTTACCTGAGTTATACTTAAAAAATGTTTTTTTAACAGACAATATAATCTATTTGATTTTTATTGTTTAACTAACTTTACTTACATTTTGTTTAAAAATGATAATTAATCAGACCAGCACTTCGTTGGATGTTATATTAACCATGAGATGCCTTTTCCATTTCTCCATTTAGGGGCCATGCTGTGCCTGCTGGGCTTTATCTCCGCTATCATTGTTACTATACTTGACAAGCATGGTGTCCAAGAGCTTGGGGATGAGGGATCACTGAAGTCTGAATCTAAAAAGTTGGTATGTGTCAACTCCTATACTCCTGGATTGGATCATTCATCAAGTTCTCTTCTATTCCAATCATTAGTGAATAACTCAAGTCCTTTTAGTAACTATAACTTTAATTATCAATCAGGAAGACAGCAAGACACACATCTCTCTTCTCTAAGGTTCTACACAATAACTATTCAACATCCTTTTGTCCAACCGCCATCTACATTCCACAATCACAACAACTCAACTAATCCGTCACTTCCCCTACACAAATATGTCATAACATGATTGCACAATATACAACGCTACACCTATAGTCTCTAACTCAACATGATTTACGTACAAACATAACTACAGTGATTTCATACCCTTGACAGTATGGAAAATTTTTGTTGTTGTAAGACACATAATCTCTTCTTTACTGCTTTTTTAAAAAAAATAATAAAAAATCATACACACAACTTTTTAATTTTTTTTTTATTACAGAAAATAACAGATGTTAAACACCTTTCACTTTCATTCTGGCTGGTTGTCCTGGCCATTATGTTTTTCTACAATGGAGTTTTCCCATTTGTTGCAGATGCTAGGTGAGATATTGAACTTGGGTTGATCTAAGCATGCACTCAATTTACAAGCTAGTTGTAGATTTCTCTAAAAAAAAATGTTTGATTTAAATTTTTTTTTTTTAAATCATATTAATTGTATGATAGAACCTCTTTCAAATTCTCAGCAAATTCATTCAAACCAAATATAATCTGCACAAGAAGCCAGCCTCATATGTGGCCGGTGCAATATATGATGTTTCAATGATTGTCTCTCCTTTCCTGGGAGGTCTTATTGTAAGTGTTGCACAGAAGTATGAAATTTTAGTTGAGCTATTATTATAGAGGAATTTTCAGTTGATAAAAACAGGTAATTTGTTATATTAAGTTGCTTTTTAAATAATATATTAGGTTGGTAAATATCCTGAAATTATTTTTAAATGTAAAATCATTCACACCATAATTAGTGATCGATTGTGATGTGTTTCTTGTTACATTTTTAGTGTTTCTTATTTAATAAGTGATTGAAAATCATCATGAAAAAACTAAATGTAGATTTCTCCACACAACACTGCTTCACAGCTGTTATTTCATAGAAGAATTTACAGTTTTTAAAATCTTGTTAGTTCACCAAAGTGTTGTTGAGTTTTAAGAAAAATAATAGTATATGTCTCTTCTGATCAGGATGTCTTTGGCAAGAGAGGGTACATAGCAATGTCTACTGCTGTCTTGACCATCCCTGTGTTTGGCTTGTTGGCATTCAGCTATGTCCATCCACTCATCTGTACATTGTGGTTAGGCGTCACGTATTCATTCGCAGCTGTAAGTTATTTGTATTCTCATAAATTATTACTAAAAAAAATATTGTTTAGAATGTATTTTGGACTAATATATTGAGCCATTTATAAAGATCTCTGCGGTTTCTTCACATTTACATATACCAGGTAATGCTTGTTTTTTTATTTTACCGTATTTCTCTAAGGATTTGTTATTTTTTGTTTTTTTTCAAGGCAAGCATGTGGCCAAGCATACCATTGGTTGTCTCGCAAACAACCCTGGGTACTGCCATGGGCCTGACCACAAGTGTCCAGATGATTGGGATTGGAATCTCCAATGTCATTGTTGGGCAAATCCTAGGCAAAGATGACGAGTAAGTGTCAGTCTGAGAATTAAAATTCATGTTTTACTTCTCCACGTCCTTTGATCAGAGGAATCTTATTGAGACTTGTGACAATATCTTTGTGTAACCTTTCAGTACTGATGATGCTGGGAAACTCCTCCGATGGAAGTATGTCATGATCTTCCTCTTGGGAAATACCATTTGCTGTATTCTGGCTGCATTCTTCCTGAATGTTGTAGACAGGAGAAGGGTAAGGGATTTTATTTTATTTTCATTAAACATCAAATTTTTTTTAAGGTACCTTGCTGATTCTGTTGGACTGGACATGAACGGTAGAAATATTTCTAACACCAGTGACTTTCCTTTTCAGCAATTGTTTAGTACGAGGCCAGGAAATTTTGTGTCTTTAGATTAGCAACTATACATTATATATAAGACAAGATAAATAATTTTACTATATAAAATAATATGAACAACTAAATTAACTTATTATTATTAAATCTCAGATTTTTTTTCCTTAAAGATTCAATTTTTATTTTTTGGGGTGCATGGGCTCAACAACTATTATTTTCCCACTATGGATTCTTAAAAAAAATTAATTTGGCCAACTATTACACAGGTAATAGAATCCATAGTGGAAAAATAATAGTTGTTGAGCCCATGCACCCAAAAAAATAAAAAATTGAATCTTATAGATTCAATTTTTTTTTTTTTTTTTTTTTTTTGGGGTGCATGGGCTCAACAACTATTATTTTTCCACTATGGATTCTTAAAAAAAAAATTAATCTGGCCAACTATTAACTGTGTTAATCCCTTTACCTGTTTATTTATATGTATTGTACAATAGGGTGGAATATTAAACATAAGCAAGCACCAGAAGATTTTGTTGGCCAGGCAGAAAGCTGAAGTAAATCAGACAGAACATCCGCCACCTGAATTGGAGGGTGAAGAGGACCCATTGTTGCCAGGAGGCCCTGGACGTAAATATTTACAAGATGGGAATTCACTGAATTAATCTCGAACCAGTTCTGTGGTGTAATTTTTGTAACTCTAAATTTGTATGTAGCAGTTTTAAAGAAAAGAACTGATAAATGACGGAAATAGTTTCATAATGAAGTTTCAGTGGGGTCACAATGAACTACTTTATATTAAACTCATAAATGAAGACATAATGAACTATTTTATATTAAACTTATAAAGCAAGACATAAGGAACTATTTTGCAAGAAGCAGATTTTTGGAGTCATAATTTTCTTTTCTACAGACATAATTCCACTGGGACTTATTTTTTCTTATGGTTAATTACCCTGTGCCAAAGTTTCAATACCAAGATATTCTAGTGAATTGTGTTACTCATAGAATTTTAAATGATAGATTGCCTGAAAATGGTAAAATGCCTGAAGACAGTCCCTTACACAATGCAGCACCAATATTTACAGTTACTTAAAACACAATAATAAATTAAATTAAACTCTCTGAAACCATCCTGAAAGGAAACAAAATTATTTTTAATGACCTTTGAAGTAAATACTTTAAACATATTTCATAAGCAAAAGTTATGGGAAATTTCACATTTATAAGAATGGAAGTCTTAAAGCTACTTAAAAAACCCACAACATCCCATGCAACAAGCATCAAGGCTGTGATGGATCGGCTGCATCTAAAGTAATTCATTAATAGGGTATAAGACTTTGTCAAATCATGAAAAAGTCTTCTAGAAAAGATCATGCTTGGAATTTCATGGCTTAAACTGATCAGGATGTTTGTTGTTCTCACTCTTACTTTATGAAATATTCGTGTCTAATTAATTTACTTTATGAAATAATAATTGCAGTTGTATCGTTAGCAGAAGTATGGACGTTAGCAGAAGTATGGACGCTTCAATTTTAAAAAAAAAATGTACATTTTAATGAAAAATGCGGTTTAGGTTTTGTAAATATTTCTTAATCTAATTGTCAATAGTTTTACCTGAAAGCTGACTGAGTGTTTTGGTTTGTAATTACTTTGTGGCAAGTGATGTAAAAATAAGTTTCATTTGAAAACTTACTTAGTGTCCAGAGTCAGGTCTCAGGGAACTTCTCCAATCACCTCAGCTGAATTAGTTTGATGATAATGTCACCAGGATGGTGGTGGTGCTTGGTAATTTATTTATGAAACAGATGAAATGCACCTTGACCTTTGTAGATTACGAACTTGACATTTGTAGATTAAGAACTTGACCTTTGTAGATTACAAAGTAGGCAGCATGTTGATGCCTTAGTTCTTTCAGGTGCACAACAAAACTGAAGAAACTTCTAGTTGTCCTAGCTCGGAAAACATTGAGGTTGTTGGAAGAACTCTTAAGTGAACATTGTCCTAGACTAAAAGGGGTAATTTCATAAGCAATAAATAGGCAAATATGGCTTAAGCTACAATATTCTACTTAGGTGAATAGTGTTTTAATTTACAAAAATTACTTACTTAATTTTTATGCTTGATAATGATATTACAAATGAGGCACAAAATAGATTTTTGAAATTAAAATTTTTGTTTGATATGCCTCCAATTTAACTTATGATAAATTTGAGCTTAGTTTTATCTTTAAATATCAAACATGCTACTGTACATGAAGATGCTGTTCTTTTGAACGTTCATTTGTTTTCGTTAACATGTTTTATGTTTTACACAAGTTGTACTGATTAACATACAAAAATGGCAACATAATGTACTTTAGTTTGTTTTTTTAAAGTTTGAAGTTCTACTATGAGGGATTAATTTCACTATGCTACAAAATTTTATTTCATGTGGTTTAAGGTGTATTTGTATCCCGCCACGGTGCCTAAGGAGTGCATTTCAAATGAAATACTTGAACACATTTAAAAACCATATTTTTCAAACATAATTCAGCCATATAATGCATATTTGATCTATGGTTTGATTATTTGATTTACTTGATTTTAAACTATTATGTAAAGTAATCTTTTTGTTTTTTAAATTTCTGTATTTTAAAAGGATCTTTGTTTAGATTACATTCAGAGAAGACTCATTTATTTAATTAATGTCAGTGGATTTGGGGTAAAAAAATTATTAAGAAGAAAAAGGAGCCATTGCTGCCAAAGTATGCATGCTTAAAGAGAATGGTATAAGGGTAGGGGATAATTTAAGGGGAGATAATGGTTTAAGGGGAGATGAGTAATCCCAAGCAGAGTTTCATGTTGCCACATGTAGGATGATTTGTTCATAACAACAGTGACAGTAATATTTTATGTTGTTATTGATGGAAAAGAAACTCCTTTTTTAAAAAAAAAAACTGTTCAAATGTATACATAAACATTTTACACTATTTTTTTAAAATGTTTTGTAAATCAAATATTTTTAAAAAATGTACATGTCAGTGTTTACTTACTGGACTGTTTTCATTTGAAGGCAATGTATTGAGTGACACTTTAATTTGAAACATGATTTTATTATACCTCTTTCTTTTTTTTTGAAAAAATCTATTTATTTTCCCCTATTATGCTAAGAGCTAAAAAAAATTTTTTTAATCTGGCAGAGTTGTACCATTTATTCACAAGTTGTGTAAGTTAATTCAACTGATATTGCCAGGCAAGCTTTAATCAGGTGCTGGAAAGTAAACTTTCAGTACGTTTTTTCAGGGGTCTTTGGAATGTACGATTTATTTGGATGTATTTGGGATGCAAGGTTTATTCAAGTGTATTTGGGATGAAAGGTTTATTAAAATGTATTTGGGATGAAAGGTTTATTCAAATGTATTTGGGTTGAAAGGTTTATTCAAATGTATTTGGGATGAAATGTTTATTCAAATGTATTTGGGATGGAAGGTTTATTCAAATGTATTTGGGATGAAAGGTTTAATTCATATCCTGATTTTTATGAAATTCTTTAGGGCATTTCCTTTTGACAAAACTTTTAAAAGAATCCTTTTAAAATAATTTTGATATAACCATGCTTTTTTTTTTGTTATCCTTACTATACATTATATATGTAAACAGAACACAAGCAGTGCATTGCTCTTTAGTCAGAAATGCATTTAAAAAATCAGTTTGTTATATTGACCCATTCATATAAATAAAACCCAAATTTTATGTAATTTAACCTCCGTTAACTATTTATAATTCATCCGAAGTTTACATTCCAAGTCCTTTGTGAGGGATTCTGGGATTAATGCACATTAAACATTGGGAAAGCTTTTTATTTTTTTTCTCCTACTTTACTGCATCAGTAAGAATATTTTCTTTATTTGAAAGTTTCATTTCAGATTGGCTTTCACATGATCACTTTTGTATATTTATTCTTCATTATTCTTTCTCCCCCCAAGTGTTTTCTGGACTGAATGTTTATTTTTTCTCATTTTTTTTTTTTTTTTTGTTGGTTCTTGGAGAGAAGCTATTTCTTGTTTGAAATGTTTGAATGCAAGTTTTGATGATACTAAAACCTATGAAGCTTTCAAGGAATATATTTATGAATACGACCCTGAGTGATTTTTGTTCTCAGTTGAACTGAAACTGTAAATGCACAAAGGATACCAAACATAGTCAATCCATATTTTTAAAGCCACTTGGGTTTTTTGGTTTTATTATGGTTTATTGATTCAGTAATCCAGTTAAATAATTTTGTTCTTTATTAAACTTAACAATTTTTTTGTCCATTTAAGAAAAGCTCCATACAAAGAAAAGGTATAATTTATTTTGTGAATTGTTTCTTTAAAAACTTTTGAGTGTTTAAAAAAAAAAGGAAAGATACAAACCTTGAATTCATCACAATACTTTATTACCGATTTCAGTGTGAGCCTAAAATAATAAATTGACACATATTATGTGAACAAATACGTAAAAAAATGCAGCCTGAAATACTCATAAGAGCAATTATTTTAAATTGTAAAATAAAACCTTTCTGCGGTGCAGGTTTACTTAATGCTAAACTCTTTGTCATTTTATTGTTTGCCCAGATGTTGTTATATTTGAATCCTGCTGTGGTTGAGTGCCGTCTCGCTCAATCTACAGTGGTGTCTGCTCTAACTCAGTGGTGTCTGCTCTAATTCAGTGGTGTCTGCTCTAATTCAGTGGTGTCTGCTCTAATTCAGTGGAGAAGACACTAAGCCTGTATAGTCTGCCGACAAGTTTAAATTTAAAAAAATTAATTTAAGAAATTATTGAAATGCAAATTATTTAATTTAAAATAGACATCTGTACACCTTCTGTAGAAATTTCAATTTATAGCTCTGCTCCTTGTAAAACCAGAAACATGCTTTACAAAATTTAACCACAACTGCTTCCATTATAAAAATATTTAAAAGATATTTCCCCTCTCAGTTTGGACACATAAAGGGAACAAGGGCTTTAAAAAAAATAAATAAATTTCTTCAAATGGACAAATGTTAAATTATAAAATAGATGGAAAAAAAATCTGGACCTAAGGAGTGAGCTGTCTGCTCAAACTTTCCATGTTCGTACCACATCATCAAAGGTACATACAAACAAAATAATTCCTAGTGAAAACTGACAACATTCACATCATGACTTGTAAATAAGTGTGAAAAGAGATGACAAAAACTAATATGTTGGTATGCATGCATGGTGAAAAATATTTATTCATATTAAGGACATTTTCTCTCATAGTTAAAAATACAGCTTTGTTTATTCAAATCATAGTTAGAAATAAAACTACGGTACCACATACCACGAGGAGTTAACAATTTAAAAAAAATCATTTTTGTACCTTGTCAATTCTATGTTGATGGGTAATTTTTTTTTTTAAAGTTTAAAAACAATCACAACACTCACTCCCACTCTGTACCCACCATTGACTTGGTTTGATTTCAGCACAATAAATTCATTGCCTTTGTTGAAGCACTGCCACTCCCACTCTGTACCCACCATTGACTTGGTTTGATTTCGGCACAATAAATTCATTGCCTTTGTTGAAGAACTGCCATAGTTTACATTTCTATACATAGTTTAAAGTTATATTTTCTTTAATCTTTTGATCTTCTGGAAATTATTTGTTTTTAAGCTCTCCCTCATTATATACATACAAAGTTCTTTTTTTCTTATTTATTAATATAAACTGCCAGCAATAATTTTCAAAGTAAAGTGGAATTACACAATGAATCAAATCACAAGCAGTGTTGAAGCAAACCCAATTTTAAAAGAAAACTTTTTTTGTTTGTTCCAAATTCTAAGTGCTGACAAATACTTTAGAATTAAAATAATGAAAACAATTCAAAATATTTATAAAAAAAAACACAACTCAAGTAGGAGTTAAGTACAAAACAAAACAAACTGGATGGAACAAATCTTTTCAATACTTTTCATTTGTTGTAAGAGGTCACTAGAGAGAGACGGTCCAATAACTTATGTAAGTGGTTCTTCGACCTTAAACTGATTTAAATTATCCATGCCAGTTTAATCCAGCCCACACCCTTATCACACTTTGTCATGCTATATGTTAACTAATCTTTTCACACTGTGTCATACTATATGTTAACTAATCTTATCACACTGTGTCATACTATAGGTTAACTAATCTTATCACACTGTGTCATACTATAGGTTAACAAATCCTATCACACTGTGTCATACTATATGTTAACTAATCTTATCACACTGTGTCATACTATAGGTTAACTAATCTTATCACACTGTGTCATACTATAGGTTAACTAATCCTATCACAATGTGTCATACTATATGTTAACTAATCCTATCACACTGTCATACTATATGTTAACTAATCTTATCACACTGTGTCATACTATAGGTTAACTAATCCTATCACAATGTGTCATACTATATGTTAACTAATCCTATCACACTGTGTCATACTATATGTTAACTAATCTTATCACACTGTGTCATACTATAGGTTAACTAATCTTATCACACTGTGCCATACTATATGTTAACTAATCTTATAAAGAAATGATATTTTAAAAAAAATATAATTAAATAAATGATGTACATACTTTTGAACCATCAACAGGATTGGGGAGGGGGTGAGAGTGGAAGAACCCTAACTGGGATTCTTATAAAGTGTGTTACTTAAGGGCATGTTTTGTCAGTTAACTATAGTAGATGGGAAGTTCACTCAATGCAGCTGCCATTGCTATACGTTAGTCACGTATAATTTTGGAATACCAGTTTTTTTGTGGTAAAGCTGAATGACAACAGCAGTTGGATGACAACGGGTCTTCTTGTTCTAAATGGTGTTTCAGTTCGGGGGGATATTGTAAGAAAAGCTGCTGAGTCACTTGCTGGCACTGCTGACAAGAAAGCTGCTGAGTCACTTGCTGGCACTGCTGACAAGAAAGCTGCTGAGTCACTTGCTGGCACTGCTGACAAGAAAGCTGCTGAGTCACTTGCTGGCACTGCTGACAAGAAAGCTGCTGAGTCACTTGCTGGCACTGCTGACAAGAAAGCTGCTGAGTCACTTGCTGGCACTGCTGACAAGAAAGCTGCTGAGTCACTTACTGGCACTGCTGACAAGAAAGCTGCTGAGTCACTTGCTGGCACTGCTGACAAGAAAGGGCAAACCTCTATTGAATGGTATCAGTAGTGATATGGCGGTTCTCACATCATTGTTACTAAGGTGTGGTGCTGGGTGGCCGAGTGGTCTAACCTGAGTCAATCACAATATTGTGGACTGGAGTTTGATCCCAGACAAAGGCCTAGTCGAGAAAAAAGAAGATCAGCCCCCACCCCCCCCCCCCACCCCACCGAGTGGATGGGACTCGTTAACTTAGGATGGTGACACATCTTAGAAAAGGCAGACTCTGAAATCAAACCCACAGGAGTCCCGTAGGCTGTATGACTCAATGAAAATTGTGACAACTCCTGGAAAGTGGAACGCATAAAGAGCACAGTGAGACACAAGAAGCACAGCTGGTCATCCACTGCATCCTTGTCTGTTTCCAGTCGTCTTGACTAAGTCTTGCCATTGGATCAAATAGGCAAGGATGAGAGAGTGAGGCTGACAAACTGAGCAACTCTCCCTCACTCAAAATACAGCTCAAGTCAAGGCTACTACTTAAGTTGAGGCCTTGGTCATCTTCAAATGTGAAGGTCAAACTATATATATATATATATATATATATATATATATAGTGTGCAGTACATATTTTGCATAACATTACATGTTATGAAACAAACTTTTAGTTTTTAAAAAAATGTTTATA
Organism: Omphiscola glabra; assembly: GCA_964017045.1. Taxonomy (NCBI): domain Eukaryota; kingdom Metazoa; phylum Mollusca; class Gastropoda; family Lymnaeidae; genus Omphiscola; species Omphiscola glabra. The sequence continues at coordinate 39,593,315 of OZ024796.1, forward strand.
AGACAAAATCCTGCACAAGTGCTCTAAAAATATACCAAACAAAAAATAAATTCCATTTAATGAATATGTAATTGTTACTATATATTCTTGAAATATATCCTTAATTGCAAATTACATACATTTTTATTACAAGTAAGAGAATGAAGCAATGTATTTGTTAAAATTCAATTTTAATCCACAAGTTTTCATGCTGAAACGGTTTAATCTCACCAGAAGAACACAATGTTATATCAAGCACATTGAATATAAATAATATATAATCTTTACAGCAAAGCACAGTATAATAAAATTATGAATTGGTATTTCATAAATAGCACTGATATCTCTGTATTCATCAATGGCAATGAAAGACATCAACTGTGAACCTATTTTTGAACAACTGACAAGAGGCAAGGGACACTACTGCTAGGGAGACTCCACAATAAATTTTTTTTTAAAAACAAGGGCAAAGAACATGTAAGACTACATCTAACTGCAGTACTAATTTCATCATCCAAAATATCAGTTGTTTTGGATTTTATGAGATAACTGAAGCAGTGTGTGGTTGGCATTATTTTGTAATAAAAAATTCTCATTGCGAAAGCAGCCAGAGCCTCTGGGATAGATACGTCAAATAGAATCCAGTGGGAAAAATGTCTCATCCGCCCCTTCAGTTTTAGAGTTAAAAATTTTCTGGTGTTTGAAAACAATTGTCACACGTTTTGTCTCCTAGGCTCACATGTTATGTTGAGTCTAACTCTTTTTAATTTTCACACCCTAAACAAACATACACATTTATTTCTTTGACAGCAAATCACAATTAGTTACAACATTAAAAATAAGCAGATTTTCTTACATATTTAACTCCATTTGGAATTATTGAAGCTGTGCTCAATTCATAATCTTCTGAATTATCAGAATCAAATAATGATAAGATTGTTTTTTCTTGGTTCTTTAAAAATGTAACTAGCAACAAAATTCTGGTCAGTTTTCTTTTCTTTCTTTCTTTTTTTTTCCTTTCTTTTTTTTTATTACAAACTTCTTGAAACTATATTCATTTGTAAATTTACAGCTTTTTGTGAAGTTAAAAAAACAACAACCATTGAACAAAACCTTGACACAGTTTGAACTAGAAAACTAAACACCATTATTTAAAAATATAACCTTTGGCACTTGAATTTTGAATAAACAAAGAGTTTTAAACCAGAAGACATCTGAGCATAATGAAAGATACACATTCTATATGATGACCAAAGATATTCTTGGGCCTTACTCCACAAAGGGAAAGACACATAACTAATTATTATGGTCGGCAAAATTGTTGGTTAGAATCACTGCATAACAAAAATTCTTATGGAAGCTGAAGAATATATGTTATTGAATCATATCTATGTTTAAAACTTTTAGGTCAACCAACAATAAAACGCTGAAATGGTTTTACAAAAATAGGGTGTTTATACAAATATATAATTTATAAAAATTATACCAGCATGCACTATGGACCAAAAAACTTGTATGGAATAACACCAGAAAAATACATAATTATGCACACACACATATAATCAAACTCAATGACCTCACAAGTCTTTGGACCTGGGTCTTGGAGAAATAAAGTAATCTAGAAATATACATATATATATATATATATATTACCTCAACCTTTCCTACAAGTAGCTGGACTATTGACTGCTATAATTCAAGAGTACAGAATTAAAGCCCATGTTCATTAATTAAATTGGATTAATGAAGTCTATGAAAATATCAACATGAGAACACATCATCTTAGCTCTTCAGTACAAAACATATGATTCAAAACAGCCTGGATGCCAAAAACATCTTCACCCCATTTTGCAATGTGCAATACAGAGATTCCAACCCTTTTCTGCATTCCGCTCCCTTTACAAATTGTTTTACTAAGTCTCACAGCCCATATGAATTGTTTTACATAGTCTCACACCTCATATGAATTGTTTTACATAGTCTCACACCCCATATGAATTGTTTTACATAGTCTCACACCACATATGAATTGTTTTACATAGTCTCACACCCCATATGAATTATTTTACTAAGTCTCACACTCCCTATGAATTGCTTTACATAGTCTCACACCCCATATGAATTGTTTTACATAGTCTCACACCCCATATGAATTGTTTTACATAGTCTCACACCCCATATGAATTGTTTTACATAGTCCCACACCCCATATGAATTATTTTACTAAGTCTCACACTCCATATGAATTGCTTTACATAGTCTCACAGCCCATATAAATTGCTTTACTAAGTGAATTGTTTTACTAAGTGAATTGTTTTACTAAGTGAATTGTTTTACTGAGTGAATTGTTTCACTAAGTCTTTCACTCTATACAAAAGTAAAAACACATTTTTAAATTTGAAACTAATGGAAATCTTCTTCTTCTTCTATATATTAAGGGCCCATGATCAATTTATTGATCATTCTGGCTCCTATGCATGTAGAGGGGATTTGCAATGTTACTGTGCCTGGTTTTGATGAGGATATTTCACTGGTTGCAAGAGTTACTCAGTGAGGGTATCATGCACTGGGGGTTGGAAGGCCTGAGGCAAAAAGACGCAAATCTTATTAATTTCTTGAATTGCAAAGAGAACTGTTGAGCTTGGAGAACAAACTTGGGACTTATTACATAAAGGAAACAGCTCATCAAGAAATGTTTACAAAATATATAAACACTAAAGCCATAACTTAAAATCTAACGTCTCCTCGGATTATCATAAGAACAGAGGAGACATTAGAGTTGGAATTTCAAGGGGCGTGGGGAAAAGGGATTATCATAAGAACTCTCCCCCCCCCCCCCCACACACCCCATGAAATTTCACCCCGCAACCATCGTGTGCCATGGATGGCACATTAAACAGTGAATTTCATAGAAATGTTTACCTCTGTCACATTCACTTCACATTCACTTCATATTCACTTCACATTCACTTCACATTCACAAATCATAAATGTTCCATAAAATCTAAATATGTAATATAAACATTGTTAATAATATGGTTAATAGCATACACCAGCAACAAACCAACAATCTATTTCAACCTCTTTAACTTAAAGATTACAATAATATAGTTTTAAAAAGTCACTAAACTTTTCAACCATTTATTACTAAACCTATTATAATGCCCTTTAAAGAAAATATTTATATTGCAATGCCTTAAAAGGGTGAGATTCTTTAAGAATCATTTAGATTTTTTCACTCACATAGAGAGTTAAGCAAAATGTTGGATACAATTTCTTTTTACAATTATTAGTTTTGCTTAAAGGGCATAAATGATTGTTGATTCATGTTAAGCGAGGGCAGCTCGAGATTGTCCCTTCAATACAGCAGAATTCTTCTCTCCTCAGACTTTCTGCTAATGGAGCGAGTATTCATTAAGCCTGTCTCCACACAGCTGGCAGGCCCCATGACCGCAGAGGAACTGTTCCTTCAATACAGCAGAATTCTTTTCTCCACAGACTTCCTGCAGATGGGGCATTCATTAAGCCTGTCCCCACACAGCTGGCAGGCCCCATGACCGCAGAGGAAGATCATATTCTTCAGCCTGTCCATGCACACAGGACAACATGTCTGGTAGAAATATTCCAATAAATTGGGTGTAATTAATTTTTTTTTAAATACATACTCAAAAATTATCATTTAAAAATCAGTATTCTAATAAGTTTTTTTTTTTAATGCCCTTGTAACTACACAGATTAACAGCAGATCTGAACCACCAGTCAATGGATCCCCCCAAAGGTACATGAAACAATAAGGGATGGATAGCTTTCATTTAAAAATAAAAAAGTCACATTTCTAATAGACAAGAAGCTTGAGACACTTTTTAGTGAGGCCAAAGGGTACATTGATTGAAGGGGTTTTAGAACCACTGACCTAGAAGATACTGAAATTCATAGTTTTGTCAATGAAATAAACAGAATTGTATCAGGACCTCAGAGTTTTTATTACGGGAACAAATTCTGTGCACATGGCAGTAAGGCACTCTTTGAAGCCAAATGATCTCTTTGAATATGGTTAATTTTCACTAATTTTTTAAAATATTTTTGGGATAGACTTTCTTTTTAAGCCATTTTTATAATTTTTTAAAGTTCTTATTGGCTGGGGAAGAAAGGGGGGGGGGGGGTTACATGACATCACGCTACAAGTGGACACCAGCTTCAACTAATCTAATCTACTTAAGAAAATCAGCAAACTATGGAGCCGAAGTTCATGAAGTCTTCCCCAGCGCACCGCCACTCCCAACCGGCATTTAACCACTCCCCTAGTGGTCTCTATTCCACGGCATTTAACCACTCCCCTAGTGGTCTCTATTCCAATCAGGCCACGAAGCGGCACGCCAGGTGCTTTCCGCACCTGCGACAGCCTCACCCTACCTTCCACTCAATTGACTATGCGAGTGAGGCGGCACCAGAGAAGGAACGCCTGGTCGGCCGGGGTACTGCTTTAACACATCAACCGGGCCGGACTTTCTTGGGCTGGGGTGGATATAATTTATGTCTCTAATGTCCCCCCCATCCCGGAGAGACATGCAGGCGTTTTACAGATGCCCTCTAGTAGGGTTTAAGTGAGTTAATCACACCGCAGCTGGGAGAGAAAAGAGGTTGGAGCAGTGCCCTCAAAGACTGCATACTTAGAATCATCGGTGAGGGTCGCCACCTTCCCTCACCTCATATCCATACGCTACTTTAATCATGTCCCGACCTGTTTCTGCGTTATTTTCAACTGCACTTGGTAGGAAACCATGCAGCCGTGCTCTTTCTAACGCAGTTTCCGTGTGTTACCTGTGCATTTCAGCGCAGGTCCCCTACACGGTTATCCTGTACCTCGGGTAACGTTTCAGGGGGTTTGTGGCAAAACGCCTCTTTATCGACATGCCATTTTTGGGACGGACATGCCGACTATAGCCCCTAAATTGGAAAATCAACATGGGGCAGGAGCAGGGATGAGCGGGTCACATGAGGACAACAAAAATTATGCTGAATATTGGGACAAGAAAACCGGGTGGCTTTGAGAGTACGAAGAATGTCTCTTTAAAAAAAAAAAGCGACATGAGACTGAAACTGGCTTGATTTTCTGTTCCAAAGTTTTGTGGAGATCTGGAGCTACAAAGCAGGTCTATGACTTAACCATAAGGAGATATCCTGTTTTGTGGAGATCTGGAGCTACAAAGCAGGTCTATGACTTAACCATAAGGAGATGCATTAACATCTAGCAATGCAGCATTTAAACACTGACCTGGTCCTTGATGTCCTGCAGCTGTTGTTGCAGTTTCTGTATGTCTCGACTCACATCCCTGGAGCCATTGTTCATGATGCCAGGTTTCTGTGGCTCAGGCGGAGCTGGAATTTGAAAAATTAAAGATTGTAAATAAGCAGTCAATTCTTGATAATTTATTTGTGTCATCAAGAAGTTAACTGTTGGAAGTAAATAGTTGATACTTGATAAACAAGTATATTTGTGTGTTATAGAAATGAACAGTTAATAGATGATGGAGTTTGTATGGTACAGGAATGAACAGTCAATAGTTGATGGAATTTATTTTTGTGATATAGAGATGAGCAGTCACTAGTTGAAAGACTTTATTTTTGTGATATAGAGATGAGCAGTCACTAGTTTCCAGTTGACAAGTCTGTAGTGGCTTGCCGATTTGGAAGCGCTGGCCACCGACCCCCTCGGCGTTAACCCGGGGCACATTACCACCATTGCGTGTCCCGCGTGGCAGACACGGCCATGCATGGTAGTTGCTGGAATAAACAGCTCCTACAGGGCTGCCACCTGTGATGCTTCACAGGGGGAAGAAAAGGCAAACACAGGGTAGGGATCATGATTACAAGTTGCCGTTAAGGGATATGAGGCGATAGGCTGTGGTGGAAGCCTATGGCCGGTGATTCTAAATATGCAGCCCTGAGAAAGCTGCTCCTAGGCAACCGTTTCGTCCCAGCTACTTCGTGAATTAGTTGCGAGGTAGAAACCCACTGTAGAATCCCTCTTAGAGGGCGTCCGATGCTTCCCCGGGACGGGTGGGGGGAGATATTAGGACGTTAATTTACCGTCCCGGTCCCTAGGAGAGTGGACTGCGGACGCTTGAAACACAGCGTCTTCGGTCGACCAGATGTCTCCGGGCGGGGGGGGGGCCTCCATCAGCAAACTCGATCGAGCAGTTGCTGGTGGGGGCGTCCAACGCCCGGGGAGGTCTCTGACGTCTTCCCGCACGGCCCGGCGCCGGGGACACCCGGCGGCTGGCGGGTGTGGGTGGACGCCAGGGAGGGCATTAGGAGCACTAGCTCGACGGCCCGCTGACGCCATTTCCTAATGAGATATTCCAGTCACTAGTTGAAAGACTTTATTTTTGTGATATAGAGATGAGCAGTCAATAGTTGATAGAATTTATTTGTGTGATATCGAAATGAACAATCAATGCTTGATGGAATTTATTTTTGTGATATAGAGATGAGCAGTCACTAGTTGAAAGACTTTATTTTTGTGATATAGAGATGAGCAGTCAATAGTTGATAGAATTTATTTGTGTGATATAAGAAGAAAACAACCTCAGAGCATTCAGCTCAATGTATCTGGTAGGTAGATAATAGAATCAAGTCATGTCATGTCATTAAATACCAAAACTTCATGACCTCAATAGTCATGCAAAATCGGCAAGTCAACAGTTTTTATGAAAACTGCGGTTTTATCATTGGTTTGTTTCAGCATACTTTAAAACATAAAAAAACATTGAAATTAAGATTAAGTTAGGTCTCTGACTGACGTTCAATGTGAAGTGATTGCTAAACACAAAACAAATAAATGAGGATCTTTGATTCGGGAAAAAAATTCATAACAAATAAATTTTTTTAAACGATTCATATCAGGATTATCTCTTTCTTTTCCACAGAGAATCACTTAACTACATGAATATGTTAGGTGAAATCTACATGCATATGTTAGGTGAAATCTACATGCATATGACAGGTGAAGTCTACATGCATATGACAGGTGAAATCTGCATGAATATGATAAGTGAAATCTACATGAAAATTACAGGTGAAATCTACATGAATATGCCAGGTGAAATCTACATGAATATTATTCATGGTTGAACTACAAGAAATGTCTTATATAACTAAAAGTATACAAGAATTTCTTTAACTTTAGTTCCAACACTTACGTGTGCCACCGCAGCAGACAATGAATAGAATTGTCTTCTCTATGGAGGCACGGCACTGGACGCACTTCTTCATGAGATTAGCACAGCCTAGTGAACAGAAGAAACATACAATGAACTGTCTCATGAAGTTACCTTAATAGAAAAAAATAACCTCCTGCCTAGAACTGTTAAAACAGCTCAGTTAGCCACAAATGGTCAGAAATATGTAGAAATTTTAAGCTTCTGATAGTTTTTTTTTGCTTCTCAGAGTTTCTCAGCAATGAAAAGATATGTCTTCTAAGAGTAGCTTTGCAATAAAAGTTATTTCTTCTAAGAGTTACTTTCGAATAAAAGATATTTTCTCTAGGAGTTACTTTCCAATAAAAGATATTTTTTTAAAGAGTTAATCAACAACCAAAGATGTTGCTCCAATAAGGTTTCTCAGTATAAGTGATTTATTACTCTTTTTTTTCCTGGACCTCTCCAATTAGAAAATGCAATTTTATCACTTTTTCTTCCAAACATTCTTAGACCTATCAATAGCAGAATGACATATGTTAACATATGACGAGATCTGATTTGAATAGATGAGTTTTTACCATCACAGGCACACATGTGGCCACACGGCTTGAAGAGAACAGAAGCTTTCTTGTCTGAGCACACAACACATTCCTCAATCTGGTGGTTGGGAGGAGACAAAAATCACCATTGTTAAAACAATCAACTTAAGCTTTGTGCTAATGGGTGGTGGTTGAGAGGACGGGACACACTTAGAAGAGCTGTGAATGAGAAAATCCAACATCATCAAGATCCCGGCTGGCCAAACAAGAACTCAAAGTATGAATGAAATGTGAAGTATTTTTAAGAAAGGGATACAATAATGGTGGAGTCTTCACACTGTAATATAAGATAAGTCCGGATATTTAGTGGAAAAAAACACAACATACTTTGATAGGATTCAAATCATTTATCATATGTGTACTAGTTTGTCATCACTGGCTGTACTGGGTTGTCATCACTGGATGTACTAGGTTGTCATTACTGGATGTACCAGGTCATCATCATTGGATGCACTAAGTCATCATCACTGGATGCACTAGGTTATCATCACTAGGTGTACTAGGCTATCATCACTAGGTGTACTAGGTTATCATCACTAGATGTACTAGGTTATCATCACTAGATGTACTAGGTTATCATCACTAGGTGTACTAGGCTATCATCACTAGGTGTACTAGGTTATCATCACTAGATGTACTAGGCTATCATCACTAGGTGTACTAGGCTATCATCACTAGGTGTACTAGGCTATCATCACTAGGTGTACTAGGTTATCATCACTAGATGTACTAGGTTATCATCACTAGGTGTACTAGGTTATCATCACTAGGTGTACTAGGTTATCATCACTAGGTGTACTAGGTTATCATCACTAGATGTACTAGGTAGGCCTGGCCAGCTATGTAAACAATGAACACGTCCGGTGTGGAGACACACAGCTTGCTTTGCCTCTGCTGCTGGCAGTTAAAAGTTGTTAAATGTTACTACGAAGAGTCCAACCTGGCATGTTTGTCATTGAGGGTTTAGGACCAACAGCACATTCCCCAGTGGATGAGGAAAGGTTAATCAACTTTTTTTCAATATACTGAAACATTCCCGGGCTGAAAAGTTTTAAATCATACAGGTATAGTTTTTAAAAAAAATTAATATTTCACCTCCTTTCAAATGTGTCTTACTGGCAGTCATAATTTATTTAGTAACACTGTAGCCATTTTGTGACGTTAGATGTATTACGTTATGATGGCCTAGTACTTCTAACTTCAGCAAGCCATTTTGTGAAGTAAGATGTTTTATGTTATGATGGCCTAGTACTTCTGACTTCAGCAAGCCATTTTGAGAAAAAAGATGTCTTACGTTATGACGGCTTAGTACTTCTGACTTCAGCAAGCCATTTTGTGAAAAAAGATGTCTTACGTTATGACGGCTTAGTACTTCTGACTTCAGCAAGCCATTTTGTGAAAAAAGATGTCTTACGTTATGACGGCTTAGTACTTCTGACTTCAGCAAGCCATTTTGTGAAAAAAGATGTCTTACGTTATGACGGCTTAGTACTTCTGACTTCAGCAAGCCATTTTGTGAAAAAAGATGTCTTACGTTATGACGGCTTAGTACTTCTGACTTCAGCAAGCCATTTTGTGAAAAAAGATGTCTTACGTTATGACGGCTTAGTACTTCTGACTTCAGCAAGCCATTTTGTGAAAAAAGATGTCTTACGTTATGACGGCTTAGTACTTCTGACTTCAGCAAGCCATTTTGTGAAAAAAGATGTCTTACGTTATGACGGCTTAGTACTTCTGACTTCAGCAAGCCATTTTGTGAAAAAAGATGTCTTACGTTATGACGGCTTAGTACTTCTGACTTCAGCAAGCCATTTTGTGAAAAAAGATGTCTTACGTTATGACGGCTTAGTACTTCTGACTTCAGCAAGCCATTTTGGCCTTGGTCAGCATTAAACCTAGTTTCACAGAGGGGGTGGGGGATTAATATTTTTATTGAGGGTTTCCTCCCCCAAAGAATAGTTGCCTTACTGGGCTGACAATAATATTCCCCCTGACTAGCTGCCCATAGATCGGGATGATCCACAGATGGATCTGAACTCACTAACTCTTGTTTATGAAGCAGACAACGCTGGCATAGCGCCACAGGGCTTTTAATACAAGCATGTGATTCAGAATTGAGATCCATCATAGACTGCAGTGACTAAATCAGTTTCAAATTCAAACAATTTGACCCCACAGAATAAATGGTTCTCTTAATGGCAGGAATGAAATAAATACAGGCCTGTATTTTAACACAAACCTTTGTTCTGGACTGCACAGGGTCCTTGCACATGAGACACTTTTTGACTCGTGGGGAACATAGGGAGCAGGTGCAGATGTGTCCGCACGGCCCAAACAGGGTGTCCCGCTTCTGGTCGGAGCACACCATGCACTCCTCCAGGCTCTCCTGGTCGTTGCGAATGATGGCGGCGTTGGGGGCAGTAAGGGCGGGGCTGTGATTGACATGGAAGACATTAAATAGGTGTTCAAAGATCATACACAACTTAAAACTGCATGCTGATTGGCTCATTTAAAAACTGCATGCTGATTGGCTCATTTAAAAACTGCATGCTGATTGGCTCATTTAAAAAACTGCATGCTGATTGGCTCATTTAAATAAATGCATGCTGATTGGTTTGTTAAAAGCAAATGAAGACACTAGTGCTTAAAGCAACTTAAGTCACACATTAGTTAACCAAACCCCGACTGTGGTTGCCATTGATCTTGTTGAGCTGAACATGCTAAATATATATATATATATAAAAATAAAGATGTAACTAAGTTCCTTTTCCAAGGAGAGAGACACACAAAAAATTACCTCATTTGATAGTTTGAATTGGGTAATTTGTGACGTAAACACTTTTGGCGCAAAGGTGTTCAATTTAAGCTGTCATTAAGTGAACATTGTAACCAGAGGAAAAGGTGTAAAATATCAGATGGTTAGAGGCAAATAAACCTATTACGAGACATTTGACTAAATTGAGGTATAGCGTACACGTTTTATCAGACTAGATTAAAATGTGAAATGGCGACTTTTCAACAACATTTTTGACGTATACTATAAAAGGACACAAACTTTACAACAAGGCCTCCCATCAGCCTACCTATTGCGCTCCTTGTGACATTTAGCCAGGGCCTTACAAAGATTCGGGTCAGGACACAGATCCAGGGGAGTCTGACCTTTCTTGTTCTTCAGATTAAGGTCAGCCCCGTTGGCCGCCAGGAAACAGGCAATGGAGGCGCTGGACTTTTTGTCTGCTCCAGGTGTGCCCAGTCCCATCAGCAGCTGCAGTAAAAAGGAGAAGATGGCTTATCTTGATAGCTTTGGGCTTGTATGAATGACATTGGGAGGTTAGTGTGAGCCAGAAGTAATGTTGGGGTGAAAAGGGGGAGTTATAGACTGTAAGTAGGATAAGATGGTGAGGTGTATCATAGCTTAATATTAGGCTGAAAAGGAATTTGTTATCATTGGTAGTTTTGGGGCAAACAGGTGACTATTACAATAGGTTGGCATTATGATGATGAGAAGTTGTTTGACTTTGAGATGAGAAGGTGATTGGTAATAATAGTTTGACATAGAGATAAGAAGGTGATTGGTAATCATAGTTTGACATTGAGATGAGAGGCCGATTGTTCATCATGGCTGCACCAACCTTGCCAACATCTTGCATGTCTTGTAACTGTCTCAGCTGTGACAGTGTGTGGTGTCTCAGAGCTTCGTGCAGAGGTGTGTCTCCATCTTTGTCTGGGATGTTTAGGTTGCAGCCCTCTCTCACCAAGAGCTGTCAGATGAGGAAACATGTCAGATGAGGAAACATGTTAGATGAGGAAACATGTTGGATGAGGAAACATGTTGGATGATGTTATTTGCTCGTCTGACTTATTCAGGGACTAATATAAATATTTGTTAAGAATATTTTTTGCATTTGTCTATATCAGGATCCCAAGCTAGAAGCAGAAATAAAAAAAAAAAAGAAGGCTACGCTGGGCTGGACACTTAGAGAATGCCAAAGGACAGAGGAGTGAAGAAGGTGCACCACTAATGATGAAAACGGCTCAAAGGCAGACGTAGCCTTAGATGGATGGAGGATGTGGAGAAGGAGCTGAGCCACAGCAGCAGGGAATTCAAGCATGAAAAAGAAAAGAATCAGTTAGGGATGGATGGATTTTTTGCATCCATGGTTAAAATACATGGGTCTGTCAGAGAGGGGAGGAAGTTGTCATTAGAAGCCTAATTTTAAATATTTCTTATGAGTATATTGGATACCAAACAATCATGTCATGGTACACCTACAATCATGTCATGGTACACCTAAAATCATGTCATGGTACACCTACAATCATGTCGTGATACACCTACAATCATGTCGTGGTACACCTACAATCATGTCATGGTACACCTACAATCATGTAATGGTACACCTAAAATCATGTCATGGTACACCTACAATCATGTCGTGGTACACCTACAATCATGTCATGGTACACCTACAATCATGTTCAAATCTATTCACCACAGACAGTTGGTCTCAAGATCAACAAGGGGGTCTCAAATGGTCTCAAGCAGCTCTCAAAGTGATTTGTTTGAGATTTAAAGAGGTGAAGGTGTGCTGTGGCATCTGGGCCGCTGTAATATCCTGGGAGATTACCCAAATTTGGGACCCATAAATTACAAAACTGTCACATTTAGATGATTTCTTTACACCAAACGATGGTGTCATGATTGGGAATAATATATACTATACAGGATGGTGCTTTATTGAAGACACTATCTATAACTGGATCCTTCAAGAGTCAGCCTTACTGCCCCCCATCCACCACAATATTAGTGGTATGGACAGACCATCTGCCCCCATCCACCACACTATTAGTGGCATGGACAGACCATCCCATGTTAGTTCAGATACCAGTGTGGGACCAGCTAGATTAAACCCAGCTTCATTTCTAAATGAAAACGGTCCCATGAAAACGGTCCTATGAAAACAGTCCCATGAAAAAAGTCCCATGAAAACGGTCCCATGAAATCAGTCCCATGAAAACAGTCCCATAAAAACGGTCCCATTAAAACAGTCCCGTGAAAATGGTCCCATGAAAACGGTCCCATGAATACATCAATGCTGATGAGACTTATCCCGGATTAAAGTAGCAGCCTTGACCCCCATGCTCACTCTGACTATCTGTGTGTGTTGTCTCTCTACAGCCAGATGCAGGGGTGTCTGCAGGTTGACATTCTGTATGTCCATGTTGGCCTTTCCCTGCAAGGATAAGAAAAACAATGTAGGTTTGGGTTTTTAATTGTGTGTACATTTGAAATGAGAGATGATTAAAATATATCACCAAAGTCATTGGGTATTGTTCATAAATGTGGAAAAATCTCAATTTCACTCACATGGGACTACACAGCAGAAGGATATAATGACAGTTCTAACATCCCCCATGTCTCAGCCCTCTTGTAGGATGTCTCCTATGTCTCAGACATTTTGTGCTATCTATGTACCTTATGTCTCAGCTGTCTTGGGCTATGTCTTCTATGTCTTAGCTGCCTTGTCCTATCCCATGTCTTAGCTGCCTCGTCCTATCTGTTTTGGCTGTCTTGTGCTTTCTTATGTCTTAGCTGTCTTGTGCTGTCTAATGTCTTAGCTGTCTTGTGTTATCTTATGTCTTAGCTGTCTTGTGCTTTCTTATGTCTTAGCTGTCTTGTGCTGTCTAATGTCTTAGCTGTCTTGTGCTAACTTATGTCTTAGTTGTCTTGTGAAGTCTTATGTCTTAGCTGTCTTGTGCTATCTAATGTTTTAGCTGTCTTATGTCTTAGCTGTCTTGTGCTATCTTATTTCTCCCATGCCTTGACTGTCTTGTGCTATCATTGTCTCTTTTGTCTCAACCCTCTGGTGCCATCTAATGTCTTCCATGTCCCAGCTAACTTAGCCATCTATCCCAAGAATAACACTCGGTTCGATTCAAGGCTCACGTAATAAATGTGTTTCTCCCTCCTCTTTATTGTTTTCAGGCAGATATAGTGTTGTGTGTTTCTTCTGGCTAATGATGGCTACCCTGGGGCCCACTTCCACACAAAAAAAATATTTAAAAAATAATAAATGGAATTACTTTGAACAACCAGGCAATAAACAATCCATTGGGAATTCCTCATTCTCATGGGTCTTCGTGTGTTTGCTAATGAAGTTTGGCCTACTGTACTGAGAAGACATTGGGAATTCCCCAATCTCGTGGGTCTTCGTGTGTTTGCTAATGAAGTTTGGCCTACTGTTCTGAGAAGACATTGGGATTTCCCCATTCTCGTGGGGTCTTCGTGTGTTTGCTAATGAAGTTTGGCCTACTGTACTGAGAAGACATTGGGATTTCCCCATTCTCGTGGGTTTTGGTGTGTTTGCTAATGAAGTTTGGCCTACTGTACTGAGAAGACATTGGGATTTCCCCATTCTCGTGGGTCTTCATGTGTTTGCTAATGAAGTTTGGCCTACTGTACTGAGAAGACTTCTACTATTAGCTTTCTTTTTTGTTGTTGTCTACACGAGGGTGAGAAGATGGAAGTACTTACTGACTTGGCAGGTGGGTGACTAGGTGGTTGAGATGGGTTGGATGGGTCTTGGCTGGACTTTGAGCCATGCTAGATCACCAGCGTGATGGAAAGAAGACGTAAGTAAGGGGGTCAGAATATGGAAATATGCTACGGTAAATATGGGGTAAGAATATGGAAATATGCTATTGTTAAGTAAGGGTTAAAATATGGAAACATGTTACTGTTAGTAGGTGGTCAGAATATGGAAATAAGTCACTATGAGTAGGGGGTCAGAATATGGAAATATGTTACTGTGAGTAGGGGTCAGAATATGGAAATATGTCACTATGAGTAGGGTGTCAGAATATGGAATTATGTCTCTGTGAGTAGGGGGTCAGAATATGGAGATATGTTACTGTGAGTAGGGGGTGAGAATATGGAAATATGTCACTATGAGTAGGGTGTCAGAATATGGAATTATGTCTCTGTGAGTAGGGGGTCAGAATATGGAGATATGTTACTATGAGTAGGGGGTCAGAATATGGAAATATGTCACTATGAGTAGGGGGTCAGAATATGGAAATATGTCACTATGAGTAGGGGGTCAGAATATGGAAATATGTCACTATGAGTAGGGGTCAGAATATGGAAATATGTTACTGTGAGTAGGGGGTCAGAATATGGAAATATGTTACTGTGAGTAGGGGGTCAGAATATGGAAATATGTCACTATGAGTAGGGGGTCAGAATATGGAAATATGTCACTATGAGTAGGGGGTCAGAATATGGAAATATGTTACTGTGAGTAGGGGGTGAGAATATGGAAATATGTTAATACGTCTCTTTCCCACCATGCTGGTGAATTTTCGAGAGCACAATTATTCCCTAAATTTCATTTTCTGTTCTTCAAATAACAATAGTTTAAGCCTGGAGAACTTTATACAAGCTCAACGCTTTTGGTAACGCATAAGTGTTTGTGAATGTGAGAGTCGAGGGAGTCACTGAAGACTAAGAGTTTTATTTTGGACCAGGGTTTCCCAAACATGGAATCATGGGGACGCTGAATGTCTGAAAGGAACTGGGTTAATGTTTCCCAAACATTGAATCATGGGGACGCTGAATGTCTGAAAGGAACTGGGTTAACGTTTCCCAAACATGGAATCATGGGGACGCTGAATGTCTGAAAGGAACTGGGTTGGTGTCCTTAATTCAATTAAATAATAATCATTTTATTTTTTTTCTCCTTCTCTTCTTTCCAGAGTTTAAAACAGTGTAATCTGTTGACATTTAACATTGTTTCCTTCCTTCTGTGTACAATTCAAATCTATATGATTGGTTCTTATTTTGATAGGAAATATTTGAAAGAAATTTTGTAGAAAGTTTTGGTGGAGGTCCAAAAGTGATTTCCTTGATTTTCATAAAATTAAAAAAAAAAGAAAAATTTAAATGCTGAAAAGCACTTGGTAGGGGGCCAAATAAAAAGACAAACATATCGCAGGCTCTAGGGTCACCGTGATCTGGATTGGAAATCAGGGTCCTTAAGTTATGATTAAAATTCGTAACAGAAACAGGTGCGACTACAAGCATGTTATTGGTGAGACTGCCCCGCCCCGCTCCCCTTCCCTCACCCAATAAGTGTTCTTTCAATACTTTAACTGTGATATTTTTATAACTGTGATATTTTTATAACTGTGATATGTTTAAATGATTTTTTTAAAATAATCGAATTCGTTTATTATGCTTGCAGCCCGCTCATTTTTAATTGGTATCAGTCTGAACTATAAATATTTATTACAAAATAAGTATAAACGTCCATTTTTTTTGAATGGACACTAAGATTACAGCTCATATAATCTTGCTGTTAGACTATTTGGTTTGTTATATGTCAGTGAAGCTAAAATGGTCCTTTAAAAACCTTTTTAAAAAAACAAAGAGTTTGTGTTGAATCCCAAAACGTTTCTAGTGATGTACCTGATGGACCAGTAGCTCGGCCACCTCCACGTGGTTGTTGAGGGAGGCCAGGTGGAGAGCCGTGTAACCATCATCCTTCTTCTCATCCACGATCCAGGGTCTGGGCAGCTTGGTCAGCAGGATGCGCATGGCACTAGAGGGAACACAAGAGGGAAACAAGTCAGACATGAAGAGATTCAAAACATGTTTTAAGTTGAACATTTTGAAGGAGAATGAAATTGAAATTTGAGTATGGATATCTTCTTATGAATATGGTAAGCGATACACAAGAAAACCATGAAATAACCACAATTTCAGTAAAACCATCCCAAAAGTACACACGGCAAAGCTTAATTCACCATTTCAGTACACCATTCTAAAAGTACACTAGTCAAAAGCTTAACTCTCGCTTTCAGTACACCAGACCAAACTCCCCCATCATCATAACACCATTCCAAAAGTACATCACACAAAAGCTAAACTCACCCATTTCAGTACCCCATTCCAAAAGTACATCAAACAAAAACTAAACTCGCCCATTTCAGTACACCATTCCAAAAGTATATCAAACAAAAGCTAAACTCGTCCATTTCAGTACACCATTCTAAAAGTACATGAAACAAAAGCTAAACTCGCCCATTTCAGTACACCATTCCAAAAGTACACCAAACAAAAGCTAAACTCGCCCATTTCAGTACACCATTCCAAAAGTACATCAAACAAATACTAGCACACAGAACAATAGGTTTTGACATACACTTATAACACAGCTCATATTTAGCAAGAGAGAGAGAGAGAGGGAGAGGGCACACACAACACGTAGAGCCTAAATTAGAGCACGGTTGTGTCAGACCTGTCACAATAAACATCTTGTTGATAATTTACCACGTAATGGATGTTGGGGACCGCTGACGTGTCAATTTGTTGGTAGGCAGTGACCGTTGCAGTGATGATTTTTAACAGTTGAATACATGAAGGTGGCATAGAAGTGAAATGCTCTGTCGTACGAATGGTGTAAGAGATGTTGTAACGAATATTTGCAGATGTATGTCAAAGTGTAACACCCCCCCCCCCCCAATACACCAAAGAAACGCATTTTGATTGCATGATTGAAGAGTACATGCAAATGTGTGATTATTGAAGGTGAATAGAAGTAGACCAATATTTGTGTGCATGCATTTCGGTGAGCTGCTGCTGTATACAATAGAAGGTGCTGAATATTTCAAGAGATCGTCACACAGAATGGAATATAGGGGAACAGACTGGCTGGCACTAGACATGCCTAATTTACGGCACACTATTCCTGTTGGGTTCATTCTACTCCTCCCAAGGCCCCCCCCCCCTTCCCATCATGTATACCCCCCACCCCGGGCCCACTGCCTTCTCTCACCAAACAGAACACATCAAGCTAGGCACCTGTTGTAGGAAGCTCGCCAAAAGTCTGTGTTTAAAGTTGTTGGAGAATCAGATACGGAGATAGCGAAGGAGGAAGAGATTCTCGATGTGTGTGTTTGTGTGATAGAGAGAAAAAAATGGGGGGGGGGGGGGGTTAAGGGGTTGCAAGATGGTGAGCCTGGCATGAGTAGGAAGGGGGCGGTCTGGTTTCCTTTATTTTGTGTGTTCCGTTTGTTCTATTCCTGTGAATTTCACAAAAATGAATTTCTGTTCTACCACTTGGACATGTGCCCGTGACTCAAATAACAGACCTAGAGCTTACCAACTCCACGAAACTTGGACATGTGCCCGTGACTCAAATAACAGACCTAGAGCTTACCAACTCCACGAAACTTGGACATGTGCCCGTGACTCCAATAACAGACCTAGAGCTTACCAACTCCACGAAACTTGGACATGTGCCCGTGACTCAAATAACAGACCTAGAGCTTACCAACTCCACGAAACTTGGACATGTGCCCGTGACTCCAATAACAGACCTAGAGCTTACCAACTCCACGAAACTTGGACATGTGCCCGTGACTCCAATAACAGACCTAGAGCTTACCAACTCCACGAAATCGATCGATTGATCAACTAAAAAGAAAAAGCTTTTAAAAAAATTATATTACAAAGAAAAAAATACAATGAACATGTTAACAGTCCATTCCCTCTCATAGTTACCTCCCATTTCTTCTACAACAAAATAACACGAGTTTCCTAGTTTGTGATATCCCAGCATCATATCCCCCCTCCCCCCGACCCCTTCTTTTTTTCTCTCCATCAGCAAGCTTACTCATGGCACGGCTCCTTACACGCCCCCCCCCCCTTTTTCCCAAATCTTTCAGAACTCATTCTCATATCCCCCCCCCCCCCCGCCAAAAACCTCGGCACTTTACTCACACACAGACACAAATACACAGCACCGAATTTATTATCGCTCCGGGGTAAGTACGGGGAGAACAAAAAAAAAGTACTAGGAAAGCGTGAGGGAGAAAGGCATGGCCGTCCATGAAGAAGTTCTGAGTTGTATGTCTTGCCCGATACCAAAGTTGCCACTTTGAGGGGAACATTCGTCATCTCCTGACTATTAATTATTGTAAAACCATTTACATCCTGAATTGTTCTATGAGCAAAATTTATAAATAAAAAAAAAAAAACCCAATTACTCAATGACATCAATTTCTATTCTCTAAAACCACGTGGAAGTCTTGGGGGGGGGGGGGGGGGTGCATGATTATTTTTGGGTTTCCATTGAGTCACTGAGAAATCCTGGCAGTGCCGTTTATGTCTGCTGCTGTGTGTTCCCCGTTATCAGACTACTCACTCCTGGCAGACTTTGCACCCGTGCTACTGTGCACATAGGAACTCGCCCGCTGAAAGGCGATATTACACGAGGAATAGGGAGATTTAGGGGAAAGAGGAACGGTTTCATGGGGGGGGGGGTAGCTTTTTACCGTAAAACATCCATGCTCTGGTCGTTACGGTATAATTCGAAATCCTGCTAGAATAGACTGGCTAGGGCTGTTTTCACGAGTACAATCACATATTTCCACATTTATTATTATTATGATGAATACAAATTATGTTGTGGGAATTCATTATTTTGCTAAGGAATTTTCAAAATTTGACCTAATTAATTGGCACTATTTCAATGATTGTGGTGGTAGGTGTTGAGAGGTGGGTGTGTATTGGGGTGGACTGAGTTAGAGAGGAGTGAGTTAGACTAGGAAGGTGAGTTGGAGTGAACTACGAGGGGTGAGTGTTGAATGAGAGGGGTGGGTGTACTGGGACTGAGTGAGAGGGTGGTGTTTTGGGATAAGTGGGATGGTGTTAAGATTGAGAGATGGGGTGGTGTGTTGAGTTTGAGTGATGGGGTGGTGTTGAGATCGAGTGATTGTGTGGTGTGTTAAGATTGAGTGATGGGGTGGTGTTGAGATTGAGTGATGGGGTGGTGTGTTGAGTTTGAGTGATGGGGTGGTGTGTTGAGTTTGATTGATGGGGTGGCGTGTTGAGATTGTGGTGGGATGGAATGTGAAAGGTGTATCGTACTTCGACCCATTCATGATTGTGACAGGATTAAATCACGAAGACCTCTTCATAAAAACTCTAACATCCGCGCGTGTCCGGCAGCCGTGCGGGCCTACTTGTCTGTGGGCCTTCCCCTCCCCCCAACACACTAAAGGGCGTTGATGGTGTAGTAACAGAATATAAGGAGATTTACGGTAGACATCCCCCCTTTCCCTGGGGGCGTAAAGAGATGCCGCATAACGTGACTCACGCGGCAAGGGGAATTTTCAAATTCTTTCCTTTTCTCTTTTCACCAGTTTCATAATCTACATATTCCTCTATGCACGGTTTTATTTTGGGAAGTAAGCTCGCCTTCTCGCCCAACCCCTCACCCATAGAGGACCCCCCCCCCCGCCCCCATCACTCGTTCTAACCACAAGACCCTATCCCATCCGAATTCCGCACCAGCACTAACTTTTCTCCAAGCCCCTCTTTAACGTTGGTTCTCACAAAACGAGGGCGTCCTCATTCCCTAGGCTTTAGGAAATGACAAGCTGTACATAGATGAAATGTGCAGCACTATTGGACACGTGGTGGGCATACGAAAAATTAAGGTGTTTTGCTTCCAAAAACAATTACTCTTCACCATATCTTCGACATGCTTACCTTTAAGCGTCTTAGTTAGTCAATTAAGGCTTAAGAACCCCTGCTTCGGTCTGACCAAGGAAGTCGCAAGGCTCTGCCATTAACGTTTTGGGACCACTGCCCCGAACCCCGTAGTAGCCTGGCCCCACAATGAACATGCGTTTAGACGTGATGAGCGACAGATGGATAGGGACCCCCTGAGAGCCCATGAGGCAAACGCACGACCCGTTTCATCCTCTCCATAGGACCGCACGTGTAATGTCGTACTTCTGGTCTACACGTCTTCCCTAGAGCAGCACTGGTCCATGTTTCGTCCTGTTTCACACAATGCAACACACACAACCCCCAATTGGAGTCTCTTTGGTGAAAATAATTTTTTAACGTTAAAAGTAACCAGTCATCGACATGGAAAAAAATGGATATGGATGCACCATAATAAGATCCCGTGGGGGTGGGGGGCAACCAATTTGATAACAACGGTTATCGATCCATCATTTTCGGAGGAGCATGTGACAATAAATTCACACTGCCACATCCTTGAAATCATTTCCTATGTTTGAATATTCTTGGGCAAATGATACGGAAGGGGAGCACATTTCACCCCCCCCCCCCTTTTTCTTTTTTTTCCCCTCTTCAAAATATACAAAAATAAAGAAAGAAAACAATACAAAAACTAGGGTCTCCCCAGAAGTCAATAAAACTACACACATAATAGTGTCTTCACATGTGATACATGATAGTGTCTTCACATATGATACACTATAGTGTCTTCACATACGATAAATAATTGTCTTCATATATGATACATATTACTATTAGTGTCTGCACATAAGATACATTTTACACCCTTAATTGTATGTATTCACTCATCTTTCACTATCGTACAATACTGAGCAATGATAAATTCACCTATACATTTCTTTGAAGGCATCTCAAGTTGTCTCTTTTTTTCTCCATTAGTCTACTTGTACTCCCAAAAATGAATAAAACTTATTTAATTTTTTAATTAAAAAAAAATTGACATGCTTTCCCCCCCCCCCCCCCCGCAAGCCCATCTGGTTGAAACCGGAAGTTACAACAGAATGGACGCCTTCAAGATGACGGTTATAGACAACAGAGGAGCGTGTTCGGCTGGAAATTGGCGCTAAAAATGTACGTCCTCCCACCCACCACCCTTTTCCCCGGCATTAAGCTTATTTGTGGTAAGGAGGCCATTCCTCATAGTCCGTATTATGGGAAAAGAGTGGCAGAGTCTGTGGTGAAGTGAGTGCACTTAGCCCAGGCCCAGACCAACTCGGTGGGCCCGTTTTCTGGTTTATTACATCATAAGCAAATTTTGAACCTTTCACCTCGTTATTTTTAAATTTTATTATTTTTTGTGTTCAAAAGTAATGTTTGGTATTACAATAGTATTTTATTCTGAAGTGACAGTGACGTCACTATACCGTCATAATAGTAGGCTGGTTTTTTTTTTTTAAATATTTGAAATAACACTTGGAAATAAGTCTACTGTAGAATATACTGCTTAACAAGATCTTAAATCAACTGATTTATCCCATACTCAGCTGTGTGCATGTGTGTACACACAAGGTGAGAACATAAATCAACTGATTCATCCCATACTCAGCTGTGTCCATGTGTGTACACACAAGGTAAGAACATAAATCAACTGATCCATCCCATACTCAGCTGTGTGCATGTGTGTACACACAAGGTGAGAACATAAATCAACTGATTCATCCAATACTCAGCTGTGCCCATGTGTGTACACACAGCGTTAAAACGAAACCACAAAACGCATCCAGGTCTGCATTAAATGTTCGAAGTGGCTATAGGTACACGGGTACCAGAATTGAGAGGTTGGGATTAAAAAACGATTTAAAATATTATTGTTGGGTTTGTAAGACCAAATGAGGTATCAAATGAAAGATAATTGAATGTACTATACGTTTGAAATGTTAATTCTTCAGTTTTACTAAAATAAACTACAACAAATGACATCCGAATAGCATTGAGCTTAATGGTAACCGGCTGCGAAAGGGTCGTTCAAAAACTGTACACTTAGACAGAATGAAGTGCCTTAGCGATAAAATCTCCATCTCTGCAGTTGTGTAGTTAAGATGAGGAAATTTGTACCCCATTATTAGTTTTGCCAGAGCGGAGACCCAACCCCAAGTCATTACCATCACCGCCATCACCATCATCACCGCCATCGCCCGAATGACGGTTGTAGCCAACCAGCAGTTTCAAAATAATGATGTTAAACGTATTTTGTTTTATTATATAATATAGTGCGTTCAATAAGAAATTTGACGAAGATTTTGACGCGTGAACTGAAAAAAAAAAGATTCGACCAATTTTCCGTTCGATCAAATTTCCGTCCATCAATTTTCCGCCGACGAAATTTCTTTCAAACAAATTTCCGGTAACCCAGAAAAACGAAACCAAATTAAGCTAGTGATAAAATAATATATTTTATCATTCTATTGAATTTACATATAAAATAAAATCAATTCGAAAAAAATACAAAATTTATCAACTTAGAGCACATCAAATTTATTCTACACACGCATTCACATAAATGGTACAATCTGGTAAGTATATTACTTCTCGTAAAGGTCTAGGAAAAGGGCGCAAATCTCTCCGCCGGTTTATTACTAGGGGGGGAGAGTTGAAAACCTCCAGAAAAGAAATTCTAGAAATTGCACCACCTTAGAATAAGTTAGACCGTATTCGAACGTAAACAACATTTTCCCAATCAAGGGAGGGGTGGGGTTGGTACAGCGCTACACATTTAATCGGTGACACCAGTATCAAAACAAAAAAGGGGGAGGGGGTGATTGACGCATTTAACTTTATGTTGAAGCGAAATTGGGGGGACACGTATGTTATAAAACCAAGTTTATTATTTAAAAAAAAAAATTCTAAAAATATATTATGAAACAAATTTCGAAGCGAAAGATCATGCAGCAACTCGAACTGTAAAGAGTACCCGCAACGTGCTATTTTTTGATTGGGGAATTTACCATAGCTGCCGGCTAAGTCAGTTTGAAAACTTGTGCCTGTAATGGATGTACTCTGGACACACGAGGGTTCAAGTATCATCGGGTGCCTCAAACGAAGAAAGTAAATACGAGACGAGTTTTCGAGTCACTCTGATGACGAATGGCTTCCATCAAATTTAACCCGATCTGATGAACACTGTCATGAAGATCTGAATTTAATTTTGCATCAACCGTTTTAGTTCTCGAGATACACGTAAGACTCATTTCACTTCACAGTCTACAAGAAATCCTTTAATAGATTTAAGTTTCTTGATTCGGTATAAGAGTCACTAGATCATCATCACCGTTACGAGAAGATGACGACACTGACAGTCGCTGTGTTGTCAACAAGACCATTACTTGTGCTGTTTTCCCTTTTAATTTTATCCCTTTTTTTCGTGTACGGTTATGCTGAATGGGGACATTAGGGAATTTTCCTTAATTAATCATGGAGAGGCCTGGCCAAACATTTGTCTACCCAGCTGGCCCATTTGTCCCCGGGCGCGACACTTCGCAACACGGCAGGCGTTTATCTTACAAACGTGCCACTGTTTTCTCAGGATCATCCCCTTGATAGCTACAGTAAACAATACTAATGTTTCAATCCTCCCCGTCCTTGATCACAGCAACGTTTTGACCTGAGATGACTGCACTCTGTTGTAGTAGGCGTGGAGTGGAGAGGGGAGTGGAGGCGTGGAGTGGAGGCGCGACGAGAAATAAAAAAAAATTAATAAAACCTTCGCTGACAAGTGCTGTCTTTCCTTTGTAATGACGCGAGTTCGCTGACAAGTGCTGTCTTTCCTTTGTAATGACGCGAGTTCGCTGAAAAGTGCTGTCTTTCCTTTGTAATGACGCGAGTTCGCTGAAAAGTGCTGTCTTTCCTTTGTAATGACGCGAGTTCGCTGACAAGTGCTGTCTTACCTTTGATATGACGCGAGTTCGCTGACAAGTGCTGTCTTACCTTCGTAATGACGCGAGTCCGCTGACAAGTGCTGTCTTACCTTTGTAATGACGCGAGTTCGCTTACAAGTGCTGTCTTACCTTTGTAATGACGCGAGTTCGCTGACAAGTGCTGTCTTACCTTTGTAATGACGCAAGTTCGCTGACAAGTGCTGTCTTTCCTTTATAATGACGCGAGTTCGCTGACAAGTGCTGTCTTACCTTCGTAAGGACGCGAGTCCGCTGACAAGTGCTGTCTTACCTTCGTAAGGACGCGAGTTCGCTGACAAGTGCTGTCTTACCTTCGTAATGACGCGAGTTCGCTGACAAGTGCTGTCTTACCTTCGTAAGGACGCGAGTTCACTGACAAGTGCTGTCTTACCTTCGTAATGACGCGAGTTCGCTGACAAGTGCTGTCTTACCTTTGTAATGACGCGAGTTCGCTGACAAGTGCTGTCTTACCTTTGTAATGACGCGAGTTCGCTGACAAGTGCGGTCTTACCTTCGTAAGGACGCGAGTGGTTGACGCCGACAGAGTGAAAATGAACACAAGGCGAGACAATTTAATTTCTTGAGTCCATCACAGAACATAACACAGTTTCTATTTCGTCTATTCTTTGAAATAAAATTCTATACCTTCATTTAAAAATCGAAATATGTGGGACAGCGGTTCAAATTTTAAAAATGATTGTTGGCGCATTAGGAAAAAAAACGGGGGTACAGGTATGCATTATATAAGCAGTCTCCTGCTGCCCATAAAACACAAAATTCGAAGTATTTAAATAAAATTGAATCATGAATGTTTTTTTTTTTAAAGTTTGAAATGTATTATAAACTATTTTTTTGTGCGGTGAGGATGAGATGACCATGGTTCGAGAAATATCTGGTGTTTCAGCGGTGTAGCTTTAGTCTGTGGCGCCCAGGGCTGACTGGCCTTGGTGTTACCGCCCCCCTAATCACGATAACTACAAAACATACAGAATAAAAATAAATTGTTAGTAAAATCTGAACCGCCCCCCCACCCACCAAATGAGTATCCATAACACCATGTATTCAACCACCAGTACGGTGAAATGAAAACATGATACATGATATGTCTTCCACCGCCAGTACGGTGAAATGAAAACGTGATACATGATATGTCTTCCACCGCCAGTACGGTGAAATGAAAACATGATACATGATATGTCTTCCACCGCCAGTACGGTGAAATGAAAACGTGATACATGATATGTCTTCCACCGCCAGTACGGTGAAATGAAAACGTGATAAATGATATGTCTTCCACCGCCAGTACGGTGAAATGAAAACATGATACATGATATGTCTTCCACCGCCAGTACGGTGACATGAAAACGTGATACATGATATGTCTTCCACCGCCAGTACGGTGACATGAAAACGTGATACATGATATGTCTTCCACCGCTAGTACGGTGAAATGAAAACGTGATACATGATATGTCTTCCACCGCCAGTACGGTGAAATGAAAACATGATACATGATATGTCTTCCACCGCCAGTACGGTGAAATGAAAACGTGATACATGATATGTCTTCCACCGCCAGTACGGTGAAATGAAAACGTGATACCTGATATGTCTTCCACCGCCAGTACGGTGAAATGAAAACGTGATACATGATATGTCTTCCACCGCCAGTACGGTGAAATGAAAACGTGATATGCATTCAACGTTGAGACTTAAATATTTCTTGAGATCATTTGTTTACAGTGCATCCAATAATCAAATTTCACAAACCAACCCATCAACTAGTCGCGCCTGCAACACGGTCTTACAATTACATTTAAGCAATAGCTTGTACCACTGTGTGCTGTTGTTGTTTTTCTTATAGATAAGATAATATAAGATTCTTTATAGATCCAAATCAATGGCAATGCTGTTTATATTACACTGTACACATACATTTTCAGCACGTCAATAAATGAATGTTTTAAACCAAGACAAACGTTTTACGGGTAACATGTACCCCTTTAGTGACAACGGTGATCATTCAGATTTGGTAATCACTGGGGGGGGGGGGGGGGGGACACGCTGGTAAATTAGTACAGCCTGGGTAAAGGAAAAAAAAAAGAATATTTAATTTTTTTTTATATCTTCCTGTTCCTAACTATAAGAGAAGAATTCGCCATGATTGAGCTGATCTTAGGTATATGTGATGAAGTGAGCAAGATGTATCATCAGAGGTGTAGCTAGAGTGTTTGGCGCCCGGGGACAAGATTCGCGCCCGGGGACAAGATTGGCGCCCGGGGACAAGATTCATTTTAAAGAGCCCTCTTTTCCCTTTTTCAACTCTCAAACCCATTATTTTCATAAATAAAATAATACCAAAGCACATTTTGGCACCCGTAACTAGCTGGCGCCCGGGTACATCTGTACACCCTGCCCCCCCCCTTACGCTACGCCTCTGTGTACCATCCAATTTTTAAATATGTTTTTTTAGTTTACGATAGTGTTTTTGTCAAACAGTTCTTCGGGCGAAGGATGTTTAGTTTGTGTGATATTACTAGCTTTCTTGATTTAGTCTTTTTCATTGGTGTTAGTCCTCAGGCGATGAATTCCCACACCAGCAGGTAATAATGAAGTTCAGTAGGCGTTGGCTTCCTATTGTTGCACTGTAGAATAAGTCACAGCTTTTCCACTCTACAAATTCTTCGCTCTAATATTTACACACTAGCGAGATCCCGGCATGCACTGCAATGCCACTCAAAGAAAAAAGTGTTTGAGTTTTAATTACGTTTCTATGTAATTTTTATTTACACATAGAAAAAAAAGGAGAGAGATGTTAAGATAGTAAGATTAATAGTACAGTGATTCCAACAATAAAGGGTACAACCCCCCCCCCCCCTCCCACATTGTACAGCTGAGCTCATTGTTTTATTCCATTCACGCAGACTTTTGACTAATCAAATTCCGATTGTAAGGAAACTCCCTTTGCCAAGATGTGTCGCCATGGTTTCTGAAATACGGCACTGGGCCAGTCGCAATGTTATTTCAACCTCTCTTCCCCCCCCCCCTCCCCCGTGCAATTATCTAAGGTTGCAGGCTTTTCATCCTTGGTCTTCGCGAGTAACGGGCCCTGACTACGACGGAACTCCAACTAGTGGAAACACGGTGAATTTTCAACTTAACACATAGAATTTTTATTTCAGTTAATTGAAATAATTGAAGAAATAAACAAGAATTTTTTAAAATTAACATTAAAAAAAAAAAACACACGAAATTAACGACACACGTATTAGGGAACCAAATAAAATATATATTGAAATGTTTTTGAAAGAAAACAACAACAACAAAAAAAAAAGGTTTTCCACTACAGCGTAATAACGCCCAGGAGGTTGTCACTTTGTGTGGCTAAAGACGGCGCTTGACAAACCTTGTTTAATCTCATCCCACACAATATATAGCAACTAAAATTATGCGACACAACCATCGACTTTTTAAATCTTTTCTATAAACTTCGCTTTTGTTCGCGGCTGGCTGGCAAACTCTTCGGACGGCTAACTCACCCACTTCCCGTCAACCTATCGAGCTGAAACTCGGCACATAGACACGTTGCCGATGACAACACATTTCTCTCAAACTTCAGCCCAAACCCCCCAAAAATAATTTTTTTCCCGATTGCAAAGGGGAAGATAAAATGAAATTCCCGATAACTGAGCTAAAGAAGATTTAAAATTTAAGAAATCGCAAGGTGCTTAATATTTTCTTTGGTTTTTTTCTAAACTTGTTGGTGAGACAATTGAAGACCTTAGTGCTAAAAGTACTTAAGTCACAAAATGCACATTTTGAGATAATCAAGTTCAAATATAGTTTTTCGTCTATACAATGTGACTATTTTCATTTGTTGTCTTGTTCAATTAAGGGCCTAATGCACATTTTAATGTGTTCAAATTTCTGCAGTACACTTGGCTAAACTGGGTAAGAAAAGATCACAGTTTAGATTGATTTTGAAAAAAATGTGACTTAAGTACTTTTAGCACTAAGGCCTTCAATTATGCTATGTAAAAGCGGGTGGGAATTAGAATATAATATTAATAGTTCAGGGCCGTGAAAAAAATTTGCGGCTGCGAGCAGCCTTTCGGAAAAGTGTGGGGGGGGGGGGGGGGGGGAAGCACTAACTGGGATTCTTATAAAGAGCGTTATTATTTTACCATGATTGTTTTTTTATGATCATCAAGATTATATAATAGTTATTATAGACAATTTAGGTTTAGAGGATTAAATGACAACCGCTTAAACTACGTTGCGATTGTCGGTAAAATAAACAACAAACACATTTAAAAAAAGAAACACGAAAAGAATACGCTGTTCATTTACAGATTTGAAACGAAGTGGCTATCGGTACACGGGTACCAGTAGGTGCAGCCTACTTGAAATACTTGCGATGCACCTGTAAATCTGCCGCGACAACCGAGACTTTAAACCTATGGATGAACGGTTCAAGGGTACAGCAGACGTTACATCCAGACGGACCGAGTCACATTTAGCTGATCTTCAGTCAACACTATTTTTATTTCCTTTTTTTTTTTTTTTTTTTTTGTTGTTGTTGTTGAAATGAACGCGTAAAACCTCTTCAAAACTGAATTCCATCTAAAAATATAAAGTGCCCGTGTGTCCCAGGCGCATCCCATTGCCCCCAATGTTTCCACACGTTGTCTCACCGCTGCGTTTCGCCGACAGTTTTTAGACCGTAACACGTGGGACCAAACTTTACAAGCTGGTGGATGTTTTATTTAAGCTCACGATAAATGATTTTCGTTTCGAACCCAGTCTGTTTCCTACCCTCTAAGTGATAAAGATTTTTTTTTCTTTCTAAAACCATCGTTTATACAAAGGTGTTGTTTTTTTTTTTTAGTGCCTTCCTAAACTACAAATACATTGGGTTTTTTTGAACATCTTTTTTTGTTGTTGCTAACTTGTTTTCTAAGACCATCATTTCTGCTAACTTGTTTTCTAAGACCATCATTTCTGCTAACTTGTTTTCTAAGACCATCATTTCTGCTAACTTGTTTTCTAAGACCATCATTTCTGCTAACTTGTTTTCTAAGACCATCATTTCTGCTAACTTGTTTTCTAAGACCATCATTTCTGCTAACTTGTTTTCTAAGACCATCATTTCTGCTAACTTGTTTTCTAAGACCATCATTTCTGCTAACTTGTTTTCTAAGACCATCATTTCTGCTAACTTGTTTTCTAAGACCATCATTTCTGCTAACTTGTTTTCTAAGACCATCATTTCTGCTAACTTGTTTTCTAAAACCATCATTTCTGCTAACTTGTTTTCTAAGACCATCATTTCTGCTAACTTGTTTTCTAAAACCATCATTTCTGCTAACTTGTTTTCTAAGACCATCATTTCTGCTAAGTTCGTTTTTAAAATCACCATTTTTGCTAAGTTCGTTTCTAAAACCAACAATTCTGCTAAGTTCATTTTTAAAACCATAATTTCTGCTAAGTTTGTTTCTAATTCTAAAACCATAATTATTGGCTAAGTTCGTTTCTAAAACCACCATTTTTGCTAAGTTCGTTTTTAAAACCATCATATCTGCTAAGTTCGTTTCTAATTCTAAGACCATCATTTTTTTGCTAAGTTCGTTTCTAAAACCATCATTTTTGTTAAGTTCGTTTCTAAAACCATCATTTTTGTTAAGTTAGTTTCTAAAACCATCATTTTTGCTAAGTTCGTTTCTAAAACCACCCTTTCCACAAACTTCGTTTCTAAACCTATCATTTATGCAAAGTAAATGTGAGGAGTTCACTGCCCTTGCCAAAGATGGCGCTACATCGTGCCAATCAAGTCACCATTTAACGTCATTGGCGCCGGAAATGGGGTCATTAGAGGTCGCGGAGGGATATCAAGACGATTGTATCTCATACATACAACATTCGACAAGCTGGCTGTACCGTGCCGTATCAGTCACTAGGTAAACAGTCTTTCGGACAAAAAAAAAAGGACAAGCCGCGGGGACAAGGCCATAAGGGCTGCAGCCGTCCAGGCTTCGGACACAACGTCCCGGGGTGCCCTTATCTCGCCGTCGAGTCATGTTTACTGATCAATAGAAATTCCAATTCTCCGCCCTGCCCATGCTATTTTTACACTTCTTTTTATAGATATACTTTTTTTTTCAAAGTACTGAAAGTGTTTAGATACAATTATCTCTAAATGCCGCGCGATGTCTTTAGGGGGTTAAGCCGTCCACTATGTCGTCACTTTCAGCTACTACTCCCCCCCCCCCCCCCAACCCAATCGTTTGGCAGCCTACCCACGCCATCATGCCATTACTTTCGTGAGTGGCGTGTCTACTCACGTCCAGCCCTCACATACTGATAGTAGCTCAACCGGTAACTTTTCTACTACCGTCCTTCCATTTTCCACCCACTACTCGGTCAGAAAAGGGGGGGGGGTTGAAAGGGGGGGGGCAAGATTCCTGGTCCAGTTAATTTATTTACACCCCTCTCATCTACTGCCTACCTCACCCCAACCTACCCAACCCCACACACAAAACCCCTACACCTCCCCTCTCTTGATGCGGAGGAAACTATTTCGGCTAAGCGAATTTATTCAAAATTTCGCCCCCCCCCCCCAATGACCCCTTATTTTCATCGGAAGTCTTATCTCTCTCCACCCCCATCCCCCGTCCTCGGGCAATCTTCAGACCTCTTCCCGACCCAATACGATACCAGATGAAAAGAGAGCAGGGGCGAGTGAGGCGGTGGGTTGGGGCGGTTATTACAGTAATCATGTCCAATCACGCTGACCAGGGAATAAAGACAAAGGCATCAGGAAGGCAGAAATTAGCAATGTCAAGGGCTACTGGAATTTCTCACAGTTGGAGAGTGTAGGTCGTGAGTCCATTAAAAAAAAAATCAAAGTCAAGAACTATCAAACGTAGCTCAAACTAATGGACAGCGCTATAATATGGCTTGCGACAGAGGCGTAGCTAAGTAGGAGGCCGAAAGGGCAGATGTCCTTGGGCGCCAGACTATTTAGGGGCACCAAAATGTGCTTTGATAGTATTTGATTGATGAAAATAATGGGTTTGAGAGTTGGGAAAAAAAAAGAAAGGAAGGCTCTTTAAAATGAATCTTGTCCCCGGGCACCAAACACTCTAGCTACGCCTCTGGCTTGCGAAGATTGTTTTGTATATTATTCACTTGCCTTAAAAATTGCAAACCCTCGAGTATTTATTGGAAGAAAAAGGAAAAAATGCCGCCATTAAATTCGCGTATAGCCAAAAGTCATACGGTAACCATCTTCTACAATGGTTCGGTGGAGTCTTTTTTGTTTTGTTTTTTAAATAGCACTATCGGCGCGGTAAACAATACAGAGACGCTTTCTATGTGTGTCCGTCTCAAGGACGCCTTATTATGTCACGTTTGAACAGCGATGCGGTACAGTAACTCGGCAGCTGCGCACCAAGAGACATGCCAAGTCTGAGAGAAGAAGGCTCATCCTATCACCGCTGCCTCGCTCCACGGCACCATGCATTGGCTACCATCTACAACACAAACCCTCCATCGTAACGACCGTCTGTCTGACAGATCACCAGATATGTGTCCTTCGGTATTAATATATGGATAATATAATTTACAGAACTGCAGAGCTGAGGGAAAAAAACAACATAATTTTCCCTACAAATTAAAACAAAATATTAGACGGGCAAAATTTTTACTGAAATTTTAAATCGCCACCACTCATTCCCCCCCCCCCCCCCCTCTCCTTTTTGTGAACCAAATTCATAACTTTAACTTTAACTCTTGTCAATTGCTGGAGGTTGGAAAATTAATCCCAACTAATAATTCTCCAGGTACGCAGGCATGGCTGTAAAGCTACCTTCACTATGCGTGCAAAATAAAAAAAATCCCAGAGGTTAGCACTGATTGGAATTCTTAGAAAGTGCGTTGAACGTATGTTTTGTCACGTGACCTAAATAGATGGGAAGCTTACGCATCGCCGCCGCCATTATTTGGTGGCTTATTTTCTAGCTTATAATAATAATGGGATTTTTTCCCTCAATCCCAACTGAATATTTAAAACGCTCCTCGTTCAATTAAAGTTTCGTCAGTGAATCTACGGATGCGGGAAATAGTTGGCTCTAAACCAGCGGTTCTCAACCTGTGGGTCGCGACCCCTATGGGGGTCGAACGACCCTTTCCCTGGGGTCGCCTCCGACCATCGGAAAACACATGTACTCTACAGCTATGAAGTAGCAACGAAAATAATTTTGTGTTTGGGGGTCGCCACAACATGAGGAACTGTCTTAAATGGTCGCGGCATGAGGAAGGTTGAGAACCACTGGTCTAAACGGATCTAACTCATGTGGTATGTTCAATCATCCGGACATACTTATTACGGACGGCCTTGCGTCTTGGAAAATTTGTTTTTTATTCGATTTAAGTGCAAAGTACTAATTTATAAAAGAAGGACATAAGACTAAAGTCCTTTCAGCATGTAGCTATGAACCTCGAAACGTATTTTGTTTTTAAAATGCATGTAGATTTGATCATTGTATTCAATAAGATACACTTTATTACAATGAAAAATAATAATTATGATGTCAAGGTTTTGAATATATTTCTGGGTGTCGTTTGGGATTGGGGGGGGGGGGGGGGAATAGGGGAAAGGGGGTGGGGGTAGGAGAGAAAAAATCCTTGGGGTTGCTAGGTACCTAACAAATGCCCCTGACGATAAGATCATTATATCTCTCTTTCTATTCGACACTATATATCCCTTTATTTCTGTCTGTCTGACTCCAGTTCTCGTAATAGGTCGCTTTAGCAAATAGCATAAATTCCTTCTGAAACAATCACCAACAGCAGCGGTCCCCGTCCTTTTGCACAACATATCCTAAGTGGAATTTTTTTTTTTTTTTAAAAAAAAGCTATTTAACTGTAATATGTAGCGCTGACTTCATTCCCTTTTCAAAATTGTTTTTTAAGATTTTTCGTGCATGCTGGAAAAAATGGATTTTTTTTCGAATTCTATAAATTTTAAAGCTAATATATTTATCGAAATACAAATATAAATAAAATGACATAATCAAAAGTCCGCAAGCGTAGATGAAAGTATTACATTTAACGTCGTCTGTAAGTATCCAGTCCAACTCATGCGTGTTGGGTGGCTCTTGCTATTTAAATGAGTATTGGTAAGTCTTCCGTTCGTTACCGTATATTTTAAGATTCAACACTAGGTCGTCCTTTTTTTTTTTTTAATCTCGAGAGAAGGGGAGGAGGCCGTGTGAAGACAACCCCCCACACACCGACGGCAGTCGGCGTCCACGGTTTGGGAACAGCTGGTCCACAGTACCAAAAAGATTATCTTGGTATTACTTGTGGCAACTGGCCTTATCTTTGACAACAAACACCAGACTCCCCGCGGCACAGACGGCCGAGAACAAATTCATAAAACATTCTAGGATTTTATACACCGTCCGCCCCTCTCTCCGCCACCACTTCATTCTTTTTTCCTTTTTTTTTTTTTTTTGTTCAAAAAAAAAAAATGGGGGGGGGGGGGGGTTCCTTGCCGTCCATCTAACCAGACATAGCCATTTAGTCGTTATTTAGAGTTTAACAAATTGAACACGGGAATCAATCACCATTGGCTTCAGTCACCACCCGCCACCCCCCGTGTGGTTAAATTAGGAAAGGGGGGGGGGGTATCTCCGGACGGCGCCCATCACACCACCACCTTCAAAAGTCTCATAGATGACGTAAACCTTCATCACCTGAAAGTTCACGGCTAGCGCTGAAAGATACTG
This sequence comes from Omphiscola glabra, assembly GCA_964017045.1. Lineage (NCBI taxonomy): Eukaryota > Metazoa > Mollusca > Gastropoda > Lymnaeidae > Omphiscola > Omphiscola glabra. The sequence continues at coordinate 39,627,395 of OZ024796.1, forward strand.
GACCAAATAATAAATTTTAAAAAGACTTGGGGGGGGGGGGGGGGGGGGGGAAAGAAAGAAAGAAAGAGTCGAAGAAGAACAACAACAAAAAAGAAAACAGAGGGAAGAAAGCAAACTCGCCCCCCCCCCTCCCCAAAAGCGTGAAGCGCCACCTTGGTCAAACAAATTAGTCAAGTTTGTGTTTATGTCCAAACGTTTTGCGCTCTCCCGGTAGGAATAGAAATGCGACTTTGTATTTTTTTTTTTTAATTTAAGTTCGTGATGGACACCTTTCTGACAACTCAAAAATGTTCAACCGATTCATGCTCTGCGCGTCGGGCAAAGGCTGGCGACGTGGGAACCAAAAAATTTGAAGATTTTTAGAGCTAAAAAAAGTTTTAAATAAAAGAAGCTCCAGCTGGAGCTAAGTTTTTAAATAAACAACCTCGCAAGCAGTTCATATCATAAGGGGCGGGCACCTTGCATGAGGGGGGGCGGGCACCTTGCATGAGGGGGGGCGGGCACCTTGCATGAGGGGGGGCGGGCACCTTGCACGAGGGGGGGGCGGGCACCTTGCGCGAGGGGGGCGGGCACCTTGCATGGGGGGGGGCAGGTACCTTGCATCACGGGGCAGAAGACGTCAGGCTGTTTGACAGGTGATGACAGGTGTTTGATAAAAGGATCAATCCTTTGATTAAACCTGTTGTTGTTTTTTTCCCCCGGGCTTCCATTAACTTCACGTGGATGTTGCGCTTTTATGTATTTGTGTGTATCTTTTCATTTGGTTTTCGGGAGTCACGTTCAAACATTTCAATCCTCGGGTTAGCGTAACGCTGCCAGGCGAAATCAGGCGCACTACTTCTTGGTCTTATTAAAGGGGTTTTTGTTCTATCAAAAAGAGGCAGGAGATCCAGACTGAAGAGGCAACAGAGGCATGACATCCATACTGAAGAGGCAACAGGGGCATGAGATCCAGACTGAAGAGGCAACAGAGGCATGGGATCCAGATTCAAGAGGCAACAGAGTCATGGGATCCAGACTCAAGAGGCAACAGAGGCATGGAATCCAGACTGAAGAGGCAACAGAGGCATGAGATCCAGACTGAAGAGGCAACAGGGGCATGAGATCCAGACTGAAGAGGCAACAGAGGCATGGAATCCAGACTCAAGAGGCAACAGAGGCATGTGATCCAGACTCAAGAGGCAACAGAGGCATGGGATCCAGACTCAAGAGGCAACAGAGGCATGGGATCCAGACTCAAGAGGCAACAGAGGCATGGGTGCCAGACTCAAGAGGCAACAGCGGCATGGGATCAAGACTCAAGAGGCAACAGAGGCATGGGTGCCAGACTCAAGAGGCAACAGAGGCATGGGATCCAGACTCAAGAGGCAACAGAGGCATGGGATCCAGACTCAAGAGGCAACAGAGGCATGGGTGCCAGACTCAAGAGGCAACAGCGGCATGGGATCAAGACTCAAGAGGCAACAGAGGCATGGGTGCCAGACTCAAGAGGCAACAGAGGCATGGGTGCCAGACTCAAGAGGCAACAGAGGCATGGGTGCCATAATCAAGAGGCAAAAGAGGCATGGGATCCAGAATTAAGAGGCAACAGAGGCATGGGATCCAGACTCAAGAGGCATGGGATCCAGACTCAAGAGCAACAGAGGCATGGGATCCAGACTCAAAAGGCAACAGATGTATGGGATCCAGACTCAAGAGCAACAGAGGCATGGGATCCAAACTCAAGAGGCAACAGATGCATGGGATCCAGACTCAAGAGGCAACAGAGGCATGGGTGCCAGACTCAAGAGGCAACAGAGGCATGGGTGCCAGACTCAAGAGACAACAGAGGCATGGGTGCCAGACTCAAGAGACAACAGAGGCATGGGTGCCAGACTCAAGAGACAACAGAGGCATGGGTGCCAGACTCAAGAGACAACAGAGGCATGGGTGCCAGACTCAAGAGACAACAGAGGCATGGGTGCCAGACTCAAGAGACAACAGAGGCATGGGTGCCAGACTCAAGAGGCAACAGAGGCATGGGTGCCAGACTCAAGAGGCAACAGATGCATGGGATCCAGACTCAAGAGACAACAGAGGCATGGGATCCAGACTCAAGAGGCAACAGATGCATGGGATCCAGACTCAAGAGGCAACAGAGGCATGGGTGCCAGACTCAAGAGACAACAGAGGCATGGGTGCCATACATGGTGAAAGAGAAAGAAAGAGTGTGAAGCGTTTTGCCCGAATCATAGAGAATGTATTATTTAACGACGGCTCAGAAGTGTGAAGAAAATAATTGAACACTTTTCACCTATATCAATTCAGAAAGTTGGTCCTAACAACAACAAAAAATAACTAATAATTATTTTTCTTATTAATTTTGTTTTAAACGTGTCATGCGTTGTTTGATTGTGTTTGTGTGTTTAGTTCACTCACACCTGGACAATATGCGTCACTTAAGATCCTGTTTGAGAGCGAGGAGTCACGGGGGAAGAAATTCAACTGCACCGTTGACTGACACCTAAATCTTGGGTCATGATGGTGTTTGGTAGTTTGTTTGTTTTTCTTGTGATTAAAAAATTGAAATAAAAAGCTAAAAGCAAAAGTTTTAAAGTTTGAATTAATTTCAATTCCCCATTCTGAGAGTACACTTGCGACCCCGCTTCCATGCCTGTCAGGATTTCCGAAGATTCCGTTGCCGGGCATAAAACTGCTATAGGCCTTCACGTAATAGGTTTTAGGTTGTCTGGAAATTCCAGAACGGCGTCTTTCTAGCAATGAACGCAATCGAATACCATCTTGAGATGTCTGAAAAGCCTGCGTGGGCGGGGACGCAGAATGGAGGGTGGATATTGCCCCCACGGCACCCACCCCAAAGGGCTTGGTTAATTAATTATTTTTTTTTAATACCGACAGATGAATGATTTTGTATTCATTAGTTGGTTTTTATAACATTCAATTAGATGAATAGTTTCACGTTTCAGGCAACTGTGTAAATGTGCTCATTTCTGACAAATTACAAAGAGACGGCAATTCAATTTTTTTTTTAAATTGTCATTTAAACCAACCTGAACAGCACAATGTCATAAAATTATTTATTTTTCATTGGTGGAAAAGTGTCCATTGATCTGAATAGAGTATAGCCATGGGGTGGAGGAAAGGATAAAGAGAATCAGATTTGACCAGAATAGGTCACGTCAGAAAACAGAGAAGAAACTGGGTTGAGGAGCTAGGCGTCAAAAGGAAACATATTTGCTATGTCGTTGTCACATATGTGCTATGTCGTTGTCACATGTGTGCTATGTCGTTGTCACATATGTGCTATGTCGTTGTCACATGTGTGCTATGTCGTTGTCACATGTGTGCTATGTCGTTGTCACATGTGTGCTATGTCGTTGTCACATATGTGCTATGTCGTTGTCACATGTGTGCTATGTCGTTGTCACATATGTGCTATGTCGTTGTCACATGTGTGCTATGTCGTTGTCATATGTGTGCTATGTCGTTGTCACATATGTGCAATGTCATTGTCAAGATTATATTTATTATGTGTGCCAAACAGAACCAGCAAGTAAAGGGAGTTAGCGTGGTAACTACAGCTAGCGGTCAGAGAGAGAGAGAGAGAGAGGCATGGTAGCTACAGCTAGTAGTCAGGAAGGAGGGTAGAATGGTGACTACAGCTTGGGGTCATGGAGGAGGGTAGAATGGTGACTACAGCTGGGGGTCAGGGAGGAGGGTAGAATGGTGACTACAGCTGGGGGTCAGGGAGGAGGGTAGAATGGTGACTACAGCTGGGGGTCAGGGAGGAGGGTAGAATGGTGACTACAGCTGGGAGTCAGGGAGGAGGATAGAATGGTGACTACAGCTGGGGGTCAGGGAGGAGGGTAGAATGGTGACTACAGCTGGGGGTTATATTTATTATGTGTGCCAAACAGAACCAGCAAGTAAAGGGAGTTAGCGTGGTAACTACAGCTAGCGGTCAGAGAGAGAGAGAGAGAGAGAGAGAGAGAGAGAGAGAGAGAGAGAGGCATGGTAGCTACAGCTAGTAGTCAGGAAGGAGGGTAGAATGGTGACTACAGCTTGGGGTCATGGAGGAGGGTAGAATGGTGACTACAGCTGGGGGTCAGGGAGGAGGGTAGAATGGTGACTACAGCTGGGGGTCAGGGAGTAGGGTAGAATGGTGACTACAGCTGGGGTCAGGGAGGAGGGTAGAATGGTGACTACAGCTGGGGGTCAGGGAGGAGGGTAGAATGGTGACTACAGCTGGGGGTCAGGGAGGAGGGTAGAATGGTGACTACAGCTTGGGGTTATATTTATTATGTGTGCCAAACAGAACCAGCAAGTAAAGGGAGTTAGCGTGGTAACTACAGCCAGCGGTCAGAGAGAGAGAGAGAGAGAGAGAGAGAGGCATGGTAGCTACAGCTAGTAGTCAGGAAGGAGGGTAGAATGGTGACTACAGCTTGGGGTCATGGAGGAGGGTAGAATGGTGACTACAGCTGGGGGTCAGGGAGTGGGGTAGAATGGTCAGGGAGCAGGACAGAATGGTGACTACAGCTGGTGGTCTTTGAGGGGAGGGGGGGGTAGAAACACATGTTTAAGACATTGATAAAAAAAACTTCATTATTATATGTGAATACATGTTTTTAGTACATAGTATACAGACATATAATTTTTTTTATAGATGACAATATATTTTTTAAATAATACATTAATATTTACTATGCAGCTGTTAATAGATATGACTATTACATGAACTAATGTGTTCAGTAAATACATCATCTTGCTTTCTTTTGAGTTGCTCAACAATAAAGCAATTACAAGTATAAAATCCCACAAGAGGCACATCTCCCTGACTTGTTTTATTTTTCATGGTCAAAGCACAGACTGACTACAAAAATCTCTGTTCTCTGCCACAACTTTTTCTCGAATTCCTGCCCTTCCTATCTAACCGAACTTCTCTCCGTCTATTCACAGCTTCGCTCCTCCGCAGATGCGCGTATTCGTTCTGTCCCCAAGACACGCACTAACTAACACACATATTCTGGTGAGGGCCTGAGATTACTCTCTTAAGGCCCCGGCTAGTAAATTGGCAATCAGCTCCATCTGCTGAGCTGTGCCATACAACATTTTCCTCACATAGGGTTCCCCCTCCGCCCTGGCCTCCCCCGGAAGCTCCAGTGAGGGACATTCGGTCAACAGATGCGCCAGCGTTTCCGGGACCAGGTTGCAATGCCGGCAGGTGGGATCCCGATTGTTGTCTAGACGCCAGAAATACGTGCCTATGGGGCAATGCTCGGTGCGCATTTGCGTCACTAAACTCTGCTGCTTTCGGCCTAACCCCCACCATGGGTCTTGTTTGCTAGGAGTTTGCATGTTCGAATAGACGCCTCTTGCGGTCGTATTGTCCGCCCACTGCCTGTACCACTTTTTCCTAAAATGGTCCGCCAGCCAGTTCTTTACTCCCAATCCAGTCATTGGTGTTTCTGGCTGAGGCTGGGCGGCCCCGGTCTTCGCAAGAGTGTCCGCTTTCTCGTTGCCACTGATGTTGACGTGGCCAGGGATCCATTGCACTGTCACCGTGCCTCCTAGTTCGCCGAGTTTGCATACGTCATCTAAGATGACGTCAACCATGTGTGTGCTACCCTGTCTCTTTCCCAAGATCTCGAGAGCAGATCTTGAGTCCGAGAACACGACTACATCGAGTCCCGCAAGCTCATTTTCTTTCAGTGTGTGATACACGCTCTCCAGTGCCCTGTGTATAGCGTCCAGCTCCGCATCAAAGTTTGATGCTGTAGTCCCACAGGGTCCGGAGAGTTCTTGGCTTTCTGGCCCCCCCGCTGGGTATAGTATGAGCGCACCGTACCCAGCAGTACTTTCTCTCAGGTTGGAAGATCCGTCCGTGAACACTTTTACAGGTACTTCGGAGTACAAATCCATGGTCTCGAGGGCGGCCGCTCTCTGAACATGCTCAGGGCTCCGTTTTGTCACTGCCGTGTCGGTCAAGGCCAAATGTATGGAAGGACGTGAGGGTTCCGCGTACGGCGGATTAACTGGGATTCGGGTCAGCCGTTCTCTATTCTGGGGCAGATCGACGGTCCTTTCAAGCTCCACGACTTGGTGCAACCCAGTTATTCTGCATCTGAAACGACGGTTCTCTTTCTGTCAGCCGTCGGTACCTCTCTACGGTACTTAAAATAGCCTTCTCCCTCCTAATTTCTAGCGGTTCGACATTGGCCAAGACTTCTACAGCAGCTGTGGGTGTGGTCCTGAATGCACCACAGATGAATCTAAGAGCCTGATTCTGGATTCGACCCAACTTCTCCAGTGCAGTTTTGCTTGCAAAGGATTGGACCGGCATGCTGTAATCCATTACCGACCTTACACTGCTTAGGAGTAGTGCTCTAAGCGTACTTGCGCCCGCACCCCAACTTGTGCAAGCCAATTTTTTCACCAGATTGAGCTTGGCGGTCGCCTGGGAGCAGAGGTCTTGCACAAAGTTATGCATTTGCACCCTTTGATCCAATTTGACTCCCAGGTAAACCGGTTGCTTGTCCCATTTGAGCGCTACATCCCCCACCTTCAGCTCAATCTCCTGTTTGAGAATGGTTCGCCCATTGGTAAATAGCGAATAGACCGTCTTCTCGGTGTTAATTTCCAGATGCCACCGCTGCATGAACCTGTTGATAGACGAAAGGTCTTGCTGTAATAGCGTTTGCAGGCGGTGGACATCCTTACCGGTGCTCCAGATAACCAAATCATCAACATACATCGCGGCATTGGTTACCAAATTTTGTGGCAAGTCATTAATGTATGCCAGGAAAAGTGTGCAACTGAGGGCTGACCCTTGTGGGAGCCCTTCCTCAAGGGTTCTTTTCCTGGAGGTTTCACTGCCGAATTTCGTGCTTATTGTCCGGTTTGTGAGGAAACCGGCAATCCACCTGTACATATTGGCAGTTACTCCCATCTTTTGCAATTTCAATAATAGACCGGACCTCCAGACTCGGTCGTATGCTTGCCGGAGGTCGAAAAATACAGCCACTGTATGTGATTTTTTCTGGAGCCCATCTGTTATGGACTGGAGAAGACGGAGCACTTGATCTACAGGCTGCATCCCCTTGCGGAAGCCCGCCTGTATTGGACTCAGGCTGTCGGTACTCTCCAGGTACCAGTACAGCCTTTGGTTAACCATTCTCTTGGCTACCTTCCCTAGACACGATGTTAGGGAGATCGGACGATAGCAGTTAGGGTGATTGAGATTTTTCCCTTCTTTGGGAATAGGGACGATGGTAGCGCTAAGCCAAGCTCTGGGTAGGATTCCAGTTACCCATGATCTGTTTATGATTGACAATAGCTTTGTCTTCGCTATCGGGTCAAGGTTTTTTATCATTTCATTACAGATCTTATCCGGACCTGGTGCCTTGGCGGCGTCGCAATTGTCAATGGCGGTTTGCAACTCAACCATAGTGTAAGGGGCTGTGAATATTTCGTCATGCGGTCCCCACCGTTGGGCCTCTACTCCATGTTTCCGAAGACGGTTAAGGTTCCGGCTCTCTCTGGTCTCTTTCTGCTAAAACACGCACTAAAACATACGGTGAACGATCTTTCTCTTTCTGTGCCCACAAACAATGGAATTCTCTTCCACTACACATCCGCAATATACCGACCATCACAGCCTTCAAACTGCACTCACAACACATCTCTATAAACCCTACTATCCTGACTGATTCCCCACTCTGACGGATAAACGATGCTGCTGGGTGCCGTCCGTGCCTTGACATTTAAAAAGTTATGGAATGGTTAGGCGAATACACATTTGTTTTGTTTTATTTAATTAATGTATGATTGTGTTTGTTAAATTGTATGTAATTGTTTTCTAAAACCATAATTTTTTGCTAAGTTCGTTTTTAAAATCACCCTTTTTGCTAAATTCTTTTGCTGGGGTACCGCGCTATATAAAACTACTACTACTACTAATAATAATAATATAAAACTACTAATAATAAATAACAATAATAAATAGTAACATCTGTTTAGGAGATATTATATATATAAATACAGTTAATTTGAATAGACCTGAAAGTATAATTATATTTTTATAAAGTCTCAAACTGTATTTATAAAACCGACTCTCAAATGTGTAAGTTAAGTTTCCTATGTGCAATTATTGTACTTTCTTATAATTAAGTATAATTTCCTAAACGTAAACTCAAATGTAAAAAAAATTATTTATTTAACAGTTTTCTTGTTTTTGTTAAAATGTATTGTTGGCGAGATTTTGATTACTTTAAAAATCTCCCGTCGTTTTATTATGGAAAGAAAAAAAATTAAAGGCTTCTAACACTTTGATCTCTTGGATGTCTTTGATATTTGCTATTCGTTTTGCATATATAAATATACGTCAGGGGCTTGGAGTTGTTATCTTTTAAAGTCATAGATGAAACGTTCGAAAATGAAAATTACCTCCAACTCAAGTAAAAAAAAAATATTACATAAAAAAATGTAATAGACTTGTGAGTAAGTTGATTTATCGTTCATAGATAAAGTCCAAAGGGTCAATTTGTAATTTTCTTTTTTCCAGGGCGCACGTGACGTCATAAATTCGGCAACGCTGGTACTAAAACAAACGGAATATTTTGATGAGAAATTGTAAAATGCAAACATAAAATATAACCGTAATCATCAAGAGTTTCCAAATGATTTTCAAATGGAACAAATGCATTTCTTTTTGTTTTGTCTTTATACAGCTGTTCTTTATTACATAAATGTATTTTATTTTATTGTCACGATTATGTCTCTTTTGCTAATATTTTTATGTACAACGCGGTGAGCTCAGCCCTAGGCTGGGATACAGCGCTGTATAAGACAACATATAATAATAATAATATGACCCCCCCTCCTTTCCTTTCCCATAATCTCTTCCAGCCCTTTACCTTTGATAAGAGACCTTCCCACCCCACCCCCTTTCCAAGGACCATTTAATGACCGCCTGTGAAGAAGAACCCACTTATGAAATAGTGTTGAATTTTTAAAAAAGAAAGAGCAGCAATCTGCCGGAGTTCTTGAGTAGTTTTTTTAAATACACGCTTCCCGGCCACACGATAACACGTGTTGATCCCGGGATATCTTGTGCCCGACGGCATTTGGAGTTCTAACGAGTCCATTAACTAACGCTTCGGCAATCTTTGACCCACGGGCAAGGTCCTTCACGGGGGATTGAAGTCGCTGTCGTTGATGTGGAACTTTAGACGACCCCAGTTTCATCTACATTTTAAACGGAAAGATTTTTTACTACCGTACTAATAGTAATAAAAAAATTTAAAAAATGAACATTTAAAAAAAGACCTCCATGATATGGTTCTTCGGATTATTTGTAATGTTCAAAGAGTTATAAGGCCTACAAGGTGCTATATACAACTCATTGTGGAGGTCATCCTTTCTTCTTTTTTTGTCCGATACCACGTTCCTGGCTGACCACAGACATTGATCGAACAGCGTACTAATTCAGAACGTGATTGCACATTAATACTTGTATTTAAAACAATCGACTCATTTCATAACCTAGATTCCCCTTTACCACTACCACAAATACTAACCCCCCCCCCCCCCCCAACACACCTCTTGAGCTCTCAGCTAGAAATAAGAAGAAAAGAAAATGCATAAATAAGGAAGAAATCTTTTCTCGGGTTTCTCTATATATTATATGGTTACTTTGTGGCAAACTTCATTTTTTATTTCATTATTATTATTATTATTATTATTTAATCAGAGATGAGTTTCGCTGGCGTTTCAACGGAGGCCAGGAACTCAATGTATACACCGACGTTAGTAGTCATATTATGTTGTACACTGACAGGCGCAATTGTTCTCTTATTATATGGCTCGCATTGAAAGCGAGACGAGCCCAGCGCTACAGGACATATTTGCAACCAATGCCAAAGTCACATGTTGGGGCCGGTCATTCTTCTAGCACAAGTCGTATATTTCAGGTGCGGGAGGTTGGGGGGGGGATGTTGTCTAACGATTGGGGCCCGGGCCCAAATCGAACAGTCAAATGGACACCGCCAACATGTGGCATGCGCATCCCGTACTCCTAATGCCATTAAGGGCCTCGGCTCACACTCTCTCCAATCAGCGCTGTTTGTTCCCCAGTGAGATGAGCCCAACGGAAGCTCAATGCTGGATTATTATTTTTGTTTTTCCTTGGGGGGGGGGGGGCGTCGTCAGCTCTACTCGGCGTGCATCGACCGTGTCATATAGAGGTGGGGGGGGGTACCTTGAACGTTACTATCAGTGCTAACTATAAAACCTTGTTATATTGCCCGCCCCCGTAGACATTTGGGCAATGATGAACGCGGGTTGATTGCGTGAAGGGACATCGGTAACTAGTCAATAGGGGGAATAAAGTAACAGTCAGTGACATCATTTCAAATAAATGAAAAATGAACAAAAGCTAATGATGACGAGAATGAGGCAAATAATGACCAGTTGGGATATAATTACCGACAGAAGTGTGGGTGTGTGTGTGTGTGGGGGGGGTCTTGGGAGTAAAGTGAGTTGGGATATAATTAACAACAGAAGTGTGTGAGAGGGTCTTGGGAGTAAAGTGAGTTGGGATATAATTAACAACAGAAGTGTGTGAGAGGGTCTTGGGAGTAAAGTGAGTTGGGATATAATTAACAACAGAAGTGTGTGAGAGGGTCTTGGCAGTAAAGTGAGTTGGGATATAATTAACAACAGAAGTGTGTGAGAGGGTCTTGGCAGTAAAGTGAGTTGGGATATAATTAACAACAGAAGTGTGTGAGAGGGTCTTGGCAGTAAAGTGAGTTGGGATATAATTAACAACAGAAGTGTGTGAGAGGGTCTTGGCAGTAAAGTGAGTTGGGATATAATTAACAACAGAAGTGTGTGAGAGGGTCTTGGCAGTAAAGTGAGTTGGGATATAATTAACAACAGAAGTGTGTGAGAGGGTCTTGGCAGTAAAGTGAGTTGGGATATAATTAACAACAGAAGTGTGTGAGAGGGTCTTGGCAGTAAAGTGAGTTGGGATATAATTAACAACAGAAGTGTGTGAGAGGGTCTTGGCAGTAAAGTGAGTTGGGATATAATTAACAACAGAAGTGTGTGAGAGGGTCTTGGCAGTAAAGTGAGTTGGGATATAATTAACAACAGAAGTGTGTGAGAGGGTCTTGGCAGTAAAGTGAGTTGGGATATAATTAACAACAGAAGTGTGTGAGAGGGTCTTGGCAGTAAAGTGAGTTGGGATATAATTAACAACAGAAGTGTGTGAGAGGGTCTTGGCAGTAAAGTGAGTTGGGATATAATTAACAACAGAAGTGTGTGAGAGGGTCTTGGCAGTAAAGTGAGTTGGGATATAATTAACAACAGAAGTGTGTGAGAGGGTCTTGGCAGTAAAGTGAGTTGGGATATAATTAACAACAGAAGTGTGTGAGAGGGTCTTGGCAGTAAAGTGAGTTGGGATATAATTAACAACAGAAGTGTGTGAGAGGGTCTTGGCAGTAAAGTGAGTTGGGATATAATTAACAACAGAAGTGTGTGAGAGGGTCTTGGCAGTAAAGTGAGTTGGGATATAATTAACAACAGAAGTGTGTGAGAGGGTCTTGGCAGTAAAGTGAGTTGGGATATAATTAACAACAGAAGTGTGTGAGAGGGTCTTGGCAGTAAAGTGAGTTGGGATATAATTAACAACAGAAGTGTGTGAGAGGGTCTTGGCAGTAAAGTGAGTTGGGATATAATTAACAACAGAAGTGTGTGAGAGGGTCTTGGGAGTAAGGTGAGTTGGGATATAATTAACAACAGAAGTGTGTGAGAGGGTCTTGGGAGTAAGTTGAGTTGGGATATAATTAACAACAGAAGTGTGTGAGAGGGTCTTGGCAGTAAAGTGAGTTGGGATATAATTAACAACAGAAGTGTGTGAGAGGGTCTTGGCAGTAAAGTGAGTTGGGATATAATTAACAACAGAAGTGTGTGAGAGGGTCTTGGGAGTAAGGTGAGTTGGGATATAATTAACAACAGAAGTGTGTGAGAGGGTCTTGGGAGTAAGGTGAGTTAGAGCTTTAATTTTGTAAAACAGCATAACAGTTCTTCACAATCGAGGGAAAAGGGGGGGGGGGAAATTGAGAAGGTTTTGTGACATAATTTTAAATCAGTTTGGTTTATCCACCCGAACTGATCAACCCATACGTGCCGAGGTGTACTCGCAGACCCCCGCGGGGCGTGATGGTTATCATCGGCGCTGATTACTAGTAGCGCAGTCACTTCCGAAAGGATGGGAGGGACGTGGGGCCAGCCATGGAATAGAAGTCAAGGTAACATCCAGCAGCTCTGGGTCTAATATTGTCCCCGGGATACTAAATGCGGGAACTCTGGAGGCATGGTCGGGAGGGGGGCGGGGGCGCGTAAACCGGGGGGGGGGCGTTGGGGGGGATGGGCTGATTATTAGTACTTAGAATATTTTTGGTAGACATGTGTTAACTTAATTTGAGCTGTACAGGGCTACGGGAATGGAGGACTTGTCGGGCTTTTAAATAGTTTTTCAGGGCATTTTGTACCCCCCCCCCAACACACACGCATACACTGACACTCAAATGAAGGTACGTTTGTTCGTCTCCAATAAAAGGCGTTTCTTTAGATCCAAAGCCATTTATTTATTCTCTCGTGATAAAATAGTTCTCGGCGGAGAAATAATAAATGGGAGCAGACGTGGGGCGATCGTAAATAGATTGTAAGCGAAAAAAATTATTAAAAAAAAAAAAAGTATATTTCTCAAAATTAAAAAGCCCCTATCATACCTTACCACTTTGTCCTATCCATCCTGCATCCAACCATTCATCCATCCATCTATCTGTAAATTTGTCTTCACCTCTATCAGTGAAATTTCAATTTTGTGTACATCTTATGAATTACTTCTCACGATTATATATATATATATATATATTAGAGTATATTATCTACCCACAAACCCACTATCAGCGTGTACAGCTCTTCCAAACCCACTGTCAGTGTGCACAGCTCTTCCAAACCCACAAACCCACTGTCAGCGTGTACAGCTCTTCCAAACCCACTGTCAGCGTGTACAGCTCTTCCAAACCCACTGTCAGCGTGTACAACTCTTCCAAACCCACTGTCAGCGTGTACAGCTCTTCCAAACCCACTGTCAGTGTGTACGGCTCTTCCAAACCCACAAACCCACTGTCAGCGTGTACAGCTCTTCCAAACCCACTGTCAGCGTGTACAGCTCTTCCAAACCCACTGTCAGTGTGTACAGCTCTTCCAAATCCACAAACCCACTGTCAGCGTGTACAGCTCTTCCAAACCCACTGTCAGCGTGTACAGCTCTTCCAAACCCACAGTCAGAGTGTACAGCTCTTACAAACACACTGTCAGCGTGTACAGCTCTTCCAAACCCACAGTCAGAGTGTACAGCTCTTACAAACCCACTGTCAGCGTGTACAGCTCTTACAAACCCACTGTCAGCGTGTACAGCTCTTCCAAACCCACAGTCAGAGTGTACAGCTCTTACATACACACTGTCAGCGTGTACAGCTCTTCCAAACCCACAGTCAGAGTGTACAGCTCTTCCAAACCCACAGTCAGAGTGTACAGCTCTTACAAACCCACTGTCAGAGTGTACAACTCTGCCACAAAAAGCGGAGACTCTCAATCCTGATGATCTTGAAATCGAAGAGTATCAACTGAATCCCATTCAACTATTTAAAAAAAAATATTAAAAAAAATCAGGTTCCATTGTACCAATGATTAGACCTATTTCGAAGCCCATTGTCATGGCAGAGAATGATTATATCAATTCATTAGTTTGCTAATGGACAGTGACGCTGGCTTTCAGTGCACTGCTGGGCGTAATTACGGAGCTTGTTAGCCTATACATGCCACGAACAGTATAGTCTATCAACAACGAGTAGTAGCTTTAGATGAGATCTCGCCCACTTCCTTTTAACCAATTGACCAACAGTGTTAAGGGGTCGCGGCATTAGGAAGGTTGAGAACCACTGGACGAGATCAGGGGGGGGGGGCACATGGAGCAGGAATTAAGAGCATTAGTTGGGGGGGGGGATGTGCGGGATGCAAGGCTGTTATGTATGTTGGGGGGACATGGTCAGGGAAAAGGTCAGGTTGTGTATGTGTGACCCCCCACCCCCTCGATCCTCGTATCAAATGCCAGACGCCTGTACAACAAAAAATGCCATACCTTGCACCCACAGTACAATTATTACACGGCGTGCCTTTGCGAGTCAGCCTGGACGTGACAGCTGTGTTCACGTCTGCTATCAAACTCCCTTAGACGTGACGGCTGTGTTCACGTCTGCTATCAAACTCCCTTTGACGTGACGGCTGTGTTCACGTCTGCTATCAAACTCCCCTTGACGTGACGACTATGTTCACGTCTGCTATCAAAACTCCGACCCACTAACAAGTATAACTGCCGACCCAATACTTACAAGTAACTAATACACATTTCAACCAAGTATTTATGATTAACAAAAAAAAATTAAATCCCAACCAATATTTACGACTGCCAAATACACATTCGAAGCAAGAACTTACCATTAAGAACTACACAATTGCAACCATTGTTTTTAGACTAGCTTTAGTGCACGTTCGAGCCGATCTCATGGCGACCATTATTTATCTTATTTTGTTTTTCGTAAATGTATTTATTTTTGGGGGAAGAGGATCTCTCTCTCTCTCTCTCTCGTGTGTGTGCACGTGTGTGCACGCTTGCGTGCGTACGTGTGTGTATGTGGGTGCGTCGGTGGATGTGTGCGTGTGAGTGGGCAGTGAGCAAAGTGGGAGCAAGTAGATCATGTATACGATTTAAAGGAACCAGACAAGACATGTAGGTGTGACGCTGTTAAAATTCTTTAGTCTCAGTTAAACCCCCTCTCAGAAAACCGCAGCGTTGATGCCGTATCTTTTAAAAAAGGTTACCGGAAATTTGATCGAAAGAAATTTCGTCGACGGAAAATTGATCGACGGTAATTTGATCGAACGGAAATTTGGTCGAATCTTTTTTTCACTCGAGACGTAAAAATTTTCGTCAAATTTCGTTTTGAACGCACTATACTATATAGTGAAACAAAATAATGCGTTCAAAAAGAAATTTGACGCAAAATTATAACGTATAAATAAAAAAAAAACGATTCGACGAAATTTCCGTTCGATCAAATTTCCGTCGATCAATTTTCCGTCGACCAAATTTCTTTCGATCAAATTTCCGGATACGGTTAAAAACATATTTGACAAAAGAAAGAAACGTAGCAGTAAATCGTCGAGTTTTCAACAGTCAGTCTTCGAATCATGAACTGAACCCCACCATTCACGAGACACTTTCCAATAACACATATCAAAGTAACGATCTAAACAGAGACTATACAATTGGTTTTTTTTTTGGATTTGTTTTGAAAATCGCAATATAGTTTCTTTTAATAAAGTAATGTTACAACTGAAACATGTCGAATGGGAAGCTCAAAATGTCGAATGGGAAGCTCAAAATGTCGAACGGGAAGCTCAAAATGTCGAACGGGAAAACTCAAAATGTCTAACGGGAAGCTCAAAATGTCGAATGGGAAGCTCAAAATGTGGAATGGGAAGCTCAAAATGACGGAATGGGAGCTCAAAATGTCGAATGGGAAGTTCAAAATGTCGAATGGGAAGCTCAAAATGTCGAATGGGAAGCTCAAAATGTCGAATGGGAAGCTAAACTGCGTTTAAGGACAGACTCCCAAGGATTTGGTTTGTGATTGCTCAATTTGAACGCTATGATTGTAGCGATTTGTTTGTATGGTTCCTTAAAGGACGTGACCAATCTACAGTCGTGGCTCTAAACCGTTACCAAATTAAAATACGTCTATATGCGTCTATTTACACTTATCTTTAGAGGCATATTTCGCTTTATTTGAAACTCTCCCCCCCCCCCCCAAATCCCGTGGGATGCGAACCGTTGATGTGAGCATATAATTATAAACACGTCGCCAGCACCCACGAGTCGCCATTTAACCAAAATGAATAATTACGACCATGTGCAACATTAACGTAACGATACATACTATATGGGAAGCCCCACGCCCACATTTTTTTTCTGTTCTAACTTAAAAAAAGTCAAAGCAAATTAAGAGAAATTGGTTGGCATCACTTTCATCAATACTCCGATACATTCACTACAAGAGTAATGAAAGAAAACGTGGGGCGGGGGGAAAAAAATGTTTTGGGACAGAGCGAGAAAATAGAGAAAGCTAGAGAGAGATGTGAGATACAAGGTCCACAGGGGCATGCCATTTCCCCCCCCCCCCAAAACTCATCAACATAGCAACGAGTCAGGCAGCTCTCTCGTCGCCATGGCAACCGAGATAAATTTCCTCTCGACCCCCCCCCCCATTCCCCTACACCTCCACCCTCTTCCCCTCCCTCGGTGTTTCAACCGGCGGGGCTGACGGACGGCCATTGTGCGCACTTGGAGAAATGGGCACGGAGGGAAACTGAAGATCTCGGTCGTTTTCTATTCGGAGTTTCTCCCTTTACTCTCTCTGTCTCTCACCCTCTCATCGTCTCAGTCTCTCTGACCGGAAGCCCCTCCTCCATTCTCTTCTTTTCATTTATGTATCTTTTTGATTAGTTCCTTATCTTCTTTCCTTCAACTGTAATATTCTGTAGGCGTGCCTAGCGGTGCCTCTGTGTGTCTCCCCCCCCCCCCCACAACCATTGTTTCTAAAGTCATTTTTTCCTGTTAAACTCCTCCAATCTTCACTACTTCTATTGTCGGTTGTTGTGTTGTTCTCTTTTTAAAAAAAAAACTATTTTGTGGTAATAACTCAAAGACTCTTAATCTAAATTCTACAGTCCATTACTAACTTTTAAAAAAATAATATAAAAATAAAATAAAGTCTTGTATGTAAGGTACAAAACGGCCATGACACTGTGTAGGGTGGTCTGGGACGACAAAAGGATGTGATGGATGTCTCCAGTTTGAGTAGTGAAGATGGACGATTCGCGTTTTACCGTAAACCTCAAACGGTAATCCAAACAGGAAAAAATAATAATTGTTCTTCGGTTTGTTGAGTAACCATTAGCTAAGTACAAACAGTTCTTGGACGCCATTCAAGTTACATTGAAATATGATCATTTTACGTCGGTCGAAATTGTGTACACTTTGATGATCTAGCCCAGTGGTTCTCAACCTTCCTAATGCCGCAACCCCTTAACACAGTTCCTCACGCTGTGGCGACCCCCAAACATAAAATTATTTTCGTTGCTACTTCATAGCTGTAGAGTACATGTGTTTTCCGATGGTATCAGGCGACCACTGGGAAAGGGTCGTTCGACCCCCAAAGGGGTCTCGATCCACAGGTTGAGAACCGCTGATCTAGCCGAACACAATGACGTAAATAGTGCTGATATCATTTATAATAATTTATTTTTTAAACCCGGGTTACTGAAAGGAGGCAACTCCGGAAAAAAACAACCAATCCTTTACGTCACTTCACTATATCAATGACTTTACTATATCAATGACTTTACTATATCAATGACTTTACTATATCAATGACTTTACTATATCAATGACTTTACTATATCAATGACTTTACTATATCAATGACTTTACTATGTCAATGACTTTACTATGTCAATGACTTTACTATATCAATGACTTTACTATATCAATGACTTTACTGTATCAATGACTTTACTATATCAATGACTTTACTATATCAATGACTTTACTATATCAATGACTTTACTATATCCATGACTTTACTATATCAATGACTTTACTATATCAATGACTTTACTATATTAATAACTTTACTGTAATAACGACTTTACTATATTAACAGATCTTATGTGATGATGATTTTTGAAAGCGATAAACTTTTTTCCCACTCTCCTTCCAGTTATCTATTTTAAAGCGTACCATGTACTTTTCATATTAACTACAACTATCTAGTTTTTAAAATAAATAAAATTTAAATTTCAAAAAGCGAGAAAAATTAAAGATATATTTTATATTATTTAGTATGCAACTTTAAAAAAAAAAAATATTTCTCAAACAGTATAAAATAAAAAAAAAGTCTCCATCTTTACCATCTACTCTTGACCGGTACGATGGTAAAATGCAATTGGACAACACATATTGTACTTTCTTCCTCATACTGTATTACAAAACGAACATTTTTAAAATGTGTTTAAGAACTCAATGCCTTTGCCATACCAGCAATTATGATATCCTTTAAAGAAAACGGTGAAGCGGTCATTGCATGAGAGTGGTGGGGGCCCCCTCGCGTACAAAGTTTAAACAAGGGAGCAGCTGATCAGCGCGGCTTTACAGTATCTGGTGATGGTGAGAAGAAATAGATTGATGGCCTCTGGTAATCATGAATGGAAAGTAGCGGGCACAGCCCAAAGTGTCAGGCCGGGCGAGTGAGTCTGTGGGTGAGGAATGAAGGAAGGGGACGACGGAGCAGCATCGAACTCTGAAATTCTGCGGCTGCCACTATCGTTTTCATTTATTTTATTGTAAAGACTAGAGCTTAGCAGATTATAATAATATCAATATCTTTTTCTTGGCGTCTGTCCAAAACTGCCTAGCGGCCTGGCTGCCTTGCCTTTCCCGATGCCAATTGCACTTGGCGCTCTACGACCCCAAGAGGGAGAGAGAGAAAGGGGGAGGGTGGTGGGGGTGGTGGAGAGAATGAAAGAAAAATTGGAACATGGTCGTAAGCTTGGAGAAAACTGATGATATTTTTTTTAAAAATCCCCTGCTTATTTCACCCACTTTTCTTCTTCCTCTAACTTCTGTGCGAGAAATTTTAGATTCTATTTATAACTTCAATGCTTTGAGTTTACGCGTTCATCCTCCCACCCCCCAACTCAACTTTCATCAGCTACCACCAACCTCCCCCACCACCCTCCCCCACCACCCTCAACACCAGTTTTCTACCGAAGGCTAATGGCCAAGTGGTTTCAAACACAATCGTTGAGTTCATGTCTGGAGGAAGGAGGAAGGGGAAAAAAAAGGATTAGGGCTTCATAAGGCTTATGGAACTGTGGGCTATAGATTTACTTAAGGTCTGTGAGACCAGGCCTGTCTTGTCTCCTCTGGTTTGAGGCATCGCGGGTCGGTGGGGAAGGGGAGGTGGGAAGGGGGAGGCGGGGAGGGGGGATTTTAAACGATTTTTTAAAAAAAATGTTGCTTGCTATCTAAACATTGGTAGATCTCCTTAATTGACAGAATTTCGTAGAATCATATTAACAATTATTCGCAAAGTGTTTGTTTATAAAATACAGAGGGAGCGTTTGGGTAGACAATAGCACATGTAAGGTGTTTGTGTACCAAATAGCATCTTTGTAATGCGTTTGTGTAGCAATTAGTTTATGAAAGGGTTTGTGAACAAAGTAGTAAATGTGGAGCGCTTGTGTGAAAATGCTATTTGCTTCTGTGTTTTGTGGGGGAAACGGAAGTCATTGTAACAATTACAAAGGGTCGACGAAAAAAAAAAGAAGAGATGATGTAAGGAAAATATTGCATAATGCGTCACGTCATTCGACCATGCTTTGATTAGTCATGCTCAGTTACACTATTGTAACGATACAATTATATTCAAACCAAAAGTATTAGTAATAACAATTAAATATAAAATTTTAAAAAGAAAAAAAACGGATTCGAAAAGATTTTTTTGCTTCTTTCCAGTCACATTGTTGAGTAAAAGTCATGGAATGATGAGTTGGATCACGAAGGAATTAACACCAAGTGTGAAAAGAAGAAGAAAAAAAAGAAGGAAAAAAAAAGGGGGGGGGGGGGGTGATTCAATAGATATATAGTGCACAGCCCACAGTTGTCTTCATTTTCATGGGGAGCCGGGTACCATGTGCTGTACTAGGTCACGTGAAGGACGGGGGGGGGGGGGGGGGGGGGGATAAGGAAAGGTGAACGTCGTGTTAACCTTCGGCCACGTGTGCTCACCCCGCATGTCAGAAATACCAGGCGGAGTCCGGCTAACCTTTTGGTGGACTGTGGGTAGTCGACTCAGGTCACTGACAAGTCGTCTGCATTTTTTTCTTCTTTTCTCCGGCATTTCAAAAGATTTTTAAGCTCAGAATATCTCTGTGTCAATAAATCTCAAATAAATAAATTATTTAAAAAAAAAATTTTTTTTTAGAAAACATCACAATATATAAACCGAACACATGTAGTCTTACAACTCAGCAACGATGGACGACTTCAACCATTCATTAATTGAACAATACATCCGAATCCAAAATGTGGCCAAAACATTTCAGCCGGCCCGCGGGAGGCACTTCCGCCCTCTGTGTAAAAGTTTTCTTCCGTGAGTCTACATTTACAGGACTCTTTGAGACCATCATCATCTTACTACTTACCGTAACCAATGTTATCCAACAGCTTTTAAAGGAATACTCTCACAGATTTTTATCATCTGAAAGAGCGGAACAGTCTAACTTTAGTATTTTTTAAATTTAAAACAATTGGCTAAGTTCTTTATTAACCTACAAACTGGTTGAAATGATATCTCAACAATTTGTTCCTGATGCATTGACACTGGTCTAAAGCCATTGCAACGATGTGTATACCTTCAGCATACTCTGTCTTCCCCAGCTCAATTCCGCAACCAATCTATTAACAAAGTCTCTGCCCCTCAGCCATCCTCTTAACCAGACCTCTGCCTCTCGGCCACCCTCTTAACCAGGCCTCTGTTTCTAGGCCATCCTTTTAACCAGGCCTCTGCTTCTCGGTCATCACCATAACCAGGCCTCTGTCTCTCGGCCATCCTATTAACCAGGCTTCTGCCTTTCGGCCATCCTCTTAACCAGGCCTCTACCTTTCGGCCATCCTCTTAAACAGGCTTCTGGCTTCTCGCGACTTTACTTATAACCAGGCGTATGACCCACGGTGCTAAAAAAATGTTGTGGAGTGCCAGTTTCTAAGATTATCCCTAGACACGAACCCTAAGTGACGCAAGTGGTGAAAACTGATCAGCCAACAACCGATAATAGTTGTCACAGTTTGGACCTATGACTTCCGGGTTTAAGTTATAAATATCTTAATTTGAATTCCACTTGAGGGCCTAGACACAGTGGTCAGCAAAGCGCGGTTCGCGAGCCGCATGCGGCTCCTTAGCGACCGGATTGCGGCTCGGCCAATCGGCTACAAATTGGTTTTGACTCCGAAAAACATGGTGCTTGAAAGGTTCTTGAAAAATTTGGCTCTCAAAAAATGTTAATAGTCCAGCTGCTGATTTTTGGCTCTTTTGACTAATAAGTTTGCTGACCACTGGCCCAGAACATGGATTCTCACGTTGCTGAACAGCTAGCCTTAAATGTATGTATTATTCAACTGTCAATGACACTTCTGCCCCAAAAAAATGAAGTTTCAAGTCCACCTCACACTAACCACTTTATTGAAACTGTGTTTGCATAATAAATAAATAATATCACCCACATGACAGGATACATACCTGATTACTCTTACGATTTTGGCGTACAATGTACGATTTTGAGATGTATACATTATATATACTGCATGTTTAGTTTTTACTAGTTTTGATGATATTGTACGATTTTAAGAGTTTGAGGGTAAACAGGTCTGAGTTAACATATATATTTATATATATATACTTTCACTTCTTATATAGTGATGAGTTACACGTAAACTAAACGTCCACCTTGTTTTCTGTATCTGCTCTCGTCATCACACCTATTTCACAATTGATGAGATAAAAGAATCACACACGACCTCACAAAATGGCGTCCTTCAGCAGTGGCGTAGCGAGGGGGGGGGGCAAGGGGGCATCATGCCCCGGGCGCTACTCACAAAAGGGGCGCCACATGGTATATTTTACATATAATATTGTATGGTTTTCGAATAGCGGGGCGCTAAAAAGGTATTGTGCCCCGGGCGCGAGTTAAGCTCGCTACGCCACTGTCCTTCAGCCTCATCCGTGATATCAATAGATGTGTGTGCCTCAATTGATTTTTATCCAATATCAAATCAGCATGTACAAAGTCACACTGTTACAAACACAGTGGTGTATATTTTAAAAATGGTTGGGGAGGGGGGGGGTTTCCCTCCTCTCTCTCTCCGAGATTCTCTTTTAAATAAGGCGATTGATTTTTAATAATCGGATCAGATAGAGCTGAAGGATTCGCAAAGAGCGTTTGAGAACCTCTTGGCTTACTTAAAAGCAAACAGAAAGAGGAAACGCTCTTGGAGAATAAGATTAGGCCTAGAAAAGAATGGTTCGGTTTGCAGAGGGAATTTTTAAAGAGCTACTTTCATTCACGGGCTTAAGAAGAAACTATTTCATTCGATTTTTCTTGAAATTTAAAATCATTAAATATTCACTGTGTTGCAAAGAAATGGACTTTAAAAAAAAAAAAATAATAATAATAAAGGGGGGTAGGGATCTAGTGGTGGTGAAATTACATGACATATTTAAAGCTGATATGAACCGGTACGTTTCCAGAGAACGATACAGATTCTGTTGGAACGTTCTGGTACATTGAACAATGAGCACCAACAGAAGTTGTTCATAGGTTACTCATAGTGCACATCTCTTCCGTCAATTTTCCAGAGACCGCCACACATCTCATATGAGAACTAAAATCCTAAGCTTAAGCCGGGGTTTTAAGGATGATCTGAGCCTGGAGTTCGAAGCTGCGTCTCCCCCCCTCCCCCCCGAGCAGGGATTCTTAACTCTTCTGCAGTCCAGCGCCCTCTTTAAGAACCCCTGCAAATCTATTTTTATGAAGAAAACTGGTAACAAAAATATTCGTATAATTTAAAATTTCTAAGAACTATTGCATTTGCATTTTAAAAATAGTGATGAAATATCACAATTTTAAACTTTTTTTTTTGTATGGTCTCCTCCTTAAACCCAGATCACCGCATACATCTTGTTAAGTCTAAACATAACATCGCACGGAGTTTTCACTCTAACAACTACAGCTGTCTATTCTCAGCGGCTAATTGGTCAGTGGTCTGATTTGAAACAGTATGCGTAAGCTAACAGAGACACTGAAAGAGTAACTAATGAAGGAGACGTCTTAGGGCAAAGATTTAACGACCATGGCTTGTTTGCCCAAGTCTCGCGGAACCCCCCCCCCCCACCCCCACCCCACCCCATCGAACCGAAGCAAATGATATGAAAGGCAAATCGAAACTAGAGTCTACACTGGAAGCCTTCAACACTGAGTCGTTGTTCATAATGGTATATGTTATTATGCTTCAAATCGTTGACGTTTTCGGTAACCCATTCCTCAACCCTTCCCAATCTTCGGCCTATAACATTTGTGTAAATTATAAAATATATTTCTTTCATATACCCCCCCCCCCACAAGATCCAAATACAGTACCAAAAGAGCTCCACTTGGAGCAAAGTAAACACTTGATCGCATTTTAATTTTAACCACTTCCTAATTTATGTACCAGGGATTAATATTAAATTTGATAAGGCGAGTCAAAAAATAACTATTTTTATACACCCTATTTCGATCCCCATGACATTTGCTGCTGGTATTTGTTCCAACAAAAACTGCAACTTCACAATGTAAGTGGAACCATCTTACATTTATTAATAGCTCGCATTTGTAGTGGATTTCACTTTTAGTCGCGACGAACCGTTAACGCAAAATATTGCCTATAACTACGGAGCTCGAAGTTCTTTGGTAATTTTGATTTCGGTGTCCTAACAATTTATCATGTTCTCATAACACATCCTTATTGTATAGTAGTAATGCGACGTTGTTGTTTTTTTTTAATACGTGGTGAGATGTCGGTTGTTATGTTGTGAATTTTTATTTTGACAGTTGTGTTCCTGCGATTGCTTAGGGTGGAAGATACACATTTCGGGACATCGTGGGATATGCCTCTGGAGAGGGCCGGCCTTAGGCCACTGCAACCTATGCGGCCGCAGTGGGCCCCGCCTCGAATTTATTTTCTAATACAAAAACTTAATGTTCACTTATTATCCTTATTCCTACCCAGACTGGGCCCCGCGCAATCCGTTTCGCATAGGGCCCCGCAATTGTTAGGGTCGGCCCTGCCTATGGATCCGGTAAATCTTGGTGGTGCAAGGAAAGTGTACGGGATGTGAAAAGGTTTCATCCAATGGCGCGTGTTGTTTGTGTTGCACCGAGAACTCACCGAGAACTCACCGAGACACATGGCTTACACGTCATTTGTCAAAAGATGGACGCACCACGGTGCGGCCCTACGGTGCGGGTGCGTAGGGCGCTGCTACTGAACGCCCATTGAGACATGTGCTTGGTTTTACAAAAGGGGATATGCTCTGATGGGGGGTTCTTGTGTTGCCGACTTGACGCCTCTAGTAGTTCTAAAATAAAACTAGGCAGCTACTGCCATTCGTAATTCTATTTATAACCAGCGATAGAAAGCAAACCCTGTGGTTCTTCTGGTTTCCCAAAATACCGGAGTAAAGAGTGTATAACAGTTCCCCTACTCCACTAGCTTTGTACATTGGCACCACGTAGACTTATTGTGCTACATATAGTCAGTCATTAGTGGCCAGGCCGTTGAAACGTTACATCGACTGTTACCGCCACTACCGGAGTACATAAAAAATCAGCTGACATTTGGTCCTTCGCCCAAACAGCGTCGAGTTACCGTACAGTCTGGCATAAAGAATGGGATAATGGCGACTAATGAGGGAAATGGCGAGTAATTGGCCGGCACGACGGTGGAATTTCGCATAAATTCTCATCACACAGAACCGCAAACCAACACCTAGGGCTTGAGTTGATGCCACCGATCACGAATGTCCACAGGCCCTGAGCAAAGATGCTGCGAAAACTACTCTAGGTTCATATGTGCACGGGACGATGCATACACATTCTCATGTTCATATGTACATGGGATGGTGCGCAAACAACGTAAATTCATATGTGCACGGGGTGGTGTGCAAACCCTTTATGTTTAGATACCCACACTCATACTCATCCTCGGCCATCCAAAGGGTAGAAAAGCCCAACTAGGCTTTAGTATAGCGAGGAAATGTTTGCCTTAGCCTCATCGCTCCAACAATGTGTATGTAGGTCAATTCAATTTCACGTGTCATTTCCGGGACTGTTCATGCGAATTAAGTCCAATATTTTTTAATTAAAGACTAATGAATACAATAAATATTGGTATTACCATCGCTAAAAGTAGTATACGCGCGCCCCTCCCGTGATATTGTCTCGGGAGCCGTGATGAATAGGTTACAAAAAGAACGTTTGTGTTTGTTTTTGTATTTGTATACACCATTTTCGACACATGACTATCTGTTGTAAATTAGGTCCGCTGCCATAATGGTTTGAGACAATATGTCACCGATTCGAATATAGTTATGAAAAATTCTTGGCATCGCCCGGATGTAAGTGCCTCGCACAAACTTGTCCACGGGGCAACCAGCGAGTGGTCAGACAGGAAACACTTCAACGGCGTTTGATAGATTGGTCCAGTTCACACTGGCCCCGTGCTGGTTGGTATCCTTTGTTCTGGCAATCGGTGGCTTAAGTATCGACTGAAGCAAGAGCTCAAAGTTCTACCTACAAATCTGGGGGCTACACACGGAGGTTTGATACGCGAGAGTCGAGATGTCTGCGAGACCCCGAAGGACCTCGTGATGTTTGAGACGCGGAACTCGGCGAGGTCTGCGACTTCTGTCGTTCTGATGCGAGCATCGCCTGGGTTCATCATGAATACAAATTCTCGCAAGACGCGTTAAAAAAAAATACTTAGTTAAATGTCACTAGTCTTTATTTATCACTAACCCTCGAATCCCAGCGTGGCATAATGTGGCGGACTTGAAACTATTTTACAACTTGTCAAACGTTCTGCGCCAAATTCATAAACTCCCGATGCTATAAATCTATATGAAAATTCTTGATTTTTTTTTTTTTTTTTGCAACTGAGACTAGAGCTTCCAGCAAGAAATTGGGAAACTGGAGTGAAATGTGAGCGAAATGCGTCTAGTTGAGGGGCCCACTGCAGATGAATTAAATTGAAAATGGGTTTTCTGAATCTATTTACACGGATAATTCAATTATAAATATAACAAGTATAAAATGGATGAATACAATTGTCATGAATAAAATTGTCATAATGGGACAAATTTCTTTGAAAACTTTTACACTTCAGGCTTTTTGAGACATCTCAAACGTGGGTCTTTGTGATGTCAGTGAAAACTGGATATTGTTTTCTTTGTCGACTCACTAGTAAAATAAACATGCTTATTACACTGAACTTAATAGAAATCTTGCTAGAAGAAAAAAAATATCTCTAACAAGAAACGTGCATATTTATGTAATTGTATTTGTATACCAAGTCCTAATTTCCCCTAGTTAAGTCCCCATTCCCCCTAGTTAAGTCCCCATTCCCCCTAGTTAAGTCCCCATTTCCCCTAGTTAAGTCCCCATTCCCCCTAGTTAAGTCCTCATTCCCCCTAGTTAAGTCCTCATTCCCCCCAGTTAAGTCCCCATTCCCCCTAGTTAAGTCCCCATTCCCCCAAGTTAAGTCCTCATTCCCCCTAGTTAAGTCCCCATTCCCCCTAGTTAAGTCCCCATTCCCCCTAGTTAAGTCCCCATTCCCCCTAGTTAAGTCCCCATTCCCCCTAGTTAAGTCCTCATTCCCCCTAGTTAAGTCCCCATTCCCCATAGTTAAGTCCCCATTCCCCCTAGTTAAGTCCCCATTCCCCCTAGTTAGTCCCCATTCCCCCTAGTTAAGTCCTCATTCCCCCTAGTTAAGTCCTAGTTCCCCCTAGTTAAGTCCCCATTCCCCCTAGTTAAGTCCCCATCCCCCTAGTTAAGTCCCCATTCCCCCTAGTTAAGTCCTCATTTCCCCTAGTTAAGTCCCCATTCCCCTAGTAAAGTCCCCATTCCCCCTAGTTAAGTCACCATTCCCCCTTGTTAAGTCCCCATTCCCCTAGTTAGTCATCATTCCCCCTAGTTAAGTCATCATTCCCCCTAGTTAAGTCCCCATTCCCCCTAGTTAAGTCCCCATTCCCCCTAGTTAAGTCCACATTCCCCATAGTTTTTTCATTTATTGTTAAAACCCCACTCAGAGTATTTCACCGAACCCTGTCTTTAATAAAAAAAAAATCGGGTAAGGTGGAGTGAGAACAAGTCGAGGTGTGAAAAATAAATGTGAATAGTATTTCGAACTCCAGCCTGTAGAGTTAGAATAAGTGAGAACCGTTGCGCGCTTGCAGATTTTCATTGTAACCTCCATGCACAGCCCATCGCCCGCCTACGTAACAGGATATGCCGGCATTTTTTGTATTTATTACTTTTTTTTTGTGTGGGTGTCGTGTCTCGCGATACTATGCATTGTAAGGCTGATCCATCTTTTCCCGCTCTGTGTAGCATCTTTAAGCTGGCGGTAAGAACGTGCGGGTGCTTTGGTGAATGTGCAGCTCGGACATCCCGGCGCCTTCAAGGGGCGTGAGGACCTGACCACAGCGTGAGACGATGTAGATCTGACGGGCACGTGGCATGGCGAGTCATGTGGGGTAGCGCCTCAGTAGATCTGATGTCAAGACCAGCAGAAGAATATTTATGTTTTAGTTATTTTTATGAAATAGTAGAACTAGGTGTGTTGAAGCTTGGATCAATGGAAAGGACCATATAGAGCCATATTCGGCGAGCAAGACAAATAAAAGTAAGACAAGAAACAGAGAAGAGTGGAAGAAGAAAAAAAACTTTAGAGATCTCCTTTGTTGCTGTGACCAATGCGAAATTCGTGCATAGATTCCAATCACATCTCGCAGATCCCATCATGTAGAGACTGATTTCCGATTCAAAGTGTTGTATATATCCGAATCGAAAGCAAAGATTTGATTTTTTTGTTTTAAAATAATAAAATAATAATCGGTATAGTAAACGGAGTTAGATATATTTATGGGAATACAAAGACCCACTTAATGAAATGTCAATTCGAACTCAGCAGTCATGTGCTGGGCACTTTAAGACACACGTAGTTCTACTCTTATACTTTATGTAATTAGACATTTTGTGTTGTGTGGCAACCAAGAGATGACACTGTTTGTGTACTAAATTAATTGTGTTGTGTGGCAACCAATGGATGACACTGTTTGTGTACTAAATTAATTGTGTTATGTGGCAACCAATGGATGACACGGTTTGTGTACTAAATTAATTGTGTTGTGTGGCAACCAAGAGATGACACTGTTTGTGTACTAAATTAATTGTGTTGTGTGGCAACCAATGGATGACACTGTTTGTGTACTAAATTAATTGTGTTATGTGGCAACCAATGGATGACACTGTTTGTGTACTAAATTAATTGTGTTGTGTGGCAACCAATGGATGACACTGTTTGTGTACTAAATTAATTGTGTTATGTGGCAACCAATGGATGACACTGTTTGTGTACTAAATTAATTGTGTTGTGTGGCAAACAATGGATGACACTGTTTGTGTACTAAATTAAATGTGTTATGTGGCAACCAATGGATGACACTGTTTGTGTACTAAATTAAATGTGTTATGTGGCAACCAATGGATGACACTGTTTGTGTACTAAATTAAATGTGTTATGTGGCAACTAATGAATGACACTGTTTGTGTACTAAATTAAATGTGTTATGTGGCAACCAATGGATGACACTGTTTGTGTACTAAATTAATTGTGTTATGTGGCAACCAATGGATGACACTGTTTGTGTACTAAATTAAATGTGTTATGTGGCAACTAATGAATGACACTGTTTGTGTACTAAATTAATTGTGTTATGTGGCAACCAAGAGATGACACTGTTTGTGTACTAAATTAAATGTGTTATGTGGCAACTAATGAATGACACTGTTTGTGTACTAAATTAAATGTGTTATGTGGCAACTAATGAATGACACTGTTTGTGTACTAAATTAAATGTGTTATGTGGCAACCAATGAATGACACTGTTTGTGTACTAAATTAAATGTGTTATGTGGCAACCAAGAGATGACACTGTTTGTGTACTAAATTAAATGTGTTATGTGGCAACCAATGGATGACACTGTGAACTAAATTAAAAGTGTTATGTGGCAACTAATGAATGACACTGTTTGTGTACTAAATTAAAAGTGTTATGTGGCAACCAAGGGATGACACTGTTTGTGTACTAAATTAATTGTGTTGTGTGGCAACCAATGGATGACACTGTTTGTGAACTAAATTAATTGTGTTATGTGGCAACCAATGGATGACACTGTTTGTGAACTAAATTAATTGTGTTATGTGGCAACCAAGAGATGACACTGTTTGTGAACTAAATTAAATGTGTTATGCGGCAACCAATGGATGACGCAGTTTGTGTACTAAATTAAATGTGTTGTGTGGCAACCAATGGATGACACTGTTCGTGTACTAAATTAATTGCCTTGTACAGTTCACTGGAAAAATATACACCACAGGAAGTGGGATCGGGAAAGGGGGGGGGGGTTTGCGGAAAAAGGGGGGGGGGGTTTACAAGAGTAAACAGTACAACTGGGGGATTGTGTTACTGGATGAGGACAACAGTAGGGACGGTTCATGACCGATTAGCCTCCATGACTAACTGCCGGACCCGCCTAAACAAAGGACAGGAGACATACGGGCGATTAGATGGAGCCTGGAGAGCTCCACCCCAGGGGACTCCTATTACAGTTCGTGGTCGATAGGACAGTTCGTTGGTCAGTTCGTGTGCACGTCGATACCTGATATCGTGCTCGTTCCGAGCACCACTAGTTCCATCATTATAGTTTATCAAGTCATATAAATTGGTAATTCTCTCAAATGCGACACCTCCTTTGTGACATTTTTTCTTATTTTTTTTCTGCAATACGAGGTCACCACTAGGCTGGGGTACCGCACTATACAAGACCACTGATAGTAATAATAATAATAGAACAGACTGAAACTTTAACATAAAAACATTGCTCCTTCTTAAGAACAAAAGAAACTTACTGCTAAACATTCAGGCCTCGAAACCTGCACGGGTTGTCAAACTTAGCCCAATAATAAATAAGTCCAACCACGAGCGCCACCCCCAGGAAACACCCCCCCCCCCCACACACACATTTGTTCTATTCAATTTAATTAAAAAAACTTTTTTTTTTAAAGCGTACATCGCTGTACCAAATGTTGATCAGTTCAACTCTTACTTTCTCAAAGTTTTCATTAGAGATTCAACAATGCGTTCGTAACATTTAATTTCACACTCAATAAATCAACACACGGTGATATCAAAATGTCCTGGAAGAATTAAGTGTTTCCGCCAAGCCTTTGGATCACGTTGTTAATACCTGTTCCATTTCCCAATACTATAAAACTGAGAAGAATGATTTGAATGTGTGTGTGAGTCAGAGTTAACGGTTTTACGACCCTCAGCCTGGAATTTAAACCAAAAGTTGGAGTCGGGAAGACTTATTCCGGAATGACTTAACTTTTAATCCCTGTTATGACCAACATTATCCTGACACCATCCTTAATCTTGTATTTTTCTTTATTTTTTTTTTCTTCAAAAGTTTTTTTCCATCTATCTTTTTATGTGTGTATGGGGAACGAAGGCCGTCCATCTATACTGAGTTGGTTGATCGCGACTGCTCCTTGCACAAACATTATTCTGAGACATTAAACATTCATTAAACAATTTCGAAGTCGATCAATAAGCTGGTCAGTTTTGACTGCTCTGAAAACAACTTCAAGCCAAATTTTTCCATTCCATTCCACCCCACTTTTCAAAACCTTAAACGATATTAGTTCCTCGGATCTTAGGTTGGATTAAGGAAGAAAAAAATTACATGATGATTTCGGCGTTTAATTCCACGATGACTTCGGCGTTTATAATAAGGATGTATGCATTAGTTTTACCGGAGGAATTTGGTATGTTACTCGGAAGTATGCAAAGCAGAACTAACATGTTTCTACTGAAGTATGTCAGACGTCTACTGGGTGACTTTGTTATTTCCACTGTCAGACATCTACTGGGTGACTTTATTTCCACTGTCAGACATCTAATGGATGCCTTTGTTATTTCTACTGATATATGTCAGAAATCTACTAAATGACTTTGCTATTTCCACTGTCAGACACCTTCTGGACGACTTTGTTAATTCTACAAATTTGTGTCGGACATCTACTGGGTGACTTTGTTTTCCACTGTCAGACATCTTATGGATGGTTCTGTTTTTTCTACCGATATATGTGAGACATCTACTAGATGACTTTGTTATGTCCACTGTCAAACATCTACTGAATGACTATGTTATTTCTACTGATGTACGTCGGACATCTACTGGAAGACTTTGTAATGTCTAATGATGAATGCAATTTCAGATATATTTTTTTAAATTCCTAGTTTTTCCTATTTTGTTTTATCTTAATCATTATGTTTATCCATATGATGAAAATGAATGTGTACGAAATTTTTGAATGTATTGTAACAAAAACACATATCCAATTCATTGGGTTAATTACGTAATATTTTCTCATCTACCGGAGGACATCGATATTTCTACTGATGTATGCAATGTATCTACTGGAGGACTTCGATGTTTCTACTGATGTATGCAATGTATCAACTGGAGAAGGTATACTGATGTAAGGAATGCATCTACATTACATCATATAATTAAAAAAGTGTGGGGGGATGATACTCAGAGTGAGATGCTAAAAGGCTCATATGTCCTTCAGTATACGATGATGGTCCGTTAGTCAGACCCAAGCCGTGACCCCGCTGTTGTATTCCGAGTCTCAACCGGTAATAGCGGCCATGTAAGATAGACACGGCTGATTAGGTGATAAAAGACACATTAGATTTTGTCGTTCCTAAGCCCCAGACACTGGTGTTCCAGACGGGGAGCCGGGATAATCAAACAATCGAGACAAGTTTGTGGGGGCGGGCTGGGAGTCCGGGATTAAATCATCGCGTGGAAATAGTCGTGTCCAGCTAAGCCAGGAGAGCACACTATTGATTTTAGTCCTTCGGTGTTAGGAGAAATGGCTGGGATTGGGGCGGGGGGGGGGGGGGTAACAGACAAAACAATCTTGACACAAACACCCGGATGGCCCTATTTAAAACTAAACCGTCCCTTCAAGGGGACTGACACGAAGCATGTTTTGTTTGGTGATTATCAAATGCATTTCAAAGTCTCATCTCGTGCACGAAAGTACTTGAGACTTTATAAAAAAAAAATATATTTTTTTTTTTAAATATACCAAAAACGGGATTTGTATCACAAATCTTCATCACTCATTTCTTGTTGCTTTCTAGCAGTTTCCTTCATTTGTATAAAAGAAAGTATGGCGCGCAAAGAATGACCGAGTCAAGACGTCGTTAGAGCCTTCAACTTAAGTAACACCGGAGAATGTCGTACAACTCGCAGAGGCCGCAGCACATTTGAACGAACGAGCGCGGCTTCAAGTTCCGTCTCCTCCAACACACCAAAACATTTGATGGTTGACCGATGACATGACCAATACTTTGGCATTGAGTGCTGCAAGTTCCGTCTCCTCCAACAAACCAAAACGTTTATGGTTGACCGATGACATGACCAATACTTTGGCATTGAGTGCTGCAAGTTCCGTCTCCTCCAACACACCAAAACATTTGATGGTTGACCGATGACATGACCAATACTTTGGCATTGAGTGCTGCAAGTTCCGTCTCCTCCAACACACCAAAGCATTTGATGGTTGACCGATGACATGACCAATACTTTGGCATTGAGTGCTGCAAGTTCCGTCACCTCCAACACACCAAAGCATTTGATGGTTGACCGATGACATGACCAATACTTTGGCATTGAGTGCTGCAAGTTCCGTCACCTCCAACACACCAAAACATTTGATGGTTGACCGATGACATGTTGCTGCAAGTTCCGCAAGAGCGTTGGTCAGCTGGACTATTTTTTAAAAATTTATTCTGCTTTTTTCTGTTTGTTCGCTGACGAAGGCTTCCTGCCGACACGTTCGTTGTTTTGTTGGGTTCCTTTTTTCGGGTTTAACCTTACTTTGTTTTACTAAGTTCCTATAGTTAGCTGGACGTAGCGTTAGTCAGCTAGGCCACCTTTTGGTTTAAGGTAGGACTAACAATGCAGAACACTTCTCAAACGCGTATTTACCCAGGCCGGCAGACGACAACCATTGCTTACTCGACAAATCATGTGACCTCACGGAATGATTTTCGTTTTGTTTTTAAAAAATAACTTTTACGGAGAATAAATACGGAGAAGAAAACAATAATTCGAATGATTAAGATGTTTGAGTTTTTATAAACATAATAAATATATTGAAATGATATTTTAATATAACATAACATAAATGTTCCCATATTTATTAATATTGCGCAGTTTTCATCGCTTACGGAATATTGGACAAAGGAAAAAAAAATCGTATTTCAACATGACAGGGGGGGGGGGTATCTATCAACGGTAACTTCTCGCCACCTGACAGCCGGTAATCTTACAGTGATGTAATACAACGCCACCCGGTCGGAGAGTAATTATCTCCCACTGTCCACTTCGCTCATCAATCCATAAATCAGCTGACACTTTTTCTCTCACTGCATCTGATCAATAATAATTGGCTTTCGTTGAAACCTGGACACATTCAGCGCTTTGGACAATATTTCCATCTTCAAGGTATTCTATCCACCCCCACACCCCCTTTTTAAAAAAAAGAAAAGAAAGAAGAACAACAAAAAAATCTCTTGCTGAACTAGACATAATATTTCCTAGTAAAATAGAGATCGTTTTTTTGTTTAAAGGACATTTTTAACATTATTATTTCAACTGAACCAAGAAGAACATATTCAGCAAGCTGCCACTTCACCATAGATTTAAGGGGCCGATGACGTGGTGCGTCGTATCTATCTCCATAAAAAGACGCACCATGCCATCAGTCACGTGAACAGATCGCTGCCATACACTAGTTTCATGTGTGCCATTTTGCCACCCACCGCAAACTGACTTAAGTTGACATAACAATATAAATTAATATAAATCAACATTCTCCCACTATATATATATTTTTTTTTTTATTTTTTTTTTGCACCTACATTTTGCATGCACATTTTTACTACGTTTGTATGCGCATTTCGTTGACTAAATTGTGTATGCAGTTATTCTCGACTACACTTCGTAGGCACGAGTACATGTTGGTGACTGTAAATTGTATTCATTTGTTTCCGACCACGTTCTGAATCCAATATTATATTCGACTACTCTATGCATTAAGAGGTCGACATCTTAAATGTGCATGTCCTTTCGCCGACTACATTTTGTCTGTTCCTGTCTCAGACATCATAGGTTATATGCGCTTATAATACCAACTACATTTATAGAGTAATGTTCATGAATTATTTTTTTTAATAAAGTCTAAAAAATATGTAAATTCCAATGACCTAGAGATGAACTGCAATCCCCCAACCATTTGCATGCATCATTGTAAGGTGCTCTCGCGGGGTGACCCAATTCCGTAACCGGAAGGGTCTTCACGGCCAATGATCGACAGAGTCATTATGGATGTTTCATGGGCGCTATTATGTCCTGGTATTAACATAGCCTCGTTCTAGTTAATATCGAAGATAGGGTGGGGGGAGAGTTACTGGTTGTGAGGAAAGGAAAAAGTGGAGCACACAGTTAGATGTAAACTGGCTATTTGTTAGTGTCCGTCAAACAGTAGGGGTTGTAACGATCTTTGGATTCCTATGATAGGAAAATTGCATTGAATTATACGGAATGGGATCATATCATGAGCACAGTCGTCATGTTGCAAGCTCTCAACGGGCGACCCGTGTCACGTCATACACAGTCGTCATGTTGCAAGCTCTCAACGAGCGACCCGTGTCACGTCATACACAGTCATCATGTTGCAAGCTCTCAACGAGCGACCCGTGTCACGTCATACACAATCGTCACGTTGCAAGTTCCCAATGAGCGACCCAGGAGATATAGTCGTGGCCTGTGTTTCGCTTCCCCCAAAGCTAAATCAAAGTGTTTGACCACCCACAACACTAAATGACGTGTTTCACCATCCACAACACTAAATCAACTTTTTTCACCATCCACAACACTAAATCAAACTTTTTCCCCATCCAAAACACGAAATGATGTGTTTCACCATCCACAACACTAAATTAACTTTTTTCACCATCCACATCACAAAATCAAAGTGTAAAGAAAAAATGTATATTCTAATGCCCATGTAAAAATGTCTTACTCCAGCCACTATAATTAGCTTTCAACAATGGGTCATTCAACGCACGCCTAAACCAGCCATGCCCCACCCAACGCAATTTCAGTTCATCTTTAGTTTAATAACTACGCTTCTCTGCTCCTTATTTGTACATCTATCGGGACGATCGGCATGGCGACGCCAACTTCACCGGGACCATTCATGACGTAACTATTTCAAATAAACATTTATTTTTTTGTTATTTAATCATTACTGGTTGATTTTGTTGTATTTAAAAAAAAAATAAAAAAATAATCCAACAGTTGACGTTAGCGATCCAAGCCTTATTATCCATGGCCACCCCTCCACTCGGCCATTACCAAGATTACTTTGGCACGTCAGGCGTGCGGGCATTTCCACGGTGTTTCCCTGACCGTAATTCCGCTGAGTTGTCATCGGGGCCCGTGGGGAGTCGGGGAGCGCACAACAATTCCATGAAGAGCAAGTTTTCGGGAGAAAACGATTTGTCGTGTGTGTGTGTGTGTCTGTAGTGGTCACGTTGAGGCGAGGACACCCCCCCCCCCCCCCCCACTCCGGACCTCAAAAGAGTCCAAACAATGGTCGTAAAGAGAAATCCGAAATAGGTAGAGAGAAATGAGTACAGTGAAATCGAAGCCTGAAAATAAAGTTGTTTTTTTTTTAACTTATGACGGGATGCCACCTCCAAGGTTAAAGGTTGACGCAATGAGCAATGCCCGGCATTCGTTTCCCTCATCAACCGATGTTCTTGGACAGTGAGAACGGGCCGAAGT
The DNA here is from genome assembly GCA_964017045.1 of Omphiscola glabra. Lineage (NCBI taxonomy): Eukaryota > Metazoa > Mollusca > Gastropoda > Lymnaeidae > Omphiscola > Omphiscola glabra. The sequence goes on from OZ024796.1 coordinate 39,663,395, forward strand.
TTTAGGTTAGCGGTACAGGTCACCTTTTTTTTTTTTTTAACATGACTGCTCCGGAAACAACTGCTCTCAAAATCCATTGTCCCAAACGTTATTTGCCACAATTTGCACTTCCAATTGAGAGATCGGATTCCGAGGACACTTGGAAGCCAACGTTTGATCGTTTTGTGTTGACAACAAGCGAAATGACACCGCCAACAAGATAACGGATAACACAACGACGGCACTAATCAAATTGTTTAAATACTCAAGAGTCGGGGGGGGGGGGGGGGGGGAGAGAGGGGGGGCAGTATTTGTATAACATTTTACAGATTGTGTAAATACTCATGTTTTATATACATTAGAGATGGAATATACACTTAATTTTAACCCCGGTGGGGGGTTGAGATGTTTAATATATTACAGACTCAATAGTGGGGGATGGGGTGGGTTGGAATTGTTGCTTTAACATTTTGCCAATTTAAAAAATACTGAAATGGGGGGGGGGGGGGCAATGTTTGTAGAATACATTACACATTGAATAAATACTCGAGTGGGTGGGGATGTTTGTAAAATATATTGCAGATTGAATAAATATTCGATTTATCCACGTTTGTTTAATATATTACCGATTGCAACCTGTTAATATTGTACCATCGGGGTGCATGTGTGTACGTGTGTGTGTGTGACAAGTGAGCCGAGGTCGGGGGGGGGGGCAGGAGGAGAAAGCTGTGTGCCGTGACACAGCGCCACATCGCGTGGTGAGTGGGTGCGAGCCTGTCAGAGAGTGACCCCCCCCCCCCTTTCCGAAGATATTGATTTATTTTTTTGTGTGTGCGCGGCCCAAACCAGGGTGCTACCGTTACCGAATTCGGCGATGTCCGCCGCTGTCCGGGGGTGGGGGGGGGGGTCGGGGTGGACAATTTGGTTATTGGCATTTTCGAGGGGACGTCGAAAGTGAGGAAGGGGGGGGCGGTTCTTGGGTAAACGGGGTTGGGTGGCTTGGTGGATGTGCTGCGTGCACTTATTGGAGGCGGAGGGAAGGGACGATGGTCGTGATCGATAGGAAGAGTAGTGTGAGATAGAGAGAAAGAAAATGTCTGAGTCGGACGAAAGGCTGGGAGGCGAGTTGAGAGGTTGTGGGGGTCTGTGAATGAAAAGAATGAGGAGAGTTATGGCGTTGGGTTAGATCATTTGGAGAGGGGCGGGGGGTTATATAAGACTCGCGCCAAGTTAGGTATTGAGAACGAGGTAATGGCCGGCGGTAATATGGCAAACGCTGGGTACTAGAGGAATGTGAAAACATATAGATGATAAACAAAATTAAAGTCCAGCTAAGATAACTGGGCTGTAATGAACATTATTGTGATCGGACTAGAGCAGGGGTGGGCAAACATTTTGTGCTGAGGGCCACATTGACAAATGTAAAGCTATTGGGGGGAGGGGGGCGCATGTATATTATGTCCAATTTTTACATGTCGATAAACATTTCTCTATTTTTAAAATCGGTATTTGAGCATTACATGACAAAAGTCAAGGATTGTTTTTAAAAAAAAGAAAATTAGAAAGAAATTTGATCAAAAATGTTAACACAATCATAACGGTACAACATAACGGTACAACACAACGGTACAACATAATGGTACATGAAATTCTTTAAAATCCAACAAAATAACTTAAAAGCAAAGTTTTTTTTAAAATTTCTAAATGCCTTCGAGGGCCGCATAATATCAGTAGCCGGGCCGCATGCGGCCCACGGGCTGTAGTTTGCCCACCCCTGGACTATAGGCATGGACATTGACTAATTCTAAAAGCCAAGTTTTAAAAATATATTATTAAGCCCTAAAGCGCTTGAAATGGGATAGTGGCATTAGTGGAAAGGGTTCCGACATGTGGCGGTGGATATGGAGTGGATGGCTAGTGGCATTAATGGAAAGGGTTCCGACATGTGGCAGTGGATATGGTGTGGATGGCTAGTGGCATTAGTGGAAAGGGTTCCGACATGTGGCGGTGGATATGGAGTGGATGGCTAGTGGCATTAGTGGAGAGGGTTCCGATATGTGGCGGTGGATATGGAGTGGATGGCTAGTGGCATTAGTGGAGAGGGTTCCGATATGTGGCGGTGGATATGGAGTGGATGGTTAGTGGCATTAGTGGAAAAGGGTTCCGACATGTGTCGGTGGATATGAAGTGGATGGTTAGTGGCATTATTGGAAAGGGTTCCGATATGTGGCGGTGGATATGGAGTGGATGGTTATTGGCATTAGTGGAAAATGTTTCCGACATGTGTCGGTGGATATGGAGTGGATGGTTAATATAGTTTAAATAGAGTCCCCCCTGCCGCCCCCCAGGCGATTTTGACGAGTTTGACATTTGGGCCCATTTGTCACCACAACACAGACCACAACACAGACAACGTGTGTCCGGCACCCGACCGTCTGAAAGTCACCAATACGACAGGGTGGAATGGGTTCGGTGGGGGGGGGGGCTGGTTGGGGGGGGGGGGCCCTCGGCAAAGACACCGACTAATAGAGAGACGGACTGATCAAGCAAACGACGGAACACTGAGAAGAATAATTTCAAGGAAAAGTGGGGGAGGGGGTGGGGATTGTGTGGTGACCGTAAGGCCATGCCGGGTGGCCGAGTCAACTCCGGCGTCAAAACTTGGGCAGGCGACTCCACGCGCGGCACACATTCCCAATCGACATTCCGCCCAAAATGGTTCGTTTTTTTTTTTGGCCCAGATGTGTTGCTATAGTTTTGTCAGTGTCTCCGCCTCCACGACACTAGACACAGGACCGACTCTTCAGACACCCAGTCACGCGTTCATTTTATATATATATATATTATATATAGATTTTGTTAAAAACTATTAATTCATTGATCCGGGAAGTACAATGACGAACACATTCCTGTGGTAACATTTTTTCTAACAACGAAAACACAAAACAATACCACCTTTTCGTGTTGCTATACTAAAGTGAGGACGCGAGTGGTGGTGGTGCTACGTGTGTGTGTGTGTGTGTGCGCTCACGGAGTGGCGTACCACGTCACACATCGCGAGCTGCGGGGACCTCCTGTCCCCCCCCCCCCCCCCCAAAAAAAAAAAAGATCGGATCTTCCTTTAAATGTTTCATAGAGGACAAGGTTACAAAAGATACATTTGAAACGGATATGATTTCACCAGCATTCTGTGTTCTGTTGTGCCAGATAGGAGATACCACCGTATTACATGTTCAACCCACTAAACCATGCATGCTGGACATTTTCTTGAGAGGCTTCGTTTCTGGTTTAAAATTTCACAGCTGTCCAAATACAATAGAAATGATTGATATGGAGAAAGAGAATATTTACTCAGAGGAAGTATACTAAATAAGATATCGGATAATTTACAACAGCGGAGATAACTGGTCCTCTTTTTGTACTCGTCTATGGCCAGTCTTCCCACCACTTCCGCGTTACATATCGAATTCGACGAATACAATCCGGTTGGTATGCTTCCTCCAAAGAGGGCCCCAGCAATTAACATTGAGTGAATCACTATCGCAGTAATTATGTAAATGAGAAATAAAAACGCGCGACGGCATCGCCCATGATCAAAAACTCCCCCCCCCCCTTTTCTATCTCTCTCTCTTTGGCAGGACGGAGGACCCGGCGTCACACAATGTGCCAGGGGGGCTGTACATGATAGGGAACTCAGACACGTCGATCTCATCTCTGCGGCAACACAACTAAAAAAAAAAAAAATTAGCTGGCAGATTTCCGTAGCTGACGGTCCATGGTTGGCGTTCAATACATACGAAATCTAGCCGCCACTCTACCGATTATGCCAGCTACGGATAAACGAAAGCAACCGCGCTAACGTCAAACGTGTAACTAGAAGGACTTAACAAGTAAGATGAATTTACATTATACGATTTGTCGTTGATCCAGAGTAAAGGAGAGGGGGAAAAAACTAGTTACGCATATTAAATAATGGAGTATTGGATAAAGGGTGAATTTTTCACAATATCTGATTTTATAGAAGTTTATGGTATTGAGGTCAAAATATAGTGTAGAACTTGACATTAGTCAGCTTCGTCTAAGCTCTCCGTACGTGCGCTGTGTAACGAGTGTGGACCTGGTCCGGTTTGTCAACCAGGCCATAATGTACAAAACTCATCGTAAGGGGGACAGCGCCCATGGCCGCACGAGGCGAATATCCGCTCAAGTTTTTAAAGTGCTTTTAAGTTGACAATCGTCGCCGGGGTGCACTTAACACATCTGCGACCACACGTGTGTGTAACAGAATGGACGTCCGTGTACCACGAACAGACAGGTTTTGTTTTAAAAATGAGCCAATTGTTAAACAAGGGTGAGCCGGCTGTGTCGTGTAGTGTCGTTGTCGGTGTTAGGATAAAAGTGGTTGGGAAATGATGTAACGTCAAAGTGGTTAGTGTGCTATTGTTGTTTTTTTTACTCTCTCCCGCTCATCATTCAAAAGAAGCAACAAAAAATTCGGAACCATCCAACGCGAGTGGTGTGTCCCCGTGTGATTCAATGCCTTGCCATCTCGTGTGCCTTACAACAGAGTGTCATTTTGTCACCGCTTGTGCCAGAACTCGGCCTGGCCTATTAAAGGCCGGCAGACATGGCCTGGTTCTCTCCTCTCTCACGCTCTCTCTCTCTTTCATTCACTCACTCTCATTTTTAACAGTGTTTGAAATACGCGTGTGTCTTCATTCTCGTCAAGTGAGACCAAAAGCAGTGACAAGTTGTGACAGTGACAAGTTGTGACAGTAAAAAGTTGTTACCTTTGCGTGTGAGATAATTTGGTTTGAGTCGTCTTCGATTTCCCTCCAAAAAAAAAAAGTGAGTGTTTTTTTTGTTTTCTTTTCGTCGTCTTCTTGGTTCAAACTAAGAAAGACGGTGCGTGGGTCGCACGAGTTAAAAATCTCTTACAGCAAGTTTTGAAGACGTAATCGACTGAAGAGATTTCCGTGTCGTTAGCTGTGGCCTGGACTTGAGGCCGCACGGAATGGATTCGTTTTTCACTATCGGCCACTGGACTATAGGGCGCTAATTCTCCCGAAACAAAAATAATCGGAAAGTGGGGCGAATGTAAGCGAGCTGTGTAGTTGGTTTTATTTTTCTTGTTTCTAAAATTTGATATTTATTCAGAGACGGACTTCTTTCAAGCATAGTGTGGTTGCCATTTTGCTGCTCCATTTTTAAATCAGTACGAGGACATGTATCACATTTCGTGTTTTTCCTTTTGTTGAGATCGAATTACGAAAATTGTTTTCAAAAGTATTCTTGGAATCAGAGAAATAAAGAGGTGAAAAGGGACCTCGTCTGATCAGTTGCTATGTCATGTGAGTAGCTGGCCTATCCGGCGCTTGCCGCGCGCCTTATTAGTTGGTGGTAATGTTTCAGATGAATGTCTTGTGTCCGCGGAGAACAGTAAGTGGCGACGGGGCCTGTTGTATAATTTTCAGTCGAGGTTCTGCAACAGAAGTATCGTCTCTAAGTGTAATAGTTGTTAAGCTAGATCTCTTAAAAAGATGTCTGAATCTCATCTTTGCGAGAAGATATCGTATTTCAATCATCATCTTCTGAGTGTGTATATATATATATCTATCTATCTATCTATTTCTATATAGATAGATAGATGTTTCGGTGCTACATTGTATTTTGAAATTGAAACATAATCTGACATTCTCTAATAACAATCCTAATTTCTGTTCCTCAAAAGTGGAATTCGCTTAAGTGAATGTTGCCATCGTGTTGCCATCGTTCAAACTTTTATAAAAAAATATTTTTTTTTTTTTTGTTGAAAATACTTTATTCACTATAAAGTCAAAAAGAAAGGTGAAAGAACTGAAAGTTAAAGTTTAAGTCGTTGTAACATCAATATATTTCAATATTTGTTACAAAATTACAGTATGATTTTTGTGATAGAAAAGATCTAAATCTATCACAATAATACGATGCGCTTTAATAGTAATGTTACAATGCATAGCTATAGCTCTGGCAGCGCCCCGTAAAAGTCAATATAGATGTTGCGGAGGAGGTGAGGGTGGGGTGAGTTGGGGGGGGGGGGGTGTGGATCAGTATCACAAAAACAGCTCATCTCGCTACGGCGAGCCCTTGGACAGATCACATTGCCTATATTTCGTCTCGAATGAAGACTGATGGTGTTCCGTGAGGAGAACTCGGTGGCACCATTATTAGCATTGCCTCCCCCTGAATTATAATGTTCAATGCGTGTCGATTTCCGGTCGAGCGTCTGCTACAGCGAGCACAGATGGAGATGGTGTGGATTGTGGGGTTTGGGCTAAGGCCGGGGAATACATTTACATCACATGCCATCAGAATTTCAATTGGGACACGGGCTTTGGATAGAAAGAGGGAACACTGTTAAAATTCCAGTCAGTGAGAGTCAGAACTGTAGGACATCCGACTTACAGCGTACGGTTTAGAGCAGTGGTTCTCGACCCTCCTAGTGCCTTTAAAACAGTTCCTCGTGTTGTGGCGACCCCCAACTATAAAATTATTTTTCTTGCTACTTCCTTAATATGTGTTTTCCGATGGTCTTAGGAGACATCTGTGTAAGGGTAGTTCGACCCCCCCCCCCAATGGTCACGACCCACAGGTTGAGAACCACTGTTTTGGAGCCCCTAGCAACTTTCTTGAAGCTGCAAATTAGTTTTTTTATTGATTCTCGTTAGATCACTAGTAATATGTTGAAATTAAAAAAAAAAAACTATTCGCGTCTCATTTGAAATAACAAAAAAAACGCCCGATTCTAACGCAATCGGTCAGCTAGAAACGCATTCAGTGTGGATATCTTTGGCACGCCATCATAATCCAAAATGAACAACTATGTTACTCAGCTGCATTTTTATATGTTAACATCCCCCCCCCCAAAAAAAAAATCGACTTTTCCCAAAACAGTCGAACTTTCTACCCATTGAGTCTTTGAGGCGGAAAAAATCAAATTAGTGCACAATAAAGTTGTAGGAATACAACCAACTAATAAAATCTCTCTCAATTAATTTAATTTGAGGCCAGAAGCTGTTAATAACGCTCCTTCGTGGTCACAAGTGGCCGAAAAGAAGACGGACACACGGTCAATGACGGACACACGGCTAATCCCGGCCACTGAATACGAGAACAGACTCACACACAAAACATGCGTAAAACCGCACGGGGGAAAAGGGCCACACTGTGTTCGAAACATCGGCACAAGGGAAGTCAAACTTTTTTTTTTTAAAAGAAAAAGTCACGCGGCTTCGGTGCCTGCTATTAATGAAATCTACCGTCAGTAAACAGCGAAATTGTCCGACATGTAAACAGTTCTGTTTTTTCGCGCCAAAGCGTCGGCTTCAATCTGGCATCCTCCCCATCGGTTATCGTCTGTGAATATCTGGCAAGGGGCACAATTATCTCTTTAATACAATGCCTTCGGTGCAACCTGTAGGCCGGAAAAAAAAAAGATGTCGGCATCAGATAAAACTCGGTTGGGGTGTGGGTGGAAGGGGGAGGGTAAGATACAGTTAAAGGTAGTGTTGGTGCGCCCACAGCGCTCCCAAAATGAACTGTCCCAACCAAGCCTGGGGGATAGGGGAAGCATTCCTTGATCCGACTTGAGATCAGGGACCCCTGTCACTTGGAAATTAAATTTGACCCGGGAATTATTATCGATAGCAAAAAATATACATCTCCTTAAGTACACACATAGCTGGCATGACACATTTGTAGGGGATATCTGAATCCCAAAACGCCGAATTTAACCACCCCGACAAAAGTTTTCCGACTAATATATATCCAGGCAGTACAAAAAAGCGTTTTACTATAGCACCTTACAAATTACAAATAAGAGAACAGCATCCGAAACTATGGTTTGTGACATTTATCAAGAACTAGTTGCATCTCTTCGGTCATGCTTCCAGCACGGTATTCTAAATTTCTTTATAACCGCCAGAGGCCTTATTCTCCCCACTCCAACCACACCGCTTTTTTACCTTCATTGTTCATTCCGCTAATACCGCTGGCTGGAGCTATACGCCACGACTAAAGTGCTCAATTAAAATCACATTGCCGAAGGACGAGAGGCCCACCAGCAGCAGCAGCAGCAGCAAGTCCTGCTGACAACTTGAGCTGCCGTCGAGGAACACGTTACGGCGTCGCGTGCTCGTGGCTCCCGTGACTTTTCTCCGTTTCGATGATGAACGTTGTTGGCTGCTGACATTCCGCAGATCTACCGGAAATTGGCTACAAAATAGAGATGTGAGGACCTGGTCGTCTGCAGAGATGGCTGGGGTGTTGTGTACGGAGAGGGGAGGGAGACAAAAATGAACACGCCACACAAAAAATGGGGGACGGGGGACGGGGAGAGGGGCGCATCACACAAATAGCCAAGTGTATCTCAAATTGAAGACTTCGTCACGTGGTCTTTGTTCTTCGCTCACACGGTGTGGTGCCTGTCACACGGTTATCATGTGCGAGGGTGAAAGGGCGAGTAACGGCAATGGAACATTCAATGGTGATGTGGTCGGGCCGCCTTTGACGTCCACATACAGCTTCTGGGCATCTACCATTCCCCCCCCCCCGCCCCTAAAAAATAATAATTAGTATCTCTAGTTTTGAGCATTTTGATTTCTTTTCCTCTTGAATACACATTGTCTATTTCACTAATTTGTATTATTTTATTCTGAAGAGATTCCGCTCTGTTGACAACTGGGGAAAACGTTAGCGGTCAACGAATGATTCGCTCATCGAACTGCCACGGGACAGCTATAACGTATTATCAGGAATTGCCGCACGTGCCACCCCACCCCCCTTTCCCGGGTTAATCCACCTCTCCGCTATAGTCAAATGAATCGGAAGTTGGCGACGTCCTATCCCGACATCCCCTGTCAACTGTTAGCATGAAGCTGCATTGGCATGTCTTGATTATGGTTTGAATCCGAGCGCTGTCCAAGTAATGCAATACACCGGTTGCTGTCCCTCCCCATCCCGTTTCCTCCCCTTTCCGTACCTCAATAAATAGTAGAAATTGGTCTTATAGCTGAGGCGGTCACAGTTCGCCTACACTCAGCATATCGGTCTAACCACCCCGGTGTTCAGGGAGTCAAGCGTATGCATATCCCTGATACATTTTTTAAAACTGTTATGCAATTTTTTTTTTAAAAATAGGGTTTGTCAATTTTTTTTTTTAATGGCGGAAATCTATTAAAAGAACATCCGGGCATTCAATTTGGACAATCTCATTAAATGGCGGGAAGATATGAATAAAACATCCGGGTATTCCGCTTGGTCAGCAATTCGGTACTTCTACGTTAGGGCGAGTCAAGCAAGTGAGTCTTAGTCTTTCTTTTGCGAAAATTTTTACATATTATTACTGATTACTGATGGAAACATGGCTGCTAATCATGTATTTCAACATGTCTATTAGCAGCCATGTTTTACGAAGACCTTGTCTAAAAATCGTAACATTACATAAAACGATGTGACGTTTTCCGGTCTTAGAAATGACAAACCCTATTCGTCACTTTACAATTATGATATGACATACAGTGCGGCTGCCATTTGGTCCAACCACCTACTTTAATAAATGAGTTTTAATGTCTGACCCGAGTCTCCTCCTCCCAATCATGAAGAGAAAGGAAGAGGGGAAAAAACGGAAATTCTTCATTTTTTAAAAAATCTATCCCTGCCCATCGATGGCTGTGGAATAAATATTGACACTTCATTAACGCTCCAGTCGGCTTCGTCTTTCAATAACTCACCACCCTCACGGTCAGGTACTTACTGACGGTCTCTCTGATTTCATCCGAAGCAGTGTTACTGGCCGCTTGCACCGGGCAGTGGAAATACGAGTAAACTAGACCTCTCCGGTACACAATTAATTATGTTTTTAAAAAAAATCCTTACAGTATTTCTGACACCCCCCCCCCCCCCCCCGGGCCATGTTTCTATAAAAGAAGGCCTCATTGACGTGCACGCGAGGTCGTGTAGAGATCAAAATGCGAATTCGAACAAGTCGGTGCCATGTTTCGGTATTCATCTCCGTGCTATCCACTTCACTTTGACTTCGCCTCGAGTCCCAACTTTTGAAGCATTTTTTTTTTTGTGCTTATCTAATCTCTTAGAGGAGTGTACGGGAGGCAAAGAAAATAACGCGTTCTTAAGAAGACCGCACTCGGAGACTTAGGTTCCGGTGTGATCATCACGTCATCAAAGGAACCGGATTGTTACCCACGCCACCTGCCTTTGTTGTTTCCATTATAAGAATCGACACAAACTAAAACTCTTAAACGAAAGGTGAGAGTTCTGAAACTAGAAATGCACACAAGCAGGCATTGAGTGAGTCAGGAGTTAGTGTGTGTGTGTGGTGTTGTTTTTTTTTAAAAGGTGTGGGGGGGGGGGGTAGCTCCTCGCATGCAGTAGATTTGGTTCTCATGTAAAGTATAAATTGTATAAATTCATGTGAACAAAAACTAAAGGAAAAGAAGACTTTTTAAAATAAAAACTATTTATTTAATTTTAAACTATCTTTGTTCAATTGGGTGTATTATGTAGGATGTTGCTATTGTCTTCACTGCCATTTAAACAACAAGAGATTTTTTTATAGACACATTTGGAATGCTTTTATTCCTATATTTTTCCTTCTTATTTGGCTGTTGGTATAAATTTGTTTGGCTGTTCATGCCTGTAAATGTATCAATGTCTGTTGGCTGGCTTTATTTATATCTGTGAAGTTATTATTGCAATATACATCTCTCGATAAACCAAAATCCTGCCTTGGTTAAATCCTTGATTTCCCGTGGGTGAGTGAATAAGACTGTCTTGATATAGCCCTTTATTGATTTGATGAGGAGTATTAGGTAACAAAGTATACACTTGGAGAAAGTTGATAGCGTGGTGCGGGTTGGACAGCCAGGCAGAGCTTTGAAATCGTACATCTCCCCCAACTGTGTATCGCGTGACCGTGATGGTAAACAAGCAGTATCACCACAGAAACATTTGCCTATTTTTTATTTAAAGTTCGAAATTCTCAAAAGAGTTGAAAATTGGAAATCAGCCAACGAAACAATTTTTTTTTAATTTTCTTTCCGGAACTGTTCTCACCTAAATCGAAAGAAAACGAACGGTGGGGCTTATTGCTGTTTGTAAAACAATTTCGCATACTTTGTGATGTATAGCTGGATTAGTTGATACAATTTTACGCCATACTAATTCCAAGGCAAAGTAGTGCGTTCTATTTTCTTGTCGTTCAAATGAACTTGCCTGACACACAACTCTATACACGTAGTCGAGATGATGACTCAATATTGAGCAAGGGTTACATAACTGTAGGGCTGGGGTTCATGATTAGAAGCTGTTCATCTCTAATCTCGTATTAAATACATAATTATTTTTTTTCCTTGACCAACTCAAACGTTTTAAAAATTAAATTATTTAGTCGTGGAAACGCAACCTTATTTCGGCTGACAGCATCTCGGAACTTGATAATAAAATAATAAACAATTATTTTAGGGGGAGTAATACGTTTTTTTAGCAGAAAATTACGATACTTTATAACTAATACCCTCCGAACTCTTTCATAATTTCAATCACTACCAACAGAGATTTTCCTTAAAACTTTGACCAGTTATCATTCTTAGAAGAATGTATCTTGGCTGTTAGGTCTTACTTTCTATTTGCTACAAACAAAGTTGTTGGGTTTTTTTTTTAATGGTAGAAGGCCAGTCTTGCCCGACGCCCCTGCAACTTTTTTTTTTTTTTTTTTTTTTTTTTTTTTTTTTTTTAAAAGGGGAGGGGAGGGTGTTACGGACAACTGAACAGCAGCTGCAATATTTAGGGTGACGTTCTTTCACTGCCCAAACCTGTATAGACGTTTACAGTTAACGTTTGCTACAAAATAGTGCGGGTCTTTACGACATCAAATTTATAGTTCATCTAATACGAGGGGGGGGGGGGGGGGGGCGGGCTTAAAGCATCCCAGTTACATGCGGAATTAAACCACGGGCCAGCCGTGCAATCAATAAAAAAAATAATAATTAAAGTCACGTTAAGTAGCCGACGATCTCATTCAATATTAATACCAATCGCCTGTAAGGGTCGCTGGCAACAACTAAATTAACTAATTGGTGAGAACAACAGTCACCTTCATCAATGCCGCCATTTGATCTTGGGCAGCTGGTAGGGATTGGGTAATGCAGATGACTATGGATGGGGAAACAACATAGATAGTTTTGGAAAGGGTGGTGTGGGGGGGGGCGCTAGATAATAGAATTCGAAGCGGGAAAATGTATATATTTTAACAAGAGATTGTTATTTCGTAATTGATCTTAACATTTGTAAGATTATTTGATTGATAGTTTGAGCCATTCTATAATTCATCGTGTTGTGGTTAACTTGGACTACCTGAAATCACTGGCTATAAATCTGTGCATGGATTTGGTGGACTGCTCTGACTCAACACACAATGGAATATCTGGCACTTCTCACCGAATATCAAAAGATAAATGTCCAGTTGTACCACCGAATACCAAAAGATAAATGTCCAGCTCTACCACAACTTTGAGCGCACGAGAGAAACCATTAGCGCCGATGTTTACGAGAAGATGAAAAGTCACAGGGAGCAGTAAACAGTTCCAGACAAGGATTTATCCCGTGACTCATCAGACTTTCGATACGGCTGACCAATCCGACCGTGGAACTTACGCCACGAATGCGGGGCATCGGCGACGCCCCGCTGCGCCTCGAAACCATTGGGTAGGTCGATGGCGTCATCGCAACCCCTACCGGTAACCGACGCAATGTCAATTAACCTCACCCTGAAGCCGAAGGGATGTCATTAGTGACGCCGTGTGACTGCTTGTTAGTCAGGGGGAAGTGACTCCCCCATGACACCCCTAACCTGGCAGCTGTGACCCGAGCCGTGGAATGCATTTGGGGGGGGGGGGGGCAGGAAGCGTCAAAGAGTTGAGGCATGCGTGGGGGTGGGGGTGGAGAGAGTGTGACGATGATTTTAGTTGAGCAGATGTGAAAACCCCCCCTTGGGTATGGACGGATGTTGTCCTAAATACTACGACGACTATGCGTAAGTTGGACGCCCTGCTATCATGATAACAGATGATAGACGCGTTTCAGTGGCGCAGGGGGTTAGTGGTTGCGTCAGAACGGTTAGCGTGGTGAGGAGGCTCAATACGAATTCCAGTAACAGCTTTTTGGGGGGAAAGAGGGACATCTTCGCAAAAGATTGTATTTTTTAACGTTGATAAATAGAATAAAATGGACCTTAAGAAATTTGATTCCCCCTCTTTATCGGTACGAATACATCCCCACACCCCAGCAAAAAATAATATTTAAAAAAAAATGAATAATAATAATTTACCCCCCCCCCCCCCCCCCCCCGTTTCAATTGTTCATGGATTTGAGATCTGTGACTGTGATTCACTGTGAACATTCAACAATGGAACAGAACCACTTAAAATTAACCAGTTCATTTGAAAATGAACATTTTATTATTTTAGTTTGATATTCTTTTTTTTTTTCCTTCTTTTTTTTTAAAAAGGTTTTAAAATGTTTAGTTGATGTTTTTGGTTTTTTTTTTTAAAAAAAAAAAAGCTTTTTCTTAAATCTAAGACTTTGATTCTAATTTACATAGCCACGCTAAAATGTGATTCAGTTAGTATTCAACACTACAATACTGTCATTGTGATATCAGGAGGCTCCGAGCATTTGGTCGATTTTTAAAAAAAATCCTTGTTAATGTATTATACATGTATTGTTATTTACAAGAGGCAATAGTTCAATAAGGTCGAGTGATGCTTGTATTTAAATACGCTGCCAGAGACATTTCCGTTAAAAACCGACCAATCTTAACCTTATTTATTGTCAGCGAAAGGTTTATAACGTTTATACGCTTTTACGAATCCCAAACCATGGAGAATAGAGCCCGCTTATTTTCTCCCTCGGTAGTAGGAGGCATGGACGACTGTGTGAGAACAGGACCACTACAAGACATTAGCCGGTTATATTCGTATACATTCCTTTGCGTTTAAGTTTATTTATATCAACGCAAAACCGCAACACGATTTCAATTCCAACATTACATTTATCCTTGACCCTAACAACAGACCGTCATAGGGCCTGGGCGAAGTTTTAAAACATGAATGAGACCTTTCTTAACTAAACGCATGTAAATAACCCAATGGCAGCACCTCTCTGTTTTTTAATTTTTATTTTCACTACTTATTCTCTTCCACAGAATGGACGACCTGCCCTGTTCATTTGTAGCGGCTCTTGAGGCATTTCATTAAGGAGAAAAGCCCAGCCGGCACCCCTCCACAACTGACTTGGGGTAATGTGTCCGACCGGATGATAACGCGAGGGCACGGGGGCAACATCCCAGGCCCTGATAGTACCGGGGGGTTCAGAGTTCAGAGCCTGGAAAACGCTACACATTCTATTCTAAGCAACGCACTTGTCTGGGGTTTCAGTGGAGCTGGCTTGGGTTTTATGCCTTACCTTATTACCTTTTTTTTTTTCCTTTCTTTTTTTTCTCTTCATTTTATCTTGGTGTATTCGGAGGCTCCACCCTACCTACACCCGACAGGGTTGTGAGGAGAACAGTGATGATTTGGGAGGAGTGGATGAGTGTGCTTATCCTCTTCCTTATGGAAATGTCATTATTTAGAATTAATCTTTCCAAGATTTTCTTTTTCTTCCAAATGGTAGAAAAGTTGAGGAGAAGGTGGTGGGGGTGGGGTGGGAGCAGGGGCGAGAGGGGGGGCAGGTGGGGGTGAGTAAACTCACGGGACGTTGCCACGTATATAAACTCTGTGTTTGAATTTAAGGGAAGTTAACTCTTAAGTAGATGCAGACGCATGCCACATGTAAAATGTACCCCCTCCCCCCGTTTTCCCCGGAGCCCGTTGATCCATTTACCATGCCATGGAGATGAGTGGTAAAGATTCTCTGGCGGGTCCGGATTGGTCCAAGATATTCCTACCTGGTCCACGATTGGTGGAAGGTGCCAGGAGTCCCCCCGGAGCACGCCGGAGCCTGCAGTCTGAAATAGGTAAAAGTATCCGAAACGGCCACGACTCTCGAAAAACGCAGAGGCACGCCGCCCTGTCCTCTTTTCTTTTTTCTTACACCGCTTCCAGTGGGCTGCCCTGCACTACTACAGCTGATGCTACCGCTGCCCGGACGCTTCTTTTCACCACTAAGCAGGGACCCACGCGCAACACGGAACCAAAGGATTTTTACCCGTTGGCTTCTCTTCGTGTTAAGATTTTTCTGTTAAAACAGGGGGCGCAGGTTTTAATCATTAGAGGGCGTCTGAGATCTGAGATTGGTATTTCGGAACGAGAGAAAGCCCCGGCGAAAGACGACGACCTGCAAGGCGACGAGATAGCCCGGCGAAAACCCGGCTTGTACCAGTTGAGTTTCTCTTTATTTTATTAACTTTTTTTCCAACCTCCTTCAGACTGAATAGGTCTTCTTCACATTGTTTCACTATACGGACAAGACGGTGATGTGAGTGAGCAAATTACTCCGGCTTCAAAACGGAACGGCCGAGGAGATCTACCCTGACACGCACTGGGGGCCAAGACTGAATGTTGTTAGTGCACAGAACATACTTCTTTGCTATCCCATATTACACGCAATCTATGGAATGTAAAGAAGTATGTATCGTGCGTCTAACCTAAGCTGCAACAGAATCACCAAGAAATGTTTGAGCAAGATTATTCGGTTATATCCTGAGAGTTTTTCGACTTTGTGGAATTATCCTCCAAACATTTTGTAAGGTTTCGAAGGGACTAACATTGCCAGCGACGGAATATGCAACGCCTTTTAAGTATTCATCACTGGTACATTCATCGTTAGTGTGATTTTTATTTTGGTCTGATTTTTTTAAAAAATATTTTAGAGGACTTTGTAGCGTTGTCTTTTGTCTGTTTGTTTATTTTTCTAAAGTCTTGAAGGTTGTTTTTTTTCCCCACCTAACCATCAGAACACTAGATCCGCATGGACGAACCTGTCCACACATTGCTAGTCTCACTGTCCGATGTGCTATATACACTTCTACGACATGTGTTCTGAGATGTCACACCTGTTCAGTGGACAATGTGGTGCATAGCTGTGCTCTGCGACGTTTCTAGAATTTTCTAGTTTGTGCTTTTGTGGCAACATGGAAAGTTTGAGTTTTTCGTTTCAGTTCAAGTTAAAACATTTTTAAAAAAAAAAACAAAAAAAAACAAACTTCAGATTCTGCAATGGGTATTTGTTCTGTTGCGTGTTTTATGTTGGTGTGCAAATTTTTACATGGTTTCTCTTACGCTAGAACCAAAGAAAAATCATCAAAAAACTTTAGGCCATACACATTTGAGTTGAAGATATGATTTAGCAAATAAGATTTCATTTGGGGTTTTTCATTGGCTGAAGGTAACGGGGCAACAGTAGAATATCATGTTTTCTAATAAGACATCGCCGTTGTTAGCGTTCATATTGCCCCATACAATCGTGATGATCGTCATTGTCAGGAGTTTGTGCAATCGTGGCTTTTCTTTTTCTTTCTTCCCTTTGTCTCTTTTTAAAATGATGGTTGTGGTTTTCAGAATCTTGCATGACACGGTTGGTTCGAGGCTTTTTGTTCTAAAGGCTTCAGGGTTGATTGTACTCTAACACTAAAGCACTGTTCATACACATGTTTCATTCATACTATGTGACTAAAACGTGCCCAGATATCAAGGCGTGCAAAGTGGCCAACCGATTTCGAGACAGATTCAGTATTTATTGTACGATAAAAACTGACCATGCTGGAAAGCGAAATTCGGAGTTGAGCCCCCTTGATCATGTGACCGATAGGCGGCAGGGCGAGCGGGATGTGAGAGGAAATGACGTCATATTCTCACATCCCGCGTCTGCCACATGTGGTTTACGTTAACAACACTGGGGCGTTGTCACCATCAACAAATGAAAGCATTGTACAGTGTTTGAAATCATGTTAAATCTCACAGCTCAGCTCTTTCATGTTGGCTTCCATTTACTTAAAAATTTTGTTTTTTTCCCCATTGGTTCAAGATAAAGTTCCTAGCTTCCAATCTCTAGATTTGATCTAGCCAGCAACTTCTCATTGGTTCAGAATAAAGTTCCTAGATTCCAACTCTCTAGATTTGATCTAGCCAACAATGTGCAATATCAATGGGAATCTCGTCGACCTGTCTTATAAGTTTCTGCATGTTGACATTGTTCACACATTTTAAACCTTTCTCTATTTTCTCAACAGCTTCTACAACGAAGTAAACCAAACATATAGGACGGCACCGACTTAATGTCTTGCACGTTGCAAGTCCCCATGTTATTTATCAGCGTGCAAAGATTCTGACAGAACCCAGATGGCTATGATGAAGTTATGCGTGTCGAAGGAAAAGTTTGTTGTTCTCCCCCCCCCCCCCCGCCCCAGGCCAAATGACACGATAAACAAGCCCAGATAAGTAGGTTACAATGTGCACACTGCATGCTGACCCAGTGTTCAGTGACAGGCAAACAGCACACTGTGTCAGCACAAAATAAATAATGACCACCGAATGTTGTGCACCACTTTTATCCAGTATATCACGCAATCGTAGATTAAAACATTCTCATACTCTCTAACTTCTTTAGGCGCTCGGGTGTTTGGCGATCGCAGCCAGCGCATCTCAAAACGTGGGTCCTGTGTGACCTTCCAGTGACCGCTGTCGAGGAGTTTCTTTCCAGGTACTAGTAAATTAACACGTTAATTATGAGCCGTGTGTTTTTGCCTTATGTTCTTCTTCCAGGGAAAGTGTCATTCTTCGTAATCATATAATCATATGAATGGAGTAGTCATGTATAGTTGGGGTTAAGACTTCAGCATAGCCCGAGTACATTCGTTTGTTAAATTTAAGGCCATTCAATTTCTATAACAGAAATGCTTGGGTGGGGGAAACATTATGTGTGTGTGTGGGGCGGGGGGGGGGGGTCTAATTATAATGTGAATGCAGGCAGACATTCCGGTGAAGGGATTAGACATAGGCATAATGCTTTATAAAAATTTCGCACTCCACTGTCCCGGTTGATCATACCATCTAGGAATTAATTATTTAAACGGAGTGCGCGCATTTCAGAGAATGTGTTAAAATGATGCCTAATCTTCGTTAGGCGTGTGTTCTCGGATCACCTTGTCGTGAGACTAGACGTCTAAGAAGCCACCCATCTTTTTGGGAGAAGAGAAAAAAAAAAGAATTTAGTTTCTCTGGGGTGGTACCGGGCCGCCGCCATCACCGCAGGCCGAATTGATTTCAGGCCAGTTTTCTCGGCCAGGGAGCCCGGTAAAACAATGTCGGACGAGGTCTGACCGAAGCCGCAAGTGTTGACGCTCAGCCGTCTCCGGTTTAAGCCTTTATTGGAAACCTGTAATCTTGACCAGGGTTTAACCTTACGGTAACTGTCAGCATAAGCTTTCCCAGACACATTCTGCGACACCGACACGGGGCGCTGTCATTGTTATCTTCATTTCTTCACGTCGTTGAGTCATGATTTCAGATCTCAGCACGTTTCTTTCTCAGTTACCGAAAGTCGCACATTGTCCACACGACCTACTTTCTTCGGCGTTGGCCTCAATTTTTCTTTCATACGCTAACACTTTCTTTCTCTCTCTCTCTCTTTCTTTCTCTCCCTCTATCTCTCTCTCTATCACCATTTCTCTCTCCTCCTCCTCTCCCTCTCTCTCCCTTTCTCCCCTCCTCTTTCTTTCTTCTTCACACACCAAATATGCACAAAGAACTTAAATAAGTCAAATGTCTACAAATACTACAATATATTTCGTCGTTATAATCTAAAGAGAGTGAAATGATATATATATATATATATCCGCCTCATTATTTAAGAGCCGTGACACACACAAAGAATAATATAAGGTACAAATCAATGTCTTGCGCAAGATCGCCTTACAGCTCGTTAAGTTTGACAACTCAATAAACTGCCATTGTTACTTTTGAACGCAACACAACACTTTATTAAACCACAGACATGTATTACAGCCACAGAAATGAAAGCCACAGAGAATCCCGAAATGACCCGAAGACCACGTCACAAACGCTTTGCGGGACACGGGGAACATGTTAAGTGGCTTCGAGCGAAGTTGAGAACCTCTGCTTTAAGCATCATTGCTTGTGTTAACATTTGAGTGATCTAAAAAAAATTTAACCATGATATCTAATGTTTCCAGACAAGTCAAAATCATTCTTAAGTCACGTGAAAACAAAAATCTATCAAAATTTTATATTTGAACACATCATTCACAGTGCTTGTCGTGGTACAACACTGTACCTTGTACTCGTGTGATCATACCGTGTATTGCTTGAACCTACACAGTACAATTTGGAATTCTTCCAAATGATTTGGTTTTTTTCCCAAAGAAAGTTTCACGTTCAATGATCGCAAATAAGAGATTTGATCGAGGCATAACTGATATCTAAAAGGTCAAACTTCTGTTAGTATATATTTCTTACACACCCAAATAACCAATTAAATTGATTTATTTCAAAGTTTTAAAAAAAAAAACTGCCCCCAAAAGGGATATTCTATTTTATTGTGTTTGCAACCCAACTTCACATTTAGGTCCGGAAGTTGGCACGGTGTAGTTGTGCTCAGAAAACTAAGCTTGTAGGAAGGATGAGACTCGCTTAAAGTTGTGACAAACCCAGAACTGACCTCTCAGAGAGCCTTAAGTCCATCCAGACACACTGGGGTCCAATCGATCGATTTGTTACGGCTTCCTTCTACTTCTTTAACAGGCTTCGGTATTGTGTTTCAACGGCATTAAGCAAAAAGATACTTTGACTCAACCGATCCACAGCTTTTTCATTTTCCCAACGCCCCCGTACACCCTTCCATTTTTATAACACCCCCACACACCGCTTTCAGTTTCCTAACACCCCCACACCCCCTTATATTTTCTTAACACCACCACACACACAATTTTCCCAACACACATACACAACTGTCTCAATTAAACAAACACACACTCGTTTCGCAGCACAGACAATTGTTGGACAAACGCGCACAGACAATAGGACAAACGCGCACAGACAATTGTTGGACAAACGCGCACATACAATTGCTGGACAAACGCGCACAGACAATTGTTGGGCAAACGCGCACAGACAATTGTTGGACAAACGCGCACAGACAATTGTTGGACAAACGCGCACAGACAATTGTTGGATAAACGCGCACAGACAATTGTTGGACAAACGCGCACAGACAACTACCAGATAAAGACACACACAATTGTCCAAACATATGGCAATGGAAAGGTTAAATAATACTTAAATATTGATATACCAGACTATATACCGGACAATGTACATAACAATATACCAGACAATATGATAGACAATATGACGGACAATATAACAGACAATATGACAGACAATATGACGGACAATATGACGGACAATATGACAGACAATATGACAGACAATATGACAGACAATATGACACACAGTATGATAGACAATATGACAGACAATATGACAGACAATATGACAGACAATAGGACACACAGTATGATAGACCATATGACAGACAATATGACAGACAATATGACGGACAATATGACAGACAATATACCAAATATTCAACTAGACAAATAAGACGGACGGCAATCCGGGCATTCTCCACCACCCCCACCCCTTTTTCCCTTTGTTGTCTCCCGCCCTCACGCAAAAACCAATAGTTGAGATAGGGAGTAACAACAACTGACCAGGGGGGTTGGGCGCAGCCACGTGGGGCGCGGCTAAAATTATTGACCGTGAAGTAATTACTCAAACAATACAATTACAACACTCAATCAGCTCCCTCTAGACTCAAGTATGATGTCATTACCAGGGGCGTCACTTGGGTAGGGAAGGGTGGGAGTTATCCCCCCCCCCCTCCTGAATGTGCAAGTTTTATTTGAATTGCTATCTTCTGTGGCGCCTCCAGTAATAAACAACTTAACAGGCCGACCAAGTTTTGGTTTTTGCCGCGCCCCCCACCCCCTTTTTCCTTTCGAAGAACCCTGAAATGACGCTCCTGGTCACCACAAACACCGCTAATGACGACAGATGGTTTTATTGAACTTAAACCAACCAGGGACACTGTGGGGGGCAAACACGATTGATAACCCTCGACGACAGGTTAGCCCAATTATTACATAAGACTTCAAACATATTCCCAACTCGACCAGCTAATCATGGCGGCCCTATTCCCTGTTACAATCCTGGCATTGGAGACGGGAAATATCGGATATACGACTCCATGGCTTGCGACGATACAAAAAATCATCCAACACAAGACGTCACAAAGGGTCACATTTATCCTGATATATCAATGTTCACAAGAAAGGGCGGGTAAATCAATACGACAAATAACCGCAACCCTTGAACACGGTAAGAAACGTTTAAATTTCTATTACGTCAGCCTTGATAAAAAAAAAATGTAGTAAAATGTAAAAGGAAGTGGTTTTTTTTTCTTTCTTTTTTAAAAATAAATTTCTATGAATACTATTAGATTAGTGGTTCTCAACCTTCCTAATGCCGCGAACCTTTAATATAGTCCCTCATGCTGTGGCAGCCCCAACCACAAAATTATTTTATTTGCTTCTTCATAGCTGTTAGTATATGTGTTTTCCGATGGTCTTAGGCGACCCCTGGGAAAGGGTCATCGACCCACAGATTGAGAACCGCTGTATTAGATTGATGCGTTGCGTCATTTCCTGTGAAGTCATAAGGACATTTTTTTTTAAAACGGCATCATTGAGGATTTTGCATTAGGGATGCCTGATATGTGAAACCATTGTAACATGGCTCTCTTAAACAGATACAAACTAACATTGTACATTGTATACTAAGGCAAAATTTAAATCCCCCCCCCCCTTAAACCCCCTACTTCAACTCCAATTATTCAAAGATATGTCCCTTCCTTGCCGCGCAGCCCGCTAAATGTAATGTAGACCTCACAGACAAGCGTACACGTCGCGCGCGCTCAGCTACGAGGTAGTCCCCCCCCCCCCACCCCTACCCCTTTTCTCCCTCACAGAGTTCGTTTACCCAGATCTCTTCTTCAGCGTGAGCTCTTCGGCTCGGGCATACACACACACACATACAGACACACAAGGCCCCGCTACTGTAAAAAAAAAAAAAAAATCCATTAAAAATTGGCGCCAAATCTCGCGGTGCCAGACACAGAATTTAGAGAAATAAATTACCCAGAAGGCTACTGAACACGGCACTGACCGCCTGGACGGAGGAGGAGGAGGACGCTCCTGCATGCTAAGAGGGAGATAGAATTCACTTCCCTCTTTTTAAACGCGAAACATGTCATGAATAATCACCGGCTCGCGTGTGTAATCTTCCAGTTTGTAATTACAGATGTGTGGCACACAACTAGGAGCACGCGGCGTTTAGAATGTGTGTGTGCGTGCTCTAATTATCCCGTGCCGGCTTGCACGGGGGATTGTGTAAGCGCGGTGCGATCTAAATAAGTGTAAGTGAGGGTGGCACCCGCCCTTCAAAAAGAATAAAATAGTAATAATTTTTTTTTTAAATAAATAAATAACCACGGGGTCATTAAGTGGGTTTAACGAAGTGACTTGGCAGTTCTGCAATCAAAGCAGTGTGCATGTCTACTTTAACAGACTAAGAGTCCACATTAAACAATGTCAACTTTAACAGACCATGAGTCCACATTAAACCATGTCAGGTTTAACAGACTAAGAGTCCACATTAAACCATGTCAACTTTAACAGACCATGAGTCCACATTAAACCATGTCAGGTTTAACAGACTAAGAGTCCACATTAAACCATGTCAGGTTTAACAGACTAAGAGTCCACATTAAACCATGTCAGGTTTAACAGACCATGAGTCCACATTAAACCATGTCAGGTTTAACAGACTAAGAGTCCACATTAAACCATGTCAGGTTTAACAGACTAAGAGTCCACATTAAACCATGTCAGGTTTAACAGACCATGAGTCCACATTAAACCATGCCAGGTTTAATAGACTAAGAGTCCACATTAAACCATGTCAGGTTTAACAGACTAAGAGTCCACATTAAACCATGTCAGGTTTAATAGACTAAGAGTCCACATTAAACCATGTCAACTTTAACAGACTAAGAGTCCACATTAAACCATGTCAGGTTTAACAGACTAAGAGTCCACATTAAACCATGTCAGGTTTAACAGACTAAGAGTCCACATTAAACCATGTCAGGTTTAACAGACTAAGAGTCCACATTAAACCATGTCAGGTTTAACAGACTAAGAGTCCACATTAAACCATGTCAACTTTAACAGACTAAGAGTCCACATTAAACCATGTCAGGTTTAACAGACCATGAGTCCACATTAAACCATGTCAGGTTTAATAGACTAAGAGTCCACATTAAACCATGTCAACTTTAACAGACCATGAGTCCACATTAAATCATGTCAGGTTTAACAGACCATGAGTCCACATTAAATCATGTCAGTTTTAACAGACTAAGAGTCCACATTAAATCATGTCAGGTTTAACAGACCATGAGTCCACATTAAACCATGTCAGGTTTAATAGACTAAGAGTCCACATTAAACCATGTCAGGTTTAACAGACTAAGAGTCCACATTAAACCATGTCAGGTTTAACAGACCATGAGTCCACATTAAACCATGTCAGGTTTAACAGACTAAGAGTCCACATTAAACCATGTCAGGTTTAACAGACCATGAGTCCACATTAAACCATGTCAGGTTTAACAGACTAAGAGTCCACATTAAACCATGTCAACTTTAACAGACCATGAGTCCACATTAAATCATGTCAGGTTTAACAGACCATGAGTCCACATTAAATCATGTCAGTTTTAACAGACTAAGAGTCCACATTAAACCATGTCAGGTTTAACAGACCATGAGTCCACATTAAATCATGTCAGTTTTAACAGACTAAGAGTCCACATTAAATCATCATGTCAGGTTTAACAGACTAAGAGTCCACATTAAACCATGTCAGGTTTAACAGACTAAGAGTCCACATTAAACCCTGTCAGGTTTAACAGACTAAGAGTCCACATTAAACCCTGTCAGGTTTAACAGACTAAGAGTCCACATTAAACCATGTCAGGTTTAACAGACTAAGAGTCCACATTAAACCATGTCAGGTTTAACAGACTAAGAGTCCACATTAAACCATGTCAGGTTTAACAGACTAAGAGTCCACATTAATTAAACCATGTCAGGTTTAACAGACTAAGAGTCCACATTAAACCATGTCAGGTTTAACAGACTAAGAGTCCACATTAAACCATGTCAGGTTTAACAGACTAAGAGTCCACATTAAACCATGTCAGGTTTAACAGACTGAGTCCACATTAAACCATGTCAGGTTTAACAGACTAAGAGTCCACATTAAACCATGTCAGGTTTAACAGACTAAGAGTCCACATTAAACCATGTCAGGTTGTATGTCAGTATTAACAGACAAACGTTGTTGTTGTTTTTTTTGTTGTTTTTTCTTGTTTTTTTTCCGCTTTCAGTTAATTCTCGTTAAAAGCTCAAAATCTTCTTGAATCCAATTTCAAACTTACCTGACTGTACAACCTCAACGTGAGGGGCAACAAGAGTGGGCTTATTCTTCTTGCCCCGTCAAATGTTAGGTGAAAAGTAATCAATATTTGTGTTAATCGGATGAAGAATCCACCCACGGCCGTGCAGAGGCCGCAACCCAGGAAATCACCTGGTGCCCTGTCCACTTAGGCGCCCCCCAAGGGTGGAGTGGAAATCGATACTTTTGATAAAATTATTTTGAAATTTCTGAGGGCCCGAAATCTGGATTTCCTCGGGGACCGAAATCTGAACTTCCTCGGGGACCGAAATCTGAACTTCCTCGGGGCCCAAAATGTGTATTTCCTCAGGGCCCAAAATCTGTATATCCTCAGGGCCCAAAAAATCCTCTGCACGCTTTGTTATGTTAAATTTAATGGCATGCAACGTAATTAATCGACTATCTATTTAGTCCATTCACTTCTTTCATTAACTCATTAAATAACATTTACTTTCAGACGTAGTGTTTTTTTTTATTCAACTTCGCTAACAATCATTATCTACATTTCGGTGTACTCAAAAAGCGCTTTTGAACTAACTGAACTTGTTCCAGGTGAATAAATTCCCCCATCTTGTGGAACACCTTTTTTGATGTGTCGGTCTTAACGCAGCGCTTCTGACGTTGTGGGTCGAAGCACACACACACACACACACACATTGATGAACGTCGGACAGGAAAATACGTTAAAATTTAATTACCATTTTTCTGAACATCATTTCTGAGATCACTACTAACCACTACTTAAAAAATATTCATTTTGCGTGTATGTGCGTCACCGTGTTGTTGTTTTTTTTTTTTTTTTTGGGGGGGGGGGGGGGGGGGGGGGCAAACCAAGTGACGTACACACAAGCAAGATGAATCTTTTTTTTTTTTTTTGTAAGGCGGTGAATGGATTTAATAGCCCTTAACCTCAGAGATCGTGTATTATTATTATTACTATTATTATTAGTGTCGCGAAGGCTCAACAAAAGAAAACTTCAAGCCACATGGTAAAAAAAAATTGAAACCCTTTTGTGGCGGACTTTAATCAGACTTGATTCAACGTAATGTTGTTAACCTGGCAGATTAAGTCTAAAAATAGGAAACAAAGGCCAGATTTTCATGACAATGATGGGCATTTATTCAACACTGAGACACGCGAGTGGGTGAAAGAACTTAAAGTATTATGGCAAACAGCAGATATTGGGATTTGGGGGGGGGGGGGGGGGCTGAGCTGGAGCGGAGCAAAAGTTGTATAATTAGCGTGTTCTCATATGAACTTTCGTGTTGCTGGGGGGGGGGTGCGTGCAAGTGTCACAGGAACATTACTTTTTTAAAGAAAACAACAAAAAAGTTATCTTTTAAGAAATGCATTATTCTCATTTTAAGACAACAACAAAAAAAGTGCTCAGATGTGAAGTTACTTTAAACACTTTTTAATATCAGTATCTGTTCAGATGTGAAGTTACTTTAAACACTTTTTAATAACAGTATCTGCTCAGATGTGAAGTTACTTTAAACACTTTTTAATAACAGTATCTGCTCAGATGTGAAGTTACTTTAAACACTTTTTAATAACAGCATCTGTTTAATGCATTAAGATACGCATTCATAATATCTTCCATTTCATAATAATCTAGTCTTAACTGTTTTTACGACAGGTATAATCTTCACGGCCTTCATACTCTGAACTAGAAATAACGCCTTTGTACGAATGACGGAAAATGGTTTAGCAATTTTGAGCTGGCCGATGGTTTCGTGGGGCCCCCAGGGTGTGAGAAGCAATACACTTTTTGAAGTTTGTGATTTGTTTCCAATACCGTCAGTCGCGGGGAGGGAGAGAGGGGGGGGCTGAACGTTCAGTTAACACGAGAGAGGGCTTTAACCTACTGGAACATTCGGATACTGGCCACCGAGAGAGAGGCCCAATCATACATTCATAGAGTCAGGACCGGCCTTAGGCCACTGCAACCTATGCGGCCGCAGTGGGCCCCGCACTTTTATAGGCCCCGCCACGAATTTATTTTCTAATACAAAATCTTAATTTTCACTTATTATCTTTATCCTCTACCCAGAATGGGCCCCACGCTATCCGTTTCGCATAGGGTCTCGCCATTGTTAGGATCGGCCCTGCATAGAGTTACCTAAACCAGTCTTAGCCGATTGGGAAAAAGAACAACACTACAATCCGTAATATGTTATCCGCCTCAGACATTCCGGTAGCGTGGCACGTGCTCACGGTGCGACTAACGCTTTACGGTGCGTAACCTGGTACGCATACATGGTAAAAACCAAAGGTACAACCAATAATAGCATTATAGACATTGTTATGTGGGTGACTTGTGTACTTTTTTGGAACGAGCCATACACTAAAAATAAGAGATTAAATTCTCCATATTAGTAACAGTCCGCAACAACACGTTTAGTTCGGGAATTTTAAATTCAAGCTTTTCCCATCACTCTCTTTTGATTTTATCATCCTTTCAATGATCATGATTAGTTAAAGTTGTCAGCGGTTTGGTAGACTTCTCAATGCCACTGTTAAGAGCGCGGGTCAGCGAGTGTCGAGTGACGATTTTTTAATGACATTATTTTTACCGGAGTTACGGAGGCTGGATTTATCAGTCATTCATTTTAACGCCATTGTGTTTTGGGGAGGTGGGGTGAAAAATAATTAAATTGGCCATGAGATCATTTTACCCCCTTCTTTTAATTAATATTCAATAACCTAACTAAATTTTAAATCAAGCTGAAAACCTCGCTTTTTGTTTTTAAAATAAAAAAAAAATTCTCTCAAACGGGCCAGTAGACACATTTGTAGACCATTCTTTTGGGGATATTCCCTTGGCATGACTAATCATTCATAAGTTCAAGGGTCCTGATTTTAAGTACCGAGTCTCACTACTTAAATACCAGTATTTCCTAACCTGGTTCCTATCAGTGCTGTGGCTTGTGTATGTTTGAGTGTGTGTGTGTTCGTGGAGAACGCCCAGCTGTGAGATGAAGGAATGTCAGGTATTTAAGCAAAGAAGCCATGCGTTATGGTTTTCTAGAACATTTTTTTTTTATTGCCTGAGACTCGTTTCTTCTACACCACGGTCAGCTGTGCCAACAGATGTGACTTTCATACCGAGGCTGCCCTAGTTCGAAAGACGAACTCTGATTGGCCACAGCAGAGGTCGCGACCCCAGCGAGCTGCCTCGGTTTGAAAGATTGCCATTGATTGGCCACAGCAGAGGTCGCGACCTCGGCGGAAACGAACCGGGCGTAGGAGGAAGTGCTTGCAGGAGAGTTGGCACCGATCTCGTCTGGCACTTCCTTAAAAGCAGAAATGAAGCCAAAAATCGCAGCGCTGTTGGCCTGACTCGTGCTCTAGCGGCGTGCTCCGTGAGCCTTATAACGGGGGGGGGGGGGGGAGAGAAAGAGAAGAGACTGGGAAACACCAGGCATAGGCGGGTCTGGTAAAGAAGTGTGCTTGCCGGTGTCTGGCACCAACGCAGACGCGAGAATCTGAGAAAGAGAAGCGGCACAAAAGTTTGGTACCAATAGTAAGGAATCGGAGGTGAAGAAGCGCATTTTCGTCAGGGAAGAAGACAAAGAAAAATGGAGCTGTAGTAAGAGCAAGGCCGGTGATTTACATTTAGGCACAGTATTTTTTTTTTTTAAATTAATAAAGATACCAATGTTCTATTGGGATTTCGCATCTCAACCGCAAAGCTTATATATAAATCTACAAGTTGGGGGGGGGGGGGGAGATATATTTAGCATAGACCAGGGAGGCGAAGTTTTTTAAACGGTATTTCTACACGGTTCCTTCATCTGCGTTCTGCGACCATGCCGGTTCGGTAATAAGACGGCGAAGGCGTACAGAGAAATGTATTGTTAAATTGTGTGTAGAAATGCATTAATTATTACTAGATATAGCCCGCCGAACATTGGCGACAGCAATGCTTGGACTTCCAATCTACTAAAGTTACTTGACGAAACATGAACTAAAGTAACGCACATTTAAGAATCCCATTTTTTGCTACACCCCTACCCCCCTCCCCATGATATGTCTTTGCACACTTTTTATTTCACGCCCATGAACTATATTAAATATTCCGATGACAATGTTAATAACATGTAACATGATTCGATATATATACATTGTTGATTCGGAGAATTAGAATTTAAAATGGGATATTAATGGTTAATGGGGGAGAAGCACGCTGTTAAATTTTGATAACTTGTTAACATGAAGAATTAAAGAGAAAGGCAACGAATATAACTCGGCAGAAGAAAACCGTGTACACAAAATCTCTAGCGGGCCCGAAAAGGGATCCAAAGGGATATTAGAAATAAAACGAGGGTACGAAATTACAGCTAAATTATATGGAGATTGCTCTCTGCTACCGCCTGCATAATGCCATCAATAAAGTTCGGTATGTATTTTTTTGTAATCATTTATATTAACTTCGCTTTCGTTCTTGGCTGGCAAAATCTTTGGACGGCTAATTGACCCACTTCCCGACAAACTATCGAGATGGAACTTGGCGCATAGACTCGTTGCCGATGAGAACACATGATATCGAATTTTCAACCCCACCACCAACCCCCAAAAATCTTCTTTTTTTTTCAGGTTTCAGGGGAAGATGAAGGAAATATGATGCGATTAATTTCACGAAATAAAATTCCTGATAACTGCGCTGAATGAGATTCTTTAGAAAAATATAACAAAAAAATTTACAAGTGCATTTGATGCATTGATATTTTCTTTTTTTTGTTTTTCTGAAATAGATGGTGAAATAAATCTTCGGTGTAAAAAGCGGGTGGGTCATTAGAATATTAATATAGTTCAGGCGCGTGAAAAAAAAAAAACAAATGTGCGGTTGCGAGCCTTGGAGAAGGAACTCTATTTGAGATTCTTATATAGAGTGCGTTACTTGTATGCTTTGTCTAATTTTCATCCTCACCCTCCATTGCTCGATAATACGTTTTAGAAAGGATTTAGACGAAAACCTTTGTTTTTAAAGGTTGTTAATTTTTTAAAAATGTTTTGTATAAGAAAAATTCGTTCCCGGTGATTTTTTTTTTTTTTTTTTAATTAAGAAAGTTTTAATTAGGCCAGTAGAAAAAGTTTATCCCTAATGTCGGAAGTGGCGAAAAGTCCATTCATTAAAAGCTGGGCTTCTTCGCTGACACTTCCTTTCATGTCACAGGTCACACGTTTTAATTTCAAGGTTATGCGGTTCTCTTTGCATTTCAATTTCAAAATTTAAATAATTAAAAAGTCTTTCAACTTTGAGACGCGTTGTTACTTTTGTAGAGGGTGCGAGACTTGGTCAAAACAACAAGAACAACAACAAAAACAAACAATGCGATGGGGGTTGCCCTTATCAACAGCGTGTCGTTTCGTTTCGTCCAAATTATGCTGTACATGAACGACATTGGAGAACCGAAATTTGAGGTTACTAAAAAATTAATGTGAACTTTTAAATGTACTGATGGTGTATGTTTGCTTTGTCTTTCGTTACATAACGCGATGTTCGAATGCAATTAAGCAAATATATTGTTTTATTGGCGCCAAAACTGTCCTCGGGACAACAGTGCAGCATGACTTTTTTCTTCACACCCTTTATTCCAAGCTATTTATTATATAAGTGACACATAAAAAAATAATGTATGACCTCTCCTGGGATCGATGACATCAGAGCCGTCGCGTGACTTTTGGAGATCCCCCCCTCACCTGTATCTTTTCAGTTTATGCTCTTTTGCTATCCAAAGCAGTTTAAACTACATTTTTTTTCAACAACACAGCTTTGGGCCCTTTAAATATTAGAGACCTTTGCAGCCGCAAAGGTTACAGGACCCAAGCACCTGCTCTTGAAGTCATCCATGAGATTTCCTCACCTCCAGCCCGAGCCCACCTCTGGGTACACAGGAAAACACTGATCCATAAGAATTCAAAGCCCTTTTTATTTTTATCCACCCCCACCC
Organism: Omphiscola glabra; assembly: GCA_964017045.1. NCBI lineage: Eukaryota > Metazoa > Mollusca > Gastropoda > Lymnaeidae > Omphiscola > Omphiscola glabra. Next base: position 39,693,988 of record OZ024796.1, read on the forward strand.
CACCCTTACCATTTGAAATGAGTATTTTCTTTTTCAATTTGAAGGTGATATGAACTTGACCTCACCTGCCTTCCACTATAATAAGACAGAAAGCTGTGTATTTTTGAGGTTATAAGGAGCTTCGGGAGGTTGAGGGGAGGGGAGGGGGTGTGATTCACAAGCTGACGGTAAGTGTTGGAATATAAACACAAAAATAAACTAAGGTGACTAGGGTAAGTTCGCCTCAACCTGTAAACCTAAACACGGCCCTCAGACCTGTACATCTAAAGACTGCCTACAGACCAGCTAACCTAAAGACTGTCCTCAGACCAGCTAACCTTAATAACAGCGGTTCTCAACCTGTGGGTCACGACCCCTTTGGGGTACAAACGACCCTTTCCCAGGGGTCGCCTAAGACCATCGGTAAACACATATACTGTACAGTTATGAAGTAGCAATGAAAATAAATTATGGTTGGGGGTCGCCACAACATGAGGAACTGTATTAAAGGGTCGCGGCATTAGAAAGGTTGAGAGCCACTGCCTTAAGACTGTCCTCAGACCTGTAAATCTAAAGACTGTCCTCAGACCAGCTAACCTAAAGACTGTCCTCAGACCTGTAAATGAAAAGACTGTCCTCAGACCAGCTAACCTAAAGACTGTCCTCAGACCTGTAAATCTAAAGACTGTCTTCAGACCTGAAAATCTAAAGACTGTCTTTAGACCAGCTAACCTAAAGACTGTCATTAGATATGTAAACCTAAAGACTGCCATCAGACATGTAAACCTAAAGACTGTCATTAGATCTGTAAACCTAAAGACTGTCATTAGATCTGTAAACCTAAAGACTGTCATTAGATCTGTAAACCTAAAGACTGTCATTAGATCTGTAAACCTAAAGACTGTCATTAGATCTGTAAACCTAAAGACTGTCATTAGATCTGTAAACCTAAAGACTTTCATTAGATCTGTAAACCTAAAGACTGTCATTAGATCTGTAAACCTAAAGACTGCCATCAGACATGTAAACCTAAAGACTGTCATTAGATCTGTAAACCTAAAGACTGTCATTAGATCTGTAAACCTAAAGACTGTCATTAGATCTGTAAACCTAAAGACTGTCATTAGATCTGTAAACCTAAAAACTGCCATTAGACATGTAAACCTAAAGACTGAAATTAGACGTGAAAACCTACAGACTGCCCTCAGAAGACTTCTATGGCATCATCCTTCACACACACAAAAAAACTATCGCAGATTTGTAGACGAACTCGCGCAACATAACACGACAAGATTGTTGGTAGCGCTCACGCAGCGGGAAGTAACGTGGTGACATTGTCGGTGGGTGGTGGGGGAGGGTAGCCTTGGGGTTTTCCAGAAAAATAGTTTACGTAAATCATTTCTTATAATTTATAATGAAAACATGGAGTGAATTGAACATAATTTTTTTTAAAAGAAAAAAGAAACAAAAGATCACGTAAATAGCACACAGGTTAATTTGACTTTTTGGATGTTGAGAATATTTTCTTCTTTCGAAGTGGCTATTCGCACACGGTTATTAAAAGTGAGAGGTTGGGATTGAAAAAAAACTATTTAAAATACTATTGTTGGGTTTGTAAGACAAAGTGAGGTATCAAATGAGAGATAATTGAATGGACTACGTTTGTAAACTTACTTCTTCAGTTTGACTAAAATAAACTACCACACATGACATCCGAATGAGATTTGTCTACAGGGACCCGCGTACGCATGGACGCTATTTCATTTGATGCCTCCTTTGGTACCCGGGTGCGAATAGTCGCAGCGTTCGTTTTTTTTCTTTTTTTTTAAAAACTATTAACTAAAAAAAAAAAACAACACGTTTATGGTAAACACACGTGCAGTTTTCACAAACTGATTTTCTTTTCTTTACATGTTTCAGAAAGACCGCTTTAATTACATATTTATTTATTAATTTATTATTTTTTGGTTGTCTTTTCTAAAGAAAATTGCGAAAAGAAAATATAAAAGTACAAGACTAGTTATTACTAATGATCTTGTCCCCCTCTTACCACCCCCCACCCCCCCCCCCCCCCCACGCACACACCACAAAAAATCGTGAAAAGAAATCATGAAAATACAAGACTAGTTCTTACTTATGACCTTACTCTACCGCACAACCACCTCACCAAAAAAACAAAAAAAAAAATTTCTCACGATATTCGACTTTTTTTGTGTGTATTATTTTACTGTTTACTTAACCAAGAGATTTGGATCACCGAGAAGGCGATTTCGGACATGACACAGTCGTTTTTAATTGAAAAGTTTGCGACAATTTTTTTAAAGCATCTCATTTAGCGCAGTAATCGGGAACATTATTTGAAATCATTGGCATCATATTTCCATCATTTTCTCCTTGAAAAACGGGCAAAACTGATTTTTGGGATTGAGTGTGAAAATTTGATAGAATCTGTTGTCATCAGCAACGAGTCCATGTGCCGAATTTCAGCTCACTAGGATGGAGGGAAGTGGGCCAATTAGCCGTCAGGAGATTTTGCCCTAAACACACAAAAGCCAAGTTAATGTAAAGGATTCTAAAATGACATAACTAAATACTTATTTAAAAAAAAGGACAGGTAGGAAAGGTGCATCTTTTGGCAAATGACCAGTCACTCGTGATAGGCGATTCGTATCCCAAAGCCCACCCGATTTCGCTGAGTTTAATGAAATTTAAATCAAAAGTTTTAATAAATAATTTTCTTTATGTGATTTTCTTTTTTTTTTTAAATATTAATGAATAATTGTGAAATAAAAATTCCTTGTCCTTTAAAACCCATAGACAATAAGGGCAGGTTTGTTAACTATTTAAATGTTTTCTTCTTAAATATGTATTTATTGTTCGTCCTTCGCATGCGAAGATGACCAATGCAATATTCAACTTGACCAGCAGCCTTCACTCGAGCTGTGTTTTGTATTAAGCGAGCGAGACTTGCATAAATAGGCGGCCTCTCTCTCGTCATTGTCCATTTGATCCAATGGCAAGACCTGGTCACGACGACTGGAAATAGGCCAGGCTGCAGTAGATGGCCAGCAGAGTTACTTGTGTCTCACTGTGCTCTTTAAGCGCTTCGCGTCGCAGGAGTTGTCGGAATTTTCATCGTGTCAATGTCACACCGCCTACGGGAATCCATCTCCGGGTTTGATTTCAGAGTTTGCCTTCGCTTAGATGAGTTGCCATCCAAGGTTAACGAGTGCCATCCACCCGGCAGAGTTTGCCTTCGCTGAGATGAGTTGCCGTCCAAGGATAACGAGTCCCATACACCCGGGAGAGTTTGCCTTCGCTGAGATGAGTTGCCGTCCAAGGTTAACGAGTCCCATCCACCCGGGGTGCTCTGTGTTGTTCTTGTTTGGGATGGATCCAGGATAGACCGGTGGGCCACCCAGCTGCAATTACCGCGGCTGCTGGCACCTGGCAAACAATCGGCAGAAGCGGCACTGCGCACGAAGCTCTTGGCCGGCCACTCACGAAGAGCAGCGTCCCCAGCAGACTCTTCATAAATAATCTAGTGACTGCATTCAAAGGGACACGCTTATTATGTTCCCACGAGTGCTATAGTTAGTGCCAACCGGGGTGGACAAATATTTTTGCCGCTCCCCCCCCTTCTCCACGAATAAAAACTTTGCCGTTGGCCAAAAATGCCGCCGCTCCGAAGAGTTTTTTTTTTAAGCGGCACCCGGGGCGGACTGCTCACTCCGCCGCTCCCTTCCAACGCCACTGGTCCCCACACTTGGTCATTATGAAGTTAGTTGTAATTTGTTTAATGTCTAGTCCCGTTTAAACCTAGCTGTGTTCAATTCCCTTCTTTCGTTGATGTATAAACTGCTACAGTTAAACGTTTCACTTTAGTGGTTTATTTAAATAATCATGTTGCCACCCGGGCATCTTCGGCTAATCAGGTTGCCACCAGAGCACCGTGTCATCTATTTAGGTTGCCACCAGAGCACCGGTTCCATTTATTTAGGTTGCCACCAGAGCACCGTGCCATCTATTTAGGTTGCCACCAGAGCACCGTGCCATCTATTTAGGTTGCCACCAGAGCACCGTGCCATCTATTTAGGTTGCCACCAGAGCACCGTGCCATCTATTTAGGTTGCCACCAGAGCACCGTGCCATCTATTTAGGTTGCCACCAGAGCACCGTGCCATCTATTTAAGTTGCCATCAGAGCATCGTGCCATCTATTTAGGTTGCCACCAGAGCACTGTGTCATCTATTTAAGTTGCCATCAGAGCACCGTGCCATCTATTTAGGTTGCCACCAGAGCACAGTGTCATCTATTTAAGTTGCCATCAGAGCACCGTGTCATCTATTTAGGTTGCCACCAGAGCACTGTATCATCCATTTAGGTTGCCGACAGAGCACTGTGTCATCTGCCACCAGAGCACCGTGTCACTGTCCCCCTGATCCGGCTGACACCAGTGTAATTCGATTATCTTGAACTTAATAAAAAGACAATATCCAAGATTTTTTTTAAAATGTGAATAAATTTAACAATTTCTTGCTTTATAATAATGCCGTTGGTGATTTTTTAAAATTAAATTTTCAAATCAATTATTTGAATGAATTGAAAGGTATTTGATTAATGATCCTACAATAACTAGTTCATCACGAGAATACAAATCTCTGTACACCCATCCAGAAGTCTGTGCCGAGAATACAATTGTCTGTACATCCATCTAGAAGTCTGTCCCGAGAATCTCTGTACACCCATCTAGAAGTCTGTCCCGAGAATCTCTGTACACCCATCTAGACGCCTGTACCGAGAATCTATGTACACCCGACTCACGCGCCTTGACTATGATCGAAACATGACAGAGAGCGCTGTACCAATGCTGACTTACTTTGAGCACAGATATCTGCCAAGAGGCGCGGACGTGTAAGACGTGTTGTTTCTGATCTCATCTTACCCATTGGTGCATTAGGCGGGCGAGGATAATAGGTTTATGAATTAACGATTAAATGCAGTCGGCATCAATCCGAAGCATGTGTCTATATTTAGCCGACACTTTGACACTTGCGCGGTCATGTGATGCCATTTTTTTTTTTACCTTCCATCAGCTGATCCCCGTAGAAGGCGGGACAACCTCGCGAGGGAAAATGTCAAGGGGGAGCAACGCCTTATCCCTCGAACGCAAATCAAGGGGAATTTTACCTTGCAAAGGGAGGCAACGAAGAGGAATGTTTGCGAATACAGGGGAGGCAGCAGTTACGGATGGGATGGATGATTAAAGAAGCGTGGTAAGACGTCTAGAACAGCGGTTCTCAACCTGTGGGTCACGACCCCTTTGGGGGTCGAATGGCCCTTTCCCAGGGGCGCCTAAGACCATCGGAAAACACATATACTCTACAGTTGTGAAGTAGCAACGAAAATAAATTTGTGGCTGGGGGTCGCCACAACATGAGGAACTGTGTTAACGGGTCGCGGCATTAGAAAGGTTGAGAACCACTGGTCTAGATGCAACAGCTAAGAGCAAACCTTCCAGCTGCTGAAAATGATGACATTATCAGAATAATGCAGACAAACCTAAATAGGTTGCAAATTTGCATTTCATTTCATCTCTCATAGAAGGCAACTTTGCCTTATAAACATGTTTTATATGGCTATGTGTACAGCTTTTGGGTTTGTCTATAGCAGTGGTTCTCAACCTTCCTAATGCCGCGACCCTTTAATACAGTTTCCATTGTTGTGGCGACCCCCAACCACAAAATTATTTTCGATGCTACGTCATAATCGTAGAGTATATGTATTTCTAATGGTATAAGGCGACCCCTGGTTGAGAACCGCTGGTCTATAGTAATTTTTAAAAAAACTACTTAATAATATACTAATTTTAAAGTAATTTCCCTCAATATTTTCCCTTGTCAAAAAAAGAAAAAAAAAAACCTCAAGATTTGGGTACAGCCGTCGGCAAAAGTCCTTATATACCGTTGTAGCACTCTGGCCGGGTGTCTTACCTGTTTTTACCTGGTTGGAGCAACATCGATACGCGAAGGGAGCGTGGGAAAACTTTCTCCCCGTGTACTTCCCTACGCCTCACATGGGCGTGCATGCATACCTGTGTGCCGGGTACTGGCACATCCCCGTGTGTGTGCTCCCACATGGCATTCTTCTCCCCCCTCCTAGAAAGATCTCTACCCGACCACAATCGTTATGGCGGTCGTGGTATAAAACCATCGGGCCCCCATCTACAAAATCTCTGTAACTTACTCAAACGGACTCGTTCATTATAATCTATTTGCGCCCTGTTTGCGATGATTGCGCAAGAAGAACGAACCAACAAAACAAGTGGACGTCAACATTGCACACCAGCATGCGCGTCCAGTCCGACGACCCGCGCCAGGCAGGACCTGACCAGAGCGTCCGAGGACTGAAAGCACCAGACCAGCTACAGTGAGAACCCTCTTCTTTTTGTCTTCAGTTTTTAAAAAAAAACAAAAAAAAACTCATGACGTTGTCCACCTGGTTAGTGACGTCACAGCGCTGGCCGTTTAATCCATGGGACCAATGGATGTTTAACAAAAGGCGATACTAGACATGACGTGGGTCAAATAGTCACAGCATTCGTGGATGAGAGCGACAAGCATCATCAACACTATGACTGGGCAATTGTCGCATGTCGCCTTGTGTATACAGACGTTAGCACTGCCATCACCTCTTTGCTGATTCTTCGAACGCCACTGACGCAACCGTCACTTCGAGTTCTTCCAATGTCGCTGTGACATTTTACAATAGGATGTCGTCACAGAACATGCCACCCGGTTGGCTTGACCTGACAGCATGACACAATGGCCAGGTGTCACCGTGAGATGATGATTTTATTATTTATTTATTTTTGGAACGCCACGTGACCACCAATTCCACGGATTTAACCAATGGATACTTGAACACCAACACGTCAAAAAACAATAATAAATTGTCTGGTGAGTATGACGGGCGTGGGTTTGTTGTGTGTCGCTAGCCTCTGTGATAATCAGATTAATCAGATCTATACTGTCAATCAGGTCTCCATAATGGAGCTTCGAATAGTCTTTCTAGACTTCCCTCAGCAAAGCATCTGCTAGAAGTAGTAAAATATGTTGTTTTTTTTTTAATCTATTGGTGTATCAAACTTTATTTTGCCCGAAATAATTCTTAAGTTATATATATATATATATATATATATATATATATATATATATATGTATATGCATATATATATTGGGAAACAATTAGATTTATATATCAATATAAATAAAACTTAATTTATATAATATATGTCTTTTTTAAGACATGAAGACAAATAGCGCAACTATGGGTTTTTTTCACTCAAGACTTAAAATATACAAACCCATTAATTAAAATACAAAACGATACATTTATTTCGTTTTGATTTTTATTAAAGACGAACTGCGAACCAGACGAATAACCCGCATATCCACTGACAAAGCGACTGTAATCATTCACCCATAGTCTCACATTTCAGCAATAGGATTTAAATGTGGGTGCAATTCTCGCATAAATTGCGAGCCGTATCCCCGTGGTTGGGATAAAGCTGCCCTCCTTCATCGGGCCCGGCGGAGAAAACTTATTGGTCGGACGGAGCTCTGAAGTGATTTGTCTGACGGGACAAAAAGACTGACGTAGAATGAGGTCCTTGAAAAAACAAAATCTATGTGGATGCTTTATAGCTGTGGCCAGGGGACAAGGACCCATTTAACTTTATAGGTCACATTTGTACAGATGGGTCTCCGGCAGTTGGACCCTCTCAAAAATACCAGCCGACTTAGTTATTGCAATGCGTACACGCGGGGCTTAAGGGTGGAACGCAATAACATGAACAATAATAGGTCATTGAAACTAAAATTCTTATCATCTTTCGGAAATCGAAAAATGTGAGCTCTTGATTCTTTATTGTAATTTCCCTTGCAAAATGGGGCACAGCATTTATACACCATTTCCAATGTTTAGAATTGTAACAACAGAGTACGTTTACACTATTTTTGACGAAATACAAAATGTCATGCACACACTGCCTTTTAAAGGGGGGGAAAAAATTGTCAACATCTATGAACTCATGTGGACATCCCTAAATTGTCCAGTCCGATATTCACATTTAAAGAGGGCGGGATATTACGAAATTAAACCTTGACAATATCTTCCACGATGAAGATTGTTCTTTTTTTTACAGGTAATTAACTACCAAAGGCTTGGGCATAACAATCCTTTACGATACATTGACTATCACAATATTTATTTTCAAAGTATAAAGAGATTCCTAAAAAGGGTTAACTTCCCTGTTCAGCGAAGTGTTATTTCAGTTATGGTTGGTTTTAAATTGTATTTAGTTGTTGTTTTAAAAAATCCAATTCTTCTCAAGCTAAAGAATGTAGAGATAACCAGGGTAGTAAAACAGACGTTAGTCAACATGGATAAAAATAAAAATAGAAGAAGAAAAAAAAAAGGGGGGGGCGCTGTTAGAAAATAGATAATAAATGAAGGACTGCGTTCTTCAAGCTGTGTGAAGCAAATAGAAGAACAAGGTATGTGGAAGAAAGATTGAAACAGAAAGACAGGACAATAAAAGAAGAGGGTTTCAGCCAAGAGTCTTCCTCGGCCATGATGCAATAATGGGAAATAGAAAATAGTTCAAAAAACATAAACCGTTTAAGCTCTTGGACGAAACGTTCTTCTATTACTGTCCTGTCTTTCTATTTCAAGCTTCCACATACCTTGTTCTACTATTTCCTAGAAAATAGATAACTATGTCAAGTCTCCATGTTTACACAGAAAAAAACAACTTTAAACAAACAATAATAATAACTTTCCGAGAAGCCATCGAAAACCCTCCCCCACCCACCACACCCCCTCCCACCTACCCTCACCAAGCACACGACTTTCCCCAGTTTACCTGGTGGAGCGTGTGGCAGACCGGGGGCCGAGTGCTATGACCTTATAGGAAGTTGTCTCTCTCCTTGAGGCAGGTAACTCTTGGCGTCTGCTGCCATCCACCCCCACCCCCAATTGCCGGATGAGTTACGTCAACCTGTATACAACTGCATCCTACTGACAAGTAATTTCGCAACGACCCGCGGAATCTTCTGCTATCTAACGTTTAAGCCGCCCTGCGCTGCTCTTGTTCCCGGCACAACATTCAAGCTCGCTCTCAAGCACGTGGCCATCACCACGTTACGAACGTAACAAAATATTTTCGTCGCTCGCGCCAAACAGAAAGATTTAAAAAGTAAATAAATAAATACAGACACCGCAGCATAAAGATTAAAAATAGTAGCCTATCTTAGAATTGGCCGTGAGCAGGACTTTGTGGCATCTCAAGCTGGCGGTTAGATGATGACGAATACAGAATCTATTTTGAAAATGTCTTAAATGTGACGGCTCACAGCTTTTGGGGACAGGCGCAGGTGTGGCCAGGGCAACCGATGCCCAAATTCAGTGGTTCTCAAACTTTCTAATGCGGCGACCCTTTTTTCATGTTGTGGCGACCCCCAACCACAAAATTATGTTCGTTGCTTTATCATAACTGTAGGGTAAATGTGTTTTCCGATGGTCTTAGGCGCCCTTGTGAAAAGGGCCGTTCGACCCCCAAAGGGGTCGCGACCCACAGGTTGAGAGCCGCTGCCCTAGTTTTACACCAATGACATGTCGTGTTTTCGTGCGTCATTTCCAGATTACTTAATGATTATTATATTAAAATGTCAGCATAACTCTACACCTCTTCTCGATGTCTTAAAAGACAACTCAAGGGGCGCTGGGTATTTTGTTCAAATTCGACTCAGTTCGACACTCTCAATACCCCACACTGACCCACTCTGTACCACAATCAGAGCCGACTTAACGTACCGGCAACTCATGCAGTTGCCCGGGGCACCATGTGCTTAGGGCGTCATCAACGATCTTCCAAAATAAGAAAAAGCATTGCATGTGGGCGCCATGGAAACAAAATTAGAAAGTGCAATAAAAAGCTTTGCTGATCTAAGGCTAGAAAAAAATGGTCATCGGTAAGATAATTGTTCATACTGTCCACAGTAAGCTAATTGTTCATACTGTTCAAATACAAGTTTAGAAAAACAATATCACTGTTCATTGTTTGTTTTAAAAAATAAAAAAAAAACTAGATCATAAACTCATTACCTATCCCACACTTTCTTCCTTGCGATAAAATGTATGATCATTCTTAAAAGGGAGCCCCAAAGTTAAGCTTGCCCGGGGCGCCACAAACCACGGGGCCGGCCTGCGTCCACACTGACCTATAGGGCTTGTCATTTAATGGCGGAAATCTATAAATAGAACTGCTGTAATCATCCGGGTAATTATGCGGACAAAATGCCAACACTGTTCAGTACTGCTATGATTGTTAGCGAAGCGACTCTTAACCTAAATCAAAACATTGTTTTCAACTATATTTAATGAAATATTTACACCACTTTAAAAAATCCACAATCTCAATAATGAAATGACATAATACTTTTTGAGAGAGATCGAGAGAAACACACTAATTAGTTGTGTTAAGGGATTGGGATCATTCGAACGCAGGTCCAAAATTCATAACACTAGTAGTAGTAGTTAGTTACTAGAAAGTATGCCTAATTTAAAACACTAGTAGTAGTAGGCCTAATTCATAACACTAGTAGTTAGTAGGCCTAATTCATAACACTAGTAGTTAGTAGGCCTAATTCATAACACTAGTAGTTAGTAGGCCTAATTCATAACACTAGTAGTTAGTAGGCCTAATTCATAACACTAGTAGTTAGTAGGCCTAATTCATAACACTAGTAGTTAGTAGGCCTAATTCATAACACTAGTAGTAAGTAGGCTTAATTCATAACACTAGTAGTTAGTAGGCCTAATGCATAACACTAGTAGTTAGTAGGCCTAATTCATAACACTAGTAGTAGTAGTAGTAGGCCTAAATCGAATGTCAGTTTAATAATGTTTTACCATTAGTAAATGGTCAAATGTGATAAAAGTCACTTAACAACTTTCGGAAACACGTTCAAGTTGTGTGTGTGTCTCTCTCTCTTTCTTACTCTCTCTCTCTCTCTGTGTTGGGGTGTGGGTGGGTTTGTAGTTTGGAAACAGGCCAATTTACGCTTGACCTGCACCCAAAGTCCATCAATAGTATTTGTGTAGATTCCTGGGTGAAAGGGTGTATGAAATCTTGGGTATCTTTTAACATATAGCACGAACACTTACAAAAATTGATATTTTAAAAACAAAAATTAAGAATTTAACGTGTTCTTACAAATAAGGCACTTTTCATCGATTATTATTGTGTTATTTGTGTTTTCTTCAAATTTGCTAATTGTGTAACACAGTTTCCTAAATTACATAGTTAAAAAAAATCTTAGCCTATAGTTATTAAATTGCCGACAGTTTCTTATCTTTTTATTTTCAGAATAATACACAATCTGCCCCGCCCATTTGCATTCATTTTTATTTTAATGATTTCTTTTTAGATGGGAATCTAGTAGAAAGCTAAAAGAAGTAGAAAGCTAAAAGAAAGCCAAAAAAGTTTGTGAACTAACATTTTGATTATCATTCCAATTTCAATTTTTGTTTAGTGTTGGGTACCAGTTGTAGAACAAAATCTTCGTTGTATACCGTGTTTTCAGATTTATTTGTCCGCAGTTCTAAAAATAGTAACATTACGTAGTGCGCTATGACGTTTTCCGGTCTGAGAAATGACAAGCCCTATTTGAGTCGTACCCCAACACGTGATCGAATTCTGGTATCAATATGAGATTGATTATCTTGGTTAATTTAAATCCAAATGAATGTAAATCTCGTATTTATTCAAGAGAGTTATAAATAGTTCCTTCTTGCTTGTAATAATTCCGTGCGCCGTGTTCCGAGATTATCTTTATTATAAAGCAATGTTCTCGAAAAGTGACTGCTTTCTTGACATCCATTTCTCATTTAAACTCCTTTTTTTTCCGAATGACCAAACAAGTGAATAGTTTGTCGTCATAAGTCGGTCGCATGATAAAATCCTTGTATGGAGCTCAGGCTTAAAACCCTGACACGGCTCCCGCTGCTTCTGATGATACTTTTCCAGAGGGCTTCCTTCCTGTGCCCCACTTTCTACTGAGGCATGGCCTGTAATTACGAGATGATGCAAGCACGCGGCGGGGGTGGGGCGGGGGTGTTGGGGGAGTGGAGTACTTCCGATGCTTACCTGAGATTTTAGTTAGTACCTCCCATCTACCCTCCCCTCCCTCCCAACCTTTTACCTCGTGTGTCCATCAACCTAGCATCCACATTACTCATCCCAGAATGTGTTCCGAGAAATACCAAATGATTTATCTACAACTGCATATAAACCTTGCAATTATCTCCGTTGTGCCAAGGGCAAAGATTTGGGGAATGGGTGTTAAAACCCTCATTTCACTTCTTGTGCTCCCCCCCTTCCCTTTTGACATTCCTGAGACTCAACCCATGGCAAATCTATCATGTTTCCATCCTCTTTCATCCTCTCTCCTTTGCTCTCTTCGCCATCTGTCCATCCTGCTATGGTTACCTGTCCAAGAGACAGAGAGGTCACATGTGCTGTGTTGCCTACACAACACGCGCGCATTAGAGGGCGTTTGTGAGCACATGCCTCACACACAAACTCTCTCACACACACACTCACTCACACACGCACACACACATAGTACACGTCAAGATGCCAGAGCCCAGGTATGATTGTTTCGGTCTCACGTGTGCACCCCGTGTGATAATGTGGTGGGGGGAAAAAAAAGAGGACAACGGATGAAGACGATCTTAATGTATGAGGGTTAACAACAAAAAGAATTTCTACCTGAGCCCCCGTGAGCGACAACTTGGAGCATGCACATGGGACTGTGTGTTATAAAAGTGTGATGACTCGGAACTAGAACCTGCACGTGTGTGAAACGGTTACGACGATCTGCACGTGTGGCGACATTGGAACAACACCAAACTAGCTTTACACATCAAGGGTGATGCGGCTACACCCAGTTGAAACCCCAGTGACCATAATACACACCCTGCTACGCTAGGATACATCGGTGTATTACGACTGAGAGAAACGTAGGTTTGTTTTTAAATAGTATTTTTTTTTTTTAATTTTTTATTGTAGTTATTATCATTTTTATTTTGTGTCTTCTTATCTTAAGCCCGCGTTCTTGGAGGAACTGTTTACAAGACGCAGGGATATCCTCAAGTCGTTTGGGTATATTTAGAAAAGAAACCAAGTGACATTGTTAAATTTCAACAGCTTTATTGTGGCAGTGTAAAGGAACAATGAATGCAGAGCGTGGACGTGGAAGTGGTTACAATTCGTTTCTAGTGAAGGCGAGCGCCGTTTAATTGCATGAAGTGTTTATTGGGCATCCGTGCATTCCACGATGACAAGATCACATGAATTTCTGAACTTTTTTTTTCTTTCAGATGCGCATGAGTAAAAAAAAATGTACGCAAGACTTGTCTCTAAATAAGTAGACCGGAGAGCATGTAATCCACAGGGGCAGTGTGTATATGTTTAAACGTAGACATTTGTAGATTGTGCATAGTATCAGATCAGATACTGCTAGAGAAGACACACGCGGAGATTACATTGGCAAAGTCAATGTTATGCAATTTTTGTGCGTGTGTGTGTGTGGTTGGGTGGGGGCTCTTTGCGTGTGTTTTTATTTATTATATGATGATTTAACAGACTATTAGAGAGTGGTATGGCGGTGAGGATTATATTATTATATAGCTATCTGAGTAGCATCATTTATTTTTCTAACTAAAGGCCAGGGCAATAATAAAATATTTAATAATTTCTTTCAGCTGTAAATTGGATTCTGTCTAAGAATTACTTTGAAAATGTATGTGTTTTTCCCCTTAGAAAAATAATATGAGTATTTTAGAAGATTTAACTTGCACAGCGCGTAAGGTTGCAAACATCAATGATTTCAAATATCATATCAAACATACATGATTTCACATAAGAAATATCATCTATTTATGTTTCCACATTGCATATCCTAAAATATTCAGGGATCCAATAATTTTTTTTTTAAAATTTTACAATAACTTATCCATTAGTTATAATAATTAAAGATTTGTTCCCCACGTAATTTCTTACAATTTCATGGCACACGATTAATTAGACTATATTAATTTAAGCCTGTCCATTCCATAATTATGTCGTCTCGTCCAGTACTGTCGTCTCGTCCAGTACTGTCGTATCGTCCAGTACTGAGGTCTGGCCCAGTACTGTGGTCTGGTCCAGTACTGTCGTCTGGTCAAGTACTGACGTTGTGCTATCTAGTTTTGTTGGTTTGTTGACGTGTCACACAGTACGGCATGTGATTGACGTGCCAAAGAGTTTTACAGATGCTCCAACTTCCCCAAGATTTATCACGGGAATTATAATATTTTAAAAAAAAACCAATTCATCTTTATCTAAATTTACGATTTAAAAAAAAAAAAACTTATTGTATAACACTGTCGGCATGATACTCAAAAAGGTATCTTGTACCGACTGTCCCCGGTTCTATTTTTAAACCTCCATAAGGTAAATAACGGGAAAGTGTAGACTTCGTTCTGCTACAATGCGTGATTGGGAGGTTTCCAAGACAACAGAGCGACCAGAGGGGCGGAATCCAGGTAGACGGCCGGAATACCCGTAACCGTGCGCCCCCTCCCCCCCTCCCTTGAGTGTAGGAGGCAGCTGACGGCTGTAACGGGTATTGAACAACAGTGGACGTCACGTGCCAGATATTGGAGACTGATTCTAGACTTACACCCTAGACAAGCGGTGCTCAACCTGTGAGTTGCGACCCCTTTTGGGGTCGAACCAACATTCCTCAGGGGTCGCCTAAGACCATCGGAAAACGCATGTACTCTACAGTTATGAAGTAGCAACGAAAATAATGTTGTGGTTGGGGCTCGCCACAACACGAGGAACTGCATTTAGGGGTCGCGGCATCAGGAAGGTTGAGAACCACTGCCCTAGAACATCATGCGTTCATGTTTATTTTGTATGACATTCAAATAGTCATGGATGTTCAGCCACTATCTCATAAGTCGAGATGGCCCACCAACAGCATTTGGTAACACAATTAAATGTTCACAAGTAATAATAACTGTTTATCTTGTCTTTTAGGGAGACGATGTAGTTGGGCGACCTCTGACCTAGATGATGCCCCAAAGGTCAAAGATAAGTCCCACAAACTGGTAGTTGTTGGCACACGAGTGTGAGAATGGTGCTGGACTGCAAACTGTGTCAACGGATGCATCAAGAGGAACTATGTGAGAGACAGAATAATTGGGTGATAGGTGAGGTGAGGGGACACCATAATTGTGTGACATGATGAGTGAGTGACAGACACAACCGTTGTGTGATAGGTGAGAATTGAAGACGCAATAATTGTGTGATAGCTGATGACTGAGTGACAGACACAATGTGTGATAGGTGAGAAGTGAAGACACAATATGTGTGTGAAAGGTAAGAATTGAAGACACAATCATTGTGTGATAGGTGAGAATTGAATGGTGTAATCATCACATTCGAGAGAAGGTGTGTTAGAAATTCACATGAATGGTGTCATGATCACATTAGCTAGAGGACAGGGGATTCTAATCGTGAGATAGAAGTGGGAGAACGTAATGACGCGACCCCAGTGAAACCGTTGTGGCACGCTGAGCGAGCATGAGAAACTATCGCACGTGTGCATGGAAGTTAAAACAATCAGTTGCAGTCGAATCAAGGCTGGATAAACTCATCTTATCAAAATGCCCGTGCTGGATAAAATGGGCCGCAGGCGCGAAAAACAAAAATATATAGACCGCTCGGTGTCACAAAAACTTTTTTTTCGCCCGCCATTGCAGCATACAGATTATATATCTTTTAAATAATACTTAATCTCAGCCATACGTTTTCTACCTCGTGCTAAATGCAAACACAGTGAGATATCTGAAGGAAGCGCTCATCTATGCCTTAAAGCCAAAAACGGCGGGAGGTTTTTCACTATCAACGTCCGAGTTCTCGTGATGAAGTTCTATATATATCTGTTCACATAGCTGACGGCCAAATCAATGGTCAAATCTTAAGTCAGACGATAGATTCCAGATACTGGAATAATTAGCGGCAAGTTTTGTTCGGCAAGTTTTGTTCCATGACTTCATCTTATAATGCGTCTGGACAGACCCGGGGGTAAAGGTCATCTCAAACATAACAGAGCAAGTCATACTCCCAGCAGAGGGACTCCTGCCAACAGAGGGACTCTTCCTGACAGAGGGGGCTCCTCCCGACAGATCAAGGGGAACATGATTTGATTACAAGGTTTGCAGCTCGAGCTGTATACAAGGCGGCGGCACCGAAGATCAACCACGGGGGCGGAAGTAAACAGAAAGCCATGCTAGTCTGGAGCTGGTTGAATCTGGGCCAAATTGGATTTTTCAATGGCATTTGGTCCCCTTCAATCAGTTGTAGCTAGCTGAGAATGCTGCAATTATTCCACAGATTCCCCTCATCGCAGAATCACTACAAGAGAGTGAGAGAGAGGGATTCACCTTTCTGGTTAACATGACTATACAAGTTAATGTCCTATGTTACTTATCGAGGTGAATGTTATTTATTGAGGTGAATGTTACTTATCGAGGTGAATGTTACGTATCAATGTGAATTTTACTTATCAAGGTGAATGATACTTATCGAGGTGAATGTTACTTATCGAGGTGAATGTTAATTATCGAGGTGAATGTTACTTATTGTGGTGAATGTTACTTATTGAGGTGATTGTAACGTATTGAGGTTAATGTCATCTGTTACTTATTGAGGTGCAAGTTACTTATTAAGGTGAATGTTAGATGTCGAGGTGAATGTTACATATTGAGGTGAATGTTACATATTGAGGTGAATGTTACATATTGAGGTGAATGTTACATATTGAGGTGAATGTTACTTATTGAGGTGAATGTTACTTATCGAGGTGAATGTTACTTTTGAGGTGAAGTTTACTAATTGAGGTGAATGTTACTAATCGCGGTGAATTTTATTTATTGGGGTGAATGTTATTTATTGGGGTGAATGTAACTAATTGAGATGAATATCGTCTGTTACTTATTGAGGTGAATGTTACTTATTGGGGTGAATGTTACATATTGAGGTGAATGTTACTTATTGAGGTGAATGTTACTTATTGGGGTGAATGTTACATATTGAGGTGAATGTTACTTATTGAGGTGAATGTTACATATTGGGGTGAATGTTACATATTGAGGTGAATGTTACTTATTGGGGTGAATGTTACATATTGAGGTGAATGTTACTTATCGAGGTGAATGTTACTTATCGAGGTGAATGTTACTTATTGGGGTGAATGTTACTTATTGGGGTGAATGTTACTTATTGAGGTGAATGTTACTTATTGAGGTGAATGTTACATATTGAGGTGAATGTTACTTATTGAGGTGAATGTTACATATTGAGGTGAATGTTACTTATTGAGGTGAATGTTACTTATCGAGGTGAATGTTACATATTGGGGTGAATGTTACATATTGAGGTGAATGTTACATATTGAGGTGAATGTTACATATTGAGGTGAATGTTACATATTGAGGTGAATGTTACATATTGAGGTGAATGTTACTTATCGAGGTGAATGTTACATATTGAGGTGAATGTTACTTATTGAGGTGAATGTTACTTATTGAGGTGAATGTTACTTATTGAGGTGAATGTTACTTATTGAGGTGAATGTTACATATTGAAGTGAATGTTACTTATTGAGGTGAATGTTACTTATTGAGGTGAATGTTACTTATTGAGGTGAATGTTACTTATTGAGGTGAATGTTACATATTGAGGTGAATGTTACTTATTTAGGTGAATGTTACTTATTGGGGTGAATGTTACATATTGAGGTGAATGTTACTTATTGAGGTGAATGTTACTTTTCGAGGTGAATGTTACATATTGAGGTGAATGTTACATATTGAGGTGAATGTTACATATTGAGGTGAATGTTACATATTGAGGTGAATGTTACATATTGAGGTGAATGTTACATATTGAGGTGAATGTTACATATTGAGGTGAATGTTACATATTGAGGTGAATGTTACATATTGAGGTGAATGTTACTTATTGAGGTGAATGTTACTTATTGAGGTGAATGTTACTTTTCGAGGTGAATGTTACATATTGAGGTGAATGTTACATATTGAGGTGAATGTTACATATTGAGGTGAATGTTACATATTGAGGTGAATGTTACATATTGAGGTGAATGTTACTTATTGAGGTGAATGTTACATATTGAGGTGAATGTTACATATTGAGGTGAATGTTACATATTGAGGTGAATGTTACATATTGAGGTGAATGTTACTTATTGAGGTGAATGTTACTTTTCGAGGTGAATGTTACATATTGAGGTGAATGTTACATATTGAGGTGAATGTTACATATTGAGGTGAATGTTACATATTGAGGTGAATGTTACATATTGAGGTGAATGTTACTTATTGAGGTGAATGTTACATATTGAGGTGAATGTTACATATTGAGGTGAATGTTACATATTGAGGTGAATGTTACATATTGAGGTGAATGTTACTTATTGAGGTGAATGTTACTTTTCGAGGTGAATGTTACATATTGAGGTGAATGTTACATATTGAGGTGAATGTTACATATTGAGGTGAATGTTACATATTGAGGTGAATGTTACATATTGAGGTGAATGTTACATATTGAGGTGAATGTTACTTATCGAGGTGAATGTTACTTATTGGGGTGAATGTTACTTATTGGGGTGAATGTTACTTATTGAGGTGAATGTTACTTATTGAGGTGAATGTTACTTATTGGGGTGAATGTTACATATTGAGGTGAATGTTACTTATTGAAGTGAATGTTACTTATCGAGGTGAATGTTACTTATTGGGGTGAATGTTACTTATCGAGGTGAATGTTACTTATTGGGGTGAATGTTACATATTGAGGTGAATGTTACTTATCGAGGTGAATGTTACTTATTGAGGTGAATGTTACATATTTAGGTGAATGTTACATATTGAGGTGAATGTTACTTATCGAGGTGAATGTTACATAGTGAGGTGATTGTTACTTATCGAGGTGAATGTTACTTATCGAGGTGAATGTTACATAGTGAGGTGATTGTTACTTATCGAGGTGATTGTTACTTATCGAGGTGAATGTTACTTATCGAGGTGAATGTTACTAATCGAGGTGAATGTTACATATTGAAGTGAATGTTACTTATTGGGGTGAATGTTACATATTTAGGTGAATGTTACTTATCGAGGTGAATGTTACATATTGAGGTGAATGTTACTTATTGAGGTGAATTTTACTTATCGGGGTGAATGTCATCTGTAACTTATTGAGGTGAATGTTACTTATCGAGGTGAATGTTACTTATCTAGGTGATTGTTACTTATCGAGGTGAATGTTACTTATCGAGGTGAATGTTACTTATCGAGGTGAATGTTACTTATCTAGGTGATTGTTACTTATCGAGGTGAATGTTTCTTATCGAGGTGAATGTTACTTATTGAGGTGAATGTTACTTATCGAGGTGAATGTTACTTTTGAGGTGAAGTTTACTAATTGAGGTGAATGTTACTAATCGCGGTGAATTTTATTTATTGAGGTGAATGTTATTTATTGGGGTGAATGTAACTAATTGAGATGAATATCGTCTGTTACTTATTGAGGTGAATGTTACTTTTCGAGGTGAATGTTACTTATTGGGGTGAATGTTACATATTGAAGTGAATGTTACTTATCGAGGTGAATGTTACTTATTGAGGTGAATGTTACTTATTGAGGTGAATGTTACTTATTGGGGTGAATGTTACTTATTGAGGTGAATGTTACTTATTGAGGTGAATGTTACATATTGAGGTGAATGTTACATATTGAGGTGAATGTTACATATTGAGGTGAATGTTACTTATCGAGGTGAATGTTACTTATTGGGGTGAATGTTACTTATTGGGGTGAATGTTACTTATTGAGGTGAATGTTACTTATTGAGGTGAATGTTACTTATTGGGGTGAATGTTACATATTGAGGTGAATGTTACTTATTGAAGTGAATGTTACTTATCGAGGTGAATGTTACTTATTGGGGTGAATGTTACTTATCGAGGTGAATGTTACTTATTGGGGTGAATGTTACATATTGAGGTGAATGTTACTTATCGAGGTGAATGTTACTTATTGGGGTGAATGTTACATATTGAGGTGAATGTTACTTATCGAGGTGAATGTTACTTATTGAGGTGAATGTTACATATTTAGGTGAATGTTACATATTGAGGTGATTGTTACTTATCGAGGGGAATGTTACTTATTGGGGTGAATGTTACATATTTAGGTGAATGTTACATATTGAGGTGAATGTTACTTATCGAGGTGAATGTTACTTATCGAGGTGAATGTTACATAGTGAGGTGATTGTTACTTATCGAGGTGAATGTTACTTATCGAGGTGAATGTTACTTATCGAGGTGAATGTTACATATTGAAGTGAATGTTACTTATTGGGGTGAATGTTACATATTTAGGTGAATGTTACTTATCGAGATGAATGTTACATATTGAGGTGAATGTTACTTATTGAGGTGAATTTTACTTATCGGGGTGAATGTCATCTGTAACTTATTGAGGTGAATGTTACTTATCGAGGTGAATGTTACTTATCTAGGTGATTGTTACTTATCGAGGTGAATGTTACTTATCGAGGTGAATGTTACTTATCGAGGTGAATGTTACTTATCTAGGTGATTGTTACTTATCGAGGTGAATGTTACTTATCGAGGTGAATGTTACTTATCGAGGTGAATGTTACATATTGAAGTGAATGTTACTTATTGGGGTGAATGTTACATATTTAGGTGAATGTTACTTATCGAGGTGAATGTTACATATTTAGGTGAATGTTACTTATCGAGGTGAATGTTACATATTGAGGTGAATGTTACTTATTGAGGTGAATGTTTCTTATCGGGGTGAATGTCATCTGTAACTTATTGAGGTGAATATTACTTATCGAGGTGAATGTTACTTATCGAGGTGAATGTTACTTATCGAGGTGAATGTTACTTATCTAGGTGATTGTTACTTATCGAGGTGAATGTTACTTATCGAGGTGAATGTTACTTATATAGGTGAATGTTACTTATCGAGGTGAATGTTACTTATCGAGGTGAATGTTACTTATCGAGGTGAATGTTACTTATCGAGGTGAATGTTACATATCGAGGTGAATGTTACTTATCTAGGTGAATGTGACTTATCGAGGTGAATGTTACTTATCGAGGTGAATGTGACTTATCGAGGTGAATGTTACTTATCGAGGTGAATGTTACTTATCGAGGTGAATGTTACTTATCGAGGTGAATGTTACTTATCGAGGTGAATGTTACTTATCTAGGTGATTGTTACTTATCGAGGTGAATGTTACTTATCTAGGTGAATGTTACTTATCTAGGTGATTGTTACTTATCTAGGTGAATGTTACTTATCTAGGTGAATGTTACTTATCTAGGTGAATGTTACTTATCGAGGTGAATGTTACTTATCGAGGTGAATGTTACTTATCGAAGTGAATGTTACTTATCGAAGTGATTGTTACTTATCGAAGTGAATGTTACTTATCGAGGTGAATGTTACTTATCGAGGTGAATGTGACTTATTTAGGTGAATGTCCTCTGTAACTTATTGAGGATAATGTTACATATCAATGTGAAAGTTATTTAGTGAGGTGAATGTTACCTACTGAGGTGAATGTTACCTACTGAGGTGAATGTTACCTTCTGAGGTGAATGTTACCTACTGAGGTGAATGTTACCTACTGAGGTGAATGTTAGCTACTGGGGTGAAAGTCATGAGTTACTTATCACTGAGGTGAATGTTACCTACAGAGGTGAAAGTCTTGAGTTACTTATCAAGGTGAATGTGAATGTTACTTATCGAGAAACAGTTTCAAGTTATGCAATTCAAGCAAATCAAATGTTTACTGTGCTTCCCTAACTTTTTTTTCAAAACTATTTTTCCACTTCTTTTTTTTTAATTGTATAGATTATTGCATGAGATTTCTCCTTGTTAAATCAGATGGGCGGCAACAATTTTCAAGTTAAATATTTTTCTTTATCTTCTTAGAGATTATTTAGAGAGCATCAGACATGGGACAAAGAGGAGAGCGAATGTGCACTTTATGACACACGTAGTAACATAAAAAAAACACCTTAACAAATGTTATAATTAAACTATTGATTAAATGTTTTTTTAGAATACACTCAGTGCCGTCTTAAGGCATGGGCCCAGTGGGCACTGGCCCTGGGCACCGCGCGTGCAAGGGGCCCCACGTTTCTAGGAGACTCACTCTTATAGAGGCATCATGCTTTAAAACATTTTTAATGAATATTGAAATATTTTGACAATTTAATTGGATTTAAAATCACAATTTCCCAATTTAAATCAACGATATATATCAGCACATTCCAAAATTAATATTATAACTGCGAATCAAAGTCGTACAATTTTAAAACCTTTAAAGGGGAATAACTCTCATCAACAAGGGGAATAACTCTCATCAACAAGGGGAATAACTCTCATCAACAAGTTTTACTTTTCCCAGACACGAATCGAAAAAATTAAAGAAGGTAAGAATCAGCTTCTCAATACAATGGGCAACGCCGGCCATGGTAAAATTTCACCCTATGCGAAGCACCCTTTCTGCGCCACCTTCCCTGTCCAGTATGATCCATGAGTACTTTTTCTGCTTTACGCTTGTGATTTTGCGCCGCGGAAAACTTTTTGTTCCCCATATTCTTTCTGCTGAAATAATTGTAAGATGGACAAGGAAATATGGTATTGGTAAATTAATTTCCATGCACTTTCGGTCGATCCCAACCCCAGTGTTAGTATCCGAGTTAAGAATGCAACTTTCAATGTATGAAAACTAATTGTATGAAAAGTGATTGTACGAAAAGTAAGAATACCGTTTCTCGCCCCTGGCCTGAGGCTCACACTTCACTATAGTAAACTAAGGAAATGTAAATTTTTACTGGGCGCCCCAGGCGCCCCTATGCCACGGCTCCCTGTGCGAGGGCACAGGTCGCACACCCTTAAGGCAATG
The DNA here is from genome assembly GCA_964017045.1 of Omphiscola glabra. Taxonomy (NCBI): domain Eukaryota; kingdom Metazoa; phylum Mollusca; class Gastropoda; family Lymnaeidae; genus Omphiscola; species Omphiscola glabra. The sequence goes on from OZ024796.1 coordinate 39,717,132, forward strand.
GGACAAACACGTTTGAACTGGCTTTCACTTGTGTGCATGAAAAATGACATCCTTAAGACCACTGACTTTAAACCAATAATCAATCATAAAACAATTCTCTGCAAAAAATAACGCAAACGATTATATAGATTTATATTAAATAATTTAATCTATCTGTCAATAATGAGATTATTTATAATTTATTTCTGATAACGTTTTAAGACTATTAATGATTTTGGTTTAACTTTATTGAATGTTTATTTTAACTTTATATTTTTATTCCTCTTGGTGACTTGGTGGTGTTTGAGCATGGGGTGAGTGCCCCCTTCGCCCCCGTTCTCACGGCCCAGGTATGTTGTGTTGCTAGGAGGCCCCAGTGCATTGCTGGGCCAGGGCCTCCTTTGTTGTTAAGACGGCCCTGAATTACACACTGTTTTTATAGTAGTAAGTACACAAATTAAATGTATAATGAAAAGAGAAACCCATGTATTCATTCAATCATTCATTCATTCACTCATTCATTCATTACCTCACTCATTCAAACGGGGCCGCATGTTCAACTATACAAAATCTGTCGTGAGCTGAATACAAGATGAAACCATGGCACGTCTTTTGTAAGTCTCCCAATGTGAAGTGTTGAAAGAAGGGGTGGTTCTATATCAGTAGTTCTCAACGCCGCGACCCTTTAATACAGTTTTTCCATGTTGTGGTGACCCCAACCATAAATTATTTTCGTTGCTACTTCATAGTGTTTTCCGGTGGTCTTAGGCGACCCCTGTGTAAGGGTCGTTCGGCCACCAAAGGGGCCAAGACCTCCATTGTTGAGAACCGCTTATCTATTTTAATATATTTCAGTAGAGCCCCACATACACACACGCAGACACATATTTACACACACACAGACATTTATACACACATACATGTACAACACATGTTAATAAGCATGGGAAATTATAAACACACGTTGTGTCAACTGTACACAGTGACACACACACAAATAGTTGCATCCATAGACAATTATGCAGAGGCGGAGACTCACTCACACGCACACGCTCATAAGGCGGCGGTTTTTTGGGGGCGGCGGTGGATCTCAGTGACGACATCAGCCGTGAACGATCGCAACGTAGTGAACACACACACATAGAAATCTTTGTTAAAAAATAGTTGACATGCAGGCTGATCTATCGGGTTGAACACTTGACTCGCCCAGTCGCTCTCTTCACTGCGAGTAATGACAGTCATCCTTTAATGGGTCTGCGTTTGTTTGTTGTTGAAGTCTTGTTTTTGTAAACCCCATAAATCCCATTGATCAGGGGTTCACCCTTAGCATGAAACGCAACAGTGAACGGCAATAGTCATCCGCTATGATGCTGTCAGACCCGCTTGGTGTAAAACAGCCGTCCCGCGCAAGCGGGGGCGTCTCCGCGAAACTTGGGGCCGCCCACATGTGGGGTTATATTCGAAAATATTAAGTCTCAAAATGGACCATATTCGCTGTTATTTGTCCTCCACTTTTCTAGCCTGGCGAGGCCCCGGAATGAATCCATCATGATTCCTACCAGCAGGAGTTGGATGGGATAGAGCTGTGGCGGATCAACGCCCAGACATTTTTTCAACACCAGATTATCACGGCGACTTAAACGCTTTACTTGGACACAGTTTCCATTTCATGGCGTCAATGCCGGAATATATCCAGCTTGCCGTGTTACCGATTACAAACGTAAAGGGAAACGCAACTTACAGTGGTCCCTGAACCTTGGTCAAACACCCCCCACCCCATCCCATGAGCGATAAATTGTCAAAGTTTGTGGAGAGCTAAAGGTGGAGCCAACCACTCAATACGATATGTTCAACAGCGCTGAAAGCCTGACCCGAGTTTTTATGAAGTCAAGTCTCAATGAAGTCTAGTTTCTATGAAGTCAAGTTACTATGAAGTCAAGTTTCTATGAAGTCAAGTTTCTAAGAAGTCATAATAAACTGCAAGTTCATATCCAACGGCAGATAAAGAGCTCGCTCGCACCAATGAGAGAGTACGATTTTCCATTTTCAAAGTGCGGTCAAGGGAGGTTGTTGACCGCGCATTGTTTGAGACGCCCTGGTTGTATTAAGGTCAGAGTGAAGTCCCTGTCGGCCGACATTATCTCAAGACTGAAAAAAGCGCCCAACACAAAAATCCATTACGATATTAATATCAGCGGTCAAGGGGCCGGTCCGTTTCAGGGTCAATGAGTGAGACCATTTCAAGCTACGTGGAAAAGGTCAGTCGATGCCAACATAAAGGGTAACTATCTTTTGATATTGATTAAATGACCATATGGGCCCCTTGGTATTGGGAGGGGGGAGCGGTTTGAGGGGGTGTAATGGGAAACGGAGGATGCGACGTAAACAGATGTGCTTAACTTTGTTGTTAGGGTGTGTTGTAAAGAACGTGTACGGCTGGAATATACATCATACACACTCAGCAGAACATGGCTCGTCATTCCAGCAACACAGCGCACAGGAACAACGATGCAATGGCAACTGTGGTGTTTTGTGTCGGCCCATCCATACTCGGGATATAGAAACTATGTTAGGTGCCTGTCAAGTATGGGAGTTCAGTAGTTATTGTTGTGTTTGAATGCATGTTTATTACGCGCGGTGTGTGAAAGAGTTATTATTAGCTATTGAACGCGCTTGTTTGAATGACGTAATTTTTATGTGTATTGTGACGTGGGGGGTAGTCGTGCGGCAGCGATGTTGTAGAACCTTAGGAAAGAGAGCTGTGTGCCTTGTGTTTCCTGATAATTAAAGTTATAGTTATGAAAAGGACTTGAGTTGTTACTAATGACTGAATTAGTTGAAGGACTTGATTGAATGATCCAATCCTGAGGACATAGAAGTTGACAGTGCCGGCCCATCCATACTCGGGATATAGAAACTACGTTAGGTGTCGGCCAATCCATACTCGGGATATAGAAACTACGTTAGGTGCCGGCCCATCCATACTCGGGATATAGAAACTATGTTAGGTGCCTTCCATCCATACTCGGGATATAGAAACTATGTTAGGTGTCGGCCGAGCCATACTCGGGATATACAAACTATGTTAGGTGCCGGCCCATCTATACTCGGGATATAGAAACTATGTTAGGTGTCGGCCCATACATACTCGGGATATAGAATCTATGTTAGGTTCTACCCATCCATACTCGGGATATATAAACTATGTTAGGTGTAGGTTTGAGGTTGGATTAGGTTTGATGTTGGATTAGGTTTGATGTTGGATTAGGTTTGAGGCTGGAGTAGGTTTGAGGTTGGAGTAGGTTTGAGGTTGGAGTAGGTTTGAGGTTAGAGTAGGTTTGAGGTTGGATTAGGTTTGAGGTTAGAGTAGGTTTGAGTTTGGATTAGGTTTGAGGCTGGAGTAGGTTTGAGGTTGGAGTAGGTTTGAGGTTGGAGTAGGTTTGAGGTTAGAGTAGGTTTGAGGTTGGATTAGGTTTGAGGTTAGAGTAGGTTTGAGGTTGGATTAGGTTTGAGGCTGGAGTAGTTTTGAGGTTAGAGTAGGTTTGAGGTTAGAGTAGGTTTGAGGTTGGAGTAGGTTTGAGGTTGGAGTAGGCTTGAGGTTGGAGCCCTATGTGAAACAGTTGAAGAAACAGAGAGACTAAAAATAGCACTCCTCGCTACCCTAAAAAAATGTTATATAACACGGGGGGGGGGGGGGCAACATACGCTTGGCGTTACGGACGTAAACAAATATTAAGGCCCGACATACATTACTGGCATGAAATGGTTGGTTTAAACCACCCCTAACCCCCCATTCCCCCCCGGGCGTTATCTGTGGCGGTGAATTGGTGACAAGCATCAGTTACATTACATGACTTCATCCTACAGACCAAAAACAAATCTGGTACACAGTCAACGACCCGCCGATTATCGACAGTTCAGTTTGATTTCGAATCCCCCCCCCCCCCAAATCCCCCCTCCTTTGCCCCCCCCCCCTTTTTCGATATGGCCCCATCTATTATCGGATTTGTCTGATACCAATGCGTCGGTGCCGAAATTCCCAGTAATCAAATCAGAACCAGACGAGGAAATGAAATATATAACACAAACTAATGGGGGCAAGCCGAGGGACTATTAACTGCCTCAGATCATCATTGGGTCGGCGTAAGTCAAGTCTATGGTGAAGCCGCGCAAGAGCAGCGGTTCTCGAGTCCCCTTGTTTTAGGACCGTTACGCCCGGGTAACATTTGCCCAGTTGTGTCGGTCCAAAAGCCTGAATTATTCTCAGAAATTAAAAACGGACGCTGAGAAGTTACGGGGTTGGAATCGACTGCAACCGACTCAACAATATTGTGTAATATATCTGTTTTTATTTTTCTGTACTTAACATGCATTTTATGTTCATATTCAAGCATAATCATTTCATGTGGGGTGGGGGAAGGGAAGGGAGGGGGGGCAATCGTTTTTGAAATTTAATAAAGAATGGAATGTTATTTCAGAGAAACAGTTAAAAGTGCAAAAACTGTTGAGTATTATACAATGAGCAATCAAGTGGCCAAATGTCATTGGAAGCTATGAACAATCAAGTCACCAAATGTCATTGGAAGCTATGAACAATCAAGTGGCCAAATGTCATTGGAAGCTATGAACAATCAAGTGGCCAAATGTCATTGGAAGCTATGAACAATCAAGTCGCCAAATGTCATTGGAAGCTATGAACAATCAAGTGGCCAAATGTCATTGGAAGCTATGAACAATCAAGTGGCCAAATGTCATTGGAAGCTATGAACAATCAAGTGGCCAAATGTCATTGGAAGCTATGAACAATCAAGTGGCCAAATGTCATTGGGAGCTTGAAAATACTGTTATTAAGAGGTATGCAGCTGGCGATAAAAAGCTACTCAGATCAACGCAAATAAGATTTTTTTAAATTTTGTATTTAATAAAAATAAAATAATAGAAAGGCAATTTTTTTTTACTTTTAATGAAATCAAATTACTGAAGTTCCCAAGCAAACCCTAGCATATTGTCAGGCGAGCTAAGAGGAAGGACGCGTCCCAAAGGTTGAGAACCTCTGCAGAAGAGAATCGATCTGTCCGCGTAGTTCTACATCCATTACAATGAGTTTGTTTTTGATTGGCTGGCGGGGGAGCCCCCCTTAGGAGCCACGAAATTAATTTCGTATATAATAATACGGTAATATTCTAGATCATTTCAGCTTTGTCCCGACGAAGATAATAATTAGCTTTATGACCACGTGATGTGGTCACCGGGCCAGTGTTCTTGTGTAGGACCTCTATTGAAGAACTCAATGAGACCGACTGTTTAAAATAACGGTTAAATGAACACTTAAGAAAACTGATCGCATCTTACCGAACGCACAGTGATGCACCACGATTCTGGAATAGGACAGTTCCTTCTGTAATGCCGTGGTTATCAAACTATTATAGAGCTCAGGGACACGGTAAAGAAGACATTCATTGCAATATTAGATAGGCTATATATATAAGAATGAGCTATAGGGACATAACGCCAAAGAGCCTAAAGTATTTTGATACGTTCGGACTCTTAAAAACAAACATAGTTATTTTCTATTATTTTACGGAAATCGAATAAATTTACATGCGCCAAAAATATTAAATTTCCGCTTTTATTTTAGCAAAAGTTTAAGTATTATTATAAATTACAAATACATATAAAGAAACAACTAGGGAACTATCTTAAGCATTTTATATGCGTTTGAAAGTTATGAACAAAAAATTAAATAGAAAAAATATGATCAAAGAAATACACAGTAATCATATTTATCGGGAAAACCTAAACATCAGTTGTTCTTATTGCATTCTTTAGCGCGTTGTCAATAAGGCGAAATAAAATTAAAATTAATAAGTTCTAAATAATCACGCAAATGACGTCATAGTGCGAATTGCCTATTTAGCCAAAGCTAAAAGTTCTCTGATTTAATAAAAGAGCGTGACAAAACTGATAATGTTCATTCCCCTTCTTATGTTATAAGTAAAATTAATAAATAGCATTGATTAATTGATTGCTTTTTAAATAGCTAACCTTAAATACTAATTTAGCTTTGTATTTTTAACATTTAATTAGTTTGTACTTTTTATTCATTCCAAAAATAAACTTTTATGAAATTTATAAAGTAGTAAAAACTCTACATTTAAAAATAATTTTAATAAGAATATGCCGTTTAATTAAATTGTTGCACAAAAACTAAATAGTCAAATAGCATTTTTAATGCACTTATCACTGATCTAGATAAGAACAAAGCATATTAAATGCAAACAAAATCTTTTTGCGTAAGTTAGGGGGCTACAATCCAGTGGATGATTTATTTATTTACTTTAAACTCTTTGGGCGGGGAGTACACTATACATTCATTTTGCCCAATGCAGCACAAGATAAGCCTCAGAATAAATTTGATCAATAATTAACCTTCTTCGATACATTCATATCGATGGTAGGAAATTGAGCTCATGCATTTTTACTTGGATGACAATATCTTTCAATCCAATGACATTTCAGTTGTAAAACAAAAAAGCTATATTCTCATTTTACATATGAACATATGTTAACCAATTAAGAAAATCAATGACTTTAACAAAACATAAATATATTTACATAATTATCCCCAGGGATATCAAAACCCAATCACTTTACACAAGTGAAAATTTAATTTTAAAAATAGAGATTTTATTAGATAGACAGAAAGACAGACAGACAGATACACAGATAGATTATAGATAGATAGAGATGTAGATAAAAGGTATATAGACGGATGGATGAATGGATGGATGAAAGGATGGATGGATGGAAGGGTGGGTGGGTGAGAGGATGAATGGATGGATAGATAGGTAGGTAGAAAGATAGGTAGGTAGGTAGGTTGGTAGGTAGGTAGGTAAGTAGGTAGATAGATATGTAGGTAGGTAGATAGATAGATGGGTAGATAGATACAGACCTGTTAACTATTACGATTTTGGCGTACAATGTACGATTTTGAGGTGTATATATTATATATACTGTGTGTTCTTTTACTATTAAGATAATGAATTGAACGATTTTGTGATGATATTGTACGATTTTAAGATTTTGAGGGTAAACAGGTCTGTAGATAGTAGCTGGATAGGAGATAGGTAGGTAGGTAGTTAAGTAGGTAGGTAGGTAGTTAATTAGGTAGGTATAGTAGGTAGGTGGGTAGGTGGGCAGGTAGGTAGGTAGGCAGGCAGGCATGTAGATGGTAAATATGTAGATAGGTAGATGATAAATAGATAGATAGATAGATAGATAGATAGATAGATAGATAGATAGATAGATAGATAGATAGATAGATAGATAGATAGATAGATAGATAGATAGATAGATAGATAGATAGATAGATAGATAGATAGATAGATAGATAGATAGATAGATAGATAGATAGATAGATAGATAGATAGATAGATAGATAGATAGATAGATAGATAGATAGATAGATAGATAGATAGATAGATAGATAGATAGATAGATAGATAGATAGATAGATAGATAGATAGATAGATAGATAGATAGATAGACAGACAGGCAGTTAGACAGAAAGAGAGACAGAAGGAGAGACAGAAGGAGAGACAGAAAGAGAGACAGAGAGACAGAGATACAGACAGAGAGACCGGCAGAGAGACAGAGAGAGAGAAAGACGGAGAGACAGACAGAGAGACAGACAGAGAGACAGACAGACAGAGAGATAGACAGAGAGACATACAGAGAGACAGACATATAGACAGACAAAGAGACAGACAGATAGACAGACAGAGAGACAGACAGAGAGACAGAGAAACAGACAGAGAGACAGACATAATGACAGAGAGACAGAGAGATAGACAGAGACTGACAGTGAGACAGACTGAGAGAAAGCTTGAGAGACAAACATAGAGACAGATAGAGAGACATATAGACCGGCAGAGAAACAGAGAGACAGACAGAGAGACAGACAGAGCGTCAGAGAGACAGACAGAGAGACATACAGATAAAGAGACAGACAGAATGACAGAGAGACAGACAGAGAGACACACAGAGAGACAGACAGTCAGACAGACAGACAGACAGATCATCCTTGAATAATTGCAAAAAAGTTATCTTAATTCGGTAAACTATATCTATACATATATAAGTATATCCCGTATGTGCTTCTATACCATTAATCCAAAGTGATGAAAATTTTGTGAATTGTAAAAAAATGCAAATGTTTCTGAATTATTACACACATTTTACAATATTCCGTTTTGGGACCGGGGACCTAAATTCTTTTTTCCCCCTTTTTATGAGCTAAATATAATTTTGGTATGCGTTCCTATACCATTCATCCGATTGCGATAAAACTTTGGTAAGTTGTGGTGCGCACCAAAGGTTTCTGAATTAACTTATCCATTTTGAAATATTCCTTTTCGGGCCGGAGCCCCGAAATTATTTTTTTCTTATATGAGCTAAACAAATATAATTTCAATCAGTGCTATTGCATGGGTGGCTAGAAATCAATCAAATACAAGCGACATTTCAGTTTGTGTATGACATAAGTACAACCATTTTAAATTTTGCGTTTGGTGCCAGGGGCCTTTTTTTAAAAATAATAAATATTTGAGCTATCTAAATATAATTTAAAACAGAGCTACTGCGTGGGTGGATCAATCGCTACAAATGTGTGGACTACATTTTCAAAATACATGCTTCTCATGTGGACAGCTGCTCGCGCGTCGGAAAAACGTCTATTTTTTTTGTGTACACAGCAGACGGAAAAAACAATAAATATTTTCTATTTAAAAATTACTTTGAAACTTAATTAAAACACAAACACTTTTTTCATTAAGTGGCGTGCAACGCATGCCTGGTTCTCGCTAGTATTATAATATAGGTTATGGGGAGAGGGAGGGAGGAGAGAGAAAGAGAGATGGTGGTGGAGAAGCATAGAGGAAGATAAATACATTGTCTGTAGGAAGTGGGGGAGAAAAAATGGAGGATTGGGAGAGGACAAAGTGATGATGTGGAGAGAAAGGAGAATTGGGGAGAGGGAAAAAGTGACTAAGGGGATATAGTGAAAGGAAGACTGTGATGCTGAGAAATCGTAAACATGCATCTAAAACTCTACATAACGTTAGCGAAGAGCAGGAATGGTTAGGGGATTTGGGTTGGGGGGGGGGGGTAGTTGGTTTTTGTGATTTGTCACGCTTACCATGTAGAAAGTTAAAATATTTGGATAACTATAGAAATAAACAACACCCCAGTTCAAAGACAATCCTGCGTGAGCTCAGTGAGTCATCTACTCTGTAGTGTGAGTCGTCTACTCTGTAGTGTGAGTCGTCTACCCTGTAGTGTGAGTCGTATATCCTGCAGTGTGAGTCGTCTACCCCGTAGTGTGAGTCGTCTACCCCGTAGTGTGAGTCGTCTACCCTGTAGTGTGAGTCGTCTACCCTGTAGTGTGAGTCGTCTACTCTGTAGTGTGAGTCGTCTACCCCGTAGTGTAAGTCATCTACCCTGTAGTGTGAGTCGTCTACCCTGTAGTGTGAGTCGTCTACTCTGTAGTGTGAGTCGTCTAACCCGTAGTGTGAGTCGTCTACCCTGTAGTGTGAGTCGTCTACCCCGTAGTGTGAGTCGTCTACCCTGTAGTGTGAGTCGTCTACTCTGTAGTGTGAGTCGTCTACCCCGTAGTGTGAGGCGTCTACCCCGTAGTGTGAGTCGTCTACCCCGTAGTGTGAGTCGTCTACCCCGTAGTGTGAGTCGTCTACCCTGCAGTGTGAGTCGTCTACCCCGTAGTGTGAGTCGTCTACCCTGTAGTGTGAGTCGTCTACCCTGCAGTGTGAGTCGTATACTCCGCAATTGGGTTGTATGATAATGATCTCTGTCGATCACTAGCCCAGGTATCTCAGAAGAGATTACATATAACATGAACAAAATGTGGGGCGTACAGTGAGAAAAGAAACCTTACGAGGTATCTCATCTGTGGTTCCTACTCTCTCCCCCCCCCCAAAACCCTACACAAGCTCAACCCCAAACTACGTCACATGATACAACACGTGACGAGGGGTACTGATGCTTTCTCGTGACACATCTAAGTGAGGATTCAGAGGACTTGAGTATATATCGGAGAATCAAGCCAACATAAATAGAGACCCACGGAAAGCGATTTTCTGATTTCGACCGAAACCGAAACTAAGCCGCAAGTTAAAAATGACTTTCGGCCGAAACCGAAGCCGAAACCAAAACCTTAACGAGACTTTCGGCCGAAACCGAAATATTTAGATATTTTGAAATTCGTTCACGCATACATTCTTCTTACATCGAAAAATGATGGGGGGGGGGGGGGGGAAGTATCAATATTTACAATATTTTTATTTAAAAATGAGATCATCATGAATATTAATAAATAATGAATGCTTTGGCCTTTAGCATTTTAATTTAAAAGTAATTTAAAAAATCTTTAAAATGTATTTTAAGTAGTATGGTAAGAGAACATTTGGGCCGGGGGGGGGGCAAAAGTCATGCAAAATAGACCCTTAAGGGCCCTTTGCTTTTATAATATAATTACAACGCTACCTATACATATATCTACAATAATCTTGCGGCTCTAAGAGCCAATTGTCACCTAAATATCAGTTTTTAAGGCTATAAATATATTACCGATATGTTTCACACTAATGCTTTGTGTTTTCATAACTAGCTGGCAAGATATCGCTGTATTAATATTCAGCCTAGTACCAACACATTAGTCTTTCCGTGCTGGTGACGTCATTATTTCGTTCGGCGACTAACCTCCCTTTCCCCCCGTTGATGGGGGGAAATATTATTTAACCGGGTCTCTTAAAATTGTTGTTCGGACAAGTCTCCAATGAGAATCGCAAAAGACATCTATATTGGTCGCCGAAATCATAAAAGTAACAGGTCTGCAATAGGTCTGGTACATTAGTATTATACGAACAGGCGATGCATGCACACATGTGTGTTTTTCATCAATAACAATGTTTGAAATGTAATTTTGGGAAATAAAGGACAAGTAGGTCATCATGCAGCTGTGGGCAGTTTTCGTAGAGAGTCATATAACATACGATGACAGCAAGACGTCCAGCAATAAGGAATATCGGATTGACCGCCTAGAGACAGACAGTCTGACTTCTGGTAGATGGCCGAAAGTCTCAATCGCTTTCAGTCGAAACCGAAATTAAACCGAAGCCGAATTTCGGTCGGTCTCTAAACACAAACATAAACACACAGACAAACACACACACCGATAAAGCGCCATCAAAATCTCAGGCCCAGCATGCACACCTGGACCCTGTTTAATCATTCACACATGCTTGACCAAAGCAACGGTTTTATTCCTCATACATGATCGACCCTAGCACTTCATTGGTGTGACTGGTGAATGAGACAAAACTACTCAAGTAATTGGACTCTTAAAGAAACGTGACTACTGAATTTTTCGCTTATCTAATTCAAAGCAAACAATGGCTACTTTGCTTCAATATACTTAAAGTCAATAACTGACTACATTGCTTCAATAATTCTACGTGACCAATGCCTATGTAAATATGTATATATATGTAACCAATGATTATATTATATTGCTTCAGTAATGCTACGTAACTAACGACAATATCGTTTCGGTAATTCCACGCAGCCAAAGACTATATTGCTTCGGTTTGCTTCAACGCAAACCATGGCTATCGCGCTTCGGTAATGCAATGCCATCACTGAATGTATTGCTACAATAATACATTCCACCCGACCACAGTCTAAATCCCGAACACATTCTAAAGCAGCAAGAGTCGCGAGGCTTCCCTGGACCGATGTAAATAACGGTGAGGGACGAGACACGGTGGTGCCGCTAAGTGCTGGACCAACAATGAATAAACATGAACAACTGCTTGAGAGAAAGTCATCAACTGATACTAAAGTGGCTCCATACACGGGCGACTCTGCCCGACACCCGCAGCGGCTTACGATGGTCTGTGTGTCATATGACCATGATCACCAACAACCACATATTGTATGCGTATCTTCATCACATTCAAACTTCAATATTCAATCGCCGTTTCTTTCCGCATAGAAGACTGACCGACGACGTTCAATCCAAGGAAACGGAGACTCAAATCTTTGGAGGCTGTTACCATGATAGTTAGGCACGATTCTCCGTTACTTCGCTTTAGTGATGCTACAGAAGCATGGGCATGTGCTCGTAACGAGTCTGTTATGACATGAGTATTATAAATACCACGTCTGCTAACATATTGATGGCATGAGTATTGCAAATATCACGTCTGCTACCATATTAATGGCATGAGTTAATCTTTAAATACCACGTACGCTTCCATATTAATGACATGAGTTAATCTTTAAATAGCACGTCCGCTTCCATAGTAATGGCATGAGTATTGCAAATATCACGTCTGCTACCATATTAATGACATGAGTTAATTTTTAAATACCACGTCCGCTTCCATATTAATGACATGAGTATTGCAAATATCATGTCTGCTACCATATTAATGACATGAGTTAATTTTTAAATACCACGTCCGCTTCCATATTAATGGCATGAGTATTGCAAATATCACGTCTGCTACCATATTAATGACATGAGATAATTTTTAAATACCACGTCTGCTACCATATTAATGACATGAGTTAATTTTTAAATACCACGTCTGCTACTATATTAATGGCATGAGTATTGTAAATACCACCTCTGCTAAACATGAATGGAATAAGTGTACCATCGGAATTTTTCGAATACCCTTCTTTTCAACAGATTTTTTAAAAAATAAGATCTCATCTAAGATATTTTCTTTTACTTTTGCTAGCCTAATGTCGCAGTCATTCTTAAAGATTTGAGCGACGCGAGCATGCTATCACAGCATGGAATGAGCGCTATATAAGAACTCCAATCAATCAATCAATCAAAGATGTTGCACTGGACCTTGGCGAGCCAGTAGCTGAAAGAATGACCATGACAGCCGCCAGCAGTGGACGGTAGTAACTGTAAGTCCCTAAGTTGGTCAACTTCCCGTTCGGGAATGCCACGAGAAGTAACAAAACTATAACAAGTTGAACTAATGTTTTCTTCCGCGGAAGATCAGAAACTCTACTCCGGAAGTTTCTTTTGCAGAGGCTCAAGGAGGCATGAAGTACAAACAATATTTTAGCCAAATTCGTACCCTCCTCCACCACCCCCCCCTCCCCCCAAGTCAACCAAGGTAAAGCTAGAGATTGGTGATGTTCAAAATTTAGGTGAGTGCTTGGGTGTTCTAACATGAAAGTCACAAAATTTAGGCGAGTGCTTGGGTGTTCTAAAAGGAAAGTCACACAATTTAGGCGAGTGCTTGGGTGTTCTAAAAGGAAAGTCACAAAATTTAGGCGAGGGCTTGGGTGTTCTAAAAGGAAAGTCACAAAATTTAGGCGAGTGCTTGGGTGTTCTAAAAGGAAAGTCACAAAATTTAGGCGAGTGCTTGGGTGTTCTAAAAGGAAAGTCACAAAATTTAGGCGAGTGCTTGGGTGTTATAAAAGGAAAGTCACAAAATTTAGGGGGGTGGGGGGAGAAATAAAAGAAAGGGGGGGGGGGATCTTATACTAATACAGTGTGTTGATCAACTAAAGAAAAATCAATATTGGACAATTGGTGGTGGGGGGGGGGGGGGTCCCTAAATCCGGCCATTAACTCTGATGAGGGATGTCAGTTTCCAGTTTGATCGCCACAACTCGGCCCCAGGGAAGACCAGAAGGAACATTCGCTTTATTGGAGTGCCGCGATCTCTCAAGGGCAAAAAGGGGGGGGGGAGTTCAGCGCGGTGGCCTTTATCACTGTGTACTGGCGTGTTCCCCCCTTGGGTTTCCAGGACAAAAATGAAAGAGGGTTTCACTGGTATGAGCGCCCTCCCCAATCCCCGGGCTCCACGATGCTAACAGACAGTTTGCCGCATCAACTCTCATAAAATTTCATCTCTACAATGTTGAAATATCCAGTCCCCTAAGTTCGCCCATGGGGGCGTTGCATTCTCCTCACACTCCTCCGGTATAAATCTCAATCACTTGATCTCCATTCCTCATGTTCTTTCTTTTGCCCGCTGACCATTCACAACCATGTCGCATGCTCTCTCGGCCACTCCATATGATCTACCCTAGATTACATTTGAATTCTGCATGTTTCCAATATCATCTATCACATCACTGAAGAGCTTCATCCCACTCACACACACAGCCACATCTCTACCCAGGGCCGTCGCGTGACTTTTGGAGGCCCCATGCATTTTTCGTTTTCTTAATTAAAAAAATTTATTATTTTTAGTTCGCTATGAATGCAATTAAGAATACTTCCCCCCCCCCCCCCCCCACACAACAAAACTTTGGGCCCCTTAATTATTTGAGGCCCCTTGCAGCCGCAGGTATTGCAAGGCCCACGCCGAGGCTCTGTCTCCACTACACATCCCAAACCCCATACCAAACCACATCCCAAACCACATCCCAAACCACACACCAAAACCACATACCAAACCACATCCGAAACCACATCCCAAACCACATCCCAAACCACATACGAAACCACATAACAAATCACACCCCAAACCACATACCCAATTAATGTGAAATCACACAGAATTGACAATGTTATAGTCTCGCGTGAAATATAATGTGACTATTCATTTCAGACAACGCTAGCCATAGAAAAAAAAAAAAATATTACCGCCCATTTCTCACGTCTCTTGTAATTAGAGTTTAAAAAATGTAATATTATCAAAAGTTTCGCTAAAATAAAATATTTCACAATCTTCACTAAAAGGGTATAGACGTCTCCATAAAATAAGATGGAGCAGGCCAGGGCCCTACATGGGCTGTAGCGCCACTGATGATGATAAAATAAGATTCACTGAAAGTATAACTTTCTATTGGAATCGGCAAATATATACCTTAAATAGGAGCCATTAAAATGTCACTTATCTTATACTTAGTAAAAGCAAATGTATAATATAATTAAAATGACAGAAGTAAGAATAGACAATCATGATGTACGACAAAAGAAAGAATCGTCAATCATGATGCGCGACAACAGAAAGAATCGCCAATCATGATGCAAAACAAAAGAAAGAATCGCCAGTCATGATGCATGACAACAGAAAGAATCGCCAGTCATGATGCAAAACAAAAGAAAGAATCGCCAGTCATGATGCATGACAACAGAAAGAATCGCCAGTCATGATGCATGACAACAGAAAGAATCGCCACTCATGATGAATGTATAACGGATGTATACAACATTGAAATTATATCACATAATTTATAACATATATAAATTTAATTTTTTTTAAAAAGAAATTCATTAACTTTGGAAAGAGAAGAGGTGAAGTTGCAAGTGACTGTGTGAGCATTGTTTAATGTGCCTACTTCAACAAAATGTTTGACGTGTAGATCTGAGAAAATATTAAACCTTACCCAAAATAAAAGTTACAAAGCAACAAAAATGGTGTTTGTTTTTTTTTTAATAAAAACTTAAAGTTACTAGCTTTCAGGGTAAACAAAGTTTCTGATAAATGTCAGTGAACGATTAGAGCTGGTCAACAAACAGAAATTACTGTAAACATTAACAGAGAGAATGTTGGAATGTAGGACGAGGAAAGACATAAGAGACAGGTGCATGTTTAAATTTTGGCACAAACACATTCTACCATCTATAATTAGAAGAGCTGATTTTTCAAAATGCTGTATATCCATTTTTTGGGTTTTGAGATATTCAAACTTTTTACAAAAAAATTACATACAGCATTTAGAAAATAAAATCATATTTAGACAAGAATAAAATAGGAATATAATGTGTTTTGTAAATAATCTTCACCATGTCCTAAGGAACCTGGTTCGCTCTACAAGGAGGTAAGGTTTTTTTTGTCTTTTTCAAAAATGTGGATGCCGCGGTTTGAAAGTAAGCTCTTCTCTATACCATTGTGATCTCTCTTCAAGAAAAAAACAACTATTTATTCTAAGATAGATGGTCAAGCTCAACTTTTTGTAACCTTTTTATGGGGGGGGGGGGTTTGTTACAGAGAGCAGTTAGTGACACTCAGGGACTGTTTTTTGTTGGTGTTATGACAGACATATTATATAAATGACTTTTTAATGCTCCCTTTGAAATGCTAGAATGACACATACTTTACCTTGATGAAGGACCGATGACACAAGGACACGATATAAATATTTAAGGACAGTTAGCATGGAGAAGTTCTTGTCTTAAACAAAAAGATGATGGTACACAGAGACTATCATGAAAAGCTGACAGCATAATTGTAGTTTTAATGTACATCATGTGTTTCCCAACAGCTCCACCACACATTGTTTCCCAACAGCTCCACCACACATTGCCAGAAACACTGAATTGTTTCATTATCTAGGGACATTGCCGCAATGGCCATCTCTACAGGGGTCTGATAAATATTTAACATCATAACAAGAAACTTAGAACCAGGGAAATGAGTGAGAGGCAATTTCTAAATATTTTCTGAACCAAAGTCTATAAATTTATCAATAAACCATCTTATAGTTATAAAAAAAGGAGGAAGTGTCCACTATAAAATTCAAAATGAATTTTCTCTTATTTTTATATGTATGATTAATTCCATTCTCTGTCTACATTTTCCATCAAAATTAATTTTATGGGCCCCTACCACATAAAATTAAAATGTCTTAGCATTTGGTTTGACACTGGATAGTAAGCTTTCGAATACATGTCCCACTTAACCGGTGAAAACTCTCATTGTGAGCTAGTATTGAGACGTTTATGTATAAGTTAAAAGGGGGCTATACATAATCTAATTCTTTGATGGTGAGCAAGACACATGATGCAGACCATTTGGAAGCAAAGGCGTGCAGCCCTGGAGGAGCTTGTACCAGTTCAAAGGGCATGAAACCCTGGAGGAGCTTGTACCACTTCAAAGGGCACGCAGTCCAAGAGGAGCTTGTACCAGTTCAAAGGGCACGCAGCCGTGGAGGAGCTTGTACCATTTCAAAGGGCGTGAGTAGAGCTTGTTGTTTATACATGCCTATTGTATTTTATGAAATAACGAGCAGTGGGGTGGATGGGTTTAAACAACACGGGAGGAGTGAGTGTCTGTGTAACATTATGTGCCGAAGTAACATTAAGTTTGGAAACTATTGTTGCGTGGGGAAAATAAAACAATCCAGTATTTTCAAATAAAAAATGCTAGTTTGTTTCAATATGGCAAGGTGGAGAAAATGAAGCTCAACTTTGTTGATGTAGGGACATCAGCTGTAATTGTTTCTTAGTTATTGAAAAAATAAATTTAGGACACATTTTTTTTTCATTTCGGGTTTGTTTAAAACTCGAATCAAATTTACTGAGGTCAAAATAGGAAGCTCTTTAAGTTTCAAATGTAAATTTTCTAAACACCGGATAGAGTCCTTTCGAATACATCCACAGATAGATTCATTTCAAATACATCCACTGATAGATTTCTTTTGAATACACCCAAATGGTACATTGTCCTAGATGATTTATTGGTTGGAATAAAAAGTATCCTCATTACTTTTCCATTATAATTTATGTGCCTTCTCACAGTAACCAACCTGTTCTATGATGTTCTTCACTGTGCCATGCTGAGACAAGCTATGGTGTGAAGCTATTGGGAAATACATAACCCATAAGGTGTGACAACAACAAAAACTGTACTCACCTAGGGTTGCCCCTGAGTGCAGCATGATGAAGGGCATTGAAACCGTTGTTGTTGGTGATGGTGATATCGGCCGCGTGCTCCAGGAGAAGGGCAATCATGTCATCCCGTTTCTTACTGATGGCGTCGTGCAGAGCAGTGTCCCCTTCTGAGTCCTGCAGTGTAAAGAACATTGACATGGAGCCAAAGGGAAATGTTGGATGAATATTAAAGCGTAAACAAAATTTCTTCAGTGGAAATGCCTTTTTTTTTTTATCAACAATGTTTTTCTGCTACTTCAGTACATTTATGAATTTAATATAGCATTGTGTTGTCCATCTCACAACCAAGAGCTGGATGGTTTGAATTAGTAAGGGATCATCCCCAGCTATGGGACATTACCCATAAGAAATAGACTTGACATGCCATTCAGGTAGATATTCATGGGTAGAAATAAGCTATGTGTAATTTAAAAAAACTCTACCATCTAACTGGAGAAGCAGTAGTCAGTCCATTTGTAGAGGGATTAAACGTGAGCCTATCTACATGTCACACAAAGCAGGAGTCAGTTAGTTTGTAGAGGGATTAAAGATGTGTCTATCTACATGTCACACAAGAAAGATTTTGACAAACAAATGGAGCACCTTAAAATAAGCACCTGACTCATAGCATAATATTGTATTTATTGTCAGATAGTGGATTGGGAGAAAAACTTTTAAACTATTTTAATGCAAGGGATTGTGCAGCTTCCCCCCCCCCCCTTTTCTTCCCAGTATTTCCTGATAAGAAAGGAACAAAAAGCAAAGTGCCCATATTTTCAAATCACATATTTTGACATTTGTACAATTAGTAAGTTCACACATTTAAAAAATATATACAATTAAAACCAAATAAAAAAATTAAATAGCCAGTTGTTTTCTCCTGATTTTCCATGGGAGGATTTTTTTTTATTGAACACCAGAAAGTTGGTAGTTTTTTTTTTCTAAAACTCCAATCTTATACAAAAATAGAATTTAAAGAAAAAAATATTGTTTCATAAAGAAAGGAGAAAGATAAGAAAGCTGTGTTTTCATAATAAATCAGGATCTAGTTGCCTCATTTCTATCTTGGGGGTACCTGAAAGTAAGGGGGAAAACTCAGGGGAGACTACCTGAGGATGCCTTTTTTTTTTCCTGTTAATAGCAAAAAAATTTAAAGAATTCAAAAAGAAGAAATCTTTCTTAAAACTTTAATTAATAGCACTGATAATTTGACTAATTAATTTTTTTTTAATCTGCAATCCATATCAATTAAAACAAATTATAAATGTGTGACCATAAAAGGGAAGTCCTTTTTTTTTTTTTTTTAAATGTTACCTTAAGAGAAGTGCTAGGTGACAAAGCTAAGTTTAAGAGATGGACTTTCAGTCAAAATAATTTGAGATATTATTGCTCAGTAATTACGAATGAGTAAGTTTATCTTTTAATGTACCTGTAAACTTGGGTGGCTCCCCAAGTCCAGAAGAGACCGAACCACCCCGATGTGGCCTTTATTTACACCAATATGCAGAGGAGTTTGTCTTCGTTTATTGCGAGCATTCAGGTCTGCACCACCCCTGTGTAATAGCTCAATGACAGCTGGTTCATCCCCAAAAGCAGCGTGGTGTACCGCTCTGTCCCCATCTTTATCCTGAAAAATTGATCAAAATCTCTTTTATTGTAAAACTTTAAAATGTGTTAATCAAAATGGTAATAAATTTTGTGTCGAGTGTACCAACTTTTAAGGTAAATATTCAAATTCTCTCCAAAAATGTATTCATATTAAAGCATGGAATTTTAGAATATAAAATTCTGAATAATTTCAAAGAGTTAAAAGCAGTTTGTAGAAAAAAAATGTATATATTATAGAATCAATGGAATTTTGATAAAATTAACCCTTTATTGTAATTGACAATGAAATAATTTAATTTTTTTTTTTAACTTACAAACAACAAATGCTTCTCAGTTTAAAAATACGTGGCAGCAAAAAATACTTATGTCTTCTTTATTATCTAATAGGTTACCTCCACTTCCATATTGACATCATGTTTTATCAGAACCTTGATGACCTCAATGTGGCCATTCTGTGAGGCAGCTTGGAGGGCTGTGTGCCCAGCAAACACACCATTGACCTTCAATGAAAACTTGACATATAAGGTCAAGAAATACCATTAAATTCACAAGCATCATAAACAATGGTGTATTAAAACCACTGTTGTATTTACCAATTAAATTCACATACATCATAAAGAATTGACTATTAAAGCTACTGTTAAATTTACAAATTAATCTATCTGAGGAATGGATAGGTATCTTGTAAAGTTAAGAAAAGAATCATGTCCCATGATTTTTGAAGACTCACATCTGACTCAGGTCTTTGCAAAATTTCATCCACCTTGACACCATCTCCATTAGCTGAGGCTTTGACCAGTTCTTCATTGACATCTCCGGATACATGGGTCTCAAACAGTTTCTTTAACAGGGCACTTAATCGTTCTGAGAAAATAGCAGAAACATTAGTTTTATTCTTAAACATACAGCAGAACTGTTTCCGTGAAAACTAATTTTACTAAATCTAATTTCTTTGTACACTTAATATTATTATAATAAACTCTAAATACTCCAGAGTTTTAAAAGGGAAAACTTGCATTGGATTAAAAAAATCCTAATTAATAGAGAAATTTTAGGATTATAAAACTTACCAATGTATTTAAAAAATGCTCTACAGCATCAAATATTTAATGTACAAACTGTCACTTAGCAAGGACAGATCAAGTTATATAAATATGTAATCCAAAAATTTAGTTAATCTAAATAGGATATTAATTTTCTTTTACAATTTGTGTTCATTGAAAATGTTTGTTTTTTTATTATGCATATCAATGGTTAAAAAAATTTGCTATTTGGGGTGTATAAATCAAAAAGATTTGTTTGCTTTTCTCTTACTGGCATACATTGAGAGATTTGTAATTTTTGCTGCCATATTTAATGATTGTTTTGTCTAGTTAACTTTGAAATACAATTTTATTTTTACCTAGAAGCTAGCAAGATCATAATGATGGGGTGGTGGGGGGGGGGGGCTGTGTGTGTGATATGGAGGGGAATGAACAAGTTGTTGAGATGAAACACAAAAACCTTTGTTAATAACAAAAGTTATCAAGACACACAACATAATTAGCCAAGATTGAAAGACAAAGTAGTATTTTAATAACTATTAAGGACAATGTGGATAAGAACTTACTCCATCATATTTCCATAAATTTTATCAAACTAAAATTAACAAGAATTCATAAAAAATTTAGTTGCAAGACAGTCATTTAGTTCTGCTTGAAAGACGCACCTCCAGATGAGCAGCCAATGGCAGCACCATCAGCTGAGGCTACTTTTGTCACGGCCAATGGGTTGTATGTCCATGATGTCCCACAGACCTCCACCTTGAGATCATTGTCATGATAAATCTGTTGCACTCTGCCAATCTTCCCCAGTGTCTACAAGAGGGAATATTACTTGTATAATACTTAACAATGTCTTCCCATATATTCTACTGAGCAATCTTAAAGAGCTTAAACAGAAATAAATGTTTAAAACAATTTTACCTTTATTGAAACAAAAATGAAATTTAAAAACATTCAAACAATTCTACATTTATTTCAAGAAAAACAAAACTGAAAAACAATTCTACCTTTAAGACGTAGATCTAATAAAAAAAAATTAAAAACAATTCTACCTTTAAGAAGTAATAAAAAAAAATGTAAAAACAATTCTACCTTTATTACTAATTACCCTCACATAAACTGTCCCCACAATATGAACTCACTTTGATTTGTGCGATAGAAACTGTAAATTTGTCTCCACACCTTAAGGGATCTAAAATAATGTGCACTTTTTTTTTAATTTCTTCACTTACTGGAAGCATAGCTTCTGCCCATTCCCCATGCCCACGCTGCAGCACTTTGATCCTCTCTGTATCACTGCATATCTGGACCAGATCCCCAACAGCAAACTGGGCGGCCAGGCTGGTATCGCTGGCAATGGATGTGGAGCTACTAGCTGTGCTCACTTTGGTCAGGACCGCTGGGTTAAAAGTCCATCTGCAACAAAGAATTTGTTGAGAACAGGCTTACCATTTTTTTATGTTTTACATACTTCACAACCAGGGTGCGTCTAATGTAAAATATTTTTTACACAAATCGTCCAAACCCATGTCTTATATATGGGTGTGTCTTATAATTAGGTGTGTACAATTTGTATTTTTTAACACGAACAAACCGTATAGTGTGTGATATTGAAGGACAATTATTGCGGTCAATATTCACGTTTTAACGATTTTCATTCCTTGTTGTAAAAACAATTGGGTAAGTGTTCAGTAATAACCATGTGCCAATCCAATGGTAAGTGTTCAGTAATTACCATGTGTACCAATCCAATGCAGACCACTTCAAATTAAAAATCCTTTAGTTTCAACGTTTTGTATCTGTCATTGAAGCCACCTTTA
Organism: Omphiscola glabra; assembly: GCA_964017045.1. Classification (NCBI taxonomy): domain Eukaryota; kingdom Metazoa; phylum Mollusca; class Gastropoda; family Lymnaeidae; genus Omphiscola; species Omphiscola glabra. The sequence goes on from OZ024796.1 coordinate 39,739,292, forward strand.
CATCTGGCATTTACTGTTTCTAGAATCTGGATATAGGTACTCAACCTATCCACTATTGGTCCAGTGGCAGAATTCATTCATTTCTTACTTGTGATAAATGTTCTGCCAAACCCATGCACTATCACTGGAAATGATTTACTTTTTTTACTAATCCCATAGCCAATTTTTCAAATAAAATGTTTGCATTGCATATGAAACTGGTCCAAACAAACTTTTGGAATAAATGAATTGTTTACCTGTTACCACTTGGATAGGAGACAACAATATCATGATCCTCATCTATTCCAACAACAGTGCCTGTTGTGCCTAAGCACTGGATAAACATTTTTAAAAAATCTAGGTTAAAAAAAGTAATAATATATTTTCGTATCATTTTTCATTTAGAATAGAGCTTTAAGTGATGATTCATTTATTTTCAAACTTAATCAATAAATATTAACTAAAAAGAAAGGAAAAATAAAAACATGAATCACTTCCAAAAACACTTTTGAAACATCAGCTTCTATTTTTGCACAAGTTAAGGGCGTTTGTTTTTTAGCTAAATTAAAAGACAAGACAGTGGTTTTCTTTAAAAAAAGGATATACATTTAATATAGCTGAGATCATTATGTCTTAAAAGTTCAAGAATAACACTTATTTAATTATTTTTTTTCTCCAATATTCCAAACCATTTCTTTTATAAAGACAATGGATGCAGAATATTGTTTCTAGATATAAAGGTGATGTAAGTAAATAAAATGTATGATTCAAATAAAGAGGTGCACCTCAAACATTCCATCTGTCCAACCACCATGGCCATGCTGGAGAGACTGAACAATTTCCAGATCTAGGTCAACATTAACTTGGTCACCAATGGCCAGTCCACAAGGTCCTGAACGTGACCCAGGACCCTGCTCTCCTAAAAAAAGCAAGAGAAGAAACAAATGCACTTGATCAGCAGATATTTACACCCGTTTGTTAAAAAATTAGCAATGGTCTTTTTTCAGCAAACACTACAGGTTTTTAAAATTCAGTTGACAAAATATTTCCAAAAAAAAATTATGATATTTAGCAGGATAGCATCTTTTAGAATCAAGGCTTTTAGCAATGAACTATATGAGATAAAAGAAAATACTTTTAAGTATCACTTAACTTACCTAGAAGAGGTAGGTGATCTCTGTAGAAGGATCCCCCTTTAGCATCATTCATGACTTTTAAATCAGCCTGAAAATATACCAGTGGTTGTTATTAAGGAATGAGTTGCACATGTGGATTAAATAATAGTTTCACTAAACAGTATTCTCTTTAAATAAATAATTACACCATAGAAATTCAAAGCCTTGCAACTAGTGAAATATCCCTTTCAAAACCATGCACAGTAACATCGTGAAACCCTCTGAAACATAGGAGCCAGAATGATCAGTTCATTGATTGTGGGCCCTCAAAATATAGAAGAAGAAGAGCTTTTAAATTGTATTTGTTTAAACTATATTTTTTGGTTGAGTTCTAGATTATAAAAAAATTAATTGAAAACAAATGAATAATAATTATGACAAGGTCTGAGACTCCATGGAATCTGAGCACATTTTTTAGAAAAAAATTAATAAAAAACACAAAATGGAAAAGAAACTTTACCCTTTCTAGTTCTGTATTTGATGATATTAAAATGTTACAACATACCATTCCTTCAAATCCAACTCTGTACAGGTTTTTTGCACCATTATCCCAGAGAACATGAGCAGCACTGCGGGGACTTGCTGCACTCCAGTCCTAGAGGGAAAATAGCAGCATCATTAATTTTAGTGTAGATAAAAGTTTATAAAGAAAACTACATTTTAGAGTACAAAATTAGGGACTTCAAAAAAAATTAATTAAAATTAATGAGTACATTCAATTGAATTCAAAACCTGTATCTCTGTGACTTTTCCTCTCCTGCCATTGCCCCCGTCCTGATCTTCCCACTGCCAGTCAACACCTCTTACAACTCTAGCACCAGGAAAAATGCCCCTAGCTGTTATTTTCTTGCCTTTCCTTCTAGGCTCAATGAGAATTCTGGAAATAGCAGAGGAAAAAATCTGAAATCTACATACGACACTGCACAGCGGGGATAATTAAAAAGCAGTAACTTTCTGTCCACACTATAAATTTGTTTGAAATAAATAAATGTCAAGATTATTTTTAAAAATCATGTGTTTATTTTATAAAAAGGTAATCAATAGTAAAATAGTTTGATATATAGTTTGAAATTTTTACAAGATATGTTCAGTTGCTTATACTTTTGAATTAACCTTTCATTTCCAGGGTTGGCGATTCTGTAAAACCTGTGACGCATGTTATGTTTGTCTCCATGGTAGCAAACCGAGCAGAGATCAAAGTTGGGGCATTCCGCACACTTCCATCTTATTCCAAATATTGGCTGCTGTCTACAGGTATCACACATTGTTCCATCGTGTTTGGTTCCTTTAATAAGAAATAAATAACAGACATGTGATTATCCTATCTTATAATTTCAAAACGTTTAGTATCATCTGCAACTGCTGACTGATACATGTTAGTACATATAAAGACGTGTTAAAAAATAGAAAAGAAAGCAGAATTATATACTATGAAAGTTTATAAATTGTGTTTGTAACCTAAATTTGTTTTTCTACATTTACAAATATCCCCACTCAACCATCTCGTGTGATTTCCTAACTCTCACATTTATATTTCTCACAAGCCACCCACCTGTTAATGATAATTGGAGACTTTGAATTATTACAGCCACAGTGCACTGTAATTTTGTAATTTCATTCATTATAGCCTAACTATATTTTTAACCTGGCTTTAATCATGTTAATCCCCTGGCTTGTCATGTATGTCTACTCTACTATATCATTATGTAACCTCATTATACACATGGTCTTTCCAGACTAATAAATGTAAGCACAAGGTGCCCATGTTTTCAGTAACTTGTATCCCATAGCCCCATGCCATCCTCCAAAAAGCCTGACCCTAGATCAGCGGTTCTCAACCTTATTAATTCTGCAACCCTTTAATACAGTCCCTCATGTTGTGGCGACCCCCAGCCATAAAATTATTTTTGTTTCTACTTCATAACTGCAGAGTATATGTGTTTTCAGATGGTCTTAGGCGACCCCAGAGAAAGGGTCGCGACCCACAAGTTGAGAACCGCTGTCCTAGATCAATACCCCTGGCATCACCTAACTCAACTCATCCACACTTTCCCCAATCCCCCCTACTTTTATCCTACCCTTGATCTCTCCCATCTTAAAATCCTCCCCAGATCAATTTGCACCTTTAAAGACAGAGTTCTATTGTTTTCATGCCCTCTCTCAACTACTCCCATCCCCTTTTAAAAAAATATAAAATATATTTATTTTTAACAAAACAATAAATTTAAAAAACAGGTCGCCAAATAAACAGATTTTTTCCTATTATTTTGGATTACTGAGAAAACTTGCAACCCCTACATCATGGCACATTTTTGGTGCACCACATCTTTTACATCATAATGATCATGAAAAATGGTGGACATCTTTTTAAAGGATTAGATCTCTAGGTCTTTGAGAGAAAAGTTTCGGTTGGAAAAGGGGAAATTTAAGATGGTGTAGGACGAAAGTATGTACGAATTTACCAGTGTGCTCACCCAGTGCTTACCAAATCTAAATGATCACTAATTAAGTCAATATTGTCACTAAGGGAGTTCATTTATGGCTGAATTCTACGCTATAGAAATATTTTAGATTCTTGTGTTTAAATTGTTATAACTGTAAAATGTTGTCTGGGTTAAAAGGGTGTATTTATTTATGTGCTGAAAATGAATATGTACAATGTAATTAAAAAAAATTACAATTTATCTGGATCAATAAAGAATCTTTTATTTTCCTTTATGTTATGTAGAAACTTGACAATTTTAGCCAAAACCTCAAAGCTTTACCCCTAGGGATTATTCTGTACATACACCAATCTCAACAAAATGACATCTCTAATCTATGATTTTACCAGACTTAGGTCTTTGTGGACAAATAATTATTTATAGCACAACATTTATTGATGTTTAACGTCTCAAAATTTGACCTGTTTTTTTATCAGTTTCAATGCACTGAATAAAATACTCAAATCCACTCATGTTAAAAGTTGCTTTGATATAGAAATTTGCTGCAACTTTTTTCAGTTAAAATTTTATTGCTGTGTGATATGCTGTTTAAAATGTGTTATTGTTTCAGACTCGTTCACAGATCAAAAACACTTGCAATTTGTGTTTTTTTCTGTATGCAAGAAACTGAGCCATAAATGAAAATATTTCTGTCTACCACAGTTTAATGACCATGGAAACAGTTAAGTTAATGATAATGTTCCATAAAAGAAGGAAAATGATGTAAATTCAATCAGAATAGATTTGAATAGAAATGACATTTGAACTGAAATAAGTTGTACTAAACCGTATCAGTCATGGCAATATATTCACATTCAATTTTTAAGAATTTGAGTTGGTTACATTTACATCATTGAAAAGTTTTTGCTGATAACCCTGATAGTGATATGATATATTCACACAGTCACAGTAATCTTATTTTGTTTCTTATATTAAATGCAAAGTCAAGTAAATGTGAAATAAGATCAATCATGAATCATCTAGATCTTTTTCATTTGATATTGTGGTATTAGGTTCCAGAGTCCAGACTTTCCTTAAAATGTAACCAACAAACATCCAAATATGCACTCAGTTTATTTAAAAGTACAAACCTGTTGGAGCACTGTCTAGCACCCTCAAGTCATAAGCTCCTGCACAGCGATAGTTAGCTGCAGTTCCATTATCCCAAACAACGACCACCTCTTCAGGCGATTCAAAATTCCTCACAGTTCCTATGTGTCCTTCTCCTCCGTCTTGTTTACCCCATTTCCAGTCAGGACCTCTCACAACTCTGGCACCCACTCCTTCCATAACATTAATTCTAACACTTCTAGTGTTTGTATTGCTGGTGCTTGTGCTACTGCTGGCACCGGGATCAATAGCCAAGACAGACGACATTGCAGTATCCGATCTGAGACTTTCAGATCGGTTCATCTCTTTAAAATTGTTAAAATAACACAAATTTTGTTTGCTCTTTATCTCTAAGAACGGACATCAATGTTTGTGTTCTCATAGAACCAACTTCCGCAAAACAGGTTAGACTAGACAGGTGCTTTTTTTACCGAAATTTAAGGTATACGTGGAATCAATTCGAGATATTCTATTTTTATGACAGCCAAACAGATATTTCGTGTGAAATAATGGTTGATGTCGACATTTTTTGCAGACTTATGCAGTTATGAGAACTTAAACTTAAATAATTATTACCAAGCCACTTCATAATACTTGGAGTACATAAATATAATCATTTCGTAATATGCTATAAAAATATTTTTTTTAAAATAAACAGAAACATTAACGTAGAGACTTAAGAGATGCGTAATAAACATATTTACAAAAAATTGTAAATTAATTAGGCTTATCCTATGTTTTAAATATTACTAAGTCATCTTGTTTATGCCCAAATGGAAAAAATGTATTATACAATTTTTAGCATCTACTGCAATTCAATGTTATTTTAATATTTTTGCAAATTGTATCATTATTATATTATCATCATTAATCACTCTTATTAATTTTGATATCCCAACTAATATTATAAATTAGTTTATTACATTTTAAATTTGTTATAATAAAAGCTCATTCTAAACTTTGAATTCAAATGATTTCTTAAACCGATTAAGCAAATCATTTAATAAAGAACAAAAACAAATATTTTAAAGATGGTGAAGAGCTATTTCAATTTGCAAATTTGATAGCAGCGCTCCCTAACCTGTGGCCCGCAGACTCCACGGGGGACGTGAAAAGGTTCGGGAAAGGTTTATTCAACAAAAAGGAAATCTTTAACTTTTTTTTTACTTTGATCTGATACTTGTTTATATTTCTTTTTGTCTTGTTTTCTGATGAATTCTAAGCCAAAATGTCAAAATCTTTTTTCCTGTCTATGAATTCAAGTTTAGCATACCTTGTTCTTATATTTCAAGGTTTATCTGACATGCAAAGGTGTCCATTAACTAAAGAAATGCTTAAGGAAACCTGGTTTAGAGGGTTAAAAGAACGCCTAAAATGTTTCTATGATATTGCTTGAAAAAAAAATGTTATTGTTTTACTTAAGAAAATTTAAGCTAAAACCCAATCTTTTACAATCATTAGCCATTGACATTAGCTGAATATAACCTTAATGTACTTTATATTTTATTAAATAAAGCATCACCCTTTTTGTGACGTTCTTTGTTAGAATAAGCCAGGTATTTGAATCAAGTAAATGGTAACATTTAATTATTTTTAACTTTTATTTTAATCGAGCTTTTTTATCAAAATGCCTTTATTTGAAGTTTATCAACATTGTGTCGTAGTTTATTTCTCAGTGTCAGTGGCGTTTACATATTTTTTGTTTCGTTGCTAAGGATTATATTAATGCAGATAGACATTCACAATAGGGCCTTCATTGCTTTTGAAAATTATAGTTAAATTATGAGGCCTGTCATGTTATTTATGGGGCAAAATAACCCGTTAGCTTAGCCACTTTTTTCCAGATACAAACACAATGATTAAAAAAATGACGTAAAAATACTTGGCTTCAATGCTATCTATAACAATATCCATTCATCTCGGCAAATAGAGAAACCGAGAACAATCTTCTGTAGCGAAGATCAAATTAAATATGAATGAAATAAAGTAGTTGGACTACATGAGTAAAACTGTAACTTAACAGCTTACTTTTGGATGTACATGTGACCAGAACCTTTTTTTTTTTTTAAATCGCTAAAATTTTTTTTACTTCAAATCGTTAAGTCACTGATTTTATTTCTCTACCAAGTAGTGGTGGCGTAGGAAGAAGGGGGCGGTCCAACCAACGTCAAACTCAGTCAAAGAAAGTCAACTCAAGACGGAAGTGTTGCTAACACGGCTCAACAGCACTTCTTACTTCTTAGTAATTTTAATCTTAGTTCTTTAAGCTTTGAAAGTATAATAATTTAGGATAAGTAACTATACTATAATAATAAGTTTCATTTTATTTATAATTTATATGGACTATGGGTAAATGCGAAGAGATAGAACCACGTTTTTTACCATGGCCGCCAACTTGATTGCCGTGACTCGTAAAATTAAGAATAAAACATTTAAAAATAATGAAAAAAATTCCTAAATGTATCCCTAAACCTAACCTGAACCCTAAATCTATCCCTAAACCTAACCTGAACCCTAATAAATGTTTTGCAAACGAAGTCACGGTGCTATCTCTTCGCATTAGCCGGACTATGAAGGGGTGAGAGTTTTTGGTCATGAAAGTAGGGAGGGGAATCTTGGCATGCCCCGGCCGGCACTACTAACTAACCCTAGTTACGTTAAAGTAGGCCTACTTATTTTTTTTTTATAGTTTTATAATTTAAAGTAAGTCAAGTTAGGAAATGTCTACTAAATACTAAAGAAAGTCTATTACTATTATTATGATGTCTATACTATAGCTTCTTTAACTTATTGTTATAAGTCAAGTTATAATATTATTATTATAACTTGACTTATAACTAACTGATATAGTGTAGTCAATAAGGGGTCCTCTTATACTTATGCTCACTAACAACACTACTTGACTTAAGTCTAACAGTAGTATAGACTATACTATGCATAAACATGCTTTTGTTAACTATCTATATTATAGGCATAGGTCCAGGCCTGTTACTAGACTATTTATTATTTAATTTTATTTTGCCTACCCTGCAAAAAAAATCATCATAATCAAAGTCTTGACACTAAATGACAGTGCCAATAATTTTAGGCCTAAAATTACTATAGTAGACTGTACTATTGGTTAGATAGGCCTATAATCTATATTTTAGGATGGAATATATAAATATAAACTATATAATTAGTGCCAAAAAATGGGAGTAAAAGTTATACCCACCCCCCCCCCCCCCCCCTTTTTTTTTTTTTGTCACACCTACTACTCCCTTTCCTTTGATTTGATCCAATAATGCTTCTCATTTTTAAAGAATGTGAAGCTTGTCATTGTCATTACTATACATTATAATAATTTATTACTAAGGATTATAATAATAGACTACTGATGGTTGTGTAATATTATTAAGCCTGCATCATGTACTATAAATCGAAGTCAAATTTGAAATTAGAAGATACATAATTATTAAAGAAATAAACATTTGATTTAGCCCTAATATGAAAGTATCCATTATGATAACCAATGATTATATGACGTTGAAAAATATGCTCTTTAAAAATAAAAGAAAATACTGAAAAACTTTACATAAGACTAGGTAATATTAATTTTCTTTATTTTCTGAAAGATGAATTGAATACGTAATTAAAGTATTTTCTTAAAATCAGTTCCTCTTTTAAAAATAAAATAGTTTCTAATTTACATACAAACATATAGGTAATCATGGCTTTTATATGCTTCTCTCTTCAGAATATACAAAAAGACATTTTTCAAACTCTACCAAAGAATATCAGGGATAATCCAACATGAAGTCAAGATATAAAAAAGCAAAACGTATTCTGACCTTTTACTACACACATTTTGGATTGAAACCACCTTACTTTGTTCTTGTAAGTATATTTTAATTAATTTTTACATATAAAAAGATTCAAAACTTGCTAAGTTTCTCAATATTAAAGAGACAATCATTCTCCATGCACCATACAGTCAATAGAGGTATTAAACTAAATTAGTTTTTATTTTATTCCTGAACTGTTAAGTTTTTTTTTATAATTCCATTTTTATTTCTCCAATTCAAAAGTTAAAACTTCCTGAAAATACTCAGCTTTACTCCCTAAATTGTTTTTTTAACGCGTTTTATATAAAAACACAAGAATGTGGGAAAGGCATCATGGGTGCTACTTTTCAGGATTATTCCGGATTTGTGAGGCTCCGGATTTGCATGTTTTTTTTTATTTTCTCTCGCTCAGGATTCACCAGTTCACTTAATTCAAATCTGTGTTTTGCAAAAAAATAAGCTTGTAAGAACACGCGAAAGCCTATTCAGCGAGAAGTGGGTATGCTATAATTAGAACAGGTGCTGCGACCTCTTGCTTTTGTTTACAAGCCTCTCGCTTTCATTTGCAAGCACCTTGCTAAATAAGTGATATATAGATATTGCATTTTTTTGGCAAATTAAATTCTTCAACTGCCTGTGCTTTGTCCCCAGTTATTAGTTTTGTGGATAAATATGTGCATATATGATGTAATCATTGCACAAGAAATTACTTATTTCTACAGGGTATGAATTTTATGAGTTTTGTTAAGATTCAGGGTTTGAAAAATTTGTAAATCAAGTTTCAGGATTCAAGAAATTTTTAGAAAGGGATTTCAGGGTTCACAGCTTTCATTGTGTGGCATCCATGATTTAAGGTATACAATTTAGAATTTCTCTTTGTTTATTAAGTCTAAGGTATATAAAATATAATTAATTACAAATTACATTGTATTAAATAAATTTCAGGTGTGTGGTACGTTTTGTAAACAGGCACTGATGGACAAAATAAATATTGCAGAACAGCTCCCAAAATATCTGAACGGCGAGGTGAAGCTGGTCACAACAAAGTGTGCTTTAAAAGAATGTGAACTGGGAGGTGGGTTATCATTAAATAATATTTTACTTTCTATCTTTTGAATTGGCTGTGCATAAAAAAAAATTCTAAAGAGAAAAAGGGACGGGGGTGGGGTGTTGAGTGGAAGTCAACAATTTTTTAATGTGTTTCTCCAATATGGGTTTAGTTTCTTTTAACATAACTATTTCTGAAATGCATAAGTGTTGTTGCACTAAACAAAGTTTGAAATAAAGAGTATTAATGCTTTAAAATTATTCAAATGATTTTGTCAAATGATGAATTTTCAAATAGTTAAAGTTTAAAACAAGCTATGCCATTTAATTGTTCATTCCTTACGTCATTTAAACAGGGTCTCTGCTGTATGGTCCTTTTAAAGTTCTCAGTCAGTATGATGTCATTGATTGCCCTCATGCTTGGTTCAAAGGCAGTGTCAAATGTTTGAAACGGGCTGCCCTTAAAGATAAGAGCAGAATCATAGTTGCTACGCAGGTATGGCATAAGTGACATTTTATTACCATTAATACATATTACTTCATGGAATGGTGGTGGCCCTTTTGTATGTTTCATATGCATGACCTATTACGTTACTTTTGTTTGGATACACCAGTGATTCCTTGAATATTTTTTTAAAGCACTTGCCAAATTTAGGGTTTCACCAGATGCACTATATCAAATTCTAATACTGATTACATTTTTATTAAATAAAGGGTGGCCCCTTTCGCATGCAATGTGACACCCCAGGGCAACATGACGCCTATTTTGGGAACCACTAGGCTCTTAAGAATGCTATTGCGTGATGCAATTTCATGAATTTCCTTTCTGGAGGGTTCCAACTTTCTCCCTATAAATAAGCCGGCAGCTTTCCCAGTCGGGAGAGATTTTTACTAATTTTCCTAGACATGTACGAGACATGATATATAGGAGCCTTACAAGATTGTACTTTTGTGTGTGTGTGTATTTTAATATTTTTATGTTTCAAGGGTTACACCTTTTCACTTGCTCTGCTGTGTAAGATTATATTGTCTTTATTTCTGTATATTTCATTTTGTATTTTTATAAAAAGTTAATAGTACAATTAAATTGCATATTGTTAGTATCACTAGCTTTGATATCGTTTATGTTTGTATACTGTTAATTCAGTCCTTTGAGCCAATTCTTAAAACTGATTAAATTTGCAAAACCATATTCATATAACGATACATAACAAAAGATTTTTTCAAGTTTGAAGTTAATCTTTTTAATTATAAATTATAGTTTTATTACTTATACATAATTTACATGTATTTCCAGATATAGAATCGGAGGTCATAAAATTTAATTGACTGTCGGATAAACTCATCTACGGTATATGTTAATTTTATAGAAAGGTGTTTTGGGGGGGGGGGGGGGAATGGTTAATTTAAAAGCTATAACCTTCACCCAGTAACAATACAAATTTTTATAATTTTTTTAAATGCAGGATGAAGAATTGGCAAGCAGTCTACGAGAACACAATGTCCCCCTTCTACATATATCCCACAATTCAATTAATCTTGAAGCTCCATCTGATGTTTCAAAAAAAATTTCGGAAGAAAAAACTACGCAAAAACTTTCTCTATCACAAAAACAAGAAGCAGCAATTGCAAAGCTCAAACAAGAAATGAACTTACCTGCAGATCCAGAAATTAAAAAGAAGAAGAAGAAAAAGAAAGAGCCTAATCCTTTGTCTTGTAAAAAGTCCAAACGCACGCCCATGTCAAATAGTGTTTCTGGAGGTGGAGTGGTTAAAGGGAAAAGAAGAAGGAAAAAGAAGGTTGTTCGCCTTCCTGGTCACATAAAGCAAGAACTTCTAAGTTTGAAGAGTGAATGATGTTAATGTTATTGAAGTGTGGAAGACATGTTACTTTATAAACTAAATAAATTGTTAAATAGCTATACTATAATTATTACTTACTTTATTTCTCTTCTCCACATATGATGTTTTTTTAGTATGATCAAATTTAGTTGCCCATCTCTGAACTTTGACTTACTTACTAACATACTTATGCCTTTCACCGCCCCTGAGGCATAAGTTGTCTAAAAGTGATACTTATGCCTTTCACCGCCCCTGAGGCATAGGTTGTCTAAAAGTGATACTTATGCCTTTCACCGCCCCCGAGGCATAGGTTGTCTAAAAGTGATTTGCATTCATCTGTATCCGAATAGCATTTAGTCAAAATGGACCCGGACACGCAGCGCCACCATTTGGACCCGTGTCCCATTAGACTCAATGCTATTCGGATGTCATTTGTGGTGGTAGTAGTAGTTTATTTTAGTTAAAGTGAAGAAGTAAGTTTACAAACATATAATCCATTCAATTATCTTTCATTTGATACCAAATTTTGTCTTACAAACCCAACAATAATATTTAAAATAGTTTTTTAATCCCAACCTCTCACTTCTGGTACCCGGGTCTGAATAGTCGCAGCCTTTACAGAAAGGCATAGGGAACAAAGGAATTAAAAAAGAAATTGACTTACGGAATAATGATTGGCTTGTACCGGTACAATGTTGAAGAAGATACAATGTTGTAATAAGGTACCATACCCGTACAGTGATGGAAAAGAATCTACATACACACAGCAAAAGTTTTAAACAAATCTCTGTCTCCTATAGCAACAATAGCTCGTGATAAATGATAGCCAAGAATCTCCCGTGTGTCTCCCTTTATAGTCTGTTTTACTGATATTTATAGAACGGCCTTACACAATGTTTTCCTTTCCAGATTTTTCTGCAGAATTCTAAGGATACAGACTATTAATTTCATTTAGTTGTAAACGAGGTCAAGGGAGACTATTTTTCGCTAGCCACACCCGAAATGCGGTTCCGAGTTTGGGGTCAGCTAGAGTTCATTCACGGGAAAAGATGACGTAGACACGTCGTCGACATAACAACATTACTGGGGTGTACAGACACATCCATCCCTGTGGCGTTACAGCCGAGCTCCTGTGATCCCTCTCCACTTCATCCATTCCTCCCTGTGGGGTTACAGCCCAGCTCCTCAGATCCCTCTAAATATCATTCACCCTCTTCACTTCTCTGTTATTTGTCATTCTTTGTGTCCAGCCCAGCGTAGCCTGCCCTTTTTAAATCCTTCATATTAACTTCGCTTCTTTTTCGTGGGTGGGCAAAATTTTCGGACGGCTAATTGACCCACTTCCCGTCCACCTATTGAGCTGAAACATGACACGTTGCCGATGACGACACATTCTATCAAATTTTCAGCCCCGCACCAAATCTAAACCTCAAAAATCCGTTTTTTTTTAAAGGAGAAGATGAAAGAAATAAGATGAAGCTGATTTCACGAAATAAAATTCCCTGACAACTGCGCTAAATGAGATTTTTTTTTTTTAAATATCACAATCGCGTTTGGTGCGTAATATTTTATTTTCGTCTTCTGAAATAGTTGGTTAAATAAATCACTTTCCGAATGTTTGCAACGCTTTGTAAATCAAAGTTTCTGTTGACATGCGATAATTCAACAAAACTTCTACAAACTCACGTCATTTGTGTAACTGTTTTCATTTTCCGGATCTTTGGTTACGTTCTTGGGGGGGGGGGGGGTCGATTGATATTACATTTAAAAAAACATCGAAAATCTTACCAACCTCAAAACTGCCTTTACTAACGCTTTCGTTTATGGCTGCAGCTATTCGCACCCGGGTACCAGAAGTGAGAGGTTGGAATTAAAAAACTATTTAAGATATTATTGTTGGGTTTGTAAGACAAAATTTGGTATCAAATGAAAGAAATTTGAATGGACTATACGTTTGTAAACTTACTTCTTCAGTTTAACTAAAATAAACTACCACAAAAGTCATCCGAAAAGCATTGAGTCTAATGGGACCCGGGTGCGAATGGTTATCTCGCTGACGCCGCGCGTTCCGGGCAGACAGAAAGGAAGAAAGAAAGAAGGACAAGCCTGGACTTTTCTAATACTTATACACAAGGTAGCCCAGGCAAAGTGAGAACATTTCGTAACAAATGTTCATATAATTGAATTAATGTAATGTTTTGACATTGACAGTTGTATGAATATCTACCCCTGTCCAGCCATGGACAGCGCCCAGTCGAATCGAGCGTTGTTTATCAGTCAGAGTTGGGGGGGTGAGAATGAGTCGGTATATTACAGTTTGAAGAGCTGGGTCTTGAGGGCAGTTTTGAAGGCTGTGGTGGTCGTTATATTGCGGATGTGTAATGGGAGAGAATTCCATTGTTTTCGGGCACAGAAAGAGAATGATCGTTCACCATATGTTTTAGTTCGTGTCCTGGGAACAGAAAGAATACATGTGTCAGCGGAGGCACGAAGCTTTCGAAGGTGTGAATAGACCGTAAGAAGTTCAGTAAGATAGGAAGGGCAGTTATTGTCTCCCTTTCTTTGCATGCTGGTGTTTATTTTATTCGAAAATTCAACCATGTCAGCAAGATCCAGATGGCAATTTTGTGAACAAAATTTGTTAAGAATTAGATCACAGCGCTCATTTTGATTATTTTCCTTTCGGTGTGGCTATAGGTATCCGGCTACCTTTATACAAAATGGCTATTCGGACCAGATAGTCTTAGTAATCGAAAAAACCTGGCCCGAACCAGAGGCCCGCAGCCTTTTCCTTTAATAAATGTAAGCATCGTTTTCTCAATTCGTATATACACGACAAGCTCCTGACCTCGTCAGAGCCAACGACTTTCTGTGTAGTCATCAGCATTTTAAAGTTTGGCCCATCTCTTCACATATATTAAGAAAAATAGTCTTGATTGAAGAGTTTTGAATTTGATATAAGTAACCAATTTCCCCACTTTGTCCATACATTTTCTTATTTCAATAAGACTAAAAAATGCTGAAATGTTGGTATGGCTTATTTTGGGGCGACACATACATCCTACGGGCGTGAAAACGACTGTATCGCGACACACAATCTAGAAAGCACTGGACTAGAGATTAGTAGAGATGTTATTATGAAAGGAGGGGCAGGGCCGGCATTAGGGGATTGCGAAGTGTTGCGGGGCCCCGCGCGTTGCCGTAGTATATTTATAATGTACCTAAGCCTACTAATAGTTCCTAATCCAGTCAACACAATATTCGGAGTTATTAGATAGTCAAATGGTCCGAAGGTCAGTCTGGCTCCCATACTATCCCTTCGAGATGAATCTCGGGAAATACCCGTTATGACGCGTCCCAATATGACAGGAAGGCCAGAGTACGACTATAACGTGTCTTGATATCGTATCGGCGGAATATATAACGTCAACGGCCCCGCAAAATTCAATTTGCCCAAGGCCCCGCACCCTCCTAGCGCCGGCCCTGGGAGAAGGGATGGACACCGGCCACAAGCAGTGGTGCATTATAGAGGGGTGCGCCCCCCCCCCCAGTACCCCAAAATATAGCCGCTAATCTGGTAGATTTTTTAATGATGCTAAATACAGTGGTACGTCACCAAGTTTAAGCCAAAAAGTATTGTGTTTGAGGCTAAGCGCAGTCTTCTGTAACTTTGGGTACGGTACACCATTACGCAAGGTACATTGCACGAGGCATATCACTCATAGTGACTCACGACATTTACAGAACGTGAGATACACGAAAACAGAGGTTCCCAGACTGCGGGTGCACGTTTGCTATTACATCTAAAAGTGCATGTTTATTATGAATTTGGTAATAACATCTAAGGGTGCAGTTTTGTTATGAGATCTATTAGAGTTTCGAACTTTTCTCCATTAGTATTCAATACTTTGTCCCCCGGATTTAAAAAAAAAAGTATAATTGGAGAAGAAGAAGAAAAAAAAAAAAAGGGGGGGGGGTGTTCAGTTTAATCTTTTTCGCTCTTTTATCTATATCTTATGTAAGCACAACTGGCTTATTTATGTATGTAAGACTTCTTGTTGGTATATTGTAACTCTTAAAGATAATTGGGATATGGCGATCCCTGTTTAGAAGATATAAAATAAATAAACCAACACTTCGTGGTTGGATAATTCTAGATTATTGAATACACGTGA
This sequence comes from Omphiscola glabra, assembly GCA_964017045.1. Taxonomy (NCBI): domain Eukaryota; kingdom Metazoa; phylum Mollusca; class Gastropoda; family Lymnaeidae; genus Omphiscola; species Omphiscola glabra. Next base: position 39,754,926 of record OZ024796.1, read on the forward strand.
CGAGTTCATATGACGTGTTCATTGATTTGTGTCCCCCCACCTCCCCCACTCCCCCCAAAAAACCCAACTCAGATTGACAACGTCACCAACACAGGGAAGGGTGCAGCATGGTGGCATTATCACATGACATTACATTATCTAACTTTAGTTTTCTTTTAACTTGTGTCACAAACTCAGTAGCGCACCTGTGGTGGTGTAAATGGGTGATCACACGGGGGCGGGGGTAGGGGGGTGATGACACTGCTTTGGGTTTATATATGAACTGTTTTAGACTTTATAATACATAAACGACTTGTGTGTCTGTGTCAGGGGCTCACTTTTGATGATTTGGTGCATGGTATTTAGTCGGGGTACGCCACTGAACAAAACTGCATGTACGAGTAAACAGGCTTTGTATTAAATTATTTAGAGTCTAAGGTTTCTCCTTGAGTCATTTTAAGGTGAAGCCATGCATATCTTTTGTATCCGGTTATGGTGACAAGGCATTGACAAGTAGGAGTGGGGGAATATTTAAGCCCAGATCCAATCCTGTTATGAGACAGCTAAGTTTCGTCTACGTCACGTCAGGTCTCCTCTGTTGATAAAACTTTTTTTCCGGGAATTACCGGGTAAGAGGGTTTCCGCCTCACGTGGTTGAATCTAAAAATAAAAGATATTATGAGACTATAAAAATTGTTGGTTGATACAGACCTGACTCACAGCAGAGATAAAGATTAAAATCGGTGGTCTACCAGTGCAACATTATTTGTGGCCGCGATGTGTTAAAAAGGACATTTATTGTACCGGTACATTTGCCATAAAATTAGAGTATTCAGATTTGAAGTTATTATTTGCACAGATATCATTGAATAGAAGAGTGGGACATTGAATTGAAGAGTGGGATACCATTGAATTGAAGAGCCGGATATCATTGAATTGAAGAGTCATGACTTCGACGATAAGTCAACATCAACAAGCGACGCATCGGTTTAACATTAAAGGTTTGTTGGATATAGGATATTCTCGTGTTTTGTTTTCATTCTCTATACCGTAACTTTTTGTTTTAGTTTGAGTGAGTAAAATGTAGACAAAATGCTCTTTGTGTTTGATTCCGGCGAGCAGGAATCGACGATTTTGGTGCCACTCTTGTGTTGGCACCCTGGGCGGCTGCCCCCCTTCCAGAGGTGTAGCGTAGGGGGGGGCAGGGGGTACAGATGTACCCGGGCGCCAGCTAGTTAGGGGCGCCAAACGTGCTTTGGTATTATTTTATTGATGAAAATAATGGGTTTGAGAGTTGAAAAAAAGGAAAAGAGGGCGCTTTAAAATGCATATTGCCCCCGGGCGCCAAACACCCTAGCTACGCCTCTGCCCCCTTCGCAGCCTATGCGTGGTTACTAAGACAAAGTGAACGTGTTGCATGCTTTTAAATCTTCAATGAAATATTACAAAAAATTGTTAATTTGTTTGACAAAGTTTTTTTTAAAGAGAAGGTTTGACATAATATGTGGTCCATCGTTTTTATTATGAGAGCGAAATCCTTTTTAGATAATTAATAATTAACACGTTATAGTCAAATGCTTGGTGTCTTAATCATACTTAATGTCTTGCCTTGTTAAACTCCTAATGGAACGGATTGGAGCATTGTAAGACACACGTTTGGGCTAATTTATGACCTCAATACGTTTAGATGAAGACCCCTTCGAGGAGATAAACCGTATGTTGGAGCAGACAAGGCCAGCGGAGATATGGCAAGATCATCTGCTAAATATGTTGAGATCATGTTTCACTCAAGTGGACATGAGACGCACGTTGGCATTCCTAGAACACGTGGTGAGTTCTTTCTTAGAACTGCTCAGGAAAATGGTGTGATCTATTACTTTAATCTGAGTGTGTTTTTGTGTGAGTGCATGGAACACACGTGCATCTGTGTGTGTGTGTTTGTATGAGTGTATGGAACACACATGCATCTGTGTGTGTGTGTGTTTGTATGTATGAGCGTATGGAACACACATGCATCTGTGTGTGTTTGTATGAGTGTATGGAACACATATGCATGTGTGTATCTGAATGAATGTATATATGGAGCACACATCATGTAAATTAATAGATGGTAATAATTTATAATTTATCCTGAATAGACCTACAATTCTCGTGGCTATAGCATGAATAAAAAAATTGGTGGTGCCGAATCACAATCGTTTTTAATTTACTAGTTTCAAATACTTTTTGTATCAAAATAACCGCTGAGAATGATGGCGACTAACTTCCTTTTCTCTTTAATGGCAGATTTCTCAGGGGAAAGAAGCTTTTTTCAACGGGAAATATGAATTAACATTCGACCACCAACGAGCGCCCGCATTACTCGATCTGGGTAGTTGGAAAAGTCTACTTATATCACTAGGTAAAACGACCAAATTTCTTGAACATGTTCTTATAATGGAGGATCTGTAGCCTTCAGGTTTAACTGTTATAGACTGACATAAAATGTATTAATTTGAAGTTTATTTATCGATTTAAACCAAGGTTTAGTTGTTTTAAAATAATAGTACTTAAGATGATGCAAAGAAGCTGTCATATGCCATATAATAAGATATCAATTAATTATAATCTTGTTATTTTAACACATAATACACCACTTCTCCCCCCCCCCCCAACCAACACGTTTTATAAATCACATCCAACCCCACACGAGAGAATCATTCATCCTGCAACTTGCAACTCATCATCATCGCCTGTCGTCCCGTCTGGGGCATAGGTCATAAACAAAGGCTCTCCAGGCATCCCGGTCTCGGGCGAGCCTCTCCAGCTGTCCCCACTCAGACTGGTGGAGGTCCTAGTGGAGAGGATGGTTGTCCGCCTGGTGGTTTCCAGTTGGCTTTGGCCACCCAGCTTCATTAATTCTCTGTAACTGTAAGGAGATCCATCCTTTCCAAGGTCCGAGCTTCCTTTTGAAATATTTGTTTGTGTTTTTGTAGCAAGGCTTTTTTTTTTAACAGGGAAGGGTTGCTAGTCCTTCACCCAACCCTCCTCCTTTCTCACCCGGGCTTGGGACTGGCTACGGCAACTGTAATGCTGATTAAACACTGGGAACAGTACCCCCCCCCCAACAAAAAAATCATATACTCACCCACCCCCGCACAAGGTGTATCAAGTTTTGACTACATTGTGTTATCATACGCTGTCGACACTTTCATCCGGCAACTGTAGAGCTGATCAAGTACTCACAATACCATTTTACTCTGCAGGTTTTGAAACTGAAGAGCCGGATGGCTGGCACAACATTGAACACATCTACATTGGCCTTGGTCAAGGAGTCATGTTACATGCCCTCAACGGCATGCTGCTGCTCTTATCTTTATTTCAAGGTAAACAGCTACGTAAGATGCTATCATTCATCACTCTGGAAAATGCTGACAAGACAATAGTAACATAATTTCAGAAAGGCTGCACCTGTAAGTACAGGGTTACCAGAATTGAGAGGTTGGTATTAAAAATATTATTGTTGGGTTTGTAAGACCAAGTGAGGTATCAAATGAAAGATAGTTGAATGTACTATACGTTTGTAAACTTAATTCTTCATTTTAACTAACTAACTAACTTAAGAAAATCAGCAGACCATCGAGCCAAGGCTCATAAGGTCTTCCCCAGCACACCTCCACCGCCCCCAACTGGCATTCAACCACTCCCCCAGTGGTCTTTATTCCAGTCAGGCCGCGAAGCGGCATGCCGAGGGCTCCCCGCCCCTGAGATGGCCCCACCCACCCTTTCATTTTAACTAAAATAAACTACTACAAATGACATCCGAATAGCATTAGTCAAAATTCGCACCCGGGTACCATTAGGCTCAATGCTATTCGGATGTCATTTGTGGTAGTTTATTTTAGTAAAATTGAAGAATTAACATTTCAAATGTATAGTATATTCAATTATCTTTCATTTGATACCTCATTTGGTCTTGCAAACCCAACAATAATATTTTTAATCGTTTTTTAATCCCAACCTCTCAATTCTGGTACCCGTGTACCTATAGCCACTTTGTTTTAGAAATGGATCTTTCAAAATGTTGGCTCCATCAGTTCTATGCCACTTATTGATGTCCCTCCTTTCAATTAAACATATATGTTTTTAAATTTTAATGTACTCATGGAATTGGAATTAATTTCTAGATTTCATTACAACTTGTTAATAAATAACTATTTTTTAAAATTCTTTCTATTCTTTCGGATTTTATGTTAAAGACAATACTTGAGAAGGCCTTCTGTATAAAGAATATCACTGTGGTCTGTGACATTCATTGTCAGGTTATTTAAAAAAAAAAAAATAATTAAAGAGATTAACATGATAAAAGTAAAAGTGCTACATTTCTCTCACATTCACATTAGATCTGGACTTGGAAGTACAACGCTTGGTGCTGCATCTCTTACAGGACCAACCAAGGCTTTTGTTTAGTTTGGTAAATTTTTCTAACACTTTCTTAATAAGCTAGGTTTTTAAAATATATATATTGTCATTATTTCAATGTTCCATTATTATTTACTGATATTTTTTTTAAAAAAATAATGTCGTTTGAGACCTAACCTAACACCATTAATTTTTTATGCTACTGCTTTTAAAGTGACACATTTCATTATTATTTAAGTTTCTGGTATTGATATTTTAAAATACACTTTATGGGGTTTCATTTCCACTTATTTTCTATTCTCATTCTATTGTTTGAAAGGTACAAGATTCAGATACAGCATTAGATCAGAGAGTTGTCAGAGAGCTAGCCAATGTATTTCCGGATGAGATGAAATTGCTAGGATTCCATAAAAATGGCAGAACTTACCTGAAGAAGGTGTCTCACAACCTAACAAAAATTCACAGAAAGCTGGCCGTTGTGCTATTTGCTTTATTTCCCATTGGGCCTCAGCTTACAGAGACTTTTATTTAGACTTGAGTATGTGTGAGCCAAATATGAATGAAAGTTACCCAACAAAATAAAACATGTGCTGCTGTTGCTTAATTAAGGTGAACTTTTAAGCCGGTACTTATGCCTTAATGGGTTAAGACTGCAACCTAAGCAACAGAGAGAAACTCTGATAACAGACAAGATTTTGAGAAAAAAACTTGTCACTAAACAAGACACAGCCGTGCATGTTTGGAGATTCATCTTATTTTAATTTCTTTAAAAAATATTTAAAATGTATTTATCAATTAATAAACCTAAATGATTGGAAATACAATGTCTTATGCTGGTCTTTGTCTGTCTGAAATTCTTTCAATTTTATTCTTAAAATTAAATTCACCATTTGTCTAAATGGTGAATAAAAAAATTTCCCGATGAATTAAAGCTTAATACTACATCAAAAAACAAGAAGGAAAAATAATAACTTTAACCAATCCACAGGTAATGATGTTTAATAATACATAATGAAATTACCAGAAGCCATTGGTTGTCAGGTCAAATCTATGTAGAGTCAAATAAATATCTTTACCATGTTAGTGAAAACACAAGCTTTCAATTTAAAGTTATAAAAAATAATAATAATAATAATAAAAACTAGGAATAGAAAACAGTAATTAAAAGAGGTATAAAAAATATTCTACTTAAAGTTATACAGTCAAAATTTCTCTCCAGTGATTTGTAACGATTGATTTGAATGATCCGAACTCCTGATGTTTCACTTTGGGAGACTCATCCTCTAAAAATAAATATTGGCAAGTTATAAAACTTTGATAAAAATACATGCTGTATTAGATCTATACTGTTTTTTGGGGTCAAGGTCCATTTTCACAGCAACATCACTTTAGAAAGTATATCCAGGGTAAATAGATTTGTCTGAGCGGTGTATAAATTATTAAAGGGAATAATCAATATATTTTAATATTTTTTTAAAAAATCAGGTGCAAAGACTACACAAAGGAAAAGAAGAATAAAAATCAATTTCACATATGACTAACTTAAAATCTCTGGCCGTAGCTTGGATTAGGTTGAAAAGTCTGCCAGTTTAATGAACTGTACAAGTGACGGTAGTTGTGAGGTCAATTCATTCAATCGAAAACATACATTTTTAAGGCAGGGCAGCAGAAAAAACAAAATTTAACAATAGGTTGGACAAATTAATCACAGCTTCAGAAGCTTAGCTTCAAACATGGAAGGTTTTTTTTTGTTAAAATACACCTTAAAGCAGAATCATAGAAACATTCTCAACAAATACCTGCCATGCCTTTTACTTAATACCATATCTGTTGTCTTTTATCTTTTACATGGAGCTAATTCAATGCGTTGCCCAGCAGAAAATAAGTCTTACAGCCATTGGTAAAAACTGACGTGGAGAAAACTAGAGATTTAACTAAAACTGTAGGTTCTGTTAAGCATCTACCAATTATTAATGTACAAACCCCATTAATTGTCGTTAGACAGTTATGAACTGATTAGGTCTTAAGTTGTATCCTTCTCTATACACATCCATCCCTGATAACAAAAGGTAGACATTTATGAGGGCTTTTAAAATCTGTCATTAATTGCGTCTAAATGAAATATAACAATTTAATAAAAAGTACCGGACAAAAATTCTACAAAATGTTCACTAATTTCTTGTAATTAATTACCAGTAGCAAATTGGTCAATATTTTGCATCTTTATATTTTGTGACAACATTTTTGCCTTCAACTTCAAATTTAAAGTAAAAGATAACTATGAAAAAGTGTTATACATTTTATTCAGAAAACCATTGTGGGCATTATTTGCAATAACAAATTATGTGCTTATTTACCAAAACAAGAGCTTTAAGACATAAGCAAATATATAGGAGGACATATACATTCTAAACCCTTTCCCAAATAATGGCAAGCTTAAGATATTAGTAGAATTTTAATTTCAACTGAACTGTTTTGAAAAAGATAAAATATCGGATTTCAAGTTGTTGGCTAGGAACATTAAAAAAAAAATTGTTAAATCATTTCCCTATTAAAAATTACACCTGCGACTTACACCAGCATAACATGCTTAAATATGTGAACTAATATAACATTTGCAAAACTTTTTCAAGTGGAAAATTTACCTTGATTCACGAACATCAGTACAGAACTAAAAAATAATAAAACTGAGACAATACACACCAGAGAAAACCACCATAAAATGAATTGTCAAGGACTTTTTTTTTAGCAGTAGAGCATTCAACTGTGAGGCTGAAAGTGGTCAAAACTGTTTCATTCACTCATGAGTAGGTAGGGATCCTTTGTTTTGATCATTTGCACCACAAGGTTCAGGCTATGTATATCTTGATAGTCTATAAAATTAATTATTATATACATGGGTGAGATGATGATGCTGATGAAATGAAAGCAGTTTTTAAAAAAAAGAGCTTGGGAAATTGATTAGAGTTGTTAGTATTCTTCTTGTTCTCCTTCTAATTCTGGATCGTCTTCGGGTGGAGCAAAACCTTCCTGAAAAATATGAAGAAAAAAAAAACATGATACTAGTTATATCATTTGATATTGCAGCAGAAGACTAAGCTAATAGTTTGAAACCGAAGTGTTGAGATACATCTTAACTAAAATAAACTAACCTACACCACAAAAGAGGCCACAAAATTTATTGCTTATATCCATTCAAACCTTTATTTATAAAACTACTGGGAATATTACGCAATTCAGCAATTATAACAAAAAAAAATTTTCATGATCGCACCAGGGATTCTCTTACATCAAATCACTTGAAAAATATCTCTTCAAGAAAACAAATCAGTGCTCAGATGACTAGAAAAGAAAAAAGGTTTGTAATTAGACATGGTATTCAGACTGTACATTAGCCGTGTCTCAAAATAGAAATCCCCAGAACTTCAACTGTTTTGAAGTGATGTAAAAGGCGCTTTCAGTGTGCAGTAGTTTATATCTCCAACAATCCAATGGGGCATTTTTATAATCAATTACTGCACTTATTAAAAAAATTATTCAGCCATCTTCTTGAAAGTACTATTGTAACCACTTTTAATATATTAACACTTAATGAAACGCACACAAATTTAACACCATTTATGACAATGGAAAAATCAAACAGGCAAGAAAGCTGACCAGAAAAAGCCCTAGATTACAAGTTAACATAGAAACTTGACTCTTATTGATTTTAAGATATCATTAAAAAATTAAATGCTCCTTTTATTTCACACATCAACCAAAAAAGCTGAAGACTTTCATTTTTAAATTGAGGTAGTCAAATTACAAGTATGAATAAAGCGTAAAAACATCTTTTAAAACACACTATACTTAAAAAATAGTAAGATTGAAACTGACTATTTCTTCACCTTGATATGGTTACTTAAAATTAAAATATGCCTGGGATCTTTTGGAACAAAATCATCTATGTAGATGTTAGAACTACCCACTCAGTCTGTTTTTCATACTTAACCCCCCTCAAAATCTTACGATAACTAAACAATTTGGCTGAAATGCTAATGGGAAATTGCTTTAGTAACTAATTATCGAAAGCCTTAAGCATTTACGGTGATAAGGGTGAGTGTGTAGAGTCCTTATACTAATAGAGATAAAGGACCATGATTTTATATTTGTTATGTACTGAATCTTTTTTTTTAGAAATCAGAATGTTTTTATTTTCTTTCATATTTTTTGTTTTAAATCTTGTTTTTGTGAGTTTAAAAAAAATATTTATGAAAAATTTGTACTGGTCTGTCAATGTATTAAACTTGTGATTAAAAATCACTCATAAATATCAATAGAAATTTACTTTGTGTTCAAATGAAGTAAATAAAAAGAACCTAAAAACTAACCTCGGTTGCATAGAGAACATCCATTATTTCTTTGATGTGGGTCATTCCATCATTGTCTTGGCAGATCACTTCAATTTCACGCAATTTATTAAAGTAGAAATCTCTCTCCTTCTCCAAACCCTCTTTATCAATGTTTAACTGTTCAATCTGAAAGTGAATAAGTAAAAAAAAAAAAAACATAGTTATACTAGGTAAATATTTTATAACACAGTAATATATTAAATCTGATCTTTCATACACAGCGTCAGCAATACTTAAAGTATTAAAGTAGTTCTTTGTTGCCTTTTTAGTGCTAGTTATTTCTTATTCCCTATAATTTTCATTTGCAAAAGATTAAATACCAGCCACTTGACATGTTCCCTTTCATACATGCCTACTAAGGTTATAACGTTTGTCTTTCTTTAAAAGGTTTGAAAATGTTAAGTTACAAATTATCATTTTCACCAGCCTTTTCTTGACATGTCTTCTACCACCCAAGTTAACCCTTTACAGTCCGATGTGACCGAAATGCGCCGATTTTTTCCTTAAGCCTACAGTCCGTTGCGGCCAAACCCGCCCGCTTCGAGGTTGTTTACTTTCGCTCATAGCACAGCGGAAATCCATTGCGCATTACTATTTATAGTTCTACCGGAAGAAAGCCTCGTTGTCGGCATTTATTTTGAACTAGTTTGACCGCGGTGTCTTTAGGGGCTGATTTTCTACGATTTTTTTTTAAAGTTGCGATTTTTTCGCTGTAAAAAATGGCTATTGAAGCCTTGGATACAATTTTGAAAGAACTTAGGACTAATGAAGCTTCACTATTTCATAAATCTAGTGTCCCTGAAACTGTTTTTTCGTGCAACTTTTGCTTTAATCATTTCTTTGTATTTAGGTATTTTTTATTTTATTTTCTTGCTTATAGTTTATTTTCTGTAAATTAATTAGATAAAGAACCTTCATTTAGAATGGAGTTATGACCCTTTGATTGGTCGCTAGGATTAGACAAGGCTGAATAGGCTTGGACTGTAAAGGGTTAAGGGACATAACACTATTTTTAGTAATGTTTTGTTTTCTTTAAAAATTCACAATATCAAAAAATTATAAGAAACAAGAGATCTTGAGTAAAATTACCTATAGAAAGAAAATAACACAGAAGTTTATCATTGGTAAGATTTTCAAAGTAAAAATATTTCCACTTCAAAAATGGTGTCTTTTTCCTGAATAATCATGGTGCTGGAAATTCTACATTATCAGATACATTTTGAAAAGATGATTAAAGACTGGTGACCAAACTATTATCGAGATATATATAATGGTTGTTTTTCTAAAGTCTGTTTTTCTCCATTATGGCTGGAACTTCAAGTCTAGGATCTATAGACCAGAAAGATTCGATTCAATGTCCAGTCGTGAATCTCAAACTTAATGATATTGACAAAATTTTTGCCACCATTTGAACAAATTGGGTACCATTATGAATCTTTTCACTGTTTTCTAGCAATTTTCTATAAATTTATTGTTACATTTTTGTAGAAAGTGTCAAGAATAAACAAAGAAAAATATTCATAGGCTAATGCATAATAAGGCAAATAATTATGTTTAGGGCCTGGCTTACCAGCAAATAGAAATGAGAGTGTTGATGAATGTGTTAACTTGATTCATTACCTCTATCATCATTTAATAAATATCAATGTCTGATTCATCACTATCACTGCTAAAATCATCAAACATTGAAGTTCATTTAAATCTTAAGTCTTTCAAAATTCTATACATTGCTTAATATTTTTTTGTTCAGTCACAAAATAAAAAAAAAAAACTATATAAAATGAAAACACTGTTTGTTGAAAAAGAGGTCCAAAATAAATATTTGAAAGCAAGCCTTTCTCAAAATCCAGTAGAACTATTAATATCTTATGTTGATTTCCAATGTACTAACTAATGGAAGTAAAAAAAAAAACTGGCAGTTTTGAAAAGGGGCATTTTCGACAGCATTCAGCTATAACCGGGTTAGCCTAGTAATTTCTACAGTATTGAAACTTGGTAATTAAATCTGAAAGCTTAAAATAAAAGATCCAACTTAAATTACCTGGCCTTTGAGTTCTTCTATGACATGATTGTCCCCACCAGCATTATTAGCCACACCTGGAGACCTTCTGATCTGATTACTTGCAGGACTCTTGTTGGGCTGTTTAACAACTGTCACAAAAGATTGGATAAAAGTTTGAACAAATCAAGTAAGAGTTTCAATTACAGACAGATGTACAGAGTTGTGTACTCATCTGCTCTCTGCTAAAAAAAACAGCATTTATGGACACATCATGGATCATGTGAAAAATAAGTACTTAACTTAATTTCTTAATAACAAAATAAAAATCCATTTCCTTTACAAAATATCATTTTACTACAATTACGATACCAAAAACCTACTTCTTTGAGGAGGTGGTTGGCTTGTTTTTGAGACTGAAGGTTTCGCTGTTGGTGCTTTGTTCAAGGCGCCCTGCTTAGCAGCACCAAGTTGTTCACCACCTCTTGCAGACACGGGATCATACTCTTGGCCTCCATAATTTGCATCAAAAAATCGCTTGAACCACTGAACAAACTCAAAGTTGTCCTGGAATTTTCCTTTCACAAGCCTTTCTACAGGAACTATCTGTTTAAATAAATATCTTTAGATTTTTAAAGAATTCGAAGACTTCAGATTGTACCACTTTAAGGTCTACCAAACACATATCCAGAATTTGAATTAAGACAATCTAAATTCAATAATAATTTTCTGCAATTTCAGAAAATGTGATTGTAAGCAAAAAGTTGATATTCTATTAATATTTAATGTAAAATTTCTCTAAGTTAATTTTTATGAGCATATTCATATTGTAAAACTAAAAAGGAAATAGGAATATAAAATGTTAGTCCAAATAAAATTTATGACACCAATTTAAGATTTGGATTAAGGATCATGCACACAAGAATTAGCAGTTTTATTAATAAGTTCATTAGTAACCATTAAAAGAATAATCTTAGTAGCAAGAATTCAAATTCAAAAACACACATCTAAAAATAAATTGCTGTAAATAAAAATTCATATAATTAGCATTGTAATTTTTGAAAAATAATCTGGAAAGCTATGTGAAATCTAAACTGTAATATATGATATGATTGTAACAAAAAGGTATAGCTATTTTAAATAATCACACACACACACACACATATATATAATTTTACTTGTCAACTGATCAAGAACTTCATCAGTTTAAAATTGTGATTTATTAACAATGAGTGCAATTTAACAGGTTCATTTCCAAAAGATTAATTATACCAGCCACCCAATAGTTTGAAATTATAAATCATATTTACATCTTTATGGTCAGTCTAAGCTACTGTATTGCTAATTTCATCATTAACTGACCAGGGATTGTTTAGGACCCCAGTCCATTACACAACCTAAAGAATATGGACAATGGTTAAACCTGACTAATATTTTATGACCCAGCAATTGATTAAAATGCACACCAGCAAGGAAGTAAGTATTAACCGGGTCATTTTAAACCAGATCAAAGACATACTGGCATGTTTCAAAAATCAAGACACTAAATCTTTATGTTCAGAATCAAAGTATTTTTAACCAAAGTATGGCTGTGATTTCTCAATAGAAACTTCTTTTATAATTTATATCTTCACTAACCTATTACTTATTGTGACCTCTTCTTTGGATTTCCTATAATAAGGACTGGTTAAAACATTATTGGTCTGGCTAATTGAGCTTTTACAGTATAGTCCTAGTATAAAAAAAATATTTTAAAAAAATCTAAAAGATAACTAAGAGTCTCTGTTCTAAATTTTTAATAACTTTTAAAATAATTCTGTTAACTCACAAAAATGTCAATTTGGCAGAAAAATGCTTCCCATTTAGCTTTTATGAGTATTAGCATATGAAACTATACATCTTTATTTTATCAGTTTAGATGGACTAGCAAAGACCTCATTCAACTGGAATGATAAAAGATCTGGTAATAAAACCCTTCATGATTAAATAAAGCATGATCAACATCTTATCAAACAAAAAAATCAGTAGCATATCTTATTTTCTGTGTAGAAATAAAGTGAGCCAATTGCACCTATTGAATTACACCACCAAATCTAAGACTAAGTAACTGTTACAAAAATAATAATCTAATGAAAACAAAATAAACAGTCTATTAAATGTATGCCAAAAAGAGAATATATGAATATGCAACATACAGCTGTATTATAAATATGCGAGAAAAAAGCTTCTGATTTCAATCTAACGTGTAAGTAATATTGCAAAGCTTCTTTATCTAGTTATACAGACTTGCACAAAAAAAATTTGTAATTTTAAGTATTCTTTAAAGAGTCATGCTTATTATGTTGCATTTAAATTCATGTAATGTTTAAGGTCTTTCTTCCAGAAACATCCAAATTGTTTAGCAATGGAAAACAATAAGAGTTTTATACCCACTTACAGACAATCCTGCACATATGCTTTGAAATTAATGAAATCTTTCCAGCCATATTACTTTGAATATGCGAGTATAACATAAAGCAGCTGAACAGAAAACTAAAACGTCTACAAAACACTCATTTGACTAATAATAAAATAATCACACAAAGAGTGAGCACAGTGAAAGTCTTTGGCCAAAGACAAAACCTTAGCCAGGGGATGTTTTGGGGATTTCTAACCATGCAGATTCCCACAACCCTTAAAAATAAAATTACAGGAATTTCAATATTTAAACAAAAAATTTCTCCAAATAATGCTATGATCATTGTGTTGTGAACACAAATAAATGAGTCAAACCCTGGCTAAGGCCCTGCTGAGAATTGCCACAGACTCACCTTATCCACTCCTAATTTCTGGAAACAGGCTTGCAGTTGCTTGAAATTTTGTATGTACTCGTGTTCTAATTTTGTATTGAATTTTACTTTTTTAAGTACCACACTACCTGGAAGACAAGAGAGTTTCAAAATACTGATAAATTTTAAAGGTTATATCACACAATACACAGTGATGAAGTAAGTGAAGAGGAGCCATTCACTTTGGGATATACTTGTGATATCTAAACGATATCAACAGGGTGACTGCTGTAAAAACTGAAATAAATAATATCTTTAATAAGTTAATTTATTAAAAAAATGAAACACAACAAAATGAAACAACATTTACCCAAACCATTAGACTAGGTAGAAAAGGTTACCAGCAAAATGGTCAACAACTTACCAACATGCTGGATGCCTTTTTGAGCATTTACAGCAATAATAGTGTATTAGGTAGAATTTTTTTAATGATGCAATTGGGAGCATTTCACAATGCTTTGTGGAGGTGTCTCAAAAAGCCTAAATAAATCTAAACAATTCACAAAAGAAGCATGCAATGACTATTGGGTGTGATCATGTGCAATCTGTCTAATCAGTGCAGATCACACAAATTTACTACTGGAAGCTTGAAAATATTTCTTCAACCCTGACACAGCCTGCAAATAAGCAATTAACTTTCTAAGCCAAGAGTCTTTAGCTTTAAATAACATTAATAGTAGTAAAATTATGTGAGAATGTTAGTTGCAAATGCTCCCATACACATGCAAGAAGTAAGGCAACAGTAAATGTCAAGTAATTGTTAGGCCACTGCTGAAGAAGGTTACCATTTGAATTTTACAAAAATATTGTTCAAAAATGTCCCAATATATTGACTTCTGAGATCTGTAGTCTGGGCATGTAAACTAAGTCAACCTTGGCCCAACAATAATTTAGAGGTACAGCTTTTTTGAAATAAAACTTTCCAGCTCATTTATAAACAGAAATTAAAAAAACATAATCACAAATATTTTCAAATGTTCTGAAAGCAACAAGACTTAATAGAACTGGATGCAATGCTAGATTTGATTTTTTTTAAATGAGCTGAATAGTTAAAAATTGAAAAAAAAATGCATAGAGTATTCCCATAATGTAGATGATAGGGGTGGGATGGTTGACGGAAGTAGCAGTAATGTCAGCATTGCAGCCAGTGGCTCTCTCACCTTGTCCACCCCCAGTTTTTTAAAGTTCACCTGAAGGACCTTGAAATTCTGGATGTACTCATGCTCTAATTTTGTGTTGAATTTCACCTTTTTCAAACTTAAACTTCCTGAAAATATCCAAATTTTATTACCATAAACATGTCAAGGTGAAAATTTGTAAAAAGGAAAAAGTAAGTTCTGGAAATCTGCAAAAATTAAAGTTATGGTTTCAAGAAAAGATCCATAATTACCTTCGTTCAGTCTAACTAAATTATTCAATCAATAAAAGCCATATCTATATTTGGCTAATTTGCTTATAAAATTATAAGATCTTTTGATTAGCTGTCAATATATGGGATTGGTACTGCATTTTCCTCAGAATAAAAAATAAAAATCACTATTATTCAAAAGTTAAAGTGTGCAGTTAAATGTTTGAAATCAATGGCACAGAATAATTTTAAAGCACAAAATTTCTTTGAAAAACTTAAATCCCATAAGTAATTTTTAATATTTTTGCTAGAGTCGTGAAGAAACATAACTTTTATTTTAATAAAATCATTTTTTGATGTCCTTGTGTAAATCTAAAAATGCACATTTCATTTGCTCCCTTTCTATAACACACTAAAATGTGTCATTAGTCTTGGTATCCCATAACAAAAATCTTGCACTGGGGAAATTTGTTTGTTGTTCTGAGAAGTATCAAAAACTAAAAAGAACTTTCATTTAATATCAATATCTTAATTTGTTAACAGTTCTATCTATTATTTTTTTCGGTGAAATTTTTAAAATAAGGCATGTTTTTTCCACAAAACTTGAAATAAATTACAAAATTTTACATTTGTATGATCAAATTCTTATTCTTTACTTTAAAAGTTTAAACATTAAAGAAAAGCTGAAGACAAACTGTATAAAATGGAGCTTTTTTAAAATTGAATATTAATCTAAACAAACAAAGTTACCTGGAAAAAGTAAGTCCATAAACTGACAATATGCTGCACCTACAAAAAAAAAAGAATATTTAAGATGTTAAATTTTCTCCTTACTTTCACTTGTAAAACAAAATAATAATCTAAATTAAAGTTTACTGTTTCATTCCTATAAAAGAGGTAATAACATTTTTAACAAAAAAACCTAACCTGAACAAAGCTCTTCAATTTTTGTGTAACTTGTTGCCAGAGTGTCATTGATCCAAGCTATCATATCATGTCGACTGAGATTATTTTCTGAAGCATTTGTGCTGTGCACATTCACAGCTGCCATAGCTATTCAGCTGTTTTGAAGATAACTGAAATATAAAAAAAATTATTAAAAAGGGAATCTTTCGTAGGCCTATTAATATTTTATTTCCAATGTCATTGAGTAATGTTTGTCCTGAAATTTTGTAGTGAGTGAAAATGAAACGAATAGGGGATGTTTGGCCAGGGTGTAACATTTGTTTCTTTCAGTTAGTTTTAATTATTTCTTGCATCTTAGCTTGCAAAAACTATTTTTATAACCTTTTTTTCTTCTAGACTGCATAATAAAAAGCACTGATGATCAATGTTATTCTTTTAAACATATACTTTATTTCAAAATATAAATGTAAAAAATTGTGATTTGCAAAAAAACAATGTAGAAACCATAAAAAAAAAAATACAACTTTACTAATACTGGAAGCAGGTACTAGAATGTCAGAAACAGTAGCAATTCAACTGTATTATTATTTTGACATAATGGAGAGGATGCACAAATTTATTGCAAATCCCTCACTGTGTTATGACATAACAGAGAGAGGGAGTAGCAATAATGATATTATTTACTAAAACTAAAAGGGGTTCTCATAGACTAGACAAAGAGAACAAGAACCATTAGCCTCACCTTAATTACATTACAGCAAAGGTAATAGGTTAAATTACACTGAATGTAATGCACGAAAAATGACAATACTGACTTATTCAAAGACAATTTAATGAAAGGCCACACAATTTATCCAAAAATAGGCAACATAAACATTGAAATACACGAAAAAACACAAAGAAACATGGATTTCAGCCAATCATCAAAGCTAAAAATCAGAGTACAGAAGATTTTGATACAAATTACAGCAAGGGCTTATTTAGGAGCAGATATAGCTTAAAAAACTGAAGCCCCTGAAACTGACAAAAAAGATTTAAGGTTAAATAAGTGATAAAAGGCATCTGGTCAACTATCCAAGCAGAAATATTACAGCCTATAAAGCAACAAATTTTATAATCAAGCACCAGAATTTGATGGAATACTATAATATAACTAGCTGAAATGCTAGAAGTGGAGACATAGGTTATAAAATTTCAGCAACTATATTTTTAAATAAAGCTCATTTAAAACTTTTAGAATTAAAATGAAATTCTAAATGACAGAAGGAAAGGCTATTCAGTTAAGTTGCAATTGAATGGCAACCTACAATCAAGAATGTTCCAGCTTAAGTTAAAGACTAAAGAAGAGGATGCTACTGTATTTGACTGCCTGTAATGTTATTTCATGGGTGGAAAATGAACGTGTCATCTGTAATCCACGACTAGTGGAAGATATTCCGGCGACAGACATGTCATGTGACCGACGGACGACTAGTAGATGTTATTATTTCGTCAGGTCATGTGACAAGAGGTCGCCGGGAAAATAGTTGCATTGCAAAAGATATTCCAATATTGTGTACAATAATTACATATATTAGTCAGCCGATCCCTAGATAATAAATAAATAAATACTGAACATGTAATATATTCTTATGCTAAGAGATACATAAAGTGTACTGTAAGCATTTGACTTTGAATATTAAACTAGTCGGCCTATACTTAAGGTGGTCCATGGGTCAAAATATTTTTTCTGTTTCTTAAGTTAGAAAAAAAAAAAAAAGTACATACAAAACATACACAAACAGAAAGACAAAAAAACCACTGAAGATTATTTAAAAAAAATTTTTTTTGACTTTTATTGCAAAAAATTGATTTTTTAAAACCAATTTTGACAGTTACGCAAAATGATTTTAAAAAAATTTGTATTGCAATATCATAATGAAACTTTGCATACACATTAAGAATGACATTGATAAAAAGTTTAAAGAAGCTTTTTACACTGCAGTTATTGGAAGTGTTACAAATGGCATGTATGTGGGGTCACCTATATATGCGAGAAATTTTTAGAGGTAGCAAATGTAAAAATGTTACAAAAATTTTCTAGTTGGATATATATAAAAAAGCCTCTTGTAATTTGTAAAGAATATCAATGAAAAGAAGCATGCAAAGTTTGAAGCCTGTAGCTAGAATACTTTTCCTCCTGAATCATTTGGCGTTCCTAAAAAATCATGAAAACGCAAAATTGAGAAAAATGAAAAAGAAGTATAAAAATGTTTTTTAAAAAAATTACAGACTGCATGAACAATATTGGATGCATACACCATGTACATATACCATTCATGAATTAATAAACAATTTGAAAACATAGACAGAAAAGATAGAAAAAAAAATTATCACACTTTTTCAAACGCCATCCCACGAGCCTAATAAATAAAATACACAAATAAAAATTCTGAAAAATTTTCCTATGAGACATTTGTTTAAAAACCATCCATCATTAAAAGAATGTCAATATAAATAAGCATGCAAAGTTTCAATTATGTACTTCAAATACTATTCCTCCTGATTGATCCGACGTCAGAAAAAAATTGAAAATGCTAAGTTGGCAAAAGCTGAAAATGACACTGAAAATTCCTTATTAAAAAAAAAGTTAAGGTTAGTTGAACAATATTGGATGCATAAATCATGAGCCCATATCATTCCTAAATAAAAAAAAATATTAAGAAGATAGATATAAAAATAGAATATAAATGAATGCATTTTGCCAACATCCCACCAGCGCCTAGCCTAATAAAAATTTAAAAACTCATAAAAAATTCTGAATTTTTTTTTATGAGACATGTAATAACAAAACAACAATCATTATGTAGAGAATATCAATAGAAACAACCATGCAAATTTTGAAGCATGTGGTAATAATACTTTTCCTCAAGATACATCTGACGTCAGAAATAAATGGAAAATCTAAGTAGAAATAACAAAAAAATGTTGTTATATGTTCATAAAAAAATCACAGGCCATCTAAACAATTTAAAGGTTGCATTGGCTACATACATATACTATTCATACTAAAGGATTTAAAAAAAACAGATATAAATTATAGAAAATTACCCTCAATGATAGCAAATGCAACCTCTGTAAAAATAAATTAAAAAAAAATAAAACTATTTTTTAAAAAAGCTTGAAAAACAAAAACTGGAAGTTTTTTTTTAACAGCCACATGTTTTTATGTAGATAGAATCAATGGAAATAAGCATGTAAAGTTTGAATCATGTAGCTCTAATACTTTTGACCCCATTTCATCCGACGTCCTTTAAAAAAATGGAAAACGCAAACTAAAATAATATGAAACAGCTTATTCAAATGGTCACTTATAATAGATAGGCTGTAAATTTACCTGTTGATGAATGAAATAATTAGATGCGCCTTATAAAAGATTAAAAAGTATTCTATAAAATGCTGGAGGAAATAAACATTGGAAATTTTATATTACATATTCACGACCCATGCCATAGACGCTAAATAAAATTTTAAAATAAGTTATTAGTTAATTATGCATAGACCGCAAAGTATCCATTATGTATTCATCCTCTCATAGTCATAAACTTCTTTAGGGTGTAGGGTACTTCAGGATTCTTGATTAGACTGCAGACATGGCATTATGTTTCAGTTCTCATTGACAAAGAATGGCAGTCAGAAACTTTGTATTAGATTTGTTGTAGTCGAACGCATCTGGACTGACATCATTATGGTTATTGAAAAATTGACCATGGCCATATTGCAAGTCTTTTGATACTAGCTTGGCTGTATTCTTATCCTATAGCCAATGTTCTTTTGTTTGTAAAGTCTAATAGTAATACTGATCACGTAACCCACTGCAGGTCTGTGGTGTATAACCAAAGCTCAATGTTGTAATGATATCAACACAGGCAGTGATACCCGTAGAAATTGAATGCATGTTCAAATGTTCATATACAACAGATGTGTTGTGATGTGTGTGAAGTAGCTCTTTGAAAATAAGGGGCTCATTGAATAGAATTAGAATCTATCATGAGAGCATGTTCAGGAAAGGCAGGCATTACTCTTCGAGAGGAAAATGGAATCCTCGAAGGGACGAAGAAAATCCTTGATTATCCTTCGTAACTTGACTGCTCTTGGGTGGTATGATCCTTTATTCTTTAGGTTCAAGGAGATGCCAACAGGTAATCTAGAGATGATAAAAAAACAGTATGCCTATAATAATTGATAGAATAAAATCCTAGAATTTTTAAGACAATTTCAATGAAATTCAAAATAATTTGTAAACTTACAAACGATAGTCATATCATAAATAAAATAAATTTTAAAAATATTAGGCAGAGGAAACTAAAAGTCCATAGTCCAGAGATGCTATATTTTAAGATTAATTTTTAAAACAATATATTTAACTGTGGGCACGTGCAGTGGACTACGTTTCGTTTGCTAGGACTAGACTAGAGCTAGAACAGCATGGCATTACTGCGATATTTATATAAAAAATAAAAATAATGTTAAATAATTCGTGTAATCATTAATCATTCATTAATTATAAAAATGCTTAAATCAACTTACCAACAATATGGTAGGGTACGTAAATCCACAAAAATGCTTAATATTTGATTTCTTGTGTCGATTTCGAGTCCATCGATTAAAATTAGCGATAATAGGTTCATTGAAAAATAACATCATAATTTCAGACAGAAAGCGGAAGTAGAAATGGAAATGTTCAATCCAAGTCAAATTTTAAAATATTTGACCAATGAGCTTCGTAAGAAAAGGAAAGGTCAAGGGGTCAATACCTCGACCAATCATAAAGCTTAAAATACGTTTATAAAGTACGGAATAGCTTCGCTGTTAATTTTTTGCTATTTTATATCACGGAACCACCGCGTTGCCACTGCATTTCTCTTTCGATCGATACCAAATATGTGTATGTAGCGCTGTTACGAACTACCTGTAACTAAGGACTAAAAAGACAAACTTTGACTTCCCAAGTTTAATTTTCCTGAAAATGTAGTCTTACCATACCACTTTTAAATACTTATTTAAGATCTTTAATATATATATATTTAAAAACCCTTAACAGAAAAGTATTCATAAGAGGTTAATCTAGCAGAAAAAAACGTAATCCCATTTTGGAAATAAATAACCAAAGTATCGATTTTTTCACCCGTGGACCACCTTAACTAGACTATTACTATTTGATTCCGACTCTTCAAAAAAAAAAAAGTCCGTTATCTTGGTTAAACATCTCATACTCATAAAGCTCCGACTACTGCTACAAATAAACACAATAAATTAAATATAAAATTTACTTTTAATTAAAATAAAAAAGTGGATTCGATCCCGATCCAGTAAATGATTACATAATATAAGGACGCTAAGCGTCTACTCTACCACAAGACCACACAGGTTCACATCTAACTGCCTTATCTTAAAACCAGGTCAGTACTGAGAAGTAGGCTTTGTTACGGCAGTCATATGACTTGTTCGCCGGACGTAAATCTCCCGCACTATTTCATCCTGTCGCCGGACGTGTAGTCACTTCGTTAAAATAATGCTTCAAATGACAACAAATAAGGCAGTGTCTACACGCGCCGGACGTTTAGTGCGGGAGATAAAAAGTCTGGCGACCAAGTCACATGACCGACGGACACCTAGTGGATGAAATTTATCGAGATATTCGTCCGGCGGGCCTGTCACGTGACCGCTGGACGCCTAGTTGGAGAAATTTTTCCAGCGAGCACGTGACCGCTAGTGGAAGATATGTCATGTGACCGCCGGACTACTAGTAGGTTAACCGTCAGGTCATGTGACAAGTGGTCGCCGGCAAAATAGTTGCATTGCATATGATATTCCAATATTGTGTACAATAATTACATATATTAGTCAGTCGATCCCTAGATAATAAATAAATACTGACATGTTAATATATTCATATGCTATGACTATGAGATACATAAACTGTAAGCATTTGACTGTGAATATTAAACTATTGGGCGTCTATTTAACTAACTAGTAGTTAGTAGTAGTAGACGTACTAGTATTACTAACTATTTGATTCTGACTCAACAAAAAAAAGTCCGTTATATTGGTTAAACATCTCATAAAGCTCTGACTACTGTTACAAATAAACATAATAAATTAAATATAAAATATACTTTTAATTAAATAATAAGGAAAAAAAGGTAAAATCGATCCCGATCCAGTAACCTATCAGATATCGTAAGGTCGCTAAACGTCTATTCTACCACAAGACCACACTAGTTCATATTGAATTGCCTTATCTTAAAATCAGGTCAGTACTGAGAAGTAGGCTTTGTTATGGCAGTCATGTGACTTGGTCGCCGGACGTACAGCTCCCGCACTAAAACGTCCGTGGGATAAAAAGTCTGGCACGCCGGACGTGTGGACACTTCGAACAAATAAACCTTGGTTTCACTTTTAAACAATCAAGTACCACTCTTCTGTGTAAAAGTCTTATTTAAAAATAGCTCTTAAAAAGTTTAATAGCTTGGTCCATACTTTTAAGAACGGCGGATGAACGCAGCAAAAGAGTTAGGGTGCTTTTTATGATAAGGGCAGATAACTTAACTTGAGGAATTCTAGACCATCCCATAACTTGCCAAGTAAAAATTGATTCTGAACAACCCCTCTGTCACTTTTCTATGACAACGTAAATAAAATATTTTTATTAATGCTCCTTGATACCATAGATATTTGTATCCATTAAAAGTAAACCCAACCAATCCAACTGCATGAATCATGACTCATTGTCGGAAGTCTCAATTCTGTGCGAAGTTTATTTTAATAATTTACTGACAATACGATGAAGAAATACTGAGAGTGCAAAGGAATGAATGAAAGCCTAAATAATTAATTACACAAATATTGAGAAATCCGGCCTAGCAACAGTCAATTTATTGCTTTTGTGTAGTCGACCCGCTTCCTTCCAACCGACGGTCTATCTGTTCGTCATGTACGATAAGGAATTTAAAATTGCGGCCGTGTATGGTATTTCCGTTAACTAACTACAAAAGAACACAAATTATAATACTATAAATGCATCTGTTAAATAATTTACATATCTTTATATTTATCCAATTATACTTAAAAAACTTTTTTCTGGTTTATTTAGATTTTTTTAGAAAATATTAGCCAATCCAAATAAGTTTTAAAATTATAGATTCATTTGATACATTTACTGTTTTTGAAGTTATTAAATGATTTTGCAAAACTTGGAGAAGCGACGAAGAAGAGTGACTAGGGACTTTATGTTAAGAAAAGCTAGAAAGAACAAATAAAATAACCAACATGGAGTGTCTAATTGGAATTCAAGGAAAAGATTTTGTTCTCTTAGCAACCGATACCATTTCAGCACGTAGTGTCGTTGCGATGAAGGATGGTAAGTGATAATACTAATAGTAGGTTAGTAGTAAGTGAAAGTGGCTTGCCTTTTATTTGTATACCAGGTACTTTGGTAAAAAAATTTTTTTTTGATAAAAATAAACCAATGGGTTTGTTGAATAGAGATAATTTTTTACAGAATTATATTCAATTATAACAATAACACCAAAATCATATTTGGTAATCCCTTATTTTGACGCATTTTATTATTTCTACAGAAATAAAATAAAAAATCAATTTTTACCTCATGGAACTACATTAAAATACTTCAGTGGATATTATAACATGTATTTATCGTTTTCCGAATGTTTTGTCATTGGTTTTAAAATGAAATTTTAATATAAAACATGTATTTCCAGTGTCTGTCAATTGTTTGTTTTGTTTTGGCCCATTTAGCCGGTGTGCGGCCAGATTTTTTGCCAGTCTCAGACCACATGTATTATTCATACGGTTAAAGTAATGTAACAATAATTGACAATTATGTCAGATTCGGGGCATCAGCTTACACTGGGGTGTAAGGACCGGGCTCTCTCGAGCGTTGAAGGTCCCGTCGTGATGTCCAGACACCGTAGGCCGATTTAATGTGGGCTGTGCCAGTATGAAGGTTAAAAATGTCATAGCTTGTTCAGCTGTTCAGGGGTCGCCTACAACCATCAGAAAAACTTATTTCTGAAGTAGTAATTTAATGATTGGGGGTCACCACAACATGAGGAAGATTGAGAACCACTGTTCTAATGGATTTCCAACGTTTTGTTTTTATGAATCTGATAATCGGCATCACGCCCGCTACGCTCTCCCTTTCCCTCAGAGCGTGATCATCAGCATCACGTACGCTCCAATTTCTCCCCCCCCCCCTCTCCCTCTCTCTCAGTGCGCTCGAAGTATACACGGATAGCCCCTTAAAGTTGAAGCCATGGTAGGGAGGAGGATTTGGAGTTGATTACCAAGGCAGCCATCACCATTAACTTGTGAATAAAGTTATCTGACCAAAAGTAACCGGGACTTGGCATTATGTCACTATATCAAAGAATGACAACGTAGGAGTTTCAGGGGTGATGTAAGCTGACCAGAGAAACCGCGAAACAGTGGGTCAGGCAACAGAACGCCAAGCTCGGAGTCTCGACATAGGATTCAACCGACATCAAAGAGCGACCGATGTCCACCCCACCGAAGGGAACCAGAGGCATGGCTCAAGCACGTGGTGTTGATGTAACACTTTTGTTTAACTAGGGCTGAAGTTGATAAATTAATAGCCCGGGTGGGGGGGGGGGGGAGAGTTTGTGATAATGCGTCCATTTTTTAAAAATTTATGGTGATTGAGAAATTGGGGGTGGGGAGATCGACCATGATAGCGTGTGGTCAAGACGTTGTCCGTGATTGGTCAGCTCTAATTTGAGCTCCCCTCCCCCTTTTTCGTATGCCAATGAGCTTAAGTTGACTGATTTGCGCTAATTAGACTGATTTGCGCTAAGTAAAATGAGGGTGAGGGCTGGTGATTATATATAATAAGACGGACTCATTTTGCGGTATTAATGGTAGTGGGATCACTTTGATGAAAATGGCAGGACGACCAAGGTTAACCCGAATTCAAATTGTTGATCCAACGGAAATTTTAAATGATGCAGCAGTTCGGACTGAGATTTGGTTTATGCGCACACTATGTGAAGCAACAAATAATGTTAATACAACAATGGAATTTCTAGCAAGGCGCTCCCTTTTAAAGAACAAAATGGAATGCAACAATTGCAATGTGGCTTGTAAGCTGGCTACCTACAATCAAGGTATTGATAAACAGATATGGAAGTGTTCAATTTGTGGTTTGAGGAAAAGTATACGAGATGGCTCATTTTTTACCAGGAGCCATCTACCATTATCTAAACTAGTCATTCTCATGTACTGTTTCGCCAATGATTTTCCTCAAGATGCTACAAAGCATGAGTCACAAATACAGAACCAAAACACGGTGATTGACTGGTTTAATTTTATTCGAGAGGATATAGGGATATATCTGAACCAGCATGCAACTCAGATTGGTGGCTTTGATGATAATGGGGAGCCCATGGTGGTTGAGCTTGACAAATCCAAATATTTTCATAGGAAATACCACAGAGGAGCGTGGCGTCAAGGCCACTGGGTTTTTGGTGGAATAGAAAGGTCCACTGGAAAATGTTTCCTAGTGGAAGTTCCAGACAGAACAGCTGGAACCCTGGAAAACATTATCGTCCAACAGGTTTTGCCAGGGACACACATAATAACAGATGGATGGGCAGGCTAAAGAAACATAGGGCAATTGTCCCATGGGATGTTCATGCATTCCGTTGTGGTGCATGAAAGAAATTTTGTTGATCCCAACGATCCAGAAGTGCACACACAAAACATAGAAAATCTGTGGATGCGCGCCAAGCGTAAACTGAAAAGACAATATGGAACAAGTGAGACATTGTTTCCATCATATTTAAAGGAGTTTCAGTTCCGTTGCAATATCACAAAGTTTAAGGTGTTCAACGAGCTTTTGATTGTGTTAAAAGGACAATATCCTGTTTAAAGCATTTTAAACAGTTCAGTTTTTTTCTTGGACTTCTCAGAGCATAAAAGGTAAGATCTTTTTAATTTATTTGTTTTGTACCATTTAGTCTTTGTGTTACCGGTAGCTGAAGAGGACTTTTGCCGACGTCGTTGTTGTATACTTTATACTTAAATCTCCTATCGGATTGTTATTGCTTTCAATATTTCTATAATGTTCCATGATACACATAAGGGCCATCCATAAATGACGTCACTCAAATTTTTTACCCCCTCCCCATCATCACAAATCGTCCCAAAAAGTTAGCCCCCACCCTCAAATATAACGTCACAAATCTCTGCACCCCCCCCCCTATAAAAAGTCACTGTGTCCACTAATGACCTTTTAAAGAACGAAGCGGCTATTCGCACTCGGGTACCAGAAGTGAGAGGTTGGGATTAAAAAAAACTATTTAAAATATTTTCGATGGATTTGTAAGACAAAATGAGGTATCAAATGAAAGATAATGGAATGGACTATATGTTTGTAAACTTAATTCTTCAGTTTAACTAAAATAAACTACCATAAATGACATCCGAATAGTATTTAAATTTAGTCAAAATGGACTCAGACACGCACCGCCGCCATTCGGACCCGGGTCCCATTAGACTTTAAAGAAATTCACCTCCCGTGCCGTAGATATCAAATTACTGCACCCGTGTCAGAAACATTTCACTATAACAGTGGTTCTTAACCAGAGGTAAAAGTACCTCCCCAGCCCTGGGGTATGGAAGACCAGAAAATAGTATTCAGTGGCGTAGCTAGGAGGCTGCGGACCGCACCAGGTGACACCATCTCAGGGGGTGACAAAAAGTTGAAAAATTGCGTATTTACAGCGCATACACTGCTTACAGAGCATACACTGCTGTGTCTAACCGAATATCCATAAAACGATTACAGATGACACGTTCATTTTCCACCCATGTTACCAATCAAAATGCGGTTTTATTTAAATTTCCAGGTTGTTCGTCGGCAATTAGGTTACCTTATTATTAGATCAGAAATCCTCCATTTTGAGAGCATTTACTAAGATATTCCCCCCCCCCCCCCCCCCCCCCCGTCAAACATTTTCGTTCTATCCCACTTCATGTTGTAGGCCCCCTAGTCCTAATTCTATTCTATGATTCCCATGTCCACATAAAATAAGAATAAACGTCCTATTTATTGTAAAGAAATGTGTGAATTAATTGAAAAACCACATATTATTTATCTGAATATCCAATTTTATTAGTGAAACAAGACCTTTATTTCACAGTAGTAAACCGATAAAAGATACCTAAAATATGTGAGAACTTAATATTTAAAATTGTTAGCCCACCACTTGTTTAGAAAGAGATATCGGACACCTAGTCATAATTAAAGTAATAAAATAAATACAACATATTTATTTTAATCTAGATACATCCAATTGGGCAAATTTTATAAGGTATCTTTAAGGACAGAAGAGTTCTCCACATTTTACCACAATGGCGCCGTGAAAGACAAAAGATTCATGAAAATGTACTTCTTTTGATCTCGTAAAATGTGTTAAATTGTTGTTGTATTCCAACAAAAAGATGGTACTTTAATTTTAAAAATACTTTTAATGAAATTCCATGAGGTAAAAATGAATTTTAAAATTTATTTTTCTCGAAATAATAATTTGCGTCAAAATAAGGGATTACCATCATATTTTTAGCTATTGTACTTATGTAGTTTTAAAGTTATGAATTTTCAAAGTACGACTTTGTCCTTTTTTCACATGGCATTTTTCATTATGGACCACATCTCCACATTCTGTGACCCAATTCCGCTGTTCGTGTCCAAGCTATATAATCGTCAAGTTAATAACTTCGGCCACGGTTTAGACTGTCTAGTCTAGGACCTAGTCTAACTAAGTTAGGAATTGAGTGAAACACATAGTAAGGTTAAACCTGAAAAAAATAACACAACAAAACGTCTCTTGTCTCTGAGACCTCAGTCACCTTTTTGGACAACACAAGCTTATCCTGACCTTTTAAATTAAATAAAAAATGAGACCAGAATCAAATATTTAATGTGCGAGTTCGTTTGGTATTTTCTACTATAGTTATTAGTTTTAGACATGGTGACTTAGCTCTGTTAGTGTTAGGGAAAATATTACAGAAATATCACAAGCCTTTATTGAATTTGAAGACGCGTCACTACAAGCTGGGCTAGAAGATAACATTAAAAAAATAATAATAATACATGACTCTTATAAGAGAAGAACAGACACATGAAGCCATTAAAATTAGAAACCAGACTTTTTGAAAAAATAAATCAGTTCAAATACCTAGGATATTTATTAAAATAACTTTACATGATGCCAATTAAGTAAAATCCACTGTACTTAGACACATTTTTTTATTACTAGTACCAGTTATGAAAAAAATAAAAATTATTTGGTATTTGTATTTTATTTCCCTAGATCATGACAAAATGTACAAGTTGAGTGATAAACTTTTGATGGCTGTTTGTGGAGAAGCTGGTGACAATATACAGTTTTCAGAGTACATTGCAAAAAATGTGCAGCTTTATAAAATGAAGAATGGTAATATTAAATTAAAAAACCAATACTTTTACTTTTTAGGAGCCAACAGTTATAATAGTACTGTAATTTTGTTTTTGAATAGCTATTTAATTTTAATTTCAGTTTGATATCTGTCATTATGAGACATCTAAGCATATTTAAATAATGTTAGATGACTATATTAAAAACATTACTGAGCAAACATGTACTTCATTATTTTAAATTATAAATATAGCTTCTCTTGTTATTATATTATTTTATATATATTGACTTTCTATATTGTAAGGTATAGTTTTGGATTTAAAGTTGAGAAAGAAGGATTACAATACACTAGTGGATAGCTGATTTTTACTCAATCATAATTTTATTTTACAGGTTATGAACTTTCAGCACATGCAGCCGCTAATTTTACACGCAGAAACATGGCAGAAAGTTTGCGGTCTTCAGTAAGTTGTGTACCTTTTTAAAATTGTTACTTTAATTAGATTTTATCATGAGTTGTTCTTTATTGAATTGTATACAGTATACAGTTAATACTTTGTTGAAATTCACTAAAAGAATACGTTGTAGTGGATCCAGACAGAATGTAAATGTTTTACAAAATGATAAGGATGCACATATGTAAGAATGGCTACACAAATGGAACATGACATAAAAAATGAGAGCTTATAACCATAGCATTCACCTCTGACTATAAATATCATTTAAAAAAAATTAATAATGGACAAAATAACATTTTTTGCTGACTATTTTTATGGTTAATGAGTAAAGAGCAGCAATTCAAATGCTATTCAGCACAATCATTGCAGTGTTCACAGTGGTAATTTTGTGTTTATTTGTGTTTTAATCTTGGTTTACTTTTACAATTACAAATTACAGCTAACATTAAGTAATAGTGCTCTTTTTGTTGACTTACCTGTTTTCTTACTTGATATTGTGTATTACAGAGAAGTCATTTGGTCAACCTTTTGATAGCTGGATATGATAATGAACAAGGTGCATCTCTCTACTTCCTTGATTACCTAGCATCTCTCAACAAAATGCCTTTTGCAATTCATGGTTATGGTAGTCTCTTCGCACTTAGTATTATGGACAAATACTATCAGAAAGGTAAGTTTAGGAATATTTAAATTTCCTTCAACAATTATCTTAGGGTTCCACAGTTTGTTTTTATTAAGTTGTTTTAAAATGATATAGTATAGGTACCCTAAAAAATTTGCTCCTAAAATTATACAGGTATTGCAATTTTTCAAAATTTCATTTGCAATATTTCTCTCCCCGTTCTAAATGGATATAATTTTTAAAGTGATTTCTATAGTACCGGTATCCAGAAGCATTTTTCAATTAGAATTCAAGATTAAATGGTGCTTTCTTTTAAATTTCAGACCTTGACCTGGCTGGAGCCAAAGATCTCTTGAATAAATGTATAACAGAGGTAAATGTTATAAATTATAAAATAATTAAAGGAAATTTTTAAAATTTTATCTTATACAACCTTAAAAAATTAAATTCTGGACTAATAAAAACATTGCAAAACAAAAAGGGGATTTGGCTTTTAATAGTCTTTAAATACAGTTTTACTGGACAATATCACTTTCTCTCCATTATTGAAATATCTTCCTTGTAACCTGCAACATTTTTGTTCCGGTCTAAATCTCTCTACTGCTCATAAAAAATTTTTTCAGAACATATATTTTAATGGCTAACTAAAACACATTTTTTTAAAACATACATTAGGTTTAAAAAAAATAGTTAAAATTTAAAATGAAAACATTCCCATTTACCAACCTTAGTTGGATACATTACCTATTCCTCTAATTTACAGTAGGCACTTCAAAAAATCCTTGAAGTTCTGTTATTTTTAAAAGCTACTTTTCATGGTCCCAACATATTTTTTATCTATCTAATTCCAAGTTCTTACTATCAAATCCTGGCAGAAAAAGAGAAACTGCTTTCTTATTTGTACTAAAAAATTCTGATAGTTTTACATAATTGTATGTGTCGTTGTTATTCAAATGTTGCCACTAAAGTAGCATTTGCCACAATGTTTTTACTATTCTCTGAAATGCATGATAGTATTTTAATTAGTTAACTTTAAGTCTATTGAAGTAGTTTGAAAAAAAAAAATCTTCTCATTTCAGATTCAAAAGAGATTTATTGTCAACCTTGGAAAGTTCCGTCTTCGTGTAGTAGATAAAGACGGCATTCATGACAAAGGTATGATCTCCCCAGAGCCAGTCAAAGCAGCTTAAAGAAATATGGATTTGTTGATACAACTTTTTCCTGCCAGATGTTTTATAAATGGTTGAATGAAAAGCATATGTATGTACTTTTGAGTTATTTCCAATAAATGGTATCTCATAATTTTATGGCTTTTTTTTTTTTTACAAAAGTACAAAAATGTAATTATGCATTTTATTTTCCGTTGTGCAGAATCTGGATAATTTTGTCATTGAAATAAAATATGTATAAAAATGTGTTTTTTTCTTCTTAAAATTTCAGTACTTAATAAATAAATGTAAAAGACACATGGATTTTAATTTTAAGATTGTTTAATAAGGTTACATAGAAGTATTATGAGCAAATTCAGTTTTTTTTTCAAAATTCAACCATTTCTTACATTTGTATACATAAAATGAAAATTTCTCAATAATTCTGTCAGACTGATAATATACTAATATTGTCATTTTAAAATCTCTGGGGGGGGGGGGGGGGGGGGGGGGGGGTGTCCAAAGCGTTTCTCTAGTTTAGCCAGTGATGTATGGTCTCATTACAAAGGTCTAACTTTGTAAGGGGTCAGTAGACATAAAGATATGATAAATGACTTTAATAAAGGCACATACCAAGAAATATGGTAAATAATTTTTAAAATCTCATACATTGTACAAAATTCCATCATGCTTGCAATGGATGCCATTATTTATAAAACATTAATGGAAATTACTACGAAACCAATTTTTATGAAGGAGTGTTGTTTGAACAGATGTATATTTGAAGTCAAATTTGTTCAGTGGAGATATTTGGTAACATTTTGAAGGGATATGGGAATTTGTAAACTTTTTAATAAAAAATTTTGGTGTTTTTTCCCCATTATTTTCATTTTTTAATAAACTTCTTTTTGAACATACTTTCTATGAACTAAATTCCCTTCAAACATTCCTTTGAACAAATTATTTTCTTGATACACCTAAATACCTATAGAAATTCATAAAAAAATAAATAATTATAAATGGAATAAGATGGTAAACACAAATTTTTCATTCCAGTACCATTAATAAATTCTGATATCCAACTCTAAATAAAATTAAGTTTAAAACAGTATAGCACAGAGTTGCAGCTACATCAGTACGGTTAATGCTAATTAAAAAAAAATAAACTTTATGAGTTATAATAAGCTGATGAGTTATAGTAAGTTATTTGCTTTTGCACGGGGGAAAAAATATGACTTAAGAAAAAAAGTGCATAATAAATATTTCATGTAACAGAATAAGTTTCGGAAACATAATGTACCGTAAAGCCAATGCAATTTCCATATTGTAATATTGGGATTTTTTTTTTTTTCATGTGCAACTTGTGATAATTTTTTCTTAGGGGCATATTTAACAATATCTATTTGATCTGCTAAAATGCAGCAACAAAAACATTTTTAGGGAGTTTGAGTATTTGCCCTTATTATTTAAAAAAAATTAAGCTTTGGGTTGATCATATTCTATACCTTAACACACTTGTCTGTGGCACTTTATGTCGTATGGCTTTGGATCTGGTTCTCCTGTCTTTGTCTTCTGAATTTGATACACCTGAATTGGTGTCTGTGTTAGTCTTTTCTATTAATTTGACGTCATAATTTGGATCAAATTGTTTATAGTGAAAATAAAAAGCAAACATGATAAAATGTGAGCACGAGAAAATTGATATCAATAATGGGAAGAGGTCTGGGTATCGACTTGGCGGTGGTATGAAGATCGTTCCTAAACCAATACAGCATGCTGCTAGTAAGGAATATTGAAACTGTGGAATGAGTAAAATCTTGTATTAAAAAAAATGCAGAATTAAAAAAAAAAGTGTATCATGCATCATGACTTTAAATTTGTTAAATCTATTAAATAATCATCCCAGTATTCATTGAGCATGAAGAAAAAGTTAAACTTTACTTAAGGGTGCACCCAAACTAGCTTTCCACTGACCTGTACACAGCAGTTAAGGTTTGATTAAAAAACATTTACTGTCAAAAAAATTTGTTCAGCTATAAGTATAAGATTTAATTTGTTAAAGAATTCTTACCGCTTTTTGTAAATTTTCAGGTACATTTTTGGTTGGTTTAAGATAATGATTTGTGGTTAACCAAAAAATTCCAACAGTTGCTATGGTTGGTATAAACAGTCCATCTTTTATCAGCAAAGGTAGCATACTAGAAACAATTGAAATAAATCACATAAGTGATAAAAGATACTTTTATGTTATCACATATAGATTTTAAAATAATTTAATATTAAAAAACGAATGATGTTAAAGTCAACTAATTTTAATATCCTTTTTAACAGGGCACCAGAGGTTTTTAACTTGTGTGACATAAAAAGGTCAATTGGTGTCTAGCTATATTTTTATATAAAGAAAAAATTAATGTGAAATAAGTCTGAGGGTCTATAGAGTGTAATATTATCCATGTATCGACCTCTGCTTGCCTGTACCTCAACAAAACAACCTATAATTTTTAATATGGCATTTGAATGATGAAGCACAGATTTCTAGTAATTAGCTTTTAGTGTTTGTAAGATTAAGAAGATACAAAAATGTTGAAAACCCCTGCAGTACATCTTTTTTATATTTTACTAGATTTTAACAATATTAAGTTTAATTTTTCTGGATAAAAAATTGGTGTACCTAAAAACTGAAATGAGCATAAACCAAACAACAGCCAGAGCATCTGTTTTTATTAAAAGGCAGCTTGGGCTGAGGAAAATATTTGAGATTTACAGTAATATACAATACATTATAAACTTAACATTAAAGAAGTTTCAATATTATAAGCCAAGCGTGAATATAATTTTTATAAGTAGAAACCATGGCCAGAAAGCTGCTTAAGTGCTGATTCCTATAAATGACCTCAAAGATAGATCTGTGACCGAGTGTGTTAAAAATTCATCACTCAAAACAATACCAAATTTTCTTTTTTTTTGATTATTCATTAACAAATCATAAGCAAGGTTTTAAAAATCTGGTGTGTCACAAAAGTATTTTAGGAGTAACAGAAAATAATCTTTCACTTTGGTCTATATAGGCTGCACGCATATGAATGGCTTGCATCCAATATTATTGCCTTAATACTTACATGACAGCTAACAAAATAGTCTTTTCATGCACATGAAAAGAGAAGAGGAAGAACACCAGAGCAGAATTTACCTGTTTAAGAAAGAACACATCAGTTAATTTTTTTTACCATATGCCAATGATTTTTAATTACCGGTATAAAACTTTCCTATTACCGGTACTGAGCTCAGTAATGTTGTTATTAATT
The DNA here is from genome assembly GCA_964017045.1 of Omphiscola glabra. Classification (NCBI taxonomy): domain Eukaryota; kingdom Metazoa; phylum Mollusca; class Gastropoda; family Lymnaeidae; genus Omphiscola; species Omphiscola glabra. The sequence goes on from OZ024796.1 coordinate 39,788,790, forward strand.
TTTTCTTAAACGTAAAAGATTGTGAATAGCATGTTCCTAGGTAATTTTCCTAATTCCTGGAAGAAAAAAATAAAACTATGAGTAAGCTAAAAAAAAAAAACTGAAACAAATGTTTTTACATTTTTGTGAGAGAATTGTAACATTTTAATGACATATTTCAATTTCAGCTTATGTTTTCTGCACCAAGATTGCCCATTACATCCAAATTGAGCATGTTAAAAAAAAAATTATTGTTATAACGGGTACTTATATTTCACAATAAAAATTATTTTCTTCTTTGCATTTTTCAAGCAGGTTTTAAACTCAGGAATGTGAAACATTAAAAAAAAATTGAGCATGGCAAATAATTTAAACATAATAATGAATTTATGAGCACTGATACAAACTTACAAGAGCATAATGAAAATTTCTTATACTTGGGTTCTGTAAGAGGTGCAGAAATGATGGCAATAAGAATAAAGTTGTCACAACTAAACTGTTGAAAATATAGATATAAAAATTATATTAAACTAGTAGAGAAAATCATATTAATGATAAGAATTTGTGATATCCGAAGCAATTGTCTTATAAAGCAAATAATCAAACAATGCGCTTATCTCTGATTAACATACATTTTTTTTAAAAATTACATTAAATTAGTTCAATATAACATACCATATAACGGCCATATCATACTGGGAGAATATTTGTTTAAACTTTATTACTACTGACACAGCACACCAAAAGTTTGAAACTTTGTCCTAGAAATAGAAACATTTAACAATTTTTAGTTTAAAAGGTAATTTAAATATAAAAGAAACAATAGCCAATAACATTTTTTTTAAACTACAAATATCTTAACTGTGATCATCATCATCATGTCCCTTAGCCGTTGGGGCGCCACAGATGACATGAAAACTATCCTTCTCCATTCCTCCCTGTCTTCTGCACTGTGTACAGCATCGCCTAGTTTTAATCCCGTCTACTCTTTGATGTTATCTTCCCATCTTTTTCTCTGTCTTCCTCTTCTTCTCCCTCCTCTAGTTGTGCCCTGCATGATTTCTTTGGCGAGCCCTTGTTTCCTTGTTCATTCAAGTTTTTGCTTTTTTACCAACACCAGGAGGTCCTCGTACTGCCCAATTGCTTTACGAATCCTTTCACTTGTTTATTGGTGATGTGGTCCCTATAGCAGATGCCAAGAATGCTTCTGAAACATCTCATCTCCATCGCCTTTATTTTCCTTTCGACTTCTGCTGTTTATGTCCAGGACTCACAGGCATACAAGAAAATGGAGAGGACTAGTGAGCGCATCAGCCTGATTTTGGTGCTGGGGGCTATATTTTTGTCATTCCATATTTTCTTGAGCCTCTTTAGTGCTGTGGTGGTCTGCGCAATTCTGGCCATCAATTCGGGCTTGGAGCCTTCTTCCAAAACAATTGTTCCTAGGCATTTGAAACTGCCAACTGTCTCTAGTCTATCCTCCCCAAACTTAATTTCAGTGATCACATTGCTTAATTTTACCACAGTACACTACTTTCAAAGGAATTATTTATAAATTTAATCAAGCAACCAATAATTGCATTGTTGAGGGTGGGAATGGTTGTGTGTTTGCAATAACCTCATACAATCCTCTACCGACTGGAAACAACCGCTGGAATACAGCAATGGCTGATTCAACACTGTACAAGAATGGAGACCAGACCACAAAGAAGGTGATGATAACAATCAGTGCTAAGGCTGTTAACTTTGACATTCTGGAAACAATGAAAAAAATATGAAAAGATATGGAAATCATTTGTACTGGTAGTAGATTGGCGTAAAATGCATGGCAAATTTTGCCAGGGACTTTTTTTTTAAAGTCTTGCTTTATATCTAATTTCAAAATATTTAATTTCAAATATTATAAGCAGGGAGAAATTATTGGTTTAGGTTCTTCTTTTAGATTATAATAACATTTATTTAATTAATTCTTCAAGAGCAGGAAAGTTAACAATGTATCTACATTCTGAAGGTAAAATAAAATAAATAACCCTTTTACTGTCCCAAGCTTGATTAATGATCCAAAAAGATATGAGAAAAAGGGTAAGGCATGGTAAAGCTCCATTTGCTTGTAATTGAGGGCCAAGCAGAAAAGAAAAGCACCAATCAGATCATGCTTCTTGCTTAGTGCCAAAGTAGCAAGGATAAACATGCTGAGGCTGACATTGTTGTATCTAGATTCTGCTAAAGGAAAATTATATTGGATATAAAATAAGATATATAAGTTATGAAATTAAATAAGAGAAACATTTTTCTTAAGGGCATCATGGCTAAACACATTAAGGCAAAAACTGAAGCATGTGCAATTTTAAAACCCTTTTCCCCTCTAATAAATCATAAATAATAAAGTAAAGAGATTTATGTAACATTTAAACAAACCTTGGGCTTATAATCTTTAAAAAAAAAATTTCCACAAAATATAAATACAATGTAATAAAAAAAGAAGAAGAAATAATATAGCAATGAGAGATTTGACAAAATTAATTGGCAGAAAACAATTTCATTCAAAATATAGACCAGATAAAGGATACTGGAAATGTCCATTGTCTATAAGGACCAGCCCTGGGTAGCCAATGAGCATAATAATGTAGGTTAGCTAAGGGAAAGACAAAGGAGGAAAAGAAAATCAAATTACAACCAAAACATTTATGGACATTCCCCCCCCCCCCTTGATTTCTGAAAATTTTTAAACTGCTGCAAAAATTACTTTTCTAAAAGTGTATTTACAACAGACAAATATTTTAACCATCAAAGGTAAATTATGGTTGCTTACAACTTACAATATCATTCTCATCATCATCAGATGTTCTTTGAAGCATGAAGTATGCAGCCACAGTAGGCATGAAGAGTAACAAATCCATCAAAAGAACTATGTGGGATGAAAAAAATGTGTTTATAAAAAATCAAAATACTGCTGCTTGAATTTTTTTCCAATGGGGGTGAGGTTCACTAGAACAAACAACATTTTCATTATGAAAATGTATGGTCTTTGAAGAAAGAATGATGGATCAATGAGCAATAAGAATACATGTACACATAGGGGGAAGCACCAATGAGTATTAGTGTGATTACTAATTATAACTTTTTTTTTTTACTGTACTGGAAGTGACAGGTCTGAGAGTTACTTTTAGCTTTCAATTTTAAACTTAAGTATTTAATTAGAAATATTTATATTAAATTCAAAGGCATTGGTGCCATCAGACTATGATGGTTCAGGAATATATATATTGTAAGGTGTGAGTTAAACATTTCTGAGAATTTATTAAAACAAGTTCATTTTTTTCCTTCTTCAAATGATGGCATTGATGCTCTGGAATTTTATAAGAAACTTTGAATTCATTTTAAATTTTTTATTGAAGAAACCTAACTAGCTCCTTACCTGTTACTCTCATAAAGAATTTGATATTTGGCCCTTCGATACCCCTTGACTTGTTCAGTTCTACAAAGTGAGGATTCACATAGTTAGCCCTGAGGGGAAACATTAAAGAAGACTGCAAAATGTAGGAAATATTGTCTGTCCTTTTAAAACAAGATATGAAATGCATCTGTAAATAAAATATTTAAAAAATCTTACATCTTCCCATTCAACATCATGTGATATGCTGTTAGAGGTGGGTAGTCGAGACCCCAATATTGTAGGTCATTATTTTTTGTGTCCACATACCTAAAATAAAGAAAAATGGGTCAACATACAACATGGCAGTAACAGCAAAAGAACATAGCTTTTCAGTGAGCTTCATGAGCTATTAATTGAAGCCACATGGTAAATATTCTTTAGAATTTCTTTATACATTTAATATAGTTATATAATATAATTAGAGAGCGCGGAGAAAGGCAAGAAAACACTACTCCACTGCATTCGTGTGCGGGACATGCACAAGAGACTGCCATTCAAGGATCGGTCTCATTAGCCACACGAAGAGCTGCAATCAGACAAGATAATCTATCGTCTCTCGTAGACGGAAAGATGCCATAATATAATTTTAACTTTCCTTGTGAAGTGATAGGATTTTTATCAGAATTCAAATTTTTGATCTGCTTGCTATTTAATTACTTTTTGAATTTGGAGGATCATCTAATGCCTGTTCCATAAATGTCTTTAGTTTTTCTAAATCTTTTTCTTATAAATTAAAATATTTTTTTCTAATTTTTGTTGTTATAGTGATATCTCTCACTGATCAAAACTTAATATATCAATAATGAATTACAACATGCCATTCTTCTGGGGACAAATTTACAGTAATTTCCATCCAGTGTCTTTGTGCTTCAAAATCTCCATACATTGGAGGCTTTCCATCTCCTGACAATAGAAACAGAAACAAGAGTGAATAAGTTTAACTTACCTGTAGCAGATTGAATATACTAGAGCTATATGGTTTATTAAATAATATAAATGACTTATTATTAGTCACAAATAATATATGCAGCAGGTCCATAATGTATAACAGGTACTAGAACAGAAATTTTAAATATTGCCATAAATGGTACATCTTTTGAGAGGGCTAGCTACAAGCTTTGTAAAAATACCAAGTTTATCTTTCTATGTTTAATAGAAATGAAGTTTATGATTTTGGAGGGAATTTTTAAAACCACATTTGACCAACTTTCCACATTTTTGCCTTATTTTTCAGACATTTTTTATTTTAAAAGATTTTCTGGAAAATGTGAAACACATTGAACAAAAAAAAAAAAACTCCAACACTTTTACATAACATCAAGACTTTTTATTGTGCATAAATTTATTTGTGTAATTGTAATTTTTAAAAAATCATGACAAGAAAAATTGGAAAAATTATTAGTTATAAATGAAAATAAAAAGTTACAAATAACATTTTTATTGTATTTTAATTAATTATACTTCAAGTAAATGTTAATAAATTCTTATATTTATAAAAGGTAAGTAGAATTTAAAAATAAAATTCAATGTAAAAAAAAATAAAAAATACTAAAATCACCTATAAGATAATACAGGGATACTGGTACCGGCATGTGACTAAAACATATTCTACGTAGACCGCTCTACAGACTGTAGACCGCTCTACAGACTTCTTGGTCTTGTTGATGAATCCCGCAATTTTCCTGCATAAACTTAGTCTTGACCATCTACGTCAAAACGTCCTCAATTGCAATGGAAGGAATTTCATTTAGTTCTGCAATAGAAAATTAAAATTTAATTTTCTCTTGTACCTGAAAGAAGCCTAGAAATAACATGTAATCATAATCCCGAATCTACACAATTTCTAGTTTCTTATTAATATTATTCAAGTTTTGTGTGTATTAAAATATTATTCATTTCTATTATATATTTAATTAGAAATATCAAATATTTGTCTATGTAAACTGTTTTCTATGCTCTAATAAAAATATTATGACCAAGATGATGTTGAGTCTTATTTATTTATTTGATAGCTTTTTAATAAAAATTTGATAGGGTAATTTTTATATTACCGTACCTAATTTTATATAAGTCATAGACTGTTATGTCAATAATTTTACAATTAATTTTATTAATATTATTTTATAATAATAAATATAAATATTTTTAAAAATTTAAATAATAATTATATCTAATTATAGCCTTTAGTGTGGCACTAGACTCTAACACTAAAAGTAGAGACACACAGAAAGTATTTGAAACAATTAATTAAATTTTATATACCTTATTAACTTATTAAATTAAAGAATATTAACTTAATTTACACTTTAAGTGTAGTTGTAGAAACCTTAGACTACTTTAAAAATGAAATATTTATTATTAGATCTATTGTGGCTATACTATAACTATTTTTTAAATTGTAGGCCTTGTAATAATAAGTGGAAGGAAGCTAAAATTATTTTTTATCTTATATTGCATATATTTCTGTATTCTAAAATTACATTTTAAAATTTACTTTAATCAGATATTTAAAGATTATAGAATTATATTACTCTCTTATTGATTGTTATTGAGAGCAAATTCCGTTCACGGTATTGAAAAAAAGGGCAAAATAATTTTTTTCCATCCGGTTATGGGGGGTGAGGGGTGGGTGTAATGTGACATGTTAAAATGGTCGAAAAATGTAAATGGAATATTTCAAAGTTATTCCCAATCCAATTTGGTTGGTAAACAGGAGTTTTTAGGTCACAATAAGTTCTATTTACTAAAAAAAAGTTGTAGTAATTGTTCCTCCTTAACATGTGTAAATAACCAGGGCTATATTACACGGTGAGAACGAAGGTGACCTGCCAGACCTATTTGTCCCTGGAAAGCATTCCCCCATGTGGGATACACATTTTTTTAGTCCTAGTAGGATTTGAGTCAATTTTACTTTTTCTTGCTGTGAACGGTGCACTTATTATCTGAGGATTTTGCTCCAACATGTTCCATGGCAAGTGTCTCCCACAAGTCAAGGTCAATGGATTTAAGTGAAGGTTTTAGACAGTCCTAAAAAAAGTAGTTAAGACAATTATAGCTTACCGAATGGTCAAAGTGATCCAGCAAAAGAACGGAGCTACACCTCGTGGCGTAAATTGTATGAGCATCACTGTCAGACAAATATTAGATGTAACTAATGACAAAATTTATTATTTGAAAGCAGTGAAGTAAAAAAAAACGAGATCACTGCAGAGTTGATTGTTATATTACCACAAAAGTTTTTGTATCATTTTTTTATGTGCCCATAGCGGTGGGCTGATTAACTATATTGCTTCCATTATTTTGTCAAAAAATACTAATTGTGCATGTATATTGGCTTGAAAGCCACATTGCAATTCTGGGAGTACGGGCAATGCTAGGGTCTGCAAGCGTGTTAATGCAACTCGGGCGAAGGCCTTTTCAACTATGCTAAGAAGGGAGATTCCACGTGTATAACCATGCTGTTTAATTCTATATTTTAACAATGTTCAATGTCAATATATATTTTTGATCCTGATGAAACTATTTTCTAACTATATCATAATTATATGAATTAGCATTCATCATGATTTAATTTTCTATTTACTTCTAGGGCTTTATGTACCAGGACACCCAGTTATCTGTTGCTATATCTATCTTTGGTAGTAAAGTTGTGAACAAGTACCCATGAACATTGTAGGCACTAAGGTGAAGCAAGGGAGACTACTAAAATCTTTATATTGGAAATGGGCGTTGGCGCAAGAAAAGCCAAGTTTTCAATTATTCTGATGATAGTGCTATTTCATTCATAAAATAATTATTTTGTCCCACAACTGTGTTTGGATCTAACCACGCCCCCTTTTTGAATGGTGGAATATGTTAACTAAGAAGGGATTTAAACAAAAATATCTTAATTTGAGGATTAAAACCATGGTTGAGATTATAAATTATTATACTAAATTTTGTGCAGTGCTGATGTCATGGGCACCCATTCAGTCACTAACATATGACTATGCTATACTATATATTCTCAGAGTTTCATTCATAAGAAACTGCAGTGTGCAAGCACTATTAAAGCATTGGTCAGGGAAAGCTTTAGTCATGTGCAAAAGTTGAAAGTTCAAAATATTAAGTCCCTAAACAGTAAATTTTTTTTATAGTTGGACATATTGCCTTATTATTACAACTAATATATAATTTATGTTCTTTTAGTCATCGCGTTTCTACAAAAAAAGAATTTAAGCTTTTATTCACTTACCGGTTGCTTTTTGTCAACAGCGTGGGGTAGCAGTATCAAACCGTAATGTAACTTATAGTGTTGTGTGCAGAAACCAATCAACGCAACAATGGTGACGTAAAACACAGCCTTTTTATGCAAATTTTGATGCTTGAGGTTATTTACCGATGTCAACGAAAGCATTCTTCAAAAAGTAGGTCAAAGGCTTATGCCTCATTTTGAGACATGCGCAGAACGGTGCATGGGCATGTATTGTGATCCCTAATATAATGGACGCCTTAAAAAGGAAAATCCATATCATATATAATATATATTTAATTTACTGTAGGTACTTATACAGAAATTTTAAATATTGTCCTATTGCCATAAATGATACATCATTTTAAAGGGCTAGTTATAAGCTTTATAAAAACATCAATTTCATCTTCCTATCTTTTATAGAAGTGGAGTTATGATTTTTTTTTGAATTTTTTAAACCCCCTTCTTTATCTTTGTATTCAATTTCAAAAACGTGTGACCGACTTCAAAATTTCTGCCTTATTTTTCCCATAACTTTTTAATTTTAAAAGATGATGCTCCCAAATTTTAAGGAAACATTCTCAATGCAATATAGAACACAATGAACAACAACACTTTTAAATAACATCAAGATTTTGTATTTTGTATAATGTTATTTGAGATTATGTTAAAAAAAAGTGTGAACAGAAAATTGGGAAACATCATCATTTATAAAGAAAAAAAACTGTTTATTGAATTTTAACTAATTATATTCTTCATTTCTTGTGTTAAATAAATTCCAACATTTATAAAAAGGTAAGGACTCTTTTTTAATATAAATTTGAATGCATGTAGGCCTAATTATAAATAAAAATTTCTCAAATAAAATCACCCATAAGACATAAGACTAATCCAATCCTACCGCTCCGTGATTAAATTTTAAAAGGTAATGGGAATGTCCTGCATGTCATTTTCTTGTGCTTTACAAACTTCTTTGTCTTGTTTATGAATCCTGCAATCTCTCCTACATCAACTTTGTCTTCTCGATCTACCTACAAACACCCCTTTCATTGGCATTGGAAGGAATTCCGAGGTCTGCAATAAAAAATAAAAATTTTCCCTTGCACTCGAAAGAAGCCTAGAAATAACTTATAATCATAATAATTAATCTACACAATTTCTATTTTCTTTTCAATACAATTCAAATTTTGTGTTTATTAAAAATTCTTATTTTGTGTTTGTGTATTTTAATTATTTTATTAGAAATATTAAATATTTGTCTACTCTATGTATATATTTTTTTCTATGTCTTAATAAAATATAATTACTATGAAAATGATTATGTTGAGTCATATTTATTTATTTATAGTCACTAATATACTCTATAGCCATCTACAAATAAGATAATAAAATAACTGTACTTTACTACTTAGACTTAGTTAGACCTAATGCCTAATAAGTGTAGGCTTGGGCTTGGCGTAATTTTAGTAATAATATTATATTTATAATAATAATAGTTGATGAATGTCAATAATGATAGAATAACAATTATTGTTATTACTATTATTATTCAAATTAATATTGATTTAATAAAGAAGAATGGATAAAATGCTTAAGCATACACTCACAAAATTTATTAATTTAAATTGGTACTAATACTTCCACGACACATATTATATAACTATTTATGTAAATCAAGGGACAAAACTAGTCCGAAATTCACCCAACTACACAAAGTAAAATTTATAAAATCCCTTTCATGTATTTGATTGTATAAATTTCTAATAATATTGAAAAACTGTTTCCCATCCATTAACTGATTTGTGTTCCACGTATTTTTAAGGATGAAACATGAGGAAAAGATTTTTGTACCTTAATATTAAAATGATAAAAAGAGCCATTTCCGACAACTTTTTTTTTATCTGGGGGAATAACTTGTGATAACTGACATTTTCATTTACATGGTCATGACTTGGGAAAATTCATAACTTTTAGGAGGAATGGCTATTATTAACAGAATAAAGTTATTAAAAACTGCGAATAAATGAAGCATTCCCGCATTATAACGCTATAAAACCGCTATTTTACATTAAAAAGTAATAAGCTATTATGTACCTACCAATGCATAAGAATAAATATGTTGCCAGTCCCAAGATACACCGTGCTATAAAAATAATATCACCGTGTTTGGAAAAATATGCGCTCCACGTCACTGATGACAAAACAATTTATTATTAGAAAACTGTGACGTAAAACGCAAAATAACGAAGTCCTCCCCGAGCCGAATGTAAAATGGCCACAACAGTTTTTCCGTCATTTTTCGGTTGCGCAGACGGCGTGCGCGTGAGACCTTCGATGTACCTAATTTACTGATAATGCCAATTAAATAGCTAGAAATTATTTACTAGAAAGGTTACAATTTTATAATAATTTTATAATATTCATTTTTAAAATAGATTTTATCCTGAAAATAAAAGTTGTAAAAAATAACCTTTAAAACAATTGTATGTCGCATGACATGGATAGCATTTTTTGTTTTCAACCAATTAAAAAAACTGCACTTTTAAACACGCCTGTCACTGTGTCTTTATTTCTGGTTTTTATCTTGTGGGATCAGCAAGGATGAGTTAAACTTTTCTTTCTTTTGAACCTTGTTGTAAGTTGAATTTTAATTAAACCAAATGGAACTTTTCATTTTAAGTATTTAAATTTAATTTAAAATTTAAACTTATTCAATTGTGTGAGAGATTGTTTTTGACATGAATAATGAATGCTCAGTGAAGAACAGAAAAGTTATCATTATCATCTTTCAGGTCCAACTGTTTGGCCTGTGGCCCTAACAGTGACTACTGAACTGTGACTACATTACTGTTTAAGTTAAACTTAAGTTTCAAGTTTTAACTGTTTACAAAATGCAGGGGACAGTAACTGAGTAAACTCAGTTGAGTGTATGTAGCGAGTGTTAAATTCATTATTAACTTAGCAATAATGTGCCTCAGAAAAAAAATATGACAAAAATTTACCAGAATATCCCCACAGTGACACACATATACGAATTGTAAATGCGGTCAGCAAAACAAGAGAAAGTTGCAAATAAAAGAAATTGGAATACGTGGAAAAGACCATGGTTGTGGTTCTAACGTAAACATCCGCTAGATTAGCCGGTTCCGTTTTTAAAACAAGGATCAATTTGATTTAAATTACCAAAGAGCTATGAAAGAGTACTTGTGACTATGAAAACGGCAGTTGTAAATGAAAAACATTATTACGCTCCATCTACGCCTACACTTAAAAAATAAATCGTATCCGGAAATTTGATCGAAAGAAATTTTGTCGACGGAAAATTGATCGACGGAAATTTGATCGACCGGAAATTTAGTCGAATCTTTTTTTAGTTTACACGTTAAAATTTTGCGTTGCATGTGTGTGGGTGTTGGAAGACAAAAAGCTTATTCTGGTTCTGGTTCTGGTTCGGTACGTTGCTGCATCCATAAACTGGCATATGTGCAACGGTTGGGGGAAGCGATGTTGCCAATCTAACGGCTCCTAGCAGATGCCAGGGCGGCCTTGAAGCTTTCAATCGTTGTCGAGTTCACTGCGGTATTGTCCAGGTTGTTCCAAGCAATTATGGTGCGTGGAAAGAATGACTGCTTATGTTGCACTGTGTTACTTCGAGGCACATTGAAGCATTTGTTATTGTTTCGGGTGTAATTTCTCATGGGGTTGTCAGATGTTAAGTTAGTGTTAAGTGACTGTTTGGCTCTAATTAATCGGCCTGGCTTCTGTGGGGTAAGATAATTGTTTGCTGGGATGGCCGGAATTAGCCCCATGACCACTTTATATAAGAATGTTAGGCGGATCTTTTCTCGTCTGTCCTTGAGAGTGGGGATGTCAAATCTGTTTAAAAGGCCAGTGACGTAGCCAGGAGTGGTGGTTTTATAGTCACGTGCTATAAAGCGCATTGCGTTACGTTGGATTCGCTCCAATTTGTCCACGTCTTGCTTGAGGTATGGGTCCCAGATGATCGCACCATATTCTAGTATTATAATACTTTGTATCTGGTGAAGGGTTTAATGAGCGACATCGAGCAGCAAAAAAGGCCAAGCTGGTAAAATTACAATTTGGTGCGAGATAAACCAGAATTTGACAAGATTAATTTTTACGTGGTCAGCATCCTGTGCATTAAAAAAAATAATATATATAATCAATTGCTCGGGGTATTGGCAGCGTTTCGATGAACTATTTCAACAGTTTAAAAGTGGTAAAAACAGCGTGACACTATTGACACATTAGAGTCAGCAACTGGATGTTATTTCGTTTTTAATGAGATAACATATTTACGAAAAGGGCCATCCATAAATGACGTCATGCGTCTAGGGGGAGGAGGGGGCAGATTTTTGTGACGATGTGTGACGAAAAAAAATGGGGGGGGGGACCCTCAAGCAATGAGACGTCACATGAAAAGTAGAATATTGTAGCAAAGAATTGCACATAATAACCCTAAATTACAGACATTTTTAACATATTCTTTTATACAAAATATCATCATTATTTTATTTTTAAACTACTATCACTGAGAGAATGTATAGGTATGCGAGGTCCGAAAATTGGCCTCCGATCAAGTTGCGGGACGCCAAGGAGGAGGAGACTCGGGGTGTAGTTGCAATAACAGTGAGAATTTATGGCTAAATGTGGAATCAATATATATAATGCAGAATCAATGAAAAGGTTGTTAAATACTAAATATCATTGTTTGTGAAAGTTTAAATATGATTACTGTAAGTATAACTGACAATTGTAGCAATGTTTCTAGCTGCTATCATCTTCCCGCGTAGTAGCCAAGTGTATCTCTAGCGTAACAATGGGCATAGAAGATGATTTATTATTTTCATCTTGCAGAACTGATATACCATTCAAGTCAACATCATCTCATCTATATAACCATTCAGCATTTAAAATAGAAGCATTGTCAATGTAAGCAATATAACTGCCATTAGCTCTCTGTGTCTCCTGGCAGCTACTCGCATTAGTCGAATCCTTTTTTGTTGAGGAGCAGGGGGTAATTTCTTATGCATTATCGGTGCTTTTGAACATGCTATTTCAACATGACTTGTGATACAAAATAGATGTTACAGATTATGCAAATCCATTCAAGCATTTATGTTATTATTGTTGCTCATTTTACTTTCCCCTAAATCTCAAAATATCGTATTTATACTCTATCAATATTATTTGACTGCATATGACACTTGAAACTTGTGGCAGTTCCATACCTGCAACACAATCGCAAACATACCGCCCTAGACATTTGCGACAAACAGAATTTACAGGCGAAGAGAGACCAACTTTTGACTTCACTAGCACTAAAACAGTGTGCTAACATTCTGACCAGCCATGAGCAGTGCACGGACCGACACACATTAAATAAATCTTATATTGTTAAAAGCCTAAAAATTATATAAATATTTTAATTTACCCTTATTAAATTTGTTAAAATAATTTAGTACCCAGTCAATTTTTAAGGTTAAAATTTTAATAGAGAAAACATGATTGGTGATGTCAACTAATCTAAACCCCCTCCCCCTTGTCAACAATTGTCAAACATTCCCCCCCCCCCCGTTTGGTTGACATAATTAATGGACGACCCCTTATTAGATTAATAATTTTCATACATTATTATATGCGATTCATAGTGTTATATTAGTCTATAAATAAGTAGGCCTATATGATATGGTCTCCAAAATTTGTGAAAGTGATAACAACACAATGCAAAGTCATATCATATCTTGTGACACAAGTTCTGGTGACTAGTGTGATAAAGGAATTGAATTAGCCTTTGCGAGTGATTTTTTACCCTTCTAAATTCTTCTCCACTCATTGTGGTTGATAAAAGCAGTGTCCCATAATACAGCATACGGCCGGGAAAGACAATGGCTAGTCGGGCTTAATCTCAGCGTGTACATTATAATCTTGACACAGATACCACTCCTTAAAAAATATTGGGTAAAATATTAGGTATGTCTCGGGTGCTAAAAAAGAAAAAAACGGTAGAGAAACGTTCAGTGTCGTGGGAAGGGTGTGGAGGGGGTACTCCACCTCGGGTGGCACTTATTTTCTTTATGTTGACGGGTGGCATTTTGGACCTACTGCAAATGTATTGCTCGTGGAATGGGGCGTGGAAAATCTTGGCCCATCATGAATCATGGGCGGAGCTAACACAAGCTACGCCACTGGATTCATTTATTAAGTCAGTATATAGTTTTAAAAAATTGTTGCTCCCTCAGAACACCGTCCGTTCCCAACCGCCCATAAATTCACCGACAATTAAAAATGTCACATAAAATGTTTTGATACGGTACCTCATTTGGTCCTACAAACCAAACAATAGTATTTTAAATCGTTTAATAATCCCAACCTCTCAATTCTGGTACCTGTGTACCAATAGGTGCAACCAAAAAAAAAAGTGTCTGTAAATTGCATTAAAAAAAATATATATACATTTGTCGGAAAATTCTTTGAATATATTTTTTTTTTTACAGTATATTTTACTTTATTATTTTTCTTTAATGTTGGATCCAAGTCCAAGACATTGCAGGATTGCAGTGTGATTCCTAGGATATTTGGTGAATAATAATAACCACATAAACTGGCTGAATTACTGAGCCCACGAATAATAATTAAAATGGTCTTTTTGTAATACGGTACGACTGATAAGGACACTAACATGAAGTTGACTCGTCTAGTCGTTTCATTCATGTCGTATGTCCATAACAATATGTCAACAAGGACTGTCAAGTGCATAATAGTATGTCAACAAGGACTGTCCAGTGCATAATAGTATGTCAACAAGGACTGTCAGGTTGAGGGCGATGCACGTCAAAATTAAGACATTTCTAAAACTATCGGTAAGAATGAGAACCCCTGACTGAGTTACTATCGGGTACTGTCGGGTACATGATTATACAAACGGATGATTAGATGAGGCGAGTGAAAGGAACATATATTTTGTTTCGAATCAGTGGCGTAGCTAGGGTTAGTGCCGCCGGGTTTGGCAAAATGTTTGCTACCCCCTTCTAACAAAAAAAAAAAAAAAAAACCTCTGTATTTGCCGAAAATGCCACCCTTCCGTATAAAGAAAAAGGTATCGCTCGGAGCGGATCGCCTTGCATCCCGTCCTACGCCATTGTTCAGAATAGAGAATATGGCATCCACCATGTTGTATTTGCATATCTAGAAGTTGGCTTGCTGTTGTAGAAGATTTATTTTTTTTCTATTGAGATTTTTGGTTTGAAAGCTCTACTGTGGGTTTAAGCCTAGGGTATTCTATTTAATACCAGTGTTCATAAAACATTAGTATATTACTATTATAAACTAGAGCTGCTGGGTGTGTGCTCACGGGATGTATTCTGAGTCAATATATCGGGAACGATCCATTAAAGAACGAGAAAGAGCTTTTCAATGGTAGTAACAAGGGAAATTTGAATGTACCTCATCAGCCTGATCTTTTAAAAATTTGACGCTGTTGCCAAATCATTTTTTTTTAATTTTTGGTTATCCGGTCACTTTATTAAAATGTTTCCATCCCTGCTGTTATTTTAAATTTATTTTTTGCGAACGGATTTTGATTGGGTGATACACCCATTGATACTTGACACCGTCGTCTGCTCCGAGTTTCTGTTGAAAGTAGCCGCCCAATCACCCATCCCAAACTTGAATGTTTCTTATTGTTCTTACACCATACAGATATACCCATCGGGAATACCCAGGCCTAATGATTTTTTTTTAATTTATTAGCCGTCAGTTATCGGGGGTGGCCTTGGTGTCGGTTTGTTCAGGTAAAGGTGGAGCTATCGCTATCATTATATGGGCATGTTCACGGTGATTGATTCGTCAGTTAACTTGAAGACGTGTTCCAGTTCTATGAGAACATCATCTTCACTAACAACTAAGGACATCACATGCGGACTATTCTACTTAGTGTAAGTTATGTACTCCGATGTTGATGTCGATCTGCTGTGTTGTCACAGAAAAAAAAAAAGGATTACTGTTGAATTACGTGGACAGCTCACGCTCCACACTCCCGTTTCCCCGCGGGGGGAAAGGGGATTGATTTGTTAAAAAGGTTACCCATCAAAAGAGTTTATGGATGAGCATGAGATTGTGCGCCTGTGTAATGTTAATCTTGAGGGGAAGAAATTTGTAAACACGTTCAGATTACGAGACATCTTGATCTTCACGGGTGACTTCACGGGGATTAACTCTGACTGGATATTCGAAATGAAGAATTGTTGTTTAAGCCGTAAGTAATCATCTTCTTTTATCGAATAAAGTATGTGATAACAATATAAATTTTTTAAAAGAAAAAATATAAACAAACAAATAAACAAACATACAGAATTTCAAAGTGCTTGGCATTGCGCGCCTTGGGGGTAGCATCGTCCTAAATAGTCGGTGCTTGGCATTGCGTGCCCTGGTGGTAGCATCGTCCTAAATAGTCGGTGCATGGCATTGCGTGCCCTGGTGGTAGCATCGTCCTAAATAGTCGGTGCATGGCATTGCGTGCCCTGGTGGTAGCATCGTCCTAAATAGTCGGTGCATGGCATTGCGTGCCCTGGTGGTAGCATCGTCCTAAATAGTCGGTGCATGGCATTGCGTGTCCTGGTGGTAGCATCGTCCTAAATAGTCGGTGCATGGCATTGCGTGCCCTGGTGGTAGCATCGTCCTAAATAGTCGGTGCATGGCATTGCGTGCCCTGGTGGTAGCATCGTCCTAAATAGTCGGTGCATGGCATTGCGTGCCTTGGGGGTAGCATCGTCCTAAATAGTCGGTGCATGGCATTGCGTGCCCTGGTGGTAGCATCGTCCTAAATAGTCGGTGCATGGCATTGCGTGCCTTGGGGGTAGCATCGTCCTAAATAGTCGATGCATGGCATTGCGTGCCTTGGGGGTAGCATCGTCCTAAATAGTCGGTGCATGGCATTGCGTGCCCTGGTGGTAGCATCGTCCTAAATAGTCGGTGCATGGCATTGCGTGCCTTGGGGGTAGCATCGTCCTAAATAGTCGGTGCATGGCATTGCGTGCCCTGGTGGTAGCATCGTCCTAAATAGTCGGTGCATGGCATTGCGTGCCCTGGTGGTAGCATCGTCCTAAATAGTCGGTGCATAGCATTGCGTGCCCTGGGGTTGGCATCGTCCTAAATAGTCGGTGCATGGCATTGCGTGCCCTGGGGGTAGCATCGTCCTAAATAGTCGGTGCATGCGGGCATTGCGTGCCCTGGTGGTAGCATGGTCCTAAATAGTCGGTGCATGCGGGCATTGCGTGCCCTGGGGGTAGCATCGTCCTAAAAAGTCGGTGCATGGCATTGCGTGCCCTGGTGGTAGCATCGTCCTAAATAGTCGGTGCATGGCATTGCGTGCCCTGGTGGTAGCATCGTCCTAAATAGTCGGTGCATGGCATTGCGTGCCCTGGTGGTAGCATCGTCCTAAATAGTCGGTGCATAGCATTGCGTGCCTTGGGGTAGCATCGTCCTAAATAGTCGGTGAATGGCATTGCGTGCCCTGGTGGTAGCATCGTCCTAAATAGTCGGTGCATGGCATTGCGTGCCTTGGGGGTAGCATCGTCCTAAATAGTCGGTGCATGGCATTGCGTGTCCTGGTGGTAGCATCGTCCTAAATAGTCGGTGCATGGCATTGCGTGCCCTGGGGGTAGCATCGTCCTAAATAGTTGGCATACAGTGTATAGCGGCTGTGATCCGCTCTAGCATATCTCAAACTGCATCTCTTTGTTTCACTATGGATGTGACCAAAATTCTAATTGATGTGCAAATAATCGTGATTAAAGGTAAACTTAGTAATAAAATAAAGCTCAATTATTTCGCTCTGCGTGTGACACCACGACCGTTGTGATGTGGGGGACACCAAAATTTGCATTTATTGCACGGACAATAAATGAAGGACTGCGTGCAAGCTGTGTGGTGGAAATAGTGGAACACTGAATGGGAAATGTGGCAGCCTTGAAATATAAAGACGGGACAATAAGATTCATTTCAAGTAGGTAACTCAGACATACAGTTTACATACTCAACTAGGAATCTTGGTTATATTCTGTCTAACAACATGACTGATTCCCCCTCTGAAAGTTAAACGATGCTGCTGAGTGCCGTCCATGGCTTCACATGAAAATTGATATGGAATGGTTGGTTTTTAATTTATATTTTTTAAGTTCATTTTAATTTGCATGTACAGCGTGGTGAGCCCAGCCCTAGGCTGTGGTACCACGCTATAGAAAACTACCCATAATAATAATAATAATGTGAATGTTTGGACTAAAAGCCTTTATTAGCAGACAGAAAAAATGAGGAGACCAATTGCAAAACCCGCTAAGTCACTTAAAAAAAAAAAAATAAGAGTATTTTGTGATTTTAATGATTAAGAAGCTTAATGTAACTCTAAAATTCACCATTTAAATATATATTAATGCTATATTCGCTATATAAATTAATTTACAAAAACTCATTTTTTTTCACTTAATCAAAAAGAAGTTACCTAGCAGGGTTTGCAATTGGACTCCTCAAATGAAGAAACAACAAGAAATAGAAACTATTTATTTCGCGGGATGAATGATGTGGATTACTTGTCGCGCATATGTACAAAATTGCTTTGATTTTTCATTAAACCATTCAAAGTTTTGTTTGTACATGTTGACATCAAAAGCTGAAAAATGTTCACACTAAATTTGAAAGCCAAGGAAACACAAAAAACAAAACAAAAAAATAACTGAGTTTGCCGGGTACGAAAATTTATTATACTTCATTGGCACAATTCACACAAATCTGCCCCACTATGTGATATTACTGGCTTATGGGCTAAAAAAGTTTCGTTATGTGTTTGATCTGTGAGGTAGGCTTTGTGATAGACCTGTGGAGTAGGCTTCGTGATAGATCTGGGAGGTAGGCTTTGTGATAGATCTGGGGTGTAGACTTCGTGATAGATCTGGAAGGTAGGCTTTGTGATAGATCTGGGGTGTAGGCTTCGTCATAGATCTGGAAGGTAGGCTTTGTGATAGACCTAGGAGGTAGACTTCGTGATAGATCTGGGAGGTAGGCTTTGTGATAGATCTGGGAGGTAGGCTTCGTAATAGAAATGGGTAGTGTGCATAGTGATAGACCTGGGAAGTGGCTTCCTAAAAAGATTGGACGAAATGCCTTGGATGTGGATGGTCTACAGTTCCACGTTGCATTTTAGCTCCAAGGAGGCCGCACAAAAGTGGGGATACTGGGGCGTCAATGCACCGAGCAACTATTGATAACGCCAAAGGGAAAAATTTGACCTAAAAAAATTTGCTTGCGGAAATGGTGGTGGTTGGGGTGGGGGTCGTCTTTGTAATTACTGTAAGCCTGCAGGTGCTTCATCAAACATGAATTTAAAAAATAACAAATGGGTACAATATCACCACTTGAGTTATCAATATGTTCTCCCGCTGTCGCCTTGCACTTTTTTTTGGGGTGCTGGTTTTTAACATCTACTCTAATTATGACGTATTCAAGATGATAATGAGCAACATGGTGTAACTGAACATTTCACTTATACTTAATGATAACAGAATAATTTTAACACGTGCCTTACATGTAAATAATGTGTGAAAATAATTCAGTTCCCGTTTTTTGGATCGATCATTTCACACACGGTAACGATTTAAAACATCACACGCTATACATACAGCTCTTATAAATGCACAGTGACTTTTCACAATCTTGCCTTCCTAACCCAAGATTTATCTGCGACCTTCAGTCTTGTGATACCTGGTACCGGTACTCCAACAAACTATTGCTCTTATAGATGCACAGTGAGTTTTCACAATCTTCCCTTCATAATCTAACCCAAGACTTATCAGCGAACTTCATTCTCGTGATGCCTGGTACTCCAACAAACTATAACTACGCAAACTTTCCCTATACGCCCTCTCTTTCCGCAAACTCTTCCTAAAAACATTTACCCTAAACAATATGCTCTTCTTACACACTCTCCCTGTACACAATCTCCCTATACACACTCTACATATACACACACGCTCTACACACACATTTTTACTCTTAATCTCACTCCGGAAAAGGAGGGGGGTACACCCAGGGTGGCTCTTTTTCCCCTTATAGAAGGTAATAAATATTCTTCAAATTGCAGATTTTTCCGGGGGGGGGGGGGGGGGGGAGGAGCGGAAAGGGGAGGCGAAAAAAAATCTTGTCCCGTCCCGGGTAGCACTCAGTGTTCTTTCAGACAATTTCCTCCGGGTGGGGGTGGGGGCGGGCATTTCAGATTTACGGTTGGGCATTACCATTGGTCAGAGGCGTAGTTAAGGGGGGCAGAGAAACAAATGTTCCCGGGCGCTAGATTAGTGGGGGCGCCAAAATGGGCTTTGACCGTAGTTAATGGATGAAAATAATGGGTTTCATGGCTGGGGGGGGGGTAAAATTAATGTTGTTACCCTGTTGCCAAACACTGTAGCAACGCTTTTGCCAGTGGCGTAGAAAGGGGGCGGATGGGTGGTCCATCCAGCTGTCACTTTTACTTTATATGGAGAGGCTGCAATTTCGGACAACTGCATAGTTTGAATCGTTTGTATCGGGAAAGTAAGTGCGCCAATAATCTTGGCCCACTAGGCAGTGCATCAATCGGCACCAAAGTTTGCGATAATTTTTATCAGGAAGTATGCCAGAAATATAGGGCAACGAAGGCTCTTTGAGGGGACGTAGAATCCACTCCCCCAGAAACGTTTTGATTATTTCAAAATCAAGAGGTGCATTTTTTGAGTATACCTGTATTCACGGTTTCTATTAGACTGCTTGATCGGGAGAAGGAATTTTGTAAGCGGAAGTGGCGTTATGACGCTCAGTGCCATAGATATATAAACTGAATTCACCCCGCTTTAGGCATGCACCAGAATAATCATTTGGCGCAAGCTTAGAGTAAACCCCGTACTGTTACACAGATCATCGCTAGGGAAGAGCACTGCAGAACTAGAGGATGCCGATGCCTGTCAGGCAAATTCAAAATACAAGAATGCATCTCCGCATACTTGAATTCAATGTTTCCGACTTTCGGGTTGGAAGCGCCAGCATTAGCAATACTAACTATCTAGGATATCTCTAACTCAGTGGTTCTCAACCTTCCTAATGCCGCGACCCTTTAATACAGTTCCTCACGTTAGGCGACCCCTGGGAAAGGGTCGCGCCACCCCCAATGGGGTCGCGACTAACAGGTTGAGAACCGCTGCGATAACTCAATCCCAGCCCAGGATGACAAAATTTTGTTTCAGTTTTTGAGGTTATTCTCTTTGCTCCAGCTTATTCTTGTCCCTTAAATCTTTAAACTCCCCAGAAATTGTTTGATAAATTCAAAATGCAAAAATAAATTTTATCGCGCAACTGAATTTAGTTCTGCAACATTCTACACTTAATTGAAGAGCAACGGAAGAGATGCTAGTTAAAAATGTTAGTGTCACTTAACCCCAGAACCATCAGGTGGGCCCCGCAATCGATAAATGGCAGGGGGCCCCGAGAAGTAAAGAGACGACTCTGCTTGGCCTGCCTGTGTTATACAAATATATTTTTTATTTTATTATTTTACCTAATAGTAATGTGGCTTTCATTTTTAAATTCAAGTATTTTTGGGTTCTTCTTCTTCTATATATTAAGGGCCCACGATCAATTTATGGATCATTCTGGCTCCTATGAATGTAGATGAGATTTGCAATGTTTCTGTGCCTGGTTTTGATGAGGATATTTTATTGGTTGCAAGAGTTCCTTAGTGAGGGTATCATGCACTGGGGGGTTGGAAGGCCTGAGGCAATAGACGCAAATGAGTCAAGTGTTGTCGCCTCAACTGTTCCTTTTGAAAGCTTGTTCCAGTCCTTGATTCTCTTTGGCAGGAATGAGCAGTTCCTATACTTAATAATGAGCACCCATCTTTAATTTAAAAGGCATGCTTTGATGATGTTATATCATCTCAAAACAGATTGCACATGTTTGGTAGGCCTACTAAGCAAGGACTAAATTAAAATTATAGACCTTTCTATTGATAAAAGTAGTTTCATACAGTGTTATGAAAGTCTTTAAACTTGGGAAGTTGCAATAAATAAATAAATACAAATACCGATAAATGCAAACAACAACAAATAAGTCTTTGGCTTATAATCAAGAGCGTCCAACTTTCAGGAAAGTATGCCTACTATATTTTTAATTGCATCGTGTAAGAGTCTTTACTTAAATAAATCTACGGATCATGAAGTATATCGAGTGTAAGTGTAGTGATATCTTATAGTTTCCAATAATTGTAATCGGTTAAAGACACCAGTTACTATTCTTTCTAAAAATGACAATTCAGTTGTTTTTTTTAAAAATAAAATATATATGTTATTTAAATTTGTTCTCGGGGGGGGGGGGGGGCGCGGCAGTGACCCCCCCCCCAACCCCACCCCCGAAAAGATGCCTGATAGAAACACTGGTGGCACTAACGCTAGCTATGTGCCTTTGTTGGATTCGATAAAAATACTAAGTATTAATCGAGTCAGCTTCTCGTTGAAGCACTTTTTTCTCCCCTACGAGAAATCAGTCGAGTTGTGGTGAGCGTAAAAGGGTTATTAAGTCAAACACACACCTCTCCACGTTTCCTGAGCGCATGCGTGTGGATGTGTCTGGGACGTGCATTAAACCACCTGTCCCCCTCCTCAAGCCCCCACCCCATCCCCTGCCCCGAGTTTGTCAAACCCGACTGTCGCAAACAGGACATGACGTCTCTTCCTTCTGCACGTACAACTCCCGCCCAATCCACTTATGGAGCTCACTGCCCTCTTTCAGTTTGTTAACCCAAAAATTTTGTGTTCATGTTTAACGTTTTGTCTACACATACGCTTGAGCCTGCTTCTTCGTTATTGGACGAGTTACTTCAGATGACTGCACGTTGAATAATTTCTATAAATGATCCATCCCAGTGGCTTTGTGGCGCCATATGGCAGACAAGTATCGATCATGCCACATCATATACCGCGTCTGTTCTCATTGGGCGTGTTTGGGGTGGGGGGGGGGCGAACTATTCAGTGTCAGATGTTTTGAATTTAGTGGAGCTGGGGTTACGTTGGCCTGCATGACACCCAGTAGGCCTGCACCAGATTTACAGATACGCCGGTGGAGTTGGGGATAAGCTGGCAAGACGGACATACGCATACTATAGGTGGACAAAGTAATGTTACTGGTAGCTTTTCCGTGCGATTAGTCTTGGGGACTATGTTTTCATCGGATGAAGGGGATGTCAGACTTAGTTGGGGATGCGAGACTAAGCCAAACAATGCGCAGTGGGGGTATAGTATAGAAAATAGAAAAAGGTTTGGAAGAATGGAGTCTTTACGCGCTCATTCATTCCTCGATAATAGGACAAAATAAAAATGCCTGAAAGAATTTACCCAATTTTAGAATTATCTACTTATGATCAAAATAAAAATTAATGGGAATTATATATTCTTAAAAACTCTACAGATTAACATCGGCACTAAGTGAAATCGTCAAAAAGTCATGACTTCTGTACAAATGACAACTATATTTCTCCTCCATGCTTTGAGCCATGTGGCTATTTTTTCTGTGAATAGTCTGTTGTTGGGAGAAGTAATAGGTAGGTGTCTTTTTTTAAATAAAGAAGTTTCTATAGGGCTCCTGAATGTGTTAGTATCAATCTAAATATTATGAGAATATAATTAATCAAGGATTTATAATTAAAATATGATTGATTCTTTCGTTTAATGCAGGTTTTTAACAAAGTGCAACCAAGAGCTTAAATGTCTTATATGTTTTTGTGTTATTTGAGAATGTTAATATTAGTTTTTGGAGCTGTTTATTTAAGGAATAGACCCACACAATTCTAATGTAACTGGCAAGACTTTATCTATGTAGCATAGACGAACGTTTTTTAAAACAGCGCTGTTGTCTTCTTTCTTTGCTGTTTTGTCGTTCTCTTACTCCACCCCAAGAATAGCTGGCTTACCTGGCAAATGAGTCAGTTCAATCTGTCTATTTTAATTTTTTAAAAGTATTTACCGATTGCTGGGGACACCTCTTGGCATTTGATTGAATAGGCAGGCGACATTGACAGTGTGCCACAGTGCCAAGGGTTCTTCGGCCTTGCTGCATAAAAGATATAGATGTATGGATTATCTTAGTCTTAAAATTAAGTCATATCATTTTCATAGGAATCATTTATCATAGAATGTCATAGTAATCCATTTTGTTTTTCAAATTGGAATTTTTATTTTACTCTACATGATAATTGTTTCTGCTGATGATTTTTTCGGCTAATGTGCTTCTGTGGTCCCCTTATTGGGAGTCACTTCCCTTTGTTTATGATAGATTTAGGGTTCGGGTTAGGGTGAGCGACAGAGGGACCAGTAGCGTGCAATTACCCTTTTTTCTTTAACTTTAACGTCAATAACGACTATTGTAATCCTTAGTAATAGTAACTTAAAATTTTAGCCTTTAGCAGCAACTTGACTAAATCTCGTAACTTGATCAGTGTTGTAAAACTGTTTTAAATAATACAATTTCAAAGTATCAATGTATTGAATAATGTTAAATATTATTCATTATTCATTAAAGTTCAGCTATAATTCCTGCCATATGTTTGTCTGGAACTAACAAAAAGAGAGACAACCCTTTGGAGCAGTGTTGCATTTTGAATTTTCAGATTCAGAGCATGTAGTTATGTCCCCTTTAAACATTCCTAACACATTTTCTCTATATTAAGGAAGAAGTTGTTTTTTTTATATTTGTAGAGAGTATGCGTTAGTTGAATAGTTGAAATCGAAAATATTACATTTTTGAAAACAGTGATCATTAAAGCTATAATTAATACTTGGTACTAGTTGGTCAGATCTCATGAACTTTGACAACTAGACTTGAACTTTTTACATGGACTGAATGTGATTATTCTGACAAGTGACTTGCACATCTGACTAAAATTAAATCTATTGTTGCTCTCAGTGTGAGCTTAGATATAGACTCGCATTAGAAGTAGACTATGCAACTCAGCATTGCCTTGCTGCACACGTTCTTTCACTACATAATAATATAATATTAAATGAAGTTTCTTAACACAATTATTTTTCATTTTACCCTGTTTTACAGTTGATGCCCTTGTTATTGCCAACCTCCTGTTATAGGTTATTATAATTATAAGCAATTATAATTGCTGGAAAGTTTTAAAAATGTTATATTGAATATTGGTTGAGTTTTTTTTTTAGACAAATGAATTAAGAAGATTTCTTCTAACACAGTGGTTCTCAACCTGTGGGTCGCGACCCCTGTGGAGGTCGAACGACCATTTCCCAGGGGTATCCTAAGACCATCGTAGAACACATATACTCTACAGTTATGAAGTGCCAACGAAAATAATTTTGGGGTTGCCACAACATGAGGAACTGTATTAAGGGGTCACGGCATTAGGAAGGTTGAGAACCACTGTTCTAATACATGGCAATATTCCATTATATTAACATATAAGCACAAACTAGATTAAGTAGCCAATTAATAAAATCCTCATGGGGTGAACTTTTGCAAAAGATTTATTTATAAAGCTAAGGTACCTTCTTTACTTTGCTCATATCTGCATCTCTTACTTGGGATCAAATGTGAAATTGTACCGGGTACTGCTAAAAGCTAAAGCTCTCCTATTGTGAAGTTTATTCTTTGGGAAAAAAAATGTTTTAGGTTTATGACACTGGCGACTGGGTGGTAATTCTGCCGTAAAGTATATTTAAATATGTAAATAGACATATTCTGACTGGGTTGTTCCTGTGCATTTTTATTTAAAATACATATAACATCATAATCATAGGGATCAAATTTATTTTGTTCACAGGGAAAATTACTGGAAATGAGTTTGTATATGTTGGGGATGAGTTGAAGTTAACTTGTGTTCTTGACAGCAATGAATTTACAGCCAGCAACATAACATTCACAGTCTTTTATCCATTTGAGGTACTGTGTCATCAGGATGATTATGATTATGGAATCTTTAAGTTTAAGGATTTGGGATTTATACTAATTTAAATCATGAATCTGTCATAATACTATAACATACAATGCTTACACATTAAAAGCATTAAAGAAATAATCATTAACCATCTTCTGCAAAATTTGTTCATGAAAATTAAATTATTATCATCTATATCAGTGGTTCTCAAGATGTTTGTGGCAACTGACTCAGGGGTCACATGAAATATGACAGGATTTGCCTAACAATATGCTGAGTTCCTTTGATAATTTAAGAAACTTGTGTTTTTTATACAAATGTGCATTATTTATCTTATTTGTATCGCCTTTCATTATAAAATTTGAAAATCATTTATAGTTTCTTATTGATGCTACCCTGCAACTATGCAACATGAATATAGACATTTTTTTAAATTCCCTTGGTAAACGTTAGTAACTAAAACCCTTAACCTTTAAATAGCCATTTCTCAGTTTCTAGAAAATATCCTACTTGTGAGTCGCCACAACTTGGCAAATGTTTAACAAGGGAATGGCTACACTAAAAAGTTTAAGAACCACCAATATATATTGAAAGTTATTCAATATTTCAAACTATGGAAAGGGAACTACAGCAGTTTGACTAATATGTTAGAAATCAACATTAAATTCCAGTATCAAGCATACATGATTGGGCTTTTATTAAAAAATACAAAGAACGAAATAATAGACAAAATTAACCAACTGAAATGGACAGATTTTCACCCTCATATATAATAACTTTAGTTTTATTAAATCTCTTTCAACAGATTAATGATACCAGAATATGTATCAACCAAGAACATGTTTATTTAATCAATGATTCAACAGCAGTGCTTTCAGTGCCAAACATCAGCAGAGCTGGACGAGCAGAGTACTCATGTTTAGTGGGCTCTGAATGCATTAACAACATTCCATCATTGGGAGAATGGGTTGCTTCATTGGACATTTCTGTACAATGTAACTACAACTGATCTTTATTTGATGTGTTAATGTTAATTATAGATGGATACTAAGAGCTTATTTTTTAAAATAGTCATTGAAAGGGAAATAAATGTTAAAAATTCAAGATGACTGATAAATTAAAGAAGTAAAATTTCTACAAGTAATACAATTCTCAATCAAGTCTAGACCTAACCTCACACCAAGGTGCTGTTTATATACTTAAACAGTATTTTTTAAAAATTCCAAAATGGGGTTTAAGTTTAAGCTAATGACATTTGTATTATGATAACACTTGATTTGATAAATTAAATTTGTTGCTCTGGATAGTTCTATTATAAAATTCTACATAGAAATATAAAATAATATTAAAGTAAAGGGTAATTACATATATTTCAGAACGTATAAATCAAGGATCCCCAAACTTTGATAGATAAGATAGTAGACACAATGAAATTGCCACATAAATTTCAACTTTCAAGGGTGGCAATTTTCAATCAATGATTTACAGCACAATGTGTGTTTCAAGATTGTAAATTTCAATGAAAAAATGTTGAAGCAAATAATTTTTTGTGTGGCATTTTACATTCAAAATCCATCTAATCAAATGTAATAATTATAATAATTTTTGGATCTCACTAAAACAGCTTATTCTGTATCAATACCTTGCTATTAACAGATCGTCCACAAAATATTACCAATTTTACCTGTGTGGTTTTTAATTTTGATGAGAATATGAACTGTACCTGGCAACATCCTGTGAAATATGATGTAAATCTCAACGACACAAATGTCTCCTTGGTCTACAATACAGATCAACAAAGGTATCTAGTAATGATTGGAGGGAATATTTGTTTGATAATTTCTCTTCTTTTGAAAAAAAAAATGAATCATTCAACTGGTAAACAATTTTGAAGCAACCTACCACACAATTATAAGAAAATTGTTTTATTTTAAAATATGCTGTCTTTTAATTAAGCACATCCATCTTAATAATTATCCACATCCTTTTGTAAATTTTTATTTGTAAGTTTTCAACCTGTATCATTTCAAATATTATTTTTTTAATGAAAAAACTACAGATTCCATCCGTGTCCACAACTAAACTTCAATGGATGCTTCTGGGATCATTTAACTGGAAGTACTCAATACATTATTGAGGTCAATGTAACTGTCAAGAACACTAAAGATGCAGCCAGTCAAATATTTATAGTGAAACCAAGTCAAAATGGTAAAACAATCACTAACCTTTGCAGATTCCGCTTTATTGATCTGTGTTTAAAAAATAATCTCACACACCTAACCCTAGATTGACACTCCTTATATATACATGTGCTGTAAATATTAACTTCACGGTTTATCACATTATTTATTAAGTTTAGATCTGCAAATGCATTAACTTTAAATCACACAGTTGTTCCCGCTCAGCATAATTCCTTTTTCTAGATATAGGAAACCTCTGATTTTTTTTTACTTTTACATCTTACCGTATCTCAGAGTTACCCATGTCAATTATGTGGTTTATTTTTCAGTTAAACCAGCACCTGTTACGGACTTGTTAATAACAAACACCACAAATAAAAATGAGTTTCTGTTATCATGGAATCAAACGAGGTATCCGCAATTATTGTTTCAAGTTTTCCACAAACTTCCAGAAGAGGAAGATTTCAAGGTTAGTCAAGTTTGTAAATGGTAGGGTTATACAAGAGCTTATATGCATGTGTGTGTATATATATTTATGGAATTGTGGAATTTATATATACTAAATATAATAATAGTAATACTTCATAATAAAGTTTGATGGTTCATTCTTAATAACATACCGGTACTTCAAAATTAAATTGATATGATAATGTGAAACAAAACATGTATCCAAGTAATGCATTCCAGGTTTTTGTAAGGATACAAGAAAAAAGAAGCTAATATGAATTTTGTTTTTCCCACTGAATGTATGCTACTATTTTATTTCAATTTAATATTCTTCTAATACATGTTAATTAATTTTTTTTTATTGTTTTCAATTTTTAAGGCTAGAAAATACATAATTTATCTCGCAAATAATGAAAATAATAAAGACTATAAAAATACCTCAAAATTATAAGATATTTACAAGTAAATTAAACAAAGCCTAAAAACAAAGTTTATTGTAAAAATCCTTTATAAAATTTAATATCGAGCAATGGGAGGGTGGGGCTGAAAATTTGGCAAACCATGCATACAAGTAACTCACTTAATAAGAATCCCCATTAGTGCCCCATCCCCCAACCCCACCACGCAACGGCCCATTTTTTTTCACGCCCTCTGAATTATGTTAATATTCTAATGACCCACCCACTTTTACAACACAGATTTATTACACCAACTATTTCAAAATAAAATACTACGCACCAAATGCACTTGGATAGCTTTAAGGCTATCATTTAGCGCACTAATCTGGAATTTTATTTCGTGATATCATATTTCCTTCAACTTCCCCTTGAAAACAGGAAAAACTGATTTTTGGGGGTTGGGGATTAAAATTTGAAAAAAAAAGTGTTGTCATTGGCAATGAGTCTATGTGCCAAGTTTCAGCTCGATAGTTTGACTTGAAGGGGATCATTAAGTTGTCCCAAAGATTTTGCCAGTCAGAAAACTACATGAACAAAAGCGAAGTTAATATAAAGGATTTAAAAATTTGTGATATGATGAGACCATGTATAGTGAACTCGCGATAGATGTGGGATCGCTGTATATATAGTATGTACCGGTATCCAAAAAAATCCCAAAATATAGGAAATATGATCAGGCTCTCTAATATTTAAATAACGTTGGTGATTACAGTAAAGCATCGATTTTCCAAACGGTGACTATCCAAAACACAGTTTATCATACAGCCTCCGTTTAAAAAATTATATTATGAAATGTCATGTCATGTCAAACTGTCACACAAATCCAGGGAAAGTCTAGATACAAATTGGTATAAAGCGACATGCGTAGAAAAAATGAATTAAGTTTATGTTCTTAGCACCAGTAATCAATTTTTTGGAAATTGCATTTGACAGAATTGACAGAAAAAAATGTGCGGTACGCGTATTCAGTGTTTAATGTATGCTACATGCATGTATAACTAAAGTTTATTAGGATCAATCCTTATTCCCAGTTTGTTTATAAAATATATCCTCTACTTTTTTTTTTTTTTCCCCCAACTTCACCAGATGATAGCAATTAACATTACAGCAAAAAATCTTACTTATGAACTGAGGCCAAATACCACGCACACGTTCTATGTCCAGTGCTACCCAGGGAATGGATACTCTGGTTACTGGAGTGATAAAACATTTTATAGCCACCACACACCTGAACAACGTAAGGATATCAGAATACATTCATTTATACTTAAAACTAAATTCAAATGTTGTTTTATACATACGCTAAATTAAAGTGTTATTACATACATTAATACTTACAACTAAATTTAAGTGTTGCTGTTATCCGCTAACTCTAAGTTACAAAATGCTTTAGTGTATTTACAATTTTATAATGATATAGTACAGTGCTTTGATTATTTGTGTCATTCTCCACACACCCCCCCCCCCACCCCCCCCCCACTGGCCCAATTTCAGTCTTTTTATTGTGACAGAAGTTTCTTTCTGGGTCTAATCTCTTTCATTAATTGTAGGGGAAAACTTATTTATTCTTTATTAAAAATGGATCAAAGCATGTTTAATGCAGTTTGGCAATTCTCATGTCACAGATTTAACTTGCCTGTTGTAGCTAAAAACAAATAAGTAAGGGGACCAAAAAATTAAATCCCAAAATAATCTTTTCATGAACTGTAGAAATAAACTTAGTTCCTGGATGAATTCGATTATATTTCAAACCCTATTGGTTTCTCGATCATGAATCTTTCCCACCCTAACATTCATTTTTAGTTTCTTCTCTCTTGTACAGCACCGTCCTTGGGACCCGAAACAACCAATGGCAGCTACAGTGATCTCAGTGGATCATGTGAGGGTGATAGGCCCAGGCGCAAAGTAATGGTTTTCTGGATGGTGATTATTTTCATTTTATTAATGGTATTCAAAGTCCCTCCCATCACACACAGACTTAAATTTGAAAAGGAAATGGATGTGTTCTTGAGTTTTGAATACACAGCTGTTTAGTTTATTTGCAAAAACAGTGATGGAATTTGGAAACCGTGACAAATTTGAATCTATTTTTAAAAGGTTTTATTTGACTTGACTTTTTGATGCTCGTAAGAGAAGTACACATCAGGTGATATTAATTTGTGGAAAAATATTTACAAACAAGCTAATAGTGTATAGAGTCTATTTATTCCATTTTTTTAACTTGCATATACCAGTACATGATGTCATAAAAAAATTATGGGATGTATTGTCTCTAAATGCGCCAAGGTCCTACTTCCCGTTATTACTTGTTATGGAAATTGACAGAACAGTTTCTGTCAGATGTTTAACATAAACGAACCCCAGACACTGTACATTCATTGTCAGTTGTACATACATTGTCAGTTCTGTTTTCAATTTTCTTTTGTGCACAGTAATAACATCTTTTATGTTTTCTACTTTTTCATGGCACATTCTGGCTTGTGAGCTTTTGTTGCCATACTTGTGTTTGGACATTTGTCGGAATACTTTTTTGTCTGCAAGAGAAATCAGATATTTGTAAACATACCAATGCTTTCAGAAATTCAATCAGCCTCATTAGAATATTGTGAAAAGGGTACATTTTATTGATCTTCAGATAAATTATATGCATTGTTCACACAAATTTATGTCAATCAAATCAAAGAAGATGCAAAGGTAATATTTTATTCTGGCTTTCCTGTCAACTTCATGTGGCACCTTTGTCTGGTCTATAAGCTTATGTTGGTTATACTTCTGAATATTAAAGGATAGCTATGCTACTCGTCTCCTCACGGTGGTTGTAGAAATTGGCAAAATGGAGTTGCTCAACCTCCGAACACTCTTGCTGTCCTTTCATTTCACACAGGCATCCCATGACTGGAAACAGGAGAATCGGAAGGCAGGTTGGCATGTTTCTCCGATTTTTATGACTGTTCCACAACCTTGTATGGGCTTTGTCTGCAAGGATGTATTGAACATTTGGAGATTTAAAGAAAGAAAGGATTCATCAAGCAATTGGGCCGTACGATGACCTCCTGGTGTCTGTAAAAAAGCGCAAACTTGAGTGGTATGGCCACGTGAACAGAAAACAAGGACTCGCCAAAGAAATCATGCAGGGCACAACTAGAGGAGGAAGAAGAAGAGGAAGACAGAGAAAAAGATGGGAAGATAACATCAAAGAGTGGACGGGATTAAAACTAGGCGATGCTGTGCGTAGTGCAGAAGACAGAGAGGAATAGAGGATAGTTTTCATGTCATCTGTGGTGCCCCAATGGTCCAAGTACTAAGGGACATGATGATGATGATGATCCAAAAATAACTGGCATTCTTTTCTGGACAATGATTCAGAAAGGTGCAAGATTACAAACTCTCACAGCTTATGCTTTCTTACCAAGATATGGTTCAAATTTATATCAATATCCAGTACAAGGATCACATCAACACCACATTTTCAAGCCCCATTTTATTGGTTTGCCTTTTACACATTGGCTCATAATATTGTGACCCTTGAATTTGATCATATGTTTGTATATGGATAGTTCCTCATTTATGCCAAGTATGTCCTGAAAAGTTGTATTTAAGTTTTATGAAATTTCACAGTTACTTCAAATACCTGCAGGGGTGTTGGCATTGCATGCACAGTTTCTTAGTCTGAGATATTGTTCATGTTAACTTGTCCAAAAGACTGTGGTTTCTTGTTGTCTCTGAACATTAAAGTTTTATTGGACATGTGAAAGTTATGGGCTGACGATCTTCAAGCGCAGCACCCTGTAGCAGAAGATGGAGAACAGTTTTGTGTGTATGTATGGCATTGTTTCAAAAGCTAACTTTATCCACTTTGGATGGTAACCGAGGACAGCAAGTTCTGTAGAAGCACTGTCACTTTCCAAATTTGTGTCCTTCATTGGTTGTTCAATAGCCACACATGTTTCAATCTTGTCAGCATCACCTACCAAAAATTCTTGATCTTCTGTATCAAGATAGTCTCATCCCCATTAACATAAGCATTCAAATATTGGATCATTTTGTCATCATCAATGTGGAAGTGTTGTGCAAGAATATCATGTAATGTTATACATATTTATGTTCATTTTACAACTTAACATCGATTTTTAGTATTTATACTGGTACATATGAATTTATAAATCTGATCCCAAAACAACATACAGAAGTAAATGTTATATTTGAAAAAAAACTCACCTGAAATATCTAGCATGGCACGTCTGTGAAACAAGCACTGTTTATTCATCACGATATGGTGGCTTGAAATACATGGACAACGTATATGGCATGTCTGCAGTGGTCTGACGCATTTTGGATCATTACACCATATTTCGCATTATTGTGTGTGTGAATAACCTACATACATGCATTTTAATATGAGGCACATTTTTGTCACATATGCGTCAAACGGTTAAGATGCTTCATTGTTAAATGATACTCTTTGCAATGCATGAAGTGTCCATAGTGTTGTGTTTGTGAGTCGATCTTGAGAAATAACTAGAGAAATACTTTAGATGTTTTGTGTTCAAATAGTTAAAATGTTGTCTTGGTTAAAATATTTATTTATTTATGTGCTAACAATGAATAGGAGAAATGTTATAAATAAAAACATTTTCCATTTATTTGGATCAATAAAAGAATCTTATCTTATCTGGCTGTAAAAGGAAGAGCTTAGTGAATGTTTAAAAATGCTGTCAGATTTTATTTGATTATATATTAGTTGCAGTTACTTTAAGTAGAGACCTGCTTGTATTTATTTTAAGTTTGTTGATAGAAATACTCAGCAATAAATTAAAAAGCTGATTTGAGGACATTACCCATTAATAGGAATTTATGCCTCATAAAACTTTTACTTTAAAAAATATGATTAGTTATTATTCATTATATATTGCTGCTGAAGTAAGAAATGAGTGCACAATCACTTATGTTTTGTGTATTATAGAGTCAAATAATGGCACATTTCTACATTAAATTGGCATTTTTTATTTGACCAATTTGAAGGATTAATTTTGTACCATAATTATATATACTCCCAATTTTCAATCCTATTGTTTTGATTTTATGCTATAGTTTAAATTTAAATGAAAAATTTTTTTTCAGTATGTTAATGAGTCAGCCAGGAACGGTGTAATCACAAGTTATTCTGTGAAATTTGAGGGCAAGGTTTTGAAGAATGTGTCCAATGCCAGTCACAGTGCAGCTGTTGAAGTGTCCTGTTATGTCAAACAACCAGTTGATTTGGAAATAGCAGCTGTGAATTCTGCTGGTGAATCAACTGATCCGTCAGTTGTTAGACTGGCCCCTATCAGTTTCCAAGGTAATTTGCTAAGCCATACATTTCAAGATACTATTTAATTAGTTAAAAAAATTTTTTTAAAAACAATCAGTGTTCCAAAATATTATTTACAAAACAAACTTTTGTTTTAATAAATGATAAATATTCACCGGTACAGATACTTCTAAAGGTAAAGAATACATTTCCGTTTAACATACAAATATGTTTATAAATTTTTCTTTTCACCATAAATTTGAAAAAAATGAAATTATATTTTTACATTTGCATGAATGCAGGTTTGTTATTTGAAGAAAAAAAAAATTAAACTAGAGCTAGTGTAAATTTGCCAAACTAAAAAATCTTAGCTTAAACTCTGATGGCTTCTCAGGTGCTATTTTTTTTATAATAAATATTTTAATTTAGTGCCTTCAAAAGTTAAAGAATCCTTTGTTATTGAATGGAATGGAACTAATGCCACAGCATTTTGGAATGGTAGGGATGACAACATGAATACCAGCTATACTGTGTTTTGGTGTCTTGAAGATACAGAATCTCCTTGTAAGGTAAACTCTCCCATCAAAAAACAGGCTCTCAAACTTTTTTAAAGTTGTAACCCCACTTTATAGAAATAGAGCAAAGTGACCTTCAACCCCTTTGTATAGAAGGAATGTGACCTGAGACCTTGCTGTCTTTAAAAAGAAATTAATACTAAAAGAGAAAACACACTAAATAAATGTGACCCATGGGCTGGGAATCAGGGCAAAGTAAAAGAACTAAACAGTATTTTATCGATTTGTGTGCTAATTTCCTTTTTATATAAAAACAACTTATATTTTCTAGTACAAGGTATAAATTATAACATAAAAAATGTACGATGTACATTGATAATTTTTAAAAATACCTTACTTACATGCACATTTTATTTCTAAGTGAAGTGACATTATTGTGCAAGCTGAAATTAGAAAAGTGTGATTTTGGATTGCCTAACATTTGTTTTTCTTAACCAAAACTGCAGTGTAACATCAACGGAGCATGTTATTTTCATAAGTTTTGATAAAGCTTCTTAGTCTTATTAAAGAAAGTGAGGTGCTCTCTCTAAATTTTGGTCTGGAAAACTTCAAGCAGTGTATTTTTTAAAGTTGTTACTATTTTTGCACTAGAAATAAGAAAATAAAACTCTACCTTTCTTATTTCATGCAAATCACATTTGAGTTATTCCTTCTCCTTAAGACAGTGGCTGCTTGTCTGATAATAATTTCAACTTGTCTTAACTCTTATAGGGACCAATTTACTGGAGGCATGTTCCAGAATATCAGTCCCACTTGGACATTCCAGAGTTGCCATCAAAAGCAACTGATTACCGTTTTGGCCTGGCCATGAGAGACGGGGATAATGCATCAGGAATACAATGGACAGATTGTTTGTTTAATCCTCAACCATGTAAGAAGAATTTAATGGGCTGGTTTTAAGAAATAAATCAAATCTATGACAAAAATTAATTAGGTGTTTTAACAAATTTATTTTAATGGTGTTTTATACACAAAAGGCAGCACTGTTCTTTAAGGTAAATATTTAACAAATGAAAATAATTTTTTTTGTAGGGTGCAAATCACAGTAAATAAACTATATAACACAGATGTTTTTTAAGATATAAAAGCTGATTGTTAATGTCATCCTTTCATGTCTGTATGTCAAGTATATATTTTTAATATCTGTCTAATGATGATTGTGAGAACTTTACATTGAGAGGTATTCATAAAATATTTCTTTTCAAATTTATGTGGAACCAAAATTTGCACATTTTATGGCAAATCAAATCTAGATGGTTTGTGAACATTTAAATCAACAAGTTTACAAATAGGATTGTTTTCATGTCAATTTCAGCATTCGGTCTAGATATCCCACTGTCACCTCCATACCCCGTGAAAAATGAAATAATCTTTTTCCTAACATTTTTTGTTCGCTTTTTCCTAGATCGAGTTAAATGTAACTGTAGTTTTATTTTAGTCATTCCCGATATCATCAAAAGATGACAGTTACTCAGAAATCCTCTATTTCATGATTACTTTCCTATAACTTCTGTTGTTTTTCTTAATTTGTATTTAATCCCCATAATTCTATAACTTTATGTGTATGGAGATGCCTATCAGTATTGGACATTACATCCATACAATAAGTGGATCAAGATCCACCACCCACAAAATATCTCCTCTAGGTTAACACAGTGCTGATTCTAATTCTAAATAGACTGTTGTGGAGCAACTCTGATTGAGATCATGAAAAAACTAATAACAGCTTGTTTATGGTGTGATTTACTATGTTAATGATGTAAAAAGTTATGCCCATGTTGCGATATATGTTTGCTATATTTTAAAAATACCTAACAAACTGTATAAAAAAACACAGTGACTTGTGGGCAGCCCTGCGAGTCAAAAGTTTAAAGTATCAGCAATAATGTGTAAAAATGCATAGATTTAAGAATTTGGGAATGTGGGGTTGTGACTACTGGGACAATAAATATGAGGTTTAAATAGGCCAACAGAGAAACCTGGCAGGACCTTTATTTATATAAAATTTTAATAAAATCATTTCAGTTATGAAGATGAATACACACACAAAAAGGCCTATATAATATTTTATTGATTTTAAATTGTTACTTTCATTCATCTTTTCTTGTGAATGAACTTTAGCTGACCCCAAGTTTGGTATCGCGTTTTTGGGTGTGGCTAATTAAAAATAGTCTCTTTTGACGTTGTTTACAAATAAATAAAGTCTATGTATAAGTAGAAATATGTATAAAAATTGAGGTTGATCGAGAAGGGGATACAATGTGTAAGCCCGTTCTAGAAATTTCTCTGAAACAGACTATATATATGCCTCTAAAGATTGATTGAGGTATGAAGAGAGAGATTTGCTATACGAGACAGAGATTAGTTTACTAATATTTGAAGTGTGTGAAGTGTGTGTATGTTCCTTTTTTCAACATTGTACCCTTTTTTAACACTGTACCTTCCTCAACATTGTACCGATATAAGACATCATTATACTGTAAGTCAACAGCTTTAGTTTTTATTTCCTTTTGATTTTGTAATTTATTATTAACTTAACAAAATTATTAAATTGTAATTAGCCCTAGTTTGCTTTCTGTATTATTGTATTTAATTTATGGTATCGTCTTTTGTTGTGTACTGTTTTTCAACTAGCCATATTGTCACATAAGATATTAAATTCTCTATACTTAAACGGTACATAACAAAATCATACACAGTTGATAATTCTATTTAAAGTTAGTAGACACATTTGAAAAATTCGACAAAACCCATAGCAGCCTGTTGTTTGTAACTTCAAAATCTAATTATGTTTTCCAGTAAGAAGTTCTTTTGTACAACAGTCACGATTTAATATTTCATTATTCCAGGTTGTTCCATCAAGGGCTGTATGCAAATAATAAAGCTGATAATAAAACCTAGCTTTTAAAGCAAAAATGTAGTTTTGTGCCAATATTAATATTATAACAATTTTCTTTCAAAATAGTAGGAAAGAAAGCATGGCTTTAAAGATGATGAATATATTAGAAGTAAATAAACTCACATGTACAGGTACTAAAAGAGATTGGCTATCATTGTTTTTAAATCAAGAAAAGAACATTTTACACTACCAGGTATCTTTTTAAAAACATTTTAGAATAATTACAAATAAATTTCTGAAATGTGTATAAGTCTAGTACTAAATGCATTTTTTTAAAAACTCTGCAGGCAATTGTAGATATTTTACTAGTTTTTCAGATAAACATAACATCTGACATGCATGAAAAATTCAAGCCAAATGAGATACTACAGAAAATGTCACATAGGAGATGGCGTCGGTTGGCCGTCGATTGTGAACTCTTAATGACCCCCCCCCCCCCACAGCACACCTCCACACGGGCATGCCAGGAACCTCCCCCAGGGCCTGGGGGGAAGTCCGGTCGACCGAGACCGCTGCGTTTAAAGCGTTCGCTGTCCACTCTCCATGGGGTCAGGGCGGGCTTGATCCCACTCCGGAGGGAAGGGGTTGCGTTACTACCCCACACCGCCCAGGGAGTCTTTCGGTTGGGACGGAAAGCTGGAGTGGCTTTCTCACGGCCACGTAGCTAAAATCATTGGCATGGGTTTTGACCACCACCCAAGCCTCATATACATCAACGGCAACACGTAATCATGTTAGACACTGCTACTCCTGTTGCGTTGGGGTTTTTAGTTTTTACCAGTCCGCCAAGCCACGAAGAGGCAAACCCCATGTGGACACCTCCGATTTTCATCAGTGGGGTGTTCCTAGGAACCAGAAGATACTACTGTATAAATCTTTTGTTAAATATTTTAATAATAACAACACAAATTCCGTTAACCATCCCTTCAATTGCAATAATAAATATTTGGAAATATTTGCTAAATATATTACAGCATCTTTGCCGTCTCCTGAGATACTGAACATACAACCAGACACAGAATCTGCAACCGTTGTATGGCAGAAAATTCAGTGCACAAAGAAGAATCAGATATTACTGACTGGGTATCGAGTCTTGTGGTGTCAGCAACAGAAATGTAACGGTAAGGTTTTGCAGTTAGATAATCTGTAAATTGTTACGAGCTTCATTAAGGGGTACCCGGTACTTAAGGTGAAATCGGAAGATTGGCAACTCCAGTGTGAAAGAAAGAGCCTATAAAGCCTTTGTCTGGCCGCTTTTAGATTACGCATCTTCAGTCTGGGACCAATTCATCCTGAAGAGCATCGACAGTGTTGACAACGGGCAGCACACTTTGTTTCTGAACTGCTACAAGAACACCTCTAGTGTTGGCAGCATGCTGGAAACACTGGGCTGTCACCACTGGAGGAAAGAAGACGATTATCCAGACTCTCCATGAATTACAAGATAAATAATGGGCTGGTCTACTGCTAAAGCATTAAACAGAAGCTTGCTCCCCTTCCCCCCCCGGACAGCGATGAGGCCATGGCAGGCAGTTCCGGCTCATAACAGCAAAAATACAGTACAGGAACTGCTCATTCCTCCCAAACACAATCAAGGACTGGAATAACCTTCCAAAAGGAACAGTTGTGTCGACAACACTTGACACATTTGTGTCTATTACCTCATGCCTTCCAAATGCAAGTTCCTGATACCCTCGCAACCAGCAAAATATCCTTTTCAATACCAGGCACAGAAACATTGCAAATCCCTATACATACATAGGAGCCAGAATGTTCAATACATTGATCGTGGGCACTTAATACATAGAAGAAGAATTTCACTTATTCGTTTGATCACTTATTGTACCGTATTTAACTGATTTATCCAAGTTATGGAAATAGTTGATAGAACCCTGAAGATTTCATTAGCTTTTACATGATGTTATTTTCAATATATAAAAAAAACTGTTGGATCTTGCCCATAATTAAAAGCCAATAAGTGTTTCGATATCAAATAAATCTGTATCATAAAAAGGTAATTAATCCTGTGTTTTTCTTTGAAGATGACAAAAGTAAAACGTGCATAGAATCTCTGAAATAACCCGGACTTTAAAGCAAAAGAATAAAATTTTTGCCCTTTCATTTTCATTGACGCAGATTCAAGCAGTATCCAGAATGTTGATTTAGCAGCCACATCATCATCTTTCAAGGTGTCCAGACTTGAGGCCAACACCATCTACAATGTGGCAGTCCTGGGTAAAGTTCATGATCAGCTGGGTAAAGAACTCGTTTGGAAGGAAGTGACGCCAAAACCTCCTGGTTAGTCAACTTAAAAACTGCAAATTACCCGGTTAAGTTATTTTTTAGGTTGATCATTTGTTTATCCTGTTGAGCTGAGCATCAGAATAAATATTAATACGTTGTCTTGCAACAATTTGACATTGAACTGTAGAAAAAGTCAATGGTTTTCAAGGAAATTTCCATCAGACTTATATACTGCATTATTAAAAGCTAGATAGTCTGAGAGTAATTAATGCAGAGCATTCAAGATGTGAGATGCAACATTTTTAAAGCAGTATTGTGTACATTAGGCATTAGGACAGCATAACTAATTAATTAACTACCGGTATATAAGATTAGCCAGTTCTTTTTATCTTTGTTTCCTCAGAAAGCAAAATACTTGTAATTGTGGGATCAATTTCTCCCATAGTTTTTGTTCTTTCATTGCTTGGTGCTTGGGTTTTATACAAGTAAGTCTTAAAAGATTATCAAAATTATCTGAAGATTCATATTTAAGGCTAGTATAATATTCTTATAAAACATTTTAAAGAATTTAAGATCTATTGTAATAAAATAGCTAACCAAAATATACCATAGAATTCTTATTTAAAATGTTAAACTAAAGATACTTGTTCTGAAGCCTGTTTCTTCATAAGCTAGAAGCCTAGCTTTGGATCGGAGACACCTGGAAAGTGTATTTAACCCGCTCATAAACCAACCCCTATTTATATATATAATATTCAAGTTTAATCAATATCATATAATATTTAAGATGAGGTTATGCTGTTGCTATAAACACGGAACCCACCTGTCACCTTAGCAGAGGGGAAATAATGAGATATGGATGAGGAAAAACAGTACTGTTACACAGTTACGTACCGGAATCAATGAGCGAAAAACAAACTCCGCACAGTGGAACCCCACGTGGACAGGGTCCTGGGTAATTTACTCGGTTGCCTTGGCCTCTGCCCACCCCTGTATATGAATATGAGACATATTTCCCTGGAATTGTGTGATAATGGGCTCTTTGGATTTAACAATATTTACCTGCTGCCTATTATCAGATGTCATTTCAAGTGTTAACAAATCTGGTTCTTGACTTTCCAACCTTAAAGTGAATTCATCAGGCAAGGTATTTAGCTCAAGCACTTGATTGAAACCATGTTGAATTTGTTGAATAGAATAATATGGACTCACTATAGGGGACTGCAACGGTCTGAAAAAACAGGGGTTTTTGCACTTGTTAATCTTTTTCGCCTAGAAATTAGAAAAATGTCTCAGATACATACGTTTTTTTCCCCACAAATTGTCAACGCTA
Organism: Omphiscola glabra; assembly: GCA_964017045.1. Classification (NCBI taxonomy): domain Eukaryota; kingdom Metazoa; phylum Mollusca; class Gastropoda; family Lymnaeidae; genus Omphiscola; species Omphiscola glabra. The sequence goes on from OZ024796.1 coordinate 39,829,851, forward strand.
CACAACTACGTGCCCGATCTATAAGTTCTGCTTTGTTTCCAGATACCGGCTGATGCAATTCCCGTAAAAATTTCTTAATTTCTTCAACTCGCCATGTCTCAAATGCTGTTTTCGTCATGTGAGCAGCCATCTTTGTACGTTCTTTGTACTCCCCGGTATGAACGATAACTCTGGGTGACAAGGAAAGTTGCAGTCTCCTATAAATGAAAGGACAAATAAATTCTAATGTGAAGAAAACTCTACAAATTTGAATGTTGTAAAAAAAATATTTGCTATGCTCAAAATCTTTGAAATCACTTTATTATTTCATATGGGTGATGGTGAAAATTTGTGTTTAATTTATCTGTACCGCAGATTCCAATGGTAATTTACAGGGTTCAGGAAAGAGGCCTGGTCATCTTGCATTCATTGCATATGGGACAGGACTTAACAAATGCATTGTGTACACAAATTATAACATTTGTAATTTATAATGAAGTTTATATATTGCTGTCATTTTATAGGTGTTGGTGTTATTCATTTAAATTTAAGAGTGAAAATATTTATCTTTCATTTGATAAAGCAATTTTTTTAAATAGAAAATTCCCTCTAATTTAATGTATTGTTTTTTTAAATTAAGGAAGGAATTGCTTTTACTTGTCCCGGTATGTGTTAAAATAAAAAAAAAGAAATGGAAATTTTAATACCGTTACCGGGTAATAAAAAAATGATTTTACTGAGATGATACTAGGACTAGGATAAGAACAAAAATTTTCAAAGGCTTTTACAGATAATCATTCACAATTTATAAATTTTAATGTTTTTCCAGGAATATTTTGCAGGCCCGATTTAACGTTTCAGTGGGCCCCATGTTGCCCATGACCCTTTAGACTGCCCACCCCCGTTATAGGCTATGCATCCTCGAACTTAAATGCTATTAACAATACCGGTAGCTCCTTTGTTTTGGAGTGAATGAGGGTAGATTTTCATAAATGTAATATCCGACAATGAACTGTACACTACGGGTATATGACAACAGTGAGGTGAGAAGATGTTAATGAATATTTTTTTCATACATAAAAAAATGGATGGACCCTATAGAAAATTACAAGTTATAAGCTAAGTACTAACTCATATTACTGTCTTGCTTTGATAGAAAGTGCCAGGCTTCAAGACAACGTGCCAGAGGACTTCTTCAAATTGTGGTAAACAGTTTTAACTGCAACATATTAAAAGCTATATCTGCATTACCCGGTATTTCAAATGAAGTTATTTTTAAAAATAAATTGAACCCGATTGTCTAAGTTAACCATTAAAATAATAATAAGATTGAATTGAAAAAAGAATATATAATTTTAATTCAAAAGTTTTCTTACAATTACAAACAAAAGAGAGATTGCAGCTTATTCAGCTATGGTTTTTTAATATTGAATGCATTTTACAAACATTAGATTATCAGAAAAAAATAAATTGCACAATGTACAATATTAAAAAGTTGCTTGAAGTCGAAGGGTTTATATTTATACACCATTCAATTGAGTAAGTATTTGATAATTTTTGTGCTATTTTATTTTAAATATTTTATTGGTTAACTGTTTTGTTTAAATAAAGACAATTTAAATGCTAGGAAACAAATTATGTGTCCACAAGAATAAAAGACATTAATGCAGCATCCCTAGATGAATTAATACTAGAGGTAAGGACAAATTTACATTTATTTTTAGAAATCTTATTGTCTTCTTAAAAATATAGTCTTGTTTAACTTGAATTTTATTTAATTTCTCTGGCGCAACTAAATTAAATATTACTTTTTTACTCCCTGGCCAGACAATTAGCTACCAAATTTCAAAATATTGTTCAAAAATGCGGTACTAAAATAATTAATTTTCTTTTTTGCCCTGCTTTTTTTTTGTATGGAGATGTTAAGAGGCATCTTGACATGTTATCGAATTCTAGAATGTCAGAAATTATAAGAACTGTAGTTTGAAGCTAACCACTCAATCCCTCTAGGAGTTAGTTAATAAATATTTTTATTATATTGGTTTGAAAAAGATTTTACCTTCTTTGTAATTGTTGTTTTTATTTTATACAGTACTAAATAGTTTTCACAAGTTATTGCCGGTACCGGTATTAAAAAAAAAAAATGTGCAAATTTTAAGAAACAGGGTAAATTTTTATATCATTTTTAAAAAGTAAGAAAAGGCTTTAAAATAATTTTTTTAACAGTTTTAATTCATGTTAACACCAATAAAATAATATTAAGTTTTTTGGTGACATTATAGATTTTTATGAAATGAATCTTTGTATCAGTACTGATAAAGTACCACTGGGTCTAATGAATAGCTTGATGCTTTTAAGATGTAAAACTATGTCTTCTCACAGAATCGTCCAGTTCCAATCAACCAAACAAACAACAGGAGCATTGCTGAAATCCCCTCAGTTGTCCTAAATACAGATTTCGATTCCAGCATTTCTGACTCATCAGGGAGGGGTTCTGACAGCAGAAGTCTTATCATTAAAACGCCAAAGAAATCCCAGGGAGCCAAAAGCCCCAAATCTAATTCTAAAAATGACGAGGCTGTCCCATTGCCCCATACATCCCTTCAAACCATCCCAACTACCCCAGAGGGTGCCACAGGCACAGGGATGCTGGATGAGCGGGAGACATCCCTTCAAACCATCCCAACTACCCCAGAGGGTGCCACAGGCACAGGGATGCTGGATGAGCGGGAGACATCACTTCAGGATGAAAGTGACTACTTCAAATTCGGTGATGTGTATCACCAGGGTTTGTCTAAACTTCACGCAACCTCTGTAGTCTCACATTCCACTGACAACTCCAGCACAGGAGAACAAAATAGGTGCAGCCAGCAAGAGTTGAATAGTGATAAAGGCTCAGCGGATACTATTAACAGAAAAATGGCGCCTAAACCCTTACATGTTTTACAAGAGGAAAATGTGGACGTCTCTGTAGGACCTAATGAAAGAAAATCTTCACATTTTGACAGCGTTGAGGAATACATGACAATAAACCAGATGGACGCTATCATACCGAAAGTTGTGATTAACATTGGAGATGCTCATACATCACCAAAAATCTCTTCTAGTATACCCTACTTAGATTCTGGGACTAGTTTAAACCACTCAATGTCCAAGTTATCCCAGAGGTCATTACAGAGTTTTCCTGATGACTTAAATGATATTGCAATACTTTCCTTACATTCCACATTTTAACATTCATCCCTAAGAGTAAGAGACATGTAGATGTTATGGAAAATATCACTGACCAACCAATTTTAGATCCTACATAAGTAGATTATACTTCTCAAGAAAACATGTTTCCCCAAAAGACATTTTTAGCTACCAGTACATCTGAGCATATCAGTAATTTAACGCCTTGCTCAAATTTCAATGAGTTAGATAATAGCAGAACTATGATCTGATGTTACAAAAGATTATCTGAAAACTAACTGTGAGTTATCTTAATCAGATTGTATCCCCCACAACAAAAGCTCTGCTTTAGATTATGAATCACACCTAGTTGGTTCTGTATCAGAGTATTTTAAACAACCAGTTTATTCTGTATTATAATATGTGGACTACACAGTTAATTTTGTATTAGAGTTATATTATGTGAAACAGTGAGGTGGTTCTGTATCAGATTATGTGTCAGACTTAGTCCCCTCTTCATCTTAGACACATGGATAAGGATGTAACAGTGGTTACTATTAACCTAACCCAACTGACCATAGGTCAGCCAAACTGACACAGATAATTGAATCTAATTCCTTAACTTGCCCAAATCATAAACACTTCAAAGGCCTCCTTTATATCAAGGTATGTGTCACATTTTTAAAGAAAGCTCAACTTAGAAAGGGGCATAGTATTCATTTTAAAACTACTTGGTGATGAGGGTAGGGTAGTAAGAATGGATGAAAACATCACAAAATGGGTAATGTGAGACACTGAATCAAGTAATTTTAAAATGAAAACTGGGTATGTCATGTCATATTGTCAGAATAAATTCATGTCATGAACAAATTTAGCATTTGCAACATAACAGACACTAAACTATTTTCTGATCTGGCAAATCGCAGTTGAACAAAGTGTACCGGTAAATGGATTTCAATGTTCAAGGGAGCACAAATAAACAAACATACAAATGAGGATAATGCTTTTTTTTACATAAGTGCTCTGTAACGGTACTTTTATCATCTATTCTTAGTAAAAAAAATGTTTACATTTTGAGATTATTTGCTACTACAGTAGAAGTCCGATAATCCGGCACGTTCGGGACCGGCTCGGTGCCGGACTACCGAAAATTCCGGTCTATCGGGCGGTGCCCCTTCTTTTTAGTGTAGGCTTTGCCGTAAAACAAATGTACTTTGTTTTTTTAACTACATACATACATAAATCGTAATTATAAGAACAATTAGGTTAATAATTAAACTACAGATACAGTATGCAAATACAACAAAGTTTATTTTATATTTCATATAATGTATGTACACGTACTGTAAAACATATTTCACTTAGATTTAAAAAAGTCACGAATGTCTTTTTTGTTTTCTTGACTTTTGGCGTTTAGTATAAAATTTATTTCTAATGATATGGAAATCAATAATTTCTGAAGCACTGTAGCTAGTACTAGCCTCAGCAAAAGAGATAAACTTATTTAGTGATTCTGCAGCTTCTGCCCAGCTGATTTTTTCTTTTTCTTCCGTTTCGGCATCTGAGTCACTTTCTTCAAGATTTTGAGTAGGCTGAGGGTTTACTACACTGTTGATAATGTCCTCATCGGTTAGTTTTTGTTCAACAGTTGATAATGTCCTCATCGGTTAGTTCTTGTTCAACAGTTGATAATGTCCTCATCGGTTAGTTCTTGTTCAACAGTTGATAATGTCCTCATCGGTTAGTTCTTGTTCAACAGTTGATAATGTCCTCATCGGTTAGTTCTTGTTCAACAGGCTCATTCTCGTTGATTAGAAGCCACTCCTCTACCTCATCTTCAGGCAGGTTTTTCAAGGGATTGTCAGCACTTCTAACGACATCCAAAACTTTGGTCAGAGCGTCTTGATGGTTTTCTTCCTCATCAGCCTGTAGAGTTAGGTCAGATGCAGGGTTTGCAGCTGGCCAAAGTTTTCTCCAGCATTTTTGGAGTGTTGTATTTTTTACCTGGTTCCAAGACAGTGCAATAGCATAGACGGCATCTTTTACTGTAAACTTTTTTTGAAAATCAGTCACATCACAGTCGGCATTTAACAGGCCTTGAATAAAAGACCTTCTATAAAAGCATTTAAAATTTTGAATAACCCCTTGGTCCATGGGTTGAATCAAAGATGTTACGTTAGGTGGGAGCAGAGTAGCAACAATATTTCCAGAAACTAACTCATCTACTGGCGGGTGGACTTTGCAATTGTCCAAAAGAAGGATGGCTTTAGTATCTTCTGGTAGATCAAGGCTTTTGAAGGATTCCTTGTCCTGAGGCACAAAGTGGTGAAAAAAACAGTCTTTAAAGAGGGCAGCAGTCATCCACGCATTTGATTGAGCATCGTATTGGACAGGCAAGTGTGTAACATTCTTAAAAGCCCTGGGTTTTTTAGATTTACCTATCACAAAAGGGGTCACTCTGTGGTTTCCAGACGCATTAGCACATAGCAAAACGGTTAATCTGTCTTTGTTTTTTTTAAAACCCTTGGCTGCTTTTTCTCCTCCCCCAGCTAGTGTAGATGTTTGTAAACATCGCCACAACAGCCCTGTTTCATCAGCATTGTAAATCTGTTCAGGTGTTAAATCATTATCAGCCACGATTTTCTCAAACTCGTCTTTGTATTTTTCTGCAGAGTTTTGGTTTGCTGAAAGTGTTTCTCCAGTTACATCAAGTCTTCGAATTCCATGCCGAAACTTAAAGTTTCTGAGCCAACCATCAGAATAATTACATTCACTTTCAGCAACTCCTAAATCTTGGCCGAATTTCTTTGCCTTTTCAACAATCATTGGCCCTGTTACCGGCTTTCCTTCAGAACGTACTGCACTAAACCATTTGAACAATACACTATCTAGCTGTTCCAGTTTTGTTTTTTTTAATGTTTGTCTAGAAGCCAATTTTTCAGTTGTTACCGATTGAGAAGCAAACTTCATTAGTTCATCTTTTTGTTTTTTAATGTCATAAATAGTTGATGAGCCAATATTAAACTCATTCATTAAAACATTTCTATTCTCACCTTTTTCTAGCCGTTTGATGATTTCTAGTTTCTGATTGAGAGTCAGTGTGTTTTCGTTTCTCTCCTTTTGAACTCGAAGGCTTAGGTTTTGAAAACAGGGTCACTGTACAGTTAGAACGAAACTCACTTTGTTTATAAACAGTTTCAAAAGTTACGTGCGTTCGTGATTGATTAACTGTGCTGCACTGCACCTGTATTTGTTGTGACAGCTGAGACTAGCCGGCCGCTAATTGTTTCCAAACAATACCGAGCGCTTCCGGATGATCCCGAACTACCCCGAAAACTTCCGAATAGCTCTCGAGCGTTTTTATATGCTTTAAAGACACACTTTTGGAGAAAACCAAAATTTTTAAAATTTTCCGGAGCGATGCCGGACTATCGGGCATTCCGGACTGTTGGATGCCGGTCTAATGGACTTCTACTGTATAAAGAATGCTTTTGTTCCAATTTGATTGAATCATGTGCAATATTCCTTGTGGTTTATTTTTGGAAAAACAAATTCACCACTCTTCACAGCCTTTGTGTTTGTATTACCTAGTCTTCATGAGACCAGTATTCAGGGATACATTGTATTTTGTACAATTTAGTGTTAGTAGATTGCTATTATGTATCTACCAGATTTTATATATTTTCTAGTCTACAAACTACAAATACTTTACTCTTATTATAGTGAGTTTTGCTCAAATTCTACATTGCTTGCTATTATTTGTTTATCTTTTTACAATTTGATATGAAAAAGATATATACCGGTACTATACACAATATGTAAAAAAAAAGCAACCAATCACATGGATGCAATTTTTAGAGGACAGCAATATAAATATTTAATTTAAATTTAAAAATTACAGCTGTCTATTTTGGTTACCGGAAATTTGATCAAAATAAATTTCGTCGACAGAAAATTGATTGACGGAAATTTGATTGAATCTTTTTTTCAGTTCACACGTTAAAATTTTCGTCAAATTTCTTTTTGAACGCACTATTCTATATAGTAAAACAAAATAATGTGTTCAAAAAGAAATTTGACGCACAATTTTAATATGTAAACTAAAAAAAAGATTCGACCAAATTTCCGTTCAATCAAATTTCCGTCTATCAATTTCCCGTCGACGAAATTTCTTTCGATCAAATTTCCGGATACGATCTATTTTGACTATTTCTTTGAGGTAAAATGTTTTTTTAGAACATATAGTTTGAGACAGTTTCATTGTTTGCAATGTTTTTCTTTCTGCATTTTAATTAATGTTATGTTTGCTAAAACAAATCTGGTTATGAAAAGTTTATTGCTCAAGTAATTGGAAATAAAGCTAGTAAATAAATTTTAAAATGATAAAATATAAATCAATGATGTACTTATATACATCCTTCACTAGAACCAGTAAATTAAATCAACAAATTGTTTACTGTATACAAAAATAATTTTAGTTGTAATATTTAGCAATGCAGGTAATGATGAAAATTGATGATAAAACTTGAATTTCAAGTTTGAATGACATGGGACATGATAGTTTTAGAAATTGTGTACTAGCTTAATTTCCTCTAGGTTGGATGCTCGTAAAAAATAAAATAATTAATATCTTTAAAATATTTACTTTTTTTAAAAGGACAAAATAATGCTGATGATTTTTCTTACAAGCTTCATCATTGTGCCTTGCTGATTGTATAAAGCATTTTAAATATTCATTCTCACAACTGCAAGCCTTACAATTGGGTCTTTACACCTCTTGTGAATGAACCTGGTGCCATTTTTCCCCCATTCCTACATTGTTGAAACAACATTCCTTTTTCTCTTACATTCTTGGTTTTATGTGATCTGTTGATAAAAAATGGGGATCTTTCACTTCAAATTCTTTCTATAGAAGTCACCAGTAGAAAAAATTCTACCTAACACTAATCATTTTTACAAGTTCTGTACGCACATCATACAGTAGTGAATTTAGCATTATTATTCAATTCATATTTATTAGTGCAATTGAAAGTGAACTTGTTGAAAATTTAAAATATGCCAGAAATTCATTGCATCTTTTTTATACATTTTTTTCTAGTCAATATTTTGTTTTTTTACTTTGTACAATAAACTACCGGTACTGAAAGATTTGCTTAAACAACTGCAGCTATTTGTATAAATCGTGTACATTGTATAATATGTAAATAGAGTACAGAGCTTATGAACAAAGATAAATTGTATGTTGATTTGTACTTTTTTTCATTCTGAAATTTACTAAAATTGAATTTTGTATTGGTCATTGTAAAAGCAATTTAAATTATGAAAAACCCTAATCATATCTAAAATCATCTCTTCACTAACTGATTCACATTTATAAATAATTTTTTTAGTCATAAGTCAAAATTGCATATATCCAAGATTGGATGAAAACTATTTTGTGTGAGTATAAGGGGCAAGAATCTCACATACATTGGATCCCACGCATAATGTGCCAAGCTATAGGTAAATTTGGATATAATGTGATCTTGACATGGATCTTGAAATTTCATATATCCATTGGCACATGAATTATCAAAGAAAATGAAAAAGTGTAGGCTTATATACTATTCAAAATAATCTAACTTCATTTTATGGCATAATATCGCATATGAATTTGAATACTCGTATAACTCAAGATAGCTCTCTAACCCTAGGAGATTAAAAACCTGCTTTTCAAGTTTATCCCAGGTATTAACGGGATCCAAATTTATGAGGCACAATTATTGTGTTGTAGTTGTAGCGGGGATTCCTCTGTGCTAATAAAACAATAAGAGATATCTCAAGATTATCTCAAAATTATTGAAATGTTATTTGTCAAAAGCAATACCCCGATACAATTTCAAGAAGGAAAAAACAATTTTTTTATCATTTTAAATCTAATGAAAACCTTAGTAAGTAGTTTATATTCTATTAGACTTCCATGTATAGAAATAACTATCTTTTTCCATATTTTCATTTAAAGTGTTAATGTTATCTTAGCTTATTGGATCACTGTTTTTATGGTCTACTGGGTACTTACTATATCGTTCTATGCATTCCATGACCTTTTTTTTTTGTTAGCTTACTTTTTTTTATTGTCTTATTTATTTTGTAAATAAAGTTTGAAACTTTAATCAATTTGAAAATGTTTCTGAGCCAATAAGTGGTGTAAAAATTGTAAGTGTAAGCAATTAAAAACGATTTTATTTATTTAAAAAAGCAAAATAACAAACAGCCCACCATTTGAATAAAAACAAATTCCCACTCTGATTTTTGAGATGCTTTTGGTTGTTATTGCATCAAAAGTTGTTAAGAATTTTTAATATACCGTTACTAGAATTTAAATACACTTGTGTTCTCTTTCAGAATCATTGATATGTCTCACTGTGTCTATTTGTTTTTTTATCACATAGTCACATTCTGGTCAATGAATATATTAAAGTGCATCAAAATTAGAGTTCTAAAAATAGATTTCAACTGACGCTTTTGCTTTTATAAAATATGTCAAACATGGGAATGCATTGAAAACTGATACCGGTACCAATAACCAGAAAGCAAGAAATTCAAACCATGTAAAAAAAAAAAAACCCACTCATATTAACATCAAGGGGAATGTGACAGAAAAGAAGGTGAGAGATTAAATACAGGAAAAATGGGGCGGAGGAGAGGAAAAGTGAATCCACTGCAACTGGTCTCACTAAGGAGGCACGGTGAAAAGGTTTTAAAATGTGAATGAGAGCATGACATTCATGCCATGGGGTGTCAAGGTTCTAAGTCTGAATCTGTTTTCTCAACTCACTTGGTTTGATGAGTTTGTACAAGGCACAATGGTGGTGATAGCAAAATCCCCTGAATCCTTGTCACCTCCACAAAGGAGCACAAGGCGTTCGGAGGATTTTGCCATTAAACAAATATTTAACCGGACATTAATAAATTAACCATCTAATAATCCAAAAGCAGGCTTTTCATATAAATACTAATAAGTTAATGTTGATAAAAGAGTTTTTCATTTAAAATACACCTATACCTTGCTATACGGCCGCTCTATATACGGCTTTTCGCTTTATGGCCAACTTTAAATTATGGCACTTTTTCGGTTTATGGCCTACGATTTTTCATTATACGGCCAATAGATATCCTCTCTTTAGTTTCAACTTCTCCCCTTAGGCGGCTCTGCTTTAGTACACCTATACCTCGCTATACGGCCGCTCTTTATACGGCATTTCGCTATTACGGCCTTTTTAAATTATGGCTTTTTTCGGTTTACGGCCCACGATGTTTCATTATATGGCCAACAGCTAACTGCAAAGAACATATCAAATGCACTTTCATATTTTGAGCAGGGAATGAAATGCTTCTTCAAAATGATCCCGACGAAGAACGCAGCGCTAAAGTGTCTAGAGGAGTAAATTCAGCAATTGCCTGCTACAAAACTCTTTTAAAAGAAACAGAAAGCAAGGCGAAGCAGACAACTTTGCACCAATATTTTTAACTGGGTCAATCCACAACAGCGGAAAGTGAGGATGGCAGATGATTTTTCGTGTTAATGCTCATCAGATTCTAAAGTTTCTAAACATTATTTTATGTATAAATATGTGCATATGATTTCTTTTGTTTTTTAATTTATATATTTATTTTTTAAATTTCTGTTTACTATTACAATGTTTTGTATTTTTAGTTTTATAAGAAATGAAAAGAATAAAATGATTTATGAACTAACGACTATATTATTTTATACAAAAATTGGAACAGATCCAACTAAATTTGTATGGGTTTATATTAAAATTATTGATTCATTATACGGCTTTTTGCTTTACGGCCAACTTTTCCGGAACATATCTAGGCCGTAAAGCGAGGTATGGGTGTATTGCATTGTTTTCCCCTCCATTGCTACAAATAAGATTTTGCATAGGAATTCGTTCATTAAAAAAAACTATCATTCCGTCCATGGTAAATCATATCTGCTACTTCCTTGATGGGTCTTGATCTGTCCTGTGATCACTCCCCTGCCATTGTCTTTGCTTTTCCCAGACTTCCCCATGAACCTCCTCTGAGGCTGCCTGCTATGATGGAACCCTTCTAGTGCCCCCTGCTCTGGTAATTTTTTGTGGCAACCTGCTTTGTGACAGCCTGTTTTGATGGCACTCAGCTATAGTGGCACCCTGTTCTAGTATGTAACTGAGTTATGAAATAGACTCAAGCGAACTGTGTCAAATTTGCAGTTTTCCATTTGGATTCACCCCTGTGAGAGTGTCACCAGGTAGGGTCCGCACCCCCAGCGATACCACTGCTTGTTAGCGGTAATTTTTATAAACATTGGCAAACAATACATAGTCAAAGTATTATACATGAAAAGCATGTCATCAAAAGCTAAAGAGACATATTTTACTGTTAGCATCAGATACTTTGGGATAGTGGCTTATCATGTGACCCGCTAAATTTAAACATTCAGCTGTAATGTGTTCACTGTTATTATTTGACTTCAAAATTTGACACCTTGTTACTTAACAAATCATTGTCCCCTTTCTTTAAAAATATGTGTTATCTTCATGTTTTTTTCAACCACTTAGAGTATTTTGCAGGTAGGGAGGGGGGTAACATTATGAGATCACCACACCTGGTGACACCAACCCTAGTAATGCCTCTGTTCATTAGGCTATTATCTTAAATTAGAATCTTTTCATTAAAAAGACTGTAAGATTCCTACCCCTATGTATAGGCTTATCCAATTACTGCATATGTGCAGACCTGTTTACTCTTACAATTTTGGCGTACAATGTACAATTTTGAGGTGTACACATTACATATACTGTATGTTTTTTTTTACTATAAAGATATTGTATTGAACGATGTTGTGATGATATTGTACCATTTTAAGAGTTTGAGGGTAAACAGGTCTGTATGTGTAAAAATATATTTTCTAGATCAAAGGTTCCCCATCTGTGAGCCATAAGGAGGATATGAGATAGAAAAATATTCATATAAAAATTTTCTATTTCGCAGTGCACTTCAAAGAAGGGGCGTATGGCATCTTGGTAAAACTAAGATACAGCTAAGGTGCAGTGACCCCAAAAAATTGGAAATTCTACTTTAGACTTAGAGCATTATTTACGGATATAATTTTTTAGGGTCAACTATTTATCTTTCCTTCCCAAATAACGTACCCTTAATTCCTTGAATCCCCTCTCCTACATTTTTCCACATAATTTATCTTCACTAAAAATTTCACAGCACCTCAACTCTTGTCTTTTGCAATCATGTAACTTGATCGTCATTCATATCAATATCACCGCGTACCAGTTCTCTGCCGTTATAATGTGGGTGATAAGTAGTTTAAAAATGAAAAGACTGAACCAAAAGCAATAACAATCGTCACAACCATAAAGAATTAAAATTTAAATTGAACTTGGTGTATAAATAAATTATGGTAAAAACTACTGTAATCGAGCAAGGTTTATTTATTTAAGTTATGCTTTTCAGCTGACGTCTTTTAGTTTAAATTGCCTTCCACCAAATTGTTACAATTTATGACCTCCATTCCACCACCTGACAAATAATATATGAATTTAACTCCACACTTTAAGTGTGGTTTAAAATGTGTACATCTTAATAAAAATATACTTAGTAGTTAAGTAGTATGAATGATACCCATTGAGTCTTATTTATTTGATTTGGGGGTGGGGGGGATTACATGTTAAAAGGGCTGAAATTCAACTTTCAAGGGAAAATGATAAATGGACTATTTCAAAGTTATTCCTGATAAATTTGAATGTTAAAAAGGAATTATTGTGACCTAAAAATTCCTGCTGGACAAAGACACAATGTAATTTTTAAAAATTAAGTGAAGTTAAAGTGATAAAAATAAATTTAAATAAAGTAAAAAGACTTTTGAAATTACATTGAAATGAAAGGTATTTTAATCTAATTTAGTAGGCTATTATTAAAATAAGTCTAAGCAGTTTGCAGACAACTACCTCTAAGCCAAGGTATACTTCATCGACTTTAATCAATTTATATACAGTTTCAGTTTGCAGTTTATCTTTTTAAATGTATTTTTTGTGAGATTCCAAAACGTCTGAAAATTCCCGTAGATTTCTTGGAAACGGATATGAACATTGGGCCAGTTAAATAGTTAACTACTTTCTTTATTAAAACAACAAAAAACATATTTTAAGTTAAATATATAATTAAATGAAAAATATTTTAATTTGAATATTATGAATTTCATTTGAAGAATGGTTTGAAGACATGTGCACGGGATTTATTATTATAAAGTAAGATATGTTCGACAGTTTGACACATGCACATGGTGCCCTAAAAAAATCAGACCACAAACACTATTATGAATCTACGCTGTAAAGGAAAACATGGATTTCCCTATAATTGGATTTAATACGCATATTATAAATTATATTATGTAGTACAGTGTAGAGTACTTCGATGAATTAACACTTTAAAAATGGTGGATAAAGCTTGAGGTATACCAAGCTTGACACATTTGGGTAAGTAATTTTATACCTCCATTTTTTGTTTTTTTAACTTGATACTGGCCTAAAAAAGATAAGGCGGCACCTATTCATGGTACACGGGTACCAGAATTGAGAATTTGGGATCAAAGAACGATTTAAAATATTTTTGTTGGGTTTGTAAAACAAAATTTGGTATCAGAAAATGCGTCAAAATAAGGGATTACCAATGTACTATACGTTTGTAAACTTAATTCTTAATTTTAACTAAAATGTATGGCATCCTTCCGTCTTCGCCAGACGATGGAGTAGCTATATTGTAGTCCTACACTTCGACGAGTGGCTCACCTGGAGTGACAATCTCGACTGCATTTCGCGCAGGAGAATGATGATTCCTGGTTAATTTTGGCCTGCCGTGCTGTTCTTTTTGTTGCAAGGGCTTTGTTCCGCACATCTTCTGCCTTTTTCACTCCTTCGTTCACTGCCGTTCGCCAGCTGGAATGTTGTTCGGTAATGATCTCCCATTTGTTGACTTCAATGTTGGCTTCCTTCATGCTCTTTTTGCAAATGTCCATATATCTCAGGCGAGGCCGTCCAATAAGTCTTGTCCCTTCTGCCAACTCTTCATACAACAGCATCTTTGGAATACGGCCTTCCTCCATTCTCCTTACATGGCCTAACCAGCGAAGGCGCTTCTTGCTAAGAACGGAGAATATGCTACACATTTTGGAACGTTCCAAGACCTCTGTGTTAGTCACCTTGTCCTGCCATCGGATGCGTAGAATGCGACGCAGACATCTTTGATGGAAGCTGTTGAGTTTCCGCTCGTTACTGGTATATGTGGTCCACACTTCACTGCCATACAGGAGCGTACAAAGCATGCATGCCTGATAGACACTTAGTTTTGTTTTTTCAGTTAGATTGAGATTATTCCACACCCGCTTATTCAGTTTAGCCATAGTTGCTCCTGCTTTTGCGATTAATGGACCCGGACATGCAGCGCCCCCTTTCGGACCCGGGACACATTAGACTCAATGCTATTCGGATGTCATTTGTGGCAGTTTATTTTAGTTAAAATGAATAATTAAGATTTCAAACGTATAGTACATTCAATTATCTTTCATTTGATACCTCATTTTATCTTACAAACCCAACAAAAATATTTTAAATCGTTTTTTAATCCCAACCTCTCAATTCTGGTACCCGTGTAAGGCGTGTACCAATAGCCACTTTGAAAAAATAATCCTATGTCCTATGATTAGTAATTAGTTAATAGTTAGTATGAGTATGATGCCCAGTATGCCGATGCATTCCTATACCTATATTTATATATACTAAACTTAGACTCCTATTTAATATTTGGGTAATTTCGAATAGATCGTACCGCGTTTTTTTACCAAGGCCGCCAACTTGATTGCCGTGACCCATGAAATCAAGAATAAAACGTTAAAAAATAATGATAAAATTTCCTAAATGTATCCCTAAACCTAACCTGAACCCTAAATCTATCCCTAAACCTAACCTGAACCCTAAATCTATCCCTAAACCTAACCTGAACCCTAAATCTATCCCTAAACCTAACCTAATGAAATGAGGTACGATCTATCTTAATTAGCCAATATGTGGTTTGGTTGGGGTTATGAAAGTGTGTATTAGGGATGACAGGTTGCACTCTTGGTTTCGGGAGTTACAGGTCTCTTTTTTTAACGTAAATATAACTAATCATAACATCTTGATAACTGAAAATCAATGTAACATTAGTAACATGATCAAAATCAAAACTATGTTACATGTCATGTACTGGTATAAAACTATATAAACATTTCATTAATGATTAACAACATGATTGACCTCTGCTAATATATAAGCAAGAGCAAGGGAGTCAACGATTCTCCAACTTTTTGTCAAATCATACCTAACAACAGTAAGCAAAATTAAATTTAAATTGATAGATTGCATCCCCACTTTTTATCAAAAGGATATATATTTTGCTAGTTATACTATACACTGTGCCATATTCATTCTGAATCTTTGAGCTCTGGTGTTTCTTTGTTTTTTTAAAGCTTAAAAGCAGAAACCTGTCTTTTTATATCGCTTGGTTTGGGGTCAGCCGTTCCTTTCATTATCCCCCACCATGCTAGGAGCCTCATCAGCAGTTGTCACACACTCACACCAACTAGTTTAACCTTGCCCAGCTTCAATTCATACACATTTAGTAGGTGAACCTTTTCATAGATATTCTCTCCTATTGTTGCTTCTCAGTCACTCTTGATATTTATTTGTACCACAGGGGAAAATTGGAAGTTGTTCAGAATCACAAACATCATTGTCTCTGTCAGTGCGAACAAAACATTGCAAAGCTGTTTGTGGAGTTTTTGCTAACCCTAAGTCGAAGTGTCTCCTGTTTCTTCAATCCTTCTTGTAATTGTAGGTCCTGAAAGATCATTGCACTAAATAAATCTTCCTTCTCTGGACACATCTCTTTTGCCACATGAAGAGACAAATGTGTTGTTTTCTTGTGTATATACAAACTCTGTATGTTGCTGATATGCAACACTGTGATGGTTATTTTCAGGGGTTCCGGTACTTTTTTACAACTTAACCACCTAAATGCACATACTGTGGCCAAGCAGGCTTGGTTCAGGACCCTGGCAGGCAGGATCTGGACATAGTTTGAGAGCCCCTGTTCTATGATCTACCTAGAATGTCATGAATTTAGATTGTTAAAATTTATAGAAAAGCCTTTTATAGTCCGATCCCAAAATTTTATTTTCAATGGCCCGGTTATTTGTATAATTATGTCATTATGTTAGACTTGTGCTTCTTGACCCACTAACTAATTATAAGAGTGTTAGCCTGTGATAAAGCTTTCAAGCAGATTAATTATACACAAACAATATAATGTGTACAGAAAACAATATATGTTCAGCTTTAAGCTTTAATAATGATCTTACAGAAAACACATTTTTTATTTTTATAATTTATAGGCCTACTTGCCTATATGATTATAGCTACATTGACTTCATTGAGATTTTTTAACACATAGGCTTTTGATTTATGATTTCTAATTATCTGTTGTTTCTTGTTTTGTATTGTCTGCTAAAGAAGACATCTAGCCAAAGTGTCCTTTTAATTGTCATTTCATTTCTTTTCATTTCAAGCCAAAACAGATTTTAATGTCAAATATTAATGTCATCATAACTTATAATAAATATTTTAATACATTAAACTAAGCCTGGCAGGCCTTGGCCTAAAAAATGTGTTAAATATAAATGTATTTTACTTATTTCTTGTTAAATAAAATTTTAGTTTTTAATGACCAAAAAAAAAAAAACCCAACTCACCCAACTTTTTCTTAGCTCCTTTTGATTTCAATTTTTTTCTATGTTGGTGTCCAGGGAAACCTGTGTTGAGAAGCCACTTTTACACTGGTTTTGCCAAAGCCATTAATTGCAATAGATATTGTATCTCCTTTCCTTCTAAATCTGGATATACCTGATGGCAGTACACCTGAAAATCTATCAATGGTATTCTTTCCAAGATGTGTTTATCAATAGAATGTTTCATAGAGTCAATGTTTCTTTTAATTCAGTGGATGTGATTTTATAAATTTTTCAGACTCTGTGATAGTTGCAGTTAAAAGCAATGCATTGTTTTGAGTACTGAAGCTTCTCTGTGAAGGTTGCCATGCATCTATCCAATGTCTGGTCACATCTTGGTCTTGATCCTGTTAAAAGGTCGAGTAGGAGCACATGCCAGTGTGTGAGCACTATCCCTCCTAGCGCCACACATTTCTTCCAACCAATGTTAATTTGACTGATGTCATTATTAATCAAATTTCTTCTTAATATTTATTCAGCTGTTAAACGTGTTGTCAGAATTTAAAAAAAAATAGAAATTCTTTTTGACATTATGAGTTGTAATTTCAAAATCCTATCCCACTAAAAACACATTTGACCGGTATTGTCTGAAATGTGTGAACCTTTATCGTCTTGTAAGAAAGCAAAACTGCTGATACTATACACAATATTATTATTAAGTGATCTATGACAGTTTCTTTATATGTGATCTGCCATCTCCTCAAGTCATTCTTCACTGTGTTATTTGATTGCACCAGCATATATTACATATACCCTGGCCTCATGTTCTTTTCACATATTCAAAATGATAACAATTTCTTTGATGGATTAATTACGGTTCTTGACAATTGTGTTGGGCTAACCAGTTTCAGCAATTATTGTTGACAAGTCTAAAGAAACCTTTACAAACTTTTCAGATTGAAGGCCTTTAGAACCATGCAATATCAAAGACATACAATCTTTTTTGTTGATTTTTAATTCTCTCCTTTTATTTATTAAGAAATCGTTTAGCTCACTACTGTACTCTTGATGTATCAATTCCCATTTATCAAACTGTCTAGCTAAAAGTAATTAGTAAACACAAAGAGAAAAAAAAAAAGATTACACTTTCCAAGGTGGCATTCTGTTTTTGTGAATACTACTTTTCCAAGATTTCTTCCTTCTGTACCTATTCTTAACTTGACCCCCCTTAATCTCCCTTAATCTGATAAAGCACCATCATCTTAAATTATCCCTTCATTTTAAAACCGTTGTGTTGAGCTGTGCCCCAACATCCAGTGGTATTATTTTACGTTCTCATATAATTCATAAATCAACTGCACTTAGTTCATTATATGTTAATTACATTTGTTTTTATTTATTCAGTAATTATGATATTTTTATATTGTGGTTATAATAAAAGGTGTATTTGAAATTTTTTACCTAAAATTATATTTTCTGATAAAGTTTATTTTGGATGGAGTTTTCTTGCATAAATTAACAATAATCATCTCATTATTGATGGTCTATTGTTGTATGCATTCTAACTAAAATATGCATCTTCTGTTAGAATTAGGATGTTAAAAAAAAACAGTTTTCTGGTTTTTGAAATTGAAAACCTGTTGTTGATTTTCACAAAACCTGTTACTGAATTAACAAGTTGGCCTATCTCATCATCTCTCTCTCCTCCCCCCCCCCCCCCCCCCCCCCCGTTAATTTTGCTTTAGTCCCCTCAAAAAAAAAAATTAATACAAAATTATCGAAGAGTGCAATTTAAAGAGAATTCATAAAGACAAAAACAAAAGCTATCTAAAGTGCATGAAGTGGACCAAAGACACAGTCTCTCCTCCCCATGATACAAGAAGCCTCCTGGGATGAAGAGCCCTCAGCCTCTCTGTCTCCTCTCCTTACGCCGTCGATGTTATCGTCTTATAAAATTAAAATATCACATGTCGTTCTGACATGGCTGTGAGGAAACGTTTGGAATGCATTTCAAATAATCAGGGTCAAGTCCTGGGGGTAAATGTGTACGAACTCACCCAAGACACCCCCAGACACACACATTAATAAAATCAAATAAATTAATATGTAGACTATTTCTTAACAAAAAAGTACAGGACCACCGTTGACATGCTTTCCCGCATGCTTCGAGCCCTGAAGGTAAAAAAACAAAACCGGTTTAAAGTCAGATTTGAAAAACCAGTCTATGTTACGCATGTTCGCACTCTAACAAAAGGACCACATTAGAATATGAACACATTCTGTATTTGCCTCTATGATATCCTGCCCCATTTGGGACGTGTTATCACATCAAGTTGGGAACTCCTGTATTAAGGTGTGCCTCCTTCTAGCTAGACATGGTTAATGTGGGGGGCGGCGAGAACTAGTTAGACCCTATGAATGTAGGCCTACTTTCTTTTTCTTATTTTTATTTACCTTGGGGGGAAATCCCACACCCACACCAAGTACTGACACATGAAATGCATGTGGTTATGTACGGACTTCTTTAAAAAAAAGAGACTGCATTGATATTATTGTCACCCTTTTCTTATACTGATTATACCGTACCAAAGTTTATTTGACTTTTTATCAGTGTTCAGATGATAGTTGTGCATGATTTCACCTCTAACCATAATACTTGACTGGACATTTACCACATTTGATGATTTGGTATTTTAGAATTTAAAAATAAAAAAATCAGATTTCTCAAAAAAGCAGGGAGTTGGAGCGGATCTCCGGAGCATGGTCTTTTTGTCCGGAACTCTTAAAATTTCTTACTGCTCCGAGCTCAAAATATTAATTAATAAACATTAATTAAATTTAAAAGTTCAAAAAATATATTTGTTTCCTACTTTTAATTTTAAAAAATTAATTTATTAAAATTGATGGCGTTGCTCGGCTAATAAAATAAATCAAAATCCTTGCTTAAAAATACCAGGGCATTGTAGCCGGCTCCGAACTGGAGCCAGAGCTGCCCGGAGCTAGTGTTTTCACTTGTAGCGGATCCAGAGCTGGAGCCGAAATATTTGCTGACATATTTGGCTCCGGCTCCATAGCAAACCTTCTATTCCAACAACGAATCGAACACTACCCCAAAAAATATTCAAGAGGCGTGGAGAATAGTCACTTGTTTGCCAGTTTCGCAAGCAAGCGTAGGGAGGCTATTTTCTGCACTTAAGTTTAGTATAGCGAGCGATTTGCGTTCTTGGCTTAAACCAGATATTTTGTAAAATATTTTATTTCTGAGAATGAATCAAGATTTTGCTGATTAATCAAGCTATACCAGCATTATTAAACTTAATTAATTAATTTTACTTTAAATACAATACAAAAAGTTTTACAATGTTATACGTACATTTATTTTGATTTGTTTTATTATTCGGAACCGCTCTGGAGTTGGATCAGGAGACATTTTAATGGACTCGGAGCTTGGAGTCGGAGCCAATTTGAAAACTTCTGCTCCAATGCCCTGAAAATGACCATTTCCCCCATGTCCATGTCAACTCACGAACTCTCAGAAATCCACCGAAATATAAATTGGTCATGCTACTTAAGACGTTATATCTCAAAATTTTCAGTATTTAATTCGAACATATTGCAATTTACTTTTTGAATGTAGACACGCCTATTAGATTCATAGTTTTTTACATATATTATTATATACGATTCATAGTGTCATATATTTATTAAACTATATGATAATAATATAGTCCGCAAAACGAGTGAAAGCGATTTTTTAAAAAAAGGTCATATCATACATATCTTGTGACAGTTGCTTGTGACCAGTGTGATAAACGAACTGAATTAACCTTTGTGAGGTTATATATATATATGTGTGTTATTTTCAAATTGTCTAAATTCTTCTCCACTCATTGTGGTTGATAAAAGCAGTGTCACATAATACATCATACGGCCGAGAAAGACAATGGCTAGTCGGGCTTAATCTCAGTGTGTACATTATAATCTTGACACAGATACCACTCAATATTGGGTAAAATGTTAGGTATGTCTCGGGTGCTAAGAAAGAAAATAGTCAGAGATAACTTTAGTGTCAGTGGCGTTGGAAGGATGTGATGGGGGGGGGGGGGCGCTTCGCCCCGGGCGGCATGTTTTTCTTTACGTTTACGGACGGCATTTTGGGCCTACTGCAAAGATTTTGTGGAGAGAAATACCTTGTCCCGCCCTGAGCGGCACTAACACAAGCTGCACTACTGGATACAGTGGCGTAGCTGGGGGTGCGGACCGCACCAGGTGACACCATCTCAGGGGGTGACATCAAATGGAAAAAAATTGTATATTTACAGAGCACACTGCTCGGTCTAATCGAAATTCATAAAGGATAACCAATCATATGTAAAATGTCCACACATGTAACCAAGCCAAATGCGTGCTTTATTAGAAGTTCAAGGTTGATGCGTCACAAATGATGTGACCCGATGTGTTTTTCGTCAGTCGGAAATCGACCATGACCACTTTAATCATCGGATTCATCCTTATTCGAGCTCACCATGCAGGGCCGACCTTAGGCCACTGCAACCTATGCGACCGCAGTGGGCCCCGCACTTTCATAGGCCACGCACCGAATTTATTTTCTAATACAAAATCTTAATTTTCACTTATTATCCTTATCCTCTACCCAGATTAGGCCCCGCGCAATCCGTTTCGCATAGGGCCCCGCAATTGTTATGGTCGGCCCTGTCACCATGCATAGAAAATATTCTTTTGGGCAGACGGTTGTCTGACATTCTCACATTATGTCCCGCCCAACGCAACTGGGACTGCATTAAGAGGGTAAAGATGCTGGGACCCTGTCCTGCCATTTGATGTTGTGGATTTTTCTGAGTCTTTGTTGTATGAAAGATGTTCAGCAATCTTGCGTGACGCTGGTAAACACTCTATAACGTGTAGCAGGCATAGAGAGGCGTGAGGAGAACAGCCGCCTTTTATACTTTCAGTTTAGTTTGAGTGCTGATACCCCTCCGGATCCATATGTTCTCAGACAGTTTGCCATAGGTTTAACCGGCTCTTACAATACGGAGGTTAACCTCGTCATCGATGGTTGCGCTTTGGGACAGAGTGCTGCCACGATAAGTAAAGCTATTCACTACGTTAAGTCTTTCGCCTTATACCTGGATGTTGGGTTCAAGATAAGGTCTTCGAGGAGCTGGCTGGTACAAGACCTCCGTCTTTTTTTTTTTTGTGTGTTAATCGTGAGCCCCAAGTTTGTGCAGGCATTGGAAAAGTTTGTGACGCTGCGTTGCACACCCATTTCTGATACAGCGCTCACGGCACAGTCGTCTGCATACACGAGGTCCCTGATGGTGTCTGTTTGACACCGTTTTGACCACGATTCAACGCCGATTGAAGTGTTCGACAACTTTCGTAAGTGGCAGGAAGCTATATTTATCTAAATTCTGAGAAATAAAGCTATCCATTGATACCAAATACGATATGGTCGGGCGATCTCAGTAAACGAATCGAATCGGTAAAAATTTAAAACATTAAAACATGACCTTTTACCCATTTATAGAGTTGACAAAATTATATTGTTATAGTTTTATTTTAATAATTGATTTAAATTTATTTTAATGTAAAAATGTTTTTGAAACCAAATTTATCGAAAGAGAAATACTAAAGAGTAAATATTTTCGCCGATTCGCCACTTGCACCACCTGCTTTATACATGAGAGCACGATTGTCATACGGCACACGGTCTTTTTCCATGCTGTCTGTGATTTCACGTTTATCTGCTACGTTTACATTTGGGCTGATCTACTTGAGAAAGTTAATCTTATACAGCAGTATCTACAGACTAAAGGCGTTACTCTTGACAGGTATGTTAACAACGACTGTCAAGTGCAAAATAGTATGTTAACAAGGACTGTCAAGTGCAAAATAGTATGTTAACAATTTTAAGGACTGTCAAATTGATTGTGATTCAAGACAAATTTAATACATTTCTAAAACTACCGGTGGTAAGACTGAGAACCCCTAGATCAGTTACTAGTCACTAATCAGTTAGGCCAACTATCCTACGTGATTATATAAACGGGTGATTAGATTTAGGCGAGTAAAGGGAACATACATTTTGATTCGAGTCAGGGGCGTAGCTATGGTTAGTGCCGCCTTGGCGCGGCAAGGCTTTTACCATCCCTTTCTACAAAACAACCCTGGAGCTGTGCAGTTTTCTCAAATTGCCGCCCCTCCATGCTAAGAAAAATTACCCCCCTCGGAGCAGATCACCCCCCATCCACCCAGCTCCACACCTGTCCAACGTCAATGTTCCGATGCAAGTATATTATGTCATCCACTATGTTTATATCTTGATAAGCTATATTTAAGCTTACTCTTATCAAAGACACCCCCCCCCCCACTTGTTGCTTGTTTTCTTTTAGCTCACTTTCCTCTCTATTGTGGGTTGCAGCTCAATTCTACTAAATTCCATGTTATTTTATTTAATAGCAGTGTTCTTAAAATAATAGGCTAAAAGTAATTTAGTATTATAAGCTTCTTGGTGTGGGCTCATATATGTTTTCTGAGTTATGTTTTATTTGTTACTAATTTTTGAAAATATTTTCTGCACTGTCTTTTTTTTTAAGACACCCCCCCCCCCCCCCCCTCAAAAAAAAAACCTTTTAAAAAAAACACCTTTAAATATTCTTTTTTTTTAAAATTAAAAGCTGACGCGGTTGCTAAACCATATTTTAATCCGGTCACATTGTTGCAAAATTTAAAATACTTCCTTCCCTGCCCCCTCACCCCCCAAAAAGGCTTTTGATTGGGCGATACACCAAGTGATACTTGACACCGTCGTCTGCTCCGCGCAGTTACACATCTCATCTTGAAGATTTCTTGTTTTTTGCACCACCCCCCCCCCACACACACACACATAACCATTTCGGGAATACCCAGAACCGGGCCTAATGATTTGTATGTGTCATCAGCCGCTAGTTATCGGAGGCGGCCTTGGTGTCGGCTTGTTCGGGTAACGGTGGAGCTATCGCTATCATTACATGCACATGTCTGTTCACGGTGATTGATTCTGTACATAACACGTGAAGACGTGTTCCAGTTCCACGAGAATCATCTTCACTAACAACTAAGGACATCACACGCGGACTGTCATATCGTAGTGTGCTCTATGCACACCAGTTTCGATGTCGATTTGCCGTTTTCCGAAAAAAAGGATTACTGCTGAATGACGCGGCCTGCTCACGCTCCACACTCCCGTTTCTCAGGGGGGGTGATTTTAAAAAAAGTTTACCCATAAAAATAGTTAATAGATGAGCTCAACGTATCATGAGAATGTGCGCCTGCGTGATGTTAATCTTGAGGAGAAGAAATGTAAACACATTCAGGTTACGAGACATCTTCATCTGCACGAGTGACTTCTATGGGATTAACTCTGACTGGTTATTCGACTTGAAGAAATAATTGTTGTTTAAGTCGTAAGTAATCATCTTTTTAAATCGGATAAAGTATGTGATAAAAATGTACATTTCTGAAGTAAAAAACAACAACAACAGAGAAAACATAATGCATCTTCTTAGTTTCATCAAAGTGCAGGGATTGCGTGCCCTGGAGTACAATCGGGTACTTTCCGGTTATCTCGACCTCATCAAATTAATTTTCAAAATTGAATAAAATTAATCTTAAGATACTGATAAAATACCTAACCCTGACGCCCGCTATTGGAGAATGATTGTTCTATTGTCTGTTTCTATTGTTTATTGTACGATTTGACTTAAAAAGATTTAATTTAAAAAAAAAAATAAGTCATTGTTTGATGAGGTCGAGATAACCGGAAAGTACCTAGAAGCGTTTTAAATTGTTGCCATCCAGTCAGTGTATGGTAGTGCTCCGCTCTAGCAAACTTCAAAATGTATCTCTTTGTCTCGCTCTTGATATAATAGTAATAATAATAATAAAGTGTATTTGAAAAATCACACTTCATCCCCAAAAGGCTCGAAGCGCGGTACAAAGTCAAATCTAGGAGATAATAGCTAGCTGGAAAAGATGTAGACATCACTCCAGCAGGTGTTTGTGAAATAGATGAGTTTTCAATTCGGTTTTGAAGGACACCAGTGTCTAGATTTTTTCTGAGAGCGACAGGAAGGGTGTTCCAAATTGTTTAAACCAGCAAATGCGAAAGTGCGCCTTCCTTAAGTCTCAAGGCAGATCAGTAGTAGATCAGGAAGAGGGTTGAAACAAATTACTAAAAAGCGCGGGGCCGCCCATGAAATACAAAAACGTTAAAGGTCAGTGGTGACCATTCTGTTGTAAAAAAAAAAAAATGTGTTTCTCATCGTAGATTGTTTTTCGGGAGGTAGTGACCATGCATAAAGAGAAGCTGTAGTGACAATACGATGTCCTTATCACTTTCCTTTCCTGAGATCTCCGCTGCAGAGATCAGTCAGGGATCAGCGGAGGTCCCTGGTGACCTACTGATCATGAAGTGTTGTACTGTCCTCGAGGGTGGCTAAGTGTACGAAGTTTCAGCTCAAATGTACATCGGGAAGTGGGTCAAAATTGAGATGAACTAATTATCATGATTTTTTATTTTTTTAAATTTTCATCAAGGATGGAAAAGTACATTTTCTTTTTTGGTTTGTTTTATTAGCTCAGTTGGACATAAGGAAGTTGGTCAAAATGGACTACGATTAGTCGATTGTTTTGTCACGTGATACGTGTAAAAACAAGTAATACTTCCGGTAGGCTGTCTGCAACACACTAGTCGCTCACAAATTTTTCTTCAAACAACTTTCTTCCTTTAATCATAACTGAATTAAAATTATTGTCACATTTATGAATGTCATTTTAAAAAAAACACGTGTATTCAAGAATATTTTGAAAAGTAAAATTTTAATTAACACTGGGGAAGCGCTGATGGAGACAAACATTTTGCTTTAGAATTAATGATAATGGCAATGGCTGATCAGCTGTTTATCTGTTGTTATGTGTTATGTGTAGCAGAAAACCTACCAATGGCTGGTACGTATCACGTGACAAAACAAGGAAGTGACTAATCGTAGTCCATTGAGATGGGAGATTCCACCACAAAAAAAAAAAAAAAAAAAAAAAGACGAAGCAAGCTGATAAAAGGCGTATAAATAAAGCTCAATTTCGCTCTAATTGTGACGTCAAGGCCACTGTGATGTAAATTTGCAGCGCGCCAAAACTTCTGTATATCGTGTGGCATTGCGCAGGACGATTGGTGTAGATTATTTGTCGTTCAAATGCTTAAACTGAATTTGATTTTTTCTTAAACAATCAAAATATTGGTTTCATATGTTGAGATCAAATGCTTTCAAAAATGCCCCACTAACTTTAAATCCTGGGGGGGGGGGGGGGAATGTGGCTGCCGTGTACGAAAATTGATATTGTATATAAAATAAATAGTAATGGATAACTTCTGTCGTATCCGGAAATTTGATCGAAAGAAATTTCGTCGACGGAAAATTGATCGAACGGAAATTTGGTATAATCTTTTTTTTAGTTTATACGTTAAAATTTTTCGTCAAATTTCCTTTTGAACGCATTATTTTGTTTTACTATATAGTATAGTGCGTTCAAAAAGCAACTTGCGATCAATTTTCCGACGACGAAATTTCTTTCGATCAAATTTCCGGTAACCAACTTCTGTTGATACTTTTCGGGAACGAAAGTATAGGAGATTTACATCCGGATGTCAAATCGACAGCAGTTCACAAACGTCTGCTCCACCATGTGATATCATTTCCTTATGGACTAAAAAAAAGTTTCGACCTGGGTTTTGAATTTTTTTTTTTTTTTACTCTTGGTGTAATAATATTCATGACACGAGCAGCTGTGCTAGTACACCATCACACCAAGTGAATAAGAGTATATGTTTATAATGGTGACCTCATCGCTCGGAAGTCACGCCTTCAAAACACGTGCCCGTACGCACCACACGAGATTCTTTTGGATGTGTGTAGCCGTACACGCACAATAACTTTGACTGCTAAATAAGGAAATAGGAATCGACCCTACTACCATTTACAAGGGCCGTGTTGATATATTTTAATTGGAAACGGTTGAATTCAAAGAAAAAAAATGCAGGATGTGCGTGGGCCTTTACTGGAAGTAAGCAAATTCAGAGAAAATGACGTCACTTAGCTCATATTGTATGCATATTTCTGGAAGCAGTTCAAAGTGGAAGATACTGCCAAAGTCACCAAACGTTAATAAATGTAGCTGTCCATGCACACTCGAATGTCAATAGAGAACATAACATTAAAAGTGGACTCTAACATTAATAATCTTTTATTATAGATACCTGGTATATCAACGGCATAAAAATCTTTGTGTGGGCGCTGCACCCCCATGTGGATGTCAAAACATATTTCTCACACCCCCCACACACCTCTCAACGATTTAAAAATGCTAATAAAGATGCAAATCGATCTGATTTTCTGGGCCTTCCAACGCCCCTTGACACCGGACCCTCCCGCAACCGCTGGTAAGGACCACCGAGGAGTTAAATGAAGGAGAGAAGAGAAAATGCATACATTTCAGGTGTGCATCGTTGTACTGTCAGCGGAACTGATACGTCACAATTGGGATTTGATTTTATTGTAGTATTTGTATTAGTATGTAGACCAAGGGAATACGTTTCGTGAATAGACCAAGGGAATACGTTTCGTGAATAGACCAAGGGAATACGTTTCGTGAATAGACCAAGGGAATAGTTTTCGTGAATAGACCAGGGAAACAGGTTTCGTGAATAGACCAGGGAAACAGATTTCGTGAATAGACCAGGGAAACAGGTTTCGTGAATATCAGGGTAACAGGTTTCGTGAATAGACCAGGGAAACAGGTTTCGCGAATAGACCAGGGAATACGTTTCGTGAATAGACCAGGGAAACAGGTTTCGTGAATAGACCAGGGAAATAGGTTTCGTGAATAGACCAAGGGAATAGGCCTGAACTATATGCCTGGTAGTCCAAGTAGCATTTTAGATCCAAGGAAGCCGAAAAAAGGTGGTGATACTGGGGCGTCACTACACCGATAAAGATAGCACCCGAGGGAACACTTTGACCTGACAAAACTACACAAACTCTCCATGGACATGCTCTCTGCGCAAACTCTCCACACTCTTCCTGCACACACTCCATAATTAAACAATAAATACTCTCCTTCCAACACGCACTCTCCATAAATACACGCTCCCTCCACACAATGTCCCTCTACACTCTCCCTCCACACAATGTCCCTCCACACTCTCCCCCCAAACAATGTCCCTCTACACACTTCTGCACACACCATCCCTACACACACTCTCTTTGCACACACTCTCTACACACACTGTCCCAAACATACACTACCCTACACACAATCTCCCTACATACACACACTGTCCCTACATACTCTACACTACACAAAGTCTCCCTACATACACTACCCTAAACAATACTCCCTACACATACTCTACTTAAACACACTCTCCCTACACACACTCTCCTTACACACACTCTCTGTACACATACTCTCCCTACACACACTACCTTAAATGTAATCTCCATACATACACTACCCTACTCACAATCTCCATGAATACACTACCCTACTCACAATCTCCATACATACACTGCCCTACTCACAATCTCCATACATACTCTACCCTACTCAAAATCTCCAAACATATGCTACCCTACTCTCAATCTCCATGAATACACTACCCTACTCACAATCTCCATACATACACTACCCTACTCAAAATCTCCAAACATACGCTACCCTACTCACAATCTCCATACATACACTACCCTACTCAAAATCTCCAAACATACACTACCCTACTCACAATCTCCATGAATACACTACCCTACTCAAAACTCCAAACATACACTACCATACTCACAATCTCCATGAATACACTACCCTACTCAAAACTCCAAACATACGCTACCCTACTCACAATCTCCATGAATACACTACCCTACTCAAAACTCCAAACATACGCTACCCTACTCACAATCTCCATGAATACACTACCCTACTCACAATCTCCATACAGGCACTTTGTTAAAATATATACTTTTTTAACAGAAAGCGGTCGATTTGTGGTGAGCGTAAAACGGTTATCAAGTCAAACACACACCTCTCCCCGCCCCATGTTTCCTCAGCGCATGCGCGCGTGAGTCTCTGGGACGTGAATTAAACCACCTGTCGTCCCTCCCAAGCCCCCTCTCCGTCCCCTGCTCCGAGTTTGTCAAACCCTCTTGTACGTACAACTCCCGCCTCTGCCTCTTGTACGTACAACTCCCGCCTCTGCCTCTTGTACGTACAACTCCCGCCTCTGCCTCTTGTACGTACAACTCCCGCCTCTGCCTCTTGTACGTACAACTCCCGCCCCACCCACTTATGGAGCTCACTGCCCTCTTTCAGTTTGTTAGCCCAAACATTTTGTGGACATGCTTAAAACGTCTTGTCTACATTATAGGCTTGGGACTGCTTCTTGACATCTTGGTTGTTGGGCGGTGACGCTGTTGTGTGCGGCAAGCAAGTGGCGCTGAGTACCGTACTTCAGAGATGACCGATTCCTGGAAGATTTGTTTCTATTTTTGTATCCGCGACAGTGGCTGTGTGGCGTCAAGTGACAGACGGTATCGACACGACCAGGCAATAACAAAGACCGCGTCTATTCTCACTGGGTGTGTGTGGGGGGGGATATGTTTGGAAAAAAGATGGGGGGGGGGAGCAATTAAGTGTCAGGTGGTTTGAATATAGTGGAGTTTAGGTTGATGATGATCGAGTGCTTCTATAGCGGGTGCGTCCATGCTATTTTAGCATGCTCACAGCGCTCTGATGTCCTAAAATCTATTTATAGAAAAAAAACTTTTTAAATGGTTCTTAAATGACTTTTTATCATTTTCAATGACCCTCACCGATGGAGGCAAACTGTTCCACAATTTAGGCGCAATGGCTTCAAAAGAGCGTACCCCGTATGCAGTGGCGTAGCGAGCTTAACTCGCGCCCGGGGCACAATACCTTTTTAGCGCCCCAATACCTTTTTACCGCCCCCCCCTATTCGAAAACCATACAATATTATAGTAAAATATACCATTTGGTGCCCTTTTGTGAGTAGCGCCCGGGGCATGATGCCCCCCTTGCCCCCCCTCACTACGCCACTGCCCGTATGACTTCTGTTTGTGTTCATCCACACTGGGGACTCTCAGTAAGGACTTTGTTGAAGATCGCAGGCTCTGCAAGGATACATGTTTAGAAACCAGTTTTTGAAGATATGCAGGTGCAGAGCCTTCTATACAGCTATACGCCAGGGTTTTCTTTTTTATTATTGATAAACGTTGACCCCGCAAGACACCCAGGGGACCAAGTAAAGTTGCTAACAGTGCAGTTGGGGGGATAAGCTGACCAGCATGTAATCTAATGCTATAGGTGGAAATTTTTTTTATTATTCACCAGTGGATTTGGGAGTAAACTAACCAGCGTGTCATCTAGTAGTGTAGGTGGAAAATATAAGGTCACTTATAGATTCACCGTGTGTTTTGTCTCGGGGGGGGGGGGGGGGGGGCAATGGGTCCAGTGGACGAAGGGGAGCAGTGTATAACGGTAAGATCGGGATTATGGTTCCTCTTTACTCGGGAAAACTGGACAACTTAAACGTGACTCTCATCCCGGAATGAGATTTGAATCAGACATTCAATCGTGACATTAAGAATGTTGTTAACTAAAATTATTCCAAAGAACCGAGTTTTGATGCGTTTTTCTATTATCAGAATTTACCCTGCTCTTAAAAAAAAAAAATCAAACATAATTCAAAGAATTTCGGTCTTGCTCACATTTGTTTGTATTTAAATGTGGTTGCGACTTGACAACACCTGAGAACATGGTACCACATTATAGATATGGAGTGTAATTATGCAGTGAAATTAACTAGACCTAAGACGTCTTGGCGAACAGCGACAATTTGTTGCGATCTGTGACTTGCTGACATTTAAGCTGACATTTAAAAGATAATAAAAATAGGTACGGCTGGTACTGTATTCCAAAAAGTTTGTGGACGGCATTTCCCGGGATGGGAGGATTTCCCGGGATGGGAGGATTTCGCGGGATGGGAGGATTTCCCGGGATGGGAAGATTTCCCGGGATGGGAAGATTTCCCGGGAATTTAATTTTAAACAATAGTTTAAATCGAGTGGGGTCCCGCTTGAGGAGCCCTAATCAAAACACAATCACATCACCCTCTGCATCATTTATACTTTTTATTTTTGGTACTAAAATTTGTAATTATCGAAGTGGCTATTCGTACCCGGTTACCAGAAGTGAGAGGTTGGGATTAAAAAAACTTGTTTAAAATGTTATTGTTGGGTAGTTTATTTTAGTTAAACTGAAGAAGTACGTTTACAAACGCATAGTCCATTCAATTATCTTTCATTTGATACCTCATTTTGTCTTACAAACCCAACAATAATATTTTAAATCGTTTTTTTAATCCCAACCTCTCACTTCTGGTACTCGGGTGCGAATAGTGGCAGCCATGATTATATGATTTCGCGTGATTCGCTCTCTTATGACCTTCACTTTGACAACGGCATCATCCAGTTATGTTGGTTTGTTGCCAGGTTTCCCAAAAACATGGGGTTTGCACCCCCCCCCCCCCTCGGAAAAAAGAGGGATCAGTGTTTAAAGGATGCATTTCTTAGAGTACGAAAAATAAATTTATTACAAGAACGAGGAGCCATTGACTTTTAAATTATACTATGTATTGTTGTTTATTATTTAAAAAAAAAAAATTCTCATAAACGTTTTACTTTATATATTGAGTCAGTATTTGCATTTTTTAAAGCCACACACAGCTCTCTTTGATAAACCAGCTCTCTTTGATAAACCAGCTCTCTTTGATAAACCAGCTCTCTTTGATAAACCAGCTCTCTTTGTCATTTGATAAACAAAGTAGAAGTACAACTTTTTTACAATTTAGCATGCATTATTAAATTTTAAGGGAAGAGTGTCTTAGTCAAACATTTTTTAGGGGATGCAAGATTTAGTCAAACAATTTGTAGGGGTGCTAGACCTAATCAAACAATTTGTAGGGGATGCGAGACTTAATCAAACAATGCGTAGGTTGTATAATATCGATAAGGCTCGGAAATCTGAAGTCTTTACTCACTAATTCAGTCCTCGATGATAGGACTAAACTAACAGTGAACCTAACATGTCATAAGAAAGATTTTACCCATTTTTAGATTTAAGTCTTTTTAATTGGGAACTATTAATTTTTTTTCCCTCTTGACTCTTTTCAGAGTAGTGGCGGCACCAAGCAAAATCGCCTGAAAGTCATGATTTCTGTCCAAATGAGAACTTTATTTCTTCTCCTTGCTTTGAGTCCTGTGGCTGGTTTTTCTTTGAGGAGCCTGTTGGGAGAAGTAAAAGGTACCAGTCTGTGTTTTTAAATAAAGAAGTTTCTAAAGGACTCCTGAATGTTCATTTATCATTTTAAATATAATCAGAATGTAATTGATCAAGGACTTATAATTAAAATCTATTATTTTGTTAATGCAGGTTTTTATCAAAATACCGGTACAAACAAAAGCTTGTGACTTCTGATATGTTTTTGCTTTATCAAAGAATATTACTATTAGTATTTGCACGTTTTAATTTATTTTAAGGAATAGGCCTATACAATTTTAGATTTATTTTAAATGCATATGTATTCCTCCCCATGAATAGCAGCTCCTCCTGGCAAATGAATCAAATCAATTCCACCTGGCCATTTAAAGACCACAGGCCTGATTTGAAACCCTCTACCTTTTGGTTGATAGGCAGGCAACATGATCATTGTGTCCCAGGGCCAACTGTTCTCCAGCCTTTAATACATTAAATAAATGGTTCTATCTATTAAAACTTAAGTAACTATACAGTGTTCCATTTTATGTTCAAAATTTGACTCTTCAAAACCCCTTAAGTTAATTGACATGACATTTTCTACTTTTGGATCCTTATAAAGACAAAATTTAAAACAAACTTTCCGCAGACCCTAGTCAATTAAAAGTTTTGCAGCAACTTTACTAAATGTATCATTTTTTTTTTGTAACACTGATCAGTGTTTTAATACTGTTTGAAATAATACAGTTTCCAAGTATGTATTGAATAGTTTTATATATTATAATATTATAAACCATTATTCATTCAAGTCCAAAAAAAAAACACAATAACATTATTCCTGCCACATGTAAGTCTGTCTCTAACTAACAAATGGAGAGGCAACCTTTGGAGCAGTCATGCATTTTCAGAATATTCAATTGCCCTTAAAAAAATTCTTAACACATTTTCTCTACATTAAGAAAGGAGTTGCTTTGTTTTTCTGTTTGTAAGAGTATGAGTTTTCATTAGCTAAAATCTAAAATATTATATTTATGAAAACAGTTATCATTAAAGCCATCATTAATACTTAGTACTTGCTGGTCAGATCTCATGGTCTGTGCACGGCTGACCACAATGAAATCTATTGTTGCTCTAGGTATGAGGCCAGGTATAGACTTGGTTTAGAAGTAGACTATCTAACTCAGCAATGGCTTGCTGCACACATTCTGACTTGATTTAGAAGTAGACTATCTAACCCAGCAATGGCTTGCTGCACACATTCTGACTTGATTTAGAAGTAGACTATCTAACCCAGCATTGGCTTGCTGCACACATTCTGTTACTACATAATATAATAATATGACAATAAATGAATTTTTTTAGTTAAAATTTTCGTTTTAATTTTACCATGTTTAAAAGTTAATCCATTCGTCAGTGCCAGACTCCTGTAATAAGCAAATGGTATTGCTGGAAAGTTTAAAATATGTGATACTGACATTGGGGATGAAATTTTTTATAAATTAAGTCTAAATTAAAAAAATTATAAAAGGGTCTTCTAATGTAACTAAAACAATATTCTGTCAAATTCACAGACATAAAACACAAACTAGATTAAGCAGCTAATTAATTAGCAATTTGAAAAAAAATACAATCCCATCAAAAGCAAGTTTGAAAAAGATTTATTTATAAAAATAAGGGAACCTTCTTTACTTTGAATACATGTACTTGAAGTGAACATGAAATAGTACCATTACTAAATCTCTCCTATTGTAAGGTTTGTTCTGGGAGAAGAAAAATGTTTTTTTAGCTTTATGACACTAGGTGGTAATTCAGCAATAAAAATACATGTATGTAAATAGACATATTCTGATTGGGATGTTCCTGTGGATGTTTATTATAGGGATCAAATTTGTTTTGTTCACAGGGAAAATTACTGGAAGAGAGTTTGTATATGTTGGGGATGAGTTGAAGTTAACTTGTGTTCTAGACAGCCATGAATTTACAGCCAGCAACATAACATTCACAGTCTTTTATCCATTTGAGGTACTGTGTCATCGGGATAATGGAATCATAATACAATAACATATGTTGTTTACACATTAAAAACATTAAAGAAATAATCAAAGGTCATAGTCTGCAAAATTGGTTCATGAAAATAAAATTGTTAATGATGTATATCAGTGGCCCTCAACCTGTGGGTCACAACGGCCTCAGGGGTCACCTAAAATATGCCATGAATTGTTAGACAAAGTATTGCATATATATTAGTAACACCTTTCATTTTAAAATTTAAAAATTATTTATAGTGATCTGGCTAGTATACCCTGTGGATACACAGTAACATAAAAAAACAAGATCTGTATGCTAATTTTTATGTTCATGATTATGTTTTTTAAATTGTATGTACAGCATGGTGAGCCCAGCCCTAGGCTGGGGTACCGCACTATTTAAAACCACTAATAATAATAATAATTCCCACAGTAGATGAACACAGAAAAAAGTCGTAAGGAGTGCGCTCTTTTGAAGCGGTAGCACCAAAGTTATGGAATATTTTACCTCCATCTTTGAGGAGTATTGAAAAGGACAGAAAATCATTTAGGAAACATTTAAAGACTTTTTTGTTTAATAGATGTGATGAAACCAGAGCGCAGTGAGCATGCTAAAGTAGCATGGATACCAGCGCTATAGAAGTATCTAATCAATCAATCAGCTAAATCCTACCTCCTTAGCATTTACTTAGCAATTTCTCAGTATCTTTGTTGTGGGTCGCCACAACTTGGCAAATGTTTATCAAGGGGATCACTACTCTTAAAAAAAAGGTTAAGAACCACTACTATATATTGTAAAATAGTTTATTTCAAACTATGGAAAGGGAAAGACAGCAGTAAGACAAACATCTTAGAAATCAAAATTAAACTCCAGTTAAAAGCATACATGATTTGGGATTTTATTAAAAAATAATATAATAAAAGACAATATTAACCAATGGATAGGCACATATTTTTCCCCTTTATGACCAATTGTAAATATATATACATATATATTAATATATATACACACACAGGCGCACACAATTTAAACATATATGGACCTTAGTTTTATAAAAATCTCTTTCAACAGATTTATGATACCAGAATATGTATCAACCAAGAACATGTTCATGTAATCAATGATTCAACAGCAGTGCTTTCAGTGCCAAACATCAGCAGAGCTGGACGAGCAGAGTACTCATGTTCAGTGGGCTCTGAATGCATTAACAACATTCCATCTTCGGATGAATGGGTTGATTCGTTAGACATTTCCATACAGTGTAACTACAAATTATCTTTATTTGATGCGTTAATACTGATAAAATCTTATAAATGGATTCTAAGAGCTTATTTTAAGAAAATTTCATTGAAAGTGAAATATAAAAAAAAAATTAAAAATCAAAATGACTGAAAAATTAAACAAGTAAAATTCCTGCAAGTAATAAATACACTTCTTAATCAAGTCTAGACCTCAGCTCATGCCATCATCCTTTTTTATGAAATCTAGACTTAAGAAGACTGTCTTTTCTAGTTAAACAAATTTAAAAAATATAATCAGAGAATTGGGTTTGAACTGACTAACTAACTTACTTAAGAAAATCAGCAGACCATCGAGCCGAGGCTCATAAAGTCTTCCCCAGCACACCTCCACTGCCCCCAACTGGCATTCAACCACTCCCCCAGTGGTCTTTATTCCAGTCAGGCCGCGAAGCGGCATGCCGAGGGCTCCCCGCCCCTGAGACAGCCCCACCCACCCTTCCACTCAGTTTGAACTGACTAAATTATTTTAATGTTATATTATATTTAAATTATTTAAATAATTATAGTATATTTTAAATTTCTACATAGAAATATAAAATAATAATAACAGATTAATTACATAAATTTCAGAATAGATAAATCAACGATTACCAAACTTTTTGGATCTCACTAAAACAGCTAACCCTTAAAAAATACTTGGATGATGTGGCACAGAATTTTAATGATTAGTTTTAGCATGTCAAAAGAAAACTAAAGGTTTAAAAAATGCTGTACATGGGGAAAGTTTGTAAAATTTGGTCTATAAAACGGAAGAAACTGACAGAAATCTGTCATATGATTAACAATTGTCATGACAAGTGGGATGAAAGGGTTTAGAAGGAAATTAAAAATAAAAGATCAACATATTTTTCTATATAATTTTTTTTTCCCCCTTCCTTTTAACAGATCGTCCACAAAATGTTACCAATTTTGCCTGTGTGGTGTTTAATTTTGATGAGAACATGAATTGTACCTGGCAACATCCTGTACCATATGATGTAAAACTCAATGACACAAATGTCTCCTTGGTCTACACTACAGATACTCAAAGGTATGTTATTATGATTGGATAAAATATTTGTTTGATAATTTTTCATATTTTGAATTTTATTTTATTTAAAAAAATTCAATTTGTAAATTCATTTTGAATCATGAAACAACCTACCAATCAAGTATAAGAAAATTGTTTTACCTTAAAATATGCTGCCTTTTCACTAAGCAAATTCATCTTAATAATTTTCCACCTCTATCTGTAAATTGTTTGTATTTGTAATTTTTAAACCTGTATCATTACAAATAAAATAATTTTTTTTTAAAAATAAAAGCTACAGATTCTATTTGTGTCCACAACTAAACTTCAATGGATGCTTCTGGGATCATTTAACTGGAAGTTATGCATACATTATTGAGGTCAATGTAACTGTCAAGAACACAAAAGATGCAGCCAGTCAAATATTTATAGTGAAACCAAGTCAAAATGGTAAAACATTCACACTTTGAAACTATAAAGATATTTACTTGGTGTTACGAACTGTTATCCATATGGAGCAATTAATCTCTTATTCAATTATATGGCTCGTTCTGAAACAGTACACAACAAAAAATGATACTATATGTTAAATACAATAACAAAAAAAACGATACCCAAACTAGGGCTAATTACAATTAATAAATTTTGTTACGTTAATAATGAATTACAAAGTTAATAAAAGTAAATAAAATTAAAGCTATTGGCTTACAGTGTAATGATTAGCTTGTAATGGTACAATGTTGACTAAATTACAATGTTGACTAAAATACAATGTTGTAAAAGGTACAATCATGAAAAAGGAATCTACACACACACATCAAATGTTAGTAAACATATCTCTGTCTCATGTAGCAAAACTCTATCGTAATACTTGGTGGCTAGTTACATTTTCAATATTTTTTTTGTACATGTTATTAAATTAAGACAATTGATCTTGACTATATGATTTGATTATCAACTTATCTGGATTTCCGAATCCAATTGTGCATCTGTTATCTTCATTTCAGTAAATTAAATATGACCCTAACTCTAGATTGACACTCCTTATGTATATAATATGCTTTGTAAATATTAAGGTCACCGGATTTTTAAAAGGTTGCTGTCATGGCGTCCCTCATCAACACGAGTGATGATTTTAGTCATGTTTACAGATGCAAATAAATTGACTTATAATATTCTCGCTATGCATAATTTTTTTATTTCTAATTAGGCAAGTGAGATTTTTTTATATCTTACTGTATCGCAGACTTACCCATGTTAATTATGTAATTCATTTTTCAGCCAAACCGGCTCCTGTTACAGACTTGTTAATAGCAAATACCACAAATAAAAATGAGTTTCTGTTATCCTGGAATCAAAAGAGGTATTGGCCATTAATCTTTCAAGTTTTCCACAAACTTCCAGAAGAAGAAGATTTTAAGGTTAGTCCAGGCTGTTAATGGTGGAGGTATACAGTATGTTAAAAGCTTATATGCATGAACGTAATATATTTTTATATGTGGATTTGTGAAATTTTATATGATACATTTAAAACAAAAAATTTATCCAAGTAATGGATTCCAAGTTTTTTAGGGATACAAAAAAAAAAAAAAAAAATTAACTACTGGGAATTTTATTTTAGCTGCCTAATGTCCACAGCGCTGACTTGATGAAATTGCACAACCGCTCATACATTTCGGTCATATATATATATATATAATAGCATTGGCGTACAAACACTGAAAAACAATTCTAAAAAAAAAAACAGGTAAAATCTAGATACAAACTGGAATAATAAATCTACAAAGATAAAGTTACACTGAATTTCCTTCGAAGCACCAGTCATCTATTTTTCAAAAAACTCTTTTTGCAGAAAAATAATAATTTCCATTCCCGATCGGCTTTAAATATCATTTACCATGATGAACCATGCCATATGGTTAATACAATGTATAATAATACAACATACATGTTAAACTATAAGATGCAAATTTAATTTTTGATCCACTAAATTCTTTATTCTTTAACACAGCCTTTCCCTAGGGGTGTCCATTTATTCTAAAAATAACTCATCCAAACCACCCCAGTTGCCAATAAGTTTGGAAAATCGATGCTGTACTGTATTTTCTTTTTTTCAAATTTTATCAGATGATAGCGAATAACATTACAGCAAAAAATCTTACTTATGAACTGAGGCCGAATACCATGCACAGGTTCTATGTCCAGAGCTACCCTGGCTACCCATATTCTGGTTACCGGAGTGATAAAACCTTTTATAGCTACCTCACACCTGAACAACGTAAGGATTTCAGAATACATACATTCGTAATTAAACAAATTTAGGGTTTGTTGTTGGTCTCCTAGTTAAAAAATATGTTTTATTTACATTTTAAAAAATGGTATAGTCCAGTAGATTAATTATTTGTATTATATCACATCATCATTGTTATTGTGCCCAAAGTTTCTTTCTGCATTTAATTTCTTTCATTTAAGTGTAGGGGAAACTTGTCTATTCTTTTTAGGCATGTTATTAAAAAAAAAAAGGGGGACCAAAATATGTACTGTTTGCAATTTAAAAGACTTTTTTTTTTTAAATGTAGATGTCTGTAGGTCACAGCTTGGCACTTGTCATGCCACAGATGTGACCCACCTGTTGTTGCTTAAATGTATACTTTGTAGGGATACCTCATGTAACATTATTAATTTAGTATTTTTACTTGTAAACGTTAGCCAATGTATTGTATTTCTTCTGTGCAAGTGATGACTCGCCAGCATAACTATCTCATTCACCTTTACCAACGACTGTCTCTTTCTTCGCCAAGAAGTAATAAAGTCCCACTCTATTAAGAGATATTTGATAAATGCATCACATGGTACCTTGACATCAGAACTGTTAGAACCATCATAGTTGCAATACGAAGACTATACATCCATACACATACAATACATTATCTTATAATTATTTCATTAGATCCATCTGAAAAATACATGTCAACCTCCTCCATTAAAATTATATCATTCACCCTCTCTACTAAAAACATGAATTCTTCCTACGCTATAAAAATTACTTTTTCTTTTGTTTCTATTCTTTATCCTTCAAATCACTACACCATTGTGCGAATAAATATTAATGTGTGCAAAAAATGCATATGCATAACCAACATAATCTGTTAGGCCTAAAAAAAAAACCACCCCCTGAAACAAATATTTCATAGACTGAAATAATCTTAATTCTTGAATGAATTTTGTTTCTCATTCACTCGGTTAAACCATTCTATTCAATTTTTTTATCTCCGGAACAGCACCATCCCTTGGGCCTGAAACAACAAATGGCAGCTACAGCGATCTCATTGTATCATGTGTGGATGATAATGATACGCGCAAAGTGATGGTTTTCTGGAAGGTGGCAATTATCATTCACAATCTAAAGCTTAAAAGAGAATGGGAAGCATTAATGAATACAGAGTTCTGAAGTTTATTTAAAAAAACGGGAATTGAACTAGTGAAAAACTAGAATCTGTTTTTAAAGTTTTTTTTTTTTTCAACTCAATTTAAGAGGGGTTTGATGTTTTTTTTTTCCTGTTTGTCATGAGTGGAATTATTTGTTTAGAGACATGGTTTGCAATGCATGCAGTGTCTGAAGCGTTTTGTTTTGAGTTGATATCTGGCTGTAAAAGAAAGAGTAAGATGAGTGTTTTAGAATGCTGCCAGATTTTATTAGATTTTGTATTAGTTGAAGTTACTTTTAATGGAGACATGCTTGTATTTATTTTAAGTTGAAATATATCGAATAAAAAGGTTTTAAAGGAGATTTGTGGGTTTTATTAATTTTATAGGACCTTTTACTTAAAAAAATAAAAGTAAGTTATTTTCAATTTAGTTGTACCGCTTAAGTAAGACGTGAATGCACATGTCGCTTATGTTTTGTGAATGAAAAAGTCAAAGAATGGCACATTTCTACATTAAATTCTTTTTTTTTTAAACCGAATTGTTTTCTGTTCTAAATTTAATAACTTTATTTTTCAGAATGTTAATGAGTCGGCCAGGAACGGTGTAATCACAAGTTATTCTGTGACATTTGAGGGCAAGGTTTTGAAGAATGTGTCCAATGCCATTCACAGTGCAACTGTTGAAGTGTCCTGTAATAACAAACCTGTTGACTTGGAAATAGCAGCTGTGAATTCTGCTGGTGAATCAACTGATCCTTCAGTTGTTAGACTGGCATCTTTCAGTTTCCAAGGTAAATTGCTAAGCCATACATTTCAAGAGACTATTTTAATTATTTAAAATTTCGAATAAACATTCAGTGTCTAAAAATTAACAAACAATAACAAAAAAAAATAACCAAAAAAAAAACCAACCGAAACATTTTTTATTAATGATAATTATTTACTTTAAAGGTAACGAACAACTTTCTGCTCAACATACAAATATGTTTCTATAACATTTTTCTTAATAATTAAAAAAATTAAATCTTACTTTAAAAAATGGGTGAAAATTTAATTTAAAAACCAATAAAAAACTTGAGCGAATGCAAATTAACCAGAATAAATGTTTTTATTTTTAACCATGAAGTAGGCCTACCTATTTTTTTTCATATGCATTTTATTTTAGTGCCTACAAAGGTTAAGGAATCCTTTGCCATTGAATGGAATGGAACTAATGCCAAGGCATTTTGGAATGGTAGCGATGAGAACATAAATACCAGCTATACTGTGTTTTGGTGTCTTGAAGATACAGAATCTCCTTGTAAGGTAAACTCAAATACAGGCACTCAAACTTGTTTTAAATTGTGACCCCACTTTCTAGAAGTGACCCACCTATGAATTTACCTAAGACCCCAATAAATTTAAAAAGAAATTTAATACAATAAGAGAAAAAATTTTTTAACAGAAATTTAAACCATGGTTTGGGAACCAGACGATTAAACTAATAAAGTGAAATGGATAAAGAATGATTTCTAGCCGTTTGTGCTAATTGCCCAGTTAAATAAATGCCCCCCCCCCCCCCTTTTTTTTTTTAAGTGCAGGGTGTTAACATACAAAATTCTGATGTATGTTTAGAATTTAAAAAAAAATTTCTTAAATGTGCCTTCTAAATGATGGTCTCTATTGAATATCTTAAATTTGCCTTCTAAATGATGGTCATTACTGAATATCTTAAATGTGCCTTCTAAATGATGGTCATTACTGAATATCTTAAATTTGCCTTCTAAATGATGGTCATTACTGAATATCTTAAATGTGCCTTCTAAATGATGGTCATTACTGAATATCTTAAATTTGCCTTCTGAATGAAGGTCATTACTGAATATCTTAAATTTGCCTTCTAAATGAAGGTCATTACTGAATATCTTAAATGTGCCTTCTGAATGATGGTCATTACTGAATATCTTAAATGTGCCTTCTGAATGATGGTCATTATTGTGCAAACTGAAATAGGCAAAAATTGATATTAAATTCAACCACATTTTTTTAACCAAAAGTGCTGCATAAATCAAAGATCACATTATATTTATAAGTGTTGTTCACTGCAAAGCATGTATTAAACAAAGTGAGGTATTCTCTCTAAATTTTTGTCTGGAATACTTTAGACTGTATATTTTGTATAGCTGAAACCATTTTTGCACTAAAAATGAGAGTTAAAAAACTGCTTTCATGATTTATTTTATGCAAGTTAATACAGCTTATTTCTTCCACCTTAAGATATTTGCTGGTTCTCTGCTAGTCAGTTAACTTGTCTTAACTCTTACAGGGACCAATTGACTGGAGCAATGTTCCACAATCTCAGTCCTACTTGGACATCCCAAAGTTGCCATCAAAAGCAACTGATTACCGTTTTGGCCTGGCCA
Organism: Omphiscola glabra; assembly: GCA_964017045.1. Classification (NCBI taxonomy): domain Eukaryota; kingdom Metazoa; phylum Mollusca; class Gastropoda; family Lymnaeidae; genus Omphiscola; species Omphiscola glabra. The sequence goes on from OZ024796.1 coordinate 39,872,360, forward strand.
TGAGAGATGGTGAGAATGTATCAGGAATACAATGGACCGATTGTTGGTTTAATCCACATCCATGTAAGTAGAATTTTATGGTCAGATTGTAAGAAATAAATCAAATATAAGACACAAATTACTTTGTTTTGTTATTTTAATCTTAATGGTGTTTTATACACAAATGCAGCACTGTTTTTTAAGGTAAATATTTAACAGATTTAATAAATGAACATAATTTTTTTTGGAGGGTGCAAATCACAGTCGATAAACTATATAACACAGATGTTTTTTAAGAGATCAAACTTGTAACTTTAAAGCTGATTGTTAATGTCATCCTTTCATGTATGATTGTTTCATGTCCATATGTTAAGTATATATTTTTAATATCTGTCTAGTGTATTGATGATTGTGAGAACTTTTTATTGAGAGGTATTACTAAAATATTTCTTTGCAAATTTATGTGGAAGCAAAATTTGCACCATTTTATGGCAATTCAAATCTAGAAAGTTTGTGAACATTTAAATCAATAAGTTTACAAATAGGATTGTTTCATGTCCGTATGTCAAGTATATATTTTTTTTAATGTTTCTCATGATTGTGAGAGTTTTTTATTAAGAGGTATTACTCTAAAATGTTGTGGACCCAAAATTTGCACATTTTGTGGCAAAGCTGGAAGATTTGTGAAGATTTGTTAGTACTTAACAACACAGAAACAATTCATTGATGTAGCAAAGTACTTAGCCACACAGCAACAATTCAGTGATGTGGCTTATTCCCTGACTCAATAAGCTGACATTGTACTTATATTCTAGTCATCCAAAGATGATAGCCGCTCAAAATATGTTGTTTTTCTTACTTTTTCTTTTCTCCCCATAATTCTGTAATTTTTGTTGTTTATGGAGATGCCCATGCCCATCAGTATTTTACATGACATCAATACAAGTAGGTTTAAGATCAAATCAAGTCCCAACCCCACCAAAAAAAATAATTTTCCTTTAGGTTAATCCATTACTGCTTCTAACTAAACTGATGAGGAGCAACTTTGGTGGAGATCATGAATAAACTAACAGCTGCTTGTTTGTGGTGCTGTCCATGTAGCGATACATGTTTGCTATATTTTAAAAAGCTCACAAGCTGGATGAAATAATACAGTGAATTGTTGGCAGCCCTGCGAGTCACAAAGTTAAATTATCAGCAATAATGTGTAAAGTATTAATTAAAAATTTTTAGATTTAAGAATTACTTGTTAAAAAAGAGTAGTAAAGTATGAACAAGTAATTATTAAATTGCCTGCAGTTTTTTTTCAAACAGAATTTTAAGTTATAGACATTTGTAAAATTTTGTTATTAAAATATTAAGAAAAGATTTATACAACAGTATCTTGTTTGGCTGGAATTTATCATACATGTCAGACATTATGCTTATCTTAAATAAAAGTCGAGTATAAAGATAAGCATAATGTCTAACGTATGAAAAAGCCAAAACAGATACTTCTGTATAAATCTTTTGTTAATACTGACAATGAAAAAAATAAATTTCTGTTGAATCACATTCTTTAACTAACATGCTTAATATATTACAGCATCTTTGCCATCTCCCGCAATACTGAACATACAACCAGACACAGAATCTGCAATTGTTGTGTGGCAGAAAATCCCATGCACAAAGAAGAGTCAGTTACTACTGACAGGGTATCGAGTCTTGTGGTGTCGGCAACAGAAGTGTAATGGTAAGGTTTTGCTGTCAGATTATCTGTAAATTGTTATGGGCTTCATCAATAAATTCACTTATTTTGTTATCATTTCTTATGCCTAACTGATTTATCCAAATGAAAAATAGTTGATAAAATCTGAAGATATCACTAGCTTCTAATTATGTTATTTTCATAATTTAAAAAAAAAAAAACAACTGATGGTTAGTAATCTTGCTCTTTCAAAATCTATTAAAAAAATCTTTCTGTTACCAAATATATATCACAAAAATTTAGTAACCAAGTGGGGTTTTTTTTTTTTTTTTTCCCTTTGAAGATGAGAAAAATTATCCTGTACAGAGTCTCAAATAACCCAGACATTAAAGTTTCAAGTTTTAAAACTTTTTTCCTGCATGCAGATTCAAGCAGTATCCAGAATGTTGATTTAGAAGCCTCATCCTCCTCTTTCAAGGTGTCCAGACTTGAAGCCAACACCATCTACAAAGTGACAGTGCTGAGTAAAGTTCATGATCAGCTGGGTCAAGAACGGCTCTGGAAGGAAGTGACACCAAAATCTCCTGGTTGGTCAAATCTTTCAAAAAGATTATTATTTAGTTGGGTTTTTTTTTTTTTTTTTTTAAGGTTTAATATTTGTTTGTTGAGCTTCAAAGCAAATAATACATGGCCTTGGAAATATTTGACACACAAACGTGAAATAAGTACATGGTATTCAAAGCAAATAATACATGGCCTTGGAAATATTTGACACACAAACGTGAAATAAGTACATGGTATTCAAAGCAAATTAATACATGGCCTTGGAAATATTTGACACACAAACGTGAAATAAGTACATGGTATTCAAAGCAAATTAATACATGGCCTTGGAAATATTTGACACACAAACGTGAAATAAGTACATGGTATTCAAAGCAAATAATACATGGCCTTGGAAATATTTGACACACAAACGTGAAATAAGTGCATGGTATTCAAAGCAAATAATACATGGCCTTGGAAATATTTGACACACAAACGTGAAATAAGTACATGGTATTCAAAGCAAATTAATACATGGCCTTGGAAATATTTGACACACAAACGTGAAATAAGTACATGGTATTCAAAGCAAATAATACATGGCCTTGGAAATATTTGACACACAAACGTGAAATAAGTACATGGTATTCAAAGCAAATAATACATGGCCTTGGAAATATTTGACACACAAACGTGAAATAAGTACATGGTATTCAAAGCAAATAATACATGGCCTTGGAAATATTTGACACACAAACGTGAAATAAGTACATGGTATTCAAAGCAAATAATACATGGCCTTGGAAATATTTGACACACAAACGTGAAATAAGTACATGGTATTCAAAGCAAATTAATACATGGCCTTGGAAATATTTGACACACAAACGTGAAATAAGTGCATGGTATTCAAAGCAAATAATACATGGCCTTGGAAATATTTGACACACAAACGTGAAATAAGTACATGGTATTCAAAGCAAATAATACATGGCCTTGGAAATATTTGACACACAAACGTGAAATAAGTACATGGTATTCAAAGCAAATTAATACATGGCCTTGGAAATATTTGACACACAAACGTGAAATAAGTACATGGTATTCAAAGCAAATTAATACATGGCCTTGGAAATATTTGACACACAAACGTGAAATAAGTACATGGTATTCAAAGCAAATAATACATGGCCTTGGAAATATTTGACACACAAACGTGAAATAAGTACATGGTATTCAAAGCAAATAATACATGGCCTTGGAAATATTTGACACACAAACGTGAAATAAGTACATGGTATTCAAAGCAAATAATACATGGCCTTGGAAATATTTGACACACAAACGTGAAATAAGTACATGGTATTCAAAGCAAATTAATACATGGCCTTGGAAATATTTGACACACAAACGTGAAATAAGTACATGGTATTCAAAGCAAATTAATACATGGCCTTGGAAATATTTGACACACAAACGTGAAATAAGTACATGGTATTCAAAGCAAATAATACATGGCCTTGGAAATATTTGACACACAAACGTGAAATAAGTACATGGTATTCAAAGCAAATAATACATGGCCTTGGAAATATTTGACACACAAACGTGAAATAAGTACATGGTATTCAAAGCAAATAATACATGGCCTTGGAAATATTTGACACACAAACGTGAAATAAGTACATGGTATTCAAAGCAAATAATACATGGCCTTGGAAATATTTGACACACAAACGTGAAATAAGTACATGGTATTCAAAGCAAATTAATACATGGCCTTGGAAATATTTGACACACAAACGGGAAATAAGTACATGGTATTCAAAGCAAATTAATACATGGCCTTGGAAATATTTGACACACAAACGTGAAATAAGTACATGGTATTCAAAGCAAATAATACATGGCCTTGGAAATATTTGACACACAAACGTGAAATAAGTACATGGTATTCAAAGCAAATAATACATGGCCTTGGAAATATTTGACACACAAACGTGAAATAAGTACATGGTATTCAAAGCAAATAATACATGGCCTTGGAAATATTTGACACACAAACGTGAAATAAGTACATGGTATTCAAAGCAAATAATACATGGCCTTGGAAATATTTGACACACAAACGTGAAATAAGTACATGGTATTCAAAGCAAATAATACATGGCCTTGGAAATATTTGACACACAAACATGAAATAAGTACATGGTATTCAAAGCAAATAATACATGGCCTTGGAAATATTTGACACACAAACATGAAATAAGTACATGGTATTCAAAGCAAATAATACATGGCCTTGGAAATATTTGACACACAAACGTGAAATAAGTACATGGTATTCAAAGCAAATAATACATGGCCTTGGAAATATTTGACACACAAACATGAAATAAGTACATGGTATTCAAAGCAAATAATACATGGCCTTGGAAATATTTGACACACAAACGTGAAATAAGTACATGGTATTCAAAGCAAATAATACATGGCCTTGGAAATATTTGACACACAAACGTGAAATAAGTACATGGTATTCAAAGCAAATAATACATGGCCTTGGAAATATTTGACACACAAACATGAAATAAGTACATGGTATTCAAAGCAAATAATACATGGCCTTGGAAATATTTGACACACAAACATGAAATAAGTACATGGTATTCAAAGCAAATAATACATGGCCTTGGAAATATTTGACACACAAACGTGAAATAAGTACATGGTATTCAAAGCAAATAATACATGGCCTTGGAAATATTTGACACACAAACGTGAAATAAGTACATGGTATTCAAAGCAAATAATACATGGCCTTGGAAATATTTGACACACAAACGTGAAATAAGTACATGGTATTCAAAGCAAATAATACATGGCCTTGGAAATATTTGACACACAAACATGAAATAAGTACATGGTATTCAAAGCAAATAATACATGGCCTTGGAAATATTTGACACACAAACGTGAAATAAGTACATGGTATTCAAAGCAAATAATACATGGCCTTGGAAATATTTGACACACAAACGTGAAATAAGTACATGGTATTCAAAGCAAATAATACATGGCCTTGGAAATATTTGACACACAAACGTGAAATAAGTACATGGTATTCAAAGCAAATAATACATGGCCTTGGAAATATTTGACACACAAACGTGAAATAAGTACATGGTATTCAAAGCAAATAATACATGGCCTTGGAAATATTTGACACACAAACGTGAAATAAGTACATGGTATTCAAAGCAAATAATACATGGCCTTGGAAATATTTGACACACAAACATGAAATAAGTACATGGTATTCAAAGCAAATTTCCTTAAGGTTCAATCTGTCTTTATTAAGCAGAAATGTCTGATCGAGATTTCTTAGTCCTAGAAGAAAAATGTGACAAGTTAAAATAAGTAGTGTAGGATATTTGAGGGAATTAGACAGCACGAACAAAACAAATTGATTAAACAATATAAACTTGAGTAATAATTTACACAATAGCATCTACACATAATAATAATAATAAAGTTTATTTGGAAATCATGCTTCATCCCCAAAGGCTTGAAGCACGATACAAAGTCAACCTTTTTAAAAGAGAAATGAAAACAGTCTGTATTTTACCACATTGAAATACAAAACGCAACATTACAAAAACTACATACGAGCATAACCATTCAAAGTCTTTCAACCCTTGCAACCATAAACAACACACGCCAATATACATCTAGGAGATGATAGCTAGCTGGAAAAGATGGTAGACATCACCCCAGCAGGTGTTTGTGAAATAGATGTGCTTTCATGATTAACCACATTTGTTAAAAAATCTTGATTTCCCCAGAAAGCAACATAACTGCAATTGTAGGGTCAGTTGTTGCAACAGGTCTTCTTGTTTCTGTTTTTGTATTCGGGATTTTTATCAGGTAAGACTAAAAAAAAATTAGCGATGTTCTAATAATGAAACAATTTAAGATGCATTGAAATTAATAGCTGACCCCAAACATCCCACAGAAGTCGACATCCTATCAGATTTTAACATTTTTAATTTTTTTTTTTAATGTATACATCACTCCCTGAAATGGTGTGTTAATGGACTATAACTACCCGCTGCCTTATATATCACTTCATTTCAAGTCGTCAGGCGGTCAAGGTACTTAGCCCAGCCATTTGATTGAAGACATATTAAATATACCTATGACAGTTAGGTGTCACAACAAATGAAAAATTATATATCCTAAAAGAAAATAAATGCTACAATTAAGAATGTTGAATAATAAAAAAAATCATTTTGCTCAAAAGAGAATACTTGAAATGACTGATGGTTCCAAATTGGTGATGTTGAAAATGTTTGTGTAATTTAGATGCACAGCAGGTTTCCTCAGTATTTAGCAAGAGTTCAGGAAAGTCTGTAATGGCTCAAGTACTAAACATCAGCATATTAACTTCTTAGATAACATACTCACCATAGAATAGTGTTGTGAAGGGTGTTGAAGTTCCTAGATCATTTTGCAAAAGATACCTTTGGGAACAGGACTTGAAAATCATATGTGCCCAAAAATTATGAGATTTATTGAATTTTTGTCCACTGTTGTCATTTTTTATAAAGTTGTTTTTTTTTAAAAATTAAATAAACGTACGTAACTGTTTTAATGTCATGTTTATTATTGCCAATGTTTTTATGCGAAGTGAAGTGAGCCCAGCCCTATATAAGACCACTGAAATAATAAATATTTGTCTTTAATTTTAATTTCATTTTTGTTTTTGCTATTGTATTTAAAGAAATTCTTTGTATTAAAAATAAAAGTTATTTCCCTTTAAATTTATAACACTTTTTTAAAATGTTATTCTGGACTTTCTGTATCATGTAAGTCTAACATGGGAACAAATGAAAAGTAAAAAAGAAAAAAAAAATTATTTCTGACCTCAAGAGACATTCGTATGCAAAATTATAGGTTTTAGTCCCTTAAAGAGTTCTTATAGACCAAGGGTAGGCATTCTTTTTTATGCAGAGGGCTGCATGGAAATAAAGAAAATTTGGCAGGTCCCGTGTTTATTATCTTTGAATCTATAGAATAAATTTAACAAATTTTAACTGACTTTATAATAATTATACTGAGGTGATGACTAAAAGATAACATCGTTAATTTTCAAAGGCTTTTACAGTTAACAATTTTAAATTTTTACGTTTTTTACTGGTTTTCCGGGAAGGTCTAAATGTTTCAGCAGGCGCATGTGGGCCGTAGGTTGTCCATTATCCTGAGATGATGACTATCAGATAACATCATTAATTTTCAAAGGCTTTTACAGTTAACCATTCAAAATTTTTATGTTTTTACTGGGTTTTTTATGTGGGCCGTAGGTTGTCCATCGTGTTGTGGACTAATCATCCTTGAAATTCTATCTTTATGAGATCATTTGTTTTGGACTGTGTAAGGATAGATGTTCATAGATGAATTGTCTGAAAATATATGCAACAGTGAGGTGAGAGAGGATTAATATGGAAAATTACCAGTGATAAGCTAAGTAATAACTCAAATCACTGTCTCTGTCATTGTTATTTGTCTTGTCATTGTAGGCAGTGCCTAATTTCAAAGAAAAGGGCTAAAGAACTTCGAAATGAGGTAAGACTTAGTTTTAAAAGCAGTATTTCTACAAGATTTGACAGAAAGTTATTTTTAAAAAAATAATGAGTTCCCCTGATTGCCTAAATTAACCATTTACATAATAATTAGATTTCATTGAAAATAGAACGTATCCTTCTTTTAAATTGAAGCGTTTGGTTACAAACAAAAGAGAGACGTGCGTCATGCTTTTTTTTAATGCGTTTAAAAAATATTAGAGTATTGCATTTGAACAAACAAAACTGCACCAAATTTTGGTTGGAGTATTCATTGAGCTAAGTATTGTTTTATAATTAAAAAATCAAATAACAATATCACTAATAGTATTTTTAATTTGAATACTTGACAGTTTTTGTTATGAAATAAATACTATTTCAATTTTAGGAAACGAGCTATGTGTCCCCAAGAGTGGAAGACATGAATCTGGTATCCCCAGATGTATTAATACCAGAGGTGAAATCATGGTTACATTTATTAAAAATTTTTTATACTTGAACTCTAATTGTCTTAATTGTCTTGTTAAAAAAAATTGTCTTGTTTTACACAAGATTATACTTTTTTAAAAATAATTCAGACTCATCTTGATAAAAGATTAGTTTGTTTACTCTTAAAGATAGTTCAAAATATTGTTTTAATGATTATAAATTATCCCCCAAAGTCATATAAACAGGTTTTGAAAATTCTAGACTTTCAATTATTATGAGAACCATAGTTTAAAGCCTAACACCCAATAACCCAATTTATATGTTTTTGAATATAGTTTTTTTAAACTTTTCATTTTAAAGTTTTCAGTTATTCATTTCAAAATTTGTTTGCACAAATTTTTTAGGGTTAAAATTCTCACATCTTAATTTAACTTTTGTCTATTCATCAATAACATCCTTATTAGCATGATGCTTATGGTGTAAAACTATGTCTTCTCCCAGTATCCACCCGTTCCCATGAACCAAAAAAGCAACAGGAGCATTGCTGAAAGCCCGTCCGCTGCTCTACACACAGTTTCAGATTCCAGCTATTGTGACTCATCAGGGAGGGGCTCTGACAGCAGCAGTCTTTTGATTAAAAAGCCGAAGAAATCCCAGGGAGCCAAAAGCACCAAACCTAATTCTAAAAAATACGAGTCTGTCCCATTGGGCCGTATGTCACCAGAACTCATGCCCGCTACCCCAGAGGGTGCCGCCGTGATGCCTGATGAGCAGGAGACATCACTTCAAGATGAAAGTGACCTCTTCGAATCAAGAGATACCCACCACCAGGGTTTGTCTGAACTGCACGGAACCTCTCTAGCCTCACATTCCACTGACCAAAGTCGAGAGCCTATGCCATCTTACACAAGGATGATTGCCGACAGCTCCAGTAGGGGAGAGCAGAATAGGTGCAACCGGCCAGAGCTTACTAGATTAGATGTAGGCTCAGCAGATATTGTTAACAGAAATATGGCGCTAATTGTCGCAAATGTTTTACAAGAGGAAAAAACAGCTAATGGAAGAAAAGCTTCACATTTGGACAGTGTTCAGGAATACATGACAATTGGTGAGGGGGACTCACTAGAGGATCTCATTCATACTGACCCAGCAGTTGCAGGTCAGAATCATGGTCTGTTGCTGAGCCAGGTGGAGACAAACCTACCGAAAATTTTGATTGAAACCAGGGATCAAACAACACGAAAAGGCTCTTCTGGTACACCCCACTTAGATTCTGGAACTAGTTTAAACCAGTCAATGTCCACGTCGTCCCAGGAGTCATTACAGAGTAATCCCGATGACTTAAATGATATTGCAATACTTTCCTTGCATTCCACATCTGAACAAACCATTCCTAAGAGACTTGCAGATGTTACAGGAAATATCACTGACCTACCGGTTTTAGATCCCACACAGTTTGATTGCATTCCTGATGTAATTCACTCGGATGTAAATGAGTTTGAGAATAATTTGATCGCAGAAAAACCACCTGGCGTTGGATCAGATTGTCTGAATACTATGTCTGAGTTATCTTCATTAGATTACATTCCACACACTGATCCATCTGCATTAAGTTTTTTGTCACATCCAGTTCCCCTCTCATCAGATTATGTGTCTCACCCAGTTCCCCCATCATCAGATTATGTGTCTCACCCAGCTCCCCCATCATCAGATTATGTGTCTCACCCAGTTCCCCCATCATCAGATTATGTGTCTCACCCAGTTCCCCCATCATCAGATTATGTGTCTCACCCAGTTCCCCCATCATCAGATTATGTGTCTCACCCAGTTCCCCCATCATCAGATTATGTGTCTCACCCAGTTCCCCCATCATCAGATTATGTGTCTCACCAAGTTCCCCCATCATCAGATTATGTGTCTCATCCAGTTCCCCCATCATCAGATTATGTGTCTCATCCAGTTCCCCCATCATTAGATTATGTGTCACACACAGTTCCCCCATCATCAGATAATGTGTCACACACAGTTCCCCCATCATCAGATTATGTGTCACACACAGTTCCCCCATCATCAGATTATGTGTCTCATCCAGATCCCCCATCATCAGATTATGTGTCACACACAGTTCCCCCATCATCAGATGTGTCACATTTTTAAAGAAAACTGAAATGAGGGTCTAACTACTAATATTCTAACATATATTTCTTCTCAATTCATTACAAGTACATTATTTCCATTTCAATATAGTTTGTGATCAACCCTCACAACCTCTTACAGTGCTGTCATGAAGGTGACAGCCAATCAAAATTTTTATCAAAATTCACTACACTAAATTGACATTTAAACTCTACTTCAGATTACGGAGACTTACACGAATGATTAAGATTATTTCATAGATGCCAATGAAAGGAATTTTTTAAAATCATATTTCAGGGATTAATTGTCATCACTTCACATAAAAACATGGCCATTAAAAAAACACCAACAAAAAAAAAAACATTTCGGAAAAGTTAACACTTTTAAACCAAGAAATTTAAAACTAAGATATTTTTATAAAAGTTATTATTTAAAAAAAACAACAGCCATCTGGTGCCGTCACACATTTCTCTGTATATTTCATTAGTGATTTTAGTATGCTTACTTTTTTTCCTAATGATTATATTATTTTAGGCACATGTCTCACTAGATCAGCAGCTTTTAATGACATTTAACCCAATTTGAAATTTTTATAAACATTCTTTTTAATTTAGTGCACACACACATTATTTTTTTCTAAATTCACTTGATATTGTTTTGTGTGCCCAAGTGGCTCTTTTACAACCGTACTGATGTCAAGCTGATTGTTTTATTCTCTACATTTCTTGCAGTTTTATATAATAAATGCCATCTTTCTCATCTACCATACAATAATAATTAAATGCCATCTTTCTCATCTACCATACAATAATAATTAAATGCCATCTTTCTCATCTACCATACAATAATAATTAAATGCCATCTTTCTCATCTACCATACAATAATAATTAAATGCCATCTTTCTCATCTACCATACAATAATAATTAAATGCCATCTTTCTCATCTACCATACAATAATAATTAAATGCCATCTTTCTCATCTACCACACAATAATAATTAAATGCCATCTTTCTCATCTACCATACAATAATAATTAAATGCCATCTTTCTCATCTACCATACAATAATAATTAAATGCCATCTTTCTCATCTACCATACAATAATAATTAAATGCCATCTTTCTCATCTACCATACAATAATAATTAAATGCCATCTTTCTCATCTACCATACAATAATAATTAAATGCCATCTTTCTCATCTACCATACAATAATAATTAAATGCCATCTTTCTCATCTACCATACAATAATAATTAAATGCCATCTTTCTCATCTACCATACAATAATTATTAAATGCCATCTTTCTCATCTACCATACAATAATAATTAAATGCCATCTTTCTCATCTACCATACAATAATAATTAAATGCCATCTTTCTCATCTACCATACAATAATAATTAAATGCCATCTTTCTCATCTACCATACAATAATAATTAAATGCCATCTTTCTCATCTACCACACAATAATAATTAAATGCCATCTTTCTCATCTACCATACAATAATTATTAAATGCCATCTTTCTCATCTACCATACAATAATAATTAAATGCCATCTTTCTCATCTACCATACAATAATAATTAAATGCCATTTTCAATAAAAGGGAGCAGTATCAATAAAAGTATGCACACAATTCAATTGCTTACAATTAGGGTTAACTTTGGAGGTGAGGTGGAAAAAGTAGGAGTAATTGGGGAAATAAAGTGGGACAGGCTCGTGGTGACGGTCTGTGTGAGTTGAGAGTGACGTTAGGGTTTTTGTTAGGGTTCAGGTTGACAGGTCTGTGGTTGAAGGGGACTGGTTGATGAGAGTTGGATATATTGGAAAGGGAGTAATGAGAGCAGATATTTTCAGGGCTGTTGGTGAACGAGAGGGTGGGAGAGTTAAAGGGTGATCCATTATGGTGATATTGGTGTCAGGTGGCGTGCAATGGAGGGCAGTGGGCGTGTCTTTTAAAATTTTGGCGGCTATGGGAGGCAAAGAATCACCCTAGATTTAAAATAAATCTCCTTGCTTAAATTTATGAATTGAACAAATGTAACATTGGCAACATAACAGACACTCAATTATTTTCTGATATGCCAACACCAATTTGAACAAAGTGTATAAACTTTTAATGATTTCTTTTTTTTTTTTTGGGGGGGGGGGGGGAGGGGGGCACAAATACAAAACAAACATGCAATTGAAGTTAATGCCATTGTACTTATGTGGTTTTTTGTTTAAAGCATTTCATTGTATCATGTGCAATAATTCTTTGTGGTTTTATGTTTGAAAAGAAAAAAAGTCACCACTCTTCACAGCTTGTGTGTTCTTGTTACCTAGTCTTGATGAGACCAGTAATCAGGGATACATTGTGTCTTCATAATGCAAGCTTTGTACCAATACTACTTAGTTTTTTATTGCTTTATATGTCAATGTATCTATATATTTTCTGGAAATACTTCTTTATGCTATTTAAAAAAAATTTTTGTGTGCACAATTTGTAAAGAATATGATATACACATGTAAATACCAATAAAATGGATGCAGTTCTGAGTGGACGGACAGCAGCAGGTTTTTTTAATTATTACAGCTGTCTATTTTGACTTTTACTTTAAGGTGGAAGGAGTTTTTTTTAGAACCTTTGAGACATTTTTAATTGTTTTGAAATCTTTCTCAATCTGCATCGTTATTTTTGGTAAAAATGTATTGATCAAGTACGGTAATTAGAACATTCTTCACTAGTACCAGTAAATTAAGTAAACAAATTGTTTCTAAAAAGATTTTTAGTTGTTATAGTTATCAATGCAAATTTGAAAAGTGATAAAACTTGAATTTCAAGTTTGAATGACATGGGACTTAATGATAGTTTTTGACATTTTTTATTTGCTCGGATCTAGTTTGGATGCTTGTAAAATAATAAATGCATATTAGATAATTTCTTCTAAATATTTACTTTTTTTGTTAAAAAGGACAATAATGCAGATGCTTTTTCTGACAAGTTTCAACATTGTGCCATGCTGATTGTTTACATTTGTTTAAATTTTGCCTTCTGAAAGCAAGCCTTACAACTGGGTCTTTACACCTCTAGTGATTGAACCCGGTGCCATTTTGTCACCCAATTCCTACATTTTTTTAAGCAACATTCCTTTTTTTTTTTTTTTACATTCTTGGTGTTAAGTGATCTGTTGATAAAAACAATGGGGATCTTTCACTTCAAATTCTCTCTGTAGAAGTCACTAGTAGACTACACCAGTCATTCTTGCAGGTACCCTAAGGCACATCGTATGGGTAGTGAAAGTTAGCATAATTATTCTATTTATTTATTTTTAGAAACGATTTTTACCTAGTCATTAATTTTGTTCTGTTAACTTGTTAAATAATCTACCTGTGCTTATGTTTTGCTAAACATATGAAGGTGAAATATAAAATTTGTTATTGTAAATAGACCGTGCCATATGATCAATGGATTTCATGCAATGATTTATTTCATGCAATCTCTTGGATACACTTTTCACCATAGAGCACATAAAAAGCAATGAAAATGTTCTGCTACTCATGTTGTACTACTGATGTGCAGATTTGTTTTAACAAGTAGTCAACAAAAAAAGATTTTTTGACTATGATACATTGTCTGAAACAACTGCAACTATTCTTATAAATATTGTGCCATGACTGGTGTAGAGTACCGGTGCAGCTGATGTTATGAACAAAGATAAAATGTATGTTGACTTGTATGCTTTTTTCCTTCTGAAATTTTCATAAAGACATTTAATGTTGTCTTTTTCAGTTGAAAAAAAAAATGAATCTAAAAATCATCTCTTACCCAGCTGATTTACATTTATAAATGGGTTTTTTGGGGTCATATTCAGAATGCATTTTTTAAAGATCGGAGGAAAACTAAGAATCTCACATATTGTGGAGTGCAGCATAATGCACCTAGCTATAACACAAATTTGGATATTCCTATAAAACGCAACCTTTACATGGTTCTCAAAATATCATATATCCATTTGCACATTAGTTGTTTTTTTTATATCAAAGAACATGAAAAAGAGCAGGCCTACTAAAAATAATCAGACTTCACTGTATGGGATAAGATCGCATATGACTATGAATTTAAATATAACACTACATAGCTCTCTATCTACAGGAGATAAAATAAATTATATTAGACATAAATACACATAGGCCTACATGTTCTCTGCAAAAGAAGGTATTTAAGTTAATGTTTTTTTATTATTGAAAACAAGTAGTTTACAAATTCTGCTTTTTAACGCCCATCCAACCTATTAATGCGATCCAATTTTATTTTAATCTAATGGGGTATGCACTGCACTAAAATACCAGATAACTGTCAAGGTTATCTCAATTTATTGAACTTCTATTTACCTAATGTAATACAGCTTCTAAGGAAGTGGAAAAACAACAACTTTGTATCATTTTCAATTTTAATGAACACCTCAGTAGTCATGCAGATTATGTTCTATGTGTAAAAAAAATAAAATGTTTCCCTTATTTTCATTTTAAGTGTTAACATGTTAGCGTAATGGATCACTGTTTTTAGTCTAACGTGTACTTACCATCTTACCATGATTCTTTCTAACATTCCATTCGATCGCCTCTTTTTTTTTTTGTTTTTTTTTTTTGTTAACTCAGTTGTTCTTGTCTTATTTATTTGGTTAAATAGGGTTTCAAACTTTGTTAATGTTTCTGTGCCAATAAAAAAAAAAGTATTAAAATTTGTAAGATCAATTTTATTTTTGCAGGAGGAAAAAAAGGCAACAACCCACCACGACCATCTGAATAAAAAAAAAAAGGGAATTCCCCTGATTTGTGAGATGATTTTGGTTTACATTTTAATGAAAGTTAAGAATTTTTAAGTCTCTTAGTTTAGATTTTAAACACATTCTCTTTCAGAATCAGCGGTATGTCTCATTTTTTGTGTGTGTGTGTGTGTGTGCTGGGTGGCCTAGCTGTTTAAGCTGAGTCAATCTCAAGCTTATGGAGTTCAATCCCCAGCAAAAGCCTAGACAAGCAAATACAACACCAGCACCCCGGTTGGATGGGACTTGTTAACCTTGTTTCATTTAAGACAGCGGTTCTCAACCTGTGGGTCGTGACCCCTTTGGGGGTCGAATGACCCTTACACGGATCGCCTCAGACCATTGGAAAACACATATTTATGTATTAGCAACAAAAATAATTTCATGGTTGGGGGTCACCACAACATGAGGAAGTGTATTAAAGGGTTGCTCATGAGGAAGGTTGCAAACCGCTGATCTAAGAGAATACAAACTCTGAAATAAAACCTGGAGATGGAGTTCAGAAGGCTGTATGACAATGACAATTAAAATGCTGACAAATGTTGAGTTACATCAAATGGAAACTTTAAAAAATTGAGAGATATTGTTTTCAATAAAGAATTTAAAGAGGCATAATAAATAATAATATTATATGGAATGGATTTGTCTTTTCTTTAAATGTGCTACTTTTGTAAAAAAAAAAAAAATGTTTAAACATATTTAACATACTGAAAACATTTTTTTTTAAAACATTGCCTATATTTATTAAATTCCCAACTGCTTGTGTCTTTTTAATATCAGAATAATAAACGATCTGTCCCATTTATATGCACGGATTTTTAAAAATCTACCAGAAAGCTAAAAAAAGAGAGGATTTTAATCATTTTTGTGAACTAGCATTTCAATTATCATGCCAATTCCATTTTTTTGTTGTGAGAAGGTACTTGTTTCAAAATGAATTCTAATTTGTCAATTTAAAATAAATTCTGTGGATTTGGGAAAAAAATATTTTAAAGTAATTGCTCTGAAAAAAAAAATATAATAGTTTGAAATTCCAAATATAAAAATTCAATCACCTGAATATTAAGAAATGTATAGAGCTACTTTATTTTGTAAACAACCCATGTCTTCTTTACATAATAATGTCGTTCACATACGATTTATAAAAAAATTGAACAGTTTTGATAACCTATAAAAATGTACAGACCTTTCTACTTTTTTCCGTTCTTTTTGACTCTGGCAAAACTTGGAAATATTTAGAAAAGGTAACTATTACACGTTAAGAGATTATTATAAATATATTATTTCATTTACCTTCATCATATAAAATGATGTTAGCAGTGCTTTTTTGTGATGGAAAAACTTTTCTGTTTTATTTTTTGATAATTCATTTATTAACTTTGTAGTTAATCCCCAAAAAGGCTTAAATAAAAAATGGAAACTACATTACTATTTAGTAATATAAAAAAATATCTTTGCATAACACAAGCAGGTCAAGCAGAGGCGTTGCTTGACTATTCGAAGCCCCTTTTGCCACTTTTTTGTTTTGTCTCCCCCACCCTTCCACCTTGTATTGAAAGAGGATAAGTCATAAAATATCCACATCATATCTTAAAGTCCCTAAAATATCCGAGGCCCACTGCATTCGTAGGGGTTGCTAGGCTCACCCGATGTTTCTATGGTTAAGTTACACCTACATTTTTAAAACTAGCATCGCTCGGTCCTGGGCTTTCCTTTCCAGTAGCCCCCAGGTGTGTCCCATACTTTGAGTGTCTGCCTCTATAGGTGTGTCCCATACTTTGAGTGTCTGCCTCTAGGTGTGTCCCATACTTTGAGTGTCTGCCTCTATGTGTGTCCCATACTTTGAGTGTCTGCCTCTGTGTGTCCCATACTTTGAGTGTCTGCCTCTATAGGTGTGTCCCATACTTTGAGTGTCTGCCTCTATGTGTGTCCCATACTTTGAGTGTCTGCCTCTATAGGTGTGTCCCATACTTTGAGTGTCTGCCTCTATAGGTGTGTCCCATACATTGAGTGTCTGCCTCTATAGGTGTGTCCCATACTTTGAGTGTCTGCCTCTATGTGTGTCCCATACTTTGAGTGTCTGCCTCTAGCTTACGTCTTCGGGTAATTTTAGGGCGTCCTCTCTTTCTTTCTCCACATGTATTTCATGTTAGGGATTGTCTGGTGATTTTTATCTAAGGGTTTGCTGAGAGTGTGCCCTAACCTAACTCCATCTTTTCCTTGTGATGTCTTCAGCAATAGGGTGCTGATAAGTCCTATCTAGTAAGACTTTGTTGGTGATGGTGTTGGTCCATTTGATGTTTAGGATCTTTCCAAGGCAAGTGTTTATGAAGGTCTGTACTTTCTGCGTAATGCTCGCTGTTGTCCTACAAGTACGGCTGCATGAGTAGGACTCTTTTGACATTTGTGTTGAAAATGCTGACTTTGGTTTGAAGAGTCAGCTCCTTGGACTTCTTTAATAGCACAAATGCTGACATGGCCTTTCAAATTCTAGCCCTGCCATCCGCTTCGGATCAACCATTTAAGGCAATAATGCTACCTAAGTATGTGGAGGCCTCCATTTCTTCCAGTGCATTTCCTACCTGAGATGTGCTCTTGGTTGGCTGAGTTTACCTTCACGATCTCTGTCTTGCTTCTATTTATATAAATAAAAGCAAGATTCATCGGCGCCCTCGATTTCCATCTTACACCCCGATGAAAATTGTCGCTAATTTTGGTGACGATAAATATGTGCCAAATATTTTTACCGCTCTCCATTTCTCGAGACAAATTGAGCAGTTGTCCGAAAATCCCACACCCCCATATAAATAGTGACACCTGGGTGAACAACAGCCTCATCCTCCTACTTTCGTCGCCACTGGCAGGGGCGTACCTAAAAGTTATGACGTCACGGGGACAAGATTCATTTTTTCGGCCCCCTTCAACTCTGAAAAAATTATTTTACACCGTTAAACACCACCAAAGCCCATTTTAGTACCCCCGCTAGTCTGACGCTCCGGCACGTAAGTCCCATCTGACACCCCTTAGCTAGGCCTCTGGACATTGGAAACTGGCACTTCGCAAAAAAAAAAAAAAACGTACGTGTCGGCAGGAAGGCTTCGTCTTCAAAAGAATTCTTCTGCTGCCCTCTCTGATACTACTACTCAGCTAAGGGTTTACAAAAAAATTATTCTGTTTTTTCTGTTGTTTGTTCACTGACAAAGACTTCCTGCCAACACGTTCGTTCTTTTGTTGTGTTCCCTTTTCAGGTTTGACCTTACTTTGTTTTACGACATTCTGATCATATCCAAAGGTCACCTTGATATTCTTATCATATCCATAGGTCACCTGGACATACTTATCATATTCATAAGCACCTTGATTTTGGGACAAGTATATCAGCCTCCGAGTCCGACTAGATCTTCTGACCCGCTCCTGACTCCGACTAGATTTTCTGACCCGCCCTCGTCAAAAAATGTTTGCCGTCCCCTGATCTGAACTATAAATTCCAAGTTTACGAGTGAAGGTCATATTAAAACGGTATTATCAATGACAACGAATGGAAATTCTATCGTCCTTCTCTGCTGACCAGCAGTTTAAAGAGTGGGCTGCAGCAGCATACATTATTACCCCCCCCCCCTCACACACACTATTTACTACCACAAAAAGCACTACTAAAAATACCTTTGCCTATCATAGCTGTTTTCTACCCTCGCCACTTAACTTATAAAAGAACTTGCTTTTTTTGGGTGGGCGGTGGGGGCGATATGTTATCTGACTTGTATGATTTTGAAGGAGGTAACGAGTAACAAGATTTAAATCAGCGTTTCTCAAACGTTTGTGTGCCCACTTTAAAAAAAAGAAGATATTTAACACCATGTCCCATTTATTAATATAAAATACTGCTTTTTTATATAACCGTTCTTTTTTTCTTCCAATTATTACGTTCTGCCCCGAACCCCTCTAAAGAAAACTACTCTGGCCTACTTCGGGGCTATATGGTTCCCTTTAAGAAACACCGCTGTAACCAAAAAAAAAAAAGTGAAATATGAGGATGACTGTTATCAGATTGAAGCAATAGGAAAATAATAAAACACAGGACACGGAATAGATTTAAAAGACGAAAGGGGAAAAAAAGCGTTTTGAGATTTTGGGAAGAAGATTTCACCTGCTGAAAAAAATAAAATAATAATTTTAAAATGTAAAAAAAAAAACCTTTTTTTTTTTTTTTTTTTTTTTAAACGTATCTTGAGAACTTCAAAACGATAGTGACTGCTGAGTGGTTAAGGGAATTATAGTGGGAAAGAAAAGAAAGGAAGTACATTGTGATTGGTTGTAAATAATTAAGAGGTGGGCCAAGTAAAATAACTATTCATCCCGTTAGGTGTCTCATAGATTGTGAATCCGTTTGTTCTCCCAACTCACCTTTGCTGCAGGCGTGTTGGTAAGGGAAACAATAGTCGAATTGGGTGCATCCAGTTGTGATCGCTTCTATGTGAGACGAAACGGCCCGTTGCTTAATCCTAAACAGTGGCGTGAAGGTGTTCAGCAAGTCACCATCCGGTTTCACGAACAAAGCACCTTAGACGTAGACAGTGTTTACAAATAATGGTGTAGATGACGTTGTGTCTGATACAGAGGAACACGGGTCAAATTTGAACAAAATAGCTTTGGGTAAGTAAATTTGTTAAATTTTGAATGGCGTAAGAGCAGGTCTTACATCGACTACGTCCACGTGACCTTGTCTCAAAGTGGGAGGGGGTGTCATTGAGGTGACTACGAAGAAGAAGGTATGGTAAATTCTTATAACGTCTTAACACAATGAGAAGGGGCGAGAAAATATTGCGTGCATCTGGGGCTGCCAGTAAGATGGCACAATTTTTAGCAATAAGATTTGGAAGATGATGAGAAAGTTGTCAATTGCAAGTGGTTTGACAGCATCAGCACGGGTGATCCTTTGTAGAGCCGATGGAATAATCCTACAGCGGAAAAAGTCGATCATTTTGAGCGTTATGTCCACAAAGTATTCGTCAGGCTGACCATGTCGACGTATGTGAAGAGTTAGTGAGACAGTAATAGAATTCTGAGTGGGAAAAAGAGTAGAGTAGAAGTATGTTTCGTCTTTTGTTTCCCAGGCTTTTTTCCCTCTACCCTGTGCTTTAGATTTCCTTTAAAGCATAAAAACTTGACCCCCGCGCTGGACAACCCTAATGCCAAACCACAAATTAAGTGAGTGGACCTCTAAAGTGTGGCGCACTTGATTTTGCCCAATATATTATTTTACATTTCAAATAAAATAGGAGGCCTCTTTGATGAAAGATGTTAACAACCAAACAAATTCTGAGGAAGATAGCCTCAGACCAAATAGTTAATCATCGTGTTTAGATAAGAGTATGATGCGAAGTGGATCGGGTGCGAAGTGGGTCGGATGCGAAGTGGATCGGGTGCGAAGTGGGTCGGATGCGAAGTGGGTCGGCTGCGAAATGGGTCGGCTGCGAAGTGGGTCGGATGCGAAGTGGGTCGGGCGCGAAGTGGGTCGGTGCAGTTTACAAGAAATCAAATTTACCAAAATGAAGGCAGACACGTGTTTGATCACACCCACAGAGCTATGGATCACACCGGGTTACAAATGTCGCTGGTGTTTTTTAAACACTACGTTCTGGCGTGTTTTCTTGAGATTTTAAAGACGAATTTCACGACTTGATCGCTGCTCTTTGTCATACGTAGGACCGTGTCATGTAACTATGTGATATACGTAGGGCTGTGTCATGTAACTATGTGATATACGTACGACCGTGTCATGTAACTATGTGATATACGTAGGGCTGTGTCATGTAACTATGTGATATACGTAGGACCGTGTCATGTAACTATGTGATATACGTAGGGCTATGCCATGTAACTATGTGATATACGTAGGGCTATGTCATGTAACTATGTGATATACGTAGGGCTATGTCATGTAACTATGTGATATACGTAGGACTATGTCATGTAACTATGTGATATACGTAGGGCTATGTCATGTAACTATGTGATATACGTAGGACTATGTCATGTAACTATGTGATATACGTAGGACCGTGTCATGTAACTATGTGATATACGTAGGGCTATGTCATGTAACTATGTGATATACGTAGGGCTATGTCATGTAACTATGCGATATACGTAGGGCTATGTCATGTAACTATGTGATATACGTAGGGCTATGTCATGTAACTATGTGATATACGCAGGGCTATGCCATGTAACTATGTGATATACGTAGGGCTATGTCATGTAACTATGTGATATACGTAGGGCTATGTCATGTAACTATGTGATATACGTAGGACCGTATCATGACACTATGTGATATTCGTAGGACCGTATCATGACACTATGTGATATACGTAGGACCGTGTCATGACACTATGTGATATACGTAGGGCTATGTCATGTAACTATGTGATATACGTAGGGCTATGTCATGTAACTATGTGATATACGTAGGGCTATGCCATGTAACTATGTGATATACGTAGGGCTATGTCATGTAACTATGTGATATACGCAGGGCTATGCCATGTAACTATGTGATATACGTAGGGCTATGTCATGTAACTATGTGATATACGTATGGCTATGTCATGTAACTATGTGATATACGTAGGACCGTATCATGACACTATGTGATATTCGTAGGACCGTATCATGACACTATGTGATATACGTAGGACCGTGTCATGACACTATGTGATATACGTAGGACTGTGTCATGACACTATGTGATATACGTAGGACCGTGTCATGAAACTATGTGTTATACGTAGGACCGTGTCATGACACTATGTGATATACGTAGGACCATGTCATGACACTAAGTGATATACGTAGGACCGTGTCATGAAACTATGTGATATACGTAGGGCTATGTCATGTAAGTATGTGATATACGTAGGACCGTGTCAGCGTCAGACAAGTAACTAACTATCTGTTATACGTAGGACCGTGTCGTCGTCAGACATGTAACTAACTATGTGATATGCGTAGGACCGTGTAATCGTCAGACATGTAACTATGTGATATACGTAGGACGTGTTATCGTCAGACATGTAACTATGTGATATATGTAGGACGTGTTATCGTCAGACATGTAACTATGTGATAGGCCTATACGTAGGACGTGTTATCGTCAGACATGTAACTATGTGATATACGTAGGACGAGTTATCGTCAGACATGTAACTATGTGATATACGTAGGACGAGTTATCGTCAGACATGTAACTATGTGATATACGTAGGGCGTGTTATCGTCAGACATGTAACTATGTGATATACGTAGGACGAGTTATCGTCAGACATGTAACTATGTGATATACGTAGGACGAGTTATCGTCAGACATGTAACTATGTGATATACGTAGGACGAGTTATCGTCAGACATGTAACTATGTGATATACGTTGGACGAGTTATCGTCAGACATGTAACTATGTGATATACGTTGGACGAGTTATCGTCAGACATGTAACTATGTGATATACGTTGGACGAGTTATCGTCAGACATGTAACTATGTGATATACGTAGGGCGTGTTATCGTCAGACATGTAACTATGTGATATACGTAGGACGAGTTATCGTCAGACATGTAACTATGTGATATACGTAGGGCGTGTTATCGTCAGACATGTAACTATGTGATATACGTAGGGCGTGTTATCGTCAGACATGTAACTATGTGATATACGTAGGGCGTGTTATCGTCAGACATGTAACTATGTGATATACGTAGGGCGTGTTATCGTCAGACATGTAACTATGTGATATACGTAGGACGAGTTATCGTCAGACATGTAACTATGTGATATACGTAGGGCGTGTTATCGTCAGACATGTAACTATGTGATATACGTAGGACGTGTTATCGTCAGACATGTAACTATGTGATATACGTAGGACGAGTTATCGTCAGACATGTAACTATGTGATATACGTAGGACGAGTTATCGTCAGACATGTAACTATGTGATATACGTAGGACGAGTTATCGTCAGACATGTAACTATGTGATATACGTAGGACGAGTTATCGTCAGACATGTAACTATGTGATATACGTAGGGCGTGTTATCGTCAGACATGTAACTATGTGATATACGTAGGGCGAGTTATCGTCAGACATGTAACTATGTGATATACGTAGGACGAGTTATCGTCAGATATGTAACTATGTGATATACGTAGGGCGTGTTATCGTCAGACATGTAACTATGTGATATACGTAGGATGAGTTATCGTCAGACATGTAACTATGTGATATACGTAGGACGAGTTATCGTCAGACATGTAACTATGTGATATACGTAGGACGAGTTATCGTCAGACATGTAACTATGTGATATACGTTGGACGAGTTATCGTCAGACATGTAACTATGTGATATACGTTGGACGAGTTATCGTCAGACATGTAACTATGTGATATACGTTGGACGAGTTATCGTCAGACATGTAACTATGTGATATACGTAGGGCGTGTTATCGTCAGACATGTAACTATGTGATATACGTAGGACGAGTTATCGTCAGACATGTAACTATGTGATATACGTAGGGCGTGTTATCGTCAGACATGTAACTATGTGATATACGTAGGGCGTGTTATCGTCAGACATGTAACTATGTGATATACGTAGGGCGTGTTATCGTCAGACATGTAACTATGTGATATACGTAGGACGAGTTATCGTCAGACATGTAACTATGTGATATACGTAGGGCGTGTTATCGTCAGACATGTAACTATGTGATATACGTAGGACGTGTTATCGTCAGACATGTAACTATGTGATATACGTAGGACGAGTTATCGTCAGACATGTAACTATGTGATATACGTAGGACGAGTTATCGTCAGACATGTAACTATGTGATATACGTAGGACGAGTTATCGTCAGACATGTAACTATGTGATATACGTAGGACGAGTTATCGTCAGACATGTAACTATGTGATATACGTAGGACGAGTTATCGTCAGACATGTAACTATGTGATATACGTAGGGCGTGTTATCGTCAGACATGTAACTATGTGATATACGTAGGACGTGTTATCGTCAGACATGTAACTATGTGATATACGTAGGACGAGTTATCGTCAGACATGTAACTATGTGATATACGTAGGACGAGTTATCGTCAGACATGTAACTATGTGATATACGTAGGACGAGTTATCGTCAGACATGTAACTATGTGATATACGTAGGACGAGTTATCGTCAGACATGTAACTATGTGATATACGTAGGGCGTGTTATCGTCAGACATGTAACTATGTGATATACGTAGGGCGAGTTATCGTCAGACATGTAACTATGTGATATACGTAGGACGAGTTATCGTCAGATATGTAACTATGTGATATACGTAGGGCGTGTTATCGTCAGACATGTAACTATGTGATATACGTAGGATGAGTTATCGTCAGACATGTAACTATGTGATATACGTAGGACGAGTTATCGTCAGACATGTAACTATGTGATATACGTAGGACGAGTTATCGTCAGACATGTAACTATGTGATATACGTTGGACGAGTTATCGTCAGACATGTAACTATGTGATATACGTTGGACGAGTTATCGTCAGACATGTAACTATGTGATATACGTTGGACGAGTTATCGTCAGACATGTAACTATGTGATATACGTAGGGCGTGTTATCGTCAGACATGTAACTATGTGATATACGTAGGACGAGTTATCGTCAGACATGTAACTATGTGATATACGTAGGGCGTGTTATCGTCAGACATGTAACTATGTGATATACGTAGGGCGTGTTATCGTCAGACATGTAACTATGTGATATACGTAGGGCGTGTTATCGTCAGACATGTAACTATGTGATATACGTAGGACGAGTTATCGTCAGACATGTAACTATGTGATATACGTAGGGCGTGTTATCGTCAGACATGTAACTATGTGATATACGTAGGACGTGTTATCGTCAGACATGTAACTATGTGATATACGTAGGACGAGTTATCGTCAGACATGTAACTATGTGATATACGTAGGACGAGTTATCGTCAGACATGTAACTATGTGATATACGTAGGACGAGTTATCGTCAGACATGTAACTATGTGATATACGTAGGACGAGTTATCGTCAGACATGTAACTATGTGATATACGTAGGACGAGTTATCGTCAGACATGTAACTATGTGATATACGTTGGACGAGTTATCGTCAGACATGTAACTATGTGATATACGTTGGACGAGTTATCGTCAGACATGTAACTATGTGATATACGTTGGACGAGTTATCGTCAGACATGTAACTATGTGATATACGTAGGGCGTATTATCGTCAGACATGTAACTATGTGATATACGTAGGACGAGTTATCGTCAGACATGTAACTATGTGATATAAGTAGGGCGTGTTATCGTCAGACATGTAACTATGTGATATACGTAGGGCGTGTTATCGTCAGACATGTAACTATGTGATATACGTAGGGCGTGTTATCGTCCGACATGTAACTATGTGATATACGTAGGACGAGTTATCGTCAGACATGGAACTATGTGATATACGTAGGGCGTGTTATCGTCAGACATGTAACTATGTGATATACGTAGGACGTGTTATCGTCAGACATGTAACTATGTGATATACGTAGGACGAGTTATCGTCAGACATGTAACTATGTGATATACGTAGGACGAGTTATCGTCAGACATGTAACTATGTGATATACGTAGGACGAGTTATCGTCAGACATGTAACTATGTGATATACGTAGGGCGTGTTATCGTCAGACATGTAACTATGTGATATATGTATGGCGTGTTATCGTCAGACATGTAACTATGTGATATACGTAGGGCGTGTTATCGTCAGACATGTAACTATGTGATATACGTAGGACGAGTTATCGTCAGACATGTAACTATGTGATATACGTAGGACGAGTTATCGTCAGACATGTAACTATGTGATATACGTAGGGCGTGTTATCGTCAGACATGTAACTATGTGATATACGTAGGGCGTGTTATCGTCAGACATGTAACTATGTGATATACGTAGGGCGAGTTATCGTCAGACATGAAACTATGTGATATACGTAGGGCGAGTTATCGTCAGACATGTAACTATGTGATATACGTAGGGCGAGTTATCGTCAGACATGTAACTATGTGATATACGTAGGGCGAGTTATCGTCAGACATGTAACTATGTGATATACGTAGGACGAGTTATCGTCAGACATGTAACTATGTGATATACGTAGGACGAGTTATCGTCAGACATGTAACTATGTGATATACGTAGGACGAGTTATCGTCAGACATGTAACTATGTGATATACGTAGGACGAGTTATCGTCAGACATGTAACTATGTGATATACGTAGGACGAGTTATCGTCAGACATGTAACTATGTGATATACGTAGGACGAGTTATCGTCAGACATGTAACTATGTGATATACGTAGGACGAGTTATCGTCAGACATGTAACTATGTGATATACGTAGGACGAGTTATCGTCAGACATGTAACTATGTGATATACGTAGGACGTGTTATCGTCAGACATGTAACTATGTGATATACGTAGGACGAGTTATCGTCAGACATGTAACTATGTGATATACGTAGGGCGTGTTATCGTCAGACATGTAACTATGTGATATACGTAGGACGAGTTATCGTCAGACATGTAACTATGTGATATACGTAGGACGAGTTATCGTCAGACATGTAACTATGTGATATACGTAGGACGAGTTATCGTCAGACATGTAACTATGTGATATACGTAGGACGAGTTATCGTCAGACATGTAACTATGTGATATACGTAGGACGAGTTATCGTCAGACATGTAACTATGTGATATACGTAGGACGAGTTATCGTCAGACATGTAACTATGTGATATACGTAGGACGAGTTATCGTCAGACATGTAACTATGTGATATACGTAGGGCGTGTTATCGTCAGACATGTAACTATGTGATATACGTAGGACGAGTTATCGTCAGACATGTAACTATGTGATATACGTAGGGCGTGTTATCGTCAGACATGTAACTATGTGATATACGTAGGACGAGTTATCGTCAGACATGTAACTATGTGATATACGTAGGGCGTGTTATCGTCAGACATGTAACTATGTAATATACGTAGGACGTGTTATCGTCAGACATGTAACTATGTGATATACGTAGGACGAGTTATCGTCAGACATGTAACTATGTGATATACGTAGGACGAGTTATCGTCAGACATGTAACTATGTGATATACGTAGGACGAGTTATCGTCAGACATGTAACTATGTGATATACGTAGGACGAGTTATCGTCAGACATGTAACTATGTGATATACGTAGGGCGTGTTATCGTCAGACATGTAACTATGTGATATACGTAGGGCGAGTTATCGTCAGACATGTAACTATGTGATATACTTAGGGCGTGTTATCGTCAGACATGTAACTATGTGATATACGTAGGACGAGTTATCGTCAGACATGTAACTATGTGATATACGTAGGACGAGTTATCGTCAGACATGTAACTATGTGATATACGTAGGACGAGTTATCGTCAGACATGTAACTATGTGATATACGTAGGACGAGTTAACGTCAGACATGTAACTATGTGATATACGTTGGACGAGTTATCGTCAGACATGTAACTATGTGATATACGTAGGGCGTGTTATCGTCAGACATGTAACTATGTGATATACGTAGGGCGTGTTATCGTCAGACATGTAACTATGTGATATACGTAGGACGAGTTATCGTCAGACATGTAACTATGTGATATACGTAGGGCGTGTTATCGTCAGACATGTAACTATGTGATATACGTAGGGCGTGTTATCGTCAGACATGTTACTATGTGATATACATTGGGCGTGTTATCGTCAGACATGTAACTATGTGATATACGTAGGACGAGTTATCGTCAGACATGTAACTATGTGATATACGTAGGACGAGTTATCGTCAGACATGTAACTATGTGATATACGTAGGACGTGTTATCGTCAGACATGTAACTATGTGATATACGTAGGACGAGTTATCGTCAGACATGTAACTATGTGATATACGTAGGACGAGTTATCGTCAGACATGTAACTATGTGATATACGTAGGACGAGTTATCGTCAGACGTGTAACTATGTGATATACGTAGGACGAGTTATCGTCAGACATGTAACTATGTGATATACGTAGGACGAGTTATCGTCAGACATGTAACTATGTGATATACGTAGGACGAGTTATCGTCAGACATGTAACTATGTGATGTACGTAGGACGAGTTATCGTCAGACATGTAACTATGTGATATACGTAGGACGAGTTATCGTCAGACATGTAACTATGTGATATACGTAGGACGAGTTATCGTCAGACATGTAACTATGTGATATACGTAGGGCGAGTTATCGTCAGACATGTAACTATGTGATATACGTAGGACGAGTTATATTCAGACATGTAACTATGTGATATACGTAGGACGAGTTATCGTCAGACATGTAACTATGTGATATACGTAGGACGAGTTATCATCAGACATGTAACTATGTGATATACGTAGGACGTGTTATCGTCAGACATGTAACTATGTGATATACGTAGGACGAGTTATCGTCAGACATGTAACTATGTGATATACGTAGGGCGTGTTATCGTCAGACATGTAACTATGTGATATACGTAGGGCGTGTTATCGTCAGACATGTAACTATGTGATATACGTAGGACGTGTTATCGTCAGACATGTAACTATGTGATATACGTAGGACGAGTTATCGTCAGACATGTAACTATGTGATATACGTAGGACGAGTTATCGTCAGACATGTAACTATGTGATATACGTAGGACGAGTTATCGTCAGACATGTAACTATGTGATATACGTAGGACGAGTTATCGTCAGACATGTAACTATGTGATATACGTAGGGCGTGTTATCGTCAGACATGTAACTATGTGATATGTAGGGCGTGTTATCGTCAGACATGTAACTATGTGATATACGTAGGACGTGTTATCGTCAGACATGTAACTATGTGATATACGTAGGACGTGTTATCGTCAGACATGTAACTATGTGATATACGTAGGGCGTGTTATCGTCAGACATGTAACTATGTGATATACGTAGGACGTGTTATCGTCAGACATGTAACTATGTGATATACGTAGGACGAGTTATCGTCAGACATGTAACTATGTGATATATGTAGGACGAGTTATCGTCAGACATGTAACTATGTGATATACGTAGGACGAGTTATCGTCAGACATGTAACTATGTGATATACGTAGGACGAGTTATCGTCAGACATGTAACTATGTGATATACGTAGGACGAGTTATCGTCAGACATGTAACTATGTGATATACGTAGGACGAGTTATCGTCAGACATGTAACTATGTGATATACGTAGGACGAGTTATCGTCAGACATGTAACTATGTGATATACGTAGGACGAGTTATCGTCAGACATGTAACTATGTGATATACGTAGGACGAGTTATCGTCAGACATGTAACTATGTGATATACGTAGGACGAGTTATCGTCAGACATGTAACTATGTGATATACGTAGGACGAGTTATCGTCAGACATGTAACTATGTGATATACGTAGGACGAGTTATCGTCAGACATGTAACTATGTGATATACGTAGGACGAGTTATCGTCAGACATGTAACTATGTGATATACGTAGGACGTGTTATCGTCAGACATGTAACTATGTGATATACGTAGGACGAGTTATCGTCAGACATGTAACTATGTGATATACGTAGGGCGTGTTATCGTCAGACATGTAACTATGTGATATACGAAGGGCGTGTTATCGTCAGACATGTAACTATGTGATATACGTAGGACGTGTTATCGTCAGACATGTAACTATGTGATATACGTAGGACGAGTTATCGTCAGACATGTAACTATGTGATATACGTAGGGCGTGTTATCGTCAGACATGTAACTATGTGATATACGTAGGGCGTGTTATCGTCAGACATGTAACTATGTGATATACGTAGGACGAGTTATCGTCAGACATGTAACTATGTGATATACGTAGGACGTGTTATCGTCAGACATGTAACTATGTGATATACGTAGGACGAGTTATCGTCAGACATGTAACTATGTGATATACGTAGGACGAGTTATCGTCAGACATGTAACTATGTGATATACGTAGGACGTGTTATCGTCAGACATGTAACTATGTGATATACGTAGGGCGTGTTATCGTCAGACATGTAACTATGTGATATACGTAGGACGTGTTATCGTCAGACATGTAACTATGTGATATACGTAGGGCGTGTTATCGTCAGACATGTAACTATGTGATATACGTAGGGCGTGTTATCGTCAGACATGTAACTATGTGATATACGTAGGACGTGTTATCGTCAGACATGTAACTATGTGATATACGTAGGGCGAGTTATCGTCAGACATGTAAC
Organism: Omphiscola glabra; assembly: GCA_964017045.1. NCBI lineage: Eukaryota > Metazoa > Mollusca > Gastropoda > Lymnaeidae > Omphiscola > Omphiscola glabra. The sequence continues at coordinate 39,903,105 of OZ024796.1, forward strand.
TATGTGATATACGTAGGACGTGTTATCGTCAGACATGTAACTATGTGATATACGTAGGACGAGTTATCGTCAGACATGTAACTATGTGATATACGTAGGGCGTGTTATCGTCAGACATGTAACTATGTGATATACGTAGGACGAGTTATCGTCAGACATGTAACTATGTGATATACGTAGGACGAGTTATCGTCAGACATGTAACTATGTGATATACGTAGGACGTGTTATCGTCAGACATGTAACTATGTGATATACGTAGGACGAGTTATCGTCAGACATGTAACTATGTGATATACGTAGGACGAGTTATCGTCAGACATGTAACTATGTGATATACGTAGGACGAGTTATCGTCAGACATGTAACTATGTGATATACGTAGGACGAGTTATCGTCAGACATGTAACTATGTGATATACGTAGGACGAGTTATCGTCAGACATGTAACTATGTGATATACGTAGGACGAGTTATCGTCAGACATGTAACTATGTGATATACGTAGGACGAGTTATCGTCAGACATGTAACTATGTGATATACGTAGGACGAGTTATCGTCAGACATGTAACTATGTGTTATTTATAGAAAGGGAGACGATTATGTATTTGATTTTTTTTTTTAATAATAATAATTGGGTTTATTAATATTAGGTTTTTTATTTAAAAAAATCTCCCAGGACGATAACAGACGTCTGTAGAACCAGATTACGTTTTCACAATTTTTTTTTTAAAGTTAGTATAGACAACTGTAACATACAAGCGAATAGTTTGAAATTGTTATTTTCTATTGGAAAAAAAAATCACTCAGATAAATTTACACTCATCAGCACTTAATACAATGGTGGTCGACAAATTCTCAACACCAACTTGAAAGGTAACAAAAATTATGCAATCTTTCCCCTTACAGCCAGACACCTCATTGACATAAGAATACCCCGAACCAACATTAAAAAAAAAATCCTTCATGAAATCTCCATACATTGCGTACTCTTGCCTTTTTCTTTCATAGATTATTTGAATTATTTTCTCTCCCCCCCCCCCCCCCCCCCCCTTACCGATACACTTGATAGTGATAGGCCTAAATTTTTTCTTTAGTTATTTCCGTGTTGTCTATTTATAACTTCCTAGCTCTACATTTCCTTTGTCACGTCTCTGTTGTCCTAATTACTCATAATGAAAAACCGATTCAAAGAATTGTTTCGTGTATACACACAATTTTTTTTTTTATCGAGAGCTTAGAATAATTATAAGAACGATTATTTCTCGGCTATAACTATACGTTTTTTTTTTCTTTTTTTTTTAAACTTCTTTTCAGACTTTGCACTTATTATTCACTACGGATTTCGTGTGGCTATGAAGAGATGCTGCTATTAATGTCTTTTTGTTTCTTCCTATTACTAAGACACCGTTCAAGTCATCAAGTGGCTCTCATCATTGACGCTGTCTAAGTTATTTGGCCTACGGGGTTTATAAAAGCGAAGCTGAACGCCAGTCTCCCACCTCATTGGCCAACAGTTTCCACAAAACTCTGACTTCGGAATGTTCAGTACATTTTCTAATTTGGAAGTATGGAACAGTGTATAGAGCGGGTACCTTCACACCGTGAATCACATTACCATTGTTATAACTGTCAATATTCAGGACTTGAGTGTATCTCGCCAATAGCAAAATAATAATAATAATTATAGTAATAAAAGGAGTAATAATTTAATAATAATAATAATAGTTTATATTGTTTTTAACTATTTATCCAGATGTCACAAAATTTTTTAAAAATAGTTACGTGTGCGTGTTTTCTTTCAATTTCAGATTAGCTTTGGCTCCAAGAAGATTAAACAAAGGCCATGTTTTTCTTCAAAACGTATGCTCTCCTTTTCCAGCTCATTTCAGCCATTGACGTTTCGCCGGCCAGCCGTAAAATTGGTAAGAGTTTTTGTTTTGTTGTGGTTGTTGACTTGGTCTCCCGGGTTTAAGACATGGGGAAGGGACTTGAGCGCTGAAAAAGAGATAGGGGGGATAGAGAGGGAGAGAGACAGAGGGAGTGGGAGTGAACGAGAGAGAGAGAGAGAAAGGGAGAGAGAGAGAGAGAGATGTAGAGAGAGAGAGAGGTGGGACATCTGGATAACTAGGCTGCTGTTTTTCATTAAGCCAAGTGAGGCCTCCCTGGGATGTATATCTGTAGAACAGCCCGCTGATGCTGTCTTTCATTAGACCAAGTGAGGTGTCCCTATGATGTGTAGCTGTAGAACAGCCCGCTGACACGTGGCATAAGAACAGCGAGGGGGGGAGGAGTAGGCAGTTAAACTTGGCGGAGCCTAACTGCTGAAGCTCAAGCATCATTGGGGGTATTGATATCTCTCTTCTAACCATTTTTCCAGAGAGTTCTTGAAATCTCTGACCCGTCACACCCTAAAACTTCGTTCTATTTACTGAAAACTTACCCCCCCCCCCCCCCAAAAAAAAAAATCATTACTATTCTGTCATTATTAGCACCACAGCTATTTATATATATATATATACAAAATTAATTGTTATTGTCCAGGACCGTTCTAAACAGGACCGTTCCAAACAGTGCCGTTCTAAACAGTACCATTCTAAACTGGGCCGTTCTGAACAGGACCGTTCTGAACAGAATCGTTAAACAGAACCTTTCTAAACAGAACCGTTCTAAACTGGACCGTTCTAAACAGGGCCGTGCCAAGGAAAAGCTACGTCTTGGACAAGGACTGAAAGTTAGGGCCCCCTACCGAAAAATGAATATTAAATTATAAACATATTTTGCATGGAGAATCTCTTTTTTTTTTTTTTTTTTTTTTTTTTTTTTTTTTTTTTTTTTTGGGGGGGGGGGGGGGGGTGTCATCCATTGATTTAGGCACCATGGCATTCGCCCCTTTCGGCCTCCATTTATAAATACCCTATCATAATTTATTACCTTTTAAATTAATGAATGTTGAAGAGAAAAAACATAATTTTTTTTTCCTTTTAGGGAGAATTACTGGGGGACTTTATGTGTACGCTGGGGAGATGTTGCAGTTATTCTGTGTGTTGGAGGTCACAGGATTTACATCACACAACATCAGCTTCTCTGTCATCTATAGTCGTGGGGTAAGAGCTACGTAGTGTCCTGATAATAATGTTAAAGGCGAAGAACGTGCGGGAAACTATAGAATTATTTATGGCAAAATTTTGGCCCTTTGTTTGAAGAGTAGACACAATATACATTTTAATTCAAGTAACTCCCCCCCCCCCCCCCCCGTCAAGTAGTCCTATAGGCGTAACCCTACTCAGGCCTCTTGTTATAACAGTAACTATAGACGCCCACCTGTGTACAAATTCAATTGGAAGATGTTATAATTAATGATTCGATCTCTCATAATTATTTAAGATTCAGCACAAACGCTTAACACAAACGGGAGTAAAGGGGTTAAATGTCGAGTTAGGTGTCACGAGAGTCTTAACTGGTGAACTTAAATATTTGAATGATTGAAATGAATATTAATATCACAAAACCTTAATATCGCCTCTAAGTAACTAGGGCACTTTATGCTATTCAAACTGTTTCATCAGATTAATGCCCTAAGATTTCTGAGATGCAACAATACCCATTATTTCAATAAAGTTAATACAATACCAAAATGGATGTTGATCATTTTGTATCTAATGCACTGATGTCTGGTAATGTAGTTAAAGAAAGGGAAGATGGGTGGAAGTTGTCATTTGGAAAGCAGCTGTCATCACAAAGATTCAAAAATACTAAGAAAGTGTATATGATTTTATTCTAGACATTTACAGTAGTACTCAGAAAATAATTGATGGCACTGCAACTTCAGATATGGGGCACCTGATTCGACCAGGATGTGACACATTGGTTGGCTTTCTAAGCCAAATTCAAATTCAGGGGGGGGGGGGGGTTACAGAGGCTTGTGATGTTATATTTGAGGGGGGTATCTAAATTTTTGTGACGGTAGGGGTAAGGGGGGAGGGGTTCAAAAATCAGCAAAAATTGCCGATTTAAGAACAATATTTTTTTTTTTTATAAAACTAGTATAAAAAATGGATTTTGGTATGATAATAGAAATGCTAATTCACAAAGACATTTTTAAAGCAGTCTACTGGATTCTAAAAAAACAAATTCTAATTTTAAAAAATAACTTTAAAAAAGATGGGTTCAACTTGGTGGGGCAGATTGTTTATTAATCTGATACTGATATTAAAAAGAGAAAATAAGTTGAGACTTTAAATAAATATAGGCTAAGTATTTTTGTTTTTAAACTCTGTTATTCAGCAAGCTGTATTACAAAAGAAGCAAAATTAAAGAAAACACAACCGCTTTGGTTTAATAATAATTGATGAAACGTGCGAATTTGTATACGCACGTTAAATTCTTTTTTTTCCTCTTCTTTAAATCCATTTTTTAAGTTTTCCTTTTATCTAACTCAACATACATGGAATAGAGTACATTTAAAATTATGTAAATAATAATAACTATAACTATAATAGCCATATAGTTTTTAAAGCATGATGCTTTATAATTAACACCTATCCCTACCTTAAAAGTCATGCTTTTATGATGAAATATTATTCGAAGATTGCGTACGTTTGATACTAACACGAACTTTATTAAACTTGTATACCTTTCTATTCGTATAAATACTGTCGGTTTAATACAGTGTTATTCATGTCTTGTGAAGTTGCAAAAAATACATAACTAAAATACCGATATATGCGGACAATAAGAAGAAAACTTCGGCTTATAATCAAGGGGCGACCTGTTTTCGTCGGTATTTATAATGGAATAGTGTACGCTTCAACAAGATTAGCCTTAAATATACGGATCATCAAATATTTAGATATTAACGATATTTCACAGGTTCCCCTTATTGTAAACGAAGAAAAAACCGTCTACTATTATTTTAAAAAAAATATTATCAAAATTGCAGTTTAGTTTTTGTTAAAATTAAAAAAAATATATGTTTTCTTCTTGTCTTGCTCTGGATGGGGCAATGCCCCCCCCCCCTCCCGGAAGATGCCTGAAAGAAACACTGTACCATCTGTTCTGCTTCCCCACCCCATGACATTCTCCAAATAATGCTGCCTAATAATTCAACGTATGAAACACATAAATTACGTTTCTGAAAACATATCATACCTAAAAAAAATATTTTTTAAAAAATGTATTGATAGAATTAGATAGGAGCGTATTAAAATTTGATATTGAAAAAAATGTCAAGAAGAGTTAAGTTGATTGCCCACGTTGTGTATATTGTATTATAGACAGACATCTGCGCAGTGGCAAAGTGAATGTCTTTCAAACAATCACGCAAAGAAAATAATTTAATTCATCTCTCTCTGACTTTGGTTTGGACAATGTATATGGAGCCTAATCCCGCCCACACCCCTTTTTAAAAATGAAGTATAACAATAAACATGCAAAAAATTTAATAAAAAACAAGCCATCTGACTAACTTTCCAATAAAATAAAATTAGTCACTTGATTGTACAGCAGTGCAGTAGTGTCCAATGTGGCCCGGGATAAAAATCTTTAAGATGATATTTAATACACAAGTGACACAAGTTTTATCGTAATGTTGAAGCGGCCCTGGCGATCAGATGAGATTTTTTTCCGGTGTTCTGGTCCAGTCCTCCAACCCCCCCCCCCCTTTTTGCGCCGCAGCGCATCACCGAATCAGTGCCAGTTATTTCAAAGATTTATTCAGTGCAATAATTCTCAACAGAAAGGTGCTACACACGAATGCCTCGATATGACCAATGTTCGTGTGCATAATGCACCAACGGCGGTTCTCTCCATACCAAATTTTAATGTCAACAAGACTGGGATAGCACATTTCAAGTGTTTAGTAGATTCCCGATGTTCTGATGCTGACGTAACGAATACTGAAATGTTGGTTGATTCTGTAGACGTCAGAGTAGAAAGTAAGTTATCAATTTTCTTTCAAAAATATGATATTGTATTCAGAAATAAAATTAATCTATTTATTTAGAGAGTATGCAACTCGGAAAGAATAAATAATTAGGGGAAAATAAACCTACAATTTGTAGAAAATGTTATTTTGTGAATTTTTCTCGAATATTTCAAACTTATTATTGAATTATTTTAACTATTTAGTTTATTGAATAAAAAAATCTAACACAAAAATCAAAGTATTTTGATTTATTTCAATTATTTAATTACTAGTATACATTTTTTAAACACAAAAATAAAGATATTATTGATTTATTTTAAAGATTAATTTGCTAGAATAAATGGTTTAAAGCAGTAGTTCTCAACCTTCCTAATGCCTCGACCCTTTAATACAGTTCCTCATGTTGTCGCGACCCCCAACCACAAAATTACTTTCGTTGCTACTTCATAACTGTAGAGCATATGTGGTGTCATACGGTCTTAGGTGACCCCTGGGAAAGGGTCGTGCGACCCCCAAAGGAGTCGCGACTCACAGGTTGAGAACCGCTGGTTTAAGCATCTCTTTTAAATTATTTAGATAAAATGTCTAAGTTTTAAGAAAACCACACATTTTCATGTAATTAATCAATAATTTATTACGTTATGTCGAATGCTCAATAATTAGTTGATCTGTTCCTGATTGTTATTAAAATGTTTAAGTTTGTTAAAGTGGTATGTTAGCCTATATAGCTAACTTAAGTTCCTTTCGTTTAGTCTACAATGATATACATTTGTAAATATAAACAGTAAAGTAAAAACAAACAAACACGTCCTTTAAGCTTTAAACTTTGCTTTAATTAAACCTAATTTATTTGTTACGCGTATCATATAATCTCTTTTAAATTTAAGTGGGTTCGATGGTTTGACCACGATCGTCCCGGGTTAACCGGGCTTAGCAAACGTGTCCCGGCGCCACGGGTGGTTTTAATTTGTTCTCGGTTTCAATCACAGTTTTGTGGACATTTATTTGCCCTGTCCATATTAGATCGTACTCATTGTTAATATCAGAATTTGCTTGTATCAAATTCCGTATTTAATTTACTACTCAGTTTATGTATTTCACTGGGCGACATATTTAATTTGCTACTACAGAGTGTTCATACTCTGTCAAGTTATGCGTTCGTATGACGCATCGTGCGTTTATTTACGATTACATTCAGGGGTTTAAATTTGAGGCCTGTGATTCTGAGGCTGTGCCAAATGCTATCCGGCAAGCTATGACCTCCCCCAAACCGGCCTCCATTGTGGAGATAGAAGAATAGAAGTACAATGCTAAGATTTAGAGTCGGGAATGTTGTCATGACTAAACTAAAATTATTGCCCCATTAATAAGCTGTTCCACAGATTTGAAGAAGAAAAAAAACTCTAACAATTCTTAAAGAGTAGAAATATGAAAATATGGATAGTCATTGTCATTGTCTCCTAAATCAATCGACACACAAGATGTGACTTGCGTCATAACCAGTGTCGTAACTAGACTACACCCAGAGGCGCAGCTATAGTGTTTGGCGCCCAGGGACAAGATTCGCGCCCGGGGATAAGATTCATTTTTAAGCGCCCTCTTTTCCTTTTTTCCACTCTCAAACCCATTATTTTCATCAATAAAATAATACCAAAGCACATTTTGGCGCCCCTAACTAGCTGGCGCCCGGGTACATCAGTACCTCCCTTCCCCCCTACGCTACGCCTCTGACTACTCCCCCTTCCCACACAGACACATCTGTTATATAATATTGGTATAACAAGCGTAAGGAAAGGTGTAGAATGAGCACAGGGTTCGGCGGTGGGGGTGTTTTGCAGTTTTTAAGATCTGCATTTTTTATTGGGGAGAGATATTTTCGGTCATCTGCATACATTTTTTCGTAGGAGTGGGTGGTAAAAATATTGGCCCACGCGGGTGGCACTAAACTTAGGTTCCGGTTTTATTTTTTAAAGCTATGGTCGGTAAATCCACTTTTAAGCATGCTAAAAAAATCATTCGAACCAAATGAGATCAACCCATGCTAACAATATAGGTCTACTCATATAATTACAGATCGGCCCCAAAACATTACAAACTTTACTTGTGTTGTTTTTAATTGGGAGAATCTGAATTGTACCTGGCAACATCCAGTGCAGTATAATGTTGATCTTAACGACACACAGGTTTCACTGGTGTATAATTCAGATCAATCACTGTGAGTATGTTCAGTTCTGTACACACATTTCTTTATTTTTTAAAATCTTTTTCATAAAATATTGGGCTAATTAAGATAGATCGTACCTCATTTCATTAGGTTAGGTTTAGGGATAGATTTAGTGTTCAGGTTAGGTTTAGATTTAGGGTTCAGGTTAGTAGGGATAGATTTAGGGTTCAGGTTAGGTTTAGGGATAGATTTAGGCAATTTTTTCATTATTTTTTAACGTTTTATTCTTAATTTTACGGGTCAAGGCAATCAAGTTGGCGGCCATGGTAAAAAAACGAGGTACGATCTATTCGAATTTACCAAATATTGTAATTAATGGTCAATACCTTGCATTTTGTGTGATCATTTACTAGTAATTACTACCTACTCAATTCTACTATATTCTGTCATCACGCGTTCACTTCATTCTCTGGCAATGATCTTGAATGATGTCATTTATTTTTATTTGAAATACCACATTTTCCCACAACTCATTTGAAAAAGTATAAGCAGTATTTGTCTTTAGGCCTACGTTCTTCTAGCATTTTTCCTAAAAAAATCGCTCACAGTATGTTTGCAACCCCAAGTACTTCCAGAGTTCAATTACTTGACTTAACAGTTTACAGTGCTGGTTTTTGGACATTTCTCCTTTAGAGTCCTTTTATAGTAATTTTAGTAATCATTTGTAACCAGTAGGCCTACAGGAAGCCTAGTTTTAAAAATTGAAATATATTAATAATTAACAAAAAGAGTATGTCTGATATACTGCCATAAATAAATGAAACAACTAAAATCTCTAGTTCATCTAAATTAGCTTCAAAATAATATTCAAAACAACAACCAACCAACAAAACCCCATCCCCATCAAATTGTATCCACACAGTTGTTCATTTTTGTACGTCGAAAGTTGTTTTATTAATGCCCCAGTTTAAGTTTGGCAATTTCAAAATATTCTAGTTGTAAATTTGAAAAATGTTAACTTATGCATAGGGCATATTACAAAACTTTAGTGTAAGTTAAAAAATGGCTAATGGCTATAACTAAGAAATTTTAAGAAAATGTTTTTTTACAAATAGTAGGCCTGCTTTAATTTTTAACTCTTATTCTTAAAAATCAACAGATCATATTTTACCAAATGTCCACAACCACGATTTGATGGATGTTTTTGGTCATCCATAACTACAATTTTATCATTCAAAATTGTGGTCAGTGTAAACAATTCTTTCACTGGGGATACAGCCATTAGCTCTTTTGATGTTGAGACTCATAAGATAGGTAAATTTTAAAAAACGACAATTGCAAATTTATTTCAGGGAGAATATATGTATATATAAACAGTAACTTACTTAAAGTCCAATAAGTTTCATATCTATTTTATAAATAAACTAATTACGTAACAAGAAAGGTAAAGAGAAGACCCTCTTTTAAAGGATCTAGCCTTTAATTTAATAATTATTTTTACATTTAAATTATTTTTAAATAAAGATGACATACATTATATAATTCTAAATACACTTATTTCATAAAAATACAGTCAAGCCTGCACAAGTTGAAGATTTGTTTCTAACAAAACAAGGTGTTCAAGAGGGCTGTTATCTATTATCTTGGCAGCATACTAAAACATTTGATGCAGTCTGTCAATTGTTTCACAAACGTCCAGAAAATACAGATTATGAGGTTAGTAAAATGATGTGTATTTCATATTATTTTACACTTATAAAGACTGTGTAGTGTCATTTATTATTTAATTTGAATCTGTCTTAGAAAGGAAACCAATGTGTCACATCCTGGTCGAATCAGATGCCCCATATCTGAAGTTGCAGTGCCAGCAATTATTTTCTGAATACTACTGTAAATGTCTAGAATAAAATCATATACACTTTCTTAGTATTTTTGAATCTTTGTGATGACAGCTGCTTTCCAAATGACAACTTCCACCTATCTTCCCTTTCTTTAACTACATAACCAGACATCAGTGCATTAGATACAAAATGATCAACATCCATTTTGGTATTGTATTAACTTTATTGAAATAATGGGTATTGTTGCATCTCAGGGCATTAATCTGATGAAACATTTTGAATAGCATAAAGTACCCAAGTTCCTTAGACTTAGAGATAATATAAAGGTTTTGTGATATTATATTCATTGTAATCATTCTAATATTTAAATTTCCCAGTTAAGACTAGACAACATTACAAAGACAAGAAACATCATTTGTGAGTTGAGGCCTAACACAATGCATAAGTTCTTTGTTCAGTGCTACCCAGGTGGTAATTTCTTAGGATATTGGAGTGATAAAACATATGTTGAATATCTCACAGCTGAGGCAGGTAAAGATTTTAGAATAAACTCATTTAGACTTTCAATAGATGAATGCTTTTTTAGATACAAAAACAGTTTTCAAATAATTGCACCATATTTTAGCCTAAAACTACTAAAAGCAGATAATAAGATGGAGAATCCTCTCTAAAAATGAGAGTGAATCATGTACCTAATATTGCTAGTTGAATTTTTGAAATTAAAATTGTGTTATATAAAAAAAATAAATAAACTGCCTCAATCTGTGAAGTTCATCCTTTTAAATGTAACATATGCTCTATTTTGTAGCACCATCCACAGGGCCTGAAACAACTAATGGCAGTTACATTTTCAGTCCATCATGCATGAAGGACCTGCTCAGTGTTACAATTTTCTGGAAGGTGATTTTTATTCTTTTAAATATGTATATCAATTCACTTTTAAAGTTAAAAAGTTGTGATGATTATAATTTAAGGGTTTTATATTAAAAAACCACTGAACATTATTTTGTTAGCAATTTAAAAAAGCAAACAATAGTACTGATCTTTTGTTCTAAAAAAAAAGTAATTCAAATTAAATTTTTCGTGTCATCATAGCATAATCCGTAAATCTAAACATTCTATCAGCATTCTAAAAAACACAATTTTGATAAAATACTCTGCTTTTTCAACAAAGATTTTCGCAGCTTCACACTATCACGTTTTTTTTCTTCAAATCTAATATATATTGATTAAAAGGTTGATCGTGATAGTGAAAATGATACAGCACACTCAGTTGTCTGAATCAATTATACACCCTTGTATTACTATTAAAATTATTGTACGTATCTATAAAAATAGAAGTAAAATACCCAAGATTTAAAATAATACAAATAAAAGTGATAAGAACATAGTCATCTGGAACAGGAAATAAAAATGTTTAGTACCAAACTTTAGAATTAGTGTTTAATTCAATATTTACTTTTTCTTCGCTTGTAATGGTTTTTATCTTGAAAATAAATAGAATTATGCCAATTATGTATTGAATTCAATTAAAGGTTAAGAATTTATTCTTTTGAAATTCATTTTCAGGATGTTAATGAGTCCGCCAGGAATGGAGTAATTACAAAATATATCATTAAACACAAGGGCCAAGTTTTGATTGAAGTGGACAATGACAGTTACAGTGCAACTGTTGATATATCCTGTAATAAATTACCCACCAATTTGGATATAGCCGCAGTGAATTCAGCCGGTGAATCAACAATTCCTTCTATTATAAGAGTAGCACCATTAAGTTTCCAAGGTAAAGTTTAACTGAATGTAGATATTTCTTTTTGACAATAAATTTATATTTTATATATTTACTTACATTTTTAAAAATATAGATGGAACAAATAAATAAAAAAGAATTTTAATAAATAACCTTCTCCCCATTCATTTTACGATTCTTTAAATACTTTTCAGTATCTTTGCAAGTTAGAAAATCTTTTGCTATTGCTTTGAATGGAATAAAAACTAAACCCAGGGCCTTGTGGAACCAGACTAAGGACAACAAGAACAATACCTATACTGTGTTTTGGTGTATTGAGAATATAAATTCTCCTTGTCAGGTAAACTTTACATATTATTTTGGTAAAAAATCCTTCAAATTATGATTAGTGTTGAATATCTTAAGACATTTATCTTAAAAATATAAGTTGGGAGCTGTTGGACCCTTAAAACTGTTTATTTTGCAAAGTTTTAACTATCTTATTCTTAAACTAAATCCAAAAAATTAAAAAAATTAATTTCCATATGTATTTCACATAGGCCTGTTTGTATTTCAACCATCATAAATTAACTCTTTGTCTGCTTGTTAGTCTCTCACATCTCATCTCTTACAGGGGCCAATTTATTGGAGGCTTGTTCCTAGATTTCAGTTCTATTTGATCATCCCAGAACTATCTGCAAATGCAATGGATTACAACTTTGGTATTGCCAGAAGAGACGATGAGAGTGGCTTAACATCAGGCATACACTGGACTGATTGTTTGTTTTATCCTCAACAGGGTAAGACTTAAGTAAGCAGCTTTAGATAGAAGAAATTTAGATGTAACTTTCTACAGCCTTGATGATGTGTTTTATTCTTTAATATTTACTTAAAAGATATTTTTGAAAGTCATGTTTACTTTACAGTTAGGTTAACATTTTTAAAGCTTGCAATAATTTTGAGAACTTATCTAAGCCAGTCTTTAAAAAATCTCACACTGTCTTCTGTGTTTACACTAACTAATGTAACTCTAAGTTGTCTTAAATTTTTACCTTCAGAAGAAAAAGTTCATTCATTATCCTCTAATCAATGTCAGAAGATACCAATAATCAATAACATTAGTTCAATTTTTAAATCAACTATCATTTTCTTTATTAACACTGTAAACCAGACTGCAGTATTAATTATTTAGTCCTTTTGCTCTTGTCTAATTATGATATAGCTTGACCTTATAACTTACCTGTTAATAAATCGGATAAACATTCGCTTCAATATTCAGAATTTACTTACATTTAATTTTAAAACATTCCAGCATCTCTGCCATCACCTGCTATTGTAAATGTACAACCAGACACAGAATCTGCCATTGTCTTTTGGCAGAAAATTGAATGCACAAAAAAGACCCAAGTTTTCTTGACAGGGTACCGAGTGATATGGTGTCAGCGACATAAGTGCAATGGTAAGCATTTTGCTGTTATACATTTTTAATCCATTTCCCTTTGAAAAATGAAAACCCTCCAGCTTTTCATTACTCTAAAAATTCTCTAATTTCAAAACTTATCAGTTCAACCTTATTGTAAGCTCACATTTAACATTGCATTTTTTAATATCAATTATTAAATTAAATTATGATAACTAATAAGAAAACTGAAACAATTTTGAGTTGATCATATTTGTTGAGTCCAATTGCAAACCCTGCTAAGTAACATCTTTTTGATTTAGAGAAAAAAGAGTTTTTGTAAATTAATTTATATAGCGAATAAAGCATTTATATATTTTTAAATGGTGAATTTTAGACTTACATAAAGCTTTTTTTATCATTAAAATCACAAAATACTGTAGACTGACACTTAATTAACCAGCCAAGATAGATAACTCATTTATTTTAAAAAATTGGTCTCCTCATATAATGATGGCATTTCTACTACCTTATTAATTTTTTTTTCCAGATTCAGGCAGTATCCAGAATGTTGATTTAGCAGCCACATCATCATCTTTCAAGGTGTCCAGACTTGAGGCCAATATCATCTATAAAGTGGCAGTCCTGGGCAAAGTTCATGATCAGCTGGGTAAAGAACTGTTCTGGAAAGAAGTGACACCAAAACCTGCAGGCAAGACTTCTTGTACATCCATCCAGTTTAAACTTAATAATTCATTTCTTGCTGGAAGATGCTCATATATTAATATTTAAATGGGGAAGACCAGAAATAAAGAAAATACCATTTTTTTGGTTATCATAACAATGTTAGGTAAGTGAAAAAAAAAAGCCATAATACTTGTCTAGATAAAAACTTTCTACTAAGGCTATACAAAACAGATGGCTTTGAAAACGGTCTAGTGAACAGCACAACACTTGGATATCACATGATAAGAAAACTACATGAAAGCATTAAATGTATCTCAATACTTAAATTAATTATAAACTAAGAAGCTTAGTTAGACTGAGTGTAACTGAAAGTAGGATAGAGTGCACATATAAAAAGAAGGCCCCATTACACACACACAAGAATTTTTACGCTACGAAGTCTAATGCAGAAGTTTGATCGAATACTATTCAATTAATCAACACAACTTATCAATATTTTACATGAATGATTGAATTTACATTATGAAGAAAAATTATTAATCTTGAATTCCTCAGGTAGCATAGTCCTGACCGTTGTTTGGTCCATCATTGCAGTGGTTTCAATGGTTGTCAGCGCTGTTGCTTGGGTTTGTTACAGGTAAGTCTAAAATAATTTGAATTTGACTTGATATAAAGGGATACAGATCAGTGAATGACCGAATGGTCTTTAAAGTCAAATTAAAACTTGAAGTACTAAATTGCCGTATCAAACATATAATAAAAAGCATGTACACCATTTCTTGATTTAATTAAGTTTTGTACCATTTCTTGATTTAATTATGTTTTTTACCATTTCTTGATTAATGCTATTTAATTTTTAAAATTCTGAGAGTAATTCTGTTATAAGAACATCATTCATTGGCTTTCTAGGTTTTAATTAATTCTTTTTGTTTTTCAAAAAAACCTGCAAAAGATTTAAGAATATCCAGAATTGTGCCAAGCCAGAGCTCACATTTTTAACTAAAGTAGAAAATACAAGCCACAGAACCTTTTTCATGCTCAACAATTTAAGTTCCAATTTCTTTAAATGTTACGAAATTCTTTGAGAAGCCCTTTTTAAAATAATGCCATTATTTCAAGTTCTGTTTGCCATAGTATGAGTCATTCTTATTTTTAATAATTTTGGTAATAATGTAGCTACTCCTATTACTGTTACATAAATTTTTTTGATTAATATATTTCTTCATTTTACCACAGACGTTGCCAGATTTCAAGAAAAAGGACAAAAGAAATTCAAATTGGGGTAACAATTGATTTAAAAAAAACAAACCACTTAATGGCATCTTTGATGTGAAAATGAATACTTAAAGAATTTAATTCTTCTAATTTCTTTTATTTATTGATGGACTTAGAACATGAAAAAGACTAATATTCAATTTGTGTATTTTGTTCCTCAGGTTTTCATAGCTATCAAATGAGTTTGAAAAAAAAAAATTATAATTTATAGAAAATGTTAATTCTTTATTTTAAAACAAGAAATAGAGTAAATTAAGAAAAAAAGAAAATTAAAAAATTTATAGACTTATGTTTTATTTAGAAGATTAAATAACATAGATGATTAAATTGTAGAAAATAACTGACAAGTTTTTCATCCCCATGTTCAGGAGGATGACCAAACAAATAATGGGAGTGTGCCTGACAGCCCATCAGTTGTCCAACAGAAAGTTGAAGACTCATCAGACAGCAGAAGTGACACTGATAAGAAAGCAAAGAGAGTGGAGATGGCACAACTAACACATAGTTCAAGGACCACTGTAAATCAAATATTATCCAACCAACTAAGCACATCTTTAAATAATGTCAGTGATTTATATGAAATGGACAGTTTGATTAGTATAGGCCTGTCTCCAAAACATGGAATTTCTCTAGCCTCAATTTCCACTGAGCAAAGTCAAGAGCCCATGCCGCCTTACACAAGAATTGCTGCCAACAGTTTCAGTGAAGGAGAAAAAAATAGGTACAAACAGCAAGAGGTGTCTACAGGAGATGTTGACACAAACATGATACCCACAGTCATGACTGTCTTACAGAATGTGCAGGGGGCTGGAATTTTCGTTGGATATAATGAAAGAAAATCACTACAGTCTGACCATGCTGAGGAACATACAATGAAACAGGGAGACTTACAAGAGGGGATGTTACCTGGGGACACAAGTGAACAACAAATTTCTGGTCTGCCTTTAACGCAACTGGACACAAAGCTTCCCAGTTACATGGGAAAACTTCCTCTGCATTCAAGATCTGAACATACAACCCCACAGGCACATGCAAATGTTTCTGAAAACACAAAACCTAACTTGGATCTCTCTGAGGCCAACACATCCACCCCAGTTATAAGAGATTTTGAAAATAACGTTATTGAAGCATTGCCTTCTACAATACAATCAAGTAGTCCCTACGAGATATATTCAACATATTACATCCCCCAAACGACGTTTCCTTTATTAGATATCATCACCTCTAAGGTGCCACATGTAACACCCCAGTACCCCAATTCCATGTCTGGGCTTACATCTTCAGATTACGTTTCCCATTCAGTTCCTGTTTTATCAGATGATATCATTTGCTCAGTCAACACTTCAATATGTTGTAGTGACAGTTTAGTTTTTACACCAACATATCATATGGCTGACTCACTTCCCAAACCAGCAGATTATATGGCTAACTCGGTTCACACACCACCAGATTATATGGCTAACTCGGTTCACACACCACCAGATTATATGGCTAACTCGGTTCACACACCACCAGATTTTATGGCTAACTCGGTTCACACACCACCAGATTATATGGCTAACTCACTTCCCACACCAACAGATTATATGGCTAAATCAGTTTCCTCATTAACAGATAATATGGTTAACTCAGGTCCCTCATTAACAATTTATATGGCCAACTCACTTCCCATACCAGCAGATTATATGGCCAACTCACTTCCCATACCAGCAGATTATATGGCCAACTCACTTCCCACAACAACAGATTATATGGCCAACTCCAACTCAGTTCAAATACCAACAGATTATATGGCTAACTCAGTTCAAATACCAACAGATTATATGGCTAACTCAGTTCAAATACCAACAGATTATATGGCTAACTCACTTCTCACAACAACAGATTATATGGCCAACTCAGTTCAAATACCAACAGATCATATGGCTAACTTAGTTCCCTCTTTAACAATTTATATGGCTAACTCAGTTCCTTCATCAACAGATTATATGGCTAACTCAGTTCCTTCATCAACAGATTATATGGCCAACTCAGTTCAAACACCAATATACCATATAGCTAACTCTGTTCAAGCATTAACAGATAATATGGTCAACTCAGTTCCCTCGTTGAAGGATTATGTCCCTAACTCAGTTACTAACTCACAAGATTATTTCCCTATCTACATTCCCACATCCATCACTGGTCACACAACAACAGCTTATATCCCCAACACTGGTCACACAACAACAGCTTATATCCCCAACACTGGTCACACAACAACAGCTTATATCCCCAATACTGGTCACACAACAACAGCTTATATCCCCAACACTGGTCACACAACATCAGCTTATAATCCTTACTGTTTTCCCACTTAAACATATCCAATCCAAGGCCCATAAGTCCTAGCTTGTGCTAAATGATCATGTCACTGCATAAGATTATTAAGATGGGCCTTACATTAGTTAATGTGCAACTCTTTGATGGATAAAGACAAATGGAAATGTGTTGTGATAACATTGTAATTGTATTTATTGTGATGGCATGCTATATACGCCTATTTTTGTGATGGCATGGTGTATAGAAATATTTATGAAAATTATTGTGATGTCATGGTATTTGGCCTATTTATTGTGATGTCATGGTATTTGGCCTATTTATTGTTATGGCATGGTATTTGGCCTATTTATTGTTATGGCATGGTATTTGGCCTATTTATTGTTATGTCATGGTATTTGGCCTATTTATTGTGATGTCATGGTATTTGGCCTATTTATTGTGATGTCATGGTATTTGGCCTATTTATTGTGATGTCATGGTATTTGGCCTATTTATTGTGATGTCATGGTATTTGGCCTATTTATTGTGATGTCATGGTATCTGTCTTTTTATTGTGATCACGATATATAAGCCTATTTTTTGTGATGGCTTTGTATATAGGTCTATTTATTGTGATGACATCCACGGGCCGCACTAAAGCTGACATCCGCGGGCCGCACTATTTGTCACACAAACGCTGAACATACGGTGGACGAGATGTGACAGTTTTACTCAACTACTGAGTACTGCTTGAGCGACATCCAGCGAGATCCTCCGTGAAAACATCTGGCAACATTATGGCGATGGTTTAAAAACAACAACATTGTGTTCTATTATTATATATACAGCATTTGAAACATAAATATTCCTCTTTTGGGCTGTCATATTTCAGGACTTCTTAGTGTAGATTTTAAAAATAAATTTGCGTTTTCTGCGCGCCCCCCCCCCCCCCAAACCTTATTTTCGTTCTTTTTTTCTCGCCACACCCACGCGTGCGCAAAATCTCCAAAATCGACCCCCCCCCCCTTTTTTTTTTTCCCGTCCAATAAGTGCTTTCGTACTGTCTGGATTATGGATGACCTGTTACATTTTTTTTAAAATTCCCTTAAACTGAATTGGATGAGTATTTTACCGTTAAAGGGTGACAACTTCGACGAGGTTGAAGAGAAGGTAACTTGTTTTTAAATGGGAACATCTAAGTGAACCACACTGTCAAGCTGATCCATGTAAATGCTTCTCAAGTGCTTGCAATTTATTGATAGCAAAATCTTGAAAGCCGCATATAAATTGGGGGTGGGGGGGGGGAAGGGCTCATCTCATCAACATTTAATGAGGTCAGCTGTATCCTACCACGTGTATGGTGAGCACACGATATAATCCAGAGAGTTTGACTCAGCGGCTGTTCAGAACAAAGAAGTATCAGTGACGACACTGCTGAGACCACAGACGATCCTTTGTGCAGCATGCGGACGGCGGCACAGCTTGCATTACAATTACAACTTGGCGACAAGTCAGACTCTTTGACAGGAAATGAAGATCTCATTTTCGCTCGTGCGCGTTTCGCACACGATGAAGGTTAAACTAGAAGTAGGAGATAAGCTGGCAATGATCATAGATTATGGAATGTGTCGAATACAATTTAAAAAATTAGAACAGAGTGTATCTCAGTCTTCTTTGAAACAAAAAAGAAAAGAAATTTCCACATTGAAATCATTTTATAAATAGTAAAGTTTTGTTTCTTTTTCAACTTTTTTCCCGTTTAACTATTTTTAATTTTAGTCGTTTTAGTACTTCGAGCTTTTGGCTTTAGTTTTAACTTTAAAAAAAAAAAAATGATTTCTAAATGTTGATTGCGTTTAAAAAAATTGAACCTCAATAAATTAGCTTTTGTTGTCATTGTTATAATGTGGATTTATTTTTAACGAGAAGAAATCCATCGTGGAGGTCGGGCGTGGGGGGGGGGGGGGGTGACACCATGAGTTTACCGCACCGGGTGACATCAACCCTAGCTAGGCCACTGTAACAACCCATCTTTCATGTATTACAAACCGTCTTTCTTGTATAAAGTTCAAGGTCGCGATTTTTCTACATAATTCGGCCTTAAAACAATGCTCATAATTTTCCCTATTTAATTCACCCGTTTTTTTTTTTTTAAAGACGTTTATGGTTGTAGGCCTTACGTCTTGTTTTCGGTATCTAAGCCTGGTTCTTCCCTGTTAGGACAAGAACATCGTACATGTTTTTGACTTGCGATTGAAAGTTGAAGGTAGTGACTGTAGCTAAGTTTTATTGTTGTCACCAGGAGTTAAAAGACATTGTCTTCTCCTTTTTGTATATGTGTTTGGGGGGGGGGGGGGGGGGGAGATAAAATATTCCCGGACTGGGATCATTCGAAATGGTCTGTTGTCAACTGATGGCCGTTTTCGAGATTGTTCTCCATACATTTGTAGAGATCAAGACCGGTACCATTACAAGTCGCGTAAATTATTGAATTGTTTTGTGGAGCTGACTCACTGCAGTTGGGATCAATTTGTTAGTTACATGGCGCGGGTCTGATTGGCAGCAGACCTTCGGATTCGAGATCTCGATGGGGGGGGGCGGGGAGTTGTGGTGCGATTTCGGGGTCCGGGCAAAACTCACCACAGCACAGGATCGATGAACAGCGTAATTTTATTGTGACAAGCTGTCACGTGGTGAAGCCGTCACGTGGTTTAGCCGTCACGTTTACAAGCCGTCACGTGGTCTAGCCGTCACGTGGTTTAGATAAGGTGTTTTTTTTTAAATTTTCTTTTATGTTAACTGTACGGTCAAATCTATGGCGACAACAGTAAACACCCACACCCACAATGTGCACACACACGCGCGCGTTGTTAGCTTGCTCATTCATGTTGACTTGATTGTAAAGAAACCCCACCCCACCCCCCTGTCCATTCCTGGCTAGACGGCTGCTGTTTTTCTTGTCTCTTTTATCGACCCTTGCATCATTGTTGTTAGGGAGTATAATGTGACCGCCCTCCTCAACTTGTAATCAATCTTATCTATGATCCTTTTGTTTAAAATACGGCGGCGTCTCAAATGAATTTTGGTGGAAAAAAACCAAACGCATGTATTTTCAAGAATTATGCTAAAACATTTTTAAAATCGTCACATTAGAGAAAATTTAACTCCAGTAACAATAACAAGGAGAGTAAATATAAAAAACAGAACCTTAAAAAAAAACACGTCAATGACGTCATGGCGCTATTTCTTTGCATTGAACAAACATTTAATTCAGTTAGCGTCAGTTCGCACGATCAAATTAGCTTCAAATTTCGCGTCAAATTTGTGTATGAACGCACTATTTTGTGCGTGGTTTCTTATTTTAAACAAAAAATGGGAATTTGGTCAAATAGTAGTTTGAAAGTTGTGACAAGGCTTCATACAAAAATTTGCATCAAATCCGTTGTCGAAAATTTGATCGTGTGAACTGACGCTTACTGTATTAAAACAGTTTGAGTTATCCAGATTATTTTGGTGCGTGGAAAAATCTCTAGTCATTTGTTCGCAGCAGATTGGGAGCGTTATCTTAATTTTAAACAAGGACAATTAATAATTAGCACAAAGGAAATTCTAACTTTTACATACGGAATGTGGCCCATATGGTTCTTCATAGCCGCCCGTCAAGTTACCTTTCAATGTGGCCTGTGCGCTGAGGCAAAAGGCACCGAAGAGTCGGGCACACCAAAAAAGCTTGAGACGGCAAAACTTCATAAATATTACGGTTCAGCTTTAGTTTTGGCACTGACAAGTCTTAACTGCACGAACTGCCTCGTGTCCTGAGTTCACTCAGCATCTAAACACTTCACTTGTTTATTGAGCTCTCATAACCCGACCAATCACAACGTGCCCTCACAAAATTTCTCAACAACTCACGATCATCAACACCTTTCAGACACAAACAATCACGCTCCCAGATCCAGTTCCTATCACGCTACGTACAATTATTTGAAGGTTTTTGTATTGGAAAATTTGACTAAAAAAAAAATGTTTCTTGTTTAATCTTTATAATTTATATTAATCATTGAAAGAACAAAAAATCGAATCCCCTTGCAAAAATGGTCGCAGGAGGAGCGGCCGCTATATCTCATAACTTCCTCTCTATAGCGCATGCGCACGCAGGCAGGCAGGTTGCCAAGAAAAATGTGACAAAATGGCAAAGAAGGTTCTCACCTTTTTTCGAAATATGTAAATTTTATGTAAATATTTATGTAGATAATAATAACTTTTTTTGGCTCCTCTTGATTTAGCACCTGGGGCCAGCTATGCAAGCTCCACCTCCACTCCCCCAAAATCATCCTGATTCAGTTAGCACACATATATCAGCTCAACAGTAAATAAAAATAGTTGATTCGTGCGTATTGCTCCATTCTAGATAAAACGGTACGGTACCAACAACGTGTAATGGGAAATCAAAATATGAAGTGTTTATTAAATGCGGGATTTCCTAGCGGACCTTTTGAAATAAGACCGGTCATTTTTTGAAAAAAATATATAAAATATTTAAATGTGTCCGGTGGATATTTTGAAACCTGTAAATTGTCCGGCGGGACGCGTGCACATACGTGTTCGGGTTGACGTGTGCACACCGGAACCTGCTAGGCAACAGGGACTGTTTATCGCTGGCTTCCATATCTTTCTTCTAAGAATCAAATAAATCGATGTCCAATCAATGCCCGTGAGCACGCCCGAGCTCTGCCTCCACAGAGAACAACGGGCGTTGTATTAAAAAACAACTTTACACACCATTCATCAGCTGTTTCAAGTATCACGTTATACGATGTGCATGATCAGTGCACTCTTCGTGCCCTCAATATTTCACTCTGATCGTCACGTGTTACCAAACAATGCGTAGAGTTTATTAGAATGTGAAGTCAAACAAAAAATTCAATGCATGTCTTATTCCGGGAAGGCGTAGACTTCAAGCAGGGATCACTTCATTTTTTTTCAAAGGTAATCAACATTTTACTGCTACTGGGCATTATGGGGGATCGTTGGGACTACTGGTTAATAAATATGCATCACGACGCAGAGGCCCAGTTGGGGCGGGGGGGGGGGGGGGGCGGGGGTGGAGGAGTCGGTCCGCCATGGGCGGCATTTTGTTTTGAAAACTGCAGTTTTTTTTTTGTTCTTGAAATGGAGGGGCCGAAAAGAATCTGCCCGCCACGGTTGGCTCTAACATTATGCTACTCCACTGTCGGTTTGCATTGGAGTAGATATGATATATATATATAAGCATCTAGGTAACTCCGTTGGTACAACTCTGAAACAGGGCTGACGTACGGGAACTTTACCTAACTTCACCGAGGGCCCCCCCCCAGCCCCCACTTTCGCTTGTGAGGTGTGGTGTCTTCGGCTCCCTCGATTTCTGCTCCCCTCCTCGGTCAAAGTGGGAGTCCCGTCATTGTTGGGTTAAAATTAAAGTAAGTGTATCATTTATTGAAACGGGTTGGGATTGAAGCTTTTCGTAGGCACGTCTCAGACCCTAGGCACGTCTTAGACCCTAGGCACGTCTCAGACCCTAGGCACGTCTCAGACCCTTGGCACGTCTCAGGCCCTAGGCACGTCTCAGACCATAGGCACGCCTCAGAACCTATGCACGTCTCAGACCCTTGTCACGTTTCAGACCCTTGTCACGTTTCAGACCCTAGGCACGTCTCAGACCCTAGGCACGTTTCAGACGACCCTAGGCACTTGAATCATTTGTCTTTATATTAATCCGGCACTGTTAAGTACAGGGAGTATTAGGAGGAACACCTTAAAAGAATAATGGTTATTAGCTGTCAGTATCCATCCCTTGACCCATCCATTGACCTACCCATTGACCCATCCATTGACCCATCCATTGACCTATCTTTTGACCACCCATCTATTTATACGTATATATAAAATAGTCATAAAAGGTATCACTAATTTAGACGAAAAGATAATTTCGTCTGCTTTATCGCAGTCCAACACTTTCATAATTAGTTAATTTTATAATTACCACTATTTTAATGTCTATATAACGTAAGGATGTTAAACGATAATGGGTTTTCCCGTTATCGGTTTCGTAACTGATTACCAATAGTTTTTTTTAATATATATATATAACGATAATAGAATTATTTGTATCACTTTTAAAGAGATACTTTTTTTTTAATCTTGAACTTTTCGTAAATTTAGAGAGATGGGTACACGTTTTTTACCATGGCCGCCATCTTGGTTGACACGACCCGAAAAATTAAGAATAAAACGTTTAAAAATAATGAAAAAACTTCCAAAATGTATCCCTCACCCTAACCTGAACCCTAAATCTATCCCTCACCGTAATCTGAACCCTAAATCTATCCCTAAACCTAACCATGAACCCTAAAGTCATCAGCAACATAACAAAACACGCAAATGACGTCATGTACCCATCTTTATAAATTAGCCAAACTTTTTTTTATTGTTATTTAAGAAATAAAAGACTTTAAATATACAAAACTTCGATATAGTATATGAGGTATAATACAGGCGATCTACTTGCTAATGTAACAGGGCAGAGAGTTGTCCCGACTGTCCTAAAAATAGATTTCAACTGCCGCTTGTCCATATGAAGCTGCTGCTCGTAACTGTCGGTAATGCATTGAAAGAACAAATTAAGCGGTTTTATAAACTAGATTCCTAAAATCGATTACACGTTTGCCTAAAATTCTGATATTATGTTCACCATTATAAACCTAGCATTTTTGAAAACGGCAAGTAATTATAGGAAGGTTTTGTAACTCGGGCAATAACAAAAAAATTATACCCTCCCTTTAAAATATAATTATTCTAAAAATTTATTTTTTACTAGATCTTTATTCCGGACCCTCAGAGAATGAACTCAGTTGTATTGCTGTTGGCCTTTGCTTGGCCTTACTAAAATGTCGAGCGAAGCATTTTAGTGAATGCAGCTATTGTCAAATTTGGTCCAACCCAATCATTCACAATGCACCTATAGTTTTTTTTTTTATTATACTTGTAATTTTCTTTTAATCAGACTTTGCACTTGTTAGTCACTGCAGGGATCCGTTTTTTCGCGAACAAAATGATGCACGAGTTTATATTAAAAGGGATTATATATCTTTCAGATGTCGTTTCAAAGGAGAGAGCACTCGAGGTGTCCATCAGTGAAGATTTCTGACCTTTAAAGCAATCAACTTTTCGGGTAAGATGGAAAACAAATAAAACAGTTGAATTTCTGAATCATTTTAGTTATTTTTCGAATAATATTGAACAGTGACTAACATTCAGTAACAGGGACTAACAGTCAGTAGCAGGGACTAACAGTGACTAACAGTCAGTAGCAGGGACTAACAGTGACTAACATTCAGTAACAGGGACTAACAGTGACTAAAAGGGACTAACATGAACTAACAGTGACTAACAGTCAGTAACAGGGACTAACCGGCACTAACAGTGACTAACAGTAACTAACAGTGACTAACAGTGACTAAATGTCACTAGAGCTTCTCTATGTTAATATTCGTCATTGCTCAAATATGTCTTCTTCCTAAATAATCAGTTACCATAGAATTTTTTTTAAATTTCTGCCATAATTAAACAGAGGTATTATTGATGTTAAAAACATGTGCAGGATACAGTGCCAGCAACATCGTAAACTCGTAATAGTTGCTTCTATTATTTTAATACAGAGTTAGATTCACGCAATAAATTAAGAAAACATTTCTAAATTAAGTTTAACTATAAGCTTAAATCCGTTAAACATGTGCTTGAAATAAATGTGTTAAAATAAGGCGGGTGCAGTTATCATAACTTGTGTGTTGAGAAAGATTTTCTGATTCAACTGAACATGCATTAACGTATTTACGCGTATATAAGACGCACGCATCTAATTATAAGACGCACCCGACCACCCGTATATAAGACGCCGGTTTTGTGTAAACCCAGCCATCTGCTTCGCTGAGCAATTTATATCCAGTGGGTTCCTTTCCTTTATCATAAATGAATATTTATATAAATATAAAACGCAACCTGGGCGCGGGGTAAGCAAAACTTTGTATAAGACGCGTCTTTTATACGCGAAAAAACGGAAATCGGGAAATAATTCAAGATGGTGTGCTTTGTTTGGACACACAGTGGCGAGCAATAATACATTTTCTATCTTTCTCCACTCTTTTCAGACCGGTACGATTAACAATTGTCCCCAACCCAACCCACACACCAAAAACAACAACAACAACCACGAAGTGTAGCCTGAGGGTACTTCAAACTTCAAAAAATGGATTATCTATTTTTAAAAGTTGTTTTGACCTCATTCATTGCAATTTCTCATCAAGAAAGCTCAGGTGACGATGAAATAGGTAGGTGTTATCCAATGGAGGACTCTTTCCAATGGATGACTCTATCCAATGGATTACTTTTTTTTTTAAAGATCGCGTAAAATTCTTATTGAAAACTACAACGCTACCTCTTGAGAGTAAATTATGTTTAAATCTACAAAGTTGTCAATGATTAAGTTTAAAAAAAAAAAAATGACGTAGCTGTTTTTCGTGTCGCCATAGGCCCTATGTAATTAAAGTCGTTATAAGTTCAGACCTTAACAATTGAGTGTCCAGATCTTAGTGTGCGAGTTTAGCGTTGGTGTAACCTTAACCAAACTAAATACCGCCCGAGGCGAGCTCCGAAAACTGCGCCCCCTTCTTGCAAATTATCAGTACAGTCGGTGGAGAATCCCCGCCAATAAGAAGTAGTATTTTTAAGTTAACCACTATGCAAGTTGAGTTCACTCATTTGCATAAATGAACCCACTTCTCATCTTCAGCCCAAAGCCTCAAGCGTGCGAATTGATAAATCCATTTTTTTTAAAATACCAGGGCTGTAGCGTCACTACGGTAGGGGTCAGTAAATGTGGAAAACCTGTGCTGTTTTAACCCTGTTAAGAAGAGCCCGGAGACAGCCTGTTATGGTGGAACACTGCTCTTGTGACAACCTGCTCTTATTACGGTTGTGTTTTACCCTTTTTTTTTGGGCCACCTGTGATGGTGTCACCCGGTGTAGTTCTTACCCCACTTTACCAACTGGCGACGCCACGTCATAAGGTTGTATTAATAATCTATATATTTTTTTTCCTGTAAAGATGCCGCTAAATAACTACCCTCTACGGGCGCTAAAAACTCTAGCTGCGTCATTGACTTTTAACGAGGCACTGGTTACGCCTTTTTTAAAATAAAAATGTGTAGCGCTCTACCCTTACCCACCTCTCCCTTGATTGGGAAAATATAGTTTGCGTTCCAATTTGTACTAAAGAATGCTATGGGGTGATGCAATTTCTAGAATTATTTCTTTTCTGTATGTATTTCACTCCCTCCCTATAAATAAGCCGAAAACTTCAGATTCCATCGACACGGCTTCGACACATCCTCTACTTATATTATCCTTAAAAGATCTCACAGTTACTCTATCCGGGAATAGCTACGCCTATGTTGGTGATGAGATACGTCTGGCGTGTGAGGTGACAGATACGAACCACCTGACAGCGAGTGACATTAGCTTTGCCGTCTACTACCCATATGAGGTAGGTAAAAGTGGATACCGGCCGCCAAGACAGATACATGCTGAGTGGTAAAATAGCCAGTTAAAAATTTCTAACATAAGTTGCACAATAAAATTGACTGTCATTGAATTTTTCAAAATAAAAAAGCTTAATTAACCCATGGGTCATTGTTTCCAAAAATGTTTTTTCTATGACCTCTTATTAAAGAAACATCTAATGAGTGAAAATATTCAAAGTTGTTGAATTTTTAAATATTTTAAAAGGAACACACAAAAAAAAAAACCACGTAATTTATTGAGTAATTAATTTAAAAAACTTTAAAACGACGTCAGTTGTATTTTAATATTTTAAGGCCAAATTCTAATTTGAAAAAATCGTACCTGTTTGTACTTTATCCCCACCATGGGATTCTGGTCGATGCTTCAACAGGGGCACTACGTTTTTTGGAGAGCAAGTCGTTTAAGTCAGACGTACGCAGTGAACCGGCATTTCAAAATAGTTGGCTCAGCCACCGTTTATGGATTTCAAGTGTTCAGAAGATGGCTCCGAACTACGTTAAATACTCTAGGTCAGGGGTCCTCATCCTTCCTAATGCCGCGACTCTTAAATACAGTTCCTCATGTTGTGGTGACCCCCCCCCCCCAACCATAAAATTATTTTCGTTGCTACTTCATA
This sequence comes from Omphiscola glabra, assembly GCA_964017045.1. Lineage (NCBI taxonomy): Eukaryota > Metazoa > Mollusca > Gastropoda > Lymnaeidae > Omphiscola > Omphiscola glabra. Next base: position 39,930,663 of record OZ024796.1, read on the forward strand.
AATATGTGTTTTCCGATGGTCTTAGGCGACCCCTGTGTTAGGATCTTTCGACCACAAAGGGATCGCACCCACAGACTGAGAACCGCTACTCTAAGTTGTACTTAATTGAGGGATGTTTTGAAGCCGTCCGTTTCGTTCCTGAATATATCACAGTCTACAGGATAATAGTCATGCAAACCCTCTTTGTCTTAATTAAGATGGAACATTTCCACGCCTCTGGCCCATGCGTACATCGTATATATACTCTGACGCAATAACGAGTTCAAACAGTGCTCGCTGTAACGCAATATCGGTTCGATGGAGCAGGGAAGAGTGTGGTCCCTCTGCGCACTGCCTTTCTTGCGACCTTGATTACAAGAATTATTGAAAATTTAATATCAGTTTAAAAAAATATATAAATGACGTTAACATCAACTGTCAATAATTTTTACAGAGAAGAACTGCAGGGCTAGAGCGTTCTATTTATCTTCCCTGAAGGAAAAAATATGTAAATGAGTTCAGAGATTAATTAATTTAAACAATTTATGTCCACAGAGCAGAAGTGAACGTAAATGTGTGAATATGAAATATGTGCATGTGCATAATGCATCAACAGCGGTTCTCACGATACCAAATGTCAACAAGACTGGAGTTGCAGAGTTCTCATGTTTAAATGGTTCACAGTGCCCCTATGCTCATGTCGAACATTCTGAAATGCATGATGTTGAGATTATCGCAGTTAAGGACGTAAAAATTCAATGTAAGTACAAAAATAGTCATTCTCTTCAAACCGTCGTTTGTAACACAAACCCATTAAGTTGCCAACTACGTGTCATAATTCTCTAATGGTCGTCTTACATTTTGGAGTGCTTCAGGCCAAATTGAGTAACACAGACAGTTGAAACCAGTGGCTAAGATTGACTTAATGCCGCCCAAAGGGCGACCTCGCAAAAGGGCGCCCCACTACCGCAAATTTATTATTTTTAGAATGTTGTAAAAAAAAACTAAAAATTCCTGCCCAGGTTGGTCACCCCAAATCCCCCCCCCCCCCCCCAAGTTTCGCCACTGGTTGTAACGGATGGAGATTGTCGAGTCCTTCAATTACAGGAGGTTCTAAAACGATGTTTTTAAAAGATAAAACACATTTTTTTACTAAGTTGATGGTTGATGGAAGTAGAAACAGCCAAATCCTTTAGTGTATTTTAAAAAAAAAAGTTCGAGGTAAGTCTAAAACTACTTCAATGATTGAATTATACATTTTCAAAACTGTCAAAGACAGACTAGTTGCTGTCACACAATGTTATACACAAATTGGCTAGAGCGTTTGAATCTTACAGTGGCACTGATACAGTGGCGTAGCGAGGGAGGAGCAAGGGGGGCATCATGCCCCGGGCGCTACTCACAAAGGGGCGCCAAATATTATATTTTACATATAATATTGTATGGTTTTCGAATGGGGGGGGCGCTAGAAAGGTATTGTGCCCCGTGCGCGACTTAAGCTCGCTACGCCACTGCACTGATGTACTGTTTCAGAATAAGATTAGAGGCTGACTGCGCGGATTAACAACATCTTGCCAAAGTTGACAAGAGTAAAGAGATAGGAGCTTTCCGTTCCAAAAAAAACAACAAAAACAGAAGACAGGAGAAAACAACGCAGCTTAGTTAAAGACTGCACCGTTAAGCATCGTGACAAGTCAATGAATTTCGTCTGGTTTGGGAGGGGGGGTGCAGGCAAGTACAAACCCGTATAAAGTTTCTTTACAAGAAGGTGGTTCGAATTCCCCATACTTTCCCCGTGAAGGATATATAAATATCTGTATACACCCAAAGAGCAGCCCGATGCTATCTCGCCCCTTTCACATCAGCTAGGTAAGTGTAACATTACTGAATGTCATTGTAATTCAGTAAGTTATATAATACTTAATGTTTGCCTATGGTTCTTTCTGTTACCTCTGTCATCCTTAATTTTATTCACTCATCTCAAGAATTGAATAGGTCCGATATATCACACAGTTCTTTATTCACATAATTGATACAAATATAATTCTTGAATTAGTTAAATCCATGTAACAGATGTAGTTACAATATAACATAAGAAATCTTACACACTATAATGTGCACTCACAATGGCGTCCAGCCTCACTCTGTCAAAGTCATGTTATCTTCATATGCCACAAAAAACTAGTTCCCCTTATTCTCATCCTATGATTAAATTACTCCGCCACCGTGCATAGGAATAAAAATACAGTCATGTGACTGAGTACCATTCACTCGTTGTGTTACAGTAAGCAGCATCGGGGACACAGAGTTTCGACTGCCTAAGGGCGTCACTACTCTAGATGCACATCGCCTATTCCTAAAAAAATAATTTAAAAAAACTTAGCATGTACAAGTCAAATAATATGAAAATTTTTAACACTTCATAATTCTTTGATTTTGTTTCCATATGAGTGTGTTTTTTTAAAAAAAAAGTATAATTTAATAATGAAATAATTTATCATTATAAACGTTTTAAACATATATCTAATAATAGAACTATGACAAATACTTTTTTTGTAAAGTATGGATGGAATGGACACCCTAAATTTCTTCTGAACATGTAGTTTTCACATTACTTTTTCTTAAACATCGTATATTAAATACTTTTCTTTAAAAGCCTTGATTATTTCTAGAGAAAATACTTTGTAATTCATATTTCATTCCATTACTAAATGTCAGGTTTGTATTAAAGTCATATAGAGATTGCTCAATGTTCACGTGCTATTTATACACGCATCCTGTTTCTACGTCATCTGCTACAGATCGCCCTGAGAACATTGCCAACTTTACTTGCGTGCTTTTGAATTGGAAGGAATTAAATTGCACCTGGCAACACCCAGTGCCTTATAATCGTGATCTCGGAGACACTTTCGTTTCATTGGCTTACAACTCAGATGCTTCGGTGTGAGTATACGTGAATTGTTAAAATGTAAATAAGAGATAGTGAAATATAATTTGCCGATCGTATCTATAAGAAAAAGAAGAACACAAAAGTGTTTATTTAAAAAAGATTTATAATTTGAAAATTCCATAATTCTCCTTTGACTTTAATAAAATTGACACAAGGGTGCTTAAACAATATAGCTTATGCAAGCTCCCAGCAGATACGTATTTCTTTCCCCTAACAAATAACTCCGTGAATAAATGAGCTCGATTGGATAGGGACGGTGGTACTTTGCATCTTATCTGTGAACCTTTAACTTTTGAGCCCATATCCGACCTGTTGTTGGATGGTTCTGGCTGTCGTTGCCTAGGGCAGTGCTCCACACAATTTTTTAACTCACGGCACACATTGACCTTCCCAACAATTAAAAATAATAAAAAAAACCACACACACACTGATTTACTTTTTAAAAAAAAAACACTCATATTCAATTAAAAAAACATTTCTTATGAACGTGAAAATAACTTGAAACATAAAATCTTTTATACCAAGTGATATTACAATTACATAAAATAATTGTTCTGGTTCTGGTTCTGGTTAGGTACGTTGCTGCATCCATAAACTGGCATATGTGCAACGGTTGGGGAAGCGATGTTGCCAATCTAACGGCTCCTAGCTATTAAAGCGCGAACATCAAACAGAAATTTAGGGAATAAATTTAAAAAACCAACCAAAAAAAAATAACCAAAACAAAACAACCAACAACATTCCCATTGAAATATGCAATTGTTGATGTTAGCCGCCTTCATATCTCTTTTGCAAATGTCTATGTATCTGAGACGAGGCCGTCCAACTGACCTTTTCCCTGTCGCCAGCTCGCTGTACAGCACGTCCTTAGGTATGCGACCAAGTTGCATTCGCTTGACGTGCCCAAGCCAGCGGAGGCGTCTTTGGATTAATAGGGCTGGGACGCTGCACATATTTGTTTGAGACAGGACATCCGTGTTGGGGACTTTTTCCTGTCATTTGATGTCAAGGATGCGGCGCAGGCATCTGAGGTGGAAGCCATTGAGCCTTTTTTCATGCCTGTTGTATGTGGTCCAAGACTCACATCCATAGAGGAGTGTGCTCATACAAAAATAATAATGAAACAAAAGACATATTTAAAAAAAATGAAAACGAAATTGTTGAACGATGAAAACGTATTGGACGGTGTCGAGAAATCAGAGAAAAGATCATCGGGAACCGCGGGTCTGGACAGGATGGGGCCAGGTTTGCTGTTTATTTTTGTTGTTGTTTTTTTATTTCGTTAAGAAATGTTATCTGGCTAGTGTTAAACAAATTTTAAAGAGCCAGAGGACAAAACCTATTTGAAGTACTGCACAGTGCATCCGTGAAAAGCGTGGGATCAAACGCCAAAGCCACGGGGGATAGTATGCTACTGGTGGCTTCAGACGCATTGACTAGATGATCAGAAGTCGACTTGTCCTGTGACCCGCCAAATTTAAATATACCGACGTGCTAGGCTATTTTTGACGTCACCAATTGGCCAGCTTTTTAAATCAGTCAATCGTTTTCCCCTTTTGTTTCAACACACGTGTTATGTGTATCCTCTTGCAAGGATTATCAGTTCAAAATCATGAAGTCGACAAATATTGTTTAAATTATATAAACTATGCAAATAGGCACTCATCCACATTACTGTATTCTCTTAAAGTCATTATGATCCACAGGGCCCAAGCATTCAGATGTCCACTTACAGATGTCCATAAAAGCTTTAATCAATGTGTCTGGCCAGACATAAGAAACCCAACTTTGTTATTCATCATTGAGGTGAACGTGAAGAACTCTGTCACTGGTGATACAGCAAGTAGCTTGTTTTCTGAGGAGATAGATAAGAAAGGTAATAATGAACAATTTATTAAACTTAATTCTAACTCCTTTCAGTCAACTGCCTGGCTTAAGCCCTTTAAAAAAAAAAGTTCCTAACTAAATTGTGTAAAAGAAATTGCTGCCAAATGCATTCTAATTCAGGTTTTTAATTTTAGCTTTACATATGAAACAATATTTTTTTCTTGCAACCACTAAAGCCAAACTATTTAGCCCCAAAAAATATTAATAAATTAAATTTAAAAAAATACATTACATAAATACTTTAGCAAAAAATAAATAAATACGTAAAAAAGCGAATGTTATAAAATATTATATTAACAGTCAAACCGGCTCAAGTCTGGGATTTGGCCATTACGAAAGTCGTCGATGTTGAAAACTGTTATCTCATATCTTGGAAACACACTAGAGAATACGATACAAGCTGTGAGGTGTGGCACAGATCTCAAGAAAAAGAAACGTTTCAGGTTAGTCTAATTATCAGTATAGGTCAGTGGTTCTCAACCTTCCTATGGCCGCGACCCTTTAATACAGTGCATCGTGTTGTGGCGACACCCAGCAACAAAATAATTTTCGGTCATACTTCATAACTATAGAGCATACGTGTTTTCAGGTGGTCTTAGGCGACCCCTGGGAAAGGGTCGTGCGACCCCCAGGTTGAGAACCGCCGGTAAAGGTTTATTGAAATTTATTTTTTCATATAAAGTCTGTTATTGGTTATTTCGTTTTGCGTTTAAGGGTTAAACTATGCAGTTTAACTATGGATTGATGGGTTAAACCAGGCCTGCACAACATACGGCCCGCGGGCCGCATGTGGCCCGCCAGCACCCACTTGGCGGCCCGCGAAGTAACGAAATATTCTTTATTATTATTTTCTTAATAGCTTTCCCCCACTTCCTATTACATTTCGGCCCGCAGAAGGTTTTTATAACGTATTACGGCCCGCACAATTTTTTCCTAAATGTATTACGGCCCGCCTTACATTTTGAGTTGTGCAGGCCTGGATTAAACAATGAGGTTTAACTATGGATCGTGGGAAAAAACCAGTACAGAACTAAATAGCCCCAAACTTGAGGAAATAAAAGAAGGATTAAAAAGTAACAATTTATTTGATTTTACAATTTTAAAAAATGACAACAAAGAATTTTTTAAAACTAAATGAGGGAAATCTAACATAAAATACAGTGGATGATATAACGCGATGATCGGGGTCCATAAAATCGGATCGCGTTAAAAGCGGGGTCACGTTAATGCGCGGTTTTACAATATTTAACTTTTTTCCGAGAACATATAAGTGTATAAATGTACAATGATCAAAAGTCGGCTTATCATCAGATGAATATTAACTGGAATGCATTAATTAAGATATATTCAAAATAATCGATGGCTAAAATATTTATAGGTTATTACTGTGCATTAAAAACATTTACAAATTTTTATTTTTTTGAACGACAATGCAGATTGACCGATAATACCAGACTATCACTATATCCATGTTAATGAATAAACAAAATTTCGGGAGCCATGCTACGACCGCGTTATATCCGAATTCGCGTTATGGCGGGGCGCGTTATAGCGGGGTTCCACTGTACAGCGTTTCGCAATTGCCGGGCCAATATCAAGTGCCGGACCAAGATCATGTAACGGATCAAGATCATGTACCGGATCAAGATCATATAACGGATCAAGATCATGTACCGGATCAAGATCATGTACCGGATCAAGATCATGTACCGGGTCCAAAAAAAAAAAAAAAAAAAGTTCGCAAAACATATTTCTCAACAACCAATCTACGTATTTGTTACATTTTAAATGAACATTTCATAAAACAAACATTATTATTTTAGTAAAAACAAAAAAAAATATGATTCGTATGAACACAACCAGATGAGACCTTAATTTCCACTAACATTTTTTTTTGTTGCTCTCCGATCAAGTGTAGATTGATGAAATATTAATAACGGTATGCGCTAAATTGCTTCATTGCATTATAAACTCGAGAAAAATCGCCCGCCCCCCCCCCTTTTTTTACCCCCCCCCCCCCCCCAAAAAAAATATAAAAAATAAATAATTCATCGAGAGCCTGTTTTAACATTACCCACTGGAAACAGAACACATCACTGTTGGCGGGAATAATGGGACGATGAGAAGTGAGAAATAAATATGAATTAACTTTGTCTGACTATAACGTTATTACGATTGTCTCCAAACCTGAATTATTATTTTTTTATATACAGAAAAAAAACACACACTTTTTATCGTTTGATCGAACGTAAATTTTTTGGACGGAGAATGAATCGACGGAACATTAGTCGAAAGGAAAATTGGTTTAACGGAAATTTGGTCGAACGGAAGTTTGGTCAACCAAATTTACGTTCGACCAAACTTCTGTTTGACCAAATTTCGTTTGGACCAAACTTCCGTTGATCGATTCCCCGTTGACCAAATTTCGTTCAATTAAATGGCCGTTAACCTGCAAAGGCTTCAGGCAAGGACGTGGCACTACTGAGCAGATCTTAAATCTCCGAATAATATGTGAGAAACATGCTCAACACCAACAAAACCTATACCACGTCTTTGTGGATTTCAAGAAGGCATTCGACAGGGTCTGGCATGCTGCTTTATGGGCCACCATAAGGTACTACAACATCAACACAAACCTAACCAGAATGATATGCAGCCTCTATGATAAGGCCACCAGTGCAGTCTTCTTCAACAATAACATCGGAGAATGGTTCAGGACCACGGTTGGAGTAGGACAAGGGTGCTTGCTCCCCCACACCCTGTTCAACATCTTCTTAGAAAGAATTATGTCAGATGCACTGGAAACGCATGTAGGAACAGTCAGCATTGGTGGCAGAACAATCACCAACCTACGCTTTGCGGATGATATAGACGGACTGGCCGGAAGCGAAGAGTTGCTAGCCAACCTTGTAAAGCGTCTCGACAAGACTTCATCGTCCTTTGGCATGCAAATCAGTGCAGAAAAGACAAAAATGATGACGAACAGCACCACTGGCATCGCCACTGAAATTAAGGTCGGGGAGGAAAGACTAGAGACAGTTGGCAGTTTCAAATACCTAGGATCAATTGTTTCGGAAGAAGGCTCCAAGCCCGAATTGATGGCCAGAATTGCGCAGACCACAACAGCACTAAAGAGGCTCAAGAAAATATGGAATGACAAAAATATAGCCCCAGAACCGAAATCAGGCTGATGCGCTCACTAGTCCTCTCCATTTTCTTGTATGCCTGTGAGTCCTGGACATTAACAGCAGAACTCGAAAGGAAAATAAAGGCGATGGAGATGAGATGTTTCAGAAGCATTCTTGGCATCTGCTATAGAGACCACATCACCAATGAACAAGTGAAAGAAAGGATTCGTGAAGCAATTGGGCAGTACGATGACCTCCTGGTGTTGGTAAAAAAGCGAAAACTTGAATGGTTTGGCCACGTAACAAGGAAACAAGGGCTCGCCAAAGAAATCATGCAGGGCACAACTAGAGGAGGGAGAAGACGAGGAAGACAAAGAAAAAGATGGGAAGATAACATCAAAGAGTGGACGGGATTAAAACTAGGCGATGCTGTACGCAGTGCAGAAGACAGAGAGGAATGGAGAAGGATATTTTTCATGTCATCTGTGGCGCCCCAACGGTCCAACGACTAAGGGACATGATGATGATGATGATGATGATGATGATGATGATGATGATGATGATGATGATGATGATGATGATGATGATGATGATGATGATGATGATGATGATGATGATGAACCTGCAAAAAAATAATATCATTGTGGTTTTAAAAAGCCTGTCAAATCTACTGTAAACATTAGGGTAAGGAGGGTAAATAAGGTAATAAGTTTAGGTTGAAAAAAAAGTACAAAATCAGCCAATGTATTAAGATCTAACTTTAAAAATCTATTTACATCGGTGTTTCCCAACGTGGCCCACGCCCCACAATGGGGCAATTTGATTGTTAATTGGGGCAATAGGAAAATGAGCTCATGTCTAGAATTTGAAAACCAACCGTCTACTTTGATTTAACTTGTATTTTGAACAAAGAGCAACATTTAAGTCTCTATTTACTGCTCATACTGCAACTGTCATTCGTACTCTTGGGGCTAGTTATGAAATTTCCTGACTCATCGCTAACTCTGGGAAAAATCATACTATAGGAGAGAATTTAATCAAACCATCAATATTAGCATTTATTAAAATGGTTCTGGAAAAAGATGACAAAGACGTGAAAGATATGCCACTCAGTAACAACACTGCTAGCAGAAGAAGAGACGAAATGAGTGAAGATATTGAAACACAACTTGTTGAAAAGCTGAAAAAAAGGAAAATTCTCAGTGCAAATGGGTGATTCAACTTTGACTTTGAGAGAATCTAAAAATATACGGTAAGTCAAATACAAATCTCTACAAAAGTTTTGAACGCAGGATGGGTCAAGACCGAAAACTTTCCAGACTCCTTCAAAAATCCCACGACGTCCTTGACATTATAATTAAGTTCTCTGATGATCTCTGAATTACTATTTTCGTTTAATTGGTCAGCTATTCAAACAACACAACTTAACACCACGTAACAGCACAACGATCAACGACACCATCTGTGAGCTGAGTTCAAACACCATGCACAGCCTCTATGTTCATTGCTACCCAGGGAGTGGATTCTCGGGGTATTGGAGTGACAAAACGTTTTTGGAATATTTTGTACCTGGGACAGGTAAGGAAGTCATGATTTAAAGTTGCTATTGTTTTATTATTATTATTATTTTTTTTAATTAATGATATGACGACTGACCAATCGTCGTCTCACCGCACTAGCAATAACCTGTCAAAATGTCCGAGGATAACGTATTTAAAAACAGTTGGATTTTTTAAATTGTTACTTAATTCATTATTATACATAAATCAATATAATAAAATTTAAAGCAAATAATTTACTAATATAACGTGATCTCATTGTAATATCAAGGTCGGTTTTTATAGTGAAAAAAAAAAAAGAAGTCTACAGCGCCGGCTCGACACCGATTCATCTTAGCATAACCGTTGGTTTCTTAACCTATTCATCACGGTCTTATTCGTATTTGAAATAATAGTTTAAAAATATGTGTGATGTTTCGCGAGCTTGCTTTGGAGTTAAATTTTGAAGTGCTCAAAAGGGGGCTGAAATGCATTTAAGGCAGTGGTTCTCAACCTTCCTAATGCCGCGACCCTATAATACAAATCCTCATGTTGTGGTGGCCCCCAACCACAAAATTATCTTCGTTGATACTTCATAACTGTAGAGTATAAGTGTTTTCCAATGGTCTTAGGCGACCACCATGAAAGTGTCGTGCGACCCCCTAAGGGGTCGCGACCCAAAGGTTGAGAACCGCTAATTAAAGGGAAAAAACTGTATTATAAGTTGTCCCCCTTAATAATCCATCCCGCGGTGTGAAGTTCTGCATCACGGAGCTCAAGGAAACTTTGAAATTGTGTTGCAATTCATTCACTGTAATGAAAACTGAATTCTGTTTTGAAGGTTGTCTCTATTGCTGTTAGCATTAGTTCCAGACACACGATGGGATTGATATGCTTTAGGAAAATGAAATAATTTTTAAAAAATAAAAATTAATAGTTAATATATTTGCTTCCTTGTTGTTCTGTACTTTATCATGTCGGCCTAACACATAAGCACGCGGTGGTTGTCATGGCCATGCGATTGGTTGGTGGGGGGGGGGAAGCAAAAGGGACCCTTATCCCGGGCGCCTTCTTCACAAGAGTGCCCTAATCTTCATTTTTAGTGCAGAATATGTGTTTTAATTCTTTTACTGCCGGGGAAAAAAAGAAGAAAAAGGGGGTGGGGGCATTTTCAAGGTTTTCCAAGGCCTTTCATACTCAGAGCAAAGACAACAAGAGAACTGCGTACTTGAACTAGAAAACTGCAATGTCTAATATATATATATATATATTGTTTATAGTCTGTCCTACGTCATCTTCAAAGCCACCCTTCCCCCAACTCCACATGTTTTATATCAATAGTACTGAGTGAAAAAAGGCTGTCACGCAACGAGTGTCATGCGTGACCGTTGAACTCCGTTTCATGAGCAGGAGATGACTGTTATATTAATCAATAAGGAGCCACGGATATGGTGTAGGACTGGCTGTAGTGCTATTGTTTGAAAGCCGGCAGGTAGTGTGTAGGACCGTCTGTAGGCCTATTGTTTAAAAGCCGGCAGGTAGGGTGTAGGACCGTCTGTAGACCTATTGTTTAAAAGCCGGCAGGTAGTGTGTAGGACTGTATGGAGGCATATTGTTAAAAAAGATTGGCTGGTAGGGTGTAGGGCTGTCTAGGGGCCCCGTCTTTAAAGGCCGGCATATAGTATAGTGAATTAGAAGGTTAATCTCTTTTTGCAACACTTGGACCTAACGGATGTTTTCTCAAAATGTCCGCACCTGGTGTAAAAAAAACTGGGATAAAATATTGCTTCAAAGTCTCTTAGTGTGGAAAATTGTGGTATTTTACAATAGACAGTCTATGTACCCTAAGAATATATATATTAATTATGCAAAACTGTACTATTTCTCTAAGAAGAAAAAAGTCAAATTATTAACATGTATCTTCACTCATATCTTTATGACTGAAATAATTGATGCGTCATATTATTGTTGATGGTCACACTAATTTCCTCAGAAACCACAACTACTATTTTTGAACCGATAATCTTTGGACCAATTATTGTGATAGCTTTACTTGGGATTCCTGTTTACATATGTTTCAGGCAAGTCTAGAAATCTTATTTACATTATTACTATTATAAATGTTTTTAAAACAATGTTCTACAATACACTGTGTCATTTTGGTAATAGGTTTAAATTATTTGTATTAACTTCACTTTTGTTCATGTGTTCCTGTGTTTGTGGTGAAATCTTTGAAAGGCTAAATGACCCAATTTTCGTCATCGTATCGAGCTGAAACTTGGAACACAGAATTATTGTTGATGGGAATACATTCTTTCAAATTTTCAGCCTCATCCCCCCAAAATAAGTTAATCTTTTTCTTTTCAATGGGAAGCTAATTGACCCACTTCCAGACATCTTAGCAAACTGAAACTTGGCACATAGATTTGTTGCCGATGACAATATATTCTCTCACAATTTCCACCTCAACACCCAAAAATAAGTTTTTCCTTTTTTTAAAGGGGTGAAGGGGAATGTTAATGCTTTTTTAAATGGGTGCGTGTTTTGGTGTGGATATTAACAGAGCAGCGGTTTCTATGTGTTTTATATTTCTAGCGTATTTGGGTATACCGTAAAATTAAAATATATTTTTGAAAGGGAAAATTAATCAAATATGAAATGTTTTCTTCTATTGAAGTTTACTCATTTAAATAACCGCTTCTTAATAAATGATAACCACGTGCAGTAACATAAATTGCAAACAAAAATGCATTTAGAATGTAGCTCGATAAGATTTATATGGGGGAAAAATGTGTTTTTATGGGTTGTTTAATTACAGATCACAGCACAACTATTTCAGATGCACTGTTTTCATTTCTTATAACTTTAAAATGCTTTTAGCCAACGGCGTGACATAAAGATTACTTAATAATCCAGCACAAATATGACGAATAATAATAATAATCCCTTTGCCCCTCCCATTCATGTATGCTGTGTCAAATAAATTAACATTGTTATCTGGTAAAGTTGCAGCCACAAAATTCTTTATAGCAATACCGTTTGTGTTCCAGGAAGTGCCAGGATTCAAAACGTCGGGCATTTCAGCTTCACATTAAGGTAAACCTGTTTTTTTTTTTTTTTTAAAATCGCACGAACTTCCCAAAATACCTTTATTCAATACATGGGGAAGACACAGGGCCCTAGTCCTGCAGGAACGAACGGGAACGCATTTTTCTCTCCCCCTTGTGTCAAAGGTTGGCTACTCTGCTGCTTGAGGTATGCGAGCTGTGCTGAATGCACATGAGGGGAAGCTCAACACTCCCACCCCCCTCCGTCCCCGATGGTACTTATTTCATTACCATGGAACACAGGTTAACATATTTTATCGTTTAATATGTTCTATTATATGTTTCATATGTGTGCAAACCAGCACTTGATAATAAATAGTTTGCTAAGAAATAAATTCATATTTTCGGGCTGGTGTTGGGGTAGGAATCTTTGCGCGACTTTCCATTACTAAGATGATCACGATCATATGATTTGACAGTCAATTTTATTCTCACTCCAATGAATATTTTTGGGACCAACTAGTCAGTAACGGTAGGATCTGCCGTACTTGTCAAGGGTATGAGAATCACTGTTGTTGGTATGAACGCTGTTGGGGTCCGTGAGTTGTGCAATGAGTGTTATTATTGTGTCTGAATGATCACTGGATGAAAACAATAGAGTGAGAAAAAAGTTCTTACATTTATAAATTTATAACTACTTTCTTTAGTGTGAAATTCCCTTGTAACCTTATAATAATGTGTTACAAGTACTTAAGTGATATGTGTCTATTCATTCAATCTATGTGAGCAATCTTAAAATGTTGATTTTTCAAGATGGTTACGAACTCCTGCCAGTATGCATTCTAACAGGCATTTATGATCTAATTTGTTGTCTAAGGGTAAAAACTCTCGAGACAATTAAAAGCAGCAACAACACTGGGTTGAATACTTCATAGAGTACTTTATTCAAAACACTGCTCAGCACCTCCTTCCTACGAACTGCTGATCTTTAACAATAAACCAACGTCATCCCTCTCACCCTTTGAACATCACCAATCTAAACCATACAGCACCAGGTAAACAGTGAATCTCTACACCAAATACGCTCACTAGCAAATATAAGTATTTAAAAAAACACGACAAAAAAAAAAAAAACACACACCCATGGAACAAGTCATTATCAGAGAGCTCATCACTTTCATTGCAGAATGCATTCTTAATAATAAAATGTAGATACAAGCGTTTTTTTTTCTCATCAAAATCTAACACTTCATATTCTATTTAAAGCACGAAGAGCTAGATAATTGTCTTACGAGAGACACGGATACTACAGTCTCACCAAACAGACCAAAGCCAGAGGTAATGAAGATTTGTAGGCTTTCATAAAAAAAACATATAATTAAATGTCTTGTTTATTATATTAATTAATAATTATTTTTTTTAAAAAAGATTTAACTATACATTAAATTAAACAAATGTTAATGTGAGCGATGTGGCGTAAATTTGTGAAACCTTTTCAGACGATGCTTTTCAAAACTAAAAAGAAATTTATAAAAGATTGTTTAAAAAGTATGAAATGAAATTTTTAACATTTATATTCTTAAGTTTTAACTCTTTTTGGACAACAAATTGTAACACTTAAAAGTAATTTTAAGACAAGTGCTATTGAAATACCTGATAAAGTATATTTTAAAATTAATTAATTTTGTACTAATTAATTCAGTCATGGTGAAGCTAATCCTGCTAATGAGGAAACAATATATTGATCTTCTTTCAGGATTCACACATATTTATGAATGAACAAGCGAACATAAAGGATGCTAATTTGTCTTCATTGATTGCCCTCAAACCTTTCTCTGACTCAAGCGATTCTGAATGTTCGGAGAAAGACGCCAACAGCAGAAGTAACCTTATTCCTCACTCAAAGATGTCGCTGAAGTTGAACAAGTATCAAAATGATAATCACGGTGAATACAAGCCGGTGCAATGCGAGCCTTCGCCATCCCTACTAATTCCGCGTCCACCGTCCACCACAAGCATTGTGGTGATGAATGAACAAGAATTATCATTACCCTATGACAGCCGTGGTGACTCCAATCATCAGTATTCCTCTGACCTACATACGCTCTCTCCAGGCTCAGACTCCACCTACCAAAATCGAGAGCCTATGCCAACTTACACGAAGATAGCCACCAACAGTTCCGGTCAAGGGGACAAAACTGGTTATACTCCTCAAGAGTTGTCTTGCAGACATGTTGACTCTGCAGATGCACTTAACAAAACTATGGAGCCTGTAGTCGAGCATGTTTTACAGGATGAAGACGTGGCTAGAATTTCTGCCGAGTCCAGTGAAACAAGAGCCTCACGTGAGTCTGGCTATGTTCCGCCTTATATAACAATCAGAGACTCAGCCGAAAGGCAAATGCTCGCTCACACGGCAACTGAAAGAGAAACTTCTGGTCTGCCGCTGACACAGTTTGACTCAAGTGAAACACGTTTTTTAAAAGCTCAAACAGAAGAACGCCATACACCGCAATCATGTTATATTCCTTTTCTCCAAATAGATTGTGGAACTGATTCCAAACAGATAATTACCTAATTATCACCGAGTTCTCGGAATGACTTCCTTCCAATCGGAAAACCTTCATTTACATTGCTCATCTAAGACCCTATCCCCGGGAGGTTTGTGGGTGACTCTTTTAGTCTAGTATCTTGATCTCAATGAATTTGGTGCTACTCCTGTTTCCAACATTACTTAATCATGTCTGAAAGTAGACCACGAGCATGTTTACGACCCCCTGCCTTCTGATCATTGCTTTCGGTAGTATCATCAAAAGAATTGTATTATTATGGAAAAGCTGTGTAGAGGTGCTTTTGCTGCATCTCCCTGAGCGGGCCGCCTGGTACATGACAAGTCTATTGTTGCATCTGCCTGAGTGGACCGCCTGGTACATGACAAGTCTATTGTTGCATCTGCCTGAGTGGACCGCCTGGTACATGACAAGTCTATTGTTGCATCTGCCTGAGTGGACCGCCTGGTACATGACAAGTCTATTGTTGCATCTGCCTGAGTGGACCGCCTGGTACATGACAAGTCTATTGTTGCATCTCCCTGAGCGGGCCGCCTGCTACATGACAAGTCTATTGTTGCATCTGCCTGAGTGGACCGCCTGGTACATGACAAGTCTATTGTTGCATCTGCCTGAGTGGACCGCCTGATCTATGGCACGTCTATTGTTGCATCTGCCTGAGTGGACTGCCTGGTCTATGGCACGTCTATTGTTGCATCTGCATGAGCGGACCGCCTGGTCTATGGCACGTCTATTGTTGCATCTGCCTGAGTGGACCGCCTGGTCTATGGCACGTCTATTGTTGCATCTGCCTGAGTGGACCGCCTGGTCTATGGCACGTCTATTGTTGCATCTGCCTGAGTGGACCGCCTGGTCTATGGCACGTCTATTGTTGCATCTGCCTGAATGGACCGCCTGGTCTATGGCACGTCTATTGTTGCATCTGCCTGAGTGGACCGCCTGGTCTATGGCACGTCTATTGTTGCATCTGCCTGAGTGGACCGCCTGGTCTATGGCACGTCTATTGTTGCATCTGCCTGAGTGGACCGCCTGGTCTATGACACGTCTATTGTTGCATCTGCCTGAGTGGACCGCCTGGTCTATGGCACGTCTATTGTTGCATCTGCCTGAGTGGACCGCCTGGTCTATGGCACGTCTATTGTTGCATCTGCCTGAGTGGACCGCCTGGTCTATGGCACGTCTATTGTTGCATCTGCCTGAGCGGACCGCCTGGTACATGACAAGTCTATTGTTGCATCTGCCTGAGCGGGCCGCCTGGTACATGACAAGTCTATTGTTGCATCTGCCTGAGTGGACCGCCTGGTCTATGGTACGTCTATTGTTGCATCTGCCTGAGTAAACCGCCTGGTCTATGGCACGTCTATTGTTGCATCTGCCTGAGTGGACCGCCTGGTCTATGGCACGTCTATTGTTGCATCTGCCTGAGTGGACCGCCTGGTCTATGGCACGTCTATTGTTGCATCTGCCTGAGTGGACCGCCTGGTCTATGACACGTCTATTGTTGCATCTGCCTGAGTGGACCGCCTGGTCTATGACACGTCTATTGTTGCATCTGCCTGAGTGGACCGCCTGGTCTATGACAAGTCTTTTCACAAATGGCAAATGGGACTTATATCGAGTACCGCCAGCACATAATGCAGTAGAAATAAGACCCCCCCCCCCCCCCCCCGTTAGATAGAAGTAGATGAGAATCTTTCAACAAATCCAATGAAAAGGACTTTTTCTTGACAGCCTCCAGCAGCACATTTCCATCCAAATGTAGTGAATGTGCAAAACGCTGAATACACTTCGCAGACTTATTCATCTCCTTAATGCATGCTTTTTATAACCTCTAAACTTGCTTCTCATGTTGCTGACGTTGTCATAACTTTGACCACGGCAGTCTTTAATTTTTTATGTCGGTTGCTTTAAAAACTAACATAAGTAGATCCTAAGTAAGCTGTTCAGCACTGTGACCTTCTTCATCCAGAAATGCCACACATCTTTCAACTGATCGGGGTAGCAACACACAGCGCAGAATCAAAGTCAGCTGGTCCGTTTTAAATATATGTGGAGTAGAATCCAATGAAACGGTACAATAGTTGTATTTCTTCAGAGTGAATGTGATCCAGTGTGCCGGATCAAATGTGATTGGTGAATTACACTTTGCTTTAAATAGATATGATGTATGCATGAGTACTTATATCCTGTACCAGAAACGAATTAAACATGTTATGTAAACCCAACAACCCTTAGTACTTCCCTATTATAAAGGGTCCCAACAATTCACCACTGCTACCAAATGAAAGTTTGTCGTCCTGCTAAAACTTCGCAACTTTAAATTAATCGCTCTGGAAGTTTGTGCCGATACTCATCTTGAACTTGGAGTTCATTGTCCGTTTGTTTCACTGGTTGGGACTCGATGCGTTCACCTTTGTTTTTACGCATCAACGGTGAAGTTAAAGCCTGTCTGTGTGAGGGGTTTCCTTTAAGTCAACGCTGTGAGGGGCTTCCTTCATGTCGACGCTGTGAGGGGCTTCCTTCATGTCGAAGCTGTGAGGGGCTTCCTTCATGTCGAAGCTGTGAGGGGCTTCCTTCATGTCGAATCTGTGAGGGGCTTCCTTCATGTCGAAGCTGTGAGGGGCTTCTTTCATGTCAACGCTGTGAGGGGCTTCCTTCATGTCGAAGCTGTGAGGGGCTTCCTTCATGTCAACGCTATTCATCAACTATAATTGTTGGTGATATATGTGCATATTCTTTACTTAACTTACATTCGTAAAAATAACGAACTGTTGATTGATTATGACCACCATTTTTAGTTTGATTTATTAGTTTAAGAAGGCTTAAATACGTTTAGTAAACTTAAGGTACAAGCTACTGTGAGACAATAACTAGTAGCGTCGAAAAAGGTACAAGCTACTGTAAGACAATAACTAGTAGCGTCGTAAAAGGTACAAGCTAATGTACGACAATAACTAGTAGCGTCGTAAAAGGTACATGCTACTGTAAGACAATAACTGGTAGCGTCGTAAAAGGTACAAGTTACTGTAAGACAATAACTAGTAGCGTCGTAAAAGGTACAAGTTACTGTAAGACAATAACCAGTAGCGTAGTATTACGTAATATTTATTATGTCAACTACTTTCAATCTTATTTCCAATGGACATTGCTTCTTTACATTCCTCCACTTTATATTTGTGCCAAATTTAGGTTTCCTTCACAAAATATAACCTTTAATCAATAAGTCTTTTTTACTTTTAAAGACTGCCAGCATCTTGCCAAATTTGATTCATTATATAAACATTGTCAGTGTCATTTTAGTCTCTGTTATGAGGGTTGTCACTTCAATAAAGTCATGATTGCTATGAGCTCTCTCTCTCTCTCTCTCTCTCTCTCTCTCTCTCTCTCTCTCTCTCTCTCTCTCTCTCACTAGGGTTGCCAATTCAATCAAAAAATAAAATTACAGAATAATATTTTAAAGTTTCAAAAACATTTGGATTTCGTTTTTGTTTATATATATATTTTTTTTGTGTTTGTGTACAATTACAATATCTCATTTTTAGGGATATTATAAATTTCAGAAAGACAGAAAGACCCCATGGTGCTCAGTGATGAACAAACAGAAAGACCCCATGGTGCTCAGTGATGAACAAACAGAAAGACCTCATGGTGCTCAGTGATGAACAAACAGAAAGACCCCATGGTGCTCAGTGATGAACAAACAGAAAGACCCGATGGTGCTCATTGATGAACAAACAGAAAGACCCCATGGTGCTCAGTGATGAACAAACAGAAAGACCCCATGGTGCTCAGTGATGAACAAACAGAAAGACCCCATGGTGCTCAGTGATGAACAAACAGAAAGACCCCATGGTGCTCATTGATGAACAAACAGAAAGACCCGATGGTGCTCCCAAATGTACAGTCTTGTGTATAATTAACAAACGAAGGAACGATTGCTATCACTATCATTATTTATCATTGCTATCACTATCATTATTTATCATTAGACGACCAACATCGATGGCAACATACGGGTTAGATGCAATGAACAAAAATGGATTCTACTCTACCCCCACGATGAAAACTACAAATAAAGTTATTGTGAACGAGGTAGTTAAGAGCTGCATTTCAAACGTTAGCCGTGCCTCTCACGTTTTCCAAGGGGAAAAAAATTGATTACTGCCAGCATAACCATGCAATGTAAAGGCTATTCAATTTTATGACTGTAACGTTTGCATTACAGCCTAACTAGCACAGACTCTCCTCAACACTTGAGTGCACTGCCAGTGGTCTTGGAAGGTACAAGGAAATAATTTACTTGAATTTAGGCCGAGACACTACAAACTACCATGTTATATATTTTACGTATCTCCAAGTAGGTCTTCTTATGAACACAAGCACTTCAAACTAAACGTACACAATTTTTTTTTTTGCGCGCACTCCTCTTTAGACAGTTTGACATATTGTGTGTTGGACTGTGTGAAGACCTCGCAGAAATACATCTAACAAATCGTGTTTTTTAATTATTTTTTTTCCTCAAAAGGCTAATACGAATGTGAGTTTAAATACATTTCAACACTGCAACTCTTACAAACTGTATTCTTACATGATGAAAATAAATTATAATTTTATTTAATGGTGTTCAAAAAAATATAATTTCAGTGTGACGCCACGGTGCATTTTGAGTTGTGTTGACTTTCCAGATACCGAACCCAAACACAGTGGCGTAGCGAGCTTAACACGCGCCCGGGGCACAATACCTTTTTAGCGCCCCCCCCCCATTCGAAAACCATACAATATTATATGTAAAATATACCATTTGGCGCCCCTTTGTGAGTAGCGCCCGGGGCATAATGCCCCCTTGCCCGCCCCCTCGCTACGCCACTGCCCAAACATTAACGTAAGTGTGTATCCCGTCAACAGCACCCTGTGCACCCCCACACGGTGGCTTCATGTTTGGAGTTTAAAAGGTGTACACCTTTGATTCTACAACTTGTTGAAACACACAAGTTACATGAAATGGATTCTTAAGGGTTGGTTCACACGATCAAATTTTCCTTCACGCATTTGATGCAATTCGTGTATGAAGCCTTGTCACAACTTTCAAATTACTATTTGATCAAATTCTCCAAAAAGGAAACCACGCACAAAATAGTGCGTTCATACAACAATTTGACGCGAAATTTGATCGTGTGAACCGACCCTAAGTGTCAGTTCACACTATCAAATTTCGCGTCAAATTGTTGTATGAACGCACTATTTTGTGCGTGGTTTCTTTTGGGGGGAATTTTGATCAAATATTAATTTGAAAGTTTGTGACAAGGCTTCATACACGAATTGCATCAAATGCTTGAAGGAAAATTTGATCGTGTGAGTTTTATTGAAATTTAAATGTTAATTACGATGAATTGAGATGAGGTTTTAGAGTTTGAAGCAAGCCATCGATGTATTAACTGAAATAACACTTTCAATATCACGTGACTATGAATGATATTTCCCATTGCGTTTTTTTTTTCTTCAATGCGGTGAGCGGAAGTTTCATGCGGTGTGCGGCGTTTCAGTGCGGTGTGCGGGTGTTTCACTGCGGTGTGCGGGTGTTTCAGTGGGGTGTGCGGGTGTTTCAGTGCAGTGTGCGGGTGATTCAGTGCGGTGTGCGGGTGTTACAGTGCCGTGCGCGGGTGTTTCAGTGCGGTGTGCGGGTGTTTCAGTGCGGTGTGCGGGTGTTTCAGTGCGGTGTGCGGGTGTTTCAGTGCGGTGCGCGGGTGTTTCAGTGCCGTGCGCGGGTGTTTCAGTGCGGTGTGCGGGTGTTTCAGTGCGGTGTGCGGGTGTTTCACTTTGTGCCCTAAACATAATGTAGAATATATGAAGTAAACTTGTAGAATTCCTTAGAATCTGAGGCGGAATTACTGTGGCGAGACAGCGTCGTACGGCATTTTGTCTGAAGGGACGCTTCACGCGTCAGACAACGTTTTGATGACCTGTAAAATGTTGTGTTGGTTTATAGCAGGATTTCTTAGTCTGTGGTCGACGAACCCCTTGGGTGTCCATGAAAATGTGTCACGGGGGTCCACCAGCTGCATATACTTTGTAATTGTATCCTAATAATAATATTTAGTTAAAATTAAAATATCTTTTGTCAAAAGGCTTTTGTGGCCTCCATCTGAATGGCAATGAGGGTCCGTCGCCCTCATCTGAATGGCAATGAGGGTCCGTCACCCTCATCTGAATGGCAATGGGGGGTCTGGGGCCTACATCTGAATGGCAATGGGGGAGTCTGGGGCCTACATCTGAATGGCAATGGGGGACTGGGGCCTACATCTGAATGGCAATGAGGGTCCGTGGCCTTCATCTGAATGGCAATGAGGGTCCGTCGCCCTCATCTGAATGGCAATGAGGGTCTGTCGCCCTCATCTGAATGGCAATGAGGGTCCGTCGCCCTCATCTGAATGGCAATGAGGGTCCGTGGCCTTCATCTGAATGGCAATGAGGGTCCGTGGCCTTCATCTGAATGGCAATGGGGGTCCGTGGCCTTCATCTGAATGGCAATGATGGTCCGTGGCCTTCATCTGAATGGCAATGAGGGTCCGTGGCCTTCATCTTAATGGCAATGGGGGTCTGTGGCCTCCATCTGACTGACAATGAGGGTCTGTGGCCTTGCCCTGAATGGCAGTTTTAAATGAAATAGTCGCACAATGTATAAGGAAGCTTGAAATATAAATCTGGGACAAATGACGAAACAAACAGGAATATTTCTACTACTTATTGTCTCTTCATTTGTCCCATATACCGAAGAAGGCCTTTCTTTCCTTCACGGAGCCTCATTGCCATTCAGACATTGGTGGCGCTAGTAGTAAACATCGAGTGGTTTTCCATCCCTTATTGTGTCCGCTGCAACATCATTTACAGTTGTTTCAAGAGGCCTTTCCTTCAACATCCTCGTTCCCAAGGCGCAACGTTGATCTGTGTAATCTCTATATTGTGGACTTAAAATTAATACTTCCATTGGGTTATCTCCGTGGATTTTTATGCAATGCCCGTCAAATTACCCAACTGATGATGAACACCTGCAAATAAACTGTGTCATTCCAGGCAGCATAACAGGTAACATATTATATTATTCTATAATTGCATATGTAAGTGTAAAAGGCATTAACCAAATACTCAAAGTTAACAGTCATTTAAAAGTCATTAATTAAAAGAAAGACGCTCCCAAAGTAAATGATGTTAACTTGGGGAGCAGTCATTAATTTAAAAAAAAAACCACTTGTCTAGGGTGGAGAAATAGGCAAGGCAGGGGCAGTGTTGTGGTGGGTGTTTCCCTTTCTCTTAGAAAAGTCTTAGCAGGCCACTGTTGCTTACTACTTAGCCACACTGGCCACTGTTGCTTACTACTTAGCCACACTGGCCACTGTTGCTTACTACTTAGCCACACTGGCCACTGTTGCTTACTACTTAGCCACGCTGGCCACTGTTGCTTACTACTTAGCCACTGTTGCTTACTACTTAGCCACACTGGCCACTGTTGCTTACTACTTAGCCACACTGGCCACTGTTGCTTACTACTTAGGCACGCTGGCCACCGTTTCTTACTACTTAGCCACGCTGGCCACTGTTGCTTACTACTTAGCCACACTGGCCACTATTGCTTACTACTTAGGCACGCTGGCCACCGTTTCTTACTACTTAGCCACGCTGGCCACTGTTGCTTACTACTTACCCACGCTGGCCACTGTTGATTACTACTTAGCCACGCTGGCCACTGTTGCTTACTACTTACCCACGCTGGCCACTGTTGCTTACTACTTAGCCACGCTGGCCACTGTTGCTTACTACTTAGCCACGCTGGCCACTGTTGCTTACTACTTACCCACGCTGGCCACTGTTGCTTACTACTTACCCACGCTGGCCACTGTTGCTTACTACTTACCCACGCTGGCCACTGTTGCTTACTACTTACCCACGCTGGCCACTGTTGCTTACTACTTACCCACGCTGGCCACTGTTGCTTACTACTTAGCCACGCTGGCCACTGTTGCTTACTACTTACCCACGCTGGCCACTGTTGCTTACTACTTAGCCACGCTGGCCACTGTTGCTTACTACTTAGCCACACTGGCCACTGTTGCTTACTACTTACCCACGCTGGCCACTGTTGCTTACTACTTAGCCACACTGGCCACCGTTGCTTACTACTTAGCCACGCTGGCCACTGTTGCTTACTACTTAGCCACGCTGGCCACTGTTGCTTACTACTTACCCAAGCTGGCCACTGTTGCTTACTACTTAGCCACGCTGGCCACCGTTGCTTACTACTTAGTCACGCTGGCCACCGTTGCTTACTACTTAGCCACGCTGGCCACTGTTGCTTACTACTTAGGCACGCTGGCCACCGTTGCTTACTACTTACCCACGCTGGCCACTGTTGCTTACTACTTACCCACGCTGGCCACTGTTGCTTACTACTTACCCACGCTGGCCACTGTTGCTTACTACTTACCCACGCTGGCCACTGTTGCTTACTACTTACCCACGCTGGCCACTGTTGCTTACTACTTAGCCACGCTGGCCACTGTTGCTTACTACTTAGCCACGCTGGCCACTGTTGCTTACTACTTACCCACGCTGGCCACTGTTGCTTACTACTTAGCCACGCTGGCCACCGTTGCTTACTACTTAGCCACGCTGGCCACCGTTGCTTACTACTTAGCCACGCTGGCCACTGTTGCTTACTACTTACCCACGCTGGCCACCGTTGCTTACTACTTACCCACGCTGGCCACTGTTGCTTACTACTTACCCACGCTGGCCACTGTTGCTTACTACTTACCCACGCTGGCCACTGTTGCTTACTACTTAGCCACGCTGGCCACTGTTGCTTACTACTTAGCCACGCTGGCCACTGTTGCTTACTACTTACCCACGCTGGCCACTGTTGCTTACTACTTACCCACGCTGGCCACTGTTGCTTACTACTTAGCCACGCTGGCCACTGTTGCTTACTACTTAGCCACGCTGGCCACTGTTGCTTACTACTTAGCCACGCTGGCCACTGTTGCTTCTACTTAGCCACGCTGGCCACTGTTGCTTACTACTTACCCACGCTGGCCACTGTTGCTTACTACTTAGCCACGCTGGCCACTGTTGCTTACTACTTATACAGAACGCTTACCTTTAGGGTTAATTGAACCGGACTAAAAAAAATAACTTGTATGATGAAGTTAACAATTAACTATTTACTGGTTCAATGATATAGTTCTTTAAGTTCCTGTTGGTATCACCAAAACACCAAGAATGCCTTATCGATCTGCGGAGCGTTTCATCTCCACAAGGGGACGAGATCAGATGTTCTCAAGTGCTGAAGTGAAAGAAAATGTACTTCTCCCGTTCTGCACCCCCCCCCCCCCCCCCCATATTTGCCAAAAAATAAAAAGGTCTTGAATTATTAATAACCTATTGCATTGGGGTTTTTTTCGAAAAGGGGGGGGGGGCGACTAAAATCTTGGCCCCAGGTGAGACTACCCCTAACTACGCCAATGTGTGTCCTACAAGCAACACAGCAAGTAGTTGAGCGGGACAGCAGCAAGTTTCCCCCAGACCTGTTTCGGCCTGATGGCTTTTTGTGGACGATAGAAAGATTACAAAACGGATTTTTTTTTTCAAATTAATTTTTAAAATAAAAGTTTCTGAAAAAATAATTTTATTTTTACTATTGACACACGAATGTCATTATTCTTTGTGTTTCAATTGGTCCAATCAGATATATATATTAAACATATTTTTTAAAAATATAATTGAACGGTTCAATTATTGTACCTAAATAAAATTGAATAGTTATACGATCGCATTACACGTGAAAGCAATGAACTGATGTTGTCTTATATTACTTATAACTTATATAATCACCATCAACTAAGGCGCCTACTATTCTTTTACTTTTACATATAAAAAAATATTAAGCGATGCCGGGGCTCTTGAAAAAAAGAGCAAACTACATGTTCTGTTCATAGACTTCAACGGGTTATGTTCATAGACTTCAACGGGTTCTGTTCATAGACTTCAACGGGTTCTGTTCATAGACTTCAACGGGTTCTGTTCATAGACTTCAACGGGTTCTGTTCATAGACTTCAACGGGTTCTGTTCATAGACTTCAACGGGTTCTGTTCATAGACTTCAACGGGTTCTGTTCATAGACTTCAACGGATTCTGTTCATATACTACAGCAGATTCTGTTCATAGACTACAGCAGATTCTGTTCATAGACTGCAGCAGATTCTGTTCATAGACTACAGCAGATTCTGTTCATAGACTACAACAGGTGCTGTTCATTTCTTGAAAACTTTGAAAAAGTGACAAACCTTCTTAAAAGCCTTTTTTTAAGCCAGGGTGGTCACCGACTTTGCCGCCTCTCGCCTTTCAAAAGCTACGAAACGTGCAGAATGCAAATTAACCCGTAGTCATAAATTATAAATGCATATATTATATTTAAAGTGGCCCGAAAATACTGCTAATGCCAAACAGATCTGTCCTACTCCAGTCGTCTGATACAGATCCGTCCTACTCCAGTCGTCTGATACAGATCGCTTGAGATCCTTGAACTTTAAACGATTTATATTATTATATTTGAACAAGCAAACACGCGTTCCAAATCATAAAGCTGACGACAGATATTAATGAGCTGTTTTTATTGAAATGCATTGCAAGTTTTGAGATACATTTTTACACTTTGTATTTTAGTTGATGAAATCATCACTGACTTGGGCCGAAGCGTCACACAAGTCTGTTGGGAACATTGTCGAATTTGTTCGATTGTCAACGATGATATACATATAAAATAACAACATCAGCACTACAACAACAACAACAACAACAACGCAACAACAGCACTAAAATGGCATACATCAATAAAAGAATATGTTTTTGAATTATAAGATTCAGTTGATATTAATAACGCACTTTTAAGCAAATGGAAACAATGGCCACCAGAAATGTTTTGAAGCGCTGAAAAAAAAAAAAAGATTAGAACCACTGACATGGAGGAGGCTTATCAACTAAATCAATCGCCCACAAGTTTCCTACTGACGTTTGTCGATAAGCAGTTGTAAATATTCTTAAAGTTCTTAATTCATTATGCATGTTGATTGGCTAATAGATTGCAGACGTGCATGTTGATTGGCTAATAGATTGCAGATGTGCATGTTGATTGGCTAATAGATTGCAGACGTGCATGTTGATTGGCTAATAGATTGCAGACATGCATGTTGATTGGCTAATAGATTGCAGACGTGCATGTTGATTGGCTAATAATAGATTGCATACATGCATGTTGATTGGCTACTAATAGATTTCAGACATGCATGTTGATTGGCTAATAGATTGCAGACATGCATGTTGATTGGCTAATAGATTGCAGACGTGCATGTTCATTGGCTAATAGATTTCAGACATGCATGTTGATTGGCTAATAGATTGCAGACATGCATGTTGATTGGCTAATAGATTGCCGACGTGCATGTTGTGAGTACACTATTCTTTGTGAGTACACTATTCTTTGTGAGTACACTATTCTTTGTGAGTACACTATTCTTTGTGAGTACACTATTCTTTGTGAGTACACTATTCTTTGTGAGTACACTATTCTTTGTGAGTACCTCAACAGACTATAATATTTATCTTTCCATAACCGCAGGATTACAACAGATTACTGGCAATATTAGGAGAACTGCTGTTATACACAATGTACTCCAAATGGGTGATTCACATAGTCCTAACTAATGTGGTCGTTCTCGTTGTTACTGCTGTGAACATTTCAAGCCGCGGATATTTTTTAGGTAACATGTCAAATGTTACAATGTGGTGGTTAAGGTAACATATCAAATATTACAATGTGGTGGTTAAGGTAACATGTCAAATGTTACAATGTGGTGGTTAAGGTAACATGTCAAATGTTACAATGTGGTGGTTAAGGTAACATGTCAAATATTACAATGTGGTGGTTAAGGTAACATGCTCAAATATAACAATGTGGTGGTTAATGTAACATGTCAAATATAACAATGTGGTGGTTAAGGTAACATGTCAAATGTTACAATGGGGTGGTTAAGGTAACATGTCAAATATTACAATGTGGTGGTTAAGGTAACATGTCAAATGTTACAATGTGGTGGTTAAGGTAACATGTCAAATGTTACAATGTGGTGGTTAAGGTATCATGTCAAATGTTACAATGTGGTGGTTAAGGTATAACATGTCAAATGTTACAATGTGGTGGTTAAGGTATCATGTCAAATGTTACAATGTGGTGGTTAAGGTAACATGTCAAATATTACAAAGTGGTGGTTAAGGTAACATGCTCAAATATTACAATGTGGTGGTTAAGGTAACATGTCAAATATTACAATGTGGTGGTTAAGGTAACATGTCAAATGTTACAATGGGGTGGTTAAGGTAACATGTCAAATATTACAATGGGGTGGTTAAGGTAACATGTCAAATATTACAATGTTGTGGTTAAGATAACATTCGTTTTTTTAAATATCTTCAAGTGTGTGTGTGTGTGTGTGTGTGGTGCGTGTGATATTTAAGTGTGTCTTTAACTAATTGTTAGCAACGTTTAATTAGAAATGTCACCTCTTTTGTGAAGATTCAGGACTTCGTGATAATCTAAGGAGCTCAACATCAGTTCACGTGTTAAACGTAACTTAAACCAAAGTACAATCTTAACTTCAAATTTCGGTGGTTCCATAATTTACCGATTTGAAGTTGAATTTTTTTTTTCTCGAACGAGGGGCGCAAATCAAATCTCTTGTTACAAAATGCGTGGCTGCATAATAGTTAATTAAAGCAACAGGGTCTAAATCATGGGCGGCCGAGGGATATTTGTAAGTGGGGGTCAGGTGGACAGGGTCAGTCACGACCGATAGACTTTGTTGCGTCACAAGTAATTTTATGAAAAACGATAAGACTCAGATAATGAAATTGTCTTCATAATGTCTAACAATTTTTATAAGGCCTAATTAATTATTAAGTTAACGTTTAGTTGATTTCATACAGTTTGTTTTCTTAATTTATTCATTTTAGGGGAGGGGGTGTCAGCTGATCACCACCCCCATTCCTTTTCATTTATGATTGGAGCGCCCATGGTCTAAAACCAGTAGCCTATGTCCATTGGCTTAGGAAGGCGTTTGCAGAGGGGGGGGGGGGCTATCCGCCACGGGTGGTACTTTTTTTTTTATATTGAGGGGCGGGATTGTCGGCCAATTGCAGAGGTTTTTGTTAACGGAAGACGCAGAAAAATGGCATTTACCCTAGCCACACCACAGCCCGTGTCAGTTCAGAATTCTTTTTTTCTTCGATAGGGCATTCGTATGTGTATGTTGGCGACGCACTGGTTCTAACTTGTATGCTGAGCGACTCACTTTTAGAGCGAGGATTCACAGCAGAAAACATCAGCTTCACAGTTTCTCACCAATTTAAGGTAGCTCGCCAATATAATTATTGCTGATATAAGGTAGCTCACCAATATAATTATTGCTGATATAAGGTAACTCACCAATATAATTATTGCTGATATAAGGTAGCTCACCAAAATAATTATTGCTGATATAAGGTAGCTCACCAATATAATAATTGCTGATATAAGGTAGCTCACCAAAATAATTATAACTAATTAAGTACAGTTTATTTTTAGAAATAAAATTTCATCTTAAATTTTGTTACACAATGTATTTGATATTACAGAATTATGTATGTCCAGAAAATGAAATCTGTTATTAGAGCCAATCCACCAATCGGCAAATATTTTGAATATACAAATTGATGCCCCTTATTGCCAAAAAACACAATGGGAGACAAGATGCATGTTTGTATCTGGCATAGGCCTAAGCGTTTAAAATTTGTTATGTTATTTTTCATGGTATTTTTTTTAACACCTCGAGTATTGACAGTAAAATAAGTGCGTTTTTGTGGGTGCTTGTTTAAATTAAAAAATCTCACTAACTTAATATTCCTTCGTATGCGTTTATTAAAGACTTAATGATAATGTGTGTTATGTTATCATTTATTTGAGAGATATTAATAATGACCAATGTTTTCTCTAAGTCTAAGGTTTGCTGGTTCGTGTGCAAAATCATAAAAAGTTGTGTGCAAAGTAAAAAGTTTTACTTTGCAGAGTGCAGCGTATCTGTTCAAATGTATTTTTATAAAAATTTGCTGCGCGGATGCTCAAAAGTGCTGCGCGGCATCTGTGGGGTAGCTTAAAGGGAACATTGATCATGATCCTAATCTCCTCAGACGAAGTGCTTCACAGACGAGCACGTTGTGCGTGTGGTCAACAGATCTACGGCCGTCCTCTTCCAGCCAAACATCACCGACACCGGTAAAGCCAAGTACACATGCCTCGTTGGCTCTCACCACTGCGACGGCGGCGACACAGATCTTTCGATGGTTGGACGAGTGCACGAAGTCACAATGCAGTGTACGTAATGGGTAAATAAACTTAACCTAACGAAACTGCTCTCAAATTCTGGAGAAAAAAATAATCGTAAAATTAAAATGCTTTGTAACAAAATACAAATTTAAATGGTTTCATGGACGTTCAAGTTAAGTTATTTTTGGTGTACCGTACGCATTTTTAATAAACCTTTTTCAGACCGGTGCGCTTTCAAACATCTGTTAAAGCAAGGTTTTCGGTGCGCTATTGTTTGGTGCATGCGCCTTCTCTTATATATATTTTTCTTGTGCTTTGAATGCTTCCATTACCGGGTATAACACAACTGCCTTTTTTGCGTAATATTTTATTTTACTTTATTTTCGGAAAAGGAAATCGTCTCAATTTAAATACTTTAAAAATGGTTGGAAATTCATAATATTATTAATATAGTTCATGGGCGTGAAATAAAACCTGTGTAGGGACGTATCGGGGTGGGAGGGGGGGGAGTAGCGGAAATTGGGATTGTTAAATGTGCGTTACTTGAGTTCATGTTTTGTCAAGTAACTGGAGTAGATGGGACGTCAACGCATTGCTGTCACCATTGTTTGGCGAGCTGTAACTAGTTTTAAATAAAGCCTTATTCCGTGTGCTCTCAAAAAATAGTTGAAATAAAAAATTTTTTACACAAAAGATGAGCTGTTTAATGCAATCACATTGCTTAAATATACGGGATATGTGTTGTATCATTTTTAGAAAAAAACGTTCATGGCGTGGTATAAGCTGGGCTGGACATTAGATTAGAATTATCACATCGTTCAGGGGCGGACATAAATGTTGATTTGGCGTGCCTAGGGGTTTACAGTAATGGGAGTTTTATAAAAATGAATTTTACTACCAGCTTTTTCTTACATGACTTATAGTTTTTAAAAAATACAATTAATGGATAGATCTAGAGCAAACTTGGTTATAAATGCACTTTAAAATCTATATAAAAAACTAGAGGGGTTTTGAACTCATAATATTCACCACTGTCGGTGCAAGGGACACTAATTCCATTTTCCTTATATATACACACTATATCTTGTACTTTTTTTCAACCGAACTTTTAAAAATATTTTAATATCAAAGAAAATTTGCACACACTTGTGATTATACTGACGACACAAACACTTGTCTATTGTCAAGTTTTCGTCCTCATATTAACTTCCTTCTTGAAACCTAAACGGTGTCTAATGACGAGATTTGCCGACCTCTTGAAGCTATCATCCGACGAAGTGCCCCGGAAATACTTCTTATCAGTAATATCATTGGTGCAAACTTTACACTCTGCTTACTAGTCACACTGTTGGTTACGGAAATTACTGGAGTCAATAAGAAAAAAGGTTGATGTCAACATACATATGATAGACTTTTTAAAAAAAAATCGTTGTCATAAATAATTTTGGAAAGGTCTACTATTGTAATTTTTTTTAATTTTTAGGAATCAAGTAAAATTGACAAAAAAAAAAAAAAAAAAAAAAAAAAAACCTTAAAATTAGCAGTGTTCTTGTTTCTGTTGATTTTCTTTGGCAACAGCTACACAGCAAACTGTTTAGGCTCGAATTTTGTCCCCTTGCAAACTCACTACATCTCGCTCCGAGCCCCCCCCCCCCAACACACACCCACTGAGCACCTTGCAAATTCAGCGTGGTCCCAGAGGTAGTATCCGCCACTACCTCACAGTTAGTGCAACAAAAACCTTAGTCTGTGCTCTTGTTCTCTCTCGTCTTGACTACTGCAACTCTCTTCTGTCAGGCTCACCAAAACACTTCTTAGAAAGATTACTAAAGGTTCAAAACTCAGCTGCTAGGCTAGTTTTAAAGGCAAAAAAACGTGATCACGTCACACCACTACTTCATTCACTTCATTGGCTCCCTGTACAAGCACGGATTGATTATAAACTCTCTGTTCTGTGCCACAACTTTTTCTCGAATTCCTGCCCTTCCTATCTAACCGAAATTCTCTGTCTATTCACCCCTTCGACAGCTTCGCTCCTCCGCAGACGAGCGCATTCTTTCTGTCCCTAAGACTCGCACAAAAACATGCGGTGAAAGATCTTTCTCTTACTATGCCCCCAAACAATGGAATTCTCTTCCACTACACATCAGAAATATATCAACCATCACAGCCTTCAAAACTGCACTCAAAACACACCTCTTTAAACTTTACTATCCTGACTGATTCCCCCTCTGAAAGTTAAACGATGCTGCGGAGTGCCGTCCATGGCTTCACATGTAAATTGATATGGAATGGTTGGTTTTTAATTTATATTTTTTAAGTTCATTTTAATTTTTATGTACAGCGTGGTGAGCCCAACCCTAGGCTAGGGTACCACGCTATAGAAAACTACTCATAATAATAATAATAATAATCTACTAACATTTTTCACAGCCCTATATCCAACCAACAACTGTAGCATCTATCTATCTATAACTATATATATGTTATCATCTAAGTTATAAACGCTACAACATTTCTTTTTAAAAAAAGTTTTTTGAGACGTTACTTTATAGCTATAGGCTAATATAAATATTTAAAATATATCTGATATGATGATAAACTTGATATTAACTTGTAATAGTGTGGTGGACATTTCGATGTAATTCATTTCTTATGGCTTCATATTGTATGTATAACCGTTTCAAACAATGTCTCGTTTAGATCGTCCCCATAACGTCACCAATTTTGCATGTGTCCAGCAAAATGTGCTTGACTCAATCACTTGCACCTGGCAGCACCCGGTGTCGTACGATATGGGCCTCCGGGACACAAAGGTCACATTTAGGTAGGCCAATATGTAAGGTTGGTCATAATGGAGACTTCTATCGTTTCACTCTTATATGTACTTAGTAATTATCACACGTGCTAAACGTAAAGCTCCCACCCAGAGAAATTGGCACACACAGGGAAAGCAGAATTGCCTTTAATATCACTAGGACCCCAAACCAAAACTCGACGTGTGTCCTGCATGTGTCCTACATGTGGGCAAGCTGTCCACACACAATTATGATCCAAAGCCGCTTGCGTGCTCACCACAAAATAACACCACTAAAATAGTAGAACATAATTTAAAATTTCTTAAATTTCACTACGCAAAGAACGGCTGTGCAAAAGTGTAGATAAGGACTCTATGTAAAGTATTCGAATTAAATATTATGGGCAAAACTAAAATATGTGTTATTTTTTTATTAAGTTTTGAAAATAGTTTTTGCACATATTTTCTTTGCGAAACACATTTTAAGTACCGGTAACTTAAAATTATTGTATACGTTTTAGTGGTTAAAACTCGTCTTTGATAGAGAGTCTTTTAAAAAATATGTTTTGGAGCTACTTTTAAGTTTTACCATTTTAATGTATATATTATCGCCAAAAGAAGTATTATTTTAGATCCCCAAAATCCTACAGCTGTCGTTTGAACTCCCCCTACTCCCACCCCATTTTTTCCCCTCCCGCCGTTTACTGAACGAAGCAGACGCCATGCTGACACAACTCAGGTGCGACTTTACAGGTGGCCACGAGACAGCGAGCGAGTTCGCTGTCACGTGTGTAAACAAAAGTAAAAATGGGAACGCGAGTAGAGAGAAAGTCAAATAAAACTGCACATTTCAATTCATTCTTAAATAAAGGGGAAACAATGTGCGCCAACAAATCTATCATGAATTACTTCTCTTGAAATAGTTAGCAGTTTTAAGTGGCGACCCATGCTTTTGAAACTCGGTGTATAAGAAGATAAAAATAAATAAATAAAAACAAAGCTTGATTTTTTAAAAAAAGAATCTTAAATAATGAAACCACTACAATTTAATTTTTAAAAAATAAAATAATTATTGCGCATTTTGAAGACAGCTTTCTTACATGGTGTAAAGAAAATAGAGATTCTAAGATGACTAACTCAATCCTATCTTAACTTGTATAAGCGAACCGTCGCGTGGATCATGCAAGCCCCGCAGCTGCATGGCGCCTCGGATATCTAAAGGGCCCAAAGTTATTGTTGAATTTTTTAAAATATCAATCAACTATGAATGCAGAGGGGCAAAACTATAGGCCTATAACTCCCAATTAATCATATTTTGTTGTTAAACAAATTACTACAGACTAAAATAATGTTTTCCTACTACAATGAATGTTACTTAATTTAACAGCAGCCGCAGCGATCCTGCCGTGTGCGCAGATCTCAGCTCTGTTAGTTGTGTCTTGAAAGATCCACTGTCTTCTCGATTAGTCGCAACCGTTACTGTGACCAATAGCATCACACGCGATTCAGCCGGTAGAGAGTACGCGTGTGATACAAGTGATAAAAGTAAGTGGTTCAGTTTAGATTCTTAAATGGCCACAACGTCAGCATACTATCCTATCGTTCAATAACAGCATTACTGAGCTTGAAAAAAAATATAATCAAATTAAATAAATTAAAGATTTGAATGTCAAAATACATTGTTGAATTCTCATAAAGGGCAAAGTATTTATGTTTTGTAAAAGTTGCTGGAAATTATGTCTATTATGTCATGACATTAATATGAATCATTATGAATAAGTTTGCGAAATTTCTGCTGGCTTTGAATTTGAAGAGATGGTTTATGAATGCAGCGAATGCACTTTTTTTAACGCTGGTCTAATGAATTACTAAATTGGGATCTATAATGTTTGGGATATTTTTTAAGCAAAATTAAACTATTGACTAAGACCTTAATTTAGATTTGAGTTTAAACTCTTCATCTGTTGAGTATTTGATTGTTAATCCGTCATTATCCATGTAATAACTCTTTAATCTAACACAATACTCTTTGACATGATTATGTTAAAATTTTGGATTCAAAGCAATGAACAGTTCCTTTAAAAAACATTAAAAAGTTTTAGAATAAAACGTTTTTTGCAATCATTGCTTGACTCCCGTTAATAAAACTGTAGCAATAAAATAAACAAAAAAATAAACAAATTTCTATAAGTATAAGTATGTTTTTAAAAAAGTAATTTTTTCAAGAAAAATCTATTTGTAAGGTATCTGTGTTACTTCAGTTCAGCTTTCACCAGTCATGGATTTGTCTATTGAAAAAGCTATTGGGCAAGATGGTTGCTTTCAACTGTCTTGGAGCCATGACAGGGGAAGTTTGGAAAAGATATACAGAGTGTCCCACCAAGGACCAGATTCTGCAAGGCTTGAGGTATACATTATTTATAAAACGTAACTTGACATAAGGTTTTGATTCTGGTACAAAGACACGTTAATTTCTAACATTAATAATAGGCCTACACAGTCAATAATTTTTATACCGCTGGTATTACCAGTTACCAAATAAATTAGTTAATTAAGCTAGCTGTTTCAATGAAGAAAATGCACATGAATAAAATTAATGAATCTTGCCTGAGCTTATGTTTTTTTAAAAGCTGGGTCTTGATAAACCCTTTTAAAAAAGGGGTTGAGGGGTGGTTTAAAGTGAATATCGGTACCAATAGCAAAATTCTTACTTCATAAGGAAAATGGTTGGACTGCAGTAAAACTTTAAAAAAAAAAAAAAGTCTCAAACTATGATGGGGATCCAACGTCATTGAAGACAAGAGTGGAGGTAGGCCTATCAATTGAACGCTTTCTTCAGTGGTCATCCCGTCACTTTATGTATGGTACTATAAACAGAAGTATATAAAGTTAGGGCCTTCCAGGGGTCCATTTATTAAGGACCAGACCACTCAAACTTTTGAGGCCTTCGCTCACACACTATGCTATGTACCATGACACAATGAAGATTCCAACAACTTCTGCGATGTGGAACACAAAAGAGCACAGCGAGACCAAAGAAACACTGCTGGTCATCTAATGCATCCTGGTCTAATTCCAGTGGTCTTGACCAAGTCTTGCTATTGGAAACACATAGACTAGGACGAGAAAGACAGAGGCTGACAAATTGAGTGACTCTGCCTCATTTTAAGCAAAGTACAGCTCAATTTATGGCTGCTAATCAAGTCATGGCTACTACTCAAGTCATGGCTACTACTCAAGTCATGGCTACTGCTCAAGTCATGGCTACTGCTCAAGTCATGGCTACTGCTCAAGTCATGGCTACTGCTCAAGTCATGGCTACTGCTCAAGTCATGGCTACTGCTCAAGTCATGGCTATATTCAAGTCATGACTACTACCCAAGTCATGGCTACTACTCAAGTCATGGCTACTACTCAAGTCATGGCTACTACTCAAGTCATGGCTTCTACTCAAGTCATGGCTTCTACTCAAGTCACGGCTTCTACTCAAGTCAAGGTTACTACTCAATTGATGGCTACTACTCAAGTCATGGCTTCTACTCAAGTCATGGCTACTACTCAAGTCATGGCTTCTACTCAAGTCATGGCTACTACTCAAGTCATGGCTACTACTCAAGTCGTGGTTACTACTCAAGTCAAGGCTACTACTCAAGTCCAAGCATTGGTCATTTTTGTACCTAAACTGTGACATCACTAATCGTTACCAATATGACATCACTAATTGTTACCACTATGACATCACTATTTTTTACCACTATGACATCACTAATTGTTACCAATATGACATCACTAATTGTTACCACTATGACATCACTAATCATTACCAATATGACATCACTCATCGTTACCACTATGACATCACTAATCGTTACCACTATGACATCACTAATCGTTACCAATATGACATCACTAATTGTTACCACTATGACATCACTAATCGTTACCAATATGACATCACTAATTGTTACCACTATGACATCACTAATCGTTACCACTATGACATCACTAATCGTTAACACTATGACATCACTAATTGTTACCACTATGACATCACTAATCGTTACCACTATGACATCACTAATCGTTACCACTATGACATCACTAATCGTTACCACTATGACATCACTAATCGTTACCACTATGACATCACTTCTGGGATTACAAGCAAAAGACTTAAGATGATTAATGTGCATATTCACTCGTCATTTTTTAAAGGTTTAATTCACATAATGACTTGATTTTCAAAACAAAAATAAATTTTTACTCCATATACATTATTACCTTTTTTTTGGTCATTACATTTCCATAGCTTCCTCAGTAATGAAATAACTAACTAACTAACTTACTTAAGAAAATCAGCAGACCATCGAGCCAAGGCTCATAAGGTCTTCCCCAGCACACCTCCACCGCCCCCAACTGGCATTCAACCACTCCCCCAGTGGTCTCTATTCCAGTCAGGCCGCGAAGCGGCATGCCGAGGGCTCCCCGCCCCTGAGATGGCCCCACCCACCCTTCCACTCGATTGACTATGCGAGTGAGGCCGCATCAGAGAAGGGACGCCTGGCCAGCCGGGGTGATGCTTACACAGCAACCGGGCCGGACTTCCTTGGGCTGGGGTGGATACAATTTACGTCTCTAAAGCCCCCCCTCCCCACCCCGGGGGGACTCGTAGGTGTTAACAGACGCCCTCTAATAGGGTTTACGTGGTTTTCTGCGGCATGACTAATTCACACCGCAGCTGGGAAATGACAAAAAGAGAGGTTGCCTAGGAGCAGTACCCTCAAGTCTGCATATGGAATCATCGGCTAGGGTCGCCACACGCCTTCGCCTCATATCCATGCGGCAACTGTAATCATATCCCGACCTGTTTCTACGTTATTTTCGACTGCACTTGGTAGGAAACCATGTAGCCGTGCTCTTTCTAACGCAGTTTCCGTGCGTTACCTTTGCCTTTCGGCGCGGGTCCCCTACACGGTGATCATGTCCCCCGGGTAACGTTTCAGGGGGTTCGTGGCAAACGCCTCTTTATCGACATGCAATTTATGGGACGGACATGCCGACTAGAGCCCCGGGGGGGGGGGGGGGGGTAATGAAATAACTAAATTTTGCTTAATTATTCTTTGCTTAATTCCTCAGATTATTGGAAATAATTTGACAGAAATTAACTACAATGTTTGTGGTTTGAGACCATTCACACTGCACAATTTCTCCGTTCAGTGTTATCCAGTTGATCGCATAGGGTACTGGAGTGTGCCAACGTATTTATTGGATTACTGGACGCCAGAGCAAGGTAAAAATGCCATGTCAAATAATGAACACTTTTACATACAGATAAGCTTCACTACTGGGAATCACAAAAGTACTTATAAGTATAAGGGCAGGGGAACGTTTTTGAGTAATGTAAAACTGATTCATATTGGTCTTATAAGAAGAGATCAATTTTTATAAGACTGGTTCATGTATTTCTAAGTCAGCGGTTCTCAACCCGTGGGGGTCACACAAACCTTTAACAGGGGTCGCCTGAGACCACCTGAAAACACATATACTCAACAGTTATAAAGTATGAACGAAAATAATTTTGTGGTTGGGGGTCGCCAAAACATGAGGAACTGTATTAAAGGGTCGTGGAATTAGAAAGGGTGAGAACCACTGTTCTAAGTTATAGAAGATAGTGCACTTTAATTTTTGGAAAACTTTATTTGAATCAATGTGCTCTGAAGATATTTTCATTTTCTACTAGTTGCTTTAAGTCTTGTGAACAATTCAACAAGTTGATTTAAGTCTTGTGAACAATTCAACTAGTTGACTTAAGTCTTGTGAACAAGTCAACTAGTTGAATTAAGTCTTGTGAACAATTCAACAAGTCATCTAAATTTACCAACCTATGTGAACAATTCACCAAGTCATCTAAATTTATCAACCTACACATCTGAAACAAGACATAATCCTTGACAATCTTAGTTACAACCAAGTGACTGGCATGCAACTTTGACAACTATTTATTCAACAATTTTTAATGTACAATCTTCCTGTTTTCATCTTAAGACCTATGCCTATAATACCATTTACTTGCGAACTGACTAATCTACTCCATAGCACCATATTTGGGCCCAGAAACAACATACGGTAGCTATTCTAGCACATCATGTGATGGGAAGAACTACTCAACTACATTATTCTGGAAGGTAATTTGACCTACGGAGGAG
This sequence comes from Omphiscola glabra, assembly GCA_964017045.1. Classification (NCBI taxonomy): domain Eukaryota; kingdom Metazoa; phylum Mollusca; class Gastropoda; family Lymnaeidae; genus Omphiscola; species Omphiscola glabra. The sequence continues at coordinate 39,969,173 of OZ024796.1, forward strand.
TTTTTCTTTTAATGATTATCATTTCAACAAGATCAAATCTTGTTAATGTTTAGATGTTGATTTCATTTTTGTAACTAACACTTTTGGTACAAGATTTATCCATTAGGTTGAGAATTATTTTATGTAAGATATTGGGTGTTCTAATTTCAATGTGTTTCACTTTAATAAATTGAGTTTATTTTTTTACCAATGTTAAAATCTTTCATAAATTTCAAAGAAGATGAATTACTTTACCATGCAGTGCCTACATATTTAAAGATACTAATTTAAGTAATTTACCTCCATTTTAATTCCTGTCAGGAAGTTCAGAGATCAGCCAGAAATGGCTTAATAACAAATTATGTTGTGAAATTCCGCGGTCGAGTGTTGAGCTCCGTTGACTCTAACACTTATGCTGCTACTTTTGAATTATCCTGTGGAGATTCACCTGTCGATATTGAAATTGCAGCAGTGAATTCTGCTGGTGAATCAAACCTAACATCTGTTATAACAGTGGCACTTCTACGAGGTAAAGTTTTTAAACAGCTTTAAAAAAGTTTGACTTAGTTTATTTATACCATGTAAGAGGAAATGAACAGCCGGCCTACACATAACACTCTACATTACTCCTATAATTTAAACATAGCACACTACATTACGCCTATAATTGTACACATAACACACTATATTACGCCTATAATTCTACACATAACACATTATATTTATCCTTTAATTCTCTGCTCGCTTGCATCAGTATATTTTTATGGATACTTTTCACGAATTTCTTGCATAATATTTAAACTTTGTAAAAAATGTGGGTTAAATCTGTAGCCTCAAAATATTTTTTAATTTGAGTTAGGCTTACTATTGTTGGTTTTGCGGTCATCAGTTGCCAGACCAATCTTTTACCAAGCCTAAATTGTTTTGTTTCTTATGCTTAGTAAATAACAATGAATCATTGAATGCAGTGACAACAGAGCACACATCACTTTCCATTGCTCTGAATGGATCAGAGGCCAGAGCATTGTGGAACGCAAGTGGTCAGAATAACAGCAATAGCGTCACTATATTTTGGTGCTATGAAAGTGAACAATCATCTTGTAAGGTAAAAAAAAAAGCATGCTGTTTCTCTCACATAAATAACATAAATGGCAAATGGTTGTGCGAAGTAATTAAGCATCAGATCCATAAACTTGTTTTATTAGAAAATCACACTGCATTAAAATACCTGTATCGGAAATTTTTTCATTTTTACGAACAAGAAATAATGTATCTGAAATAGCCTAACCTTTTGACCATCTTAGCCAAGTGATAGATTTAACTATTTTCAAGGAGTTAATCTAGGGGGACTCAAATAGGCCAACTACTGCCCAGAGCAGCCAGTCATTAGGGAAAAAAGCTGGTAGAAAGTGATTGAGATATATAAATAGCATCAATAATAATTTTTTTCCTAGATTGGTTAAGGGCTAGATCCAGCCCTGTCTTTTTCATGAATATACAAATATAATGTATACAAATTGCATGATCGCATTTTTTATTTTCACACTCTCAGTAGCCTATTCTTTAAAAGATCTATATATTTTTCACCAGGGACCAATTGACTGGAGGCATATTCGTGAATCTCAGTCCTACTTGGACATTCCAGAACTCCCCTCTGAACCCATCAAATTCAAATTTGGTATTGCCAGAAAAGATAAAGGTCAAGACTTAAGTTCAGGAATACAATGGACTAATTGCTTCCATAATCAAACGCCATGTAATTATTAACAGCAACCTATCAAATGCTAAGTAGGTAAAAACAGTTGTAAAAAAAAGTTTGAAATGATTTGTCACTAGGCAAATGTTTTAATAAAAAAATGTAATATTTATTTTGTTAACACTTTTTTTTTGTTTTCCTACAAGATTTGTTCAATACTTTTCAGCAGTTCTGTCATCACCCAAGATCATAGCGGTTGAACCTGGGGATGAATGTGCCACTGTGATGTGGGACAAAATCCAGTGTACAAAAAAAAGTAATATTAAGCTCACTGGATATAGGATAATGTGGTGTGAACACAACCAATGTAAGGGTGAGTTTAATGATGCAAATTATCTTGAAAATTAAACTATATATTGCATCTAAGTAAGGGATTGTTCTTAAATGACGTCTGCAAAGATGGGGGAGGAGGTTTCCTTCAAATGTTGACAACTGTTGGATGTCTGTAAGCTAATGTTTTTTTAAAAATGCTTTAGGGCTGCTGGGTGTATTGCTCTATAGCTGATAATTTGCCAAAAAATTTTAATTTTTAACCACCAAGAAGTTAGTAAAAGGCTGCGACTATTCGCACTCGGGTATTAGAAGTGAGAGGTTGGGATTAAAAAACTATTTCAAATATTATTGTTGGGTTTGTAAGTCAAAATAAGGTATCAAATGAAAGATAATTGAATGGACTATATGTTTGTAAACTTACTTCTTCAGTTTAACTAAAATAAACTACCACAAATGACATCCGAATAAGATTTAGTCTAAAGGGACCCGTGTACCGTAAGCGGCCAGAAATAACTAATAAATCATTATTGCCATGAAACCATTCAAGAACCGATACCCAGTGCACATGTGACGATATGATGTGCTGTTTCAACACACTGTATATTAGGTCCCTATTTCATTGAGAATGTGGAGGCAATCCTCATACCATCACCTAAGAACGCTACAGGGGCATTGTAATCGACGATTTCTTCAGGATTTGACAAGGTTCTGTCGTGCAAGGAATCTTTTTTTTACATGAATAGACAGTGGTATCAACAGGATGAGGCAACCAGCAATCTTATTCCCAATGCCATGTTGCAGAGAAACTTTCCTAGTCGAGACATTTCTCATGGCACTGTCTTCCCATACCCATCTCACTCCCACCTAATGCCTACTTGTTGAGAATTTTAAAAGAGAGTGTTTTTAACTGTGTCTGCAGCAACCATTGTTCAGTGATTTGTTTTCAAATCTTTATGAGCTATATGATCACTGTCTACAGCAGGGGTCACCAAACTACGGGCCGGATCCGGCAAGCGAGGCCAGTTCATCCGGCCAGCCGACAGTACTTGAACTCGCTTGTAAGTATTGTACAGAATGATTATCCAGCCCGCGCTCGTTATTTTTTCCGTTATCCGGCCTGCCGTGAAAAATGTTTGGTGACCCCTGGTCTACAGCGAGGCAGTGAACACTATGATGTTATACATCAACATGCTGAAGTGTTATATTGGTTTCTTTCAGAAGAAATAAATTTATAGCCAACAACAAGGAAATATTGTTAGTCTTTTTCTTTTCTGTGCTGTTACTTTTCAACACATGCTGTAGTTAAAATGATTTCGTGTTGTTTTTTATAATTTGTAAAAAAAAACCTTGTTACAATTTCTTCAGCATTGATCTATCCTCTTATTTTACGAAATGATTCTAGATGCAAGCACGATCCTGTCTGTTGATCTGCCAACCAGATTTTCATCATATAAGGTGTCAGGTCTGCAATCCAGCACCAAGTACAAAGTCACTGTTCTGAGTAAGCTTGGTGAACTTTTGAGTCAAGAATACGAGTGGATGGAGATGACACCGACTGTCACTGGTAACTACCATTTTTGGGGTGGAGTTTTGATTGATTACTTATATAGCGCTTGTATCCCTGCTATTTTAGCGTGCTCACAGCGCTCTGATGTTATTAAATCTGTTTAAGGAAAAATGTCTTTAAATGTCTTTAGTTGAGTTTACAGTATATATATCAATATTAAAATCAGCAATTATCTTGAAAAAATTGAAACATATAGGAAAACATAACAAATGAAAACCTGTTAATTCTTCCTCCAGAAAATGTATCTAGCAAAATTCTGATTGTAGTTTTTGCAACCTTGGCTGTTTTTATCATTGGAACATTGGTCATCATATTTGCACAGTAAGTTGTAAAATGTAGTAAATTTATTGTTCATTGGTTTATTCAAATATATTTATATGTCAAATCTGACTTAGATAAGGGAAGCACTCAGATCTTACACTTTAATATGTAGTCACGTTTTTACTTGCTTTGCAGATACTGTTGCATTTCAAAGCAGAAGATGAAGAATCTTTTGACCGAGGTAACACAATAGTTTTAATCATTTAAAAAAGATTTTACAATGACAAGGATACTATTTAGTATTATTAAATTACCTCAATGTTAATTACTGAGGCCATAGTTTTGAAATTTATAAGACTATCAAATTATGTGAATTTTATGTTTTTTGTAGTGTAAATTATATGTCATTATTTCAGATTCAAAGTCAAAAGGCTGACCTAGCAAATCACAGGGGTTTGGAAAATGACCCATGCTGCTCTGGTCATTCTGACTCATCAGAACCAATTGTTGCAGGGCCAATGCCTGGCTACTCCAGAAACAGAGTTAGACTTACATGTTCAGATGCAGAGGGAAATATAGCAAAGGACTTGGATGAACACAATGATGGGTCATCATCAGTGGCTTGTTGTACTCTAATGCCAGCTCTAATCAAGGATTTGGATGAACACAATGATGGGTCGTCGTCCGTGGCTGGTTGTACTCTAAAGCCAGCTGTAATCAAGGATTTGGATGAACACAATGATGGATCGTCATCAATAGCTGATTATACTCTGATGCCAGCTGTAATTAATATTAAAAAAGATTTCCCACCTGATGAAAAGGCTGAACCATTGTTGGGTACATGTGAGGGGGATACACAAATGGAGAGGGAGGTCTCTGCAGAGCATAGTGCTGTTATTTCACAAACATTGCTAGGACCATACCTTCCCCACATGTTGCCCCAGCGGAACTCCAATCGATCTAGTATGGATGACAATATTGTTGAAAATTCTGCTCCAATAGACTGCCGTACAACTAATCACCCGGATAACATTTCTGTCTTCCAAACAAATTTAAACCATCCGATAGCCTGGTCCCATTCCTTCGACATGGACCTACAGAACTTAACACTTGATTCACCCAATGTCAAATCTCCCCACTTACCTGTACAGAGTGCCCAAGAGACATCCAGATGTTTCTGAAAATTTACCTCACCAAGCAGTTTTGACATTTTCACAAGTCGGTGACACCTCACAAAAAGAAACAGTGTCACTTGACATTCAGGCAGCTTCAGACCCTTGTTGTGAATATATTCAATTTGAGATTTCTGAACATCCAAATCCGAAAAAAATTGTAGATGTTTCAAGAAATGACAGACAAAAATACGTTTCAGGCAAGTCATAATATACTCCAATTAAAACAGTCTCAGGTTTATTACATGACTCTAACAATCAAATATGGCCAAATCTTGTTTCAAAATCAGGTTACGTGCCTCATCAAATGACCACAAGTTCAACTCATTCAGGTGTCTCCATTACAGGTACAGCAGATGCTGCATATTCATTTTATATTGAATATCCCAATATTCAAGTCTGATACAATATCTAGCCTCATCCCAACATCACAGGAGCCACTTTAAAAAATAATGTTATTCACTGACAAGTCGATCAGATATCCCCTATCCAAAGACGGCCAGATCTGAATATGTCTATTATCCAAGAAAAGATTATCTGAAAGGGTACAAAGTAATTACCAGTATGTCTAAATTAATGCACTAAATTAGACTTAATCCTGTGGGCGTGATCTTCTACTTACATTGCAGATATTGTCGCATTTCAGTGCACAAGATAAATAAGCCTTTGACAGTGGTAACTCAACGTTTTAATCATTTTAAAAGATTTTACATTCACATGAATTTAATTTACCACAATTTTTTTAATTACCGAATATTTATGTTAATTACTGAGGCCATTGTTTAAAATGTACAAATGTGTAAAGATTAAATTGGAAATTTAAACCCTTATAGGGAGGGCAATCATACCTCTGAACCCCCAAAGTATCTTATTGCATAAATGTAAGTGTTGATTTTTCCAGGTAAATGTGTAATTTATTTCAGATTCAAATGGCCGACCTGGCAAATCACAGGGAATTGGAAGATTTATCTTATTAACAGCATTCATATTTGCTAAAGCGCTTTTTTATGTGCATCTGACAGCAAAATGAATTAAATTATGATAAACATTTAATTTAAAAATAGGACATCTTTGATTATAATTATGGTGATAAAATTATTGGTTTTTCTTCATTGATTTTAAATAAGTGTTTGGGAGATGTATGCAAATTTATTTAAAATTGATGAAAGAATAATGTAATGATACTTGATACAAGTGAAATTCATATACATTAAAGTACAGAAAATTTTCTGTCCTCTTCATTTATGTTTTGTTATTATTATTATTGACTTTTTCTGTGCAATGTAGCCAAAGTTAGTAATCACAAAGTAATGCGTTTCAAATTGCATTGTTTTAAGGAACAACAATTTTTAAAATAACAAAACTCAGTCATCTTAAGTTTAGGTGTGATTTTCTTATTTTATTGCATTCCTTTACTTGAATTATGAATCAATCGAAACATGTACAGCACAAGTCATTATCTTTACCTAAAGTCCTCCATAAAAGCAGAGAAAATATCAGAGCTGAACCAGATAATTTAGTATAGGTTTTAGATTTGGTTATTCAGAAAATATGTTAATTTTTAAAACCAAGAAGACTTGGTCAAAAAGTCTATTTGTGAATCAAATTGTAGCCCTATTTCATAATGTCGAAACAGATCACAAGGAAGGAATATAGCGAGTTCATTCATAATAATACATTATTTGCTTAAGTATTTCTGACTCGGAATTCCAAATACGAAATCAGCTCATTTCTAATAACTATGGGCTAACAATATAACATAAATAACGTCAGCTAATTCAGCGGTTATCAACCTGTGGGTCGCGACACATATTATTACAGTCTACAGTTATGAAGTATCAACGAAAATAACTTTGTGGATTGGGGGTCACCACAACATTAAGAAGTGTATTAAATGATCGCGGCATCAGGAAGGTTGAGAACCACTGAGCTAATTGGTAATAATTTTTAGAGTGGAGTGAAAAATGAAAGTGTTTCACATATCATCGTCGAGCAAGGTTAATTGTTCTTGTGTTAAGTCATGTGTATCTTCATCCATTGGTTCTGCTTTAACAACTTGACTTGTACTATTCGAGGCCTGGGAATTACTACTGACAATCTTAACACCCCTTGGTGTGGAAGCAGGTTTAGCTGGTCCTAGAAAAATCAAAGTGAATTTTTGTTTTTAATTCATGAAAAAAAAAACACATTTGGAAACATGGTTTTTAGATACAGAACAAAGTGGATTTTGTATGAGTTAAGCTTTTATAAGTCAATTGCAATTATAAGTCAACAATCAAAGTAAAAGCAAATATCCTGTATTTTTTTTTTAAATGGCACAGTCTTGTTACAATATCTTTTCTTTTCAAAATAAATGCAATAAGAAAATTTTAAAAAAAAAAATTTTTTAAAAATTTTAAGTTACAAATGTACTGTAAAACCTTAGAAAATATCATACAGAGAAAATAGTTTTTGAAAACCTATATGAACTAGATTCTATAAAACAAAAGCCATTATCTACTTCATTTTTACTAAGTAATTAAAAAAAAAAGTAGAGTTGTGAAAACCCAAGGATGCTAAAAAGACAACTAGCCAGAAATGGAAAACGTGAGTTTTTATGGGCCACAACCAATTCAATCATCTGCTCAAATATCAGTATATCTATATCATATTTGTAGGATAAAAAACACAAAGGGATTGAATTAGGTCAATGGCTAAATGCCCTCAACTGTCCCAAGCATACATAGTCCATGATATTGCTCTAAGACAGTCTGGTCCAATACAGTTCTGACAGACTGCTCATAGACAGTTCTGACTGACTGCTCTAAGACAGTTCTGACTGACTGCTCTAAGACAGTTCTGACTGACTGCTCTACAACAGTTCTGACTGACTGCTCTAAGACAGTTCTGACTGACATTAACTGCACTTCAAGAAAAGCTAAAGTTGACAGAGAAGACTGCCTGCCCTGTCTTATTTGGGTATCATGGTAGAGCAGGATGAAGACTGCGTGCCGTCTTATTTGGGTCTCATGGTAGAGCAGAATGAAGACTGTGTGCCCTGTCTTCTTTGGGTCTCATGTCAGAGCAGAATGAAGAAGTAGAAGCTGATTTAAATCATATTTTACCTTTCAATTATTAACAAGTGATAAAAAGACTTTGACAAATAAGTTAAGAACTATATTTCTCTTACTAACCATTGAGCAGTTTTTGACTGTGTTCAAAATACTGGTTTGGATGCTGAATGACCATCTCCACTTCACTATTAGCATCACTGATCCCATGTGTCAATTCAAAAAACTTGGCACATGCCACCTGATAGTGACCTCCTTTGGTGTACTTCATCACCTAAAAATGCAGCCATAAAAGAAGATTTTTTAAATTTTAAATATATATATTTTGTTATAAATGTCTTAACAATCCAAAATGGGTTTCAGGGCGACTTTACTTATTGTAGGGAAAACAGCTTACATGAATTATTCCCCAACTCTTGCTGTGCTACTTCTGCCACTTCACACCCAGGCCTAATGTACTATGCATGCTATAGTTGTATACATAAGAATATCTATGATAATTGTATTGCTGAGCTGTTAAATTTTAGTGTGTGCAACTTAATATATCTTTAATAAAAAAATACTTAATATATCTTTAATAAAAAAATACTTAATATATCTTTAATAAAAAAAATATTTAATATATCTTTAAAAGAAAAAAACTTAATATATCTTTTTAAAAACAAATAATATATCTTTAATAATAAAAAAACTTAATACATATTTAATAAAACAAATTCTTAATATATCTTTAATAAAAAAATATTTAAGATATCTTTAATAAAAAAATACTTAATATATCTTTTTTTTAAAAAAATACTTAATATATCTTTAATAAAAAAAAAAAAATATCTTTCATAAAAAAATACTTAATATATCTTTAATAAAAAAATAATGTATCTTTAATAAAAAAATACTTAATATATCTTTAATAAAAAAATACTTAATATATCTTTAATAAAAAAGAAATAATATATCTTTAATAAAAAAAAATACTTAATATATCTTTTTTTAAAAAAATACTTAATATATCTTTTTTTAAAAAAATACTTAATATATCTTTAATAAAAAAAAAAAATATCTTTAATAAAAAAAATACTTAATATATCTTTAAATACAATTATAGTATTATACTTCTGTTCTGTTCCTTTAGAAGGGGAAAAAAGGAAAATGAGAAACATTGTGAAGGTCCAAAGAAAGTTATATTGTGTAGAAGATAAACCTGCTTCCCTCTATTTTGAGAACAATCATGAAAGATAAACAAACACTTAAAAAAAATAAATTCAGAATCATCAAAATTAAAAAAATTAATTTCAAACAAAGCTACGTGACGCTCGTAAGACATTAAATCTTTTTGCATTACTGCAAGTATGCGCAACAAAAAACTTAAAAATATGCAACAAATGAATTCGTCGGGGAATATTTTTATTTTATTTATAGGACTAAGAGTGGTTAGCGTCACGGGGGAATTGAGCAGCTTTAAAAAAAAAAAAACTCACAACATCGACACCTTCTTTGGAAATTCCCTGTGTTGATATTCGTTGCTTCAGGAAATCTGCATCAAAATGTCTAAAGGGACAGCCTATTTGAAAAAACACAAAAGAGAGAAATTAACTATAATAAAAGTGTTTATATCTTTATCTTCAGACATTTGGATAATTGAAGATCACAGCTTTAACAAGAGTTGTAGCAGTAGCAACATACAAGAAACTACAATGCTTATTTCTATAAATCTCTTAGTGTTGACAGTCTTACCATGTGAATCTCCAGCAGCTGGAGCATTATTCATTATTATTTTCATACATCCATAAGGTGTGTAGTCTGTTTTCTTTCCTTCCTTTCCATAGTTATAGCGTATGCCGTAAGAATACTTCTTATCGAACTGAAGTTTAAAAAAAAAAAAAATGTAATTAAATTTAGCAAATTAAAAAACACAAGCCAACTCTTAAGTGTAAATATTAGTAGCACTTAAAGTAGCAATCGAAACATTAAAAATTATGCAAACATTTAGACTGTTTTTAAGCTTACCGTATCAACATCCATACTCTTTATAAATTCAGTTCGGAAAAACTTAACAGCTTCCTCAAGAGACAGACCAATGCCTTTTAAGAAGAGCCCGTATTGCAATCGACTTCCATGACGCAAATGATGATTCTGTTTCATTGATATATGTATGTTTTGCATGCAAAGAGGGAATGACTTCTTTGAGAGCTGAAATAGAGGTAATATTATTATGTTGTTAATATGTACCACTGCGTACAAAGGACATACAAACAAGGAGTATCAATACTACATTAACTGGAAACTTGTATCATGGATTCAAATGTTGACCAATAAGTCAGCTAAATATTACTGGGGATTAAGCTCATCTTAAAGTAAGTCTTAACTTGCCAGGTCAATCATGTCTGCAGTAATTACTCCCACATTATGTTTTTTCACACTGTAGTCTTGACCCAAATACCGTTTACTCAATCCACAAAGCATGGGTAACAATCGGCCATCTTCCTCCATACTGGGCAATGCTCGAGAAGTAACCTTTTATAAAATATAAAATGATCTCTCATGTATGACATGGGAATATGACATTTGGTTGGGAGATTGAGTGTAAATGGTTGGAATGACGTAAATTGTTTTCTTAAATTAAAAAAACTTAGGTTACACAATATGGTAGCTTGGTAACCAAACAAAAACTAAGTATTACATTGCCTGTAAACCATAAAAAAAAAACTTCCAACAAACAACTAAGTTAATTGCATCATTTTTCATAAGTATTAAGAAATGTTACAAATTTTTAGAAAGAAGCAAAATTGAATGTCTAACTTAATTTAAATAATCGAATGCCTGAAACACCCTGAACTATGTAATATATTTTCACAAACAACTTGTTCAGGTTTTGAGACTTGATCGTGGTGTTAAAATGTCAAGTGCAGCTCCACTGACATAAGGTGAAGGAAATGAAGGCTAAATAATGTGTAAGGCTGAACATTGTGAAATGACAAGAAGAGTCACTTACCGTCAGAGCATGAGATAACTGTGTCCTGTACACAGACAATAAGATAGACACAAGATCCTCTCTGGCCACATAGGCATAACCAGACAGAAGGAAAACCTTTCTTCCTCTTACCAAGTCTAAGGCTTCCAAAAATGGAACCTGAAATTATTCAAATAACTATTCTGTAATTAGGTAAATGACATTTATCTGTACAGATATATATGACATTTATTAGTACAGATCTATGACATTTATCTGTACAGATATATGACATTTATTAGTACAGATCTATGACATTTATCTGTACAGATATATATGACATTTATTAGTACAGATCTATGACATTTATCTGTACAGATATATATGACATTTATTAGTACAGATCTATGACATTTATAAGTCAAAAATATAAAAACAACAAAGCATATGGCTTTGAACTGCTGTCGGTCTTTACAGCAGTAGTTCTCAACCTTCCTAATGCCGCGACCCTTTAACACAGTTCCTCATGTTGTGGCGACCCTTAACCACAAAATTATTATCGTTTCTGCTTCATAACTGTAGAGTATATGTGTTTTCCGATGGTATTAGGCCACCCCACAGGTTGAGAACCGCAGCTTTACAGAGAATCCTTAAATGGCAAGATGCTGAAACCATTGATTATGCTGTATTTTAAAAAGGAAATTTTTGTGTGTGCAGTGAGTAGATTATTTAGTTTTGTGTCTTGTAGTTGATAGTCCTATAAACTCACATATCAACATCCTTACACACAAACATATAAAGATAAATGTTCATATGCTGACATTGATCACGGATTTACTGTTACATCTACAAAGTTTGTCATAGTGGACACATTCTTAGTGACAGATGTGTTGAATTAAAAATATGTATATGTTAAAACAGAGTGGAAGAAAGAAAATAATTATACAATTTTAACAATTACACACTTATGCTTCTTTCAGAACATGAACCTTTGTCTGAATGTGTAAAGGCAAATATAAGTGTGGTTTTTTTTCAATATCAAAATAAGATAATTATATAAGATATATAAGCCAATACTGTTTCCAGGAAACGACCCTTTGATGGCTAAAATTACGAGTTGGGTGGCAATGTTTTATTAATAAACACAACAAAATGGCAAAATTTTAACTTTAGCTGCTTAATGGTGTGTCACATTTCAAATCAAATTTAAGACATTCCCACTGTTTATTTGTACCTTGTAGTATTCAATATCACAGGCGTTGCTCATGTGGTCAGGACCGTCCAATTGTTTGGTCACAAAGTCCTGTTCTTCTTTAGAAACCTGAGGAAGGATTTTAAAAAAAAAATAATAACCTGAATTATTTAAACCAAACATACTACTGATACAGACCTGTTTACCCTCAAACTCTTAAAATCGTACAATATCATCACAAAATCGTTCAATACATTATCTTAATAGTAAAAAAATAAACATACAGTATATATAATGTATACACCTCAAAATCGTACATTGGACACCAAAATCATAAGAGTAAACAGGTCTGCTGATAGTTTAAGAAATAATTTTAAAGTGAAGTGGATTAGTGGCGAAATGTTTTTTGCTGTTTACTGTATACATAATGAAATAGAAATTCAATTAATATATTTACCGGAAAAGCCCGATGATTTCTATAATAGAAAATGCTTAAGTTAATTAAGACAGAGTAATAGATTTTTGCTTCAACATAGGAAGATTTGAGATGTCTTAAAGCTGAAGTCAGAATATTGTCATTAAACTCACAGGTTTATATTTAAGATCATTACATGACAAAAACTGAACTCTGCTCTCAGAGTCCTCTGTTTGGAAGCGAAAGCGAAACAAATCTAATTCTTGTGCGAGGAACCATCTTCGCAAGTCCTCTCTGCAAATGAAAGATTAAAACAATGAAAATATTGACAATTTAGATAAGTGGGAAACAAGGCTAAGAAAACAAAGGTTTTTTTTTTTAAATATGTCACATATGGCAAGTATACTATTAAAAATAAGCCTACATAAGGATCTTTAACTACTTTAATTTATCACTATTAAAACAACAATTGTTTATAAAAGTGCAATCCTTGGCCATTTGTTTCAAGAATGAGTTGGTGGACAGGGACAATTTAAAAAAATATACATTAAACCCACATTTAAAAAAACAAACTGTTACGTTATATTTGGAATTCGATAAGCCAACTCAAGTTAAACCATTATTTTTAAGTCTGACTATTTATGAACATATTAACTTACGATCTACAGTAAGCAAGTCTTAGGATGAAGTGGGACATATGATCCCGACGACGGTTGTCCAATTCTACTTCCTATGAAAAAAGAGAATATTCAGTTTTAACTAATTAGGCTTGAATTTTTTTTTCAAGTACTGTCTTAGAACACTTACTGCAAGAAAAAAAAAAAGAACAACCGATTTATTTTATTCTCTTAAAATCACCCAACCAGGTTACACAATATGGTAGCTGGGTAGGTATTACATTGTCTGAATTCCATAAAGACATAGGCAATGTATTGTTTACTTTTTAAAGTTATTGATAGACCGCTGATTTAACCAAGTAGTCACCACTAGCATAATTTTCTTTAAAAAAAATAAATAATTCCATGCATAGTTCAGTAGAGTGTAATGTCTGTACATTAAAAACTTTTTGTTTAAAAAAGTAAACCTATCCTTATTTCCCGCTGCGTAGTCATTTTAGACAAAACTGTCCTACATCACTACCTATAGGGTACATCCAAATTTTTGTAAAACAGAGTAGCTTGCCTGTGGTTGCCACCTACTTTTACTCATTTGGGTTGGTTCCAAAATCATGTTTGTTGTTTTTAAACTAGATTCCAGTAAGTTAAGCAGGGTTAATTATAAAAGAGGCCCAACAATATACTGAATAATTTCTTTCCTCACAATTCACAGTGACTTTATCGGATCCATGCTTACTTAGCCATGACAACCTCAAATGATATGAAAGCGGAAATGATATGCACCAACCCATGATGCAGTTTTCTCTCTGAAAATAAATAACTGTTTTCCTTCATGATCATACCCCAGAGAGGATTAATTTAAATCACTATTTTGATTGCACATGGTTTAAATAAAAATATACAGCTTTTAATTTTTTTAAATTTTAAATCAAGCGTTGTATTCTCAATGCACTATGGGAAGACGCCTCGGAAAAAATCCATAACTAATTTTATAAACCAACAAAAGTCATCATACTGTCTGATTCAGTGTCTTTCTTAAGAAGCAATCTTTAAATTTTGTAGCAGCTATCTCTTTTTCCAACAGCTCATTATATTTAGGTGTCCCTTTCTGGTGAGTGATGCCAATGGTCTCAATAGCTTTCAGTACTGCAATGGATAATAAATATATCAATTTACTTTATACAGATAGTCCTACTAGTGCCTCAAAGTAAAAGCAGTAGCACAGAAAAATAAGATGTGGTTTGGTACTGTTGGTTTGGAAGGGGATGAGAGCAGTTGCTTCCAACCAGAGAGGGAGGGGTGGGGGGGGTTTACAAACCAACTTGGTTGGTTTTACAACCCAGGCCACACCCCACTTTTTGAATTCCTCCAAGTAAAAATATTAATATGGGGAAGAAAAAAACAACAAATATTCAGTATTTTTTATTGGGGGAGGGTGGATATTTGTCAGGAGAAACAAAAAAGTATATTTTAATTTCAGGCTTAGACTTAGAAGTAACCTCCGATATTTCAACACTCAAAAAAAAATAAAAAAAATAGAACCACACATATTTTGACCGCACAGCCATCCAGACGCACAATCATTAAATGAATTTTAAGAATTATAACAAAAAAAAAAACCATAATCATAACATAACTTTTACTTTTTCCATTTTTATTTACCAATTTTTTTAATAATCACAGAGTTTGATAACTTGATTTACTGAAAAAGTGAAAAATTACTGAGCGGACAGATGCCAGCAAAAAAAAAAAATAATAGGTATCTGAAGGTGAAAATACTATTCATTACATTTATTAAATATTATTCCAACCTTTCAGTCGTTCAACTGCTAGTTCCTCGAACTCTTGCAGAGAAATTGTATCGTTCGGCGGATCCTTATACAATTGAAGGCGATGTGGATACCGTTCATCAAAGGCCTGTTTCTTTGAAGCATTTAACCTAGACCTTGACTTATTAACAAATTCCATTTTGCACCACTTATAAAGCTTATCTTTATATTTTGAGTAAACCAACTTAAGTTTAAGCTTTAATTTTACGTTTATTTACTCCCGCCACATTTGTTTCGTTTTGTGAGAATATTTGGTACTACTTTTGGATAAGTTCCGTATACAGATATAAACGGTGAAGCCAGTGAACTTAGATACATTTTCGATGTTTGGATTTTAAGATTTTTAATCTACCTTAATCTGGACACTTTAAAAAAATAATTAATTGGCGAGAGATGGTAAGGGGATAAGAGGGAACCTGTGTTTGTGGAGGGGGGGCAGTGGATAAGGGGGCGAGGGATAAGAGGGGAGAGCATAGGTGTGTTTAAAATGAAGATAATCGATGTGGTATAGAGAGTGCTTACTAGAGGTAAAGAGGGTTGATAGCGAATAATAAGTATTTTTAAGGTGGGTTTGGGATGAGAACTCCGCCAAAAGGCTGGTCCCAAGCCCTGGTGCAAAAGGAGGAGGGTTGGCGTGAGACCAGCTACATCATCAGTAAAAACATATTGCTAAAAAAAAGGTCAACAAGAAAAGAAAACAAAAAACACAAATTTCAGCCCAGGGAAGAGAGGGCTCCTGAGGAGCTATGAAGCCTTGCGGGTAAACCCGGGCTAACCTGGAAGCCTCATAGCCGAAGACCCTCCTTTCTAAACAATCAAGCATAGGCACGTGGAACGTCGGAATCATTTATGAAACAGGGAAGGCAGCACAGGTGGCGGCAGAAATGAGAACTTACAAACTCACACTGCTTGGCATCTGTGAAACAAGATAGATACAAGCTGGACATATAACTTTGGCCTCTTGAGAAATGTTAATGTACTCGGGGCATGAGGGGGAAAATGCTTAGCACACGCAAGGAGTCATGAAAACATAAAGAAAAGATGGAGGTGGATGGGGCATACCCTCCGAAAACCCCCAGATAGCATCGCCAGACAATCTCTAACATGGAATCCACAGGAAAAAAGAAAGGAAGGCGACCTAAGAATACACGGGGACGCGAGCTAAAGGCAGACACGCAAAAAAATGGGATACACAAGCAACTGGAAAGGAAAGCACAGGACCGTGATGAATGGAAATTTCTTGTGGACGCCCTACGAGGGGGGGGGTAAAAGGGCATAAGAAGAAGAAGGGGTGAGGGTAGTGGAGCTTAAAGTTGAACCAGGTAATATGCGATTTTAAGAAGCAAGGAATAAGGCGTGCAATGAGGACATGAGCGAAGGGAAGAAAATAACGCGGAGTACGAGGGTAAGGAGTAAGGAGTTTAAGGAGAGAATAAGGGTTAAGAAGTAGAGATAGAGGTTGAAGAATATAAATTAGAGTATATGTAGTGGAGGGTTGTGAGTATATGTAATACGTAGAGGTAAGGAGTGTGAGTATATGGAATAGAGGCAATGGAGTAGAGAGTAGATGGTGCTAGAGTAGGGAGCAATAGAGTAAGGAGTAGAGGGAAGTAGATGCTAGGGAGTTGATGCTAGGGAGTATAGAGGCCAGGGAGTAGAGGCCAGGGAGTAGAGGCTACAGAGAGGGTTGTCTAAACTTAGTTATTGCTCCAATAACATTATATTTTAGGACAAGATAAGAAGGCATTATAATTATTTTTTAATGTACATTTTTCATTATCTTTCTTATAACCCATTTCCTCCATGATCCCACCATGACAGCATCACGTGCACAACATCACGTGTACAACATCACCAATGGCGTAGTTACAGTTTGTGACGCCGGGTTTTTCATTGACGCCCCTCATTCGCGAAAACCACAAAACATTTCAAAATACACTTAAACCAGGCGGCATAAAGTAAGCCTACGAGAAGTGAACCGAAAATACCGCCGCCCCAAAAGTATATGGCAAGCATTCTTTTTTAGAGATTTACCGGACTACTTGACCTTGACGAACTTTAAAAATAATTGGGTTGCTGGCTTGATCTTTTAAAAAAAATTAGTGAAAATATTCTTTCCAATCCAATTTTTAAAAAAAAAGTTTCAAAGAAACGATTTCAAAAGGATCTCGAAGCGCCCCGTGCATTTTGCAATCGGTATGGGGTAAAGCAGGGGTCCTCAAGCTACTTGGCTAGCAGCGACAAAATTATGAAACCGGAGATTGATCATCTCATTAGCCGAACTTCCCTTTGAAATACTGTTAAGTTTGTGTTGGATAGATTTTAAATTTTTTTAAATGTTAATGTTTTTGTCAAGTCGTTTCTTTTCCCTTACACATAATATATGTGCAGTGCGCATATAATTGAGATTTGTTCAATATGCATTTAATTGAGATATGTGCATTGTGCATAGAATTGAGATGTGTGCATTGTGCATAGAATTGAGAAAGACTCTATGTGCAGTGCGCATATAATTGAGATTTGTTCAATATGCATGTAATTGAGATATGTGCATTGTGCATAGAATTGAGATGTGTGCATTGTGCATAGAATTGAGAAAGACTCTATGTGCAGTGCGCATATAATTGAGATTTGTTCAATATGCATGTAATTGAGATATGTGCATTGTGCATAGAATTGAGATGTGTGCATTGTGCATAGAATTGAGAAAGACTCTATGTGCAGTGCGCATATAATTTGTTCTTTTTTTTTTCCAAATTATAATCTTGATCCCCACGGTGCCTGAGGCACAATGATCTCCCCGCCCTCAACATTGCCTGAGGCACAATGATCTCCCCGCCCTCAACATTGCCTGAGGCACAATTATCTCCCCGCCCTCAACATTGCCTGAGGCACACTGACGACCGCCCCCCCCCCAAACATTTTCCTAGGCACACTGATTCCCCCCCCCCCCACCCGACATTGTATGAGGACACTGATCCGGTCCCTTGTTTAAAAAGGTTGAAGATCCCCTGGTGTAAAGTAAAAACTTCACGGGATGGCCCAATCTCTGCACGCCTGCATAAATTAGCGAACCTGGAAAAAAAAAAGCGTCTTCCAGTGGAGTAGCGAGTATAGAAATATGCAGTGTTGAATAAATACTTGTGTGTTAAACAATACGTGCATCTGTATAAATAAGTGCACTAAACAAATAAGTGCACTGAATAAAGAATTAAAATATTACGCCTATATATAGAGGAGGCCACACAGTGGGGCACTTGACTTTGAAAATATATGCCCATGCCTAAAGCCTGCCTTTACTAATATAATTTATATTTCTTTATATTTAAACCAGCCAAAGGCTAGTTTGCCCGTAAGTTTTCTCCACATCAAGTAAGGTCTTCACTTCAACGTTCAAACTTTGTCTCTCTACCTGTTCGATGTGAGTTTGATTCGTGAGATATATCATCGCCTATTACGATTTGCTTTTTGTATATTTTTTTTTACTGAACAAGACATTTAGAGATAAAAATGATATGATATGTGGTTGAAGAAACTTTAAAAAAGTACTAAAGGGGGAGAGACTGCTATCAGGCTAGGTAAAAGGAAAGAAGCGAAACAAACTTTTGTTTTGTTGCATCCTTTTTAAAACACGTTTTCTCTCTCACTCTGTTTCGCTTATTTCCCTTTTGTCAAAACAGAACATCAAAATGTACCGTGAATCTAAGATGTGTACAAAATTTCATCTCTCCGGGATGCCGGAAACCTAGATAAATATGTTCTTAAAGAAGTCCAACCACGACAAACAAAAAAATCCCCTTCATGTTAAGTTAAATTGAAAAAAAAGAGAGAGATTTAAAAAAAAAATTTTTAGGTTTTGGGCGGGGGGGGGGGGGGGGGTTTAATAATAAAAAATCTCCCAGGTTTTTCTCATATAAAGATAATAAAATATTTAAAAAAAAACAACACAAGTATTAACACACAAACACACAGACGCACATAGACAGATAGACACACACACAACGCTCGAGAAAAGAATACCATTGGCAGGGTCCTCTGCCAGGTGTCGAAGTCGGGTACCCTTGAATGGGCCGTGACGATTTGCCCCTTTTTCCCTCTTCCGACATCCCTGTGTTGCCTTAAGACACCAACCTGGCTTATTGTTAACGCCCGCTTCACATGCGCGTGTTTAAATTAGAAGACTTAGGAGACAAGGAAGTAAACATTCACTGAACAATGACATAGAAAAAAAATCTCACTTAAAGGACTTGACCTTGGGTTCAGACGATGCAATGGACGTTTAGATAGAGTTACACTGAGAGACACCACTGAGGGATTGTTAACTCTGCCCTTTGTTTCACTGAGTTTCAGCTGTCACTTTCACCGACGGCTGCGCTTTATTTGCTGAGCTCTACGGTTGTTTGCTGAAGGGCCGTAAGCTGGTGAATGTCTTTCCGTACCAACGGTTCTCGGAGTAGTTAATTGCCTGCATTTTTTTTTGTATCGTAGCAAACTTTAAAAAAAAATTACAAGAGTATACTGTGCGTATAATTAGCTCCCCCCAAGCCATATTCCCGCCAATACTGACAATTTATGTCACACTACTAACAATTTATGTCCATATACTAACTGTTGTCTTACAATACTGATAATTTGTCAAGGTATAACATTTTATGTCAAAATACTGACATGTTATGTCACAATACTAACATTTTATGTTACAATACTAAAATTTTGTCAAAATACTAACATTTTATGTCACAATGCTAGCATTTTATGTTACAATACAAACATTTTGTCAAAATACGTTTACTAACATTTTTAAGCTTCAAAAGGTTGCTTACCAACCCACTCGTTTGTTCGGTGATTTAGCCTGCTACAAGTCTACTATAGCCTGCTACAAGTCTACTGTAGCCTGCTACAAGTCTACTATAGCCTGCTACAAGTATACTATAGCCTGCTACAAGTCTACTGTAGCCTGCTACAAGTCTACTATAGCCTGCTACAAGTATACTATAGCCTGCTACAAGTCTACTGTAGCCTGCTACAAGTCTACTATAGCCTGCTACAAGTATACTATAGCCTTCTACAGGTCTACTATCGCCTGCTACAAGTCTACTATAGCCTGCTACAAGTCTATTGAGCCTGCTACAAGTCTACTATAGCCTGCTACAAGTATACTATAGCCTGCTACAAGTCTACTATAGCCTGCTACAAGTCTACTATAGCCTGCTACAAGTATACTATAGCCTGCTACAAGTCTACTATAGCCTGCTACAAGTCTACTATAGCCTGCTACAAGTATACTATAGCCTGCTACAAGTCTACTGTAGCCTGCTACAAGTCTACTATAGCCTGCTACAAGTATACTATAGCCTTCTACAGGTCTACTATCGCCTGCTACAAGTCTACTATAGCCTGCTACAAGTCTATTGAGCCTGCTACAAGTCTACTATAGCCTGCTACAAGTATACTATAGCCTACTTAGTCTACTATAGCCTGCTACAAGTCTACTATAGCCTGCTACAAGTATACTATAGCCTACTTAGTCTACTATAGCCTGCTACAAGTCTACTATAGCCTGCTACAAGTCTACTATAGCCTACTTAGTCTACTATAGCCTGCTACAAGTCTACTATAGCCTACTTAGTCTACTATAGCCTGCTACAAGTATACTATAGCCTACTTAGTCTACTATAGCCTGCTACAAGTCTACTATAGCCTACTTAGTCTACTATAGCCTGCTACAAGTATACTATAGCCTACTTAGTCTACTATAGCCTGCTACAAGTCTACTATAGCCTGCTACAAGTCTACTATAGCCTGCTACAAGTATACTATAGCCTACTTAGTCTACTATAGCCTGCTACAAGTCTACTATAGCCTGCTACAAGTATACTATAGCCTACTTAGTCTACTATAGCCTGCTACAAGTCTACTATAGCCTGCTACAAGTCTACTATAGCCTACTTAGTCTACTATAGCCTGCTACAAGTCTACTATAGCCTACTTAGTCTACTATAGCCTGCTACAAGTATACTATAGCCTACTTAGTCTACTATAGCCTGCTACAAGTCTACTATAGCCTACTTAGTCTACTATAGCCTACTACAAGTATACTATAGCCTACTTAGTCTACTATGACTGAATCATTAAAATAAATAAATTATGATCAAATTTATGTTCGCGAATAGCTATTCATTGCACAAACTTTATTTTTTTGTTTGTTTACGCCCTAAAAGGATTTGTTATAAAACATCATTTTCCCCCAACCCTGTACACCGCCCCCTGTCGACACCTATGCTTCCCTTCTACAAAAAATACCACAACTTTGTTAACCCAAACATCTCCGGTCCCAATAAGTACGGTAAAATGGCGCTTTACTGTATCTTTGACAATTTCTCTCAGCCATAGGTAAGTGCCAAAGTAAGTAAGTCGATATGCTTTGAAAGAAACAATTATTAGGCCTAAAGATTTAAATTAATCGATGTCCACATTTTTTATATATTTTTTTTTTACCGGACGACACCCTGTTTTTAATAAGTTTGGAACCGCTGCTTAATTAAATCGGGAAAACTCAATTTTTACACCGTCAATGGAAGCTTCTATTTACATCAGTGAAAAAGCCGATCAAATCCGTCACTTTTTTAACACCCCCATTCAATTATATCTTTAAACTATTACACTTTTCGGTTTCAGGTCTTAGTGTGCTTTCATGTCACTAATGCTGTATTAGTCACCGCGTCGCTCATTTGAAATAGCACCCACCCATTTTCAAGGCAAGAATTCCGTCACGATAGTCAAACTTAAACTTAAACTTTTTACAATCTCAGTGGTTTTCCAAACTATTCAAAGTTCTTTAAAAAAATTAATTAAATCTTTCGTCACGATTTAACTGTATTATTATTATATAATTATTATTTAATCATTATTATTATTATCAAGCCCACTATTTACGTGTTAAAAATATATATACATGTATTGAGTATTTTGATGAGAGCAGCCAACAAAAAGTATTTTTTTCCTAGAGATGTCCTGTTAGAGCAGCGGTTCTCAGCCTGTGGGAGTGGGTCGCGACCCCTTTTGGGGTCGAACGACCCTTTTAGTGGGGTCGCCTAAGACCATCGGAAAACACATACTCTAGAGTTATGAAGCAGAAACGATAATAATTTTGTGGTCGCCACAACATGAGGAACTGTGTTAAAGAGTCGCGGCATTAGGAATGTTGAGAACTACTGTGTTAGATGTTTCATACTTTATATGTAGGTTAAATGGTATAAATATTATATTGATGTGTTCTGAATCCTCTGAGCAACACAACATGTGAGCAGTCATAACCCTTTGATTTATTTTGATTTTGTGTGTGTGTATATATTGGGGGGTGGGGGGTGGGTGCATTAGAAGCCCGCCAAATTACATCTGGTTCAATGTTTTCCTAAAAAATTTTTTTATTTTTTTTCTTGAATAGATTAACCTAATCTCATAGTAGCCATTTAACCACATTTAGTTAACTCTTTAAATCAAAGGTTCTTAAAGTTAGCCTTTGTACACCTGAAAGGGGGGGGGGGGGGGTTCGAAAGTTGTACAGATTCATACTGAAGTTTGTCTGCTACTAAAATCAAAGGATACTACTTTAGAAAAAAACTCCGTTCAGGCCGAGTGAATGAAAGAGCAGAGTCACAGTAAGCTCGTGATGTCATACCCACCCCCTCCCTATTTTTTTCCACGCTGTAATTCTTCTTGTTCAACTTAGTCCACAGTGTAGCAATGACAAGAACAAAAACTGATAGAAACTTACAGGCCATTTATAACGTGATAGAAACTTGCAGGCCATTTATAACGTGATAGAAACTTGCAGGCCATTTATAACGTGATAGAAACTTGCAGGCCATTTATAACGTGATAGAAACTTGCAGGCCATTTATAACGTGATAGAAACTTGCAGGCCATTTATAACGTGATAGAAACTTACAGGCCATTTATAACGTGATAAAAACTTGCAGGCCATTTATAACGTGATAGAAACTTGCAGGCCATTTATAACGTGATAGAAACTTCCAGGCCATTTATAACGTGATAGAAACTTCCAGGCCATTTATAACGTGATAGAAACTTCCAGGCCATTTATAACGTGATAGAAACTTACAGGCCATGACTTAAAGCAATGAATGCTAAGGTAATTATTGCTGTTTTGATCAATAAATTATCAAATTACAAGGGAAACTATTATATGTTTTTGCTGTTGATTGTTACATTGACATTTTAGCCCTGAGCTTCTTTGTAGCATATAAATATTGTCTTTGTAGAATGTAAATCTTGCCTTTGTAGAATGTAAATCTTGCCTTTGTAGAATGTAAATCTTGCCTTTGTAGAATGTAAATCTTGCCTATGTCGAATATAAATCTTGCCTTTGTAGAATATAAATCTTGTCTTTGTCGAATGTAAATCGTGCCTTTGAAGAATATAAATCTTGCCCTTGTAGAATATAAATCTTGCCCTTGTAGAATATAAATCTTGCCTTTGTAGAATATAAATCTTGCCTTTGTAGAATATAAATCTTGCCCTTGTAGAATATAAATCTTGCTTTTGTAGAATATAAATCTTGCCTTTGTCGAATATAAATCTTGCCTTTGCAGAATATAAATCTTGTCTTTGTCGAATGTAAATCGTGCCTTTGAAGAATATAAATCTTGCCTTTGTAGAATATAAATCTTGCCCTTGTAGAATATAAATCTTGCCTTTGTAGAATATAAATCTTCCCTTTGTAGAATATAAATCTTGCCCTTGTAGAATATAAATCTTGCCTTTGTAGAATATAAATCTTGCCTTTGTCGAATATAAATCTTGCCTTTGCAGAATATAAATCTTGTCTTTGTCGAATGTAAATCGTGCCTTTGAAGAATATAAATCTTGCCCTTGTAGAATATAAATCTTGCCTTTGTAGAATATAAATCTTGCCCTTGTAGAATATAAATCTTGCCTTTGTAGAATATAAATCTTGCCTTTGTAGAATATAAATCGTGCCCTTGTAGAATATAAATCTTGCCTTTGTAGAATATAAATCTTGCCTTTGTAAATATAAATATTTATTCACGCATCAATCTGTTTTTCATTTTGTAGATATATTTGACATGTAAGACATCAGCAGAGAGAGCAAGGCTCCAATGTTTCAAATACACAAAGGAAATGGCCGACTCCAACTCTCTGTCATCCGATATAAACGCGACGCCTTTAAAATTAAAAGCAATAAAGTGGCACCTCGATTTGTATTTCTTGGTCCCGTCCCATAAGTTACCTTCACAAATGCAAGTCCTAAGCCATGGATATGATAGTTTTCAGAAGGCGAGCGCGGTCATGCGAGCACAATTGAAAACAAAACTGCTTACAAACTAGATAAGAATAAACTCCAATTTGAGTTGGCTTCAGTACCTGTACTTCATTGCGTGCTTTACAGTAGACGGCATTCCACTGGTGAAAGAATGTGACGTTGGTTTGCAAAGGTGAATTTCGGGTTCTCACCAACTCGTGTGTGGTGTGGGGTGGGGGTTTGGTGGGGGTGTCTAAAAAAAAAACAACAACTCATAAGAAATTGCAAGCAAAAGTTTTTTCAATTTAAAATCTAAGAGTACGTTACTGGAATAGAAGTCCTTGGTGCGTGTCCCCGCTTCCACATTCTAGTTACGCCATTGATTACGTGTGATTTTTGTTTCGGCCGTAAGCTATTTGATCAGAACAATAACTGAAATGTGTATAACTTTATCAATGAAATAAGTTCCCGAGTGTCAGTGTGTTGCAATTTCTGTCTCACCTGCTTATGGCAATTATCTTATTATCCATTACTAATTCCGGGTACATAAAGGGCTCTTTCAACGGTTCTTCAGTCAGCCCATGGAGCCCAGGTATAAACAATTTCAATCCATTGTTCAATCCTGTGTTTTCATATAAGGAAAATGAAAAATATGACCATCTGTGTCAGACTTAAACAACTCGACCTTTAGATGATTGGTCAAACAAAAATTCATGACATCGATTTAAAAAAAAATATATTGATTGTATGAAAGATAAATAAATTTAGCCACTGAAAAAAATCTTCGCCGTCATCATCTTCTGTATTTTGATCATTCTGGCAACATTCATAACATTGCTGTATTTATGTTAAGCTCGATAAAGTTTTAAAACTCCCCAGAGACCTCATTAACTTGACCTCACAGATTGAGAACTCTTCACAGCCTCCACTACACCCACACCAGCCCCTCTCCCAAAACCTTGCTTTTATGAAACTATATGAACGCTTTGAATTGCAACTTCCGGAAACGGGTCATACTGCGAATAGTGTTTGTGTTTAGGGTGACGGGGGGGCAGAAGGTGGCTAAGAGGTTTACGTTGTCTTCACTGTTATCTAGACCAGCGCTTTAAACGGTTGTCAGATTATACTCTCGTAAAGTTACCTAATAATGTATGCAATGTGTAAAGGCGGAAATTTGTGACGTATTGCTTTTTTTTTCCTCCAGTTATTTCAGTTAACTATTTCGAAATTTCCTTGGATATTAGAATTAGGAAGGTGATTCGGTTAATTAGGTGTTAATGAATTATATCTTTATTTGTACACGGGTTACACAATTGTCGTGTCAAAATATATTGACAGTTTTTTACACGGATGTTTCCCAGACATAAGTTGATACACAATCAGTGCAGGACCAGCAATAAGTTGATATTTTCCCCCATCAGTGCAGAACAAGGCATGAGTTGTTATTTTTTTCCTTCAGCGCAGAGCCAGGCTATAAAAATATAAATGTCAGTACCGTTTTATGTCGCCGTAAATTACTTTAAAATTTGATTATAGGATTGTGAGTGTGTTTAATTAAAGAAGATATTTTCTCTTCAAGTTAGCCAAAATTGAATAAATAAATGAATTCTGATGTAAAGCTATCAACATAAATAAAAGACATTTAAAATATATAGCTAAATTCTATTTTCTGTAAATGCTCGAAATGTATACCCTTACATTATAATTTCATCCAAAAGGACAGGCTTAGAATATTGTACTTCTTAAATCGTCGAGTTTTAAAAATTAAAATCCACATTTTGCAAACAGATTGACGACATACAAGTAGCGTATCCTTTCTCACTGTAAAAGTTTGGAGTCAAAAGGGGAACGATGCAATTAATAAATCACGTTTTTCAATATATAATGAGTTCATGCCCTTTTAACAAAAATTTTCTTTTCTTCTGGAGATGGCCAGACATTCCTAAAGACGGAAATGTGAGCAATCACAACCTCTAGAAATCTTTTTTGTTTCCAAGTTAACACCAAAGTCAAAAAGAATAAAAAAAATAACAGTACGGAGACCATAACAAAATTGATAGCAATGGATTTTTTTTTTTTAAAAATGTATAATTTCTTGTTCAACATTGTGCATCATTGAAAAAAGTTGTAAATCCCATCACTAACCGACAGGACGTTCTGTAATCAAACCAGTGCAATGTACAACACGCTAGTCACTCTGTTGATCATTCTGGCACTGTCCCTGGGCGACGTGCGGTGCTGCAGTTCTACTGAGGTCAGGGTGGTGGACATGACGCACGCTATGGGCAATGACTCCATATTGTGGCCAGGCGACACACAATTCACGTTCACGATCATAAATAGAGGGATGCAGCCGGATGGCTACTGGTGAGTTTGAATGATTTTATTTTACTTCACTTTTCTTTAAACGTGGAAAATTAATATAATTTACGACCACTGAAATAACGAAGACGGTGGTCTCCAGCTCACAACCATGGGATTCCGGGGAAACCTCGAGAACTATTTATGCTTCTCATCTGGTAGTACTTGCAGTACTGAAACTCCCGCCAAAACTAGCAGTACTAAAATTCCCGCTAAAACTAGCAGTACTGAAACTTCCGCCAAAACTCATCAGCATCATCAGTGACGCTTCAGCCCATATAGGGCCCTGGCCTGATCCACCACATCCTTCCACTCGGAACGATCCATTGCTTCCCACCTCCGTGCACGAACTCCGAACTGGTGTAAATCTTTCTGTAAATCGTCGATCCATCTCAGCCTTGGGAAACCGGTGAGTCGTCTGCACCTAGGTTTCTTCCTGTATATCACTTTTTCTGCTCTACATTCCGGCATACTTTCAATATGTCCTGTCCAGCGCAGTCTGCCTTTTTTAAATTAGCCAAAACTATCAGTACTGAAATTACTGCATGTCCTGTCCAGCGCAGTCTGCCTTTTTTAAATTAGCCAAAACTATCAGTACTGAAATTACTGCATTTTGAACCTGTTTTTGCGTTTGTCAACAGTGCATAGCTCAAGCTGCCACGTGATCATAGTAGTGAACAGGAAGACAGGTTGGGCAGTTGTTGGGGGACATGGGTGTCTCAACGAAGGAAGAACTACTCATATTTGAGCAAGATGTTCACATATACGTTAGTGAACGTAAAGGTTGGCCACGTTTGAAAAAAAAAAAGGTGGGAAAGAATTCCGAGAGAGATTTAAAAAGAATAAAATAAGAAAAATAAAGACAGCACCAGGTTACACAGTTCTGTAAAGGTAAAGTTCTGTCTTGAGACGGGAAAGTCTGATCGAGCTGATCTGATTTGACTTTGATCAGAGGACCAATCAATCCTCAACAAATCGTGATCCCCGTACACTATATCATGGAAATCTTCATAGTATATCATATTGGCTCGCATATCAGGCTCCGCCAAGGATTGTCCAATCTGTATCCGGTACGAAAACGCACAAACGTCCTTAAACAATCAGTTAGAGAACGTACGGACGATGTTCAGTTTGAAAGATGTTTCGCAGACTTTGTAGGGTCGAACAGAGCAATTTGTTGGAGAACCCGGGCGCGATTCTCATTGTCGAAAAGAAATGACAGGTCGATAAAATATCCCCTTCCGTTGACACAATACACTTCAAGAACGGCAAAATTTCGGAGCTATAGATTGCATGACTACTTGAATTGGTGGCGTCTCATCCCCGCTTGGAATTGTGGTGCAACTTATTTCAAACACGGCCCCCCCCCCCCTTGAAATTACGAAAATAATGGTCAATCGTGAATAATTTTTTCCTTTGTCGAGAAACCCACTCGTAACAACAACTGCCCAAACATATCATTTTCACCGCTAAGAACACGTGGCAGCTGGAGCTATGCTGCGTAGACAAACGCACGACCTGTTCAAGATGCGGGAGTTTCCGTACTGATTCTTTTATCGCATATTGTATCAATAAAGTGTCACGGCCGAATTTATCAGCAATCAGTGTGTCAAGTCTTTTAAAATTATTGTCACTAAAAAATTTTTTTAATATAAATTACCTAATATGCTACAAAGGTACGTGGAATTTTGATGATGAGATTATTGAAACCAGTCGAACACTATGAGTCGACATAAAGTATTAGGTCTATCCGATGACTTCCCGATGACTTCGCGATGAGATGAGAAAGGAAATCTGAGAGGCAATATATAATAATGGAGTCCAGTGATACTTATCATATGATGATGTTTGGGTCGTAAAGAGCGTACTATACATGGGCAGCTTATCAAATTAGTCACCTCAAGGGGCAGCTTATCAGATTAGTCACGCCAGTGGTAGCTTTTCACATAAGTGACCTCAGGGGCAGCTTATCAGATTAGTCGCCTAAGGGGCAGCTATCAGATTAGTCACCTCAGGGGCAGGTTATCAGATTAGTTACCTCAGTGGTAGCTTTTCACATAAGTGACCTCACCTCAGGGGCAGCTTCTCAAATTAGTAAAATCAGGGTTAGCTTATCATATTAGTCACCTCAGTGGTATCTTTTCACATTAGTGACCTCAGGGACAGCTTATAATAATTTTTTTTTCTCTGGATGCCATTAAAAAAGTCTGAAACGAATTGTGAAGAGAGCAAAACTTCGGTCAATGAAAATGCAATGCTTTTCTAATGGTCGTCTCTCATGGCGTTAGTTCCAGACAGCCATACGAAAGGAATTGTGTTACATATTAGCGTTTATTGTACTAATAAAATCCAAGTAAATTTTACAGCAATATATTTTGATAAACACCCCCCTCCCCTCCCCCCCGAATACCGTATTACAGGTTTGAGTTTAACAAGTTTGACACACCTGAACATATCGGCACACACCTGGACTCACCTGCCCACTTCTCGGAGAGGGGTTGGAGAGTACATCAAATACCCGCCGATCGACTGGTTGGACCCGGAGTGGTGGTTGACGTCAGAGACAAGGTGGCCTCTAACTCAGACTACAGGCTCGTGTAGGTTCATCCGAGAACAAGTTGGATATATTTAGATGGATTACTTTTTTTTTCTTAATTTTTTTTAAAAATTTGTAAATAACAAAAATCTCTAAGGATGATTAATTTATCTTTTTATGAGATCCACAATTAGGTGTGTCAACGTTTTACATTATAAAAATTATTGTATTAGAAGGGAATATCTTCTTCCTCTATATTTTGAGTGCTCACGATCAACGAATTGATTCTGGCTCCTATTGATTCAGTGATCTTAACAAAGCGACCTTCCTTTTCAGATGTTCTGTATTATGTTGAATTTAAACAGTAGCATAACTTTAGGTACTAAAAATCTGTGCGAAGCTTCTTAAGCAATGTTTCTCAAACTGTGGGTTGCGACCCCTTAGGGGTCGAACGAACCTTTCCCAGGGGTCGCCTAAGACCATCGGAAGACATCCGGAAATTTGTTTGAAAGAAATTTCGTGAACGGAAAATTGATCGACGGAAATTTGACCCTGAAACAAGCCAATGTTGTTCGTGAAATGTTTTAAGAAAGTTTGGAGAAACAAACAATTGAAACCTCGAACCGTCTAAAAAAAAAAACTGTTATCAGAAATTAGCTGGGAGAAAAATAAGATCTTATTGCTAAGTGAGTTCAAAATTAGCTGCTAACTATGCAAACATGTCTGGTTGAGTTTTTTTACAAAAGAGTCTGCATTTAGTGGCGTCACGTGAGTCGGCGTCACCCAGTGCAAGAAACTCATTGCATCACCCCATCCCATTGACCCCCTTCTCGTCTGCCAGCTTTGGTGACACATTCTTCTGGTCTGCCAGATTTGGTGGCAACTTCTTCTGGTCTGCCAGCTTTGGTGGCAACTTCTTCTGGTCTGCCAGCTTTGGTGACAACTTCTTCTGGTCTGCCAGCTTTGGTGACAACTTCTTCTGGTCTGCCAGCTTTGGTGACAAATTCTTCTGGTCTGCCAGCTTTGGTGACAAATTCTTCTGGTCTGCCAGCTTTGGTGACACATTCTTCTGGTCTGCCAGATTTGGTGACAACTTCTTCTGGTCTGCCAGATTTGGTGACACATTCTTCTGGTCTGCCAGCTTTGGTGACACATTCATCTGGTCTGCCAGATTTGGTGACAACTTCTTCTGGTCTGCCAGATTTGGTGACACATTCTTCTGGTCTGCCAGATTTGGTGACAACTTCTCCTGGTCTGCCAGATTTGGTGACAACTTCTTCTGGTCTGCCAGCTTTGGTGACAACTTCTTCTGGTCTCCTAGCTTTGGTGACAACTTCTTCTGGTGATTACTTGATCTGATTACTTCCATTCCTGCTCTGGTGTCACACTGCTCTTGTATTTAAGTTAGATCTGCTATACTATGAAACTGGCACGAGTAACCAATGTCAAAATTTGCAGGTTTCAAATTTCTTTCGCCCACCTGCTAGGGTCACCCTGTGGGGTCCACACACGTATTAATGACGCTATGATTCATCATAACAAAAAGAGAATTTTTTAATACCAAATCTTTTGCTACGTTGTTCAGATTTTAACATTAGTTTCAATGTTATGTAGTGTTTCAGATTTCCAAACTTGGGAAAACAAGTACGGGACAATCCCTGCCGGGGCCATCGTTTTCCTGTGGTCAGGATGGGACGTCAGGTATCCCAACAAAACGCTGACCTTCAACACCCCCACGCCCAACGTCACAGCATCATTCCATTTCCCAGGTAAATGTGGTCAATGTTTGTTATTTTTTTTTATATAACATAATATATGCCCCGTGCTTTGAGGGTTCAGTGAGATGAACCAGAAGGAACTCACCCCTCTGCAACAGATATGGCGATTAGTGATTTATTCAGTAATGTTATTTCATGATGTTATACAAATGTTCACAGTTGGTTGGCCTGCAACTGATTGATGGGAACCGCCTTGCGAAACTTGCGTGAAGGGTTGGGGGGCGAACCGGCCAATCGCTCCGGGCGCCATATTTCGAGAGTGTTAAAAAAGTAGCTTCTCGTGCCCAATATGTAGCCTATATTAAAATATACTTTTGAGGGGGGTTGGGTTGGGGGCGGGGGTGGAGGAAAAGCGCCTTAAATTAGATTTTGCCTTTGGAGCAGCGTTTGCTTGCCCCGGCCATGGGCAAAATATAAAAAAAAAATACATACCACTCAGAGGCTTATGAAAAAGGTACATGGAGGGAGATCCGGAATAGGCGGTACTGTTTCCTTTAAATAAAAGAGGGGGGGGGGCAATTTTGGCCATCTGCAGAGCCTTTGTCATGGAAGGGGTGCAGCAAAATTCTAGGCGCGCCCTGGGCGACATTAACCCTAGACACGCCACTGTTTGATATTTTAAGGTTTTGATTGTAAAACAAGATATGGAGTTAAAATGTTAACGAATTTTTCATATCACTTTTTTAAACAAAGGATTTCACACCGACGCCGTACGTTGGCTTCTACAGAACAGAAACATCAGTATGATCGGCACAGACACGCCATCGACCGACTACGGCCAATCGAAGGTCTTTGAAGTCCACCAAATGATCGGCCAGGCCAACGTCATGGGGCTGGAGAATGTCAACAAACTAGGGGATATCCCCGCATCCGGCGCTACTATAGTGGTGGCTCCCATCAAACTTTTTGACGGCAGCGGCGGGCCTGTACGGATTCTAGCCCTAGTGAACAAAGATGACCGCGCCGCGTGTAGCACCAACAGTGCCGGACGCCTTCAACCGTTTTGGATGAACTTGTGGTGAATGACGCTTGGATTTCGATTTTGATTTTTTTAAAAAACTAACTTTTTCATTACCTCTCACTGTCATGTGTGAGTTTGCATAATTTCTTGGTTACTTTGGTCTTTTGTACAGGGGCGTAAGGCTGCAAAGACCGGGGCGGATGACCTGGGGCAACACTTTTGGGTCTAATAAATCTTTAAACAATTGACGAGTGTGTATATGTAAGAGGGCGCCCCGGGCGATGTTTTGTCAAAGCGCATCGCTGCTTCTGTGAGTCGGAACTTCCAGCGCCGATTGCAAATGTGTGAACTGATGGAAGTAGTGCGATTTTCTTTGTTGGTTTTTATTGTTTTTTTTGTTTTAGTAGGCCAAGACGAAATCGTCTTAATGTCACCGGTCGGTATCCAATGTTTCTGTATACCCAGACCCAGTGAGTGATGGTTTCGCTTGTGTGTAAGATGAATGAAAAAAAAAAAAGATAGAACACATGCATAACGATGTTTCATAAAGTACAAATAATATCTATTTTTGTATTCATAAGCCTCTGATTCGGTTTATTGTATTATAAATGATGTTAAATATTTTATATCTTTTCGACGTTTTATGGCTTCAGCCACGCAGTCTTTGTATGTACACGCTTTTTCAAGTACCAAAAATTATATAACGGAACAAAATTTATTGAGTTTTTTTTTTTTATTTTTAGCACCCGTAAAACTGAAATAGACTGGCAGCAGAAACTGGCTTAGAAAAAAAAACACTAAATGCTCGGTCTGTTTAATAGTAATTTCTGAAATAGTTTTTCCTTTGTGCAATAGTTAATTGGTCTTTGTCTCGCCACGGGGCATCGGTGCAACGTTTGAGACCCCCGAGTCAAGGGTGCCTTAGAACAATTAATTGATTGAACTTATTTAAGATTAAACCTAAAGAATCAGTAGACTTTATTTTAACTACGGTTTTGTTCGCGTGTTTCTTTCTTTCTGTCTGAGAGTGTGACACAATCTTCGGCCGGCTAATTGATCCCCTGGCGTTCAACCGATCGAGCTGAAACTTGGCACATGGACTCGTTGCCGGTGACATCACATTATTTCAAACTTTCAGCTCCAACAGCCCCAAAATCAGTTTTTTTTCCCTGTTTTTCAAGGAGAAGATGAACGAAAAAATACGAGGCCACTGATTTCACGAAATAAGTTTCCCGATAACTGCGCTGAATGAGATTCTTTAAAAAAAAAAAGTATCGCAAGTACATTTTCTGCGGTGTAAAAGCGGGTTGGTCATTAGAATATTCATATAAAATAATTTTAAAATGCATACAGAAGAATTTTTACGGAATAAAAAAGTTTTTCTTAGCGGTTGTTTAATTACATTCTTCTTTTCACGTACTTCACCAAAACATTTTTAAACGTGGGAATGAATATATGAAATGTCAGGGGCCGTGCCATGACAGATTGATGCCATAACTCGTGCAATACCCGGACGGAGCGTGCCAAAGCTGGGTTTCACTGACAAAATACAAACGTCTTTGAATGTTCAGCAAGCGCTCAATCTCCTCGATGATTTCTATCTTAAAATCCTTACATACATTTCTCTTTTGTTTGTGGCTGGCTGGGTGGAAAAAAATCTTCGGATGGCTAATTGGCCTACCTTCCGTCACTTATCGAGCTGAAACCTGGCATACAGACTCGTTATCAAATACAACACATTGCAACACATTTTCAGCACCACCACCACCACCCCCCAACCTCAACCCCCCAAAAATCAGGTTTTTTGTTATCAAGGGGAAGGTGAAGGAAACTTCCCGATTACTGCGCTTGGGATTCTTTAAAACAAATATCGCAAGTGCGTTTGGTGAATAACATAATATTCTTTTGCTTCTCTCAAATAGTCGGTGAAATGATGAATATGCGGTGTAAAGCGGGTGGGGTCATTAGAATATTAATATAGTTCATGGGCGTCAATAAAATGTGCGTCTGAAAGCCTTGGGGGTGGTGGGAAGCACTAATTCGGATTTTTTATAAAGTGCGTTACTTGAATTTTCATGTTTTGTCAAATTTACAGACCCCCCCCCCCCACTTTTCTTCCCCATAGCTCGATATTATATTTTATAAAGGATTTTAAATTTAAACAAAACTTTTTTTTTAAAGGGTGGCTTAGTTAAAACATGATTTCATTTTTTGTATATGTCTTCTAAAAAGGTTATTGAGTTCGTAGATAAGTTTCCACCTCAGATGCCTGCGCCGCATCCTTGACATCAAATGGCAGGAAAAAGTCCCCAACACGGATGTCCTGTCTCAAACAAATAGGTGCAGCGTCCCAGCCCTTTTAATCCAAAGACGCCTCCGCTGGCTTGGGCACGTCAAGCGAATGCAACCTGGTCGCATACCTAAGGACGTGCTGTACAGCGAGCTGGCGACAGGGAAAAGGTCAGTTGGACGGCCTCGTCTCAGATACATAGACATTTGCAAAAGAGATATGAAGGCGGCTAACATCAACATCTCAAATTGGGAGGACCTGGCGGAGGATCGATCCACATGGCGGGGCATCGTGAAGGAAGGATCACTACGTGCCGAGGAGCTCTACAGGGCGGAAGCAGCTGTGAAGAGAGCGCGGAGAAAGGCAAGACAACACTACTCCACCGCATTCGTGTGCGGGACATGCACAAGAGACTGCCATTCAAGGATCGGTCTAATTAGCCACACGAAGAGCTGCAACCAGACAAGATAATCTATCGTCTCTCGTAGACGGAAAGATGCCATACATACATACAGATAAGTTTCTTTTAAATGCTTTTCTCCCTTCATCTCCACGAATGCAACCTAAGGACATGACATTACACGGGAGCTTTATAAAGTCTACAAATCAGTTCACTGACACAGCTACCCTCTCCCCTTTCCTCCCCCCCCACCCAAACGCCGTAGCGAAGGACGGTTGTGTGGGTCAGTTTATAACGAATGGGATATTAAAAAGTACGCATGGCCATCAGTCTCATAATAACACACACATGTGGTTGCATATTAAAAATATGGAATAAAGATTTAAAAAACCAAAAAAAAACAACAAGAAATAGGGATCTGAGTGTCTTTATT
This sequence comes from Omphiscola glabra, assembly GCA_964017045.1. NCBI lineage: Eukaryota > Metazoa > Mollusca > Gastropoda > Lymnaeidae > Omphiscola > Omphiscola glabra. Next base: position 40,004,279 of record OZ024796.1, read on the forward strand.
GTATGCCTAAAAGATTCATCACAGAACTGTACGCCTTTGACATGGACACGGGTGTGATATCACTAACATCGTATGCACATCAAAATAGATTTCGATACCGTAAAGTCATTAGACATCGGTATTGTATAGAAGTAGAGTAGATAGCAATATTTTATGTGTATGGCTTAGATATGAAGAGTGTACAGACATAGATTAGATATCAATAGTGTACAGACATTGATTAGATATCAATGGTGTACAGACATAGATTAGATATCAATGGTGTACAGACATTGATTAGATATCAATGGTGTAAAGACATAGATTAGATATCAATGGTGTACAGACATAGATTAGATATCAATGGTGTACATACATAGATTAGATATCAATGGTGTACATACATAGATTAGATATCAATGGTGTACAGACATAGATTAGATATCAATGGTGTACAGATATTGATTAGATATCATTAGTGCATAGACATTGATCAGATATCATTAGTGCATAGACATTGATCAGATATTTTATAGTCATTTTAGCCCTAATACGGATACGGGCGTCTACCTCCGAGGGAACAATCTGGACATCTGCGAGATGGTTGCCCGGACTTATCAACCAGCGCCAGGACACGCACGGGTACGCCGCTGCCGTCAAAGACTTTCATGGGAGGAACAACGATCGTGGAGCCGGAAGGCGGCACTTGGCAGAGGTTGTTGACATTTTCCAGGCCCATGACATTGGCGCCCCCGGTGAGCTGATGGACCTCGAAGTTCTTGGACTGGCCGTAGTCCGTGGACGGGGTGTCCACGCCGATCATGCTGATGTTCCGGTATCGGAGGAGCCAACTGACGGCGTCTGGGTGGAAGCCTGTGTAATATTGACACTTTTTAAGTATATATGTCTTAAATGGATCAATGAGAATGGATAAGATGGATAGTTTCAACAAGAGGACGAGAAGGGGGAGAGCGAAACACACACACACATACACAGAGAGAGAGAGACAGAGAGAGAGAGAGAGAGCTATGAGAGAGAAAAGATAAAAAGGGGAATGAGATAGACAGCAGAAGCTAGAAGGGTGCAAGTAGAGACCGAGACAATGGTTGTTAGAGAGGGACAGACAAAGAGACAGATAGGAGTAGAGAGAGTGGGATAGATTTTGAAAGAGATTGATTGATACATATGAGTGCATATTTGCGTATGTATATGCTTGTGAGCGAGAAAGAAAGAAAGAGAGAGAGAGAGAGAGAGAGAGAAAGTTGGGGCAGATATCATGTAAGCGTTTTCTTCCTCGCTCATATGCACTGAGATACGCGTATTGAAACTCTTGGATCGAAAATGAAACCGTCCTGTGCTTCATCTGTGTGATAACGTGTTTCTTAGACTGTTCATTGTAATTCATGCCCTTCCTATCTAGCCGTACTTCTCGCTGTAGTCTTTCTGTCCCCAAGACTCGCACAAAAACATACAGTGAACGATCTTTCTCTTTCTGTGCCCCCAAACAATGGAATTCTCTTCCACTACACATCCGCAATATACCAACCATCACAGCCTTCACAACTGCACTCAAAACATATCTCTTTAAACTCTACTATCCTGACTGATTCCCCCACTCTGACCGATAGACGATACTGCTGGGTGCCGTCCATGGCTTGACATTAAAAAAGTTATGGAATGGTTGGAGCGAATACGCATTTGTTTTGTTTTATTTAATTAATGTAGGTTAATTTTTAAGTTCATGATTATATTTGTTAAATTGTATGTACAGCGTGGTGAGCCCAGCCCTAGGTTGGGGTAGTACGCTATACAAAACGTCTTATAATAATAATAATACTGGCCACGTGACCAAAAAACAAGGGCTCGCCAAAGAGATCTTGCAGGGCACTACTAGAGGAGGGAGAAGAAGAGGAAGACAAAGAAAAAGATGGGAAGATAATATTAAAGAATGGACGGGATTACAACTAGGCGATGCTATGCGTAGGGCAGAAGACCGAGAGGAATGGAGAAGAATAGTGTACATGTCATCTGTGGCGCCCCAACTGTCGAAGGACTACGGGACCTGATGATGATGATGATGATGATCTACACAAAGATGTTTGGCGCGGTTTAAAACAACTGACCAGGAAAGTGAAACGTTGAAATATTCCCCGGCGTGATTGTGTTGAACGTCAAGAATTTATCCGGATACCGGACGTCCCAGCCGGACCACATGAAAACGATGGCTCCGTTCGGGACGGCTCCGTAAAGCCTCTCCCACCTCTCAATATCTTGGACGCTGCAACGAGAATAAAAACAGTGCTGCTCAAGAAGTCAAGTGTTCATTAACAAAATCGCCGTTTACTTTTATTGTACTGCTAAAAAACATATCTATTTTGCAGCGTCGTGTGGGGGAAAAAAACAGCCACTGATAAAATGATACTTGTGATTAGTGAAGTTAGAGCTCACTTTGATAGCCAATAACGCGATGAGATTTTTTTTGATCAAATTGATCATTAGCTCTATATTTCTTTCAGGTTGTCACACACATCTCTCTCTCTTTTTGAATGAAATTCGACCTATCACGGAAGATGTCTCTTTTGCTAATATTTTAATGTACAGCGCGGTGAGCCAAGCCCTAGGCTGGGGTACCGCGCTATTTAAGTCAATAAATAATAATAATCATTATAAGATCCTCTTGATATAGAGTTTGTGTCTCAATATTTATTATCCATCCATTCAATTCAAATAACACACTTCTCCGTCATATGTCTGTCAGGAATTAACGGTGGAAAAAAAAACCACACTTTGGAACAGCGTTGCATTTTCAGAATATGCAAAAGCGTCCCCCCTTTAAAATTATGTGCTTTAATTATATATAAAATTCTTAACGCAAGTCATTTATTTGACGTGCATATTAATACGTCTTGTTAATTATTGTTAGTTTAAATTAAAATACAAGTATCTCTGCGAGCCATCGAGCGTCCGTTAGCAAACATTGAGATCCAATGTGAGGAATGAAACTGTCCTTATCTGGTACTCACCTCAGTCGGTAATCTGAGTTTTTCGCCGCCTGGGCACGGACATCGATGACCACGCCTGGTCCCACGAGACGATCTACTGGTATCTGGTGGACTCTCCAGCCCCCTTTGAAGGTGTGGCCAGGGGCGTCGAGATGAGTGCCCATGTGTTCGAGTGTTGAGATCTTGTTCAACTCAAACCTTTGAGACACATAGACATGGATTGTTGCAATGGTTATTACATGACCGAACGATTGAAATGTTCTCTATAATCATGAAATGAACTCAGCCACGCCCGACCACCGATTATAAAAGCTCTGTTCATTTAGCTGCCTGTTGGTTAATACATTTATGGTGATTGTAGTGATTGTGGTTAAAGTATTTTTCCATTTTTGGATATGGAATTAATTTAATATTTTGGGGGTGGGGTGGGGGGGGGGTGGGGTGTAGTGTATTTTGATGTGTAAGATGCTTTTGGACAAGTATTTTTTTTTTTGCTTTTGAACACAAACGATTACTTCTTAGGCAATTGTTGGAACTATATTGTACACTTAGGCAATTGTTGGAACTGTATTGTACACTTAGGCAATTGTTGGAACTGTATTGTACACTTAGGCAATTGTTGGAACTGTATTGTACACTTAGGCAATTGTTGGACTGTATTGTACACTTAGGCCATTGTTGGACTGTATTGTACACTTAGGCCATTGTTGGACTGTAATGTACACTTAGGCCATTGTTCTACTGTATTGTACACTTAGGCAATTGTTGGACTGTGTTGTACACTTAGGCCATTGTTGGACTGTAATGTACACTTAGGCCATTGTTGGACTGTATTGTACACTTAGGCAATTGTTGGACTGTGTTGTACACTTAGGCGATTGTTGGACTGTAATATACACTTAGGCAATTGTTGGACTGCATTGTACACTTAGGCAATTGTTGGACTGTATTGTACACTTGGGCAATTGTTGGACTGTATTGTACACCTAGGCAATTGTTGGACTTTATTGTACACCTAGGCAATTGTTGGACTGTATTGTACACTTAGGCAATTGTTGGACTGCATTGAACATTTAGAAAATAAATAAATAAATCCAAAAATTTCAAACTTCTCATGGTTATTGTGACTTGTTGTCAAACATCAGCCCTGTGGGGGGGCTAGGAAGAAGAAACGGATTGCTGGACTCTTGACATTGTTCTCTGTGGCCTTAACGAGGTGGTTTTTTTTGGGGGGGGGGGGGGCACGTACTACACAACGTTCCAGGTTTACGCGTTTAAGCGGATGACGGCCTTCTTTAATGTTTTGTTTTTGGGTTTAGAGTAAAACCGTAACCAGCCACGTTATTGTGGTTGTTGGTACTCATGTTCAGGCAGATGTCCAAAAAAAAAAAAAAAGGAGGGGGGCGGGGGGCGGAGGGACACTATACCATCAATGCATCGACCTATTTTGCTGATTACTTTTAAGAAACTTTAATTAAAATACAGTGGGCGGTTTTATTTCTTGTTGTTTGGCTTATCTGTAAATGACAATACCGTGGTGCCTCGACATACGAGTGCTCTATCATACGAGATTTTTTAGATACGAGCCGTCGAGCGAGCGATGTTTTGCGTTGAGATACGAGAAACATTTAAGAAACGAGGAATTGAGTCACAAAAAAATTACACAGTAGCATTTAAGTTCAGTTTACAGTGAAGTTTAAGTAAGTTCCATTTAGTTTAGGAATAAAGTGTGGCATTAAGAGTGTAACGAGTAAGTGAGTTAAAGTGACCGAAAGAGTTTAGCATTAACAGTGTAGCGAGTGATTGAACGAAGTGAAGCACCTCCGCGTATCTCCTCCACCCAACACCTCCTCCAGCATCTTCCGTAAGCTCAAGTCGGCTGATTTACAAGGTAAAAACACTTTATAAAACCAGTTTATAAAAATTCTCTTTTATTATGTTTTTACACAATATTTGTCATTTATAAATACATTTTTCTTATTAAAAAAAAAGTAACAAAAACAACTGGGGTGGCATTTTGAGGGCTGGAACGGATTAATGGCATTTCTATTAATTTCAGTGGGGAAAATTGCTTTGAGATACGAGCAAATTGACGTACGAGCAAGGTTACAGAACGAATTAAATTCGTATCTCGAGGTGCCACTGTATTACAAAACAGAAGAAAAGCAGTTTGTTTTGTGTATCCCAAATATGTTCAGAGCCGTTTTTGAGCTGACGTCGCACGATACTCTTAACTCTGTTGACACATGTGAAAGGTGTTGATGTGGGGTAAGTATCTTAAACTTCAGTTTATCAATTTATTATGCTACAATGCGCCTGCGCCATAAATGAAAAAAAAAATCACATCACATTAATTTTACAAAAAAAAATAGAATACAAAATTACATTTCATGGTCATGTGACTTTTCCTGGAAAAAAATCTGTAAAATCCTTAAAATAAATACTGTTATACAAGGACTCACCAGTAGCCTTCGGGTTGAAGTCCCCTGAACAGGATGGACAACTCGAACGAGACGTTAAAGGGAAACGAGATAGAGTTTCTGTCCAGAGTGTGGGACAGGTCAACGACTCTGTAGTCACCAGGACTGCAGCTCGCAGCTGTCCCCTTGACACGGATGCCCACGGTGACCAAAGCCAGGCCCATCACAAACATGGCGTCCATAGCTGGGTGGGGGGAATGGTCAATCCTAGAACATTTGAAGGAGAAAAAAAAGCCCGAGCTTGATAATCCTAGTCATCGCCATAGAATGGAAGACTTTGAGCATTTCAGAAGTGTTTGAGAATGTGGAAAGATAATTTTAAAGAGTTTGTTAGTTTTACAATAAAAGATTGTAAACTTCATTTTTATTTCCATTATTATTTTTTTAAAATTAATAAACAAATGTCATATATTTTTTCGGGTGGGGGTGGGTGGGTGGCGCCAAATAGTATTTTCTTATTTTTAGGGTGTTGATTTGTCTTGAAATAGAAAAGCAAATTAAATTAATGTAAAAAAAAAAAAGTCCATCGCCATATTTATCATACTTATTTGAAAGCTTTTAAAGCTTATTTACCATTTAGCGTGCCTTGAAATGAGTGAACATAATTCCAATTAAATCTAACCTGAAGTCCACACTGAATGAGACTGTGAGATCAACGGTAACATATCTCCTCGTCTCATCCAGTTACGTATACATTAAATCTTAACTTTAGTTCACAATCTTACCTTTAGTTCACAATCTTACCTTTAGTTCACAATCTTACCTTTAGTTCACAATCTTACCTTTAGTTCACAATCTTACCTTTATTTCACAATCTTAACTTTAGTTCACAATCTTACCTTTAGTTCACAATCTTACCTTTAGTTCACAATCTTACCTTTAGTTCATAATCTTACCTTTAGTTCACAATATTACCTTTAGTTCACAATCTTACCTTTAGTTCACAATCTTACCTTTATTTCACAATCTTACCTTGAGTTCACACAGTAAGGTTAAACCTGATGAAAGGAACGCAGCAAAACAACGAACGTGTCGGCATGAAGCCTTCATCAGCGAACAAACAGAAACACGAATAATTGTGTACATTCGTGTTTCTGTTTGTTCGCTGATGAAGGCTTCCTGCCGACACGTTCGTTGTTTTGTTGCGTTCCTTTCATCAGGTTTAACCTTACTGTGTTTTACTAATTTCCTATTGTGCTAACCTGATTGCAGTCTCCCCCATTATTACCTTTCTTGAGTTCACACTGGCTGAGCGATCAATGCTAACATTGTCTACTTGTCTCACCCAGTGACGTGTGATTCAGTCATAGTACAAGGAGCTCGCCAATGGTTGTGAAGTTACCACGCTGTGAGTGAGGGGGACAAGGCTGTCCCGGGGGGGGGGGGGGGACAGAGCTAGAGAATTTCAAATATCTTTGTTAAACCCATCCTTCAAAGAAATATGTTTAACGTCTGCCACGAACGAAGCAGAACTAATCCTAATTTAAAACCATATATTTTCAAGTTAAAAATATTAACCTAAAGGGATTAAACAGCTTTATCAATTTTGCCTTTAGTCCACCCAGTGGTTTTTTAATTACTTTGTTTTAAAAAAAAGTAAAGTACAGGTTCTAAACTTTTCAGGTAAACTTTGGGAAGAGGGGGCGGTTATTGAAATAATGATTTTTATAACCGCAATGAAAATGATTTTTAAAAGTGTCTTATAATGGTGAATAATTTCATGCATGAAAACAATAAATGATTTAGTAAGTGAAGATTGGTGGAGGTCAGGTGAATGTTTAAAAAAAAGAAAAGATGAATGTAAAAGAGTCGGTTAAACGCGTTGAGAGCCTCTCATCAACTGCATCTCTCAGTAAATCTGTTGCCTTTAAGTATTAACTGAATCTAATTCTGCTTTAGTAATGTTCATACAATTATAACGGGGTACAAAGAATATCAGATGATACCACGTGTCTTGGCGCGTGCAGGTTTAAGATCATGTTTTATCTATCAATAACTGGGTCATTGATGATTTCAATCTCAACTCTTTATTCAATCTCAAATCTTTATTCAATCTCAAATCTTTATTCAATCTCAAATCTTTATTTAATTTCAACTCTTTATTCAATCTCAAATCTTTATTCAATCTCAAATCTTTATTCAATTTCAAATCTTTATTCAATCTCAAATCTTTATTCAATCTCAAATCTTTATTTAATTTCAACTCTTTATTCAATCTCAAATCTTTATTCAATCTCAAATCTTTATTCAATCTCAACTCTTTATTCAATCTCAAATCTTTATTCAATCTCAAATCTTTATTCAATCTCAAATCTTTATTCAATCTCAAATCTTTATTCAATCTCAAATCTTTATTCAATCTCAAATCTTTATACAATCTCAACTATCACACACGTACTGGTTTTATGTGCTCACCCCCCCCCCCCCAAAAAAAAAGCCGTATCACGAGAGACGGACACAAAAGAAGTCCGTTTGCCACACACAGTGCGTTTGTGGACTAAGAATACGAGCTGTCAATTCATCTGTGCTCGGGTATTTCAAGGCAAAAATGTAATGAAGGTTTTCACTCAAAATGTTTAGCAAAAATCTAAAGCATAGACAAGGCATTCGTTTTATAACAGAACATGTGTTAAGTCGTTAACGTCACAAATGTCAGACACAAAAATCACACCCTAATCTAAGTAGGTGGAGAAGTAACAAACTAGCAGACCATAAAATATATGTATTATATATATATATATATATACATATATATATATATATATATATAAAACTTCAATTTGTTTTCACCTGTGTATCTTCATTATCACCTTTGCCTTTAAACAACTTCTTTATTGTCGCCGGCGATACTGCGTCGCCGTCGAAATGGCGGCGGCGAAACATTACTGATCATCAGTCAGAGACATCGCGTCTTCAAAAGTTTATTTTTATGTGTATCATTACCATTTATTCTCTGCCCGTAAATTGTATGCCCCTTGACACGAGACTTGAACCGTGGAAACAAATGTATAGGTAAGCTAAACAAATCGCTCTACTCCCGGAGGGTACGATGAAGCAGATAGTGGAACTATTAAAAAAAATATTCATGAAAAGAATTAAGCAGTGAATTTATCTGATGAAATCTAAACATAAAAATTTCAATTACTTTCATCTGACGGCATCCAATAAGTATTAGATATATAAATAAATCATTAATCTTGCATACAAAAAAGAATGTTCAAAGAAAACTACACACACCCACACATACAGTTACGCACACGAAAAAAACCGCACATATACACACAGTCATGAGCCATGCACGTTCTGCTTAGTTTTCATTTACTATCAAGACGCCTCGTTTTGATAGCATGTTCAATTGCATGATGTCTTTGGCGCATCTCTACTCGCGCAGCCGGAAACAAGAATGCGATCTTTCTTTCAAGCTCCAGGGGAACTTGAAAGCCATTTTAAAAAAAAAATATCACAGATTAGGGCTGGCGCCAGGGGATGGCGCAGTGGGCGACCGCCCAAGGCACCGCGCGTTGCCGTAGTATATTTATAAAATACCCTAGCCTTCTAATAGTTCCTAATCCAGTCAACATTAGATAGTCAAATGGTCTGAAGGTCAGTCTGCGGCTCCCATACTATCCCTTCGAGATGAATCTCGGGAAGACCTCTGGGCGCATGTTAAGCAGACGAAAGGGGATTATCAGGGAATTTTATACTGTAAAGAGACCCGTTAGCCTTTTGTTCAGCCTTATACACCCTCCTTGCGCCGGCCCTGCCAGCAAGGCCCCAGTACGACTATAACGTGTCTTAACATCCTATCGGCGGAATATGTAACGCCAACGGCCCCGCAAAATTCAATTTGCCCAAGGCCCCGCACCCTCCTAGCGACGGCCCTGCGCAGATGTGGATAGTCGTAATGGCATAACAATATTTTATAATATTAATGGTTTTTAAATGAATCATTGTATGTAACTGTTTTTTTATGTTATTTGTTTCTTTCTTTTTGTTAATTTTTATGTGAAGCGCGGTGAGCCTAGCGCTAGGGTGGGGTACATCGCTATATAAGACCACTGAGCCCTAGGCTGGGGTACATCGCTATATAAGACCACTGAGCTCTAGGCTGGGGTACATTGCTATATAAGACCACTGAGCCCTAGGCTGGGGTACAGCGCTATATAAGACCACTGAGCCCTAGGCTGGGGTACAGCGCTATATAAGACCACTGAGCCCTAGGCTGGGGTACATCGCTATATAAGACCACTGAGCCCTAGGCTGGGGTACATTGCTATATAAGACCACTGAGCCCTAGGCTGGGGTACAGCGCTATATAAGACCACTGAGCCCTAGGCTGGGGTACAGCGCTATATAGGACCACTGAGCCCTAGGCTGGGGTACAGCGCTATATAAGACCACTGAGCCCTAGGCTGGGATACATCGCTATATAAGACCACTGAGCCCTAGGCTGGGGTACAGCGCTATATAGGACCACTGAGCCCTAGCTGGGGTACAGCGCTATATAAGACCACTGAGCTCTAGGCTGGGGTACATTGCTATATAAGACCACTGAGCCCTAGGCTGGGGTACAGCGCTATATAGGACCACTGAGCCCTAGCTGGGGTACAGCGCTATATAAGACCACTGAGCTCTAGGCTGGGGTACAGCGCTATATAAGACCACTGAGCCCTAGCTGGGGTACAGCGCTATATAATAAGACCACTGAGCCCTAGGCTCGGGTACAGGGCTATATAAGACCACTGAGCCCTAGGCTGGGGTACAGCGCTATATAAGACCACTTTAACAATAATAATAATAACGCAAAGTACAGTGTATTTTCCAATAATTAAAAAATTATGTTGTATCGCCATGCACACAGAGCAATTAGAGGTATGTGCGTTGTATAAGCGACGTGATTGTGTTTGATTTAGGTGAGCAATGCACACAGTGTGAGTAATGCATAGGTCCTTAACAAGGACAGTCCTAACCTCCTGGGTGTGTGGGACAGTGGGAGGCAGGGACAGTGGGAGGCAGTGTCAGGGGGGGGGGGTCAGGAGGACCCTGAAAATCATTTTTATTCGCCTATATGATTAACACTTTGTTAACATCTTGGGTCGCGGGAATGTTTTAAAATCTAGAGAGGAATTACGCGCACCAAAGAAAAAAAAAGTTTAAGAGCCCCTGGACTAAGGGGATATGTCAGTATGAATAACTTACTTTTGTTTGGATGTTGAAAATTGTGTAGCTGTCGAGAAGAACAGCGTTCATCAATCTCGAAATCATGTGTCGTACTTTGTAAAGTTAACGGCTTTTGAAAAAAATTAACAGTTTTAGTGCACTGTGTCATTTTCTGATTTCGGACCAAACCGAACCGAAACCAAAAGTAATAAATGACTCTCAGCTGAAACCGAAGCCGAAAGCAAAAGCCGAACGAAACTATCAGCCGAAACCGAAAGATTTGGATATTTTGAAACTCGTTCGCAATTACTTTCGACGTACATCGAAAAATGATGGGGGAAGTATCGATATTTTTTTTATTTTAAAAAAATGAGAGCATCATGATTTTTAATAAAGATGAATTTTCAATAAATAAATGAATTGAATAAGCCTAAGGTTACTTGATTTTAATTATTAAAAAAATAATAAAACAAAAATTAAAATGGAAATTTTACCAATCCTTAGAATTTTTTTTCCCACGCTACTGTTCACCTGTGCCTATAATAACATTTATGAGCATGATAATGATAAATCAAAATGAATGTCACAAATGAATGAATTGAAGAAACCTAGGGTTTCCAAAGTTCTTGAAAGACTCGATCCCTATTTTGGCCGAAACCGAAAATAAACCGAAAGTTAACTTTTATGTTTCGACCGAAACCGAAACTACGTCTAGAGTGATCAAACGGCAAACTGTCGGCGACAAAACCGAAATTCGGTTGGCCTCTCCAGTCCACGCAGCACTTCATGGTCCATAGATCGATAAAGTAATAAAACTATTGATCATAAATGCACACACAAAAATCAATCTTTTGACACGCTGATGGGTATTGATGTCGGGCTCGACTTACAGCAACCGTTTCAGCTTATAACGTAAGTGCTGACATTAAACTGGTGTTTTGGTGGTAAAACATAGTACAGCCCCCAGGTCGCGTTTCTCGAAGACGTCAAGGTCATTGAACGCGGTTTTGGTGGTGGGGGGATCTTGGGATGGTATCTGAGGTGTCAGGGTGCATCAGTGGACAGAAATTATATCCTAAAGATAACATCGCCTGGATGATTTACATGTTAAGCTGTATGATTGTTTGATTGCTTGTTTGAATGTTATGTGAGACTGATCCACCGGTAGGAGATTATCTCAAATAGCATTTTTTTTAAAGGTTGGCCCGGGGGGTGGGGGGGGAGTAATAAACTTCTCTATGTTAAAGTTTTGTTGAAATGTCTATAAATACGTTACCTGTACTTTACTTTAAATAATGTAAAATGAAAGCCGGAGGAAAAAAAAAGAAAAATTAAGAAGAAAGAGGGGGGGAAATACCAACCAGTAAAACATATAGATTACAAGAAATCCCTCCATACCAGGTGTCATGCAGCGGAAGGCAACAACGGTTTTGATTAAGAGTGAAGCCATTGATGGTTGCGTCCGTGGCAAAGTCTAACATTCGTTGGAGCAGGTAGGTATGTCCGTCGAGCCATAGAGGAGGTGCGTTACTTGCCGGATAAAAGTTATTGTTAAATGAATGGCGTTGACCTGACACTGAAACGAACTTACGCTTTCAATTATAAAAATAGCCGTTTCCCCCCAATAGTTTAGTGTTTGACTATCAACATCATAGAATTATATTGGATATCACCAGAGACGAACTAAGTCGTGAAGCATCCAAATAAATGATAGTACATAATATAAATATTATATATATATAAAAAGGGCAGTAGTCGGCAAATCGTTGCTCGGGAGCCGCATGCGGCTCTTTAGCGACCTGAGTGCGGCTCGGCCAGCAGGCCAAAAATGGGTTTCGACTCCGAAAAAACATGGTTCTTGAAAAGATATTTGGCTCTAAACAATTTTTTAAAACTTCCTGCTGCTGATTTTTTTTTACTCTTTTGGCGATCGGGTTTGCCGAACACTGATATATGGGACTGCGCTCAAGTCTAAACATATCTTTTTACACGATTTATTTTATCATACATTCGCTTATCTCTTCTTGAGAGCATGCAAATATAGGATTACTCTCTAAAAAAATTAAAATATATAGTTTGCCAATCAAGACTGTTTTTTCAGTGTACTTTTCTTTTCCTTCTTAATTAAAACTTCTTTCGACGATTCCTTCACAGCTGTCAGGTCTGGACGAACTTCACAATCAATCTCGGCTCAGCATGTCTGTCAGCAGTGATAAGACACCGTGGGTGTTCCTCGTGGCGCTCTTCTGCTGCCTTGGGGACACGGCCGGCGGCTGCTTTACGGATGGCTTCGACTTGGTTGATCTGTCGCACACGCTGGACAGCAACGCGATAAGGTATCCCGGGGATCCAAATTTTGTACTCACAATATTGTACAGAGGGTATCAACCAGTGGGCCTGCCGCCTTGGTGAGTAACAACATCTTATTGTTTCAAACGTTGGGCTAGCATGGTACAAAAAAATATTATTTTTTTTACAAAATTCAGCAATGAAATGAAATCGAGATATGGTGTAATGCAATGATATGGTGTAGTGATATGGTGTAATGATATGGTGTAATGATATGGTACAGTGATGTTTATTATTGTATCACTGACGATTTGTGGCTATTTTTTTTAAAAAGGTTCCTTTAAATGAGGGTAATCACCATGAGTTTTATAGTTCACCATTAATGTCATCGGTCACCCTGAGTTAAATCATCATCATGAGTTAAATATGTCATCTACTGTTGAAAAGGTCTTCGTTGGTTTATTATGACATCTCGAGTCTAATAGGTCATAATTTTTATTTAAAAAAATTTAAGATTGAAAAAAGTCTCTAAATAATGGTGATTGTATTTACAATGTGTCCATTTATTTATATGTCAGCGTTCCCCGGTATTAGGATTTCACTCTAAAATACCTCATATGATTATGTCTCAATATGTCTCAATATGACCAAGTCTCAATATGACCAAGTCTCAATATGACCAAGTCTCAATATGACCAAGTCTCAATATGATCATGTCTCAATTTGACCAAGTCTCAATATGACCAAGTCTCAATATGACCAAGTCTCAATACATCTCAATATGACCATGTCTCAATATGTCTCAATATGATCATGTCTCAATATGTCTCAATAGTGATCATGTCTCAATATGTCCCTATCTCAAAATCTCTCAATGTTATCATGTCTCAAAATGTCTCAGTATGATCATCTTAATATGATTATGTCTCAAAATGATAATGTCTCAATATGGTCATGTCTCAATATGCCCCTATCTCAAAATGATTATGTCTCAATATGATCATGTCTCAATATGATCATGTCTTAATATGCCTCAATATGATCATGTCTCAATATGTCCATATCTCAATATGATTATATCTCAATATGATTATATCTCAATATGACTATATCTCAATATGATCATGTCTCAATATGATCATATCTCAATATGATTATGTCTCAATCTGATCATGTCTCAATACAAACGTGGACACCAACACTAAGTCACACTATCTTTATTTAAACTTTATAGGCTGGAACTCAACAAATTTGAAACGGTAGAACACATTGGAACACACCTGGACTCACCTGCCCTTTTTTCAAAGGGTAGCTGGAGAGTCCACCAGATACCCGTCGAACGTTTCGTGGGACATGGTGTCGTTGTGGACATTAGGAGGAAGGTGCTCAACAATCCGGACTACAGGCTGAGGTAGGATCGTGTTTGAAGCAAGTTATTGTCAATATAATTTCACAAAAATAACAATCGAAATCGATTTGTTAATATCACTTCATAGATTCAATCGTCGAAATCGTGTTTGAAGCAAGTATTTGTCAATATAATTTCATAAAGACAATAATCGAAATCGATTTGTTAATATCACTTCATAGATTCAATCGTTGAAATCGTGTTTGAAGCAAGTATTTGTCAATATAATTTCATAAAAACAATAATCGAAATCGATTTGTTAATATCACTTCATAGATTCAATCGTCGAAATCGTGTTTGAAGCAAGTATTTGTCAATATAATTTCATAAAAACAATAATCGAAATCGATTTGTTAATATCACTTCATTGATTCAATCGTCGAAATCGTGTTTGAAGCAAGTATTTGTCAAAATATAATTTCATAAAAACAATAATCTAAATCGATTTGTTAATATCACTTCATAGATTCAATCGTCGAAATTGTGTTTGAAGCAAGCATTTGTCAATATAATTTCATAAAAACAATAATCTAAATCGATTTGTTAATATCACTTCATAGATTCAATCGACGAAATCGTGTTTGAAGCAAGCATTTGTCAATATATTTTCATAAAAACAATAATCGAAATCGATTTGTTAATATCACTTCATAGATTCAATCGTCGAAATCGTGTTTGAAGCAAGCATTTGTCAATATAATTTCATAAAAACAATAATCGAAATCGATTTGTTAATATCACTTCATAGATTCAATCGACGAAATCGTGTTTGAAGCAAGCATTTGTCAATATATTTTCATAAAAACAATAATCGAAATCGATTTGTTAATATCACTTCATATATTCAATCGTCGAAATCGTGTTTGAAGCAAGTATTTGTCAAATTATAATTTCATAAAAACAATAATCTAAATCGATTTGTTAATATCACTTCATAGATTCAATCGACGAAATCGTGTTTGAAGCAAGCATTTGTCAATATATTTTCATAAAAACAATAATCTAAATCGATTTGTTAATATCACTTCATAGATTCAATCGTCGAAATCGTGTTTGAAGCAAGCATTTGTCAATATAATTTCATAAAAACAATAATCGAAATCGATTTGTTAATATCACTTCATAGATTCAATCGACGAAATCGTGTTTGAAGCAAGCATTTGTCAATATATTTTCATAAAAACAATAATCGAAATCGATTTGTTAATATCACTTCATAGATTCAATCGTCGAAATCGTGTTTGAAGCAAGTATTTGTCAAAATATAATTTCATAAAAACAATAATCTAAATCGATTTGTTAATATCACTTCATAGATTCAATCGTCGAAATCGTGTTTGAAGCAAGTATTTGTCAATATAATTTCATAAAAACAATAATCGAAATCGATTTGTTAATATCACTTCATAGATTCAATCGTCGAAATCGTGTTTGAAGCAAGTATTTGTCAATATAATTTCATAAAAACAATAATCGAAATCGATTTGTTAATATCACTTCATTGATTCAATCGTCGAAATCGTGTTTGAAGCAAGTATTTGTCAAAATATAATTTCATAAAAACAATAATCTAAATCGATTTGTTAATATCACTTCATAGATTCAATCGTCGAAATCGTGTTTGAAGCAAGCATTTGTCAATATAATTTCATAAAAACAATAATCTAAATCGATTTGTTAATATCACTTCATAGATTCAATCGTCGAAATCGTGTTTGAAGCAAGCATTTGTCAATATATTTTCATAAAAACAATAATCTAAATCGATTTGTTAATATCACTTCATAGATTCAATCGTCGAAATCGTGTTTGAAGCAAGCATTTGTCAATATAATTTCATAAAAACAATAATCGAAATCGATTTGTTAATATCACTTCATAGATTCAATCGACGAAATCGTGTTTGAAGCAAGCATTTGTCAATATATTTTCATAAAAACAATAATCGAAATCGATTTGTTAATATCACTTCATAGATTCAATCGTCGAAATCGTGTTTGAAGCAAGTATTTGTCAAAATATAATTTCATAAAAACAATAATCTAAATCGATTTGTTAATATCACTTCATAGATTCAATCGTCGAAATCGTGTTTGAAGCAAGTATTTGTCAATATAATTTCATAAAAACAATAATCGAAATCGATTTGTTAATATCACTTCATAGATTCAATCGTCGAAATCGTGTTTAAATCAAGTATTTGTCAAAATATAATTTCATAAAAACAATAATCTAAATCGATTTGTTAATATCACTTCATAGATTCAATCGTCGAAATTGTGTTTGAAGCAAGCATTTGTCAATATAATTTCATAAAAACAATAATCGAAATCGATTTGTTAATATCACTTCATAGATTCAATCGTCGAAATCGTGTTTGAAGCAAGTATTTTTCAATATAATTCCATAAAGTTAATCGTTAAAAATTGACGCTTGAGAGTTTCAAAGAGGATTCTAATATTAGCCGCGTGTATGAACTCTGAATAGATATATATGTTAAACTGGTCTGTATTAAGTTTCCGTATTTTTCGCTGAAATGACAGTGTCTCCGACCTTGTGAGCTGGGAGTCCTCGCATGGGGCCATTCCAGACGGCGCGTTTGTTTTCATGTGGTCTGGCTGGGACGTCAGGTACCCGGACCCTTACCGGACATTTAACACCGCCTCGCCCAACGACAGTACAACGTTCCATTTCCCTGGTAAGAATACATATAATGATTGACCGTTTTTTGGGGGTTTTTTTTTGGGGGGGGGGGGGGGGGGAAACTAATTGGGATTCTTATAAAGTGCGTCATTTGAATTCTTGTTTTGTCAAATTTTCAGCAACAAACAAATGATCAATTTTACATTTTAGAAAGCATTTAATACGAACAACTTTGTTTTAAGACCTTGTTTCATTTAACTTCATGCTGTTGGAAGACCTTGTTTCATTTAACTTCATGCTGTTGGAAGACCTTGTTTCATTTAACTTCATGCTGTTGGAAGACCTTGTTTCATTTAACTTCATGCTGTTGGAAGACCTTGTTTCATTTAACTTCATACTGTTGGAAGACCTTGTTTCATTTAACTTCATGCTGTTGGAAGACCTTGTTTCATTTAACTTCATGCTGTTGGAAGACCTTGTTTCATTTAACTTCATGCTGTTTGAAGACCTTGTTTCATTTAACTTCATGCTGTTGGAAGGCCTTGGCGCTATAAGGAAACAACATAGTAATTTTTTTTTTCCTGGCTGGGAAAGGGGGGGGGGGGTGTGGGGGGGGGGGGGAAATGCACGTCTTTTAACATGAAAACTTTCATCAAAATCATTTTTAAAATAGCTTAATAAATTTTGTATACTGGAACAATTAGGTTTCCATCCCGATGCCGTAAATTGGCTGCTGAAGAACAGGAGAATCAGCATGATAGGCGTGGACACGCCCTCTGTCGACTACGGCCAAACGGAAGTGTTTGACGTACATCAGATCGTCTGTAAGGCCAACGTCATGGGACTCGAGAACGTCAACAACCTGGGACGCATCCCGGCCTCTGGGGCAACAATCGTCGCCGCGCCCGTTAAAACTTTTGACGGAAGCGGAGCCCCTATCCGAATACTTGCCCTGGTGACCGGAAGTCAAGAATACTCGAACGCTTGTCCAAAGTGTAACATATATAGTTAGTAATCAAGAGATGTTTTATATAGTTATTTAATAAAGAAGGTTTATATAGTTAGTTAATAAAGAAGGTTTATATAGTTAGTTAATAAAGAAGGTTTATATAGTTAGTTAATAAAGAAGGTTTATATAGTTAGTTAATAAAGATGTTTTATGTTATTGCTAACGAGATATATAGTTAATAAAGATGTATTATATCATCGTTCACGGGATATATAGTTAATAAAGATGTATTATACTATATAGTTCACGGGATATATAGTTAATAAAGATGTATTATATTATATAGTTCAAGGGATATATAGTTAATAAAGATGTATTTTGTTATAGTTCACGGGATATTTTCATAATTCTATTCTTATTAATGACAAATCTTCGTGCTCAGCCCTGAGTTATGTATACAAGAAAATATGGGCTACGTTCAGATATTTGTAAAACAGAGTAGCTTGCCCGTGGTTGCCGCCTACTTTTACCGAGATGGGTTGGTTCAAAAATTATGTCTGTTATTCTTCTAAACTCGGTTCCAGTATCGGGTTAGTTAAAACAGAACCAATAATATAGTTTTAAAAATAGGATGTATACTTTTACTCTGAATACTTTCCTTCCCCTCAATACACGATGACGTCATTCGAGCCATATTTACTCAGCCAAACCATGACAACCACAAGTGATACGAAAGTGGAAATGATATTCACCAACCCATGGTGCTCTTTTCTCTCTTAAAAAATAAATATATTTTTTCCTTCGCGAACTTATCCCATAGAGTGTAGTTCTAAAAACTGGCATTTTATCTTACATCCATATTAAATGATTTATTAAATGTATACGTGACATTTATTTATTGGCTTCCTCTTTCTCCAGAGTCTGGGGATTGACTAATGGTAGTCGGATCATTCTGTTACTGCTGTTCAACAGTTTAATACACTATTCTCTATATTACATCTTTATATCGACATTTAGGGTCGGTTCAAACTATCAAATTTTCCTTCAAGCATTTGATGCAATTCGTGTATGAAGCCTTGTCACAACTTTCAAATTACTATTTGATCAAATTCACCAAAAAAAAAATAAACCACGCACACAATAGTGCGTTCATCGTGTCGCTTAGACACAATTTGACGCTTAGAAGGAAGAAACTGCCGAAAGCGTAATGGGGGTACAGTATTTGTGTGCAAGTGGTCCAGGTCTCTTTTTAGAAGCAATGCCACCTTATGGAGGCTTTACCTTGCCCCGTGGCCTTAGCTACCAGCGACATTACCAGCAATCACCAAGATGATGTTATGAAGGTAGTCGTGCCTGTTTTCCAAATCAACCAGATATATGTATTGTTTTCACTCCTGAAATTTTTGTCGATTTTTCCCCGGAAAGTTAGTGGAAGGACTTCCCGAAACAGGCCGAAGTTTAACAAGTGCAATGGCTTTTGACTGATGATAGTAATACACAGGCCACTGTTTAACATTACCGTTTGAGAATATCGCGCAGTCAGTTTTTTAAGTAAACCCCACCCATTATCTTTCGTTTAATCGCTTATGCGCTCCCCCCCCCCCCCAAAAAAAAAAACCACAAAAAAAAAACAACAACAACAAACACACATTGACCTTGAGGTTAAAAACAATAGCCAACACCTGGAGTGTGGTTCTATCAGCACCACCTCATTGCCCTTGCAGGAAAGAAATAACACGGCCGCATGCTGGAAGAAGCCACGTTGACCTGTCTTAAAACTACGCACTTCTCAAAACAAAAAAAAACCTCTTCCATCGACCTCTCAAAAGATGGTCCGCAACCTGCGCTATCAATAAATTGTATTTGCTTTTCATTAACTTCATGTAGTTGATGTTTTCTCCCTTCTTTTTATTTTTTTTAAAATATTTGTTACTAAAATGTTAACGAGTTGGTTTGGGTATCACCGTCAACAATTTCAATGTCCGGTTACCGAAGTGCTACGGCGCAGACATTAATTGCGCACCTTTGCTTTAATACACCCCTAATCTTTTTTTAATTTCAATTTTAAATTTCATCGATTCTCAAATTGCATGTTCCGAAACATAAATCATTACAAAAGTCTATTTGCTCACGTCATTTTAAAAAAAATGTCTTACGGGAACACATCGAGCTGAAAAGATTTCAGACATCGTGGAGCTCCAACATTTTCTGGAAGATTGTCATTTTTTTTTAAAATTGAAGAATCCTATATACTGTAGACCGTAACGAACTATAACAATACCGTGCAAATTTCTATTGAAAAATTCGTCGGGTTGTACACCACGCCTTGTTCAGCACTTAGTCACTAATCGCAACCTGAATTAGAGCCGCACTTGTTTTGTCTCTATGTATTTATAAAGCACAAGTATACTGAATAATAATAAAAAAAACACAATTTGAATAGATCTTACAAAACAGAAGTCTCTCGAAAAGAAGGAGGGGGAAAACACAAAGGTCTGGGGAGGAAAAAAGGGGTGGGGGGTGATTCCTGGGTTGGCCAAAGGGGTGGAGGTGATTCAGAGCTAATTTTGTACTTTGTACAGATTCCAGCCTCACTAAACGCATTACTATTTATGTGACTAAGTTAATCAATGCCTGAACTTGATTCACGCACGTACCTTTCCACGGGGCTCATACAAGCTATATATAGAACAATAATCACATCATTAGCGCCCTCGGTGACTTCGTCCGCTCAGCGCTAGCAGCGTACTCTACCTTGACTCTTGTTGAGTATTGATTATAGGCTGCGGTAACAGTACACGCATCAAATGATGATCTCATTCAATTATGATATTTACTCAGATGTATCAACAACCCCCTAACTCTCAAACCCATACCAAAAAAAAAAAAAAGACAAATCTAAACGGGACAGGTGGAATTTCTTTCGAGAGTTTGTTTTTTTATATTTAAAAAATCAACACTAACACCCTAATCGGCTGGACTACTCAGATCCTCCACGTGCCAACAAAACAGTAAAACATTGTTTCGTAAAAGATATATATATATATATATATATATATATATATATATAAAAATCACGATTTTAATACGCCCCCCTTCATCTATATATAGCACAAAAACCCAACCTGTTCATTAGAATAGACATGTAGCTCGAGGCCACTCCATCCTTTTATTCCCCATTGGTCCTTATGTTGCAGCTTAGTTACAAAAACTGTTGATCATTACTTTTTCAAATATTAAGAAAAGAAGGGTAAAGAAAGATTTCAAGTATCTTCAACCACATTAAAAAAAACACAAAAAGACACTATTAAATGTTGGTTTCAAGTAGTATTTATAGGAACACGTTATCTTCTCTACATTTCCCCCCCCCCCCCATTCATCAATGTGTGGTTTTCGCTGGTATGGAGAATAAGCTGGTTCCCAGTCAGCTGATGCCACCCCCACTCCCTTTACGCCATTGATGAACCCAATGGAGCTTCAGCATTGCATCAGGGAGTTGCCGGAGTTTTACTGAGTCATAGTCATACCGCCACAATCCATGATTATTTTTTTTTAAAGTTGGCTTGTCTACCTTAACATTCAACCATGGGGTTGCAGCCTCAGGGTCAAGGAACATTCAACCATGGGGTTGTAGCCTCAGGGTCAAGGAAAATTCAACCATGGGTTTGTAGCCTCAGGGTCAAGGCACATTCAACCATGGGGTTGTAGTCTCAGGGTCAAGGAACATTCAACCATGGGGTTGCAGCCTCAGGGTGAAGGAACATTCAACCATGGGGTTGTAGCCTCAGGGTCAAGGAACATTCAACCATGGGGTTGCAGCTTCAGGGTCAAGGAACATTCAACCATGGGGTTGTAGCCTCAGGGTCAAGGCAGTTGAGGGTTGCAATTAGTTTTATTCTCCTGAATGTGACGCAGGCCAAGGTTGACGAGTCCCGAGCCGGAGTCCCAGAGTTTTTTTAAATATTTTTTTTTTGCTTGTCTGGGTATTATTGGGTCTTGAACCGCGACAGTCCATGGGTTTTGTTTGTCCCGTTCCGGTATTAACACACGTGACCGCACGCACATCCAATCAAAATCACAACCATCACCTTCTATTTATAGCCATAATCAATACAAAACGCTTTGTTAGTTTTGTATTCCCCGCAGGCCAAAGCGGAAGTTTCCTGTACCTAAAGTGCACTAACTTTAATAGACTTTTGTGTGACTCGTTCGAAAAAAACCAATTCTCGCAAAAAATAAATAAATTAAATATCAATAATATCAAATGCAAAGGAATGCGATAAAGTATCGCTTTGTGTCAACGACGAGAATTAACACACTTGGCAATGTACCGCTGATTTTAATAAATTGGGCTGGAAGAGTTCCTTTTAAAAATCATTATTGCCTGAACGTTACAAAAGTTTATATTGTTAGGGTAGGTTCTAAGTCTATGATGTGTGTTTCTCCTTGCACCTTTTCGACATTTCGTAAGTTCATTGAGATAGGGGGCGCTACTTCTTATATTTGTTTTCTTCCTTGGCTTTCTCCATTCCCAGTCGAGTGTTTTCTTCCTTGGCTTCCTCCATTCCCAGTGTTGTCCATTGGCGACATCCTTCCACGCCTTCCGATCTCTAGCTGTATATTCTAACTTATTTTTTCTAACTCTTTCCGTTCTTAAGTACACCTTTTTGCCTTCCCCGTCCTCTTGACTCCTGGAGGTTCCATACCAGTGCATGCCTATTTATATGTGGTATCAATTTTCTTATCGTGTGACCAATCCCTCTCCATACCCAAAGGGTGCAGTGCTTTCCTTTCATTGTAATGATGAATTGGTTATTGTTGTATCACCCTACCGACTTCAAATACAGTTATACCTTTAAGAAATTTCTCTCCTCTTCATTGACAGAGTATCCCTACTAGCTAAATATACTAATAAAAATAAGTACTATTTTAGTTTACTTGTATTTTAAATATGTTGGAAAATTATGATCAAGGCATCTTGACTGCAGATGTTGCCAAAACGCTTGCATAGAGTACACGATGAGTAGACAGAACAACAACTCACCTAATGATATATTTATGGACAAATTCAGTGACGCATGAATTGGGGTGCGAAGGGGCGGCGCGCAGCGGATGGAATTTTTCCCCCCTTACATTTAAGGGTGGCATTTCGCTGCCTACTGCAGAGTTTTTCTTGTGGAAATCCTGCGGAAAAATGCTTGGCCCACCACGGGTGGTCCTATCCCTAGCCACGCCACTGGTACCAATCGACCTCAACAGGCTACACTTTTGGGGACTCGGATTTTCCACAGCCCAACTTTCCCCACAACCTAATATTTCCACGTAAACATGGTTCATAAATAAATTTGAGTGCAGCCACAACTTCGCGTTGTTTCCCCACACGCCTGCCAGACTCGAGGCTTTTGATATCATGACATGCAAACACAATTATTCACATGTCGACGATGTATCATGACGCAATGGAAAGGAGACCATAATTGATGTTTTTAATGAAATAATTATTTAAACAAATAGAATCAATCGAATATAATTTTATTACGAAATAGTTAGCACGTCTAAATTGAATAAGATATATCATCTAAAGAGTGGTCGCTATTCTAATATTTAAAAAAAAAAGATTTGAGGAACATCACCCAACAGCTTGAGAGATATTGTTGTGCCGAGCTCAAAATCCCCCCTCACGGCCCCCCAAAATAATATGCATTATCGAAGTTGTACTATCAATGTTTGTACCTTGGCGGGGTGCCCACAAACTACAAGCCCGATAAGACCGAACAGCGATTGATAGTTTTTGTGGTTGGTAAGGGTTTGGGAAAAGGGGGGGGGAGGCGTTGTTTTTGACCTATTTCAAGTGCCTGATTGGAAACATTCAATGCCAGGTTTTTTGTGTTTTTTTTCATTCTGGAAATAACCGGAGTTAGACATGGGCTGTCAATACCGCCATTGTCACCAAAGACTGACGGGAGAATGATATTTTTAGAATTTTTCAGATAGCGAGCGTTGACATGTGAGGGGGGGGGGAACAACGAAGTCCTGGGTGTTATCCTTCAAAAAGATCTAATTACTTTGATCTACTCCAGAAGAGCTCTATTAGTTGCACTCCGGTGGCAGGAGACGCTGTTAAACACTGTCACATAAATTGAGTATCGTAGGTCTGGTGTGCTATCGAGTGCATCGGGTCAAGACCAAATGTCGGTGGACTGTCGAATGGATCAAATTGACGGTTCTCCATTCAAAATAACCAGACCCTTTTAGATAACATGGAAGAGACAGAAATGAAACGCGTGTTGTCGAAATGATCACCACAAGTGACAGAGAAAGGGAGAGAAGTGGGAGAGAAGGGTGAGAGAAGTGGGAGAGAAGGGGAGAGAAGTGGAAGAGAAGGGGGAGAGAAGTGGGAGAGAAGGGGCAGAGAAGGGGGAGAGAAGGGGGAGAGAAGGGGGAGAGAAGTGGGAGAGATATGGGAGAGAACGGGGAGAAAAGGGGAGATAACGTATGACGAAATCTTATTAGTGAACATCAAAACAACTTCAAATTACGTTTTTTGCTTTACATAAAAATAAAATAAATTGATGCACAATTTTATGGGTGGCCTCTCCTTATTACAGAATTGAAGCCGGCTGCTCGAGTATTCGGTTTTTACACAACAACAAGACGCACATTTACCCAAGACGCACTTTCATGCACCCATCCTCCAAGCAAAGGTTGGTCAGCTTTAATTACGACCCCTTTGACTGATGACAGGTGTGACACTGTTGCAGTATGTGACATATGCCAGCAGAATTGCATCACAAAATACGGTTACGACACCAAGGACGGTCCCGCCCCCCCTCGGATATGTGACAGAAAAAAAAATCTGGCCTACATACAACAGTCAGGTAAAATTCGGTCAACTCTTTTGCTATAGCTTCTTATGTGTGGGGGTTGATGCGAGTATCGATACTAACTTTGCTCATACATCCAACGATTTTCCACAGGTCATATTTTGTGTATATTCGACCGAAGATTTTAATATTTTTTGTTTACAGGAAACTTAACAATGGTATAAGTTTCTAAAGATTAGAGTTATGAAAAACACGAAGGTATATTGTAATTTATCTCAAGGATATGAAGTGGCGTAACTAGAGTTTGGGACATGACGAGCAAATTTTGCCGTCCCCTATTTACCGAAAAGCACAAATATGTGCATAATATAAAATTAAATTACGTCATATCAGTGTATGAAATGGACCGAAAATGACGACCCAGAATATGTGGTGCCCGGGTTGAGCAGCACCATAAACTCGTGAGGATATGTTATAAATATAATACTGTCCAGAAGCTTTAGTCACACTATAAGTTTCAAACAAATATCCAACGATTTTTTAAATATTAAAATATTTTTTTTGCGGCCAGGGGGAAGGGAGGTGTGTGGGGATGGATATCTTTAGGATTCTTCACCGGATATCCAACTTATTCACAATCACAAAAAGAAAACATTGCATCAAATACGCCAGTACAACAACTATACAAAACAGTCGGTCAAATTGCAGTGAACCTCTGCTCAGTTCTAGCGGTCTGTGGCATCGATACCGCGAGTCTGTCACGTGATAGAGGATCGATGGCTGAATGGAGAGCTGTTGTCAGCCTGGAATCTCCACTGAGCTGGTACGGCCTGCCGCCAAGTCAGTGTCAGTGCCACAACTTCCAGGCAAAGCCAACTCCCCCGTCGAACTATCGAGCTCTTCTGACGTAAACAAAGGTGTGCTGTTTTTGTTTCTGATCGCCTATATAAGAGCGGGCGGCGATCAAGGATCTGAAATATTGGACGTGAATTCACACTCAACAAATCGCACTGCGACAAGACAAAGACACTTAACCACACCTTCGATATAAAGTGTTGGCTAGAATTTATCATCTTCACAACTCGAAAACTCCAGGAATTGTTTCAGAGATATAATAACTTCTTCGTAAACTCAATTCGCTTTTTTTTTGTGTGGGGAAAATACAATCTCTAGATTTTCCACAAGAGTGTAGCTGTTCATCGCACTGACGTCTGTTAAAATCATCAGTCATCACAACTACAACAAATTGTAATCTATGGCGCCAACAATGCAGTCGGACTCTGGCACGTCGTACCGACGATCAGCGGACCACGGCCTGGACCATGCGATGAAAGCCGCGCCCAGCGACCCCATCAACATTTTGGTCACGCTCAGCGATGACGACAACAGCTGTGAGACGTATTTCTGTAGCCGTGACACGTGTCCCAGCATCAGGGCATTCATGCCCGAGCCGTCGGACGCCTTCAGAGTAAGTACATAGAGAAGTTGCTTTTCAATGTGTCCTTGTTCTCATCAGTAACTGTCTCCTTGTTCTCATCAGTTACTGTCAGTGCCTTCAGAGTAAGTGCGCAGAGATGTTACATTTCAATGTGTCCTTGTTTTTGACAGTTACTATCCGGGATTATGGGTGCTAGATACTCTTTAAACAGCTACAAATTGGTTCATCTGATCGATCTTTAAAAAAATATATTGAAGTACATTAAAATTTAAAATAAATTGTGTCATAGGAACAGGCTGGAAAAAAAAAAGATTTATCAAGAAACAAATATTACGCTCAACTTTCCTCATGTTGTTAATGAGATAAGGAGCTACTTTAATTAAAACTTTTATAAACAAGAATCTGATTTTCTTAAAATAGTAGAGAGATAGTTTTAGTCATAATTTAGGATTTAAATACTCCAAAAAAAAACCCTCCCCCTCTCCCCCACATCCTCTCCTCTCCACCCCCTCTTCCTCATAACATATCCCTCTTTTATAAAAAAATCGTAAAATGTACCACGTGGTGTCAGTTAATAAATTTCCAGAACAAAAATTTAACACGATTTTGTCATTTTTTCGTTTCAGGAAGCCCTGGGTAAAATGAGGTTAGAGGCATCCAAGTCCGACGAATCCATGAAAAGAGGCATCAATACAGAGACTGTGAGGAAAACCTCCCCACCCCCCTCACCTACACCTGATAAGTCCTCTGCGACGTCCCAGTCAACATCCCCTCGCACGAATCCATTGCCCAAAACACCGGTCCCCACACAGTCCCTTCTGTCGCCCAGGGTGGAGGACATGATGAAATCCCCCAGAAGTGCAGGGAGTCGGCGCCCTGCCTCCTTTGGTGGGGCGGATTTGATCAAACCCAAGCCGGCCCGCCGTTCCAGCCATTGCGAGAAGCGGGTCTCGTGGGCCGATGAGAGGGGTTCGGACCACCAGCTCATTTCCGTCAGGCTGATCCGGCCACGACTCTCCGCGGACACCCACCCGGCCATCAGCAGCGCCCCCGGTCAGTCTATTCTTAGAAACACGGGCACTTAAGATGTGGACACTGCTATATCTAACTCTCTCTTTGCAGAAGTATGATATCTAAAATAAAAAAGACTTTTCATGATCTCTAATCATTGATCAAGTAAGCATCTTGACATGACAAGAACTTTTGGGCATTGTCTTCATCCGATAAAATTTCCCTTGATCACGTGACACCGAAAAGACATGGCGCTCACGTTCATGACGTGACCATCACCGTGAAAGATGACTTCCGGTAATTGCAATTCTTCGCCGCCGAATGCGAGAATATCATCTTCAGCATCTTCAGCATTATCATAACAGCTGCCTCATCCCCCCTGACATACCATTGTTCTCCTTCCTCGCGTAAGACTCTTGGTGGGGTTGGAACCGACAAACGCCTTACTACAAAGTCAACGTGCCTATACAGCATAAAGCGATCAATCAAAAACTCAAACTGCCCAAATAAACGAATGTATCGTATGGTGAAAGAGGGTTGGAGTTTCTGGGAAAATTAAAATTACCAGATGTGTGTCATGCCACTTGAGAATTTATATATATAATTCTATATTTTGTTTATGTATGTTGGCATAAGTCCATACCTATAGATACTTCATGAGCAGCGATGGTATGAGTAACGATAAGAGGTACTACTTATATCTTTACATCTATAGAAAACTACCCATAATAATAATAATCTATAATTAAGTATGTATTTTCATCATTTATTTTATTAACCGCAGTATTTTTTAGCTTGTTAACTGAATAAACTGAAACATATTGTTATAAAGAATATAAGAAACATTACCATTCTCACATTAAATGGGGAAAAACCACTTAAATCTGGGACTTAAAACATATCTTTTAGGATTTTTTTTTTTTTTAATTAAGCTTAAACATGTTTTTAAATTAAAATTTACAGGGAAGACCTTTATATAGGAATCACTCAATTGCATTATAAAAAAACGACTTATTATGTAAAGACATGTTTATATTTACCTGATGTTTCAATGTTTGCCTTAGATAACGACAACAACGGTTGTTGACACAAGATCTTGCAAACTCTTTTTTTCACTTGTTATGTCTAGACATTTACACCATTGGCCTTGACCCGACCGAAGCGCGCTGTCAATCAAGTTATTGATCTTGAAATATTTGAAGAGAACACCATAGCTGATTTATCGATTTCATGTAACGGAAATAACTTTTGAGTCTGTTCGATAGAAAAAATAAAAAAAATAATGTTATTTTTTTTTAAGGGTGTTGTAAAACTTTTAAAAGAAAACTACGCTGTTAATTTTAGCGACTTCGCCACCCCCCCCCCAACCACGCCTACTAAACACCCCCCCCCCACACACCAACGACGTTGGCTGACATGTAAACTTTGCTGATCTTCTTACTTTATTCTGTTTTTCGTTATTCATCACATCGCCTTCAAACCTCATGGGCCATTTAGTACGTACAGATCGGTAGTAATAACTAAATGGCGGCACTTACTAAATGGAAGGCCCCTTAGTCACTCTCACAGTCAAGGTTGCGTCTGTTTTGTTTTGTTTTAACACTTGCAATGTCACAGCATTGGTGGTCACAGAAATGTCACCATCATATTGGACGTTGTCCTGATGAGAAGACACTGGCAACTTTATGTCGCCCCCGACGCCCCGACTTTTCGTAACGATTTAAATTACTTATGGAAAACAAAAAATAATTAGACCACGTGACTACGGACAGTCCTTACAGAACGAGGACATAGGGACACATTTTTAACGCATCTAAATGTATCAGAATTTTTTGTTTAAAAAGTGCATTGTAATTTTCAGCTGAAGACAATTTGTTAAGAATGCGTACTCAGCTGAATCGGTGCCGTGTCTAGGGTTAGTGGCACTGGGGTGTGTCAAGCTTTTTGCGCCCCCCCCCCCAATGAAAACTGCTGTTGGTCGAATATGTCGCCCCTCAGTATAAAGAAAAATGTGCTGAACGGGATGGAGCGCCCCCCTCCTCACCCACTTCACATACAACTGAGCTGGACAAACGCAATTAATGTTATAAAGGACTTCTACCCGGTTCCCCTTACAAAGTTTAATAACTATTTTTCCTCAAACTTCGAGACAGTGTGTTACTAATATAAGTTAAAATGTATTACTATTATAAGTTGAATGTGTGTAAACACCATAAAGCAATAAACTGTTCGTGAAAATAGTGACGTATGTTGTTTACGTTGTTTCATATAGTATGGCAACTAAGTTGCTGACTTTCAAACCTATTATAACATGCATTATAATATTATGTGAATAAAAGTGAAAAATTTAACTGGTTTGTAGCCGTTTCTTTATTTGTATTTGTTTGATTTCTTTCTTTGTATTCTCTTCTTTACTCTTTGATCTGATGGCTTTAAGCTGGATCAAAGATAGCTATCCAGGAGGGTCAACATTTTTCAATGTACTTGCCGAAGTCTCAAAATCATTTCTGTGGTATTTCTCA
Source organism: Omphiscola glabra (assembly GCA_964017045.1). NCBI lineage: Eukaryota > Metazoa > Mollusca > Gastropoda > Lymnaeidae > Omphiscola > Omphiscola glabra. Next base: position 40,033,984 of record OZ024796.1, read on the forward strand.
TACGTTCCTTCATATGAAATTAATATTTTTTGGGGGGAGGGGCGCTGAAAAGAAAGGGGGTGGGCGGGGCTTATAGTCTTATGTCTTTTACACATCGTACAAAACTTTTCAAATATATTTTTTTTCGGGTGGGGGGTGGGGAGCGAGTTACATCCCCATAAAACGGTTTAAAAAATATTTCAGAATGATTACTGTAATCCCTCTGTTTTCTTTTGTTTAAACAAAGAAGGCATATTAGTGATGAATGAAATATAAAATTCGTAACAATGTTATATCTCAATCAGGAAATACAACTACTAAATAAACACTACTACTAAATAAATACTACTGCTAAATAAACACTACTACTAAATAAACACTACTACTAAATAAACACTACTACTAAATAAATACTACTACTAAATAAATACTACTGCTAAATAAACACTACTGCTAAATAAACACTACTACTAAATAAACACTACTGCTAAATAAACACTACTGCTAAATAAACACTACTGCTAAATAAACACTACTACTAAATAAATACTACTTCTACTAAATAAACACTAATACTAAATAAACACTACTACTAAAAAAACACTACTACTAAATAAACACTACTGCTAAATAAACACTACTACTAAATAAACACTACTACTAAATAAACACTACTGCTAAATAAACACTACTACTAAATGAATACTACTACTAAATAAACACTACTACTAAATAAATACTACTACTAAATAAATACTACTGCTAAATAAACACTACTGTTAAATAAACACTACTGCTAAATAAACACTACTACTAAATAAATACTACTGCTAAATAAACACTACTGCTAAATAAACACTACTGCTAAATAAACACTACTACTAAATGAATACTACTACTAAATAAACACTACTACTAAATAAACACTACTACTAAATAAACACTACTGCTAAATAAACACTACTGCTAAATAAACAATACTACTAAATAAACACTACTACTAAATAAACACTACTAAATAAACACTACTACTAAATAAACACTACTGCTAAATAAACACTACTGCTAAATAAACACTACTGCTAAATAAACACTACTACTAAATAAATACTACTGCTAAATAAACACTACTGCTAAATAAACACTACTGCTAAATAAACACTACTACTAAATGAACACTACTACTAAATAAACACTACTACTAAATGAACACTACTGCTAAATAAACACTACTGCTAAATAAACACTACTGCTAAATAAACACTACTGCTAAATAAATACTACCACTAAATGAATACTACTACTAAATGAACAAAAAAGTAAATGAAATATAAACAGTTTAAGACAAATTTAACCCGATTTATTGTACAATAACATCGTACATACATGCTCATATCTTTAACTGCTGACCGGGGATATTACTGGTCTTGCTGAATGCTTAATATTAAATGAAATGAAGTTTTTAAAAAACTTTGTTATTTTAAGAATACTATTTTATTGTAAATATACAATTAACTTTCAAAAAATAATTTCGCCAAATCACAATTCACACTTTCAATTATTCATTGTGACACATCCAAGTAAAAGTTGGATCCTAAAATACGGGAGAACAACCTATTAAGTACATGGGAGAGAAAAGTTTCCGGAAAATATATGGACCAACAAAAGGGGAATATAGATGGACAATACGTACCTACCAGGTTTTGTATAGACTTATATCACGATCCCACTCTAGTAGCAGAAATGAAAAAAGGCAGTACGCTGGGAGGGACATTTAGAAAGAATGCCAAATGACAGAGTGAAGAGGGTGCACCACCAAAACCAAAGAGGAAAACGGCTGAAACGCAGACCTAGGCTTAGATGGATGGATGATGTAGAAAAAGATCTAAAGCAGCTGGGAATCCAAGCATGGAAAATACAAGCATTAGTTAGGTCTGAGTGGAAGGAAGTGGTGAGGCAGGCCGAAGCCCTACATGGACTGTAGCGCCACAGGGATGGGTGGAAGGTCTGAGTGGAAGGAAAGTGGTGAGGCAGCCCAAAGCCCTACATGGGCTGTAGCGCCACAGGGATGGGTGGAAGGAAAGTGATGAGGCAGCCCAAAGCCCAAAGCCCTACATGGCCTGTAGCGCCACAGCGATGGGTGCAAGGTCTTGGTGGAAGGAAGTGGTGAGGCAGGCCAAAGCCCTACATGGGCTGTAGCGCCACATGGTTGGGTGGAAGGTCGGAGTGGAAGGAAGTGGTGAGGCAGTCCAAAGCCCTACATGGGCTGTAGTGCCACAGGGTTGGATCAATGAAGGTCCATGCACCACATATTTCAACTAGTGATTTTGGTTCCCACACCGTCTTCGAGCCGTGTAAGAAATAATGAACGCAAAAATCAGAGTTGAGTTACCCTATATACAGCCTCGGTATTACTTTTTTAAGCCTATAAATGTGATTCTGTTACTTATAGCGACACACTTTATATTTTTCGCATAGTATAACTTCAACTAATATAAATTAAAATTCATTAAAAAAATTTAATGTCATATCATCCCCAATCACTTGTGTGAGGTTCCCAAAACATACCAAAACCTCACTTCATAGCCACCTAACTTGTCTAGTCCCAAGGAAATAAATGAATACTAAAAAATAATTTAAAAAAAAACCCACTAAATTTATACCTCTATAAATTCCAAAGGTATATATATACAGCTCAGCAGAGACTTTGGCCATTCATTAATTTCATCACTCAAAGGCTAGAAAAAAAGATCACCGGCTGGCCGAAGGTTGTCGTACAAGATATTTCTTGCACTTTTCAATAAATTCTAAAAACGGCAGTCGCAGTAACCTCATCGCGTTGCAAGAATAGACGCGACTGTCCACCAGGTGAAAGTTACGATCAACACTGGAACGAGAATAGAAAATGCCGATTATTTTAAGCTGACCTCGGGCTGGAACATACTCTCTGCATCCACGCCCGTGATGCTGTATTGTGCCATCGGCTCAGAAAACGGTTAATGTTTTATGGCATTTTCAGTTTATAAACCATTTATTTTGAGTGAAATGGGGCACTTTATGAAAACAACACCAACAATCTACGAGCTTCACCCAGCTTCATTTCAATGATATTCTAAAAATAGAATGCCACGTGACGTAGCTTGTAAACAATGTTTGAGCAACCGTGTTATGTTTCTAACTATGCTTAAAAAAAATATGTGTATACATTTAAAAAAATCAATTTATGCAAAATTATATTTAATTTTAGGCTGATAAAAGGAAAGGTCCAAAAATGTGTTTGAAATAAAAAATCTCTCATTACCATTTCTCTCAGCTCTCTCCTGGTCTTTCTCTATCTATCTCCATTCTCTGTCTCCAATGGTATCTCTGGTGTCTCAAGGTGGGATGATCAAGTCTTTGTCTTATCTTAGAAACCAGTTGAGATAAAACGCAATGGTGACAAGTGTACAATGACGCAATCAGCTTTTCGACAACAACATTCGAAATCTCCAGCACGAAACAACCACAATTGTCTCATCGTGACCCTTCCCGACTCCCCCCACCCCCTTTCTCTTCTCCTCTCGTCACCAATGTTACTCTCCATTTCAAAACGCACAACTTTTTGTTTCTCCTTTCAACTCAGCATTAAAACACGCTTTAAAATATCGCTAAATTAAATTAAAATCTCACTGGTTTAGGACATATTACATAGAGTGTTTGACAGTTGGGTCGTTTGGATAGGGCGAGTTATTCACAAGGGCGCTACATTTACACACGATTTGACAGACACAATTCTTATTATCAAGGCCTTATAAGGGAATGGATGGAAGCTATTATTCACCATAACATATTCTGGTCATCTACTGCATCCTGGCCTTTTTCCAGACGTCTTGACTAACTCTTGCCATTGGATCAAGCAGGCAAAGACGAGAGAGTGAGGCTGACGAATTGAGCAACTCTCCATTGCTTTAAACAAAATACATTTCAGGTCAAGGCTACTACTCAAGGCGAAAATTGCCTTGGTCATCTTCACGTGCGAAGGACGAACAACATATTCCAATCGTATTTTTACAATGTTTTTAAACAATGCTTTTTAAAAAAGAAATCTGCATTGATACTCAAAAAGTTGAGTGGCCAAGGCTCTACGCTACATTAGGAAAGCACTGCTCGAATTTTGTGACATCGTGGTTGACTTTTCTTTCTGCCTGACTTTCTGCCTGACTTTCTGCCTCAATTTCTGTCTTACTTTCTGCGTGACTATCTGCCTGACTATCTGCCTTACTTACTGTCTTACATTCTTCGTGACTTTCTGTCTGACTTTCTGCCTTACTTTCTGTCATAATTTCTGCCTTACTTTCTGTCTTACTTTCTGCCTTACTTTCTGTCTTACTTACTGTCTTACTTACTGTCTTACTTTCTGTCTTACTTACTGTCTTACTTACTGTCTTACTTACTGTCTTACTTTCTGTCTTACTTTCTGTCTTACTTTCTGTCTTACTTTCTGTCTTACTTTCTGCCTTACTTTCTGCCTTACTTACTGCCTTACTTACTGCCTTACTTACTGCCTTACTTTCTGCCTTACTTACTGCCTTACTTACTGCCTTACTTACTGCCTTACTTACTGCCTTACTTTCTGTCTTACTTTCTGCCTTACTTACTGCCTTACTTACTGCCTTACTTTCTGCCTTACTTACTGCCTTACTTACTGCCTTACTTACTGCCTTACTTTCTGCCTTACTTTCTGTCTTACTTTCTGCCTTACTTTCTGCCTTACTTACTGCCTTACTTACTGCCTTACTTTCTGTCTTACTTTCTGCCTTACTTACTGCCTTACTTACTGCCTTACTTTCTGCCTTACTTTCTGCCTTACTTACTGCCTTACTTACTGTCTTACTTTCTGCCTTACTTACTGTCTTACTTTCTGCCTTACTTTCTGCCTTACTTTCTGCCTTACTTACTGCCTTACTGTCTGTCTTACTTTGAATCTATTCGTTGAAATGTTCAGCTGTCCAAACCTTTTGTTAGGAAACCTTTGGTTAGGAAACCTTTTTTAGTGAAGGTATTTTAAAATAAATCTACACAACTGAAATACGACAGTTGCGATGTAAAGAGACATAACTCTTCATTTTTAAAGTTTATACAGATCAGACTAATAGTAATAAATTATTATTATTTTTTTACCTATATCTATTCTGCGTTGAAACGAAAATTACAAAATACAAATTGGCTGCCCTGTATTAAATCTTATTATGACAGAAACATTTGATTGTTTTTGTTATGTACAATGTAAGTATATGCCTACGGTTAATTTAACACAGATGGCTGGATTCGAATTGAAAGGGGTTAACACTGAAACATCTAAATTTATATCTGAAACGTAATTTGTTTCGCAATTTAAAAAAATGTACTTTAAAAATATTTTTTTTAAAACTGAAGGAAAATAAAACCAACAACAGAAATAACAAAAAAAAAAAAAAAAAGAAAGACGAAAAGTTATAATTCAGAACTAGAGAACTATATGAATGTCATTTATTATCCGGATCTAAAAGTGCAAACTCAATTCTTTCTCATACAGGACCAAAAAAAAAAAAACGCGCTAAAAATGTAGTTACATTCAAAACAATCGCTTGATGGCTAGATTGACACGTAGACGGGTCCACAGTTCTCGCTTGGTACTGGTACGACTTGAGAGCAGAAGTGACTCTTGAGTTAGGCTGTCAACAAATGGTTTGTGTGGTGGGGGCGCAACACCGGGTGGTGGGGGGAGGGAGGGAGGGGCTGGTGGAGGGAGTAATGAGTTTTGGCATTATTTGCTGTTATTTCTGTTTGTAACTTAAAACAGAATCACGCTGATAGTGCTGGAATGGTTTTCGACTTGTACTTTAACAATCATTATTTGTTCACCATAAGGGACGCGTAATAGTCGTGAGTTAACTCTTTTGTAAGAGGACGGTTTACTGAAATAATATGGCGATGGCGGTCTTCGAGGTGGACTTGGGGAAGGGGGAGGGCTTGGGGGAGTAACATTTCAAGTCTATTTAATTATATTTCAATAGTGCAATGATATCACCCATTCTAGTTTGTTGTCCCCCCCCCCCCCCCCCAAAAAAAAGGGAGATCGTAGATTTCCCGTATCCGGAAATTTGTTTGATAGAAATTTCGTCGACGGAAAATTGATCGACGGAAGTTTGATCGAACGAATTTTTTTTTTTCAGTTCAATCGATCAAATTTTGTGTCAAATTTATTTTTTAATGCATTATTTTGTTATACTATATAGTATAGCTCGTTCAAACTTCTTTCAAACAAATTTCCGGATACTTTAATTTCCCATGACAAAAAAACTATTTACCTAAATATATCTCTCACAGCGTGCACATGTATTGGTTGTCCGACGATTAAACTGAAGCATGCTTGTCATCACAGACTTTCGGCAATCCACAATAACTTAGACCAGTGGTTCTCAACCTTCCTAAATGCTGCGACCCTTTAATACAGTTACATTATGTTGTGTGGACCTACCAACCATAAACTTACTTCCATTGCTGCTGCATAAATGTGTGTTTTCCGATGGTCTTGTGCGACCCTTGTATAGGGTCTTTCGACTAGCCTCTAAGGGATCGCGACCCACAGGTTGAGAACCGCTGACTTAGACTATACATTACCAACGCAAGACCTTTTCAATGCCAGATGGAAATTTCCCTGGTTTACTATATGCACTGCGATTATAAAACATATCATTTACACATATGTATATGTATATATATATATATATATATTTGATGTATACGAAACAAAAGTAAATGTAAAGTTTCACTTCATTAGAAGTCGATGACGTAAACATTTTCATTACCATTCCCATTGTCCCGTAATCATGTGCTCAGAGCATTTCGGTCCATTCAACATTTCAGAAAGATTTAAACCGGTGGTTGCAATCACGTGACTTTAAGAATGGTAACTCTTCATACAGGGCGTGTCTACGTCTCCGATACCCCCCCTTGAACACTGGGGAATAAAGAAAGAGGAAAAAAAAGAAGAAGAAAAGAAAAAGCTTTTGATAGCAAAGGCCCCGATCACTATCGCGTGACTATTTCATGTTACACCCGACAAACAGTCGCGGTTCATAAATAAGAGAACATGAGACAAGGACTGGTGGGATTAATGAGACAAAGACTGGTGGGATTAATGAGACAAGGACTGGGATTAATCCGACGTCCTTAATCATTGATACGACGGAATGGGGGAGGAGCGGGTGGTGGGGGGTGGTGCCGATCTGCGACTACATTTCTACACCCACCTGGTCTATTTCTGTCGCGTCTAGCGTGTAAGATTTTTGGCGCCATCAGTCAGGCAGAACCACTGAGGACAGTGCCTAGAACGGGGGGGGGGGGGGGTCTTAACCGGGAGTGACTGCATCCCTAGGGGCGTGGGAGGCATTGTGTTGTCAGTTTGCCATTAGACCCAGTAAATCAATTTTATTTGCATTTTTTATTTATAAACTTGTCGTGCTTGCGATTGTTGGCGGGGGGGTGGGGGGCGCGGGGTTTATAAAATTTTGATTTTGTGATGGGGGTTGTGGGTGGGTAATGTTTTCAACTCAGTTTGCGGCGCTGCACAAAAAAAAGTTTGAGAACCCCATGGTCTAGAGTTTTATTTGACCTCCTGTAGATGCGTTGATATCGTGTTCTAAAAGAAGGGACGCGTGATCTATAAATACGCCAGCGAAACAAAGGAGATCAGTTATTTGTGGCAACTCTTTGATAGATCTGATTAACGTCATTTGTTTTTTGAACTTCACGAGGTCGTCAAAAATATAATTCACGTGTTTCTGGAAAAAATGTACATGCTATTACATGCAGTGGAGTAACTAGGTTTGGGGGCACCTGGGGCTGGCTGATAATTTTGACGACCCCCCTTCCACGGGGAAAAAACCAAAAAAAAACCCAAACTCTGCAGTTGACTAAAAAAGCCGCCCCTCTAAATAAAGAAAAGAGAAGGAAAAACGTGACACCCCGGCCCCCTCCCCCCGGGCGGACACCCCCCGCACAATCCCCCCTTCCACAGGTGGAACCCCCTCCCCCAACCTTCCCCGGGCAATCCTTTCCTACGCTACTGATCATATGAGCTGTGTCTCTTCAGAACCGTCGTCCTTAAAGCTTCAGGTGTTAATATCCTAGATCAGCGGTTCTTAACCAGTGTGTCGCGACCCCTTTGTGGGTCGAGCAACCCTTACACAGGGATCGCCTAAAACCATCGGAAAACACATATCTATGAAGTAGCAACGAAAAAAAATTTATGGTTGGGGGGAGGGGGGGTCACACAACATTAGGAACTGTATTAAAGGATCTCGTCATTAGGCAAGTTGAGAACCACTGTCTAAGATAGATAGGGCTTTAAAATAATGATATCTCCATGAAAAGTCCGGGTGGACTCAAAAGAGTCTTAACTATGAGCTACACAGATCGCCAAACGTGTAGGCGCTTCGTGTGATAATTGATGGTTAGCGGTGAGCTGTGTCGAAACATTTTAAAGGGGAAAAGTCGTTAAAAAAATATTTATAAAAAATTCAGAGAGAAATATTCACAAGCAAAAAATTGTTTTAAAAATAATGACAGAAAACGTGACAGAGAACCATTTTTTATTAATCATATTTTTATTTGTAGGCACATATAAATGTTTATTATATACTGAATATCTGTGAATTGAAGTAAGAGGCGGTTTATTAGAATCGTGTTTGGATTGCCGCTTTGGGATTAAATAAATGTGTGATATTTGTGTTATGTGTACAGATAGTATAATCACATATTTATCTCTATGATTTATTCATAATTATGTGCATTGTAATACATGAAGCCAATGAACACGAATACCGGTAGAACAAATTGAATTAAAATACATGGTAGTAAGCGGTTGGATAGAGATCAGCTCTCGTCCAATCAAAATGATTGTCCTTTCATTCTCTCCCGGGGGTTGATAGATGTTTATTTGTTGTCTGTAAATGTGTGTCTGTGTGTGATTGAAATTTAAAAGATTCTGCCTCTGATCTCCCCGACACATCTCACGCATGAAAGGAATCAAAGGAGAGCAAGGGGCATTGCACTGTGGTACTAGTTTAGTGATAACACTATCCAGACAAAGCATCAGTGGCCTCAATGTGGTCGATGCCGAGTAGGCCCGAAAGATATACAATTTCATTTGTTCCCCAAACTTGTCAAAATTTACCAGCGTGTTCCACGACTGTTCCAGTAAAAACAATTCAAAATTAATATTTTTTTCAATTTTTTTTTTTTAAATTTTACACTTATCTATTAATTTATTTATGTGATACTCATCAGTGTATATATACATACATATATAAATATAAATATATATATTTGTGTCAATGCCACTCAATAAACATAACACACAATCAACATCTTTTTCAATAAACAGGAAAGACAATCACCTTGTTTATTAGAGCAAACGTCTTATTGTACGTTGAAGGAGAGAACGTTATAATTGATTGATTTATTTCATAAATCACACATTTTTGGGGGAGAAAACCAAAATATGATCTATTTTAAACAGAGATTTCTCTTCTAATCCTAACAAAAGTTTTAACCTACAAATCTTCGACCTCTTTAACACATGCACGTCCTTCATACGGCTCACCCCTACAGCCGCTGTACAACAAACACATTGATCAAGTGAGATTGATCTTTATACTCAGCTCACACGATCCAACTTCCGTCAAGTTTTGTCATCATGCATTTGATGCGATTTTTGTATGAAGCCTTGTCACAAATTTCAAATTACTATTTGATCAAATTCTCGTTTTTGTCCAAGTAAAGAAATCACGCACAAAAGTGTGCGTTCATACTAAAAATTTGACAAACATTTGAAGCAAATTTGACAAAAATTTGAAGCAAATTTGACAAAAATTTGAAGCAAATTTGACAAAAATTTGAAGCAAATTTGACAAAAATTTGATCGTGTGAACTGAGCGTTACACAATCTTCTTAAGTGAATCAAAGAGATCTGATCAAACCAAATTTCATCATAAAGTTATAGAGCACAGTTTTTGCCTTGGAATATTGGACGTATTCAATTACACGTCGCGGCGGATATGCAACCTCGCTTTCATTGGAGTGGTGAATGTCTGATAATTTGCACACAAAAAATTAGATATATATATATTTTTTTTTTTTTTAAATGTATCTTAGAGAAACCCCACAACTTATTAAGGTTGTCAACAAGAGAAGCTAAAAACAGAGCGAAATGGCATAATGCCAACCCCCACCAGGGGTGTCTGTTTACTTACCTGGGGCTGTTTTTATCTCAGCTAAATAATCTGTAATAAAAAGTATGTGGGGCAGGGGGTGTAGAGCTTTTCTTTTTTACGGGGGACAAAGTACAGCCCGAGAAAATTTAATATAGAAATGGTTCGTGTTAATGTGGAGAAAATATCTGCGTGTGAACAAAACAAATGTCGTTAGCCAGTACGCTCCCACTCCCACCCCAACATATATGATAACTACCTGGCAACGGATTGACAGTCGTCAAATGAAAAAAGAACAGCCATGGCATCATAACATTACATTCATAGCTAGCCCACCCACACCTCCCACCCACACCCACACCCTCACCCACACCCCCACTTATATTTCCCACACGCCCAAACGCACGCCAAGAAACAATGAATTAACGATGAAGGAATTCCTTCCCCCCCCCCCCTCATCCCCGCCCAACCCCCTCAATACTTTTAAAATCAGACTTCTAAATGTCTGTTGTTTGTGAGGTCAGCGCCTCAAATGTGCTTCTGCAGAAAACCAGACGAGTGACAACGGAAACTGAAAGGCTTCTGGACTGCGTGATAAGTGAGTGCTCTACTCGTGAGCTCAGGGTGATGCGTGCTCTACTCGTGAGCTCCGGGTGATGCAGAATTTTTTTTTTTTTTTGGCAGAATAATTCATTTTACAGACAAATATACATTAGAAAAAAAAAAAACACTTTATTTTCCTTCAATAACACATTTTCTCATTAAATCATGTCTTTTGTACTCATACAAGAACCTATGCAAATTTTAAATAACAATTTTAAAAAAAAATAGATGTTGACATTGTCAAGATGTTTTTAATAAAAGAACACACCACTTTTCACCTGTCTCTCTTTGTTCTTGTAGATGTGGTCTGATGCGTTATTCTAAACATGTCGTCATTGCTAACTTAGCCAGCGAGTCCTTATTTTAAATATATAGCTATAATGGTGAAAAGTAACTTTGCCAGGTAGGTAAGTCATTATCTCTTCGTATTTTGCCACGAAATTATAACTACATCTATGTCAGAATGCGCATGTCGGGGATCCATCAAAACTCCAACGATCCATCAAAACTCCAACGCTCCATCAAAACTCCAACGCTCCATCAAAACTCCAACGCTCCATCAAAACTCCAACGATCCATCAAAACTCCAACGATCCATCAAAACTCCAACGATCCATCAAAACTCCAACGATCCATCATAAAGAAACAAAGAAAGAATAACCCACAATGTAACCAACTTGTAATATGTTATTTTCCACCGCCACCAGATTCTTCGTTGTATTTTTTATTGCAAGAAATATTATTGTTTATAGAGGTGGCTATTGGTACACGGGTATCAGAATTGAGAGGTTGGGATTAAAAAACGATTTAAAATATTATTGTTGGGTTTGTAAGACCAAATGATGTATCAAATGAAAGATAATTGAATGTACTATACGATTGAAATCTTAATTCTTCAGTTTTACTAAAATAAACTACCACAAATGACATCCGAATAGCATTGAGCCTAATGGTACCCGGGTGCGACTGGCGACGCTGCGTGTCCGGGTCCATTTTGACTAATGCTATTCGGATGTCGTTTGTAGTAGTTTATTTTAGTTAAAATGAAGAATTAAGTATAAAATGAAGTATTAAGTAATTGGTCTGACAAACCCAACAATAATATTTTAAATCGTTCTTTGATCCCAACCTCTCAATTCTGGTACCCGTGTACCAATAGGTGCAGCCATTATTTATTGCCCTATGACAAAATTCAGCATGGTCATGTTGAGTTCCTTGGTCTGTTTCCGGTATAAACTGCAAATCGTGTCACCAGGGCTCTGACTTTGTATTGATACGAAGAGTTACGTAGCCAGTTGGCCGACCTGGAGCCAAAGATACATCATAGCAGTGATTCAATGGCTGGCCACATGTTTGACCAGAGCAGGCAACATTCTGGAGCAGACGTGACATGCCCCTTGTACGTCACATTCTGTGGAGCTAGCACTGGAGCCAATGCTACATTTCCTTGTACGTTCTGTGGAGCGAATGCTACGTGTTCCTTGTACGTTATGTGGAGCTAGCACTGGAACCAATGCTACATTTCCTTGTACGTTCTGTGGAGCGAATGCTACGTGTTCCTTGTACGTTCTGTGGAGCTAGCACTGGAGCCAATGCTACATGTTCGTTGTACGTTCTGTGGAGCTAGCACTGGAACAGATGTGACATGTTCCTTGCATGGAATGAATGGGTGCACGATTTCACATTTTATGGGGCGAAATAAAACATCGCGCTTGGCTACGGGGGGTGTAGGGGTCGGAAGGGGGTGCTGTTTTGGAGTGAGAAAGAGAGAGAGAGAGAGTGAAAGGGGGAGAGTGAGAGAGGGAGTGAGAGCCAGTGTGTGTGAGAGAGGGAAAGAGACAGTGTGTGTGAGAGAGAGTGAGAGATACTGTGTGAGAGAGACTGAGAGAGAGAGACTATTTGGGAGAGTGGGTGTGAGAGAGTGTGTATGAGAGAGAGTGAGAGAGACTGTGTGAGATAGACTGAGAGAGGGAGAGACTGTGTGGGAGAGAGAAAGAGACAGTGAGAGAGAATGAGAGAGTGTGAGTAAGAGAGAATGTGAGAGTGAGAGAGAGAGTGTGTATGTGCGTGAGAGATGGAGAGAGAGAGAATTAGATCAACCCGATGATGTTAGTTCTCCGTGTTTACTATCTTTGGGGTTCATGTGATGCTAAAGCGAGTTGCCCTCGGACAACATAAGTCCTCCAAAAATAGCACAGTGGGGATAAACTTAGAAACAACGTTCTATTTCTAGTCTTGATAAAGGTCAGGGCTGACCTCAGACGTTAGTGATATGTCCATTCACTGTGGGAACTGGAATATCTAATAAGGAAAAGCCATGAAGACGAAGCATTGTAATGTATATATTTATCATGCAGAAAAAAAAAAAAGAAAAATGCTTTAATTGCCCAGTCAATGTCACTTGTAAACCGCCTCTAGCGCCCCAGGCGCCAGGACCAATCTTCTCCTGCTGCATTTCACACTTACCACATCCTCCCCCCCCCTCCTTTTCACCACCACTTTTTTTTTTGGTCCAATCGGACCCATCGCAAACATAAAACAAGATGATATTTAAAAATGAATTAAATACATGTATTGACATTTTAAATAGGTGAAAGTGCGTTTCTCGCACTCAATATTTTCATTGTATATCAAAGTGCATTCTGTCGTTTGTGGCTAAAGTCGATAGTCGATTGGGATGTTACTGGCTAAAGTCGATCGGGATGTTACTGGCTAAAGTCGATCGGGATGTTACTGGCTAAAGTCGATCGGGATGTTACTGGCTAAAGTCGATCGGGATGTTACTGGCTAAAGTCGATCAGGATTTTACAGGCTAAAGGCGATCGTGATGTTACTGGCTAAAGTCGATCGTGATGTTATTGGCTAAAATCCACCAAGGATATTTTCTCGCTCAGGTCCGCCATGACTTTCCTGGCCAAAGGTTACCCCCCCCCACCCCCCACACTCTTGGCTGGGCATTGTCCATCATATCTTTAAGGAAGAAATCCCCATATCAAATTTTGCCCCAACATGATTCACCCGAAAATTCTGACATGAAGTGTTATTTTAATATTTAGTTGGAAGATCGAATCTTCTAAAATAGATTTCGAAAAAATAGTATCGCCCCTGTGTTGAGAAAATGAAACAGTCAACAGTTTTTGTCGGATAAAAATAGAAAGCAAACTTCGTTGCATAACGGATGGCGTTAGAGCGAAGAAAAATCGCACGTTGAAATAAAAATCCGCAAATTTGTTTTCCGGAAAGTGTGCCCTTATTTTACCACCCGGGCGATTTAAAATGAATGTTTTGTAACACATTTTTGGAAAAGGTTTGAAAGTATTGAAAAAAAATAGTATTAATCAAATGAGAATTGAAAACTCTAACGTCATTTTTTTTGGTTTTGTTTACATCAGTTTTTCCTAAACCGATCCCCACCAATTTAATGTTAACTAAACCGATCCCCACTACTCTAATGTTAACTGAAACGATCCCCACTAATCTAATGTTAACTAAAACGATCCCCACTAATCTAATGTTAACCAAAAACGTAACCTCATGCCTAAATGTTGTCAATCTGTTGGGATATCTGTATGTTTACATATCTTTTCATTAACATCTCATTGTACCGTCTTTAACAATCCCCACGCCCCCCCACCAAAAAAAACAAAAAAAAAAAAAACAAAAACGCAATATGTCAAACCGTTTGAGAGTCAATGTCTAAAATATTTTTTTTATATATCTGGTCATTTTTCAGTACTCGACGCAATACTGACATTTACTTTATGAGCAGAAGTGGAATTTTTTTGTCCAAATGAAACAAAAGTTACAATATATTTAATTTATTTTTAAAAGGCTAGTTATGGTTAGTAACGGGATCAACTTTGCAAGCTTTAAACCTCAAAGATCCAATTTGTCAAAATCAACTTTTGATTTTACTTTGACTCCTTTGAATTCAAAATCCCGAAGTTCCACTAAATTTTATAAGAAACTGACGGAAATTAAGAAATAAATAAATAGATCTGGGTTAATAGCCTCCCTTAGGATCTTAGATACGGCCCACGCCAACGTCACGGAGAAAACATTTTCGAAACATTTAAAAATACAACAAAAAAAACCCAACAAAATAATCATTAAAAACATCACAAAACAATACAATGTAAACCGGAAACCATCCTTTTCTGGTACGATCTGGAATACACTCGACTTACTCAGTTTCTTCCCGTAATATTGGGGTTAAATCTAGTATTGATCTAATCTCAGCGACTTAATAGGTTATTGACCACACACAGAGAGAGAGAGAGAGAGAAGGGGGGGGGGGAGGATAGCGTGTGGCACTGGGAGAAGCAGGGGGTGCTATTGTGTCGGGTGGATAACGATATTCTTTCGTTAGTAATGAAGGATTTCGAGATTGTTATTCGTGGGTTTCGCGGTGTACTTTTCTGGCGACGACATGGCGTCATCAGCAACCCCCCCTTTCCACCGAGGGGTGGGGAATCCCGGTTGACGAGTCCGCGATTGACAATCCGGTCTTCGGCCGCCATTGACCATATAAACACAAAGCTGTGATGAGGGATGACCTCGTTAGGATAAAAGGTAAATAACGCAATGGGCTCCCATTATCAGGGGGAAATAATCTAAATTTGGAACTTGTTGCCCGGATGACAGGAAACAATCAGATAGCCAGATGTATATATGTTAGACAGATGACTCGGTGGAAACCGGTTTGGACGGACTTTCTGAGATGAGTTGGCGTCCTCTGATGAAAAACATCGAATTGACCTAATTCATTGGTCGTCGACCCGCGGCCGCATGGAGAACTTTCAAGGAACAGATGCGACTCTGCCTTTTTATTCATTTATTTTTTTACTGATATGTAATGATGTGCGATAACAAAGAAAACTATTCATAAAACTGTATACTAATCAGACCAGTTGTAACATACGCAAGTGAAACTTGGACCCTAACAAACAAACAAAAACGGCAGGAATCTTATAAACACGTGGGAGAGAAGAGTTATCAGGCAAACATACGGACCAACAAAGGATGAATATGGATGGAGAATATGAGCCAACCATACACTGTACAGTCAGATCAGGATCCCACGCTAGTATCAGAAATAAAAAAGGGGGCTTGCTACGCTGGGAAGGACACTAAGAGAGAATGCCAAATGACAGAGGCGCGAAGAGGGAACCCCAGAGGAAAACGGCTCAAAGGCAGGCAGACCTATAGGCTTAGATGGATGGATGACGTGGAAAAAGATCTGGAACAGCTGGGAATCCAAGCATGTCAAAAGAAAAGCATTAGTTTGGTCTGAGTGGAAGGAAGTGGTGAGGCAGTGGTGAGGCAGGCCAAAGCCTTACATGGACATGAGCGCCACGGGGATGGATGGATAATGACATGCGGCTCACAATCTATTTTTTAACATCTATAATATATATTTTTTTAAATGTCTCCTCAATCAAAACAAAAACAACAATGACCTATTTTACAATAAAGGAAAGAGAAGAGCAAGGTATGTGGAAGCTTGAAATGGAAAGACAGGTCAAACAAAGAAGATTGTCTCGGTCAAGAGCCTTCTTCGTTGACTAGTTTTTTTTATCGGATGAATTTAAAAAAAAAAATCAATATTATCTTTCACTATCTTCTTTTCACAGCCATTTTACTCTCTGTTAATAAAATATGATATTTTACACCCCAATTAGTATTAATTACATCGTAAAATTAACGTATCCGGAAATGTGTTTGAAAGAAATTTCGTCGACGGAAATTTGATCGAACGGAAATTTGGTCAAATTTTTTAAATTAGTTCACACGTTAAGCTTTTGCGTCAATTTTCCTCTTGAACGCATTATTTTGTTTTATTAAATAGTCTAGTGCGTTGGAAAAGAAATTTGACGAAATGTTTAACGTGTGAACTGAAAAAAAAAGTTTCGATCAAATTTCCGTTCGATCAAATTACCGCCAAACAATTTTCCGTCGACGAAATTTCTCTCCAACAAATTTCCACTAACCTAAAATTAATAATGAACATGCCATTGCCGCCACACAGACGCTTCCGAATGTTCCAAGCCGAATTTGTACCAAAATAATATCTTTAAACAATTTGAAAGTTTATTGATTTTGTCAATTTTGCCAGAAGCAGAATAAATTATTTTTTCAATGATTGTTTCTGTTTATCTTTCAAGGATTCGCTGAGAAAAAAAAAAGTATGTTCCCAAAGCTTCCAACATCTTGACAGAGAAGAGAATTTTCAAAAAAATAAGTTGTCCGATAAGCCGGTAGGCTATTCTATTTAATAGCACAACATGCATTTAAATAAGATCTATGTTATTTTGTTAACATTTCCCAAAATAGCATATCACGTGATACTAATACAAAAATAATAAAAAATCATCAGTCGAGTCGAGTCCAATGTTTTTATTAATGTAAAAACTCATGTTATGAAACTTTTGTTTTGTCTTTGAATAAACTTAAGCAATGTTGCAACTGCACGCTTCATTCTGTTGTTACTTTGATGTCAAACATTGATTCCAGTTTTGTTTTTTGTTAAACCTACAGAATGCTACATGTAGTACACCCTTTAATTCGTTTTTGAACACACTTTTATCAAACCTGTTGGATGTGGGAACGAATTTATTAGGAGATCCTAAATTACCCAAATATTCTAGGTTTTGACTCAAGCAAAGATATATAATTAAACGATATGCCGCAAATAGCACACACAAAACCACCCAGCCTCACACCCGTCCACCCACACCCCCCTCACATATATATATATATATATATATATATTTAAATATATATTTTTTAAAAACATATATGACTCTTAAATAAAGTTATCTGTATTAAAATTCATTACCCATGTAAAGTCAAAGGAGAATATTTAGTGTTATCATTTAATTTATTTTTAGTTTAGAACTCACACTTTTTTTTGATAGTTTAGTGTTAACGCTCTTCTTGATATTATAGTGTCAACACACTTCATCTGTTTCTTTCATGTTCATAGTATATTTTAAAAAAGTATATATATATATATATAAACTCATTTAATGACCGTATCTAAAATCCTAAGGCCCAAATGTTATGGGTCTCTTTATCATGGAAGACTGATGATCCCTTCGATCCTGTTATTCTTAGCCTAATCCCCGTTAGGCAGAAGACTTATCCCAACGTCATAATCGCCGCATGGTCTTTTTGCTGGCGTGGTTTTATTATGTCGGCGCTTGGAGAAGGTCACGGCCGAGTCCGGGAATACACATTCGATCTCCATAATAATAAAACATGGCGGAGATATCGGTCTGAAGCAAGGGTTCTCAAAGTAAATGTTTCTCGACATGAAACCAAAAGAATAAAGTAATAAGAATTGAAATGGTGAATAGCATAAAGATATACAAATTAAATGCTTTTAAAAAATATATATATTTTAAATATTATTATTATTATTTTATTTAAAGCATCAATATTTCTTGATTAAAATGCAAATCGAGTTATAATCTTTTTACTCTTTGCTGTACTATTCGTAAACGCACTTCGTTTAAACGGAAATGATGTAAAAATTTGGTAAAATCTTTTAAATCAACTTCGCTTCTGTTCGTGGGTCGCTGGCTGGCAAAATTTTTGAACGGTTAATTGACCCATTTCTCATCAACCTATCGAGCTGAAAATTGACACAAAGACTCGTTGCCGATGACAACAAATTATTTCACATTTTCAGTCCCGCTCCCAACACCCAAAAATCTGTTTTTCAAGTGCAAGTAAAATAAAATTCCCGATAACTGCGCTAAATGAGATTCTTTTTTTTTTTTTTTAAATTTCGCAGGTGCGTTTGGTGCGTAATATTTTCTTTTTCTAAAATAGTTGGTGAAATAAATCTGCGGTGTAAAAGCGGGTGGGTCATAGTTCAGGGGCGTCAAAAATATGTGCGGTTGCGAGTCTTGAGGGGAGGATTTGGATTCTTATAAAGCAGCTGTTCTCAACCTTCCTAATGCCGCGACCCTTTAATACAGTTCCTCATGTTGTGGCGACCCCCAGCAAGAAAATTACTTTTAATACTACTTCATAACTGTAGAGTAAATGAGTTTTCAGATGGTCTTAAGCGACCCCCGGTAAAGGGGTCACGACCCACAGGTTGAGAACTGCTGTTATAAAGTGTGCTACTTGTATGCATACTTTGTCAAATGTTCAGCCCACCCCCTCCCGCAAATTGTCCTATATTACATTTTATAAACAATCTGCACAAAACGTTTGTTTTTATGGGTTGTTAAACTTAAAATCCTGTTGATCAAATTTCGCTTTTTTTCGTGGCTGGCTGGAAGGCGAATTTTCCGACGGTTAATTTACCCCCTTCCTGTCAACCTATCGAGCTGAAACTTGGCACATAGACTCGTTGCCGATGACACCACATTCTATAAAATTTTTAGACCCAACCGATGCCTAAAAAAAAATCGTTTTTAAACATGTTTTTATAAAGTGGAGGATGAAGGATATATGACACTGATTTCTTGAAATAAAATTCACGATAAAAGCGCCAAATGAGATTATTTAAAAGAAAATATCCCAAGTGCATTTAGGACTGTTTAGTTATTTTCTTCTCATCCGATTCCAAGTTTCGCTTCACACATTAGAAGAATGGGCACATAAGTAATTATATCAAATTTTAAGGTATTAAAAGGTACCACATCCCCCCACCCCAAACCCCCACACCAAACCTCCACCCCAAACCCCCACCCAAAACCCCCACCTCAAACCCCCCACCCAGAACCCCCCACCCAAAACCCCACCGTAAACCCCCTATCCCAAACCCCCCACCCCAAACCCCCTTTCCCAATCCTCCCACCCCACCCCCAAACCACCCACATAGAACCCCCCACCCAAACCCCCACCCCAAACCCCCTATCCCAAACCCCCCACCCAAGACCCCCACCCAAAACCCCCACCGGAAACCTCCATCCCAAACCCCCACCCCAAACCACCCACCCAAACCCCCACCCCAAACCCCACCCCAAATACCATCCCAAACCCCCACCCAAACCCCCACCCAAACCACCCACCCAAACCCCCACCCCAAACCCCACACCCCATACCACCCACCCAAACCCGCATCCCAAACCCCCACCCCATACCACCCACCCAAACCCCCATCCCGAACCCCCATCCCAAACCCCCAGCCCAAACCCCCACCCCAAACCCCCACCCCATACCACCCACCACAAACCCCCAACCCAAAAAAACAACAAAAACTAGTTTGTGTCCGACATTTCCACTCTTCACCAATCCACAAAGGAGAGAAATAAACATTTTGAACGTAATCCCCCAAAAAATCAAACAAAACTATACATTAGTAATGCGCCAAAACCTTGAGGTCGCACCGCACACACTGAACTTGTGCCGCCCCTCGTTAGTTGCTAAGATACACTGTTTTTAAATCTATCTGGGACGAAATTTCACAGTTTTAGAACCCGTTTTAGAAAAAAATAACAGAACGCTAAAGGTCATGGTGAAAGCCGCACCCCCCTTCTCCCTCCAACCTTGCTTGCACATCACGCAATGACCGGGCAATAACTTAGCAGGGCTTAAGTACATTTTCAGTCCGTTTGAGCGTTTGGAACCCGGTCACCATTCATAATAATCGTAAATCAGAAAGCGATCGACTTACCGTCGGGGGTCTCGGGGAGTGGGGTGGGGGGGGGGAGCCTATCCCAGCGTGACGTCATGTTGGTGTGGTGTGTTTTTGTGTGTATAACAATGTTTGTCCGCGTGCGTGTGTTTGTATGTGGGGGGGGGGGGGGTCGACCGAGGTTACTGGGTGTATTTGTATTCAGTTCATGTTAGGGTGTTTTTTTGTTTTTTTTTGTTTTTTTTTGGGGGGGGAGGGGGGGAGTGTCTGTGTGGCAGGAATGGCGTGGTCATCATTTCCACAGCAATGGTAGACGTTAAGGTACGTCCAGATGACACCGTGCAGGAGTCGGGTTAGAGAACAGAGAGGCTCACGGAGCGCTTTACCTGAGGCGGGGGGAAAAATAAGCAACGTGTACGTTGGCCTCGAGTGCAGTGTTACTCTGATGAATATCTACACTTGACTTAAAGTCACATGGCAGTCTCATGGCAGTCTCATGGCAGTCTCATGGCAGTCACATAGCATCCACATAGCAGTCACATGGCAGTCACATAGCAGTCACATAGCAGTCACATAGCAGTCACATAGCAGTCACATAGCAGTCACATAGCAGTCTCATAGCAGTCACATAGCAGTCACATAACGTCATATAACAGTCACATAGCAGTCACATAACAGTCACATAGCAGTCACATAGCAGTCACATAACAGTCACATAGCATTCACATAACAGTCACATAACAGTCACATAGCAGTCACATAACGTCATATAACAGTCTCATAGCAGTCACATAGCAGTCACATAACAGTCACATAGCAGTCACATAGCAGTCACATAACGTCATATAACAGTCACATAACAGTCACATAGCAGTCACATAACGTCATATAACAGTCACATAACAGTCACATAGCAGTCACGTAGCAGTCACATAGCAGTCACATAACGTCATATAACAGTCACATAACAGTCACATAGCAGTCACTTAACAGTCACATAGCAGTCACATAACGTCATATAACAGTCACATAACAGTCACATAGCAGTCACATAGCAGTCACATAACAGTCACTTGGGAACCTGAGAGACTTCCACCTAGAGTCGCGTTTCTCAAACTCTTGACCATGGTCACCAGCACAGAGAAGTGACATGAAATGTTCTTCTGGAGCAGAAACTAAATATGATGTCCTAAGCTTTGACATCAGTTTTGACATCAGCTTTGACATCAGCTTTGACATCAGCTTTGACATCAGCTTTGACATCAGCTTTGACATCAGCTTTGACATCAGCTTTGACATCAGCTTTGACATCAGCTTTGACATCAGCTTTGACATCAGCTTTGACATCAGCTTTGACATCAGCTTTGACATCAGTTTTGACATCAGCTTTGACATCAGCTTTGACATCAGCTTTGACATCAGCTTTGACACCAGCTTTGACATCAGCTTTGACATCAGCTTTGCATTAGCTATTCGCCAAAATAATGTGTAACTAAAAATGGATTTATCGGTCAATCTATAATTTAAATGAAATAAATCCTAAAATAACTCCGTCACAACTTTATGTACACTATTCAAATAAATATATTTTATTTTAAATAGCAGTGTTACTAGGTGTGCTGACCTCAACGGATGACCCCTTTCAAAAGTGGAGCCCCTGTATCAGTCCCAGCTCCCCCCCCCCCCCCTTTTAAACACCTGAACATTTTACCCCTCCCCCAAGATATCACATCGTCCCTGGCAGGATGGTTTGGTACCACCAACTTTGAGAACCACTGATCCAGAAAGACATTTTTTAAAAAAAATATTATATGCAAATTAGACTTATTCTTGTGCAACATTTTCTAGAAAATAATCTTTTAAAAAATATATGAGCTTTTAAGCCCTTGATTCTGTATGCTTGGGATTGAGTTGCAAATATAGATCGATTCAGTTTGTCAAAGTTCAATACTTACTTGTTTTAAAAACAGCGATTTAATCTAGTTGAATTCCTATCTAATCGTAGTCTTTGAAGGTTCTTTATTTTAAAAAAATAAATAAACAATTAAGCCAGTTACAATTAATACAATTTTTTTTCCTCACGCATTCGTCCGTCACAATTTGACGATGGTGTAGACTTCGCCAGACGACATCAGAAGGCCCTCTTGACGTACCTGTCCAAATAGTGCAGTGCGCATGTCAAACCTAATATAGAATTAAAAAAAAAAATTCTTAAGAATAAGGAAGAAGAATGTTTTTATTTTCTACTGCAGAGCATACCATTCTGGCAATACGGCAGAGTCTATCAGAGCATACCATTCTGGCAATACGGCAGAGTCTATCAGAGCATACCATTCTGGCAATACGGCAGAGTCTATCAGAGCATACCATTCTGGCAATACGGCAGAGTCTATCAGAGCATACCATTCTGGCAATACGGCAGAGTCTATCAGAGCATACAATTCTGGCAATACGGCAGAGTCTATCAGAGCATACAATTCTGGCAATACTTCAGAGTCTGTCAGAGCATACCATTCTGGCAATACTGCAGAACATACCATTCTGTCAATATTGGAGAGCATACCATTCTGGCAAGTTATCTTTAGGGGCCCTTTTAAAAAGTGCAATGTAAGAACATTTGCCCTTAACGGCCAAAACCATGTGTTTTTTTTTGTTTTTTAACTTTAATTCGGTAACTGCGATCCAAAATTTTTTTCTTTTGTCCATGACAACGTGATTTGTTGTTTATCTCATCAAGTTAATAGTTTTAAAGAGAGAAACATTGAGATAATTCTCTCAACACACTCTTGTTATTTTCTAATGAAACCAATCTGAGGATGAGGGAAAATAAAAAATAAAAACCTTTTTTTCCCCCTTTCTCCGTCCATGCTGTCTATTTTATTCATTATCGTAAATTAAAGTTTAATTTGGGTCATGTCCGTTTCAGACATTCTTGCTTGGATCACACTTTTAAAAAAAAATTACGTTTACCGTCTATCATATTTTTGAATTTCATTCAACTTCGGATTGTCTAAAAAATCAATAACTCAAAACTTCTAAGAAAGGAATCTTCGGCCATATACTGCGCACAGACAATTGACTAAGATAAGGACGTGGGATGATCGTGTTGGTACGAGACAATCCCCTGAGCGTTAGTCCCAGACAAGCTGACTGAAAGATTTGGGCGTGGACTCGGACCGATTACAGTCTGAAATAAAACTGTCTTTGTCATTTATCAAACCTTGCACCGTGGTGGAAGCATACCGGTGGTTCGTATTATCCTGTATTATCGGCCTCTATGCAAACACAGGTGGGTGTAGCATATCTGTTGACAGATTGTTTAAAGACCCTTTTATGAAGATTTGGACACCATACAGTGGCGTAGGAAGGTTAGTTACAAACAGGGGCAGTCCGTCCCGGCGGCACTTTTTTTTCCGTTATATTGGGGGCGGTATTGTTTTCGTGGAAAGGTGGGGTGGAAGAAAGCTTGTCATGCCACCGGGCGCCACTAATGCTAGCTCATCATCATCATCATCATGTCCCTTAGTCCTTGGACCGTTGGGGCGCCACTAACGCTAGCTCATCCTCATCATCATCATGTCCCTTAGTCCTTGGACCGTTGGGGCGCCACTAACGCTAGCTCATCATCATCATCATCATGTCCCTTAGTCCTTGGACCGTTGGGGCGCCACTAACGCTAGCTCATCATCATCATCACCCTTAGTCCTTGGACCGTTGGGGCGCCAATAACGCTAGCTCATCATCATCATCATCATGTCCCTTAGTCCTTGGACCGTTGGGGCGCCACTAACGTTAGCTCATCATCATCATCATCATGTCCCTTAGTCCTTGGACCGTTGGGGCGCCAATAACGCTAGCTCATCATCATCATCATCATGTCCCTTAGTCCTTGGACCGTTGGGGCGCCACTAACGCTAGCTCATCATCATCATCATCATGTCCCTTAGTCCTTGGACCGTTGGGGCGCCACTAACGCTAGCTCATCATCATCATCATCATGTCCCTTAGTCCTTGGACCGTTGGGGCGCCACTAACGCTAGCTCATCATCATCATCATCATGTCCCTTAGTCCTTGGACCGTTGGGGCGCCACAGCTGACATGAAAACTATCTCACTCCTCTCTGTCTACTGCACTAAGCTAGCTACGCAATTGAAAAAAAAAAATTATTCAAAAAAAAAAAAAAATTAAACTGCAGACTTACAAAGTCCTATGGGTTTTGTCCATTCTTAAGCGTATAAATAAAACATGTTGATTTAATTCGGTTTTGTACGTCTCAGCATCTTCACGTGCGAGCACGTGACGATAAATTCGATTAGTCACAAAATAAATATTATTTCGATCTTTTTTGTGTGTACTTGGGATGGACAAGCCAGTCATGCGACAAACTTGACCCAGATACGCCTCCAAGGTAATTAAGATTATCGAACTTACAGTAGCCCCGTGCTGGTTATTATTATTATTATTTTAAAAAAAAATTATTATCTTTTTTTTGTAACAAAATCGGAAGGTGTTCGGGCGAGAGAAAATGTTGGGTCGAAGGTCGGGAGAGAGGAAAAGATGGGTTGAAGGTCAGGTGAGAGGAAAAGATGGGTCGGAGGTCGGGAGAGAGGAAAAGATGGGTTGAAGGTCAGGTGAGAGGAAAAGATGGGTCGGAGGTCGGGAGAGAGGAAAAGATGGGTCGGAGGTCGTGTGAGAGGAAAAGATGTGTAGAAGGTCGGGAGAGAGGAAAAGATGGGTCAGAGGTCGGGTGAGAGGAAAATATGGGTCGAAGGTCGTGAGAGAGGAAAAGATGGGTCAGAGGTCGGGTGAGAGGAAAAGATGTGTAGAAGGTCGGGAGAGAGGAAAAGATGGGTCAGAGGTCGGGTGAGAGAAAAATATGGGTCGAAGGTCGTGAGAGAGGAAAAGATGGGTCAGAGGTCGGGTGAGAGGAAAATATGGGTCGAAGGTCGTGAGAGAGGAAAAGATGGGTCAGAGGTCGGGTGAGAGGAAAATATGGGTCGAAGGTCGTGTGAGAGGAAAAGATGGGTCGGAGGTCGGGAGAGAGGAAAAAGATGGGTCGAAGGTCGGGAGAGAGGAAAAAATGGGTCGAAGGTCGGGTGAGAGGAAAAAGATGGGTCGAAGGTCTGGAGAGAGGAAAAGATGGGTCGGAGGTCGGGTGAGAGGACAAGATGGGTTGGAGGTCGGAAAGATGGGTATTAGGTCAGGAGAGAGGAAAAGATGGGTCGAAGGTTGGGTGAGAGGAAAAGATGGGTCGGAGGTCGGTTGAGAGGACAAGATGGGTCGGAGGTCGGGTGAGAGGAAAAGATGGGTCGGAGGTCGGGTGATAGGAAAAGATGGGTCAGAGGTCGGGTGAGAGGAAAAGATGGGTCGGAGGTCGGGTGATAGGAAAAGATGGGTAGAAGGTCGGGTGAGAGGACAAGATGGGTTGGAGGTCGGAAAGATGGGTAGTAGGTCAGGAGAGAGGAAAAGATGGGTCGAAGGTTGGGTGAGAGGAAAAGATTGGTCGGAAGTCGGTTGAGAGGACAAGATGGGTCGGAGGTCGGGTGAGAGGAAAAGATGGGTCGGAGGTCGGGTGATAGGAAAAGATGGGTAGAAGGTCGGGTGAGAGGACAAGATTGGTCGGAGGTCGGGTGAGAGGAAAAGATGGGTCGGAGGTCGGGTGAGAGGAAAAGATGGGTCGGAGGTCGGGTGAGAGGAAAAGATGGATCGGAGGTCGGGTGAGAGGAAAAGATGGGTGGGAGGTCGGTTAATAGGAAAAGATGGGTAGAAGGTCGGGCGTCTACTTCAAGTCATTCAAATATAAATATCTTTAAAGGATGACAACCTACAAGTGTACACTGACTTCCGTAAATTATGGTCACATTGTATCTAAGGGTCCCGCAAATTGTCTGCGACGTTTGACCACTTAAATAACGTTCTAAAGATGCATGCATACCTTGTGTATATTTAGTTTCTTAAAGCTCGTTATGCATTAGTTTCTAATGTAGATCTACTGAATTTGTTATTTGTGTTACATCACTGTGCGTTCCTTGGAATAACCCGATTCAAGACTGGATGAATCAAGAAAAAGGAAAAAAAATGACTTTATAAGAAACGTGCTGAGAACATAATAAAGACTGGAGAACATAATAAGGAGTGGAGAACATAATAAAGTCTGGAGAACATAATAAAGACTGGAGAACATAATAAAGACTGGAGAACATAATAAAGACTGGAGAACATAATAAAGACTGGACACTGGAGAACATAATAAAGACTGGAAACTGGAGAACATAATAAAGACTGGAGAACATAATAAGAACTGGACACTGGAGAACATAATAAAGACTGGAGAAAATAATAAGGACTGGAGAACATAATAAAGACTGGAGAACATAATAAGGACTGGAGAACATAATAAAGACTGTAGAACATAATAAGGACTGGACACTGGAGAACATAATAAAGACTGGGGAACATAATAAAGACTGTAGAACATAATAAAGACTGGATAACATAATAAGGACTGTACACTGGAGAACATAATAAGGACTGGAGAACATAATAAGGACGGGACACTGTAGAACATAATAAAGACTGGAGAACATAATAAGGACTGGACACTGGAGAACATAATAAAGACTGGAGAACATAATAAGGACTGGACACTGGAGAACATAATAAAGACTGGAGAACATAATAAGGACTGGACACTGGAGAACATAATAAAGACTGGAGAACATAATTAGGACTGGACACTGGAGAACAGAAAAAAGACTGGAGAACATAATAAGGACTGGACACTGGAGAACATAATAAAGACTGGAGAACATAATAAGGACTGGACACTGGAGAACATAATAAAGACTGGAGAACATAATTAGGACTGGACACTGGAGAACAGAAAAAAGACTGGAGAACATAATAAGGACTGGACACTGGAGAACATAATAAAGATTGGAGAACATAATAAGGACTCGAGAACATAATAAAGACTGGAGAACATAATAAGGACTGGGGAACATAATAAGGACTGGAGAACATAATAAGGACTGGAGGACATAATACGTTTTGCTTCGCAATTCGTTTCTAAGAATTCAAGTTGCCCCTTGGATGAGGTGACGGTCTATTTTAAATATCGGTCAGAAGCAAATATTTGAAATCTTTAAATTTTTAAATTTTGCTAACGTTCTGTCATTAATGGGGTTGCCGCATGTCCCCAAAGAAGCTTGCTGTGGATGGAGGGCGTTAGAGCTCAATGTATCAAGATTCTGAGCTCAGATAGCGGTGGAGTTGAATTACTGTCAGATCAAGTGATTGATGAGTACATGGGTTCATCGCTCGACTGGGCAACCCTCTTTTATTCTTGTTTCGATTTAATTAAATATAACTTTGAATTGAAAAAAAACTTTTTTAAATCTTATGGCATACTCATACTCTCTAATCATTGCCACAGTAATCTGAATATTACGTCTCTTACCAACACCTCTCCTCCCTTCTCACCTTCACACCATGCCCCATCTGTCTTACCCCTCTTCCATCTTCTATCTTAACCTCCTCCATTACCCGAACTAAGTTAAATCTCCTCCATGACCCCCTACTCCCTTAACCTCAGCCATTAACCCTCCTCCCTTATTCCCCCTATACTCCTTCCTTATCTTCCTCCATTAACCTCCTCCATGACACCTCCTCCCTTGCACCTCCTCCCTCGCCGCTCCTTCGTTACACCACCTCCTAACCAATCCCTTCCAGTTCCAAGTTTTTGAATCGCAGCAACAACCAGTCTCAGAAATATAACTCTATACCTATCTGCACAAGTGTTACGGCCGTCACACACTACTCTACCTACCACGTTACAAGGTCATAACTCAAACAATGTCTACACCCCACGTACCCTCGGGGCCACATGAATTCCCATCGCAATAAAACTCAACTCTGACCAGATTAAGAGCCACTATTTCCAGCTCTTTAACCGCCGAGTTTGGCGTCAGCCATCGACAGGACTGCATTACAAATGGAAATTTAATTATACAAGGTGAAGACGTCACGGGGCCCATCGCTTTCAGCATTTTAACATTGACACTGTGTTTACCAGCGTTAGGATTAATTTAATTACGAGATAATGGGCTGTGAAAGTATGAAAAAAAAAACCAAAAAAAAAGAACTACTTGAATAATAATAATTCGGGAAAAAAAATGATATCATGAATTGTGAGATGATTAATTTAAACGAATGTTTTGAAAGTATTTTTAAAAAAAATATTAGTGGTTGTGTTTGAGAGACAATAGAAACAGTGAGTGGGACAGGAGGAGAGTGTGAGTGGGAGTGAAAGAGAGAAAAGAAAGAGAGAGGGAGAGAGGGGGTGAGAGGGGATAGGGTGGAGGGAGGGGGAGAGAGAGGGGGAGAGAGAGGGGGAGAGGGGATGAGAGTGAGGGGAGAGAGGGAGAGATTAGGGGGAGACAGGGGAGAGGGGGAGAAAAACAGCGTTCCAAAGAGAAAGGTGGCCTGCGAGACATGAGAGAGAGAAAGACACGGTCGGACAGAAAATAGAGTCCAACAGGGTGAAAGAGAGAGAGACAGAGAGACTGCTAGACAAATGTAATGAAAGAGAGGGTAGACTATACACAACATTTCCATTTAAAAATGCGGAGTTATTATGTTAAAATCAGCGGTTCTCTACCTGTTGGTCGTGAGCACTTTCGGGGTGTGGAACACGCCTTACACAGGGATAGCCCAAGACCATCAGAAGACACATATTTATGAAGTAGCAGCGAAAATAATTTTATGATTGGGCGTCACTCAAACACATGGAATTGTATTAAAGGTTGCGGCATTAGGAAGGTTGAGAACCACTGTGTTAAAGCATGACGGGGGTGTCAAAACATTGGCAAAAAAACAGAGCGCCGAGGACAATAACAAATTAAATAACAAAGTGCCACAACTTAGTCCAAGATAACTCTTGCTTAGACCGGGAGGGGGCAGCGAGTTTATCGGCCCATCGTATATATGCATTCATTTAATCAAGTATTACATTTCAACGAATGAATCGCAGGACTTACAAAGCTGAGGTATGGTCAGCTGGTAGACAGTCACTATGAATGAATCGCAGGTCTTACAAACCTGATGTATGGCCAACAGGTAGACAGTTACAATGAATGAATCGCAGAACTTACAAACCTGATGAATGGCCAACTGGTAGACAGTTACAATGATTGAAACGCAGGACTTACAAAGCTGGGGTATGGCCAACAGGTAGACAGTTACAATGAATGAATCGCAGGATTTACAAGGCTTACGTATGGCCAACTGGTAGACAGTTACAATTGAATGAATCGCAGGACTTACAAGGCTGAGGTATGGCCAAATACAAGGAATGAATGTAAAACGAACCGGAAGTTCGGCCTGACGTTGAACAAATAGAGTTTCGCCCCCTCTAACTTCAGATAATGGAATATCGTTTAACAATGATTTGTTCCACAACAGCATTGAAGTACGAACTCACAGGGCGTACTTCTTTCTCTATCAAACCAATCTGTCAATATTTGATACGAGATTTCAACCCTAGGATGCCAGCGGGTCTCAAATCTACGCTAAATATTTAAATTGTGTTTTTTTGGGGTTGAGTTTGCTTACAAAAAACAATTGATGATAAAAAAAAATTAATAAAAAAATACATCATGACCCACTTCTTATTATCCGATGAGCTAAAATGTTAATAAAAAATAAAAAGATAATAAAATAATATTTTTAGAACACACCCCCAACCTCGGCCCTCCCAAACTGGGCCCCCCCAACTTCGCCCCCCCAACGTGGGCCCCCCAACCTCGCCCTCAACCTCTTTTCCATTTTCGTTGTAGGGTAACACTTCCCAGGGAAAAAAATAATTAATTAAGAATTATTTTAAAATAAATGTCTTGCATTGCTTCGTCTTTTCTATAGGGCCTATCTTTTTGTTTTGCCCTTTTTTTTTTCAATGTAAATAATATGTGAAACTTAAATCAGAGAAATAATAATATGTGAAACTTTAATCACCAAATAATTACATTAATTTATGCTCCATAAATAAACGTTTTCACCTGTCTACTAGTCAATCATTTAGCATGAACTTCCATTCATATTCATGTAAGTAGTTCCATATGTCTACCATTTTCCTGTAGACTCCACAGCCATACAACCCTGAGTGTTTGTGTCTAGGTCTTTACCTTTTTTTTTTTTTTTTTTTTTTTTTTTTTTTTTTTTTTTTTTTTTTTTGGTTTTTTTTTTTTTTTTTTTGGTTTTTTTTTGTTTTTTTTTTTTTTGCAGTCGAATGTATTTTTTGGCTGAAACGTTCACTTTCCGGTACTGTCCTCCAGGTTTTTCCTCCACCTTTATGTTTATTTGTAATTGCTTCAACCTCAACGCAGACCTCGCCATATTTATCTTTATTGTTTTTAAATTTGTTTTTTAACATAAAGTTTTTCGATGCATTTTTTATCCGACCATCCCACTTTGGCCTTAACATGTCATATTTTCTAACTCTGTCTTATTCAGCATTATTAAGAACATATAATATTTAAGTAATGTCTGTGAGCCTAAATAGCCTATACATATATATATTTAAAATTAAGCACATATACAATACATTATACAGTATAGCTCTGACAACAGAAACACTCAAAAAGGTCAACTTCCGCTTGGCAGCCATCACAAAGTCAATACGAGGCTTAGTCAAACAGACGTCACGTTCACGTCATTGACGTGAACAGTGGATACAACAAGAACGGTGGTGGTGGTGGGGGGGCACGTCACCCTGTCACTACTGTTGGGCGGCGTAGAGCGTTCAGACCAAAATCTGCCACCCACAGCTCTACAAGCACTTCACCCCAGGCTTGACGTGTTCAGCCCAACAAGGATCTATAGATACGAGACACGAGAGTCATAATACAAAATCGATATCCGAACACCGGCTTAAATTTTATTTCATTCTTTCTTTGTGGAGAAGATATCTGTATGGTGTTTAATGTGTAGGAAATATGTGAAAGAATGGTAGTGGGGGGAAAGAGGAGGATAGGAGAATGAGGGGAAAAAGAAAGGGTGTGTATAAAAGAATTTGTGATGGTTTAAGGAGAGGATTTATTACTGAAGAAGATAGACGAAGCTGTTTATTAAGTGAAAGGAAACTGGTGTATAACGTGATGTTTATTTTGTGTTGGGGCTGGGGGGGGGGGAGTTTATGGAAGACAAAAATAAATACAGGAAAAAAAGTGTTGAGAGAGAGGGAGGGAGAGAGACAGAGAGAGAAGGAGAGTATCAGAGAGAGAGGGGGATAGAAAGTAATCGAGAAAGATGGATAGAAAGAGATAGAGAGAGGGGTATAGCGAGTAATCGAGAAAGAGAGAGAGAGAGGGGGGGGAGAGAGAGGGGGATAGCGAGTATTCGAGAAAGGCCATACCCCGCGGCTTTGTAAGTTCTGCCATTCATTCATTGTTACCGTCTACCAGATGGCCATACCAGTGGCGTAGCGAGGGGGGGGCAAGGGAGGCATCATGCCCCGGGCGCTACTCACAAAGGGGCGCCAAATGGTATATTTTACATATAATATTGTATGGTTTTCGAATAGGGGGGCGCTAAAAAGATATTGTGCCCCGGGCGCGAGTTAAGCTCGCTACGCCACTGGTTTGTAAGTTCTGTAGAGAACCTTGCGTCGTCTCTGATTATCTGACTAATTTATCTGGTTGATAACCTTGGCCTTGCTCACTCGTACTGCACTAATGAATACAACTCAACATTTGTAATAGTCCTTGAACATTTATTTGTCTTATCCTTTGCTTCACTTTCTCTCGCTCTCTCTGTCGTACTTAACTCCGACTGTCACGGTCCCTCTCTACTCCCGTCTGACCACCTGCCTGCCCGGCTGAGTTCTCCCCGGCTCAGTTCTCCCCGGCTCAGTTCTGTCCGGCTGAGTTCTACTGTCTTTTTTATAAGTCCCAAGTTCCCAGGGCCCCAATCCCCTTCTTATGTAACACACCGCGTAATAGGTCATAAACCAACGCTGCCATTCCGTCGCGGGCAATCTGACAAGCTTGACACTTTGTTTGGTCAGTTGGTCTTAGGTCATAAAACCAACGCCATCATCCCTTACGGGTTGACTATTGTCTGGACACTACCTACACAGACTACAGGTCTGGACACTACCTACACAGACTACAGGTCTGGACACTACCTACACAGACTACAGGTCTGGACACTACCTACACAGACTACAGGTCTGGACACGCCACAATACCCCCATCTTACAAAACAATGTCGTCCCGACATTACGTAACATCCTCACTACAATTACGGGTGACTGATCTCTAAATGGCTTTAAGTGACTTAGACCTTCAGCGTTCAATTAGAAACAGTACAAAGTAATGCACGCTACGTCATCCCATTTACGGTCTCCTAAACGGTTCTGGTCAAGGTCAGCTTGGGTCACAGTCGGAGAATTTTACATTCACACAATCAGACAATTATGGTCGAACAAGGAATAATACAAAATTTCTAGAATCAATGAAAAGTAATACATTTAGAAAAATCAATTAACATGCAGTAACACATTATGACATAAGGTTGAAAACTAAAGTAACCAGCTAATCAAAAATCATAATGACAACATGTCTAGTAAAATGCCAAAACCGTCTAAAGTTCTAAATGCAGGAAAAATAAGTGTTGTTTACAAAAACACTTTAAACTAACTCAAACCCTTCATTCTTAAAGGTCATACGAGTCACCAAGAAAAACATGTTATAAAATTAAACTATCTTTCGACCGCAAATTAAAATTAATCTTTACAGGATTAGAACATTATCCATGTATACATTTATCCAACCGTCACTATCTGGTGCCTCGAAAAAAAAATAACCATCACCATTAATTCACTATAAATCTATTAATTAAAAAATGTCATGCTATAAGACATAAGATGAAACTAGTTGTCCCCGCTGTTACTGACGTACACATTTTCTAGAAGAACTCAAGGGAGCCCAGGATTGGCTACCATCTGGCGGGTCAGTGTCATAATGCTGCAACATATAGTGGCCTTCATGATGAATAACTTTGCATATTCTTCCTTCTCCCTGAATTTCGAACAAATTATGCCGAAGCTTTCGGCTAATGACACGTGGCCCGCATAACTTATTATTTGTGCTCAACTTCTGTTTGTTTATTGAGTCTGAAAACTGGACTACGTCACCCACGTTGAAAGGGCGCACTGCCGCTCGAGCGTCGGGGTCACTTTTCTGTCTCTTCACTGGTCCTTCTGGAATTTCCTCCCTTTTCTCCCATTTAGAATTGACTTCACCACATAACTGGATTGATTTATTACCCACATTCCTGAGCTTCGTCGATGGCATCTCAGGACGGGGTAACACGTTATCCTGGACATGAGCCATGCTTGTCCACTGGTTTTTACCTGGACGCTGTCTTTTGTTGTGTGTAGTGACCGTGTTCACTCTCACACTCAATGGTGCTGAGAACTGGGGACGTTTGGACGCACTAAAATACCTTTGATCTGGCGTATTCTTTGCACTCGGATATTTAGCCACAGTCGGCACATTGTGAGAATCCAAGCTCAGACCTTTGCAGACTGAGAAAGAAAAATTGTAATGACTCAAAAAGTCAAAACCCAGGTAACCGTCTTCTGCTATATCTGCCACATACACTTTCCAGGGGTACACTTCATCTCCAATCAATAATTTAACGTCACTCACCCCACAAAGATTCACTGGTGCTCCAGTTGCTGTCTGTAGATTCACGGGTGAGAAATGGTGATGAATCTTAGGTCGCTGATGTCGTGTAATTTCAAAAAATCGTTTTTTCGAAATAAAGGTCACCGCCGCACCCGTGTCCATTAGAAATCCTGTCCTAACACCACACACTTTCACAGGCACGAAAACAGCACTAGGACGAATGTTTTGAGCATTTGATGAAATGTGGTTTAGTTTCAGCCGATCAGTAATTTCTCCTCCTTTCCTCCTGTTTGGACAATTACGGCCAATATGACCGATTCGGTCACATACGAAACACCTGGGTTCCGCCCTACGAACACCTCCCGTTTCTCTTGCCGGCTGGTTGACTGACTCCCGCTGCCATGTGATGAATGCTCTAAAGTCCTGTCTCAGGCCACTTATTTCTCTTGTCAAGTGGTCGTTAGCAATTGACGCCACATGCTGTCCAGGTACACACACGTTGTCCCTGAGATTTATTATCTGATCGAGGGCAGCTCTTGCTTTGTCTACTGTGGGAGGAACTGACATAGTGCCAACTTGTGTCACCATAGACTGGTCCGGCAGCCCACGCAGAAACTGTTTGAATCCAATGGCATCGCGTGTAGCCTGGTCTGCCGTTGGAAAACTTTTCGCTACCAATTTTTTGATGTCATTAGCATACTCTGCAGTCGTCTCGGATTTCAGAAATGTGCGTTTTTCCAAAACATTTTGGAAAAATGCTGGCGTTCTGTGGTCTCTGAATCGATTCGCCAGGGCATCTTTAAATTCAAGGTACGTCTCTCTCTCAGCCTCACCTAACTCACTGAAAGCAAATTCAGCCGCAGCGTCTTTCAATGCAAAGCTGAGATAAAAGAGTTTCTCTTCCTCACTCCACTTGAAAAATTTCGCAGACGTTTCGAACTGGATGATGAACGTGTGCCATGTTGAAGTGCCACTGTATGTCGGGAGGTTGTTTAAGTACTGTGAATTCATTGTTCTTGATGCAGTTGCTCCGCTCCTTGTACTTTTCATCTCAAGCTAAAAATTCTCTTCGGAGTCGTTGCAAGGTTACCATCCCACCGCTGCCACCATTGTAGAGAACCTTGCGTCGTCTCTGATTATCTGACTAATTTATCTGGTTGATAACCTTGGCCTTGCTCACTCGTACTGCACTAATGAATACAACTCAACATTTGTAATAGTCCTTGAACATTTATTTGTCTTATCCTTTGCTTCACTTTCTCTCGCTCTCTCTGTCGTACTTAACTCCGACTGTCACGGTCCCTCTCTACTCCCGTCTGACCACCTGCCTGCCCGGCTGAGTTCTCCCCGGCTCAGTTCTCCCCGGCTCAGTTCTGTCCGGCTGAGTTCTACTGTCTTTTTTATAAGTCCCAAGTTCCCAGGGCCCCAATCCCCTTCTTATGTAACACACCGCGTAATAGGTCATAAACCAACGCTGCCATTCCGTCGCGGGCAATCTGACAAGCTTGACACTTTGTTTGGTCAGTTGGTCTTAGGTCATAAAACCAACGCCATCATCCCTTACGGGTTGACTATTGTCTGGACACTACCTACACAGACTACAGGTCTGGACACTACCTACACAGACTACAGGTCTGGACACTACCTACACAGACTACAGGTCTGGACACTACCTACACAGACTACAGGTCTGGACACGCCACAGTTCTTTGATTCATTCATTGTAATGTAATAATTGATTAAATAAGGCAAATTTACGGTTGGCAGATAATTCGCTGCTCCCCCCCCCCCCTCATTGTTTGGCCAGGGTTATTTTGGACTAAGTTGTGTAACTTTGTTATTTGATTTGCTTGAAATTTTTTTTTTTTAAATATTTTTTGTCTTGTTTGCCAAAGAAGGCGTTTAGCCGAAACGTGCGTGGAATTGTCCTTTATTCTTCAAGCCTAAACATACACTATTCCACTATTCATTTGAAATGTAATGGGCAATCTTAAAATACACAATGAATTTTAAATGGGTTTTACAAAATAACACGATTTTAAAAACATGCGCTATTTGTCTTTTTGGCACTTCAATGATACCGAGCGTATTCTAAATCAGGGCGTTTTTTTTTATTTTAGGGATTGGTCATCGGTGCAATTGGGTTTATGGGAATGTTTTCGCCAAAACGGCTAATCTTGAGCTGGCGGTACCAAAACAGAGTCCGGCCAAACAGTAAGGTACCATAATATTTTCATGCCAAATGGAAATCTAGATCTTGAAATGAATATTTTGCCCTTAGTCCACGTGACTCCATTATGAACTGGGTTAAACCATTGCGGGGGGGGGGGGGGAAGGAGTGCACGCTTTCTGGTGTTTAAAAAAAAAAATTCACCAAAATACTTTGGAACATTTACTGAGCACGCTTCAACCTCCTCGGCCGGATTAATCTCATCTTTACAAACAAAAATGAACATGACATAATAATAATAAGAATAATAATAGTGGTAAAAGGGACGTTAATCGTGTCTACGTGATGTAAATGGAGTAATAATTCATATCCAAGTGATCGACATGAGCTTCCAGGAACATCAAATTGCTAAAAACTATATTTGGATGTTCCCGGAAAATAATGAGGCTATATACGGCGCCCAGAGCCATTGTTTCAGCAGCAATACGGCTTTTTTTTCCAGTAAATATCCTGTTGTTCAGCTCTTGGTGTAATATACTTCTGTAACCAGGTCTTATAGAACCAGGTCTCAGAGAGCCCGTGTTATAGAACAAGGTCTTATAGAATCAGGCTTTACCGAAGCAGGTCTTATAGAACCAGGACTTATAGAACCAGGTCTTACAGAGTCGGGTTTTACAGAAACAGGTCTTATAGAAACAGGTCTTACAGAGTCGGGTTTTACAGAAACAGGTCTTATAGAAACGGGTGTTACAGAAACAGGTCTTATAGAAACAGTTCTTACAGAGCCGGGTTTTACAGAAACATGTCTTATAGAAACAGGTCTTATAAAACCAGGTCTTATAGAAACAGGTCTTATAGAAACAGGTCTTATAGAACCAGGTCTTATAGAACCAGGTCTTACAGAGCAACGAGCTTAAAGCATTCCGATTATAATATCGATTTAAAAAAAAATAATTATGGAACAATTAAATAAATATATTGATAGGGCGAGTCTGATTTTGGAGCCCTGTAAAGCTTACAGTGTAAGACACAAACCATTTCAATGTACGCCAGTATATTAATTACCTTATTTGTTTCTGTTATCCGTAAATTGCCTGTTAAACATAAACAACAAACTAACAAACAAACAAAAAAAGAAAATGAAGCAATTATTTTTTATTTTTTAGATACAATATAAAGAGTGCAGGAGTTGAGAAATTGGTAGGTCATGGAGAAAATAGTGGGTTGGGAAAGGGGGTGGGGGTGAAACAATGGACAACTGGGGAAACGGTAATGGGGGTTAGATGTGAAAGTAGAATGTCACGAAAGAGAAAGTACAGAGATGGGTGGAAAATAAACAGAGAATGGTGGGAATTTAAAGTGGGAAAAAAAAAAAGAAAAAAAAAAGTTTAGTAAAATAATAATTTATTATTTTAAAGTGTGTATGTGTTTACGACTTAGTTCAGCCCAAGAGGTCGTTGACCACTCAATAGTCACTGGGCGTTCATAACATCCATTCGGCTACAGCCGCTCTGCGACACTTTTTTTTTTAATGAGACCGTTATTTTCAAGTTAAATGGTCCCTAAGTGACCGTGAATTTTTCCCATTATTCAAATACCCCCTCCCCCTTGCTCCCGCCGCCTCATCGCTCTGAAACAAACACGGTCGGACGTCATTCCCATTCGCTATCAACAAATTATTTGTCACGGCTCGAGCCACGGCGCATCACCAGGCCAGGCCATTACCATCAGACGATAACTAGATGCTAATTCATTGTGATTTAATTGTTCTCATTTGTTTGGCACCAGTGGAATAACAAAAAATACTTTCGGTTTATCATTCATTCCATTTATGGCTTTATTTTTGTTAGGGTCCCTGGTGTTGGGGGGGGGGGGGGGAAATGGGGTGGATGGTCCCACGTGTTGGTGGGCCCTGGTGTTGTTTGGGACTGGAGGCATGGTCCCTGGTGTTGGGTGGGGAATACGGGGGGGGGGCATGGTCCCTGGTGTTGGTGGGGAATGGGGGCATGGTCCCTGGTGTTGTTTGGGAATGGAGGTATGGTCCCTGGTGTTGGGTGGGGAATACGGGGGGCATGGTCCCTGATGTTGGTGGGGAATGGGGGCATGGTCCCTGGTGTTGTTTGGGAATGGAGGCATGGTCCGTGGTGTTGGGTGGGGAATCGGGGCATGATCCCTGGTGTTTGTATGGGATGTTTGAATGGTCCCTGGTGTTGTGTGGCAAATAGATGCATAGTCCCTGGTTATTGTGGGGGATGTTTGAATGGTCCCTGGTGTTGTGTGGCAAATAGATGCATAGTCCCTGGTTATTGTGGGGGATGTTTGAATGGTCCCTGGTGTTGTGTGGCAAATAGATGCATAGTCCCTGGTTATTGTGGGGGATGTTTGAATGGTCCCTGGTGTTGTGTGGCAAATAGATGCATAGTCCCTGGTTATTGTGGGGGATGTTTGAATGGTCCCTGGTGTTGTGTGGCAAATAGATGCATAGTCCCTGGTTATTGTGGGGGATGTTTGAATGGTCCCTGGTGTTGTGT
The DNA here is from genome assembly GCA_964017045.1 of Omphiscola glabra. NCBI lineage: Eukaryota > Metazoa > Mollusca > Gastropoda > Lymnaeidae > Omphiscola > Omphiscola glabra. The sequence goes on from OZ024796.1 coordinate 40,072,786, forward strand.
GGCAAATAGATGCATAGTCCCTGGTTATTGTGGGGGATGTTTGAATGGTCCCTGGTGTTGTGTGGCAAATAGATGCATAGTCCCTGGTTATTGTGGGGGATGTTTGAATGGTCCCTGGTGTTGTGTGGCAAATAGATGCATAGTCCCTGGTTATTGTGGGGGATGTTTGAATGGTCCCTGGTTTTGTGTGGCAAATAGATGCATAGTCCCTGGTTATTGTGGGGGATGTTTGAATGGTCCCTGGTGTTGTGTGGCAAATAGATGCATAGTCCCTGGTTATTGTGGGGAATGTTCGAATGGTCCCTGGTGTTGTGTGGCAAATAGATGCATAGTCCCTGGTTATTGTGGGGGATGTTTGAATGGTCCCTGGTGTTGTGTGGCAAATAGATGCATAGTCCCTGGTTATTGTGGGGGATGTTTGAATGGTCCCTGGTGTTGTGTGGCAAATAGATGCATAGTCCCTGGTTATTGTGGGGGATGTTTGAATGGTCCCTGGTGTTGTGTGGCAAATAGATGCATAGTCCCTGGTTATTGTGGGGGATGTTTGAATGGTCCCTGGTGTTGTGTGGCAAATAGATGCATAGTCCCTGATTATTGTGGGGGATGTTTGAATGGTCCCTGGTGTTGTGTGGCAAATAGATGCATAGTCCCTGGTTATTGTGGGGGATGTTTGAATGGTCCCTGGTGTTGTGTGGCAAATAGATGCATAGTCCCTGGTTATTGTGGGGGATGTTTGAAAGGTCCCTAGTGTTGTGTGGCAAATAGATGCATTATCCCTGGTTATTGCATGAGGATTGGGTGCATGGTTCTTGGTGTTGTATGGGGACTGCTTGAAATTGAAGCTGCTCTTCCTTTATTGCTTGTGTCTCATGATATATGGACAAGGGCCTAGGATGGTCTGAGATTAGCGACCCAATCCCGAAACGGACGACATTCTAGAGGCGCCGTCAAAAGCCAAAATTCGACCAAACAACTATATTAACAGTTATCTTCCAAAGACTTTTATGAAGGTGTACATGATGGCACAAACCATGATGGCACAAACCCTGATGGCACAAACCATGATGGCACAAATCATGATGGCAGAAACACTGATGACACAAACCCTGATGGCACAAACACTGATGACACAAACCCTGATGGCACAAACCCTGATGGCACAAACCATGATGGCACAAACCGTGATGGCACAAACCGTGATGGCACAAACCGTGATGGCACAAACCGTGATGGCACAAACCGTGATGGCACAAACCCTGATGGCACAAACCCTGATGGCACAAACCATGATGGCACACACCAACATGGCACAAACCATCATGGCACAAACCATATCTCCTGAACCGCAACACGTACTCGATACATGGTGAAATTGTTTAATGTAGATATCTTGTGTTCAAATTGTTTATTGTATGTGTTGAAGCGGTACAATGCAATCAAAAAACATTTCCATTTGTTTGGATCAATAAAAGAATCTTATGCTATCTTATCCTATATTTTCAATCATCACATTTAGTGTACTTTCTAATATTTCAAGACAGTCTGGGTTTCTCTCACTAACATACCTTAAATATTCGAAGGTAAATATTGGCTTTTCGACATAAGCCAGTGTTCATTAAGGTTACACATTTTCTACACTAAGCTTCACTTTCAGAAACGTATAGAATATTTTAAAAAAAAATAATAATACATAAAAATAATAAAACATTTGTTCATGGTCCAGTGATTCCATTTCTATGTGGCATGACAACTTTAACAGTTGCTTTCTTTAAACTTGTGTACGGGTGGCTGGCTTACGAGGAATGTGTGTGGGGGGAGGGGGGAGGGGTGGGGGCAGTGGGGGAGGCTGAAAGTAAGGAGCTATATTTCAGGTTTTGAATAAATCTGATTTGGGACCATGCATTTTGGAGAAATGTGACACATTCCGCAGTAATCAAAGGTTTGTCATTCACGTAGCGCAGTAATCAAAGGTTTGCTATTAACATTGGGCAGTAATTAAAAGTTTGCTATTCACATTGGGCAGTAATCAAAAGTTTGCTATTCACATTGGGCAGTAATCAAAAGTTTGCTATTCACATTGGGCAGTAATCAAAAGTTTGCTATTCACATTGGGCAGTAATCAAAGGTTTGCTATTCACATTGGGCAGTAATTAAAAGTTTGCTATTCACATAGCGCAGTAATGAAAGGTTTGCTATTATGTTATGCTTTAATCATATAGCACGTTGATGTCCCACACATCCCCCCACAACCCTACCCTTCCCCACCATTCCATAGCCAACTTAATCCTAGTGCGTAGTCCAGACAACTAAACCTGGCACGATGAGTTCAACATCCTGCCTCAGGTGGCCGTGGGTCTGGTGAATAATAAGGTTAGGGATGCAGGGATGGGTTGGGGGGAGGGGGGGTGTGGCGCATGTTTTGATGATCTTAATGTACCGGTCTTTGTTTTATAACTGGGTTTTTTTTTTAAAATATAAAACACTGGCTAAGTAGCAAGCTTTATTTTTTTGTTAGTTCTCCGCAATCTTCTTGTCTAAGTTCTCCGCAATCTTCTTGTCTAAGTTCTCCGCAATCTTCTTGTCTAAGTTCTCCGCAATCTTCTTGTCTAAGTTCTCCGCAATCTTCTTGTCTAAGTTCTCCGCAATCTTCTTGTCTAAGTTCTACGCAATCTTCTTGTCTAAGTTCTCCGCAATCTTCTTGTCTAAGTTCTCCGCAATCTTCTTGTCTAAGTTCTCCGCAATCTTCTTGTCTAAGTTCTCCGCAATCTTCTTGTCTAAGTTCTCCGCAATCTTCTTGTCTAAGTTCTCCGCAATCTTCTTGTCTAAGTTCTCCGCAATCTTCTTGTCAAGTCTTGTCGCATTGGCTAACGGGCTAATAGGCCAAATCGGTTTATTTAGCCCCGAATGCATTTTGGGAAAAGTTCTCTGTGGAATGACTGTTTGTTCTCTTTAAATGAAAAATAATTTGGGGAAAATTTATTTAGCAATTATTTTACCCTACTGACAAGTCCAATCAGTATAGACCAGTCCCATCAGCATAGACCAGTCCAATCAGTAGAGACCAGTCCAATCAGCATAGACCAGTCCAATCAGCATAGACCAGTCCAATCAGTATAGACCAGTCCAATCAGTATAGACCAGTCCAATCAGTATAAACCAGTCCAATCAGAATAGACCAGTCCAATCAGTATAGACCAGTCCAATCAGTATAGACCAGTCCAATCAGTATAGATCAGTCCAATCAGTATAAACCAGTCCAATTAGTATAGACCAGTCCAATCAATATAGACCAGTCCAATTAGTATAGACCAGTCCAATCAGTATAGACCAGTCCAATTAATATAGACCTGTCCAATCAGTATAGACCAGTCCAATTAATATAGACCAGTCCAATCAGTATAGACCAGTCCAATCAGTATAGACCAGTCCAATCAGAATAGACCAGTCCAATCAGAATAGACCAGTCCAATCAGTATAGACCAGTCCAATCAGAATAGACCAGTCCAATCAGTATAGACCAGTCCAATCAGAATAGACCAGTCCAATCAGTATAGGAAAAACATTAAAAAACAAAAACAATCAAGATAGATGATGAGACTTCTGGTCTGGAATTCCACTGTCAAAATATCTTTTTTTTTTTTAAAATGGGTTAACGGCCAATTTTCTCTTCTTTAAATAAGTCAATTGGATCTGGTATTTCCCTAGAGTTGTCCTTGAAACCCCCCATGACCAGTGTTTAAGTCAATGAACTTATGGAGCCGACGGAAGCTTCAGCATAACATTACAGAAGCCCATCATTAGATGTCAGACTAACGTTGCCGTAAGCCCTTCAGGAAATGTCCCCGACTGACAGAAGTGCGGACAAGGAAGCCGTACTAAAGACCCCAAAGAAGTCGCTGCCATATCTTAGAATACATTTGAAAGAAAGAAAAAAAAACACAATTTAAAAACTGGGAAACAATAACTTTCCCCCGTTGGAGTTCGAATATATCTGTGCAACGTCGAGTACTGTCATCCGTGGCTATAGGCACGGTGTGTCTTCGGCCAAGTGCAATAAAGTCACACGGATACACGGGTCAACGTCATGGCTGGAAGTACTCTGAACGACTTTAAACAGGGCTTAAGGTTGGTCTAATCTTTTGATTTGACAATTTGTGTCCAGGAGCGATTTAAGAACATTTTTTTTAAATTTAAAAATGGGGGGGGGGGGGGGCATTCAGGTTTAGTGGCCACCTGGGGGCGACCAAAGATTTTACCACCCTTTTCCCAAACAAAAACGTTTGCTGTTGGCCGAAATGCTCCCCTAAAATATAAAGTGGCGTGGGGGGAGGGGCGCCGCCATCTACTTCAAACACTTCTTACCCAAGTGGGGCGCCATCAATGGCAGGGAGCACAAAAGGAATACCGAGATTAAATGATGAAACGAAAACGAAATAATCATTTCTCCAAGTGGCCTTCCTTTTTTTTTTGTAAATAAGCATTTTAATAATAATCCTTGGGTTCGTTTCGTGGATTGAATATAATTCGTCTCCCAGTCAGGACCCCGCTGTCTGATATGTGCCCTGATATGTGCCCTGATATTTGCCCTGATTTTTCCCCTGATTTCTGCCCTGATATGCAGAAGCGTAGGGTAGTGGGGGGCAGGGGGGTACAGATGTACCCGGGCGCAAGCTAGTTAGGGGCGCCAAAATGTGCTTTGTTATTATTTTATTGATGAAAAAAGTGGGTTTGAGAGTTGAAAAAAGGAAAAGGGGGCGCTTTAAAATGAATCTTGTCCCCGGGCGCCAAACACTCTAGCTACGCCACTGCTGATATGTGCCCTGATATTTGCCCTGATATGTGCCCTGATATGGGCCCTGATATGTACCCTGATAGCCCACTCAGCTCTTGTAATACTATACTAAGTTTCATATGAAACATAATTATCATTCCCCCCCCCCCCCCCCACAAAATCGACCACTACAAAATGTGACATTATACTAAGACAATCCTTCCTTGGCTAATAGAAGGATCAGTAGTTCGTTGTGACCTATTATCGTCGGCTGGTCAAATATTTAACATCCTGTCGTCTGGTCCCAATCCGGACGGGGAATAACCTTGACATCTGGATCACAGACGTAAGTAAAAATCCCCCCGGGCTCAAGGTCAGACGATTTGAAATGTTGGGGGTCCGTAAATAAACCCCACTAGGGATCATTTTTGCCTTTACGTCGTTGGTCAATATGTTGACCACTCCAACAGAAGACATTGTCTGGGACATCGATTTTGTACTTGCTGATGCAGGTCGAAATTCTCCCGTATCCGGAAATTTGATCGAAAGAAATTTGGTCCACGGCAAATTGATTGACGGAAATTTGATCGAACGGAAATTTGGTCGAATCGTTTTTTTAAATTTATACGTTAAAATTTTGCGTCAAATTTCTTTCTGAACGCATTATTTTGTTTTACTATATAGTATAGTGCGTTCAAAAAGAAATTTGACGATAATTTTAACGTGTGAACTGAAAAAAAGATTCGACCAAATTTCCGTTCGATCAAATTACCGTCGATCAATTTTCCGTCGACGAAATTTCTTTCGATCAAATTTCCGGTAACCAAATTCTCCAAAGAACGAGGTTACTGTGTGGGGTAGACCTACCACCAAGAACAGGGTAACTATGTGGTAGGTCTACCACCAAGAACAGGGTAACTATGTGGTAGGACTACCATCAAGAACAGGGTAACTATGTGGTATAAAGACTATCATCAAGAACAGGGTAACTATGTGATATGACTACCCCCAAGAACAGGGCATTGTGTAGGGTAGGTCTACATGGGAGACAGAAAGAGGTGAAAGAAATCATTCGATTCAGCACTAAACGTTCATCCTAGAAACATCTATTCTTAAAATCCATTTAATTGATGGTAGAAAAAGACAAGAAATATTCTCCAGTCTGGATTGAAGCTGAAGTCAATGAATGCACCCCAATACAGGTCGTTAAACATTGTACACAATTGTCTTTTTTTTATATTTTAAATTAGAATCTTTAAAAAACAAGAAGAGCACACACACACACACATTAACAAACACACATACACGCATACACACATATACACACATACACACACATACAAAAAACACATACACACACACATACAAGCTAAAACATTACTATCTCGGTTAAGAGGGAATTTTAAATTTAAATTTCAAGCCCATTTTTTTAAAAAAATATTGTAACAAATAATAATCCTATGATCTAATTTCCCCATAAGGGGCGGTCCATGACGTACGTGATGCTAAGTTTGGAAAAAATGCCCCCCCCCCTTTTCCCTCCTTCCTGTCACAATATGTTACAGACCTCAGAACCCCCTCCCTCCCAACCCTTTTTTCAAGGGTTACACTTTCAAACTGAAAAAAAAAAAAATTGTTTAAAAATTAAAATTCTAATTTAAACTGTCACACTTTCTTAGAACCCCCGCCTCATGGACGGCAACCTAATTGCAGAAGTCAACGAACCTCTGGAGTCGTCCTCCACAGTCAGATTGCCTATCACCACGGTAACGGATCAACATATCGTCGCCTAGAGGAAGTCCACCTACGAATGCAGTGATTCCATCCTCTACAATTATGGGTTTCTCAATCGCCTTATATAATTTTCGTGTTACACCAACCTGCCATGAGGCCGTCGGCAGGTCAATTCCGTATTCGTCGTTTTAAGGTTCCGCTGATTTTTTAAATTATTTTTTTGTGATATAAATTTCGCGACGTAGTCAGGGCAGAAGTATATTTAAAAATAAAAACAACTGGGTCACCCACGTCATCCAACAAAGAATTTACACGCGCGCAAATGGATCTGCCTACGTCATGACTTGAACTAATTTTACCCGAAAACTGATCTCGAGTTCGATGAAGATGCAGGCAATTGCCTCCCTTTCGAGCTGATCTTTTTTATCTCCCCTGAACACGCCATGGTCCCCATGCTTTGTCGACAATGGCTTTTAAAGTTAATGCAGGTGTCAATGTTTTAAATTGTTTTATTTTATTTTAATCAGTGCAAAAAAAAGTTTCATTGTCATTATAAAGAGTTGCGTTGGTGATTCTTCGAATCCCTTGTTTCTTCACTTTCTTGATGCGAACCAACTATTTCTACTTTGAAATGATGGGGGTTATAATTATAAAAAGTCATATTTTTGGAAATGCCCTGTTTGCGCTTTATGATTTACAAATAAAAATAAATAAATTTCAAAAGCCATAGTCGACGTGAAATAAACTCATGTAGTTTAAAATTCTGTGGTTCCCAGGGGAATCCGGTGGGTGGGTGGGGGTGCGAGATGGCGTGTGTGTGTGTGTAAAAAAAAAAGGGGGGGGGGTAATGCTTTCTTGATGCGACGCCAAGAATGCAACTTTGATCCTAAGTGCACAACCAGAAAGTAATTTTGATCCTAAGTGCACACCCAGAAAGCAACTTTGATCCTAAGTGCACACCCAGAAAGAAACTATTTCTCAAACGCTCAATGCGCACCCAGAAAGAAACATTTCTAAGATGCTCAGTGCGCACAGAGAAAGCAAATTTGTCTCAGACGCTCAGTGCACACTCAGAAAGCAAGTTTGTCTCAAATGCCCAGTGCGCACACAGAAAGCAAGTTTGTCTCAAATGCCCAGTGCGCACACAGAAAGCAAGTTTGTCTCAAATACCCAGTGCGCACACAGAAAGCAAGTTTGTCTCAAATGCCCAGTGCGCACACAGAAAGCAAGTTTGTCTCAGATGCCCAGTGCGCACACAGAAAGCAAGTTTGTCTCAAATGCCCAGTGCGCACACAGAAAGCAAGTTTGTCTCAGATGCCCAGTGCGCACACAGAAAGCAAGTTTGTCTCAAATGCCCAGTGCGCACACAGAAAGCAAGTTTGTCTCAAATGCCCAGTGCGCACACAGAAAGCAAGTTTGTCTCAAATGCCCAGTGCGCACACAGAAAGCAAGTTTGTCTCAAATGCCCAGTGCGCACACAGAAAGCAAGTTTGTCTCAAATGCCCAGTGCGCACACAGAAGGCACGTTTGTCTCAGATGCCCAGTGCGCACTCAAAGTATATACCGGGTTCTCACAACAAAGCTCGTTTTAAACTAGGTTATAAATTTAAAAAAAAAACAGTGTGTCAATAATAAATATCAACCTCTTAGTAAATTGCTGCTCTAAACGGCTTGGTGGGGGGTCGATACCGGCGGTTGCCGTGGTTACAAGGGAATGAACGCTCCCTGTCGGTAATCGAAGCTTAAAAATGGAATGGGTTTTAATTTTGTCGAAAATTGCCCGAAAATAACGGGTAGCTAAGCGTTTAAGAAGATGATTATATAATTTTGTGTCACTATATTTGGCATATTACGCAATGACGTATAGTGGGAGGCCACTTTAAAAAAAAACTGTTGCCATGGCAACAACGCGAAGTTTTTATTTTTATTTTTAAGCGTATCAATTTTTAGTGCTGTGTAAATTACAACGTTTACGGTCAATTTACTTCATCTCCCAGCGGCGTAGCCCGGGTTTAGTGCCGTCCGGGCTGGACAAGATTTTTGCCACACCCATCCTCCTCCAGCAGGCCAAAAAGGTCGCCCTTAAACCTATAGAAAACAAAACCGCCCATGATGGAACCCCGCCCTCTACCCCCCCCCCTCTTTTTTTTTCATACGCCACTGTTCAATAGTTGGAATTAAAATAATAACACGAAAAAGATACAGTTACAAATAAAACACTTTTTTTTTACAGAAGTTGCTTCAGTTTGTCTTGTGCATGTCCAATCATAAATTAAAATTATAATTTTTTTAAATGTTGCTAATTAGTTTGTTTTCCAGCATCAATTATATTTTATTTTTAACATTATGCAGTGACACTGCACCGGAAACCAGATCTTCCCTCGTTGACCTGCCACATTAAAAGAGGTTGAAATGTTTCTCGACCCGAGCCTCCGGGATGTTAAAAATGTAAAGTTAGTCAAAATTTCAAGTCATTAAAATAACCAATTTATGAATTTCTTCGCTCATAAAAGCTTTATAAAAAAAGCATTGTTGAAATATCGTACTTAAATTTATTCTCGTCTCTTTATGCCAGCTTTCAAATTGGTTAACGAAAATTGATTTACCACACATAAGGAATGGACCTGTTGGGAGAGTTTAAAGAGGAATTAGTTTATTTTTTATTTCTTAAAGAGGCAAATGTTTAAGTTTTTTTTCTTCACGATATTAATAGTTCCAATTAGACGAGACGCAGAAGAGAGAAGAAAAAAAGACGGACATCACTAATCCACACAAAAAACAATATTTAAAAAAATAACAACAACAACCTATTTTCAGGTAAGGAACTTAAAGGGTATGAGAACCATCACTTCGCACACACACCCCCTCCTCCCAACAGACAACATGATGACGACGGTGAAAAAAAGGTGTATAATCATCGTTCGACCCTCCCCGAGAAGCAGGGCTGCACGTACACAAACAGCTCGTTATAGAAACTCCAATCAATACTTCCAGTACTATGCGTTTGTTTACATGTCTTGTCTTACGGGGGTCATCCTTTAATAACAGACTGGCTGTTGTGTCGCTTGAACGTGACATACTGGCTGTTGTGTCGTTTGAACGTGACAGACTGGCTGTTGTGTCGCCTGAACGTGACTTGCTTGAACGTGACATACTGGCTGTTGTGTCGCCTGAACGGGACTTGCTTGAACGTGACATACTGGCTGTTGTGTCGCCTGAACGTGACTTGCTTGAACGTGACATACTGGCTGTTGTGTCGTTTGAACGTGACATACTGGCTGTTGTGTCGTTTGAACGTGACAGACTGGCTGTTGTGTCGCCTGAACGTGACTTGCTTGAACGTGACATACTGGTTGTTGTGTCGCCTGAACGTGACTTGCTTGAACGTGACATACTGGCTGTTGTGTCGTTTGAACGTGACATACTGGCTGTTGTGTCGTTTGAACGTGACATACTGGCTGTTGTGTCGTTTGAACATGACATACTGGCTGTTGTGTCGTTTGAACGTGACATACTGGCTGTTGTGTCGTTTGAACGTGACAGACTGGCTGTTGTGTCGCCTGAACGTGACTTGCTTGAACGTGACATACTGGCTGTTGTGTCGTTTGAACGTGACAGACTGGCTGTTGTGTCGCCTGAACGTGACTTGCTTGAACGTGACAGACTGGCTGTTGTGTCGTTTGAACGTGACAGACTGGCTGTTGTGTCACCTGAACGTGACATAATGGCTTTATGTCGCTTTAACGGCGCAGGCTTTTTTGTGTAGCTTGTCTCTTATCTAGGTTTCCTCACAATCATCTCCAAATCAGCTTGTATCATAACGCTTTTAAACATTGTGTTCCCATTAATTTTCCTTTGAAGTACATACCACCCCCGAGACATAAACCATGACAACAATTCATGCATTTCGCAATTAGTCAGCCACAGATCCATCGAGCAAACAAATTAATGGTACAGTTTCGAATGACTGAGTTGCTCTGTGTATCGTTTGTGCCTGGAGCAGACGTGAATGGTCTGTATTTAGAACTGCTTCCAGAAAGGTCACATCAATTATTTGGTGAATCTTTTTTTTTTAATTCATTAAATTCCTTTCACCGAGCAACGCAATTGCGTAACACCTGAGGATGGATTTATCTAAAGTGTATAAACTATTGATGGCACGGCAACCATTGGAGTATTGGAGGCAGGGCCGCCCGGCCATAGAGGTTGCTGGCGCCCCGGGCATGCATAACTTTGGCTCCTCCTTTATGTTTAATCATACAATTTTTTGCAAGGAAAAAACTAAGGGTTAGGTAATGAGTTTATTGCCTATGTTTTTTTTAAAACAAACAATGAACAGTGACTTTGTTTTTCCTAACTTGTATTCGAACAGTATAAACAATTCACTTACCGATGGCTTCCCCCCCCCCCCCCCTCTTAGCCTTTAGATATTCAAATCCTTTTTATTGCGCCTTTTATTTTTCTTGCACGGCGCCCATATGCAATATTTTTTTCGTATTTTGGAAGATCGTTGATGGCGCCCTAAGCCCATGGTGCCCCCGGGCATCTGCTTGATAGCTGGTGTCTTGGTCCAGTCCTGATTGAAAGCGTAACATTATCTTTTTTTTCCACCCATCTTTAAATAATAGTATACTAATAGTATATATTTATTATGCTGGCATGTATCTTTTATGGAAATTAATTAAGAAATAATTGTTTAACTATCATTTCCGTCCACTAGAAATGGCGAGGACAAAGTTGAAATTTTATGTGAGTTTCTATTAAGTGTATTGAAAAGGATTAGGAAAGTGTTGATGGACCTGCTGGAGATATTTACATCACAAGACGAGCAGTCGGACAGGACCCGCAAGTCCCTGCTGGGGGCCCTCAGATATCGCTTTGTTTCATTCTCTTTCTCTCTCTATTTCTCTCTCTCTTTCTCTCTCTCTCTCTCTCTTTCCCTTCTCTCTCTTCCCCCTCTCTCTCACTCTCTCTCTATCGCTATGTTTATTTCTCTTTATACATATATTTATAAAACGGTTACAAACAAGAGCTGACAGTCCAGATATGTCCCACTGTATCTCATATAGAGCAGCAAGTCGGGTACAAGCGCCATTACAGATCAGCTTAGGTCAGGCCTTCTGTCGTACCGGACCTTGGTACCCAAACTTTCTGGTAAGCTTTTAATATGTAAATCCCTCGCTAATCCTTTTAAGCCCTCGGCTTCATGTGCCACAAATCTGGATCAGTAGTCCTAAAGTTCTGAAAGTTGTCCTTCAGTTTCATTAAAGAACTTGCCATTATAATAGCTCCTAATAAAATTCAGTGGGGTCATATCGTTCATTAACCGTAAAATGTCCATACTTAGATAGTTCGTATATTGTAGATAATAATTTAACTCATTATGTGCCAATGTGTATTAAGCGTATTCAACAAAGTTTAAGTAGAGAATTAGGAAACAGTTCTCAAGTTAAGCAGCGCTGTTAATATCAGTTTGGAGTTTTGGGAATCACTGGAGGAAAAAAGAATAATCTTGGTGACATTTACATTTGACCTAATTCGTTTGGTCGTAAAACGGCACAACATTATTTTTTTCACCAATTCTAAGACACCAACAGAGCTAAAATAAACAAGTGAAACTTAAGTCATGACTTAAGTCTTGCCAATTGTTTTGCCGTTTGAAATCGTGTAACAAAATATTTTTTAAAAAAATACAAACAACCCATATCTTTGATTGTATTCTTTCATTCCACAATTAGTTTATAGGCTCCCGTGAAATGTAATTCAATCAAAGTTTTTCGAATGAATCCTTTATAATGCATTTTTGTATTACTTTATTGTATATCAATAAAAAAAAATGGAAAATCAATACTACTTCAGCCCTTACATGAGCTCCTCTGTCTGTGTTGGGAAAAAGGTCACATTCCCCAGGACATGAGAGACGCTAACATCGTAACATTGTACAAAAATAAAGGAGACCGAAGTGATTGTAATAACTACCGAGGAATTTCTCTCCTTGGTTTAGTTGGAAAGACATTTGCCCGTGTTGCCTTAAAACGATTGCAGAGTCTGGCTAACCGCATCTATCCAGAGTCACAGTGTGGCTTCCGGAGTGGGCGCTCAACTATAGACATGATATTCTCGTTACGCCAAATGCAGGAGAAGTGTCGTGAACAGCATATGCCTCTTTATATCGCTTTCATAGATCTGACAAAGGCATTCGACTTGGTAAGTCGGAATGACCTGTTCAGTATCTTACAAAGAATAGGTTGTCCCCCACGACTGCTCACAATCATACAATCCTTTCACAAAAACATGCACAGCACAGTCACATTCAATGGCGCTGTCTCTGAGGCATTCCCAGTCAGCAGCGGAGTAAAACAGGGTTGTGTACTGGCACCAACTCTCTTCTCCATTTTCTTCTCGATGCTCCTTCAATTTGCTTTCAAGGACTGTGAAGATGGAGTGTACATACATACCAGATATGATGGTAGGCTGTTCAATATCGCTCGCCTTCGTGCAAAGACTAAAGTAAAAAGGGTACTAATTCGTGAACTACGCCGCCTTAACATCTCACACAGAAGAAGGTCTTCAGCGGGTAGTTAACCGTCTATCACACGCTTGTAAAGAGTTTGGATTGTTAATTAGTCTACAGAAAACTCATGTCATGATGCAAGAAGCGCCGTCCCCTCCAATTATAACTATTGAGGGCCATAATCTGTCGGTTGTTGAGCATTTCACATACCTTGGATCCAATATTTCTAGTGCTCTTTCCATTGATGAAGAGATAAAAATCAGGATCGCAAAAGCAGCAGCAACTATGGCTAAACTGAATAAGCGGGTGTGGAATAATCTCAATCTAACTGAAAAAACAAAGCTAAGTGTCTATCAGGCATGCGTGCTTAGTACGCTCCTATATGGCAGTGAAGTGTGGACCACATATACCAGTCTCGAGCGGAAACTCAACAGCTTCCATCAACGATGTTTGCGTCCATTCTACGCATCCGATGGCAGGACAAGGTGACTAACACAGAGGTCTTTGAACGTTCCAAAATGTGTAGCATATTCTCCGCTCTTAGCAAGAAGCGCCTTCGCTGGTTAGGCCATGTAAGGAGAATGGAGGAAGACCGTATTCCAAAGATGCTGTTGTATGGAGAGTTGGCAGAAGGGACAAGACTTATTGGACGGCCTCGCCTGAGATGTATGGACGTTTGCAAAAAGAGCATGAAGGAAGCGAACATTGAAGTCAACAAATGGGAGATCATTGCCGAACAACGTACCAGCTGGCGAACGGCAGTGTACGAAGGAGTGAAAAAGGCAGAAGATGTGCGGAACGAAGCCCTTGTAAGAAAAAGAACAGCACGGAAGGCCAAAATTAACCAGGAATCATCATTCTCCTGCGTGAAATGCAGACGAGATTGTCATTCCAGGATTGGCCTAGTGAGCCACTCGTCGAAGTGTAGGACTACAATATAGCTACTCCATCGTCTCGTGAAGACGGAAGGATGCCATACAATAACAATATTGTAAGGACCCACCCGCTCTTACGATTTATTAAATCTCCAACTATTTCAGAAAGACAAACGAAAATGTTCCGCTCCAAACGCGATCTTGCGAACGTCTAAAAAAATAATATCTCCAAGCGCAGTTATCGGGAATTTTATTTCGTGAAATCAGTGTCGTCATATTTGCTTCATCTCCCCTTAAGAAACAGAGTTTGGTTTGGGGGGGGGGGGGGGGGCTGATAATTCGAAAGAATGTGTTGTCATCGGCAACGAGTCTATATGCCAAGTTTCACCTCGATAGATTGGCGGGAAGTGGGTAAATTAGCCGTCCGAAGAATATGCCAGCCAGCGTGAAACAAAAGCGAAATTAGTGTAAAGGATTTAAAAAAGCAGAACAATTTTATTTACCTCGTTACAGATTCGGATTTCTGTTACAGCAAGGCTGTCACCAAGTCTGTATTACAGTGCTTTTACAAATGGGGAGGTGGGGGTGGTTCGAAATCACCTTTAGAGTCCAACATCTCACTCAACTTACCTGTAAGTTGATGAGCGATAGAGAAAAGTTGATGGATAAACAGCTTTTCGCGTATGTGATGCTCATAACGTCTCTCCGAATTCATTCTGAATGTTAGATCTACTTGTGCAATAAAATCATGTCAACGATTTGGGAGCACAATTTTACGCATCGTGTTTTCGACAAGAAAATAAACACTGCGGTTGATGCTACACAAAAAAAACAAACAACCCCCAGAACAACCCCCAGAACCACCCCCAGAACAACCCCCAGAACAACCCCCAGAACCACCCCCAGAACAACCCCCAGAACAACCCCCAGAACAACCCCCAGAACAACCCCCAGAACAACCCCCAGAACCACCCATCTTTCTCTCAAGCCATGTACTTCTTATTACCGGTAATGGAGGAATTAAAAGCTAATTCACCCCCCTCCCCCACCCCCAACCGCCACCCCCTCACGTAACAGAAACTGATTCACGTTTTGCATTGGCTCAACTTTTATGTAAATCTGAATTGGATGGAACGTGTGGGAGTTGGCAACTTTACTTTAATTAAACGAGACAGTTCGGTCTCCAGAGCCGTTGTCTGGGGCAGATATAAATTTGGAAGTCTAGTTGAATATTGTGCTTCATCTCTATTCAGAGCCGTTGTCTTGGGCAGATATAAATATGGTGGTTCAAGATGAATACCGTGCTTCATCTCTACCCAACATTTGTGCATTTCAAAGTACATTCAACATTACCGTAGGGCCATACGCAGCCTGGAGATAACATCTAGTATTACTGGTAATAACATTACCAATTCGAATAAGTAATCGAGATTACCTTGTATAAGCCAGCGTTACGTCATTGAAGGGCGTCTAAAATTACCTTAAAATCAGCGGAACTTCTGAGAGGACAACTAACATTGCCGGAAAACGCCTATAAAAAATGTCGCACTGTTAACATTTTCATATGTTTGAGAAAGTGACTCATGATTTTAAACGCTATTTTGTAACTTTCTACGCCAACATTTGCAGGTAGCCAAACCACGACAACAGACTACGCGACGATTACGTCGCGCTGTTTGACCAGGGGGCTACCTTGACCCGAGACAGAGCAGTGTGTGACCACCACAGTTTGCCTGTACCCCTATTAACAAATACACTTTTCAATATGAGTTTAGATCACGTGACTGAAGTCGTCTCATATATGACTTAAACACACCTCCCCACCCCCCACCCTTTCCCGGGTTCTGTTATAAGTCGTTTGCTGCATAACTGTGGTCTCCGGACGTGAGCTCCAATCATCCCCACAGGAAGGTTTAGGTACGCTCTGGTCTACTGCCCGACCATATCATGAGGATTATTTCCATTTGAAAATCCACTATATATATATATATAGATATAGGAAAAGTTCGTTATAAAATATCACTCTAATCTTTGCTGAACATTTAGTTTTCTCTCAGACAAAATTGGAATTTTGTTTCTTCATTCAATTTTTAAAAATATAAAAGAAATAATCAGAAACTATTTCAATGTACTTTTCCTGAAAAGACTTCACTTAAAGGACCCAAGTTTGCTCACATTGTGTACATTGTTTTGTTTTCCGTCTCGTAGATTTTCACTTGGACTCTACGTCGTCTGATATTGCGTGTTGACTTTCACACTCCTACAAGTCCTGGTGAGTAGCTTCGGTAATTCCCACTGAGGGAGTCCCTAGATCTCAACGTCATCGTCTGGTTACTGTAATCTCTTGGAAGATTATTTTTGAACATATTTTTGTTGTACATCTGACGTCCGAACCGTAAACAAAAAAAAATGGTGTACTTTTCTGAGGAGGTCAAGATGTTTAATTCTCAAAGGAGGAACTCTGTGCCCTTCATTATTCCCTATCTATCAGAAAGTGCGGCGTCCGCCCATGGTTTGCTTGACTCCATGACAACGGATCCTGCTCAAAAGACCGTTTGCTGTGATGACAAAGGGGCTTCGCATAAATATACCATGCGAATTCAGATCAAAGGCCTTGACTCTAGAAGCGTATCAGAAAACCACTTTCCTCAGAAATCCTCAAGACACAATTGTGGTAAAACTCCACTTGATTGCATACAAGATCGAGCTGTTTGCCACACTGCATTGGCGGACATCACCAACCCGGAAGTGAAAGGCGAATGGCGTCGCTCTGATTCTAAAACTAAAATAAACCTGTTCCCCGATCACGAATTTGAGGATGGTTTCCAGCTGCCTCCTTTGCCTCGTGGGTCCTTGACCTTCCAGTCAGCCCTGCGCGACCTTCAATCGGAAAACAGCGCCCACCTCGCGCGCGAGACGAAGGCGCCGAGGGGCGGTATCGGAAATAAGTGCCCGTACGCCACCGGTTGCCGGCTTCCGAGACTGGCCTGGTACGGTCCTCTCGTTGACTACAAGGGGCACCAGGTTTATCTCAGCACTCGGAACCACCTCAACACAATCATCAGAAAAGCCGGAGACAGAAAGTGGTGTTTTTAATAAACCCGTATTTGTTAGCGCAAGTCTCGTCAGAACCCTTAAATTTCAGATCATCCTCCGCACGTGCATTGACAATATCTTTGATTTCTGGACGTCACGGGGAAATGTTTGTTCGGTGGGAGCTTTTGTAATCTTCGTTACACCCCGAAGTCAGATTAAGATTTGATAAATATATGAACTTTTTTTTTATGGTAAATGTAAGCATGTTTTTTTTAATTTCAATTCAAGACATCATAGAAGTTTATAACGTGAAGTACCAAATATTTTATATTTATGTCAACTGGACATTGTGATATCTCTGAGCTGTCCATTGTGATATCTCTGAGCCGTCCATTGTGATATACCTAAGCTGTCCATTGCGATATCTCTGAGCTGTCAAGTGCGATATATAATATATCTGAGCTGTCCATTGTGATATCTCTCAGCTGTCAATTGTGATACATCTGAGCTGTCCATTTTGATATCTCTGAGCTGTCCATTGTGATATCTCTGAGCCGTCAATTGCGATATATAATATATCTGAGCTGTCCATTTTGATATCTCTGAGCTGTCCATTTTGATATCTCTGAGCTGTCCATTTTGATATCTCTGAGCTGTCCATTTTGATATCTCTGAGCCGTCAATTGCGATATATAATATATCTGAGCTGTCCAATGTTCTGATCTGTCCATTGTGATATCTCTGAGCTGTCAATTGCGATAAATCTGAGCTGTCAATTGGGATACAACGTACGAACTATACATTTTGGTAATAAAACATGTTTACTAAAAGTACACGATAATTTAAATTGCGCTATAGATCTAGTTGCTTGTGATGAACGAGATATTAGGTTAGGCTTAGATATTTGTTTAGGCTTAGATATTAGGTTAGGCTTAGATATTCGTTTAGGCTTAGATATTAGGTTAGGCTTAGATATTCGTTTAGGCTTAGATATTCGTTTAGGCTTAGATATTCGTTTAGGCTTAGATATTAGGTTAGGCTTAGATATTAGGTTAGGCTTAGATATTAGGGGATGCTTAGATATTAGGTTAGGCTTAGATATTTGTTTAGGCTTAGATATTAGGTTAGGCTTAGATATTCGTTTAGGCTTAGATATTAGGTTAGGCTTAGATATTAGGTTAGACTTAGATATTTGTTTAGGCTTAGATATTTGTTTAGGCTTAGATATTAGGTTAGGCTTAGATATTCGTTTAGGCTTAGATATTAGGTTAGGCTTAGATATTCGTTTAGGCTTAGATATTCGTTTAGGCTTAGATATTAGGTTAGGCTTAGATATTTGTTTAGGCTTAGATATTAGGTTAGGCTTAGATATTCGTTTAGGCTTAGATATTAGGTTAGGCTTAGATATTAGGTTAGACTTAGATATTTGTTTAGGCTTAGATATTCGTTTAGGCTTAGATATTAGGATAGGCTTAGACTAATGGAGACCAGTTTCATGCTTGAACTGTACAAATAAAACAAATACACCACATCATATGTCAAGAGATTAGGTGTAACACCCTGACAATTTACACGGAGTTTTGCCTTCTCTGAGTCGAGGTTTCTGTCTTCTTCCACTGTGTGCGATCTAATGTATGCAATCATATGTGTGCAATCATATGTGTGCATTCCAATGTGCGCAATCATATGTGTGCAATCATATGTGTGCAGTCCAATGTGCGCAATCAAATGTGTTCAATCACATGTGTGCAATCAAATTTTGAACAATCCAAAGGGAACAGACAGCACAATCCAATGCGTACAGTCCAACTTGTACAGTAATGTTTACAAACCAGTGTGTACAATGCAATGTGTGTTCAATCTGAAGCTGTACAATCGAATGTGTACAATCCATCAGGTGTACAATCCAAAATTACAAACCAAAGTAAACAATCATAGCACAAACCAATGTGTACAATCCCATGTGTACGTCCTACCTACTTTATATAGAATCAGTTCGGTTCTTTTGTTGTTTTTTTTTTTTTGGTGTACGCGTTTGAGCTGTCACCCACCTCGCCTACAAACATAATTCAGCTTTATATCTTTACAACGTGCAATATGTGTGAGCTTGTAAGGTGTCAGGAAGTAGTGCCAAATAATGTCTCCAGGTTCAACACAAAAGAGGTAGCCTTTCAAACCCGTGATTATTATAACTTTTTTTTTCTTCGTTTTTTTTACATTCACTTCATGCTTACAATAATTGAAAAATAATCCACAATTTTTTTTTCTTGTTTCTTTTTGTTTGTTTGTTTTTTTTTTGTTTGTTTGTTGTTTTTTTTTTGGTCGTTATTGTTTTGTTGTTGTTTTTGTTTGTTTTGTTCTTATCGTAATCATTCAGGATGTATTACAAATAATCAAGAAAAGTGAGTCTCCATTCAGCCGGATAAACCCTGGTTATATGTAAACTTTATTATAGAGGGATCAAATGTCAATTAAAAATTAACTTTTAAAAATATTTGTATTACAAATATTATGAGTCTGTATTCTGTATTGGGCTATTTTTGTACCTTTTTGCTATACATTTCTGTACCGGTACGTGTTGTATTTCCCCAGATTTTTTAGAAATATAATAAATAAAAAGTCCTTTGAAAAACTAGAAAAGTGTATTTCTTCATAATCTTGCATCAGCCTTAGTCAGCGTGTTGTGTTTTTATCAATGTCCGTTTTGTGTAGGCTGGAAGTTGTTTCAATTTAAAGTACAAAAATAACGGACGATTTTTGTACGACTTCATTTTTTACTGCTGTCTTATCTGATTGGGAAAAAAATTACTTTGGTAAACATTTAATTTAAAATGAATATTTACTAAATATGAATAATGTTCTGCTTGTGAAACAGTTCCACTACAAAGAAAAAGAATTGTATGAAATATATTACTAACGAAAGTTAAACAAAGGGCGGTAATTCAGGATAAAGAGAAGCATGCGAGTTTAGACTTCTTTATTTTAAAAAAAATCATATAATAATAATAATAATAATAAAATCTCTCTCTTGAATTATAAATAAAATTCAACCCCAGAGAAAGAGCTGATATAATATAAAACATTTTGTAAAAATAGGATTTACTAATTACTTTTTTAAAAATTAAAAAAATTGGTGTACAACATTATATACATATTAAATAAACAGAAAAATATTGTGTTTTTTTAAATAATTTAAACGCTTAAGGTTCAATTCTTCTTTAATATAAAAGGACATTTTTTTTTTTTTTTAAATTTGATAGATTAATAGTTCACTACAAACTGAAAAAAAACGACCATATTTACTATAAGTGAATCGCTAATGAAGATGAATCGGATTATGTTAGAAACTAGACATTCACATGAGTTTAACACTCAGAACTCGTTGTGTGGGGCTTCTGGTTGACTTGCACTTGTATCAACTGTTCGGGGTGAAGCTGCGATCACTTCGTTGTGCAGAGCCTGGCTTTGGAGTCTTTACGTATCGGAATCAAGTTTGCAGACACTGGACGTGGAGGAATCAACATCAAAATTAGCACTAAATATCAAATTGCATTTAGTTCATACGCAAATGAAAATAAATGACATCATGTTCCAAAAAGGTAAAAAAAAAAAAGGGGGGGGGGTGTTTAGGGGTAAAAAATCTAATACAAATGGGAGATGCTTTTATAAGCAACGGCAATTATATGTCCCAACACATTTTTTTACAGTTAAAGTTTGAGAAAATAAGTCATTTTGATACTAAAAATAAGTTGCTTAAAATGATTATTGGAAATTATTATTAGATCATTGTATTTAGCTCCTTGTTCAGACTGGAATAGGTGTCTTGTTGAAAAAGATTATAATAATAGTGGTTTTGATATTATGTTTTAAAAAAACAAAACATTATTTTTTTTAAAAATCATCGTACTTTCTAGTGGTTGGATGGGCGGCGCTATCATTGTATTTCTGACGTGTCGCCACAGCACGGACTGGAAGAACGGATGATTTTTGACTGCCAGAGATCCTGATTCACTTCCGGTGGCAAGGTCCTGGCTGAACCCAAGACGTCTTCTGGGGTCTTTGTGGAGGAGCTGGCCAGAGAATTTACAATATTTGACTCGAACCCTTAAGACGCACCCAGCGTTTTAGGCAAAATAAATATTTATTTAAAAATACTAATACATAGATAAGGAGCAACATAGTATCAATAGTTTTTATATAACTTCAAAATGACAGTGTTTGATTTTCTTTACTCAAGCCCCGTTATCATTGAGCCAGTGGTTTGTTTAATTAAATACTATAGTTGCTTTAAGAAAAGAAAGCTACTATTGCTGTTTGTACTGGGTTCTTGTTTCGCCTTAATTTGATGGGGATACGCCTTTACATGTTAATGACCCGACCGCAGTGTTGAGAGAAAAAATGTCTTATTTTCGAGAATTGATTTAAAAAAAAAGAAAGAAGATATTTTTTAGAGCAAACAGTACAAAATGATAATGTCATTTTTTAATTTTTTAAAAACAAATCCATGTACTCTCGGGGCTAAATATTCCCATGTCTGGGGGCTATTGCTCCGGAGGTCACTACTTACGTGTTTGAGCAATGCCGCGGCTTCACCTGAGAGGTAGTCTGGGATTTCGAGTGTACATTCTGTGATCGCCTTGCCAAGATCGCCCAAAGTTCGACCAGTGAACGGCAGCTGGAGACATCATCGGTAAATTGTGCTACATTTCATGTCATTCACAAAGTAATACTTTTATGATCTCGAAATTTGCTAGATAAAACGATAAAATGTTGAATTCGCTGAAAAATATGGCTTTACAACAAATGCTGGGACCATGATGAATTAAGAAACTGGTTTGAACTGAATCTTTTTAGTTCTTTTGTATGTTTGACTTTGTTGTGTTTAACCATTCGTTTTCTGAAAGATTTAGCATTGTACAAAAAATAATTTTTTTTAACAATTAAAAAATTACTATTAAAGTAAGATAACCCAGTCAGGAAAGCGTACCTCGCCAGTCAGCAGCTGATACATAATAACTCCGAAAGACCACCAGTCTGCTACATACTGGACATCGACACCAAAGACGACCTAGAAACAAACATATTTAATTTAACAATCAATAAAGGTAGAATACCCTGTAAACATACGGTAAAATTATTTTTATGATGTTACTATTGTTACTTCCCTTGTGTAAAAAAAAATCACTCACACTGTAAAGGAAATAGATTTACATAAATAAGTACTTTTTATTAAAGTAAATCGATTATTTTTACGTAAAAGCCAAGAAGAATCGTGACAATTTTATTTGTTTTTATTTTTAATTTTGAAAATATTGAAAATTTCAAAATGTTATTTCGCTTTCTAAAATGTTCAGGTACATTCATTGTAAAATCAAAATTTTTGCTAACTGCAGACGACTGACCTCTGGTGCTGCATAAAACTGGTCTCCACAATTCTTGACCAGCATGTTGCAAGCCTGACCACAGTCCAGGTTCTGTTCACACAGGGTGTAAGGGGCGAGTCTGAGATGACCGTACGGCTCAATGAGCATGGAGCAGATGGACAGACGCCTGCAGACGGTGTGATACAATCACTCAATCAAGTGCTTTTAGCCATTTGTGATTCCAGTGGCAAAAGTGCTGCCCTCGACGGGCCAAAATTTCCCGTCCCCTTCCATGAAACAGACTCTGCAGTTGGCCTGCGGTGGACCATCCCCTCTATAACGTTCTCTGGGAAACTATAAATTTTCGACGAAACTTAGATAATATTGACATTATTTATATTTTTTTAGCTGTAGCTAGTGTTAGCGCCGCCCGTGGCAGACCACAACCACCACACTCTCTTCCTACGCCACTGCTTTTATTGAGACCAGATTTGTCTTTTGTTATACACCTTAAAAGGATTTTTTCGAATCATGAAAATATTAATTAATGTAAAAGTGGACATCGGATGCCACGTGCGAATAATTTTGAAAGCTTCATATTGTGATGTGTCGGGTGCTAAGGGCAGCACAGTACTCAAGCACACCCTACACGTGTGCATTGTATAATAAGTTCAAACTCACCTCATGATTTTCCCATGTTGATGTATGAACATGAGGGCGTCTGCGAGCTCCATCAGGTAAAATCTACACCCATGGAAATATAAAACCAATACATATCATATAAACCTTGACATTCACACTAACTGGACATATGGGTCCGTACGTCGAAATAATTCAATTTCTAATCTCTAGCACAGTGGTTCCCAACATTTTCTCCGCGTACACATGTCAGGGGTTCCACTGCCACTTCAGGAAATAAAAGAATACCATTAACCTGTAAGACGTTGGGGTGGGATTAATGGGCCCCCCTCCCCTAAATAGAAATGGATTAAAAAAAAAAAAAAGCTTAATCAAAAGGATTGAGAACCTCTGCTCTAGCGGTAATGGATAAAACTATTTTTGTTAATGTTGTCTCTAAAGTATACGCTTCTCAATATAAAAAAAAATTAATATGTTGGAATTAAACATATAAAGTAGATTTAAGGAGTCGGTTTTTGAAAAAGAAACCTTGGGATAAAATAATGTCACCAAAAATAACCGTTATCCCAACAACATATTTAATTCAACAAGGGGGCGAAACACCAAACGCTATAAATATATGTAGAAGGGCGAGTCTAAACGTTTATATGTAACCTGAGACTTTTTCTTGTTAAAATGAAGCGGGGGTGAGGGCGGGGGCGGGGGGGGGTGTGTGTCCACTCACCTGGCCGTGTTCTCCGTCAATCTGCCAACGGTCTGTAGATATTTGCAAATGGATGTGCCATCTGGCCAGTACTCGCTCACAAAATAATAGTGTTCCTGAAAGCAAATCGATACTCCTCATTACAAGTGTTATCAGGACATTTTTAAAATTTTGAATAAGGAATCAACAAACAAGTTTAAATAGCAGATTTTTTTTTTTGGCCGGGCGGGGTGTAACAATTACAGTCTGTCTCGTTAAAATAGCAATATGGTCAGCGTGATGCAAATAGAAGCCCGAGGCCCTGGGCATCTGCGCCCCCCCCCCCCCCCAGTGTGCCCATTGCTTATGATGGCACTGGTTATATAGTGCCTTCGTGTGTCGTTCACTTGTTTAGTTAAAATGGAAAGTTTGCACGATATACTGGAGTCTAAGACAAACGCACACACACATACCCCAGTTAACAAAACCACTGACATTATAAGTTCATTACTAGAGGGTAGACCCCCCCCCACCCCACCACCCACCCCCCCCAAGAAATTATCTTAGTTTAATGCCCGGTGTAACTATCGATTAAGTTCAAAGAGATCAAAATGTAAACGGATTTACGCCTTGCACTAATTTCAATAAATTGCAGCCTGTTTCCCTGTTAGCCACATCGACCCAGCTCGTTGTTTAAAGGAGACTAATCCTATTATCCTAACCAACTGCACATTGTTAAGACTCAATAGTACATGCAAAAGGGAAGGGGGTTTGGGGGGGGGGGGAGAAAACGTGATCCCCCACTCACCAGTTGATAAGGGAGGCGACTCTTGAACCGCATCAAAATTTTACAAATGAACGGTGACCCCTCCTTGTCCTGCAGGATGAACGGCTCGCTGGCCCGCAGGGCATCCACGTAATCCACCTTCTTGGCGTCCATCTTGGTGACGGCCACCACGAACCTCACGTCAGGTTTGGGGACGATGGTGCAAGCGTACGGGGTGAAGTCTTTACGCATGGATGCATATGTCTGGGGGATAGATAGTGTTGTTATGGATGCAAATTATTATTATTATTATTAGTTGTCTTATATAGGCTGGGCTCACCGAGCTGTACATAAAAATATTAGAAAAAGGGACATAATCATGACAATAAAATAAAATACATTTATGTAATAAAGAACAGCTGTATAAAGACAAAACAAAAACTAATGCATATTCACCCCATCCACCCCAGAACTTTTACATGACAAGCCATGGACGGCGGCCAGCAGCATCGTCGTTTATCGGTCAGATGTGGGGAATCAGTCGGGGTAGTAGAGTTTAAAGAGATGTGTTTTGGGTGCAGTTTTGAAGGCTGTGATGGTTAATATATTGCGGATGTGTAGTGGAAGAGAATTCCATTGTTTGGGGGCACAGTAAGAGAAAGATCTTTCACCGTATATGTCTGGGGAGAGATGGTGTTGTTGTTTTCAAATTTTTTATTACAAGAATTGTAATATTTTTTCAATATTTTTTAAATACAAATTTGTAATATTTTAAGTACAACCGAGAATAGCTATAATAGACATTAGATTAAAAGTACAACCTAGTATTGCTATCTTAGACATTAGACTTACAGTGTAATATTTCCTACTAAGAAACTCGTAGCTCTACATTTATGTTATCGTCCAGAAACTGTCGTGCACTTGTGCCAAATTTTGTCATCTTTCATCTCTATTTTTTATATTATTATTATTATTAGTAGTAGTAGTAGTTTTATATAGCGCAGTACCCCAGCCTAGTGCTGGGCTCACCACGCTGTACAACAATGAAATAACTATAATCATGAAATTAAAAATTAACATACATTAATTAAATAAAACAAAACAAATTGCGTATTCACTTTTTATATTAATGTGAAGCTTCGTCCGAGGCAAGGCATCAACGTAAATTGATATAATTAAATGCCCCCCACCCCCCACACACACACATGGGGACGTCAGATGTCCCGTAAACCAGTGATCAAGTCACACATTGGCCCGGGACACCGTGTGACTAGCGCGGTGCTGTCCCACACACATCCTGTAAACCCACTTGTCCCGTCACTCAAACCTCCGGTCTCCCAAAACAAACTGTTGTCGCTTGGACCGTTTGACAAGCTGCATGTCGCCCGAGATGAAAGTTATTAATTGTTTACCAGTCATTGATTATTTGCAATTATTGATTGTTACACTTGATTGCTTACCTGTTATTGATAGGCCTTCAAAAGTGCAGAGACGTTAATCTTTAAATGAAATCAAGAACCAGTTGAAACATTGTCCTAAAGAAATTGGACCCTTTGCGAGCCGTGTTTTGTTTTAGTTGTTCAATAGCGTTTCTTCTTTTTGTTTTGTTTTGTTATTTTGTTTTTTTAAATTCCCAAACCGTTTAATTTATTTTGTTTTTGTGCCGATTCCAGACATTAAACTTCGGTATTCAGTGTTGCAGCTGGAGTCCGTGACTCCCGGGATTGTCCTTGACCTTCACGACCCCCCACTCACGAGAATCCTTAAAGCACGCAGAAAACATATCACCCATATCTAGTGCATGCATTGCGCGTTTTAAAAAAAAATGAGGACGCCCCACAAAGGTCCAACCCCCACCCCCTCCCACCAGCCTCTTCCGATCCAGTGCATGGACTTTTTTTGAGTTTGTCATCGTGCCAAATCTAAACCTCGTTCTTTGTGCAACTCTATTCTTAAGTTCACCACACGGTTGCTCACCTTGCCCAACCTGCCCGAGCCTAAGGTTGACATCTGTTTCAAGAACAGGTTGGGGTCCGTCTCCACGTCATCATCGATTCTACGATCTGCTATGGTGGAGGGGAAGACGGAAAACTGCTCCAGCGGTCGGGGGAGAGTTGGAGGGGGGGGGAGAAATCAAATTTAGATATTTCTTTTTGTGTTAATTTGAATCAAACAATCCTAATTTTAAAAATAAATACGTTTAACCAAAGATATGACTTGAAATATATCAGCGACTAAATAAAATCCGTGAATTGAATGTCTAGTTTCAGCAATCATCTAACATGTCTCACAGATGACGCATTTCCGGGTTATGCAAATTTCCCAACTCACATAAAGGTCTTTGCTGAAAGTGGGGAATTCCTCCAGCTTGACCGGTTGTTGCTCGTGGTGTGGACACTTGACCTTCTCTGGCGTTACTTTGGTCGTGTGTCGGAATCTCTGAAATTTGATTCAATAAGTTGGACATCATCGCTATATATAGATATAGATCAGATTCATGATGGAGTTCACGCATTATTGACGTCTAACGACTACAAAGTTACCAAGGGGAAACAATGGATAAACACTTTTAAGAAATCACTCGCAAATTCCTTGTCAAATACTTCAATGCATTTGATATTTTTGTAACTATTATTATTAGGTGGTTTTATATAGCGCAGTGCCCCAGCCTTGGTTTGGGCTCACTGCGCTTCACATAAAAATCAGCAATTACAGAAACATATTCATTTAAAAACAGGAATTGGTGAAAAGCTTGACCTCACCCACCCAAGTACTATTTAGCATTGTCCAGCCATGGACAAGCACCCAGCATAATCGAGCGTTGTTTATCAGTCGGGGGGTGGGGGTGGGAGAAGGAGTCGGTATAATACAGTTTGAAAAGATGGGTCTTGAGGGCAGTTTTGAAGGCTGTGGTGGTCGTTATATTGCGAATGGGAGAGAATTCCATTGTTTGGGGGCACAGAAAGAGAAAGGTCGTTCACCGTTTGTTTTAGTGCGTGTTCTGGGGACAGAAAGAATACGCGTGTCTGCGGAGGAATAAAGCTTTCGGAGGGGTGAATAGACAGTAAGAAGTTCGGTAAGATAGGGAGGGCAGGACCAGAGGAACTACGTCAAAATATAGAAGAAGACTATCAGCCATTTTATACAAAGTTTTTATCTTGTTGGCTCATAATAATCCAGACTAAATAATGCAGACTAAATAACACAGACTAAATAATCCGGGACTTGAATCCGTAAAAAAAATCCATACATTTTAATAATATGTAAAGCTCTTAGTTTGAGAAACTTACAACCCGGGAGGGGGGTGTATTTAATCTAAAAATATGTTATAGCCTTTTAACATCAATTAACGTGTAAATTAGAATATTTTGCGAGCTAAGGGCAGACACGACAAAGTATGGGATACACCTGGAAGCAACTGGAGAGGAAAACACATGACCGAGATGAATGGAAAGTTCTTGTAGACGGCATATGCCCAAGACGGGGGTTAACCGTAAAAGGCATAAGTAAGTAAAATATAACAATATAACGCAAAAATAAACAAAAGTAATGGATTAAATATTGCACGATTTAGTGTGTCACAAGCCCTATCTCAATGTTAATTATGTACAAAAAAACGTATCCAGGTCAAATGGTTTCAAAAACAACAAATAAATGCAATCTCTCCTGTTTATATGCTTCCTTTTTTTTTGTGAATCTCACCGCTAAGGAAGACGCCATTATGAGTCAAGTTATTAATAGATATCTTTTGACGTAATTTCGTATTCAATCCCGGAAGTGGGCAGAAAATATATCAGCGATGACGTTCCACGCATGTAAAAAACATTTAATACCATACTCTTGTACCCATCGCGTTAAAAAACAACAACAAACAAACAACATTGCAAAATTGTTATTTTAATCCAATTTAGAAGAAATGTCATTATTACTCTGTGTTTAAATATTTATAATTAAGCAACCCTTAAGAACAACGTTTTTCGTTACATAAAGCCTTTATAAAATGTAAAATCGAGCAATGAGGGGGTGGGGCTAGAAAATTGACAAAACATGCATTCAAGTAACGCACTTTATAAGAATCCCAATTAGCCCCCCCCCCACCCTTGCCCCCCCCCAACCCCCATCCCCCCCCCCCTTTTTTTTTTCTAGGTTCGGAACCACATATTGTTTTCACGCCACTGAAAACTATTAATATTCTAATAACCCACCCATTTTGTTGGTTTTTTTACAACGCAGATTTATTTCACCGACTATTTGAGAAAACCAAAAGAAAATATTAAGCACCAAACGCACTTGCAATATATTTTTTAAGATTCTCATTTAGCGCAATTATCGGGAATTTTGTTTCGTGAAATCAGTGTCATCATATTTCCTTCATCTTTCCTTTGAAAAACAGGAGTTTTGGGGGTGGTTTTATGGGGGAGGGGGGTGTGTGAAAAATTTGATACAATGTGTTGTCAAGTTTCTGCTTGATAGGTTGACGTTTGAAGACTTTTGCCAGCCGGAAACACACGAACTTAAGTAAAGGTAATATAAAGAATTTTCAAAAGTAGGTCTACACTTCAGTGGCGTAGCGAGGGAGGGGGTGAAAGGGGGGCATCATGCCCCGGGCGCGAGTTAAGCTCGCTACGCCATTGCTACACTTATCACTTAAACAGAGTCAATTTTATTTTATTTTTTTGTTGTTTTTTTTTTGGCTCATTAAGTATCGTATTTTAACCCATTTTTGTCTCGAAACAGAAATCAAGCAAAGAACATCAATGAGACACATTTTATTGGTCACCCGCGCAAAATAAATAAATAAATAAATAAAATAAAATACAAGCAAACAAAATAAATACAAACAAGCAGAGCTCCCCAAACAACAACATACAAACCCGTACACATTGACGCCCAGTGTCGTACAGCAGCACATCAGTCTTTGAGACTTGAGATCATGTCTCACTCTATGTGTTCGTTGATGTAGTTAGGGTTAGGGTGACTGTTTACTCTTACGATTTTGGCGTACAATGTACGATTTTAGGTTATATACATTATATATACTGTATGTTTATTTTTTATTGTTAAGATAATGTATTGAACAATTTTTTGATGATACTGTACGATTTTAAGAGTCTGAGGGTAAACAGGTCTGAAGTACCATTGTCTTAGCCTATTTAATCTACTCCTTAGTTTGATAGCTTTCAACAAAAAAAAAAAAAAACTTAGGCCTGTTACCACAACCAAAATTTAAAATGTGAACAAAGTATGAGAAGTTATAGAATTCAAACATTCGTCATCGATACTAGATAATAGATGTCATAATTTATGATTCGAAGCCCAAAATTTTTTTTTTATAAGGGTTGTGTCCCTTCCCCAAAACTTGTGGGAAATTCCAGGGGAATCCCCATTTTTGTCCCCAAAATATAATCTCCAACCCCTAACCCAACCAGGCCTTCCCCTCCCCCCCCCCATCCCAACCGTCGCACCCGGATTCAAAGATATAGCGGCTATAGAAAAGCCTGTTCTTTACCCCCCCCCCCCCCCCCCACACACACTTTTTGCCAAAAATTATTCATTCAGTCGTTCTGTCAACAGGCTCGTGTCAAATTCCTTTCGGGTGTCATTGCAATTGGGGGCACGCGTGGATTGATGCGTTCATTGAGAGCTTCACGGACACGTGAACATAAAGAGACGGTCACCGATCGGATTTAGTTTCTGATACCTGACGGTGAACAGGATATGCCCAGTTTTGGTCGGAGTTGAAACAATGACCCCATTCCATTGTCTCATAACGGCGCCTTCTTACGAGAGAAAACCCTATGACTGGAGTGACAGGACTGACAGTAGTGACAGGACTGACAGGGCTGACAGGAGGGACAGGACTGACAGGAGTGGCAGGACTGACAGGAGTGACAGGACTGACAGGAGTGACAAGACTGACAGGGCTGACAGGAGGGACAGGACTGACTGGAGTGACAGGACTGACAGGACTGACAGGAGTGACAGGACTGACAGGGCTGACAGGAGTGACAGGACTGACAGGGCTGACAGGAGGGACAGGAGTGACAGGACTGACAGGAGTGACAGGACTGACAGGACTGACAGGACTGACAGGACTGACAGGACTGACTGGACTGACTGGAGTGACAGGACTGACAGGAGTGACAGGACTGACAGGAGTGACAGGAGGGACAGGACTGACAGGACTGACAGGACTGACAGGACTGACAGGACTGACAGGACTGACAGGAGTGATCATTTGCTATCCTCAGCTTGTGACCAAGAGATCATGGACGAAGCGGAAGTAGGACCAAGTATTGAAACTCCAATTAAACTTCATATTACCTTTCTAAATTTGACGTCAAAGAAAAATGAATTACTCTGACGCTTTCCAAGCTCACAAACGCTAATTCGGAGACACCTTAGCTGAAACAAATCATATGTATTCCTTTTACATTAAAAGCATTGCGGGGAGCGAGGATCTACTGACTAGGGCAGCGGTTCTCAACCCGTGGTTCGTGAACACTTTGGGGGGTTGGGGGGGGGGTCCGAACGACCCTTACATAGGGGTCGCCTAAGACTATCGGGAAAACATATTTTTGAAGTAGAAACGAAAAATAATGTTATTGTTGGGAGTCACCACAACATGAGGAGCTGTATTAAAGGGTCGCGGCATTATGAAGTTTGAGAACCATTGGACTATGAGATGGTGATTTTTTTTCCTACACATAAAAACCTCCCCCCAGGCTTCATAGTATCACCAGAGACACACCCGGCTAAATTTAATTGGCATGTCTTGGAGACGGAAGAATTTTATTTATTTTTTTAAAAAATCAAATCATTAATTAATTGGATCTTAATTGAACGCCTTTCTCCCTTGCCCCCCCCCATTCCCCCCTCCCCCACCCCACACCCAAGGATATCAAACGACACTTCTATATTCTTTTATTTAACAGACTTCGCTGACAAAAGTTGACATCTTCCGAAAATTTCCCCCTTTTGTTAACCGATTTCTATCCCAGTTTACAAACGTCTTTGCCATAAGATTTATTGTCCGGCAACTTTATGGGCGAGCTCTTAAACAGTTGCGAATATAAATCCAAGAAGTGGGTGTTTCGGTGAGATATGGAAAAGCTAAACACAGTTTCGTAATCCTTGAACAAACATCCGGTCCCTTGTGAAAGCGAAACTCTTTTAAACTCGAGCTCAAGTTTTTTAGTGTTGCGTAGACTCGGGTGTGTTTGTCTAACTAACCAAGCATTGGAATTAATTTTAGTTGCTTTTTAAAAAAAAAAAATTTGGGGGGGGGGGGGGGGGGGGAATCTTCTTATAATTCCAAGACCATAGAGATTATTCAAAATGTAAATGAGAAAGTGTCCCACATTTGATGTTCACAACGCTTGTACGCAACTATGAGAAAGTGTCCCACATTTGATGTTCACAATGCTTGTACGCACCTATGAGAAAGTGTCCCACATTTGATGTTCACAATGCTTGTACGCACCTATGAGAAAGTGTCCCACATTTGATGTTCACACTGCTTGTACGCACCTATGAGAAAGAGTCCCACATTTGATGTTCACAATGCTTGTACGCACCTGTGAGAAAGTGTCCCACTTTGATATTCACAATGCTTGTACGCACCTATGAGAAAGAGTCCCACTTTGATATTCACAATGCTTGTACGCATCTATGAGAAAGAGTCCCACTTTGATATTCACAATGCTTGTACGCACCTATGAGAAAGAATCCCACTTTGATATTCACAATGCTTGTACGCATCTATGAGAAAGAATCCCACTTTGATATTCACAATGCTTGTACGCACCAATGAGAAAGAGTCCCACTTTGATATTCACATTGCTTGTACGCATCTATGAGAAACACATTTGATGTTCACAATGCTTGTACGCGCCAAGAACAGTAAACACTTGTATCCCAGTTCTATATAAGTAAGAATTGCCCAGAACTTTCGAATGTCTGCTGTCAACGTGTTACGTTAATGTCAGTGACAGATATTGTTTCATATACAGAAGGTAAAAAATAATAATGGTGAAACAGCTCGAAGACATTCGTTTTTTTTCCCTTTCTTTCTTTTGAACACGCCCTGACTGCATCATTATAACTGACCATTAAGAGATCCACCCCTCACTCCACCCCCGTGCCCAATTTTTCTTTATTTGTTGGGTGAGCTGCAGATCTTTGATTGGTGATTTGATGAAAGAAAAGTTGCCTGCCCACGGCACTGTTCCATTCTTTAACTAAACTGAGCTGAACTCAAATAAA
Source organism: Omphiscola glabra (assembly GCA_964017045.1). Taxonomy (NCBI): domain Eukaryota; kingdom Metazoa; phylum Mollusca; class Gastropoda; family Lymnaeidae; genus Omphiscola; species Omphiscola glabra. The sequence goes on from OZ024796.1 coordinate 40,105,431, forward strand.
ATTTGGGTGCAAATTTATTAAAAGTATTTTGCAGATTTATCAAAATGTAGAAATTTTGGACTCCCCCCCCCCCACACGCCGCTCACATATATAGGAAAGGGGTGGAGGGCCCCGGGCCGAAATATTTCGTCATTTCCGTCCAACTCTAAAGAGTTTGTTTCGTTGAAAGGGGGAGCAAAAAGAATGGCGCTACTGACCCCCACTACACCCACATTTACCCTAGATACGCTACTGACCCCCACTACTACCACTAGACATATTTTAAAAAAAAATTATGCACATTCACAGTAGTGTATGTTTCTTATCCAATCTTTGTCCTCATCTCACCATACCCCCAAACCTGAAACCACCCCCCCCCCCCACCAAAAAAAGGTCAACATTGCAAAACAGCTTCAATGCACACTGGGCTTCTATCAATAGCGAATGTGATCAAAATGTAGAACGTATGTGTTAGGGACAGGTTCCATCCTGCTACCTACAGGTTACAGGCTTCCTATACTCTCGTTCTCTGCTTAGTACTGCAGAAAATTTGTGACTTTTTTCCGCGAATTTTTTTTCCTGTGACGCTTTCTCCGCTCTCCACGTAATATTCCTTGAAATGGTGAGACATCTCCTGTACCAGCACTGCATATTACACTATTTTTAAAATTTAATTTATTTTGTAATACATGTCACTCAAGAACGACCCCCACCCCCTACCCCAAACGATCCCCCCACCCCTAACACCCCTCCCTCTACCTCAGCAACCGGGGTAGAAAATACATTGCAAAAAAAAACCAAAAAACAAAAATAAGTTTATAAATCTGATACATATTATTTAGTCCCAGCGGCGATTCCTTTAAAAAAAAAAAAACTGTTTGGGGCCACCTTAACTTAATGGTTCAGGATGCTGGGGTGGTTGGGGGGGGGGGGCTTTGGTGCACAAAAGGTGTGCGCGTGTATGGGAGGGGGTGGGTTCTCCATATTACATCCGTTTAAAAAATGTCAAAAGCTTTCATATGTCCGCCATGTGATATGGGAGTACGTTCATATATGGCCCCAATTCCCTATAAACCACACACACACCCCTCCCCCCGCGCCCCGTCCATCTGCCACAGTTTAGCTGTAGCCTACCGTACCGGCACATAGCCATTATCTCTGCACATATAATTATTCAGTTTCAGTTTCACCAGCATGAAAGAACAAACAGGAAATGACTACAATGGCCTGAATCCTTGTCCTGTTGGGGTGTGTGTGTTCTCTGGTACTTATTTTACCAGCTTGAAATCCACCATTGAGTAACGCACGGGCTTAAGCCACCCGCTTGTAATCATATGTAAGTGTGTCCCCTCCCTCCTCCCCCATTATCGTGCATTCGTTCAAAATAAGAATGACTACGTCACGAGTGTCGGGGTTGGGTGAGCCGAAGGGGTTGGGGGGGGGGGGTAAATCAATAGTATTGTATAAATCCTTTTCTCTTTAGCAAAATTTGATTAAAATTGTTGTAAACATGAATCGGTGTCATTGCCACCATTTGATCCATGAGGTGCAACCATTTTACCCATGAGGTGCAACCATTTTACCCATGAGATGCAACCATTTTACCCATGAGATGCAACCATTTTACCCATGAGATGCAACAATTTTACCCATGAGGTGCAACCATTTTACCCATGAGATGCAACCATTTTACCCATGAGGTGCAACCATTTTACCCATGAGATGCAACCATTTTACCCATGAGGTGCAACCATTTTACCCATGAGATGCAACCATTTTACCCATGAGATGCAACCATTTTACCCATGAGGTGCAACCATTTTACCCATGAGATGCAACAATTTTACCCATGAGGTGCAACCACTTTACCCATGAGATGCAACCATTTTACCCATGAAGTGCAACCATTTTACCCATGAGATTCAACCATTTTACCCATGAGATGCAACCATTTTACCCATGAGGTGCAACCATTTTACCCATGAGATGCAACCATTTTACCCATGAGGTGCAACCATTTTACCCATGAGATGCAACCATTTTACCCATGAGATTCAACCATTTTACCCATGAGGTGCAACCATTTTACCCATGAGATGCAACAATTTTACCCATGAGGTGCAACTACTTTACCCATGAGATGCAACCATTTTACCCATGAAGTGCAACCATTTTACCCATGAGATGCAACCATTTTACCCATGAGGTGCAACCATTTTACCCATGAGATTCAACCATTTTACCCATGAGATGCAACCATTTTACCCATGAGGTGCAACCATTTTACCTTTGAGATGCAACCATTTTACCCATGAGGTGCAACCATTTTACCCATGAGATGCAACCATTTTACCCATGAGGTGCAACCATTTTACCCATGAGATGCAACCATTTTACCCAGTGGTAGGGTTGAGACAACGTCTTTCAAAACATATTTTCTTGGGGTATAAAGATTGAGAGATAGACAGAGACATTGACCTAGAGATATATAGACAACAGACAGAGAGAGGGAGAGAGAGAGAAATAGGGGAATGGAAAGACACAGTGTGTGTGGCTTTGGGGGAGGGGGTGTTGAACCAACGCTGGCCTTAGGTAAACTTTCGCCCTGTGCGTAGCACCCGTTCGGCGCCCCATTCCCTAATTTCCACTCGCTCTCGGTTGGTCCAAAACCCAAATTAAGAATGCAATTTTCATTGTATGAAAACTCATTGTACGAAGAGCGATTCTAACTTATACCGATTCTCGACCATGGATCCCAGGTTCACACTTCAGTATAATAAACTAAGGGAATTTAAATATTTTCTGGGCGACCCAAGCACCCCTACGGCTATGGCGCCCTCTGCCAGGGCACAAGTCGCACACCCTAATGGCCGGCCCTGGTTGAACGAGTCTCAGCCTGGACAAGCCACAATTTGGTTCAAATATTTGTTCATGATGACTGAAGTATATGTCCCAAAGTTTATCTCTGCTGAGTGTACTGAAAAATTAATGACGCCATTACCATATTTGATACCATTTTATTTTAAAGAGTATGTATTTGAATGACGTCATTTAGAGCAGTCACAGTAGGGTTTCCCAATCTTTTTCTACACCTCCCCCACCACCACCCCACCCCATAAAACTAATTTTTTACTAGTCTTAAGCCCCCCACCTTTTTTAAAAAAAAAAAAAAAAAAAAACGATGTATTTTAAAATTTGAAAATAAAAAACTTGTACATTTATGTCTTGATTGAAAGAAACAACTGAGGCACGGGGGAAAAAAGGGGGGGGTGTACAAAGCTTCTCATTTATTATTTATATTCAGGAAAAAGTTTATGGATACATTTTTAAATATTTATATCGATATTTCAAAACTAATATCTCCTCTGTTCCATTTAATCTCCTCGCCTCCCCCCTTGAAATGCCAACTAGCACTTGCTAGGGGTGGGAGAGCTCCAGGTTGAGAACCCCTGATTTAGAGAATCCTGTCACCAATAGTGCGCGCAACTGACGAGTGATATAAATATGTTAGTCTTTTTTAATGCAAAACTGACTTACATTTATTCGGGAAACATGATCATGATTATATTTATTTGATTTGGCAAAAAAATATTTAAATTTATCCAAAGCATTTCACAGGCTGCCTTTTGATTTGTTCATACACAACGCCCACACAAATCTCTAACTCAAAAGGAGTTGCCTTATTTAAAACCGCTAGCACAACAACACACGCATCCACAGCCAGGCCCAACAAACAACAACAGCCAGGCCCAACAAACAACAACAGCCAGGCCCAACAAACAACAACAGCCAGACCCAACAAACAACAACAGCCAGGCCCAACAAACAACAACAGCCAGGCCCAACAAACAACAACAGCCAGGCCCAACAAACAACAACAGCCAGACCCAACAAACAACAACAGCCAGGCCCAACAAACAACAACAGCCAGGCCCAACAAACAACAACAGCCAGACCCAACAAACAACAACAGCCAGGCCCAACAAACAACAACAGCCAGGCCCAACAAACAACAACAGCCAGGCCTAACAAACAACAACAGCGAGGCCCAACAAACAACAACAGCCAGAAGCAACAAACAACAACAGCCAGAACCAACAAACAACAACAGCCAGGCCCAGCAAACAACAATTTAAAGAAACAATAATTTTAAAAAATGCGATTCATTATGAGAAAATTAAAAGCCCCGATATCAATTTAACGGATGCATTGCTTCCTGTTTCAACAGATCGCGTTTGGAATTGAACACAACCAACTTGTCTTCGCTGAAGATTAATCAATTGTTGATTCTCCCTACAGCCTCCCACATTTTCCCATGGCTGATCTTGTCTAACGCTAATAGGATAACGGTCCGACAGTCGTTTGACAGCTACATTAAACAGACTTAGTTCAGTGCCAGGCCGGAGAGGATTAGGAGGGAGGGGGGCGGCGGGGGTATACATTAAGCTAGATCGGCTCACCATTAAAAAAATTAATGGATTGTTGCTGCCCGTTGCTCGGTGATACACCAGAAACATTGTAATAAGATCTTGTTACAGCGTCAACGCAACTTTATGAGCTTATGTCGACACGTGAACACACTGGCGAAACAGCATTCGAGTTTGGGGGTAAGCAGTAAAAAAGGTTGAGATTTTAAAATATTTAAAAAAATGTTGCTAAAACACAGGCCAAGCAATTCAGCGGTCTACCTTTGTGGATAACATTTAAGTGACTATTTCGAATTAGCACCCCATATCAGGCTGGCAATACACTCTAAGTGTACGGTAATTTTTAACTTCTTTACTGGGCCTCCCTTTGAGCCATCAGTAGGCCTATCAGTGTTTCTTTCAGAAATTTTCCCCCGAGGGGGCACTTTTGACGTTCGGGGGGGGGGGGGGGCAGTGACAGTTTTTCAGTGGCCAGAGGCGTAGCTAAGGGGTGGCAGATGGGACATATGTCCCCGGGCGCCAGACTAGCGGGGGCATCTAATGGGCATAGTGTTAATGGAGGAAAATAATAGGTTTCAGAGTTTAGCGAGGGGGGCGAAAGGGGGGTGTAAAAATGAATCTTGTCCCCTGTCATCAAAGACTCACGTCAGTGACGTAGCAGTGTGGGGGGCGAACATTTGGTCTTCCCAGGTGTCATTTTTTCTTTAGATAGAGCGGCGGGATTTTACGGACATCTGCAGAGTTTCTATCGAGAAAGGTAGCGTAGCAAAAAAGTTAACCCACCTAGGGTGGCGCTAACACTAGGCACGCCGCTGGGCAGTATATATCAGCACCAAATTTGGCTGTCATGGCAAGAAATTTTTATCGGGAAGTAGGGCAGCAGAAAATGTGTGATTATTTAACAATCAAAAGGTGCATTTTGGAGTATACATGATTCGAATGTTTTGATAAGACTTTCATTTGATCGGGGGAAATAATTTTTCAAGCGTCGGGGGAGGCATTATGGCGACCAGTGCCAAACACAATCTAAATTTCTTCTTCTTTTTCTGTCTATTAAGGGCCCACGATCAATTTATTGATCATTATGGCTCATATGAATGTAGATGGGATTTGCAATGTTTCTGTGCCTGGTGTTGATGCGGATATTTCACTGGTAACAAGAGTTACCTAGTGAGGGTATCATGCACTGTATTCAATGTATCTTTAAGACAATGTGTGAAGGGTCATTTCAAACGTTCATATATTTACTGTTAGATGTCTCGTAGAAAAATGCAAAGAACTTACAAACTTACCCGACTCATACATATGACGATGGATAACTACAAAAGTAGAATGAAAGTACAGAGGGAGTACTTGAGGGAGTTCCCAATCAATCTGGGCCCCAGACCAGGAAATCCGTGTATCATTTTCAACATCACTGTAGAAAAAAGCATTAGAAACATACGTGTGAGCACCTGAGAGGTGGTACAGAACAACCATAAGGAACTTTATAAAGCCAGCCACTGCAATACCTGGCCTACACAGACGATATAGCGCTACTTGGTAGAAACAGCATTGATGATATAATTAAAACTGTCAGGGAACTTGAAGATGTGACGGTCAAAGCTGGTCTTGATGTAAATAAAGCGAAGGCAATATTTATGATAATGTCAGGAAATACGCACTGATGACTTCATCAATATGAACATCTACGCCTTTGAGAGGGTAGCTACTTTCAAATATCTAGGGGTGACTATAAATAAGCAAGAGGAAATACAATCGGAGGTGCAAGAAAGAATAACAGCATGCAACCGTTCTTATTTCAATTTACAAAAGCTACTTCAAAGCAAAAATCTCGCTAAGGGAACAAAGAAGGCAGTATACACCACTATCACAAGACCAGTAGTGAGACTTGGTTCCTACCAGAAAAGCAGAGAACCTGTTAATTATATGACCCGATGATAGACAATTTTGTTTTGGGAATCCGTACAAACTAAGAGCTATATCAATTGTACAAATACCCATCCATAGTTCCATAGTCACAACAATATAAAAAAAAGGCAGACTGCCCTAGTCAGGACACATTGAAAGGATGCCGGATTCTGGAGCAACAAAAACGATCTACAGGCAGAAACCTAGGGGCAGACGGCTCACCGGTCGACCAAGACTGAGATGGATTGACGATGTAGAGAAGGGCTTACAAAGGTTGGGGTTCGCACATGGAGTTGTAAAGTGATGGATCGATCCCAATGGAAGAATGGGGTGGAGCAGGCCAGGGCCCTAAATGGGATGAAGCGCCACTGATGTAAACATTTCAGATATTTGGGTGGGAAGAGCTAGAAATAACGATAATAACAGGACATCACTAACTCTTCCACCAGCACAATATTAAATAAATTCAGTCCAATTGGGATCCCTTAGGGTATGTTTTTTATCGAGAGATACTCCTTAGCTTAGACTCGCCCCTTAAAACTTTATAGGCCCCGGAAATGTTTTGATAAATTCAAAATGCAAGAATGCATTTTTTTTTTACATACCGTAGTTAAATTTAGTTTCGCATCATTAAACACTTAACTGTAGAGCAACGGGAGAGATGCTAGTTAAGATTTTAGGTGTCATTTGACCTAAGAGCCATCGTGTGAGGTCTGCAACCCACATAGCTGCATGGGCCCGTATATTTTAGGGGCTTAAAGTTGGGCTGTAATTACATTAAATTATCAACTTTTACTGCTAGGTAGGGAAGGAAAAAACCGAAAAGTAGCACGGGTGCCATAAAAAGTCAAGCGATGTCTCTGCTTGACTAAGTGTGGTATGCAAACATTTCTTTTAAAATTGAAAAGTAATGTATTTTTAAAGTTATTATTTTAAAATATTTTTGGGATCAACTATATAAAAATAATGAATTTACTACAAAATATTTTGAAAATTAAGAAAAAAGTATTCCTTCCAAAAAGGTATCCATCACAAAAAAGAAATGCTAAAATAGTTTTACATTTTGAACGAAAAAGAAAAACCAAAAACATACGTTTATTTCAAAATATTTCCAAGTTTCACCAAAGTCAAAAAGAAAAAAAGCTTTTCTGTACAAAGGGCTAAAGACTATATCTTTATGGGTTTTCAAAATTGGTATTTATTTATAAATCATATGTAACCGACATAATTGTTCAGAAGTCAAGAATTGTTTATAAAAGACTCATATATTTTTTTCCGTATAAAATTAATGTTTCAATTCTCAATCTCAATATTCAGTTGATTGAAATGTTAATTAAGAAATTTAGACTACTATAATTTGCTTCAGATCATTACAACTTGCCTCTTCGATATTATACTTGAAAACAATTTTTTTACCAATTCCATATAATTTTTTTTTAACTACTACCAAAAATGGCATTTACAAGATAATCGAAATACTCGATTTTTTTTTATTCGTTGTTCAAATATATATTATATTCTTTCTACTGGATTATCAACTTAAAATATTTTTTTTAAATAGTTCAAACAGCTGGGGAAGATTGTTTATTATTATTATATTAACAGAGAAAAGTCATTGGGGATTTAATAAAAGATTTTTTTTAAAATTATTTTACTCTGTTCCCGAAACTGTGTTAAAAAATTAGAAACACTCGATTTAATAATTATGATGAAATGTCCACTATTTGTATGTAACCGGTAAATTCCTAATTTTTTGTTTTAAAATTATTATTATTATTATTTTTACATTTTCATTTTATCTATGTCAGCTTACATCTATGGAATCTACTACATTAAAATGTTTGCTAAAAATGATTTTTTAAAGCATGATGCTATTATACAATATAATTTGAAAACAGATTGCACATGTTTATTTCTTAGCAAGAACTACCGGTATATTTAATTTACAGACATGTATATCGATGAAGAGGTAGTTTAATACAGGGTTATTAAAACGTCTTTCAATTTTTGCAGCTGAAAAATGTAATTAAATAAAAGATACCGATATCTGCGAATCAGAAAAAGTAAGATTTAGCTTATGATCAGGAGCGGCCAATTTTCAAAACAATACCATATTTATAATCGATTTCTGCGAGCCTGTAACAAGATTAACCTGAACGCTATGGATCATCAATATATATCGAACAAAGCGATATTTTATTTGTTCCAATAATTGTAATCGATTAAAGGCACACATTTCAATAACTTTTAAAAATTTTATAAAAATTAAATTTAGAGTAGTTTTTTTTTTTTTTTAAATTATTTTTTCTTACACATTTTCACCCGGGGGGCACTTGACTTGCTCTCGGGGGCAGTGCCCCCTCCCGGAGGTATGCCTGAAAGAAACACTGATCCTGGCCTATACAACTTCTCTGTAACTGACTAATTATGTATTGATTTCTCTTTCTCTCTCTCTCGCTCTTTCTCTCTCTATCTCTCTTTCTCTTTTTGAATTAATGTTTGCAGTGATTCGCAGTGATTCTCCATGTACCCACTTTTTTTTTTCCTTGTAAGCAGTGATTATCCATATATGCAGTGTCTATCCATGTATCCAGTAATCATCGTTGTATTCATTGTCTATCCGTGTATCCAGTGTAAATCCCTGGGTCCAGGAGTCCTCCTTGTATGCAGTGTTAAATACATGATTTATGTCATAATTAAGTCCTGAAAGGTTTTTTAAAAAACAACTTGCTTTTTTGTTGTTGACTGAAATGAAATATATCATATAATGTCTCATGAAATGTCCCATATAATGTCTCATGAAAGGTCCCATATAATATCTCATGAAATGTCCCAAATAATGTCTCATGAAATGTCCTATATGATGTCTCATGAAATGTCTCATATAATGTCTCAGGAAATGTCTCATATAATGTCTCATGATATGTCTCATGAAATGTCTCATTTAATGTCTCATGAAATGTCTCATGAAATCTCTCATGAAATCTCTCATAAAATGTCTCATATAATATAATGTATCATATAATATAATGTCTCATGAAATGTCCCATTTATTGTCTCATGAAATGTCCCATATAAAGTCTCATTATATATATTGTCTCATATAATATAATGTCTCATGAAATGTCCCATATAATGTCTCATGAAATGTCCCATATAATGTCTCATGAAATGTCCCATATAATGTCTCATGAAATGTCTCATGAAATGTCCCATATAATGTCTCATGAAATGTCCCATATAATGTCTCATGAAATGTCCCATATAATGTCTCATGAAATGTCCCATACAATGTCTCATGAAATGTCTCATGAAAAGTCCCATGCAATGGACTCTCATCCCTGTTTTTTATGCTGCAGTTGTCATTGAAGATTCGCGTGAAATGAGTAAACAGTTGACGAATGCTTTAACCTGTTATCAAACAGTAGTAAGTCCTTACCAGAGGGATGGATTGTACATCATTTAAAATGTATTGATTATATTTTGTACATCATTGCTGTAGGTACTGATTATGGATTGTACATCATTGCTGTAGGTACTGATTATGGATTGTACATCATTGTTATGATTTCTACAACATGATGGTTTAATGATGAACACTTGGCGTATTAAAATGAGCCAGACGGCTGGCTGCAAAGTGACAAGATCACATTTGAAGAGTGAATGGCATACATATGTGTATTAAAATCCTTGGTTGCAGATGGGATACACATAACTGAATCACGTGACCGTAGGCAATTGGTGCGCAGGTCATCAACCACTTGCCCCGTAGCAACTTGGTGGCATAAAAGGGCGCAAACTCGCCTGACTTTGTTTGCGCCTTTTTCGTAATCATTTTATTCCCACATTTTCTTTCCACCTCATGATAATCTGAAATGTGGCTACGTCGCGGTTATACAAACTATTTCTCTTGTTGAGACATTGTAGATTTTTAGTTGCTAGACACAGATTTTTTTGTAAAAGATTTATTTCATGGTATTGTATTTAGATGTAAAATTCAAAAAGAGTTTGGCCACAAAAGGCAATAAAGAGTGGGGAAATTATAGTGAGGAATAAAGAGTGAGAAATAAAGAGTGGGGGGGGGGAATATAGAGCGGGAAATAGGAGTGTTAAATAAGGATTGTTAAATAAAGAGTAGTGAAATAAAGAGCAGGGAAATAAATAGTGGGAAATGAAAAGTTGGAAACAAAAAGTGAAAAATAAAGAGTGAGCAATAAATAGTGAGAAATTAAAAGTGAGAAATAAAAAGTGAGAAATAAAGAGGGAGCGAAGGGGGGGAGAGGATAGAAGTTCGAGGCAAGAGAAACCCCCTGAAGCACGTCGTGGTGGTGTAGAGATAATGCGCCGTGTGCTGTATAAATACACGATTGATCGAACATGCCAGGAATCTGGCGCGCCTGGCACAAATCAATGGGGACTTAAACCTCTGGTTTTATTTATCAATAGGTACGTCATCAGCGGCATGTTAGTTTTAGATCTTCCTATGTTATACACTTTTATAGTATAAAATCTGGTCAACATTTATGACGTCACCACGACTCCCTTAACCTCGATACGAGAATTCACTTACCAAAGTATCTATTCTATAATGATCTGAGATTGATACCGCACCAACACATTAACTTAATAAGGAAAGCACACACATGAAAACAATAACTGTACTTTAAATAGAAGTCCTCAAACCTTTTTATCAATGTCAGTCTTATGTTTAGAATTCATTTTTTAAAAAACAACTTTGATAACAATTTTTAGTTTTTTTTCTAATTTTTTTCTTCCTTTCATACATTTTCCCTTTCTATTTCTATATCTTTCTACATATTTCTATATCTTCTACATACTTCTACATATTTCTCTATTTTTCTACATATTTCCATATGTTTCTATATCTTTCTACATATTTCTATATATTTCTACATATTTCTATATCTCTCTACATATTTCTATATCTTTCGTATTGAAAACTCAATTTAAAAAAAAACAAACTTCTTTTGAGTCCTTAAGTTTAATTTATTTCAAAAGCAAATCTATGTTATAGAGTCTTTCAGGGGCGCAAATCTATGTTATAGAGTCTTTCAGGGGCGCAAATATATGTTATAGAGTCTTTCAGGGGCGCAAATCTATGTTATAGAGTCTTTCAGGGGCGCCTTTGTGTAAATTGTTCGACTCTCTTGATGTTTTTTTTTATTCCAAATCGTGAAACCCGACATGTTCCCTGTATAAGTTCCACTTACTTCTCTCAAACTGACCCCCACCATCGACTCCGAATTTTAAGTACCGCGAAAACTCCCCACCCGAGATAGTCGATAAGCCCACTTATACTTTACGACCGCTATAAACGACTTTTGCCGGTGTAGCTGAAACGTTCCGCCCCACCAACACCCTGCACCCCCCACCCCTGCACCACTGTTCCCTGAAGATCACAAACCGATGGCGCGGTCTTTATAGGCCTATTCCCGAGATAAGAACGTTTGAGAAGCCGTGCGCGAGATCACACGAGTATTCGGTGTCACGTGGTGTGAAAGCCTTGAAAACTTCTCGCGAGATTTCAAGTGCCGAGATTTGAAGGGAAAAAAAATAAAGTAGTACCGTAATCTTGACTACATTTCGTTGTTTGTACTTGTTAATTTATTAGTGATTCTATGTACCACTCGGCTCAACAACCCGGGTTGGGGGAAAAAAAGGGGGGGGGGTGTGGGGGAATCATTGAAAGTTGTAAAGGAACAGATTTACATCCAATCTTGTCTGCCGATGAAGACTCTAAGCTGAAGTGTCCAAATATTTTTTTCCTGTCTATGAATTCAAGTGTAGCATACCTTGTCCTTATATTTCATTTACTTCCAATCCCCCAAGTTTGACGAAGACATCATATATGAATAAAACTGACATTTTGGCGACATTCTTCTGGTTAATCTGTCCCAGATACACTCATAAGAGCAAGTGAAGCGTCACCTACCAGGCTCTCAGGAAATACATTGTTATATAAAGAAATCCAGCTCACGGGTCATGCTACTAATGTAAATATTGGAACATCCCAAGTAGTTATCATAAGGATGAATGTCTTTATCCTTTTAATGAATGCTTTTACAAGAACAGACTGTGTCGTGGAAAGCAAAAATATACCTTGAGCGAGACCTGTATATAGCCACACTCTTCGCATAATACACGTATATCAATTTTTAAAAAAAGTTTTTGCTCCCTTCGTTCTCACCCTTTACATGGCTCTGTAAACAGGCGTGTAATTTTGTTACTTCAAGAGAAAATGTTACATGGACTAGTCGTGGACATTTTAACAAAACAATAAAAAGATGGTAGCGACTGTTCAGGGATCATTCAGGTACCATTCAGATACCATTTCAGATACCCTTTCAGATATCATTGGTCGGACCGCGCAGAGATATCACTAACCAAGTGGCGAGGACCTGGAGCGGTAATGGCTTGATATCCCTTTATGACGATATGAAGAGTTGAAGTACTTCATTTCATCCTTTTGCGACTCCTTCAATCTGGAAATATAATGTTTGCGATGGTGTGTGTGGGGTGGGGGTGTAGTTTGGGGGAGGGGGAATTATTTGCGAGTCTGTGGAGTAAAAAATAAGGGGGAGTGCTTGTTTGCAACTGTCGGGAGATAGGACTTTCATAGGGCGTTTGGGAGATAGGACTTTCATAGGGCGTTTGGGAGATAGTACTTTCATATGGCGTTTGGGAGATAGGATTTCATAGGGCGTTTGGGAGATAGGACTTTCATAGGGCGTTTGGGAGATAGGACTTTCATAGGGCGTTTGGGAGATAGGACTTTCATAGGGCGTTTGTGAGATAGGAGTCACACAACAATCTTATGATGATAGAGAACTCAATCTTCTCAAAGGTGGCGTTTCTTTTTAACACGCATAAAGTTTTAAAAAATTGTTAAGTGATGATAGTTAACATCAAATAAATCTAAAAAACCAAACATTTGGAACGCGCATGACTTTTCGTGACTTTGCATTACTTTGCATGACTTTGCATGGCTTTGTATGACTGTGCATGACTTTGCTGTAAAGAATTAACAGGCCTTTAAGGTTTGATACAAACAAAACCATTAGTTGTGTACACGTATGACCGCCCCCCCCCCCCCCAACCCGGGCTTCACTTATGTTGGTGTGTTTTTAGTGAAATGTATTTACTCACCTTACCGTGTCACTTGACTTTGTGATATTCATCTCGTGAAAACAAGGGGGCGATATGTTATTTAATACATTAATCTGTTTAGGCTTTGGTTTAATTTATATTTTATTTGTAAAAAAAATATGTTACTAAAAAAATGGCGTAAAAAAAAAAAACCCCCCACTAACATCCCAACTCTTTGCGGTTTATTGAGGAAAGAAATTATAATGTTATTTCAAAAGTTTACTATATTTATATTTAATAGCCATAAACCATAAGGTTTTGGGGGTTGGGCAAATGTCTTCCTTTCCTTGGAAGTGGCTTTTCGTCACCACCGCCTTTGCTTGCAGGTAATCTTCCGGACGGGACATAACCATGGGGTCGGGTTTTTTTGGCTACGGGTGGACGGTTCCACCTTACTAGTCGACAGCGTCACGTAGAGGCAGAAACCTTGCGGGTCGATTTATATTTAGTAAACGTTTCTTCAATAGTGCACCTGCTTTCGTTAGGGTCTTATCACGGGGTGTACTGTGGTGTCCGAACGACCCCGTACAATAATCATTGAGTAGATTTAACAAGCAAATCTCATCGTAAGTGTGGAAGTGGCCCCAATCTTATTTGCTCTGATTGCCTGGCGGAAGATTGCACACTGTCCCGGTGGCAGAGGCGTAACTAGGTCTTTGGCGCCCTTGGCTAATTTATTTTTGGCGCCCTTGATATTCAAATAAAAATTTAAAAATTAGAGATTTAGCGTTGCCCTTTTAACTGGCGCAGGCCGGCGCCCTTGGCAACTGCCCAAATGCCAAGCCGTTGTTACGCCTCTGCCCGGTGGCCCTGTCCGACCTTAGACTTGTACTTCCGGTGGCCCTGTCCGGCCTTAGACTTGTACTTCCGGTGGCCCTGTCCGGCCATAGCTTTAAACTTGTACTTCCGGTGGCAATGTCCGGCCTTAGACATAGACTTATACTTCCGGTACCTGTCCGGCCTTAGGCTTAGACTTGTACTTCCGGTGGCCCTGCCCGGCCTTAGGCTTAGACTTGTACTTCCGGTGGCCCTGTCCGGCCTTAGGCTTAGACTTGTACTTCCGGTGGCCCAGTCCGACCTTAGGCTTAGACTTGTACGTCCGGCCTTTTTGTAAAAGCTGGGAACATTATTTATATATTATTATTTTATTACAGTGGTCTTATATAGCGCGGTACCCCGGCCTAGGGCCGGGCTCACCGCGCTTCACATACAGATATTAGCAAACACAATCATGACATTTATAAAGCTACGTACATTTATTTAATTACAAAAACAGCTTTATAGCAAATATTCACCCCCGCCCACCACAGAACTGTTTACATGTCAAGGCCATGACAATGTTTTGCTATAACTTTATATAGGTGTTCTAACTTTATATAGGTGTTCTAACTTTATATAGGTGTTCTAACTTTATATAGGTGTTCTAACTTTATATAGGTGTTCTAACTTCATATAGGTGTTCTAACTTTATATAGGTGTTTGCTTGTACGAATAGTTTCTATCTCGCAGGAGAATGTGAAACGCGGTAAGTGGACGTTTGAAAATATAAAGACATGACAATAAACGATACAAAAAATTCTGCTATGAGCCTTTCATCATAAGACGGGACATATTTCTATTTTCTATCTCTTGAAGTCTCTTCATCTGTCCTGTCAGCCGAGGAAGGCTTTTGGTCGAAACGTTCTTCTTCTATTGCACCTTTGTTTCAATTTTAAGCGTCCACTTGTCTTGCTCTATATACTTTATCATAGTTCGAACGTAGTCCTTCGTTTAACATCGTTTATTTCGAAATACCAGAACAACATGTCAGTGGTATTTAGTCGCGGTCATTCGTGTGTCTAGATGTGTTTCAATATCGTGCAAGCCGGAAGTCAGGGTCATCTCCCTCCAGTGGGATTTCTCGGGTTGTGAAATAGAATCGTATCCGATTACAATAACAAACACGAAATGGAGATCATTGAAAAGGGAAGTAATTCTACTTACAGAAATAATGTGCCCTTCTGGGTTTTTTTTTTTTTAAACTATAAAACCTAACGTCAAATATGATGACGCAGCTGTATTGCACAATAACTTAGCAACAAAACTTTGTAATCGACACAGACTCAGGTTAACTCGATACCAGGGATCGATTTGACATTTAAAGAGTTTTGCCACCGACCATCAAGGCGTTATCAAAAAGTTGAATATCGCTCGCTGCTAAAATGTTCTCATAATATGAATTGCTGTGTCTACATTTTAATTACTTTCAAGCTGCGGCAAAAAAAATATTTTGTTTGAACTTTTTGAAATAGGAATGGCGTTATTAAGTTTTTCATCATTCACTGAATGATAAAATGTTTATGCAAATTATTAAATTTTTCAAAAGCCGATTGTATATATAGGAAATTAAGATTTAAACTATTTAGTAACCAATGAAAAAAACGTAATTTGCATGCTGTAAAAATTAAATGATGTTCTAAATCAGAGATCCTCGCATATTTTCAAGCAGGGGGGTCCAGTGTTCTCCAGACGCTTGAGGGGGCCGGAATATAGTTTGAAAAAAATATTAATGAATTCCTATGTACGCTGCAGACATCTTATTTCTTGTGAAAGCAGAACACAACAAAAAAAAAACATTTAAAATGAAGAACGGTTTACATCAACACAAAGTTATTAGTATTTCAGTGGGGAAATATGGGACTGCATTTTGGCTAAATGGATTGTCATTTTTTCGATTCTATATTTGTCACTGGTACCTGGCCGCGTTCATAAGTTTAAGGACCCCTGTTCAAAATGCTTTACTGATTATTCAAGGTTATGCTATGTGGAAGAGAGGCCGCAAGACTAATCACCGTTCCCCCCCCCCCATCCCTTATTGGAGCTGTGCCGAACAACATATGTGTTACTTACGACCTGCTTGCCGCTCTAGATCCCCCAAAGCCACGACTGGTGCACTCCGTTAGAAAGTGTTTCACCTGGGCTAGGGAGGAACTCCTGTGGTTCGGGTTCCTGCTGATGGCTTTAAAGTATGATCAAACTAGGAAATGGTTTTATCCCATGGTAAAACGGACCTTGTTTCCATTATGTATCTCTTTTTCCTCCATCTAGGCATGTTACTCCTCCGAGCCTTGGTGCTGTTTGTACACTGGTCCAAATGTCTCGACTAAAATGGTCTCCACCAGTAACTCAACCTTGTCTAATTACCAAGGCAAGGTGAGTTACTGGACTTGGTGGTTGTGGCTCCATGGGCAGCCCAGGTTGTCGACAGTGTGCCCGCTATTACATTGCCCTCAAAGTCTGTGAAGATCGGAATCTACTGTTAAGCCCTTCCTTTATCACTAATCACCAGCAGTTTTGAGGACCACTTCAGTTAATGAATGACCGTGAAGATATATCAAACTGGCGTTAATGCGTGCTCTCGTGACGTACAGCTCTGGGTGTGTCTCCTGTAATCACATGATCCCCCCACATGTCACAATGCACACTGGAGTGGGTGTCAACGTGTGTGTGCCGCTTGCACAAGATTTAATTAATAAATAGACTGGGTGATGTAAGTCTGATAAATGAGGCATTTTATTAATGCCGAAGACGCGGCCATATTTTACCACTGCGATCAACGGAAATCTAATTGTAGTGTGACGCTAGTAGAAAATCTACACTTCAGAAAACTCCGTTTGGGCATATCATCGAGGTAGCACTTATCAGGTAGCACTTATCAGGTAGCATGTCTCAGGCAGCACTTATCAGGCAGAACTTATCAGGTAGAACTAATCAGGTAGAACTTATCAGGTAGCACTTATCAGGTAGCACTTATCAGGCAGCACTTATCAGGTAGAACTTATCAGGTAGCACTTATCAGGCAGCACTTATCAGGCAGAACTTATAAGGTAGCACTTATCAGGTAGCACTTATCAGGCAGCACTTATCAGGTAACACTTATTAGGTAGCACTTATCAGGCAGCACTTATCAGGCAGAAATTATCAGGTAGCACTTATCAGGTAGCACTTATCAGGCAGCACTTATCAGGTAGAACTTATCAGGTAGAACTTTGAACCTACCCTTCGGGAATATCCAATCTAAAAACATGTCATAATGCAGGGGTAACTCTTAAATTCTGGTTACGGGTCACGACTGGCCGTCGGGCCGACAAGTTTGAGTAGCCCCGTCATGAGGCTTAGACCAGTGCTTCTCAAACTTTTTAGTACGGCGGACCGGCAGGAATTTTTCCATTGCACCAGGGACCGGTGCACTATTTTTCTTGTACTGACTTGTTAGCGAAATTAGTTTTCTTGAAAACTTCTGCGGACCGGCGGATGATGGCCCACGGACCGGCACCGGTCCGTGGACCACCACTTTGAGTAGCACTGGCTTAGACAACATTCTTTTTTTTTTTTTAAATTTATCAACGCGAAGTGATTCAGTTGTGCAGTTAATTAATAATTTAACCTTGAAGATATCCGTAAAATCGAGTCATAACTAGATGTAAATAGCAACTTACTTTTTACAGGAACTGCCATCTCGTGGTAAAAATTTTTTTAAATTTTTTAAATTTTTGTAAAAGTCATACACTTTACAGACTAGTTTTTGGTGATTTAGTTCACTTCACACACGTCAAATTTGCGTCGAACATCTTTGTGAACGCAACTATTTTGTTTGACTAAATAGTGCGTTCAAATAGAAATTTGACGAGAATTTGACGACAAATTTGAAGAAATTTGATCGTGTGAACTGAGCATAAGAAGTTGCTTTGATCTTTATGCCATGGTCTACTTCTTTGAAATCATTGTCTTAAAGTCTCAACACCAGTCCCAGGTCATCAAATGTTATGGAATACATACATCAGAGACCCGGCGTGCCAATAGCCAATTACCGGCACGCTGTCCCACTCAATGGCTAATGCTCAGTCGATGCCTTCTGATCCCATTTGTATGGCTTATGTGTGTTCAACGGATGCCATGATTTTTTTCTTCTAAATTTTCCTGGGCGATCCCGGCCTCTAAATGTCAATTCATGATTTTTCCCTACTTATGAGAAGTCGTCGCAGAATTATTTCTGTTTCTGAAAGAAAAATATGATTGGCTATACACCTCGGTTCGTTCCAAATGTTGGCCAATAATTTGCATCACAAAAAAATAAAATAAAAATTACAACTGCTAACCTTTGGGGTTTGGGGTGGGGGGTCGGGGTTTGGGGTGGGGGTCGGGGTTTGGGGTGGGGGGTCGGGGGTCGGGGTTTGGGCTGGGGGGTCGGGGTTTGGGCTGGGGGGTCGGGGTTTGGGCTGGGGGGTCGGGGTTTGGGGTGGGGGTCGGGGTTTGGGGTCGGGGTTTGGGGTCGGGCTTTGGGGTGGGGGACGGGGTGAGGGGTCGGGGTTGAGGGTGGAATACGTCCGGATTTCATCTCGTTGCTTTGGCCAGCTTCGTTTGATAGTCACATCTTCACCCCGTCCACCCGGGATATATTATGCGTGCTTAAGTGTGTGTGATTGTGTGTGGTGTGTGTGTGTGGTGTGTGTGTGGGGTGTGTGTTTGTGGTATGTGTGTGGTGTGTTAGTGGTGTGTGCTTGAAGTGTGTGTGGCGTGTGTGTGTGACTGCTCACATCGGCACTTTATCCTTTATTTGGATGGGCTGCATTTGTTTTTTGTGTTTTTCGTGAAAAAGGATACGGCATAAATCTAGACCCGTTACAAGGGATTGGGGTGGGGGCAGTAACCTATAGCTAAGCCACTGCCTACATCTCTTTTATTTTATTACATCAAGATTTTTTTTCTTTAATGCGATCGCTGTTTACATTCATAATCGCAATGTCCTCGTCTATATTATTGCCACTTAGAATAGTGGCTCAGCGAGTTTCCTAACATGAATTCGGTGCAGTGTACAGCCACCCACACAAAGGTGTCGAGAACTTCTACAATCAAACATTGGGCGCCAAGACATCAAAATTTATATGTGATATATAACTTCCGAATACATTAACATTCAATAATTGTCATTAGATTATAACTTCAACAGTGATTTAAATGGATGAAAGCCCTCAGAGATCAGCGAATCTCCGTTACGACCCAAAGGCCGGTCAACTAGGCGGCAACAGCGTGGAATGACCTGCGCAGCTGTCTTCATCGATGTCATAAAATGGTCATTTCACGGGTTGGCTTGCATTGAGGATTTGTTGACAATCTCGGAGATTGTAACACCGGCCGCTGACATTAAGTCGAATACAGGACATGAAGACCCGGTTGCACTGATTCAAATTTACAACACCACTTGACCTGGGGGGTCACGTTAGAACCGCGAGATAAGCGGGTGTTTACGTGTCGGGATAATCCTATGGAGACTTAGGGTTCCATGTTGATTTATTAGCAAGACCAGCGACGTAGTGGTTTGATATAAAACTAATTGGTTTAGTCACCCTTAGAGCATATAGGCGACTTTGATGTCCTAAGCATATAAGAATAGCGAAGTTAAACCCCCGTGGGATCAGAAAAAAAAATCCTTGACTAAATGCCACCAGGGGAAATCGGGGCGGGGGGTTAAAAACGCTTTAACACACCCACTTCGCCTTTCACATGGAACGCCACTGCGTGGGGCCACCTTTGGGGTGAGGCCGAGTATGTTGCGGTTTTTAGCACAGGCCGGGAATAAATAGCATATAATGCTCGAAAAATTAGCGTTGTGCTATTAATACTTGTCACAATGTGGGAACGCCTTTGACTGTTTACACACAGCTGTGACCCGATTTGACCTTCGTGCACTTAACCGCACCTAGCGAAACACGGAGCCCCCCCCCCCACCTCTTTCCTCTACTTATTGTTCACTCCCCTTGTTTGTGGAGTGGCTATCAGTCAGGCGGCCGTCATCTTTTACACATGCAAACAAACAAACCAACCAACAAACAAAACTCCTCTAACGCAAAGCCGTGTTATCCGCATTCCTGGCGTAACTCGAGTCGTAACACCGTAAAGGACATGTGCTGAAGCGGCACTGAGCATGAAGCTCTTAGGCCGACCACTCACGAAGAGCGGCGTCCCCAACCCCGATCCGACGCTTCGTAACCGTTACAGCCGAACCGAGGCCGAAGGCCTCCCCGCTGCTAACCAGCGGTTGCGAGATAGCTTGGCTCACGACCCCCCCCCCCCCACGTAAAACGGGGGCCGTTTGTACAAATGGGCCCGGAAAAACCGACCAAGCAGGGCTGACTAACCACCGACATGCTCGAGCCTCCGCGGCACGAGCGACCAGCCTAACAGTTTCTATCCAAAGCGCCGCAATCAAAATTGTCGGACAACGGGGCATAAGCCACCGACCAGCCTATTCTTTCTGGGGGACTTCGACTCCCTCCGTTAGTCGTAACACCAGACACAAGCAAGCCAAGGGTCGTCTCATCTGGTGGACACACCTTTGGGTTGAATGTTCGGCGGCAAGGTAAGTTACCGTAAGTTACCGTAAATGCTCAACGTGACGACGATAATAAGAAAAGAAACAAAATACAGGAATTAGTTTTAAAATTGCCATCATTTACGAGAGAAGGCAGTGCAGCCATGCATTTTTTAAAACTTGTTTTATTTACGCCACACACACAAGTAAATATAAACAACCCCTAAAAACAAAAGTTTTTCGCATAAATCCTTTATAAAATGTAATATCGAGCAATTGGGGTGGGGGGGGGGTGGGACAGAAAATTTGACAAAACATGCGTACAAGTAAAGCACTTTATATTCTCATTGAAAAACAGGACAAATGATTTTTGGGGGTTGGGGGTGGAGCTGAACATTTGATATAATGTGTTGACATGGTGAATGCATACATGTGGCTAGGTTGACGGGAAGTGGGCCAATTAGCCATCCGACGATTTTGTCAGCCTGCCACAAATAAAATATAAAGCATTTTAATTTTTATAAATATTTATTTAAAAAAAAAAACTCGTTTGCTTTGTTGATCTGCAAGGTGGATCGTGGTCTTATTTTTGATACACACACCATCTGTTTGGGGTTGGGGGGGGGGGCGATTGCTCGGTCAAAATTTCATATTAAGTTTTAAAAAGTGGAGCTTTAAATTTTCCAATAAAAAGGTTTTATTAATCTTACAACGTTGACTCCATACAGTATAAACCAAATTCACTCGATTGTTTTTAACTTTACTTCCATCCACATTTGTTTCCTTTCTTTTGAGCTTTGTCTTCGTTAGGTTCTTTATTTCTTTCTTTTCTTGCATTTTTAGGTAGGATGCATATATATATATATATAGTGCACTCGAGAATTAAAGCGTTATTGCAGGCCAAAACTCGTATAATTAGTTATTGTAATATAGTTCTATGCTGGTCTAATTCAAAATAAAAACCTGTACCATTTTTATAGATTTCATACATAATCAAAATCTACCCCTTACTATGTACGTATATATATATATCGAGTAAAATATCCAGGAAATACTGATATTGGGCTGCAGTACAAGTCAGCGAAGTGCACTATATATATATATATATATATATATAGAGAGAGAGAGATATAGATAAAGATATAAATATAGATATAGATAGATAGATATATAGATATATATTTTGGTACATTGGTTCATGCATTTTTAGCACATTTCAGAGGTATAACATTCCAAATATTGAGAACTTGTGGGAAAATGGGGGTGGTGGGTGTTGAACGTCCACCGCTCTGAACTTTGCTTTAGTACAAGACATTTTTACTCTTTTTTTATGTCTTGTATGTATTATTACCTTGAACGCTGGAACAATGCAAATGTTCACGAAAACAGAATGGTACACAACTGAACTTAAACATGAAGATGATAATACTGATAAAAAGTAAGGTCGTCATGGGACTTGTTACAAAAATAGCCCACCCGTCTAGAATTATCATCACGTGACAAGACGATGACGGTCAGTGGACGTGCGTCAGGCCTTTAATACGCGTCTCCTATCACATGCGTCAATATTGACATCTCCCAACTGACGGTCATATGAGGGGGGGGGTCGGGTAACGGACAGACCTAATTATAACTGCGTCGGGATAAGGATTTAGTTGATTCATTAGTGGGCTGGCATATGGTGTCGCATGTTTCATACTGCTGGGCATGGACTCATTAAAGAATGGGTTTGGTGGGAACGCAGTGCGTCCTATGCCATATCATTTTACTAGCTGGGACAACGCAAACACGTCGGACGTGTAAGATACGAGAAAAGTTGCGTAATCTTTACTCTCTGTCCTCGGGAACTGAATTAGACCATTTAACCAAAAAAAAAAATAATATGTTTTTTTTTGGTTGTGTGTATGCATTTGGCGTATACATGCGCATGACAGAGGGACAAGAGCCTTAGGGACAAGAGCCTTAGGGACAAGAGCCTTAGGGACAAGAGCCTTAGGGACAAGAGCCTTAGGGACAAGAGCCTTAGGGACAAGAGCCTTAGGGACAAGAGCCTTAGGGACAAGAGCCTTAGGGACAAGAGCCTTAGGGACAAGAGCCTTAGGGACAAGAGCCTTAGGGACATGCTAGTTAGAAGCCACCCCCCGTCTATTCAGGCACATAAAGGCACCAAAAGTTGCAATCGTAGCCGATGTAACACATGTCCCTACGTGATTCAAGTTGATAAGATCCCTTTCCCTCTGGAAGTATTCAAAATAAAGGATGGTTTTACCTGCACAAGTCGCAACGTGATTTTACACCACCCTTTGTAAAAAGTGTGGTAAATTAGACGTAGGAGAGACAGGTCGTCGCCTTGGAGACCGATTTAGAGAACACCTCTATAATATAAATAAACAGGCTGTCTGTCCGGTCTCCAAACATTTCAATAGCAACAACCATGATGGCATTTTGGATATCGCAGTTACTGGTATACTGTATACTAGTAACACAACGGATAGGATCCATAAAGAGAATAAATTAATATCAAGATTTGGCACGTTAACTCCATACGGGATAAAACAAATCCACAATTTTACGTAACTGCGATGTCTTTTTTCCTGATTGGGCTTTTACATTTTACTGCAAGTCACTTCCTTTTCATTCTTCTTTTTTCTTGTTTCTGTCTGGTTTTCTATTTTTTAGGTAGGATTTATCTCTCTCTCTATATATTATGTAAATTTGATTAATACTTATTTGTATGTCTTGTACTGATGAAGGCAAGTGCCGAAACGTTGAATTATTTGTAATGTAAAATTATTATTAAAGCTCAATATATATTGTTGTATCGACACAGATTGTTCGTGTCTATCGACACAGATTGTTCGTGTCTATCGACACAGATTGTTCGTGTCTATCGACACAGATTGTTCGTGTCTATCGACACAGATTGTTCGTGTCTATCGACACAGATTGTTCGTGTCTATCGACACAGATTGTTCGTGTCTATCGACACAGATTGTTCGTGTCTATTTAATCTATTTTAAAGCTTTATCGCAGTCCAACACTATTATAATCAGCGAATGAGAGCACATCACGGTGTGCAAAATTGGGGCGGACCACATCCACTCGAGAATTAAAGCGTTATTGCAGGCCAAAACTCGTATAATTAGTTATTGTAATATAGTTATATGCTGGTCTAATTCAAAATAAAAACCTGTACCATTTTTATAGATTTCATACATAATCAAAATCTACCCCTTACTATGTACGTATATATATATATATATATATATATATATATATATATATATATATATATATCGAGTAAAATATCCAGGAAATACTGATATTGGGCTGCAGTACAAGTCAGCGAAGTGCACTGTTATATAAATAGACTGGTGTTCACTAAAAAAATAAAAATAAAGTTCTCTTTTAAACTCTACGAGTTACTGAAGGCGAAAACAAATTTAATGAAAGCCGTACGCCCGCAGGTACCGGCAGCCTTGAGAACTCCGCCTGTGGTGGCGAGTCAAAAGAAACTTTGAGATCTTCGTTGAGATACCCAGCGTTGACTACCAGCGGGAGGCTGATCACCTCTGATTAGTTATAGAAGCTCTTAAGGATTGTGTTTTCATTGGTTGGCTCACGATCTTCTCTCCCCCCCCCCCCCCGGGCTACCCCAGAACTAAATTCACTATTTTATTTTTCATTAGATTCAGAGCCGTGAACGGTGAGTACGTAGCGTGGTTCGAACATTTTTTTTTAAAAATCGGTTTTAAATTTTGTGTTTTATATTTCCACCCACTTATAACAGAATTGAAATATATGGATGAGCGACAACAACAAAAATGTCGCTTATACGTTTTAATGATCTACGGCAGCGTTTTTTTTCAAAACTTTAAGTTAGGTGGACCAGTTGACTAGTGGACCAGTGGACAAGTGACCAGTGGACCAGTAGACTAGTGGACTAGTGGACCAGTAGACTAGTGGGCCAGTGGACAAGTGACCAGTGGACCAGGGGATAAGTTTCGATAAATTAGCCAGGGACCGGTGGCAGCTTTATTTTTCTTCTCTATATTTGACCATAAATATTTATGTTGTGCGGTCCCGGTCCACGCGGATCACCTTTTGGGGCTCCGCTGATCTGGGGCTCCGCTGATCTGGGGCTCCGCTGATCTGTGGCTCTGCTGATCTGGGGCTCAAACTTGAGTAAATGCAAGGAGAAATAAATGGTTTACAAAATATTGATACGTAACACATACTTTGAATTGGTTAACATAGGGTCAAGGTCAATAACCATTGCATGGGTAATATTGTGATATGTCAAAATAGATGGAGCACATTAAAGCTATATGGATTGTCTCTTTATATAATATAGTTGCGCATGAATGTCCACGTGAATAAATTTTAACGTGAATGTTCATGCCTGTGAATAAATGTTAATGTGAATGTTCATGCCTGTGAATAAATGTTAATGTGAATGTCTATGCATGTGAATAAATGTTAATGTGAATGTCTATGCATGTGAATAAATGTTAATGTGAATGTCCATGCATGTGAATAAATGTTAATGTGAATGTTCATGCCTGTGAATAAATGTGTGAATGTCCACGTGAATAAATGTTAATGTGAATGTCCATGTGAATAAATGTTAATGTGAATGTTCATGCCTGTGAATAAATGTTAATGTGAATGTCCATGTGAATAAATGTTAATGTGAATGTTCATGCCTGTGAATAAATGTTAATGTGAATGTCTATGCATGTGAATAAATGTTAACATCAATGTCCATGTGAATAAATGTTAACATCAATGTCCATGTGAATAAATGTTAACATCAATGTCCATGTGAATAAATGTTAATGTGAATGTCTATGCATGTGAATAAATGTTAACATCAATGATCATAAACATGAGAGGCCTGCGTCATGGCACGGGGCCAGAAACCTAAGTCCCAAGACTCCCGTGGGAATATCTCCCATGGAAGTGGGGGTGATATTTTCTATGTGATAAATTGATGTGCCGCGCTCCAAACAAATGCAGGACATCGCAGTGTTGGCAGATGCAACAATTTATGTCTGATGATCTGTTATATTTTTGTTATGATTATTATGATTATGATTATTATTAGTGTATCCTTTCTATCCATAACAGTTTGTTTCGCGTGCTATTTGTGTTTAATTTGAAGTTACGGTTGCATGTGTGTTTGCGAGAGAGAGAGAGAGAGAGAGAGAGAGAGAGAGAGAGAGTGTGTGTGTGTGTGAGTGTTTGAATGTGTGTTTGTGTCTGTGATTAATGCGTTGTGTTTTTTAGGACGAAGAATAGTATTCGATTCTGTTGGAGACACGAGCACCAACTCGACTATCTGGTTTTGGGGGGGAACCAAGCACCCTAGAAGGGTTCTGGCTGTTACGTTTGGCGAGTACTATCACAGACCTCGACTCCTGAACCTTAGTCAGCTCCGACCCCCGACTCCACTTTCGTTTCGAGAATAGAACGTTACGATCGAGCTTCACGGTTGATGATGTCTACGCCAACAACTCTGCATGAAAAACTACGAGTGTAACTTCGGTTACCCGCCCTCTACTTTTTCAGTCTATTGGATTACATTACTTCATATAAGTATTAATGAAAACCACCCCCTATATAAGAAGTTTTTCATATAAATCCTTTATATGGTTTTTTTTTAAAAATTGTTTTAATATTCTAATGTTCCACCCGCTTTTACACCGAATATTTATTTCACCAAACAATTCAGAAAAAAACAAAAGAAAATGTTAGGCACCAAACACAAACTTGCGATATTATTATTATTATTTTTACTTCAAGAATCTCATTTAGCGCAGTTATCGGGGTGTTTCATGTCGTGAAATCACTGCTTTCAAATTTCCTTCATCTTCCCCCATGAAAATAAATTTTGGGGTTGAGGGTTGTGGAGTGGTGATGAAAAGTGTATTGAACGGGCTGTCATCGGCAACGAGTCTGTGGTACAAGTTTCGGCTCGGTAGGTTGACGGGAAGTGGGTCAATTAGCCGTCCGAAGATATTTCCGCCGGCCCCCGCCCTTTCCAGGAGCACACGAACAAAAGCGAGGTTAGCATAAAGTAATTAAAAAGTATATCTCGGACATTTGAGATATGTCTGCAATCTTACGTTTGTTTGTTTACGTTTGTTTATTTACCTTTATTTGTTTACGTTTCATTTCTTGACTTATTATTTTAAAACATACGTATTTATGTAAGAGATAGAATTAGGGGGGGGGGGGAAGAGAGAAAGGATTAACTAAATCTATAAATAGTATTTAGTCACCAGGCACAGGCGATAACTCTCCCTCTCTCGACTTTCACTGGTGACGGTGTCACGACACAATTTATAACCTGCGTAGATCGGTGCACATTCCCCCCCCCCCTCCCCCGGTAGCTTCCTGATAAATTAGCGGGTCAGCGCAGTGTTTTTGCTTATAGAAATGCTATGGAAAATTTTCTGCATGAGCCATTTTTTTCCCCGCACGCCTGCCCTATACACATGTTGTGCATGATCAATAAGAGTTCATGGACTAGCAACATCTGACGTATAACCAACTACATTTGCTGGAGTTTATATTTTGATGGCTAGCATATTTTCAACAACACGTATTTGAATACAAAAAAAAATTTATAATTGAAAATCGTTAAATTTGGGATTAGAGAAAGAAAGAAAAAAAAGCCGATGAATGGCATTAATTATACATTTCAAACCTTAGTGGGTGTTCTCTTAAACGTTTCTTTGTCAGAAATTGTTATCAAATGTGAATTAAAAAAAAAAAAAAACTAAAAAAACACTGAAATAATACAGTTGATTGTTTGTTTTTCCCTCTCGATATCATATCGAGTGGTAATTGTTGAATTTAATCAAAATATTATCACGTGACTTCCGCTCTACACATATTGTTGTTTTAAAGCGGGGAAAAAGATGTCTTTGAAAAAAAAAAAACTGTTGCAATTTTCTGAAAATTTTTCTGATAAGATTTCAGAGTGCGAAGATCTTTAAACCAATGAAATGGTGTTAAAATTAAATGTAACTTTGGGTGAGGTGGAGAGATTTCACAGACAGATTTTGTAGAAATGTCTTGGTTTCATCGGCGGACTTTCTAGGGATGTCTTGGTTTCATCGACAGACTTTCTAGCGATGTCCTGGTTTCGTCGACAGTGACAAACATTGTCAATATATTGTGATTTTAAAATAGTTAAACATCTTCTCGTGTGTTCATTGCGCAACCGCGGTCGGCCCACCAGAATTGATCACATCCTCTTAGTGCTGCGGCCGCCCTACCCGCCACCCTCGCTTACCGTGAAAATATTTACTGTTGGATAAGTGTTAAGCCCAGCTGTCGAACCTCGTCAATAGGTCCACTCGTGAAAGTTTAGTGAGTCATGTGACAAATGACTCGAGTGACTCATTGAATAGCTCTCCTTAGTCGACAAAATATTAATGGAAAATAAAATCACTCGTAAATGATACCCACAGAAAGGAATCCTTCGCTTCCATCAGCAGGCACGTGTCTCCGGCACACAAGGCGTGTGTCTCCGGCACACAAGACATGTGTCTCCGGCACACAAGACGTGTGTCTCCGGCACACAGGACATGTGTCTCCAGCACACAAGACATGTGTCTCCGGCACACAAGACATGTGTCTCCGGCACACAGGACATGTGTCTCCAGCACACAAGACATGTGTCTCCGGCACACAAGACATGTGTCTCCGGCACGCAGGACATGTGTCTCCAGCACACAAGACATGTGTCTCCGGCACACAAGACATGTGTCTCCGGCACACAGGACATGTGTCTCCGGCACACAAGACATGTGTCTCCGGCAAACAAGACATGTGTCTCCGGCACACAAGACATGTGTCTCCGGCACACATGACATGTGCCTCCGGCACACAAGACATGTGTCTTCGGCACACAAGACATGTGTCTCCGGCACACAAGACATGTGCCTCCAGCACACAAGACATGTGCCTCCTGCACACAGGACATGTGTCTCCGGCACACAAGACATGTGCCTCCAGCACACAAGACATGTGCCTCCGGCACACAAGTCATGTGTCTCCGGCACAAGACGTGTATATCCGACAAAATAAGGACGTCTTTAATTAGGTTAATATCCGATGTAGAAAAAAACAAGGACTAAAGAATGTTGTGATTGTTTGTGTCAATAGGACTTAAGTGTTAAAATATCAAGTAAACACTGGTGTAGGGGGTAGGGTTGGTGGGGGGCAGTCCGCCCCGTTTTTAGGAGGGGTTTATTTAAGGAAGCCATTGACCGTGCACTTCAGATACTTTAGACAGCTTTTTTTTTCTAATTCCTGAATTAATTTTGTATTAATCAAGGGTGGCAAAAGCAATGCGCCCCCCCCCCACGGCGTCACAAACTTGAGCTACTCCACAGCTTGTAAATAATTTTTAAAACATAAATAAATTCACAATTCAAGGACACCTGTAAAGGTTATTTTGAAATTTAAAAAAAAAAAAACCAAAACCGACAACAAAAACAAAAGAGACAATTACAGTGGGCCTTAGAAAATGTCTAAAGAATATTGGAATTAAAGCATTACCACTAGGCCAATTTATTCATACCAAATGGGCCCTTTAATCTCTAGACCGGAACCACGTACAATCAAAGGCCACCCCTCGCCCCACTGGACATGAAAGACTGCTCCCCTGCCACTTGGTTATTAGCCATGTCGTCTGGGATCATGCTTGTTCATATGATATCGCACCGAGTGTTTGAGGCTATGAATCTGTTGACAGGCGAGTCATGGATGAATCAAGCGCTCGCGTGAACGACCTCTGAGTCATTCCCCTTTTACTGTGAGTCATGGGCTATTTTTAGATTGAGGACTCCCAGCATTGAAATGACGTCGTTAAGAAAAAAAATCAATAAACACCTGGTAGTTTCCCCGCACAACAGAAGGAGAGAAGAAAACAACAAAATGCCTACGTTTCATTTTTACATTGTTTCCGATGTGTCACATTCATTTAGTATAAACAAAATTGCCTTCCTTGCTAAATTAAGAGATGATGACGTCATTAATCATGTGATCTGTGGTTCCCCCCCCCCCTGGGGCTTCCACTCACAGTCCGCGGTCCAGTTCTCTATACGTAACAAAGCCAGCCGCAGCAGCTACACATCTGAGTGTGCCGTTTGTTTATTGATCCGTCGGCTCTCACGGCTATATTTATACCGCACGCGTTCAATATCCCGTCCGTCTCCGGTCTCTTAGGATGTGTACGCACGGAGCACGGCTGAACGCTTTCGCCAAGCGTAGGATGTCACTGACTCAAATAACAACGTCACTTTTCTGTCAGAGAAATTAAAAGGTTGGGGGGGGGGGGGGGGCGACGACTTGGTTTAAGTTTAGGAAACACGTGGGGATTTTCGCACCTTATCTTTTCTTTCCCACCTTATCTTATCAGGTCACACTGAATGGCATTTTCGGTGGTTTTATTACAACTTCTTATAATACACGTATTCAGGTGTGGAATGTTGGAAGATCGCCAAGGTACTCCAAAGTTACCGTGAATTGTGTTTTGTTTGTTTGATGTTTTTTTTTTAAAATAAATAAATAGACGTTTCTAAATCCATTATGTTTAATTCACTTTTGTTCGAATTTCTTTCTGTGTTCGGGTGTGGCAAAATCTTCCGACGGCTAATTGACCCTCTTCCTGTCAACCTATCGAGCTGACATTTGGAACATAGACTCGATACCCATGACGACACATTCTATCAAATTTTTCAGCCACACTTAAAACCCCAAAAAATTAGTTTTTCCTGTTTTTCAAGAAGTAAATGAAGAAAATATGATATTGATTCTATGAAATAAAATTCCTGATAACTGCGCTAAATGAGATTCTTTTTTTTGTTTTTGCGCAAGTGCGTTTGGTGTGTAATATTTTCTTTCGTTTTTCTGAAATAGTTGGTGAAATAAATCTGCGGTGTAAAAGCAGGTGGGTCATTTGAATATTAAAATAGTTTAGGGGCGTGAAAAATGTGTAGGGTCGAGATTTTTAAAAAAAAATATTGGTGTGGGGGTGAGGGGCAGTCACTATTTGAGATTCTTATAAAGTGAGTTACTTGAATTCATGTTTTGTCAAATTGTCAGCGCTCCCTCCCCCCCCCCCCCAACACCCACAAATACTCGATATTATATTTTATAAAAGATTTATACGATTAATATATATATTTCTAGTGGTCAGTGGCGAAATTTGTCGAAAATAACTTGACTTAAAGTTATTAGGGAATGCTATTAAATGGAGAATTTAATCTCTCAGTTTTGTCTAGGGCTCGTTCTAAAAAACAATCCATAATAAAGGACGATACCAAAGTTTAAAAATAATAACAAAATAAAACGACAATCAAGGCCAGAGCTAATTACAATTAATAACTTTTAAATTTGTGAACTTCACTTAAATAATAACAGCAAGAGAAATATGATTGAAATTATAAACTTACAGATTTGCTGGTACCGTGATACTGTGTATAAAAATAAAATGAGCACACAATTGTATTACGAGGAAATAGAAAAATCTACACACAACAAAGTATAATGACACAGCACATCTCGTGATAAAAAATGGAAAAAATTTGCCCGTCATTTAATCTTATCCCTTTTATACCCTGTTTCAGGTGATCATTCTAGAAATGGAATACGCAGTCTTACTGCTTCCCGCATTCTCTAGATCATTCTATCATGCTCGACAGAAACGGACGATAGTAAACTAAAATGTCAACAAATTGATATTTTCCTACCCGCCCCCAACACGGCTTCGACTGAAAGAGGTCATGCACGTGGAAGGCGGGCTAATCGTGTGTCAAACACGTCATCCCTCATAACAAAGTATCATAACTGTAATCTGTGCTACACAATGTTAAACTTAACACTTAGAGCACATCAAACGCCTCAGTGGGTCTGATTCAAATTGACGGAGTTTCTTTTTGTTGTTGTTTTTTTTTTTTTGGTTGTCCTTATACGCGTGATGCGTTAGCACTTTGCGACGTTCTGTCATTGGCTGAAGCACGGAAACTTGTTTGCGTGTTCCGATTGTCTGTACAGTCAATACGTCGTCAAAATATGTGCGTGTTTAGTTTATTTATTTTAATTTTATTTCAATGTAACGACATTATGTTCAATAAATATCGGTAAGGGGTACGTTCAAATTTTTTTTTGTTAAACAGACTAGTTGCCTGTGGACGCCACATATTGTTTTCTCTCCAATTCGCGTTGTTTCCTAAATCAAGTTTGATTTTTCTAAACGATTCCAGAAAGTTGAGTGGGACTAAGTACAATGGACCCAGTAATATAGTTGGGTTTAAATGTATTATTTTAATGTGAATAATATTATTTTTTCCCCTTCCAATTCACGGAATCCGTCAGCCAATCCATGTTTACTTAGCCGAACCACGACAGCCACTAATCATATGAAAGAAGAAACCATGCAATTTGCTATTCGATCGCCTCAAATAAATAGCTTTTCCCCCCTAAGTATTCGTACACCTAGAGACTGAAATGCTAACGAGCTCCATGGTACGTAGAGTTCTGCACATTTCAGATACATATAGAGCGTTTCACCGCGCAGATGGAGGGCCCACATCCAAATTGAGACGTTCCCAGTTTTGTGGTTTACATTCGCAAAGTGTTTTGTGTTAACGACGTTGTTCACGGCTCCTGTTGTTGTGACGTGAGCACCTCGGGATCTAGGATTACGGTGCATAGCGGTAACACCGTGTGGATCATCGTGTGGAACCGCGCGTTATCATTGGTTACACTAAGAATGATATCTAATAGTCAATCCCTCTGAAACATAGGAGCCAGAATGATCAGTTCATTGATCGTGGACCCCCAAAATATAGAAGAGAAGAAAGACCCAAAAAAAAAAAAAAAAAGGAAATGATAGTTGAATGTATGTTCGGGTTAACTCGCAGAGGAGCCGCTTTCGGAGGTAAATTCTCTCACAGAGCGTCACGTTGGCAAGATAAGAATTTTAGAGAGCAGTATTTTTTTGTTAAAGAGCTGGCACATATTTGAATAGGCGCTCAGTAGCAGCGCCATACGTCTCCGCACATGCTGGGCCGCACCGTGGTGCGTCTATCTTGTGACTAATGGTGTGCAAGCGGTGTCTCGGTGAATTCCCAACGGAACACAAATAACACACGCGCATCTCATTAAACCTTTTCACATCCCAAACACTTTCCCTGGACCACCCCGGATCTCCGAATAGAGGCATTTCCCACGGCCTGAAATCCGTTTCTTCACAAGGCAACACAATTTCAGGAACACATCAGTTTTTTTTTTTAAAGTTCACAACTTCCTTCATAATGACCACCATCTCACCACTTTTGATTAACAACATTGCATCACAACAATAAGGATGTATCAAAAAAATCTTTTTTTTTGTTTGTTTTTTGCTAATATTCAGATAGAAACAAAAACAAATACAATTTTTTTGGGTCTTAACTTTTAACTAATAACAAAATTAATAGAATTTCAGTCTTCAGCATGGATAACACCAGGCTCATAAATGTAAATTTATCAGAAAAGAAAACAAAACACAAGGGAAAAAATATAGTTCTCTTAACACCCAAATATATTCAAGAATTAAACTATATTTTGCCATGCTGCAGGATATGGTCATCGATATTTGATTAAAAATTTAATGAAACTAATATATCATAAATATTATAATATATATTATTTTCACATTACTGTGTGATAGCGAGAGGCTCAGAAATAAACCCCAAAAATAGCGCATGTGACATATGAGTAGTCAACATCGTTTTCATAAGATAAACACAATCCATATGGACTTAATAAATCAATTGAATATCTCTTGAAATAGATTTATCTTCTATAATAATTTCCGAGCGGATCTTGTCCGCCCCGCTCTCATTGCGCACCGTGCTGCGCTCTCATTCGCTGCTTCCCCCACCCTCACCCCCCGCGATGCACTTGATCGCTGTCACAACAAATGCACACAAAACAACATGATGAACTCTTATGCGCTGAGGGATTATATTTGAATTGGAGATCCAAACGGAGAATGGGCCACTATTTTTACACGTTCAACGTGGTCGCTTTGACCCAGGCAGTCTAAATGAATTAATTAGCCGCACACATGCGTGGAAACATCAAAGACACGTACAGTTTTACATTCCTGTCAAAGTACGCGTCACTGGCAGCGTACTAAAAATTGAGTGAGGTCAAAAGGGTTTTAAGTGTTGTTGTTTTTAATGTGCACGCGAAGTGCGATATTTATGCCGTAAGCTCATGCTGGCAGCTCTTCGCGGGACCCATCAATAAAACCATCAATAAACTAATTACATATAGAGCAGATTGTCTGTCCCCGCATCCTATTGATTTTATCTTGGCACCGCGCCAGGCGAACCTGAAATGAAATATTACGATGTTCGAAAATCAATGTCTGCAGATTTATGAGATATAATTATTGTCCTAAAGAGTCCATTGACCTTCTTCGTTTTCTTCATTTAAAAAATATCTTTGATTCTTTGAACCTTTGTAGATCTCACAAATGATAAACCACTTTGTTATTATTGTAGAACTAGGCCAATTAAAATTTTATTTCGGATTTTTTTTTTTTTTAAATGTGATTTTAAACAAGATTGCGTAAAACATCATTTGCCAATTATGGTCAAGTTAATAAGAAGAATTTTAAAAAGATAATTGGCTCGGCAATCTTTAACGACCTGCATCCATTTAGATGTCAAATTCAATAATTGGTTTATTTGTACGGTTTAAACGGAGCGGCCGAACAAAGATAAGTCAACATATTTAAATTCTTTATCCCGATATCTTAACCATGTTATCATTGCCGTGATAAAATTGTACAATTTTTGCGTAAACAAACAAGCCATTAACGTACTCTACAGGGCAACAATTGGAAACCTGCTAAACTGCAGTATTACCTGCTGGTGTGGGAATTCATCGTCCGACATCAAACACCTATTAAATAGAATAATCTAGAAAGCTAGTTATATCACACAAAACTAAAGATCCTTCCCTTTAAAAAAAAACATATATATATATATATATATATATGAAGAAAAATGTTGCAAAACGTTTTCAAAAATGGGATGATACACCCCACCCACTTCTTTACAGATGCCTAAGATCAGCTCCATCAGGAGCGAATTCTTTCTCTTTAAGATACACAAATTACTTTGTTCCCCAGTCTCTACCAAGGTGAGTTACCAAATGTTAAGGATCATAAATAAGTCATTACTATCACTAAAGGAGTTCATTGATGGCTGATTTTTCTGCGCAAGATAAATACGTTAGATGTCTTGCATTTAAAATTTTATATTGGTCAAATGTTGTCATGGCTTAAATATGTATCAATTTATGTTCTGAAAATGAATATGTACATTGTAATTTAAAAAAACTCTTATTTATTTTGATCAATAAAGAATCTTATCTTATCTCATATAACAAGAGAATGAGTACGAGTTCATAGGTCAACATCAAAATCAAGGCTCATTTAACTTATGTCGTACTAATCATGTGACTTAACGTACAAATTATAAACAAGAGAGTAGGTAGTTAAATAAAACAAAAACATTTTGCAATATTTTTAATGCATTTTTTAAAAAAATAGCTTAATGTACTTACATAAAAAATCTCTTCATTAGTATAATTCTAATATTAGAAAGATATGAAAAGAAATTTTTTTTTTTTTTTTAAACACGTACAGAGCAAGGCAAAAATTACCAGAATTGCTCCAGACAAAAGGCAGTACATACAAGAAAGCGGCTTCAACCTACACCATAAAAATTTTTTTTTTTTAAACAAACATATTAACGCCTTCTGGACGAAAGACACATCTGTGATGAGCGCCCAGTGTGTCCTCACCGTGTCCAACAAATCAACGCCAAGGTTGGTGACGCGGTTACCTAGCAACAGATCCGCATGGATACAAAGATGATTATAACAATGATCTTCCGATTGACTCTTTTTCTACAACAACTTATGCTCAAAATTCTTTTGTTTTGAAGAACCCGCTCCAGAGTTAAATTCTGGGAAATGTTTTTTTTTAAAACGTTGCCACCTTCACCGAGCCCCCATTATATGGTTATCATTTCCCTCTCTTATGATTTTACCAATTCGATTTCTCAAATTATGGCTTTAAATGAAACTTTCCATGCGTAATGGTTGTCTCTAAGGTCATTTGATGTCCCACGGAAAATGGAATTCACCCAGGGGCCACACAACTACATCCAACGTCCAAGCCTTAGCGCCTCAGGTTGCGCAAAAGAATGGGTTTGAATTTCGGCGCCAGGTAACTCCTGGGGACGGGCGAACACCACACCGCTCTGGATGAAGCTGCCAGAACAACAAACGTGGAATATTCTGTTACAACTGATCAAACGCGAAGACATCAATCCTTGGTAAACATTCACCAAAACCCACGGGTACGGTGTAACTATTTAAAAGAAATTAGCAGAAACTTTCTTTCATTAAAAATATAGACACTTTTCTTAAAATTCCTCTATATTAAATTCGCTTTCGTGTGTTTAGGGCAAAATCTTCGGACGGCTAATTGACCCACTTCCCGTCAACTTATCGAGCTGAAACTTGGCACATATACTCGTAGCCGATGACAAAGCACATTAGAATTCTAACAAAATAAAATAATTTTAAAAATCATTTAAAGGACTTATGAGAAAATCTTTTTAAGGGTTATTTAATTTTGTTCAATGAATTTGTGTCTTTATGTTTAGTGATATTATAGCCACTTCAGTTTGATGTTTCTCGTAACAACGTGTCTTCCCCTAATTACCCCCAACACTTGTAAATCTGTGTGGTCATCATTAAGAAGTCACGGGGACGTGAGGGGTCACGACCTCGTACAGTCCAGACAATGGCAGTCCCGTCCCCGCCAGTACTGCACTTTTGAACTTCATCAGGTCCCAGCCCCCCACCCCACACCACCACGCCAAATAGGCTTGAAACACACGTTAAACTTTGTCTAAATTATGATAAATACGCCTTTAGTCAGTGTTCATTATATACGGGGGACAGCTGAGGCCATAATTAAGTGCGTGTGTGAATACATTAGTCCACTTCTGTGATTTGTTGGTCGCTATCTGACCATCTAAGCCCTATCTGGTTTCATGTTACTGTACGAATACGCTGCAGTCCTACTGCATGCACAAACA
The DNA here is from genome assembly GCA_964017045.1 of Omphiscola glabra. Classification (NCBI taxonomy): domain Eukaryota; kingdom Metazoa; phylum Mollusca; class Gastropoda; family Lymnaeidae; genus Omphiscola; species Omphiscola glabra. Next base: position 40,142,456 of record OZ024796.1, read on the forward strand.
AAAACGGTCGTGATTAAAGTCATGTAGTCCCAAGATCATTAATTGATTGGTTTTAAAGTGATCGAGATATACATAAAATATGTGGCTTCTGGTTAGGTCCCTTTGCCTTCCGTATCGTTGGAGAGGGATGAGGAGGGGTGTGGCGGTTCACCCCACCCCCCACATGGCTCCAATTTTCTTTCAATTTTATGGGTAGCCTTTTTGGCCTACTTAGAGTTATTTTGCTGGAAGAGGAAGGCAAATATAGACTAACATACACATACACACACACATACACACACACACATAGTCCTGGCTTTAGTGAAGCTATCATGACCACGATGCGTACACTTCATCCTTCTTTCTGTGATTTTTGTTTAAAAAACAAAACGCAAGCGTGTAAAATAGACACGCTATTAAAATAAATATGTACACTAGATTATATAATACTAAAAAAACACAACTTAATCGACAATGGATTTTTTTAGGTCTACCTTTTTTTGGTGGATCCATTCTACAGAAATGTAATGCCCATCATATGGAAATGGTATGCCCATCATAAACAAGTTATCTCCATTCTTAGGAATGTAATGTCCATTATATAGAAATTTCATGCACATTCTTTAGAAATTATATGCCCATTATATTTCAGCAAATATATTTCACTGCTTCTACTCGTACTTCCTTTTCTAGGTCTCCCTTGTTTAGGATCCACCACTTCCGGTAACAGAACTGACTGTAATGAATGGTTGTAATAATATAATCTTTTATAAATAAAATGAATAACTGCCTCTTTGAGTCAGTTTGAGGTGCACGTGCACACACCAACAGATGGGCTCAAATGCAGATATATTGTCCATATATTTATAGAAATATATATATATTGGCGTTTATATTGGCATTTATATTGACGTTTATATTGGCATTTATATTGGCATGGTGTTGCAGGCACAGGCAACGACCGAGTACCTTCTAAAATGCTGTCCATGTAAATCTAACGATTCTATACGGGCAGATCTAAAGCCAGGGCCCGGGGCGCTTTGAGGTGCTCGGGCCCTGGACACGTTCTCCGACCCCAATGGACATTAATTCTTGTTCTGGCACATCTTGTCTACAAGCTAGAAAGGTTCCACCACAATTCGCTAATACAAAGCTGGCAGTTGATCACGTGACTCCCTCAAGTCTTATAGAAACTCTTTGACCTAGTCTGCGAAGTCATAACAATACACTTATTGACCTGGGAGGCGAAGGGTGGGGGAGGGGGGGGAAGACCCACTGCCGTAATTGGAATCCTTCACCGTTGTATTTTAAATGAAATATTTCCATTAACTTACACAAATATTTACACCTGGGTAGGAACGCGAAGGAAGTCTGAGTGATGTAAAATAGTGCCTTTTTAAACCTGAGTCATGCCCGACATGAGCTCTGCCAGTAGTACTCGCACATCACTTGAACAGACATTCACAACTGAACGAATAAATAAACAAACAACCACAACAACCGTACACGAATCACCATGTGGCGGATCAAAAACAGAACTGTTTACGAGTGGATTTTAACCGAGATAAACATTTAATGGATTCTCTATTTATATAACAAAACAAAACAAAAATTTTAAAAAATTAAAAACAAAAACGAAAAAAAGAATCAACAATATTAAAAAAAAAAAACCAGAATACATTTGAAGTGAGAGAACCAGACGTTTGAATTTTTTATTTTTAAAAAGAATCACAACTTGGTCGGTTTTTTGTTTCTTATTGGCGTGATGTGTGATTAGAGGCGCCCCCCCCCCCACCCCCGCGATGTGTGATTAGAGGCCCCCCACCCCCGTGATGTGTGATTATAGCCCCAACCCCCCCCCCCCGTGATGTGTGATTAGAGCCCCAAACCCCCCCCTCCCCCACTCCCAACTCATTGCTCACGGCCAAGGGTCTTCTTGTGAAGTTATGGAAGCGCTTCTGAGCTTTGTTTTACCTAGTCGTACTCATTCTTTTCTTTGCTTCCATTTTTAGTTAGATATAGAATATCTCTCTCTCTCTATATATATATAAGTGTATGTGTGTGTGTGTGTAAATCTAATTTATACATATATGAATGATTTCTGCTGTACTGATGAAGGCAAGTGCCGAAAACTTTGAATTTGTACTTTTGGCAAATCACAATTAAAGTTTAAGATATATTGTTTTATTTACACAAATTTTTTGTGTCTAGGTAATTTATAGAAGGAGAGAGAGGCAGCGGGCAGATACATTTATATTGTATGACATCAGCGCCCCCCCCCACTCCTTTTTTTTTTCCACACCTTTATTTTTTTTTTTTAAATTTGCCACGCACCACTTCAGATAATCAACTTTGCATCGGCTTTAATCTGCATCGAGGGAGACACACACACACACACACTCATCCAGATGGTTGGTCGAATCCACCTTACGCTAAAGGTTGACTTACTCATGCATCGATAGGCGCGCACGCACACATTCCAGTTTGCTCAAACGTGAGACGGCATCCCATACACCACCTGCGCAACACATGGTCACGGGGGCTCCTACCCTATGGGGTCGTGATTCAGGGTTACCCTAAATTACCTTTAGGACTTTGAGGGATTCAAATCCTTACTAGGGTATTTTTTTTTTTCATTCTTTCTAGTTCAATAACAGTTGTTTTTTTTCAAAATGGTGCTCTACTTTACAACCACAGCGTCGAATCCCGCCCTTCTCTCTGTCCCGAGTCCGTTATCGACCGCCGACCTAAGGCAAATGACACGACCAGGGCTTCAACCAACCCACCCCCCACTTCCCGCATTCAGGAAAAAATTTAGCACGGCGAAACTAAAGCCCGCGCCGCAGAAGAGGCAGTTTGGCTGAGATAGTAAACATACAAAGCAGTAGAAGAAAACGCCAGCGTGTTCGTGATCCAGTTTTAAAAGAGGGGAAAAAAATAACAACTTTGTCACAGGATTATGAACTGCGACGTCTTGTGCAATTCGTGAGACCTTTAAAATAAAATGTGAAAAGAGCTTGTGTTCAGGTAAGCTCGGGGTCGGTCGCATTGCGATGATTGTCGCCATTTGTTATCACGCGAGCGTGGACTTGGATTATTTTCGTCTCCCAAATAAAACAACCAAAAACAAAACAAGTTGCGTGATCGTGCGACGACGTTTGATCTACACGTACCGCACCGGAGTGTTGCTTCGTTCAAATTCAAACCATTCCATTACGACAGTACGTCGCATAAGAAGACAGTCGTGCTTCGGATACACGCAGCGAGGCCCTGATTAAAGTACTGATGTGCGTGAATTATTTTATCCGTCACAGTTGAGTGATCGGTGTTTACCTGAAATAGCTCCACCTCTTTTTTATTTTTTATTTTAAATAGAAATTTATTTATGGATTTGTTTAAAGTTGAAAACAGTAAGATCGGTCATTGAACTTAACTGATTTCTTGAACATAATAGATAATAATATGGCAATAATATTACCGTCCAGTGCAAAGCATAACGAAGTTAAGTGTTTCCTGTCGGCATATTCTACAAATAGGTTGTCAATTTATCAGCCGTAAACACACATGGGTGTGGGTAGACGCATTCCATGACTGGGAGGTTTACGTTTGTGACTCTGAGGTTTGTTCATGAATTGATAATGTGACTTAAAAGCAGATTTCAATGAAATTTTCATGTTCAAGTTATGGGGGATTGTGGATTCGTGTTAAATTATGTTTTTGTTCTTCTTACCGTTAGTATTTTCAGATAATAACTCACGTTACTGGCAGCTAATGTGCTGTACATTAAACTGATATTACTTTTACGGTGAGAGAATAACTATTTAAAATAGTATTTCGTGGCTGGCTGATCCAAGTGTGTAATGGCTGTGTACTATGTTCTTATATATTAGAGGACATAGTGTTGTTTACATCAGTGGGCCCAGACCATGCCCCGTGGAAAACCAGAGCTGGTGTTAATGCAGTGGCGTGGCTATAGCCAGTGGCGTAGTGAGGGGGGAGCAGGGGGGGCATCATGCCCCGGGCGCTACTCACAATGGGGCGCCAAATGGTATATTTTACTATAATATTGTATGGTTTCCGAATGGGGGGGGGGGCGCTAAAAAGGTATTGGGGGGCGCTAAAAAGGTATTGTGCCCCGGGCGCGAGTTAAGCTCGCTACGCCACTGGCTATAGCTAGGGTTAGTGACGCCCTGGGGAGGGGCAAAATGTTAGCCACCCCACCTTCCACGAATAAAAACTCATGCAGTTGACCGAAAATTCCTCCCCTCCATAAAAAGAAAACAAGTGCCGCTTAGCGAATTCCCCCCCCCCCCCACACACACACTACTTTCCCCCCCCCCCTCTATGCCACCGTGTTTATGTTCCTCAGTATATTGGTTCTTTCTCAACAATTGTTCATCAATTACCGAAATCCTTATGTGAGACTGCTTTTACATGAAAGATGTCTGTACATGAAATATGTCTGTACATGAAAGATGTCTGTACATGAAAGATGTCTGTACATACATTTACCACGAATGTGTACTTACCCGAGCTACGCCGCGAATGTCTCAGTAGTGGAGACACAACCAACTGCTGAGTAGTAATAAGACCACATGTGGTTTGGTGGTAGGGTGGCGTAATATCATTTACTCATATGAAACACAAATCATGTCCATTTTTTATCAACGTATTTCGGAATCCACAAATCCAGTCAAACCTGGCAAACAAAAATAGTTCAATATTAACTTGTTTACCAACTAATTGAGGGAACAAATCTTTAGATCCTTTTCATATAACTCATTATCTCTACGTTCAAGAATTAATTATATATTAATTTAACAGTGTCACAATCAAATTATGCTTTGAGTTGATGAAGGGGGACAGGGACCAGCACTGTTGTGTCCAGGAAACATGACATTTGCGCTATTTTCCCTTTCTTTCTCTTTTTATATGTATGCATTGTTCCTGTGGTGAAGTAAGGTTACACAAATAGACCTTGTCTTTAAAAGACTTCTTTCTGTCTAACAATTTATTGTCACTGCAACTTCGTGGGACTCGAATTTTCGTTTTTCAAAATGTGTTTAGATTAGGTCCATCATCCAACTACAGGGCACTGTCGTTGTTTGTTCACCTTCGTCTTTGTTTTTTTATCTTGATAAGCCACTGACCTATTTCTATTGCAGTATCATTAGTGCAGTGCTATTTTTACATATTTTTTATTTTTAAAATTTTTTTTTATCCTCATTCCAGAATTTTAAAATATTTGAATTAAAACATATCATCTCGTACTTGTAGGTCGAGATGAAAATAATGTACCAAAAAAATAAAATGCGAATTATTATGTAATAAAATCAGCCATGGCTCAGAGAAAAGCACCTATAAAAACGATAACAAGGGATTGTGTCAGGTGGCCAATTTTAACTTTTCTGTACTCGATAACAGAACTAGGTCAGAACACACTGGTTTTACTTTTACTTTTTTTTATTTTATTTATTTATTTTTTTTTTTTACAGGCAAAAGTTTAAAAACATATAAATTAGTGTAAATAACCTTAAATAAACTTAAAGACACAACAAAGGAAATGATTAAGTTTGATGTGTGTGTATACTCCATGTTACAAACACGCCTTATCTGTCATTGGTCTGATAACGATTTACTAACACGCCACAATGTCATTGATACAATATAGGTTATCATCATACATTAATTTATTTGTTTTTTTATGTATGTATTTATTAGCTTAGTATTCACAAGTCCAGAGCTTTACAACATTCGCGTGTTAGTCAAATTTTTTTTAAACAAGAACAAGAAAAAAGAATAAAATTTAAAAAAAATTTGGTGTGTGTGTGTTGGGGGTGGTGGGGGGGTGTAGTTTAAATACAAATTATCGGATCAAAGTTAAGTTATAAGATACTTGTAATATATTAATCTATTTTAATGGAATAATAATCATCTAAAAGAAGACTGCTTGCCATCGATCGAGCCGAAGGATTTTAATTTTAGTGTGTCACAAAATAATATTAAAATTTAAAAAAAAAAAAAACGATGGTGTGATCCATCGTCACAATAGCTTCTTTTAGAGCAGTGTTTTCCAAAATTGTGGTCCACGGACCCACATCGGTCCGTTAGCCTTACTTACCCCGGTCCGTTAATCCTTACTTCCCCGGAATGCAGAGCACAAATATATTTTACGGTTACATGGAAAAACATAATTATTATCCGTCCCGGGGTCCAATTTCCAAACGTGTTCACCGGGACTCACCGGTCCGCCAAACTTTACAGTTTGGGGAAACTCTGCTTTAGAGGCTGTTGGTGAAGTGAAACTCTAAACACCTATCACTTATTATCTGAAAACAGGGGTTCTCGACCTTCCTAATGCAGCAACCCTGTAATACAGTTCCTCATGTTGCGGCAACCTCCAACCATAATTTATTTTGGTTGCTACTGCATAAATATGTGTTTTCCGATGGTCTTAGGAGAACTAAAAAGCATTGTTCTATAAAGCATTTATAACTAAGTTGCTAAAATGGATGATATGTTGAATTGAAATAAAGCTTGGGTTGGACGTCATCCTCATTGTTATTCGAGAATAGCCTTGAAATTACGGGAAAAGCGCTGTATTCTGAGATCGCTAGTTTGAGAGAGATTCTGAGATTGCAAGTTTGAGAGAGATTCTGAGATTGCAAGTTTGAGAGTTATTCTGAGATTGCAAGTTTGAGAGTTATTCTGAGATTGCAAGTTTGAGAGAGATTCTGAGATTGCAAGTTTGAGAGAGATTCTGAGATTGCAAGTTTGAGAGAGATTCTGAGATTGCAAGTTTGAGAGTTATTCTGAGATTGCAAGTTTGAGAGAGATTCTGTGATTGCAAGTTTGAGAGAGATTCTAAGATTGACAGGGGCCAATCCCATTATATATTTTAAATTAGTTCAACGAAAGTTAAACGTTCCCATTCTTTTGTAACCATAAGCATGTTCTATGCGCAGTGGCGTAGTCCAAGTACGTTGGGTTTAGTCCGCCCGGGACGGGACAAGATTTTTTCCGCCATCTTCCACGAAAAAAATCTGCCGGTAGCTGAAAACGACGCCCCTAAATATAAGAAAAAAAAGAGCCACTGGCCTTACGCCTCCTTGATATGTCACTGTCTTGGCGCATCTACTCACAAACTTCATTAAATTTTCACCTTTCGAAATATTCCACTATTTAAAAAAAAATAATTCTGTATCAAATAATATATACGCGCCAGGCTTCATTAGTTCACACTTAATGTGATATCATTATCGATATATATATATATATGTATCTCAAAGGCCATTCAGAACAAACTTCACCAGAAATAATCATTAACGTCCATTAAAAATACACATTAAAGCTGCCATTCCTCCCCCCCCCCCCGCGACCGGGCAACTCTTCCCGCCGCCCACCCATCCCTACGCCTGCAATCAATATTTCTCCCAGTCCCACTGTCAGTCAGCACGTTTAATTAGTCTTTACCTTTTTGGTTAGTCCAGACATCAAAAGCGGGGCCTGACCTTCCCGGGCAAGCTCCGAAAGACTCAGACCCACGCCGTCTGGTCCTCCTGTGACCGGAGATGGTATTGTTTTTAGGCTTTCCCTATTTAGTCAGATATCAACAGTAGTTGGTTTGTGAGGTGGGGGAGGGGGGATTTGTGATCACGTCTGGGGGGCAAAAGACTGTTTGGATATCGGATTCAACTAATCTTCTCTCTCTCCAGTCAGTTTCTCTCCTAGTTATCCTAAACCCAAAACCTGAGAATCTAATAATACCAACTGCGTTTCTGTCCTATAGGAACGAATCAGGGGCGCTGCTGTGTAGGTCGATTGTGACCTTATAGGGCAATGAGTATAAACAGGAATAAAGTGATACGCAAGATCTATGTAGTCACAGAATTCTTTGTTGTTCAAATTTGTCTTATTATTATAATTATTATTTAAAGTTAGAAAAAATATTTCTGTGGGTTGACTGTAGTACTCTTTACGAACCGATTCATACCACTTGTACCTGATATTCAAGATTTTACAGTAGCTTCGAAAAGAAAAGGGCCTTTTCTATTTTAACCTATTCATTGGAACCTGTGATATCTTATTACAAGCTTATAATTAAGTTCAGACTATAAAATAAAATCTTTAGCTATGATTGGAATTCAATTCAAGAAACTCGCCTCAAATTTCTTAGTCATGAAACAAAGACCTTCTCCCTCCTACACACAGCCTTTATTCTAATGCTAATTTATTTTATGTGGACCATGAAACATACACCGCTAAACATTTAGAAAATATTTACATTGAATGAATCATTAAAAAAATATTTAAAAGTTTTATTCTTTCATATTTAGAATACATTTATGAACTGAACATTCCGTAATATTTAAGTTTAAAATTTTTTATTTTAATTTCAGATTTTCTGCGTTCTTTTTTGATAAAGTTATCAATGGAACACACGTAAAGTCCCAGGCTATTGCATTCTTAATACTGGATAAAGGCGTAAAGAACATGACTTCACGTATGTGCAAAGCATTCGAGTCTAGCCGTATGGGATACCCGGATTCTAATGCGTCGTGACCATGATCAGTAAAATACCGCGATGGAATGTGGTGTGACCGTACCTGGTCTAATTTTAGGGGAAGTGATTATAGGCTGAATAACACTGCACCCGCCAGAGAGTTATATCCTATTCACATCAATAAACTTGCATAGAGAAGCAATTACAATTGAATACCGTACACATAGTGTTGTTGTTAATATTTTTCTTTCCACGAAAAGACGGTGAAAATTATAGATTTCCGCATGGAACGTGGCCGTGTCGTGTACTATGCCAAAACCAGAACATCTAAAATTCTGACGCCTTCGTCGACAAAACGCCAGCAGACCTCCTCCCCATCGTCGTCAGCGGTTTACATTGAACCGCAAGCTCCCCTGGCGGCTGGGGAGTCAGACATTCTTGCTCCCGCAAGGTCTGCGTCTCACATGCCTGATCAGCACGACAGCACAACCAGGAAGGCATGGCGCCCGGAAAAAGATGAGCTGTCACCGTCCACATTTGAAAATGATGTTGATCCGACTGTGAGGTCCAAGGTTGATCAAGGATCTATAATCCTGCTGAACGGTCAAGGTGTGTCAAAGAAATGTGGCGATCTCAACTCGTCACCATCGGAGCGACGAATTGTGCAAGGACCCGTGCTGACAGCCCCGCCGGCAACTAAAGAACGAAAACAAAATAAGACGATCCAAAACCCGGGCTCCGGTAAGATCATCAACGATGACCAAGCCGCCGGAAAGAAGGTCAACGGAACCCAGGCGAAACGCAAAACGTCGACCAAAGATTTCACACACGATTTCCAGGCGGTCACGACCGTTACGAGAAGCCCGGGCGGCTACACCAAGCAGACGGTGATCACCAACATGCCGCCGTCGCTCATCTTTCAGAACGACACTGTCTTCCCAACAATGTACATTGGGAACGGACCGACCTCAGCTTCCAGTCTTTCGATCACAGACCTCCCCAGCGAAGATCCAACAGCGCCTTCACAAAGGGCAAGAGATCAAAGGCAGCAGAGCGTTAAGAACCGTGTAGGCTCTGACAACACGGTGTCTGGTTTACGCAGTGATCCTCGGGTGACGTCCGTTAATGAAGATAATACAGGGGGAGAGATTTTTTGCAATACTTCAACTGAGACCGTGGTGACATCGGATCAGAATTCCACGGTGCTAGAATGGACGATCGATGAAAACAACGCCATTATTTGTCGCAAGGTCTCGATAAAATCCAACACCAGGCCCGAAATCGAGTCTCTGGACAAGAGCGATTCATCTTCCGATAGCAAATATGAATCGATCAGCAGTGGTTCTCTTCCAAGTCTTGTTTCGGACAATATATTTAATCCAAAGTTCAGTTCTCATGAGCATACATTTTTCGACCCCGAATCCTCAATTGGAAGAAACGATCGTCCCCACCAGCAGTCTGCCTCGTCGGAGCAGGTTTCCCACGCTCCCGGCGACGAGAGCGATTCCTGGATTCATAATTCGCAGTCGGCGTCTGACCTTGAACCCGCTGACCCTACAAGCCCTAGAATGAGATTGAAACGTAACTCGCTCAGGCTGGCAACTCAGGGATTTGTCAGCATGTCAGATTTGACAGATTCGCTCGAATGCCTACAGCTGGTCTCCGGTGAGGGCGATGACGCTCAGTCCGCAGTTCCGAAATCTGGCGACGGTGATCATGATTCGTCCTCGAGCTCCGATGAATTCTTGGACGCCGTTCTAGAGCACGGTACCGGAACACATAAGGGTAATGTTCTTTCCGGTGATGTTTTATATTCCAGCAATGGGCAGATATTTACTTTTTTCGAACAGCTTGATGCCCTGAGGCCCAAACAGGTAAACAAGAGTGGTGATGATGGGGATAATATGAGGCAGCAAGAAGGCCACGCGGGTTCCGTGGAGATGTGCATTCAAGCTAGCGCGCTTTCGAACTCGGAAGCTGATGCGCTTTCCTTTCCAGATATTTCGACGCCCCTGCAAAACGATAACAGTCTTAGAAATAACGGGAAGAGGCCTTCCTTTAAACTGGCAACAGCCAGCGCCACTGACCTAAACTTAGCCAACGGGTTATCCCGTGACGACGTTGATGGCCCGATAGCGATGCCAAGCACGACAGTCAAATATCGTAGTAGTTCCGAGAAGCTGAAGTACCTGGATGATACCAGCAATAGAACTGACGGTGAAGACAACGAAGGTAGCGGCACATTAAAAAGACGTTCGTATATTTTGGCTACCACAGAAAGCCTAACTGATTTGCCATGTGAGCTCGATAAACCGGATGTTGTGGACAGCTCGCCTTTGTCCAAAAGAAGCGTCAGAACCGGAAGCGTCCGGGCAGGGTCGTTCGACAGCGGGAAATGCCGCACTCCTCCATCTTTCGCGAGACGGGGCAGCGTCAGCAGCAGCCAACTGAACTCATCTTTCGGAAGCTTTTATTCGTGCCAAAGCTTGGATTTCGCCAAATCAAAACCGAGTCCAAAGGGTGGAAGACACGGAGAAAGTCGGGTCAAAGACGGAAGCCCAGCCGGTCGCGTCAGGCTTCGGGAAGGCAGCCACGATATGAGCAGCTCTGACGGCAGCGAATCGGTGAACACGAGTTTGTACTACTCAGTATCGGACACCAGTTTCAGGACCCCGGAAATTAAAGGTTCCCAAAGACCGAGGGTGGACAGCACATCCAGTCGTCGATCCCCTCTCTTTTGGCGGAAGCCGGCAGCTTCCCTCTCCGATGACCGCCTGAAAGGCTCGAACAAACGGTCCGCGAAGATCCACAGTCACAGTCACATCCCTCTTTTAACCGGGAAAGGTCAGAGGTCTTTGAAGCGGCTCAATACCGTTTTTCAGTGCTACGGCTGCGGATTCGACTACGGTCACCAATCCGTGACACAACGGAAGGACAATCGTGAACGGAGAACTGAGTCCGATAAAAATGCATTCGTACCAACTCCCTACATGCCAGTAAATAAAGCAAGCGGCCGCTTGTCAGACACTCGCACAAGATGCAACACCGTTCCATCACTCAGTGAACGTGGCAGACAATTAGATTTGCAGTTTCTCGACCGCAGCGATCCGTTGACTTGCGGCACGGGTCTGGATGTATCACCCGTCTCGCCGTGCTCTGTCGATTCCGATTCTGATGAGTGGGAAAGCACGCCGAGAAGCCCACCGGCGCTAGGCAGACCAAAGAGGAAAGTGTATGCCGGGTTCGACAGCCAACCCCTGCCAATGGATAGCTTCATGAGCGATTCGTCTAGTGTTTACACGGACTGCGGCGGCTCATGGAGCTCTCGCGCCACCAGCAGGTCTGCGGAAATGGAAAAATCGTACCACGAGCGCGGATCGGTGGAAAATCTGTCCTCAAACATGCGTTCCGTCTCGGCTATGGCTCCCGGAACAGTTACACCAACCAGACAGATGTCTCAGGAGACACTATTGGACTTTCTCCGTTATGGTGACAAACAGCAGGCGGTTGGTGAGAACAACCACAACGTTTACGTCAGCAGGGGGAATTTGCACGCCAACGATAAGGTCAAGGACACCTTCGAGGGCAAAACGTTCAGCAACGAGAGTTTAAACTCGAACGTATCCACGGTAACCACAACGAGCTCGCATCACCATGGCTACATCGATACCAGTCACAACGACGTCATGAAAGTTCCGGCGGAGTGCATTCTGCAGAACAATTATAAAAAACTAAATGGCGACAAGAGGACGAACGAGCTGCCACAGGATCGCGGTGCGCAGGACAGGAAATCTTGGGCCTTTGATTTTAGGTTTAGAGACAGCCACGAATTCCTCAGCAACGCCTGGAGTGATGATTACTCAAAGCAGCACCGGCCCCTTAAAGGTTAGAAAAGCTTTTGTTTTATTTGTATTTGTATGCATGTATAGCGGCTTTTGATTTTAATTTAATTGCTTTATTCCTGGAAAGATTTAGTGTGTCTATTTTTGTACTCTTGTAAGAAAGCGCTCCACGTCAGTTCAGCTAAACATGAAAAATGGCTAAATTTGAAAACCACAGTAATGTGGGGAGTTTTTTTATATTTCAACTTTAATGGGCGCCATATAGTGTTTATTGATACTGTATGAAGATATAAATTACTAAAACTTGCTAAGTAAATAGAAATAAATTATGACATTAGACAAGAGGCTTTTTACTTGTGCAATGTAAACATTAGACAACTCTGTTATAAATGCGAGCTTTTTCAGCACACAATCCATGGAAGAAAATCAAAAATCTAATGCATTTATTTTGAATTATTATTGTCGAAAAGTTATTAATTGTTTGAAAATGTGTTTTTTAAAAAAATGCAAGTAGTTTTCTACGTTTGCCCACACATCACCAGCGTGATCGATATTCACTTAACGATATTATTTTTTTCCCACCCACAGGCTCTTCATCTGCAACCATTCCAAAATCGAAATTCCAAGCGAAACGGAAGTACTTTTCTACCAAGGACATCCTCGACCTGATCATGACGTCAGAGCGGAAGGTGAACGGCAGGAGCATATCGGCAACGTCGCTGGAGAGACAAGCTCAGAAGGTGTGCCGGGTAATTCTGTGCTGCAACGAAATGGAGGGCTCCATCCCCGTGAGGCAGTTTCATTACTAGAATGAAGACCTAACATTCTTGGATGGGGATGTAAAGACCTAACATACTTGGATGGTGAAGTAAAGACCTAATTTTCTTGGATAGTCCTCTAACGACCTAACATTCTTGGGAAGTGCTGTAAAGATCTCATATTCTTGGATGGTTATGTAAAGACCTAACATTCTTGGATATTGCTGCAAAGTGATCCGTGTTTCTTGAATTTTTTTTTTTTTTTTTTTTTTTCGTTTTTCAGATATACCTCCTCAAACATTTAGACTACATCAGGTCCAATTCTACTTTACTAGAATTCCAGGAATTGAAGTTTGAAGAAATGTTGATATCTTATTGTGGTCTTTGTATAGAATTCCTGGAATTGAAGTTTCAAGAATTGTCGATAGATCGTCATTGGCATTGTCGTGTTTGATTTGTATTTTCCACAAACTGAAGCAAGAGCAATTCTTAATTTATTATAATTCAGATAGAATGACTATTTGTAAGACTGGGGAATAGCTCAACTGCACCTGTGTATGTGCTTTTTAAATTTTAATTTTTGCCACCACTCGGTTGCATAGAGACGTTTAAATTCCCTATCTGTAGCATTTAGAAATGGAATGTGTGAAACCTAGTGTATGTCATGGAGGAATCCTCATAAAATATATGGTCACCACTTTTGTCAATTAGCCTTGAAGTCGATCTTTCTTTTAGTTGTTTTTTTTAACTCAAACGATTCAAAATGTTTTAAAAACTTCATGTTACCCTATAACAGAGGCATATCCAGGGTTAGTGATGATGCCTGGGGAGGGCCGAGATTGCTACCGCCCCCCCCCCTTCCATATAAAGAAAAATGTGCTGCACAGGACGCAACCACCACCCCTACTCCGCACCATTTTTTTCTCCTTACACCCTTCCAAAGCCACCCACCCTTCCAAAGCCACCGCTCACTAAAAAAAATTCTTTGATAATCCTTTGCTGCATAGGACAGTCATCACTGCAAGTTGACTATAGTTGCATTACTTTTATTACAGACAATCTTTTGGTTCTGGGATTTCAGCGTATCCCACCAAACAGCTGTTTGTAGCTGCACCGTGCATAATATCTTTGTGATTATTGGTTTGTTCACTAGAGGCCCTCTCCCTCCCCCTAATTCGGTGGTATGTTTCGTTTGTCTTGAGCTCTCTAAATCTCCACGATGTGGTCTCGATACCCCTTCTATGAAACTGTGTTCATTTTTATTTCATCAGCTTTGAATAATAGTATTGTTAAGGCGAAATTTAAAGGAAGCTATTTTTGGCGTAGACTCGGGAACACTAGAGAGAGAAGATACTGTAAAAACACGAACCAAAAGTGGATTTAAAAAAAAAAAAAAAAAAATATTCCACGGGCAAGTTATATTTTTGTTTGTTCTCCCCCCACCTCCATCCTTCCAATAGATTTGAATTAACTTCAAAAAGCAATTCGTTCTTAGTCACTGCTTATTGATATCGCTGGCAGAAGACTGATTTTCAACTGCTGGAAATGTCTGTTTTAAGGATGGTGAGCCCCTGACCTAATTCTTTTACGTAAACAAAGATGCATTTTTAAATTAATAAATATAGGAGGTCGGGTATGTCAGATATAGAGATGGTCCCAGCGTAGGATGTCAGATATAGAGATGGTCCCAGCGTAGGATGTCAGATATGGAGATGGTCCCAGCGTAGGATGTCAGATATAGAGATGGTCCCAGCGTAGGATGTCAGATATAGAGATGGTCCCAATGTAGGAGGTCGGATAATAGAGATGGTCTCAGCGTAGGATGTCGGGATATAGAGATGGTCCCATTGGCAAGGGCTTTAATGTTAACTGGTAACTGGTGAACCCCCCAGAAGTAAAAATTTACAACGGGCCAGAGCAGTATTAAAGGGATCAATGCCCTCTTTGCTCTTTACCGCATATTCACATGAAATTTATGTCGTTAATGGCTCAAAGATCGTGTTATTGAGATGCGGACCTCAAAATCGAAATGTTGAGAAACTTATTGCATCTGGCGATCACCTCTGGCTTCTACTCCATCTTCACACTGTGTTCTTATAAATTATTAAATGTTGTATTTAATAATTATTTTTTAAACCGCTTGTCATGTGTGGGGGCTAGAAGCATACACCGCCACTTATACATTTTAAATCTCACACTCACACAGCTTTGAAAACGTTATCTATAAAAATATGTCCAGTTGCCGACCGGGTGTGGCAAACGCCCAGGACAGGGCAGGGCGCCCCCCCCCCAAAGTATACCGTCAACAGACGCTGAATCTTTCCCACGTGACCAGTGAGGAACCCTCGTATGCCAACCACCCCCCCTTCAACATCAACCCCCGCCCCCCCCCCCAAAAAAAAACACGTTGTTTTTTTTAAAAAGTAAAAAATATTGCTTTTATTTATTTTAGAATGGTTTCTAAAATATATTATAATTAGAATTCGTAAATAATACTTATATTTTATTTCTTGCCAAGTGTTGCGAACTGTTTGCTCGGGGTAACTGCCCCTCGCCCCTCCGGCAACTATGCTACGCAGGTGGCCTGAAACCCCATTGCATTTAATCAGTCATGCGCACACGAGTGTCTTTTCCTGTCCTCTACCCGTACTTGCATTACAGCAGCCAACAGACACGCCTGGATGCCTGTGACGTAGATGTGTTGTTACATTTCTTTTTTTTTAAAAAGAAACATTCCATGTTTAAAAGGAACATCACCTGCTATATATCTGACCTTGGTGCGTATGCTTTCAAACAGTGCTTCTCAATTTTGGGAGAGGAAGGACCGGCAAAAATGTATCCTCATTGCAGCAGGGACTGGTGTCCTTAACCGTTTATTTTTCGATCTTCTTGAATCGTTCATCTTTTGTGGACCGGCGGCTGATGAGGTCTTGAAGACTAGTAACAGGTCCCGAATATCTAAACTTTGAGAAGCGCTGCTCTAAAGCAGTTGTTCATTTTTAAAAAAGTACACATTCAGCCTGCACGTTAATATAATTGGAAAAGGAAAATTTCACCGGAGCCTGGCTGATAACATCGCGCAACAAGTTTGACACCGGGGGTTTGACATGTCATGTCAACTGTTGAAGAAGCCTACCACTTCCAGATGAAAGTAAAATCGATCCTACCGGGTGGGACCTCCCCCCCCCCCCCCCCCAGCCTCTCCCTTACAGCCAAACTAGTGCTAAATCTTTTACATTTTGCAGGAAATTTCTTTTAATATATAAATATATATATATATATTGAGCCAGAAATTGGTCCCCTTCATGTCGGCCCTATCTATATATTAATTTTGAAGAAGAAGGAGAAAAACCCCCCAGACACTATAGGATTTTGAGTTTTAAAGCAGTTTCGGTCCAAACAACTTAGGCCTATAGTTTGGTATTTTCTTGTGGCAATCCATAGTCAAGTTTAGTCGTGCATGTACACTTAGCCTAGTGGATTTTCGCTTGCCATGACTTGAATGAATAAGGCGGACATTTTTTTTTTTTCGATGTATTTTCTTAAACACCGTGTGTTTATTATTAGAAGATACCATTGTTCGTTTTTTTTTTTTTTTTTTTTTTTTTTACACAGTCCAGTTATTTTTTCTCCATAATTTTCACTACCACGCTGCCTTTATGTGAAATTGTTTTGTTATGTTGTTGTTGTTTTTTTAACTAGAATAACAAATGTGCAATATTGTTGTTACCTCTATTCAAAGTGTGACTGTACTGCAGTTCGTAAAAAAAAAAAAAAAAAAAAAAAAAAAAACAACAATGCGAAATTAGCCATTATTAAAGGAATTTGAATGGTAAAATATTAAGGGTGGAGAAAACAAAATATGTTCATCATCAGCTTGGGAAATGACTTAGTTACACTTATGTCTTCACTGTTGTGACGTGGCGCATTGTACACATAAAAACTCTGTTTATTTTGCTGACTATATTATACAACGTAAAGGATTGCGTATTTGAATGCTCTGGTGGGGGGAAAAAAAAATAAGGCGCGAACGTTTTCAGTGAGAAAAGCTTCTATATCAAAATCTCAACATTTGAAGACAGCCTTTTGTTATTATTGATCCAGTTTGCAGCTGTAATAAAATAGAAGTTGAATAGTTGTTATTTTTTTTAATCATTACTGGTTTAAACACATTTCGAAGATTATAAGTATCCCGCTTTATTCACGTAGTGATCGCTAGATTCTTGGTCCCGTCATGTGATTGCTAGATTTTTTTGTCCCATCAAGTGATCGCTAGATTTATGTTCCCATCATGTGATCGCTAGATTTGTTGGTTCCATCAAGTGATCGCTACATTTTTTGGTCCCATCTTTTGAGCGCTAGAATTTTTTCTCCCATCATGTGATTGCTAGCGTTTTTGTCCATCATGATGTCATCGCTAAACTAAAATTGTGATACTAGAGTATCCATGAGCCACAACCGCAGCATGCGCAGTTTTTAGAGTCATCATGGTTGATACATTACAGGCGAACCAAATCTCCAACACATATTTAGACTTCCCAGAGTCTCCACATATAAAGACTAGGTCCCAGAGTCTCTCAACCTTAAGTGCTCCGATTCTCGGTAAAAGGGGGTGGGGTCCAATCATGGCTTTGGCTAGCAATAAAAGCTTCAAATAATGTTTAATAGCTTGGAGCTATAAGCAGGAACGTCATTTGGGGAAAGGGCAGGGGGGCAAATCCCCCCCCCCCACGAATTGCTACGTAGTGTGCCACCTCCAGTAATAAACAACAAACCGGGGGGGGGGGGGTACTGGTAATAGTATTTAACATTGTACTTACAAATAATAAACTGAAATATAAATACACGTTGGGCTAATATTAAATAACATAGTTAATACGGTCATACGTAATTCTGATCAGACTTAATTGTGTTATAGAAAACTTTTTTACCCTTCAAATGAGAAGAGCATAGATTTAAAAAGTGTATGGATGGTATTAATTGGTGATTGTATGAATCCACATAGCGATGTCAAAAATAATCACATGCTTCAGAAAGATTTTGACTTCATAGAGTATATTCGTTTTAAAAAAAAGCTATTTCTGTGTCTACGTGTAGAAGTGTTTAGCAATAACAGCAGGCTTTCCTTGGGGAGGTCTGACTTTTTAACAAATTTGCCTTAAGTGTTAACTGCACAAACGAGAGCTCTGATATTTATTTAAGTCGTCGTTTTTTCGTGTGTTTCTTTTTTATTTTACAATTTTTCGGGTGTAAAATATAATGTGTTTTCCAATATAGTTTTACATAATTTACATGTAACATTTGAATGTGTTTATTTGTGTTGATTACCTTGAGTCGTATTGCGTTATGCATTAAGAATTATTGTTCCTTTATAAATAAACTGTTGGCATTGTTGTTTCAAACAAGACATGTGTCCGTTTGTTTTTTTTTAAACGTGTTGCCATTTCTTTCAGTCAAACTGGGCATTGCAACTTAAATGTAATGATATGGCATCTCAATTCATTTAACCCGAGAGATATCTTCCAATTCAGGCAAGGGTTGTGATCTTATCCTTGAAAGCCATTGTTGTAATGGTGCAAATTTAAATTTAAGGGTGTAAATTTACTGCGTCATTCGCCAAGAAAGTCTGTGTTCAAAACCTGTTGTTACGTACTGTTATCCGTTTGGAGTAATTCATATCTTATTTAAGTATATGGCTCGTTCTAAAACAGTACACAACAAAAGACGATACCATAAGTTAAATACAATAATAAAGAAAAACGATACCCAAACTAGGGCTAATTAGATCTACAATTTAAATTTTTTATTGTTTTAATAATGAATTACAAAATAAAAAATCAAAGAAAAATTGAAGCCATTGACTTACAGTATGATTGGCTTGTACCGGTAAAATGTTGAAAGAGATACAATTTTGCAAAAGGTACAATGATGAGAAATGAATACGCACACACACATCAAATGTCAGTAAACAAATCTCTATCGTAATCGTCCTCCCCCAAACATCTCTCTCTTCCTTTTATAGTCTGTTTTACTGATATTTCTAGAAAAGGCTTACACATTGTTTCCCTTTCCCGATGTATCTAGATTTTTCTACATAATTCTCATAATACAGGCTATAGATTTTGTTTAGTCGTAAACAAGGTCAGAGAGACTATTTTTGTTTGGCCCCACCCTAAAATGCGGTTCCGAGCTTGGGGTCAGCTAGAGTCCATTCACGGGGAAAGATGATATAAACACGTCGTCTACATAACATTGTTCAAAACGACGCATTGAATTTGAACGAAGTTATGTCCCCTGTGTCTAAACTTGTCAAATATCTCAGCAGGAGACTGTACTCTCCTTCATGGACAGTTCATAGTATCACTTAAGATACGAAAACATTCTTTTACCAGTTTGTTGTTGTTTTTTTTACACTGGGTCTGGGTATTTTGAGAAAATACCTGGTGCATCCAAGTGCTTCTATAAACAATATGCCTACAGTCAGTCATACACCATACTCGTGGCTCTTTGTTGATTAATATAAAAATCCTCCCCCCCCCCCAATCACACAATTATTTTCGTTACTACTTCATAACCGTAGAGTATATGTGCATTCCGATGGTGTTATAAGGGATGACGTATTTTAAGACGCTTTGCCCGCCTTCCACGTGCATGACCTCTTTCAAGTCGGTCCTGTGTTGGGGCGGCTAGAAAAAATATCCCTTTGATGATACTTTTGTTTACTATCATCCGTTTCTGTGGAACATGATAGAACAATCTAGAAAATGTGGGAAGCAGTAAGACTGTGTGTTCCATTTCCAGAATGATCATCTGAAACTGCCTATAAAAAGGGCTGACCGATAGAGAGGGGGAGATTTTCCTTTCCTTGATTACGAGGCATGCTATGTGTCATTATACTTTGTTGTGTGTAGAGATTCTTATTTCCTCGTACAATTTTGTGCTCATTGTATTTTGATATACAGTACCGGTACCAGCAAATCTGTAAGTTTATAATTTCAATCATATTTCACTTGCTGTTATTATTTAATTGAAGTTCACAAATTAAAAGGTTATTAATTGTAATTAGCTCTGGCCTTGATTGTCGTATTTGGTATTATTTTTAAACGTTGGTATCGTTCTTTATTATGGACTGTTTCTGAACGAGCCATAGACTAAAATTAAGAGATTAAATTCTCCATCTAAAGCGGTCCGTAATAGATGGTCTTAGGCGACCCTGTGAAAGGGTCGTTCGACCACCAAAGGGGTCGCGACCCACAGGTTGAGAACCGCTGCCTTAGTTCACCCACCACGCATGAAGTTTGCTGCATGACAGCTTTTTGTTTTTCCCTCAGTAATATTGATATAAAACAGTAGGAGGGGCGGGAGGTTGTGAATAGGAAGCAGCACACACCAGAAGCAAAATATGTATAATGGATTGATAATGATAAATAGAAATGGAAATGTTTTTTGATTAAATTGAACATTTTCATTTTTAGCATATGGATTGATATCCGGACTTGATGAATATTATTTTATATTAAAAATTATTAAAAACTCTCACTGGAAAAAGTGTACATCTTTAATTCTACAAATGTGTGAATTTCAATTTTCAAAATTCAAATGGAGAAGCATTCAGAAATAGACTTTGAAAACTTGAAATGAAGAGTGACCTTTGACATCTAAGCTAAATCGGGGTGCACTTTTAAAGTGAGATCAACAAAAAAAAAAATTGGAAAGAAATGCTGATCTGTGATCAGGAACGAATCAATCACGCGTTGAAAGCGCCTCTTAAATTTTCAAATACAGAATAGAATGTGATTATACCATGCACACTTTAACTGCGAGGTCATTTGGGGAAATGTAAAAAAAAACGTTGAAATTTAATATATTGGAAAAGGAAAATTTCACTGGAGACTGGCTGATAACATCGCGCAACAAGTTTGACACCGGGGGTTTGACATGTCATGTCAACCGTTGACATACCACTTCCACATGAAAGTAAAATCGGTCATACCGGGTGGGACCTCCCCCCCCCCCCCCAGCCTCTCCCTTACAGCCAAATCGGCACGGGATTTAAAAAAAAAATCTTCAGCCTCTATGCAAATGTTATGGTTGCCGGAATTAGGTCGGAACAAAAAAGGGTAATTTAACATTGTGAACATTAGTAAAATATTAATCCAACTTTTAATAGTTCTGTATTAGGTCTTTCCAACCAGGAGTGTTCGCATTTTTTTAAAGGTAAGGGGGGTGCGGGGGGGGGGGGGGGGTGGAATGATTATAAGAACAGAGTAGACATTAAATTTTAAAAGTTTATAGATTTTTAATAAACATTTTCTTTATTAACAATTAATTTAATAAGTCTTAAAAGCTGAAAAGTTCCCTTTGAAAGGATAATTCAATTACATATTTTCAAAAAGCATTGTTACCTTTGTACGGGCTGTGACATTTAAAATCAAACTGTAGGGCGCCCGATAGTTTTTCAGAATTCGCAGGAGGGGCAGAATATAATATAGATTGAGCAGCCCTGCCTTAATTGCTCTAAATCATATAATTCTATACTTTTTCAGAATTGTTGATTTCATTTTGACCAGTCTCTTATTTGAATTTGAAACTCTTGTCTCTAAAATTGGAAGCCTGAATCACCAACTCTGGCCAGTCGATGTTAACAGTCATATGGGCCAGTCAACGTGGACAGTCAATGGGGACAGTAAACGTGGTCATCCAGTGTGGCCAGTCAACGTCAACAGTCATTGTGGACAGTCAACGTGGCCAGTCAATGTGGCCAGACTATATGGCCAGTCAATGTGGCCAGTCAATGTTAATAGTCACTGTGGCCAGTCAATGTGACCAGTTAACGTGATCAGTCAACGGGGACAGTCAACAGGGACAGTGAACGTGGACAGTCAACGTGGACAGTCAACGTGGACAGTCAACGTGGACAGTCAACGGGGACAGTGAACGTGGACAGTGAACGTGGACAGTGAACGTGGACAGTGAACGTGGACAGTCAACGTGGACAGTCAACGGGGACAGTGAACGTGGACAGTCAACGTGGACAGACAATGTCAACATTCAATGTGGTCAGTCCCTGGTTTGAAGTTGCAGTACAGCTGGAGCAGCTTTACGAGAGATTCCGTCTCAACTGTGCCTCCACCTGTGAAGTTTTCAGTGAATATTTTGATAACGGTGCTGCAGATATTCCCGAAAATCTGGAAACCAGTTGTGATATTGTTTAACAGTCTGCCAGTGACGTCTGTTGGTTTTGAAAGGGACTTAAGCACAATGAACTCGGCGATGACACCTATATAAGGAGTAGGCTTAGCACTGATCGCCTGTCGTATATTGTATCAGTCTCATCGCCTCTTCTTGTGCATGTGAGAGATCCTCTAACATGCGTATCACAAAATGGCTTACCACACATCGAAATGTTGTTGGCAATAAGTCTTGAAAAGTCGATAATCCTGAACTGCAATGGCAACGTTATTCCAGTGTGTTGGATTTTTTTTAATTGATTGTGTTAGAGTGTTTTTATACTATTTAAAAATAATAGAAATTCCATACGAGGGGAAATTCATCCCCAACTTTGGTTCTTACTTAATTAGTGTTGCAAACATGTTTACCTACTCTTGTTTTTTAACGTGTTATTATATTATTCGTTTAATGTACGTATCAACATGCAGAGGATTTTTCCAAAATTTTGGGGCCCCCACAAATTTCCAAATAATTGTTTTAAGCGTTATGTGAATTTGAGACAAAGGCTAATCTATTAAAACATAATTTAAAAAAGCTATTCTTGCCCTTTGTTTTGCTAAATCATCAATGATTTTATAAAAATCAAGCTTCCGCGACACCGGAGACTCGATACTCAATAAGGCCAGATCACCGGTTCTCTCTTGAACCTTGGTTCATATCATAAAATATTTGACCAGTGTGAACTTTGCTAAATGACCTCGCTGCCATGTTGCAGCAGTTACTGCAGTTGAGCAATCATTACATTTGCGCATCAAAATAAAAATCACCCAGCTTAAATTCTAAAATTTTGTTAAACAAATTTAATGGCCGGTTGAATTTACTTTAAGTGCAAGATTTCGTCTTACAAATCAGTCTCAGAAACTTTAGAAGAATATCTCCTAACAAATGTCAGTACAGGAACTTCTAAATTTAGCTTAGGACATCAGACATCGTGAATTAATTCCACTAAACAGAGTCAATCCCAAACTAGGGGACTGGAGTTCAATCCCCAGCAAAAGTAAAAACATCACAAGCACCCCGGGTTGATGGAACTCATTGAACTTGGACGGCAACTCATCTAAGAGGAGGTAAACTCTGAAATAATTTCTGTAGATTGAGTCCCGTATAAGTATGGACACTATAAAAATGTCCGGCAACTCCTGCAACGTAGAGAGACCACAATGAAAACACACACGTCACACTGCTGGTCATCTACTGCATCCTGGTCTATTTTCGGTCGTCTTGGCTAAGTCTTGCCATTGGAACAAATGGCATAGGTAGAGACGGTGATTCTGACAAATTTAACAATTCTCCCTCACTTTAAACAAAATACAGCTCAGATCAAGGCTACAAGACAAACCTTAGTTATCTTCGCATACGAAGGACCAACAATAAATATAACATGATTCCAAAAGAAGGTGAACATAGCTGCAACCTCTTGAATTTCTGTCAAGTGAGATGTGTGTCCCAGCTGTAACAGAATTCACGATTTCTTCAGCTTGCACCAAAGAGCTAATTGTTGGAGCATCTGAAGCCTTTAAAAATTCAAAGTCAAATAGCATTTGATTCACATTGTTCAGATCTTCTTCTTTTCATGTTTTAAAAATGTCTGCAAGAAGGCTTTGTCAGTTTCTATTTTAGTTGACCTATTCAATTTTCAGCATTCACTGGTGCGTATTGGCAAACAAGAACTTGAAATTGAATGCACAATTCTTTATGTTCTGAATTCAATTATTGCAAAACCAAGTTGAGGGCTTCTTTGGATCGTTAGATAGTACATCCCCATAGATCGTTAGATAGTACATCACAATAGTTCGTTAGATAGTACATCACCATAGATCGTTATATAGTACATCACCACAAATTAGCTACAGATGTTATGTCTCGGTATCCTCGTCAGTAGTGTTCCCTTTAAGGGTCCAGGTGTGTCACGTAAAAATAAGTGATACAAACATGCGCGATTTTTGGACATCAAATTGGCCGAAAAGTATGGCAAAATAATACTTTCCCTTTAGGTCACATGGTTTAGTCACCAATTCCAGTTGTTACCTGGCATCCCACTTCTTCCCTTCCCCACCAAAAAACAAAACAAAAACTAAACTTAGAAATGTTACTAGTTTTGGGGTTTCCAGTTTATGCATCATCTTGTAACGCCAAAGAATGTTACAATTTTAATATGTTTGGCTTTGTGTGTGGCATATAAATTAATAGGTTTCACGTTTCTTAAAATTTTAACTTAGCACATAGCGTCAGCTTCCTAAGCTCCTCTTGATATGTACAATTGTATTGAAAAGCGACACTTGAAACTTCCCCAGTTTATTGACTAATGTTCTGGGGACCGGCAACGTAAGGCGGGCCACCATTTTGGGAACGCCTTGACACTCCATTTTGTAAAGTTTCACTCTTGCTTACAGGTGTCGCTATGAACAATGTACCTGCTTGTCGTCTTGGCAAAAAGAGGGTGGGGTGGGATAATGAGACATTGATTAGGAAATACAGCATTGTTACTCATATGGACAAGAACAAAATCTCGCCATTAAGACATCCATGCAGACAAGACCCTGAGTGATTTACTTGTTTGCATCGTCCTCTGTTCGCCCTTGAACCTAGGCTAACCCAAGTTAATGAATATTTAATGGGGGTGTTTTTTTTGTTTTTTTTTTGGGGGGGGGGGGGGTGGGGGTCAGGGGAACACTGCAATCGAGTTGCCAGATGCGGAAATATGGATCAAATGGACTATGGTAAGGGAACAATTGACGGGAAAAAAACGCACAAAACAATGTCAATGTCGACAAAGTAAGCTCATAAATTATGATTTATGCCCACCATGTCTTGATTTTTTCCCATGATCTATGAGTAGACAAAGATAAAATTAATTTGCAATTAATTGTTTAAGTTAAATGTGAATCTCATTTATAACTATTACAATTTTTTATAAGATACGTAAATTTAGTTTATATGGATTAAACGTAACAGCACTAACAAAAATAGCCTATCAAAAAAAAGGGATATTTAATTATTTGAAAATTTGAAAAATGCTTAATACAAATTTATCTTTTTGAAAATATCCAAAAATTATATTTTAATTTCTTAAGTTTTGTTTTAGATGAGTTTTAATAGAAAAAATGAGCTTTCAACTTCGCTTTTAAAATTATTATTTTTTTATTCACTAAGAGATCCCTAAACATAACTGCATTCAATTTCCGCTACTCATATATACATTTGTTTGTTAGCATATTGAAAATGGTTTTCTACTTTATTAGCAATGGTACCTAGTATAACTTAACATAATTTCTATACTTATTAAGTAGATAAAACATGACACTGTTAACAATTTAACACGGACTTCTAGTTAAGGGTTATTTATTGTGTAACTACTGATACTGTAACCCGACGTCACAATGAAAGATGGAAATTTTCTTGGTCCTTCACAAAAAAAAAAAATTCATATCTAAAACTAAACGGCTGGCTAATTGTTACTCTTGGTTCCTTGCGTGATTGTTTATGGTTCAGGTTAGGTTTAGGCATATATTTTTTTAGGGTTCAGGTTTGGCTTAGGGATAGATTTTGGGTTCAGGTTAGGTTTAGGCTTAGTCTAAAGTTCAGGTTAGGTTTAGGGAGACATTTGGGAAATTTTTTCATTATTTTTTAACGTTTTATTCTTAATTTTACGGGTCGCAGCAACCAATTACAACTTTTATTAATGCTGCTATCTACTGTTATTAATTCTTTTACTTTTATTAGTATTAATTATGTTAGTGCCTACACCTACATTTCAGTTAAGTTTCAACTAGAACTACAATTATAACTACGAAGTGGATGCGTCCACCGCGGCGGTGTACCTAGCGAAACCATGGACCTATGCCTGCGTACACCATGGCGGTGTATCTATTGAAACCATGGACCTATGCCTGCGTACACCGCGGCAAAAATGTGTCATTGACCTGGTTTTAAGATAAGGCATTTCGATGTGAACTTGTGTGGTCTTGTGGTAGAGGAGACGCTAAGCGATCATATAATATGTGATCATTTACAAGATGGGGGATAGAATTTTACTTTTTTTTCTTCTTCATTTTAATTAAAGTATATTTTATATTTAATTTATTATGTTCATTGGTAACAGTAGTTTTATGAGAATTAAAAAACATTTTGTAGCAGTTGAAATATTTTAAGTATATGTTGAATTTAAAATAATAAGTAATGAGAAAACAAATAGAAAGTATGATATATAGATAATCTAAGATAGGTCCATCCATTTATGCACTATATTTTGCAAACTGCTGCATATAGCGGTTGTTGGAGTGGAGTTGGGTTCGGCAGAAAGAACGTACATTTAATAATTATCTTGAATTTTGGCATTCAAATGTTAAAGCCAGTTTTAACCTAAAAATCTGTGCAATCAATAATATTTGTGGGAAGTACGCAACAGGTTAGGATATACTCAATACAGGGTGGGCCAATAAAAGTGAGAACATCTCGTAAAATGTGATTTAATCACATAAAAGTAGTTTAACTATACCCATACTAGATTAAATAGTTTACTGATTTACTTACTTACATATTGAACATGATTTCCGATTAGCTAACTATTTCGCAAAAAAATATATGAAGAATTATAATTACGGTAATTAAATTATATTTTTAAATAACTCATATGCCATATGCTACGAGATGGCGTTTCACTTACGAAGAGGCCAGATATGACCAATAAAACACTAAGAAATGCTTGCTCTTTACAAAAGTGTGAAACTTACCCAAATATCTCCCAAAACCCCCCCCACCCCCCCCAATATTTTTTTTTTATATTACCAAATTTAAAAAATAATAATTAGAGTTACAGTTTTACAGGAACGTCGTTCCCGTGCAGTCATACAGGACTCAAGCCCCGCGCACAATAAAAATATAAGTTCATATTTTGTTTAATCTTGCAGGTATTAAATAATTTTAAAATAGTTTTCAGTTTTAACAAGAGTTTAACATTAATTTTACAAGTACCGCATAGAGTTAAAGACGGGCGAAGACAAAGGTTTTACTGCTTTTACCGCCGCGGTGTACGCAGGCAAAAGACCATGGTTTTGCTAGGTACACCGTCGCAGTGTACACAGGCCAAAGTCCATGGTTTTACTAGGTACACCGCCGCAGTGTACGTAGTGCCGGCCTTATAATTATACTAGTAAATTAAACTTTCCATAGCTGTATTGTGCTGTACTAATTAATAATAGCAGTAGTAGGTATTTTTGGCAACTCATCTAAGAATATCTCCTGAAAATTTGGTAACACTTTTCTTTTAAAATAAGGCAGAAAGCGGCCATCCATTTAGTATGTATCACTTATGCTTTGCAGGGGGTTGTTGATTTTGAATATTTTGCATGCATGGCATATGATCATATGTGAATGTGTGTGTGGTGGGGAGGGGGGTCTCAATAATCATCCTGAAACTCTGACAGTCCAAAATTAGCATATTTTTTAAATCTCGAATGCTGTAAACATATCATGCAATGTTTTTTGTAGGAAATATCATCATAATGTTGCCATGTGTTTTCACTAATGAACTCTCTGGATATTGCTCAAAAAGTACTCAGTAGTAGCAGTATTGCAGTAATATTCTGTCCACTGTATGTGACATATCCCCCCACCCCATAGACTGCGCAAGTGGTTCCTAAAATTATTGATTCCCTGCGCCTATGAAATATTTAGGTTTTCACCTGGCGCACTTTGTTAAATTCTAATGAATGTAGTTCAAAGTAGCAAAAAAACAAAACAATATAATATAAAATGTTGGGTATAAAGTAATATTTGCAAACTGTAGTTACTCAAGTGTTTGCACCAAGACTGCTAGATGTCACATTGGATTAAAAGTGGAAATAAAATTATGAAAAGTGTAATATTTTGAAGTGCCCCTGTGATTAATCTGAAGCAACCCAGGACTGGACTATGCTGAAGAAATATGGCACCAGCAAAGCCGGAAAATAGTGCAACTTAATATATAGAAAAAAGTGCCCCCTGGGCAGCTAGTAAACAATTGTCTTTCTGAAATAAATGGGACTTTATATTTTAATTCTATATTAAAATCCTATCTAAAGATGATTTTTTTTAAAAAATTAGAAGGGTAATAAACAGAGTCATTTTATTCACTGAAAAGTTAGGCTTCATTGAATCAATCATTCATAACTGTATACTTCATCCTGGATTTATTGCAATGTGAAATACAATTTGGTTGGCATAGCTTGTCTTAATGTCTCAAAAAAATGAAACTTGATTAAAAAAGCTCAGTTGGCTCTGAACAGAATTTATGTTGTTAACTTTAATAATTTTAAAAAATAAATATAGTAAAAAAACAGAAGGCAAGAAGATAATAAATTTTTTTTTTTAATTTTCAGTTGTGTCTCCCCCTTACACGTTATACATGGGATTTGACAAGAATGAAAGTAAGTTTTACCTCAGGTTCATTGTAGATAGCTGAAATAAAAGCCTAGTTCTTTTTTGTGGGCCTAATATTCATCGATATTTAAAAAACAGTAGTTTAAAAAAAATAATTTAATATGATTAAAATTTTAATAGTGGAAGATGAAATAGGGTTGAACAATCTTGACGATACTAAAATGTAGTTGACCAAGGCTTTAAAGACAAGTTTGAGTTAATGTTTATTACATTAATTTTTTTTGTTAATTTACGTTTCATGAAAATTGTATATGCAAATTTTTATAATTATTTAACTTTATTAGAAAATCTGAAGAATCTCATTCATTTTCTAAGTAAGGCAAATTAAAATAATTTGTTTTAAATTTTAAGATGAAGAGCTGATAAGATGGGGCTGGCCTGAAGATGTTTGGTGAGTAACCAATATTGGTGGCTGTTTAACTTAATGTTTGAGCTGCTGTTAATGCATTGTGAGGTACAGTGGATAATGTGTTATATTTAAAGTAAGTCTTTTTTTTAAATGCAAGCAATGAGTTAACTATTAGTATTGAAAGAAATGGTTTACTACGGTGTTGATAAAGTGTTAATAATTTTATTTCCTAATTGTTTATTTACAATTGCTTTTGCGAACATTGAATTTGAAATCTTTAAATTTAAAATATATGAGAACAATTTCTTTAGAATTATTTTCTATGTCTTGTGTCAATGATCAGGTTCCATGTGGACAAGCTTTCATCAGCACACGTTTATCTCAGATTACATCCGGTAAGAGTTTATTCCATCCTATTTCCTAAAAATTACTTCCGTAGCGCTGCTCTGCAGGTGACTCGATTTCATATGTGCGAATTTTTTCAGCTTTTGAAATAGTTTAGAGGTTTTTACTAGGTTTTCTATGGAACAAGGTGTGTTGACTGATAATCGTGTTTTTTTTATCACGAGGAACAGCGGTTAGATGGATTTTGTGGACATCGTTGCCATAAACCAAATCAAATCCATTATCCACAATATTGATATGTATCCGGAAATTTGATCGAAAGAAATTTCGTCGACGGAAAATTGATAGACGGAAATTTGATCTAACTGAAATTTGGTCGAATCGTTTTTTTAGTTTATACGTTAAAATTTTGCGTCAAATGTCTTTTTGAACGCATTATTTTGTTTGACTATATAGTATAGTGCGTTCAAAAAAAAATTTGACTAAAATTTTAACGTCTGAACTGAAAAAAAGATTCGACCAAATTTCCGTTCGATCAAATTACCGTCGATCAATTTTCCGTCTACGAAATTTCTTTCGATCAAATTTCCGGTAACCTATTGATACGCCATATTGTAAACAAATGGAAATAAAAAAACAACCATTCAAAGACAAATCGGCAAACAAAAGGAGTGTCATTGATCTTGGAGAGGAAAAACGAGAACTCCGTTCTAACAAAAATCCAAGACTCTGTTCTCACTCAAGAACTCAACAGTTATTCTTACCGCACAATTACACCCCAAATGTCTTGCTACAGACTAATTTAAAGGAACAATGGAAAACTCAAGCTTTTTCAGGACTGAAAAAATATGTACGATGAATGAAAAAAAAAATCCATTTATTTGAATCAATAAAAATATCTTATCTTAAAATGTAGGCTTTTGTAAATCCTCAGCTTATATATATTAATCGATTATTCCAATTGATTCCGTTGTTTTTAATTATTATTCAAAAACTTTCCTACTTAAATCCAAAAGTATTGTCCGCACAAATCTGTATCTATAACAGTGAAAAGTTTACTCTCCAACGTATTGAATAGTATTCAGTTTGTTTCTGTTGATAATTATAAAGATAATTAACTAAAATGTCATTTTAACACATTGCAGGGTGAAACAATAGATGACATACCACAGGCTGTCATAGATGACTGTGTACAACTTGTTAAAGCAAACAGTATCCAGGGTAAATGTTTTGTCTAAATATGCAGCTTGTCCCTGGTGCAGCTAGACCAAAACCCCTTGACTTTAAAAAAAAAAAAAGTCTTTTCAAACTCTTGGTTTAATTTAAAACTAAAACTTAATTTGTTCATGTGATAAAACGGTGCGTAAATGTAACAAATCACCAGAACTTTTTTTCTTCATGAAACTTTGACTGAATTGTGATCTCTAAGCCTTTTAATTAGACTATTCGCAAAATACACTTTTCAGAGCATTGTGCAATATTTATCCTACCGGTTTCTTGGATAAGTTTGCTCTCTTAATCACTCAAGATCCACACTTACCACCTGCAATGATAATTTGTATGTTATATACACTGGCAAAATCCCCAATTTTTTTCTTTGATCACAGGCAACAAACAAAACAATCTGGATGTTGTTTATACAATGTGGAGTAATTTAAAAAAGTCAGCCAGTATGGATGTTGGTCAAGTTGGGTTCCACAAAGATAAAGATGTAAGTTCATTGTTATTTATTTAAGTCCATCAACACATATCGTTCATACACTTAATGTAAGAGTTGCTTACTATAAAAACTAATATACAGTTATTTAAATACGAAGTAACATATCTTGACAAGGGAGTAATTTATATGAATAGGTCTGAAACTTGTTTGTTTTATGCATTTTCTTATGTTAAATCATTAATTTGATTTCATTCATGAATGGAAAAATTATTGATTAAAAAAAATAATTGTGTAAAATGTAACTACAGTTTTTTACAGTTTTATATGAACATGCATAATGATAATTATTGTGCATTTTAGTTTATATTTGGATTGTTTTGATGTTTAAAATATTATATTTTTCAATTTTGTTCCAGGTAAAGAAAGTGAGAGTTGAAAAAAGGGTAAATGAAATATTGAACAGGTTGAATAAAACAAAAACAGAAGAGCAGCTTGATTTCAGAGCATTGAGAGAAGAACGGGACAGGAAAGAACGAGAAAGCCAGCGAAGGCTACAACAAGAACAGAAACAAAAAGAAAAGGAAGATGAGAGAAGAAAACAGGAGCAAGCTGAAGTTAGGTAACTATAGTTGCTGGACTGTTTCATTAATTTTACCTTTTTTTACCTTTTCTTTCAAACAACTGTATGTATGTGTATATAATAATTTTTCTTTTTTTCTTAAACTGGAACCTTCATATTATGAGAAATAATGATCAACGTGTTTGAAAAAAACATTTTTTTTTTTTCCATAGGTCATACAGTTCATTGATGAAAACAGAAAATATGAAAACAAACAGGGTGAGTAATGAATTGCTGATATAAATTTGAACTTGTCATTTCCTAAGAATTATAATACCTTTCTTATAAATTACATTTCTTAAGATCCATACTATGTCTCTTGTCAGTTAAAGTCCATTAGATGTAGAATAGTTGATTTTATGTAATGTACCAGTATTTAAATTCTGAATAATTCGTTTGTCTAAGGGGCATAATTTCTAGTTCTTCATTGAAATTTTGTGTTTACAAAAATCTCATTAAAAATAAATGCTATTCATTTAAACGATTCACTTTTTTAGACACATCAATTATTGATATTTTATCTTTTTAGTTTAAAATGCAGTTCATATATATTACATATTGAGTCTTTATTTGTCAATTTTCATGCTTACTTATTACTAGGCTGGTGCTTGTAGAAACCATGATTTAGAAATTGTATTGAATTAACATTTGTTATATTCTTATTTTTCAGGACATCCAACTTCAAGGGGAGGATGATGATTTTATGTAACCTTAGCTGATATCAAATTAGGTGTAACACGCGGTGAAAATTTTCATTTCAAAAACAAATTTGTAAAACAATTCTTGTGTTTCTTAACTCTTTCGCTGTGGAATATTTTTATTGAAAAAATGTACATTTTTTACGAATAGCAAAAAAGAGTTAGAGGTTGGGCTTATTAAAAAATATTTAAAATATTATTGTTTGGTTTATAAGACTAAACTTGGTTCCAAATGAAAGATAATTAAATGGACTATATGTTTGTAAACTTATTTCTTCAGTTTAAATAAAATGAGTTACAGAAAAGAAGCATAAAATGTGAAAACATTATGTGCTAAACCATTTTTGTGCTAAACCCTAAGATTAAGATATATGCAAACCTCATCTTCACTTCTAAAACTCAAATCCTCTAAAACTACTTCTAATCGAATCATGCGATAGATCTAAATATAAATCATCTTCACAGTAAAAAGAAATAGTATAAAACAATTCCAAAGCTATTGGAGCTGTTAATCGTCTAGGAAACTTACTCACCAACTATGACTTAGGGTAGCCATAGCAACAGTAGAAAAAAATCTTGAATAAAATCATTAAAATAATGCTTCAAATGACAACAAATAAACCTTGGTTTCGTTTATAAACAATGAAGTACCACTCTACTACGTAAAAGTCTTCTTTAAAAATAGCTCTTAAAAAGTTTAACAGAGAAATAGCAAAGAAACAAACATGATATTGAAACGACGCAGAGCGCATTGGTCTGTGCTTTTGAGAATGGCGGATGAACGCAGTGTGCGTTGCTCCGCAGCGAAAGAGTTAAGAAAAGATTGAACTATTAATTAATTTTTTTTTAACCATTGCTCCTCTTTGTATCCCTTTGAGACTGCAGTTACTCAGGTTAAAATAAAATCATCATATTATTTTGACCTATATTTTCTGCAAGAAACATTTAATGTTACTCAATATCTATTAGATCTGGTTAATCATTTATAAACTTTATGAAAGTGAAACTGCAATGTAACAAAAAATAAAGAGCATATTATAATTATGGAGACATATGTCATATAGCTTACTTACTATGTTTGTGACAGGGGACATACATTGCTTTTAATATAGTTGTATTATTTGCTTGTCACTTGTCATAGTCTGAAATACAAGGATTGCTTTACCTGGTCAGAAAATCACTGGGGTCTGGTAATTAGTTTGTGACACTTGTATCTTAAGACACATTTTACTTTCCAATTATATTAGATTTAGACTGGGCATTGGATTAACAAAAATAATAGTTCAATTGAATTCCCCAATAAATGGTGAATAACTTTGAATAATTAAAAAGAACTAGTACTAGTACAGGTGATGCCTTTGATCAATCTTATTTGATCAGAACTATGATATAAATATGAGGGATTTCGTACAAACTTTCAGCCACTCTGCAGATCTATTTTTAACATGGGCTGGAAATCTGGATTTGCAGCTTACAATAGAAACAAAATCACTTTACGTGATCCATGAAAGGTGCTGGCTTAATCAAATATTTTTATAATAGTTAGTAATGGTGGGCCATTTTAATACAAATTCATGATGCATCAAACTTCAGGAGAAAATCGCGACTTCATAAGTTTATATTCCAAATTTAAAATGCGATTTAACTTGACAGAATGAAAACAAAACTAACATCGTCAACTGTTAATGTTTGTCTTATCTGCTGTGGTTCATTCACAGATTTAAATAATTATTGAAATTATTGCAACTGCTGTGTAAAAATAACACATTTATTAAAATATGCTTATTTAAAATAATTGTGTTCCACATGTGTATTTTGCATGTTACAAGCACAAGTATACATAATTGAAATAACCTACACATTTTTTTTTTAAATGACCTTTATACTTTGCCAAACTTAGATTTAGTTAACTTCATTCACCAATGATATATGAATGTCTAGATTTTGGTTTTCTAGATTGTTATAAGACTAGCTATTACCTGATACCCTCCTGAGGGAGCCATTTTGGCGAACCATGGTACAGATCCGACAGAATGCAATCCTTTTTCATGGGCAGGACCATTTGGATTTATCTAATTATATCACCATGTAAATAATTTGTCCTATAAATCTGCAGTTTGCATAACACTGGTTTAAATGGCTGCCCTGGTTGACAACCACATGGGGGGAAATGGTAGTTAAACCATCAATTAAAGAACCAATTGCTCAATAAGTCGTGACTGAAATAAATTGCTATTGAGATTCTCGCCACTCTACATGTTACAACCAAAAGGCTTATTTTAACCACATCAGTGGTAATCAAATAAGTGATAGGTACCGCACAAAGTCATTCCCAAAGAAAATCATTAACACTGTCATTTAGGAACATCACTGTCAATAAACACTTTACATTGTACTAGTTATCGCTCGTCAAACATTGAACTTCCCATCTACTCAAGATTCTTGACAAAACATGAACTCGAGTAACGCACATTTAAGAATCCCAAGTTTTGCTCCAACTCCCCCCCCCCCCCCCCTCCTTTCCCCCGATACGTCACTGCACACTTTATATTTCACGCCCATGAACTATATTAAATATTCTGATGTCCCAACTACTTTTAAGCCGAACATTAATTACATCTTATTTATCGTGAGACGATATCATTGTTCGAAAATAAAATAAAATATTACGCACCAAACACATTTGCGTTATTTTTTAAAAAAATATCCTTTAGCGTAGTAATTGGGAATTATATTTTGCGTGCTGTCCAAAAATGGAAGCAGTCGCACCACAAGCAAAATTGTATGGTATGGTATGGCATCTTTCCGTCTACGCGAGACGATAGATTATCTTGTCTGGTTGCAGCTCTTCGTGTGGCTAATGAGACCGATCCTTGAATGGCAGTCTCTTGTGGTACAACAGTATCGCAAAGATATACAGTTGCTACTTTTAATAGTATGTAACTTATAACTTTAACATACATTAAGCTAAAAAAATGGGGCGTTAGGGTTGTTGGCATGAAGTGTATTAATATTAATATTGTTGCCCCGGTACAATTATCATTCATAGCGATATACAACCAATTAACTTTGAACAGTAACACTGACTCAGTTATTTCAGCTGTTAAAAATAAATCTTAATGTAAGATGAAATTCTAGAACAAGAGATCCTCCAGAGAAGATGGATTGGCCATACTCTCAGGAAACCTGCCTCCAGCATAACTAGACAAGCCTTGAATTGGAACCCTCAAGGAAAACGGAAAAGAGGCAGGCCTAGGAACACTTGGCGCCGTGAAGTGGAGGCGGATACCAAGAAACTTGGCCACACTTGGGGGAGGCTGGAGAGATTGGCTCAGGATCGTGATGCCTGGAGGGCTCTTGTAGGCGGCCTTTGTCCTAATCACAGACGTCGATGAAGATCGGCTGCTGTTCCTCGAGGACGAAAAGGCGAAAGAAGAAGATGAAATTCAACAACTTAAGGGTGGGGTGGGTGGTAATTTTGAGATGTTGGCCTTGCTCTGTGTACATAAACAACAGTATCAGGGGTCATCCATTAATTACGTGAACAATTTTTAAGCACTTTTTGACCCGCTCTCACCCCAAAAAAATCAATTATAATATAAATAAATTTATTAATAATAAATACCGGTACGTTTTACATTGTGCTGATGTATTTTTAATAACACAAAATTGTAGGCAAAACATTTTATTACATCTTTAGCTTTTTAATCAACAAGTTAAAAAGTTTTAACACTTTAATCTTATAATGCAGAGTCAATTAAAAGGTTGTTTAAGACTAAGACTAAATATCATTGTTTGTGGAAGTGTAAATATGATTGTCAGTATAGCTGACAATTATAGTACAGTTTCTAGCTGCTATCATCTTACCATGGAATAGCCAGGTGTTGCTCTATCATAACAATGGGCATCAGGGACATCATTTGGGTAAAGCAGCGGGGCCTTTGGCCCCCCCCCCCCCCCCCATTATGCAGGTTCTATTTAAATTGCTATCTACTGTGGCGCCTCCAGTAATGAACAGCTTAACAAGCCGACCAAGTTTTGGTTTTGCCCAAGAAAAAAACCTGAAATGACGCCCCTGATGGGCATAGTCTATATTAGCTGATTTATCATTTTCATCTTGCGGAACTGATATACCAGCAAGTCAACATCATCCTTATCTATCATTCAGCACTTAAAATAGAAGTATTGTCTGTGTGAGCAATAATTGCCATAAGCTCTCTCTGTCTCTGAGTTGGTATAGTTGTTATTGAACATTGATGTGTTTGTGTGTTTTTTTTTATTGAACACTGTGAACAATGATGTGTTAATCATTCTAGGGAGCGGGTACAGAGAAAAATGACAGGTGAAGAGATGCCACCTTTTGACTTCTCTTGCACTCACAAAGTGTGCTAACATTCTGACCAGCCATCTGCAGTGCATAGACAGACACACATTAAATAACTCTTAAATTGTTAAAGCCTAAAAATACATGACTGTTTGCACGTATCTTAAAAAAAGTACACGCACGAGGGGGGAGGGTTGAATATGGGACTTTATTTTGCGTATATTAGCCGTATATCTATGGTCCCCTAGTCTTTCTAAGTGTATCTAATGAATTATCCAGCCCATACGAAGACATTTTTCAAAATCGTGTCACTTCAGTTGAACTAAGACTAAGGGTAAATTTTGAGAGATGGGGCCGCGTTTTTTTTTTTTTACCATGGCCGCCATCTTGGTTGACACGACCCGTAAAATTAAGAATAAAACGTTTAAAAATAATGAAAAAATTTCCTAAATGTATAACTAAACCTAACCTAAACCCTAAATCTATCCCTAAGCCTAACCTGAACCCTAAATCTATCCCTAAGCCTAACCTGAACCCTACAGTCATCAACATAACAAAACACGCTAATGACGTCATGACCCCATCTTTCAAAATTAGCCGAACTAAGTTTTTTTACAAAAATTATTTAAAGAGTGTGTTGGTGTATCATTATATAACCTTTTTACTTAATTTAAAAACTCAATCATCGAATTATTATTTTATTAGTTAGTGGAACTCGGTATACACTATTTTGTTGTAGAGTCGTAGCGAAATCAAAACAATATATAGTTTCGCACAAAGCCTTAGGTTATTTCAAATATTTTTGGTTTTAGCATAAATAACATTATTGTGTATACAAAATTAAAATATAAGTTCATTTTGAATTAAGAAAATACTGTAAATATTTTTAGGGATTTTTTAAATATATACAAATCCAATAGTTTCGAAAGTGTAAACAAACCGATGTGTCTTACTACTTACTGTGTTATTCTGTCCTCATCCTACATTCAGTTTAACTCAACCAGGCTACTACCAGGCTATGTAGCGTAAGTTTCCATACGTTAACCTAAAAGTTATGCCTCAGAATCTCAGATGAAAATTTTAAGTATGTGTTTAACAGTTGACATTTTAAAATAACTGACGAATGAAGGCATTTCATTTCAGTATTGATGACATATTTAATGATATTTATATGAT
This sequence comes from Omphiscola glabra, assembly GCA_964017045.1. NCBI lineage: Eukaryota > Metazoa > Mollusca > Gastropoda > Lymnaeidae > Omphiscola > Omphiscola glabra. The sequence goes on from OZ024796.1 coordinate 40,180,360, forward strand.
ATTATTGTGCATATTTTAAAAATATTAAATAGCAGTACACGATTTAGAATAAGGTAAATTTCGTAATTTGGTTTATTAGTATTATTGCACAGACACTTCTGTAGCGTATCTGGAAATTTGATCGAAAGAAATTTCGTCGACGGAAAATTGATCGAACTGAAATTTGGTCGAATCTTTTTTTTAGTTTATACGTTAAATTGTGCGCCAAATTTCTTTTTCAACGCATTATTTTGTTTTACTATAGTATAGTGCGTTCAAAAAGAAATTTGACGAAAATTTAACGTCTGAACTGAAAAAACGATTCGACCAAATTTCCGTCGATTAATTTTCCGTCTACGAAATTTCTTTCGATCAAATTTCCTGTAACCCTTCTGTAGGTGTAAATGACTAGAGCAAGATGATGTTATCAGTGCTAGACTCGCTGATGGGTGGATAATTCATTATTTTTATTTCATTATAAATTATTATAACTATACTTTTTGGGGTGGGTGCTCTTTGAAATAATAATGATAGTATTTTGATAGTCCAAATAAAAATAAAAGAAGTATAAATTTTGGTAAATTTGGAGATATAGTACCGTGGCCGCTATCTTTTTTGCCGCTGTGACTTTATGTCCTGAATGTATCCCTAAACCTATCCACAACCCCATTGATATCCCGACCCTATTGGGATCCCGTTTTCAAATGGGATCCCATCCATTTTTTTAAAATTTAAGTGTTACCTTTTAATTAATTCTTCATTCTGAACGCTTGAACTTTGCTGAATAATGTTTTTAAATATTCGGGTGAATAAAACTTTATGTGTAAAAAGTAACGCCATGCATTCTCGTTGTAAAATTTTATTCAGCATTCGGGTGAAGTAACCAACAAGTACTGAAAACCTGTTGTCAATGGTATGGAAACCTTATTAATCAGGAGAACAAAGAAGACGCAAAAAGCTTGATGAAGAGATGTCAAAAAAGATGTATTAAAGATTTGAAAGAGCTAGAGAAGATAGCTAGTAACTGGAAGACTTAGAAAGAAATAATGGCGAATGCTCCACTAGGATTTGAAAAGGCGAAGAAGAAGATAACAAAAATAATCCAGAGTCACTTCTTTCTGGCATCTTAAAAAAAGGCAAACTTTGGTCATGGTGATGTTTTTCATTATCACATATCTTGTGATAATTGATTAATAATTATCAATTTAATTAATTAGTCGTAATAGGCCTAATGTCCTAATAGGGTGCTGGGTGGCACTGAGTCAATCCTAAGCCTGTGGACTGAAGTTCAAAAGCCTAGACAACCAAGAACATCCCCAGCACCCCGGGTGGATGAGACTTGTTAACCTTGGACAGCAACTCATCTAAGTGAAGGAAAACTCTGAATTCAAACCTGGAGATTGACTCAATGAAAATTCCGGCAACCCCTGGAGCCAAACTGTAACATCCACATGTGATGTTTCCTTGGGTTATCCAGATGTGTGAATGGAGGTGATTTGCTGTCTATGGATCCAGCTCATCCTCCTTAAGAAAAATCTCAGGCCTTGTGATTTTGTCCTGCAAAGTTCACACCATAGTGACATTTTGATGATTGGATGCCAAATTTTTTTTATGGCCTAACCATTGGTTTTTAACAGCGGTCCCACAATGATCTTCTGGGGTGCCCCGAAAGTTCTCAACTTTGAGCAAAAGGGTTTATTCAAATATTAAAAAATATTTAGCATTTGTTAAATTTCTTAAGTATTTTAAGCACAATACGCATGACTTTTCTATAATATGGACTTAAGAAATAACAGCATTTAGCACTTAAAATAAATTCATTTTATTAGTGAAAATTGCAATACCATGTGTCATGAAGCTTAAATTTTTTTGTTTAGAAATCATTCATAACAAGTTAACAAGTGAAATTTAGGAAATATATTTTCATTTCCCCCTTTCTTTCTAGGTCGATAAACTTGATTTGATTATAAATGTAAAATATTTATATACAACCATGCAAGGCACAGCAATTTTGTCAGGGGCTGCAAGAGCAGCATCTTACAATATGATTCTCCAGGTAATTTTGTTTGAAAATATTTTATTTTTTAACAGTCTTAGCGTAGTGAGAGCAGTTTCTGTTAATGAAGAAAGTAGTCTGTCGTCTTACATTTCAATACCATGTATCTTGCAGCTTCAATTTTTTTTTAAGCAATCATTAATAACTTTTGAAAATGAAGCAATTTACATATCACTGTTTACTCTTTAGTTTGGCCTACGAATGACAACATTTGTTTTGAATGCATTTATTCTGCGGTATGTTTCTCAAGAACTTCTAGGCATTGTCAATGTAAGGTCAGTATTTCAGTGAAGTAGTGGTACTTAACTTATCACCTATTTTATCTTATAACAAAGCAAGCTCCTCAAACATTGTAACCAAATTTTATTGCATGCTATCTAAGCCTTTTAAAGAAATATGTATAGGTTAACATTCTGTAAAACCTTATTTATGGTCACAACAGGCTCACTCTTCTGTACTCAACAACACTCTTTCTGGCAAAGGAAGCTTTTGACCGAGCATGTCTAAGCAAATCAGTGCAGAGAGACTGGAGACAGGTCATTAATTTGTTGTGGTGCACGTAGGTGATTCAGTTTTTGCAAAACAACCCAAACGCCATGTGTAATAAAACCCAAATGTCATGTGTACTATACACATTTTCAAGAGTTATTTCTGAAGCTGATTTAAAATAAAGATAATCTTAAGATTGTATTACAGTTGATTTTTTAAAAAAATTATTCATTTTTAAAAGCATTTGAACTATTTGTTCTAGCAGGGAGGCCCTAAAATGTTCCTTCATCTTTGCTTCTGATTTAAGCTTTAATGATTTTTTTTAAAAAAATAAGTATTTCAACAATAATCAGACTATGAGATTATGGCTGTCACATATAGTAAGAAATTTCTGATAGCTGGTAGCTTATTAAAATTTGTAAAAATATATTTATATATATATTTAAATACTGAGAGCATAAATAAAGGTTTATTTTAACACTAAAATAAGACATAAATTTCATAAATATTTTATTTATTTAAAAACAGTTTCCCCATAGCTACTGTTTGGTGTGGCATTCTAGGGTATATTTGGTTGTACATCCTTGAAAATCCTTCCAAAACCTCAAATGTGTCAGGCTATTCATTTGGAGTATTCAGCTTTGCCCTGTCCACCATTATAGAAGTACTAGCAGAGCCATTATTTGTTGTTGGTCAGGCGCATCTATTTGTCAAATTAAAGGTAAGAGTTTCTAGTTTTTTGCAAAAAATGTATGTCTGATTATATTATATTTATGAATAGTCATAATTGTATAAACCTCTATTATACAGATATTTTAATGTATGTTTTCTTCACAAATGATACCATGTTTTTTAAGCAGTGTATTGAAGAAGATAATGATAAAGAGTTTAAAATGATAATGACAAGTAGTTCCTGGGACTGAGAAATTAGAAATTTATGTCATCATTTATAATTATCTGCAATTTGAAACTATCCCGCCCCGTCCTCCAAGGAAATAAATTCCCTGCAGATGGCACCTTAAAATTTTGTTTCTTCTGCGCCCCTGAAAAGTTGCACACTCCCAAGTTAGCATATTTAATTATATAGTAATTTTCAAGTTTTCATCTATAATAGATAACTATAGCTTGATTTTGATTTGAAGGTAATTCTGAAAAGAGGATAAAATTAAATCTAACTTCATATGTGGATGGATGGCTGCTAAAAGTTTAGGCTTTTCATTTTTATATTTCTGTGTAAAGACCAGTGATTAATAAGTTGCAACATATTTTTGTTATTTATATTCAGGTTGTTTTGCTAGGATTATCTCAAGGTTTAAAGTGTCTTATTACAGTAATACTTGTGCTTACCAGACCAGAGTGGGGAATCATCAACTTTTCAATAGCCCAAGTAAATGAGAAGTTACAATGTTGAGAAAATCAGTAAAACTCTTTGTCTAAAATTCAATTTAAATTCATCTTTATTTGACTATCTTTCAAATTATCATCTTATGTATTTAATATCTATTATTTTCTATTGATTGGGTAATCAACATATTAAGCATATTTTAGTTTTATAAATTGTATTTATAATTTGTTTCTTTTTTACAGCTTGCTTCCAGCATTTCTTACGTCATTATGTATCATGCATACTTTACATATTACATCAAATTTACTACAAAAAAAGACAATGAGTTTCCTTTGAAGTCTGTCAGAGATATTTATCCGTCTCACACAACTGGAGAGGTATAAGATTTATCCAACTATAAAGTTTGTTGTGCACTTTCATTTAATTTTTTTTAAAATTATTTCTTTCCACTTTCAAGTAAGATAAAATTCCTTCTGAAATGTATATTAGTAATTTTATAAGATTTAACTCTTTTGAAGTATTCATTTGCCTCTTACCTGGAAAAGATAGTTATCAATCATCAATAATTATGTCTCCTGTGACAAAATTTAAGTCATTTTCTCACCTAAATCATTTCAGCCCTTCATTGACAAAAATTTGGCAAGTCTTACGTGGAGCTTTTTTAAACAGTCTTTTCTTAAACAAATACTCACCGAAGGTATGGATAATGATCTTAAAAGATATTATCCGTATTAAGTGTTGTTTTGCAGATGTATTATCTGCTGATAGTTTTACTTCCCTGTACTAAAATTAATATACAACTCACTAAACTAATATAACAAGACCAATTCATTATTTTGTGAGTGTTATATAATCTGTGTTCTTAAAATTGCATTGTTTAGTTATTTTAGAAGTTCATATTTTAAAAAATTTGTTTACCTTATAAAATCTAATTCATCTTGCTTTTCTTTCAGGGGAAAAATTTGTTATGACCTTTTTTGATGTGCTGAGTTTTGCTGATCAAGGTACAGCTTGTAATGATAAAATGCATTTTTGTTGCTCAAAAATATCTTTGTATTTTATTTTGTCTTTAAAAAAAATGGATTAGGAAAAGAATAAGACATTTTCTGAACATATGGAGTGATAAAAAAAAGCATTCCTGCTTTAGGATAATATAATATCATGTTTTTTAGGTATCTATGATGTTATCAACAATCTTGGATCCCTGGCTGCACGATTTATTTTCCTTCCCATAGAGGAGAACAGTTATTTATTTTTCTCCCAGCTCTTATCTAGAGGATTGACAGCAGACAAACAAAATCAGGTGATATACTTATATTTAGTTTTGTAATATGAATTCGTTGTTGTTTTTTTTAATACATTTTTTGTGTAAGTTGGTTTGTCAACATTTTTACAAAGATATTCAAATATTACAATCATTTTCAAAACTGAGTTACTTCCCTTTCTCGTGAATATAAATTAAGTACGGAAGTAGCACTGAATGAATTAATAATAATTTTTTTTTTTCAGGATTCACTTAAATTGTGCTCTAATGTTTTGGCGATTATCTTGAAGATTGTTACAATCATCGGTTCCATTATTCTTATATTTGGTTACTCCAATTCCTATTTAGCACTTCATTTATATGGAGGAGAAATGCTGTCTTCAGGAAATGGTAAGTTAAAAGACACCAACTGAAAGCTTTCATTATACAGTATTAATTTGCAATATGGCAAATATAATTATTGTACCTGTATATGTTAGCAATGGTATAGACAATGATCCAAGACTTTTGACATTAATTTTAAAAATTCTTGCTTGAAACTGAACATTTTCTTATGCTATATTTTACCTAACAAGTGTTGACCTAAACATTTTGATTCTTTTAATTAATCAGTGCTTTCCAAACTATTCATCATTTTGCGACAGAGTGAGTCAGTTAAGGTGGTTAAACTAACCCATTTTAAAACATTTGGACACAAACATAAAGTGTTATAGAAAAATATATGGTGGCTAACATATCTCATGAAAAATTTGCATTTATATTTTCTTAAATAAATGAGTTGTTTAGTTTAATACAGTTAAGATATATTTCCAAGATTTTTTTGATTGTTTTTTTATGAATACGGTACTACTAATAATAATAGGAAAATATATAATAAACAAATTATCATCATCTTGAGGAAAAGGGTCATTACCGACATTAGAGATGTGTATTAATAAGTCTCCTAATTGTGTTATCTGCCAAAAGGATTTTAATATGGTACTCCTTCTTCAAATTCGGGCGGAAACTTTATTCAAAAACCATATCAAATCTAGATCCTAAAGTTGGTTTTGGTGAAAGTGTGTTTTAGAAAATTATTTAATTTAAGCAACTTGCCTCCTCAGTTTTCCCAGATGTTTTTTTTTAATTCTTTTGTTTACTTAATTAGACTGCTTCTTTATTGATTTTGAAACCTCAAAGAAATTCTATTTGTTTGTGACAAAAATAAAGACTTAATTTATTATAATTTCATTTTCAAGTATATTTCTGCAAACGAAACACTGAGGACAATGCTTGTTTTCAAAACCATAAAATATGTAACTCCACCATAAAATATGTAACATATGTTTCAAACAAACTTTATTGTATAGACGAGTCTTTTAAACTTTTGATGCTTGAGTAGTTCCCTATTTTGCCGATACATTTTTTGCATAACAAATTTTATCTTCACCAGCTTTTCTTTCCTTAATATATTAATAGAAATAGAAACGTACCCGTGATGTGCGCTAATTATCCCCTATTTGATTATAAACTGCAAATTGTTTAAAAATTATTTAAGTTTTAACAATAATCTAAACATCAAAATCTTTGCAACAGCAATGATATTATGTTATAATTAATATAATAATCCAGCACTGGCCTCCTAGATATGCCTGTAAATGTGCAGAACAATTTGGCTTTAAAAATAAATAAATTAGTCCCTGAAAAGTTAAAATGGCAATCCATGTGTTTATATTTAAGGAAGCATAGAATACATCGTATCATTTCATGATCCACATATCTGATCGACATCTTTGATCGACATCTTTGATATAAAAAAATGAATGAATGTCTGTAAGACTTATTTTTGCACGACAAATCTACACATGGCAGGTGACACTACTTTTAAGCAGTTTTAATTTTAAGGATAAAGACATTTCAAAAATATTTTTTTTAAAGGAATATATGTCTCGTGACACAGTTCTTCATTTTTGCATACCTGTTTACCCTCAAACTCTTAAAATCGTACAATATTATCACAAAATTGTTCAATACATTATCTTAATAGTAAAAAATGAACATACAGTATAGGGCCTATATAATTTATATAATGTATGCACCTAAAAATCGTAAGAGTAAACAGGTCTGTTTTTTGTAGCCTGACATTAAGTAGGTAATAGCATCTTATCATTTTTGTAAATCTTGTTTCACCATAGGTCCCACACTTCTCCGGTGGTACTGTCTATATGTACTAGTTATTGCTATAAATGGAACAACTGAAGCTTTTGTCTTCGCAGCTATGAGCAAAGATCAAGTTGATAAGTAATTTTAATTAATTTTCTGTCTTGAAACTAATATGTTTTTATTTTTAATCATTGGTACATTGGTAGCAGTTTTTACATTTTAAAAAAATATTTGAACTTGGAATTTTCAGTAGCAGCACATGAATAAAATTATAAAATGTGTTCTTTTCTCATTCTATTAACTTATAAATTGTGAATATTTGCAGTGCTTTGATTCTAGTTGAGTTGTTTCTTTTTTTTTAGATACAACAAAAAGATGTTACTCTTCTCTGCCTTATTTCTATTCTCCTCCTGGCTACTCACCACTTTGATAGGAAGTATTGGTTTCATACTTGCAAACTGCTTTAATATGTTAGCCCGCATTATACACAGGTTAGTGTTATTAAATGATCCTATGTCGTAGTTCTACTTGTTTGATGGACAACAACCTATTAATTTGTAGATGGTTCATTGATTTTGATAGTGAATGGTATTTTTAAAAATTCTAATTATTAACATGTTAAAATTTGTGTCCACTTTATTCCTGACACTCAAGACACACTAATCCAAAATAAGATTAAGATGCTTGGACTTGGACTATTAATAAATTAAAATTAAATAATATTAATTCCTTAAAAATTTAATTAACATTTGTTATATTGATCTTCACAATGCAAATCATGTTGGCTGGATATGTACAAATTAATATATTTTTCACAATGAGAATTAAGGCTTAACTTTTTATTTTAATGTAAGCTATCGGGTACATAAAATTTAAAGAGTAAGAGTAGTAAGACAATAATAATAAATAATAATTTTTAAATGAAATTCCAGCAAAATTAATTAAGTAAATAATTTCGTTTAATGAGACATAGCAAGCATATGCCGATACTTGTTATACCCAATCAACATTTAAATTTGAATATTGAGACAACTGGTCATTATCAAAAAGTACATTTTTATTTACCTGTATACAAATTGTTTTATTACTGCTACAGTCTAAATTATATTCTTGAGCATTATTTCTATTTGTTCCACTTAAAATATCTTGAACTTGAACAGTGTATAAAGTTTTAAAAGTTAGAGCCAATAAATTACAAAAATTCTGTTCCAGCATGTACTTCATAACTGGCTACTTTGGAAAATCTGAGTATAATCCACTAAGCAACATTGTGCCGGCATTACCTGTGATATCAGCATTGCTTGCTTCACTTTTGGTCACATCAGTTTCTCAGGTAAATGATTTTAATTTTATTGTACCGGGTAATACATTTTATAAATAGACTCAATTATTACTAATCACAAGTTCATCATCCTGATCCAGTAGCCATATGGGCAGGTGCCCTTTGGCCATAGTAAAAAAAATGTGCATTCCACGGGTTGGTCTTTGCATTAAGTATAAAGTAGGAAAGGTGTTAGAATATGTTCTGGTAATTGTGGTTGATGATAAAAAGTTTAAGTCCTTAGGTGCTTGGGCAGTGAATTAAGTGTTGTGTTACTGTCTCATTTAGAGGTCTGGTTTTATGTGTTTAAGTTGTGGATTTAGTTGCATGTTTTCTGTGCACAGGTGATAGATTATGAACTGTTTATTTCTAAGAGTATCTAAGGGCGAATTCATAGGGTCTTTGGGATCTGGGGTAAGCACTTGTGTACTTTAAATACATATCTTCCCATACGTTTACTCTATATTGGTATATGATTTTTAGCCTCTCTTTTCTGCTTGACTTTGCAGTTTAGTTATCAAGAATTTTTTTTTATATGTCATTAAAATATAAAAATTATTATTAACTCCATAGATTTCATTTTGTACGGAGCGTTCCAGTGTACAGCAAAAGCTAATCCACATTGGAGTAACAAGTCTTTGCTTACTGATGGTTCTTGCAGTTACATATCTCAAAGAACACAAACTTGTAGAGATTATAAAAGAGCATATATTGAAACAAAAAAAGAAATAAAAACTATTGGTACATGAAATCAAGGATGTTCTTTTCATTCCGTGCACACACAGGACTATACTGAATTACTGAATAGTAAAGATGAAAGATAGTGAATAATTCAACATTGTGAAATTTAAGTCAACATTGTGCAATTGTATTTATGCAAACAATATTTAATAATACTTGAATAGAAAAATTCAGTCTCATTCTCATATTTTAAATCTATACAGGCAGTGGAACTACTTATTAGCAAATGCAACACAACAAAAATAATTATCTGAATCTGAGTCTGCATTAATTGGGCAGACCAAAATGGTTGAACATTCACATTTTTAAACAAATTAAACAGTTTCAAATAACTGGGATCATTTAATTGATGCCATTTTTACCTTATGCCACTGGACACATTCTTATACTGGTACCTAATATGCAAATCAAGCATTCTACAAACAATTTTTGTTAAGATTTAGTTAACAACATTGGAAGGTAGTCTTTCTTAACTTGATCCCTTTCTTCAGGTGGAGGCAAATTTGGCTCTATACCTTGCTTTCTTCTCTGAGAAACAATCCAAGACTGAAATAAATATATAAAAATAAAGCTTTCTTAAAACTTCTTTGGATAACACTATGTTGAAAAAAAAAATGGCTTCAATATAAGACAAATTCAGAGGGCAATGAATTAATCATAAAGACACATCTACTTACCCAAAACTTTCTACAGTTTTTGTAATTCTTGAAGAAATCTTGGCATTTCTCCCTGTCATAGGCATTTTCATCAAGGCACCTCATAGCCATTTCATTTTCCTGGATAATACAACAAGAGATGCTATCACTGTATAACAAAGAGAATTCAAATCAATTTTTATGTCTTACTTAAACTAACTATAGTGGTGGGGAGGGGGAACAGAAGTAAAAGTAGTAGGTAGTTCATAATGGAGAAAAAAATGCATTTCAAGGTCATTTTTCAAAAAATATAATTAACCCAATTCTTATAGTGCTCAGTGCCGCTTCTGCCGATTTTTTGTCAGTAGTGTTACAGGAATAAAATTCATATGTGAATAAAGTTTAAGTCTTTTTCAGGCAAAATATTATACTTTTTCAGGCAAAATATTATACTTTTTTTATGTCTTTAACATGTGCTTGAAGGTGTGTTGTGCATGTTTGAAAAGTTTCAGTTTTGACAACTTTTACTGCGTTTTCGCTAGCGTCTTAGCGCCTATTTAAGTTTATCGGAATTATTCTACAACCATAAAAAAAGAGCAGATGCAGATATTTGGTTTGATGTATAGAAAGTGTATCTATCTGGCTTATTTTATTTAGAAAAGGCAGGTTGAATAGTTACGTACAAAAAATATGGGTGAAAATACCGAGATTTTAGTACTTTCTCTACATCGTTGGAAACTTCAGTTTTATGACTATTTGATATCACGCTAGCACTAGCCAGCTGACGCATATTTAGATTTAGTAAGTACTACCTGTGTCACGAGTGAGCTTTTTAACCATGTTTGAGTCTTTGATCGACAAGTAAGTAGTAGAATTCAAGTTTCATATAATGTATTAGTACAGTAACTGAAAATGTTGCTTAAAAGTGAGTTTTACTAAATTTATCTTTGAAAGATATATTTTAATAATACTGAACCATTGTAAACAAGGCTGGGATAAATGTTGCTGATCGGACTTAGCATATTTAGTTGAGGACAGTCTAGCAATAAAAAAAATTAAGACATGTTGTAGACATAATAATGTTTGATCTATTCTTGTATTTGTATTATATAAATATAAAAAAACAAGGTCGTATTATTGATTTTATAGGGTATTTCTGTCTGATCGAAAAAATAAAATTGGCTGCCAGCGAGACAGTTAGTGGGTGGACCTACGCCTATCATCTGGGGTAAGAGGCTTTGAAGGGAATCAAACATTAAACACAAGATAAATTAAAACAAATTTGTTAGCTTATCTTGATAGTGAGGTTGTGAACAATTTATTAAAATTTAATGAAAGTTACTTCTAAATTATAATTTTTTCAATATTATTTCATCTTTGACTTACTAGTACTAATACCTATGTTTATTTATCAGGCCTAATGACATGGACTTTCCCAGTTCTCTTAACAACTTTGAATGTTCTAATTAACTTTTAAGAACCATTATTGCCAATTTGATGCTACTCAAGTGCGACTGTAGTTAATTATTAAATCTAGTAAGAGGATGAAACTAGCGGTTGGTACAGAACGCAAGGACAATGCTACGTAGAGAACAGTCCTAGACTCCGATTTTATATTTGTTAAGAAAATAATTCTATTACTTTTTAAACAATTCAAACAATAACATACCAGTACTTCTTATTTAAAAAAAAAAGAAGAATTTATGGAATCCCAGTTTCTATGAGTACTAGTGAGTGGTTATGATATAAAGGGTACTTTAATAAACAATATTCCAACTCTAAGTTTAATTGTTTATTCCACAGCGGGGAAATCTATGATGACTTTTTTGGCCAGAGTTAAAGATTGTAATTGATGTTGCACTTTATAAAGCCAAATGACAAATTTTTTAATGAATGTTTAAATTGTCTATTTTTTACACTTTTTCTGTCGGAAAATAAAAACAACTAAAAAGCTTTCTTTTTATCTTTTATAAAAAACTTTGTAATGAATGGTTTTAGCTTAAATATTATGAACATTGGAGCAAATACATCATGTCCTGGACTTGTCCGTTACGGTAATTATTTTAGAAAATACAGGTCCTTAAAAATGGCCCTTTTTCAAAACGAGCATAATCAAAATTTCTTTCAATTGACAGCAAGTCTTAAAGTCGTGTCACATTTTCAATCATTTTGTTTAGATATTTCCATAAAATAAGTGTAGTATATCTTGAATAAAAAGTTCTATCAGATGAAACTCACCACAAATTTTAATATTTTAAAATATAACAGTGAACAGGAACAGTCAACAGGTAGGCATACCATTCCACTGCCACACTGGTATTTACAATTTTAATATTCACAATCACAGGCATAGATGATAGGCATAGTTAAAACTAAAACATTTTAAATTTATTTGGCAGTGCAATACTAATAAATTTAATCTGTAATTCAATTTTGCTTTTACCCACTTACACTTCCCCATAAAGTGCAAACTTTGTGCAACTTATTGCAAGTATCACACTGACTGACACTCGGTCTCAGTGATCTTCAAATTCATCGTCATCAATGAATTCAATGCCTGTCAATGCCAAGGTCATTTCCTTTTACCATTCTAAAAATGTCATTAAGTGGTGTAATAGTGCCAAAGCAATTATATGTGGAAGGCAGTGAACATAATTATTCGAGTGGATCTTTTATTTGTTTTTTTTCTCTTTAAATTGGTTAGCCTACCGGTATTGTTATTTACATCTCTGCAGCTGCTTAATCTGTCTGACACACTACTACACTACCTAGTTACGCTTACTAAATTAACTCTGAATATAACTGTCTCAACTCAACTGACCAGTAAGCATGGGTCATTTTGAGTGCGCTGATTTCTCAACTCTTCTCCTCGATGAGAATTATCTTTTACTTTCAATGTCTGTTCGTCATCGGGCATTTTTGCATTAATTTGAGGTATGCAGGTCCATAATTTGTTTATTTCATGGGGGCCGCCATGTTAACCTAAATAATATCCCAAAATGCAATACCGGTAGATAGTTTGGGGGAAGTTGGAATTTTAAGAATCGTTCATTTCGTTTAGATTTCTACGTTAATTCCTTTACTGACTCGTCTAAATTGATGGGTTTCATCGAAGATTCTTTGGATATCAATATAATTAATAGGATGTTATTTTTTTCTAAAAAAGATTTAATTGGAACATATTAATTGGCGTAAAAGCTTTAAGCCTTTATTGAGGAAACCCCGGAGGGGGCCTCGTTTACTGTTCAGCGAAGTTGAGGTGCTATATGGGAATAACGAATAGTGAGAGGCTTTTCATTCGAGGGCCTTTATGGGATTTCTATTTAGTATCTTGTAGTTGTAGATTGTAGGGCTATACCATAACTATGATACTGAAGTGGAGCAAAAACTTAATAAAATATACTGAAATACAAAACTATTGTCAGTGTCACCATTCATGTATTGTCATTGTATAAAATTTGATTTCATTACAATCACTCAGTCTCAGGACTCTGTCTGTATTCAGTCTGTAATGTAGCTACAACTAAGACTAAAGTACTAAAGTAAAGTCAAAGTTTGTTTATCAACGACTATCTATTCTATATTATGATGACTATGATAGTGACTACTATGACCTAGTGAAGTGAATCCAGTGAATGTATTTTTTGTATGTCAATATTAATAATATTATTAACGTCCAAAACTTGGTATTATAATATAATTGTAATATAAAATATGACTATCAGTTACCTCTCCTCTTAGTAAGTTAGTCATAGTATGTTATTATTTGTTATATAGCATACCCTTGTATTAACTGCATTTGCATCTTTAGTATAGACATTATTCATTAATTTAAATTTTTATTCATTAAGATTGAATACCCTTTCACTTTTATCTATTGAATTAAAGGCCATCAATGGTGTAATGCTACTTGCAGACTTTAAACAATTAAACCCCTCCCTCCTCATTAAAATACACCCCCATGCCCATAGCCATAGCCCATAACACCTCAAGTCTCAAGTATTCATCACAAATATGTGTGACACCCACACCCCCAGATGTGTGATGTCATTTAATAAAATATTAATGGAGGCTTATAAATATGCATTTTAGTATTTTAGTTCAATAAGTTTTTAATTAACAAACAATCTCCCCCCAAAAGTTATTGGTGAAATAGTAGATAATTATGCCAATTCAATGTGGAGTTGTACTAGTAATAGATTAAACTATTTTAAAGTCATTAATCAAATGCATGACAAATGATTAAGTTTTAAGTATAATAATAATACTTTAAAAATAAGTCTATTCACTCAGGCTACCCACATAGGCATAGCATAGAATTGATAGTAAGATTTTAGATGGTTAAGTCTTTCACACCTCTTAGCCTTAGGGTTAGCTTATGGTTATATATTATAATAAATTATTATCCAAACTCTCTAAAATAATTATTCACAGATTCAGGGTCCTATAATGTGATGTTTAACTGGCTTGGCCGGCATATTAATTTTCACAAGTTTTAGAGGTCACAGGCCAATTGTATATTATGGGACATTCATTTATTATTATTTCTTACCTCCCATCATCATACTGACTCTCACTGACAGGTTGAGTATAATGATGTCATTGTTGATAACATCATCTGAAAATTAAAGAGGTCCACCTATTTCTACTCTGGGCCTGCCCTACCATCCGGCTAAGCCTTGGACTCTTCACAATTTGCAAGCAATCATGACAGATAAAAATTCTGGTGATGACAGTGATTTGAAAGAGCAACTGTCAGTCTGTAAGTTAATTATAAAATAAAACAAATAAAATACAGAATGTCAATACATATAGGGCTATCATATTTATTTTTGAGATTTTCAATATGATTAGTAAAAAAAAATGTTTGGTGAGTCAGGTGAGAGGATTGTGGATGAGTGTGGGGTGGAGGCATTCAAAATGAAAAGATTATTATTATTTGTAGTTTTCTATAGAGTTCACCACGCTGTACATACAATTTAACAAACATAATCATGAACTTAAAAATTAAAAAGCCATCAGCAGTAAATCTAAAAAAAAGCATGTAAAGGAGAATATCGTTTGGAAATTCTTGGCTTTGGTTGCTTACTTGATTCACTTTGTAAAGTAGTTTTTTGTATTTTGTTTGCTTTTTCAATACAAAAAATAAAATACTATAATTTTCAAAACTTTTTTCTAGCTAAATTATTAACATTGGAATGCTTTTTGAATTTCGGTACCCAATTATACTTAACATGCCATTCATTTACACACATATATGATATATAAATATGTATGTAACCATCACAGGCACACCTTTGCACATTTTTCTCATATTCATATTGGTACTAATAGACTTATATTTAAAACATTCTACATTTTAAGAAGATGGATATTATTTATTGATGACTCATAAACAACACCCCACATTCCACCTACAACTGCCCTTAAAACTCACCCTCATTTATTGCTTTTCTTTTATTAATTGTTAGGGTGTGAAGAGTGTGGAGTTTCCAACTTTGGAGAATGTTTTATCCACGGTGGTAAGATGACGATTGCTCAAGATAATGCTCCACCACCTAAAGCATATCTCTCACTGCCAAAGGTTCTTGCATTGAAGCGAGCCAAAGAGGTTGATATCTGCTCATTAGAAGGTAGGATTTTATTTATATTACTTTTTTTTTCATTGACTAGTTTATTTTTGTTTAATATACTGCCTACTTGTTTTTCTTCATTTTGGTTGCCAAGGGTATCCGCTGTCATTTTAAATTGCCTTTTGAATTTTGTTACGTTTCCATTTTTTCTTTATAACTCCTTCAACTTGTAAATTATTTATAAAAACCCATTTGCTAATCTGTGTGTTGTTGCCAAATTAAAATCCTCTTCTCTCCTACATTAACAAACCTAGAAAATGCAACATCTATGTGTTCAAAAGAACAATTCAATAATGAAAAACTATTAAGATTATTTAAACCACCTTTCACAGTATTTTGATCAGTCTTGGAGAAATGTAAAAGTAAGAACACCCCATTTTATCCTCAAACCTGCCAAATGATACTGACCTCACCAAAATTATTCAATAACCGTGTATTTGTCAGGCTTTTTGATAGAAAACACTTATCAATGGACATGTGTTGGCAGAAACACTGGAAGTGGAAAGAGATTATACAATTTACCTAGATATTTGTTGACCGTAGGTTAATCTTGTTTCATCATGGAGTTAACTGAATATATAACATTATTCACTTTTGACCCAGATAAATGGGCCTAATTTCTTAACCACACTCTTGATTATCTTTAAAAAAATAGGTTTTGACTCAAAAATATTGTAGGTGAATTACATCATAACAGATGTAACTTTCAGAAAAATAATTTCTGCTTGAGACCAGTATAAATGAAAAATGTCATCATGCGTGCTTAATTTAACTATCTATGCTTTTGGGTCTTAAGTTGGTAGACTGTAAAACAATAGCAGTAATAAATATGAATGGCATTATAGTAAAAAGAAATTGTTGAATTGTAACAGACGTAACATGAAAAAGACATTTTTGAGTTGTTAGTTTCTTTGTTGATTTCCTCTGAAATCTGCTTTCATTGAAATAAAATTATTATCTACAGTATTTACTTCTCTAAGGAAAACCCTTAAAACTGCTTACAAGGCACATTAAAAAAATGTGTTTTTATATTGTTTTTCTTTATAGCAAGAAGAGGAGTATTTGCTAAGAAACTAATAAAGTCTAGAACACTTTTTGGGCCTCTGGAAGCTGTCACTACACCTTCTAAACCCCAACTGCCTCCAGGTGCTATGGAATATCAGGTTTGTAGGCTACATAAAGATAGTGAGAAACCTCAGTTTGTTAAATTTACATGCAACTAATGTACATTGAAGTTAATTATTGTTTCAACAATAATAATTGGCATTTTTAAAACGTTTTTGAGACATAGCCTTTTCTGAGTGTTGGTGCTAAGAAGACAGAGCCCTTTTTACAAGCTTCACACTCATATAGCAAAACATATTATAAAAAATAAACTAATTACTATAAAAATATTACTATATATGTATTCTTTTAGGGAATGAATGACCTAATACGATCTCTTGTATTCAAACTGAGATATTGTGATTTGCATAATTTATGCATGCAATTTTTTTTACACTTAGAATAGACACGTCTTACTTGCAGAACTTTGTTAAATGTTATGATTGTTGAAGCCTAAATAAGTCCTGACCCATATTTGAATGAGATGCAGTGTGTAAAAGTACATAAAATATTCCCCTGGGGCTGTCTATGCCCTTTGACATATTTCAAGGTCACATAATTTTTAAGCATTTTTAGGGGTCACTGGTTCATAAAAAAAATTATATAAAATGACAGATCACTGTAAACTTTCAATGGAAGCAGCCATTAAAATGGAAAGATGAGCAAACAATGCAGGAGGCTATCTGTACAGCTGGTACGAAAACAAGCCAGCCAATCTCAAGACCTGAATTATCGGACCAATAGATAGCCTTTTGTCTTTTTCTCCATTTGACCCATAGATCAGCCCAGGCCGTCCCCAAGACGGTTAATCGTTGATCTTTCTATATGTAAGGTAACTTAGCTATTTCTTTTTGCCAGCTTTATCTGCTCTAAAAATTTGAGAAATTGCTTGAAGCCTTTCATATAATAATTCATTTTGCTTCTTTCCAGCTCATTGTTGAAGATGGAGAGCCAATATATTTGGACACTTCTGATGAGAACAAGTGCAACTGGATGATGTTTGTACGACCAGCAAGTAGATTTTCTCAGCAGAACACTGCAGCATTTGTTAATAATGGACAAATCTTTTTTGTAACTTGCAAGGTTAAAGAAGACTTTATAAGTTTTTATATTACTTTGAGATGCCAATAAATATTTTTTGTCTCATTAGAGTCGTCTACTTTGTAGTTTGGAATATAAAATATTTGTTTAAAACTTTTTTTGTGGAGTGATGACAAAAAGACAAATGGGCCGTCTAAACAAAAATTACTTATTTAAAAGTTATTGCTACATTTGTTTCTAATGTTGGGAGGCATCATACACGGTCGGCTGTGTACAATTCTCATCCTTATTCCCAGCCAAGAAATGACTTACTACCGCAAGCAATTAAAAAAAAATTGAATGTAGTGGTATTATGGGCTGTATTGAATCTTTAATTTGTTTTAAATTTAACAGACTTTATTTTGGTAACGCTATTGTTGTTTTTGGTTTTATCTTATCTTTTTAAGAAGATGATAAAGCCTTTATTAACATCTAGTCCTGCATTCTGATTAGGTTATTAAAATAACTGGGAATACCTCTCAGTGTTATTCCCATCCGACTGTGTATACGATCAAGCGTTATTCCCAGCCGATACATGGTTTGCTACTATGATTTTAGGAGACTGGGAATAATGCTCATTTTTATTCCCAGCCGACTGTGAATGACCATTCCATTTTTTAGTTTATATATTGTTGTTGAAATTCAATTGGTCCAAGCATGATTTGAAGGCTAATGAAATTTCAGATCTGGTATTTAGATTATGAAAGCAAATAGCTATGAATCTGTCTAAGTAGTCTGATGCTAAGG
Organism: Omphiscola glabra; assembly: GCA_964017045.1. Lineage (NCBI taxonomy): Eukaryota > Metazoa > Mollusca > Gastropoda > Lymnaeidae > Omphiscola > Omphiscola glabra. The sequence continues at coordinate 40,198,896 of OZ024796.1, forward strand.
AAGTTTAATGAAGTGGGTTTTTTTAACTGAATGTATTATGTTTGTTTACAGAATGTCCCGGCTGGAGCAGAACTACGTGTGTGGTATGCAGCTGCTTATGCTAAAGCCATTGGTAAAAGCAATCTCACCCCTGTCGCCTCTGACAAGTCATCCATCATTTCTAATGAAGGTAAACTCAACTATTTGATGTTTTGTTTATAGAAAGTAGAACAAAGGTAAAGTATGTCATATTGTGTAGCTTGTGAGATTTTGAAAATTTACCCCCCAAAAATTTATTTATATTCAATCAATTTAGAGATTTATTTAATGATAAAATACTGAACAATAAGATACTAAATTATAGAAAATAAACTGTAAATGTTTGCCTCGATATTGTTGCAAATAGCAACACTTAAAGTATTTAAATATTGTAAAAATTATTACCATTTATACTCTTTTTTTTAAAAGCCAACTTTTCTAGGAAATATTTCAGGGGAATAAGTAAGGTGTTCGGCTTATGAGTGGATCGTAGGAGATATTTGATAATTTTCTCCAAGTACATAAAATAATAAAAATGTTATTGTAAATCACCAAGTTTCTAGTCTTCCATACATAAAATATTAATAAATAATATTACATAGCTAAATGATTTATTTGATTTGTTTTGTTCTTGAAATAAAATACATTTTTAATAACATCGCTTCCCCAACCGTTGCACATATGCCAGTATATGGATGCAGCAACGTACCGAACCAGAACATGTTGGCCATATTGTTATTTCAACAACATTTTTAATATCATGTTGGCCATATTGTTATTTCAACAACATTTTTAATATCATGTTGGCCATATTGTTATTTCAACAACATTTTTAATATCATGTTGGCCATATTGTTATTTCAACAACATTTTTAATATCATGTTGGCCATATTGTTATTTCAACAACATTTTTAATATCATGTTGGCCATATTGTTATTTCAACAACATTTTTAATATCATGTTGGCCATATTGTTATTTCAACAACATTTTTAATATCATGTTGGCCATATTGTTATTTCAACAACATTTTTAATTTATGTTCTTCTGCCATTGTTTTTGACATAACATGATTTAAAGATACCGGAAGTAGATGGTGCCACTATTCAGTCATTTTAAGCAGCAGCATAATGTCATCCCAGATAATTTTGGCACAGTATTGCTTACAATGGCGCTTACAATGGCCTAATATTTTATGGGTTCGCCTTATGATTGGGCTGTACACTTTCCAGGTTTTTCCCTATCCAAAACTAAGGACATCAGCTTATGAAAAATCTGGCTTTAGTAACAGTATCTACAGTAATCATTAAAAGATTTTAGCTTAATTTTTTTTAAACACTGGTTTGTATACTACTAAGACCAATATTGAAATGTCAAAATTATGTTTATTTATAGGAAAGGTCATGCCCCTGAATGAAGTGCCTGCTGGTGAAAAAAATGCAATGAAACAAAATGGCAACCTAGGATTTACTGTAGAAAGTAGGACATCCAACAATGAAATGTCAGACACAGCTACGATTTCAGAGAGTCTGATTTCTGAAAATGACAACACTCCGCCTATTCTCCTTGAAAAAGAAACAATGACGCCAGTGTTATCCAGAGACGTCAGCAATGCTTACACCTGCAATGTGTGCTCCATGTCATTTGTCAGACCACGCCAGCTGGATTCTCACGTGTGCAAAGAGTTGGGAGATGCGGGCGAGGATGGCTCAATCTCTGGCACCAGGCGCAGAAAAGGGAAGCCTAGAAAATTTTTAGAAAATGTTGACAACGGAGCCTACATTCAAGTCCTGAAAGTAGATGGCGGCGTTGATCAGGAAATGAATTTGAACTTGCCTAGAGCCGACATCATCAACTATAACGTTGAAGACAATGACCTCGTTGGAGAGTCACCCCCGCCAGCTAGTGACGTCAACACCCTGCCATTCTCTGGTTTGACTGTAACTGGGGCCGACTCCAATGGGGGCACCAGAACAAAAACTTTGGCTAAATGCAAGCGTGGCCCAGGGAGGCCAAAGGGCAGTAAGAACAAAGCCTGCAATATATTGAAGTCAAAAAAAGAAAACGTAAAGCGTCCAGTGCACTTGTGCCAGTTTTGTGAGAAAACTTTCACTAGTGAAGAACAGCATCTCATTCACCTGGCCTCCCACTCAAGCTCCTCACCATTCCTCTGTACATTTGAAGGCTGTAATAAATCATTTGCCAATAAATTCAAGTACAAAAGACATAAAATAGTCCATGACAAACCGAATAACTTCCAGTAAGTATCTATCAAGCAAGCTTTGTTCAAATGTATATGTATTCTTTTGTATTTTGCACCTAACAGTCTCTTAACCTTAAAAATTACCTTAAATTGTTTTTTGTTTTTTTTAAAGTATTGTTTTTAAAGGAATTCAAATTTTAACTTTTGTAGGTCTAAGTCACAAAAATCAAATTAATTAATTATAATACAAATTTTCATTTAAAAGTCATCTCTTTCATCATATTTTCCCGGTTTTAAAATTTCAAAATCATTTCATTGTGCAGGTGTAAATTCTGTCCAAGTAAGTTCAACCGCATTGATCACCTACAGAACCATCTACCTGTTCATGATAGCAATAGGAAAACCTTCACCTGTGAGACATGTGGCAAGTGTTACCTGTCCAAGTAAGTCATTTTGTTTAAAGTTTCTTAAGAGCTGTGATTATAGTGGGAGCTTTGATGTTCCAATTTTTTTTTAATTGCCGATATTATTCTGCCAATAATAAAATGGGGCTTTTGTTAAAATTTTGTTTTGATAATCTTTTGGGTTTTTTTTTTAAAAAAATAGAAAAAGTGTTAAATCTGTAGGAATTTTTAAAGAACTTAGTTAAAACAGTGATATATTTATTGTGAACTCAATTTTTTAAACTTAAATGCAGTGTTTTTTCAGAGAGTGTGCCAAAATAGTAATTGTGTTTTTCCCAATGAGCTATTTATTTAATTTTTAATAATGCTTTGAAAAAAATAAGTCAAGTCAATGATTTAAAAAAAAGCAAAGGGACATATCTGTATGTTACCCCTGTTAAACACAATAATTGCAGAATAAATATTTAAAGTTGCCAATTTTTATCCATATTATTTAAGTTAAAGGTTGTTGTCTTATTCACTGCAATACATCCTAGGTCCACCTATGTTTTTTATTCAACGCAATACATTCTAGGTCCACCTACATGTTCCACAAGGCTAGACACGAGGCCAATGAGGGTGAGAAACTGACCTGTCTCGTGTGCAGCTCCACGTTCAAGACCAAGGAGGAGCTCAAAGCGCATGTCAACACACACAATCGTTACAAGCGGGAGCCTGAAAAACCACGCAAGCTGAGCTGCCCTGATTGTGGCAAACAGTTCACTGCCCTCAAAGATATTCGTAGACATAGTGTGACACACACGGGGGAAAGGTAACAGGGGCTGAAATTATTACCCTGTCTTGGGTGTTGCAGGCCAAAGCTTTGGGAATAACTGGTTCGAATTAAGAACATTTCAAATAGATTTTAAAAAAATATGAAATGCAAAGAAAATTTGATAAATGATTGGCACACAGTTCAGCCCAAAGATTTCTTCCATGTTTTGTGTCTTAAAACTATTTGGTGTCCTTCCGGGCAATGCTAGAGGTTTAGAAATTAACTGACCTCATTCTATATCTATTATTTTTGTTTGTTAAAAAGAATATTAAAATACACCACGTAAAAATGATTGGCCACTGTCATGCTAATATTATGTACAAATCGATTCCAATATACCTTAGGGTGGATAATCCTTGTTTGGACATGATTTGTAAAATAAAACCGGTTATCTAACTTAGTATCTCTGGGGGGAAAAAAATTAATTCAAGCCGGCTCGTATTTACAAATTGTGACAGTTACATTCAGGAGTATTCTCACCAGAGGAAATGCAGATGAATCAATAAAATTCCTAAACAGAATGTTAAAACATTTTTCGTTACTATTATTAGTTCACCAAACGGTTAACAGTGACTAAAGGTAAATAATGACATCATTACCTACATGCAAACCTACATTGTCATAGTTTCAGCTTATATGGTTTTCCCCCTTTCTTCTATTTTCACAGGCCTTTTTTATGTGAACACTGCCCACAGACGTTTGTTCGCAAGGACCACCTCCGCCGTCACTATACCTCCAATCATAAAAAGGAACTGTATGACATGCAGCTCAAGGCCAACCCTTATGGCTGCAGGGCCTGTCTCATTGTGTTCAAGAAGCTAGAATACTTGGACTACCACAACAAGTCAACTCATCCAAATGGAATCCAGGAGGAGGAAAACAAGTCACAAAAAGACAAACCAGTGAGAATCAGCTCCAAGAACCCCGGTCAAGATGTGATCAATTCTGGTTTACAACAGCCAGCGACAAAAGTGATTAAACCATCAGCACCAAACACAATGGTCAAGCGTATTCTCATGCAGAAACCAACAGATGATGATGTACAGGGCATCATGCAGCCAAAGTTTCAGCGTAGCCAAGAAAAACCAGCCTCACAGCAGTCGGTGTCACAGGCTCAGTGCACAGAGGCTCAGCCTGTCTTGCCTGACCCTTTCTCTATCAATGTCATCAAAGTCCAGCAGCCCAACCAGCAGATCATTACATCAAGCCTGCCCGTTGCTTCTTTTATCTACCCGGCCACCATACAGCTGACGTCTGCCTCCCAAACCCCTGTGTTTGACATGGAGGACCCTGGGTGTGTGGAGCTTGGTGCCACAAACATCAAGACCGTACCGTTCCACTTCCCGAACCGAGTGCTCAGCCAAGAGCAGTTGCACAGCCTCATCAACTCACGACAGCAGCTTGAGAACCAACAACAGCAGCAAAATCAACAACAGCAGCAGCAGCAGCAAAATCAACCGGAGCAGCAGCCCATACAGCATAAACAAATGCAGATCATCCATCAGCCGCTGCAGAATGTCCAGCAGGACCCCAGTACAGTTTCAATGTCCATGCCAGTCCAGCAGATACAGTTGCACCAGCAGTTCTCATTACAGCCGGCTCAGGGGATACCCCAGACCGTCAGCATCCAAGATCTCCAAAACTCTGGGAACACAAACTTTGTCATTTTTCACAGGCAAAACTTCATGGGGCTGCAGGGTCTGAGCCTGGCAGAACCAGTCACTGTCATTAAAGATGCCTGTCTGTATAACAAGCAGGCTGGGCAGCCAGTGTTCCAGACACACGTAAAGCCAGAGTCTGTCAACAATCCTGAAAACAGCTATTTGTTCAAATACAATGGCCAGATTCTAAAAGCCAGCCTTTCAAAGCCAGATAATTGTTACACCACGATTGACGGCACGCCCATGGCCCAGATTTTAAACGGATCCGTCCAAAGCAAGGTGGTGGATCAGGAGAGGGCTAATGAGTACAAAGGTCAGTGTATTTCAGATGCAGAGTCGACGAGGATCATCTGCCAGATGGGGGCCACGGCTAGTAATAGCTTCCTTTCCGGCGGCGGGACCAACAACATGTTGACGGATGACCAGGGTGACATGCTAGGCGGTCACCAGCAGACCCAGGATGATCAAACACAACTGCAACAGCAGGCGCAGGCTCACCAAACACAGTTACAACAACAGCATGCCCAAATCCAGCAACATCAAATGCAAGTACAGCTGCAACAGCACCAACTGCAACAGCAGCAATCGCAAGTCCAGCTCCAACAGCAGCAATCGCAAGGTCAAGTGCATTTACAGCAACAACAGCAAATGCAACAGCAGGCACAAGTACAGTTACAACAACAGCAACAAACACAGCAATTGTTACAGCAGCAAGTCCAGCTGCAGCAGTCAGACCAGCAAGAGTTAACCAGTTTCACACTGTCTTGGGCTGACAATTTTGACTTTGCACCTGTTGGAGAGCTTTCCATTGCTACTGACTCCAGTCAGGTGGACAACTTGGGCTTTTCAGGCAATTTCCTCCAACAGCCCACAGTGTTGGACCAGCAGCAGCTTCAACAGCTCCAACTGCAGAACCAGCACGGTTCTCAACTGTATACCATCTCAACCGCTTGTACCATTGCTGATACCTGAACACCCCACAGTGTTGGACCAGCAGCAGCTTCAACAGCTCCAACTGCAGAACCAGCACGGCTCTCAACTGTATACCATCTCAACCGCTTGTACCATTGCTGATACCTGAACACCCCACAGTGTTGGACTAGCAGCAGCTCCAACTGCAGAACCAGCACGGTTCTCAACTGTATACCATCTTAACCGCTTGTACCATTGCTGATACCTGAACACAAGTGCCAACCCCATATGTGCTAGAATATTGAAAATATTGTGGTGGAAATGGATTGACATTTTGACAACTTGTTACCAGAATGTGTGGGTGCAATATTGTAGGACACATGTGCTGATGTCATAGGCATTTTTGTGCATAGATCTAAACAGCAGATGACGTGGTTGAAAACATTGGAAAGAGCTAGGGAGATGGTAGAAGGTAGCAAGTCTGTTAACTTTTTTACAAGTTTTCCCCTGCAATATTTTTTAACCAGAACACAATTTAGTTCCTTATCCTTGGAGAAGACAGAAGATCATTTGGTTTCACCATTAGTTGAAACTGATCACAGCTTTTGTAAAGTGGATTTTTCTACAGTGTGTTAAATTGTATATTCTTTAATCAATGCGAAAACAGCTCAACAACTTTTTGCATTGGTGCCAATAACTACTGTGCTATATGTCTTTCAGTAAAAAGAAATGATTGTCAGATTCACTGGCGATGTCTTTCTTTGTCAGATTCACTGGAGATGTCTTTCTTTGAACGTGACCACCTGCTACTTAAACTCATGATGCTCTCATTTTTTGTGTTATCACTTCAAAGTGTCTGATATTATTTTCACCTTGGATTCTCCTTTTTTTGTCAAATATACTGTATTGTTTCCTGTTCTTCCAGTAGGTATGTAACTCACCTACACCATATCAGTATCAGACCCCCTGGTTCACTCACAAAATAATAAATGTAGTCTTAGTTGTTGTTGTTGTTTAAAATCCTTGAGACCATGACATTCTTTGACATCAAGTTGACCCAATTGGGGTGAATTTAGTATTTAAAGAAAAACAAAAAAAGAACTGCTTTGTATACAGCCTGCCTCATCGGCTCTTGTCTCTGTTTGCAAGGGTTATGGTTTGCACACAGCCTGCCTCATTGGCTCTTGTCTCTGCTTGTAAGGGTTATGGTTTTGTTGTGAATATCAAGTTCCATCTGATATCAATATTTGTTAAAATGTTTATTGAACTGGTTGTGATCTACCAGGGACTCTCACATAAACTTATTTGCTTTAATTATTGCCTGCTGGAAATGAACTTTTGCTTTATTTAATTAATGCCAAAGAACAATATGACCCCACAGAAGGTTGTCTCGAGTCATGACCTTGCCCTACTTTTACTTTTATAGATGATAACAACAAAGGCTTTTTTTTTTTTTTTTTTTCCATAATTAAGAATTTTCTTTAATGTATTTTGCTATTTGTAACACTTCTCTTCCCAATATCATCACAGTGTGCAGTGAAAAAAAAATCTTACTTCATTGAATTGTACATGTCTGAGGTGAGGTTGGGGGGTGAAACAGTTAAACAGAATTGAACAGAAGTTTACTTAATTATGGCTATAATTTGTTTAATTTTAACATTTAGTCACTTAATTGTTATGGAATTTTCTATTTTTTTTCTAACCTTATTTTAAAATTTCCAGATTCCTTAATGAAATCCCCTTTAAAAAAAATACTGGACATCAAATTTATTGGACTTAAGTTTTGAAATTTACCATAAGAAAAACGTATAATTTTTGACGTAAAATGTATGGGTAAAAAAAAAACCATTGAAAGAAAGCCACATGAGATTGTATCTGTGCCAGTTCAGTGTGAATGGACCAAAGTTTATTTATAAACCAATGCTAACTTGAAGTCTAAATTTTATTTTATACTGGCAGGTTAAAAGCAACAAACAATGTGTATGCAAGTGTGGCCAAGCTTTATTGAAAGTCAAACTGCAGTTTGGATCAGTTGACACAAAGTAGTTTAATTAAACGTCAATACAACATTTAACAACTTACTAGAAAATGAAAGAAGAAAACTTTGGGCACAAGTAATCCACATACACTAATAGAGACTGAAGGAAAATGTAGTGAGCGGACGTTTAGTGAATACAATGTTATCAAAATTTCACCATATTTCCTGCAAACGCAGATTATGTCTTTGATTCTACTTGGACTTGATTGCAGTTCAACCCTTTTATAACAGCTCATTTTATTGCTAGATTTATTCACAAAATTTATTCTGTATAAAAATTACATAGAAAAAATTTAGTGAGCGTTTTTTTTATTAAGGCGGCACATTTTTTTTTTCTTTTTATAGAGGGGCGGCACCTTTAGCCATCTGCAGAGGTTTTTTTATTGGAGGGGGAGGGTGCAAAATTTTCTGTCCACCCCGGGTGGCACTGGACCTAGCTATGCTATGGTAAGGTGAGAAACTATAATGATTTAAAGCTAGCTAAATTCACCTCTGATTATTTTTTCTGATTCTTCATATCCCCCCCCCCCCTTTTTTCCCCCCAACCCTCCTTTGTTAATTTAATTGTTATCTGAAATGCTGTTTTTTGTGTACTATATGGAGAAACACATCAAATGATTTTTTGATTTACAAATACGTTGGGACTATAAAGTAAAACATGTACATTGTGTCCATCTCATGATACATACTTAATGATCAGGTTTTGCGGAAGTTTCAAATGAATTTTTTAAGTGATATGATGATCAAATTTATGTTACAATACTGATGTTACGTGTATGATGCTACAAACTGTTAAGCCTGACATGACCATTTCTCATTCCTTATCTCCTGAGCTGCCAGTGTTATTGTTATGATAATTAAAAAAAAAGTATGTGCTGTGGTTGTAAACTTTATGACTGCTAAAAAGCTTTCTTGTAAGATTTGTATACACCACCTATTAATTATTACTTTGGTATGTGCAATTTCCATAAACCTGTTATAATTGTATGTAATGTATATATATATATATATATGTATATATGCTAAAGTAATCATTTAGTTCATTTGATAACGTAGAACGCCTGTTACATTGAAAACCTGTTGTACTAAGATTATTTGTGTTTAAAGTGCTGGACACAACAATGGCTGATTTGTACAGCATTATTTCAAAATGGCCTATCAGGAATATTATTGTCTATTTTTTTTACATTTTATTCCTCGTGATGTCAAATGCCAAATGCCAAATGTCAAATCCCAAATGTCAAATGTCAAATCCCAAATGTCAAATGCCAAATGTCAAATGCCAAATGCCAAATGTCAAATGCCAAATCTGCAGACATTTTTTTTTTTTAAGGTGTATTAAGGCTTTTTTTTTTTTCTCTTTTTTTTTTTTTCTTTTTTTTTTGTGCAGGGATCTCCTTAAAAATGGGGGCAAGGGGGTGGGGTGGTCGTGTTGCTAGGCATTATGTTACAAGTCACAGATTGTGTGCAATAAAGCAACAGTTGTAGCTAAGGTCTACACAAGTCACAAACTGATTCTGTATGCAGAGAGCTGGGTTTGCAGGAAAGATGATTTCCTGCGTGGTTGGTGAAAGATGACTGTAGGAGAGCAGTGGCAGCCTGTGATTTAAATAAGTTGGGCGGTTGGGGGGGGGGGGATGGGCTTCAGAAAAGTTTTAGGCATTATTTTAATATCGTTTAGCAAAATATATAGATAATAATGATTGAATACTTTTATAGCGCTTGTGTCCATGCTGTTTTAGCATGCTGAGAGCACTATGGTGTCCTAGAATCTATTTCAAGAAAAAAGTCTTTACATTTTTCTTAAATGACTTTTAAATCATTTTCAATTTACCTCAAAGATTGGGGCAAACTGTTCCATTATGTGGGCGCAATAACTTCAAAAGAGCCCACTCCATATGACTTCTTTCTGTGTCCATCCACGCTGGGAACCCTCAGTAAGGACTGTGCAGAAGAGCGCAGGTTCTGTAAGGATACATGTTTGGAAATCAGTTTTTGAAGATATCCAGGTGAAGAGCCTTCTATACAATAACGTCAGGGACAGAATTTTGTGGCCAATGTGCTCACTCACAGGAAGCCAGTGGAGATCTTTAAGAACTGGATGGATGTGGTCAGATTTCTTTATATGCGATACAATGCGTACTGCAGTATTTTGCACCTTCTGGGGTCTCTGAAATTTTTGTTTTAAGGTAAACCCCACCAACAACTGTTACAGTAATGTAATCTTGACACAGAGAAAGAAAAAGTTATACTTGGCCTATATGTTATGAGAAAAGCTTGAACAATGATGTATGTGTATTTAAATAGCATATTACGATTATTACAGCTTATAAAATTCAAATACACTAAGTATAATACACCACATGCCACATGAGCCACATACTCTATGATACACCACAGAGGTCACATACTATATGATACACTGCAGAGGTCACATACTTAAAGTTTAAGTATGATACACCACAGAGGCCACATTCTCTATGATACACTGCAGAGGTCACATACTTAAAGTTTAAGTATGATACACCACAGAGGCCACCTATCCTAAGTATGATACACCACAGAGGCCACATTCTCTATGATACACTGCAGAGGTCACATACTTAAAGTTTAAGTATGATACACCACAGAGGCCACCTACTCTAAGTATGATACACCACAGAGGCCACCTAATCTAAGTATGATACACCAGAGAGGCCACCTACTCTAAGTATGATACACCACAGAGGTCACCTACTCTAAGTATGATACACCACAGAGGCCACCTAATCTAAGTATGATACACCACAGAGGCCACCTACTCTAAGTATGATACACCACAGAGGCCACCTACTCTAAGTATGATACACCACAGAGGCCACCTAATCTAAGTATGATACACCAGAGAGGCCACATACTCTAAGTATGATACACCACAGAGGCCACCTACTCTAAGCATGATACACCACAGAGACCACATACTCTAAGTATGATACACCAGAGAGGCCACCTACTCTAAGTATGATACACCACAGAGGCCATCTACTCTAAGTATGATACACCACAGAGGCCACTAAGTATGATACACCAGAGAGGCCACCTACTCTAAGTATGATACACCAGAGAGGCCACCTACTCTAAGTATGATACACCACAGAGGCCACCTACTCTAAGTATGATACACCACAGAGGCCACCTAATCTAAGTATGATACACCAGAGAGGCCACATACTCTAAGTATGATACACCACAGAGGCCACCTACTCTAAGCATGATACACCACAGAGACCACATACTCTAAGTATGATACACCAGAGAGGCCACCTACTCTAAGTATGATACACCACAGAGGCCATCTACTCTAAGTATGATACACCACAGAGGCCACTAAGTATGATACACCAGAGAGGCCACCTACTCTAAGTATGATACACCACAGAGGCCATCTACTCTAAGTATGATACACCACAGAGGCCACTAAGTATGATACACCAGAGAGGCCACCTACTCTAAGTATAATACACCGCATACTGATGCATTAACACATCATCAAAGTAAATTGGAACTGTTTTGGTTGACAGTTCTTCTCTGTAAGGTGGACCCTCTTCTTCCCTCTGATATGTGCGCATGCGTGGAACAACATAACCCTACGTCACTGGAACTATGAATTACACAGTTCCATCCGAGGATTTGTGTAGTTATTTTGTTCACAGATGAGACGAACGACGATGGCCACTGACGGGATGAATAATTTATCATAGTATTAAATATTCTGTTTAACTATTTAAAAAAGAGGGGGGGGGAAGGCATCACATTGTATATTATTAATTTTGAGTGGAATAAAATGGGGCGCCGCAGGTCCACAAGCCGCCACTGTTAATTTTAAAAAAAATAACATTAAGTCATGATAGTGGTGAAATGATTTAGTCTTTCATTGATCTGGTGATTCGTTTGTTTACTCTGTCCATTTGTCAAGTCTATTTATTGGAGGTTTTATTGAACGGATTTTGTTTTGTTTACATTGGCATTGCTGTATACAGATGAGTTGTGGGGGAGGGGGGAGGGAGAATCACAATGTCTATTTGATATCTGTATTTTGTTGGTGACCGGGTGGCAAGGGCCCCAATTTACTTGTTATATTCCACCTCCTATTAAGTATGTACATCCTACACATTTTTTTTTATTCCAAAGAATAAACCTTGAATTCAAGATTATTATTTTTTTCGTTATCATCAATTTTTATTGCTGTTGTGGAGGTAAGTTATTATTATTATTATTATTAATTATTATTATTAATTATTATTATTAATTATTATTATTAATTATTATTAATTATTATTATTATTAGGACGTTTTATATAGCGCAGTATTCCAGCCTAGGGCAAGGCTCACTGCGCTTTACATCAAAATTAGCAATTACAGAAACGTACAGTTAAAAATAACAATTGTGAAAGTTGACAAGCTTATTGTTCTCATATTTGTATAATTGCAACATTATAACGGTAGCTGCATTTATTTATCTTTTTTTTATTCTGAGAAAATGGACGATGAAGGTTTGTGTTGGGAGAAATGATGTTAATATTTTGGAAACTCTTGACTTGTGTGGGGACACGTGACAGCTTGTGTGGGGGATACTTTAGAGTTTGTATGGGTAGAAGTGAATAGTGGGGGGTAGTGGCAATGTCTGAATAGTGAGAGTTCGTTTTTGGAGATGAGTGAGAATTGATAGGAGAATAGATGGTGTTGTGCATGGAGAACATCGGCAGGAATTTTTTTTCCCTTGGTCGCAATCGACGTAAAACAATCTAAAATTTACACAGTATGAGTACTGGGTTGTTACGAGTGGACAATTGGTTCTCAACCTTTCTTATGGTGCGACCCTTAAATACAGTTCCTCGTGTTGTGGCGACCCCCCCAACCACAAAATTATTTTCGTTGCTACTTCATAACTGTAGAGTATACGTGTTTTCCGATGGTCTTAGGCGACCCCTGTAAAAGGGTCGCGCGACCCCCAAAGGGATCGCGACCCACAGGTTGAGAACCGCTGGATTAGACAATAGTAGAGTAGAATTCTAAAATATCTATAAGTTACAGTTTACACTAACAAAATAATATAATTGGAGAGGTCGAATTTTAGCACCTCGACCCCATTCTCCCATCAAGCGCTAGCAACGCTAGTTTTTAAATTTTTTTTTTTAAATCCACTGCTACCCTCGAAGACATCAACACAAGCACAACGTTGCTTCACTTCATGTCGAGAGTATAGGTTTTAAGTACTTGGCTATGAAACGAGTTTTACTCCTCATACCAGTTTTAAAAAGGCAGTAAAATCAAAGATGGCGTCACGGTGACGTATAGCGCGCGAGGTGAGCTCGCCTCAACCATGTTTTACAGCCGATAGACCGAGCTATCAAATCCCCCTACCACAAAAGCTAACTAATCAATAATGCAGCTGCAATGGATCGTGTTTTTACCCTATTCTAGATTGTGAGGAAAAACACACGAGTTAAAAGAAAATAGTTTTTGAAGGGAAAAAAAAACAACAACACATCTTATCCCACCTACCCCTACCAACCCCCGTCACCCCAGCCCTTTCTTCGAGCTTCTTTATAACTCATATTTTGTGTAGCCTCCGAATTTCTTAGCTGGAATTCTCTGGGGAGCAGGAGACGAACTTCATCCGGGTCTTCGCAGCACAGCTAGTTCTGAATGGCTAATCTGCCAACGGACTTCTATGCGCTTTTGGATTTTGTCACCAGTTTTGTTGCTCGCCTGTTTGCCTTAAAACTTCTTAGTAGCAACGGAGTAGCATGCATTCAATATATAATATATTATTTTTTTAAAATAAACAGCATACGCTGTAAAGTGATTAGATGTTTTTAATACGTATCAAAGTCACTGAGAATCGCGCATTTTGTAGGTACATTTGACCGGGATGCGAAGAAGAGTCGATCAGATCTATACAAGAGAAGACCTCCAGTTAATTGAATCGAACCACAGCCTTTATTTGTTCGGGACAAAAACAAAATCCACAGGAAATTGGTATCGGGAAGCATACCATCACACAAGTCACATAATTCACCATGTAGGCCCCCTGCCAAAGTCCACTTTCCTTCTTTTCCTTCCCCTTTGCTGGCCATTACTGACGCTTAGGATGGAAAAGGGGGAGGGGGAGGTGCATTAGAAATCCCCCCCCCCCCTTTTTTCCTGGAAAATCAATTCTCGTGAGTTTGTAGCCCAGGGAGCAATGAAGCAGGCCGTCTTCCCATTCAATCAGCTTTTTCCTTGGAGTTGGGGCCAGCCAGTTCTTATTTTATAGTCTTTCTAAAAGACAGTCTAATCCAAAACCATGAAATATAGTTTGGTCATATCACCGGACTTCACCCGATCACGGCACTTACATTGTTTCTGTTTAACGGCTATGGACAAAACTCAAAGTTGTACCGTAAAGTAAGTCATGGAACTATACTATTACTATACAGCCATTTCTATTCAGCAGCTAGAAATCAAGCCATAGTTATACCGTCGAAGTTAATAGCAAACAGGCACCGTACACAGTCCTGTGCCCGTTCAACAGCTCTAGATGTCATCCATGTCAACGGCAATAAGCAAGTGTTAAAAACTTGTATATGGACTCAATTTACGATTTAATTGGACTTTGCACTATAATGACTTCGTTGGCGTAACGCATGACTAACTAATCCTTGTCTCTCTTGTGGATCGAACCCCATACTTGTAACGGCGTTGTTTAGATTGGGGGGGTGGGGGTGCTCTAGATTGGAAAAGTGTGGGGCGGGGTACTCTCTAGATTAAAAAGTTTTAAATGGTGTTTTCTAGATGTGGAGTTCTCAACGCGATGTCTACCCCAAGATGTGAAACTCTATAAAGGCGTGTACATATCTGAACTAAAGCAGTGACATTATTCTTCTCGGCTATGGGATTAACACATTCATAAACCTCTCAAGGTGCGGAAGGAAAGAGCTACTTCCACAGCTATAATTTTCTGTAACCCCCCCCCCCCCCCTGCTATTCTTTTTCACAACATTAAACGTTAAACCCTTTAAAAAAATTCATATTATTTTTTTGGCCTTGCCTTGTTACCAGATCAGCACCCCCCCCCCCCCCCCGCCCCTACTTTTAAATGATCCCTCAAACACCATTTTTTCACCCATGGGCCGAAAAGCTCAAATCACTTTTAGTAGTTTTTGCGTTTCACCAAGTATTCTTCTTACCATCATTAATATATCTTCCTCAAACCAGTTTTGCTCCCTCTATCCATAAGACCTAACTACTCCAACCCGTACATGTTCGCCTAACCATCCACTCCCCCCACACCCCCCCCCACACACATACACACACAACATTGCAGATTAGAAGGTTCAAGTAAGTTATGACATGGATGACAAGAAAATCAATAACCATCATGTCAGTGATACAAGGTCGAGACGAGTGTAGGGTGGGCGCCTAGCCACTCGAAAGTCCGGGCGTCATTCTTAGACTCTGATGAATTTTAACAATTAATGATATTATGTTAAAACGCATCCTCCGACCAAATCACTACCTGTTTTGACCTGTTAATATATCTACGCAAGTGATTGTGTGTTTTATTTTTAAATCCTTTATATTAGCTTCGCCTTTGTTCGTGTGTTGTTGTTTTTTCTGGCTAAGTGTGTGGGAAAAATCTTCGCCCGACTAATTGACCCACTTCCCGTCAACCTATAAAACAGCTTAGCACTTGAATATCTTCAAGAACTGATTTCTAAATACGTATCCTTACAGATCCTGCGCTCTTCAACACAGCCGTTACTATGAGTTCCTACTGTGGATGGACACAGAAAGAAGTCATACGGGATGCGCTCTATTGAAGCTACAGTTTGCCCCAATCTTTGCGGGAAATTGAAAAATGTTTTTTTAAAAATCATTTAAGAAAAATTTAAAGACTTTTTTCTTTCAAAAGATTTTAGGACATCAGATCGCTGTGAGCATGCTAAAATAGCATGGACACACGCGCTATGAAAGTATTCAGCCATCGTCACATAGACTCGTTGCCGATGACAATAACATTATATCAAATTTTCAGCCCCACTCAACAACACCAACCCCCCCCCCCTCCCCCCCCCCCCCCCCCAAAAAAAAAAAAAATCAGTTCTTCAAGGGGAAAATAAGGGAAATATGATGACACTCATTTCACGAAATAAAATTTCCGGTAACAGCGCTAAATAAGATTTTAAAAGAAAAAAAAAATTCGCATGTGCGTTTTATGCGTAATATTTTCTTTCGTTTTTCTGAAATAATTGGTGAAGTAAATCTGGGTTGTAAAAGCGGGTGGGACCTTAGAATATTATAAGAACATAATTTTTTTGTAATGCATTTTTAAAGAATTTATTTTTGAAAAGTGTTTCTTAAGAGGTTGTTTAAAATTAAATTCACTTTCTTTATTGAAACACCTTTGTTTGGGGGGGGGGGGGGGGGGGCGCAGGAAGTGTTCAACATCTTGCAGAGAACACCTAATGATTTGGGTATTTAGTCTGTACCCGCATAAAACATTATGTACTGCACTAATAATTTCTTTTGACAGTAATTGAAAAACTAGATTTTTTTGTTATCGTTATTTAATTTATTTTTAAGTCTATCTCGAAAGATGAATTCTTCGACAGCTTTACACAGTTCAAAAGCATAAAGTAAATCACCTGTATAAAATAAACCCTCTGTTCAAACTAGAATATATGACCCGACGTTGTCGAGATATTAATGGTGGGTCCTTTGCGATAAACTCTACCTGCTTTTGCAAAAACTCATCATAATTCCTAACTTTAAAAAGAAGTATCTATGTAAAGATATTTACGTTTCTAACATCATTAAGTTTTGAGAAGTATTTATCTGCTACATATTATATGCCTACCCTACTCCCTTTCACGCACCCTAAACTACATTTTTACTCTCTAAACATGACCTTAAATTACCAAATCTAAATAATCACTATTATATAATTATTGTCACTAAGTAAGTTAATTAAAGGGCGGTTTATGCACTAGAGAAATATTTTATATGTCTTGTGTTTTTAAATTGTTACATGTTGGGTATACCCTACCATTTTTCGTGCCCTTATACTACAATGTTTTTTTCTCTAACATAATCTTAAATATACAACAAAAACTCTACATAGGATACAAATATATTTTATATTTACGGAATTTGATATATTGATATCTTCATTAAAAATTAAACAAACTTATGCTTTTTTTTTAAAAAATTATACTTTATCGGAAAATCGTAAAACAAAGAATTTCTTTTATCTAAAGAAGAACCTCGTAACCGTTTTTCCCGTCTATAACAGACTTGAGTGTCTATAACAGACTTGGGTGTCTATAACAGACTTGAGTGTCTATAACAGACCTGGGTGTCTATAACAGACCTGGGTGTCTATAACAGACCTGGGTGTCTATAACAGACTTGAGTGTCTATAACAGACCTTTGTGTCTATAACAGACCTGGGTGTCTATAACAGACTTGGGTGTCTATAACAGACTTGAGTGTCTATAACAGACTTGAATGTCTATAAGAGACTTGAGTGTCTATAACAGACTTGAGTGTCTATAACAGACTTTGGTGTCTATAACATACCTGTGTGTCTTTTTTATGGAAGTTATTAATCTCATAAAGATACACACCCACTTTACTTTTCGCAAAGCACGAACAAAATATGTTTTCATTTTTTTTTGAAAGAAAATATTAACACATCTCTGTTTTCCAAAACTAAATGTTCAAGTGTGTCGAATGATTGGGTTTTGATATTCAAGGGTACACTTATGCACATGTACCCACGTTTTGTTAACGCCATTGATTTTCGTAATTGATAAACATACGTTTATTTGTAAAAAGCGAATGCAACATCACTTTTTTCCACAAGTGTAATACCATAGGATTTAAATATATTGTCATCCACTTAAAAATATACACATCCTATTTCCTACACCCCCCCCCCCCCCCCCGCCCCGATATGCATGTACCTAAGAAGGTTAATTATTTATCAAATTCATTCCTGTATTCTGAGACATATCTTGTGCTGCCTGGGGCAAAATGAAAATATCGAACGTTATAAATTTAATAAAAGTATATTTTTGAAATGGAAAAAAAAAGTAAAAACTTATTAAATGTTAAAAATACAAAGCTAAAAAATGTTTACAATTTAAAAAAGCAATCAATAATACTTATTAATTTTACTTTTAAAAGGGGCAAAATACATTATCAGTTTTGTCACGCGTGGTTATTAAATCAAAGAACTTACAGCTTTTGGCTAAAATAGGCTATTCGCGGTATGATGTCATTTGCGTGTTTATTTGGCCTAAGAAATATTAATAATAAAAATATATAGTTTGTTCAATTTTTAAACGAAAATGTATTGATATAAAGGAAATTAATATGCCTAGACTTAAAATATCATCAATAAAGGTTCATAAAAAGACACTTTTTTCCCTTTTACTATTTAAAAAAAAAAGATTTTGATAATGATTTATCCATACCTAAAAAATAATTTGAATTTATTAATTTTTTTAAAAACCCTTCTGACAAAAATAAGTTTAAACGCACTGAAACGAAGAACGTAAAAATGTAGTGTAAAATTCTTTAAAATGTTACAAACTGACAAACTCCATCGATTTGTTAGTAGAAAAAAAATGTTGTTTAAAAGGGCTTTATTTTTTTAAAAAAATATATTACATATTTAAATTCAAAGTAAATTATTTTTAAAAAAATAAAAAAATCAGAGTACGCGTTCATCGCATTAACAACATTATTAAACCATTTCAGTTTCTTGTTAATGACGGGGCGAAGTTCCCACTAAGTTTTTTGGGGTTTTCCGTTTTTGTTCTCTTTACAATCAGACGTGGTCGGATGACGCCAAGCCTAGGCCAATGGAAAACCTTCAACACAAGGTATTGAAATTTTGACGCATCGCTGTCTATTGGGGGGGGGGGGGGGATGTTTGCTGTTGTTATTGAATAAAAAGAAATGTAAAGCAACAACAAAACAAAGTAACAAAAGAAATCTAAACAACTCTGTCGTTTTCTTTAGCCAAGTCTGCTGCTGGACCCGCTTTCAGTCACAATGATAACCCTCATTATTACATCTCAGCGGCAGACACAACGCTTTGAACGCAAACACCTTTTGACATAAATAAGTTTATATTGTTGGGCATTAAAAAAACAGTATAATAATTGAAATGAAGTATGCCAATTAGCATATGATCTATGCAATTACTATTATTATATATAATCATCGAATTATTGTGAGTCGTCGCAAACAAACAGTGGGTGATTTCTTGCAGACGCAGAGGTGGGGGTTCGCACCCCGTAATTTTGGTAACCACTGCTTCCTTTAGTTTGTGCGAGAGTGAGATAGCGAGCGTGTACTAATTGCCTGGCCGCTTTCGAGTGTCATGGTAGTTTCCATCCCCCGAAGTTCTTCTCAGTCCGACCAAAAAAAAACTGCAACACGTCAAAAACCCTGTCTGAGATGAGATTATTCCAACACGCTTGGAGAGTATTCTCGGATCACTCGTGGGCTTTGGTGGGCCGGGGAATTCTTAGAAAAATATCACAGCGGGCTTGAGGGACTAAATTCTGGGCGGAACAGAGCTGCTTAAAGTCGAATTCTGACACGCGCGTTATTTCGGGGTAGTGGACAGAAGAATTCGAGATATTTTAATCTCCATTGTGTGTGGCGTGAAACGGATTGTTGTTTCGCTTGGTACATTTGTCGTTCTTTCATTAAACACAGCAGGCGTTCTGCTTTTATTGTATTTTCTTATGTTTTTTTTGTGTGTGGTATTTTTATTATTGTTGTAACAGTATAACTTAGTGCATGCTAATTTGATGCTAGGTGGAATCAATTCGGGACACAATATTATATAGATGTAACGGACGAGTTCATGCAGCCATTTTGGAAGTGTTGTTTTTTTGATTCTGTGCTATAATGAAATTTTGTAATAGTTTGAGGACGATAGTAAAGATAGTTAATCATAAGAGGAGAACATGTAGAGATATCCTGTACTAATAAGTGAATGTTTCATGCTGTTAACGTATAGTCTCTTATTTTAGTTTAGGGTTCGTTCTAAAACAGTAGACAACAAAAGACGATACCATAAGTTACATACTATAACAAAGAATACGATACTCAAACCAGGGCTAATTAAAAGGTACAATGATGAAAAAAGGAATCTACACACACGCACAGTAAACAAATCTTTTGTCTCGTGACTCGTAGCAAAAATAACACACGCTCAAAATATCTCGTGATGAAATCATAGCACACCTCCAAATATCTCGTGATGAAATCATAGCACACCTAAAAATAACTCTCGACTGTCGTCTCGGCGTCCCCTGTCTTTCATTCTATCGGCTTTATATGGTCTGTTTCTTTAGATGATTCCAGAAGGGCTACGCATTGTAATTGCTTCCCGCTGCTTCTACAATATTCTACAAAGTTATAAGAATAAACAGACCATAGATTGTATTTAATTTTAGCCTAGGTCAAAGGGGAACTACCCTAAAAGCGCAGTGCAACCGAATTTGGGTCAGTTAGAGTTCACAGCACGGGGAAATATGACGTAAACACGTCGTCTATATAACAGTGAAGTTGTTAATTGTGTTTCTTCAGTTTTATTGAAATAAAATGACACAAGTGACTTTAAGTGACTCGATACTTTTTTATTTTTAAAAAATTCCGTTGATGATGTCTTGCCGTGGCAGTGACAGTTCATAGACTTGGCTAACTCTCACCGCTGTATCACTAACAACTGGGTGGACGGTGACAATTGTGATTTTGTTTGCCTTATTGTAAAGTGGATCCCAAGGTTTTTGGTTTTTATCTTACGTTTCTGTAGTACGATTTTAATGGCATTAACTGCTAGAAATTTTGAACAAGAATATTGAAGTAGAACCCACGCTCTCCATGTCATGTAAATTTGGATGGGGGTAAAAAATTTATAATTATTTTCCACTCAATAAGAAAATATTGAATGGAAATATCGATTCGATTTTTTTTGTTTTTTTTTTAATTTAGGAATCATCATCATCATCATCATCATCATCATCATAATCATCATCATCATCATCATCATCATCATCATCATCATCATCATCATCATCATCGTGTCCCGTAGTCCTTCGACCGTTGGGGCGCCACAGATGACATGTACACTATTCTTCTCCATTCCTTTCGGTCTTCTGCCCTACGCATAGCATCGCCTAGTTTTAATCCCGTCCATTCTTTGATATTATCTTCCCATCATTTTCTTTGTCTTCCTCTTCTTCTTCTTCCTCCTCTAGTAGTGCCCTGCAAGATCTCTCTTGGCGAGCCCTTGTTTTCTCGTCAAGTTTGCGCTTTTTAACAGACGTCAGGAGGTCATCATATTGCCCAAATGCTTGACGAATCCTTTCTTTTATTTGCTCATTTTAGGAATACAATACTTTAAATAGTTTTTTTTAATAGGGACGTGGCTGGTTTTGTTTTTTCAAAGAATGGTTTGTGGGAAAAAGAGGGGGGGGGGATTCTTGGATCTTTCATTACCGCTTCAAAAACACATTCATATTCTTTGTGATAATGACATTGGCCTAACAAAAAAGCCCATCACCTGTCGTATTAACATACAAGAAATGTATGGAACATGTTTACCTTTATACTGAAGGCGCCCCCCCCCCTTATAAACGCCGAGACACAAAATACTCCTGTCGAGTTTTCTGAAAAGTCTCAGCGCCCGCAGATCGGGTGCCACGTTTTGGGGCGCCCGCCGAGGGCCGTCTAGAATCTAAATTGTCCCCCCTTTTTGTCGGGAAAATAGAGGGGAACTCTGTTGGATGACACTTTGTTAGGACAGACCGGAAGTTGAGTGTCAGGCTATCCCGCCTTTTCTAGATCGGCGCTTCCGCTCTTGGAATTTAATCAGAAATAGCACGTGATGAAGGCAGAACGCGGGAAATCATCGGTGCTCGGGAGGGGGAAAAAAATCCCTGGTGCCTGGAATGGGAATTTGGAGAGTGGAGAGGGCTGCGATTTAACAATAAAAGGGGGAAAAAGACGATTCGAAATAATTTGATGACCCTGGTTTATCTGTCGATGATAAGAACACTGATTAAAAAAAGACAAGATAATGATTAATTTGTTTTTAATCACAAAAATTTGCTGGACGTCCAACGAAAGCGTTACCAAAGACGAATGAACAGGATTCCCCTCCCCCTCTCTCTCTATCTGCTCCTATACTCCCCCTCTCTCATCCCCTCCATTCTCTCCTCCCCTCCTCTCTATCTATTTCTCTCTTCTCTCTCTCATCCCCTCCTCTCTCAGCCTCCATTTTGTCTCCCCCTCTTCCCTCTATCCTCCCCACTCTCTCTCTACTCATCTCTACTACCCTCTCCTCCTCTCATCTCTCTCTCTCCTCCGCTCCCCTCTCCCTCCATCCTCTCTGTCTACCCCTCTACCATCTCTCAACTGCTCTTATCTATTTTATCCCCCTCTCTCTCTCATATCCCGTCTCTTTCTTCCCTCTTTCTCCTACCCTCCTCTCTCTCCTAACTACCTATCTCTCCCCTCATCTCCCCTCTCGCCCCTTCCTCCTCTCTCACTCTCTTTCTCTTTTGTTTTGCGTGGTGTGGTTTTTTTGTTGGTTGTTCTATTTTGCAAGTATCATTCCAGCTGCGCTTCTAAGCTAAACACTAAAAACCAGCCCACGTCATTGAAAGTCAAATTTTAGATGCTTTTTTTGGGCAATGGAATGGTCTTCTTATGTAATCTGATTTATAGGAAGTCAACACAAAGTGATATCACAAGGGACGACAAGAATGTACAATGAAAAAATACAGAATTGGCAAAAGATGCAGTCACAAGTCTTATAGCGTGACAACGTATGCTGTCCACAACAAATTGAGTGACAGCGTAAAATAATGGACAAAGCAGAGTGGGACAAAGTTTCATTCGATAAAATATAGGATGTCATTTACTTTTCTACAGATTATTAATTTTAAAAAAATCTTGCTGGTGGATAAGATTAAAGGGAAAATCCAGAAAATTCGATTTAAAAAATCTAACTGTGGTGAGTGGTTCACACTGCCAAAGGTAATTGGGTTACAGTCTTCTTGGATCACACACTTGTAGATAAAAACGTTTGATGAACGTATAAAATCAGCACGCAAGTATCCTCATTTAACCATGGATTCGACGCCGATTGTGGCAGTGGTTCTCAACCTTCCTATTGCCGCGAACTTTTAATACATTTCCTCATGTTGTGGCGACCCCCCAAATATAAAACTATTTTCTTTGCTAACTTCGTAAGTATGTTTTTTCTGATGGTCTTAGGCGACCCCTGTGTAAGTTTCGTTCGCCACCCCCCCCCCTTTTTTCCGAAGCGGTCGCGACCCAAAGATTTAGAACCGCTGGTCTTTGAGAGTAATCTAAGTCATAATGTAGGTGTTTGGGGACATATTGCACATACGGCATCTGCGCTGTTATTAAACACGTCGACTCGATCTCTAAAGCTACAAAGTGCTACATTTTCTGTATATGCTTTTAGTCGGGAAATCTGCTACCAGGGAAGAAGCTCCCTTTGAATCTTTTTGATCAATGACCAGTGGCCAACCTTGTTTAAGCAGCACTTCTTTAACGTTGTTCCACCAACCTCCTTACAGTACAGAGCGCCTGGGATGAAAGCAGCGGTCAGAAATTCAATAAGTAGTTTATCATTCCAGGCCCAGGTCCGCGGTGCCTGTAAGACAACTGGTCAATTTAATATACTCCGAACGTGATTTTTGTATTAGCACCGGCCAGCACGCTTTTGCCAGCCGGCGATGACCTATCGGATCAGAAATTGAACCGGGGGGGGGGGGGAGGCGTCGGCCGCAATAACTTCGCTGACCAGCATCGCTAGAATCTCCCCTCCCTTTTTTTATATTTTATCAGAGAAAATATGACCCTTTTATGAGATGACCTATTCGTCAAGATTGCAGTTCGGCCCGTTTATCTTAGGGGCCGTATAAGCGCTGGGAGAATCCATGGCAATATTTCTATATATAAATATGATTTTGGGCTGATATGGTGGTGATTGTGGGGCGGCAGAGGGAGTAGTGAATGGAGGGGGTTTTGTTTTCGATGGATGGGGAGGGGGTGGTTGTTTTCGGTGACCATGAGCGTGGCAAATGCTTTTCTGATGGCCTAGAGAGGGGACGAAGACAGGATGTGACGTGGAGTGACATGTTGAGTTGGGGTGTTGACGGAAGTGAAAAAATAAGGAAGTAAAAATAAAGAAGCAACCGATTAGACAAAAAGAAAAGTGTGTGGGAGGGGGGAGGGGAGGGGGGGACCAATACGTAGACGTGGCTTTGTTGATTTTAGTTGCTATAAAAACCGGAAGTTTGCCATTTTCCTTTGAGAGCTTCCGGGTCTTCTAAAGAATATTTTCATATGGTGAATATTGATTGAACTGAAGCGTCGAAGCATTATGCTGATTTTAAAAAAAATTACGATTCATTGTCAAATAAATAAGTCACAAACAATTTGAGAGTAATTACATCAACTTAGTTGAGCTCTAAGTAAAAAACATAAAATACAAATCTAAAAAAATTGCTGGTAATGCCTGCATCTGTACAACATTGAAAGACTTAAACTTAAATTTTACATAAAGTTAAATTACCCTGCCCTTTGCATAGTTAAAAGAGGGAATAGAGTGGGCACAAGTACCTCACATCAGATGTTTCCATCACGGCACAGTTTACCTGCACTAACACGCCAGTGAGAGTTTGAAAGGAAAACAAATTAATTCAGCTTTTCGGCACAATATCACCATACATAATTAATCAACTTCTCTCTTATTTGTGATCCCCAATTTCCCTGCATTTGTTTTCTTATATTTTACATATTTCCTTTAACATTTTATTTTTTTCACAGTAAAAACATATACATTATTTTACTTCATGTAATCTTGGTTTTTGAAAAACCCAACTTTCAGCAATAATATTAATGGCGACCACTTAAGATTTAAAAAAAGATAAAAATACTTTATACGTCTTTTTAATTCTTCCCCACCACCACCCCATCCCAAACCCCTCTTTTTTTCCACAACGCCATACAGCTTAACAAAAAAAAACCCTGTCCACTTTTATCTTTCAAACCACCAACCCGGATTTCTTCGTTCTGGGTGGCAATAAACAAGCAATTTCGGGGCTACTATTTTCCATGTCTCCAATTCTAGCACCGTTTTCTTTTCACTACCAACTTCTGGAAGCGAATCTCCCATATGTTACATTCTCCTTCAGCGCCATATGACGTGACCCACTACTCACAGTCGCCCACACAAAGTCACGCACTCACTGCCACCAAATAGAAGATAAATTAGCCCATGTCCATGAAAACCGATTATCTACCGTGCGATAACAGTTTCTTGATTGGGCACCAAACAAGTCCGAAATTAGAAATGGCATCAAAAAGTGGAGATCTTTCTCCTGAGTAATTAAGCTCTTTGATAGAGACTCTTTCTCTCTCTCTCTCTCTCTCCCTTTTTCTCTCTCTCTTTATCCATCATTTTCTCTTTCTTTCTCTCTCTCACTCTCTCTTTACCCATCCCTTTCTCTTTCTCTCTCACTCTCTCTTTACCCATCCCTTTCTCTTTCTCTCTCACTCTCTCTTTACCCATCCCTTTCTCTTTCTCTCTCTCTCCCTCTTTCTCTCTCTCTCTCTCTCTCACTCTCTCTTTATCCATCCCTTCCTCTTTCTCTCTCTCATTTTGTTTCCCATTAAGTTTTTTTCTATTCACCTCCTTCAACACGAGGCTATTAGAACCCCATTCAGTTATTCACACCGCCACCTAGACCCTAATCCCCTTTCCCTGACCCCTATTCCATGACCCCCTATTGCATCGAACTCGTTCATCTTCTCCTTTACACCCTTTTACACTCGTCATTTGAGTCTCCTTTAATTAACCGACAACACTCTCGTTTCACGAGTATTCCAATCTCCCCCCTCCCCCCAACTCCCAATAGAAACGCATTACCTTCAAATTGAAACACCCCTTTAGTTATTTTTTGTCTTTCAGGGCTGACCTGCGGGTATCGATACTGTTGTCCGACTCCTACTACTTGTATACCATTTCAACTCCGGGTAAACTTCACCAAGCTGAAGTAGCTGTTATACTTTTTTAAAAGTACATGTAATTTATTTATATTTTTGTGTGCGCTTTAAGTCTTATTTCTTTAAAAATTATTTCTTTAAATCTTATTTCTTTAAATCTTATTTCTTTAAATCTTATTTCTTTAAATCTTATTTCTTTAAATCTTATTTCTTTAAATCTTATTTCTTTAAATCTTATTTCTTTAAATCTTATTTCTTTAAATCTTATTTCTTTAAATCTTATTTCTTTAAATCTTATTTCTTTAAATCTTATTTCTTTAAATCTTATTTCTTTAAATCTTATTTCTTTAAATCTTATTTCTTTAAATCTTATTTCTTTAAATCTTATTTCTTTAAATCTTATTTCTTTAAATCTTATTTCTTTAAATCTTATTTCTTTAAAAATTATTTTTTGGTTTCCTTGTCTGATTGCTTTGATACAAGCAACACACCCAATAATGTCGTTACAAATGCTACAGACGCAGACGACACATTCGGATCAGCGGTGAGTAGAATAAGTCAAATTTTCAATTCCAATGACTGAGACCAGAGAGGGGCCACCAGTATCAAGTTCTTGTGTCTCGTTGTGGTATATGTTCACACAATGCTTTTTGATTGCAGCTATGTAACATCTCTGAATGTGTGTCTCTTTCTTCAGACATACAGAATACTTGCACTGTGGATCTTTCATTTACGTCTTGTGGGGGTATGGAAACAAGGCGTCGCTTGTTTCGAAGAAATAAAATGACTATTTTTCTTTACACCAACAGCCGCTGTTGGGATGTCATCATTTTGAATACAAATTCACTAGTGTCCAACCCTGGTTTGGGAACCTAGCCTCCCTCATTTCCGGTTTCAAATAATACCTTGTGCTTAAAAAATCGTAACCGGAAATTTGTTTGAAAGAAATTTCGTCAGCGGAAAATTGATAGACGGAAATTTGTTCGAACCGAAATTTGGTCGAAACATTTTTTCAGTCAACATGTTAAAATTTTGCGTAAAATTTGTTTTTGAGCGCATTATTTTGTTTTGCTTTATCGTATAGTAAATTGTTGGAAAGAAATTTCGATCAATTTTCCGTCGACGAAATTTCTTTCAAACAAATTTCCGGTAACCTTTAAAAATATTTGCTTGTGTCTTTTAATCCCAGCTTCTAACATCATCTATTACTACCATCTCTTCTAACTCCAGAAATGCCATCCCTTTGTGCTACAGTTCAATCCAATTCTCTCCCCCCTTCCCCCTTTTTTTTTTTTTGTTGTTGTTGCCTTGAGTGCTCGCCCCTTGAACCTCCTTCAATCCGGCTATTTTAGTGCCATACATTTTGGTAATGACATCGATATGTTGGTACCATTTTGTGTGTGTGAGATACCGAATGTTCTGGCGATTTCCAACTCGCGCGATAAAGTGGCCGCGTCTATCGGGCAGAGGAGAAAATTGATATATTTTTTGTAAATATTTGAGGGGACAAAAATTACTCGTGTCTTTAAAACCATTTTACTTGAGCTGTAGCAGTCATTGGAAACTTAAAGGAGACATCGGTTATTAACAGGGCTTGGTGCGAATCAGGATTGGGACCCTTTTCTAAAACAATTGTGCCATGTTTTTAAAAAAACAAATATTTTTAAGCACTCATTTAAAATTAAAATACTTAAAAAATGCTTTTTAATTTAAAAAAAAAAAGAGCATGTATTGTAACTTCATTTTAAACGTTTTATATTTTTAACTCGTTTGGTGGCGTTTTTTAAGTAAGAGCTACGAATAAAATGGTTTAAAATCTAAAGAATAATAAACGTGTTGCAAATTCAAACTAATAGAAAAAAGTTAATAGCAATAATATAATTATATAATATATAGGCACTATGGTAAGCACTAGAGCAGTTTTTCTCAACCTTTTTAATGCCGATACCCTTTAATACAGTTCCTCGTGTTGTGGCGACTCCGAGGCACAAAATAATTTTCGTTGCAACTTCATAACTGTAGAGTATATGTGTTTTCTGACGTATCCGAAAATTTGATCGAAAGAAATTTCGTCGAATCATTTTTTTAATTTACATGTTAAAATGTTGCGTCAAATTTATTTTTGAACGTATTATTTTGTTTTACTATATAATATAGTTCGTTCAAAAAGAAATTTGACGAAAATTTTAACGTGTGAACCGAAAAAAAGATTCGACCAAATTTCCGTTCGATCAAATTTCCGTCGATCAATTTTCCGACGACGAAATTTCTTTCGATCAAATTTCCGGTAACCGTTTTCTGATAGTCTTAGGCGACACCTGGGAAAGAGTCCTTTGACCCCCAAATGGGTCGCGACCTACAAGTTGAGAAACGCTGCACTAGAGTTTTTAATTTAGTTCACAAATCCAAGATACCAGCTGAGCTGAGACCAATAGCTTTCTTAGTTCTAAGAGATTGGTAACAGCAGATAATGCTTAAGGGGAAAAAAAAGACTCTCTCTGAAAAGATGCATTTCCTTAGCACGAGTTATTTCAAGTGAAAAGCATTCAAGCATGGGTCTATGAACCTTATGTTTAACTATGGCGATATCATTGTTAAGGGGAACATTTCAATGAGCTCGACGAGTGATTATATTGAAACACTACTTACTGGATCAGTAATGAACAGGATTGGCCAATCACAAACACAAAATAAAATGTACTCTTCCAAAAGATAGGATATAAAACACGTGTTTTACTTACAATGTGGCCAGATTCCATTCTAATATTCTGCTATTAGAAAAACAGCAACTATTGAGCCGAAGCGCTTGAAATCTCCCCCAATGGGCCGCGAAGCGGATCGTCCGGAGCATTCCACCCCCTGAGGCAGCCACATACGTCCTTCCACTCGATTGGCTATGAGAGTCAGGTGGCACCAGAGAAGGAACGCCCGGCCAGCCGAGGTGCTGCTTTCACACAGAAACCGAGCCGGATTTTCTAGGAGTCTGGGGTGTATACATTTTACGTCCTAATGTGTCCCCCCCCCCCTTTCCCACCCCGTGAGAACGCGCAGCTTTACAGCAGGTGTTATGCAGACGCCCTCTAACAGGGTGTACGTGGTTTTCAGCGATAGATGGGTGGCTTGACTAATAGCTAATATCGCCTGCTACAACTCGTCTCTATCACTTCAAAATAAGCGGCTCACAAGAGCTGCGTGATGGGAACAATTTACGCCAGTGTCACATGTTGATCACGGGATGGTCACTTGCCATGCATGAGTGACCAAATAAGAGTTTAGTGCACAGCACGCGGTGTCGCACTCATTTTAATTTAAAACAGGGTGGGTGTTATGTAGACGACTTGTGTCTACTTCATGCTTTCCCCGTGCATGAACTCTAGCAGACAACAAGCTGGATGGTGTGGGTAGCTAAAAATAGTCTCTCTTTGACCTCGGCTACCATCAACAAATCCATGGCCTGTTTCATAATTCGAATATTGTTGAAAAATCTGGAGAAAACTGGAAAGGAAAACAATGCGTACGGCGTTCTCGAAAAATGAGTAGAACTGACTATAAAAGGCCGATAGATTGAATGAAAGAGAGAGGCAGATCATTTATCACGAGATACTATCGCGCGTGTTATTTTTGCTACGAGATTTGTTTACTGTGTGTGTGTAGATTTCTTTTCATCATTGTACCCTTTTTGCACATTGTATTTTATTTAACATCGTACCGGTACACGCCAAACAATATACTGTAAGTCAATAGTTTTAATTATATTTCTTTTGATTTTGTAATTTATTATAATTAGCATATTAAAACTTATTAGTTGTAATTAGCCCAGGTTTGAGTATCGTGTTCTTTGTTAGTGTATTTATCATTTGGTATCGTCTTTTGTTCTGTACTGTTTTAGAACGAGCCATACACTTAAATAACAGATTAATTTCTCCTTATTGATAACAGTACGTAACCATTGGTGTACGTATTATAGTATAGTCAATTGTTTACCCAAAGCTTTCAGAGTGACACAGTATCCCTTTAAGTGGCCCCTTGTCACTTATATACAGAGAGGTAACAAGATAGCTTGGGACGGGGACTTTGGGAAAGAAGAAAGTTGATATTGAACGATACAGATAAATAAAAGAGAGTATGTGTGTATGTATGGAATAAAGCGAGACTGTGAGATAGAAAGGTTGAGAAGCAGAGCGATTCGGAGGTTTAAGTCAGAAGGATATTGAGCTAGAGAGGAACAGTGAGATTGAGAGAGACAGCAGGAGAGAAAGAGAGAGGGGGGGAGAGAAAGAGAGAGAGGGGGAGAGAAAGAGAGAGAGGGTGGGAGAAAGAGAGAGTGTGTGATAAGAGAAAGACTAATGTTTGCATCATTGCAATGAGAAAACAACCCCCGAATATGACCCCCACGGGACCTGGAGATAAGCCCACCCACTGGTAGATAAAACACTTCATTTGCATGTGGTCATCTGTCAGAATAACCGGCGCGAGAAAAGATAAGGGAGGTCAGAGTTAATGACCAAGTGATCGCCGGCTTTGGCTTAAACTCGCAGACGCCAATTATGAGATGACCACGGAGCTGCCCACATCATAGCGCTTACCGGTAGGGCACGCTCAGCAGAAAATGACCGGACCTTAACACGCGATGGACCAAACTGACCGGTGGGAAACGTTGTCCAGTATGACGTTCGGAGGTGAATGGTGAGTGAGGTGAATGGTGAATCATGTGAACGGCGAGTGAGATGAATGGTGAGTGAGGTGAATGGTGAGTGAGGTGGATGGTGAGTGAGATGGATGGTGACTGAGATGGATGGTGAGTGAGATGAATGGTGAGTGAAGTGAATGGTGTTGTGAACATGATTTGTTAGTGTGATGTTTGATATGAAAGGTTGTCCATACATGGTGAGAGTTCGAATGTGAGAATCATTGTTATTAGTGTGAACACTTTTTGGGTGCATGCGTTGTGTTATGAATTGTGTTATGAATTGTGTTATTGTGGCTGAATGGTCATTGGTTGAGAGGGAAATATTAATAAACGAGTGAGTGGGTATAAAAGGACAGTGTGTTGATTGGTCGGGAGAGAGACCGAGAGATCGAATGATTGCTAGAGAGGACAAGAGATTTATTTAGGGAGATATTAGAGTTAGTAGAGAGAACGTGTGTTAGTCGAAGTTTAGTTTCCTAACTGTGTAGTGAGGAACTTCGTTATGTATTAGCGACTCCTGGCCATGTGGCATTACATTTTGTACATAATGGAATAAAGAATTAACTTATGAAACTATGTGGCGTTATTGTGAAGTGTACCAGGCTGTAACATTAGGAAACCGTAACGTTGGAAAGGTCGTAACATTTGTGGACTTAATAGTGTAATTGTTTCATTGTGTGGACCTGATGAGAATCCTAGACAACGAGAGTAGGCCGTATGAAATGAGGTCGTAACAAATGGTGAGTGAGGTGAATGGTGATTGAGGAGAATGGTGAGTGATATGGGTGGTGAGTGAGATGAAAGGTGAGTGAGGTGACTGGTGAGTGAGGTGAATGGTGAGTGAAATGAATGGTGAGTGAGGTGAATGGTGAGTGAGGTGAATGGTGAGTAAGGTGAATGGTGAGTGAGGTGAATGGTGAGTGAGGTGAATGGTGAGTGAGGTGAATGGTGAGTGAGGTGAATGGTGAGTGAGGTGAATGGTGAGTGAAATGAATGGTGAGTGAGGTGAATGGTGAGTGAGGTGAATGGTGAGTAAGGTGAAAGGTGAGTGAGGGGAATGGTGAGTGAGGTGAATGGTGAGTAAGGTGAATGGTGAGTGAGGGGAATGGTGAATGAGGTGAATTGTAAGTGAGAATATCTCGGTTTTTTTTTTAAATTTCGGCACATTCTGCGGCCTTGTAGTGGCGCCCATGGCACCTGCCTCAGATTTGCATCGCCACTGAAATCATTCACCGGACATGATTCAAACGGATGCACGCGAAGCCTTTAGGACTACACGTATTTACAAGAAACTAAATATTTAAACTAACCCTAGTTTAAGAACCGACAGACACAATATTACTCGACCATGGATGTGAATGCGGTGACGTCAATAGTGGACGGCAATTAACGTGTTGTTTGTATGTGACGCCTCCTCTCATGTATGTGTATAATTTTAGCATTGGGGCGCAGTGGCGTAGGAATGTGGGGTGTGGAAGGGGCGGTCCGTCCCTGTCGGCCCTTACTTTTTCTTCAGAGTTTATAGAGGGGGGTGTGTTTTTTTCTTTCGTGGAAGTGGGGCTGCAGAAAGCTTGACCCGCACCGGGCGGCACCAAACCTAGTTACGCCACTGTGGACACCTACTTCTATATTTCGCTTTTGATCCGATGCTGAGCCTCACTGTTCAGCCTTGAGGGGGAGATTTTTGGTTGCAAAGCTAAGAATGTTGATTGAATATCGTTAGCAATCCCACAATCGTGCAACAAGCAGTCACGTGAACACAATTATACAACACATTATAGGAGCAACAGATTCCCTGACCACCCCCCGCCCCCGGCAGACTATCATCACGCGTAATCGAAAGAAATCAGCCACAATGCCAAACATGACGTGGAACTAATCGATTCATCTCACGGAACTTCTTTCACTACGACAATACTGTTCACAATAGGCGTCGCCTGAATAGGATAAACACGCGTAAAACGCTGCTTCTATAGCATCAGAACCACCAGACACCCGCGTATGCTCTTCCGGTATCTGTCGCACCTTTCGCATATCATCCACCGCACACCCTCCCCCCCACCCCGCGCCTTGACAATAAGGTAAGCTATTTTACGACATTGATATTTGTTGATGAAGTCGCTGAGAAAAATTCTCCATTAATGATAAAAGCAATCGACGATGCACTACAAAATATTTTCCCGCAGCTTGAAAAATAAACCTATTTTCGGAGTGCCAAGTAAAAACATATTTTTTTTTTTAAATACCGGCTTTAAAAATGTCCGTTTCTATGATTTGATTTCCGGTACAAATTAACAGTGCACTTTCATTTCTCGCATTTATGTCTGCCATCAACATAATCAACAGAAACTATGCAATATTCTTTGAGAAAATTCATTTACGCAAACACCGTCTTCAAATAAATTACTGAACAAGTAAATGATTGATGCTAGCTACACGCTCTGACAACAAAATTGTTTCGCTTAACAGAAAAGAGCCATCCACATGAACTTTTTAATAAACAGAGTTTTTTAAAAAAATATTTAAAACTTAGGAAATTTGGGAAAAGTGAGGGGGGGGGGGGAGGGGGGGGGGGAAATGAAATAAATTTTCTTTTTAAATTTAAAACGAAGTGGCTATTGGTACACGGGTACCAGAATTGAGAGGTTGGGATTAAAAAACGATTTAAAATATTATTGTTGGGTTTGTAAGACCAAATGAGGTATCAAATGAAAGATAATTGAATGGACTATACGTTTGAAATCTTAATTCTTCAGTTTTACTAAAATAAACTACCACAAATGACATCCGAATAGCATTGAGCCTAATGGTACCCGGGTGCGAATGGCGGCGCTGCGTGTGCGGGTCCATTTTGACTAATGTTATTCGGATGTCATTTGTAGTAGTTTATTTTAGTTAAAATGAAGAATTATGTTTACAAACGTAAAGTCCATTCAATTATCTTTCATTTGATACCTCATTTGGTCTTACAAACCCAACAATAATATTTTAAATCGTTTTTTAATCCCAACCTCTCAATTCTGGTACCCGTGTACCAATAGGTGGAGCCAATTTAAAATGGGGAGAAAGTGGCATAAGGTGGTAGAAAGTGGCATAAGGTGGCAGAAAGTGGAAGAAGGTGGCAGAAAGTGATAGAAGGTGTCAGAAAGTAGCCGAAGGTATCAGAAAGTGGCAGAAGGTGGCAGAAAGTGTCCGAAGGTGGCAGAAAGTGGCAGAAGGTGGCAGAAAGTGGCAGAAGGTGGCAGAAAAAGGGCAGATAGTGACAGAAAGTATCAAAAGGGGATAAATGCCTAAAAGTGCAAGAAACTTACTTATAGCAAAAATGTAGTAAGCATTGCCAGAATTTAATGAAAAGGGGGGAGGGTGAATTTTTTTATTATTATTATTACATATATTTATTGGGTGGGGGTGCGGAGAGAATAAGGGGGTGAGGTGGGCCGATGTCAAGGGAGGGAACGCGTGGAATAATGGAAAAAGGGGGGGGGGCAGATTGTATGGCTGTTATTTGTGGCCGACACTTAGTGGCTCCCCCTATGATGGATGGCACTACAGGCATCAGATGAGAGTCACAGAGGAGGAAAGCCATCCAACCTGACAGGCACATTATCTGGCATCATACACGAGGTTTGTGGGGGGATTATTTCCCTAACGTTTAGGTCCGTCTCCCTCTCTGTCACCTTCTCTCTCTCTCTGTCTCTCTCTCTGTGTCTCTCTCTCTCTCTTTCTCTCTCTCTGTCTCTCTCTCTTTCTCTCTCTCTCTGTCTCTCTCTCTTTCGTTTTACTATCTCTCTTAACCCTCCTCTCTCTTCCCATCGTCGCTATCTCTGTAAATTCCGTTATTTTCCTTCCTCTGTCCTCCTCCATGTCTCTCTCTCTCTCTCTCTCACTCTCTCTGTCTTCTTTTTGACCCGGGTTTGAGATATTTTTTCTCAACTGAAACCTTCTCAACCCAATGTACTCCTCAACCCAATGTCCTTCTCAACCCAATGTCCTTCTCAACCCAATGTCCTTCTCAACCCAATGTCCTTCTCAACCCAATGTCCTTCTCAACCCAATGTCCTTCTCAACCCAATGTCCTTCTCAACCCAATGTCCTTCTCAAGCAACTACAAATAATAAAAGAACAACAAAATCAAATCGTGAACTTGAAGCTTCAAAATATCCACACACATCCAAATACACAACTGCTTCATAGCTTCCACCAACTATCCATAAACTATTTCCCAATACACAACTGCTTCATAGCTTTCACCAACTATCCATAAACTATTTCCCAATACACGACTGCAAGCTTTGCTTCATAGCTTCCACCAACTATCCATAAACTATTTCCCAATACACGACTGCAAGCTTTGCTTCATAGCTTTAGGGCCGGCCTTAGGCCACTGCAACCAATGAGGCCGCAGTGGGCCCCGCACTTTCATAGGCCCAGCGCTAATTCTAGGTGTAAATTATTAAATTAAACCATTATAACTTATAATCATGTATAGGTCAGCGTGTTTATTCTGTTTTTATAGTGTTTTTTTAAAATCTATTACGTCATTGTTTCAAGGGATTACGACAAGTAAATAAAATTGAAAAAAAGTGTAGCTGCTCGGGTGCTTTATCTCTGAACTCGTCATTTAGAGGAACTTGGGGTAAGATGAAACAGAAACCGTTCTTAAAAAAATAACTCCATTTTAAATGAAGGTTATTTATCGAATTAATTTGATCGTGATTTTGTGCTTAGCAAAGAATGAATAAAATGCAAAGACGAATTTATTTTCTAATACAAAATCTTAATGTTCACTTATTATCCTTATCCCTACCCAGACTGGGCCCCGCGCAATCCGTTTCGCATAGGGCCCCGCAATTGTTAGGGTCGGCACTGCATTGCTTCCACCAACTATCCATAAACGATTTCCTAATATACAACTGCAAAAAATATGCTAATCATTTCTTCTGTATTAACTACAAGCCTCCCACCCCCCCCCCAAACTCCCTCCCCTTTCCCATTCACGATGTTTAGACCTAAAGAAAATAGCGTGCCACAAGGTCCCCCACCCCCTTCCCCGCCCCAACTCCGCTGGGCGATATGTCGCAACTTTATCTGCCACATCTTCAACATCTTCCACCATCCCCTTCCACCCATGGAAACACGGTTGTCTCTCGGCCGTACTCCCAACGCACAAAAAAAAAAAAAGAGAAAAAAATGAAGCCTAGGTTTTTCTCCCCTGTGCCTGGCACATTACATAATCAATAAGAATTCTATTGATACATCCTGGCGATGCAAATCTCGGCTCATCAATCAGCCAATGAGCTGGGGGTCAGGCTAGGAATGCGCAGAGGAAGAAGGGAAGGGAGTGGGGGTGTGTGTGGAGGGGGCGGGGGTTGGTGGTGGGGGTGACAAACGCCATCAATAATTGGGAGAAATGGCGAATGCGGGAAAAGAGGTCGGCCCGCGAACCAAGCCATCAGCGCCACTTTAGGGAGCTTTCAGCAAGCAGCCACAATTATTATTATTTTTAAAAAAATTTTTTTTTTTGGTTTTTCAAACGTTTTCGTCATTCGTCTGTTCCTTTTACTTACGCCATGTTGCTTCCTGTTACATTTTTTTTTGAGTTAGTCATATAACATTAAGAATGTAAATAGTGTCTTGGTGGTTAAAGTTAGGTATTTGAAATATTTCTTAAACTGACCCCAAAATTATATTTTTTTTTTTAAATTCAGGGCTTTTCAATTAAGCCAAGGCGGTGAAATCGATTGTTGCGAAAATCCGAATGCAAGTTTGTAAGATTGTATACGATTCTGCTTACACCAAGAAATAGAATTGTTGTTGTCCATTCTGTTCTATTAGTCTATTTTTATCTGTAACAGACAGATAACACTTTATTCAATTAGCCTCGTTTGAAGCAGCGGTCCACAGACTAAGAAAACCGGGAAATTATTTTTTTTAAAAAATACTAATGTTTATAAAAACAAAGATTTTTATGACTTATTGGTTTTCCAATCATTTGGTTGGATGAACACACGTTAAGTGCTGCAGCCTACCATTGTATACAGCACTGGTTTTGTTTAGAGATTCACTGATAGCCACTCTTTTACTTGGGGCTTAAAAATAAAATTCGCTCACACAAGTGAACCCTTTCAATGTTGTTTTTTTTTTTTTTTTTTTTTCCAAATTACATTTTCCTGCGCTGTCTCCAACCAGAATACACATCATAAGCAGTAGTCCTCGCCTGGCTTTTTCTTCTTTGATTCATTATTATTTTTTCTTCTGTTAGCAAACATAGTTTATTCACCCCTTGGGGGTTGAATTAGACCAGTGGTTCTCAACCTTCCCAAAGCCGCGACTCTTTCATACAGTTCCTCATGTCGTGGCGACCCCCCCCCCCCACCCGGGGGCCACAAAATTATATTCCTTGCTACTTGATAAATGGAGAACATACCTGTTTTCAGATGGTCTTAGGCGACCTCTGGGAATGGGTCGTGCGACCCCCCTTTAAAATGGGTCGCGACCCACAGGTTGAGAACCGCTGAATTAGATGTTTCAAAGAAAGGACTTGTTCTCAAATGGATGCTGGTGTTTTGTGTTCGTTCGGACTTTACACGAGTTACTTCTTTAACACTTGCATTTTTGGAGGGTGTTCAAGTCTTCTCAGTCGTTTTTTATTTGATTATTTTTTTTTATTTACAGCCCAATCATCCTTTGACGAGACATCAAGCATAATTAATGAGCTGTGGTCGTCACGGACGATGGTGACGTTGTGTGTGGGGGGTCAGGCCAGGTATGCGGTATTTGTGGGTAAGAAACTGTCATGTCACAAACTTTTTATTTAAAATCCAGAAGTTGTCACTGCCAGGGAAGTACGCTAAACATTTCCAACCAAAACTAACGAGGAGTTGGACAACATGTCCCCCCCCCCCCTTTTATTTGCAGGAAGCAAGTGGAAATTTGTTCACAGGAAAAAAAATCCGCTGTAAAATTTGTTGTAATGAAGCGTGTCAGAGTGGGAGTGGAGTTGGAAAAAAAGGGGGGGGGTGTGAGGGACAAGGTTGGGTCGGGTTCGTGTTGCTTGGCAGACAGTGCGTGGGGGGGGGGGGGGGAAATCGATGAGTGCAACACTGGTTGTTGCTAAGGACCAAATATTGTTTGTGTTTTTTTAAACTACACGCTCATGATGCACGTTAACTGGTGGTCACTGGTGGTGGTCAGTGGTGGTGGTCAGTGGTGGTGGTCAGTGGTGGTGGTCAGTGGTGGTGGTCAGTGGTGGTGGTGGTCAGTGGTGGTGGTCAGTGGTGGTGGTCAGTGGTGGTGGTCAGTGGTGGTGGTCAGTGGTGGTGGTGGTCAGTGGTGGTGGTCAGTGGTGGTGGTGGTCAGTGGTGGTGGTCAGTGGTGGTGGTGGTCAGTGGTGGTGGTCAGTGGTGGTGGTCAGTGGTGGTGGTCAGTGGTGGTGGTGGTCAGTGGTGGTGGTCAGTGGTGGTGGTGGTCAGTGGTGGTGGTCAGTGGTGGTGGTGGTCAGTGGTGGTGGTCAGTGGTGGTGGTCACTGATGGTGGTGGTCAGTGGTGGTGGTGGTCACTGGTGGTGGTGGTCAGTGGTGGTGGTGGTCACTGGTGGTGGTGGTCAGTGGTGGTGGTGGTCACTGGTGGTGGTCAGTGGTGGTGGTCAGTGGTGGTGGTCAGTGGTGGTGGTCAGTGGTGGTGGTCAGTGGTGGTGGTGGTCAGTGGTGGTGGTCAGTGGTGGTGGTGGTCAGTGGTGGTGGTCAGTGGTGGTGGTCAGTGGTGGTGGTGGTCAGTGGTGGTGGTCAGTGGTGGTGGTCACTGGTGGTGGTGGTCAGTGGTGGTGGTCAGTG
The DNA here is from genome assembly GCA_964017045.1 of Omphiscola glabra. Classification (NCBI taxonomy): domain Eukaryota; kingdom Metazoa; phylum Mollusca; class Gastropoda; family Lymnaeidae; genus Omphiscola; species Omphiscola glabra. The sequence goes on from OZ024796.1 coordinate 40,237,561, forward strand.
GTGGTGGTCAGTGGTGGTGGTCAGTGGTGGTGGTCAGTGGTGGTGGTGGTCACTGGTGGTGGTGGTCAGTGGTGGTGGTCAGTGGTGGTGGTCACTGGTGGTGGTGGTCAGTGGTGGTGGTCAGTGGTGGTGGTCAGTGGTGGTGGTCAGTAATGGTGGTCAGTGGTGGTGGTCAGTGGTGGTAGTCAGTGGTGGTGGTCAGTGGTGGTGGTCAGTGGTGGTGGTCAGTGGTGGTGGTCAGTGGTGGTGGTCAGTGGTGGTGGTCAGTGGTGGTGGTCAGTGGTGGTGGTCAGTGGTGGTGGTCAGTGGTGGTGGTCAGTGGTGGTGGTCAGTGGTGGTGGTCACTGGTGGTGGTCAGTGGTGGTGGTCACTGGTGGTGGTCAGTGGTGGTGGTCGGTGGTGGTGGTCGGTGGTGGTGGTCACTGGTGGTGGTCACTGGTGGTGGTGGTCAGTGGTGGTGGTCAGTGGTGGTGGTCGGTGGTGGTGGTCGGTGGTGGTGGTCAGTGGTGGTGGTCAGTGGTGGTGGTCGGTGGTGGTGGTCGGTGGTGGTGGTCAGTGGTGGTGGTCAGTGGTGGTGGTCGGTGGTGGTGGTCGGTGGTGGTGGTCAGTGGTGGTGGTCAGTGGTGGTGGTCGGTGGTGGTGGTCGGTGGTGGTGGTCAGTGGTGGTGGTCAGTGGTGGTGGTCACTGGTGGTGGTCGGTGGTGGTGGTCGGTGGTGGTGGTCAGTGGTGGTGGTCGGTGGTGGTGGTCGGTGGTGGTGGTGGTCAGTGGTGGTGGTCAGTGGTGGTGGTCACTGGTGGTGGTCGGTGGTGGTGGTCGGTGGTGGTGGTCAGTGGTGGTGGTCGGTGGTGGTGGTCGGTGGTGGTGGTCACTGGTGGTGGTCAGTGGTGGTGGTCGGTGGTGGTGGTCAGTGGTGGTGGTCGGTGGTGGTGGTCACTGGTGGTGGTCACTGGTGGTGGTCACTGGTGGTGGTCGGTGGTGGTGGTCACTGGTGGTGGTCACTGGTGGTGGTCACTGGTGGTGGTCACTGGTGGTGGTCACTGGTGGTGGTCGGTGGTGGTGGTCACTGGTGGTGGTCACTGGTGGTGGTCACTGGTGGTGGTCAGTGGTGGTGGTCACTGGTGGTGGTCACTGGTGGTGGTCACTGGTGGTGGTCACTGGTGGTGGTCACTGGTGGTGGTCGGTGGTGGTGGTCGGTGGTGGTGGTCGGTGGTGGTGGTCGGTGGTGGTGGTCGGTGGTGGTCACTGGTGGTCACTGGCTCAAAAGTAATGGCGCGTGAAAGGATGGACACAAACGGACAAGAATGACTGGGGGGGGGGCACCATCTAGAACAGGGGTTGGCAGCCCGCGAATCACATGCGGACTTCTCAAAATGTTTAATCCGGCCCGCAAGACCTTCCACGAACTGGACAAATGTTTTCGTGAAATGTAAAAAAACAAAATAACAAAATTGAATGTCGATCTGTAAACGCCTTGTTAGTTATCATCTCCTAATAATTATTAATGTATATTTATTCAACATTAGTTTAATACAGTGGTCGGAAAATCGCGGCTCGCGAGCCGCATTAGGCGCTTTAGCAACCTTGGTGCGGCTCGGCCACAAATCTGTTTTGACTCCAAAAAAACGTGGTTCTTGATAGATTCTTGAAAAGAAATTTGGTTCTCAAAAAATGTTAATAGTCCTGCTGCTGAATTTTTCTCGATTTTGACTAATGAGTTTGCCGACCACTGGTTTAATATGTTGTCTAGAAACATAGAAATCTCGATTCCTCCCACATACAAAAAAATCATTCAGCACGCCCAAAAAATAATAAGTTCATGGGATCATCCTCCAAAAATCTTTGCAATCAAGACAGGTGTACAATGTATCTTCATTCAAGACAGGTGTACAATGTATCTTCTTTCAAGACAGTTGTACAATGTATCTTCATTCAAGACAGGTGTACAATGTATCTTCTTTCAAGGCAGGTGTACAATGTATCTTCATTCAAGACAGGTGTACAATGTATCTTCATTCAAGACAGGTGTACAATATATCTTCTTTCAAGACAGGTGTACAATGTATCTTCATTCAAGACCAGTTTTTCGATCGCCTGCTCGTTTCTAGTTGACACAGCCGGCACCTAGAACACGTTGAGTTTTTGGGATCAATGAATCATGATCTACACTCTACACTCTACACTCTACACCATTTCTCCTTCGATGTAAAACTAAAGAATCCCCCTTGGCATACCTAACCTAATTTTTTTTTAATTGAAATGCAAGTATCCATGATAACAAACTCACGAGTTCCCTCGAAATAATGACCTTGAAAATCACAGGCAGTCACCGGAAGTAGGCTAAAATTAAAGTCTGCCAATATGCTCCATATACCAGCATAAGAGCGAGTTCTGTCAGCATAAATGAGAGTTGTGTCAGCATAAATGAGAGTTGTGTCAGCATAAGAGCGAGTTCTGTCAGCATAAGAGCGAGTTCTGTCAGCATAAGAGCGAGTTCTGTCAGCATAAATGAGAGTTCTGTCAGCATAAGAGCGAGTTCTGCCATCAAAAGAGCGAGTTCTGCCAGCATAAATGAGAGTTCTGTCAGCATAAGAGCGAGTTCTGTCAGCATAAATTAAAGTTCTGTCAGCATAAGAGCGAGTTCTGTCAGCATAAATTAAAGTTCTGTCAGCATAAGAGCGAGTTCTGTCAGCATAAGAGCGAGTTCTGTCAGCATAAGAGCGAGTTCTGTCAGCATAAGAGCGAGTTCTGTCAGCATAAGAGCGAGTTCTGTCAGCATAAGAGCGAGTTCTGTCAGCATAAGAGCGAGTTCTGTCAGCATAAGAGCGAGTTCCGTACGTTGAAATCAACACTGAATATCTTTTTTTTTTTATGGTGACGAATGGCCAATAAATAATGAATTACAGCCATGTTATGAAAATTGTTGTCAAAAAAAAAGTTCGACATAAACACAATCGTCGCATAAAGTCACAATCTTGCTAACGACATGAAATATTTTCCTCGCGCGGTAAAAAAAAAAAAAAGCATGTCCTTTTTTTTTTCTCTTTTTTAACCCAACCCCACCCCCCCCCCCCCCAAAACAACCCTCTTCCTTTTTTTTTAAAAAAGTAAAGAGGAAATGTACAAATAAAAATTAGCCCAATCATTGCCTGTAATTTCTCCGTTAAATATAAGTGCCTCTAATTAAGTTGGAAAGCGACTTAGGTTGGCTTCGGTTACATTAAATGAGGTCGCGTTTCATTGACCTTGAACTTTAATATCTTAATTTCTTTTCTCGCGTTCTTTCACTCTTGACTTTTTCTTTTCTCTTTTTTTTCCTTTCTTTTCTTTTTTTATTTCTTTTTTTTTTCTTTCGATCGTTTTCATTTTCTTTCCATCTTTTTTTTTTGTTCTTTCTTACTTTCCTTGTTTCAAACCTGTGTTCCATTGAGGTTCCACAATTCTCCGTCTCCAGCCTGCCATATGGCAATCACCAACCCCAGTGAGGGAGGGCAAAAATCAAGTGTGATATATCTATTCCACCCTCATCAAATATTAACCGCGTGACGGGCGGGACAGATCTGACCGGACATTTGCTGCCAGTGGATGATGTAATTTGTCGGAATAATTGAGGTGTGTTGCGGATTAGTTGCAGGGGGGGGGAAGGGGGGGGGCTTACGGTGATGGTGACAAGGCAGGCCGAGTTGTAACACTGTTACTCTGCAACATGGCTGCAGTTGTGGCACGGGACGGTTACGGGGGCATAGGAGAGGCGGAATGGGCTCGGCTGTTCGTGTTGCAGGATGGTTACCAGGCATATTACAGTCAGGCCAAGCTCAGCTCTTCGAGCAAAAGGGGGGGGGGGGGGACATCTGAAATTTTAAAAGGTAAACAACAGAAGGATGTTACGCTCGGCTGGCGTCACACTTGACGACTAGAACACACAAACAAGACACATAGCCATAGGACACATAGGACGCATGTGACACAAAGGATGCTCTCAATGGATGCTCTAAAAAGTATTTAACTCTTTTGACTTCACTGTCAACTAACTACATGTACATAGAATGGGATTGTTTTGGTGTAAAATTAAACATTTAAATAAAAATATATATGGACAAATATAAACTGCAGCAAGGCCAAGGTTCACTGCAGTGGCGTAGCTGGGGTGGGGTGGGGGGAGAGATGAAAGAGCAACAAGATGGCGTGTTGTTTTCCCAAATACTGAAATGATTTTTATTCGGACCACTGCATTACTGAGATAGTCAAGTGTACTGATCAGAGTTTTTAAAAGATATCGTCAGTATTAAAACTGCAATGTTCAGTTGTTTGCGTCTGCACTAAAATATATAAAGCTAGGGCTTAAGTCTTAACCGGGCGCAGTTTTTTTACACCCGAAAAAAACACCCGTGTCCCAAGAATTACACAAAAAAAAAAAATAGAGTTATCTTCTCATTTTCTATAAACAATAGGTCTACAGCCAGTCCTACTCCGTACCTGCCGGTCTTTAAACACGAGGCATCCAAACAGGCATACAGCCTACCTGCCGGAATATAAACAAAGGTCTTACAGACAGTCCTACGGCCTACAGACCGTCCTACAGTCTATAGACCGTCCTACAGCACACAGACAGTCCTAGAGCATACCCGCGTCTCTTTATGGACTAATACAATGGTCACCTCCGAAAACATTCCACATTTTCGCCCGAGTTCAACCGTCACGCATGACCAAGTACCATTAATATAAAACATGTTGAGCAGGGGAAGCGCCGGTTGTGAAATGGAAGCAGCCACACCAGTAGCAAAATATATATAAGAGAGAGGAACAGTTCCTATCTCTTTAATGCGAATCATGCGCACAGTAAGATGTTTGATTATCTGCCCTTGTAAAAGAATCATAATTACTCCGAGTTGCTTCCCATCATGCCCTCAGCCCTAAAAATAGCCCAGTACATCTCATCTCGTGAAAATATCTACCGAGAAATCCTTAATTAAAAACTGAATTCTGCAAGGATGTGGCCCTTCTAAGGCTGCTATTAAACTTGGCTTAAATGAATATTTTAAATATATTTGTCACGAGCTCCCTATGCTAAGTGACCCTTGGTCTATATTCTTATACAACACCTCTGACACCACCTTGTTTTGATGTGTCCAAGGAAACACAATAACTATACAATAAACAAAGTCTTCAATATAACGTAAAATGACTAAAGCTAATTTATTGTTTAAATGTGCTAAGTAAAGTAATATGCAATCTACAATGAGAATAATAGCATGCGCTATGAAGAAATACACTTCGAAATAATAGGATGATTTTCGTACATATATGCTTACTAAAATGGCATTACAATAGTGATTCTAGATATTCAGCAACTCTGCATCATACAATCGAAACGCTACCATACGACTAAGTGGAGTCTTGCAAGACTGTCGCCACCTCTACAGCGTGAATCTGTCTTATGGCCTATCGTCGTGGTTGTTAGCGTCTCTTGTTGTCTCTCTGCACTGGCATCTGCGCACACACTCCGTCACGAGTTTGTGACGATTAGTTATGGCGTTAAAAGGTGGCTATTCCTGAAATACATGAATAAGTCACCTACACCAAGTGATCTATGCTAAGCCCTATCTAACTACTTACCGTAGACTTCCAAAATACTAAATCTCTACATAACGTAACTATCATAAAGCTCCTCCATACATACACCTTACATACACTTACCTCTCTATGTTGATACTGTTGATACTGCGGCAAGGCTGGTACTAGGTAAGTCTATGTGTCTGAGCTCTGACGAGAGAAGTCTCATGTGTGGGCCGTAGTGCTCAGTGAAACTACCGAATTAGATGTCCCTACTTATACCCCTCGTTCCTACCCAAACTTCTTTGTTGGTCCAAGAATGCTATCTCTTAACACATTCCTGACCCCTATCGTTTCCAGTCAATTAGGAATTTCCGTCCTTAACCCTAAAAGAATTAGGAATTTCCGTCCGTAACCCCAAAAGTATCCATGCCCCAAAACTTGTCCCCCGACCCTGTCAGTCGTGACCCATAGGTTACCCTAACATTGGAGCTCTCTCTCTCTCCTGTCCCGCCCCAGTAAATCAACCAGTGGACACCCCCGCCCCAGTGACCGCACCCTCACCCGCCCCAGTAACGGTCACCGTGTGACACACGCCCCCACTTAAGCTAATTTTCCCACAAATTAGCAACTCTTTTCTGGCAGCCTAGACAATGCATCTGCCCAGATTGCGTCTGTTCCTTTTATGTTCTCGACGCGGAAGTCATATGGTTGCATTGCAAGAGCCCATCGCGTCACTCTTGCCTTGCTTTGCTCGTTGCATTTTAACCATGTCAGTGGTGCATGGTCTGTCTCTATGACAAAACTGCGTCCATACAAATATTGCTGCAGTTTTGACAAGGCGAACACTATCGCCAAGCACTCTCTTTCTATAGTGGAATACTTCTCTTCTGCCTTTTTCAATTTCCTGCTTACAAACATCACAGGATGACGGACCCCATCGTAAACCTGTAGCAAGCAACCTCCTATGCCACTGTTTGATGCGTCTGTTTGTAATATGAATTCTTTCGTCCAGTCAGGCATCTTCAAAATGGGCTTGCTTGCAAGCAGCTGGTTAATGTGCTTAAATGCCATTTCTTGTGGCTCCTCCCATTTAAACTTGTTGCCATGTGACTTTTTGGTCAGATCAGACAGTGCAGCGGTCACAGCTGAGAAATTAGGCACAAATTTACGGTAGTAGCCCGCTAAGCCAAGAAAGCTCCTCACTTGCTTTTTTGTCGTGGGTCTTTCGCAATTCGTTATAGCCTGAATCTTCTCATTTTGAGGCTTTATAACGCCTGCCTGCACTGTGTGTCCCAAAAACTCCACTTCCTCCATAGCTAACATCGTTTTCGATGGCTTAATCTTGAGATCAGCCTCCCTCACTCGATTGAGTACCCTCTCACAGATCTCTAAGTGATCGTTCCATGTAGCACTGTGAATTAGAACATCATCGACAAAAGCCTCTACGCCCGGTCCAACATTTTTCATGATCATTCTTACCAGCCGATTGAATGCCGCCGGAGAACTTTTTAACCCAAATGGCAACACCTTGTATTGAAACAGACCTTCGGGCGTACTGAAGGCTGTCAGTGGTTTCGATGTGTCATCAAGTGGAACCTGCCAATACCCTTTCGTGAGGTCAAACTTTGAAAAATATTTTGAGCCAGCGAGGTTAGCCATAATTGCCCCAACCTCGGGCATCGGTTCAGCGTCATCTGCTGTAACAGAATTCAATCTTCTGTAATCATTACAGAACCGAAACGATCCATCAGGCTTCTTTACCAAGACTATTGGTGAGGAATATGCCGACTCTGACGGCTCAATTACGCCAGCAGCCAACATTCCATCCACCTCTTCTTTGATGGTTTCCCTTGTTGAAAATGGTAATGGATACTGCCTCACCTTGACCGGCTTGTGGTCAGTCAACTGTATGCGGTGTGTGTAAACACTAGTCAGTCCAGGTTTATCACTAAACACGTCCGCGTACTTCCTGATAAGTCTGCTCATTTCGTCCCGTTTTTCAGTGTCCAACCTCTCACTCACTCTTACATCTCTGTAGTCCTCTGTTTGTGAAAGTTGGAGACCTGTTTCCTTCATAGAAATAGGCGTTGCATCTTCTCCATCTTCAACCTCCTCTATAACTACAGCCGCCGCTGTTTTGACTGGCCTTCATCTTTCTACATATGCCTTTAACATGTTCAAGTGGTACGTCCTTCTTTTTCCCCGAACATTAAGGACGTAATCCACCCGTCCAACCCTCTCCTCAACAACGTAAGGACCTTTCCAAGTCATTTGCAACTTGGACTTCTCGGTGGGTAACAAAATCAAGACACTATCTCCAGGTCGAAAAGATCTCATCTTGGCACCTCGGTCGTAGTGTTTCTTCTGATTTTGTTGCTCCTGTCTCAAATGCTCATTTGCTAACTCAAGAGCGTCCTGGAGTCTTTCTCGCATAGTTAGAACATACTCATAAGTGTTCCTCACCTCCGGATTAGCTTCACCGGTCCATAGGTCCTTCAAGATGGATAATGGTCCTCTCACAGGATGTCCAAACATTAACTCAAATGGACTGAAACCTGTACTCGCCTGAGGCGTCTCCCTGTAAGCGAACAACAGCGGTGCCAGATAGGCGTCCCACTCTTTTGGATGCTTATGTGCCACCCGCTTCAACATGGCCTTGAGCGTTCCATTGAAGCGCTCACACAATCCATTGGCCATTGCGTGATATGGCGTAGTGAACAACTGTTTTGTCTTCAACAACTCACTAACTTCACGCATTAGTTCTCCTGTGAATTGTGCCCCCCTATCAGACACAATCTCCCTCGGAACTCCCAATCGTGAGAACATCTCCATCAATGCCTCACTCACAGCTTCTGCTGTCACTTTAGGCAATGCTTTTGCCTCAGGAAATCTGGTAGCATAATCTACCAAGGTCAAAATGTACTTATTTCCCTTGTTGCTGCGCGTAAGCGGCCCAACAATATCAATAGCTACCCTGTCAAAAGGAGTGTCCATCAATGGCATGGGAACCAGCGGTGCTTTTGTCACCCTCCCCTTATTGGAGGTTTTCTGACACGCGTCACATGACCTCACGAATCTAGCGACGCCAGAGCTCACACCAGGCCAAAAGAATGATGCTAAAACCCGATCTAAGGTCCGCCCTATTCCAAGGTGACCTGCGAAGACATTTTCATGGGCAATCTTGAGTATCTCTGCCCTAAACGGTGTGGGCACTAACAGTTGTTTGACGTTAGGTTTTCCATACTTGCCCTTCTTGATCCGATACATCATTTCCTTTTCCTTTATCAGCCAGCTGTCACTTTCCCCACTTTTGCTACTGACCCTCTCAAACATTCTGGTCAACGTGACATCTTCCCCTTGTGCCTTTATTATCTCCCCTGTTGATTTAGTTGCTATGTTGCTCGTAGCTCCGCCCTTCTCACCCATAGTGGAAGCTAACCCATGGGCTACTTGCCCTTCCTCTGACTTTTCGTCCTCTTCAACTCTTCGTTGAGTGGAGCGCGTCATCACGGCCCCAACCCCCTCATCAACGTGGTCTACCACCCCCTCCAGGTTTCCTATCATCAGGTCAACCAAAGGTGTCTCTACCACCAGAGCCTCGACTTGGCCCCTGTAATACGGTGTGTCCACATTAAATTTCGCAGTGGGTGCCTCAAACTGCATTCCATTTGCCACTGTGTACTTCTTAATGTCACCCGTATAACATTCCTTGGTCATTAATTTACTAGCAACCAATGCCAAGCTACACCCCGAATCTCGGAGAACTGATACATCTCTCACCCCGTTAACTGTACCTGTAACGGTGTAACCCTCCAAACCAATAATGTCTGGATTTACGGCCCCTATGGCTAAAGTTTCCACACCTTGGCCACGCCTTCGCACCCCGTTGGCATTGTGTGTCAATTCAATACCCCATTTGTTGTCCTTCTTCACGGCCGCTGCCCCTATCCGTTTCTTGGGACAAAACTTTGCTATGTGGTTGTGTGCCCCACAAACAAAACAACCACGTTTTTCCTCTCCGGGAGAGTTCCACTGACCACTACTCTTTTCTCTTCTACAGTCCCTACTTAAATGCCCTGGAGCATTGCAAGTGTTACAAATAATTCTCTTACCTTGTCCTCCATTTGTTTGTGTCTTCTGTCTTGTGAGTACATCGTGGTCTCTGCCACTCTGATGAGCCTGACTGTACAAGTCCGCCATCTCGACCAATTCCTTCACTGATTTAGGGTTCCTCTCCTTCAGGAAGATCCTAAGATTTTCACTCACCACATTCAGAAGCTGTTCCCTTACAAACAAATCAGCCATGCCACTTACCGTTCTCTCAGAGCCTGAGAGTTCTATCCACCTATCTAAGTATCTTTGTATCCTAACAGATAGCTGAGTATATGTTTCTTCCTTCTCTAACTTTGTCTCCCTAAACTTCTTCCTATACCCCTCAGCTGTTAGTAAATATTTCTTGAATAGTTCACCTTTTAACGTCTGATAATCTGTGCTTTCTTGTTCGTCCAGTCCAGTATATACTTCTAAAGCTCTACCCGTTAATAGTGACCCTAGAAAGTTTCCCCATTGTGCTTCAGGCCAATTGTTAGCCTTTGCTAACCGTTCAAATCTTTTGAGATAACTGTCCAAGTCTTCTTTTGTGTCGTCAAACGGAGGAATGCGAGGTCCCTTCATGACTGGCTGTCTCACTTCAACCGGCCCATTGTCATTGTAACCCTCTTCGTCCAACCCACCATTGTTCGGACCTCCTTTGGACGCGCCCCCCTTGTCTGACATCCCATTACCTCTACTTGTCTCGATTTCCAGTTGTAACTGTAGTTTACGTATCTCGAAGTCTCTTTCAGCTTGTCGTTGTCGTTCTTCAATTTCGGCTAGTTTTAGTCTGTCTTCCCTTTCAGCTAACCTATCTTCCCTTTCGATTTGTTTTTGTCTTTCTTCATATTCCATCGTCAGTTTCTGTCTGCCTTTCTCTTCTTCGTACAACTGTCTAAACTCAGCTTCGCTAACACCTTTCTTTTTAGCTGCGCTGAGCGCCTCCAAATATTCCATATTACAATAAAATTATCTGAAGATAGAGAAAAATCTAAAGTAAAAATCAAACAATAACAGTGATGGTTACAGTACGTGGATCTTGAACCGTGAGGTCCAACATATGCAATTAACTAGATACAACTAAGTACAATCTTAACTAAAATTATGCAATGCAAATTAACTTGACTAAAATAACAATTGCTATGACATCCCACTTCTGACACCAGTTTGTCACGAGCTCCCTATGCTAAGTGACCCTTGGTCTATATTCTTATACAACACCTCTGACACCACCTTGTTTTGATGTGTCCAAGGAAACACAATAACTATACAATAAACAAAGTCTTCAATATAACGTAAAATGACTAAAGCTAATTTATTGTTTAAATGTGCTAAGTAAAGTAATATGCAATCTACAATGAGAATAATAGCATGCGCTATGAAGAAATACACTTCGAAATAATAGGATGATTTTCGTACATATATGCTTACTAAAATGGCATTACAATAGTGATTCTAGATATTCAGCAACTCTGCATCATACAATCGAAACGCTACCATACGACTAAGTGGAGTCTTGCAAGACTGTCGCCACCTCTACAGCGTGAATCTGTCTTATGGCCTATCGTCGTGGTTGTTAGCGTCTCTTGTTGTCTCTCTGCACTGGCATCTGCGCACACACTCCGTCACGAGTTTGTGACGATTAGTTATGGCGTTAAAAGGTGGCTATTCCTGAAATACATGAATAAGTCACCTACACCAAGTGATCTATGCTAAGCCCTATCTAACTACTTACCGTAGACTTCCAAAATACTAAATCTCTACATAACGTAACTATCATAAAGCTCCTCCATACATACACCTTACATACACTTACCTCTCTATGTTGATACTGTTGATACTGCGGCAAGGCTGGTACTAGGTAAGTCTATGTGTCTGAGCTCTGACGAGAGAAGTCTCATGTGTGGGCCGTAGTGCTCAGTGAAACTACCGAATTAGATGTCCCTACTTATACCCCTCGTTCCTACCCAAACTTCTTTGTTGGTCCAAGAATGCTATCTCTTAACACATTCCTGACCCCTATCGTTTCCAGTCAATTAGGAATTTCCGTCCTTAACCCCAAAAGAATTAGGAATTTCCGTCCGTAACCCCAAAAGTATCCATGCCCCAAAACTTGTCCCCCGACCCTGTCAGTCGTGACCCATAGGTTACCCTAACATTGGAGCTCTCTCTCTCTCCTGTCCCGCCCCAGTAAATCAACCAGTGGACACCCCCGCCCCAGTGACCGCACCCTCACCCGCCCCAGTAACGGTCACCGTGTGACAATATTAATAACGTGAAATTTTGTTTGTGAAAAGTTGAGTTAAAAAAAGCACATTATCTAGTTATCCTACTACCAGAATGCGTCAAACTTTTAAATTATGGATGCTCTATTCACTGTTCAACAAGCCCATACCCACCCCACCCACCCTTTTTTCCCACTACCCATTCCTAACCCCACCCATAACGCGTCTATTGTTGCAGTGCCTTTGAAACCACCAAGTTCCAAGTCCCCCCCCTTCCCCCCCTTCACCCCCGGCGCCCGGACTACGGAACTCCCCACACTCCCGAGCAAGCAAATGATGGAAGCTAACCTAATGAACACAAGAAGAGGAGAGGCCCGGGCTGTTGGCAGACCACGAGCACGCATGGGCTCGCACGTCATTAGGCTTATGTCACTCACTTCATAATCCTATTTCATATTACCTCCATGGCAAACATCGCCTGCAGTCGGGCAAACAAACGCCACCACCCTCCTCCCCCCCCCACTCACCAAACCCTCCCACCTTCATCCTCATCGTCCCGCTGCAACCATCTTGGTATCCTCTCTATTAAACAAACAAGACCGCCTTACAAGTGTAGAGCCCAATAGCTTTATTCAGCCCATCTATGCTTCCATGACAGACCCGTCTTTTCCTTCCTCCCCCATCCATCCCATGCCCCCTCCCCCTTCCCCCCCCCCCCCAAATCCCAAGCCATTCCTCAAACTTCCCAAATATTTTCTTCCTCCTGTGCCAGGAGGCCGGAGACTTCGTTACGGCCATTAATAGCATGGCTTTGTGAATTCCCTTACCACAACGTGTTATCATCATGTGCAGGACGGTCGTCGGGAAAGATCCATCGGCCCGGCCCGGGACACAGTCATTGAGACACTGGCTGAATATAATATGCACCGTAATGCCAGGAGACTGCTCCAAGACCATCAGCATTTAGCTTCTTCCTCACACACTAAGCGTGCAAGGGAATAATACTCTTAATATTCGACGCCTATATCAGTTCCAGGCTGATTGACATTGTTCATTTCACGCTCCTATAACTTACGCAGGCAGGGTGCTCCTCAACGAGAAGTAAAGACAACAAACTCTATACCCCTATACCCCCCCCCCCACACACACACACCCAATACCCCAACCCATAATTTTTTTTTATTTTTTAAATTGTTTATTATTTTTTTTTTTAATGAAAACCCCAAACAGCATGGCATAACACAGTTTCGAGGCTTGCAATCCATGTATCCATTTATCACACACGCATCGAAAAAGCTAATATCCAAAAAAACATTTTTAAAAGGTCAGAGTTCATGGTGTCAAGGTGGATGTCTCTTCCTAAATCTAGCGCCCCCCCCCCCCCAACCTTGCAGCTTACCTGGCCAGGTTAACTTAAAAGGCTAGTTATTGCATGACCAACATATCTAATTGAGACAGTTGAAACTATCATTTCAAAGCTCATCAATAACGGAAGCATATGATTCCCTCAAATCTATAATTTATATGTCGTATACTCTAAAATCTATAATTCATACGTGGTATAGTCTCAAATCTATAATTCATACTGGTATAGTCTCAAATCTATAATTCATATGTGATATAGTCTCAATTCTATAATTCATATGTGGTATACTCTCAAATCTATAATTCATATGTGGAATACTCTCAAATCTATAATTCGTATGTGGAATACTCTCAAATCTATAATTCATATCAGTCTTCCAAGGCCAGTACTCACAGTTATATATGTTCGTACATGTCAACTAGACTGGATGGCCAACAACATCACAGTTCCAGTGATTCGACCTATGACCTCTCCTCAATTGAACATTTGTCGACCCCGTTCTCCCCTCCCCCACCTTTACCCCACCCTCTCCTCTGCCAATAATTCAATTATAATCTCATCTCTGGCCACGAGAACGCGGGCAAATGTAACAAATTGTCGAATATGCATCTCTGGAAAATATTTAGTATCGATACCAGAAATTTAGAAACAACTTGTCTAATGCTATCATATTCTTTTCTGTTTCAGTGCATGGTTGTACATGGAACTGCAGACCGAAATCATCTATCTACTTGTGTTTTGAGATTGTTTGCCACCACCGGCGTCTCTATAAAGGTAGACATTTATTGTACTCGCCACACGCTGTCATTTGAACCTTTACGCCAAGTAAAAAAAATATCGATATAATTCATAAATTTCGGGTTCCCAAGGGGGGGGGGGGGGGGTTACAAAAAACAACAACTGATGTTCCATAGCGATCCCTGCAGTTATTAAGTTCAGGGTAATCCGAATCAAACACAACACGGAAATGGCCCGCTGAATCGCTGTTTATGGCAAGGGTATAGTTATTATGACTTGCTGTGTAGTGCAGCCACTGCTCTACGGGTCTGTCCTGCCACTGCTCTACGGGTCTGTCCTGCCACTGCTCTACGGGCCTGTCCTGCCATGGCTCTACGGGCCTGTCCTGCCACTGCTCTACGGACCTGTCCTGCCACTTCGCTAAAGGTCTGTCCTGCCACTGCTCTACGGACCTGTCCTGCCACTTCGCTAAAGGTCTGTCATGCCACTGCGTTACGGGCCAGTCCTACCACTTCTCTACGTGTCGGTCCTGCCACTGCTCTACAGGTCTGTCCTGCCACTGCTCTACGGGTCTGCCCTGCCTGTGCTCTACAGGCCTGTCCTGACACTGTTCTGCGGGCATGTCCTGCCACTGCTATACGGGTCAGTCCTGCCACTGCTCTACAGGTCTGTCCTGCCACTGCTCTACAGGTCTGTCCTGCCACTGCTCTACAGACCTGTCCTGACACTGTTCTGCGAGCATGTCCTGCCACTTCTATTCGGGTCAGTCCTGCCACTGCTCTACGGATCTGTCATGCCACTGACAACAAAATAATGTCAAATGGAATCCCCCCCCCCAAAAAAAAAAAACAACCCACACACTACACACAAGTGTGCTGTTCGTTTGCTTCTATCAGCCGCTGGTCGTGGCTGCAGTGTTCCGCTCATGGAGTCTGAAGTCTGTCTTTGCCCGGAGTAAGAATGTGTCACAATTCCGACTCCCTGTGTGAAGCAATGGAAATCTTAACAATTGTAAATTGACTACACATTCATAGTCCCGTTTATCGACTGTTGACAAATAAACACTTCTTGGCCTAACTGGAGTTGCAATGGTTTCCTCCTCACGCCTCCCCACGTTGCACAACACAACACAACACAACACACACACACACCAGCCGCGCCCTCGCCAAGGCGCACTGAGTGCTGCTGACATCTTTACGTTGTTCGTCCAGAAAGGTCCCTCAATTACGCGACTTTTATTGCCATGGTGACAGCTGTTGGTATTTATCTACATCGTGATATACTTAATCTTTTTACTATACGGTCTCGTAATTGTGATGTGTGTGTGGGGGGGGGGCGGGTGAGGATTAGGGGGCTGGTACCATAGATATACTTTTTTCTTTTACTCCACGGTCTTGTAATGGTTCTGTGTGTGAGTGTGTGTGTGGGGGGGGAGGGCGCGCGGCGATAGTACCATTTAGATGCTCGGCGCCCCTTGCGTATGACATTTATTGTGAAGATATGCTTTGAATGCGCCCAAGCCAGGGAAGTCCGTTCCTTAGAGCAGCGATTCTCAGCCTGTGGGTCGCAACTCCATTGGGGGGGGGGGGTGGGTGGTCAAAGGACCCTTCCACAGGGGTCGCCTAAGACCATTGGCAAACACATATTTATGAAGTAGCAACGAAGATAATATTATGTTTGGGGGTCTCCACAACATGTGGAACTGTATTAAAGGTTCGCAGCATTAGGAAGTTTAAAGAACCAATGCCTTAGAGATACATTAGTCTACAGCTAATTGCTAAGTGTCATGTAGGTTAACTAGCTCAATGCCGGAGTACTAAAGTCATAATTATTTTTTGTCGCTAGTTTTCAGAAAACACTTTTTTTTTAAAAATACTTTTAAACTTAACAATAGTTATTTAAATTCAGAGCCAGATTGAGCTAACTCAAGGTTGACTAATTAACTATTGATTCCCCTTGCAATCAACCCCACCCCCTCACCCAATTGATTTTATATATTAAAAGCAATAAAGTACTTTTGCACTTGTTAGTTTTACACTTGAACACACAATTGTTAGTGTGCTGTCTCCCAACTGATATATCAAATATCAGTTATATTTTTTTTAAAAAAGGTTAGTATACATGTTACCAGGAAGGTGTTCTTAGGAATAAGATGGTAATTTCTCCCTGACAGAGCAGCTCTAAATACAGCTTATTACTATAAACAGCAGTTGCATATCAAGGGTGGGTGCCACCCGGGATGGGCCTCCATTTTAAGCCTGCTCTCATTCCACGAAAAAAAAAAACCATCTGCATTTCGTCGACACTGTCGTCTGTGAAAATAAGGGAAAACATTTGGCACTCTGTCGGGCCTCCCCTTCCGCACCTCACCCCCCGTCCTACGCCACTGTTAAACAGTCCCCACGACGGCTTCCATAGAAATGAAATAGTAGAACAAGGTATGTTGAAGCTTGAATAAAAAGACAGGACAATAAGATTTCAACATTTTGGCTTAGAGGCTTCTGCAGCGAACAAGACAATATATAAGTAAGACAAGAAAGTTAAACAACTTAGCGATGATTTCTCTTGAAATTGATATTTGCCACTAATTTAAATACTGAAGAATTGCATATAAAATTTGCAACATTTAAAGCCAGAAAAAATAGCTTTTCCGAAAAAGCCAATTTCTTGCATTAATTCGGCCAATTCGGACTTTTTTAATTTGAATAAAAACTTTGTTAAAATCAACAAAAAATTTTTGTTCCTGAATTCTTCCCATGCTTATCCAGAGGGCGCCAATTGCTTATTTGCACCCAACCTAAATATGAATAGCGCCGCCCCTGTTATAAAGTATTTAACAACTGAAGACATCATGTCATCGTTTCTGTATCCACGTTCCCAACTCCATTCGAATACTCCATGATTCGCCCCCACCCCCCTAACTGCCAACCCCATTTACTTGCCGCCCATACCACAGATTTTCTCTCTCTTAGTTTTGTTCTAGCACTGTGTCGCCGACATGTTGATGAGATCAAACGAGAAATGTTTACTTTGGTCTCAGTCACGTGGTAATTTGCTCACTTCCTGCCCCCACTTTGTCAGGTGAAGTTAGATAACTCTATCAAACTATCACCTTCTCGCCCGGCTTATAAACAAGATATCGGAACCCGACTCTCCTGGCAAGGACGACGGTTCTCAATATGTGCTACCCCCACACAACTTCTTGCTGTCAACCCTCTGCTTAAACTTTATGAACCTGCACTAAATGGATTTTTTTTTAAAGTAATTAAATCAATTATGAGAGTCACCAATATTGCAGTTTTATAGACTATGCGTTTCCTCGCCGTGTCTTCAAGTCATCAAAACAAAAGGCTCAAAGACCCCTCGTCCTAACTGATTACTCCTTGCTAAGCTCTATAAGCTATGATAATAAGCGGTAATAAAGTCTTTGAAACAATAAAAATAAGAAAAAGTTCATAATCAAACATTTAAAAGTCTATCAATTTGGCGTTTCAAAATAATTAATTATTTTCTTTCATTTTCAATTATTTGACTACGAAGTTGGCGAGGTATGGACTGAAACAGCGATTAATTGTATTTTAAAGCCTAAACTGTAACCAAAATGAAATATGTAAACGAAAAAATAAGAAATAATGAAACTCTAAACCAGAGGTTGTAAACCTGTGGGTCGTGACCCCATGGGGGTGTCGAAAGACCCTTACACAGGTGTCACCAAAGACCATAGTAAAACACATATTTATGAAGTAGCAACGAAAATAATTTTATTGTTGGGGGTCACCACAACATAAGGAACTATATTTAAGGGTCGCGGCATCATTAAGGAGTTTGAGAACCACTGCTCTAAACCAAACAGAAATAAGCCTATGTAAAATCTCTGTTTGAACAAAAAACTCCAGTGGAACGTACATTTTCCGAAAGCGGATTATGCGAAATATTGCGTATCCGGAAATTTAATCGAATGAAATTTCGTCGACGGAAAATTGATCGACGGAAATTTGGTCGAATGAAATTTCGTCGAGGGAAAATTGATCGACGTAAAATTGATCGACGGAAATTTGGTCGAATCGTTTTTTTAGTTAATACGTTAAAATTTTGCGTCAAATTTCTTTTTAAACGCATTATTTTGTTTTACTATATAATATAGTGCGTTCAAAAAGAAATTTGACAAAAATTTTAACGTCTGAACTGAAAAATAGATTCGACCAAATTTCCGTTCGATCAAATTACCGTCGATCAATTTTCCGTCGACGAAATTTCTTTCGATCAAATTTCCGGTAACCGAAATATTGTACCCACAAGGCCCTGGCCTTTAATTATTATTATTATACACAATGCGCAAAGCGTGGATTATTTGCATACAATCATTTAAGACCAATTTCGATCCCTATGGCACAGTCCAGGTAAAATCTAGATGCGTTATTGTTCCTGCGGTGACCAGAATGTGATGATGCGATCTACCAACACCTTAGTTAATAAATATCGCAGGATACACGCCTGCGGGAACAATATGAATTCAGATTTTATTCTTAGCATCCAGTCATCTTTCTTTGGTAACGACATTCACAAAATGAAAGTCCATTCTGTCAGTGGTATGAGAATCACTGTTGTTGGGATGAACGATTTTATTTTGGTCCGTGAGTTGTGTCATGAGTTGTACTATTGTGGATTAAAAGGTCAGTGGATGACAGATCAATCGTAATAAACAAGTGTGTGGATATATAAGGCGTGAGCTCCAGGGGGTTCAGGGGAGTTGATTACGGAGCGAGTCATGAGACGTTAGTGAGTGACAGCTCATGGGTTTCGAATGGGCTGTGTATAGTTAAGAGACGTTAGTGAGTGACAGCTCATGTGTTTCGAATAGGCTGTGCTAGTTGGGAGACGTTAGTGAGTGACAGCTCATGTGTTTCGAATAGGCTGTGCTAGTTGGGAGACGTTAGTGAGTGACAGCTCATGTGTTTCGAATAGGCTGTGTTAGTTTGGAGGATTATTTCAACCAGGATGCGCTGTGTGACAGATACGCAGAATAAAGACGAACCATCTCATGAAACATTGGTTTTCTACTACTCGGTGTGCCTGGTTCTTACTGCATGGGGTTACAGTGTTACAGTGTACCCTGGACAACGTTGCCAGTTCTCTCAACTAGAGAAATGATATTATTTTGAAAAATTCCCAATAGGTCTTTGAGATCAATCAGCTGAACCAGATTCGCCGTGCATAAGGTAAGAAAAGTTTGTATTTTATGCATGAAATACTTTACGTGGACATGATCGGTGATTCGCAAAATATGTTGTACAAAAGTCACCCGATCCCAAATGAGTTCGGTGTTTAAATAGTAGAACAAGATATTATAGGCATGAAAGAAAGAAAGAACCAGTTTAAAAAGGACGTTTCCGCTAAACGCCTTCTCCTGCAGACAACACAAGAAAGACATAGCAAATTACCAGAGATTGAAATAACTTAAGTGTTCCCATATCACAATGAAGCTCTCTCACATAAGTGTCCCCCATATCACGATGTAGCTCTCTCACTTAAGTCTTCCAATATCATTATGCAGCTCTCTCACATATGTTTTCAAATATCACAATGTAGCCCTCTCCCTTAAGTGTTCAAATATCGCACTGTAGCTCTCTCGCATAAGTGTTCCCATATCACAATGTAGCCCTCTTCCTTAAGTCTTAATGTTCAAATATCACGCTGTAGCTCTCTCAGTCCCTATGTAGAAACAAACTCAAATCTATTGTATTGTAAAACATTTTTTTTTTGAAGACAAAACAAACGTATAAAAACAGTATCGAAATCCACAACACGCGGCTGATAAGAAAACATTGTTTTTGTCCTCTACAGATGCGACAACTGCAGGCAACTTCAAAGACAGCGACATCTTAAACGTTCACTAAAAATGAAGACGGATCAAACCCTCCGTCTCCCACAGACGCCTAATCCAAAGGCCACCGACATTTCGGTCTGTTTCGTAAACTCCCGGAGAATAGAAGCCCCACACCACCACCCCTTTCCAGGAAAACCTTTCCATCCTCTCTTCATTCTCTCTCTTCTCTCTCTCCCTTTTAGACCGGAGCTGTTGGGGGAAAGAGAAAAAGAAGAAGAAAAAAATGGGGAAGAAAGGGAAAAAGCCAATGGCTCTTTAAAAGCATTGGCTCTAGAGGAGCAATGTCCGGACTGGAAGGTGGGGGGGGGGGCGCTTAATTGATAAGGCTAAACTGTCCCAGCGTTACCCTGGCAACCAGAGTTTAGAAGTGTCAATGGGGAATGGAACTTGACATAACGAGGACGACCTCCTTTCCTCCTCCCCAATTTCCTATCTCCCCCCCCCCCCAAAACCACCAAACAAAAACACATATATATAGTTAAATCTGAAATGTAACCACACAACCCCACCCCCACACCCCCCCTCCCCAAATCAAAAGAAAGGAAATAATTCAAGGCGATTTTTTTTTTACGGAATGGTTTACAGTGTTGAGTTACAGATGCATGCACAACTTCTTGAAATTTTAATAAGTCCAACAAAAGAAAGAAGTGTATATTCATTAAATATGTGGTTATGTATTCACCATGCCATGACTTATTAAATAATTTATGAGTCGATGGTTATAAATATATATATTTTTAAAAGAAGCCACTGTCAGGTTGTGAAGGGTGATGAGAGGGGAGGAGAGTTGACAAGTACTTTAAATAGGGACAATGGAGTCATGTATGAGTTGTTGTTTTTGTAGCCAGTGGAATGTTTGTTGGTCTAAATGAAGCCGGAAGTGACGTATACTGGTTCTTTCTACGTCACGGCCACCGCCTGAACTTTGGAGTCGACAGCAGCTATAGACATTGCACGCTAGGCGGGCATATTGACCAGTTGAAAGTGTGGCCATTTGCAGTAGCGCAGCACAAGTTGCTGTCACCAATAGACTAGGAGCCATAATCATGGGCAAATTCCAAGTTGTGGTGTGTAAAGATTCTGAGTTTGAGTCAGATGTGTTTTAAGGTCATGAATGTAAACAGCGGAATGATTGGTGAATGTATTCCTTAAAGGTTTAAAACGAAAGCGACAGGTAAAAATGGGGGGGGGGGGGGCTTCATTAGGATCAAATTTGACAATAAAAAAAGTCATTGGTATGAATCGTCTCAGCGTTTTTGGTATAAAATGAAGAAGTGTTTTGTCATTTATTTGTGGTCTCCTTTTTATCGTTTAGCCCCCAACCGCACCGCAGCCACCCAGCAATCTCCAACCACCCCAGTCACCTCAAGCCTTCCCCAGTCACCTCAAGCCAACCCAGTCACATCAAGCCACCCAGCAACATCCAACCACCCCAGTCACCTCCAGCCACCCCAGCAAATACCAGCTACCACCTAACACCCCAGTCACCTCCAACAACCCTAGTCACCTCCTGCCACCCCAGTCACCCTCAGCCACCCAGCAACCACCCCCCAGTCACATCAAGCCACCCCCAGCAAATACAAACCACCACCTATCACCCGAGTCACCTCCAACAACAGTCACATCTAGGCCACCCAGAAACCTTCAACTACCCCAGTCACCTCCAGCCACCCCCAGTCACCTCAAGCCACCCCAGCAAATACCAGCCACCACCTACCACCCAGTCACCTCCAGCCACCCAGTCATCTTCAGCTACCCCAGTCACCTCCAGCCACCCCCCAGGCCCCACGCCGCTTGGGTCGGCTTTTCTCTCGGAAACTTGCACGGACCAACTGAAGTGGGCCACTGAGCTTTGTTGATTCACGGGATTACTGATCGCTCGGCATCCTATGTAATCGTCAGCCAGTTGCCTAGCGAGGAACGCCATAGCATCGAATCAGATGTTGGTACTCACGGCAGTCGGGGTGGGGGGCGCCTGACACGAGTGAGAAATGTAATAACGGAACACGGGCAATGAAACAAAACTAGCAAATTGTTTATTGATGTCTTTCTTCTTCTTCTTTTTTTATTATTCTTTTTATTGACTCAGTTTACAGTAGGACACGGTGCAACGATTGATTTCATGAGGGGGAGGGGGTGTTGGGGTGATAGGGTGTAAATGAATGAAAGTGTGAGAATGCGTGGACGAAGGTTCATGGATGACTGTAACAAACAAACAAGTTTGGGGGCGTGGCGAAGGGGTACACACGAACACAGAAAGATAATCAAAGAAAATTGGAATGCTTGGATTCTCTTCATAATTGCCTTTCATGTCTAATATGGGTCCAATTCATGGCTAATATAGGTTCAATTCATGGCTAACATGGGTCCAATTCATGGCTAATATTTGTCCAATTCATGGCTAATATGGGTCCAGTTCATGGCTAATATGGGTCCAGGTCATGGCGATCTTGTAGCAACAAAACTGAGTAACGCACTTTTTCTGAGCGTTATTGTTACGAGTCTATAGAGGTGAACTTGGCTCTTTTTACAGTGGCATATACACAGCCCAAAACAAAACAAAAACAAAAGCAGCGGGTATCAAAGGGTTAAGGGTACATAGATTTTTTTTAAAAATACAAATTAATTTTTTTAAATATATATCTTCTATATTTCCACTTAACCCCAAATAGGGGGCTAGATGTGTCCAGATTCCCCTCATACGACCCCTCACCCCTCCCCTCGTCCACTTGCGCCCCCTCACCCCCCCCCCCCCATTAATTATATTATCTGTTCACTACGCCTGATTACACCGGACGACAATGGAACGTCGTTGTACGTATTTCTCGAGACCTTGATTCACAATCTAGCAAACACAACTTGGATTGTTACAAAACTGAAAAAGTGTGTGGGGGGGGGGGTGTGAGGGGGGGGGGACAAAATGTTGGAAGAAAACTTTTTTTTTTAAAGGGGGGGGGGGGAAAGTTCAGATCAAAGGAAGTAAGATATTCGTTCAGCTTCACTTCCTCTCTCTCTCCCAATGTTCACTTCGCCGACTTTGATGCATCGTTTCCGCTTGGCTCAATGACACAATTATCCATCTGTACGCCAGCTGCTTTAAACATCGAATGGACATCTCGCTCGCCGAGTCCAGGAGGTTTAATTTTTTTTCACGCGCTTTTCAGTTTAAAAATAATAATAATAATAATAAAATGATAAGACAGCTGTGGAAAAACAGATACACTGAGTTACATAAACGGCAGACGGCAACAACACGTCAACAAGGCTTATTATCCCCCTTTACTGAAGAATGACGTCACATATTTGTTATTTATTTTTTATTTTTTTTTGTCTTTGTCGGGGGTTTCCTTGAACATTTTAATGGATAAGACAACGTATTTACAGCGCCTGTCACAAAACGTCTAGTTCAGCAGTTCTCGGCCTGTGGGTCGCCGCGACCCCTCTGGGGATTGAACGACCCTCACACAGGGGTCGCCAAAGACCATCGGGAAACGCTAATGAAACAGCAATGAAAATAATTGTATGTTTGGGGTTCACTGCAACACGAGGAACTGTATTAAAGGGTCGCGGCATCGGGAAGGTTGAGAACCACTGGTCTACTTCCCAGCTCAGACAGGTCTGCTGGTCATGATATCACAATTATCCGTACTTCCGATTAAGTAGGTTTTCAAGTATTAAGTAGAAGATTTTTTTTAGAAGATTTTTTTTAAAAAAATCGAACTCCGTTGTCGTTAAAACACCAGCATATATAAGTGAATTGCAGTATATTCAGCTAAACACCATATATAAATGCTCTGTAGCATATTTATCTAATATAAATAAGCAATAATATAATTAGCAATAATTAGGTATCTCACTGCACTGCAGCAAATTTATGTATTTAATGACCACAGATAAATGCCCTGTAGCATATGTGTGTATATACCCTGACATCTGAATGCCGTGTAGTATTTCTAGTATACTTATATGAACAGCATTACGTTTATCTGCCACGTAGATTTTTAATATATGTATGTACATCAGACTGCCTTGTAGAATATTAAAATAAAAACGATATACATATGTCTGCCATATAGCGTATATATTATGTACATCTGACTGCAAGGAAGTATATTGATATAAAGACTATGAAATTGGTCTGACATGTAGCATATTTATGTACATCTAACTGCCATCATCATCATCATCGTGTCCCTTAGTCCTTGGACCTTTGGTGCGCCACAGCTGACATGAAAACGATCCTTCTCCATTCCTCTCTGTCTTCTGCACTACGCATAGCATCGACTAGTTTTAATGTCGTCCACTCTTCGATGTTATCTTCCCATCTTTTTCTCTGTCTTCCTCTTCTTCTCTCTCCTCTAGCTGTGCCCTGCATGAATTCTTTGGCGAGCCCTTGTTTTCTTTTCACGTGGTCATACCATTCAAGTTTGCGTGTTTTTATTTACTGCCATAGGATGCTAGATTATCACAGCCAGTCTCCTGCATTCCAAATCAAATGAGTTTCATCATTAATAGTGCACGCCGTGTTTGCCATATAGCATATACATAATATGTACATATGACTGCCATGTAGTATATTGATATGAAAACTATAAAATATGTCTGCCCTATAGTGTATTTATGTACACCTGACTGCCAGAGAATGCCAGAGATGGTTATCACTGCCACTCTCCTACATTCCCAAATCCAATGAGTTTCATCATTAATAGTGCACGCCGTGTTGATAAATAATCAATTGCCTTTAATTTAGTCAAGTGTTCTGGTCGCTGCTCACGGTTAGCTTAGCTTCGGAAGCCTTGCGTGCACAAAATGTTTACTGGATATGAGCCGCTAAGGGAGTTCCCCAACTTTTTTGTTTTTTTAAGGACGTGAATGCTCGGCCGGAGCAGGCAGTTGGATTTTTTTAAAATGTAAGACATCAAATTATTCTATATATTAAGAGTAACCTATATGAACAGCAATGTAGGTTAAATTAACTCTAAAACGTATATGAATAGCAATGTAGTTTAGATTTACAATAAAACCCATAGCATTAGCAATGTAGGTTAAATTTAATCTAAAACCTTATGAATAGCAATGTAGTTTAGATTTACAATCCATAGCATTAGCAATGTAGGTTAAATTTAATCTAAAACCTTATTAATAGCAATAAAGGTTAAATTTACTTTAAAACCTATATGAATAGCATTGTAGGTTAAATTTACTCTAAAACTTATATGAATAGAGATGTAGGTTAAATATACTCTAAAACCCATATTAATTGCAATGTAGGTTACATTTGCTCTAAAATCTATATAAATATTATGTGTGTTAGATTTACTCTAAAACCTATATAAATAAACATGAAGGTTAGATTTACTTTAAAACCTATATCATTGGCAATGTAGGTTAAATTTATTATTAAACTTACATATAGAAGGTATACCATACACACACACACATAAGTGTGTCTCACTTGTACCGAAGTCCACAATGAAAACAAAAGTTCCTTTAGAGAGGATAGCAGATCTTTGACCTCTTCACGCGTGTCTGAATGTGACCGTTATCAAAGTGAAGTTGTAGGAAGAAACATCAAGTCGAAGAGATGTAAATTTTCATTTTCGCAATTTATAAATTAGCGCCACTTTAATGACTATGATATAAATCAAAGAGGATTTGAGAACCCTCCATCAGGGGCGTATCAATAGGGGTTAAAGAACTTCTACGTCAAGCACTAAATTTGTCGTTGTCGACACCCCCCCCCCGGTCTAAAACTTCAAACCTCGACCTTTCAGATGGATGTCTGCAAAAATCTTTCAGATGGATGTCTGCAAAAATCTTTCAGGTGGATGTCTGCAAAAATCTTTCAGATGGATGTCTGCAAAAATCTTTCAGATGGATGTCTGCAAAAATCTTTCAGATGGATGTCTGCAAAAATCTTTCAGATGGATGTCTGCAAAAATCTTTCAGATGGATGTCTGCAAAAATCTTTCAGATGGACTTCTGCAAAAATCTTTCAGATGGATGTCTGCAAAAACTTTCAGATGGATGTCTGCAGAAACATTTCAGATGAATGTCTGCACAAACTTAAAAGGTGGATGTCTGCATCAACCGTTTAGATGGGTGTCTTGCGCAAAATTTCTTGTACATTTTGCTTAATTTCATTAATCGAGTGATGCTCATCGCACGGCCCCACCACTTGTACGCATATGCATCTCACACAAAACTGCCGGTGACCGATTGAGGCATTTAAACATAAAGTCATGACGAATAAAAGCCCCCCCCCCCCCCCCCCCACCATGCCAAGTCTATAATTATATTCAAAACTTTTTTTTATTTTATAAATTTTTCAGTGGTTCTCACCGGGGACGCCATTTCATTTTTTTTTTTCACTTGTGGAGGGAGGGGGTGCAAAACCAAAACTTGGCCGGCTGGTTGAATAGTTTATTACTGGAGCCGCCACAGTGCATCGCAATTTAAATAAGAATTGCATCATTGTGATTGATGTTTTCTATTAATGAATAAGTCTTTTTTTGTATTTATTTTCTGCTACGCTTGACTTTCTGCTGTCCCAGATACTGGTAGTAATGGGGGGAAAGAATAGTTAGTTCAAGGGGTGGGCAGGCGAAAATGCCCTTCCCTGCCGTACCAAAAGGACGCCACTGGTTCTCACCGCCCCTGAAAAATGTGCAGTCTGGGGCGGATCTCCCCTCCAACCCCAATTCTCAATGGAGCTCTTTTAACGGACACGTAAGTGTTGCTATACTTGGCGTCAACAAACCCGCCAGTAACTTGGCACTGCTGTCTTTGAGGTCTGTACCTTGGCACTGCTGTCTTTGACGACTTACCTTGGCACAGCTGTCGTAGATGACTGTACCTTGGCACTGCTTTCGTTGACGTCTGTACCTTGGCACTGTTGTCGTTGACGTCTGTACCTTGGCACAGCTTTCGTTGACGTCTGTACCATGGCACAGCTTTCGTTGACGTCTGTACCATGGCACTGCTGACGTTGACGTCTCTACCCTGGCACTGCTGTCGTTGACGCCTGTATTCTGGCACTGTTGTCGTTGACGTCTGTACCTTGGTACCTGCTGTCGTGGACGTCTGTACCTTGACACTGCTGTCGTTGACGTCTGTACCTTGGTCCCTGCTGTCGTGGACGTCTGTACCTTGGCACTGCTGTCGTCACAACGTTAAACAAACAAAACACTTGCGATCAAATTATGCGAGTACACTAACGAGAATAATTACATTTACAGCTCTATTATGGGTTTCCCAGCACAGCGAAGTGTTGTTGTTTCCTGGCACCATGTCCAAATACTTGCCAAATACACTTGTAAAGTAATGATACGGATAAACATGTCCACTTGGTATTTCCGTATCAGACAATATCCTCTTATCTTTTACAACGTTTCTATTTGCTTTTTCCTGTGTGGTATCTGTCACAAATGACTGAGGCGGGGGTGCAGGACAGGGTTCCTTTGTTGGTACAGTAACATATTGGATGGACGGAAATTGCTGTTAGTTTCGTGATGACATTGTTAAAGGGGTCGAGGTTAAGGTTAATAGATTGTCGCATCTTTGAGATAGAGGGGATGGTTTCTTTCCATGACTTCGCATGTTAATTTTGGGGTTAACGACAGGGAAATTCTAATTGACCGGAAATTAAGGGGCAGGGATGTGTTATTAGATAGCATTCCTGGGCCACCTACGGAGGTAGAGAATGGTTTATAACTCTTCCTGGCATGTGATGTTCGTTGAGTTGGAAGTAGAGACAAAGAAAAGAGCTAAGAGAGCATTTGATAGGGAATGGTTGCTAGAGATAAGGAGACGAGTAGACTAGTTGAACATAGGAATAGTGGAGACGAAACAATGAATAGTCATAGATTTAGAGATTCATATAGGTAGCTGACAGTTATTGAAGACTACAGAAGAGCTTTTTATTTGAGAAATAAATATATTCTATTTTATCATCTGGACACCTGGAGTTTGAGTTGTTTAGTAGTCATTCAAGTCTACGTTGTGCTTTGTCTATCCCAATGCCTAGATACTCACAATATAAATCACAGAGAGGAGCGGTCCTGTACTGACCACTACTAAATCAAATACAGTTTGTGATAAGTCAGGACCAGAGCCTTCCTCCGTAGCAACCGTTCTGTGTCATTATCTTTTTTTAAAAATATATACCCCACCCAACTATCTGCTGCCAGATATAACCCTTATGTGAGAGCTGGGTGGCTGAGTGGTCTACACTAAGTCAATCTCAAGTTCAAAATATGGAGTTCAATCCCCGCCAAAGCTCATTCAAGCAAAAACATCACCAGCACCACCGGGTGGATGGGACTCGTTAACCTTGGATGGAAACTCTGAATTCAAACCCGGAGATGGAGTCCCGTAGGCGCAATATTGATACAATAAAACATTCCGACAACTCCTGTGATGTCACCGGTCCCAAGCTGTATCATTCGCATGATCCAGCGGCGTGGAGAGAGGTGATTTGCTGTGTGGGAACCAGCTTATAATCCTAAAAAGAATATTCCCCAATCCTTGTTTTTCGTCCTGCGATGTCGACATCATCGTCACGTTGTGACGAACGGATGCAAGTTATATATATATACCCTTCCACATTTTCTATAATTTAAAATTAGATTATTAATTTAAAAGAAATAACGATATAAACCCTATTTTTATCACGATAACCTCATCATAAGTCATATGGCGACCATTTATGCCAAAGCTTTGTCCATATCTTAGAACCAGTAAGCTTTGGTCGGAATATTTCAGGTTTGAACTTATTTCCAAAGAACCAAATTGCTCAATGCTGTTTTTCATATGAATAACAGTTCAGTCGTGTCCAACTATCGACATGACCTGAACATCACGTACGATACAGGATTCATGCATTTTTGTACTCTTTCACAACACACATACAACACACATATAACACACATTTAACAGTCCCAACCAAGAAAGTTTATAAGCCATGATGTTTGTCGGCGTTCTTAATAGCAAATAGTCTTGCAGACAACGACCCCCCCCCCCTTTGCCCCGCCCCGTAGCTGATTGTATTAGCCGCTTTTCTTCCAAACAACTAGACACTCATGGGATAAGGCCAAGTTGAAGGCCTTACAAACCTGTCATAGAAAGTCTTGATGATTTGTTTAAAAAAAATAATTAAAAATATTTTTGTCTCAAAAGGATTAACAAAATTATACATAGAGAGAGACGATAGTAATTATTGGTGTTATTTAAGTGGGACGGGGTGAGAATCGGAGTGGAGTCCAAGGTCATGCTCAGACAACACAGTGTTTAGTTTTCCGTATTGCTTCAAAATGCATATGCTCAAAACAACAAATTAAGTGATAATCTGTACGTTTCCCCAAACTCATTTAGGTGTAACCGCGCCGATCACTAATTGCCCCCGTAACCACTTTACCCCAACTACCGTGCAGCGCGCACACTTCGGTGAGTGTTTCTGTTAATGCACGATTTTTAGAACAATGGAAACGCCGCCACATTTTTTTTTAACCTTTTCGCTACCGAAGACGTCGACGCGACGTCATGATCACCCACTTTCAAATACCAAGGACGTCACATAGTCGTCATAACAAAAAGGCAAAGAACTTTTTCTGAAATGCCAAGGACGTCACGTCGACGTCATATTTCAATGCTATATATTTCTTTATTGGTTTATCTAAAGGGGAGTTAAAAAGCGAATTGGATAGAGAAGGAAATTACCGGAAATTTCTTCGTTTTTTTTTTTTTTTTGTTTTTTTTTTAAATATAAAAGTTTTGTTTTGCTGAGTCAGCAAAAATTGTTGTCCCCCCCAAAAAAAAAAAAAAACAAAAAAAAAAAAAAAAAAAAAAAAAAAAAAAAAACCAGCGGTAGTTAAAGGGTTAAACTGTCGCAACCCCAATATTTATAGAGCATCCTGTTGTATACAACGCTCGCGTTTATTCTTCGTGTGTCCGAGAGCTGTGTCGGTTTGTTTAACATTTCGGTAGATTAACACACGGTTATTGTAAGTCGTTTGAACCCATGCAGAGCGCGCCCATGACCGTGCTAAGGTAAACATATTTCTCCTCGCCTGGAAGGTGCACGTCTCGCCGCGAAACAGTCATCACGAAAGTCTTCCGAAGAAATTTTCACACATCGCCAGAATCGGAAACGATTTTGCGACTTCCGGGTGTGTAACTCCAAGGACTACGATTCCATGACTATCACGCAATGGCCTGCGACTCCATGGGGTATGACTCCTGGGTCTGTAACACCAGGGCCTACATCTCAAAGATCTCTGGCATTGGGTGCAGCACCTGACCAGCACGCCAGTAAGGCTATTTTAAGGATATCGTAGCGGTCGCACCGAAACAAGAGATTTTAGAATTTCAAATGTTTAACACACAACATTTAAATGAAGATACGAATTTAACAAATATTCAAACTCAAAGATGTCAGAGTTTTTTTTCTTCTATGCTTTCAAAAAACATTCTTGAAAAAACACAACTAAACTTATTGGGAAAAAAAATATTTTTAAAGGCTCATTGCCCTCAAGACATCCACATTGTAGTCAGCATAAGTAAGTTGATTTTTTTTTTTTATGGTTGCTTTTTTTTCCGGAGGCTTGGGGTATTATGGCCTGAGGGAGGGAGAGAAATGAGCATGGGGGGGGGGATGTAATCACCGCTTTGTTGAGTTCACCAGATGTGGTAAGTCTTGCTCGGGCGAGGTGTTGTTTTTTGCCCTCTTGGTGCCGTCGACTCTTACTCCCATCAAGGTAATCGAGACAAAGAGAAGGGCGATCGTGAATGCCAGTGTGGAGAAAGTCATTTATCAGCAATGTGTCAGAGTCTGTTTCATCTGTGGACCGTCTTCTCCGCACGCCTCCATTACAGCACCGGCTGGAGGAAGTGCTTTAAGGCCCCAGGGATTCTCACTTTATAAACACAAAACAGTCTGGTCTTCGAAAATGAGATAGTCCATAATACCGTAATTATGTTAAACGAGGCAATGAGTAGCCAGGCAGATAAAGAACCATTCATGTTGGAAATTTTTTTTTTTTTTTTTAATTTTCAAATTTTTTGATGTAACTGGATACTTTTTTTTTTAATGTCTTATAAAGTGTAGTTGATGTTTTTTTTAAAACAGTGACTTAAAACAAATCAATATCCTGTTAACCGTCACCATGGTTACATTGAGTTATAGTACCGGAAGTAGAGAACTATGTTTTTAAAGCCGGTCAGAAAAAAAATGGATTATGCTTATCCTTTTTTTATTTTTAAAATTAAAAATTTATGTTTTCAAGTTTAATACATTCCAACAACTTTGTCGTGTCCAAAGAGACCATTTCTACCGCTGTAAAAAGTTGATAATCAGTATCAGCAGCCAAGAGACCATTTCTATAGCGCTGTGAGAAGTTGATAATCAGTACCAGCTAAACAAGAAATGTCCAGTTCAAAGTTATACTAATAGCTGCTAGCAATTGACTCAAGTTGCGGTCGCTGAACCGCGCTGGTTGATTTGCTGTCTATGATTTGAGTCCGGAAAGAACTTCAAGAGTAGTTTTACAGTAACCAAAGAACTTCAAGAGTAGTTTTACAGTAACCAATCGTCTACCACACTGTCCGCAAATCCACCCCACTTACCTACCCATCCAGTCCGCCTTTCCCACATCCGACAGACCGCCTGCCCCCAAAATCTAACACCATCCATGGATCATCCCATTCACGATCCATTCACGATCCATCATCCATCCACAAACATCGACTTCACCATCCATGCACTCTACCATCCACCCCTTCCTCCACCATCTATCCATCGACATTTCGTCCGTTTGTTCTCTCCGAAGATTTCTATAAACGTGTGTTTTTTGGAAAATATTTATTTCTTTGAACTCTATTCAACATAAACAGCTGCGTGAATTTATTTCATTTTCATCTCAAAGACACCAGTGAAACTTACTGATTTAAATAAAGATCATAACAAATGACACACGGGGCTCTTCATGTGTCTTTGATTTACATGGTTCCAGATACTTAATAAGGTAGACGCTATTATATCTAAACTCGTGTATATATATATATATATGGAGTTTAGATGGCTCCCAAGTTTTCTTGTCTTCCTTGTACTACCAGGTTAAGTTTAGGGTTAGGGTTAAACCTGCTGATGTTAGGTTAAATATTCCCTCATCTATTGTAACTTTTGTTGTTCATGTGACCCCAGAGGCGTAGCCTGGGGGGGCAGGGGTACAGATGTACCCGGGCGTCAGCTAGTTAGGGGCGCCAAAATGTGCTTTGGTATTATTTTATTGATGAAAATAATGGGTTTCAGAGTTGAAAAAAGGAAAAGAGGGCGCTTTAAAATGAATCTTGTCCCCGGGCGCCAAACACTCTAGCTACGCCGCTGTGTGACCCACCTTGACCCGTAGTGCGGGCGCTCAAGTCAGCTCTTCAATTGCTCGAATGAGATGAGACGTAATGGCGGGCTAGATCACGTGATGTTCCACACATAAAAATGTTATACGTACTCACCAGATTGGAATAAACGCTTACACAACTTAATACACGGTAAAAAAGTGAGATTACGGAAATAAAAAGAAATGGTCGCTATAGGACACAAACGGGAGTTCAAAGGTCAGTGAGTTCTCGTAACTCACATCCCGTTTCCAAAGCAGATCCATCTTGTTTAGATAAAAGCATTGTTGAGGCAGAGGAGGGTGAAGGAGAAAAAAAAGGGGAGGGGGTGGAATGACGCTAGAAAGAAGCGGGTGACATTAACAGAAACTAGAAAGGATTTCACGCCCCGTGATGTACCGGGTGCCGGTCCCTGAAGGGGGAGGGATGGGTGTATCTACAACAAAGGGATTCTTAGATCATTATGACACTGCCGTCGTCCAGACGAAACCTACGGACTGGCTGCATGCGAGCAATGGTTTGTAAAACTCCATAGCGGTGTGTGTGTGGGGGGGGGGCTAGGTGATGCGTAGGGCGAGGTCGGCAGCATGCTGAGGGCACCCCGAGGCTCAAGGGGCGCCGGGATCGGGGTTTAGAGGCATCTGTAAACCATCGTCTGGTTTTCACAGGCGGTGTTTTAATGTACCCAGTGGCCACCCCCCACCCCACGGTCTTGATTTGACCATGAACGTAAAAGTCTTAAACATGTATTGTCAGTATTGTGTTAAAGAAAGTATTACTTATGGCTACTGGATGTGTAGTGCAATGAAGGCTCTAAAGCTTCAGATTTAAGACCAATTCATTTATCCTCTACTCCAAATGCTTTTTGGACTCGAGCCATCATTAAATCTATGCTTCAGTGGGTGTGTTTAAAACCAAACGGCTGGCTTTACTGTATGTTTCAACACAATACAATCAAAACAACCCAAACTCAAACACAGCATGAACATTCAACACACCCAACTGAACATTCAACACGCCCAAATGTTTATTTGGAGAAATTCATTTTTACTCTGTAACATCGCCTCCATCCGGACGTCAGAGCCAATGAAACCTGAGTCCACGTTGTCCATTTAACTCTCTTCAAGAGCCCAACATATAAAATAACTTGAGAAGCCCTGGAGTTATAAAAACATGTGTTTTCATGTTCGCTCACATCCAGGTATCGGCTGGGTATCTGACGGGAATGTCGCACGAGGAAGATCGCCATTGTTAAACGTCGGAGTGCGTTGTCCGGGAAATAAATAGTTATTGTCCGTTTTGAGTCCGCTTATACGAGGAGAGGGTGTCACTACTTCTAGGAGAGGGTGTCACTACTTCTAGGAGAGGGCGTCACTACTTCTAGGAGAGGGCGTCACTACTTCTAGGAGAGGGCGTCACTACTTCTAGGAGAGGGCGTCACTACTTCTAGGAGAGGGCGTCACTACTTCTAGGAGAGGGCGTCACTACTTCTAGGAGAGGGCGTCACTACTTCTAGGAGAGGGCGTCACTACTTCTAGGAGAGGGCGTCACTACTTCTAGGAGAGGGCGTCACTACTTCTAGGAGAGGGTGTCACTACTTCTAGGAGAGGGTGTCACTACTTCTAGGAGAGGGCGTCACTACTTCTAGGAGAGGGCGTCACTACTTCTAGGAGAGGGCGTCACTACTCCTAGGAGAGGGCGTCACTACTTCTAGGAGAGGGCGTCACTACTTCTAGGAGAGGGCGTCACTACTTCTAGGAGAGGGCGTCACTACTTCTAGGAGAGGGCGTCACTACTTCTAGGAGAGGGCGTCACTACTTCTAGGAGAGGGCGTCACTACTTCTAGGAGAGGGCGTCACTACTTCTAGGAGAGGGCGTCACTACTTCTAGGAGAGGGCGTCACTACTTCTAGGAGAGGGCGTCACTACTTCTAGGAGAGGGTTATTTCAGTTAAAATATTTTTTAAAAAAATATATATTTAAAAAAAGATCACTAAAATATGTCGCTGGTTTCAAATGTTATTTTATTTTTTATATGGAACAATGCTGCCAGTATTAGCATAAATTATGATGTAATGCTATGAAGTACAAGCAATACGTTAACATCAGCAATATGGTGTCTGAGTACGTGAACAGTGAGGCCTAGGTCAACGTGTACCGAAGCCTCAGTTAACATGAAAAATTATGCTAATATACCAGTGGTCGGCTGTTTAGCGACCTGAATTCAGCAACCCTTTAATACAGCTCCTCACGTTGTGGCGACCCCAACCAATGTTCCGTTTAAGCTGCGTGGCTGCGCGGCCACGCAGCTACCTCACAGATACCGCGCAGCAGTTTTGAGCATCCGCGCAGCCAATTTTTATAAAAATAAATTCGAACAGATATGCTGCACTCTGCAAAGTAAAACTTTGCACACAACTTTATGATTTTGCACAAGAACCAGAAAACCTTAGAGGGAACATTGCCCCCCAACCACAAAATTATTTTCTTTCATGCTTTATGACTGTAGAGTATAGGTGTTTTCAGATGGTCTGAGGCGACCCCCCAAAGGAGTCACGGCCCACAGGCTGAGAGCCGCTGTCTTAAAGAGACGATACGAAAATATAATATATACCTAGGGAACTGCGTTCAAGCTGTGTCAAGTAAATGAACAGTGCAACTAAATATGTTTTGGATTCAAAATTAAACACAATTAAAGCAGACAATGCACTAAATCAGTGGTTCTCAGCCTTCCAATGACCGCGACCCTTTCATACAGCCAAAATATTATTTTCGTTTATACTTCATAACTATAGAGCATACGTGTTTTCAGATGGTAGAAGGCGACCCCATGGGAAAGGGTCGTGCGACCCCAAAAGGGTCGCGACCCACAGGTTGAGAACCGCTGCACTAAAATAAACAACGTATTATTGAAGGTCTCAATAATGTCAACGTGGCTCTAAGTTCTATTGAAAAACTGTTGGTATTAGTTTTACCGCCGGGCCCAAAAAAAAAAAAAAAAAAAAAAAAAGTACTCAGAAACCACTGAAGTACTTAATATAATCAACTATGGCTTCGACTGATTTTGAAACTTTAAAAAAAAAAGTCTCTAGTGGGAGCAGAGCGCCGCTTGACTATAATATAACATCAACAAGAAATACCACCTTTTCCCAGTGGCGTAAGAAAAAAAAATGGGGGGGGGGTCGGTTAGAAGAGGGGGTGGTCCACACCGAGTGCCACTAACCCGAGCAGCACCACTACCTTTTCCCCCTTTGTCAGTTCTCGCCTCATCTTTTATCTAATATTTCATCTCTCATCGAGTGCGTTCCCCTGGTAGCTTAAAAAATAAGAATTCCCGCAACTCGTTCCATTGTTTCCCCATTTTCACTAACGATATTTTTTAAATTTTAAAAACGTCAGTTTGTCTTGTTTTATTTCCTCGGTTAGAAATATAAGACACTTCAATGTTTGCATTTGTTTTTGTGTTGCTGTTTTTTTTAATATATTTTGTTTTATATATATATTATGTTTTATATAGATGAAATGGATATATATATTTTTATATTTATGTTTTTTAGGTTTTGTGTTTTTGTTTCTCTGCGTTTGTTTTTGTTACCTACCGTTGTATTGTTTCGTAGAGTTAATCTGTTTCAAGTTTTAAGATTTCGCTCGTACGATGAACAACACGTGACAAGGGAATGATGAAAACAGTATGCATTGAAAGCGATACCAGCGCTAGGGATATTAAACACTATTCGGTTTAATTATACCATTAAATTTCTATAAAAATACAAATTCAAAGATACTGAAACAAACTTCATCCCAGCAACTGAAAAAGTCAGTCCTCGAAAAATACAAATATTAATTTACACACACACACATAAATATTACTACAGTTTTGCACTTTTATAACGTCTCATATAGGCTAGAAAAATAGAGCAAATCTCTCACTTTCTCTCTCTCTCTCCCTCTCCTTCACTTTCTCCCTCTCTCCCTCTCTCTCTCTCTCTCCCTCTTTTCCTCACCCCCTCTCCCTCTCTTTCTCCCTCTCTCTCTCCCTCTCTCTCCCTCCCTCACTCTCTGTCCCTCTCTTTCTCCCTCTTTCTCCCTCCCTCTCCCCCTTTCTCTCTCCCTCTCTTTATCCCTCTCTCTCCCTATCTGTCTCCCTCTCTCTTCCCCTCTCTCTGTCTCTCTCTGTCTCTCTCTTTCCCTCTATCTCTATCTCCCTCTCTCCCTCCCTCTCTCCCTCCCTCTCTCTCTACCTCTCGCTCTCCCCTCTCTCTATTTCTCTCTTTCTCCCTCCCTCTCTCCCTCTCTCTTCCTCACACTTTCCCTCTCTCTTTCCCTCTTTCTCCCCCTCTCTCTCTCGCTCTCCCTCTCCCTCTCTCTCTCCCTTTTTCGGCTAGGAAATCTGTCGTGCTATATATAAGAGAATTTTTACTGTCCATATTTCTTTATGTTTGCTATCTTTCTTAATCATTTCTTTTGACTATATTTCATTCTTTTCTCTTCCATTTTTTTCTTTCTCTTTTTCTCTTACCTTTTTCCTCTTCTTTTCTTCATTTTTCTTTCTTTCTTCCTTTCATTCTTTCTTTCTTTTTCTCTTTCTATCCTTTGTCCATTCTTTATTTTCTTTTATTCCTTACTTTCTGTGTCTCAAGATTTCAAAACTAAATTTCATTCCTTTTGAGTAAAACATTTGTCAAAACCCGTATCCCTCCGCGTGTCTCGTCTTGTGGCCCCTGTGTCAAAACCTGTATCTCTTCGCGTGTCCCGTCGTGTGGCTCATTGTACGTTTAGAGTAGCACTGACATCCCGCAAATTCCCTTCACCCTAACAACTTTGTCGAATTTAGTAAGACATCACCCCTTGTACACGTGCCACTGAAAATTCCTGAGTGTCCCCCTCTGCTCCCCAACCCCATTTTCAGTTCCCGCACTATTTCGAGGGCAATTGTAATACTCTGGTCGATGTTTCTAATGGCGTGAAGAAGAAGATGTCGGAAAAAGATAATTGGCAATGATAAGAAGAGCAAAGAAGTGTTAAAGTCTTTTGAAAAATTCCCACTAAACTTCTCCTTAACAATTTTGGGGTTGAGTGCTTAGCATTGGGCGCGCGCCCCTTGTACAGCATGGTACCGTCTTAGACTACATTCGCTACAACATGGGTTTATACAGGTATTTAGAAGGTGATGATGAAGAAGTACTTACCTGTAGTCGAACACACCGAATGTTTTAACTTTTTTTTTCTCCTTCGTCTGGCCATTACCAGTGCGTGAAAAAGTCTTTTGGAAGAGTTCATTTAAAATAGACACAATTTTTACGTTAAGTGAGAAAAGTTTGACTTCGCTGCCGGGGGCCCGGGGGGGGGGGGGGGCTGTTTACCGTGAGCGAAGTTACTTAATTAAAACGGCGGTAGTTCTTCACAAACAAAGGAATAAAGAGGAGGCGGCAATGCTAAAATTATTGGTCTACGCATAGAGTGGATAGGATCCGGTTTGTGAAGCTGTTTTGAAACAGGCCCTAACGGAAAATGGAAAAAAAAAAGGGGGGGGGGGGGAGTCTGTTGGGCCATTTTCACGGGTGCATCAAATTTATAAAATTACATAAATTTACATATTTATGTGTAAATATTTACGTATTATAATTTAAATATTTGATGAATTGTATGTCAACATATCTGCATTGTCCTCCGCGAAAGTTTCATTGCAATGTACTTCATTAAAATGACTTCCACTGGGGGCCAATACTCACTTAACACCGCACGTCCTTTAAAAACAACGTCTTGTCGACGCTGTTATTTCCAGCGATCACAGTAGGGTGAACGAACATAGAAGTGGGGTTAAATACATTACCAACATCAACACCCCCCCCCCCCCCAAATCATCAATTTAAGAAATTAAAAAAAAGAGAGGGAAAGAAAGAAAGAAAGAGTTGGCACCCGATGACAGAGGTACGTGGTAGCCTAATCAACCTGCGCTTTCCCCCGGAGAGGGCGCAGAGAATAATGCGTTTTTCAGTTGGTATATTTTTTTCCTCTCTCCGGCGCGAGAGAGTGATGTTATTTACAGACGATTATTGGTGCATCAGCGGGTGGCTAAATATGGCGACTGCTATAGGTGAAGTCTGCCACTAGCACTGACGGTTGTTTTGTCGGGAAATTTAAAAAAAAATTTTTTTTAATCTAATCACGTCGCAGTCTAACCTTTCATTGTAACGTGATTCATTATGTTATTGGTTTTTACGTTAAAAATATGATCCAAAATTTACAGTGATTGTTCAGCACATCAATTTATCAAACGTGTTTTGCTGGTTGAAAGTGATAGAAGTAGCCCCACCCACCCACCCCCACCCCCAGTGAAGTGGGAAGAAAAATATATTTTGCTCTGGGAAAAGAGCGAATTTAGGAGCCCTATTCCCCCGAAACGTACATATTATTACATATATTTTGCATGAAAAAAAAATGACGAATTAAGCCCCCTCTGTAGATAGAGGAGTGGGTTTCCTTCCTTCGCGCGATCCTCCTTCGCCCCTTCCCGTTTTACCCCGTATGCAGGCCGGTTGCACTGGTGTACGTAATACGTCACATTATTGCTGACATCGTCTGCGACGGTAACAGGAAAAATTCACAAAACAATCCTAGGATAAAATTTAGTTAGAAAAGCTTCGTCAAATTGAATTTTTTAAAAATCCTTATTTTTTTTCCGTTTTTCTTAAAATACATTTTTAAAAAAAAATTATTAATGAAAAGGTAACTCCGAGTTCCGCCAAACTTAGCTAGGTCAAAATTACATCACACCATGTGCTGTGAAACAAAGCTAAGTCCTCTGTAGGAATAGCGAAATTTGTCAGTGGCGTAGGGAGGGGAGGGGGTCAAGGGGGGGGGCATCATGCCC
The DNA here is from genome assembly GCA_964017045.1 of Omphiscola glabra. NCBI lineage: Eukaryota > Metazoa > Mollusca > Gastropoda > Lymnaeidae > Omphiscola > Omphiscola glabra. The sequence goes on from OZ024796.1 coordinate 40,276,687, forward strand.
CGTGCGCTACTCACAAAGCGGCGCCAAATGGTATATTTTACTATAATAGTGTATGGTTTTCGAATGGGGGGGGGCGCTAAAAAGGTATTGGGGGGCGCTAAAAAGGTATTGTGCCCCGGGCGCGAGTTAAGCTCGCTACGCCACTGAAATGTGTAGAACTATTTGGTTCGGAAATATCCACTATCGTGCACCTACAGTTAGAAACGAAACACCTTCCGTGCCAAGTGGTATAAAAAATGTTACTAATCAAAAGTGCTCAGTCCCAGAGTGCCGGTGTCGTCTCGCAGAAAAACACCGACCTTAGCCAGGTGGTATAAAAAATGTTACTAATCAAAAGTGCCACAGTCCCAGAGTGCCAGAAACACCATTAAGTAAACAGTACTCTTAACAAAATTAAAACACACGAACAAACATTTTTTGTTGTAAAAGAAGCGCAAAGAAAGCGAAGAGAATGCAAAGTGGATTGAGTAATACAGTAGATCGCTCGCCGCCTCCCCCCATGGAGCGCCACCTCACCCCAGGTGAGAGGTCGTGAATGAACGCCGCCTTAGTCGCGTGCACCTGTGTGGCCAATTAAAGACCTAGGCTTAATACCAGCATGTTTACGACAAGATAAGCAGGTCTCATTTAAGACAAGGCGTCGTCACAGTAAACATGATAATACACTGGCGGGGGTAAACAGGAAACTGTAACATTGTGGGTCGAGCATACAGGGGGGTGATCACGTCACTAACAGGGGGGGTGATCCCGTCACATACAGGGGATCACGCCATTGTAAAGATAATAACCTGTCCGTTTTACTGCAATGGAGATTTAACTGCATAAACGGGTTAAGTCTAAGATTGAAGGTCAAGATATAATATATATGAATGTATACTAGTTTCTAGCAACAACGGTACGCTATAGCAACATGCATTTAATTTCTTTTCATACTCTTTTCATACTCTTTCCATACTCTTTTCATACTCTTTTCATACTCCTTTCATATGCTTCATCCTCATTTCATTCTCTTCATGCTATTCAAATTCCTTTCATATTCTTAATACTCTTATCCCATTCTTCATTCTTTTTTTAATGCGCTTCATACTCTTTTCATACTCTTCAAAACTAACTTAAGGTCTCTTTCCTTGCAGCTTAATTTTTTTTTTTTAAAAGGGTAAAACCAAGATTACAAAACGAAACAAAATCGCATAAAATAGATGATAATGATAACTAACCTGGCAATAAAACATTGTTGAGTAAGGTGGCGAGTAACACTGGCCACGTCACACGCCAAAGTAGGGCCGTCACGTTTGATTCCATCATTCTCTAGCCCTATCAGTTAAGGCAAACAAGGTTTGTGGCTATATTTATTGTTCGTTTAACGTTGGGGTCGGGGGGCGTATTAACCCTTAGGCCAGTGGTTCTCAACATACCCATTGCCGCGACCCTTTAATACAGTTCCTCATATTGTGGCGACCCCCCAACTACAAAATATCTTTAGTTGCTACTTCATAACCGTAGAGTGTATTCTGATGGTCTTGGGCGACCCCTGTTGAGAACCGCTGCCTTAGGCAGACTAATCCCGTGCGTATGAACGGAACCAAATGTGACGGCCACAACGTTGAGGAAGAATTAAACAACCCTTGAAAAACCCTTGAAGTTTGACGTATAAAAAAACTTTATAAAATGTAATATCAAGCAACGTGGGGTTAGGGTTACGGTTATGGTTAGGGTTACGGCTATGGTTAAGGTTATATTAGGGTTAGGGTAATTCACTTTATAATAATCCCAATTAGCCCCCCCCCCCCCCCGCCCCCCGAGGCTCGCAAGGGTAAGTTTTTTTTCACGCCACTGTACTAAATAAATACTCTAATGACCAACCAGCGTTTAAACTGCATATTTTGACGACAGTTGATTAGTTGAACATAGGAGTAGATGAGACGAAACAGTGAACAGTCTAGAAACAGTCGTAGCCTTAGAGATTCATATAGATAGCGGAGCATCAGCAACGACTACAGAAGAGCTATGGATATGTTAGTAATGAATACATACTCTTTTATCATCTGGACACCTGGAGTTTGAGTTGAGTTTTCATAGGTGTCAAGAAACTGAGGCTCTTGAAGATGTCAAGAGACTAAGGCTGTTATAGGTGTCAAGAGACTGATGCTATTGTAGGTGTCAAGAGACTGAGGCTATTTTAGGTTTCAAGAGACTGAGGCTGTTGTAGGTGTCAAGAGACTAATGCTATTGTAGGTGTCAAGAGACTGAGGCTATTTTAGGTGTCAAGAGACTGAGGCTGTTATAGGTGTCAAGAGACTGAGGCTGTTATAGGTTTAAAGAGACTGAGGCTGTTGTAAGTGTCAAGAGACTGATGCTATTGTAGGTGTCAAGAGACTGAGGCTATTTTAGGTGTCAAGAGACTGAGGCTGTTATAGGTGTCAAGAGACTGAGGCTGTTATAGGTGTCAAGAGACTGAGGCTGTTATAGGTGTCAAGAGACTGAGGCTGTTTTAGGTGTCAAGAGACTGAGGCTGTTGTAGGTATCAAGAGACTGAGGCTGTTGTAGGTGTCAAGAGACTAATGCTATTGTAGGTGTCAAGAGACTGATGCTATTTAAGGTGTCAAGAGACTGAGGCTTTTGAAGTGTCAAGGGATTGCACATTTCAGACCTATCAAGAAATAGATGATCTTATCTTTGTGTCATTGGACATGTTGTGCAATGCTGCTTACACTGTCCCACGGAGATCTGCAGTAGAGTTTGGAGATACTACAGGGGTGGGAGATGCAGCTGGGGGTGCTATTGGGATGGGGCCTGGGACACGTTTAGTGACGCTAAATGGACGGGCGACGCAGTTGGGCTGAGATATATAGTGATGGTGATAAAAATGTGGAAAGGAGTTGGGTAAAAGGCCTAGTCAGTAGCGTAGAGTGTGTGGGGGAGGGGGGAGATGCGGAGGGAGGGCGGTTCGTCCCAAGCGGATTTCATTTTCTTTACATGGAGGGGCGGCGTTTTTATCGTGGAAGGGGCTAAAAAATATTGGCGCGCCCGGGCGGCACTAACCTAGCACCGCCACTGTTCATAGGTTAATGTAATATTTAAATGTCTGCATTTTTAAGTCCCAAGCTAGCCTTTTAGGAATGGGGATCGATATCATATCTCTTTCAAACTTAAAAAAAATTCAGCTAAATTTCTCATGCCTTATCCCATTTCAGCTACATTTCTAATGCCTTATCTCATTTCAGCTACATTTCTAATGCCTTATCTCATTTCAGCTACATTTCTCATGCCTTATCCCATTTCAGCTACATTTCTAATGCCTTATCTCATTTCAGCTACCTTTCTCATGCCTTATCCCACTTCAGCTACATTTCTAATGCCTTATCCCATTTCAGCTACCTTTCTCATGCCTTATCCCATTTCAGCTACATTTCTAATGCCTTATCTCATTTCAGCTACCTTTCTCATGCCTTATCCCATTTCAGCTACATTTCTCATGCCTTATCCCATTTCAGCTACATTTCTAATGCCATATTTAACCGATAAAAATGGGTAACTCTATTCCTATACCCGTGCTGTAAAACAGTAAAATGGTGAGAACCACTGATAACAAAAGTGTGAGTGTCTTACAAAGAGGCAATTGGCTATGATGCGGGGTGTGGGGGGGGGGGGCACCGCTGCCGGGCATGCGTCGAATAGCGTGCACGTTAGCGTCCTGTCTGTTCGCTCACACCGTTGACACGTGCGTGGGGCCAACTGTTTGATGACCCAGTGTTAAAATGACAGGGGCGTTGTCTCGGCCTGTTTACGGGTGCCACGTCCGTGTCACCGCCAAAACGGAAAAAGACTTGCAGCAGCCTCGGCTGTCACGGACTTCACGGAGATGGACGTCGGCATTACCGCGACGTTATGATTAATGCGTCACCGCCTTCCGCTGTGTGTCGTCAACAGAGCACTTAACTGAGTGCCTGGAAACTTTGGATAGGTTTGAAAGTTAATGAGCGGTGGATAGGGTCGTGTGAAGGGCGCATCTATCCCGGGGATGGTGTGAGGGTGGGCAGCCCCCTCCCCACGGGACATCTTCAGAGAGCGACAAAACTGTCAGTTTTCATGCGAAATATTTATTAATACTATGGCTTAACCGGGTGCAATTTTTTGATGAGCGTAAAAAAAAGTCGCAGGAGAAAATGTCACTGCAAAAAGTGAAAAATTTTGCTAGGAAAAAAAAGTCAAAAGAAAAAAGTCACAGGAAAAAAAAGTCACAGGAAAAAATTCACAAGAAAAAAAGTCACAAGAAAAAATTCACAAGAAAAAATTCACAAGAAAAAAGTCACAGAAAAAAATTCACAAGAAAAAAAAGTCACAAGAAAAAATTCACAAGAAAAAAGTCACAGGAAAAAATTCACAGGAAAAAATTCACAAGAAAAAAAAGTCACAAGAAAAAATTCACAAGAAAAAAAAGTCACAAGAAAAAAGTCACAAGAAAAAATTCACAAGAAAAAAAAGTCACAAGAAAAAGTCACAAGAAAAAATTCACAAGAAAAAAAAGTCACAAGAAAAAAGTCACAAGAAAAAATTCACAAGAAAAAAAAGTCACAGGAAAAAATTCACAAGAAAAAAAAGTCACAAGAAAAAAATTCACAAGAAAAAAGTCACAAGAAAAAAGTCACAAGAAAAAATTCACAAGAAAAAAAAGTCACAAGAAAAAAGTCACAAGAAAAAATTCACAAGAAAAAAAAGTCACAGGAAAAAAAAGTCACAGAAAAAAATCAGCCATCAGATATCATAAATAAATCATGACAAGATTGGGGAACAAATTTAGTATGATTACATGTAGTGTTAGTACAACATCGGGTGGTGGGGGGGGGGGGGGAACCACGGTCAAGTCTGACAAAATTGGGGTACAAAAGATTTTTTGGATCTTGCTGTCCAAAGCCGCATTTACCGCATTGAATCCTCTCCCCCCTTATAACCACTGACCACATTGAGCCCTCTCTCCCCCCTCATAACCACTGACCACATTGAGCCCTCTCTCCCCCTAATAACCATTGACCACATTGAGCCCTCTCTCCCCCTCATAACCATTGACCACATTGAGCCCTCCCCCCACTTATAACCATTGACCACATTGAGCCCTCTCCGCTCCCCTTATAACCACTGACCACATTGAGCCCTCTCTCCCCCCTTATAACCATTGATTACATTGAGCCCTCTCCCCCCTTATAACCATTGACCACATTGAGCCCTCTCCCCCCTTATAACCATTGACCACATTGAGCCCTCTCCCCCCTTATAACCATTGACCACATTGAGCCCTCTCCCCCCTTATAACCATTGACCACATTGAGCCCTCTCCGCTCCCCTTATAACCATTGACCACATTGAGCCCTCTCCCCACTTATAACCATTGACCACATTGAGCCCTCTCCCCCCTTTATAACCATTGACCACATTGAGCCCTCTCCGCTCCCCTTATAACCATTGACCACATTGAGCCCTCTCCGCTCCCCTTATAACCATTGACCACATTGAGCCCTCTCCCCACTTATAACCATTGACCACATTGAGCCCTCTCCCCCCTTTATAACCATTGACCACATTGAGCCCTCTCCGCTCCCCTTATAACCATTGACCACATTGAGCCCTCTCCGCTCCCCTTATAACCCTTGACCACATTGAGCCCTCTCCCCACTTATAACCATTGACCACATTGAGCCCTCTCCCCACTTATAACCATTGACCCCATTGAGGCCTTTTAGAGCTTTGTCTGAATAGGGTTATCAGTAAACTAGTGGTACAATGCAAAGTCCCTCGCTTGCCATTATTCCTTCATTGTGTGAGATGTGTCGGGTGAGATCAGGCGCGAGAGTCAAATGACCAATCGCTTTACTACCATTTATTGTTATTCAATCTGTATATATTTAAATGTGTGATTATAATATGTATACATAATACAAATAACACACACACACACACACACACACACACACACACACATATGTGTAACTGTGTAGTAGTAAATCCTATTATTAAATGTCTAAATTATAATGTGTATATATAATATCAATAAGTAACTCTTAGTTGATCCAAAACGAGAACCAAAACACGGTCCAAATAAGCTCCTGCTATTTTGTATTTCCGTAAATAAAATATAATATATGGCTTACAAATGTAAACACTGACAATTAGGAGTTCATATGAAAGAATTGTTTTCTGTGACTTTTTGTGTGACTTTTTGTGTGACTTTTTGTGTGACTTTTTGTGTGACTTTTTGTGTGACTTTTTGTGTGACTTTTTGTGTGACTTTTTGTGTGACTTTTTGTGTGACTTTTTGTGTGACTTTTTGTGTGACTTTTTGTGTGACTTTTTTTTCTGTGATTTTTTATCTTGTGACTTAATTTCCTACAATCAACTTTTTAACTTTCTCAAACTACCCGGACATGGGTTAAAATTTTGAGAAAATACCCGGTGCGTCCACGTGTTACAAAAAAAAGAAAGAGTTAACGTGAGAGTGCACTGCCCTGTGTCGTAGTGAGAGTGCACTGCCCTGTGTCGTAGTGAGAGTGCACTGCCCTGTGTCGTAGTGAGAGTGCACTGCCCTGTGTCGTAGTGAGAGTGCACTGCCCTGTGTCGTAGTGAGAGTGCACTGCCCTGTGTCGTAGTGAGAGTGCACTGCCCTGTGTCGTAGTGAGAGTGCACTGCCCTGTGTCGTAGTGAGAGTGCACTGCCCTGTGTCGTAGTGAGAGTGCACTGCCCTGTGTCGTAGTGAGAGTGCACTGCCCTGTGTCGTAGTGAGAGTGCACTGCCTTCGTCAACCATTTGTGTCAAGAAATAAGCCCACTGATAGGAACATGCAGGCAGTTGCCGTTGTAACAAAAAACAGGACAACACAGAAGATACTGTGGTTTATTTTATAACACAGACTAGGGGAAACAACAGTCGCAGTAGAACAAAAATTTAAGCACTTCACCCGAGTTGAACTGTCACGCATAAAAATCGCTGCCGGACAACTCCCCCCCCCCCCCCACTCAATACTATTAATATGTAACATGCTGAGTTAAAGGTGGAAGGCCGGTTGTGAAAAGGAAGCAGGACACACCAGAAGAAAACTATGTATAAGAGATTAACCATGGGATGGGGGGGGGGGGCAGTAGCGCATAGATTCAGGCTTAGCCCCAGGCTCAGCTTCAGTTTGTCCCGACCCAGGCTGTGAAGGCGGGATGAGGTTTCACGTTAATGACTTCACCCCAGGGACACAACAACATGGAATTAAGTGTGGCTCTCAAATTCTGAATTTAAAGAAAAACAAAACACTTTTAATAAAAAAAAATTCCGTTGAATTACAAACGATGAGTTGTGTTATTTTTCAAGTGGGTGTCTCCCTGACCCATGTTATTTTCAAGTGTGTGTCTCCCTGACCCATGTTATTTTCAAGTGTGTGTCTCCCTGACCCATGTTATTTTTCAAGTGGGTGTCTCCCTGACCCATTTTATTTTCAAGTGTGTGTCTCCCTGACCCATGTTATTTTCAAGTGTGTGTCTCCCTAACCCATGTTATGTTTCAAGTGTGTGTCTCCCTGACCCATGTTATTTTTTCAAGTGGGTGTCTCCCTGACCCATGTTATTTTCAAGTGTGTGTCTCCCTGACCCATGTTATTTTCAAGTGTGTGTCTCCCTGGCCCATGTTATTTCAAGTATGTGTCTCCCTGATCCATGTTATTTTCAAGTGTGTGTCTCTTTGATCCATGTTATTTTCAAGTGTGTGTGTCCCTGATCCATGTTATTTTCAAGTGTGTGTCTCCCTGATCCATGTTATTTTCAAGTGTGTGTCTCCCTGATCCATGTTATTTTCAAGTGTGTGTCTCCCTGATCCATGTTATTTTCAAGTGTGTGTCTCCCTGATCCATGTTATTTTCAAGTGTGTGTCTCCCTGGCCCATATTATTTCAAGTGTGTGTCTCCTTGGCCCATCTTATTTCAAGTGTCTCCCTGACCCATATTATTTCAAGTGTGTGTTCCCCTGACCCATGTTATTTCAAATGTGTGTCTCCCTGGCCCATGTTATTTTAAGTGTGTGTCTCCCTTGCCCATGTTATTTCAAGTGTGTGTCTCCCTGGCCCATTTTATTACAAGTGTGTGTCTCCCTGGCCTATGTTTTTTCAAGTGTGTGTCTCCCTTGCCCATGTTATTTCAAGTGTGTGTCTCCCTGGCCCATGTTATTTCAAGTGTGTGTCTCCCTGGCCCATGTTATTTCAAGTATGTGTCTCCCTGGCCCATGTTATTTCAAGTGTGTCTCCCTGGCCCATGTTATGTTAATTGTGTGTCAAGGGCGCACGAGTTGGTTATGCTGAGATTTCTTTAGTTAGTTATTATTGTAGTGTGAGAATTGTGGGTCCTGGTTGGAAAGTGTGTCTAGAGTAATGTCTGTCTAGTGAGGATTTTTAAAAGGACGTTTTGATGAACTTTTCGTTATCCAGTTTGGCCGTGTCGGTATCCAGTGTGGTCATGTCGTTATCCAGTGGGACCGTGTCGTTATCCAGTGCGGCCGTGTCGTTATCCAGTGCGGCCGTGTCGTTATCCAGTGCGGCCGTGTCGTTATCCAGTGTGACAGTGTCGTTATCTAGTGCGGCCGTGTCGTTATCCAGTGTGGCCGTGTCTTATCCAGTGTGACCATGTCGTTATCCAGTGTGACCGTGTTGTTATCCAGTGTGGCCGTGTCGTTATCCAGTGTGGCCGTGTCTTATCCAGTGTGACAATGTATTTATCCAGTGTGACCGTGTCGTTATCCAGTGTGACCGTGTCGTTATCCAGTGTGACCGTGTCTTATCCAGTGTGACAATGTATTTATCCAGTGTGACCGTGTCGTTATCCAGTGTGACCGTGTCGTTATCCAGTGTGACCGTGTCTTATCCAGTGTGACAATGTATTTATCCAGTGTGACCGTGTCGTTATCCAGTGGCCCCGTGTCGTTATCCAGCCGTCCTGTTACTCGGTGTGGTCGTGCCTATAAAGAACTTTGGTATTTTCAAACATCGTGTATTTTTATCCCTTGGCGATATCAAGTGTGGACGAAATCATTCTTTGGACAGAGATGTTGCCTAGACACCATAAGACCCTTGCAAACGGCACCCGATTAACTCAAGCTATAGCGGGAGTTTGTTCTTTGTGAACTCGTCCTAAGAAGGAAGTTGGCTACCGTTAATTGTGTGCGAACTGTCGTTTAAAAACGTGATAGCCGTTCAGCATTTTCCTATGGAATCATACGTTACAAACTTCATCAGTTGTCTCGCAATATACGAAAAAAAAAAAAGAATACAGACTGTTCCAGACAGCTTTTAAGCATCGGCTCTTCAAGTGGATGACCTCGTACTAGAGGCCACCCCACCCAACCCGCTACCTTTTACAACCTTCTTCGGATCCCTTGGGGTCGAACTAAAAAAAAAAAAAACAACAAAAAAAACGGCTGTCCATTAAGTTATGCCCGCATAAAAACCAACGAATAGTGCGCCTGCACTGGTTCCGTTCATGAAAACAAGATGCCATGTTATGTCGTCATCCAATCTCCATTAAAACATGTCAGCCCCGGCTCATCAGTTAGCAGCCAGCAGTGGGAGGTAAGCAAGCCGCGTGATATAAGGAGTTGTCAGCTCCTGAGTGGGAGATTAAGTCTGGGCACACTGTCAATTAGGCTGCCAACTAGAGTTCTTTTAGAAGTCTCGGGTTAGCTGAGTAGTTAGTTACAAGAAGTTGGGCTTCCCAAACCATCGCATGATTTTCTATAACTAATTAGAAATAGATAGATGCATCAAATTTTGAATTTGACGAGTAGATTTAACATGTTTTGTTTGTAAATGTTTTTTTTAAAATATATATATATATATATATAGTTTATTTTGTTAATTTTCATTAATTTGTTTTCATAAGAAATTACATTTAGCGTAATGTTATCTTTTAAAATATTACAAAACTAGATATAGCCCGCCCAAACATTGGCGACAGCAATGCGTGAACCTCCCATCTACTAAAGTTGCTTGACAAAACATGAACTCAAGTAACACACATTTATGAATCCAAATGTTTTCTACACTCCTTCCATCATCATACGTCAAACACACTTTTTTTTTATTTCACGCCCACTAACTATAACATAAATATTCTGATGTCCCAACCTGAACCTCCTTTAAATCGAATATTTTGTACACCATACTTGTAATGATACGATGTCATTTTCAGAATAGAAAATATGTCGCTCCAAACGCAGTTGCGTGATATAAAATAATATATCATTTAGCGTAGTTATCGGGAATGATATTTTGCACACTGTTGAACTCATTATTGAACCTTGCTTTCTTTCAAACATTTAGAATTATTTGTAATATACTCTCAATGCCGAATTCGCAGATTAAAATGCAGTCCACGAGTCACACTAGAAGCATAATATATACAAGAGATGTTGGGGTTTTGCATATTTTCTGGGGTTCCTTTTCTTTTTTCTACTTTTCTCTCTATTATCATCCACATATTTTTATTTTTATTTTTTAAAATCACATTCTGTATGGTTTATTAAATTATCTGTATAACTAGATTCTGTGTTTTATTTTTACTCATTATATTCAATTCTGGGCATTTTATTTAACCTTGTTTAAACATAGAGTTGCGTCTTTTTTCCCATCTTATCTGCTGGTTTTTCGTTTAATTTTTTTCCCTTTCAACATTTAACCCAGTCCGTAACGTTACAAAAGAATTTATTTTTTTAAAGGCAACAAAACAACTTTGTTTTCCCACTTACGTCACAGCAATCTGTTCGCTGTCTGACTTTGTTCCACCGTGACAACTCTCCGACGTGGCAACTCTCCGACGTGACGATGACAATGATTTTTTTGTTTTATGTTTGAAATGACATCTCCTATCTGCTGTACAATCTGGGGATAGATACCTCATTTGACGGAGCTGTTCGCTATATATACATATAATTTTTTATCTACCAATCTGTCCATCTTCTTGTCACAGGAGAAGACGTCGCGTTTACCGTTCAGCCACAGGATGCTTTTAGTGTATGCCCACAACGTTTCACCTTCAGCCACAGGATGTTTTCAGTGTATGCTCACAACGTTTCACCTTCAGCAATTCAACACGAACAAGCCTTTCGAGTTTTTGCGGATTATTTTACAACGGTTTTCTATAACAGTCTCGAATCCTTTGCCTCAATTCAGTCAAATCCTCTATATATAGCCAGGGCCAGGGCCGACCCTAACAATTGCGGGGCCCTACGCGAAACGGATTGCGCGGGTACTCTCTCTGGGTAGGAATAAGGATAATAAGTGAAAATTAAGATGTTGTATTAGAAAATAAATTCGGGGCGGGGCCTATGAAAGTGCGGGGCCCATTGCGGCCGCATAGGTTGCAATGGCCTAAAGCCGGCCCTGGCCAGGGCCATTCATATTTTTCTTCCTACAACCAGGACCTGTCATTGTATCTTTCTTCTTACAGCCAGGTCCTGTCATTGTATCTTTCTTCCTACAGCCAGGTACTGTCAATGTATCTTTCTTTTTACTGCCAGGTCCTGTCAGATCTTCTTCCTACAATAAGGAGTTTATGATATTTTGTTTATCATTTGACTACGCAGACGTTTGCTTAAAAGTGCGCTCAACTTGTTTCACACCTCGTGGACCCCTCCTCTAAGCTCGTCTCGTTATTTTATTTCATTACTTGATCTTCAGCTTTATTTTAAATGTGTCATAATAGGGTGTGTGTGTCATAACGAAAATGAGAGAGAGAGAGAGAGAGAGCGCGATACAGGAAGACAGGCAGACACAACAGACAGACAGGATAGGCAGACAGGAAGACAAACAGGCAGGCAGACAGACAGGATAGACAGACAGGATATAAAGACAGACAGGAAGAATAGACAGGCAGGCAGGCATGATAGACAGACAGAAAGGCAGGCAAGCAGACAGATATATAGGCAGAATAGACAGACATGAAGGCAGGCAGACAGACAGGATAGACAGACAGGAAGACAGACAGACAGGAAGGCAGACAGGATAGACAGACAGGAAGGCAGGCAGGCAGGCTAACGGACTGACTGATGGGAAAGACAGGACAAATGGGATGGAGCATGACGGGACAGTACAAAACGGGAAATGCCAGAAAGGAACAGAAGGGATTGGAGCATGAAGGGGCAAGACTGCACAGACAGGTCTGCACAGACAGACTGCACAGACAGGAATGCACAGACAGGACAGACAGACAGGATCGACAGACAGGATCGACAGACAGGACCGACAGACTGGACCGACAGACTGGACCGACAGACAGGACCGACAGACAGGGCCGACAGACAGGACAGACAGACAGAACAGACAGACAGGACAGACAGACAGGACAGACAGACAAAACAGACAAACAGGACAGACAGACAGGACAGACAGGACAGACAGACAGGACAGACAGACAGGACAGACAGACAGACAGGACAGACAGACAGGGCAGACAGACAGGACAGACAGACAGGGCAGACAGACAGGACAGACAGACAGGACAGACAGACAGGACAGACAGACAGGACAGACAGACAGACAGGACAGACAGACAGGACAGACAGACAGGACAGACAGACAGGACAGACAGACAGGACAGACAGACATGACAGACAGACAGGACAGACAGACAGGACAGACAGACAGGACAGACAGACAGGACAGACAGACAGGACAGAGAAACAGGCCAGACAGGACAGACAGACATTATTATGAATGCGATGAGAAAGAGTTTTCTCAATTTAAGTGATTTGACTTAATTTTTGTCAGAGCTTTTGGGGGAATGGAGTGTTCGGGAAAACAGTCTGTGGACCTCACAAGGCGCCAAGGACAGAGCTGAGAATCTAGTTTTTTTAAAAACACTCTTTACTATGACATGGTGTTAAATTTATTATGTACTGTGTACATGCTGAAGTGATGAGACCACGTACAAGATCTAAGCAAGGACGGTGGATAGTTAGTCTGAGAATAGAGGTGGGTTGGTTGAGTGCTAGGGGTAGGGTTGGTTGAGTGCTAGGGGTAGGGTTGGTTGAGTGCTAGGGGTAAGGTTGGTTGAGGGGGTAGGGTTGGTTGAGGGGGTAGGGGTAGGGTTGGTTGAGTGCTAGGGGTAGGGTTGGTTGAGTGCTAAAGGTAGGGTTGGTTGAGTGGTAGGGGTAGGGTTGGTTGAGGGGGTAGGGTTGGTTGAGGGGGTAGGGGTAGGGTTGGTTGAGGGGGTAGGGGTAGGGTTGGTTGAGTGCTAAAGGTAGGGTTGGTTGAGTGCTAGGGGTAGGGTTGGTTGAGTGCTAGGGGTAGGGTTGGTTGAGTGCTAGGGGTAGGGTTGGTTGAGTGGTAGGGGTAGGGCTGGTTGAGTGGTAGGGGTAAGGGTTGGTTGAGTGCTAGGGGTAGGGTTGGTTGAGTGCTAGGGGTAGGGTGAGTTTGAGTGCTAGGGGTAGCGTTGTTTGAGTGCTAGGGGTAGGGTTGGTTGAGTGCTAGGGGTTAGGGATGAATGGACAAATACAACAAAAGCTGATACAAAAACCATTGTCACCGTAAAATCGTGATTCTAAAATAGTTGATTGAAGTCACAGACCGTTAACATCTTGTACTGAATGGTACAGATTTTTTTAATAAGAAAGTTCTCTAATGGAAATTATTGGAAGTTAAATCCAAGATACTGGATACTTTGTGACAGATTTTATTTATCGCCATCCAAACACCTTTAAGCGAGGAGTCCTTTTTGGCAACCGCTTGTTAAGTCATGAATCGTTGTGTAGGGTAGAGAGGGTTGGGGGGTTACATGTAAAACTGTGGTTAGGAGAAGTAATGGGAGGCGATGAAAGAATGTCTGGTGAAAGCTTTACTCTGATGGAATCTGTTGATGTGTGAGACATGTGTGAGCGGAAGTGTGGTGGTTGGGTGGCCGGTGGTAGGCCCATGAACTATGATGGCTGGGTGGCGGTAAATTGTGGTAGTTTTGTGACGGTGGTAGGGCCGTGAAGTGTTATGGTTGAGTAGTGATGGTAGGGCCGTTCTTTTGACTAATGAACTTGCCGACCACTGGACTGGTGGCACACGTACAGTTTAACTAAAATAAACTGCCACAAATGGCATCCGAATAGCATTGAGTCTAATGGGACCCTGGTGCAAATGGCGGCGATGCGTGTCCGGGTCCAATTTGACTAATGCTATTCGGATGTCTTTTGTGGTAGTTTATTTTAGTTAAACCGAAGAAGTAAGTTTATAAACATATGGTCCGTTCAATTATCATTCATTTGATGCCTCATTTTGTCTTACAAACCCAACAATAATATTTTTAATCGCTTTTCCCGACCTCTCATTTCTGGTACCCGGGTGCGAATAGCCACTTCGTTCCTTAAAAGTAAAAAAACCGGTCTTTGAACTCGCAACGAATCAAACTAATTGACTGGTACATTCTCCAAAGCTCACTCTGGGCCATTGAACAACGCAAGATTTAACCTCAACATTTTAAAACTTTCACAAAATGTTGTTTTTTTTTTTGGTAAGTCTTGCGTCTCCTTCAACCCCCAGATCTGACGACGGCCCTTATTTATCTGACCTACAATTACAAACAAACCATTATCCCCCACCCACCCCGGGGGGGAGGTGGGGGTGTGGTGTAGCGCTCATGCATCAGGTGTTTAAAACATACATTGACCAAGCTTTTTTTTTTTAAATAGACCGAATCTTTTTTTTTTTAAACTAGGGCGCAAGGATGATAGAGGTTGGAGAGTGGTGGTTAGGTGGAGCGCTTCGTACAATGAGGTGAGTGAAAGTTTAAGACAGAGGAGAGTCTGTGCTCAAACTAAACATTGGCCGTCTCGATGCTGAGATTGGGCAGGGGCTGCTGGCAGCGCCCGGGGTCGCGTATGAAAGAAATCATTTGATCACATGACACACAGAGACAAACAGACACACGGGACGGACGCACAGACACACACGCACGCATCCTCGAGCGAGAAACGCTGACACACACATATATACCGAGAGAAACGCGCATACTGATCGAGACACACGAGGGTTTTAGAGCGCAATTTTGAAAGTTCAACCTTGTTATGTTTTTTTTTTTTAAACATTAATAAATTGAAGACCTTAGTGCTAAAAGTACTTAAGTCACAAAATGCACATTTTGAGATAATCAAGTTCAAATATACTTTTGGTCTATAAAATGTGACTATTTTCATTTTTGTTACTTGTTTAATTAAGGGCCTAATGCACATTTTAATGTCTTCAAATTTCTGCAGTACACTGGGTAAGAAAAGATCACAGTTTAGATTGATTTTGACAAAAATGTGACTTAAGTACTTTTAGCACTAAGGTCTTCAATTGTTTGTGTATAGGAAACATCACATGCAGTTACTTACACATGGCAAAACAAATCACGCAGAAATGGAGGATGAAGCCTCTTTAAAACCTTTTCTTTTTTAAAGAAAACCCAAAAATTGTTTTTAAATTACACAGAGAAATAGTTATGTAAGTTTTTGGATCAGCTGTTCACTGAAATGAAAGTGTAATGGTGTTAGAATGTGTCTATGTATTCAGCTGCTGAAAGAAGAACAACAGGCGTACTTGCTGTTTCACTAAAAATGAAACCAAACAAACAAAAAAAAAGGCATACGAAGCAGACTTGAAAAAAAACTTCATTAAAGTGTCCGTTCATGGGCCTACCTGATATATAAAAAAAAAATCACAATTGTTAAAACAAAAGGTGAAATTTAAAATTGAAAAAGAAAATGATCTGTCAACCTTAAGATGGAGAGCGAGTTTTTCTAACCGCTTATGGTGGACTTATTTGATTTCATTGGGGGGGGGGGGGGGGGAGAAGGGTTTCGTTGGCGGGTGGGGGTCAGAGGTGCTCAAAAAGTTAAGGAGAGAACTTGAAGGTATAGAATATGAGACAATTTGAAAAAAGTTAATGTAAGGCATACAGTTATTTATATGATCGGATTGTATGGTCTTTTCGATGTGTGTTTTATTTCTTAACAACTGCTTTCTACCCCCTTCCCCTATCCCCTCCTTTTACTTAACCCCTCCTTTTACTTAACTGAAACAATGCTACACCATTACCCTAGCTTAACGAAACTAATGTTGCAATATCAACAGAGGGGTAGCTAACGGGTGGGAGGGGGGCGGGACAAAAGTCCGTTGCGCCGGAATGGAGTTCGATTGTATTTTATTGATGAGAATAGTGGGTTTCAGAGTTGAAAAAAAAAGGGGGGGGGGGGATAAAAATGAATCTTGTCCCCGGGCTGCAAACACTCCACATACTCCTCTGACCATTACCGAGACTTAACTTATGCTATACCATTACCCTGGCCTTCGCGCGTCCGATTCCAGAACACAATGTTATCGTCTGTGTGTTCTGTTCTCCCAGCATTCTTTCTGTCGTGCCTTTCCGTGTTAGTCCGTCTGCAAGACTACTAAGATAAATCTTTTTTTTCTCCCCCTCTCTCTTTTCTACCCTCACTTTCGTAGGTTTTTTTTTTTTGTTCCTCTAAATTTTTAATACCCCCCACCTGGTCGCCCGTGTACAGATCCCAGCAGACGTCAGGTCAGCGATAATCGTCTGGTTTCAGTCTCCGAGCACGGAATGAACAAGCAGTGAAAAAGCCAGGCATTAACATCATTACGTCTCGGGTAATCACGTGATCGCCGGGCCTGGAAGCCACCGCCACTAAATTTCTAGCTGGTGGATGGGGGTGGTGGGGATGAGGGTTTGTCCACTAAGCCGCAAGCAAGGTCTGATATAATTATATCAATTTGAGAATTGGACATTCTGGACATGTCCCTGGAATCTGGAGGTTATGAAAATTCTAACGACTCCGATTTCATTTTTTTCTTCATAAATCTAAATTATCATAAAATTTAGCAATCATTTTAAAAGTGAATAAAAATTACAAGATCCCTAAAAACAATAAAATAATGTTTGCTTGTTGCATAACTACTGACGTGTGTTCTTATGATGGGCATAAAGGGAAAACCAAAAGATTTAATTTTGAGTGATTGCTTTGATGTCCACGTCAAGATTATAAATAACTTTGAGTATACCAGGGCAGCTATGATATCAATGCAGCTTGGGGCCGGGGCAACACGTTATATTTAAATAACAATCTGCTCTAGCTGCATTATTCTAGCTATACGGGCATCGCCATTTCCCAAGCCACTATTCTATACGGGCATCGCAATTTCCCAAGCCTATATTATATACGGGCATCGCCATTTCCCAAGCCACTATTCTATACGGGCATCGCCATTTCCCAAGCCACTATTCTATACGGGCATCGCCATTTCCCAAGCCACTATTCTATACGGGCATCGCCATTTCCCAAGCCACTATTCTATACGGGCATCGCCATTTCCCAAGCCACTATTCTATATGGGCATCGCCTTGCTCCAATGCTGCTACTCTAGCTGAAAGGGCATTGCGATGCCTAATGACATTATTCTAGCTGTAAGGGTATCGCAATGACTCATGCCATTAATCTAGCTATAAGGTATCGCCATGGCCCAATCCATTAATCTGGCTATAAGGGTATCGCAATGACCCAATCCATTAATCTAGCTATAAGGGTATCGCAATGACCCAATCCATTAATCTGGCTATCAGGGTTTCGCAATGTCCCATGCAACTATTCTAGCTACAAGGGTGTGGCAATGACCCGTTTCATTTTTCCAGATGTTGGTGGACTCCTGCTGAGCTTTCAAGTTCAGCGCATTATTCACTTGAATATTACCGTCATGTTCAATTAACAGAGAGGCCACCCAAGCGCGCCAACCATTCCAAGATGGCGCTGTCACGTGCCACGCCCGAGAATCCGTCGACGGTCGCAGCCATAAAAACAAATGGCTGGCCTATAAAGTGTGTCTCCTGTCTGACCAATGAGAAGCCAGAAGTTAGTCGCCATGTTTTAATGAGAATACTAAGGTTCCTGTGGCTTAACCCCGGCTTTATGGTGGACTACAGAATACGGGCCGTGACTCACAGTCTAAGACCTGTAATGAGAAATCGATAGGTAGAAGGACGCGGCGGTCGGCCATTGTTGATATTTGCACTCGGACCAGAGCTTCAGAAATGGAGGTAACTTTCGAGCAGCGGTTATGATATTCTGATGTTAGCTGTAAGCGGAGTGTAAGCACAGCAATGATATGTAGCTGTAAGTGAAGTGTAAGCACATCAATGATATGTCGCTGTTTGCTGTAAGGGAAGTGTAAGCACATCAATGATATGTCGCTGTAAGCACATCAATGATATGTCGCTGTAAGTGCATCGTAAGGACAACAATGATATGTCGCTGTTAGCTGTAAGGGAAGTGTAAGCAGAGCAGAGATATGTCGCTCTAAGTGGGACGTAGGCACAGCAATAATATGTCGCTGTAATTGGAGTGTAAGCACAGCAATGATATGTCGCTGTAAGTGGAGTGTAAGGACAGCAATGATATGTCGCTGTAAGTGAAGTGTAAGCACAGCAATGATATGTCGCTGTTAGCTGTAAGGGAAGTGTAAGCACAGCAATGATATGTCGCTGTAAGTGGAGTGTAAGCACATCAATAATATGTCGCTGTAAGTGAAGTGTAAGCACAGCAATGATATGTCACTGTAAGTGGAGTGTAAGCACAGCAATGATATGTCGCTGTAAGTGAAGTTTAAGCACAGCAATGATGTTTCGCTGTTAGCTATAGCGAAGTGTAAGCACAACAATGATGTTTCGCTGTTAGCTATAGCGAAGTGTAAGCACAGCAATAATTTGCCGTATAACTGTAGCGAAATCTAAGCGCACTGTTCCCATGCTGCATGCGGCCATTGAAGGTGAACACGCTGAGACTATATCCAAATAGATTTAAGGTTAAGTGCCCTGATGCGGCAACATAAAGTCAGAAATAATTGCTATCTGTTAAGTGTGTAATGTTGGTGTCAAGTTATCTTTTCAAAACGTTCTTACTGTTAACAAGATATAACAGATCTTTCGATTACATGAAAAAACAATCATCTTAATCAGATTCGCGGTTTTATCAGATTTGAGACTATTTTTAATCAGATTCGAGGCTATTTTTAATCAGATTCGAGGCTATTTTTAATCAGATTCGAGGCTATTTTAAATAAGATTCGAGTCTATATTTAATCAGATTCGAGGCTATTTTAGTCAGATTCGAGGCTATTTTTAATCAGATTCGAGGTTTTATCAGATTCGAGGCTATTTTTAATCAGATTCGAGTCTATTTTTAATCAGATTCGAGGCTATTTTAGTCAGATTCGAGGCTATTTTCAATCTGATTGCAGGTTATTTTTAGTCAGATTCGAGGCTATTTTTTAAAATCAGATTCAAGTTTATTTTTAAACAGATTCGAGAATTTTACAATAATATGATTAGGGCCACAAAATGATGCGCAATTTTTTTTCTTCCGAAATACTCTTGAAGATATATATAATGTAGGATACTCGACCATCTTGATTGTTACTATGCCCAAGACAACTTCCTTGATTGTGAATAAGCCAAAGAGTACTACCATGATTGTGACTAACCCTTAGATAAATACCTTATTGATGATTGTGAGTTAGCCACAAGACAACTACCTTGATGATTATGACTAAGCCCAAGAAATCTACCTTTATGATTATGACTAAGCCCAAAAAAACTACCTTGATGATTATGACTAAGCCCAAGTAAACTACCTTGATGATTATGACTAAGCACAAGACAACTACCTTGATGATTATGACTAAGCCCAAGCAGACTACCTTGATTGTAACTAAAACAAAGGCCGCCTGCAATGTTACTAAAAACCGAGGCTATTACCTTGAGTGTTACTGAACCCAAGTCTGTCTTCATTGTTACTATGTGCCAAGACTGTCTTCATTGTTACTGAACCCAAGACTGTCTTCATTGTTACTGAACCCAAGACTGTCTTCATTGTTACTAAACCCAAGACTGTCTTCATTGTTACTAAACACCAGACTGTCTCCATTGTTACTGAGCCCAAGACTGTCTTCATTGTTACTGATCCCAAGACTGTCTTCATTGTTACTAAACCCAAGACTGTCTTCATTGTTACTAAACCCAAGACTGTCTTCATTGTTACTAAACACCAGACTGTCTCCATTGTTACTGAGCCCAAGACTGTCTTCATTGTTACTGAACCCAAGACTGTCTTCATTGTTACTAAACCCAAGAATGTCTTCATTGTTACTAAACTGGAGACTTCTATCAGGATGGTCGCTACTACTGAGACTCAAAACCAGCCGTCCCCTCGCTATCCATACAACACTTTGTCCAGTAAAAAAGACACACGCGAAAAGAACAATGGCCGTTCGTGTTTTGATTATTGATTGTCGCGTTTCACCCCGTTCCAGGTTTCACCCTTCGCCTAAACTGACCCGCCAATTCTTGGCCTGTAGCCGACGTCTCCACCCCCCCCCCCCAACCCCGTGGGAGCGGAGCAGGTGTTTGGCATACAGCGATGGAGAATATGCGATGGTTGTAGCCAGGGCGCCAGGCAGGAGTTGTACCAACTGAAAATATTTTTGTATCACCACCCCCATGGAACTATTTCAGCACCACCCCCTGGAACTATTTCAGCACCACCCCCTGGAACTATTTCAGCACCATCCCCTGGAACTATTTCAGCACCACCCCCAGGAACTATTTCAGCACCCCCCTGTAAATATTTCAGCCCCACCCCCTGGAACTATTTCAGCACCCCCCTGGAAATATTTCCGCACCACCTACGGTATTTGTCTGTGAAGCAAAAGACTCATGGATTCATATTTTAATATATGACTGAGTTATAAGTTGCACCCAGGGACACCAGCGAGCATCCATGGATACCAGCAGGTACCATGGACCCCTGGAAGCGTTCATGGACACCAGAAAGCATCGATGGGCCCCAGAACGCGTCGATGGACCCTCCAGCAGGCACTTTAGACCCATGGAAGCGTTCATGGACACCAGAAAGCATCGATGGGCCCAGAAATCATCGATAGACTCCCAGCAGGCACTTTGAACCCATGCAAGCATCCATGGATCTCAGAGTTTTATTGTTTTAAGATCCGTTATAAACGCAGCCTTACGAAATTATTGTCATCAAATTATTGTTATGGTAAATCAAGTTTTCATATAAGTTGATCTTTTTTTTTTCCTCTCTCGTGTTGTTAAATTCACATCAAGACCCTCTTACATAGTGTTTTTATCCACGATGTCATTAGCAGTGAGTGTGTAAGAGGATGCCAAGAGATCTTACGTTGACAGAAACCGACTGATGCTATTCGAATTTTAGTGATTACATTCTTCTTCTATAGAGAACCCCTTACTCATCGAAGGGTTTCATTGTAATCACGTAATCTTTTTTCAAATGGTGCAAAGCTGAACAAAATACCCGACAGTAACCAATATTTGTGAGTGGAAAAAAAAAGAGGTTTGTGGGGGGGGGGGGGGGTAACAGGGCGGTGTACCTTCTCGGCATTCACTTCTCCAATTTTTTTTTCAACTCAAATGTTTGTTTTTCAAAGCAGATTCATTGAACTTGAAGAAGAAGAAAACAAAAGCACTTTAAAATGTTCCAATGAACCCACGCTCTTCTCTCCATTGCACTGTCTAATTTGTTGCTCACCATCACCATTTGTTTTTACATGGACCCGCCACTTCTCAGCGACGATGTCACGTGACATGGATGTCGAGTACTCCATTACCCGGTTACGTCTGCTACAACTTGACTGGCTAAACTTCTCAATAGTTAGTCCCAGGCTTTTTGCTGGTATTTGTATGTTCATATTTTACTATAAATTTAAAAAAAAAGGTTTTCCTCTAAATCCTTTATAAAATGTAATCAAGCAGAAGGGGGGAGGGGAGGGGGCTGAAAATTTGACAAAACATATATACAAGTAACGCAGTTACAAGAATACCAATTAGTGCCCGCCCCCCCCCCCCCGCCCCCAGGCTCGCAACCTCACAGTTTTTCACTAACCTGAACTATATTAATATTCTAATAACCCAGCTGCTTTTACACCGCAGATTTATTTCACCAGCGATTTGAGGAACACCAAAGAAATTGTTACGCACCAAACGCAGGTGCGATTTAGTTATTTTTAAGCATCTCATTTAGCGCAGTTTTCAGGAATTTCATTTCATGAAATCAGTGGCCTCATTTCACCTTCCCCTCGAAAACAGATTTTGGGGCGTTCGAGTTAAGGGTTGGGACTCAAAGGTTTGAGAGAATGTGTCGTCATCGGCAACGAGTCTTTGTGCCGAATTTCGGCTGGATAGTTTGACGGGAAGTGGGTCAGTTAGCCGTCCGAAGATTTGGTCCAGCAACGATGAAATAGGGAAGTTGATATAAAGGATATAAAGACCAGTTTGTACGGAAGTGACGTCATATTGCTTGCGTTTTCCTCCTAAACTTATTTTGTGAAAGGAGAGTCCAAGTCCATGGGTTTGATTCGAGAAAATCGAATGTGTTATGACTTTAATGCTTACATTTGAATGTGATGACTTTAGTGCTTACATTTGAATGCATTGTGACGTATCTGTAACACACAAACGACACGTGACCCAGGATTGTCCTCATTCACCTTTGAACTTTCACCCCTGTCACTAACCTAGCTTTTTATTTATTTACTGTTTACTCGCCTCGTGGACCTTGTTGCTTATTTCGCAAAGTTTTCAACCAGCGTAATCGATCCGGCCTTTGCTGAAACATGCATAGGAATCGATCTTCTAGTTCCCAATATCCGGGTGTCACTTAATCGATTACTCTCATCTGATCAATAATTTACCGAACGCTTCCACTCCCCCCCCCCCTTTTTTTTTTCTCAATAGGATGTATATTAACAATCCATGATCTACGATAAAAGAAGTAAGTGTGTATTATTTATGAATGGAAGACGACCATAGCAACACAAGATAAAAGACGAGAGAGAGTATGCAGGTCTTCCGGTACATTGGGTCTACAATGAAATATGATGATGATGATGATTGAGTGCTTCTATAGCGCTTGCGTCCATGGTATTTTAACACTGCTCACGGCGCTCTGATGTCCTAAAATCTGTTTCAAGGGGGGGGGGGGGAAGGCTTTAAATGTTTCTTAAATGACTTTTTATCATTTTCAATTTCCACCAAAGATTTAGGCAAACTGTTTCCCCAATGTAGGCGCAATGGCTCCAACAGAGCGGACCCCGTATGACCTCTTTCTGTGTTCATCCACACTGGGGACTCGTAGTAAAGGACCGTGTTAAAGAGCGCATGCAGGTTCTGTCCGGATACAAGTTCGGAAATCAGTTTTTGAAGATATTCAGGCGCAGGGCCATCTTTACAGCTGAACGCCATTGAGGTAGTCAATGACCAACTACCTCTTTGAGTATATCTTCGTATAACAGGCAGTGCTGCTCGCGGCGGTGGGGCTTGTCCCGTCACTGCAACGTATACCGATACCTGGTCACGTCACTGCAAGGTATACCGATACCTGGTAATGTTTTTTTTTTTAAACAGCTATAGGTATATATAAGACTCTGACCCCCCCACCCTAAAGTGTCCTGGAGTGTGTGTTAACTGAGCGTTGCGAAGCTAGAATGTTGCCGAATTCCAAATTTTTCCCGATGACATTGAAAGACGTTTTACTCGGAGGTCAAGAAATCGCCCCCCCCCCCTTTTCCAAACATCGCCTATACACATAGTTCTGTGTTGCTAAAAAAGACACTTTCTTTGAGTAATCTGAATAGATTTTGTCAAGGTAATCCGAATAAATTGTGTAGAGTAGTAATTATGATGCTTGGCCAAAAAAAAAATATAGGACAGGACTTATACGGGCCAAAAGAAAATAGGACTGGAGGGGAAAGCTATTAATACAATAATAAGAATAAAAAAAATATTTCTTTACTTCGCGGCCGCAAAGTGGGTGCTGGCGGGTCGCATGCGACCCGCGGGCCGTATGGTGTGCAGGTCTGTACTAGACGATTGACGCATCTCAAAACTTAAACTTGTCATTTTTGTACAGGTCAAATTTACTGAGACACACATTTTTGTTACGATCTATTTACTCCCGCGTATGAACACATCGATCAGATGTAATGCGAACAGGACTGTACTACCGGACTTCTTTCCATTCATTCTCTAACGAAAACAGTAACGAAAAACACTGCGCGCCCCGGGGCCATGTCGGTAAATTACAAACCAATGACTCGGGGGTTTAAAGAATACCGACATTTTGCGTTGTTGGATCATGTTACGGTTGAATGATAATGGGGCCGAAATTTCTCTGGTTTGAAAACTGTAGCGTCACTAGGGGGTGGAAACTGGGGCTGCGGACCGCACTGTGTGACACCCTCTAAGAGGGTGACACCGAGCGAAAAATTTTGAAAGAACTCCCTCGAGTCAATTTCGTATCGGAACTCGCAGTTAAATACAAGAGCAGGGCGCCACAAGAACAGGGCGCCACAAGAGCAGGGCGCCACAAGAACAGGGCGCCACAAGAGCAGGGTGTCACCAGAACAAGGTGTTACCAGAGACGGCAGAATTGCAGGAGGTCTATGTGGAAGTTTAGAAGGATTGACACCGTGAGTTGAGCAACCCTACTTATACCACCGTTTGATAACGACATGTATGTGTGTGTGTCACATTATAGTTATAAATACTTCTTTGGTGCAACCACTAACCTACTGGTGTATTAACGAATCTACTAAAATAGTTTAATTTTCAACCGTAATTAGCTAATGTAAAGAGAGAAAAAGATAACGATATCCGGGGAGTTAATTAACGCACCATCCCTAGAGAAAGCGACCAAAAGGAAATAAGGTTTTCAACAACTCACCCCCAACCCCACACCCACCCGAAAGAAAAGACCCCAGCAAACGCCCGTGGATCGTTGGAAAGATCCCCCGCCAACAGGTCTTGATGGTTAACTATTTTGTCCACATTATTGATTGGGTCAAATCGATAAGAGCTATTGATGGCCCCAAGAATGCTTAATGGTAGCTAATCAATACCAAACTCCCTGGAAAATGTCTCGACTATAATTAGATTAGTGGCAGGCGGCCATGTTAGGCCTGCCTGTGGCTTGCAAGGTTGTGTCGTTCAATAACGTTGTGTGCGTCTTCATAGGACGGGTTGTCTAGCGGCCCGTTAAATAATGATGTATTGCAATCGGAAATATAAGATTAATCTTTATGGCAGGTCGCGAGACAATAATGAAAGTATAATTCAAATTCTTTCAGTGTCCTACATGAGAGCAGAATGTCCCAGACAAAGTAGAATTTCAACTGCTCCGGCCTCACTGCTCCCGTCTCATTTCTCCAGTCTCACTGGTCCAGTCTCATTTCTCCAGTCTTACTGGTCCAGTCTCATTTCTCCAGTCTCACTGGTCCAGTCTCATTTCTCCAGTCTTACTGGTCCAGTCTCATTGGTCCAGTCTCCTTGGTCCAGTCTCACTGGTCCAGTCTCACTGCCCCAGTCTCACTGGTCCAGTCTCATTTCTCCAGTCTCGCTGGTCCAGTCTCACTGGTCCAGTCTCATTTCTCCAGTCTTACTGGTCCAGTCTCATTGGTCCAGTCTCATTGATCCAGTCTCACTGGTCCAGTCTCACTGCCCCAGTCTCACTGGTCCAGTCTAATTTCTCAAGTCTCACTGGTCCAGTCTCATTTCTCCAGTCTAGCTGGTCCAGTCTCATTGGTCCAGTCTCAATTCTCCAGTCTCACTGGTTTAGTCTCATTTCTCCAATCTCACTGGTTTAGTCTTATTTCTCCAGTCTCACTGGTTTAGTCTCATTTCTCCAGTCTCACTGCTCCAGTCTCACTGCTCAAGTCTCACTTCTACAGATTCTAAACTCCTTATTCATTTTGGAAAGGCTTGTCGATTCTTATGACATGTTCGGCCGACATATAAATGTAGTTGAACATTTATTAAAAAATAATAGAAAACCCAATTTACAGGGGATAAAAATCAAATGTTTGACTGAACTGTTTCAGCTTTTTACACGGAGTCACTGTTTCAGCTTTTTACACGGAGTCACTGTTTCAACTTTTTCAGCAGAGTCACCGTGTCAGCTTTTTTTTTTAAGCAGAGTCACTGTTTCAGCAGTTCTCACAATGGCATTGATGTCAGCTGTGCTACCGTTACAGCTGCCCGCGTCTTCCCAGCGGCATTTCATCCTCGTCATCTGGACCATCTAAAAATTGAATTTTTGCCCCGCATCACACCAATAGCACCAGACAAGTTTTGCATAACTTCCCACAAGTTAACGGCTACCCCACCAATAGCACCAGACAAGTTTTGCATAACTTCCCACAAGTTAACGGCTACTGCAAAATGCGCCAAATCAAAACAAAAAAGGCTCAAATAAATAACCGGCTAAGAGCATTGGTTGACCTCATTTATCTCCCCCTTACACCACTTCAGAATATTATTCCCCCTTGCTTTGACGATTCTCATTTCCTGTGGGTTGACAACTGTCTACGTCACGAGAGACAACCCCCACCCTGCCACCGATTCACGATATTCCTCCATCTGGTGCACCCGTTCAACCCCACCCCAACTCATCTTTTGAACCCTCCCTCCCCTCTCCTTCTCTCTCTCTTTATCTCTCTCACCCTCCCCTCTCTCTCTCACTCTATCCATCTCTCTCTCCAACTCTCTCTTCAACTCTCTCTTCAACTCTCTCTTCAACTCTCTCTAACGCTCTCTCACCCTCTCTCTTTCTATCTTTCTCTCACACCCCCCCTGTCTCTCTCAATCTATCCATCTCTCTCTCCAACTCTCACTTTTCAACTCTCTATTTCTTCACGTCTCTCTCTCTCTCTCTTCAACTCTCTCTCATCCTCTCTCCATCCCTCACTCTCTCTTTCTGTCTCTTCCCTCCCCTCTCTTATTTACGTTCCTTCAAGTAGATTTCTTGGATCCTGTCTGTACACAAACTAAATTTTATTCCAGTAAGTGCGAGTCAATCGTCCTATCACGTCAATGGGCTCCATATAAAAAGAGGTATTTTGATGATGGATCCTACCAGCAACCGTTTGCCCACCCCGCTCCCAGCACACTATTTCTGCCCCGCTGACAGTGGTCTTTGTCCAATGACGCATGTTTACAATTTCACTATAGCGAATGGCGATCTAGCGACACTTGACATCGATCTAAAGACTTTTGACATCGACCTAAATATACTTGACATCGATCTATTGACACTTGACATTGATCTAAAGATATGTTATATAGATCTAATGACACTTGACATCGACCTAAAGAGATTCGATATAGATCTAAAGACACTTACATCGATCTAAGGACACGTAACATCGACCTAATGACACTTGACATCGACCCAAAGACACTTGACATCGACCCAATGACGCTTGACATCGATCTAATGACACTTGACATCGACCTAAAGACACTTGACATAAATCTAATGACACTTGACATCGATCTAATGACACATGACATCGACCTAAAGACATTTAATATAGATCTAATGATACTTGACATTGATATAAAGACACTTGACATTGATCTAAAGACACTTGACATTGATCTAATGACACTTGACATTGATCTAAAGACACTTGACATTGATCTAATGACAATTGACATCGACCTGAAGACATTTGACATCGACCTAATGACACTTGACATCGATCTAATGACACCTAACATCGACCTAATGACACTTGACATCGATCTAATGACACGTAACATCGACCTAATGACACTTGACATCGACCCAATGACACTTGACATCGACCCAATGACGCTTGACATCGATCTAATGACACTTGACATTGATCTAAAGACACTTGACATTGATCTAATGACACTTGACATCGACCTGAAGATATTTGACATCGGCCTAATGACACTTGACATCGATCTAATGACACTTGACATCGACCTAATGACACGTAACATCGACGTAATGACACTTGACATCGACCCAATGACACTTGACATCGATCTAATGACACTTGACATCGATCTAATGACACGTAATATCGACCTAATGACACTTGACATCGATCTCATGACACGTAACATCGACCTAATGACACTTGACATCGACCCAATGACACTTGACATCGACCCAATGACGCTTGACATCGATCTAATGACACTTGACATGACCTAAAGACACTTGACATCAATCTAATGACACTTGACATCGATCTAATGACACTTGACATCGACCTAAAGACATTTAATATAGATCTAATGACACTTGACATTGATCTAAAGTCACTTTGACATTGATCTAATGACACTTGACATCGACCTGAAGACACTTGACATCGCTCTGAAATTTTTTGACATAGAGCGAAAGAAACTTGACAACGCTCTAAAGACACATGCCATTGATTCCCAAACTGTTTCGATTGTCAGCTTCCTTCTATATAGGTTAAGGACCCACGATCAATGTATTGATCATTCTGACATTCTGAGCATTCCTTACTGAATCTATGTCTTCACAAATTCTAAAAAAGATACACTGTTGTTTAGCGATGATTTTTTACTTTATTATTTTTTTTAGTAGAAGAATATGAGGTAGAACCATAGACATAGAGATATATTATACCTCTATGGGTAGAACCCGCTGCAGATAGTTATTACTAGGCGAGTTCAATATATATATATATATTTATATCTAATTAATGCATTATCAAATATATATAAATAAGGCTCTTCATGACTTGTAAAGAGCAGTTGTGTCATTTTTTTTAAAAATGTCCTCTGCATGCTTAATTCATAATTTGTAAAATCGTGCCTTTTACATTTCTCAATAAATCAAGAAAATTCTTATTATTATTTTTATAAGAAGTTTTTTTTTTTATAGCTTAGTACCCCCAACCTGGGCTGGGCTCAACACGCTGTACATGCAATTTCACAAACATAATCATGAACTTAAAATTAACATACATTAATTAAATAAAAGAAAACAAATATGTATTCGCCCAACCATTCCATAAACTTTTTACAAGTCAAGCCATGGACGGCACCCAGCAGCATCGTTTATCGGTCAGAGGGGGGGAATCAGTCAGGATAGTAGAATTTAAAGTGATGTATTTTGAATGCAGTTTTGAAGGCTGTGATGGTTTGTATATTGGGGATGTGTAGTGGAAGAGAATTCCATTGTTTGGGGGGCACAGAAAGAGAAAATTACAAACACATCAAGAGTCGTTGGAGTAATCCTTTTTATGGGCATGTCGTGTTATATAATAAAACAAATCATTTTTTAAAGATCGACATTTACTGTTATGCCGCTACAATAATCATTGCTATGTCCACAAGCCGACTGTCAAAGTTGAACACAATTTTTTTATAAAATTAAAACAAGGCAGTTACGTGTTTGTAGAGCAGTTTTGTCACCTGGTCGGCTTTGAACTCAGACAACTCCCAGCCTCCTATCACGGAGATGATCCCGTTGTTCAGACCCTTGTCTCAAACTATTGGCCCACTTTTTATTTCAGCAGATTATTATTATTTTTTTTTTTACTATCAATCATTTTCCAATTTTAGACTAACTTTCAGACGGAGAAATATTGGCAGTATTTGTTTTTTCTGTTAAGTTGGAGAAGACAGAGATTCGGGGATAAAATAAATGAAAACCAAGAAGGAAAAAAATCCCACCAGTTTTTGAAGTCGTGATGCAAGTCTGAAATGTCCAATTTCCTGTCACTTATTTCAATTGAAAACTTTCGAGTGTTGATAATTCTCATCGAAATAAATATTTTAGTGCTGCATGGCCGCCGTGTTACTGTGATGTCGTGCTACGGTGTTACAATGCTATGGCGTTATGGTACTGCAGTGTTACAATGTGCTATGGCGTTATGGTACTGCAGTGTTACAATGTGCTATGGCGTTATGGTACTGCAGTGTTACAATGCTATGGCGTTATGGTACTGCAGTGTTACAATGTGCTATGGCGTTATGGTACTGCAGTGTTACAATGTGCTATGGCGTTATGGTACTGTAGTGTTACAATGCTATGGCGTTATGGTACTGCAGTGTTACAATGTGCTATGGCGTTATGGTACTGCAGTGTTACAATGCTATGGTGTTATGGTACTGCAGTGTTACAATGGGCTATGGCGTTATGGTACTGCAGTGTTACAATGCTATGGCGTTATGGTACTGCAGTGTTACAATGCTATGGCGTTATGGTACTGCAGTGTTACAATGCTATGGCGTTATGGTACTGCAGTGTTACAATGCTATGGCGTTATGGTACTGCAGTGCTACAATGCTATAGCGTTATGGTACTGCAGTGTTACAATGCTATGGCGTTATGGTACTGCAGTGTTATAATGCTATGGCGTTAAGGTACTGCAGTGTTACAATGCTATGGCATTATGGTACTGCAGTGCTACAATGCTATGTCCTTATGGTACTGCAGTGTTACAGTGCTATGGCGTTAAGGTACTACAGTGTTACAATGCTATGGCGTTATGGTACTGCAGTGTTACAATGCTATGGCGTTACGGTACTGAAGTGTTACAATGCTATGGCGTCATGGTACTGCAGTGTTACAATGCTATGGCGTTACGGTACTGCAGTGTTACAATGCTATGGCGTTACGGTACTGCAAAAGCGTTAGATCTAAATTATAGATGGTTGTTGTGTTGCTTTTTGTGTGTACAGTTTCTCTGAGCGGTTGTCCAGCAGGTGGCTTTTTATAAAAAAAATTGTAATTACATAAAAACAATTAAAAAGCTGTCTTAACAAAAAAACCGCATAGTGTGCGTGATTTAAAAAAAAAAATATGATGAAAATAAAAAATCATAATGATAATAAAAATTATAATGATAATAAAAATTGATAATGATAATAAAAAATGATAATTATAATAAAAAATTATATTGCCTATCCTCCTAAAGAAAAAGTCACAGGCCTTGTGATCTCGTCCTGCGAAGTCTACACCGGTGGTCGGCAAACTCATTAGTGAAACGAGCCAGAAATCAACAGCAGGACGATCAAATTTTTTTTACTGAGAGCCAAATTTCTTTTCAAGAACCGTGTTTTTCGGTGTCACCCATTTTTGTTGCTGACTGACCGAGACGCACCCAGGTCGCTATAGAGCACGTGATCCACTGGTCTACACAGTCAACAGAAGAAAGAAAAAAACACTAATCTTTGCAGGCCTAAAATTTAACATGTTCTTACGTATGTGTGTTCTTTCATGCCTGCCATAGGTTTTTTTAGAATTTGGCTTCAAGATTGCAGCTGTGAGAAATTAAATTCTTGCAGTCAATCCGTTTTGTTTTATTTCAATATCAATTAAACAATGTTTTCTGAAGTCTCAACGCGTTTCCGTCTATTTTATTGTGGACGTATTCTAATCCAGTCAATGTTGGCGCGGTCTGTCCAGTCAGTGTTGACGTGTTCCGTCAAGTTCATGTTGACGCGTTTGTCGAGCCAATGATTTAATCACATGTCGGCTCACACTCGGACATTTGCGATTTCCTTATCAGCAAGCTCAACTATTGACACAAGACAAATTGATAACGGGCGCTTTCCCCCATCCCCACTCCCCAATACCATCCCTGCACCAACAACCCACTCTTCTAATGGAGTTTTGAACTGTATTGTATTTCGTATTGTGCACATCTAATGCGGTAAAGGAAAAGTAGGCGCTGGATTAATAAAAGACATAGAGCGGGTTAAAGACAGACCCGATTCCATTGTACTATAATCCTCTACTAGGTACATTCACGAACAAAAAGCTTTTTATTTTCGGGGGAAAAAAAGAGTATATTGTGTTGGTGAATATCATTTCCGCTTTCAAATCATTTGTTGTTGTCATGGTTTGGCTGAGTAAACAGGGATCGGATGACGTTACCGTGAATTAAGAGGGGGAAAAAAAATCAGAGTAAAAGTATTCATTTTTTAAAAAAAACTATATTATTGGGTCTGTTTTAAATATCCTTGCTTAACTTACTGGAATCGAGTTTAGAAACAACAAACATGATTTTGGAACCAACCGAAAGTGGTAAAAGTAGGCGGCAACCACCGGCAGGCTACTCTGTTTTACAAATATTTGAACGTTGCCCTTAGGAGCTTCGCTTTTGTTTGTGTGTTTCTTTCTGGCAGTTTGGTGAAATCTTCAGACGACTAATTGACCCACTTCCCGTCAACCTACCCAGTTGAAACTTGGCACTTAGAGACTCGTTGCCGACGACAACATATTCTATTAAATTTGTAGCCCCCCCCCCCCTCCACACACACAAATAAGTTTTTCCTCCTTTTCAAGGGGAAGATGAAGGAAATATGATGACATTGATTTCAAGAAATAAAATGTACGATAACTGCACTAAATGAGATTATTTTTTTAAAGTACATTTTAAAATAATATATTTTTTAAGAAATATCGCCAATGCGTTTGGTGCGTTATAATATTTACTTTGTTTTTCTGAATTTATTTGAAATAAATCTGCGGCGTAAAAGCGTTTGGGACATTAGAAAGAAATTTTTTAAGATACATATAAAGGATTTTTACGATAAAATTTGTTTTTTTTAGAGGTTGTTTAATTTTACATATTGCAACTTTTCATAACATTTGTTCAACTGGTTCGCAACGTTTGTGAAACTCACCTCGTGATTTAGTGCTTAAAGATCATACGTTACTAAATAATTGAGACAACTGATCTGTCAGCCAGGCTTATTAAAATTTGTGAACATGCGAGGGGATTTGTGTGAAGACAAAGATAGTCTCAAAGAAATCCGGGGAGGACTTCGTTCGGATTGGAGCAATGTGAAATATACAACGGGTGTAGAGGAAACCCCGAAAAAGGACAATAACAGAAGGTGAGCGTGTTGGCCAAAAAATGCCTTTGACAACAAATCAACACAAGACAAAAACACTCTCAGCTTGTCGTGAATTTAAGTAGTTGACAGGAAAGGGTAGACATATTCAACTACGGAAGTGACCGTGTGCAATCAGAGAATTTGGGTATGAGATTAACAGGACACGTGAAAGATTAGAAATAAGTAAATATATTGAATTAAATAAGATGACGTTATAACAAGGATGTTGGATATGAGGCAAATGTTTTGGAAAGACCACAAAAGAGTGTTTCTCTCCGTGTTTCTTTGCTGGCGACGGCGTTTTTTCGAAACGTCTGTTGTTGTTTTTTGTTTTCTTTTTTTGTTGTTGTTGTTGTTGTTAATATTACTTTTGGTCAATTCATCACCTCTCATATGTTGTGTTTCTCACCGAGAGACCGGAGTAAGGCGGATCCCTAGACTTTCATTACGTTTGCTGACCGACTCACAGCTGCGTATGACGTCAGACAGGGCTTCTTATCTTTTGGCCATCTATGTCAATTGAAGAATGACGCCAATGTAATTATTTTATTTTATTTTGGGGGGGGGGGGGGTTTGGGGAAGTTTGGGGGTTAGGGGTGGGTTTAGGGGTAGGATTTAGCAGGATGAGGATTAGGGGTTTGGGTTTAGGGGTTTGGGTTTAGGGGTGGGGTTTAGGGGATGGGGCTTAGGGGTTTGGGTTTAGGGGTGAATTTTAGGGGTAAGGTTTAGGAGTGGGGTTTAGGAGTGGGGTTTAAGGGTGAGGTTTCATGGGTGGAGTTAGGGGGTGTTTTGATATTGAAATTGAATTCCAATTTTTTTTAAAAAGTTTTTTTTTTTTTTTGTTGTCCTGACTCATTTTTAAATATATAACGTTGTTTTTTTAAAAAGCTTCCAACGGGTTGAACAGTTTTTATGAAACAAAATAGTTGGTCTACATCTGAAAGGCAACTCAAAACCTTTTTGGATAGTTGTTACAACATAGCATGGATCCATGAATGAAATACTCTCTTTTTTAATTTGTTCCTTATCACAGAAGTAGGCTTTCCGTCGATACGTCTGTTGGGTTATTATGTATCAAGATTTAAAACATTTTCATCACATTTTTCATTGATTAACACTAACTAATACACTTGTATCACATAACTAATACACTTGTATCACATAACTAATACACTTGCATCACATAACTAATACACTTGTATCACATAACTAATACACTTGTATCACATAACTAATACACTTGTATCACATAACCAATACACTTGTATCACATAACTAATACACTTTTGTCACATAACTAATACACTTGTATCACATAACTAATACACTTGTATCACATAACTAATACACTTTTGTCACATAACTAATACACTTGTATCACATAACTAATACACTTGTATCACATAGCTAATACACTTGTATCACATAACTAATGCACTTGTATGACATAACTAATACACTTGTATCACATAAATAATACACTTGTATCTAATAACTAATACACTTTTTAAAGTTCAATAACCATTGTTATCATCATATTATTGTTCAATTGTTTGCCGTAACTCGCTTAATTAACACATCTTATTCAATTGAAAAGGTGTGAACTATTTTTGGAGCTCAAATTAGTTTCCTGTCTTGATTAGTTGCAGTGTCCCACCTTAAGCTCCTAAGCTCCCTGCCCGCTCCCCCAGACAAGAATGTCTTCATAAAAAAACACCCCCAAAAAACGAATCCCTAAATCTCTGCCACCTTTTTCTGGGTCATGGCGCATGCGCAGACGTCTAATCCGCTCCACTCAGTCGTGAATGATCCGGTGACCGGGGGGGAAAGTGGGGAAAGGGGGGGATTCAACTACTTTGACCTCCCGCATATACCACGGTTGCATTCTTAGGTCACCAAAACATAACGCCGTGTAGCTCTTCACCCAATCAGCGCCTGTCCTCGTCTTTTGATTACATTCTTGCGGAAGAGAATTTAAAAACCTTTTCTTCCTTTTTTTTTTATTAAAGAGTCTGGACCGCATCACACCAGCGTCCCTGTCCTGCCTCCGCGCTTGTTTTATTCATGACGTGTGCGTATTCATATTCTCCGGCGGATTCGCCAGGCTTCAAATTCCACATTAACACCTCGTAACACATCGCCAGCCGGAGATTCGGAGACCGTCGTTTGTCCTCGCATCTCTTCATTATTTCATTTTTCTGGTGTTTTTTGGTCGTTGTTGTTGTTGTTGTTGTTGTTGTTGTGCTATTGCTGCCTTTGCTTCTTAAAACAACTACATCTCGTCCCTCTAGTCCACTTTGTTACTCAATAATAATTCTTTTTAAAAAAAACCCGTGTTTTTTTTTTCTTATCTAGTTTGTTTCTTTTTCTTTTTACATCCTGTTTCCTGCTTGACCACCGCGACCCCACATAACACACATACCCACCCCAACACACACAAACGCCCACACACACACAAACACACACCTAACCCCATTGATGGTTTAATTCTCCGGACATTGCCGTTACAAAAAGCCGTGCATAAAATCGTGCTTTTGTTTGCCAGCTCTTTTAATTTATAACCTAACCCGCCGCCCCCCCCCCCCCACACACCAAAAAAAAAACAAACAAACAAACAAACAACAACTACAATCAACTCCAACTTTACAGAGCTTCCTCTTCTTACATTTTATGTTCTTCTCTCACTCCAGCCAATTCCATAAACGATCCTTCCAACACTATAAAATTCAGTTTAGTATCTGGTCTCGCGAACACGTCGGCAAACGTTGTTTATTACATTGGAATTTTTTTTTAATCGCATTGCATACATGTTGATGTTTAGGATGGATGTAGGGATGGTTTGAATGGATTGATAAAAAATGAAAGGATGGATCGATTGATAAATGGATGGATATATGGATTGATTGATGGATAGATTGATGGATAGATTGATGGATGGATTGATGGATGGATGAATGGATGGATGGATCAATAGATGAATTACAAGTATGCCATTTTAATTTTGGTGATATCTAAACACACTCTTCTTCATCTGTGGCGATGAAAGTGAAGCAAGTAACGCTCTCGCTTCAAGCAGAAGTAGCGCAGTTTCACCATTGCATCACATAATCCTGTATGTTGCTTTCTCAATGTACACGGCACGTCAATACTCCGACAATGCTTTATTCCTATTGGTTTTCTCTGTCCACTCTCTCAAAGATGTACCTTTCTCTCACTCTTTCATTCCGCCCTCTCTTTCATTCCCCCCTCTCTCTCCTCTTATGGCTCTCATTCCCACCTCTCTCTCTGATCCACCGTTTCCTTCTCTCACTCTCTCTCTCCTAGATCTAGCGAAATTCCTTTCTCTCTCCCACTCTAATAGCTCTGCCTTCCATTCCCCCTCTTTCTTTTCCTTAGAATTATTCATCTCTCTCTCCCTCCCCCCCCCGCTCTTTCTCTCTTTCTATTTCCCCCCTCTCTCTCTCTCATATCTCTATACTTATCCCCTCTCACTCCCGCCCCACATTCCAATAATTTCATCGCCCCATCATTTATTGGTTTCCATCTATCAGCCCGCATCTCACCCTCCCCCAAACCACTCGCCCCAACCACAACCACCCCCCTTCAAGCCAATCCTTATCACCAATCATGGCTTGTGTGGGATATTAATATTCTTTCTTCATATTCATCGCTAAAGTCATTTTTTTCACCCCACCGCCCAAGCCGAGGCGCCGGAGAATGGAATTTCTTGTTGTCTCCCATGACATTGATCTAAGCATGAATCATAAGACGGGCGGCCATTGATTCCTGTGTATGAAGCCAGTGCTGTATGTTGGGCGCTAGGGACATCGGGATGTAGGCAAGAAGAGACATCGGAAAGCAGGGACGTGGTGAATATAAAGGCAACTAGGCACCTCGGAAAGCAGAGTGAATATTTAGGGCAAGTAGGGATTTCAGAACGCAGAGACCTTGGAAAGTAGGAATGTAGTGAATATATAGGACTAGTAGAGATTTCAGAAAGCAGAGACCTTGGAAAGTAGGAACGTAGTGAATATATAGGACTAGTAGAGATTTCAGAAAGCAGAGACCTTGGAATACAGGGACGTTGTGAACTAGGGACGTAGAGACTTCGGAAAGAAAGGACGTAGTGGATATAAAGGACGTAGTGGATATAAAGGACGTAGTGGATATAAAGGACGTAGTGGATATAAAGGACGTAGTGGATATAAAGGACGTAGTGGATATTAAGGACGTAGTGGATATAAAGGACGTAGTGGATATTAAGGACGTAGTGGATATAAAGGACGTAGTGGATATAAAGGCACCTAGAGACTTAAGGACGTAATGAATATATAGGGAAGCCGAGACCCCGGGAATTAGGGCCTAGTGAGCTAGTGGCGTAGAGACCTCGGAAAATAATGACTTAGTGAACTAGGAATGTAGAGACGTAAGGAAATTGGGATTCAAGATTGGAGAGAGAGAGAGAGAGAGAGAGAGAGAGAGAGCGACGTAGGAATCTTATCCAATACTGAACTGGCAATATGACCAAATGCTGCGCTGGAGTACCAGAAATCTACGCTCTGTTGTAACTGCAACACACAAGACGCAGTCCCCTTCCCTAAAGCCGCCTTCTTTCGTGAAGTTTTTTGTTTAAATAGAATAATAGAAGAATCTGACGTGTACGATTCATTGAGATCGTCATCCTCGACTTCACGACCAAGCTGACTGTTCTCACTGGGTGTAACCTATTACCGAATGGTGGGAAATAAAGTCTCAGAGGAAGTGAAAAAAAAAGTAACAATATATATTTTAGCATGAACTCTTTTAATTTATCAGTGTATACTCTTACAATTGACAAACTGTAACTATATTGTTACAAGTCCATATAAATGTTGGTGATCGACTGGGCCAAAGTAAACAGTGGCGGCCCGTTCGGTGGAAAATTCGGAGGCACATTCGGTGGCACATTTCGGCTTCACATTCGGCAGCACATTCGACGGTACATTCGGCGGCACATTCGGCTGCACTTTCGGATCTTGGTTCGATTCCCACTTGGGATTAAATATGTGCTTATTTTTATTATGTATACATATTATAATTCACCTATTCACCTATTTAACCATATGATTAATTCATGCTTAGTTTTTGCATGAACCCAAAAGAGACGTGTGTGGAAGATTGAATAACTAGAGATGGGAGTAAGCTATCCGAGAGGATCGTGACGTGATTCTCGCTCCGAGTAAAATATGTTTTTATTTTGTTTGTTTGTGTGTGTGTGTGTGTGTGCGCGCGCGCATGCGTGCGTGACTGCGTTCGTGTGTTTGTTTGTGTGTGCAAGTGTGCGTGCGTACGCATGTGCGTTTGTGTGTGTGGTGTAAATGGATCGTCGACTGGTCGCTCCGACACATCATACATAGTAAAAGAAGCAAAGAAATGAAAGGCGCATTGCGCTGTGGTACTATGTAGTGATTGCACTGGGGTCCTATGTAGAGATTGCACTGGGGAAATATGTAGTGATTGCACTGGGGTCCTATGTAGAGATTACACTGGGGAAATATGTAGTGATTGCACTGGGGTACTATGTAGAGATTGCACTGGGGAAATATGTAGTGATTGCACTGGGGTACTATGTAGAGATTGCACTGGGGAAATATGTAGTGATTGCACTGGGGTACTATGTAGAGATTGCACTGGGGTCCTATGTAGAGATTGCACTGGGGAAATATGTAGTGATTGCACTGGGGTACTATGTAGAGATTGCACTGGGGTCCTATGTAGAGATTGCACTGGGGAAATATGTAGTGATTGCACTGGGGTCCTATGTAGAGATTGCACTGGGGAAATATGTAGTGATTGCACTGGGGTACTATGCAGAGATTGCACTGGGGTCCTATGTAGAGATTGCACTGGGGAAATATGTAGTGATTGCACTGGGGTACTATGTAGAGATTGCACTGGGGAAATATGTAGTGATTGCACTGGGGTCCTATGTAGAGATTGCACTGGGGAAATATGTAGTGATTGCACTGGGGTACTATGTAATGATTGCACTGGGGTCCTATGTAGAGATTGCACTGGGGAAATATGTAGTGATTGCACTGGGGTACTATGTAGTGATTGCACTGGGGTACTATGTAGTGATTGCACTGGGGTGCTATGTAGTGATTGCACTGGGGTGCTATGTAATGATTGCACTGGAGTACTATCTAGTGATTGCACTGGGGTACTATCTAGTGATTGCACTGGGGTGCTATGTTGTGATTGCACTGGGGTGCTATGTAGTGATTGCACTGGGGTACTATCTAGTGATTGCACTGGGGTACTATGTAGTGATTGCACTGGGGTACTATGTAGTGATTGCACTGGGGTGCTATGTGGTGATTGCAATGGGGTGCTATGTAGTGATTGCACTGGGGTGCTATGTAGTGATTGCACTGGGGTACTATGTAGTGATTGCACTGGGGTACTATGTAGTGATTGCACTGGGGTGCTATGTAGTGATTGCACTGGGGTGCTATGTAGTGATTGCACTGGGGTGCTATGTAGTGATTGCACTGGGGTACTATGTAGTGATTGCACTGGGGTGCTATGTAGTGATTGCACTGGGGTACTATGTAGTGATTGCACTGGGGTGCTATGTAGTGATTGCACTGGGGTGCTATGTAGTGATTGCACTGGGGTACTATGTAGTGATTGCACTGGGGTACTTTCTAGTGATTGCACTGGGGTGTTATGTGGTGATTGCACTGGGGTGCTATGTAATGATTGCACTGGAGTACTATCTAGTGATTGCACTGGGGTACTCTGTAGTGATTGCACTGGGGTACTATGTAGTGATTGCACTGGGGTGCTATGCAGTGATTGCACTGGGGTGCTATGTAGTGATTTTACTGTATTCAGACAAATCACCAATGTCATCAGTGTCGTCAATGTGGCTTTGGGCCATAAGGTATAAAAAATTCATTTGTTCCCCAATCTTGTCAGAATTTACCGAAGTGCCCCCCCCCCCCCAGCTGTTGTAAAATCAAATACATGTAATCACTCTAAAACTCATTATTGTCACCAATTTTTTTTTCATTTGTTACTTTTAGACTAAAAAAAAGTAACAAATTAGACTAATCTATTATCTATGCGTTTGTTTTTCGTTTTTTTTTTTCTTTGACTTTTTTCTTTTCCTAGCTAACTTTGTGACGTGTTTCCGTTCACTTTGGTTTCCTGGACTACCCCCACCCGCCCTTGCTATGAGCACAAAGTTAATGACACTTTGCTAGCTTTACTTTCTAGAGGTACCTGGACATCAGCACCATTCTAGTTGTACCAGGACATTGGCACCATTCTAGTTGTACCAGGACATTGGCACCATTCTAGTTGTACCAGGACATCAGCACCATTCTAGTTGTACCAGGACATTGGCACCATTCTAGTTGTACCAGGACATCAGCACCATTCTAGTTGTACCAGGACATCAGGACCATTCTAGTTGTACCAGGACATCAGCACCATTCTAGTTGTACCTGGACATCGGCACCATTCTAGTTGTACCAGGACCTTGCTCCTCGTGACACATTTCTCCTTAGGACACATTGCTCGTCATGACACATTGCTCGTCATGACACATTGCTCGTCATGACACATTGCTCGTCATGACACATGGCTCGTCATGACACATCGCTCGTTATGACACATGGTTCGTCATGACACATGTCTCGTCATGACACATCGCTCGTCATGACACATGTCTCGTCATGACACATCGCTCGTCATGACACATGGCTCGTCATGACACATGTCTCGTCATGACACATCGCTCGTCATGACACATGGCTCGTCATGACACATGTCTCGTCATGACACATGGCTCGTCATGACACATGGCTCGACATAACAATGGCTCGTCATGACACATGGCTCGTCATGACACATAGCTCGCCATGACACATTGCTTCCTCTGATATACTTACTCCTTCTTGCTAACTCCGTGTTACCCACCGTTTTATGGTTTTGTAAATCTATTCACTTTAAAGATGTGGCTTGTTAAAGGAACAAGGACTGGACATCTTTGCACAAAGAAACACAACACCAAATCTAGGGATTTACAATATTACATCTTAGTATATTATTGAGTATTATAAAGTATACTAAATAAATTAGAATTTTTTAAAAGATATTTTACATTAGAGCACAGCAAGTGAAAACGGTACCATCTTCGAAAGATACAAATAATATTAAAACACGCACACACACGGAGAAAGAGAGAGACAGAGAGAGAGAGAAGGAAAGGGAGTGATATATATATATATATATATAAAGAAATGGAAACAGAAAAAGAGAGAGATAAGGAAAAGGATAGAGTTAGAGAAAGATAAGGAAAGGGAGAGAAAGAGATAAGGAAGGGAGAGAAAGAGATAAAGAAAGGGAGAGAGAGAGATAAGGAAAGGGCGAGAGTGGGTGAGGAAAGGGAGAGAGAGAGATAAGGAAAGGGAGAGAGGGAGAGAGAGAGAGATAAGGAAAGGGAGAGAGGGATAAAGAAAGGGAGAGAGGGATAAGGAAAGAAGAGAGGGATAAGAAAAGAAGAGAGGGATAAAGAAAGGGAGAGAGTGATAAAGAAAAGGAGAGAGGGATAAAGAAAGGGAGAGAGAGAGGGATAAGGAAAGGGAGAGAGAGAGGGATAAGGAAAGGGAGAGAGAGAGGGATAAGGAAAGGGAGAGAGAGATAAGGAAAAGGACAGAGAGATAAGGAAAGGGATAAATATATATATATATATATATATATATATATATATATAAAGAAATGGAGAGAGAAAGAGAGAGAAAAGGAAAAGGAGTGAGTTAGAGAGAGATAAGGAAAGGGAGAGAAAGAGATAAGGAAAGGGAGGGAGAGGGATGAGGAAAGTGAGAGAGAGATAAGGAAAGGGAGAGAGAGATAAGGAAAGGGAGAGAGCGATAAGAAAAGGGAGAGAGGGATAAGGAAAGTGAGAGAGGGATATGAAAAGGGATATATATATATAAAGAAATGGAGAGAGAAAGAGAGAGAAAAGGAAAAGGAGTGAGTTAGAGAGAGATAAGACAAGGGAGAGAAAGAGATAAGGAAAAGGAGAGAGAGGGATGAGGAAAGGGAGAGAGAGTGGGGATGAGGAAAAAGAGAGAGAGATAAGGAAAGGGAGAGAGAGATAAGGAAAGGGAGAGAGAGATAAGGAAAGGGAGAGAGAGATAAGGAAAGGGAGAGAGAGATAAGGAATGGAGAGATATGGAAGGGAGGGAGATAAAGAAAGGGAGAGAGGGGGGATGAGGAAAGGGAGAGAGAGATAAGGAAAGGGAGAGAGATCAAGAAAGGGAGATGGCGAGAGAGAGATAACGAAAGGGATCAAGATATGTATAAAGAAAGGGAGAGAGAAAGAGATAGATAAGGAAAATGAGAGAGTTAGACAGAGATAAGGAAAGGGAGAGAGAGATGAGGAAAGGGAGAGAGATCAAGAAAGGGAGATGGCGAGAGAGAGATAACGAAAGGGATCAAGATATGTATAAAGAAAGGGAGAGAGAAAGAGATAGATAAGGAAAATGAGAGAGTTAGACAGAGATAAGGAAAGGGAGAGAGAGATGAGGAAAGGGAGAGAGAGATAAGGAAAGAGAGAGATATAAGGAAAGGGAGAGAGAGATAAGGAAAGGGAGAGAGATAAGGAAGGGAGAAAGAGATAAGGAATGGAGAGATATGGAAGGGAGGGAGATAAAGAAAGGGAGAGAGGGGGATAAGGAAAGGGAGCGA
The DNA here is from genome assembly GCA_964017045.1 of Omphiscola glabra. Lineage (NCBI taxonomy): Eukaryota > Metazoa > Mollusca > Gastropoda > Lymnaeidae > Omphiscola > Omphiscola glabra. Next base: position 40,319,210 of record OZ024796.1, read on the forward strand.
GAGAGAGGGGGATAAGGAAAGAGAGAGACAGAGATAAGGGAAGAGAGAGAGAGATTAGTAAAGAGGAAGAGAGAGATAATGAAAGAGATTGTGAGAAAATGAAGGTAGAGAGATAGGAAAGGAGAGAGAGAGAAACAAGGAAAGGGAGAGAGGGAGAGATAATGAAAGGGAGAGAGAGATATAAGTAAAGAGAGAAATAATGAAGTGAGAGAGAGATAAAGAAGGGAGAGAGAGAGGTATACGGAAAGAGTGAGAGAGAGAGAGACACAAGGAACGGAAGAGAGAGGGAGATAGAACAATCCTGTACAGTAACTGTAAGTATATTACGTCCCGTAAATTTCTAGTAAACATTGTGAAAATCTCTTCCGACTGGGAAAGCTGTCGACTTACTTATAGGGAGACAGTTGGAACACTCCAGAAACGCGATTGTAGAAATTGCATCACCCGATAGCATTGTATAGAGTGAATAGAACGTAAACAACCTTTTCCCAAATGCTTTAACAAACTCATTTGTACTGATTTCCTTAATGACATCATTTTAACAATCTTTGACACATCTATATTATATAAAAGAACGATTTTTTTTTTTTAATCTCTGAACTGAAATGGTATGTTTTTTGTTATTTTTTATGTCACCCTCACCGACATATGCTGTGTATTTAACTTCCGTTTAAACTTGTAAAGGTTTCTGTAAACCTCAAAGTCCGACCAGTTCCGTGCCATCACTGCCCTCCCCCCCCCCCCCTCCTTTTCCCTTAACCAATAGAATTTGCCTTTTATTTACCTCGATGAAACCTGGTTAGTTGTGTTTATTCAGCTAAATAACAGGAGGGAAATGGAAATGGGGGGCGGGGTGGGTTCTGGGTGGGAGATGGGGTAAGAAAGAGGGGTAAAATTATGAGTGAGCGTTCTTTGGGAGGGGGGTGTGGGGGTCTGAAGAGAAGACACCCTGGTCGTGCCTGGTTTTGTTAAACGTAAATGAAAAAAAAAGGGGGGGGGTGGGGCTGGTAAGAATAATATTGGAGAGTTTCCTTATGTCACTGGTAGTAGTGGAGACAGAGTGGAAGCACGTCGTGCTGCTGGTGCTTCGGTGGTGGAGAGAGGGAGGGGGGTGCAATATTGACGGTGAGGTGGTGGCTGTAGTTGAGGAGGAGGGGCGGGGGGCGCCTTAACTTTATTCACATCGAAATGGTGGTGGTTGCGAGGTGCGGCTCGTGAAGGTGGAGAGGGGTAACACTACATGGAGGTGGTGACGATGGTTGAGAGTGTGGGACGGGGGGTAACAATGCTGACATCGATGTGGTGGTGGTGGGGTGGGGTGGGGGCGGTGATGCACGGGAGGCGATTGATTCAGGCGGTCTACAAGTTTTCCTACAAGTTATAACGACCGTTGTCAGTGGGGTCTGCCTGCCTGCACGCGCGGCGGTCCGCGGGAGTTTTACAACTGAGCGGGGCGGGGACCGTGCACACCGTGTGAGTGGAAGCGCTGAAACGTCCCCTGGATGCCAGCGACTGCGCTCACTCGCTATCTGCTGTACATTGTACTGGAAAACTTCGGAGACTCAATGCTGACTTCTTGTTGTTATGATATAGTTTTTTTCAAATTTTTCACGGATAGCTGATTATTATTCACTTTGGATAACTTTACGTGCCATTTGGATACTGCCTGATTACTGGATAATGAATGGTAAATATCCAAATTTGATTCACAAATTGACGTGTACGTTTTGCTAATATTCATTGCCGACTGGGGGAAAAAATTAATTTTTTACATTTCCTGTAGTTGAAAGACTCATAATTTATGACGCCGCCTCGGACACAGTGAGCGTACGTCATGAAACTCTTCCCATTTTTGTGTGTGTGTTTGTCTTACTGACAACTTACTGAGCACTACGGACAACTTACTGAGCACTACGGACAACTTACTGAGCACTACGGACAACTTACTGAGCACTACGGACAACTTACTGAGCACTACGGACAACGTACTGAGTACTACTGACAACTTACTGAGTACTACTGACAACTTACTGAGCACTACTGACAAATTACTGAGTACTACTGACAACTTACTGAGTACTACTGACATCTTTCTGAGTACTACTGACAACTTACTGAACTTTACTGACAACTTACTGAGTACTACTGACAACTTACCGAGTACTACTGACAACTTACTGAGCACTACGGACAACTTACTGAGCACTACTGACAACTTACTGAGCACTACTGACAACTTACTGAGCACTACTGACAACTTACTGAGCACTACTGACAACTTACTGAGCACTACTGACAATTTCCTGTGGTTAGCCGATGTGTTATGTGAGCTTTTTTTTTTGCTGTTTGTTTTGTGGGGATATTTGGTTACCCCACCACTGCTATAATTTTTTTTAATGACTTACATGGACTTTGCAATAAATCCCATCTGATACCATACTGTGCGGTCAGCTTAAATTATCATTTTTGTGCACCCCCAAGTGTTTGATACCGTATGTTCGTTGTTGAAGATTTTTTTTTTGTTGACATAGTTAAATCCGTTTGATGATTTTATTTGCTCCTAAGTCCACCCGAACGAATTTGTTTATTTGTATTGGTTTTTTCCCCCCTGTAAAATATACGATGATTGTTTTGTACGTAAGTTATCAACCGAATGCATCCAACAATCTCGCTTTTCCCATTCAAATATGTCAAAACAAAATAATAATCCATTTAAAGTTCATTCCATGTCTTCCAGTACTATGCATCACAATATTCTAATTTTTTTTATACAAATTCAATTTTTTCTTTGTGGGGATGGGGCGTGTTAAGCATTGTCATATATATATATATATATATATATATATATATATATATATATTATTTCTATCTGTCGGTATAGTAAAGAGATATCCTCTTTCAGGGCAGACTTTCTTCGAGTAACATACAGTACAGCTAAGGGCATTGTAAGATGCTGGGACAAGAAGAACCCGAGCTCAAATGTTCTGGTTTTACAAATCAAGTTTACAGGACGTAAAATAGTGTGTACATAATACTAATAATAGTACAGGATAATCTAGAAAAGACGCAACATTGCTTCAGACTTCTAGATATGAAAATAAATAATATTTTAACTCACATTAAAAAAAATAATTTAGAAACTAACACAGAATATTTTTTTTTAAAATAATAATAATACTAATTTAGATCAAGCTTATTGGCAACAAATATTTTTAAAAAAAAAGATTTTTAACTATTTTAATGTTAATCTGAAGTTAACAACGCTTCTGGTACTTCTGGTGCTTCTGGTACTTCTGGTGCTTCTAGTGCTTCTATTCTGGTAATTCTAATAACATGATCTCCTCTAGTCTTCATATCCAGCTTCGTACATGATATTCGATTTTTGCGCATGCAAAGCTTGTGATATACGTGAAGAAAAAAATCCATCATGTCTGTCAGTTTTGTTTCTCAAAGCTGATTGGCTTCATGTTACCTTGTGTGCAGGTCTCGCATAGCATAGCAGTTTAAAAATGTAATCATAACCAGCATGTGTACACACAAACACACACACACAGACACACACACACAGACACACACACACAAACAAACAAACACACACACATATGCTGAAATGAATATGTTATACTTGTGTTTCTTTAGAAACATCCTGTTATAGGAATCGGATTGCTTTTTTTTTCACCACAGTGGTGTTTCAATGATGGATCTGTCCTAACTATTTATTTACGTTTTTCGATATGCATAGAGAAAAGATGTTGTTCTTAAATTGTGTTTCTTCCGGCTGTGAATGTCTAACCAAATGTGCAGTCAAACAATATATTAATATAATATCGTTTGGGCTATCGAACTTGAAATCAATTGATGACGTCACATTGTGTTTTATACCAGTGGTTCTCAAAAAATTTTTTTTAAAGAATGACGGAGCCGTGGAGGAACAACAAATGCTTGTTGATGGGATCGTGAGCAAATTTAGGTCATAAACGTCACCATAACAACCGTATTGATAAATTAGTACTACCAAAAACAGCCGTTACAACGAATTCATTGGCCTAATAATTTAGATAATGCACTCTTGACATTTCGCCAGGACCTAATTTGGGTCCAGTCATTTGGCTGACCGTCGGTGGCCTGGAGTTGGTTGTTAAAAAAAAGAATGGTTCCAGAAGCGATAGCGTTATAAAAGGCTGAATTGTTTACATTATGAAAGGGAGGGAGACTTCAAGCCGTGTGATGTAAATAAATAGTGGAACGATAGATTTTTAAGGATTTCAAAAAAAAAGAGAGAGAATCATTAACATGACGTTTGGGCTAAGAACACAGTGCCACTCTCTCAGTCTCTAATGTAAGTGTTCTCAGAACACAGTGCCACTCTCTCAGTCTCTAATGTAAGTGTTCTCAGAACACAGTGCCACTCTCTCAGTCTCTAATGTAAGTGTTCTCAGAACACAGTGCCACTCTCTCAGTCTCTAACTTAAGTGTTCTCAGAACACAGTGCCACTCTCTCAGTCTCTAACGTAAGTGTTCTCAGAACACAGTGCCACTCTCACAGTCTCTAATGTAAGTGTTCTCAGAACACAGTGCCACTCTCTCGGTCTCTAACGTAAGTGTTCTCAGAACACAGTGCCACTCTCTCAGTCTCTAACGTAAGTGTTCTCAGAACACAGTGCCACTCTCTCAGTCTCCGTGGAGAAGCACTATCCAAAAAGATACTAATCTTTTGCTGCCCTCTTGGACACCACTTCTCAGCTAAGTGCTATATTATAATTTTTTAATATTTTTAAATCTTATTCGTTATTTCTGTTTGTTCGCTGATGACGGCTTCCTGCCGACACGTTCGTTGTTTTTTCGCAGTCCCCCCCCCCCCATTATTACCCTATCCAAAAAGAGGATGGTGGTGAGGTTGTTTGTTTGTTTTTGTTATTTTAAGTGGGGGGGGGGAGGGAGGGGACGGTAATTTGGTAAAGCTCCAATTTACCGTGATTAATGACTTTGGTTACTTATAAGTATTTTTGTTTGTTTTTTTCAATGCTGAGAGAAGTACCTTATCAAATATTTGAATAACAAATCAATGTAAACGGATTGTTAGATTAATTACATAATTGATACTTCGTGTTTGTTACAACAAGATCTGTAGACCCCCGAATTTTTACCTTTCGTTTTTATATATTTTCCTTATGATATATTTCACACACACCCCCCCCCCTCCCCGTTTCAAAACACTAGCACCCCATTGGGTTAACCACTTCAAGGCGGGATTCCGGGAATGATGTGAGGTGGCGCCAGGAAATATTCCTACCAGCACCATCTCTGATGGTATACACATGACACATATTGTTGAATATAATTATCTCATGAGGGGGTGGGTAGCCAACCCTGGTAATTAATTATTCTTGATCCGCCACCGTCGGTGCTGATCAGCCACTGCACACCCGGGCAAGGCATATTACGCGCGGTGAGTTCGCGGTCAGCTGACACTGATTGGATTATCTTACCGCGCTTGGGATCACCATGATGAACACTAGGCAAGGGATCGCCGGGATGAACACTAGGCAAGGGATCGCTGAGATTAGCACTAGGCAAGGGATCGCCGGGATGAGCACTAGGCAAGGGATCGCCGGGATGAACACAAGGCAAGGGATCACCGGGATGAACAGTAGGCAAGGGATCGCCGGGATGAGCACAAGCAAGGGATCGCCGGGATGAACACAAGGCAAGGGATCGCCTGGATGAACACTAGGCAAGGGATCGTCGGGATTAGCACTAGGCAAGTGATCGCCGGGATGAACACTAGGCAAGGGATCGCCGGGATGAGCACTAGGCAAGGGATCGCCGGGATGAACACAAGGCAAGGGATCACCGGGATTAACACTAGGCAAGGGATCGCCGGGATGAACACAAGGCAAGGGATCACCGGGATGAACACAAGGCAAGTGATCGCCGGGATTTCTGATGGGACCAGTTGTCCGAGAATTGTGGTCATAAGTATTTGGTGGTGATGAGAGGCTGCCGGGCGTGTTGTAGTAGAAGAGGCAGTCGTAATAGTATAGAGAGTCGGAACAGCAGAGACTGTCAGTGTAATTAATCAAGCTTTGGATTGGCTGGGAAAAAACTGTGTGTGTGTGTGGGGGGGGGGGGGGATATAGGGGTAAATAGGCTGATAAGTAACGATGTATTGCATTACTGTCTTCACTGATTGAAACAAGTTATTTAATGTTTCACAAATCAAGACTTTTTGCTAAGTAATAAACAAATATTTATTTGCCGGGGGGGGGGGGGGGGAGTGTGTATGGGGGGTAGGGGTGTAGTTGGGTGCGATCCTTCACTTTTTACTCTGGACTCGACCCTTGTTGAAATATAAACTTTTAATTACGTAACCTTAAGTTTAGCAGTATGTGTCATTAGAGCTACCGTAGTAATGTGATTTTTTTTTTTTTATCGCTTAAGTCAGGCCTGCACAACTCAAAATGTAAGGCGCCTTATGAAAAACTTGTGCGGGCCGAAAGATAATAGGACAGGGGGGAAAGCAATTCAGAACATAATAATAATAAAGAATATTTCGTTACTTTGCGGGCCGCCAAGTGGGTGCCGGCGGGCCGCAAGCGGCCAGTGGGCCGTTACTTGTGCAGGCCTGGCTTAAGTTGTTAAAAAAAACCGATCAACATTTTTTAACAAGAAAAACACCTCCAAACTTGAAGGACACAGACATCCCAAACATAAGGAACACAGCGGAAGCGGAGATAACTCAACTATTTCTCTCCTAGTCATCTCCCTTGATTAACCCGTCCAGGAGACCAGCGTAACTCCAAAGCCCCCCCCCCCCCAACCCCGAACGTCATTCTAAGCCGTTTGCGTAAATCGTGCACGAACGAGCCGCACGTGGTCCCTATTTGTGGACCATAAAGACTGGCTAATCAGGACCGACAGGTCGCTTCCATGGGCCTCGGCTCACCGCGGCCCCCGGGCCCTCTCGTAATTTTCAAATGCTACCCGCGATAATGTTTACACCGAAGCTGGCCGAAATAAGAGCTGGTCAGTTCAGCCGAGTGGTCAACTCTTTTCTTCGGGGATGTCAAGTTTTGTGTCAAGAGTGAAAGGAACTTTGGGATGTTTTGGTTTCTTTACGACTACGGGTAAAATTGAGGGGGTGGTTTGGGGGGGGGGGGGTTCAAGGCTCTGCATTTTTTTTTTTGACTCAAGCTCACGTCGATTCAGATTGATGACTCATGACGCCACTATTTGACGCTATTTGCCGGCTCCCTTTTCAAATCTTGTAAAATATTAGCGTCGCTTTTGTCCGTGACTGGCTGGCAAAAATCTTCGGACGGCCAATTGAATTACTTCCCGTCAACATATTGAGCTGAAACTTGGCACATAGACTTTTTTGCCGATGACAACGAATTCTTCCAAATTTTCAGTCCTAACACTCGAGCCCAGCCCACACAAATCCTGTTTTTCGAGGGGAAGAGGAATATTAATATAATGGAGGTTCGTGAAAAAATTTTGGGTAGCGAGTCTGTGGGGGGGGGGGGGGGCGGGGGAGGGGGTTGCTTATTGGGATGCTTAGAGATTGCATTACATGTAGGCATGTTGTGTCAAATATTTTGCCACCCTCCCCTATTGCTCGATATTACATTTTATAAAGGATTTATATGAAAAACTTTGTTTTTAAGGGTTGTTCAATTATTTGATTCAATTAATATATATTTTTTTTTTGTAAAATTAAATAATATCACTTTCTGTGACCGTTTTTTTTACATTTCTATACTTTATTATATATCGTTAAGCTTACCAAATCTCAACTGACAACATTTAGAAAATTTCTAAATGCATTAAATCCGATTCAGCCACATGTCAAAACGTTTTGTTGTATTTTTAACTTATTATTTTCTTAGACCCGACATCATGACTATAAAGTTTGTGTAACTGCCCCCCCCCCCCCACACTTTTTTTTTCCTTTGTTCTATAGTGTAAGTTAACAATTGGAAGCCCAGCTCAAGATGGAACATCCCACTAATAAATAAACGCCGGACTATTTAAAACATCAGTGACAGATCTTGGATATGCGTTCAAAACACGTCACGGGCTGTTTATAAACAACCAATGAACACAAGGCTTACAAACAGTCACACGGGGGAAGGGTTCTCAGACGTTTATCCCAGAACACACTCTGGTATAACGTTGTTTACTATTCACGTGATGGGTGAGTAGTCAGTTTACAACAAAAAAAAACCAAAAAAAAAAACCAAAAAAACGAAAATGTTCAGACCTATAGAAAGTAATCGATTTCTGGGAGAAAGATATCCTTGGTCAACCTTTGACATAGTTCTTCTGTTGCCATCGGCGTAGCTAGAGTGTTTGGAGCCGGTGCCCCTACCAGGATGACACCCGGGTGCATACGTACCACTCTGCCCCCCCCCCCCTTCTTGCGCTTTTGTCTAATGATATTTCTTAACCTAGCGATTGTGATACTTCTGACCAAATATCTACCTCCATGGTCTTACTCCATGCTCTTAACCGAAGCCCCCCCCCCCTTCCCTCACATACACACAACGTTCTTAATATTCTGACCGATCCCATGTCACACAGCTAAGAGTTTGAGGTATCTGGCATTTGGTCAATCATTCTCGTTTGAGAACCCCCATTTAAAAAAATCCCCGTACCTACAAATACCTATTTCCAGGTACAACAGGTGTAAATCCAGTTCCTCCCACCTGCGGCCCTTTGTTTATTACCTCGAGATTTGCTTGTAGTTTTACGGCACGCCACGACGCTATGGTTGGCTGGAAGCATTCAAAGGGAACCCCCCCCCCCCCCAACCAACCAGAAGATTACTGTGTACATTTTATGACGTGAACTGCTTGTCTCAGAACTACCACTGGCGTACTAATCAACTCTCTCCATTTTGCACAATCCGTCAGGGTAGGGCAAGCAAGAAGCAGCACTCGGGAAAAACAATTTATATAATTTGTAGGGGTAATTGGCTTTTTGGCGCCCCCTAAATTTTTGCACCAAGGAAAACTACGCATCCCACTACCCACCACCACCCCTCCTCCCAAAATCAATTTTCACGCCCATGGCACTCTTTTAAAAAAACCAGTCTGAAATCATACGTTTCAATTAATTTATTTTTGAACGCCGTTGTGATGAACACCTAATTGTTTCACAATACTTTGCACGTTGCCATGTGATGGCTTTCTGTTTCTTAGACCGTTATCCAGTTTTTTTGGCGCCCCTCCGCAAAGCCTCCCGGTGTCTAGTTTATAAATACCAAATTACCAGGCAGACATCGATCATGCTACTCAATACTGTTTTACACCAACCTCTTGAACGCGGCGCAAAATTCGCACCTTTAACTTGGCGATTGCCCCCCCCCCCCCCTTTTCACATTGCTGCACCATACGCGCGTAGCACTCCTAAAATTTGCGTGGTTGAGTTTGCCAGTGACGCGGCTCATCTAATATGACAACACATTTTTTTCAACGGACACGTGTCTACTCAACAACATACAACTCTATTTGATGTAATGGATTCGGGCCTGATCACCACCTACCGCACCTCTCCGACCCCCCCCCCCCCCCCCCGCTTTACACACCCGCCGGGAATCTCAACATGAATGTCTACGTATTCAGGAAATCTTCTCATGTCGTCATCTCTAAAGTTATTCTTTGTTCCAAGACAAACATCAATATTGCTGTACACAACAAACAACAAACATTAATATTGCTTAACCTAAAAAATAAACATCACAATAGCTTTACTTAACAAACATCAATATTGCTGTACACAACAAACAACAAACATTAATATTGCTTAACCTAAAAAATAAACATCACAATAGCTTTACTTAACAAACATCAATATTGCTTTGCACAACAAACAACAAACATCAATATTGGTTTACTTAACAAACAACAAACATCAATATTGCTTTACTTAACAAACAACAAACATCAATATTGCTTTGCACAACAAACAACAAACATCAATATTGGTTTACTTAACAAACAACAAACATCAATATTGCTTTACTTAACAAACAACAAACATCAATATTGGTTTACTTAACAAACAGCAAACATCAATATTGCTTTACTTAACAAACAGCAAACATCAATATTGGTTTACTTAACAAACAGCAAACATCAATATTGGTTTACTTAACAAACAGCAAACATCAATATTGGTTTACTTAATAAATGTGATGCGTCACCTCGCATGAAACACTTGTAAAAACAAAATATAACATTCTCTTTGAATTCCTAAGACAACCTGACATGAATTGTGTCTTCCTCCCACCCTCTTCCTCTCCCCCCTATTCCCCTCCCCCCCTCCCCCCTCTTCCCCTCCACCCTCTTCCCCTTATCACCTTTCCTTCCACTTCACAACACAATTTAAATAGACACATGGAGTTAATGGGAATGTAATTCGTTAAGACGTCTTTAGCTCCACTCTTTCCTTTCTTTTCTTTCTGTTCGTTCCATTGGTACTGAGGTAAGAGCGGCAGCGCTGTGCACCGATGACGAGGAGAGGAACGTGTGTGTGGGGGGTGTGGGGCGCGGAGGGGGAGTACGGAAGGAGGGCGGGGTGGGTGAAGGTGAGAAAACAAAGAGATTGTCTGACACTGACTCGTTGCATTTGTTGTATTTGTTGCGTCTCTCACCTTGTACCTGTCAGAGGTCAAATAATTGTTAGTAATCACATTTCTGACCCCCCCCCCTTTTTCACCCCCCCACCAATTTTTATTTCAGGATCTTTTCCGTATAGGAAGATTTTACCTTTGGGCGGCATCCGGTCAGTCGGGAATTCGGTCATTCGATAAAATGTCTTGTTGCGTGCTATAACAGTGATGAGAGTTCACGTGCGCCTAACAGGCAGCAGTGAAATCTCTCGCACATTTTTGAAATGTTTTCTTCAAAGTATATTCCTGGATATTTGGATATTTTTGGATCTGAAAGTTTCTTGGACTGTTGGGAAGCTGACGTTTTTCACTCAAAACGAACTCAGTCGCGTTGCAGTGTGTCATTTCTTGACGGGACATTTTAGGACATCGGAGCGCCGTGAGCATGCTAACATAGCATGGAAGTGAGCGCTATATAAGTACTCAAATCAATCAAACGATACTCAGTGAAACAATCCTTAACCCGAGACAGGACAGACATCACAGTGTCTGCTGCATTGAGGTCTGGCAATCGTTTCTTGCACTTTAACCCCTGATCTGTTTTGCTACCCTGCCAAAGGCACTCAAACTCTTCAAGGGCTTCTCTTCTTAAGACTCTCACAAGCTGTTTAAACAAATGAAAGGGGGGGGGGGACAAAATCAAATCCCCCGCCTTAAACAAAAAAAACAACTAAAAACCACTTTAATTTGCTTGTCTAGATCGACTTGGCAAGTGATGGGGGTTTGCTGGGGGGTGGGGGTGGTTAAGCTAGGGTGGGGTAGTTAAGCCCTGCATCCTAACCCAAAGTCAATTTAGAACAGTGCTTCTCTAACTGAGGGTCGCGACCCCTTTTCGGGGGTCGAATGACCCTTTTACAAGAGTCACCTAAGACCATCGGTAAGCACCTATACTCTACAGTTATGAAGTAGCGACGAACATAATTTTATGGTTGGGGATCACCACGACACGAGGAACTGTATTAAGGGGTCTAGGCATTAGGAAGGTTGAGAACCCATGTCTAAGTGCATGAGCGCATCAATCTAGTTTAACTGATTTGAAAAAAAAAAAAGAAAAAAAAAAAAAAGAAGACCCAAAAAAAAGACTTGTTGAATAAATATATTTCTCTCGTAACAGATAACCCCTACTTATTTTTTTTTTTTGAAGTCCAGAGTTTTGGCCCCTAGGTTCAAATTTGATAAACGCGCTTGTACTGACATAAACAGTTTTATGTTGAAATTTAGCATTCGTTACACGTGTCGCAAAAATAAAGTGTGTATCTTTTTTAGAGCAGTGGTTCTCCACCTTATTAATGCCGCGACCCTTTAATACAGTCCGTCATGTTGTGGCGACTCAAGCCACAAAATTATTGTTGTTTCTACCTCATAACTTTAGAGTATATGTGTTTTCAGGTGGTCTTTGGCGACCCCTGGGGCAAGGGTCGCGTGACCCCTGACGGGGTCACTGCCCACAGGTTGAGAGCCGCTGTTTTAGAGAAATTTTCCACTTGAGAAATAAATAAATATTTATTATATATTCAGTGTAGCATGGCAATAACGAACCTCGCAAGAGCGCCGTCGCTGTAATGTGCGTTAACTCATCCCAGCACCACGCGCACCGCGTAGCTACAACACTGAGCTCTACCACAGTGATTACATGGCTATGGATTAGTTGACGGGTTTTATCTCAGATGTGAATGTTAGTTCCTATTAAGCGACCATCCAGCGCTTTTAATTGTCGCCTTGTTCGATGGTCGTCGGTCTCCTGTTTCCGGTGACCTCGTTCTGGAGACCTTAAACGTCAGTGCCATGCCCCCCCCCCCCCCCCCGGTTATACTGTGAGGTTTCTGTGGTGCTGTTTTGCCGTTGGCTTGGTGTGAGTCAGTGGATTTCGTATCGTAATATTTGATGTGATTAATTTTTATTGTGTTTGTCATGCCATTTAAGCTCACTGACACAGTCACAGGAAGATGATCCTTGGCAAGCTGGCAGTTCTCTAAAGTTGTTCGAGCCAATAAGCCTTTGAGCTAGAGGAGAATGACTAGATGTTACATTCTCCTTCTTGCCATGGACTGTGATCAGAGGCGTAACAACGGCTTGGCATTGGGGCGGTTGCCAAGGGCGCCGGCCTGCGCCTGTTCAAAAGGGCGCCGCTAAATCTCTAATTTTTAAATTTGTATTATTTAAAAAATAAATTAGCCAAGGGCGCCAAAAACCCAGTTACGCCTCTGACTGTGATGGTGCCTTATAGACCTCAGGGTTAAATTGGTCTTGGTCTAGTAGACGCATGCCTTCCTGGGTTCGCTGTGTCACGCCTAGACACTCCCCCCCCCCCCCCAAACCCCGTCCGAGAGAAAATTATGGAGCATCGTTACAAAAGTCTAGTTAAATATCTTACCCATTCCATCCTTCTCCAAACATTTCTAGTGCATTTACTCATAACTGAACTTGGTTCAATCCAAGTTTAAAAGTGTAAACAAAACGAGCGCGCATTCGTTCATACTGATGTCGTCTTGAGATTTCGATTTATTTATTTATTTATTCTGACTTTGGAGGCTCTCTTTTCCACTTAAGAAATCGCCAGTGAAAATGCAATGTAGCCGTACTCTAGGTCGAGAACCAGAGGCGTAGCCAGAGTGTTTGGCGTCCGGGGATAAGATTCGTTTTTAAGATCCACCCTTTCTCTTTTCAACTCTTTAACCCATTATTTTCATCAATGAAATAATATCAAAGCCATTTTGTGGCGCCCCTAGCTAGTCTGGAGCCAAGGATACCTGCCCCCCCTGCTCCTCTTTATCATGGGCTGAGAGTGGATAGGAAAGGAGCTGACAACATTTTAAACTTTTTTTTTCTCCAGATTTGGGAGCACTGATGATCCCAGAGTAGGAAAATCACAATAGCGCTGACCATTGGTGACCACTGGTGACCATTAGTTACCATTGATGACCATTAGTTACCATTGGTGACCATTAGTGACCATAGGTGACCATTAGTTACCATTGGTGACCATTAGTTACCATTAGTTACCATTGGTGACCATTAGTTACCATTGGAGGCCATTAATTACCATTGGTGACCATTAGTTACCCTTGGTGACAATTACTTACCTTTAATGACCATTAGTTACCATTGGTGACCATTAATTACTATTGGTGACCAATAACTACCATTGGTAACCATTAGTTACCATTGGTGACCATTAGTTTACCATTGGTGATCATTAGTTACCATTGATGACCATTAGTTACCATTGGTGACCATTAGTTACCATTGGTGACCTTTAGTTACCATTGTGACCATTAATTACCATTGGTTACCATTAGTTACCATTGGTGACCATTAATTACCATTGGTGACCATTTATTACCATTGGTGAACATTAATGACCATTACCAATTTGATGACCATTAATTACAATTTCGATGACCATTAATTACCATTTTGATGACCATTAATTACCATGTTGATGACCATTAATTACCATTTTGATGACCATTAATTACCATTAATTACCATTTTGATGATCTTTAAAATAACACTCAATAAACTTTGTTATCGTCATCTTGCAATCTGGATAACTCCTGTCAGACCATCGAACGAAAAATTGTGAGAATCCTTGGTCTGAAAGAGGTAAGATGTAAAAAATAAATAAAAATATATATAAATATGTATACTTATATTATTTACTTGGTCATAATACATTTCAAGGAGCCGATATGAATGCATAACTATACGAACAAAAATCAAAACTATTTAACGTCAAACTCTCGCTTTGAATGGGTTTTTGTTTTGTTTTTTTAAACCTTTTTAAACCGTTAACGTTGTTTACTGTAACAAACGAAAGCTATTTTCACACCTCCTTCCGTCGGCAGAGATCGAAATTCTCCTATCAAACAAAAAAAAAATTTGTATTTACCATCCACAAAATTTGTTTCCTTTCATCGCTATATCCTGACTGGAAACCGCGGAAATTCATGGAAATCAGTAGTAGTAATTATAAGGGGAAATATGAATCAAACACAAATAAATAATCTCTGGGTATGTGTGTGTATGCATGGATGAATTCAATGGGTGACAAACTGAAATTCCCGATAACTGCACATATTAATCAAGGGCGTGCAAAGTTTTGTTTAGTAGCCTCATAAGATATAGATTCCTATTTCCGTATAGTGGATTCATAAGAACGATGGTGGTAATTAGATATACCCTAGTTTATGGAAATCGAACTAAAGTTCAAGCTAATAAAATATATATCTTTCAGTAGATGGGAAGCGGGCGCACTGCCTCCGCCATTGCTTGGCGGGTTATTTCTGGTTAGAGAGTAATGATTATCAAGAGGAGAAATAAGATATTTAGTTGAATTTAATTCAGTTTACGGATTGAACAATGAGTTTTAGTCAGAATTTCGACCCGCACAAAGGGACTAATTAAATTTAATCGCAAGAATAGACATTCGCATTGATCTCTGACTTTCGCACACAAAAAAACACGACATTTTTCATGTTTCTAACGACATTTGCCCTTTTTACCCTATTCCTTGATATGACAACGATTATCTCCTCTTGTGATATTGTTCAATAGTGTGTTGAAAAAAAATACAAGTGCAATTGAAACAAAATAAAATTCGGTGATATGCGATTGGAAGGGAATCGCACAAACGTAAGTGTTTAAAAGCAAAATATTATTACCATCTTTCAATTTCTACAACAAAAAAATGTAAAATTTTAACAACGTGCAGTCTTTTGATTATGTGGTCGTATCAGTTGCCATGGGACGAAACAACAACGCCACCTTTGCGTTCACAAATGAGAAGGAAGTTTTTCATTCATCACTCCCCCCCCCCCCCCCAGGTTCTTGAGATTGTGATAACTGTATCAGGTTGTCCAAGAAATAAAATATATACCTCCCTGATTAAATATACCTCCGCTTAAATAAACCTCTCTGTTTAAATATACCTCTCTGTTTAAAATAACCTCTCTGTTGAAACAGACGTCTCTGTTTAGATATACCTCTCCGTTTAAATAGACCTCTCTGTTTAAATAGACCTCTCTGTTTAAATAGACCTCTCTGTTTAAATAGACCTCTCTGTTTAAATAGACCTCTCTGTTTAAATAGACCTCTCTGTTTAAATAGACCTCTCTGTTTAGATATACCTCTCTGTTTAAATATACCTCTCTGTTTAGATATACCTCTCTGTTTAAATAGACCTCTCTGTTTAAATATACCTCTCTGTTTAAATAGACCTCTCTGTTTAAATAGACCTGTTTAGATATACCTCTCTGTTTAGATATACCCCACAGTTTCCACAGTACAATAATCATGTTTATCCTATTTTATTAAACAGTTTCATTTGACAGGCCCGGGGTAATAACGTGTTAGTTAATACTCCGGGAAGCGTAAATCTGTCAATTTATCTAGCATCAGCGGCGTATAGGAAACGGGGGGACGGAGAAGAGGCAGCTCTTTCTATTTCTTAACCTGGAGGGGCAGCTTTCTCGGCCAAAATACACAGTTGATATTTTTTTCCCTTTTGAAGGGAGTTGGCGAAAAAATACGCATGGCTAAGTCCGATCGGCACTAGCGCTATCTACGCCCCCCCCCCCTCTCTACCATGTTTAAATGCGTATCTTAAATGATTCAATCCCTCAAGATATTTCAACACGGCCAAGGCAAATTATGTTCTTGTGAATGGCGTGTAAGAGTTTTGCCTTGAACGAGTTGCTGTTTTTCGAACCGTTTCTCCTGTGTAACTTAAGAACCGGAGCGCATTTCTTTAATCATCGCTGCCGTGAGCTGATTTCGGGCCAGATCTAATCAATTAAACCTGGGACCGCCGCCAACGGCTGCACAAAGGTCATCTTAACTCACGAGTGTTAGATTTGTTTTTTAAATCCCCTAGCAGGTGTAGGAGAATAAATCGACAATTGGGGCTATAACAAGTTTTGAAAGGAAAGCCGTTCAGGATTTTCACTATTCGTCACCCAGAAATTACGAGCGTCATAGGAATTTTTTTTTTGTGGAGCCGTCAGTCCCCGGATCTGTTCCTAACCCCATTATTTGATGGAGATTTTTTTGTAAAAGTGTGCAGTGACGTATCAGTGGAGAAGGGGTGTAGCGAAAATTGGGATTCTTAAACGTGCGTTAATTGAGTTCATGTTTTGTCAAGTAACTTTAGTAGACGGGAAGTTCACGCATTTCTGTTGCCAGTGTTTGGCGGGCTGTATCTAGGTATTTTTATGTTTCTTTCTATCTAGTTTAGCAAAGTTTTCTTAATTCTATTCCCAGCACAAAAATCCCACAATGTTTTTGTTTATTTTTGAAATATTTTTACATATATTTTTTTTTAAAATTCAAAAGCAAGAAATGAACGTACACATTTTCCAGTTTACTTAGAAACAACTAACAGCGTGTCTAGTGATGATGTCTTGTGCATTGAGAACCGTCAGATTTCTTTGTGGCGTAACGCGATACGTTAGTCTGAGCTTTTAGCAGCAATGAGACGTCAATAGCGCCCAACTAAGCCTTGTTTTACATCTTAACCAAATGTCAGGCAAAAAATAATAATTTCGTAGCGCCATGCTTTCGAGTATTTGTATCATCTGGAACTAAAACCTTAAATAGGTATTCTACACATTTGCCCCTCCCACCCCACCCGAAGGGGCCCTCATCTGGAATGCAGGTGAGGAAACATTAGGTTATGAAAGGACACGAGCGATGCCACCCTTCTGAGATTCGCGCCTTGACCTTGAACTTTGTTCGGCATTTATGCGTAAAAAAATCTTTGGATGGAATAAATCTGCCTTTTCCTTGGGGGGTGAGGGGGTTATCCACTGCCTTATCGAAAACAGGACCAAGGGGCTGGTAACTCTCACATGGGGCTATTTAGGGAACGCAACTGTGAGGGATAACTCTGGGTAATGAGGAACACTAGCAAGTGGCAGCGTACTTTAGCATTTGAACGTGTGTGATTGGTCTGTTACTCTCTGCGTGTGCTTTGTCCCCATGGCGGCCTATTAACTCTTGATGGATCCCGGGATCTCGTTCGCAGGTCACGTGCTTTGGCTCAAACACGTGCAGCGTGGAGACATTGCAAAATGCAAGAATTGAGATATTTTTAAAAAATATATATATTTGGACCTTACATTCATATTGTCAACCATTTTTTTTTTACATTGGATATTGACATTTTCAAAAGGACGAAAAACTTTTGGTGGAAAAAAAAAGAAGAAAAAAAACTTCTGTCGAAACGTAGTGAGGCCTGAAATGCGGTTTAAACAATGCAGAAACTCACTTCCGGAACTCCATGAAACTGGTATTAGAGAATACGGCTCTATCTCTGTGAAATTACCCAAAACAAGGGAATAGTATTTATTGCTGATTGAACAAATAGACGGAAGAGTGACGACAGCTAGAGTTTTACCGATTGTAAAATAAATATATTGTCCTTATCAGTAGAGCTAACAGCACGATCTCAGACTAGGGTAAAGAAAGGTCTGCTCGTGACACCTGGAGCATTATGACTCCATCAGCACTTGAGCCCATAGGCCATAGGCCTTTGTCCGTAACAGAATATCCCCTCCCATGAGCTCATGAACCAAATTTTAGCAAATATGATACCCATTATTTTCCTGTTAATTTTTAATGATGAAATAATGTACTAAAAAAAAAAGCATTAACAAAAAATAAACATTAGGTTTCCATAGTAACGAGGCCCTGAACAAATACCAGCATTCATTCCCAGTAACTATCATGTGGCCAGCTTGATACAAAAAAAGATCTCTCTACCTGCTGGTTATTTCACTCACCACGACCGGCCCCTGTGTTCTGGGATTACCTTTCATACTTCATGTCTCAATGTACGCCACGCACTGGCGCCTTTAAGCTGGAACAGGTGCGGTCCGACACCACTCCCCCATATCACCTATCCCACCCCCAAATTGCCTACTAGTAACCATAACGGAAATACGTATTTTCTGTATCTCTTCAGACGGCTTCGCTCGTGCGCCTTTCATGTCACTTGGTCTCTGAAGCCATGATTTGACTCAAAGATGTCAAGGGTAATGGCTCCTCACAGGCCCTGGTTCACATCTACCTTAGTTGGCGTACCGCGCGTTCAGTCGATAACTGTAATGCGTTTCGGTGGGAATGATATGATCCCCACTTATAGTTATGAGAAAGTCGTGTTTTTATAGTGATAGTAGAAATACCATTTCAAACAATGTTGATGTCGTCATCAAATATCATGTTAGTAAGTGTTAGCACAGTGGTTCTCAACCTACCTAATGCCGCGACCCCTTAATACAGTTCCTCATGTTGCGGCGACCCCCAACCACAAATTATTTTCTTTGCTACTTCATAAGTGTAGAGTACATGCGTTTTCCGATGGTCTTAGGCGACCCCTGAGGAATGATGGTTCGACCCCCAAAGGGGTCGCGACCCACACGTTGAAAACCGCTGTTAGCATGACCTGTGGGTTCGGGCAATGACATCTCTGTAAATAAGGGAAAGCTGGTTAGAGCAGACATTGGATGTTTACACGTCAATCTTCAGTCTATCTTTACCAACTGCACCAGTGGTTCTCAACTTTTCCTAAAGCCGCGACCCTTTAATACAATTCCTCATGTTGTGTTGACACCCAACTATAAAATTATTTTCGTTGCTACTTCATAAGTATGTGTGTTCCGATGGTCTTAGGCGACCCTTATGTAAGGGTCGTTCGACACCCCCCCTCCCCCCCAAAGCGGTCACGACCCACAGGCTGAGAACCGCTGCGCTAGACAATTTGTTACAGTGTAGCCGTATTGACAAGCGAAAATTTCCCGACCAGCAATTATTTTGTGGTACAGATGACTTTTTTGGATTCCTTTTGCTAGGGACGTTTATCAAATATATGACGGGTAAAATAAATAATGAATCATCTAATTTCAAGAGATCATCTACAATCTTATTCTAAACTTGACACATCTATATCACCTACCCCCAATGACCTTAATGGTGCGGGCATCTTCTCAATTACAACGACGTCTCGTATATTTAGTTAATACCGCGCTGTGCCGCACCGCGCGTGTGCAATATGGCAACAATGCTGATGTAAATTATGAGCTGTGGATCACCCGGTGCGTTCATTTGGTGCGCAAGTTCCCGCTGGAAATCGCGAGTACACGACTGTCTGGGAATATCCGCAGCGCTGGTGTCATCAGTAGTACCATCTGCTCCATTGATGTCCTGTACCATCTGCCCCAGAGCTGTCCTGTCCCATCTGCTCCAGATCTGTCCTGTTCCGTCTGCTCCAGAGCTGTCCTGTACCATCTGCTCCAGAGCCGTCCTGTTCCATCTGCTGCCGAGCTGTCCTATATACGCTGCTTCTCCAGAGCTGCATAGCTGTCCTGTACCATTTGCTCCATAGGTGTTCTGTACCATGTGCCCCAGAGCTGTCCTGTTACCATCTGCTCCAGAGCTGTACTGTACCATCTTCTCCTCAGCTGTCCTGTGCGCAGCTGCTCCATAGCTATTCTGTATCATCTGCTGCAGAGCTGTCCTGTTCCATCTGCTGGCGAGCTGTTCTATACGCTGCTGCTCCAGAGCTGTCCTGTCTATGTCACTGGTTAAGAACTGGCAAACGCTCTGTATTTTTGCTTAATGTCTTCGGGAACCGGAAGTGGTCCGTTGTCTCAATACGTCTAGTGATAACCTGCCATGCACGGAGTAAAGGATAACTTGAGAAGCCCCCCCCCCCCTTTTTACAGTAACTTGGATCAGCCTTCTCGTTCCTTTGAAAGTTTGAATGTCTAAGAGTCGACTAATTAGCATATACAGTCACTTAACCTCATATGTCATATGTCTATTTAAGACATTCTCATATCTGAAATATGTCTGCATCATTTGTAAAAAAAGAACAAACTTTACAAACACATCAGATCCTCCCCGGCCCCCAACCCCATCAACCACCACCCAGACCACCAAACTAATTGGAAAAAAAACCTTACAAAAATACAAGCAAATACGCTGAATAATTATATTCCAAAATAATTTTTTTCTTTCCTAGAATAATGCATCACAAAAATATCACCCTTCCTGTGTATAATCTTCCTTTGGATAATCTTCATGTGTATAATCTTCCTGTGTATATAGTCAACCTTTTTTTTTGTAGCTCTCGGGACGCTACTATGACTTCTCGTTGCATCTATGTTTATTTTTTAAATAAATTTTCAATAGTTTTGTTTGTTTGTTTGTGTGTTTGTTTTTGTGTAAAATCTTTTCCTTGTATTCAAGTAATGGTATCAGTGCTAGACATACTTCACACACTAAACCTTGTGTTTACTTCAGACAGTAAACCTTTTGTTTACTTCACACGCTAAACCTTTTGTTTGCGTCACACGCTAAACCTTTTGTTTACTTCAGACCCTAAAGCTTTTGTTTACTTCAGACCCTAAACATTTTGTTTACTTCACACGCTAAACCTTTTGTTTACTTCAGACACTAAACCTTTTGTTTACTTCAGACCCTAAACCTTTTGTTTACTTCAGACACCCAACACACATTCACATCACCATCTCGGAAACAAGGGTTCCGCCATCATTTAAACAAATGGCGGATCACAGTTACATTCCGAAGACAAGTCGGCAACGCATAAATCCCAGAATTCCCTTCGAACCAAAAGCTCGAAATCTTTTGAAAACGTCAAAGTGCACCGCAGACCTTATATACATCTTAGAAATTCTACCTTTACAACGATTCACCAAATTCCTTGCTTCAGAACCATTTTAGAGCACAGCGAAAAATCTGACTAGAACTTTAAAGACTAAAAAAAAAACACATAAAAAAACGCTATTGTGTCTCTGGGATTAAAACAAACAACAAAAATCCATTTCTTTGAATCACTTAGGTGATTGTATATGTTGCTATATTTTTGTCTGCATCAAAATACAGCTTTAAACTAGCGAATGGGGTCATTAATGAGGAGGGTAGTACCTCTGATTTGGCAGCAGACGTATCCCTTTGGGGTGGCTAATCAGCTCTCACCTGTGGCGCCAAGAAGCTGCAGCACGCGAGGGGCCACACCACGGGCAACGGCTTAAACTACCCGGCAAAACCAGGGTTGAGGGTAGCCGATGGACATCAACTCTACTGTAAAAATGGCCTGTCCCCCGTAGCATGTAAAGGCTAAATCTGGTGGATTGCACCGAGGTCATCGGGCAAAAAAGAAAGCTGAGACAGCAAAGCGGCTTGAAACGTTCAGAGCACGGCAAGACACGTAGAACGCCATGGTCATTCACTGCACCCAAATCCATCCCCAGCCTTCTCGGCATTGTCTTACGGTATGGATCCCGATGACATTGGGCGCTAGAGTGAGGTTGGCTCCTCCTCACTTAAAACTTTATCACAGCACGTGGCACTTTATTCAGTCCATCAAAGTCCCTATTTAAAAGTCGTTTGGTGATGGGCAAGCATCGATGTTGCAGGCATCGATACACTGGCAGCCGTAGTCGTAAACCCACAAAGTTGAGAAGTCCCTCCATAAATAAATCTTTTTTGTGGATGCTCTGGAAGAAAGCATCGAATCCACATTTCTGAAAATTCCCAGCGCCGAAGCCAACGGGGCATTGCTTAGACCTTTTTTGTTCAACAACGCTATGAAGTTTCTGGGACCAAGCTCCAAAAAAACAACACCAGGACTGTTTCGATGAAAATGTTGTCTTAAAAAGGTAGCTGCTGTAGGAAAAATGGCGTCTTCACATTTCTAGCCTTAGTAAGCCGAGGTCAATCTCAATGAAAGATGCGCACCACAACATAAGAATAACATGACGTAAAAAATGCGACTAATGCAGGATAAATGGCTCAGCGACAAGGCTGACGCGATCCAGGGATATGCGGACAGACATGACCTGAAAGATTTCTAATCTGCTCTTGTAAACGTTCACTGTCCCACTTCATCAGGATCATCCCCTTTTCATTGGGATCATCGCTACTTCATCAGGATTATCCACACTTCTGAGTGCTGGTGAGAAAATTATAATCCCTGAGAAGGAACGCTGGGCTGCGCATTTTGACAACATTCTAAATCGCTCTTCATCCATCAATAATCAATCATCTCCCGCAGGTGACAATCGATCAAGAAAGGGAAGACCCCCTTACTCCGAGACCCAACATGCTATACGCCTCCGCTCGAGTAGCAAAGCTCCTGGTGACGATCTCAGCTGAAATGTACAAAGGAGGCACAGGTCCGACTGAAAGACCAGCCGCTCCTACTTACGTGGCAGCAAGAGAAGATTCCACGGGATTTCAAATGATGCATCTAGGGTTGAGCTGTACACGCGTAAAGGGAGCCGTCAACCTTGCGACAACCACCATGGCATATCATTGCTCTCGAAAGTAGGCAAAGTACCCACGAGAATCTTAGTTAACCGTCTTATTGCGCATGTTGAGAAGGGTATTCTGACAGACAGTCAACGTGGTGCGCGTAAAGAACACGTAACTATTGATATTGTGATTGCGGTCAGATTGCTGCAGGGGAAAAAATGCAAGAAATAGAATGTTGACCTCTTCTCCGCCTATGTAGACCTCTTCTCCCCCTATGTAGACCTCTTCTCCCCCTATGTTGACCTCTTCTCCCCCTATGTAGACCTCTTCTCCCCCTATGTAGACCTTACCAAGGCTTTCTACACTGTTATTAGAGAGGGTCTTTGGGAGATCATGGCAAAATAGATGCCCCAGAAAGTTTATATCAATGGTATGACAATCCCATGATGGTATGCAGGCTAGGGTTATGGAACATGATGTCATGTAGGCTAGGGTTAGGGAACATGATGGTATAAAGGTTATGGTTAGGGAACATGATAGTATGCGGGCTAGGGTTATGGAAAATGGGATGACGACTAAACCAGTCCCCTGTGGCAAATGGAGTCCAACAGGATTGTGTCCTGTTCCATATATTTTCAGCCTAATGTATCCCATAATGTTGACTGCTGCCTTCAGAGAGGGCTACATTGGAATCAATCTCATCGTAAGCCATTAAATCTCAAGAGGCTAAATTCCAAAATCCTCACAGACATCACCAGGTACTTCCTGTTTTCCGACGATTGTGCCCTAAATGATGGACCAGAAGTGGATGTGCAACGCAGTATTGCTGATTTCTCCCATGCCTGCACAAACTTCGGTCTCACCATTACACGAAAAAAAAAAAAGGTCCTATGCCAGATAGCTCCTTGAAAAGCCTATGTTGAGCCCAGCGTTCAAGTCTATGACGAAACTCACAAAGTGGTAAATAGCTTCTCTTGCCTTAGCAGTACACTGTCCCAAATAGCAACGATCGATGACTAGGCCAACCTTCATATTACAAGAGCCAGTGCAACCTATGGACCAGGCGAGGTATCAACACACAAACAAAACTAAAAGTATCCAAGGAGGCTATGCTTGTATTTGCCTGTGAAATGTGGACGGTCCATCGACGCCATGCAAAAAAAAAGTCTCGCCGTCAAATCGCAGGACAGGGTCCCAGACACTGAGGCGCTCGCACAGGCAGGTCTCCCTAGCACAGCGGTTCTCAACCTGTGGGTCACGACCACTTTGGGGGTCGCGCGACCCTTTCCCAGGGGTCGCCTACGACCATCTGAAAACTCATATACTCCACAGTTGTGAAGTAGAAGCAAAAATATTTTTTTTGCTGGGGGGCAAAACAACACGAGTAACTGTATTAAAGGGACGCGGCATTAGGAAGGCTGAGAACCACTGCCCTAGCATCTGAAACATTATAACACAGTCACAGGTTCGCTGGGCTGGATATGTTGTGAGAATGTCAGAAGGCCGCTTGCTCGAAAAAAAAATGATTTTATGGTAAGCTTAAGCATGAAAAGCGGTTTGCTGGTGGGCAGAAGAAATGCTCTCAAGACAGCCTAACAATCTCACTGAAAACGTTCGGTATAGACTAGGGGTCGCAATCCGGGATCCCGAATTTCAAAAATTCCGGAATACCGGACCATAATTGATGCTCGAAAAAACCGGGATTGGATGTGTGAAAACCGGGATTTTCGATAATCTCGGGATTTCATTTTCAAATTTTTAAAAATCGTTTTTCTTAGTTTCCGCGTCTTAGTTGAAGCAAGACATATCAATAATTTACGAGATGTGCAAATCCATCACACCTCGTGTCTCAAGTTCAAAGAGAGCCGACCGACGGGCTAGTTCTGTGTACTAGAATCATAGTCGAAAGAAGATCGAATGTTGACT
Source organism: Omphiscola glabra (assembly GCA_964017045.1). NCBI lineage: Eukaryota > Metazoa > Mollusca > Gastropoda > Lymnaeidae > Omphiscola > Omphiscola glabra. The sequence goes on from OZ024796.1 coordinate 40,344,087, forward strand.
TCCATTAAGAGTTTGTATGGAAATAATAACACGTTGCACTCTAATCACGGGATCAACTTTTAATTTTTTTTTTTTATTGCTTGATTTCTTCGAACAGTGCCAAAAAATCGACACATTTAAAACTATGAGTAAATCCGAATCTCGACTAAATATTCTCTAAATATCGAAAATATCGAAAATACCGGGATTCCGGTATTCGTAAACTCCAATATCGAAAATACCGGTTTTGTGACCCCTAGTATAGACCGGTACACATGGAAAGAATCGGCAGAGGACCGAGCATCGTGGCGTTGTTCATTGCAAAAAGTATCCATACAACATATATATATAATGGACTAAATTCCTACAATGAGCTCACTATGTTTAATACGGAGGTGGGGGGGGGGGCTTTATAGAGAAATATTATTGTAATGTATGGTGCCTCGGAGGATGCATCTAATGACGTATAGTAATATTTAAAAAAAAAAAAATTAACTCTGTGCGGGTTCATTTTCCACATTTGCATAGAACTTTCCCAAGAAGCTTAAAGTTTCATCTCTCTCTCTCTCTCTCTTTTCTCGAACGTAATGACAGGAGCAATGCTCCCTTCCAACAATCGGAGCTTTGTCTTCTCCGTCCGCATCATTCTCAGTTACCGACCTACTCCCTTACAGCTCTAATTACAGCTCTAACTCCGACACTTCCATTCTCCCCCCCCCCCCTTTTCCGTAACATCCAAATCTCAACTCATCCGCCAGCAAATCCCCGGAGCCCCCAAGTCTCCAACATAAAGATGCGGCTAATTACCGTGTCGGGTTCGGTTTTTTATACGTATACTTTTAACCCCCTCGGTTCCCGGTGGTTTCCGAAACCGAAAATGTAATCGGTGCGCCCTGGGGGCTAAATCACGCCAGTTTTCACCCGACCTTTTTTATGTCTCAGAGCAAGAGGGCTCCGAGCTCAAGCTAGTGGTGAAAGTCTTTTCTAACCCACAATCTCCGCCCCAAACCCACCCCAACACACGCACACACACACATACATACACTCCACAGAAGAGGGGAAAAAAAGGTAATAACGTTGATTAGTGAAACTCATATAAGTGTTTGTAATGTCAAGGGGGAATGATTCCACGAGAGATTTACTCTATCAATGGAACTGTTGTAGATCAGATAAGATTAGTTTACTAACCTTTATGTGTGAGAGAGAGAGAGAGAGAGAGAGGTTTGTGGGAGAATGGAGGGGGGCCCTGAGATGCTTATTTCGCACATTTTGGCGTCCCTAACGAGTCCGGCGCCCGGGAATATCTGTTCCCCTTTGCCGCCCTCAGCTACGCCTCTTGTGTGTTGTGTGTTGTGTGCCTGATGTGTCAACTATTTTCTAAAGTGGAACAGGAAACAGTTAATGCCTGAGGAGGGTTGATTGGGGGGGGGGGCATTAAAATTTGAAAGCCATGCTACAGTTTTAACTTACTTAACTTCAACAACATAAGGGGTGGTTCGAAAATACGTCACGTTCAGGGGGCGGGAGGGGGGGGTCGAAATGTGTGACAATTTGTGACAGGGGGGTAGAGGGGTGCAATAAATTGTGACGTCACTTTTTTTTTTCTTTCTTTTCTTTAAATTTTTTTTCTAATTTTGAAAAATCTTTATTTAATTAATTTTAAAAACAATAATTTGAGGTCGAAATTGCCTCAGGTATTATAGAGGCCATCTCCCATTCGGCTGGTTGATGTCTTCGTTGTTTCGCGTCACAGTTTTCGAATGATACTTCATCTAATCCATTATAGGAAAATGTTAAAAAATATAATAAAGTCTTAGTTTATTTATGAAAATGGTATGTGTGTTTTGATTAGATTATGTGTGGCGTGACACGGGGGGGGGGGGTAAAGAATTTGTGACACTTCGTCTTCGTGACAGAAGGGAGGGGGGGGCCTAAAAAGGTGACGTAAGTTACGAAAGACCCCTAAACTGATTGAAAAATTTTACCAAACAAGCGAACATGCATAATTTTGTGGACATATAATTTAAAATAAAACAAAGATATTGATAATTTAATTGTTCTCTAAAAGGGGGGGGGGGGAGGGGCAAAGGTCGTTTACCTTACAGCCCTCTCCCTGTATATATAGCACTAGCGAGAACCCGGCATGCGATGCATGCCACTCAATGAAAAAAGTGTTTGTGTTTTAATTAAGTTTTAAAGTAATTTTTAAATAGAAAATATTTATTGTTTTTTTTCCGTCTAGTGCGTACACAAATAAATTAGAAGTTTTTTCAACGCGTGAGCAGGCAACATACAGCTGTCCACGTGAGAAGCGTGTATTTTCACAATGTAGTCCACACACTTGTAGCGATTGATCCACCCACGCAGTAGCTCTCTTGTAAATTATATTTAGAAAGCTCAAATAGTTATTATTTTTAAAATAAGGGCCCCGGCCCCAAACGTAAATTTTTTTAAAGTGGTTGTACTTATGTCACACACAAACTGAAATGTCGCTTGTATTTGATTGAATCCTAGCCACCCATGCAATAGCACTGATTGAAATTATATTTGTATAGCTCATATAAGAAAAAAATAATTTGGGGCTCCGGCCCGAAAAGGAATATTTCAAAATGGATAAGCTAATTCAGAAACCATTGGTGCGCACAACAACTTACCAAAGTTTTATCGCAATCGGATGAATAGTATAGGAACGCATACGAAAATTATATTTAGCTCATAAAAGGGGGAAAAAAGAATTTAGGTCTCCGGTCCCAAAACGGAATATTGTAAAATGTTTGTAATAATTCAGAAACATTTGCATTTTTTTACAATTCATACAATTTTCATCACTTTGGATTGATGGTATAGAAGCACATACGGGATATACTTGTATATGTATAGATATAGTTTATCGAATTAAGATAATTTTTTTGCAATTATTCAAGGATGATCTGTCTGTCTGTCTGACTGTCTGTATGACTGTCTGTCTCTCTGTCTGTCTCTCTGTCATTTTGTCTGTCTCCCTATCTATCTGTCTCTCTGTCTGTCTCTCTGTCTCTGCCTGTCTATATGTCTCTCTGTCGCTCTGTCTGTCTCTCTGTCTGTCTCTCTGTCTATCTCTCTTTCTCTCTGTCTGTCTCTCTGTTTCTCTGCCGGTCTATATGTCTCTTGTCTGTCTGTCTCTCTGTCTCTATGTTTGTCTCTCAAGCTGTCTCTCAGTCTGTCTCACTGATAGTCTCTGTCTCTCTGTCTATCTCTCAGTCATTGTGTCTGTCTCTCTGTCTGTCTCTCTATTATCTCTCTGTCTCTCTGTCTGTCTCTCTGTCGGTCTATCTGTCTACATCTCTGTCTTTCGGTTTGTCTCTCTGACTGTCTCTCTTTCTGTCTCTTTTTCTGTCTCTCTGTCTGTCTGACTGCCTGTCTGTTTGTCTGTCTGTCTGTCTGTTTATCTATTATCTACCTATCTACCTATTTACCATCTACATGCCTGCCTGCCTACCTACCTACCTGCCCACCTACCTACCTGCCTAACTACCTAGCTATCTACCTACCTTCCTACATATCTACTAACTATCTACCAATCCAGCTACTATTTATCTATTAACCCATCTATCTACCTATCTCCTTACCTACCTACCTATATATCTATCTACCTACTTACCTACCTACCAACCTACCTGCCTACCTACCTTTCTACCTACCTATCTATCCATGCATCCATCCAACCTTTCATCCATCCATCCATCCGTCTAGCTATCTTTTATCTACATCTCTATCTATCTATCATCTATCTGTGTATTTGTCTGCCTGTCTGTCTGTCTTTCTATCTCTCTATCTAATAAAATCTCTATTTTTAAAATTAAATTTTCACTTGTGTAAAGTGATTGGGTTTTGATATCCATGGGGATAATTATGTAAATATATTTATGTTTTGTTAAAGTCATTGATTTTCTTAATTGGTTAACATATGTTCATATGTAAAATGAGAATATAGCTTCTTTTTTTTTACAACTGAATTGTCATTGGATTGAAAGATATTGTCATCCAAGTAAAAATACATGAACTTAATTTTCTACATCGATATAAATGTATCGAAGAAGGTTAATTATTGATCAAATTTATTCTGAGGCTTATCTTGTGCTGCACTGGGCAAAATGAATGTATAGTGTATAGTGGGCTACACAGAGTTTTTAAAAAATAAATAAATTATCCACTGGATTGTAGCCCCCTTACTTACGCAGAAGATTTTTTTTTGCATTTAATATGCTTATTTCTTATCTAGATCAGTGATAAGTGCATTGAAAATGCTATTTGGCTATTTATTTTTGCTACACCAATTTAATTAAAAGGCATATTCTTATTAAAATTATTTTCAAATGTAGTGTTTTTACTACTTTATAAATTTAATAACAGTTTATTTTTTAGTTTTGTCACGCTCATTTATTAAATCAGAGAACTTTTAGCTTTGGTTAAATAGGCAATTCGCACTATGACGTCATTTGCGTGATTATTTAGAACTAATTAATTTTAATTTTATTTCGCCTTATTGACAACGCGCTAAAGAACGCACTAACAACAACTGATGTTTAGGTCTTCCCGATAAATGTGATTACTGTGTATTTCTTTGATCATATTTTTTCGATTTAATTTTTTTTCATAACTTTTAAACGCATATAAAATGCTTAAGATAGTTCCTTAGTTGTTTCTTTATATGTATTTGTAATTATAATAATAATACTTAAACTTTTTCTAAAATAAAAACGGAAATATAATATTTTTTGCGCATGTAAATTTATTCGATTTCCGTAAAATAATAGAAAATAACTATGTTTGTTTTTAAGAGTCCGAACGTATCAAAATATTTTCGGCTCTTTGGCATTATGTCCCTATAGCTCATTCTTATATATATAATATGAGTATATCACGTGTACAGTCGTCTATAAATTAATCTAAGGCAGATGTCCCCTTACAACCCCGCTTCCCTCACCCAGGACCACATAGTATGTAATCGGAGTATCTGTCAAGCTATTCGATTATCCGGATACAGATCCACTAGTGCCAGCAGACGATACAGTTTCGGTCACAGTCTTAACCCACAATCACCAGCTTACACTCAATCGCAAGCTTACACGCGCACTGCTGATGGGAGACCCAACCAAGCTTACATAACAGGATATTATGTGTGCGTGGAGTGTGAGAGAGCCGCCCCTGTTCAACAAATAAGCACAAGGACAAACTCATTTCCATATCTGCTCGTCTCGTCGCCCGCCATCAGAACGTAAACAACACAACAGTGCTCAGCTATGACTCCAGGGGCTTTTACTTACAGCTGACCTTTGAACTCTGCCTCCCTACCGACTGTAGATGGATGCAAGATAAGTATTTGGATTCTGTCTCAGCATTATCTCGTGCAGCTTGACCCCTGCCCCCCCCCCCCAGCCCCTTACCTAAATTCATCAGGCGCCCTCAGCAGCAGCCGATGCTAGACTTTCTCAGTCGGCTCTTCCGTCAGAGATCTGCTGTTATTGGAACTAACCAAATTACACGCCAGACTTTTGTTTTCTTCCACCGAGATGAGTCTTTAGAATAGACTCTTTATACCAGCAATTTATGCGTGTCCTCTTAGTGTGAATTCTGTTGCTAACGATAAAGGGACCCGGGTCCGAATAGCGGCTATGCTTACCCGGGTCCCTTTAGACTAAATTCCATTCGGATGTCACTTGTGGGAGTTTATTGTAGTTAAACTGAGGAAGTAACTTATCAAACATATATTACATTCAATTATCTTTCACTTGATACCTCATTATGTCTTACAAACCCAACAATAATATTTTAAATAGTGTTTCATCCCAACCTCACACTTCTGATACCCGGGTGCGAATAGCATCTTCATCCACCCTTTTTTCGGACACTTTCGACTTAAAAAAATTGTTTTAAAAAAAAATATATATATACGATTTAATCTAATACACAATGAATATTAATTCTAAAATATATGAAAGTGACAGAATACATCGATCACAGCCGAAATTGCATCATCCTTGTCAATTTCAGGTTTTTATGTGTACGATTAAAAAAAATGTATGACTTCACACAAGAGCTTTATCCCCCCCCCCTCCCCAACGTGTCACAAACTGTCCCACTTTCTTATAACCCCGCCCCCCCCCCCAACCTCCTTCGGAGTGTGTCGTACTCTATGAACGACCCCTCTACACACTGATACCATATTCCAATATCTACAGTGAAATTTTATGTCATATTTAAAAGGTGTCTTATCTTTAAAACTCGGTTTACCCTGTTTGGAATCTGCTCTTGTTTCATTGAGTGATTCATCTAAATAGTGGGAACTAAATGTCAAGGGACCAATTCAACCCCCCCCCACCCCCACCTCCCACACCCGAAACCAAGCTGTCTCCGCTCGGTCGATCTGCGCGCCGCTCGGTCAATTTGCGCGCCACGGTGACTTGTGCTGCTATGTAATCAGCTCATAATGCGCACACGCATCGCTCACGTTGATTTAAGTGCGCATCGCTAATGAACTCTGCTCACTTCAAGACCTCAGGCATCCCCCCAACCCCACCCCACACCCCAACCGAGATGGGCTGCGTTGTGCGCGTCAAATCAGCCATTGGTGTGTTGTTGGCCATCGGCAAACATGGGTATAGACCAGTGTGTGGGGCACAACTTTAGGTCAGGGCATAATGTGCTGGCGCCACATGTGATAAGTACGATACTGAAAACAAACGTTAAGTTCATGTTCCCCGATTCCCCTGCACAACCCATTTGCTGCCCTCTTGGATACTACTTCTCAGCTAAATGCTATTTTAAAATGTTATTGTTTTTTTTTCTGTTTGCTCGCTGACGAAGACTTCCTGCCGACACGTTCGTTGTTTTGTTGCGTTCCTTTTTTCACGTTTAACCTTACTTTGTTTTACTAATTTCCCCGGAAGTTGTGGGTTTTTGGTTGAATGTAATTACCACTGAGACGTAGAACAGGGATTCTCAAATTGCTGTTGTCCTTTGTAAGGATGTTTCAAATATTATTATTGTAGTAAGCCGATGGTTCTCACATTACATTTTGAACGGCATCGTTGTTATACAAAATTTTTACCATCTTGGCTGTATATTTGTACCCATTTGATCATAACTTTAAACAATACTGTTACTATCTTGGCACTAAATTGACACTATTATGGTACTGACACTGCCTTGGTACTAACTTGGTACTACCTTGGCACTGCCTTGTACTGTCTTGGCACTCCTCAGCACGACCTTGGTACTTATGCCTGGTCTTATCTTCAGACACAACATTTAGGGTTAACTCACTGACCGACCAGCAAATTTACGTCCCAAGTTCACTAAAGGCTACACGGATTATATTTCAGATCAATTATCCTGCCACCAAAAATTCCCCCCTCCACACGCACTCAAAAAACTCCCTACACCTCCATTCAATCACCCAAGGGTGTACAACCTCCTTCAAGAGACCGCGATGTTTTACAACACTTCAGAGGTCACTGAGACCCTAGCAACTGTGTCAGCAGAAACAAAGATTTAAGAACTGGCCCCGGGGGTGGCATGGAGTTGGATGTCGGGTCTCTGCTGGTTCCCAGCAGCTGTTGGGGCCATAAAAAATGACGCCCCGAGGGGAGGATATGGCGGTGGACAGGTTGATTGGAAGAAGGGGAGGAAGTGAGTGTTGGAGAGAGCTGTGTCTTTGCATTTAAATGTCATGGATAGGGGTGATAGGTAAATTGGTTGAGACGGTACAGAGGTGTCGAGGCTATTTTATTTGACGGGGCGCACGTGTGCTGGGGGTGAGCGGATCTGGGTGTGCAGAAATAGAGGTGAAAGTAAGACTAGTTTGTAACAGAAGTAAACGTGAGACTGGTGTCTTGTTATAGATGTGATAGTGAGACCGATGTCTTGTAATCGACGTGATAGTTGGACTGGTTTATTGTAATATAGGTGATAGTGATACTGGTCTATTGCAATAGAGGTGACACTTGTGTAGTCTTATAGAGGTCATAGTGAGACGGGTGTGCTCCTATAAAGGTAAAAGTGATGTACTGATCTATTTGACACTGATAATCATAATCTTCGATTAAATTTTATGAAAGCCATAAAAACAGCCCTGCTAAAACGAATAGCCCTACTAAGATTAACGACCCTAATAAGACGAACAGACCCGCTAAGACGAACGGCCCTTGTAAGACGAACGGCCTTACTAAGACGAACGGCCCTGTTAAGACGAACAGCCCCGCTAAGACGAAAGGCCCTTCTAAGACGAACGGCCCTTCTAAGACGAACGGCCCTACTAAGGCTAACGGCCCTGCTAAGACGAACGGCTCCGATAAGACGAACAGCCCCGCTAAGACACGCCCTGTGGCTGGTGTGAAGTTGGTATAACTGAATGCGCCTGCGGCAAATGATCGGGAAAGAATATTGGTCAGAGATTATGCAATGATGCCAGTCGAGCCAGAAATAAAACTTATACAAAAAACAGACTAATTGCTGTATTTTGAAACCCTAAGCAATGTGGTTAAACGAAACACAATAGTACAAAGACTGCGACTGCTATATTAGGTAACATGAAGGGAGGTAATACCAGTACATAGATCAACATCGCCATGGTGTTTAAGTCTGCTGTGGCCTCCAAACCAAAAGATCGATGACGTATGAAAGTGTTGACTGGAATGGCGCACAATAATAAGCCGTGTACGTTTAGTGTGAACTGTACAAGATCGGTACATGAAAACTGCCTCGGCAGCAAATCTTCCACATGGATAACAAAACAAAAAAAAATCAATGTGACAGACCAATCACCAACGAGGTCTCCATGGTAGCGCTGAGTTGTGCGTGTCTGGAAGGCTTTGATGTGATCGTGCAGGTGGTACCATCAGACGAGATGATGGTTCAACCAATGGCATTGCGTTATAAATTGATATACCATTAGATTTTGTAGTCGATAAGGTCAAAAGTCGTGGGGACGGTCTTTCTGACCAAAGCCCCACAATTTTCTTTTATTTTTTTTTTTTGCAAACCTCAAAACCGGATTCAATCAAACTTATAGAGATCCGGTACAAAAAAAAAACTATTTGTGACGTCATTTCCGGGGTTTTCTTAATTATTATTATTATTATTGTCAGGCGGAGCAACACCGACGTGTCGTCATATACCGGAGTTAATTAAATTTGCTTATGTGCTCCAATGTTAAATAATGACGGGTGAAGAAGGTCGCAGCCTAAACATGACTACAAAATTACCTTGTCGTCTGTAGCTCTTCTGGTAGTTCGAATGTGAATTTGAGAACCCTTACTTAGGAAGACACGTGACAATAAGAAGTGTGTATGTGGAGATGGGTGTGGGGGCGGGTTGCAATGTTGGGGTGTGATTGGGGCGAGGGGGTAGCTCATTAATCGGTGAAAATGGGATACAATTTTAGAATACGGAACGGCAACTCCGGTCGGGTGAAATTGAGATGTTGCTTACGTCATTCGCGTCACCCGACCACGTTGACAAGGAAATTCTTACGCGTTAACTCAAACGAGCTCAGAGCAACGCGAACTACATGATATCGAAGCCAATGAGATGGCTCTGTTGAGGAATGGCGGAGAGGCTCAGACCTGGTCTGACAATGACTTGAAGGTTTGGCGGGGGGGGGGGACTTGGGGGAGGAGAGTGAGCGCGTGGGGTAGGGGAGGGTTGCGTGGAGGGGTAGGGCGGATAAAAGTTAAAAGAGGAACGTAAGACGTGCGGGTTGAACAAAAATCTCATTTCGATAATCAGGAAGGTGAGCCGGGTTGGAAAGTTTATCTTAACGAGAGATCAGGGGCGGCTTCAAGTGAAATCTTTCAGGGTAATTACGATTCCTATCAGGCCGCACCCCCCCCCCACACACTTTTTTTGTTCTACGGCTGAAGGGGGAGAGGGAAACGCGGATCGGTGGCAGACGTGAGTAGAGAACCAAAGGTGACACGTCTAGAGCTTTGTGGTATAGATGTGATGGAGGAGCTAAAGGTGACGCGTCTATAGAGGCGTGTGGTGGATGTGATGGAGGAGCTAAAGGTGACACGTCTAGAGGTGTGGTGGATGCGATGGAGGCGCTAAAGGTGGCACGTCTAGATGATTATGGTAAATGGGACAGAGAGAGAGGCTCAATGTCTATGTAAGTTAGTGCTAGATGTGAAAATAGATATTTCCGGATTTGTGCTATAGTCATAATGCTGCCAAGGAAAGTCTATACAAGTTTGTGAAACGGAGTGGCTATTGGTATACACGGCTACCAGAATTGAGAGGTTGGGATTAAAAAACTATTTAAAATATTATTGTTGGGTTTGTAAGACAAACTGAGGTATCAAATGAAAGATAATTGAATGCACTATACGTTTGAAATCTTAATTCTTCATTTTAACTAAAATAAACTACCACAAATGACATCCGAATAGCATTGAGTTTAATGTGTCCCGGGTCCAAAAGGGGGCGCTGCGTGTCCGTGTACATTTTGACTAGTGCTATTCCACAAGGTCTTTGTAAGTTAATGAAAGGTCTTTGTAAGTTAGAGAAAGGTCTTTGTAAGTTAATGAAAGGTCTTTGTAAGTTAGAGAAAGGTCTTTGTAAGTTAATGAAAGGTCTTTGTAAGTTAGAGAAAGGTCTTTGTAAGTTAATGAGAGGTCTTTGAAAGTAATGAAAGGTCTTTGTAAGTTTTAGTAAGGTCTGTGTAAGTTATTGAAAGGTCTTTGTTATTTAGTGAAAGGTCTTTGTTATTTAGTGAAAGGTCTTTGTTATTTAGTGAAAGGTCTTTGTTATTTAGTGAAAGGTCTTTGTTATTTAGTGAAAGGTCTTTGTTATTTAGTGAAAGGTCTTTGTAAGTTAATGAAAGGTCTTTGTAAGTTAGAGAAAGGTCTTTGTAAGTTAATGAAAGGTCTTTGTAAGTTAAAGAAAGGTCTTTGTAAGTTAATGAGAGGTCTTTGAAAGTAACGAAAGGTCTTTGTAAGTTGGAGTAAGGTCTGTGTAAGTTATTGAAAGGTCTTTGTTATTTAGTGAAAGATCTTTGTTATTTAGTGAAAGGTCTTTGTTATTTAGTGAAAGGTCTTTGTTATTTAGTGAAAGGTCTTAGTTATTTATTGAAAGGTCTTTGTTATTTAGTGAAAGGTCTTTGTTATTTATTGAAAGGTCTTTGTTATTTAGTGAAAGGTCTTTGTTATTTAGTGAAAGGTCTTTGTACTTTAGCGAAAGTTCTATGTAAGTTAGTTTTATATGTGATATTTTAAATTTACGCTAATCGTCTTAGGGTTACTAATTTATGATATATTAGACAGAATTGGAACAAATTGGGGTTAAATATATCAATACCTATAACATTGGACTGCCCGCTACTTAAACCCGATGCATCGAATCAACCCTAACTTACATCACCTACCTTACTCTCAACCCTAATCTATCTAGCTTACGTCACCTACCTTACTCTCAACCCCATCTATCTAACTTACGTCACCTACCTTACTCTCAACCTGATCTAACATATTTACGTCACCTACCTTACTCTCAACCCCATCTATCTAGCTTACGTCACCTACCTTACTCTCAACCCCATCTATCTAGCTTACGTCACCTACCTTACTCTCAACGTCATCTATCTAACTTACGTCACCTACCTTACTCTCAACCTCATCTATCTAATTTACGTCACCTACCTTACTCTCAACCCCATGTATCTAGCTTACGTCACCTACCTTACTCTCAACGCCATCTATCTAACTTACGTCACCTACCTTACTCTCAACCTCATCTATCTAATTTACGTCACCTACCTTACTCTCAACCCCATGTATCTAACTTGCGTCACCTACTTTACTCTCAACCCCATTTATCATCTGGATCACCTACCTTACTCTCAATTCCATCTATCAATGTTACAGATCATGAATCGATATTAATTACAACCCACCCACCCACCCAACCGGCGGTAGGCCGCCCTTGTACTGTCCCAGCAGGCGTTTTGTTCCGTGTGTTTTCTAGCATAACTCTCCCATACCTCAGTCGCAACTCATCCTTCCTGTTAGCCTATCGCTCAGCCATCAACCAATATGCTTCTCTACGCGATAATGTCACGCTAATGATACGTCACGCAATTTGAAGGCCTGTCTTTCCGCGCGGTGTGACCTTTCACAAAAGGTGTCATTTCAGAGAGGAGTAACTGCTTCTACACGGACGGATAGAGTTACGTCTCTTGGTTGGCTGCCGTTTAGAAAGAAAAAAAAAAAATTCGTTCTGATAATGTCAGCTTTGAAAGTAGAAGAACGAGGGTCGAAATGTTGGACCAGTTATCATTTAAACTTTTTCCGCGAATAGCACAGCCAAAGTGACGGAACATAGGTGACGTGGAGGGTTTTGTAGCATGACTATTATTGAAGTCTTCCGGACTCTGTGTTAACGTACGGCAATAAGTAATAATAATCAGGCTTATTTCTTAGGCTAAATCTCGGCCCAGGGATCGGAGAGAAGACGCTGACGCTCTGCGTACGTCTCCCGCTATACTGACTCCTATTCCTGACTCAGCAGAAGCGCTGCACGGCTCCTCCCTTTGTAGTGGAACGGTACAGATAGCGGGAAGGGAGAGTGGGGAGAGAAAGAGTGAAGGGAGAGAGGGGAGGCGGGCATGGCGAGGGAAGAGGGAGGCAGAGAGTGGAGGAAGAGTGGGGTATAGAGAGGGGGAGAGTCAGGAGTGAGAGACAGTTTTGTGCTAACCTAACAAGCAAACGCTCGCCCCCCCCCCCCCATGTCACTAAAGGCATCTTATTTCTTTTGGTTGATTTCATCGATGTGAAAACGTTTGGCAGGCAAATGTCCAGAAAATTGGCTCTGAAACATTGTCCGGCCACCCCCCCCCCCCCCACGCCCCACACCTTGGGACCATACTTTCATCCTTAGCGTCCCCTCTCTTATCCCAACAAAAGTATTCTCAGGATAATAGTAATAGTTTGCACGAACCACTTTGTAGATAACATACACAATTAACATGTAAAAGTGTAACATATTTTAGAGTATTTAATAAAAATTTAAAAATTTTTTTTTTTAATTTGCTATGACCTTGGTAATGACCTTGGTAATGGCCTTGGCAATGAGTAATGACAGTTGTGTTTTTGTTTTTTTTTTTGGTGTTTTTTTACGTCTCTAAGCTAATATTTAATTCACTAAAGTCTCATTTCTATGCTATTTCGGTGCCCTTAGCGGGGTTGGACAGACGCACTAAATATCACCTTCCTCCAAATATGTTTTGTATATACAACAATGAGCTTCTCAACCACCTTCTCCGTTGTCGGAAAGCCATACAACATTTCTTCATGTAGCCAAAAAAACTCTTGTTGTCATTTTTTAAAATTATTTAGCTTCCGCCCAAAACCGGAAAATGTCACGTTGAATTACGTAATGTTACTATTTTTAGACAAGGTTTTCCCAAAACATTGTCGCTAGCATCGTGTTTCAGCATAAACATTATAGCAGTAGCAATTTTTTTTGTAAAGTATTTAGTTAAAGTGAGCTGTTGACAAGTTTTCGTCAAGGTTAAACCCTTTACTCTGACTTACACTAACGTGGAGGTACCGAACAGCTGTTGATAGATTGTGCATAGGGCATTCCCGAACATTTTATTAATGTCTTTCCGCCATTTAATGCGATTGGCCAATCCGAATGCCCGGGAGATTTATTAATAGATTTCCGCCATTAAATTACAAACTCTGTAATACGTTATTGAGATAATGGGCAAAATGTGTATTCACCGCATCAATAATGGTTTTTAATGGAGCGATCGATAAATATTTTACCAACCATTTTCTTTGCGATGTATTACAAAGCAAAGGTTATGTCATTCGGCAAAGTTTTTTTTTTTTTTCCTAATAAGCAGTGACCTACGGCAGTCATCAATCATTGATGATGCTCCCATCAGTTGCTACTAAATGGGTGCAGACAGCACAGGTCAGAGTCATGTGGAGATCAGCTGTCAAGATAGGGGCTAAATCTTATGAAGCCAGTAGGATAGCCACCACCGTGACACGCAGGCGAGCCCGGAAGAGCAATATTAAATCACCGACTGCAGCAACTATCCCCTGCCCCGCGGTGCCAGAGATTTTTCCGAGCACGGATCGGATTGGCAAGCCACATACGAACTCACCATAACGAACCCACCCCTCTAACCGGATGACTGGATGGTCCTAGTTGATGGTGACGGACGCACGAACAACAACAACAACATATCATTGTGCCGAGATAATCGCCTTGCCATTTAGGAAGTATACAGCAATATATTTATAACACACTGCCCCTTATATGTTTCAAAATTTCTTGCTAATAACTCTTACTCCAAACTTTCATGGCACCTCATTTAAGGGAAGGCAAACTCTGAAATCAAACCCGGAGACGGACTCCCGTGGGCGGCATGACAGTGTTACAATAAAAATTCCGGCAACTGCTGCAACGTGGAACCCATAAAAAGAGGACAGTGAAACACACGCACACACACACCCACACACTGCTGGCCATCCACTGCCTCCTGGTCTATTTCCAATCGTCTTGACGACATCTTGACGATAGATCAAATAGTAATGCAGGACGAGGGATGAACAACAACAACAATATGCGTACAATCACAACTTAAATTGTGTAGTCTCAGCCTTGTGACTATTGTCTCAGAACCTCTCTGGTGAGACGGACTTTTTTTTTCCAATGTCTTTGACTTTAAGATTCTACACTCTCCAAACTCAGCAATCAATTGTGTACTGTTACATAATTCACGCAAGCCATTTGGTGCTTTTGGTGAAAAGCACTGCAACACCAACTTGCCGACCTTGGTGCTTTATATTTGTATATTCAGTCTTGTCAGCTGAGAACATCTACTATTATAAACGTATTCTTGTCACGGCTGTCACATCAAAGATCTTTTCTCGCTGTGCGTTAACATAAAAAAATAATTATCTGAAACATTTTAATGCCGACAAAGAATAAAGCATATCATCTTTCTCAACAAACAAAAATATATTTTAAAACATACTTCTAATACAATATCACAGCGCCCCCTTTTGGGATTCTCAACGCCCCCCCCCCCGGGGGCAGCTCCCCCCCTGGGGGCTGGTAAGGCTCAATTTGAGAGCCACTTGCCTCGAGTTTAACGACTTTCGTTTTTTACACCTGTTCCTTTTGTCTACGTTTGGATTTTTAACTACCATCATTAATCGGGTTGCGTTCTCATCTCTCTGGTGCATTTTCTTTACTAACGTGACACTGTCTCTTTATCTCACAGTCAGCCTTGTTGGTGCATTTTCTTTGCTAACGTGACACTGTCTCTTCATCTCACAGTCAACGTTGCGGGCAATTTTCTTTGCTAACGTGACACTGTCTCTTCATCTCACAGTCAACGTTGCTGGTGCATTTTCTTTGCTAACGTGACACTGTCTCTTCATCTCACAGTCAACGTTGCGGGCCATTTTCTTTGCTAACGTGACACTGTCTCTTTATCTCACAGTCAACGTTGCTGGTGCATTTTCTTTACTAGCGTGACACTGTCTCTTTATCTCACAGTCAACGTTGCGGGCCATTTTCTTTGCTAACGTGACACTGTCTCTTTATCTCACAGTCAACGTTGCGGGCCATTTTCTTTACTAACGTGACACTGTCTCTTCATCGCACAGTCACTTTTTCTCGAATTCCTGCCCTTCCTATCTAGCCAAACTTCTCTCTGTCTATTCACCCCTTCGACAGCTTCGCTCCTCCACAAACGGGCGTATTCTTTCTGTCCCCAAGACTCGCACAAAAACAGACGGTGAACGATCTTTCTCTTACTGTGCCCCCAAACAATGGAATTCTCTTCCACTACACATCCGCAACATAGCAGCCTTCAAAACTGTACTCAAAATAGATCTCTTTAAACTCTACTATCCTTGCTGATTCCCCCTCTGACCGTTAAACGATGCTGCTGAGTGCCGTCCATGGATGGCTGCACGTGTAAATTGTGAGGGAATGGTTTGGCGAATACACATTTGTTTTGTTTTTGTTTTTTTAATTAATGTAAGTTAATTCATTTTTAAGTTCATATTATGTTTGTTAAATTGTATGTACCGCGCGGTGAGCCCAGCCCTAGGCTGGGGTACCACGCTATAGAAAACCACCAATAATAATAATAGTCAACGTTGTTGGTGCATTTTCTTATAACACCTGACTCTGTGGCTTAGGTAAGCCGTGACGCACGTTTCTTTGTTTTCCGTACATAAAAAAAACCAAACAAAGCTACCATCTGTTCAGCAATAACGCTGATCGCTCCAGGGGAATTTATGATTTTAACTTTAAAACGCAATATTTGAACCTAATAACTAGGTGATATGTGTGTGTGTGTGTGTGTGTGTGTGTGTGTGTGTGTGTGTGCATCTGTGTGCAATTTTTTTTTTTTTTTTTTTTTTCATTCTGTCAGGTTATCTCAATCAAATTCCTAGAATCTGGTTCGTTGAAAACTAAGGAGCTTAATTTGGTACATAAATTATGTTTTTGTGGGAGGGGGTTGTGTTTAACCTAGCAAAGTTTGAGGACCCACGTTTAACCGGTAATCTAAAGATAGGCCGTCAAATTTCAGAGAGGAAAGAAAAAATATTGTTCTAGCAAGAGGGCTGTCAACAATTGTGGATAAAAAAAAAGGACTTAAATCTTTTCCTCGGAATTAATTTATACAGAATGTTAACACTTCAAAAAAATAGATTTCGCTTATGTTTTACTGTATGCTTTCGTGCTCATGTTCATAATGTTTTAAAATATTTAACATGCCATTTTATCTCTTATAGTAATCTGTACATGTAAAGAGTTCAAGGCATTGATTCGCGCATTACGTGAACTCACTTAAGCCGATAAGAGGACGCGCTGTAATTATACGGGAATGAGACAAAGTTCAGCGCTTTGGTTTTGGTAAATTTGTTCCCATGTAAGCCATCATGTCGCTGATTCAGTCAGCTATCGATATTCCCCCGCTACTAAGGCACCAAGAATAAAAAATGGGATACATATTTTTAAAAGAAGGCCAATAGGGCTTGCCATTTAATGGCGGCAATCTATTAGTAGAACCGCTGTAATCATCCGGGTACTCGGGTCGGACAAACTGTCAACATTGTTCAGCACTACTACGTCAAAATCAAAACTTGTTTAAAACTCAATATAATTTACGAAATATTTTGCACAATTTTTTTGTTACTTCTACTTTCAAATTTTTTTAAATGAGACTTCCTTGCGCGTACGACACACATAACAGTGACTCTAGATACAAGTGTCGTTCGAACGATATGATGGAACACGCTGTTAGCTGCCATGTTTTAAGAACGTTTTGTCCGACGTTCTAAAATTAGTAACGCTATGACGTTTTCCGGTCTGAGAAATGACAAACCCTATAAAAGCTGACTTTATGTCGAACCCTTTCTTAACAGTGTGAGACCTGACCCCTTTCTTGTGTGAGACCTGACCCCTTACTTAACAGTGTGAGACCTGAGCTTCGAATAAAAAGTCTCGAGAGAAATCCCTCTTTTTTTTTTTTAAGGGCCTAGAATTTTGTAAATGTCAATGGACCACTTTCAAAACAAACAAATATAACAAATGATATGGGCCATACCAGCCACTCAGTTGATGGTTACTTACAGCAACTTAATGGGTTCGGCCACTTCGTTAGAATGACTGTCAACCAACCTGCATAGCTAGCCTACAAATAGCAGGCACTCCAGTTTTAGGACCAGAGGAAGACCACGTCATCGGGTGGATCGACTTTGTTAAGGACACTCTCAAAGTCCACAGCATGAAGCTTCAACAAGGCCCCCCCCCCCTTTCCCCAAAACGAGTTGCCAGGTCCTTATCTGTGACCACGTGATTTTATTGTTAATGTTGGTCAGTAGCCAAGGGGAGACAACCAATTTCCTCTCTGTCCGGCCCGGAACTCAATATGGTTCCTTCGGGAGTTCTGTTTCGTCTCATTCCTTTTTTTTTTCTCAAATCCCTCCCTCCCCAGACCCACTCTCCCCTAACCCTCCCCAGACCCTCTCTCCCCTAACCCTCCCTCCCCAAACCCTCCCTCCCTAAACCTTCCCTAACCCTCCGTAACCCCTCCCACACGATCTAATTCTATTGTACGCATTCTCTAAGTTTTCTCCCTAATTCTCCCACTGCAGGCTGATATATACATATGTATTAATCTTTTGAAATGTTTACTACTGCTCTCCCCCCTCTCTCTCTCTCTCTCTCTCTCTCTCTCGTTGTTCCTCCTTCCCTTCCCCTTGTTGTGCCCTTCTTTATCCCCCCTCCCTAATATTCTTTTTTATGGGTACCCCCTTCCTGTCTCAACTCCCTGTGGAGCACTGTCCACGTGCCTAACAATATTCTTCTCTTACCACAGTGGCGTAGGAAGCGACTGCGTGGTGGGCGGTCTGCCCCGGGCGACATTTTCGGCCAACTGTAACAGTGCTTTGGCTGAAAGGGGGGGGGGCGGCAAAAATCTTGACCCGCCCCCGAGCGCAACTAACCTAAGCTACGCCACAACTTACTCTTTGTCCCAACTGTGTCTATTTGCGACTTTATTTCCCCTTAGTCCCTTGTCTGTGAAAATTCCTCTGTGTCACGAAGGCGTCTTCCAATCATGCAATGCTTGACCAGTTCCTCGAATGAAATTTTTATGTATGTGTTTGTTTTTTCTACTCTGCTCTTCTCTTCTCCCCATTATGCTCTCCCACGCACGCATATGCCCCCCTATTTCATTTCTCTGTTTCACTAATTGGAACAATTGTTTCACTAATTGGAACAATCACCATTGATTCTCTCACGGTGACAGTTTCTGTGTCAGGGATTCTCAAGCACCAAACTTTCGGTCACGCTATAATATTGATTCGCTAGCCAACAGTCCAAATATGAATACAACAAATACCCGTTGGTGTTTGAAAACAAAAGAATTGCTTTAAAGAATACATTTAATTTTTCTTTTACAAAGTCTATGCGCCAGCCCCTCTGCCCCCCGCGCCCCCGCCCCCCACCCCGGCCATGGCCGCTGATGGTTGGTGAGGTGATGGGGGGGGGGGTAGAAGCTACATTTCAATGCAGTACTTTGTTGCTTGTTGCTCTTGTACTTGTTAACCTCGCCTCTGTCCCTTTACACAAAGTTCTTAGGAGGCTACTATTTACTCGATCTGTTCTCAGACCTACTAGTCTCTCGGTCTGTTCTCAGACCTACTAGTCTCTCGATCTGTTCTCAGACCTACTAGTCTCTCGGTCTGTTCTCAGACCTACTAGTCTCTCGGTCTGTTCTCAGACCTACTAGTTTCTCGATCTGTTCTCAGACCTACTAGTCTCTCGGTCTGTTCTCAGACCTACTAGTTTCTCGATCTGTTCTCAGACCTACTAGTCTCTCGGTCTGTTCTCAGACCCACTAGTTTCTCGGTCTGTTCTCAGACCTACTAGTCTCTCGGTCTGTTCTCAGACCCAGTAGTTTCTCGGTCTGTTCTCAGACCTACTAGTCTCTCGGTCTGTTCTCAGACCCACTAGTTTCTCGATCTGTTCTCAGACCTACTAGTTTCTCGTTCTGTTCTCAGACCTACTAGTTTCTCGGTCTGTTCTCAGACCTACTAGTCTCTCGGTCTGTTCTCAGAACTAATAGTTTCTCGTTCTGTTCTCAGACCTACTAGTTTCTCGGTCTGTTCTCAGACCTACTAGTTTCTCGATCTGTTCTCAGACGACCAACTCCCGTTGGTTTACTTCAAGAACCAAGTTGCATTTTTCGGGACTTTTTTTTGTTTTGTTTATTGTTTGTTTAGTTATCTGTCAATGTTAACTATCATCACTTGTTGTTGGCGGTCCTTTTAGATGGTTGATGACCGTCTTGGAAAGTTAATGATTTGAGCTGTTTCCCTTATTTCTCTCCCCCTAATTCTAAATATAACCCGTTATGTGCGGAGAAGTCAATTATAGTACTATAATACATTACGTCATTGCTAGTTCAAGATTAAATGATTCCACCACCCACCTAAATTTGAGGGGTGGTGGGAGGGGGGGGGGGTAAATGGACCTCTTGTAGTGTGGCCTCTCGGCATGCGCCTTTAGAATAATCAGGCACTCCCCGTATCCATCTGAAGGGTTCAAGGGAAAAACCAGTGATGTCAGTTTTTCGAAATTTGCAAGTTTCTTCCCGTGTGGCTACATTCCATTCAATAGAATAATATGACACATAGGTCCAACTGAAAACGCAGTTTAGTCAATAAATAAATAGTTCGAAATTTTAATAATTTGATACTTTTATGAGGAATTTTAAAATTTTAAAATCATTTTTCTCAAAACTCTCAAAACCTGACATCGCTGGTTATTCCCTTGAGCCCTTCATCTGTTGTCACAGAGTTATAGTCCTTGTGTCATGACGGACTTATAATCCATGTAGCCACCCCAGTGTTAAGAGATTCATTTCCTGTTACGTTTATGTGATTAAAAAGTGACGTCACAGCATCACATGTCAACTGTGTCAGATTACAATAGGATGTGTCAACTGTGTCAGATTACAAGAGGATATTTCAACTGTGTCAGATTACAATAGGATGTGTCAACTGTTTGGATTACAATAGGATATGTCAACTGTTTCTGATTACAATAGTATATGTCAATTGAGTCCGATTGCAATAGGATATGTCAACTGTGTTGGATTACAATAGGATTTGTCAACTGTGTCAGATTACAATAGGATATGCCAAGTTCATGATCTAAAGACACAAATAACTTCAGCAACATGAATAAAGTCAACTTTTTCGTGCAGACAAGTGGCATTCCCAATCAATTATCCCATGTACTTGACAAATATTTGAAGTGTCCTAATTTAAAAAAAATAATTTAACAACGGTTCCACTCAAGGCGTTCAAAACGTCATTACATAATAACCATGATAAGTTTTAGCAGCGGTTGATACTTGTATCTCGTTTTTTTTTAATGGGAAGAATTATGTTTCCAGAATTTTATGTCCACAATGGGATCGACTTTTGGGGTTCCGATAGTCCAAACAGTTCTTATCCTACATCTGTACCCGGTCATTGGCCGTACGCTACCCCGTCATTGGCCGTACTCTATCTCGTCGTCGGCAGTACTCTAACCCGTCGTCGGCAGTACTCTAACCCGTCGTCGGCAGTACTCTAACCAGTCGTCGGCAGTACTCTAACCCGTCGTCGGCAGTACTCTAACCCGTCGTCGGCAGTACTCTAACCCGTCGTCGGCAGTACTCTAACCCGTCGTCGGCAGTACTCTAACCCGTCGTCGGCAGTACTCTAACCCGTCGTCGGCAGTACTCTAACCCGTCGCCGGCAGTACTCTAACCCGTCGTCGGCAGTATAAGTTACCCCGTCATGACCAGTTCCCTACCCCGTCATCCTCAGTATTCGAGCCCCACCATCGTCAATACTCTTCCCGTCTTCCGCAGCTGTGTGACTTATTCAGTTATTTCCCGAAATAATGTCTGAAATAAAACAAGTGACGCTTGACCTGTCATCGGTTGACCTATCGGTTGAGCAATCGGTTGACCTATCGGTTGAGCAATCGTTTGACCTATCGGTTGAGCAATCGGTTGACCTATCGGTTGAGCAATCGGTTGACCTATCGGTTGACTCATCGGTTTTTACCTATCGGTTGACTTGTCGGTTGAGCAATCGGTTGACTTATCGGTTGACCTCTCTGTTTTCCTCTCGGAGCAAACGGACCACCTCCATCTACTCACACCCGCCTTCGTCTCGAGTTAACGGCCGGCGTGTTTGGTAACACTGCGTCAGGGAGTGTTTACACCAAACGATGACGTCACGGGGCGCCCTCCTCCACCCCCCCCCTTCCTTGATCTGTCAACACGCGGCCGTTGAGATTTCCTACCCACCCATCGTCACCATTCATTTGTTTATTGGTAGTGTTTAGCTTGGCTTATCTACCTTCGTGTGAGTACATCTGAAACCGTTTCTTTGACTTCAAACAGACCACAATTTAAATGACGAAGACAGCGAGGTGTTATGTAGTGTTAATTCTACTGAAAGGAATAGGAGGTGGGGCGGGGGGGGGGTAGGAGTTGGGGATGATGATATTCCGATTTGTGTTTGGCCAAGTCGATAATTGTGTTTTGTTTAAAGTTTAATATAATTTTTTTAATACGTGGTGTTGGGAGGCTTACAATTTTATAGAATATGTTGACATTGGAAAAAAATAGTCTATTAACCAAGTTTCAGCTCGAAAGGTTAGCGGGAAATGTGCCAATGAGCCTTCGGAAGATTTTGCCATAAACACAGCTACACAACCAAAAAAAAAAAAAAAGGATTTAAAGATAAGTAAAATTAAAAATTTGCATCGATATTTTTTTTTTGTAATACGTATTCGGTTACTTTTAAAACTACAAAACGTAAAAATTATTAAAATAGTAGTTCCTCGGATGTACGTAGATTTCTTTTTTGCTAGTACACAGTGTGTTGTGTTATTTTCGTGATTTTTTTTTTCTCCAAAGCACGTTTCATTTAATATGCAATCTTTTCTATTGTGTCTTTGTGTCACTATGTTAGTTTGTCTGTTTTTGTGTCACTATGTTAGTTTGTCTGTTTTTGTGTCACTATGTTAGTTTGTCTGTTTTTGTGTCACTATGTTAGTTTGTCTGTTTTTGTGTCACTATGTTAGTTTGTCTGTTTTTGTGTCACTATGTTAGTTTGTCTGTTTTTTTGTCATTATGTTACTTTGTCTGTCTTTCGTCACAATGTTAGTTTTTCTGTTTCTTATCACTATCTTAGTTTGTCTGTTTTTGTGGTAATTTGTTAGTTCGTCTGGTTTTTTTTTGTTGTTTTTGTTTTGTTGGCGTAAGTTATCTCTTTTATTTCAAATGTTCTGTTCTTTGTTGAAGTACAAAGCCCCGCATCCCAGTTAAGACCCCCGTATCCCAGTTACGACCCCCGTATCCCAGTAAGGACCCCCGTATCCCAGTAAGGACCCCCGTATCCCAGTTACGACCCCCGTATCCCAGTAAGGACCCCCGTACCCAAGTTACGACCCCCGTATCCCAGCTACGACCCCCGTATCCCAGTAAGGACCCCCGTATCCCAGTTACGACCCCCGTATCCCAGTTACGATCCCCGTATCCCAGTTACGACCCCCGTATCCCAGTTACGACGCCCGTATCCCAGTTACGACCCAAGCCTCCGGCCGATTCTGATAGGCTGCCCTAAAGGCCGCGATCATCTCATCTCTTAAAAACAAAGACAAAAAAAAAACCAAGTGCATTGTTGCATGCTCACTAACAAGATGTGACAAGCCCGAATTCTCAGACCTAATGCATTTTACCCAGGGTGTCAAAATAAAAACATGCTCCCTCCCAGAGAAAATGTTGTAGGCTCCGGGTTCCAGTTTTCGGGTCGGGTTCCAACGAATTAGGGGGGGGGGGGGAATGAGGGTGTTATCAGCCTTGACACAATGGGTTAATTTTGTTGCTAATTGGAGTGGTCTTTACTTACCACTTTACCCATTCCCATGGACTCACAGGGTCAGCATTGTTTGGTTTCAAGATTGGGGATGGGTGGGTGGGGTTGTGGTGCTTGTCCCGCACCATCAGAACGGCAACGGCCACTTGAGGGATGGGTGGGTGGTGTTGTGGTGCTTGTCCCGCACCACCAGAACGGCAACGGCCACTTGGGGGATGGGTGGGTGGGGTTGTGGTGCTTGTCCCGCACCATCAGAACGGCAACGGCCACTTGGGGGATGGGTGGGTGGGGTTGTGGTGCTTGTCCCGCACCATCAGAACGGCAACGGCCACTTGGGGGATGGGTGGGTGGGGTTGTGGTGCTTGTCCCGCACCACCAGAACGGCAACGGCCACTTGGGGGATGGGTGGGTGGGGTTGTGGTGCTTGTCCCGCACCACCAGAACGGCAACGGCCACTTGGGGGATGGGTGGGTGGGGTTGTGGTGCTTGTCCCGCACCATCAGAACGGCAACGGCCACTTGGGGGATGGGTGGGTGGGGTTGTGGTGCTTGTCCCGCACCATCAGAACGGCAACGGCCACTTGGGGGATGGGTGGGTGGGGTTGTGGTGCTTGTCCCGCACCATCAGAACGGCAACGGCCACTTGGGGGATGGGTGGGGGGGGGGTTGTGGTGCTTGTCCCGCACCACCAGAACGGCAACGGCCACTTGGGGGATGAATGTTCGCTTTGGTTTTGAGGGTAGAGGTTGACAAAAGCTGTTTGCAAAATGTGTCGGGGGTTGATTGAGAGTGCGTCGGGGGTTGATTGAGAGTGTGTCGGGGTTTGATTGAGAGTGTGTCGGGGGTTGATTGAGAGTGTGTCGGGGGTTGATTGAGAGTGTGTCGGGGGTTGATTGAGAGTGTGTCGGGGCTGATTGAGAGTGTGTCGGGGGTTGATTGAGAGTGCGTCGGGGCTGATTGAGAGTGTGTCGGGAGTTGATTGAGAGTGTGTCAGGGGTTGATTGAGAGTGTGTCGGGGGTTGATTGAGAGTGTGTCGGGGTTGATTGAGAGTGCGTCGGGGTTGATTGAGAGTGCGTCGGGGGTTATTCAGAGTGTGTCGGGGCTGATTGACAGTGTGTCGGGGTTGATTGGGAGTTTGTCTATGGCAATGTATATGTAGGTGTTAAGACAATGTATATATATGTGCTAAGACAATATCTATGTGTGTGTTAAGACAATGTCTTTGTATGTGCTAAGACAATATCTCTGTGCGTGTTAAGACAATGTCTATGTATGTGCTAAGACAATATCTATGTGTGTGCTATAAGACAATGTCGATGTTTTTGCTAAGGCGATGTTGATGTCTGTGTTAAGGCAATGCTGATGTTTAACGACTGCGCCGAAACCCTTATTTCGCGGCCTGCACATGAGGTCGAGTAGTTGGTGTATCAACACTGTCGTAACTCGAGAGAAGTTCTGTTGTTTCTTCGATAACAAAGCGATAACGCTAATAACATCAACAAAACCCTCGGTCAAGGGCGGAGACGGAAGAACTCTCAACGGAAAGAAAACGACTTGTTTGGAAGTTGTGAAGAGCCGAGGCCCGTGGTTGGTTTCTGTGGGGGGGGGGGGGGGGGGGGCGCGCTCTGCGTGGTCGAGGGGTGTGGGGTAGCTTCTCCCTGTGAGCATGCGCACGAAACAAATAGATTTAGCCGCCGGGATATCAGACCGTGGGATACGGTTTTGTTTTGTTTTTTTTTAAATTGCTGTTCTCGGATATCCATTTAATTTTAAAAGTTGATTGCGTCTCCTTCGGCTGAAACCAAAACATCTGTTACCATTTAACTGGTTAGTGGTGCAGCCGTCAAAAAAACCAAATGACATAGAGCACGCTGTTCTGCTGTGGTGCGGACTACCACAGTGTCGGGTGCGGACTACCACAGTGTCCTGGGGTGCGGACTACCACAGTGTCGGGTGCGGACTACCACAGTGTCGGGTGCGGACTACCACAGTGTCGGGTGCGGACTACCACAGTGTCGGGTGCGGACTACCACAGTGTCGGGTGCGGACTACCACAGTGTCGGGTGCGGGCTACCACAGTGTCGGGTGCGGACTACCACAGTGTCGGGTGCGGACTACCACAGTGTCGGGTGCGGACTACCACAGTGTCGGGTGCGGACTACCACAGTGTCGGGTGCGGGCTACCACAGTGTCGGGTGTGGGCCACCACAGTGTCGGGTGCGGGCCACCACAGTGTCGGGTGCGGACTACCACAGTGTCGGGTGCGGACTACCACAGTGTCCTGGGGTGCGGACTACCACAGTGTCGGGTGCGGACTACCACAGTGTCGGGTGCGGACTACCACAGTGTCGGGTGCGGACTACCACAGTGTCGGGTGCGGACTACCACAGTGTCGGGTGCGGACTACCACAGTGTCGGGTGCGGACTACCACAGTGTCGGGTGCGGACTACCACAGTGTCGGGTGCGGACTACCACAGTGTCGGGTGCGGACTACCACAGTGTCGGGTGCAGACCACCACAGTGTCGGGTGCGGGCCACCCCAGTGTGTGGTGCGGGCCACCACAGTGTCGGGTGCGGGCCACCACAGTGTCGGGTGCGGGCCACCACAGTGTCGGGTGCGGGCCACCACAGTGTCGGGTGCGGACTACCACAGTGTCGGGTGCGGGCCACCACAGTGTCGGGTGCGGACTACCACAGCGTCTGCTCTTTGAGTTCCCATCGCTGTGCTTCGGACGTGGAGCAAAACAAACTTACCCTAATTTATTTTTATTTTTTTAATAAATATTTTTTGAAGTATATTCTCGTAAAAATTAGGTAATTGTTTCTGGCTTTTGCTTGTAATTGGCTTGTTTTTGTTTTTTGTTTTTTTTATTGTTGTAATGGTAGGTAATGAGTTCTATTTTGTTACACAGCTTTCCTGAATTCTTGCAAGACTCTGTGTATAATAAAACTTTGTTTTACATTGGAAATACCCCAGACAAAATGTTTGTAAAACCAGTGTTTTCATCGGGGTCAAACCAGAGTTTTCATCGGGGTAAAACCAGTGTTTTCATCGGGGTAAAACCAGTGTTTTCATCGGGGTGGGGAGGTGATCAATTGCTTGAAATGTTATATAATACTAGGGGGGGTGTCAATGGAAATTTTATATGGCGTTATAAGGGGTGGAGTTTGGTAAAAATTGTCATATTTTTTTTTTGCGTAGTATAATATGTGCACGCACCCTTACAGTAGCATACCGAATACAGAAAATATCGATCTGACTCATTAAGAGTCGATGCCTGGCAACGGGCTCGATACTAATCTCCGGGATATCGATGGTCGAACTCAAGACAACGATCTCCAACAATGCTTTGTTCGTCCGTATCATGCCAAGATGACCCCCAGGGCAGCGTACGAGTTGAAAGTTATAATAAGCAGTATATGTTTATCACACATTGGTTCCTTCGATATTAATATGCATTCTTTTTTTTTGTGTCATTCCCAGAACCACTGTAAACTGGTCCTCGCTATGGTACCCAGGTGAATTGCATCGCGGGGCGCATGTAAATGAACAAAAAGTGGGCTGCTCCCCATTCTTCCATTCGGATTACCACCCCATGACAGGAGACGCCCGAGATTTAACGCAGGAACTCCACCGTCTCCCATTGTCCTGTGTTTAGGACCCTGGTGACCTGTGGAAACCCCCTCCCCCCACACACACACACTCACAGCCAAAAGCAAGAGAGAGAACCCAAAACCGTATTATCAGCGCTAGCCGGAAGTTTATCAAGCGGCTCGGACGACGTTCTAAGTGGGTGGAGGTTATGTGGAGCGTCAACACAACATTAAGCCAATTCTGGGAGAAGAGTCAGAGGGAGGTCTGGCCAGACCATCGAGGATACACTTTCATCTTCTGAAAAGTCTACTGCCTGTCCATTGGTCAACGGCTGGAAGCGGATATCGCCGGTGAGTATTTGATAGTGCTCACGGGATTGTGTCCAATTTCGTCATTTATTAATAATTCGTTTGCATATGAGGAAAATGTTATAATAAAAATTAATAGTGCTATAGTCCAGTGTTTCTCAAAATTGGCCGCATGCCCTTCCCCCCTCAGGGGACCAAGGCATATTGGGTTGGGGGGGCGCTAATTAAAGCAGAAAACATTTCATTTTTATAAAAGGATTTTTTTTTTAAATTGCATTAGGGAGCGCAGGGCCAGAGAGTAAAAAATGTATAAGTGAGCCACGACCAATAAAAGGTTGAGAAGCGCTGCTACAGCGTAGAATAAGTAATGAGCGTTCGACTTATGATGAACATTTTATGTCATGTAATGTTCATGAAGATTTTATGTCATGTAATGTTCATGAACATTTTATGTCATGTAAAGTTCATGAAGATTTTATGTCATGTAAAGTTCATGAAGATTTTATGTCATGTAAAGTTCATGAAGATTTTATGTCATGTAAAGTTCATGAAGATTTTAGTCATGTAAAGTTCATGAAGATTTTATGTCATGTAATGTTCATGAAGTTTTTTTTTTTTTAATGAATGGACCTCCAAGTAACATGAACCCAGTGGCTTAGCTAGAGTAAATGGCGCCCATGGAGAATATTCAATTTTACGCCTCTTCCAACTTTTAAATTAGGAATTCATTATTTTCATCAATAAAATGCAATGAGAACCCATTTTGGCGCCCCATCCACTAGTCTGGCGCCCTAGCACATCTGTGGCCGCCTTCCCCCCCCCCCCCCCCTTTTTTAGCAACACCTGTACACAGGATCTACCATTACTTCATGTTTTAGAACGATGGGAACGTGGGTACCGCGCTATATAAGACCCTTAATAATAATAGCAATAAATGAGTCATTAATTATTCCATAGTGCCTTGTGCATGTGTTTGGTCTTGTCTTATTGGGCTGTGGGAGAAGACAGAAACTCAAACAACTAATAGCTTGTTATTTGGCCGCTGTGCGCGATAGCTTTATTAGGCAGATTGCACGACGCGCTGAGTGTTGCGCGCTCTCTCACTCTCGGGGCCATAACATCAACAAAAAAATCAGGAGTGAGGGGAGGATAACTCGACATGAAAGACACTTGTTGTCGGAACTTGCAATAGATTATTCTATATAGTCTTGTGGTGTTTTTGTTTGTTTGTTTGTTTTTGTTTTTTTTAACTCTACTCTCTGGGTGTGGTCGCTTTGTGGGAGGGCTGTTGTTGGTTTTGTAGACAAGAACATCTCAACCAACACAGTGATAGGCAAGAGGTGGGTGGGGTGGAGGGTTGGACACGTTTATTGTAATGCCAACTGACGTGTTGTGATAAAAAAAAGTTAACTCGTGAAGGAATTCTAGAAGCACACAAATAAAGGGCCATTTATAAAAAAAAACGACAATACGTGATATTTTTTTGGGGGAAGGGGGGGGGGGTGTGTGGTGATGAAAGTGTTTCATTTGTTTTATAAAGTCGTGAAGACGTTGAGGGAAAGGGGGGGGGGGGCACAAGAGGGCCGTATTATCCACAAGTCTGGCTAGGCTGAAGGGGCCCAACATAGAGCAGGGACTCCATCCATATAAGGCAATGCTGTGTAATCGAAAATTCCACTTTTTCGAGAGACTACAAGAAGCTCGAAGCCTAGGGACCCTACCGTGGCTGAATACGGCCCTTGAGTGGGGGAGGGGGTTGAGGGGTGCTGGTTAACAAGTCGCCAAAATAGCGTGACGTCATTTAAGGGCCCCCCCTCCCCCCAGGTGACCGCCTCCCCGTACTCAAAACTTCGGTAATGTAAAATTATGGCCATTTTAACCCGTGAGCTTAAGCAAAATTGTTTTTTTGAGAACACTGCTGAATAGTTTTAATTGAATTACTTCCGTTTATTTGACCCCAAAAAAAGGGGGGATGTACGTTTTCAAATCAGCTACAACCCCCCCCCCCCCAACCCACGATACACATATGTGTCCATCCTCTAAAACAGAGGTTCCCAATCTGTGCTCCGCGGACCTAGGATGCTCCATGAAACTCCTAAACACGATTAACGTGTAAGACACAGGGTAGGCGTAAGAGAAGACCCATAGAAATTGATTCTTTAAAAGGCACCGTGAGTCAAAATTTTTGAGAACCACTACTCTACAATATTCGAAAAATAAAAATTTCGATTATTAGTATTATTTAAATTCTAGTTGAACTCTAAAGCCATACTTGTTTGTTTTTTTTAAAGTGTACCATGTGTCTATATATATATAATTAATTAAAGATACCAAAAAGATGAAATAATCTTAAATTAAATTTTCTGTTTCCTAAAAACACATAGGTTCACACATTTTCCTTCACACACTCTCATTCACACACTCTCCTTCACACACAGCTACACATTCAAAGACACACAAACACCGCCGCAGAGTGCCAATTAAAATTTCCCTAGCAGTGCCAGGAGTATAATTATCTTCCCTTGCAGCTCGTTGCTTTACGCATCGTTTATCAAGACGTCAACACACACACGCACACACAGAGAGAGAGAGAGCGTGGGAGGGATGGAGGGAGAGCGAGGGGAAGAGATATATTTTTTTGCAAAAGAGCAAATACGAGTGATCTCTCTGCGATATTGTCTTTACGTAGCTATGAGTTTTGTGTTTCAGGAGTCACCCTCCCCCACACCTCCCAGGGCCACCTCCCCTTCCCTAAAACGCATCCTGGGTATCTTTGAAATCTAGACAAGATAAAGAACATTTAATACTAGTTTATGGTCGTCATCAGATTTAATACATCCTCTGTCAATCGCTTAGAGCAGGAATCCTCAAACGTTTTAATCAAGGGCCTGGTTCACTTTCTCTCAGACACTATTAGAGGCCGGACTAACGATTGAAAAAAAAAATACACTTCTGAATCTCTTATTTCTTATTTGTAGTACAAAAAGTGTGTGTTGGGAGTGGGGAGGGGGTAAGTGGGGAGGGGGTAAGTGGGGAGGGGGTAAGTGGGGAGGGGGTAAGTGGGGAGGGGGTAAGTAAAAGGAAAACCAGTTTTCATCCACATAAAAGTAAGTAGTATTGAAATGGGAGGCATGTGGCTGGCTTTCGGCTAAAAAGATGGTCAATGTCCGGTTCCATATTTGTCCCGGCTTCCCGGGTACCCGTGCGGCGGCCATGCGGGCCGGGCTAAGGACCCTTATCGGACCGGATCTGGCCCGCGGGTCATAGTTTGGGGAAACCTGTCTTATAGACTAGAAGAGATTAGAAATGAAAGAATATTGGATTAGACTCCTGGGAGACTTGCCGAGATAAGACTAGAGGCTAGAAAAGAAACTAGCGGAAACAGAATAGAGGAGACTAGAGGAGACTAGAGGAGACTAGAGGAGACTAGAGATGTTATCTAACTACCGCAGTGTGTGCTGTATTAGTGCTATGAAAAAGTTGTTTTTACCACACACAAAAACAAAAGAAAACAAAACAAAAAGGAATCGAAATCAAATGAAACTTTTCTTTTGCCCATGGCTCGTCACGCTTGGTAACACCAGTGAGATCAAGTACGACAGGTGTGCGGGCCCACACGTAGGTAGATAGAGTTCGGCCAGTGAAATGGAAAGACCAATCTTTATTGTTGAAAGGAAAGCTGACAGTAGTTGGTTTAGAAGTTAGAGCAATTTTTTTTTTGAAAAATGTAATTCAAAACTTGAACTTATCTTGCAAAACCAATTTGGCCTTTACTTTGGGGGATTGTGGTTTTGTTGTTGTTGTTTTTCTTTGTTTTGGCAGCGGTTCTCAATTTGTTGTCCACGGAATGTCTTGGTGTGAAGGGCGACAGCGTTGCCGAAAAAGATTATTCAATTTTACATCTTTGCTAGTTAAATTAGTTGACCTACTAAATCAGTTGACATACTAAATCATTTGACATACTAAATCGGTTGAACATACTAAATCAGTTGAACATACTAAATCAGTTGAACATACTAAATCAGTTGAACATACTAAATCAGTTGACCTACTAAATCAGTTGACCTACTAAATCAGTTGACCTACTAAATCAGTTGAACATACTAAATCAGTTGACCTACTAAATCAGTTGAACATACTAAATCAGTTGAACATACTAAATCAGTTGACCTACTAAATCAGTTGAACATACTAAATCAGTTGACCTACTAAATCAGTTGACCTACTAAATCAGTTGAACATACTAAATCAGTTGACCTACTAAATCAGTTGACCTACTAAATCAGTTGACCTACTAAATCAGTTGACCTACTAAATCAGTTGACCTACTAAATCAGTTGACCTACTAAATCAGTTGACCTACTAAATCAGTTGACCTACTAAATCAGTTGAACATACTAAATCAGTTGACCTACTAAATCAGTTGACCTACTAAATCAGTTGAACATACTAAATGAGTTAATGTCACTAAGCTTCGTAACGACGGTTCGCAGGCGCTATGTGATTTGGGGGGCTGTGGCCCCTCGCGAAAACCTCAAGAACAGTTCGGCGCAGCGCTCGTGTGCTCGTGGGAATAGAGAAATGCGTGATCGTGGGACACGAGTTTAAAGGGCAGACCTATGGCTTTAATGACCTGGTACTTGTCTGCACAATATCATTTTATTGCTGCTGTCCTCTTAAATAATATCACCTCCGACAGTTTTTTTTATCCCAGGGGCCTGGGGGCGGGAGGGGGCTTGTCCGTGGCAATGTGTTCCAGGGACAGTCCTACAGCATGGGTGGCAACCCTTCCGTTTCTGTTCACAAGGGACAGTCCTTCAGCATGGGGAGCAGCTCTTACATCTCTGTTAACAAGGGACAGCCCTACAGCATGGGGGCAACCCTTACGTTTCTGTTCACAAGGGACAGCCCTACAGCATGGGAGGGGGTGTAACCCTTACGTTTATGTTCAACGGGACAATCCTATATTGTTGAGATCACCTTAACTTTTCTTCCACATATGCAGATCTCAATCTGGGTTTTACTCATTTACACCCCCCCCCTCTCACAGTTCTAATCCCGATACAGAGTCCATAAATCCGGTTACCTCATTACCTGCAGTCTACCTGAGCATAGTACCATGCGGTCACGTGACCGCCACATCTGGGGTGGGGGGAGGGGGGTGATTGTGGCAGGCGAAGTCCCCGCCCTTTTACAAATTAGTTGTAAGCGTTTGCAACTGTCGGCAGACGTCATGCCCTGGGACCGATGGTCCGGTAATGGATTTGTGTCATGCACGGTTTTGGGGGGGGGGGGCGTGTCAAGTACTCATCAGCACCACGTGACTCATATTATGGGGTTTGCGTGTCACACATATGGACAGTAACAGTTTGCGGTATATGTTCTGTGTCTAGTGTCTGAACTGTAGCTGCAACAATGTGATCTCTCTTGAACCACGAGTAGAAAAGGAAAGAAACACTATACATATTTGTTACTATTGGGTAGTCTTAGCTACAATACATATTTGTTACTATTTATTAGTCTTAGCTACAATACAGATTTGTTACTATTTATGTAGTCTTAGCTACAATACAGATTTGTTACTATTGGGTAGTCTTAGCTACAATACAGATTTGTTACTATTGGGTAGTCTTAGCTACAATACAGATTTGTTACTATTGGGTAGTCTTAGCTACTATACAGATTTGTTACTATTGGGTAGTCTTAGCTACAATACAGATTTGTTACTATTGAGTAGTCTTAGCTACAATACAGATTTGTTACTATTGGGTAGTCTTAGCTACAATACAGATTTGTTACTATTGGGTAGTCTTAGCTACAATACAGATTTGTTACTATTGGGTAGTCTTAGCTGCAATACAGATTTGTTACTATTGGGTAGTCTTAGCTACAATACAGATTTGTTACTATTGGGTAGTCTTAGCTGCAATACAGATTTGTTACTATTGGGTAGTCTTAGCTACTATACAGACAAACAATCACTAGTAACGTGTATAAAATTATGGGCTAGTCTTAGACTGTTTTAAAGCTGTAAACTCGCCAGGAAGGTTGGACAGGAAGACTCACCCCCGCCCCCGCCCGCACCCGCCCCCGCCCGCACCCGCCCCCGCCCCCGCCCGCACCCGCCCCCGCCCCCGTGCCCCGATTAGAGCCAAATGGCGCAATTTATCCGGAAGATTATATAAAAAAAACTTTGCATTGTTTTGCCATTTAGAGCCAAATGGCGCAATTTATCTGGAAGATTATTTAAAAAAAAAAAAAACGCTTCATTGTTTTGCCATTTAGAGCCAAATGGCGCAATTTATCCGGAAGATTATATAAAAAAAAACTTTGCATTGTTTTGCCATTTAGAGCCAAATGGCGCAATTTATCCGGAAGATTATAAAAAAAAAAGTTGAATTGTTTTGCCATTTAGAGCCAAATGGCGCAATTTATCCGGAAGATTATAAAAAAAAGTTGCATTGTTTTGCCATTTAGAGCCAAATGGCGCAATTTATCCGGAAGATTAAAAAAAAAAAGTTGCATTGTTTTGCCATTTAGAGCCAAATGGCGCAATTTATCTGGAATATTATTTTAAAAAAAAAACGCTTCATTGTTTTGCCATTTAGAGCCAAATGGCGCAATTTATCCGGAAGATTATAAAAAAAAAGTTGCATTGTTTTGCCATTTAGAGCCAAATGGCGCAATTTATCCGGAAGATTATATAAAAAAAACTTTGCATTGTTTTGCCATTTAGAGCCAAATGGCGCAATTTATCCGGAAGATTATAAAAAAAAAAGTTGAATTGTTTTGCCATTTAGAGCCAAATGGCGCAATTTATCCGGAAGATTATATAAAAAAAACTTTGCATTGTTTTGCCATTTAGAGCCAAATGGCGCAATTTATCCGGAAGATTATAAAAAAAACGTTGCATTGTTTTGCCATTTAGAGCCAAATGGCGCAATTTATCCGGAAGATTATAAAAAAAAAGTTGAATTGTTTTGCCATATAGAGCCAAATGGTGCAATTTATCCGGAAGATTATAAAAAAAGTTGAATTGTTTTGCCATTTAGAGCCAAATGGCGCCATTTATCCGGAAGATTATTAAAAAAAACGTTGCAATTTTTTGCCATTTAGAGCCAAATGGCGCAATTTATCCGGAAGATTATAAAAAAAAAGTTGAATTGTTTTGCCATATAGAGCCAAATGGCGCAATTTATCCGGAAGATTATAAAAAAAGTTGAATTGTTTTGCCATTTAGAGCCAAATGGCGCCATTTATCCGGAAGATTATTAAAAAAAACGTTGCAATTTTTTGCCATTTAGAGCCAAATGGCGCAATTTATCCGGAAGATTATAAAAAAAAACGTTGCATTGTTTTGCCATTTAGAGCCAAATGGCGCAATTTATCCGGAAGATTATAAAAAAAAAAGTTGAATTGTTTTGCTTCAAGAGAATAACTTTAGTCAATGTTTCTTTTTGGACATGATCTTAAAGATCTGACGTCACGATCTAATCTGGAAGTCATCACGGCTTGGAAAGTCAACTTTCATCACTTGATATCAGGTAACGATAACGGACAACGGTGAAACGTTTCAACTCTCGCCCTGACGACCAG
The DNA here is from genome assembly GCA_964017045.1 of Omphiscola glabra. NCBI lineage: Eukaryota > Metazoa > Mollusca > Gastropoda > Lymnaeidae > Omphiscola > Omphiscola glabra. The sequence goes on from OZ024796.1 coordinate 40,379,028, forward strand.
ATCCGTTACCCAACTCTTGCGTCTTGCTGCAGCTTACCTCTAATCAAGGGGTATAGTTTTAGGCTGGAAAAGAAGTGTTTGGGTGGGGGGGGGGGGAAGTGATGCTTGACAGGACAGGGCGATGAAACATACATTCGGCGCCATTAATAACTTTCACCGTCACCCAAACCCGCCCCACCCCCACTCGACCCTCTTAATCGTTATCAGAAACATCTGTTAGTGTCAGAGAGATACGAGGGCGGCACACAATGCACGAGCTCTCACAAGTCACGACGGGGGGAAAACAACAACTCTAAATGACTCGGGACACTAAAAAAGGAAACGGTGAAACGACATTTTGTGGCGTAACTTGGACCGGAGGGGGGAAATATTTTTTTTAAACATTTTAAACCCATCACCAATAAACAATTGGAACAACACTGAGGTGACTTTTTGCTTGCTTACATAAATTAAGTTTTTCAATGGCTTTTTGCTTGCTTACATAACTAAGTTTTTCAATGACTTTTTGCTTGCTTACATAAACTAAGTTTTTCAATGGCTTTTTGCTTGCTTACATAAACTAAGTTTTTCAATGGCTTTTTGCTTGCTTACATAAACTAAGTTTTCGATGACTTTTTGCTTGCTTACATAAACTAAGTTTTTCAATGACTTCCAATCCATTTTAGTCCATTTTTAAAAACATGGAGGGTTTTTTTTTTAATGTATTCTTAATAACACATTGTTACAGAGAGACGAATACTTAATAACATATTGTTACAGAGAGAAGAATAAGAAAATTTTAAAGAAAAGATGCCATTACAAAATAATTTGTACACCGATTGTCAATCGAATGTGACTGTTCAAGTGGGTTGTGTTTTAAATGTAAGATGTTTTGTAAGATGTTTTGTAAGATGTTTTGTAAGATGTTTTGTAGGATGTTTTGTAAGATGTTTAGTAAGATGTTTTGTAAGATGTTTTGTAAGATGTTTTGTAAGATGTTTTGTAAGATGTTTTGTAAGATGTTTTGTAAGTTGTTTTAAATGTAAGATGTTTTGTAAGATGTTTTGTAAGATGTTTAGTAAGATGTTTTGTAAGATGTTTTGTAAGATGTTTTGTAGGATGTTTTGTAAGATGTTTTGTAAGATGTTTTGTAAGATGTTTTGTAAGATGTTTTGTAAGATGTTTTGTAAGTTGTTTTAAATGTAAGATGTTTTGTAAGATGTTTTGTAAGATATTTTGTAGGATGTTTTGTAAGATGTTTAGTAAGATGTTTTGTAAGATGTTTTGTAAGATCTTTTGTCCTGTGTAATAGAACCCAAAACAGGAGAGAAACGGTGGCCGCGGAGAAAATCAAGAAATCACAAAAATGCTTTGTTTAAAGGGAAAAAAAACAACACTATAACTGCATTAATCTTAACAACGTGCTGGAGATAACTAGTGGATAACTTTCAAGCATAACACAGTTGTTCTGTTTTGTTTTTTAAATCAATATACATGAATTCAGTCTTTCCCTCGACCAGTTTTGGTGTCATGGACGCTACATGAAAACTTCCAATCGTTTAAAAAAAAAAAAAAATTAATTTTTTATTAAATGTGAGCCTAATAATATAGCAAATATAATAATAAGAATTACTAACAACTTTACAAATAAGAGACAGAGCTGACTCCATATTTTTAACCCTGTATCGATTGCAAGCAAAATAATACTTTTTTTCTTTTTGTTGTCGGTTATTTTATTTGTGTTGGCCTAATTTTAGCATTATGGCCACCACCATCACTCTTGTCTCCCCCCTTGGTTTTGTTTTGATAGTGACGTCACCGTTTAAATGTGCTGCGCCGCTACCTTTTACCCTTCCTCCGTTGATTGGGAAAAGGTTGTTAATATTAGAATATGCTCTCAGTGTTCTACAGAATGACAACAGGTGACGAAATTTCTAGATTGGGGGCGGGGGGTTCTGATTTAATCCCGAGATATAGGCCGATAGCTTCCCTTGCCGGGAGAGATTTTTTATGTTTCCTAGTAATATACGAGGCGTTATATATTTGCAAGATTGTACTCTGTGTGTTTGTGTGTGCGTGCGTGCGTGTGTGTGTGTATGTGCGTGTAAATTAATATTTGCACTTTTCAAGGATTTTACCTTTCCCTTGCTGAACTGTAAGTTGATTTTTTGTTTCGGTATACTTGAATTAATATTTATATAGAAATTTAGTATAATAATTAAATCGAATATTGTCAGTAATCACAAGATTTTTGTCCCCTTGTTCTTTGTATGCTGGGTTTCAGTTCTTCGATCCGTCTTGTGTATGCTACGGGCCAAATCTTAAGACGGATTAGATTTGCAAAACTATTTAACATTGATTTACATTTTGTTAAATAATTATTTATTTTTTAATTTTGAAACGGAAATCCCATGAAAAGAATAACAAAATGGCGTCCGAAGAACTCGTTGCTATTAATCCGGGGTATGTATTTTATTTTATTGTCACGATTATGTCTCTTTGTTAATATTTTTATGTAAAGCGCTATATAAGACAACTAATAATAATAATAATAATAGTAATAATAACTAGGGATGTACTACTAGCACTACAAGAACGGTACCGGTGTTAACTCAACGTGTTCCAGAGGTGGCCCACCTGGCCTCTCAAGTGGCAGGCCACTCTGACCGTCACGTGCAGACATACTTCAGTTCTAAGTCTCTCAGAAAACCAAAAAAAAAATAATCTTCTCCTATCGGGATTAAACAAAAAAATAATTATAATTTGTGTTTTACTTTTTTGTGTGTGTATGGTATTAGGTTCCAAACACTCCTGCCTTGCAACAAGCTACAATTTTCGAGTACCAATTTCCAAACTCTCTTCTCGCAGTAACTTTTACAATACAATTTCTTCAAGCAGACATGTTCAAATACCAGCTGAGCCATCTGTTCAAATACCAGCTGAGCCATCTGTTCAAATACCAGCTGAGCCATCTGTTCAAATACCAGCTGAGCCATCTTTTCAAACAATTTATTTAACTCTAAGTCTGACAGCAAAGTTTAAAAATGCAAAAAAAAATTTTTTTTTACATTCTTATTATTATTTATTTCAAAAGTCGGATTAACACCACTTTTTCGGTGCTATTTAGTCTTCTAGATGAAAGTAAGTCAATATTTTCAATGTAGATGCTAATCCTCACGACCCGGATGAGTGATTTTTTAGTTCAAACACAAGGTATTTCATAGATTTAATAAGCAACTACCAGGTCTTCTTATAGCCATGAGCCACGCTGCGAAACACAACCAGGAGATATCAGCACAAACACATCATTTCATTTTGATTTGTATTTTTATATATATATATACACTTTTTGTATTCTTATATTATACTTCATCTTTAAAATATCCATCACAGCTGGGTATTTGCCCTCAAATCTGATCTTAACTCACTAATCAACGTGGCCATTTTCTTGCACTCTTCCCAGTAGTTTACGTAGCCCTCCACCCAAAGGCTCACCTATACAGTCCAATATCCGTGCGCGCCAGGGCCTCTTGCCTGGTTATCGCTCACACGTGCACTCACTCTGGGCAACAACAAACTTCTTCCTCCCGGCGCTTATTGTTCCTGAGAGCAGGCCTGAGCCGCGCCGTTGCGTCACGGGTAACGATTGCCCCTAGAACCGCCGTGTTTATTTTCCACCCTCTCCGTCTTGTCGGCTTGGATGACTGACGGGTGCACGGTGACACGGCCCGAGTCCTCGCGGGGATTGTTTTCAAGATGGCCACTTAGATGTTACACGTATTTACACACAGCTTCGTAAAACGGGGCCACCAAATGTGTTCGCAAATGAATGTGAGTGCGTGTTCGTGTATGTTGGGGAGGGCGGGGGGGGGGGGGGTTCCCAGGTGGGTTTGCCATTGGCAGGGGCCAAAATATACGTCAAGGGTCAAGTTTATTCCGGTGCTGACTTAACTGAAGTATAATTGCGTATGATCCTTTAATAGGCACCCCAATATCCAGAGGCGTAGCGTAGGGGGGGGCAGGGGGTACAGATGTACCCGCGCGCCAGCTAGTTGGGGGCGCCAAAATGTGTTTTGGTATTATTTTATTGATGAAAATAATGGGTTTGAGAGTTGAAAAAAGGAAAAAGAGGGCGTTTCAAAAATGAATCTTGTCCCCGGGCGCGAATCTTGTCCCCGGGCGCCAAACACTCTAGCTACGCCTCTGCCAATACCGGACTGCGCTTACAAAAAAGCCCGCCGCCTTTGCGTGATACATTTCCGTGACCTGTCGTGACGGGCAGGTTTCGGGATATGTCGGGCTTTGTCGTTGCTAGGCAGACGTTTGGTCATTAAGTGTTTTAGAATGAATGAATACATTAGGTTCGATTTCAGCAGAGGCTTTATATTTTTTCGCTTGCATCCGTCGGTCACCATGTGACGATGGTGTAGACTTCGTAGGACGAGATCCACAACGCCCGGGACGTGGCGTGTATTTACGGCCAACTGCTGAATTTCTTTTGCTGAATGTGCTGCAGTATTCTCGACGGCCTGCTCTAGGCGACACCATCCCTATATCTACGCCCATGCTTGCAGCGCTGGATACCTCGCAACATGCTAAGAAAATAGTTCTGGGCTGATGCCTGGAACATCGACTGGTGTAGTGAGTTCTAATTTTATGCCAGCTCACAACAACTCCACGAGGAATGCCTCGCTGCCTTGGAGTGGTAGAGAAAAGAAGCAGAAGAAGGCGAAGAAGAAGAAAAACATCAACACCAAAAGAAGATGAGACAGGACAGCCCGCTAGACAGGATGATGGCAAACACAACGATAAAGCACAGTCACGTGACATGGCGTACACAAAGTGACGTCGTAAAAACAGTCGGGATGGATTCGTGTATGGAAGGAATTGACAACCAATTCTTACTGCTAGAGACTAGCTTTATTGCCTGTTTCTTATTTCCGCTATGGCATTTCTTTTGTCTATTAACCTGGGCTACGTGGTTGCTGGTAGATATCTTTATATTGCATTGCTGGGGTTAAGTGGGAGGGAGGGGGGTGGCGGGAGGGTGGGGTAAGGCAAATAAATGAGAGTTCCAGCATGTAATAACATATTTTTTCCGGAATCAATGACATATGAAGACTTCCAACATAGATGCAGAACTCACGATGGCTCATTTTTTACTTTACAACAGTGGTTCTCAAACTGTTTTTTTCGGACACACACCCCTGATACCAGATAGAACCTCCCGTAGACACAAATTATAAAAAAAAAAAGATGTTCTTCAGGGTAAAAGCGTTGAATGTAATTTAAGATTTTTTAAAAAAAAAGAGCTCTTCATTTTAGTTAATTCAGTAAAAAAAATGATTGGTCTGATCTATTAATAGCTAATCTTTTTAAATCTTTTATATTAAATTCGCTTTTTTCGTGGCTGGCAAAAGTCTTCCGGAGGCTAATTCACCCACTTCCCGTCAAACTATCGAGCTGAAACTTGGCAGAAAATATCGTTGCTGGTGACAACGCATTACATCCAATCAACTTTTCAGCCCCACATCCCCCCCCCCCACCTTTTTTTTTTTTCCCAATTGCTCGATTTTTACATTTTATAAAGGATTTATACGGAACCAATGTTGTTTTAAGGGTTGTTTAGTTGTAATTATACGCGTAGTAATTAGTAACTTACTTCTACATGGTTCACGTGTGGTTGCTGTACAGTATGATTTGGGTGAGATTGGTAAAGTGATGCGCTTTATCTGCCACTAGAGAGCAGGGTGTCAACAGAGCAGACAGACTCAGTGAGGAGTAGAGTGGTGCCTGGTAACTTGACAACACTCTTAAATCGACATTTTTTGTGTGCACTTCTCGACCACTTCACCGCTACACGACGTACTAACGACAAGAAATTCTCTTCTGAAAACTAAATTCTGCGTACTACGCTATGTTTAGTTTTTCCTTTTTACAAAATATATTTTTTTTTTTTTTAAAAATTAGATTTAAATTAAAATAACCAAAAAATTCATCTCCAACTAACAAGGGTTTTTATAACTGGATCCTAAATTTCAAGTAAAGAATATCCCTAAAGTCGGGAAGCCATAAGTGTATGTACCATATTCAAACGGGTAATAAGAGTATTTAGTCATTAGGATATGGGATGGCACAAAATGGAAACGTTTGCAAATTGAACAATGTTCACTCCAGCCTGTTTCACAGTGAAGCTCGGTTAATTCTTGAGCAGGTTGCCACGAACCAGATCGGGGAACCAAAATTTCAGGTTGCCACCCTAGCAGGTTGCCACTCCAGCAGGTTGCCACCAGATCGGGTTACCGAAATTTCAGGTTGCCACCAAAGCAAGTTGCCACCAGATCGGGGTACCGAAATTCAGGTTGCCACCAGATCGGGGTACTGAAATTTCAGGTTGCCACCATAGCAGGTTGCCACCAGATCAGAGTGTGACCAGACAGTGCAGGCTATCGCAGACATAGGGTGTCACTACAACAGGTTACCACCAGAACAGGATCTTGCCATAAAAGGGAACCAAAAGCGTACGTTTACAGAAGTCGTCATTAGAACAGGTCGAGAGAAAGAGATCAGGGTTCCGTCAGAGTTGCTTGTCACGGCAGAAAGAGATCAGGGTTCCGTCAGAGTTGCTTGTCACGGGAGAAAGAGATCAGGGTTCCGTCAGAGTAGCTTGTCACGGGAGAAAGAGATCAGGGTTCCTTCAGAGTTGCTTGTCACGGGAGAAAGAGATCAGGGTTCCGTCAGAGTAGCTTGTCGCGGGAGAAAGAGATCAGGGTTCCGTCAGAGTTGCTTGTCACGGGAGAAAGAGATCAGGGTTCCGTCAAGAGTAACTTGTCGCGGGAGAATGTGGCATCAGATCATATTGCGAACAGAAAAATCTGCCACTAGAGAGCAGGGTGTCAACAGAGCAGACAGACTCAGTGAGGAGTAGAGTGGTGCCATGGGTCTACTGTACTATGTAACACTAATCCTAGTGACGCCACTTACTTTATCACTTTGCAAGGTCCCCCCCCCCCCAACCGGAAACACTTTTTTTATTCTCGTCTAGGTCCCACGGGCTTGTGTATTAGGCAACATAGCGGGCTTGTATATTAGGCAACATAGCGGGCTTGTATATTAGGCAACATAGCGGGCTTGTATATTAGGCAACATAGCGGGCTCGTGTATTAGGCAACATGGCAGGCTTGTGTATTAGGCAATATAGCGAATGAACATAATTCATTTAGTTATAAAAAAAAATTGAGTTTGTTCATTTTCGTTTAAATAACACTAACATCATCCGTCAGGAAATCTGGAAAAAGCCAAGTCGTTTCTGATGATTTTTTGGGGTCATCACGGAGACAAGCATAAGCATCAGTTCACACGATCAAATTTCGCGTCAAATTGTTGTTAGGAACACACTATTTTGTGCGTGGTTTCTTTATCTGGGAATTTGATCAAATCGTAATTTGAAAGTTGTGACAAGGCTTCGTACACGAATTGCAACAAGTGCTTGAAGGAAAATTTGATCGTGTAAACCGACCCACAGTCTTTCAAAACAATGCTAGTCATGAATGGTATTCAAATAAATAGATATCTTGTCATTGTGAAAAAATTTGTAATAAACGAATTTTTTTTTTTTAAATATATATATATAATTAAAATAATTATTCTGCGTCTTTACTTCGTATTTTGGTGAGACTTTATTCACGTAAATTAAAATGTCGGCGCCTTGATGAAGGAAACCCTGTCAAACTATAATCCGACATTAGCATTTTTTTCCTAAGACTTCAGAGACTAACCTTTGACCCGGTGATCTCTCTCACCCCCCCCCCGCCCCCCCCCCCGGCTACAGACAAGAGATTGTGAAGCCATGCACGTTCAGATGAAGGGGAGTACCTCGGTTAACCCGTGTCATGTGACCTCGGGGAGGGGGCGCCCGCGGGCACCGTGGAGTTGATGCTCATTCACGGTGACCTTTATGGAGATAGAGGAAGGAGGGGGAATGTGGCGGTGGGGGGCAATGAAAGCAGGATTGTTCGTGGGGAGGGAGGTGCACACACACAGACAGAGACACACATCACCTTGGGATAATATATAAATATATATAAGATATGTAAAAAGGTAAGTGTTTTGGGGGGGTGGCGCCCGAGTCTTTGACCCCATTCCAACATCTCCAGGTTGCATTAGTTTGTCATTGTTCCAGCGGGGAGAGAACGGTCACACCTGCTTCTCATCCTACCTGGATGTTTTTACTTTCCCCACCACATCTCTACGGCTATCTCTAAACCTACGCGTCATTACAACACCCCGTCTACCTGGGACTGGCCGAGGGAGTACAATTTCCCCCCGCCCCCACTCCACGCTCACCTTTAACCTGCGACTTTTCGTTCTCTCACGGCAGACTGCCTGCATGCAGCGTTGATAGAATTATTTCTCTTTGAACTCAAGCATTTATCAAATATTACCTGTTAATTAAAATATTATTTTTTATCGATACAAATAAAGTTATCATGGTTAAGTTTTAAAAGCTTAAACTTGAAAATGAAAGAAGAAGAAAAAAAAATGGGGGTGGGGTAAAGAAACAAAGAAAGCATACTTAGAAACTGGAATAAAGTCAAATTTACAATATTGCCGGGGGGGGGGGGGGGGAGGGAGAGAGAGATGGAGTTCAAAGGAGAGAAATAATTCAATGGAGAGAAATGGCATTGGTACAAGGCAAGGCGGCTCAAAATAAATGAGGAGTGAAGTCAAGGGATGCTAGATTGGTGTTGTGAAAGGAGTTTTATTTGGAGAGTAGACGAGCGTGCTTTCTATTTTTAAAATCACTGAAATATTGCCAGCTGACTGTCCCTTGATTAAAAAAAAAAAAGGTTATGACAAGAGTGGTCTTTCCCTTGATTACTATTTCCTGAGCATAAAACGTGACAAACACACAAAAGTGAACCTTGTTTTGAGAACCCGTGGCGAATTCAAACCCCTTTGAGAACTGCTGATTTAGTCAACTTGCCACAAATAATGTCCCGCAGCGTGCAATTTACCTACGGCATCGCTCTGAGATCGCGCCTATCACCAGTACCAGATAACCAGCAGTGAGTGGCTAGGACTAAGATAAGTGCGACAAATCCGGGGGATACCCCGGGTAGATACCCCAGATACCGTCATCGGGTGTCTTGTTTTTTGGTCCTTTAGGATAAGGAGATACTAATTGAGCTGGGCGAAGAACCGTAACTCGTCTTGTTCTAGCATGGGAGGTAACGTGCTCAGGCGGCAAAAAAAAAAAAGAGGGGTTATAATCTTCCCGCCGATGGTGCATCTTTCTTTCCGGATCCGTCGAGCTTGTGACGTCAAACTTTGTTGTCCCATGTGACCCTCTCGCCCATTTCGATCGCGTCTGCCTCTTGCCGACATGTAAGGTCGCGGACCGAGTTGCTGACACAGTGAGGGCTCCGGTTACCTTGGATAAGGGGGGGGGGGGGAACAGGGGGGAGGGGGTGTCTTGGGTGATGTGGAATTGAGAAATAATGATTTTAAACAATAAATTAAAAATCGATCCAAACTGTAGGATTTAGGGTGGGGGGTGGGGTGGGGGGGGGAGCGAGGAAAACATCGTAGGGGAACCAAACCTTGGTTGACTTGTTTGGTTGTTTATTGCTGGATGCGCCACAGTACATAGCAATTTACATAAATAAAACTTGCAAATTCAGTGGGGGGGGGGGCAAGTGCCACCCTGCCAAATGACGTCCCTGTGGGGAGGGGGCGATAGGGGCCGGGCATATCGTCAATTTCAACTAGGGCAAAGCGACCAAGGTTATTACACGCCACAGTCTTTACATTCCGCTTTTCAGTTTTATGCATAGGTCACTTTTAACCGGGATTACGTAAGCATTCGTTAATTTTATTAAATCCTCTTTTTTTCCCTGATCATTTACCGATGAAAAGTTTCATACTAAAAATTAGAAAATAAAAAAAAGTAATGCATTGTAAGTAATCTAAAGTTATTTTCTACTTTTTGGCGTGTTCAAATTCGAGCTAACGAAGTCGTTTTTTCGTTGTTGTTTTTTAAATTATTATTTTTTAAAAATTATTTCGTTTTTTTAATTCCTTCGTTCTCACAAGATGATTGGCTGACACTAGTTGCGTCACAGTTTCAACCGTACAAAATCTCAGCCAAAAATCCTCGGCGAGAATAGAGGCAATGTTTTCCGGGTTTCTGCGACAGAGTTTAGCAGCGTCCATCCAGTGTGTTGAAACTGGTAGCGGCGTGATGAAGTAGTTGGCGGCGTGCCAGCGCTAATTAGTAACTTATTGTCATACTGTATGACATCGGTTCGAGCCTTGCCTGAATCGAATAAGTCACCAATTTTTTTTTCTTTGTATTAAGTCTACTTGAAGGAGATGTAGGGACAAAGGACATTTCGATGGGGCTTGAAGCTACATTTTTCAATATTTCGGGACAGCATTCCCGGTCAACGAATCGTAAGTCCCTAAGTCAAATAGTGCAGCCACCGCCGAAGTGGTTGACAAAGTGCCATTAACCGTTTGTCACATCGTGGAACATGTCATCTAAAGTTACGGAGCATCTCGCGTCTTCCCCTGTCACGTAGCAGCTCATGTCATCTCTTGTCACGTAGCAGCTCATGTCTTCTTCTGTCACGTAGCAGCTCATTTCATCTCACGTTTTGTCACATAGCCGCTCAGGTCATTTCGTGTCACATGGCAGCTCATCGTGCTGATACCTATTCACGTGCCATTTTCCCGATTGGATACAGCAGCCTTTCATAATTAATGTCATGGCTCCCAACAACAACAAGTAAAAAAATAAAAAGCCAAATGCTCTTTTGCCATAGCTGTTGAGTTGCTCGCCTACACTTGGTTTCGAAATCTGAGTCCTTTGTGTCACAGCCATTGCTGTCAACGGTTACCAGGGTGCACACCCGAAGCTAACTGCCCGGGCTATTCTCGGGTGTCCGGGTAACCAACCGAGGCTAATTGCCCGGGATAATCTGGGGTAACCGATCTTAAGAAATTATTTGAACAAATCAGTAAAAAAAAATTGATTGAACTTCTCATATAATAATTTGGTTATTTTGACCTTCTATGGCTCTACGGCCTCTAGCGACCGCCATCTCCTTACTAACGCCTGTCTTCTGCTACTACTGCTACTACTGCTGCTACTACTACTACTACTACTACTACTACTGCTACTGGTACTGCTGCTGCTGCTGCTCCTGCTGCTCCTGTGCTCCTGCTGCTCCTGATCCTGCTCCTGATGCTACTGCTACTGCTGCTACTACTACTACTACTACTACTACTACTACTACTACTACTACTACTACTACTACTACTACTGCTACTACTACTACTACTACAACTACTACTGCTACGCTGGGCGTTGATATGTCAAGTGGATGGTCACATATGATGCCAGTTAGTGAAGCCTAGCAACTAAGCTACCATACACTCGTCTGCAGAAATGTACTGCTGCTCGCACGAGAATGCCAAGCTATTTTTTAAACATGACATCATTATGGTTCTGTCTTCTAGTGTTAAAAAAAAAAGTTACGAGAGTTCAAAGGTCATCATGGCGTCTTTCCAAGCCCACGGTATACGCGACAACATGCTGTGTTTACTGTAGCAGAAAGTTTAGATGATGGGACCATCGAACAGATCGATGTAGAATTGATTGAAATCAATATAGAAAGTAATAGCGACGATCTTTTAAGTTGAAGATATACCTGAAATAGACTCAACGAATTGACACCGTCGCATGGGTAGATGATAAAATGGCCGGTGACGTATTATAGACCATCGCCATGGTGATCATTGTGTTGTTCTGTGAACGCAATGGCTTCCTATAAACTTGTCTGCTTCGTCGGTTACCCGTTACTCGGGTACCCCGCTACGTGAGTGGACAATTAGCTGGCAGGTTTTTTTTTTTTTTCGTTTTTTTTTTTTCATTTCTAACTTTTGAGAACCCTAATAATAGCATCAATAACTGATCCATGACGGAGGGTGCCAGTGGCTCCCAATTATATAATAATTGCCCCCCTTTGAAAAATACAATTCATTTGTTAGTCACCCCTACCCATACACACATTTCACATCTGTTTTTCTTTCTTTATTTTCCTTTTCTTTCTTTCCTTTTCCAATTATACAATTATTACAAGCTCCCACACAGCACATGCCATGTAATTATTAGTATTATTTATAATTATTTTTTATTTATAATAATAATTATTATTATTGTGTTGCCACTGACATTTATTGTAGTAGCTCTCAAGTCCCACCGCATTATGGGCCGTTGTAGAGAAATAAAATACAAAGCATTGGCGTAACTCTATTCCAACCTCGTCTGTTGCAATCTTCATTCAGACTACGACTTAAAACGTCTCGTGCAGTTGGCTGATCACCTTTCATATCATCCCCATGTAGGCTATATACATGACTAAAATTGTACAAGTCATTCTATCGGACTAAATCAGATGACGAGGCACATATGCATTGTCGATTAAAAGAAAAGTCCCCCGCTCTCCCTCACCCCTCCCCCACCCCAGGATGTATTACTTAGTTCAGTAGAGGGAACTGCCGGTGCCTTTTTCCAATTACCAATGTTACCAGTGTAAGATTACAGGAGACACGTAACAAATACCTGTTTGCGGGACGTCTCACGTGATGAAATGTTACGGCTCCGCAAAATTCCGCCGTTCATCATCGTGACGGACGCACGGCGTGATTGGCGGACGCAACAAATTTGTCTCGGGATGCGCTGTTAGCACGTGTGTCTGAAGACTATCGGAGATGGCGGTACTGCTTAAAGAGATGCTTTACATCATCTGCTTCGTTAACGTTGGTTATTTACTTTGTAACCGTTGGTTAACTGGCTATGTGCAGTATAAGTAACTATAGTAAGAGTTTTTCTTCCTGTCACTTAAAGGCTTATATTTCATACTGTGATGATTTGGTCTCCCCCCCCCCCCCCCCCCCCCCAGGATATTGAAAACACGAAAAATCCGCCCACTTTGAGCAACACTCATTTAATATCACTTCTTAAAATGTGGGTATTGTATTTTTAGAAAAGTATCACCTGTGTACTAAAAATAACCCACCATACAGTGGCGGCGGCAATGCGTGAGCGTCGACATCTGCTAAAGTTACTTGACGAAACATTCCAGTAACGAACTTTATATGAATCTCAATTAGCGATAACTTGTAGGGATTTTATTGTGCGCGCCTACTTAGCATAACGTTACCGCCCTATGAATGCACACACCAATAGAGGATTATTATTTGTGAGTTAAATATAAGATGCTATAATGCACACACACCAATAGAGGATTATTATTTGTGATTTAAATATACGATGCTATACTTTACTTCCACCGCATTTAATGTGATCTCTCTGAAGTGGAATCGGACGAATCGATTATCTTTAATATGTTTTATTGTTTTCATAATAACGCTACATAAACTTCTCTACAGCATGCTTTATAGGGTAATTCGTTGGGTATCAAGTCCCAATTACCATAATCTACTGTTTGTTTAGGGATCAAGTCCCAATTACCATAATTTACCTTTTAGTTAGGGATCAAGTCCCAAATACCATAATGTACTTAAAAAGTTAGGGATCAAGTCCCAATTACCATAATTTACCTTTTGGTTAGGGATCAATTCCCAAATTCCGTAATTTACCGTTTGGTTAGGGATCAAGTCCCAATTACCATAGTTTACCTTTTAGTTAGGGATAAAGTCCAAAATTCCACAATTTACCTTAAAAATTAGGGACCAAGTCCCAAATACCACAATTTACCTAAAAAGTTAGGGATCAAGTCCCATATACCACAATTTACCTAAAAAGTTAGGGATCAAGTCCCAAATACCACAATTTATCTAAAAAGTTAGTGATCAAGTCCCAAATACCACAATTTACCTAAAATGTTAGGGATCAAGTCCCAAATACCAGAACAGTTTCGTGACAGAATCTGGCAGTGTTGTCATGTAAACAGAACAATCCAGTCGTGCAACTTTTTAGTCTAGCTTTGTAACCCGGTAAGCGTACAGCGCTAAGTCTAAATCAGTTGAGCCGCCAGAGACGACTACACCGGTGTAACTAACGCCGGGGTTTGTCTACACAAGAGCAGCAACCCCGCAGACAACCCAAGAACAAATGTTGCGTAAATCAACTTCCAAAACTGTTACGCGTGGCGTATTCTATTTCAGAACTAATTATTGGGCCCTCGTCGTTCCGGCTCATGAAGTCTTTCTATTGTACGAAGTACTAAAGGGGATGAGGTCAGGGTTTACAGGTCACACAGGTAAAGGAAAGGGACGAACATCCGCTCCTGGGAAATTTTAAGAGTTTATGGGCTCTATCATTTCTGTCCTGTCCATTAAATTCATTGTTCTTCTCATGATGTATTTGCAGTGGGGTTTTTTTTTGGGGAGGGGGGGAGAGAGATCTAGAGTGTACGAAGCCTGGGCACTGCTTTATTTCACGGCGCCTTTCTCACGAAAACCACCGATCATAAAGAATTCACATCAAATATAAGCCATAAATGTATGGATGTAATGGGCCTAAATTGTCGACCAGAAAAATGTGTTCCTAGTGGTGAATTTATGGAATATCAAAACAATTATGGCAAAAATTAAGCAAATGACTAATTGGCGCCATTAGCAGGTGCTTCAATTGATGAAAGGGACAGAGAGAGAGAGAGAGAGAGAGAGAGAGAGAGAGAGAGAGATTGGGGATGGGGGGAGGGGGGTTGGGGCTCGTGGAAGTCTTGATGCTTAAAAAGTCATCTGTTGGACCTCGTTGGTTATGAAATTGTCGACCAGAAAAATGTGTTCCCAGTGGTGAATTTATGGAATATCAAAACAATTATGGCAAAAATTAAGCAAATGACTAAATGGCGCCATTCGCAGGTGCTTCAATTGATGAAAGGGACAGAGAGAGAGAGAGAGAGAGAGAGAGAGATAGAGATTGGGGGTTGGGGGAGGGGGTTGGGGTTCGTGGAAGTCTTGCTGCTTAAAAAGTCATCTGTTGGACCTCGTTGGTTATGAAATGTGAATATTTTTTTAAAAATATATTTGGACTTTAAACATTTCAAGCTTATTGCCCTTTTCACTGGCCTATATTATTGCCCTATTCACGGGAATATATTATTGCCCTATTCACTGGCATGTATTATTGCCCTTTTCATTGGCGTATATTATTGCCCTTTTCACTGGCATATATATTACTGCCGCTCCTGAAACCAGAAAATCGAAAGTATGGCTGCCATCCACGGAAAGACTGATCCTTACGGTTGCCTTTGTCTCACACGCGGTCTTTATCTTGTCTCTAGGAATCATAACTGCTGATTGTTTCACTGCAATAGGACCTTCTAAAGACTTTCTGTGCAGTGGCGTAGCTGCGATAAATGCAACTCATGGCATGATTGTTCCCCACCCCTCTTCCACGAAAAGACTGTGCTGTTGGCCGAACCCCACGCCAAGCTCAGTATAAAGCCCCTCCGTCCGACGCCGCTGTTACTATGCCGGTTCCTTGCTATTTATTTAGTCGACGCCATTTAATCTATAACAATAATTCCCGAGTGGATCTCGTCCGCCAACCTCTCATTGCGCACCGTGCTGCGCTCTCATTCACTGCTTCCCTCCGTCGTGCGCTTGATCACGTATGCACCAATGCACACAAGAGAATGAATTTAGTGTCAATACAACTAAGCATTTTTTGGATATATAAAGCGACATCAGGAATCATTATTATAGATTATGCACCTTTTTCTGTATTTTAATCTCGCAACACCACAGCTAATATATATTATTTTTTTTTAAACTTTCTATTTCATCTTTACAAAGGAAATGAAAAAAACGTGTCTTTTTCTCTCATTTATTTTTTTAACTTTCTATTTCATCTTTACAAAGGAAATGAAAAAAACGTGTCTTTTTCTCTCATTTATTTTTTTAACTTTCTATTTCATCTTTACAAAGGAAATGAAAAAAACGTGTCTTTTTCTCTCATTTATTTTTTTAACTTTCTATTTCATCTTTACAAAGGAAATGAAAAAAACGTGTCTTTTTCTCTCATTTATTTTTTTTAAAAGAAGTTGGATATTAATCAATGGCTAAAGTGTTCACAAATTTAGTCGCAAGCTTTAGTCGACTTCCATTCCAATGATTACTGACTGGCACAGCATGTGATACATAATTGAACAATTGAAAACCTGTATGAAAATGTAATCCATTTGTTGTATATGAAGAAACCCTTATCGAAACATCCCGATTAAACCTTTCAATAAAAACGCGTTTAGTCATGTTTGGACAATATTTTGACCTTAACTAATTCTGTTATAGATCCAGAACTGGGAATTCAAGTGCCGCCATTCGTAGGCAGTCAATTACCGCTATTCGTGGGCAGTCAATGGCCGCTATTCGTGGGCAGTCAATGGCCGCTATTCGTGGGCAGTCAATTACCGCTATTCGTGGGAAGTCAATTGCCGCGATTCGTAGCAAATCATCAGCATTGTATTAAATATTAATAATTTTGTTAATACGAAAAAGAGAAGACACCAGGGCACCTAGCGTGTAGCAGTGATTATTTCAATTCCTTTGTTACGCGAGAGCATGTTGCTGGCATTTTCAACGCGACTTATTGCAGTAATCCAGTGAGTTATTACTGCTGCAGCGCGGGGAGAATTAATCACTTCCTATTGGCACGTCCGAGCCCACATCTGAACGCGGGATTCTCATTCTAGGTATCAGGCGTCTGACGTCACATTTTATAGTTTTGTAGTTCTTCGAGTTTTACAGTTAAAGATTTCTGAAAGATAGAAGTTGTGAAGTTGTGAAGTTAGTGAAACTTCACCAAATCTCAAATGTTAAAGAAAATGAAAGTTATTATGCTTTCCATTTTTTTTATTTTTTTTTCCCAGTGATATTTGTCGCAATTGATTAGGGCAGTACTCCATTGTCGTTCCGGTAACTTATGGGTCGACTGGATATTGCTGTTATTTTGGGGAAGGATGTGCTAGGACAGCGGTTCTCAACCTGTGGGTCACGATCCCTTTTGGGGTCGAATGACCCTTACACAGGGGTCACCTAAGAACATCGGGAAACACATATTCATGAAGTAGCAACGAAAATAATATATGGTTGGGGGGTCACCACAACAGTAGGAACTGTATTAAATGGTCGTGGCATTAGGAAAGTTGAGAACCACTGAGCTAGGAGGCCAGAGTAAAGATTCTCGAGATAGAGGGGATTGTCTTTTTCACAATATTATGTTTCACGCTTTCCAGGCGTGATATGCACATATTGGGGTTCCAAATGAGCTGAAATTGGGGGTCAGGGATAGGTTTGGTGCATCCCACGACCCTAGGGAGCTAGAGATTTGAAAAAAAAGATGTTCGAAGACAATAGGACAGATGACGTTCGAAAACAATAGGACAGATGACGTTCGAAGATAATATGACAGATGACGTTTGAAGACAATAGGACAGATGACGTTTGAAGATAATAGGACAGATGACCTTCGAATACAATAGGACAGATGACATTCGAAGACAATAGGACAGATGACGTTCGAAGACAATAGGACAGATGACGTTCGAAGACAACAGGACAGATGACGTTCGAAGACAATAGGACAGATGACGTTCGAAGACAATAGGACAGATGACGTTCGAAGACAATAGGACAGATGACGTTCGAAGACAATAGGACAGATGACGGTTGAAGACAATAGGACAGATGACGTTTGAAGCCAATAGGACAGATGACGTTTGAAGACAATAGGACAGATGACGTTTGAAGACAATAGGACAGATGACGTTTGAAGACAATAGGACAGATGACGTTTGAAGACAATAGGACAGATGACGTTCGAAGACAATAGGACAGATGACGTTCGAAGACAATAGGACAGATGACGTTCGAAGACAATAGGACAGATGACGTTTAAAGACAATAGGACAGATGACGTTTGAAGACAATAGGACAGATGACGTTCGAAGACAATAGGACAGATGACGTTCGAAGACAATAGGACAGATGACGTTCGAAGACAATAGGACAGATGACGTTTGAAGACAGTAGGACAGATGACGTTCGATGACAATAGGACAGATGACGTTTGAAGACAATAGGACAGATGACGTTTGAAGGGTTGGGACGACACAGTTGAGCAGTTGAAGGGAGGCAGTTTAGCGTAGAAAAAGTTCATCTATAGGAATACATAGAGGAACATAGAGGAACATGGAGGAACATAGAGGAACGTAAAGAAACGTAAAGGAACATAGAGACAGCCGACAGTTAGTAACAGAAATAGGGATTATTACATAATCGTTTATATCAGTAATAAATGTATAACCTACCATTGCATCTGGACACCGGAAGTTGTTGCCTGGATCATTTACGTCATTTTGTGCTTTTGTCTGTCTCAACTCTGTTTGTCTGTCTCAACTCTTTTTGTCTGTCTCAACTCTGTTTGTCTGTCTCAACTCTGTTTGTCTGTCTCAACTCTGTTTGTCTGTCTCAACTCTCTGCTTTTGTCTGTCTCAACTCTCTGCTTTTGTCTGTCTCAACTCTGTTTGTCTGTCTCAACTCTCTGCTTTTGTCTGTCTCAACTCTCTGCTTTTGTCTGTCTCAACTCTCTGCTTTTGTCTGTCTCAACTCTGTTTGTCTGTCTCAACTCTCTGCTTTTGTCTGTCTCAACTCTGTTTGTCTGTCTCAACTCTCTGCTTTTGTCTGTCGCAACTGTGCTTTCGTAGGTCTCAACGTTTTGCTTTTGTCTGTCTCAACTCTGTTTGTCTGTCTGAACTCTGTCCTTTTGTCTGTCTCAACTCTGTTTGTCTGTCTGAACTCTGTCCTTTTGTCTGTCTCAACTCTGTTTGTCTGTCTGAACTCTGTCCTTTTGTCTGTCTCAACTCTGTTTGTCTGTCTGAACTCTGTCCTTTTGTCTGTCTCAACTGTGCTCTTGTCTTTTTCTGTCCTTTTGTCTGTCTCAACTCTGTGCTGTCGTCTGTCTCAACGCCTAGACACCACACACAGGGAACAGCGGTTCTGTACCGACCACTAACTTTACCAAAACAGCGTATGATCAGTCAGGGGCGGAGCCCTAAACTTCAACACCCCTTAGATGACAATATAATGTATCAGTTATGTAAATGAGAAGGGTCATTCCACTCTTAAAATATTCATCGATTTCTTTAAAATTATTAACTAAGAGACAAAGTGGACCCAAAAAAGCTAAAACAAAAACCGAATTACATTTATATTTAAACCTTGCATATTTTGGCGGACCTACTGGTTGGGAAATTCGCCCTAAAAAAACCCTCCAATCAATGGACGAATTCTGATTTGAATACAGTTTGTCAAGTAGATCGAAATCTCTTCCTTCGTACATATCGTTGTTAGCCAAGGAAGGGATGCCCAGAATAAACTATTTTATGACTTCATTGTTCAACCGTATGTAAATCACCCCCCCCCCCCCCCAAAAAAAAAAATCCGATAAAACGAACCTATTTTAAAAAAATCGTTTTATGATTTTTATATTTAAAATACCATAAGTAGAGCGGGTTATATTTGTACGGTTTTGCTGGGGAAAACACGGGTTGATAATGCTCACTCGAATAACACAGAATTACTTTCTCCTCTATTTGCTTTTGATGCTCCACGTGTGGCGATAGACGTAAACCGTGATAGAACCAACATCTACGGCGAGCCACCTCAATTTAACTTACGGTACCTGCCATAAGTTGATTTGCTGTCATAACCTCCCGTTTTTACCATCAAACTTTACTTGCTGGTGGTCGTTTCCGACTCGTCTCCAAAAAGTTCCACCCACCGACTTTTTGAGAAGCACTGGTTTATTATTTTTTGTCGTCGCTGGCGTAAACAATTTCAAATGTCATGTCAAACTCAACCGAGAAATTTTTATACGTATTTTTGTGTGTGTGTCCCAGTCAGATGATTCTCTAATGATACGCAGACGAAACACGCACCGCGTGCTGTGGTGCTTAACCACAAGGCACTCAAGTCTGGAAATCATAATGGCCGCGGCCGCCATCTTCCCGCGGTGATAACTTGTTTAAAAATCCCCAAAAATAACACCATTGTGGGGCTCTGTCAGGAGTCAAACTTTTTTCTTTTCGACTCCCCCTCCCCACACTGTCCCTCTCGGCATCCACGAATGTCGGGGGGGGGGGGGGGTCAGCCTAGTTCAGGATATGTGTGGTGGCTCGGCTCACAAATTGTTTATTCACAATTCCAAGATTCCATCGCCTGTCATGGTGAGAGGCTGAATGGAGCTGAGAAGTGTGGGGAGGGGGGGTGTTCCCCAGGGGCGGGGAGAAACCCCAGTTTTCCATCTTTAAAGGATGAAAGGGGATAACATTTCCAAGTCCTTAAAAAAAACAGTTATCGCTCATCAATGTAAATATTCTAATGTAAACGATGAAAGTTTGGTGTATATTCCATATTCCTGTGAATTGTTTACTGTGCTTGTGCAGTGCCTCATCTGAGAAATATGTCGCCAGATTTAAAATTGAAGAATTTAAAAATTTCAAACAATGATAACAAAACAAAACAAAGAACCGATCTGCTCTTTGGCAGTGATATGGTTCCGGCCCGTTAATTCGGTGGGAAAAAATAAATAAATAAACAACTTGATATGACCTCCTCATAATTTCATGATCATTTGTTGGGGGGTTTCTCCTGAGATATGTTTCCGAATCCAGTCAGAAAGATTTAATCCTATCCCGGGACCCCTAACTTACTACATAATGTTTCAAACAATCAGCAGGAATCTACCCTGGATAAACTGAATCCACTAAATTTTTGTTCTCTAGAACATTTCTGTATGATACGTGCGTAGTTTACTCTGTTAAGGAGGTCCATGGGTAAAAAAAAAAAATTCTGTTTCCCTATTTAGAAAAAAAAATAGTACATACAAACAATATACAAACAGAAGGACACAAAAAAAAGAAGGAAGCTATTATTTTTTTTAAAATGTTTGTGACTTTCATTGCAAAAAAGTTATAATTTTATACCAATTTCGACAGTTACGCAAAATGATTATCAAGTAATATTTATTGCAATATCATAATGAAGCTTTGCATACACAAAAAAATTGTTAAAAATTACAGTTCTTCGACGCCCACACACCCCCACCCGCAAGTTGAGAGCGCCTGTTGTGACGCTCTCCGTGTCACCCTAACCCAAGCATTGAAACATGATATGAAATCAGATAGAAATGAACCTGGCCTTACACACCGTACACTGCATGCGACCGTCTGCTTGCCTCTCTTGGGGTGGATTGTACGTTTGCGGATAAGCACAGAGAGAGAGAGACCAGTGCCCTGCAGAATAAATATCTCCATATACTTATCAGATTAGTCTCACGGCATAAAGCTGTCGGCGTAAGTTGAGCGCAGTAAGTCTGGTATGAGTTATAAATTGGGTGCACAAGCAAACGAACAAAGCTATACAAAAAAAAAACAGTTTCGAATTTTCCATTTTCACTTGGGTGAAAGGAGATATATAGCGAGATGATTTTCACGGAATACGAAAATCGGTGTTAATGGTATGTGCCTTATAAGTTGTTTGTGGTCTGCACACTCTCTGATTTTACGTCTTTGAATGACGTCATTTGTGCGGCATGCCGTCTTTGAGTGACGTCATTTTTGCGGTACACCATCCTTGAATGACGTCATGTGTTCGGTACATCGTCTTTGAATGAAGCGACGACTACAATCACAGGCTACTAGAAGACCTCGCTGCACGCAGAGCTGCAAGATATCGACTGTGCTAAATGTGCAGTGTAAATGGTAGAGATCTTTATAACACTGAAACGTTAGACTTTCAAGTAAACACTATGTAATATAACCTATAAAATAACTATAAAGCAATTTGCTTTTCACGGAGAACTGTACGATATTTACCCAGGTTTTACAACAGTTCGTACACTGGTTTATAGGCGTAAGAGCTCGTGGCAGATTTTTGAAGTTTTGAATGGGAAGAAAGTGCGCATGCGCTGGTTATGTTATTAATCATCGGGCAAAGCATTTGGCTGGCTGGAAAAAAAATCTTTGGACGGCTAATTGACCCACTTCCTGTCAACCTATCGGGTTGAAACTTGGCACATAGACTCGTTGCCGATGACAACACATAATATCAAATTTTCAGCTCCACCTCCCAAAAATCTGTTTTTCCTATTTTTCAAGGGGAAGATGAAGGAAACATGATTACACTGATGTCACAAAGTAAAATTCCCGATACTGCGCTAAATGAGATTCTTTATATATATATATATATGCAAGTGCGTTTAGTGCGTAATATTTTCTTTTGTTTTTCTGGAACAGTTTGTGAAAAATATCTGCATTGTAAAAGCGGGTTGGTCATTAGAATATTAATACAGTTCAGGGTCGTAAAAAATGTGCGGTTGCGAGCCTCGGGAAAGAAAATAAAGGGGTGGGGGTGGGGCACTTACTGGGATGCTTATAAATTGTGTTACTTGTACGCATGTTTTGTCAAATTTGCAGCCCCTCCCCCATTGCTCTATATTACATTTTATAAAGGGTTTCTTTAATTTAAAAAAAAAATGATGAAGCTGAGTATGTCGGGCTGTTATGTCGGGCTGTTATGTGGGGCTGTTATGTTGGGCTGTTATGTGGGGCTGTTATGTTGGGCTGTTATGTTGGGCTGTTATGTTGGGCTGTTATGTCGGGCTGTTATGTGAGGCTGTTATGTTGGGCTGTTATGTGGGGCTGTTATGTGGGGCTGTTATGTTGGGCTGTTATGTGGGGCTGTTATGTCGGGCTGTTATGTTGAGCTGTTATGTTGGGCTGTTATGTCGGGCTGTTATGTCGGGCTGTTATGTTGAGCTGCTATGTTGAGCTGTTATGTCGGGCTGTTATGTTGAGCTGTTATGTCGGACTGTTATGTCGGGCTGTTATGTTGAGCTGTTATGTTGAGCTGTTATGTCGGGCTGTTATGTCGGGCTGTTATGTTGGGCTGTTATGTTGGGCTGTTATGTTGGGCTGTTATGTTGGGCTGTTATGTTGGGCTGTTATGTTGGGCTGTTATGTCGGGCTGTTATGTTGGGCTGTTATGTTGGGCTGTTATGTCGGGCTGTTATGTCGGGCTGTTATGTTGGGCTGTTATGTCGGGCTGTTATGTCGGGCTGTTATGTCGGGCTGTTATGTCGGGCTGTTATGTCGGGCTGTTATGTCGGGCTGTTATGTTGGGCTGTTATGTTGGGTTGTTATGTCGGGCTGTTATGTCGGGCTGTTATGTCGGGGTGTTATGTCGGGCTGTTATGTTGGGCTGTTATGTCGGGCTGTTATGTCGGGCTGTTATGTCGGGCTGTTATGTCGGGCTGTTATGTTGGGCTGGTATGTTGGGCTGTTATGTTGGGCTGTTATGTTTAAATTCAAACCAAGTTGATGAAAGTTGAACAAAGATAATGCAAGAATCCATTTATTTACTGTTAAGTTACTTCATGTTCCTGAAATCTGGTCTTACATTAGACTCATTCAACACAGACTCATCACGAGCGTCATCTCCCACCCCCTTCCAAGACCCCCCCCCCATCCCCAACCTCCCTAGTACTACACATTTATCCGTAGCGTTAGTGGGGGTGTGTGGGGGTGGGGTGGAATAGTTCATTAAATTATTATGAAATGCCAAGCCGCGGCCTGGGGCCCTAAAATTTAAGGCCTGGCAAAACCTATCAAGTGCCAAACACTCTCTTAAGTTTTGAATATATAGCGTCGAACTTAAATCTTAACACCCGGTATATATCTTGAACCACGGGTATCTTTAACCACAAACAATCAACGCGAAAGGAGACCAACATCAGAGGGTATTGGATAGTTTTAAGTGCATTGTTATAAGCTGCAGGCCAGCGCAGAATGTATCTGCACGTGCAGATGACTGCCCCCCCCCCCCACACACACTCACACTCCGTTTACACATGCATGCGATCTTAAACCTGCTTGCACTTAACGGCTTAAGGTTTGAGTTGTTTGGATGGGGCGGCCATGGGAGTGGATAAGAGTGGATAAAAGTTGATGGGGGTAGATAAAGAGTCGATGGGAGGGGGTAAGAGTGGTTGGGAGTTTTGCATATTGTTTTCCATACTTATTAGAGGGAACCTTAGAAAGAGGTGGGCGTATGCAGATGTTAAATTGTTAAAGATTTATTTTATAAGTATACAATATTGCAAACTTCCTCTATACACGGGATAGTACACCACTACTCCGCATGTACTCCACATCTCCACATGTGGCAAATAACGCCCCGAACTGTAGCTAAATTATTAATTTATTATTTGTTTTTAGTTTGTTTTGTTTTTTCTTTGTTCTTTTGGGGGGGGGGGCGGGGCGGGGGCGGGGTGGGGGGCGACATAGTTTTAAAACATAAAATAAAAATATAACTTCCTTTTTTAAAAAATTCGAAGCCATATTTTCCCACAAAAACAGTATTTATATGTCATTGCTTTTGTAGCTTTCTCATGGAGAACAAATGTCAATGTATAATTAAATGTTGTCTCTCAGACCAGGATATAAATGGATTTTATTGAGAATTGTTTATTATAGGTGTACTGTTAGGCCCCTTTTATCTGTTGATGTTCTGTTGTTAAAATCATTTTTTCCCCTCCCCTTCTCTTTTAAAAAAATTCGTCTTGTCTTCAGGTTTGTCTGCTCCTGCCAAATGGTACGATGCTAGTGCACACGACAACGTCGACAACGTCCTGGTAAGAATTTGACGCTCCACCCAGCTTCACAACTTTCCCCAAAATATTTAAGGTGCGATGTCCTTCATAAACATTAAGTAAGTTCTTTTAAACACAATTTCTTAGAAACAACTTTTAAACACAATTTCTTAGAAACAACTTTTAAACACAATTTCTTAGAAACAAATTTTAAACACAATTTCTTAGAAACAACTTTTAAACACAATTTCTTAGAAACAACTTTTAAACACAATTTCTTAGAAATAAATTGTAAACACAATTTCTTAGAAACAACTTAAAAACGTAAATTTCTTAGAAACAACGTAAAAACGTAAATTTCTTAGAAACAACTTAGAAACATAAATTTCTTAGAAACAACGTAAAAACGTGTATTTCTTTCCTGTGCTTCTCATTGTAGCTTTTCCCAAAACTTTGCCCCATATTCTCGTAATTTCCTAAATTTCTAAATTTTCTTTATTCTTTTTATTATACGAGTGTTGTCGTATGTGTATGACTCGTAAGCCCCAAGCAAAAGGAACATATTTTTGGGGAACGCTAACTTCTATGAACTGTCTCACTACCCGACTACGCTTTGACTGTCTCACATAGACTCGTTGCCGGTGACAACACATTATTTCGAATTTTCAGTCCCCCCCCCCCCCCCCCCCCCCAAAAAAAAAAAATTTAAAAAATCAACTTTTCATGTTTTTTCAAGGGGAAGACAAACGAAATATGATGACACCGATTTCACGAAATAAAATTCCCGATAACTGCGCTAAATGAGACACCTTTTTAAGTGCGTTTGGTGCGTAATATTTTCTTTTGTGTTTCTGAAATAGTTGGTGAAATAAATCTGCGGTGTAAAAGCGGGTGGGTCATTAAAGTATTAATGTCAAATGAAATAACTAAAAAAAATGCATATGAAGGATTTATAAGAAATACTTTGTTTTTAGTTATCGTTTAAGTATTACTAATTTTTTTTTTTAAATTTATTTTAAAAGTTCAACAAAAGAACTGTAGGCCGATACGTTTGTCTTTTATTGGTTTGTCTGCCATCCTTATTTCCCGTATTTGTCTGAAACGGCTTTTTTAACTAGTGTAGTATCGTGGCTACAGCGCGTCTACAAATTGATGCTATGAATATTAGTAAAGGATATTGTTAGGCTTAAGGCTGTAGTTTTTTGTTGTTTTTTTTAAATACTCCATGCACAATTAAACATTACGTCATTACAAGAATACACAGATTGCTAATGATGCGCACACGTCACTTCCGGGGGATATCAATATAAAAGTTAGTTAAAACTTGATCACGTGGTCGTTCTAGAGCAGAGGATCGATCCCACTTTCAGCCCCAACAACACTTTCCAGTCCACCAACCTCATGACCCCGCTGACACACCTATCCCAGCCATTAGGTCTTACAACACGGCCGCTAGGTGTCAGGCTGTACATAATTCATTGACTTTCCCCGGCTTTACTGGGAGAGCGGTTCCCCACCTATTGACCAATGCATAAGTTCTTTCTGTTACTGCATGCGTCTACCCATCTCCACCCTATATTACGCATACAATTTTACTGCACCTGTCTGACCCCCTCCCCACACACACACACTACATCGCACCCCTGATACTGCCCTAGGGCGCCCCACCCCATACTACGCTTCCCCAAGACAGCACTCGGCTGCCCCGCCCAACCTCATATTACTCACCCCTTTACTCTCCTCTGCTAACCCATCCTACCAATCCCAAATTACGCAACCCCTTTACTGCCTTCGACAACCCCACCCCAAAATACCCCACCTCCTTTGCTGCCCTCGCTTGCCCTACCCCCACCCCCCCCCCCACACAATACGCACCCCATTTTCTGCCCATTACTGCCCCATCCCACACTACGCACTCCCTTAACTGCCCTCCTCTGCCCATCCCACAGTATGCACCCCGTTTACTACCAGGTACTGCCCCGTCCCACATTACGCACCCTTTTCCCTGCCCTCGACTGCCCCACCCAACAATTCTTAACTCCTTTACTGCCCCCGACTGCCCCACCCCGGCTACCCAGCCCCCCTTTTACTGCCAGACATACGAAACAAGTAAAAGATCTCCAGAATTAGATTGATTTTTGTGTATCCTGCATGTTTCGCCAGACCAAACCAGAATTGGTAAAAAGGATTTCCTTCTAACCTTTGACCTGTAGGCTGTGTGATGTCATCAGCGAAGACGTATTTTGCAGGAAGACAAATCAATTTTCCGGGAACCTTTCATGATTTTTTTTATTTTTTTCTCTTAGTTTAACTCCTTTTTTTTTATGTGCAATTATTGTGATCTACTTGTGATATACTGCTAGCCTAGGTCTTACATGTACTCAAAAGGTGAGGTTTTCGTTCTAAATTGATTAAGTCCAGTAGGTCATTAGAACTGTGACCGGCTTTGAAATTGTAACTGTAATTAAATCCTGGGGTCTGACGACGATTTTCTCTCACTCATTTCCTCTCGTTCTCTTCTCTCTCTCCACCCATCTCTCTCTCTTACTCCCCCTAAATTTCTCTCACTCTCTACTTCTGTCTTTACACCCCCTTCTCTTCTTTCACTCTCTTCCTCTTACGCTACTCCTCTCACTCTCTACCCCTCACTCCCTACCGCTCATCTTCTCTGCCTCTCTTCCTCTCCACATCTCACCCTCTACCTCTAACCCTCTCCACCTCTCACTCTCTACCTCTCACTCTCTACCTCTCACCCTCTACCTCTCACTCTCCACCTCTCACTCTCTACCTCTCACTCTCTACCTCTAATCCTCTCCACCTCTCACTCTCTACCTCTAATCCTCTCCACATCTCACTCTCTACCTCTAATCCTCTCCACCTCTCATTCTCCACCTCTCACTCTCTACCTCTCATTCTCTACCTCTCACTCTCTACCTCTCACTCTCCACCTCCCACTCTCTACCTCTCACTCTCTACCTCTCTTCCTCTCCTTCTCCTCCGTTCACTTTCTTTCCTAATAACTTCCTTTGTTCACTTTCCTAATAACTTCCTTTGTTCACTTTCCTAATAACTTCCCTTGTTCACTTTCCTAATAACTTCCATTGTTCACTTTCCTAATAACTTCCTTTGTTCACTTTCCTAATAACTTCCCTTGTTCACTTTCCTAATAACTTCATTTGTTCACTTTCCTAATAACTTCCTTTGTTCAATATCCTAATAACTTCCCTTGTTCACTTTCCTAATAACTTCCTTTGTTCACTTTCCTAATAACTTCCCTTGTTCACTTTCCTAATAACTTCCTTTGTTCACTTTCCTAATAACTTCCTTTGTTCACTTTCCTAATAACTTCCTTTGTTCACTTTTATAATAACTTCCCTTGTTCACTTTCCTAATAACTTCCTTTGTTCACTTTCCTAATAACTTCCCTTGTTCACTTTCCTAATAACTTTCTTTGTTCACTTTCCTAATAACTTCCCTTGTTCACTTTCCTAATAACTTCCCTTGTTCACTTTCCTAATAACTTCCTTTGTTCACTTTCCTAATAACTTCCTTTGTTCGCTTTCCTAATAACTTCCTTTGTTCACTTTCCTAATAACTTCCCTTGTTCACTTTCCTAATAACTTCATTTGTTCACTTTCCTAATAACTTCCTTTGTTCACTTTCCTAATATTTTCCTTTGTTCACTTTCCTAATAACTTCCTTTGTTCACTTTCCTACTAACTTCCTTTGTTCACTTGTCTTTTAAAGTGACACGTCACCGTCCATTATTGAATTGTCTACTACGTCACACACAACACAAACTCCAGACGGCTCTGCTAGACAAGAGAAGAGAGTTTTATTTACCTGAACTAGATTCATGTCCAGTCCATGTTTAGCAGCACTGTCAAGCCATCAATTATAGGCCAATCACAGCAGAGATAATGTTTGCTGCGTTTGTTTGTTTTTTTGTTGTTTTTTTTGGTCTTCTAAAATGTCCGTCGTGTGTCCAAACACACGCTTCAAGATGCCATTTCTTCGTCCAAACACACGCTTCAAGATGCCATTTCTTCGTCCAAACACACGCTTCAAGATGCCATTTCTTCGTCCAAACACACGCTTCAAGATGCCATTTCTTCGTCCAAACACACGCTTCAAGATGCCATTTCTTCGTCCAAACACACGCTTCAAGATGCCATTTCTTCGTCCAAACACACGCTTCAAGATGCCATTTCTTCGTCCAAACACACGCTTCAAGATGCCATTTCTTCGTCCAAACACACGCTGCAAGATGCCATTTCTTTTAGTTTGTTATTCTGAGGTAAGAAATAAACAGTGACATGTTCAAGTAAAACACATGTACACTTTCTTACGAGATGATTAAAAATCCAAACATTTGTACAGCGTGCACAGGAACTTAGAACTGTTTCTGTTCATAGTATATTAAAAATGTAATGTTTTGTTTTTTTTCTTCATGTAGTTCTTTTCTTCAATCTATACATAATATTATAGAGTGACTAGCCATCAGCAGTAGACGTAAATTTCTTCTCAGCACAAATTCAGCAGACGTGAATTCCTCTGTGATTTCTCTGACGTATCGAACCTCTAAGTGGCTGTGAAACTCAATTTTCTTTAGGAAACTGTGCGCTTCCATGATACAAGTTGCCGTATTGTTGTTCTTTTTTATAGAAAATTAAATTAGGTTTCTTTCATTTCTTCTACCACAACTAACGCCCTTGGCCTAGGCGAAAATGCAAGTTGTATAAATAACTATTAACAGCGGTCCCCATACGTTTAACATGTTAGAGCCACATGGACTAATCACATTGATAATTTGTGTCAATTAGAATCCCAAAAGGGCATCGACCATGAATTTTTTTTTTTTTTTTAATGTTCACATGACATAAGTAACGTTTTAAATATGTATGCCCTTTGATGACCATATGTGGTCGCCTGATCACGGGCGGAGAATCCTTGATGTCGAGGGGTAACAATCACCTCGTAGTACACCACTGTAACTCTATAATCTCACATTTCGTCTCGTTCCACCCACTTCTATATAGGCGTATAGGCCTAACAACCCCTAACCTCAACCCCCACCCCCCGCCCCTGGCTAAGTCGGACATGTTCACTTCAGCTTATTGTTCAGAACACGGCCAGCACAAACGGTCTATGTTTTAACTTACCAACCAGTAAATATACGTCTTCCGGTTACTCCCAGGAACACCCAGCAAAAGGTCACGCAGGACTTTGACTCCATGACCTTTGCTTTGATAGTGACAAATGATACCAGATTGCTAGGGGGGGGGCCACCTCACAGTTACGTTCTATTGCTCCGACTGACTGATCGCCTGTGGGGGGGGGGGGCCTTCAGTGGCGCCTAGCCGGAGTCAAACCGGGGTCCTTCAATTAAGGCGTTTCGAAATTAATGCTCTTTAAATTCTTCGCCTTGTATGTGGCTGGCTGCGTGGCAAAATCTTCGGACGGCGAATTGTCCGACTTCCCGTCAAGTCATCGAGCTGAAACTTGGCACATAGACCCGTTGCCGATGACAACATACTCTGTCAGCCTCAATCCCCTTTCCCAACCCCACAAAATAAGTTTTTTTTTTATTTTTAAGGGAAACATGAAGGAAAATTGAAGGGATCATTTCAACATCGCACCTAAATCACATTTTTTTTTAAAATGAGCTTGGGGCAGTTTCATTAAAATCTGAGGGAGACAATCATATTAAACCCAAGAGATAGTGTGCTGGTGACGAATTAAGCGAGTTATTCCAATTTAAAAGTACGGTTTTCAGTGCACTCCCGAACCTAAGTCCAATCTTCTACTTATAAAAAAACATATTTTAAGCAAAATAAGTTTTTGGTGTTTTCTTTAAAATGTTTCAAATGAGACTTAGGTACGATATTGAATTGACCCCTTCATTCCCGAAAGATGTGCTAAATGAGATTCTTTACAAAAAATATATAGCAAGTGCATTTGGTGCGTAATATTTTCTTTCGCTTTTCTGAAATAGTTGAAACAAAACTCCACGTGTAAGTAAAATAAATTTTAAACTTAAAATATTCATATAATAAGTCAGTCACAGTCAGTACCCACACCCCCTCCCCCCCCACACACACACACACTTTAAATTCTCGACACCCGTTTCTCCACGCATATGAATAAACCTGATTGTGGGTGGCCAAAACTTGACTTATACGTTAAAAATTGGTTATTGTTCTAAAATGTCTTGAGAACCGCTGATGTGTGCTGACCAACTCAAGGAAACAGAAACATTCGTCTGAGCGCCCCTTGCCTGAATTAACATTTCAGCACTTAGTTTCTCTTTTCTTTTTTTTTTTTTTCCCCCAGACTTTTCAGCGATCATCTTATCAGCCTTGTGCTGGAGACTTTTCGAACCAGTTGACGCTAACCGGTTGCTGCATTATTACCGAACCGCTTGTTTAAAAAATATATTAATAGTAATAATAAAGACTATAAAATTCACAGAAACATTGACACCCTCCACAACCACATCTAAACACGACAGTTTTTCGAAACGGTTTCTGCTAGCTTGGCAGCCCAAACCCTGGGTGGAGATGTAGCTACAGTAATTAGTTATTATGTTTGGAACATTGATTTTTAGATGCTAGCTTTAGATCACATGGCGCGCCATAGAATTTGGTTAACTGTGGGCGTGGGAAAAACCCTTGTCATTTAAAATGAAATATTTTCTAACACGATCTATATGGAGCGTTTGTAAAAAAACAAAAAAACAAAAAAACTTGATAATTGAATCACTCAGCCGTTTACATTAGAATATTTAGCTGAGGCCGTCGTGTGTCACCGGCTCCAATGAGAGAAATAGCCACAGATCGCTGACCATTCCGAACACAGTGTAAGCATGGATGTTTCCAGTTGCCCGTTGAACTCCAAAACCTCGACACCATCACCTCTCTTGCCACCCCATAATCACCTCTATTGCCACCCCATAATCACCTCTATTGCCACCCCATAATCACCTCTATTGCCACCCCATAATCACCTCACCGTCGTGAAATTCATGCTATTACCACTCCGCTGGTCACCAAATCGTTTCAAAATGAGTCCAACGATGTTAACCGTCACAACTGACACATTGGGGGGGGGGGGGGTGGGCTCGGTCTTATTAATATGTTAACGTGAGAACTGTGATGATTTTACATATTAAATCTTTCACATTTTGTACAATTTACGGAAACAAATTTAAGTGCGCAGAAGTTGTTTCGGATCAGAAGAAATGGTTCACCTAAAAAAATTGGGGGGGTGGGGGGGCGGAAAAAAAGGGGGGGAGGGCGCATGAAGTACTCGGTAAATAAGATTTTTTGGATAAAAACTTTTTTTAAATTTTTTTAAAAATACAAAATAGTGTACTTTAAGCCGTGGCACTTCTACTCGTTTCATTTTGTTTTAATTCTACGTGACGGTTTTGAAATCCCATCCCAACGGCGTGTTGCAGCGTGTGTTCGCTGGCACCCAGCGTGTATTCACTGGCACCAATCGTGTGTTCACTGGCACCAAGCGTGTGTTCACTGGCACCCAGCGTGTGTTCACTGGCACCCAGCGTGTGTTCACTGGCACCAAGCGTGTATTCACTGGCACCAAGCGTGTATTCACTGGCACCAAGCGTGTGTTCACTGGCACCAAGCGTGTGTTCACTGGCACCAAGCGTGTATTCACTGGCACCCAGCGTGTGTCCACTGCCACCAAGCGTGTGTTCACTGGCACCCAGCGTGTATTCACTGGCACCCAGCGTGTATTCACTGGCACCAAATAGCAAGTTGTATCAAAGGCACGACCCGGAGACTGGCATTCCCCCCTCCTCCACATATTTTCCCCGGTAACCTAACGCTATGGTGAGAGAATGCTCAGGGAGAACTCCATTATCCCTAATCTAATTGTAAGGCCATGCGTCCGGTCGTGTCCGCTAACCCTGTAGTTTAGCAAGGCCAAAAATTTCCCATCTCGCCACCTCCTCGGCCAGAGGACCGCTTGATTCTCCAGTCAGCTGTGGGCGAGTGGAACTCCTCACGGAGTGCTGGGGGAAAAAGAGGGGGGGGGGGGAATCAAAGGGTAGCTGCCAGAGTTATCTAAGCCTGTCCGCTTCGACGCACTTGGAAAAAATACACGCTACACACTAGTATTCGGTGTGCATTCCCCCCCCCCCCCCAATTCTTTTAGACACGCTACTACTTGGTGTGCAATCTCCGAGTTTGTATACACATTTCTGTTTGAAGAGCACTCTCCCAGAGATTTTAGAGACACTAATATTTGTTGTGGATGACCCGAATTCTTTGGTTTGTCTAATCAACTAATAAATGTTAACAGTTTACAGTACAAGCATTTTCATTCATAATAACTCATAAGTAATTACATCCATTTTTTGTGCATACATTTTGATATTTGAATCTATATTATGAAATGTAACTCTATCCTTTGAAATATGACAATACCTTTATTATAATATATGAAATGGCTTAACAATAGTGGCTAAATGTTATAATTAAAAACCCATAAAACTAAGTTTTTCGTATAAACCAATAATAAAATGTAATATCAAGCAATGGTTGGGAGAGGGCCTGGAAATTTAACAAAACATGCATACAAGTAACGCACTTTATAAGAGTCCCAATTAGTGCCCCCCTCCCCCCCCCCCTTTTTTTTTTTTCCAGGCTCGCAACTGCACACTTTTTCACGCCCCTGAAATGTATTAATATTCTAGCGACTCGCCCACCTTTACACCGCAGATTAATTTCACCAACAGTCTTAGGAAAACAAAAGAATATATTCAAACGCACTTGCGATATTTTTCTTTTAAGAATATCATTTAGCACAGATTATCGGGGAAGGGGGGCGTGTTAGGGGATGAAAATACTATTGAATATGTTGTCGTCGGTATCAAGTCTATGTGCCAAGTTTCAGCTCGATATAATGAAAGGAAGTGGGTCAATTAGCTTTCCGAAGATTATATATATAAAGGATTTTAAAAAGACAATAGGTTGACATGCTAATGTCGCGGTTGACTAAGTGTGACACAATCCACCGGTGTGGGTGTGGGGGGTGTGGGTGGGGGGCACACCAGATTTCTTGCATATAAAACAAGCAATCAAAAAAATTCAATAACGATTTAAGGGACCACGGCTGTAAACACCGGTAAGTGTGAAAGTGGCGCACGATCTGAAAATGTTGAGAACCACTGGTCTAATTAGCAGGAGATCGCACTGATAAACTTGGACACAATACGTCCAACTAATCATTGATTTTAACGCTGCCACGGGCACAATCAAAAAAATTAGTGTGTAAGTGTTTGGGGATATTTAGAAAAACAAAAAACGACAACATCTTTTCAAATCTTTATTGTACTTAAAAGGAATTGTTCTTATTTATTTAAAAGGCGGTGAACAAAATGAAATAGGTCCGCCTGAACGTCACCGGACACGTGGAAGAGAATGGCTCGTACCTTACTAGTTTAGTCGCTCCAAGACACACTCATGCACACGTGCGCAGGCAAACACACAGACACACGCACACAGACACACAATCACACAGACACACGTACACAGGCACACAAACACACGCGCACAAACACACGCGCACAAACACACGCACACAGACACACGCACTCACATACAGACAGATAATGTATGCAATCGAATGTATTCCATATTTCTACTGCCCTAGATTTCGCGCCTATTGTCTTTAAACACATCTTCATCAACATAATCAGTTTGAATGTTGTATGTCATTCAATTAACCTAATGTCTAAATTGCATCCAATTCCTACCCCCCCCCCTTTTTTTTCGGCCTCACCCCTACCTCCCCAAAAATATAATTTAAAAAAAAACAACATAATAATAATAACTAGTTTTTGCTCGCTACACATTGGCGGCAGCAATGAGTGAACATCCCATCTACTAAAGTTACTTGACAAAACATGAACTGCAGTAACGCACATTTAAGAATCCCAATTTTTGCTACACCCCTTCCCCCAAGATACGTCACTGCACACTTTTTATTTCACGCCCATGAACTATATTATTATTCTGATGTCCCAACCACTTTTAACGCGAATATTTATTACGCCATACTTAAATTGAGACGATTTAATTTTCCGAAACAAAAAGAAAATATTACGCACCAAACGCAATAGCGTTATTAAAAAACAAAATAATTAAGCGCAATTATCCGAAAATATATTTTGCGCGCTATCCGGAAATGGAAGCAGTCACACCGCAAGCAAAATATATACAACATATATTAAAATGTCGGAAAGCAAATAGGTTTTGAGTGGAAGGTTTGAACTCTGATACATCACTATCATGTCGGATTCTGCTATCCTCTCAATCTCTTCCCTTCATCAATCCCACTTTGCCATGGCATTCCAGTCTGTTCGGGCTATCCCTTATCGAATAAGCATTTGAGATATAATAAAAAAATATCTATATAAAAATTGCCCATTCTGGCAACCTCTGCTGATGAAGGCATCATGAGCAGCCAGGACCGAGTCGCCAATGCTTGCCGAATGTGCCCGAACAAAGATTGGACCAATATCGATCGTGAGCTGGGCCCCGCGACCAAACAATACAGACGAACTTGAACATAGATTTTTTCCTTCCCTCCATTCCCCTCACTTTCTCCTCTTCGCCCGAGGTATAGATTCTTTCAGTTTAAGGAGGAAATATATTTCTATCCCGCATGACTACAGAGATGAGGAATCATAATTACCGAGATTGATTTATCACTTTTCTCATGGCCAGGATGGCCAGATTTATTTATTGGTCTCCGTTGCTCAACTAATCGGCTGTTGTTTTATTTTTTTTGGTCTGAAAATGCTGGTGACTTTTTTGGTCTGAAAATGCTGGTGACTTTTTTTTGGTCTGAAAATGCTGGTGCCTTTTTTTTTGGTCTGAAAATGCTGGTGACTTTTTTTTGTCTGAAAATGCTGGTGACTTTTTTGGTCTGAAAATGCTGGTGACTTTTTTTGGTCTGAAAATGCTGGTGACTTTTTTGGTCTGAAAATGCTTGTGACTTTTTTTGGTCTGAAAATGCTGGTGACATTTTTGGTCTGAAAATGCTTGTGACTTTTTTTGTCTGAAAATGCTTGTGACTTTTTTTGGTCTGAAAATGCTGGTGACTTTTTTGGTCTGAAAATGCTGGTGACTTTTTTTTTGGTCTGAAAATGCTGGTGACTTTTTTTTGTCTGAAAATGCTGGTGACTTTTTTGGTCTGAAAATGCTGGTGACTTTTTTGGTCTGAAAATGCTGGTGACTTGCCAGGATCTGAAAGTCCCCGGCGAGAATTTTTCAAATTTTATCAAATTTTAATGTCTTCATTGCTGTCTCTAAGAGAAGAAAATCCTCGTTAACTCCCCAAGAAAGTCATGTTTGCTTGACCCTCTTCCGGCAGGTCTGTTGTATTATTATTATTAATTAGGGAAGTTTTTATAATTGCTCACTGTTTAATTAATAAATACATTCTGATTGGTATTTTTTGTTATGTGTTAACACGCCAGAAATCAAGTCATGAAATTAAGTCTGAAAGTAATTACGATTAATTTAGATTCATCAGTGCATATGTGATCGTGCAGGGATGGTTTTAAAACCAAATCACATACACCATACACCACAAACACACAGACACAAACCACAACCACATGCCCACACACACACACCACATCACACACACACACCACTACACACCCACACAGAAATACACACCCCTTCCACGCAACCACACAGAAATACACACCCCTCCCACACACCACACACACACCACGCACACACCACACCCAGCCACACCAACACACACACACACCCCTCCCACGCACGCACATAGATATACTCACCCCTCCCACGCACCACACATACACACCACACCCACACACACCCCTCCCACACACCCACCCACACACACCCCTTTCTATCACATGGTTCTTTTGGTTTGGTTGATCACACATACCCTAAAATAAATTATTTTTATTTGTTTTTGAATTATCAGTCTCCAATAGTTTCTTAAATGTTTGATTTCTTAAAAGAAAAAAAACCCTTTTTAAATATTCATTAGAAAATTACTCCCCGGGAGCCAATATTTTACAACTTCTCCCCTCAGCCGTTCAGATGTGCACCTTGTCTTTGGACATGAGACTGCCAGCGAAAAGTTGGTCATTACCGAAAAACAAACTGGAGGCGAGACATTTTTGAGCAGCTTTCTATATTAAGTATCACGGATTACCGGTAATATATAATGGCATCGTTGAAGTACTCTTTTACTTTGACATCGGAATGAACTCCCATTATTTGGATTTTTAGTAATGATATTCCCTAGTCTGGATTGCAATGATATTCCATTTATTGGTTTGGTAGGGAAATGGTTTTTGCCTTGTCTCCGACACTGCAGACCCTTGTTTAAAATTTATCAGAGAATTTGAAAGGAATTATTTGTGATACGAAAAAAAAAAGGGGGGGGGGTGTGGAGAAGGGGTGTGGGGATTCTATTAGCCGTCTGGACGAATGACAATGGCTGCCGTGTTTAGAAACGTCTGCTGGGAATTGAAACGCTTTCACCGGGCCCAAAAATCAATAACTCATAAAACAAAATATGTTTTTCGTTCCATGCTGTTTTGCAAAAAGGTTTAATATGTTAATTGATATGTTAACAGAGATATGGCATTTTTCTTTTGAATTTGTGTCCGGGGCAGCAAAAGAGTATTTAGTTTTAGGCATCGAAAACTAATGAATAATGGTGTTGTTTCTAAGACAGTTTCTCAAAGCCGAAACGTCAAAATCTTTTGTCCTGTCTATGAATTCAAGTTTAGCATACCCTGTTCTTATATTTCATTTATTGAATAATGTGGCGTTGCTAAGGCAAGTTTATTGAATAATGTGGCGTTGCCAAGGCAAGTTTATTGAATAATAAGGCGTTGCCAAGGCAAGTTTATTGAATAATAAGGCGTTGCCAAGGCAAGTTTATTGAATAATGTGGCGTTGCCAAGGCAAGTTTATTGAATAATGTTGCGTGGCCAAGGCAAGTTTATTGAATAATGTGGCGTTGCTAAGGCAAATGCCGAGTTATGCTATGCTTGTTCGTGAAATCAAATTTGCGTTCCATACAGTGGGCAATGGTTCTCAATTTATGTCCTCATTAGTTACCAACTTGTTATAAATCTCTCACCAGTATAGTTGCGAGTGCTACACATTCTACCCAAACGCGTTTGTCAGGCTAAACTAATTCATGACCATATTTATCGATTTAAGATTTCTTTTTTTTAAACTAACTAAAAACTTTCATATACAAAACATCAACGATAGATGTGAAACAAATATTTTTTAAGTTTGAACTTTTCTACTTTAAAAAAACATTTGTTGTCTTATTAACAATGAAAATTAAGAATTGTGATGAAAATTACATTTCCATTTAGTTGGATCATTCAAAAGAACAGTGGCGTAGCGAGGGGAGGCAAGGAGGGGTATCATGCCCCGGGCGCTACTCACAAAGGAACGCAAAAATGGTATATTTTACATATAATATTGTATGGTTTTCGAATAGGGGGGCGCTAAAAAGGTATTGTGCCCCGGGCGCGAGTTAAGCTCGCTACGCCACTGCAAAAGAATCATCCTCTAATCTTCAACTTATCCTAACAGCGCCAGCAAATTTGAACTGCAAAGAGTCTGATGTAAACAAAGGGGAAGACAATATTTTTTTTTCCTCCAGAAATATTGCGGGTGACCATTTGATCTGCGAGTAGCTTCCCTTCGTTAGCACGTCTCGTATTATCCACAACGGTTTGCCGAGATGATCTCATTTTACAACGTTCCATGTTTATATATAAGATACATCTGGAGCTGAGCAATAATCGATGGTCTTCTTCCTTGAAAGCCAACACTTAACCTATATATTATGACGGAACCTGCTCTAGATGTCATACAAGCTTTGTCCGCAGTCTCCGAGGAAAGACGTCCTGCTACACGACACATTCCTCCCTTTTATTGTCTGTTAAGTGGATCTGCGAATCACTTTCAGATATGAACACACTGAAGATTGTTTCGGGTTTTTTTCTCCCTTTTTTTAAAAAAAAATATTATTTTTTATTTCTTTAATTTGTTATATTTTTTTTTTATACATTCAACATGTGTTGGGCTTATTAACAAAACCTGATCTTCAAAACTTGCATTAAATACTATCTAACATAAATGATGTAAATAAATGGGTATCTTTATTGTAACCTTTGGCTGTTCAATGCAGTTCATTATCTATATAATAACCTTTGGCTGTTCAATACAGTTCATTATATATATAATAACCTTTGGCTGTTCAATACAGTTCATTATCTATATAGTAACCTTTGGCTGTTCAATACAGTTCATTATCTATCTAATAACCTTTGGCTGTTCAATACAGTTCATTATCTATATAATAACCTTTGACTGTTCACTACAGTTCACTGCGTTGTACGAGCTCACTAAACACATCAACGATTCACTAAGTAAACACGGACAACGCTGTCGCTTATTTACGCACCGCCTAATTTGCGGCCGTAAATTCCCGACGGTGCAGCGACGCCCCTGCTCAAAAGGTTAATTCACCACCTCGTTGAGTAACCATTTTGATGCCACCCCTGAGCTATCTTTTTACAGGTGTAAGAAATAATGTTTTTTTTTTTTAAAGCGACGTTGGCGATGCCACACGTTTCGATAATGTTATCGTGCTCACGTTGGACCAATTTAATTCCCGTTAACGCGGCACGCGCTGGCACGAGGGTATCGCAACGTGGCGCACTCTCTAAAAGAATAGAGTTCTTCAAAGCATGAGTCTGATTGGCCTGATGAGCGGAATGTGTGCGTTGAATAGCCAGTTAAACAATCACAACCATTGGCAATTCTTTTAAAATGTAAAGTTGTAAAAATTGTTTTTTAAAAAAGTGATGTAAATTATGTGCACCCCATAAATTGATGTATTTGAAACTTTATATATATGTCAGGTCCATATTTATGCAATTATACTAGAAACATTTCGCTTCGATGCCAAAACTTCAGACTTATTGTCTCTATCCAAAATATCAATGTGCAAAATGTCACATTTGTCATGATTACTTTCTTGAAACTTTCGGGGGAAAACCCGATCATTTCGGAGAAAACCCGATCATTTCGGGGAAAACCCGATCATTTCGCGTGAACACTAACTAGTTTTGGGCATACTTTTAAATATTTCAAGTTTTATAGAATAAAGCTGTTATACAGGCGTATAGGTTGTTTTAACATTTATAAAGCGCACGATTTATAAAGCGCACAATAGTGGTCTTCATTAAAAAAAATAAAAAATCTTTGGTTGATGACCAAATCAGGCAAAACATAAAAATGTTTCACCTGGGAAGTACGAATAGCCTCTGTCATAGCACTTCAAATATTGAATGCATTTAACGTGGAGGTTAAGCAGGGTTTAAAAGTTCTTGACCTTTAAGGTTTACGTCTCCTTTATTATCGATATTATTGGAAGATTGTCCTTTATTTAGCGGGGGATTTCTCATCCTAGCAGAGGCGTAGCGAAGGGGGGCAGGGTGGACAGATGTCCCCGGGCGCCAGCTAGTAAGGGGCGCTAAAATGTGCTTTGGTATTATTTTATTGATGAAAATAATGGGTTTGAGGGTGGAAAAAAAGACAAAAGGGGTGCTTTAAAATGACTCTTGTCCCCGGGCGCAAATCTCGTCCCCGGGCGCCGAACACTCTAGCTACGCCTCTGCATCCTAGCTTGGTTTTTAAGGGTTTCAGTTATTGATCACGAATCTCTGCAGGAATTGGATATAAAATCATGTCAGCCCCCTCCACCCAGCCCCCAACCCTGGCAACATGCTCTGGTAAAAATTATCTTCTCAGGTCTAGAAAGGAGGGTTGGGTTGGGCGGTAAACAGAATATTGACCATTAGATAACAGCAATGAAAAGAGAGAAGGGAGAGGGGTAGGGGATACAGGTGGAATTGCATTAGAGGGGGGAGATTTGGGTGTACATTGAGAGGGTGGAGAGTTGAATAGATCGAAAAGAGTGGCGAGCTGGAGGGGTGAGAGAGAGGATCGAAATATATATATATATATATATATTGAGAGAGAGAGAGAAAGAAAGAAAGAAAGAAAGAAAGAAGAGAGTGGGAGGCGTTAAGAGAGAGAGAGAGAAAAAACACTGATGGATTCCCTGACACATAAAGCTCTGTCATCTGGGGTTTTTGATAAAAGCTTGCCAGAATCTTGGCCGAGGGACACCCATAATCCCACCTTGGCTAGTGGCACAAGTCCCTTATTGCTCCAGCCTCCCTCCCCGTTCTCTGTGAAGACCTGCCAGTATACCACGCGCTATCTCTACGAGACTTGTGTATTTCAAATCTATAGCCCCCCCCCCCTGTCAAATAGATTCTCTTATTGTTCATGATTTATTGGGTTTTTTTAAAAATGAAACCCATAATGCTTCTTGAGGAGGAAAAAAGGGTGGGGGGGGGTGGAATCGGTATAAATTTCTGTGTCTTAGGCCATGTCTGTGGATTTTGATCTTTTTCAAATTTAAGCACCGGCTCTCATGCACTTACACACACGCACTTACACACACACACACACACAAACAAACACAAATTCACCCACATTCAAGAGTAGAGACAATATCACGGTGATATTAGTCATTAAAATATCCCATCTATATAAAAGAACTACAAAATTGCAGTTATATTCATTCAGTTAGCAGGTGGGTGGGGTGGGGGGGGGTGTCCTGTTAGCGGTTGTGGGGGGGGAGGGGGTGCACTCAGTTAGCGGTTTTTTTTCGTGGTGTTTTTTTTTGTTTTTTTTTGTTTTTTTTTTTTTTTCATTTGTTGTTGTTTTTTTGTTGGTTTTTTTTTTTTTTTGTGTTCCCTTTAGACTTGGGCTATTGAACGTTTAAACAAAATGAACAAGTTACACTGGTTTCCCTATCTGGTGACAATGTTTCAGTTGTTTGTGGCTTAGTTCTGGATGATGTTTAGGGCTAGATCAGCGCGTTTCTCAACCTGTGGGTCGCGACCCCTTTGGGGGGTCGAAAGACCCTTTCACGGGGGTCGCCTAAGACCACCGGAAAACACATACACTCTACGGTTATGACGTAGAAACAGAAATAATATTGTGTTTGTGGGGTCGCCACAACATGAGGAACTGTATTAAAGGGTCGCGGCATTAGGAAGGATTGAGAACCACTGTGTTAGAGTGAGCGCATTGAGCTGATGCCGTAAAACAGTGTGATCGTTTTTATAAGGATTACAATAAATGACAGCGAACCAATCGCTATTGTTCAATACGAGAAATAAAGTTGAACAAATCTACCTGTCAACCTTCTCGTTTCTAAGCTCAACACTAGGGGCACTAGGGGCACTAGGGGCACCAACCCTGAACGCCACCTTTACGCTCTCCCTCTCACCTATCCCCAATCCTCCCCCTACACCCCCCCCCCCCCCGAAACGTGACGTGACAAACTTGATAAATAAAACCGGCCATAAATCTCACTGCTCGCCATCAAAAAGTCAATATCGGTGGCAACATAGTTTAAGTACTGTATTAGTAATAACTTATCCACGGGCCGCGGACTTGCCGTCCCAATACCCCCCCCCCCCTTTACTCTATGTGGTACGCCGGGGGAGGGGGGGGGACTGAAGCACCTCGGAGGCGAGCTCGCGGATTGATATTAGATTGTGAACTCGTGTAGACATGGGCCAATACTCCTCCGTTAACAAGGGGGAGTTCACTGGTGCTGAAGAAATCCGGCTGACAGGCGACGGCTGCCCGGACAAAATGAATTGTTTTTGGCCAAACAAGCTGTGTCCACAAATAAAGGGACATTGAATGCCATTACTATCAAG
Source organism: Omphiscola glabra (assembly GCA_964017045.1). Classification (NCBI taxonomy): domain Eukaryota; kingdom Metazoa; phylum Mollusca; class Gastropoda; family Lymnaeidae; genus Omphiscola; species Omphiscola glabra. Next base: position 40,421,558 of record OZ024796.1, read on the forward strand.
GAGTGTAAAGGGAGGGGGGAGGAGGGAGGGGGGAGGTGTGGCTGACATGTCACTGGAACGTGTCGTGGATAAAGAGATCTTTGCATGCGAGTCTTGTGTCTTTTGTTTTTATTTACGTCTTTGAAGCGCGGCACGCCGCATTGAATAGATTTTGGGGGGGGGGGGGGGGGGGCAGGATTTCTTCAGCTATCGTATCCAATTAAAACAGGACGAGATATTGTCTCTCCACTGGAAAATTGGCACGCGAAGAAGAGACAGATTTTTAGCCCGCGGGGCCCGGATCAAATTGTCGGTTGTATACTTTACAAGAAATCGATGGGATTTCTGCGACAAGTTTCAATAACGTACGCCTAGGTATTTTCAAAAACGTCTGTTTTAAGTCTTAAGCTCCCCACCCCCTACCAGTGGCGTAGTGAGGGGGAGCAAGGGGGGGGGCATCATGCCCCGGGCGCTACTCACAAAGGGGCGCCAAATGGTATATTTTACGATATATTGTATGGTTTTCGAATAAAGGGGGGGGGCGCTAAAAAGGTATTGGGGGCGCTAAAAAGGTATTGTGCCCCGGGCGCGAGTTAAGCTCGCTACGCCACTGCCCCCCCCCCCGCAAATCAGCGGTGTGTATTGTTTGCGTTTTATAAATTTGTTACAAGCGTGGGGGGGGAGAAGGGGGTGGGGGGAATCTCCTCTTAGTCTTAGTGTGTTATAATTTTGTTAATACTTCATTTACCAGCATCAGATTTCGTTTGACTTGAATGACAAAAAGGTAAAGCAACTTCCAAAACGATGTGTTAGCATGCATCCTGGGGGCGGTAAGGAAGGGCGGCATTATTTCCCCCCAACCCTTTATGTGGAGGGGGGAATAATGGTATTCATACTCGCTTATTTACCAGCGGCATTATATTACCATCCCCCGAAAGGTATTACCATCCCCCGAAAGGTATTACCATCCCCCGAAACGTATTACCATCCCCCAAAACGCATTACCATCCCCCAAAAGGTATTACCATCCCCCGAAACGTATTACCATCCCCCGAAACGTATTACCATCCCCCGAAACGTATTACCATCCCCCGAAACGTATTACCATTATGTGTCTTAATTTTTCGTCATACTTTTTTTTCGGACAGCTTCAGGGCTTCTTTCTTTGGAAGGCGGGCGCCCTAAACTCTTGGCCCGCTCTGGGAGGGGGGGGAGAGACACTAACCCTATCTACGCCACTGCTTATAAATAACTTCTTACATCATTATAAAATGTGTAAAAAAAAACTCAGAAGATTATTCTTTTTAAAAAGACTTTTGTGAATAGCAGCAAAAGAATAAATCTTCAAGAGATATAAAATGTTCTGTACTTGTGTGAGACATAACTCGTCAACTTTAAGCAGATGTATATATAGGCATATATATATATATATATATATTCCCCCCCCCCCCTCAAACAGACGCAACAAATTGTTATAATTAATCTAATCTGACGCAATATACGTCATACGTAACTGTTAACTCGTGAAATTCTTTGCACGTGGCGTGTTTGGCTCTTGGCATTATACGGGTGTTTCATTCAGAAATTTGAAATAAAAATTGTCTAGGTTTTACTTTACGGGCCTAAGGACTGTTAAAATTTAAAAATTTTATTCTCAGACAAATCAAAATTAAGTTTAAATAGGTGCTCCTTGTGACTCTTAAGAATCAGCTCAAACGACAACGTTTCAATTTTATTCCATTACCCCAAACGAAACTACTATTACTATTTTTTTTTAAAAATGGTATTGCCTTCAACTTTAAACAGCTGTAAAAAAGAACACAAAAAACAGTTGCACTAAAGCCACAGAAAGCGTGTTGACACAATCACAATGTTATATTTTTTTTTTTTTTTGTTTTTTTTTTTGTTAGTAGAGAGCTACATTATGATTCACTCTAAATGTTCTTGTTCAAAATCGATCCAAACAAAGAAGATATGTCTATTTTGTTTTCAAAACATTATTTAAAATTATTACAACAAAAAACAATCCCCACCGCCCCCCCCCCCCCCTTCCGTAAAAAAAGTTAGTCTCTTGGATAACATGTTGGGATTGTTATCTCCTGCGCTCTCCGGGGAAAGTACCAATGACTGAGGACTGTGTGCTAAAAGATCACAGGGTAATCTCCTCTACTAGGCGGGGCTAAACACACATTGGCTTGTCCTCAAGGCGGGGCTAAGCTAAGACGTTCACGTCATTTTGACGGTCGACTATAAAGTTACAGTCGCGAAATAATGGGAAGTAACAAAAACAAAAAATCTTGGCTGATTTTGATTGAAAACTTCTGCACAAGCAAGATGGCCGGCAGGATGTTGGCCAAATAACTGTTTCCATCCTCGCCCGTTTACCGCTAATGATCAGTGCCATTATATTACCATCCCCCCGAAAGATGGTACCACTCTGTGATTTCAATTTTTAACCATACTTACTTTCCTGATCAATTTCATGGCGTTATTAAGCTATCAAAACTCGTATCCGGAAATTTGATCGAAAGAAATTTCGTTGACGGAAAATTGATCGACGGAAATTTGATCGAACGGAAATTTGGTCGATTCCTTTTTTTTAGTTTACACGTTAAAATTGTTAACGAAAATGTTAACGTGTGAACTAAAAAAAAAATTCTACCAAATTTCCGTTCGATCAAATTTCCGTCGATCAATTTTCTGTAGACGAAATTTCTTTGGATCAAATTTCCGATAACCATCAAAACTATATGATTTCCATTTCTGCATTTTGGGAACATCCGATAGACACAGATTATGTGTTTTTACTGGCATCCGTCCGTCGCAAAGTGACGATGGGGTAGACTTTGCAGGACGAAATCCACAAAGGCCTGGGATTAAACCTTTTTAGGATTATAAGCTGGTTCCCTACACAGCAAATCGCCTCTCTCCATGACGCCGCTGGATAACCCAAAGGGAACATCATATGTGGATCATACAGCTTGGCATCAGTGGCGTCGCAGGAGTTGTCGGAATGTTTCATGATGTCAATGTTATCCGCTTACGTCTTTAGTCTTTGTAAAGTAACTAGTCAATTTACGCTACCCAGATATCACTGTCACCGACCACCAAGCGGATATTACCACCAGGTAACCACCGGTCACCATTCTGCAACGTCACTTAAACCGGCTACGTCACCTGACAGGCTCCGGTTAGTCCAAATGTTCAGCATTTCCCTCAACATTGTAAGTAGCTCTCCTCGCTGGTGGAGACAAAACGATATGAACTGCCTTCTACCCTATCATGATATTGATCACTTTTGGCTCCGTTTTTTCTGGGGTGGGGTGGGGCGGGGGTATTTGCACGGGTTAGGAGGTTGGTAAGTAGGGCTGTATCTTTGGGGGGGGGGGGGGTAGGTATTAGTCATGTCTGTATAAGTGCAAATATATCGATGGCGAGAATGAGTTTTTAGCTCTTGCGTCAATGTGATTTGTTTTTGTCTGCAACCTTTGGTCTTGTTGTGCAACTCCGACTTAGGACGTCACGATATGGCTGCTCTCTATTGATAGTTTTTATTTTCAAACAGCAAAGAAACCAGCTGTGAAAAAAACTCATGAAATCTAATTTCTCTAAAAAAAAATTCAACATAAAACCCATGCATCAATGAAAGATCTATTTATGTATCTGACTCCGCTAAATTTTTCAAAGTACTAGCTGGGGACAAAGCAACCAAGATCATTCAAGATGCATGTGTAAAATGCTGGTAGAGGTGCGTAATTTGCGTGCATTTGGTGCGTACGATGGGGGATTCATCGAATGAGAGCGCATCACGGTGCGCAACCGGGGCGGACAAGATACACTCTGGAATTGGATTGTCAGATGTTACATAATTTCCTGTTACACAGAAAACTTAGGTTTTCTCCCTGTAACCTGCACAAAGAAGAAGAAGAACAAAATTATAGATAAATAGTAAGATATTTATGAGGTGTCGACATAAAGACTCCAACAATGGTAACTAAACCAATAGAATGTTGCGAAACAGATCGACGAGGCGGAAATAATCTGGTATTTGGGGTTTTTAATACCAATCTTCACGAAGTCAAATCTGTCTGCTCTTCAGCCGCTCTCTAGTGCTCATTTGTTGGACTCTCAAACCATTACATTCTTCTTCCCCCACTCCCGCCGTCGAATTCGATACACGGAGATTAGAGAAATAATTGGCAAATATCGCGACCGATATTCCCGTAATCGATTACCCACCCGTCTCTCGACTGAAATAACCAAATGGTCTGTGTGGTCTGCAAAAAAAAAAAAAAATGTCACATCTCTCTTCTCCCTCGTTTGCCCCAACCCCAGCATACCCCCCAGGGTGGCCTAACATTATGGTGAGTCATCACTAATACAAATTTTCGCTCACCCTGAATCTCCCACACTAGGGCGACGTCACTCTCCACTCAAGCACGGCATCTCAGCGCAGAGCAAACCAGCGAATGCCAGGAATTCTGGGGGACGATATTTACACACACACATCCCCCCTGGAGTCGCCGCACACCACCCTCCCCCTCCCCACCATCACACCATCCCCCCCTATTTTATATTTGAAAACATGGCGGCTCGTAGTCCGGCGACAAGCTTTAAGAAAAATCAATAATCTTCCAGCATTGATTTATTGATTTCGCTTCGGGAGTCCCCCCACGCCCCACACCCACCCCACCCACCCCCACCCCGATATAACTGCGTTACATGAGCTTAAAAGCGGGACGCAGACGCGCCTTCTACCACCAGAACCAAGTTGTCTTATTTGCTTATTTGTTCAATTACTTGTCGCTAGTTGCTAGCACGAGATTGTGGGTTTAAAGGAGATAAAGGATGGGGGGGGGGGGGGGGGGGGAATGTGACAAGAATTTTATTTTAATTTCCAGAAAGATTTAAATGATTTTAAAATGTGCAAGTTTTAAAGCGTATAAATAAATTTTGAAAAAAAAAAAAGCAACAACACCAACACACACACACACACATGTTCGGCCAGCGGCACATATATCTTTCGTGGAACGGAACGGGAAAAATCTTGATTCACTCATGGTGGCACTAACCCGAGCTACGCCTCTAGTCGTCACCCATCCCATACTCACATTCACGCAAGCCATCCTCACCCATCCTATCCTAACCAATCGTTTCCTCCGCCTTCTTCTCCTAACCCATCCTGTCCTCACCTATCCTGCCCTCACCCATCCTATCGTCACCCATCCTACCCTCACGCATGCTATCCTCACCCATCTTCTCCTCACCCCATCCTATCCTAACCCATACTGTCCTCACCTATCCTGCCCTCACCCATCCTGTCCTCAACCACCTAATCCTCAACCATCCTGCCCTCACCCATCCTGTCCCCAACCACCCAATCCTCAACCATCCTGCCCTCATCCATCATCCATCCCACCAACTCCTGTCTCACATAATCACCCGCCAAACCATTCGCTGCGTCGTCAAAAGATGACTATATTTACACATCCGATCAATAAATTGTTCATTACCGTTCTTTGACAGCCCCTCTCCTGCTTAAGGAAAAACGCACCCCTTTTCACCCCATTCACCTCACACCATACAACCTACCCCCTTTTCACCCCCTTCACCCCACACCATACAACTACCCCCTTTTCACCCCATTCACCCCACACCATACAACCTACCCTCTTTTCACCCCATTCACCCCAGACCATACAACCTACCCCCTTTTCACCCCATTCACCCCACACCATACAACCTACCCCCTTTTCACCCCATTCACCCCAGACCATACAACCTACCCCCTTTTCACCCCATTCACCCCACACCATACAACCTACCCCCTTTTCACCCCATTCACCCCACACCATACAACCTACCCCCTTTTCACCCCATTCACCCCACACCATACAACCTACCCCATTCACCCCAGCCCCAATCCTCAACCCCCCCCCTCCCAACTGCTCACGCACCTCTCATAACCGGCTAAAAACTCGCGTTAAAGTGAATCAATGATGTATATTCTCTCAGTCAGCAGATCATTCAAACATGAAAGCAGCAGAGAGCTGTCAGATCCCCATTCATTAAAACTAATGATCCTACACAGCCATACTTTCATCATTGTGTAAGGTACACGCGTTGTTTTTTTTTTGTTGTTTTTTAAAAATACATTTTACACTTTAAAAAAATAAATTATGCGCGCGCACACACATTCGTACGCTCGCACTCACACAAACACGCCCATATACACGCACGCATTGGTATTTTTCAATGTTTGCAAAAAGCAACTATAAAAACAGTATATTTTAAATTAATTTTAATTTACTTCACTTTTGTCCGTGGGTGGCTGGCTAGGTGGCAAAATCTTCGGACGGCTAATTGACCCATTTCCCGTCAGGATTTCGAGCTGAAACTTGGCACATAGACTCGATGCCAACACATTCTTTCAAATTTTCAGCCTCTCCCCAAAACCCCCAAATATTTTGTTTTTCCTGTTTTTCAAGGAAAGATAAAATTCAATTCCCGATAAATGCGCTAAATACGATTCTTAACAAACAAAAAAATTTAGAAATTAAAAAAATTTGGAAGTGCCTTTGGTGCGCAATATTTTCTTTTCTTTTTCTGAAATGGTCGGTGAAATAAATTTGCGGTCTAAAAGGGGGTGGGTCATTAGAATATTAATAAATTTCAGGGGCGTGAAAAATGATGTGCGGTTGCGAGCCTTGGGGAGGTGGGGGGTGTGGCGCACTAATTGGGATAGTTATAAAGTGCGTTACATTAAAAATGCATGTTTTGCCGAATTTTCAGCACCCACCCCCACCCCCCTCCCCCCCCCCAATTGCTCTATATTAAATTGTATAAAGGATTTATACGAGAACCTTGTTTGGTTTTAAGCACTTCGTTTGGCGTATTATTTGCCATTATCTTGGAATTTCTCTAGTCTTAACGTCACGCTGGGGTCTGGAAATTTAAAAAATAAAAACAAACAGAAATAATCATTTTTGCAATCATGAATATCACAGAAGATGCAACGTTAAATATAATTGTTTGGTTTTTTCCTTCAGAATCTTAGCTAGAGATGCGTTTCTTTTAGGGTTTTTTTTTTTTTTTTTTTCCAAATTAAAATTCTGGGGGACCCACTTTTATTTTTCTAATTTGCAAATTAGTTTTCCAACACGTTATTCTCCAGGCCGAGGTTGTTAAACTTAACGAATGTATGTCACAGTATGTGTATGTGTGCTCACTATCAAACACATACTGCACGTCTAAGCTGTTACAACCAAGTAATTTTTTTTAAAACAGAAGACATACAATAAGGAAACGTTAAGAGGAAAACAAATAACAATAGAAAAAAAACTCATTGTTTTTGTTAAATCAGAGTGTCTCATCAATCACTTTCTTTCCCATCCTAAAAATTCAATCCGTTTTTTATTATTATTATTTTGTTTTTATTGTTATAGGGGGTGGTGCGGGGGGTGAGGGGGGTGAAAGTTAATTAAGAAGCCCGGATGTAAATGTTACGGCTTGATGAACTACAGGGAAGGCAAATTAAAGTGAGGTGGGCGGGGGGAGGGGGTTGGCGGGGGAGGGGGGTGAGATCTCTCTTGTCTTAATCTTAAACTTCCTTTTTTTTTTTTTTTAAATTCATCATTCACTCTCTTTGTTTTCTTGCTGCATTAATAAACCTTTCTCTGGGCTCTCTCTTTGTTTTCTTGCTGCATTGATAAACCTTTCTCTGGGCTCTCTCTTTGTTTTCTTGCTGCATTAATAAACCTTTCTCTGGGCTCTCTCTTTGTTTTCTTGCTGCATTAATAAGCCTTTCTCTGGGCTCTCTCTTTGTTTTCTTGCTGCATTAATAAACCTTTCTCTGGGCTCTCTCTTTGTTTTCTTGCTGCATTAATAAACCTTTCTCTGGGCTCTCTCTTTGTTTTCTTGCTGCATTAATAAACCTTTCTCTGGGCTCTCTCTTTGTTTTCTTGCTGCATTAATAAACCTTTCTCTGCGCTCTCTCTTTGTTTTCTTGCTGCATTAATAAGCCTTTCTCTGGGCTCTCTCTTTGTTTTCTTGCTGCATTAATAAACCTTTCTCTGGGCTCTCTCTTTGTTTTCTTGCTGCATTAATAAACCTTTCTCTGGTCTCTCTCTTTGTTTTCTTGCTGCATTAATAAACCTTTCTCTGGGCTCTCTCTTTGTTTTCTTGCTGCATTAATAAACCTTTCTCTGGGCTCTCTCTTTGTTTTCTTGCTGCATTAATAAACCTTTCTCTGGGCTCTCTCTTTGTTTTCTTGCTGCATTAATAAACCTTTCTCTGGGCTCTCTCTTTGTTTTCTTGCTGCATTAATAAACCTTTCTCTGGGCTCTCTCTTTGTTTTCTTGCTGCATTAATAAGCCTTTCTCTGGGCTCTCTCTTTGTTTTCTTGCTGCATTAATAAACCTTTCTCTGGGCTCTCTCTTTGTTTTCTTGCTGCATTAATAAACCTTTCTCTGGGCTCTCTCTTTGTTTTCTTGCTGCATTAATAAACCTTTCTCTAGGCTCTCTCTTTGTTTTCTTGCTGCATTAATAAACCTTTCTCTGGGCTCTCTCTTTGTTTTCTTGCTGCATTAATAAACCTTTCTCTGGGCTCTCTCTTTGTTTTCTTGCTGCATTAATAAACCTTTCTCTGGGCTCTCTCTTTGTTTTCTTGCTGCATTAATAAGCCTTTCTCTGGGCTCTCTCTTTGTTTTCTTGCTGCATTAATAAACCTTTCTCTGGGCTCTCTCTTTGTTTTCTTGCTGCATTAATAAGCCTTTCTCTGGGCTCTCTCTTTGTTTTCTTGCTGCATTAATAAACCTTTCTCTGGGCTCTCTCTTTGTTTTCTTGCTGCATTAATAAACCTTTCTCTGGGCTCTCTCTTTGTTTTCTTGCTGCATTAATAAACCTTTCTCTAGGCTCTCTCTTTGTTTTCTTGCTGCATTAATAAACCTTTCTCTGGGCTCTCTCTTTGTTTTCTTGCTGCATTAATAAACCTTTCTCTGGGCTCTCTCTTTGTTTTCTTGCTGCATTAATAAACCTTTCTCTGGGCTCTCTCTTTGTTTTCTTGCTGCATTAATAAGCCTTTCTCTGGGCTCTCTCAGTGTCCACCCATGCCATTTAATCATTTCCTCTTGCTCTCCTATCTTCTCTCCCCTTTGCTCTCTCTCTATTTCTCTCTCTCTCTCTACCCTGCTGTCTCTGTTGCACTCTCACTCTTGCTCTTTCTCTTGCACTATCTCTCGCTCTCCCTCTCTCTCTCCTTTCTTCTCTCCCCGTTGCTCTCTCTCTATTGCTCTCTCTCTTGGTTTCTCTCTCTTGGTCTCTCTCTTGCTCTCTCTTGGTCTCTCTCTCTCTCTTGTTTCTCTTTCTATGCGCTCTCTCGCTCTAATTCTCTATCTGAAATATCCACATCACTACTATTTCTCAATATCCTCTTTCCACCCCCCCCCCCCCCCGATCTTTATCTCTCTATTACTTCGCCATCTAGTTTCAACTAAAGTTTAAATCTCCCATTATTGCAGTATACGTAATTTTGAATAGACTTTTTCAAGAATAGATGTGTCCTATAAGATTTAGGATATCTCAAATTTGGGATACAGTAAAGATACAATAAAGTCATACCTTTAGAAAGTCTTCCAATTAGCAAAAAATATATATATATATCTTGCGTTGGCGATCTTGTAGTAATCACCTTGTAACAAAAGTCTTGCGTTTGAAAATCCTTCTTTATTGATCTCATAGTACACTATCAAATGCCTATTGGAATAATTGTATTAAAATACTAATTATACATTCGACCAGGTCGTTAAAAATGTCAAACTTAAAAAAATAAAAATAATAATAAAAATAATTTTAATGGCCATTCTGGCAACGTCTGATGATGAAGGCACCAGGAGAAGCCAGGACCAAGTCACCAAGTTCTACGATTGGCCAGGTCGTTATGTTATGGATATTATCAAAACAAAAATGTTGGATGACTTTCCCATGGCCGGTAACAACCTCGTTTTACAGTGGTGATGTTTTGTGAGTGGTGATGTTTGTGAGGGATGATGTTTGTGATTGGTGATGTTTGTGATTGGTGATGTTTGTGATTTTCGGTGTTTGAGAGTGTTGATGTTTGGGAGTGGGATTGTCTGCGAGTTTGTTGTTTTTTTTTAAGCTCAAGTTTCCGTTGTAATTCAAAAGAAATCTTTTAATTCGTTTGATTAGATGAACTTTGACCCTCTGAAACTGTAGCGTGGTCCTATGTCACCCTTTCTCCCCCCCCCCCCCACCCACCCCCATGTCTGAGAAATGGTGAGCATCGAGAACAAATGATCTAACGTTATCGCGAAGTCGAAAGGATTATCCCTTATCTGTTTGTTAAGGTTCTGGTCAAGACGCCCCCCACACCACCACCACCCCCCCCCCACCTGATCACGCTTAACAACCACCATCTTTAGAGTGAAAATATCAATAAGGAAGTAGTTTTTCCGGTAATGTTGAATTCATGTTTCTCTTCATATCAGCCGCCCGTGGTTTGAGCTCATAGCTTTGTACCAGAAAATTTACTTTGGATTTAAGAGTATCTTATCCGTCTTTGGACTCGGGAAACAAAAATGTGGGGGGAAGGGCAATGTTCACATTGGGATTTTGAATGGCTAGACGTGAAAAGGTCACGTGCTAATGCCTTTACTCGGCTCACTTCGTTAAATAGGTCAGAGGCTAAATGATTTCAGCAGGCTAACTTGGTTAAAAAGTTTAATATAAAAACAATGTCACCCGTACAGCTTTACTAAGATCTGAAACAAAAGGGTGGATTCGAAATTTAAGTTGTGCTGCAGTGAATGGATGTGGGGCATTCCGGGCACATCGGTCAATTACTTTGCATAGTTACATAACTGTTATGTAATTACTGTCTATAAAAGAATCTGACATGTATCTACTATTTATAAAAGAATATGACTTCTAACTACTGTCCTCGTGTAATTTGAGGACCACTCATGTATGCTTTAACAGCCCCGTGTTTAATGAAGATGAACCACTGTTGCTGGATGTTCTTTTAATTCAATACACAAAAATAATTGTAGCGATCACGTGACCCCGTCAGCTGACAGAAAGGGTCAGCCAAAATGGCCGCCGTCATTAATTACGGGAGATGACTCATTTGCGCGTGCCATTGCAGTGACGTCATTCATAATATTATAATTGTTGCACAAACAAACAGCTGTAAGAAAAACCCGAACAGTGAGTGCATAAATTTCATAGAATGCGTGGAAATGGTCGAAATTTTAAAGAATTATAAATCAATATCCATTTTTAAAGTTTTTTTTAAAAAATATGTTAAAACTTTCAATCGATGACGACTGGATCGATTTCTTTTTTTAAATATTCTTTTGATTCCCCCCCCCCCCCCAATTATTATAGTACTCAAATTAAACTTTGTCAAAACCTCATGTAGATCTGTGCGTCTTTTTTTTTTATACACGCCCCCCCCCCCAACCCCTCTTAGACCCCTTAAGTCCTCTCAGACCTTCTATTACCAATCATTAAGGCTTAAATGTAATACAACTCGTTTACACCACATAATAGAGTCAACAACTGATTTCTTCCCTTTAAGTTTCAATATAGTTCAGTTTGGAATGTTTAAAGACGTGTCTGTGGCAGTCTATTTCTAATGGGTCGTTCTCAGGGTCGAGAATTTGAGCCACTTTGTGACTGGGAAAAGGGGGGGGGGGGTACAAAAATGTGTGATGTCACACTTTATTTTTTTTTAAAAATCTAAAATGTTCTAATTTTGAAAAAATCTTTATTCAATTAATTTAAAAAATAATTAATTTGAGGTCGAATTAGCCTCAGGTATTATAGGTACCGTGAAACTCAGTCGCTCACAACTTTTGCGCATATCGAAAACGGACGCAAAAACTGTTGTGGCCATTTTTCATTCTGCTTGTTGATGCCTTCGTCGTTTCGCGTGACAGTTTTCTAATAATACTACATCTTAATCCATTATGGGAAAATGTTAAAGAATAAAATAAAATATTAGTTTATTAATGAAAATTTTATGTATTTTTTGAATTTTTTAGGTGAGACGAGAATTTGTGACAGGGGAAGGGGGGGTTCTGAAAATGTCATTTTCGGCCTGACGAAAATTTACGAACGACCCCTAAACAACCTCGAAGCCTGGCTGCATGCTGCTCTGTTTCCCACGTGACAGAGACCTATTTTTGGTCTCGATATTACGTCACTAAGACTTAACCAGCTGCAGTTGTTCTGTTTTTTTACACCGGGTTCGGGTATTTTGAGAAATAGTCTTAGAGACAGTCCTACACCCTACCTGTAGGCCTTTAAACATTAGTCCTACAGACAGTCCTACACCCTAGCTGCAGGCCTTTAAACATTAGTCCTACAGACAGTCCTACACCCTACCTGCAGGCCTTTAAACAATAGTCCTACAGACAGTCCTGCACCCTACCTGCCGGCCTTTAAATAATAGTCCTACAGACAGCCCTACACCCTACAAGCAGGCCTTTAAACAATAGTCCTATAGACAGTCCTACACTATGGCAGTTTATTGATTAACATAACATTGGTCTCGCCTGAGTTCACACATCACGCATGATAGACTGTAAAATCTGTACTATTAATATAAAAGATGTGGAGTTGGGGTAGATGGCGGTTTCGAAAGGGAAGCAGGACACACCAGAAGCAAAATATATATATATAAGAAATAGCGTTGCCTCGTGCAGCCTCGGCTTCATAACGATGTAGTGTCCTGAAAATGAATACCGTTATGTAGAACGTAATAAAAAAACCATTTCCATTTATTTGGATCGATAAATAATACTATTGTATCTTATGTTATGAAAAGAACCATTAATGACGTCATATTCCGAACTCTTTATCCATAGTACTTTGGAACAAGCGCCATTTCGAAAGAGTCTACCATTTTAAACTGCTTGAACTGGCCAAATAATAGTTAAAACACATCGCAATGGTTTCACTGTGTCTTCACCGTGTCGCGTCATCTGTCAGACCTCACACTCACACAGCCAGCGTGCTATTTGCATCTTCATTAATGAATGTGACCTCATTAGCATCATATTCATTGAAATATTCATGGGCGTTGTAAGAGGGTCTGCAGCGAACTTTAATAGACACGGGCACTAATAACGTCTTTGCTAAAAAAAACAAAAACAAAAAATGTGTTGCCTTTAAAGGGGAGGAGAGGGCTGGGCAGCCGTTTAATATTTAAAATAAAAAAAGGGTAAAGTTTTGCGTGGAGGAAACAAAGAGAAATTATTGCTTGTCGCGTGCCGGGGGGTGGGAGGGGTGGGGGCTGACGCGTGCCAGGGGTGAGAGAGGCGGAGGCTGTCTTCACGCTTGAGAAATGGTCGCAGCAAATTTTGAACCGCTATTGAAATGTCAACTGTAAAACAGATTTAAATAAATATGTTAAACACTTGTCAATGCGTTCTTACTTTTAAATAAATATGTTAAAAACATTGTCAATGCGTTCTTACTTTTAAAAAAATATGTTAAACACTTGTCAATGCGTTCTTACTTTTAAATAAATATGTTAAACACTTGTCAATGCGTTCTTACGTTTAAATAAATATGTTAAAAACATTGTCAATGCGTTCTTCCTTTTAAATAAATATGTTAAAAACATTGTCAATGCGTTCTTACTTTTAAAAAAATATGTTAAACACTTGTCAAAAATGCGTTCTTACGTTTAAATAAATATGTTAAACACTTGTCAATGCGTTCTTACGTTTAAATAAATATGTTAAAAACATTGTCAATGCGTTCTTACTTTTAAAAAAATATGTTAAACACTTGTCAAAAATGCGTTCTTACGTTTAAATAAATATGTTAAACACTTGTCAATGCGTTCTTACGTTTAAATAAATATGTTAAACACTTGTATGAGATCTTGATAATTGTTGGTGTTGTATGTTGTGTTAAAGGATTCGGCTCCCCGTTAAAAATGATTCAAGAATTCGGCCGACGCACTGCTGTGCACAGTCAAGGTCTAGCTGCATCTTATCAAACATCTGAGACGTGGTGTCGGGGGCGACACCTCGTGAAGACACAAGATTGGCACCAGTGCGTCAGGAGAAACTAAGATGCCAAACAACGATAGCTTCCAGTGGTGGGCGAGGGTCGTCAGAGTGCGTGTGTGGAGGGGGGGGTGGGGGGTGGGTTGGGGCAGGGTGTGTGCACTTAAGACAGTTGTCACGACGTTAGGGACGGTCAGGTTACCCTCTCTGTAGGGACCGTTGACACCCAGTGGGGCATCGGGAGTGGTTGGGGGGGGGGGGAAGAAGGGCTGGAAATAGAGGCATCCTTAAAGGGGACAATGAACACTGGGCATTAGTCATAGTCAGCCTCTCTCCGTGGAACTCTCCCCTCCGTCGTCTTTGTCTGCCGTTCCGTGCGGCTTTCACGGAGACAGGGCCGTGGACCTGCTCTGGAGTACGGCTTTGCCTGTGGATAGACTAATCGTTAATGGTGCTCGTTGCTGGATAGAATGAGCAAAGCCCGGTGTACAGCTGCCAAGTGGATAGCCTAGCTATCGACACCGTAAGTAAATGAACATTCATAGAAATAATGCTTTGTTGTTTATTTTCCTGTTTTCCCCTTTTCCTCCCCCCCCCCCCCCCCCCCAGCTTCAAGTAGATTCAGTCTCGTTGCCGCGGAAAATTAAACGTTTCAATGGTTCTTCTAGTGGAGTCGTTCTCAACCCGTGGGTCGCGACCCACTTTGGTGGGTCGAACGATCCTTACACAGGGGTCGTTTAAGACCATCGGAAAACACATATTTATGAAGCAACAACAACGAAAATAATTTAATGGTTGGGGGTCACCACAACATGAGGATCTGTATTAAAGGGTCGCAGCATTAGGAAGGTTGAGAACCTCTGTTATATTGTTTAAGGCATTATAGAGTAAGAATTTAAGATATTTTGATGACTGATTTGTTTTTAATGCATTTTTTTTTACGTATTGCACGTTAGCATATCGTATTGTTTTAACAATGGATAGATCTTTTTTTCTTTCTTTTTTTCTTTCTTTTTTTTTTTTTTTTTTTTTTTTTTGGGGGGGGGGTGGGGGTGGGGGGGGGGGTTTCCGGGTCTTATATTTGTGAATCAAGAGTACGCCGTTACAAAGGGCTTGCTAAACAAAACCTCACCTGAGTTTGTCCTTGTCATTGTCAGTTATCTTGTGTGTGCGCTATAAAAGTCGACATACTTCATCGTCGTGCCTCGAGCAGGCTTGAAATGGCAAAGCATCCCTGGCTGAACGGCATGGGGTGGGGGGGTTGGGTGTGGGGGGGGTTGGGTGTGGGGGTGAATTAAATCTATTGTACATGTACACGACTGACGTATAGGGAGGGTCAAGGCCGGGTGGAAAAAGACGTTGTTGTGCGTGGTGGTGTTACAAGGATGAGTTGGGTGTGAGCAGATGAGACCGGGTTGTGTTTTCAACGGAACTATATCAGTGTTTATGTGTGTGTGTGTTTTATTATTAGTGTTGTGTTGGACGCGCTGCTCGTCAGAACGTGAAGTGATCGGGTGGAGTAGGACTGACTGAGGGGTGACACGTTGGGCTGTCGTTTAATTAATAAAGTGCTGTCAAGGCAGTCAAGTACTGTCAAGTGCTGTCAGTGCTATCAAGTGCTGTCAGTGCAGTCAAGTGCTGTCAAGTCTTTACAAAGTTCTCTGAGCTGCTTGTTTATAACTTATACTTTAAAAACTATTTCAATAAATTTTGTCTTTTGGGAAATTACTGTTTTCTAAAGGTTAAAAAAATATAAAAATCAGTGACTTGTACTTCCCTTTTATATGCCCACTTGTACGTCCATTTTATATGCCCACTTGTACGTCCCTTTTCTATGCCCACTTGTACGTCTCTTTTATGTGCCCACTTGTACGTCCCTTTTCTATGTCCACTTGTACTTCGCTTTTACATGCCCACTTGTACGTCTCTTTTATATGCCCATTGGTACGTCCCTTTTATATTCCCAAGTGTGCTTCCCTTTTATATTCCCACTTGTACGTCCCTTTTCTATACCCACTTGTACGTCCCTTTCATATGCCCACTTGTACGTCCCTTTAATATGCCCACTTGTACGTCCCTTTTATATGCCCACGTGTGCTTCCCTTTTATATTCCCACTTGTAATTCCCTTTTCTATGCCCACGTGTACTTCCCTTTTCTATGCCCTCTTGTACGTCCCTTTTCTATGCCCATTTGAAATTCCCTTTTCTATGCCCACTTGTACTTCCCTTTTCTATGCCCTCTTGTACGTCCCTTTTCTATGCCCATTTGAAATTCTCTTTTCTATGCCCACTTGTACTTCCCTTTTCATAGGCCAACTTATACTTCCGTATATGTTCCCTGTTATTCGCCCTTTTCTTCTGCTTCCTCTTCGCCAACTATTCTCAAGCCACTGTCAGTTAACAGTTTCTAACGGGACACAGCATTCTACTGAATGAGACAACGTTTATTTTATTAGTTTTATGCTTCATTTTTACCGGTTTGTGACATCGTGAATTCAATATTTTTCTGGGCACTTTAATTACCTTTTGTACTTTTCATCTGTCTCTCTCTTCACCCCTACACCATGCCCCACCCATGGGGCCCAAAAAAAAATATATTGGAAAGAATGTTATTTTTTTTTTAAGTGGCAGCGTTGGATTTGAATAGAGAACATCCATGCTGCGTCAAAACATCCTGTAACAAAATACTTTTTAACTTTTGTTCATAATGTAAAGCTATGATAGTCTTAAAAACGAACACCATTGCCTGCATATTTTAATTCTTATTCAAGTAGTCCAAGTAGGTTTATAAAAATGGATCAATTATTTCTGCTCGTTCACCACTACATTGGTTAGTAGGTGCTTTCTGCTTTTTTGTTGTTTTTTTTAACTCTGTCTTAGAGGCTATGAGAAGGGAAACAATCCTAAAAAAACTGAAGCTCACGTGTTGTTTGTTTAAAACTGGATATTTCCCCTTTGGTTAACGCTCCTAATTTTTTTCCTCACACATACTAACCATACTTCCATCGGTTATTATATAAACATGTATATATATTTATTTTTTAAAATTATTTTTTAAAGCAGTGTTGTTCCACGTAAAGACGCACTGTAGATATGAGAAAATCTACTCATAAACCGGACAACTGATTAAAAGTACGTTTGTTATTTTAATGTCTTATGTGACCACAACAACTTCAACTCAGCTGTTTTCACTGTTTCCGATTTAGTGAGTAAGGTACCACGAGCCCTTGCTTTGTCGTTTACTGTTAATTCAAACCAATTTTCCTGTCATACATCCATCATAATTTATGCAGTTTTGATTTACTCATTTAAATAAAAGAGTGAGAACTGGCTCCTGTAAATTGATAGTAACATGTATTTCTTTAAAATGTATCACCATCCAATCATTTCCGATGTCATTCCTTTGGTACAATATTCCCTGGTAACACCATCCAGTCATTTCCGATGTCATTCCTCTGGTACAATATTCCCTGGTAACACCATCCAGTCATTTCCGATGTCATTCCTCTGGTACAATATTCTCTGGTAACACCATCCAGTCATTTCCGATGTCATTCCTATGACTATGGTACAATATTCCCTGGTAACACCATCCAGTCATTTCCGATGTCATTCCTCTGGTACAATATTCCCTGGTAACACCATCCAGTCATTTCCGATGTCATTCCTATGGTAAAATATTCCCTGGTAACACCATCCAGTCATTTCCGATGTCATTCCTCTGGTACAATATTCCCTGGTAACACCATCCAGTCATTTCCAATGGCTTTCATCCAGTACAATATTCCCTGGTAACACCATCCAGTCATTTCCGATGTCATTCCTCTGGTACAATATTCCCTGGTAACACCATCCAGTTATTTCCGATGTCATTCCTCTGGTACAATATTCCCTGGTAACACCATCCAGTTATTTCCGATGTCATTCCTCTGGTACAATATTCCCTGGTAACACCATCCAGTCATTTCCGATGTCATTCCTCTGGTACAATATTCCCTGGTAACACCATCCAGTCATTTCCGATGTCATTCCTCTGGTACAATATTCCCTGGTAACACCATCCAGTCATTTCCGATGTCATTCCTATGGTACAATATTCCCTGGTATCACCATCCAGTTATTTCCAATGGCTTTCATCCAGTACAATATTCCCTGGTATCACCATCCAGTTATTTCCAATGGCTTTCATCCAGTACAATATTCCCTGGTATCACCATCCAGCAGGGTGTCCTATTCCAGAAGCAGACTTCCCGTGTCTCCAAACAATGGACGTGATAATGCTCCGTTCGTTTGCTTACACGGGGGCTTATCTAGGTCGGATTAGACAAGATTAGTCATTTAACCCCATGCCTCGTGGAGTCAGTCTTACTAGTGTGTGTGTGCAGTGGCGTAACAACGGCTTGGCATTGGGGCAGTTGCCAAGGGCGCCGGGCTGCGCCAGTTCAAATGGGCGCCGCTAAATCTCTAATTTTTAAATTTTTATTTAAATATCAAGGGCGCCAAGAATAAATTAGCCAAGGGCGTCAAAAACCCAGTTACGCCTCTGTGTGTGTGTGTGTTTGCGTGCTTTTGGAGATTTTGGAGGGAGGAATACGTTACGTAACAGTAGGGGAAGTCTCAGAATCTAATATGAAAGTTACTTTTTTTTTTTTGAAAGTGAGGCCAGTGGCGTAGCTAGGGTAAGTACCGCCCCGGGGGTGGGCCAAGAATTTTGCCGCCCCGCTCCGTGGAGAAAATAAAAGTATGTAGTTGGCCGAAATTGCTGCACCTCCATGTAAAGAAAACACCTCCGCATTAACTAAAACTAAAAGCATTAAGTACTTTTACACAAGATTTTCTTGGAAAGGAAAAACATGTGCCTGGTCTCCAGTATATCTGCTATTATTTTCCTGGTCTCCAGTATATCTGCCATTATTTGCCTGGTCTCCAGTATATCTGCTATTATTTGCCTGGTCTCCAGTATATCTGCTATTATTTGCTTGGTCTCCAGTATATCTGCTATTATTTGCCTGGTCCCCAGTATATCTGCTATTATTTGCCTGGTCTCCAGTATATCTGCTATTATTTGCCTGGTCTCCAGTATATCTGCTATTATTTGCCTGGTCCCCAGTATATCTGCTATTATTTGCCTGGTCTCCAGTATATCTGCTATTATTTGCCTGGTCCCCAGTATATCTGCTATTATTTGCCTGGTCCCCAGTATATCTGCTATTATTTGCCTGGTCCCCAGTATATCTGCTATTATTTGCCTGGTCCCCAGTATATCTGCTATTATTTGCCTGGTCCCCAGTATATCTGCTATTATTTGCCTGGTCCCCAGTATATCTGCTATTATTTGCCTGGTCCCCAGTATATCTGCTATTATTTGCTTGGTCCCCAGTATATCTGCTATTATTTGCCTGGTCCCCAGTATGTCTGCTATTATTTGCCTGGTCCCCAGTATATCTGCTATTATTTGCCTGGTCCCCAGTATATCTGCTATTATTTGCTTGGTCCCCAGTATATCTGCTATTATCAGCTCACACTTAAAATGAACCATTTTTACTTTCTTTTTTTTTTTTTTTAACAAACGTACGTTTTCTATTTATAGAACGAGCAAATCTTGCCCACAGCCACGGCGGTGTTCCGCTGTGCCCCAATGACCAATACAAAGAACGACAAATCTATCGACTAAGTGGCGTCCCCTTAGCTAGAAGCGCCGCCTCCTCCGTCAAATCAAACAGAAATGGCGCTTGAATTTATTTGAACCTCTCCTGTGCCAATATCGGCTAAAATTGTCCACGCACCTGCTAGATTTCTGACGCATTAGTCACTCTTGTCAGAAGATTCACCAAAAAAAAAAAAAACGTGAATAGGAAATGTGGTCACAACAACATTATGACAAACAGTTCTGGCCGGTAATGTGGAGTAAAACTGAGCTGGTCGTGGTGACCAATCTGTCTTTCCGTTGAAATGCCATGGGACGGGCTTGTATCGCAGAGAAGTTGCTCGATTTTTTAAATTATTTTTTTGTTTCATAAAAGGTTAAGAGCTAGTATATGTATGACAAAAAAAAAAACGTAACCTGTAACACGAAGCTATGTAAAAAATGGGATCCTGTAACACGAAGCTGTCCATTTTTGTCCATCAATGGGAGTCTTTTAGCTGTCTAAAAATTGTGACGTGTTTTACAATAATTAAACTATTCAAAAGTCAAGTAAAGAAATTCTTGAAGTCTATCAATACGTGTGCAGTTCTTTGAATTATTTCGTTCTTAACACTCTTGGGATTTTTTTTATACCCAGGTTAAGATGACCCAATTAAAAAAAAAAAAAAAATAGGGATTGGAAATAAAATGAATTCGTTAATTTGTTCCATAAAACAAAATGAAGTAATTGCGGATTGAACAGTGGGTTAGCTACATGAGCGTCTATTCAGGGTTTTTTTCAAGGGGAGGGCAAAACCAAAACTTGGTCGGCTTGTTAAGTTATAAATTACTGGAGGCGCCACAGTACACAGCAATTTAAATAAAACCTGCAAATTCAGTGCCCTACCCAAATGACGCCCCTGGCTAGCTAATAACATAGATACGCGCATTTAAAATTAAGGAACTTTTTAAAATACAAATATAATAAAATTTAAAAAAAAACATATTTGATAATTGGCCAGTTAGCGTAACGCAATATTGACTTGCCAGTACGGCTAGGAGAGCCCGCCCCTCTCTCTGATGTAGACTGACACCAATTAAAACCTGCTTCCCGTGCCCCCCCCCTCCACCACCACTCTTTTTTTTTTCGCTTGGGGGTGGGGTGATTGCTTTTTTATCCTCTCCATCTCCATCATCATTTCCAGCCGTGTCCCCGGACCGCGGTTGATTTTTGACAATGAGTCACGACGACACCACGGTCCGGGTGCAAAGGGCTATTTTTGGAGTGAGCCAGCGTTATACAAAACAAAACCAAAAAAAAAACAACAACAAAATCCGCTTTTTGTAATCGTCACTTCTAAAATTAGACCAAAACTGACGTCACTTTTATATGCGCTATTCTACATACAATATAGTAAGTTGAATTACTGTCTAATACGGTGGTTCTCAATCTTCCTAATGTCGCGACCCTTTAATACAGTTCCTCATGTTGTGGCGACCTCCAATCACAAATTTATTTTCGTTACTACTTCATAACTGTAGATTATATTATAGGCGACCCCTGAGAGAGGGTCGTTTAACCCTCAAAGGGGTCGCGACCAATAGGTTGAGAATCACTGGTCTAATGTTTTTTTTTCCTTTTAAAAAATCATCAATATTTTATCACACGAAGTGTCCCAATACATTTATTATTGACTAGAATGGAATGAGAATATGTCCCATCTTTCTATGTACCATCTCTGTATGTACCATCTCTGTATGTACCATCTCTGTATGTACCATCTCTGTATGTACCATCTCTGTATGTACCATCTCTGTATGTACCATCTCTGTATGTACCATTTCTGTATGTACCATCTCTGTATGTCCCATCTCTGTATGTAGCATCTCTGTATGTACCATCTCTGTATGTCCCATCTCTGTATGTACCATCTCTGTATGTACCATCTCTGTATGTACCATCTCTGTATGTACCATCTCTGTATGTACCATCTCTGTATGTACCATCTCTGTATGTACCATCTCTGTATGTACCATCTCTGTATGTACCATCTCTGTATGTACATCATTGTATGTACCATCTCCGTGTGTCTCATCTCTGTGTGTACCATCTCTGTGTCCCATCTATGTGTCCCCCATCTTCGTGTCCCACATCTTTGTGTGCCCCGTCTCTGTGTGTCCCTCATCTCCACGAGCTCAATTATCTCCGACTGTCCTTCCCCCCCCCCCCCCCCCTTTTTTTTACTTCTGAATCAAGCCACGGTCTTACGTTGCATAGACACTGAGACACGTGATGACTAAGAGGACTATGAGCTGACTTGTCACCTCCAATAACTAAGCAGCACTGTGTTGTATCCACAACTCGCCATACCGACTAATTGTACAGGATTTAGTCAGGTCGCAGTAACGTGTGGGGGGGGGGGTCATGTCCATATTGACGAAATTCCAGCTTGGTTAAAACAATTAAGAGACTGGGACCGTCTCCCCTCTCCACCACCACCACAACAATAACAAACCAAACAAACTTATATAATAGCCTTGATTAGGTATTTCTTAAACGAAGTGGCTAATGGTACACGGGTACCGGAATTGAGAGGTTGGGATTAAAAAACGATTTAAAATATTTTATTGTTGGGTTTGTAAGACCAAATGAGGTATCAAATGAAAGATGATTGAATTGACTATACGTTTGAAATGTTAATCCTTCAGTTTACTAAAATAAACTACCACAAATGACATCCGAATAGCATTGAGCCTAATGGTACCCGGGTGCGAATGGCGGCGCTACCTCTCAATTCTGGTACCCGTGTACCAATAGGTGCAGCCTTTCTTAAATATCGCTTCTCTCTGGAATTTTTTTATTCTGATTACCATAAAAAATATATATCCATATATTTTAATTAGCAGGCCTACTCCTAACATACATACAGTGTTCTTACCCAGCCCACCCCCTCTCTTTTTTCACCTACTTTCTAAATATATTTAAAGTATTTTTAACCTATAAAATATATTTCGCGAATCAGCTTGCTGCTAGAAGTAAAACGCCACTTGTGTCCTCACCCAGACGTCTGCTGTCGACTGTCCCGTACACAACCTTGCGGCCTAAGCCAAGAACATGATTCTGGATGTCATAAGACCAGTGCTTCTCGAATAATGTATCCGGGGGCCCTAATGAGTTCTGGTGGAAATCTGTAAAAATCGATGGTATGGGGAAAGAGAAAGGATGATACCTGTGACGCGAATGGCTGATAATTTTTGATGTGACGCCTTGTCCCGATAAATGACTTTTGTTCCACGGAGTTTCACAAGGATGAATGCGTCGAGAAACGGGGACCTACGGCTAGAACACTTAGGCCGACGATATCGTTTTACTCGCGCCGTGACAGGAGGCAATGACACTGATAAGTCACTGAACTCATTCTTCTACCCCCCCCCCCTACCTTTTCAATGTTTTACTTGAAGGAGATAAGAAACAATGTTATGGCCCTACCCACAATTCCAAAACATATACATTTACATACATACAAACATACATAAGTTATATACAATATTCCAAGATTGATAGAGCAGACCTGTTACCCTCCCCCCCCCCACTCCCACTCCCTCTCCCTTCACCCCACTATTCGGTCACGAAAAGTCGGCCCTTCCGGCTATTCTATATTTAAGGCAAAGCATGGGGTGAAAGGTAAAACACACGGCGGTAAAAATCACACGGCACGGCGGATAAGACACACGTGACACGGCGGTAAGACACACCCGACACAACGGTAGGACACACCTATTAATACATCTGGTTGACAGTTGTTTCAAACGAGGTACCGACTCGGCATAGATACAAGTTAGTTTATTTGGCATTTTTGGAGGAGAATCTTGATGCTTATTCTTCACTACTGATGTCACTGTGTGTCACGTGACTCCCTAACAGGTCACAAATACGCTTAAAAAAAATTGCAGACAATATAGACGTAATATAAATGTACAGTCAATAAGTAAGTCTAAAAATCTTCAAAAAAAATTTGTTTTTTTTATAAAAAGGTTTGTGGAAAGTTCACAAGTGAGCCTATCGCAATTAGACATGATTACTTTGGTAAAAGTTATATTTCAAGCAACTTGAGACTGCTGGGGGTACTGCAGTACCCACGTACCTACCTCTTCCCTGCCTAGCTCTGCTGAAAAATTAATCGCAATTAGACATGATTACTTTGGTAAAAGTTATATTTCAAGCAACTTGAGACTGCTGGGGGTACTGCAGTGCCCACGTACCTACCTCTTCCCTGCCTAGCTCTGCTGAAAAATTAAAAATTCTTGGTAGTATTAGCAGCCTATCTACAGCTTGGGCTCGACCACCATTCTTGATTACATTGGTTAGAAATTTAGCAGAGGCGTAGCTAGAGTGTTTGACGCCCGGGGACAAGATTCATTTTATATAGCCTACCTTCTTTGTTTTTTAACTCTCAACCCATTATTTTAATCAATAAAATAATATCAAAGCATATTTTGGCGCCCCTGACTAGTCTGACGCCCAGGAACATCTGACCCCCCTCTGTCCCCATTAGCTACGCGTTTGAAATTTAGTGTATTAAAAGCTGACCTACAGTGAACGTTTGAAGCTAATATATTTGTATCAAATAGCCATTACTCAAAAATATAGATATTTTTTTAAAAAATTAAAGACAGCCTACACTATTAAAACTAATTTTAAACGCGAAACTTTACAGATGGCGTGACGCGATTTTGGCCTAATGTTTAAGAGAAAAGGAAAAGCAAAAAAAAAAGTCTGAAAACTTCATTAGACTGTAGCTAGATGTCACCACTACTGCGCTCTTAATGAAGTGAAACACTACACCCATTGACCGGTAGGCAGGGACGTTTAAGGCCACAGGTGTGTTGACACAATGCCCGTCCAATTTCTACCTGTGTGTGCTAGGTGCGAAGGTTCCCACCCTCATTTTTACCCTCCCTCCCACTGACGGTTTTTTCTTCTTCTTTCTATCTGGTCGTCAGCCGTTGACTCGTGTTGTCTGTCTGCCTTTGTCAACGTTGTGTCTATTCTCAAAACGGCCGGCTGGAGTCCCAGATTTTTCAAATAATTTTCAAGCAACGGAAGTGTGTACTGTGTAGTCTGGAAGTTGGTAAAGGTGTCAGCGATCACTGCGGGCTGTGTTTTCTTTGAATCATTACATTGTAAACATTGTTAGAAAACTTAACTGAACACTCGAACAGGTAATTTTGTCTTTCGATCAATAATGTCTGCAGAACTAAAATCAGGAGAGAGTTTTTTTTGTTTGTTTCAGGTTAGAGGCTATGGTTAATTTATGGATTATAATTTATAATAGAGTTCATTTAGACGGGCGTTGAGCAGTTTTTATGTTAAGTCACGGTTAAGTCCAATGAATTTTTGTAGTTAACTTTGTTAGTTACGAGTGATGTAATACAATTTCATATTAAGACTAGTTTAAATTCTGAATTTAAATCTGGCTCTATAACTCTATATTTGTGTGTTCACCATGAAGTTGAAATATGATAGCTATTTGAAGTCATTTACATATTATATTGTACTTAAATGAAGAAATGTATTATTTAATTTTTAGTAATTAAAACTATTTATTACTAGACAAGGCATTTTAATTTTAAGTAACTTTAAATTGATTCATAACATTATTAAGGCTACTTATTAAAGTACACAATTACACAATAATTTAAAAATTAAGTATTAATAATTAATAAGTAATAAGGCAAAGGTCATGCCCATGCCTTGGCCGCATGGTAAGTCATAATATTGTTACTGTGCCATTGTTATAATTTTATAACTATAACAAGCCACACTCAGACTCATGTCCATGTTAGTAAAGAGTAGTAAAGACTGGTCTACACTGAAACGCCTACAGTAACTGTAGAGATTACATAATTTAACCAAGGATTAGGCCATTTAGGCCTACTTTTATTGTAGCCTAAATTGTAAAGTAATTATGAATGCATTTGAATTTGACCTATATTACACACTAGCAGTGACTTACTCTTACTAAGTTACACTGTCAATGCCCCTGACTATAATAAAACAAGTTTATATGGTTAACATTCTCTCAAATGCCTTACAATACAACTAGTATTTTAAAATCACTCAATAAAATTTTCAATGCCTTTATTAAATTATTATAGACCTAACTGAACTGCCTAAGTAAATAATAGAAGTTTTCAATAATGTCTAGTTATTTACAAGCAATAATGAATAGACTATAGACCTAACTGAACTCCCTAGCCTAAGTAAATTATAGAAGTTTTCAATAATGTCTAGTTATTTACAAGCAATAATGAATAGACTATAGACCTAACTGAACTGCCTAAGTAAATTATAGAAGTTTTCAATAATGTCTAGTTATTTACTAGCAATAATGAATAGACTATAGACCTAACTGAACTCCCTAAGTAAATTATAGAAGTTTTCAATAATGTCTAGTTATTTACTAGCAATAATGAATAGACTATAGACCTAACTGAACTCCTTAAGTAAATTATAGAAGTTTTCAATAATGTCTAGTTATTTACAAGCAATAATGAATAGACTATAGACCTAACTGAACTGCCTAAGTAAATTATAGAAGTTTTCAATAATGTCTAGTTATTTACTAGCAATAATTAATAGACTATAGACCTAACTGAACTGCCAAAGTAAATTATAGAAGTTTTCAATAATGTCTAGTTATTTACAAGCAATAATGAATGGAGGTTCCAAAAATCAATGTAGGCAATGTAGGCATTCATAACAATTTAATAGATGTTAGACCTAAGCCTAAGCCTCTAATGGTAATCATGTGACAAGAATGTACTTTAGGTCTACATGAAGAACAAATGAATTTACTTCAAGCTCAGTGGGTTTTTAAAACTATATGTTTTATAATTTATATTGTGAATTGAGCTATTTATCTGTTGAAAAGTTTAGTATAGAGTGCACACTGTATAAAAGGAAAGCAATATGTTTTGTAGGTTTTTAGCAGCACTTCTCTCTTCTTCTCATTTACTGTGAAAAGACTTTCAAAATAAGTTTCCCCAGCTTGCATCACCACTCTTTACCTGGGAGGCATTATTGATTAAACTTTCAGGTAGAGCAGGTAATTTAGTTTCACTCACAGGGAAACAGAGCTCAAAAACCCCCAAAAAACTGAAAAGTTTCTAGATCTTATTTTGACTCCTCTGAGTGCAGGATGGTGAGTAATAGACCCAGCATGTCAACTTTCAACCATTTTGTCAGAATTAAACAACAAGAAACAACACTCTATTGTGAACTAAACTGTTGAAGTGCTCACTAGACATTGTCTACTTCAACAACTTGATTGTTTAAAAATTAAGAAAATTAGACCAGTGTTCAATTAAATCAGTGGTTCTTAACCATTTTTTAAGTTGAGTACCCCATTTGCCAGTCAGATTCATGCCTCAGGCCAGAATCATTTAATGAAATTACTAAATAAATGTAGCTTTTCACTGACCCCCAAGTGGACCATGGAGCACAGGCTAAGAACCACTAATTTAACTTGAGTTTAAAAACAAAATCCAACAAGGAATGGGTAATTTCCCTGGTCTGTTCCATGCGCCCCCCTCCCCTCATTTTTAAGCAT
This sequence comes from Omphiscola glabra, assembly GCA_964017045.1. NCBI lineage: Eukaryota > Metazoa > Mollusca > Gastropoda > Lymnaeidae > Omphiscola > Omphiscola glabra. The sequence goes on from OZ024796.1 coordinate 40,448,816, forward strand.
GAGCATAATAGCTCTTATTGGGCATGGGCATAATTGATCCCATCTCTGACTCGGCTGTTGTGATAATGGACGCCCTTCTATCCACCCTGGTGGACATCACATTCCAGTGTTAATCTTCTAATTGCACGTGCACGCGAAACCAGGATAGTGACATTGGCCGACTTGCCCCAGTGCTGGTAGACTTGTCTGTAGAAAAAATAATATATTTAAAAAATATATTGCAATTTCATGCGAAGTTGGGGACTACTTGTCACAACAAATCAGTCCAATCAGAAAACAGTTTTTGTCCAGTGTTAGCAGACATATTTTTGTCTGGTTGCGTCTGTGTGATTGTTCTACCAAAATTTATCGTTTAGTATCAATTTCGTGGACAGAAAACTGCGCGTTGTGATGAGTTAATGTAGAATCTCCACGGTGGATTGTAACGGTGTGTACTGGCAGTACTGTAACTGTAAGTCATAAACTAAAATGTTAATTCCCCAGTAATGATTTCAAGTTAGTAAATCCAACTAAATCAAACTGTTACTTGTTACCCAGTTGTCGATTTTTTCCCCTATAATATTTTGTTGCTATTATTATTGTTGGAGATAAACTTACAAGTTACTGATGAATAGCAGCATCAGCTTATCGGGCTATTTTTGCCTCCTTTCAATTTTCATACTTTTTTTTTTGTACTGAACAGAATTATAACCTTTACTGAACAAATTTTTTTAAAACAAAACTGAAAATATAAGCATCCAGCAAGTTGGACAAGAAAACTAAAAAAAAACAACTAAACATTAAAATAATACAGTGCTTATTATATTTCCCTAAAAACGCTGGAGTCATTCAAGACAAGTTTAAAAACTCATCTATTTCGCAAACACCTTCTGGGGTGAAGCTGTCTACCATCTGTTCCAGCTAGTTATTATCTCCCAGCTTTGTTTTTGTACCGCGCTTCGAGCCTTTGGGGATGAAGCGTGATTTTTCAAATGAACTTTATTATTATCATTATATATTTTACTTATTTTAGTTGCACACTGTTGGTAATAAATATTACATTACTATTAACAACAAACACGATTGTTGCACCCGTATTTTAACAGCTGGTGTAAGGGTTTGTAAACTGTAATGGAACATGTCATTCTGCATGTAAGAATTAGTTCTTTGACCTCACTAGTTTATCTTTCTTTCTGTCTATGTGACATGAATCAGGAAACTGGTTGAGATTTTGATCTCATGAGGTCGCCTAATACTACGATCTAAAAATAAACACTGATATGGGTCACTAACAATAGCTAGACCACCTTTTTGCATATTTTTTTCCTTCGCTAAGAGACCCATTTGCAGCAAAAACTGTCCAACATATAACCCTTTTCACTTCTTGGAACACGTGACGTGGTGGCCGGAGCTGTGCACGAGAAGCACAAGAGTTTTAGTACTGCTACTTTTGGCGTGAGTTTCAGTACTGCTACTTTTGGCGCGCACTGTATACGAAGAAGAAAAAAGAGAAGACTATTGTGTACGTGACTTGTTGTGGGTGACCTTATGGTGAAGTGCTTGGTGGTTAAACACTAAAAATGAAGATGACACATTCCTGGTACAGTAATCTCACCTGTTTGCAACCACTAGTTCAATGTGATAACAGAATGGGACATATCTAGGTATTGTACTTTAAACAGGTCAACGGCTCATTATTAAAAAAAAAAGGTCAATGCGTTTATTCGTGAAACTAATGCAGACGCGTGAGCTTCAAATTTTGTAATTATAAAAATATAAGAACGTATTGGGGAAATTGGGCAACTCAAATATGTTAATGTTTTCTTTCAATACGTAAGACCCATATCTCTCGTAGGGAACCAACTATTTTGTCTGTCTGACCACACAATGTCCCGTATCTCTTGTAGTGAATCAACTCTTGTCTGACTGACCATACAATGTCCTGTATTTCTTGTAGTGAACCAACTCTTTTGTATGTCTGACCATACAATGTCCTGTATCTCTTGTAGTGAACCAACTCTTTTGTCTGTCTGTTTTACGATCCAAATTTCTGTGTAACTTGCAGTGATCCCACTTATGTGCCTGACGCATGAAGGGTTTATCATAACCAATGTCCATATCCTATCCACTTTCTTTGATTACGTTAGTGGATGTGTGCAGTCGTACACATAGAACAAATTATTACGCATAGAACGAAATATTACACCTGGAACAAAGACCCAAAAGAAAGGCTTAAAACGTCAGCTAGCAGTATCTCAGATTAATGAGGCGTTCATGTCAAACGTCACATATGTCCCCAGCGCTAGGAACTATGGGACACTTTTTTTCCCCCAGGTCACTGTAACTGACATTAGGTAGTAGCAACATATAGACATTCTTTGGCCCTGAGGTAAACCAGTGGAACTTTTAACTGTGTCAAACGTGTTGACATGTGTAGCGGCAGAGAGTGGCTACTGCTGTCTGATTCAAATGGACGAATAGGGTGGAATCATGGAATGATTTTTTAAAGGAAATTCCAACCTTGTGATTCTAGGTCTTTTATAACAGAATACATGTCCTACTAAATTAAACTCTTCAAAGGGTTAAAAATGATTTAATAAATAGGAGCTCATGTGTAATCAACTTTTTTAAAAAAAAATTTTTTTAAACATATCACTAAACTGTAGAAATGTGGAATTTGGAAATTTCAATACTTAAATCATGCTAGCCTCAAGGTCAAGGCTGTTGAGTATCTCTGTAAAATGTGACAAAATGACAAACTTAAACAATTTTTTTTTCCCACTATTTTACATTCCTCCACTCATCTATCACCCATTCCCCTCCCAAACCCCCACACACCTCCCCCCCCCTTCAAATTCCCTATGCTTTCACTGTCAACCCACTATTTAAATGTTTTTTAAAACCACTTTGGATGATGCAGCAGATAGCTTAGGTATTTCAATCAAAGCATTTTCACTTTTCAATTTTTTTTTGTTAAACCCCTTTCTTTCTTCCCACACACAGGTAACTCCAGGTGAAAAGTTGTAGGATTATCTTGCAGCTCTATTGTTGAGCATACATCACCTGCCTGGATTACAACCGCCCTAACACAGTGAGATCAGCTTTTGGATAACTCCGCCCACAACAATACTGCCATTGTTGTTTCCTTTGGATTATAAAGTTTTGCGTGTGTGGATATAAAATTTTCAAAGCTGCCGCGTTGCATGCTTGTGGATAGCGGAGCAGATCACTGACTGAAAGTTTTGGATTATTTTATGGCTCACTGAAATATTCTGGATGTGGATAAATTTTCATATGGATAACTGACACCAAGAACTTAATGGACATTGTGTAAGTAGATCATTTGCTTTAATAACTTTTGATCAGACAATACCTTGTTTTGGTTGTGATGAGCAATACAAATATATATAAATTATATATAATATATATATATATATATAGATATATATAGATAGATAGATATATGTATATATATATATATATATATATATAAATATTACATACATGAATGTATGTGTAAATATATATATACATATATACATGTTTGTGTGTTAACATTTTTAGTTTAAAGAAGTTAAGCAGGGTGATTCATAGATTTATAGATTTAAAAAAAAAATAAACTTTCATGGCTTTGGTATAAGGACTCTACAGTATGCCACCCATTTAAATTATATGCTTCAACATTATCAACTGAAATTTGGTTTGTGAAATTGAAAACTGAAAAGTTTTTTCTTTGACCATTTAAAAGACAGAAATTCATTGGAGTTTGAATTGTAAGAGGATAAGCTCATGTCAACAATAAGGTTGTCATACAAGGGTTGTTTCTTTAAATGAATGGGTCCATTGATAGGGTTCAACTAGGTTAATGGATCCATTGATAGGGTTCAACTAAGTTAATGGATCCATTGATAGGGTTCAACTAGGTTAATGGATCCATTGATAGGGTTCAACTAAGTTAATGGATCCATTGATATGGTTCAAATAAGTTAATGGATCCATTGATATGGTTCAAATAAGTTAATGTATCCATTGATAGAGTTCAACTAAGTTTATGGATCCATTGATAGGGTTCAACTAAGTTAATGGATCCATTGATAGGGTTCAACTAAGTTAAAGGATCCATTGATAGGGTTCAACTAAGTTAATGGATCCATTGATAGGGTTCAACTAAGTTAATGGATCCATTGATAGGGCTCAACTAAGTCAATGGATCCATTGATAGGGTTCAACTAAATTACTGGATCCATTGATAGGGCTCAACTAAGTTAATGGATCCATTGATATGGTTCAACTAAGTTAATGGATCCATTGATATGGTTCAACCAAGTTAATAACTTTTAAAATATTATTTCACATCATATACGTATGTCTAGTTAACCAATTGAACCATATCGATGGAATCATTTGCTAAATGAGTTAGTAAATATTATTTAATTTAGTAATTAATTTATTAGTATGAAAACGTTATAACATGTTGCTTTAAATTTATATTTTTTAAATAACAAAACTTACCTCCGAATTTAATTCATGCCATGAATTTCACAGGCAATGTCTTTTTTTTTAGAAATTCCTTTCCACTTTTCCTGTTAGTCTAAACCAGCGGTTCTCAAACTGTGGGTCGCGACCCTTTTGGGGGTCACGCGACCCTTTCCCAGGGGTCGCCTAAGACCATCTGAAAACACATATATTCTTCAGTTATGAAGTAGAAAGTTTCTACTAGAAACACAAATAATTTAATGCCTGGGGGTCACCTCAACATGAGATACTGTATTAAAGGGTCGCGGGGTTAGAAAGGTTGAGAACCGCTGATCTATAACCAAAGCCTTTGTCTTTTCTTTAAGTGTTAACAGATTTCTTGGATCCATTGCCCTCATTGTATTTTTTAAAATCAGACCTTGTCATTATTTATTAATCAGTTCATGAAATCAGCATGGAAGTATACGTTTTCAGGGTTGTTGTAATGGTATCCAAACATCAGTGAGGCCTTTGTTTTTGTGTGTTGTTTATTTATCGGTATTTTGTATTCTTCCGTTGCCTTGTTCTGTAAAGTCGTGTTGCTCAGATAGCATTAGAAGGAAAGACACATCGTAAGTCTGCAGTGGTTGTTGTGGTGAGTACTGCATCGGAAGTCTGCAGTGGTTGCTGTGATGAGTACTGTTATTGGTGGCCATTTGTGTGTTTCAATTGTTTAAAACTCCGAACTTAAGAAGTTAGGAGGGATTAAATTTTCAACGTTCCTTGTTTTTTGGGGTTTTTTTTGTTGTTATTGCTCGTTTTCAAATGAGAACTCTGTAACTTCAGCACGTTTTGTAATTGTGAATCAGTCAGTATACCTGAAGTAAACGGAATTTTTAGGGGGCTTTTCAGCTGTTTATGAGCTGCGGTTAATGGTCACTGCACATTTTGCTAACAGTCTGTAAAGTATCTTAATAATATATATAAATATATCAAAGAAGAATTTAGCTGACCGAATTATTATTATTATTCTGAGTTAGAAACGGTCACCACACGACCCCCTCTCCTCTTTAAAACAAAGGGAATTGACCAAACATGAAGCCAGGTCAACGCGTTCACATTGTTCTCTCCCCTAGACCAAAAGTTTGAAGATGGCATCAGTCTGGAGAGGGCCTGGGTCACTTCCTACGGGGCGAGGTCGCCACCTCACATCCTTGACCAATGTGATTTTATGCGTGGCCCGTCACTTCAAGGGCCGTCACAGTTTCAAATTAATCTCAACTCAAAAGAGTCAGAGTATCAGGGCAAAGTTGTCGTACATGTCGTCATCAGTTGTTTCAAATTACAGCGTTGTTGTTTGTGCCTTCGACAGCTGACAGGTTAACAGCAAAATCAAAAAGCGTTTTTGTTTTCTCTTTTTTTGTATAGCTAATAATATAACGCACACAAGACAGGTATCTACTAGTTTAAAGGAATGTCACCTCGTGTGATGGTATGCGTCTATATCCCCGGGTCATTCGATTCAGCCACCTGGATCTTAGTCATATTTAAGTCAAAAAGTTTATTTTAAGATGTGTTATTGTCCCATTTAGACTCTTGTAGTGGGGGAAAAAACCCCGAACCAAACCACTTACATGCCATGATGGCTGGGGTAGTCATCTTGTTTTATTGTAATTGCAAGTCATTAGTCATGGAGATTATTTCCGCTTTATATTGACAAACACGTGACTTGGAAACTTTTTGTTGTGTGACGGAATTCTATGAATTCAGCCTCAAGTGCAGCAGGGACCACGTTACCACGTTCCTTAACAATTTTTTTTTAAAAAAATCTTCATATAAATATTATGCAACACTTGCGGACAGGTGCCAGCCACAAGAGGCAGTGGCGTAGTGAGGGGGGCATCATGCCCCGGGCGCTACTCACAAAGGGGCGCCAAATGGTATATTTTATTATATATTGTATGGTTTTCGAATAAAGGGGGGGGGCGCTAAAAAGGTATTGGGGCGGGGGGCGCTAAAAAGGTAGTGTGCCCCGGGCGCGAGTTAAGCTCGCTACGCCACTGACGAGAGGTGCCTGCCAGCTGACCATTTATTTGAGAAGCCTCTCCTTTGCGTGATATAGACTATCCAAGGTTTCTTTCTTTATTAATAGTTACGTTTCAAGATTGTCTTGTCAAATTTGAACAGTCGCACTAACTCTACGAGATGACTTAATAAGTCGTTGACGATTTGTCTTTGGCTATCCCAGTGGTCGGCAGACTCATTAGTCAGAAGAGCCAAACATCAGCAGCAGGACGATTAAAAAAAAAAATAATTGAGAGCCAAATATCTTTTCAAGAACCCTGTTTTTCCAAGTCAAAACCGATTTGTGGCCGACTGGTTGAGCCGCACTCAAGTCGCTAAAGCCGCGATTCACCGACCACTATGCTATCCCAAATTTGATCCCAATGACTCGCATTACGACTAACCATCCTGACTACGCAAAGTACTTCGGAATCAGGAGGGATGTGTAGTTGGGACTCGGGAGGGATGAGTAGTGGGTATTCAGGAGGGCTGTGCAGTGGGGACTCAGGAGGGATGTGCAGTTGGGACTCAGGAGGGATGTGCAGTGGGGACTCAGGAGGGATGAGTAGTTGAGACTCAGGAGGGATGTGTAGATGGGACTCGGGTGGGATGTGTAGTTGGGACTCAGGAGGGCTGTGTAGTGGGGACTCAGGAGGGATGTGCAGTGGGGATTCAGGAGGGATGAGTAGTTTGTACTCAAGGGGGGGGGGCTGTGCAGTGGGGACTCAGGAGGGATGTGTAGTTGGGACTCACGAGGGATGAGTAGTTGGGACTCGGGAGATCTGTGTAGTGGTTAAGCACCAAAACCCCAACCTTACGAAAAAATTTTTTTAACTATAAATATATATATATATATATATATATATATATATATATATATATAATAATAAACAAAATGAAGCAAGTTTTATCTCCCGTGTTTCCAATTTTCATCAGTTTCATAGTTTCCATGTTACGAAATACAGCTTTTCTATCTCCGTCAACAATTAGATTAATATACTCAAGATGTACCATAATGTCGACTCAACAGCATTGCATTTTTTATGTGATAAAAATGACCTTTTCACATGCCATTAAAATAAAAATCTGGGTCATCTGGCAGCTTGGAGGTAGACAGTGCAAATTTACGCACTATACTGTTCAAGTGTGCATGCATGGCCAAGTTGCTGCGTCACGTCACCAGTGAACATTTTTGTTAGTGCTCTATGCGAATACAACCACTGATGGCATAGTGGTGCATTATTTGTTGTTGTTTTATGTGTGGGTGCGGGGAGGGGGAAAAAGTTGTGAATAAAATCACTGAACAGAGAGTAGATTGTTTTGAGAATGTGTGCATCATAATCCCCATTGTTTTGTCGATTATTCGTTGTTCGCTCTTTTACCCCGTCTGAGACATAGTCGGCCGTCCCCAATAATTTTAATTTCAGCTCGGTCCTGTTGTCCGCCATTACTGGTCAATCGGTAAACATATAATCCTTTATAGTTGTCAGAGTTGAATAAATCTTTGTTAAAAATTGTTAGAGTCAATGTTTCAACAACCTTTAACCCGGCCCAGATGACATTCCGGTAACTGGCTAAATGAACCCAGTCTACTCATATAAAAGTGTTGGACTGCGATAAAATTTACTTATTTAAATGTTTTGTTGTACTGATGAAGGCGAGTGCCGAAACTTCTGCTTGTGTGTTGTGTAAAATTATTATTAAAGCTTAACATATATTGTTATATTGACACAAATCGTTCGTGTCTAACTAGTCTACTTATAATGTTTTAAACGTCCCACTTCAGGGAACTGGCTAAATGAACCTAGTCTACCTATGTTTTAAACGTCCCACTTCCGGGAACTGGCTAAATGAACCTAGTCTACTTATGTTTTAAACGTCCCACTTCCGGGAACTGGCTAAATGAACCTAGTCTACCTATGTTTTAAACGTCCCACTTCCGGGAACTGGCTAAATGAACCTAGTCTACTTATGTTTTAAACGTCCCACTTCCGGGAACTGGCTAAATGAACCTAGTCTACTTATAATGTTTTGAACGTCCCACTTCCGGGAACTGGCTAAATGAACCTAGTCTCCTTATGTTTAAACGCATTCATTTCATGTACGCATAACCCCCCCCCCCCCACCCTCTTTGTATAAAATTCGTTCTGTCCATACCGGCTGAAAATGTGTCCACCCTTCACCCCCTCACATTAAACATCCCCCTTAATTGACCCATGAAACGTGAGTTGGAATAATTTTGAACTGACGTGTGTCCATACTGTAGTGCCACTCATAACCCCCCCCCCCCCCCCGCCCCTAAACATTTTCAGCGCCTCACCCCTCTTATCCCAAATCCCCGTAGCGCCTCGCCCTGCCTCAAAACCCCAGGCCAGCTTTATTGTCCATGGGTCCTACTATCGATCTGTCCATATTTCTCTTTCTTGCAAATTCTCCCTTCCCCTCACCAACAAAAAATCCCCTTTTCCATCTATGCTGAAATTCTCAACATCATCTGCGGTTGGGGAGTGGGGGGTGGGGTGGGGGGGACAAACTATCTGGCTAGTATAAAGCCTCAAATCCAGCCGCGCATATTTTTTTTCTTCTTGCCTGCAAATCTTTGACGTCATTTTCTAATTTCCTAAATTTACTTCCTTAACCAGCACACCACATTTTTTTTTCTCTCCAGCTATTTCCCACCTCTATATTTCCAGGCTGTTAATAAAATCGCGTCCTTCTCGCTGGGTCTAAGCAAACCTTAATAATGGTTTCTCATATCTTTAGATGTTGTTTGGCGCAAAATATTTTAGGAAAAAAAAGGAAACATTTGGATGTTGGGGGGGGGGGGGTATTTGAAAGTTATATCTCCATCTGCAATTATTGTAAACTTGTTTTGAGGATTGTGTTGGTAGATGGATTCTCTGTGTGTCTCTAACGATATTTCTCTTGTTAACCCTCTCACCTTCTCTCACTCCCTTTTGCCCAGCCCCCCCCCTTTTTTTTTCACTCCCCCCCTTTTCTTGTCTTCTTTTTATCTTTCTTTCTCTCTCTCTCTCTCTTTCTTGCTTTGGTTCTTTCTTTCTTTCGTTCGTTCTTTCTTTTCTTTCTTTATCTCATCGACAAATGTATTATAACCCATGCTTATACTTATAATATAGTTACATAACAATTAGAGACGGTTGATGCACACAATATGTTATTTTACATACTGCAAGGAGGTGGTAGATTTATAACTAAATCCAGGAATCGCGCTAGTTTTATATACTTCTAAATTTATCTTTGGCTACCGTTACACTAAACTGAGCCTATATTATTATTTTTTTTCATTCTGTGCCCTTCACAAAATGGCTGGTTATTATTATTTACACTTTGTTTGTATAACGCTGACCCCACATACCCATTTTTTAAATAACAAAATACTTTTTTTCACGTCAATAGCAAAATACCCTTGGCTAAACTTGGCCTTTTCTTGTCCATATCTGATGTCGTTTCCATAGCATACCATTGAGTTTGCCTTGTCTATAGAAAATACCCTAAACTTATAAGCGGCAAATACAATAGTAAATAACCTATTGTCGGGGAAAAAACACAATAATATTCTCTTGTCAATATTAACCTCATCGTGTCTGTAACACCTTTCTCTAGTTAATTAAAAAAAAAAAAGCAACAACAAATGTCCTTTTGTTGTAAATGATGAGACCCATCATTTTCTCGTCACTAACCCATACATAGACATGTTTAATCTCAAACTCTTAAAATCGTACAATATCATCACAAAATCATTCAATACATTAAGAGTAAAAAAAAAATAAACATACAGTCAGGGCCGACCCTAACAATTGCGGGGTCCTATGCGAAACGGACTTCGCGGGGCCCATTCTGGGTATAGGATAAGGATAATTAGTGAAAATTAAGATTTTGTATTAGAAAATAAATTCGGGGCGGGGCCTATGAAAGTGCGGGGCCCATTGCGGCCGCATAGGTTGCAATGGCCTAAGGCCGGCCCTGCATACAGTATATGTAATGTATACACTTCAAAATCGTACATTGTACGCCAGAATCGTAAGAGTAAACAGGTCTGCATACCCCTCCCTCGTTTGTTCTATACTAGAACTTAAGAACGAGCACGAATCTGGAATAAGGTGAGACATGCATTGTCATTGAGCAAACAACTGTTTTGTTTTCATCTTCCAATGTTGTATGTTCTGTGTGGTGTGTAAGGGAAAAAAAAACCCACGAGTGCCTAGTGGCAGTTGGGATGTTTTCATGCCAGCAGAGTTGGATCAATGGCCGGTCAATATGCGAGGCTTGATGGAGAGCTGGAGCCGAGGCGATATTACAAAACGTGAACTTGGTGGGGAAATTGTGTCAAGCGGCTCGTGTGTCTGATGCAGACATGGGCACTGGGGGTTAGGCATACGTGGGTGTATGTTGCAGACGTGGGCGCTGGGGTTAGGCTACGTGTGTCTGATGCAGACATGAGCACTGGGATCTGGCTATACGTGTGTCTGATGCAGACATGAGCAATGGGGTTAGGCTACGTGTGTCTGATGCAGACATGAGCACTGGGGTCTGGCTATACGTGTGTCTGATGCAGACATGAGCAGTGGGGTTAGGCTACGTGTGTCTGATGCAGACATGAGCAGTGGGGTTAGGCTACGTGTGTCTGATGCAGACATGAGCACTGGGGTTAGGCTACGTGTTTCTGATGCAGACATGTGTCTGATGCAGACATGAGCACCGGGGTTTGACTACGTGTGTCTGATGCAGACATGAGCACCGGGATTTGACTACGTGTGTCTGATGCAGACATGAGCACCGGGGTTTGACTACGTGTGTCTGATGCAGACATTGGCGCTGAGTTTAGGCTACGTGTGTTTGATGCAGACATGGACACTGGGGTTAAGCTACGTATGTCTGATGCAGACATTGGCACTGGGGTTAGGCTGCGTGTGTCTGATGCAGACATTGGCGCTGAGTTTAGGCTACGTCTGTCTGATGCAGACATGGGCACTGGGGTTAGGCTGCGTGTGTCCGATGCAGACACTAGCAATTGGATCAGACTGTGTGTGTCTGATGCAAACTTTGGTACTTGGACGGTTAAATGGGGATGCGAATAATATAAAATTTAATAAATGAATTATATGCACGCCAATTACACATACTCTACTCTAATTACGAGTTAATCCCGATGGGTTGTGTCTAAGGACGACCACACCCCCCCCCCCCCAACCCCGACGGCTTGACAAATTCCCCTCCTTTCCATAGTTATGTTTGATATTTCGATCAGCTCCAAGATCCAATCATCACAGCAAGTCCCCAGACCGGGCTTTCTATCTTAGGCGCTCAGTTAACGCAATCATCTCGCACATGCAAATGAACCAGAGGCAAAAATACATTTATTTCAGATTGAGTTTCCACGGACGTGGCCCAATACCGGGGAGGAGAAATTAAAGTGGGTAGCCAGACTGGTTGTTCGTTTTGTGTAAAGTAAAATGGGGTGGTCGAATTATGTGTTCTGTAAAGAAGGCTAATAATAGTTTGTCGTAAAATGTTCTGTAAAGATGGCTAATAATGGGGTTGTCGTAAAATGTTACGTAAAGATGGCTTATAATTATAATAGTTTGTCGTAATATGTTCTTTAAAGAAGGCTGATGATGGGTTGTCGTAATATGTTCTGTAAAGATGGCTAATAATGGGTTGTCGCAAAATGTTATGTAAAGATGGCTTATAATAGTTTGTCGTAAGATGTTCTGTAAAGAAGGCTGATAATGATGGGTTGTTGTAACTGTACCCCCCTCCATTTCACGTAATCTTTTCTATTCTTAAAAATAAACTTTTTGTTTTTTTTTTACCAAAAGATAAAATTGTCACATTGCTGGTCGCTAGTTTTTTTTGTTTGTGGTTACACAATGAACAATAAAGTCACAGTGCTATTTTAAAAGATAAACTTCAAAGTGGGCGGGTTTTGTTTCTTTCTTTTATGTTGAGGCCATTTAAATTGGTGATTTCAGTTTGCCATCGTTTGCAGATGTTGGGAGACAATTTTAACTCGAACTCGAAGTTTTGAACTATGCAGAATTAAATAAGAACCTATATACACATGAATATGTTTCTGGTGTTGTATAGAAAATATATATATAATAGTTTAGATCAAAATGTTCGTTTAGGGAGGCAGATGAAAACATTTTTGGAAGATCCGTTATACGCCATGATTTTTTAACAAACCTGGTCAGAATTTTATTTTTTGCCTAACGGGCTAACGTCATTTCGAGAGAGAGAGAGAGAGAGGGAGAGAGAGAGAGGGAGGGAGAGAAAATGTTCGTTTAGGAAGGCAGAGGAAAACATTTTTGGAAGATCCGTTATACGCCATGATTTTTTAGCAAACCTGGTCAGAATTTTATTTTTTGCCTAACGTCATTTCGAGAGAGAGAGAGAGAGAGGGGGGGGGGGGAGAAAGAATTACTCTTCCTAGCTTTACTTAAAAAAATGTTTTAAAAGTAATTCCGTAAACATGTATGCGAGCTTTCAATATTAGGAAAGGTTTGTAAAGGCCCTCGATGGCTTATCATATAATATAGCGCATCATGCCTCAGATTCGCAGAACCGCCTCGTGGTCGCCTCGCACAGGAGGCCTGATTCACGACCTGAGTATATCGATCTCGTGCGTTCCCTGAGTCGAATGAGCGACCTGACCAGAAATCGATTCCCCTCCCCCACAAACGTCCGTTCTTCGGATCACTGGTCCTCCCTCAGCACTCAAGGCTTAACACACGTCGTTACCTTTTCCCCAGCAGTGGTCGAGGGGGTAGGGTGGGGGGGGGGGAGGTCTTCATGGTCAAGCCCTGAACGATTCATCTGTGGGATATCTCAGCGCAATGCCTAGGCCTAATGGGTAGGCGAAAAGCAATTCGATGTTTGCTTGTGTGTGTGTGGGGGGGGGGGGGGAATTGTTCCACTTCACGTAAATCTATATATAGTATATATTTAAAAATGGGAGGGGAATTGTTATGATTATCTACTCTGACTCACTTCCGTTCCTTGTTTTCGTTGAATTGGCCATTATGATCATTCCAAGAATTTATTCACCCCCTCAATTTTTTTTTCAAGATCCTGAGTAAGTTTAAGAGTCTGTTGGTTTTCACTCGTTGTCTAACACGGGAAAGAACTGTGTGGACAATCGAATTTTTAAAACTAAAATATCGATGAGTTTCAAACTTAAATATCGTTGGTTTTAAAAATTAACTTTCGGCGCCCCGGGTTCCAAATTGTAAAAATATTTTCCTTCAGACTATCATTAGATAAATTTGATAGTGCTCTTACCCTAGGGATAACTGAAATGACCCTATTTGGAATCGGGATCCTATTTTATTTTAATAAACACTCCATAGATTTGACTTTGGTGAATGTATTTTTTTTTTAAATAAGAGATCTTTTAAAGTTAGATTTGTATTTAAATCATGGCTCTTGGCTGTGCTCAGATTGAATATCAACTGAAACGGAAATTGGCCCCGAATTCACTGTAAACAATAGTTATTATAAATATGGCCTTTTATAGGAGAATTTTAAAAAATACTGTTACTAAGTGTTACAAAAGGAAAGTGTTTTTTGACAGGGTTCTAAATTTACATATATACTACAACGTTTAAGAAGTTTATTTTTACCCAGTACAACCCCGAGTAAAGCCGGGTCATATTGGTTAGTTTATAAATAAACGTAAACAAAAATTATGTTTTTCCCATACAATGTACCGGACCCATGCACTGTGCATGTTTATTTCTCAAGCTGGCAATCCTATCCATTCAAAATGGTTACCGGAAATTTGATCGAAAGAAATTTCATCGACGGAAAATTGATCGACGGTAATTTGATCGAACGGAAGTTGGTCGAATCTTTTTTTCAGTTCAGACGTTAAAATGTTCGTCAAATTTCTTTTTGAACGCACTATACTATATAGTAAAACAAAATAATGCTTTCAAAAAGAAATTTGACGCAAAATTTTAACGTATAAACTAAAAAAACGATTCGACCAAATTTCCGTTTGATCAAATTTCCGTCGATCAATTTTCCGTCGACGAAATTTCTTTCGATCAAATTTCCGGATACGATTCAAAATATCAAGGCGTCCAGTTGTTGGACGAATTCATCCAACATGAAATCAGTTCACGCAGAATTAGTATCCTTAAGTAGTTAAGTATGTAATTACTGCTCTATTGCACTGAGAATCATTTCGCAAACAGTACAATGTCGTCGAGCATTTAGCAACAGTTGCCGTGGTGTCGGACTCGTTTTTATCCAAGCCCAAGTAGAATATTTGTTTCGATTCAGAAAATCTGCTCTTCTTTGCTGTTCGACTACGAGCAGTGATCGAACGGCGCATTTTTTTGTGTAACCTGAAATATTACACACGTCACACTCCGTGCTTTGACGTCGGGGGGGGGGGGGGGGGGGGGGGGTTCCGTCCTGAACAGGTTCACCTGTTCTCACCGATCGGCTTAACTGCGTGGTGTGAAAAGAGATAATCCGTGGGATTAAGAGGTGCATAGTCTTTGATCATAATCAAAGTCGCTTAAACGCAAGCCGGATTATTAGTAGGTTGCAGACGGGGGAAGTTTTTTTTAAAGTGACCTACATAGGGATAACATTCACGGTTTATGAAGTTAGGAAGTAGATTTATTTAAACAAAAGCCTGTATCCTTTGTCTTTTTTTATGCCTATAGAACCCGATGGTGTTATGATCACGTTTGTCTTTCACGGGGAGTCCGAAAATGCTAGTCCCATGTATGTTCTTTCTGTCCAGGAAAGAAGATGGCTGTCACGTCTGTTAGAATTCCCGTGTTGATGTCAATGAAAGTGTTATTTGGCTGGGCTGGTTTGGTTAGGGATTCGAAGCACTTGTTCGTACTAAAAATACTTTGACAAAAAAAATTAATATAAGTTTTGATAAAACGACTGACTTTTTGGAAGTTTACGAAGCACAGCTTTCTGTTACAAGCCAATTTTATCTCCTAATATTTTT
This sequence comes from Omphiscola glabra, assembly GCA_964017045.1. Lineage (NCBI taxonomy): Eukaryota > Metazoa > Mollusca > Gastropoda > Lymnaeidae > Omphiscola > Omphiscola glabra. The sequence continues at coordinate 40,464,312 of OZ024796.1, forward strand.
GTATCTTCATTAAAAAGTAAAACGAAATGCTGACACCCCCCCCCCCACCCCCACACACACACAAACTCGAATACAGTCCTGAGGACATAAAACATATTAAAGTAAGCCCCTGCTCCCCCCCCCCCTTATTTCTTTGTCTTAAACAAATAATCAGACTTTTTATTTTAAAAAACCAACATGGAAATAATTTGAAAAGATCTGAACTGCCATTGAGACATGTAAAGAATTTTTTAAATTGAAAAGACTTTGTTTTTTTTTAAAGGCTTTTCATTTACATTTTCCTTTTACAGTCGCCCAAGTTTAAACTTTTTTATTTAAATAAAGTACCAGCAAGCAAAGTTACAGCTTGTGGTGGTATTATGTCAGGCATCGCGCGCCGTTCAGAGTCTGAATCAGACTGAGATATCTACCTTTCATTGAAACTTAAAACGTAAATGCTGACTACCTACGAGTTCCATATTTTTCTAGAGATTTCTCTCCACAATTATACAATGACCCACACAGACGGTCCCGTGTATCTGGTAGTTTTTAGTTCAACGTATTTGCATATCCGAACACCCATATTAAACACGCCCCCCCCCCGGGGGCCACCTTTTGCCAATATTTTTTTTAAAGTAGCGCAACTGACCTGGAACATAAAAAAATTCCTTTGGTCACATTTACAGGACAGCTTCTTGACATTCCTGGGTTTGAGAGTTCTCAGGTGGGGGAATGTCCCCTTATGTATAAGACGCAGTTACAAAGTCATGCAAGTCATGGCCAGGGTCCCGTGACGTTCCCGACTTAAGACGAGTCTCATCGTTTAATCATTAATGACAAGGTTGAAGAACTTTATGTAAAACTTATGGCAATGGTTTGGATGAGATACCGCACTGTTAGTCATGGACATGTTGAAATACCTAGCGAGCGGAAACGCATGACGAGGCTGGCTTTATGTAGGTTTAAAAAACACATCTTACATTCATCTTACACTCACCCACTAAATATCAACCAAAAAATAATAATAATTTAGTTTTAATAATACATTTAGTTAAGTTTTTTTTTTCCTTTTAATTTTTAAAAATTGCATATAAAACTGCATTTCTTGTAGGATTTTCAAAAGAAATAATCTCTAAGTCTAAGCATAGGATTTGGAGATTATAAAGTCCTCTCGTCACACCAGAATGCAACCGTGACGTGTAAATGGATGTTTCTATTATGTCCCGAATACAACTATCAAAGATATTATTATTATTAATGACATTGCCAATAACTTTTTTCTTCACAAAATCAATTGCAGTCCTGATGATATAAAACATCTTAAAGTAAGCTCATGGCCGCCACCCCCTTGTGCCATAATAACAAATCGGACAATTATTTAAACCAAAAAAAAAAAGTGAAAAATTTCCATACGACTCAACCGCCATCGAGACACGTTATGATGAAAAGGACATTTAGATAGGATTTTCTCCGTTTAGATAGGATATGTCACCGATTAGATAGGATTTTCTCCGGTTAAGATAGGATTTTCTCCGGTTAGATAGGATTTTCTCTGTTAAGATAGGATTTTCACTGTTTAGATATGATTTTCTCCGGTTAGATACGATTTTCTCCGGTTAGATAGGATTTTCTCCGTTTAGATAGGATTTTCTCCGGTTAGATAGGATTTTCACCGTTTAGATAGGATTTTCTCCGGTTAGATACGATTTTCTCCGGTTAGATAGGATTTTCTCCGCTTAGATAGGATTTTCTCAGGTTAGATAGGATTTTCTCTGTTAAGATAGGATTTTCACTGTTTAGATAGGATTTTTACTGTTTAGATAGGATTTTCTCCGTTTAGATACGATTTTCTCCGGTTAGATAGGATTTTCTCCGCTTAGATAGGATTTTCTCCGGTTGGATAGGATTTTCTCCGCTTAGATAGGATTTTCTCCGGTTAGATAGGATTTTCTCTGTTAAGATAGGATTTTCTCCGTTAAGATATGATTTTCTCCGTTAAGATAGGATTTTCTCCGGTTAGATAGGATTTTCATTTAAGTTTTCCGTGTAACAGTCGTTAAACATTATTTTTATAAATACGAGTAAGCAACGATAAAGTTTGTGATATTATCAGAAGCGAAGCTAGGGTTAGCGCTACCCGGGTCAGGCCTAGGTGTTTTACCTGCCCCCCTCCCCCGGCCACGAAGAGAGCTCAACGGGTTTTTCCGAAAAAGTGCCTCCTAGAGGGGACCCCCCCCCCTTTTCTATGCCACTGGGTATTACGTCAGAAATCAAACGCCCTTCAGATTGCGATTAAATTTTTGAGTAGCTTTAAAAGACACAAACTATTGGTGTTAACAAGTCACAGGTGGAGCCTACATCACAGTTAGGAGGGGGAAAGAAAACCACAAATATTGTTTGCTTCCTTCAATATTGTCTTAAATATATTAGTTAGCCATCATGAGTCTTTTCAATAGAACGCCCGGTATGCATATGTAGAAATAGTTTTCTCTCTCTCTCTCTCTCTCTCTTAATTCCACGGCCTGTCGCTAAACTAGACTCTGTGGTCCGTTAGTTAAATCTGACGTCACATGATATGACAGCCCAGGCCTAGACGCAAGTGAACCGTGAAATTAACGTCCCGATACTTTGCAGCCAAAGAGCTCACACTGTCACAGCACCCACTACCCACTATTTCAGCTCACACTGTCCCACCAACCACCACTCCGGCTCACAATGATCACCACCCACTACTTCGGCTCAAACTGCCCCACCACCCACTACCCACTACTTCGGCTCAAACTGCCCCACCACCCACTACTCCGGCTCAAATTTCACCACTACTCCGGCTCAAATTTCCCCACTACTCCGGCTCAAGCTGTGCCACCACTCCGGCTCAAACTGCCCCACCACCCACTACTACGGCTCAAACTGTCCCACCACTCCGGCTCAAACTGTCCCACCACTCTGGCTCAAACTGTCCCACCACTCTGGCTCAAACTGTCCCACCACTCCGGCTCAAACTGCCCCACCATCGATTCGACAGACATATAAGAATGGCTATCGGGACTATCCGGGTCAATGTAGTTCTATTCTGGAGATAGTGAACAATGCGTGATTGTTTCCTTCATAGAATGATTTTTTAAAAAACAACTTATATCACCTCTTGATTGATTAATGATTGTGACATGTCACTAAAAGGATTCCTTTCGCCCAGGACTCCAAATAATACAGTATGGCATCTTTCCGTCTACAAGAGACGATAGATTTATCTTCTCTGATTGCAGCTCTTGGTGTGGCTAGTGAGACCGATCCTCGAGTGGCAGTCTCTTTTGCAAGTCCCACACACGAATGCGGTGGAGCAGTGTTTTCTGGCCTTTCTCTGCGCTCTCTTTACAGCTGCTTCCGCCCTGTAGAGCACCTCGGCACGTAGAGATCCTGCCTTTACGATGCCCCGCCATGTGGATCGATTCTCCGCCAGGTCCTCCCAATTTGAGATGTTGATGTTGGCCGCCTTCATGTCTCTTTTGCATATGTCTATGTATCTGAGACGAGGCCGTCCAACTGACCTTGTCCCTGTCGCCAGCTCGCTGTACAGCACGTCCTTAGGTATGCGTCCCTATTTATACAGCATCCCTATTTATACGATAGATCCATTTACACGGTTTTCCTATTTATACAATAGCCCTATGCTGTCTCTAAAAATACCTTACTTTATAAATCTAATCATTACTGATCAACATTCTTCTAAGGCATTCTTGAAAGTGGAGTTAATTTTTTTTTGGGAGGGCTGGGTGGTCAGTACTTTACCTTGATGTATTCCTAAATGTGTGCCTAGAAGGGTACGTAGATGTGTGCCTATGTGTGACTAGATTGGTATCGAGATTATTCTTATAGTTCCCTAGATTTGTGCCTAAATAGGTGCCTATATATTTAGAAGACAAAGTTTTAAAAAAATTATTGAGCGTCAACACAAGTTTTTACAACTCATCTTAAGCCTAAAAATGCGAACGCCATCTTTGTTGATGAAGCTGCTCAGCCGTGACAATGATTTAATATTATATTTTGCCGAGTTTTGCTTCTGACACCAGTTTTTGGTTAGGAAAGGTTAAGATCCCGACACCGCACGTTAGTTGAGAGATACGGTCACTGAAACTCTTATGTTTTAATTAACACATAAAAAAAAGAAGGAAAAAAAATAGAATGCACGTGTTCACCACTCAGCACGCGGGGCGATTCCGTCCCGTTATATTGTTTTTTCACCAGGTCGGGCGGAAAGTAGGCCACAAATCACCTCAATATGCTTTAGACTTTAGTTTAGTTACAGAGAATCAAGAATCACATCGCTGATTAATTGTGTACTAAAGTTCACGTTTTGCTACTGATATAACGTTGTGTACATCTTTATGTGCATTTTGGGGACATCTGTCATGATTTTCAATTTTTAAAACGAAAGAAAAGGAAAAAAAGATTTGAACGTTTTTATAAAAAAGTAAACTGGGGTGAGAGTGGGTGGGGGCGGGTGATAGAAAGGGAAAAAGAAAAGTGTGTGTGGGGGGTGTGGTGGCTGAAGAGAATAAGCGTTTAGGTAAGTGACAGAAAATCGAGAAAAGCAATATTATCGCAGGAATGAGTCAGCAGGTGATTGAATGTTTTGCCCCAATTTTTATCCAAACCATGTTATCACCACCCCCCCCCCCCCACTCCCCAAACGCCACCTAATCAAGACAGTCTATTGAACATGTTTCCCGTCCGGCTGGCTTGTCGTTGGACAGTCCGATGTTGTTGACCCAGCATGCAGGCCGGAGACTGATGGATTGTGCTCACGGCTGACCCCCAATGTTTACCCTGCTCTGTCGGCAGTAGGACAGCGAAGGCCGTGGCATAGGGTCATGTCTAAGAACATGCGATGGCGTGTAATAATACATTTGTTCACTATATGAACGTGTTGGCTCGGTGAAAATAGATGAAACACGTAATGCAAAGTGTGGATTCAGTTTGCTGCGTCAGTTCGAGACTTGCTCAGCCTCTTTAGTTTGTTGCGTCAACTAGAGACTTGCTCAGCCCCTTCAGTTTGTTGCGTCAGCTAGAGATTTGCTCAGCCCCTTAGTTTGTTGCGTCAACTGGAGACTTGTTCAGCCCCTTTAGTTTGTTGTGTCAACTAGAGACTTGCTCAGCCCCTTCAATCTGCTGCGTCAGTTCGAAACTTGCTCAGCCCCTTCAGTTTGTTGCGTCAACTAGAGACTTGCTCAGCCCCTTCAGTTTGTTTTGTCAACTAGAGACTTGTTCAGCCCATTCAGTTAGTTTCGTCAACTAGAGGCTTGCTCGGTCCCTTTAATCTGCTGCGTCAGTTAGAGACTTGCTCAGCCCCTTCAGTCTGCGTTTTCAGAATCGGCTACAAAATCAGCTAACAATATCAAATATTCACCTTTTTTTTTGACACCTTAGACACTATATAGAAAAGTTTAATGGGATGTATCTTAAAAGTAATGATAAATCGATGTTATTGACAATATTAAACTTTATACCGGAAATTTACCGTTAGAACGCAAATGCATTTCTTTGTCACCAATTCGTATAAAGTTGTTATTTAGCTCCCCCAAACATCGCCGCTAAATTCGCTCTAGTAATGCACAAAAGGTGTAATGCTGAGTTGGTTACCGGAAATTTTATCGAAAGAAATTTCGTCGACAGAAAATTAATCGACGGAAATTTGATAGAACGGAAATTTGGTCGAATCTTTTTTTTTCAGTTAACACGGTAACATTTTCGTCAAATTTCTTTTTGAACGCACTATACTATACAGTAAAACAAAATAAAGCGTTCAAAATGAAATTTGACGCAAAATTTTAACGTGTAAACTAAAAAAAACGATTCGACCAAATTTCCGTTCGAGCAAATATCCGTCGATCAATTTTCTGTCGACGAAATTTCTTTCGATCAAATTTCCGGATACGCTGCCTCCTATGCACCGAATTTGGCATTCAAAGTATTTTACAAGTAATTCTAAATGTTTGAAAGAGAGTATGGTTCAATAATGAGTTCAATAGCGCGCAAAATATAATTCCCGATAACTACGCTAAATTATTTTTTTTTTAAATATTTAATAACGCAATTGCGTTTGGCAAGTAATATTTTCCTTTCGGAAAATGAAATCATATCAATTTAAGTATGGTGTAAAAAAAATATTCGGTTTAAAAGTGGTTGGGACATCAGAATATGGGCGTGAAATAAAAAGTGTGCAGTGGCGTATCATGGGGGAAGGGGTGTAGCAAAAATTGGGTTTCTTAAATGTGCTTTACTTGAGTTCATGTCTCGTTAAGTAACTTTAGTAGATGGGAAGTTCACGCATTGCTGTCGCCCAATTGTTTGGCGGGCTATATCTAGTTATTAATATTATTTTTTTTAACGAAAATATTTCAATTTAAATAGGACATAATAAATCTGCGGTGTAAAAGGGATTGGTACATTAGAATATTTAAAATTCAGGGCGGGGAAAAAGTGTGCCTTAGCGTACCTGGAAGGGGGGGGGGGCGGGGGTAGAGAATTAATTGGGACCCCTATATAGTGCTTTAAATGAATGCATGTCTGGTCAAGTAACTTTAGTAGATGGGAATTTCACGCATTAACAGTTCAGTTCTCTTAACAACCCGAACATCTCTCTGTCTTTTCACCCCTTCGACAGCATCGCTCTTCCGCAGACGCGCGTATTCTTTCTGTCCCCAAGACTCGCACAAAAACATACGGTGAAAGATCTTTCTCATTCTGTGCCCCCAAACAATGGTATTCTCTTCCACTACACATCTGCAATATACCAACCATCACAGCCTTCAAAACTGAACTTAAAACACATCTCTATAAATTCTACTATCCCGACTGATTGCCCCCTCTGACCGAAAGACGAAACTGCTGGGTGCCGTCCATGGCTTGACATTTAAATAGTTATGGAATGGTTGGGCGAATACACATTTATTTTATTTTATTTAATTAATGTTTGTTCATTTTTAAGTTCACGATTATGTTTGTTAAATTGTATGCACAGCGTGGTGAGCCCAGCCCTACGTTGGGGTACTACGCTATTAAAAACTTCTTATAATAATAATAAAAATATGCCAAGAAAGGACATTTAGCAGAACCACTCAGTGTAAACAAGGCTTTGCTTGACTGCTTTTAAAGCATGTTCTGAAATTTACCTTTTTTAAAAAAATACATGAGCAGAGATTATATCGGAAAAGTGTGTGATAATTATTTCAACTTCTGCATTCAACAAAAATAAAATCTCTACTAAAGAGGTGTAACTTAAAACCCTCCGTGGCAGTTAATGCCCCTTGTTTGACACGACTTATCTTACCCTGTCCATTTAAGGCAATTACCTCTTTTTTTACTGCGGTTTCCGACCAGGTCATAAAAAGATTGCTTCGAAACGAACGTAATAATTTCTGTTTATTACTTTTTTTGTTCAGGACAAGCGTGTGAACAGCAGCAGAAAAAATGAACGCGTCATAAGTCCATCAGTGTCGCCGGGTTGTGGGGGGGATGGGGGGCTTCCACGGTGACCCGGGTCGGTGGGTCGTCAAAAAATGAGCAATCAATTCGTCAACCCGCGTTGGTTTGATCACAGTCTGAATACACACGACCATCTGCTCTTGATAAGAAGGATTTCCCTTTAGCAGTACTGTGGTGCGGTCGTGGGCAGTGCTCGGGGTGCAGAACGGTCGTTCAGATGTGTGATATTTTGTGTTTTAGAGATTACAAAGTGTGCACAACTAGGAAGCGAAATATCTTGGTCCGGTATTGGTGTCTCTTCGGGTTAAATTCGTTGTACCGCACCTTTTTTTGATTCTTTAGTGCGCAGTTCATTATTGTTTCTCATTTCTTATATGGTGCGACTGAAAGTGTTATAAACTGCAAGGCTGTCGCTATGACCGTGTGGTTCTAAACTAGATTAGATCACTTACGTAGCAGTCGGATTCCTTTACAGTTGTATCTGAAACCCCTATGTCTGTGTATAGTCGTCGGTGTTGTTTACACGTAGTTGATGCAGTCTCGTGCGCCGCCTGAAAGCTTCACGAGGGACGTCGCTTATTTTGTCAACACTACACCGGTGTTTTCCAAACACATTCCTTTATTCTGAACCACCAACGACTTTTTTTATTAAGTCTCACGACTTGCTTGGCTAACTCTGGCACTCCCATCTCTCTCTCTCTCTCTCATCCCACCCCACATCTCTCTCCTCCCACCCCACCTCTCTCTCTTACCACCCCTACCTCTCTCTCCTCCCATCCCTACCCCTCTCTCCCCACCCCACCTCTCTCTCCCTCACCCCTTTCTCCTCCCACCCCTACCACTATCCACCCACCCCCACAAAGTGTTTAATTCTCGTACCCCTACGAGTTTTTCGACTAAGCAAAAGTAGCAAAGAAATTAAAATTGGTAAAAAAAAATATTTAAATTCTGTTTTATATTGAATAGGCGGCACAAAGAGAATTGTAGACTAAAAAAGTGTGTCTCATTACATAAATTAAAATGTTAATTAAGAAATACAAATACATATTTATAAACATTTATATCTTAACTTAAAACTCAATGATTCTTTATCACTTTTCGTCGCACACCTGAAATACCATCTAGCACCCCCGCCTGAGATGTCACATCGCATCCCAGGTTAAAAACCACCGGTCACCGGGTTTGAACTACCATGCATGTTTTTTTGAGAACCCCTGTAAAATCATTCGATAATCATCGTCATGATAAATTTCAAATAATTAAGTTCTTTTCACCACGCCCCCTTCCTATACCATATTTCCCCATGTTCGTATACCTTAATTGTAAAGATTGCCAATTTTTTAAAGAAAGAAGAGGAAAACACAACAACCCGATAAATCGATCTCAGAAGACCGACGTCTTTGTAAATGTCAGTATGTGATATTGAAACTTTTTTTGTTATGAAGGCACAAACTCGTAGGAGAAGGAAAACCAACATAACACCCCACACCCCCCACACACACACACTCGCTTTCCGATGATTATTTTCTTCTTATACTTGCTTATAGCATAGCATATCATTATAATGTTAAAATTTCTGGACGACATAATCAAGTCCCTGTTTGCCTTGTTAATCTGATGGTCACCCAGGTGGGTCACGGTCTGGACATTAACGTTAAACGGGCTTCGACGCAAATTGTTGTTGACCATATTGTGTGATTTAAAAACCAAAAGTAAAACTGTATTATCCGAATTGCTGGTTTATTAAAAAGAACAATACACTTTCGTTTCATATATTTCATTTAAAACTGAACAATTATACGACAGTCAAGGTGCGAGAAATCACTGGTCAGAAACGGGGGTGTGGGGCTGGGTATAGCGTTTGGAAAGGTTTGTTGATGGGAGTTTGTGGTGGGGCTTGGTATAGCGTTTGGAAAGGTTTGTTTATGGTAGTTTGTGGTGGGGCTCGGTATAGCGTTCGGAAAGGTTTGTGAATTCGAGACAGTGGTGGGGTGGTATAGCGTTTGGAAAGGTTTGTTGATGGGAGATTGCGGTGGAGCTCGGTATAGCGGTTGGAAAGGTTTATTAATGAGATATTGTGGCAGTATTTTGTTGCATGACCAGCATACGTTATCACAACCTGACCGGACCAGATAAGAAGAAAAGAAGAAAACAAGTACAGGCACATGAATTGCCTCCCCTTTTCCCAGCTGATCCATAACGAGACCGAAGAAATCGATCGCCCGCAAAGGTCATTGTTCAACCGATGACCGCTAATGCCGTGTGAACTTCGTTAGCCTCGCCTAACTAGTGTCATGACAGGTCGACTTTATTCCAAGTTATCTCCAGGGTTTAGTTGACAGCTCAACACGGGGACTATGATGAGATGGCTTTGGGTAGAAACAGTTATAGGGGGAATCCGATCCGGCATTCAGTTATAAGGTTTCTTTCTCCATTGAAGTTTTAAAAAAAGATTTCCAGGTTTTTTTATAGTTTTTTTTTTTAATTCAACCGATGGCTTGAATTCATTAAATTTATCATGGGTATTCCAAATTTTGTAAACACCAATAGTAATAGAAGGTTAAGTTATGCGACCGTATCAATTTGAAAAGCCTTTCTTTTAAATGTCACATTAGCTGGTAGCTTCTGTTTGCAGAGATATTGTATAAAACGAAATAAATAGAAGAGCTATAGTTCGTGTGTGTGTGTGTGTGTGTGTGTGTGTGTTGGGGGGGGGGGGCGATTGGGGCATTATAACGCATGGGATACTTAAAACTTATATTATACAGCTTCTGTGTGTCACGACGGATCGGTCTGTGACCCAGTCGCTAATGATAGATTTGTAAAGAATTTAGATGTACCTAATGGAATTATATTTATAAAGGAAAAACAATTTGAACGCAGAAGCTAAATATGATTGTGTGCGCATCCAAGCATGCGGATCTTCAGAATGTTTCTATTGGCGTCTGGGGACCAGGGCTTTTGAAATCTTATCAAAACGGCCGGTACTCTTTGAGTCCCAGCTGACCAACGGTCGATTCATTTTGGGACCAGTCTGCAACCTGACTTCTGCTAACGTAAATCGGTTTTCCTTATTGGGTATCCATCTATCTCCCGTGTCTCTCACCATTACTGGTCAGTGAACACAGAGAAGTCGGTCCCCGGCATGACCCCAATCACGATCAGTTGGCTCCGCATCACCCAACAATCATAACAGTTATGTCCCCTCGAGACCTGCAAGTCTTTAGGATACATGGTTCTAAACTAAATCCTTACACAACAGCTTGATTGGATGTTCTTGTTGGTCTAAAATAATGTATACTGGATGAGCTCTGTAAGAGCTATGCCTGCTAGTTAGATATTTGATGAATAGAGCTTTTAAATTATAGGTATCAAGTTGATAAATGTACTTTCTTTTTCGGTCTTTCATGATTCAGTCCAATAAATTGAGTCCTAATAAGTCTCTATTGAGTCCTAATAAGTCTCTATTGAGTCCTAATAAGTCTCTATTGAGTCCTAATAACAAGACCATGCGTATTGCCTACGATTTTATGCTTGCCGTTCGAAATACCAAGGATTACCCACCATGACAGCGTCCTCTCAATCTCGTTATAACAAGGATTGCACACTATTACAAACCGTTATAAATTGAGAATTTAATCTCTTAATTTTAGACTATGGCTCGTTCTAGAAACAGTCCACAATAAAGGACGATACCAACGTTTACAAATAATAACAAATAAAACGACAATCAAGGCCAGAGCTAATTACAATTAATAACTTTTTAATTTGTGAACTTCAATTAAATAATAACATCAAGAGAAATATGATTGAAATTATAAACTTACAGATTTGCTGGTACCGGTACTGTATATAAAAATACAATGAGCACAATATTGTATAAGGAAATAGAAAACTCTACACACACCAAAGTATTAAATCATGACACAGCACATCTCGTGATCAAAAGAAAAATCTCTCTCCCTCTCTATCGGTCAGCCCTTTTTATAGGCATTTCCTACTAAGGTCTCTCGAACCACCTAACACATTGTTTTGCCTTCCCGTTTTATCCAGAATCTTCTATTATTTTCGACAGTTCTCCTGACTAGAATAAATGTTGTAAATAAGGTTTTTCTAGCCACACTTCAAAGGCGGTCACGAGAGTTCACGAGGGGTCATGCACGTGGGACGCGAGATAGGCGTGCTAAAAACACGTCATCCTTCATAACAACGCCATGACAGCGTCCTCTCAATTCGTTATAACAAGGATTGCACACCATGACATCGTCCTCTCAATTCGCTATAACAAGGATTGCACACCATGACATCGTCCTCTCAATTCGTTATAACAGACCTGTTTACTCTTACGATTTTGGCGTACAATGTAAGATTTTGAGGTGTATTCCTTATATATACTGTATGTTATTTTTTCTATTAAGATAATGTATTGAATGATTTTATGATGATAGTGTACGATTTTGAGAGTTTGAGAGTAAACAGGTCTGTTATAACAAGAATTGCACACCATGATATCGTCCTCTCAATTCGCTATAACAAGAATTGCACACCATGACATCGTCCTCTCAATCTCGTTATAACAAGGATTGCACACCATGACATCGTCCTCACAGTAATCTCGTATAAAATAGTGATCGTTGTTTCTAGGTTTGTGCTAATTCCAACGTAGTTTAAATTAAATGAAGTTTTTGGTGCCGTTTTAAAAAAAAAATCGTTTTTGTAGCCGCACCGCTGACAAGATCAAGTTATCGCTAATTTGATCTTATAGATGCTATGTGGACATGTTTTTTTTAAAATATTTATTTGGCCTGTGAGACTAGACAAGTAAGTTGTAGGCGATGCGAAATTAGACAAGTAGGTTGTTAGGCCTGTGAGATTAGACAAGTAAGTTGTAGGCGATGCGAGGTTAGACAAGTAAGTCGTAGGCGATGCGAGGTTAGACAAGTAAGTTGTAGGCGATGCGAGGTTAGACAAGTAAGTTGTAGGCGATGCGAGGTTAGACAAGTAAGTTGTTTGGCCTGTGAGACTATGTAGTTAAAGAAATTTATAGGGAAGCGGAGTATTTAAACGGTTGGGGAAACAACGACATAAAAACCATTTTACTGTTGAAATTAATTGAGAAACTGTCACTGAATACATTAACAAACAACTTAAGGATTTTCTTTGTTATATAGTATTTAGAATTCCTGAACTAATTACAGTTTGTTTGTTTTGTAAAAGCTAGATGCAATTTTTCATAACTGCTACCTCAATGTGTACGTTTTCACCACATGCATAGAAATTCTGATTTTACCTAACGATACATATCATATAATATGCTAACAGTGAAAACGCAGACATAAAATATATGAACTATAGCTACCAACAAAATTCGACTTTCGTAAATAATGGCCTATGGAAAAAATGAGAAAAGTGGGGGGGGGGGGGGAGAAGAAAAAACAAACAAAACATCCCAGTATCATGTCTGTCATCTATTTCCATCCCCAAGTTGACGGCACACATGGTATTTTCCGTCCCATCCATAGCAGGGCCAGATAATATATTATTGAACACCTTGACCTTTCACCCTATCCGGCCGGAATGATCGTGTCCAGCTCTAGGTTTCTCACCATTGCCCATGCACCCTCTGTAGTGTACAATCTAGCATGCAGCGTATTTTGTGCTGTAAAGACGAGCTGTTTGTTGTTAGCGTGGGACGAAAAAAAAAAAGTTTTAACGAAGCTGTTTTAAATCTCACACCAAAGTAGAAATAAGCGTTTGTGTTAAAAACTACGGGGGCAAATTATTCTCTCTTCTAAAGTTTGACGCTCAGTGGTTTGAGTACCTAGAAATCTTTGTTTCAAAAATGTTTTCTCAATGCAAAGGGTCCTCCCCCCCCACCCACACACACACTTTTTCTTTTCTAAAATGAGACACTTGTTCGTTTGTATTTGTCTAAGAAAATAAAGCTTTGTCTCACAATTCGTGGTCTAATGTAAAAAAAAAATGTCATTGCATCTATTGTTTCTTTGTTATTTTTTTTTTTTTACGCACTGAATTTATTTTGACTTCATGGCTCTGGTCGTCCTGTTATTCACGCGTATCCACTTTCTCGCTCCTGCAACCCATTCCTACAGCTGAGATCAAAACAACCCGGGTCTCCATCTTTGTAACTTCTGTCACCTCCTATCCCCCCTCCCCCAGGGATCAATGACTACCAGGGGGACGTGTGACTCCTCCGTCAAGCGACGCGCGGACCAGAGCATAATTTCCCATTTGTTTTTGCGAGTGCCGGATAAATTGCCGTAGCCTTCTTGTGCGCCCTCTCCTTCGAGTGGACATGGCCCGGGGCCTCATGTGGGACCTTCTTTCAGTGGTGCTCATAAGACACTCGGTGTCACAACCTTAGTGGCCCACCGGATAGGGTCTCGTTAATTTGTATTCATTTATTTATTCCGTTTGATGACTCTCTTCGGCGTGCTAGACCATGGATTGAGTACCATCGATGTAGTCAGTGTTTTGGGCTCCAGTCAGTTGCAACTTCTGTGGAGACTCGTGACTTTTGTGTTCTTTGAGGCTGTAGTTGTTGGTTGTTGTTTTTTTTAAACAAACATCTTTAATTCGTGATTAGTGCAATGTTGGTTGCTATCTTAAAAAAATGGTGGATGTTCCAAATTGTGATTTTTTTTTTCTCATATGTTCTGTATAACTAGATGGATTTAAAAACTAATATTCTTTAAGAGCAATGAATATGGAACAAATTTAAAGTTATTTGTCTCTCAAATACTTGGATTGAATGTGACCAAAAAAAATGTTACATCTTAATTTTGTGTTAGTTGAGTATTTTTTTTTATGACCGTCGTATTTTGGATTGTAAGATTGGTGGCTGTACACACGTCAGATTACCTGGATATTTTCAAACACTGAATACGTCTTTGACGCTCGTATTCTTTCGAACCGACCAACACATTTTTTGATTTCTTGGCGGAATCGCTCAATTGTTATTAAAATTGCATTTTTCATTTCCCTTCCGCACCCTATCGGTATTTGGAGTAGGCAGAAAAAAAATTTAGCAAGAACTGAATTTATACACTTACATAATATGTCATTCCCATACATTTAAAAGTTACTTTTACATATGTCATTCCCATACATTTCAAAGTTACACTTACATATGTCATTCCCATACATTTAAGAGTACTGTATGTTACTTTTCTCACTGCTTGAAAACGACCGATGCCGTCTCATATGCCACGCATTGAGCCAGTGTCAATGGTGGCGCCCACTTGCCCATGCTTAAACGCTTTCTTTACATTATAATCTGATAGTGAAAAATCTTAATTCCTAATAGGAAGATCTGTCGAATTTCCAAATATCACCGAATTCCCTTAAACATCTTCCTTGTTGTCCCCCCCACCCCTTTTCCAAAGTAAAACTAACGCCAGCAGTAAAAGTATTCGCAACGTTGCCGCTTTAATGGGTTTTTTGTTTTGTACTGGTTTCTCTTAAGTTTCTCTTGTTTCAAAATTGATACGTGAGTCCATTTTTTTTTTTTTTAAAACATCAAGCTTTCACGTCCCTTTTTTAAATTTTTTTAAGCATTCGTCTCTATTATTTTGAATAAAAAAGCACAACAACAGCGCTGGGATCAGTCGTTCTGCTACAGTATCTGTGAAGGAATATCACCACGCATTGTACATTTCAAACAGTTGTTGACGGCAAGACTTGGTTCTTTGAGCAGCGCATTTGCGACATGTTGAATGTATGTGTTGGTTCGGGTGTTTATTTCTAAAAGAAAACGTGGATGAGTAGAATTCTTCAGCGTCGTTCATTTGTGACAGCTTATGGAATATAAATAGTAAAAGGAAAATATCGTTATTTTGTTTTGTGTTGTTGCAATTGTGATATTTGAGACCTCTGTTATTCGACATTCGTAAATACCGGGTGTTCTTCCCCGTGTTGAACAACTTCAGATTATCTGCATAGTTATTGTTGGCTATTCAGGAGGAAACGTTATGTGAACTAGTGGGGATCATTGGATGTTTCACGTAACTTTTTGGATACCATTACGAGAACCCGGCGAAAGTCTGTGTCTGTGAGTGGTCACTCAAAGTCGCACCTGATGTCCGAGTAAAGGTAATCATGTTGTTTCTATGCTCTCTCCAGGTAAGCAAATCTCTAGTTTGAGTGCCGTGTCCAGCCAGCGCCAACCATGGGGGGCTCATCTCTGCGTGTGCAGGCCGCCCTCATGGCGACAGTTCTAACCATCCTCGGACCACCAGTTGAAGCTGGTAAGTACATTACACTACATAATTTAAAATTACTTTTTACTTCATTCAATTAAATGTGTCGGCACTGAGGGTTGTGACGTGGTTCAAGAGGTCGTGGTTCAAGAGGTCCTGGCGTCCCTTCAACGGGACCGTTGCTATTTAAAGATTCATAACTTGATGTTTGAGAATATTTGAAGATATATTTCAAAGTTCACTATTTTGTGTGATCTTATTATCATTTATCGTACCGAAATAAACCTTCGGTCAACATCTAATGGTATTTTAAAACAAAATAAATATATTTTGAGCGCAAGTAAATGAATCTACATACCAATTTAATCAGCTCCAATAAAGGGGGGTGGGGAGGTTACGTGTCACTGCCAGTTTCAGATTGTCAGGTTTGTTATGTTGCTTGAAGTTCAAACATTTCCCAAACACACGGCCTCGTGAACTTTGATCCACGCCTCGATCGTCACATTTGCATATATGAATAAACGACAACGTGGCTCCATCACTGACAGCTTGCAGGACGCCCCCCTCAAATCACTGACAGCATGCAGGACGCCCCCAACCCCCAAATCCTTGTCCTTTACCAGTGGGGGAAGGGGGGATTTTGGGGAGTATGGAGCAGAACTATAGGCGTCAACCCATCAAATAACTTTAAAAAAAAAAACAAGAAACTATTAAATACCTTAGTTTTTCTTTTATGGTTTTGGTAATTTTAAGCAATGCCATAATTAATTAAAGGGCAGTGAACACTTCTTACAGAAACCCGCCGGAGGCCCTTCCTACTGTAATCCATTCCGTTAATTAATTTTTGCACCATTTTGATCAATTCAGGGGCGTCTATCCCCTCCTCACTGGTAGAAGCCAAACTCACCCCCTCCCCCGAGACCCTGGTCAATTCTGCATGGCATTTAATTCTAGAGATACTAATGAAATTTAGTGCAGGCCTATATAATAATTATTTTTTATAGTTCTTAATGGTGTCGCGATGGCTATGTAGTCTAAACTGTGTTCAATCTAATTTATAATTTGTAAGAGTTCAATGCCCAGTGAAACTATATTTATGTTTTCTTTTTTCCCTTTTGTTACCTGGAGAAATTCAGAACTAAAAATAGTAATAGTAATAATAAAAATATTTTTTTTTTTAATTTAAAAAAAAATAATTCAGTATTTCACGTCCCGTCCCCCCCATGTAGACGCCCCTGGAACAATCGCACAAATTAGCCAATTTAAGCCAAGGGAAGGGTGGTATTTTGTGCGTGTTGGTTATTAAAGGTTATAATCGCACTGTCTTCGGAATGTCCATGGATACGTCCAAATATACACTTAATTTTGCCCGATATCAGAAATATGGTTCGACAAGAAGAATCATATCGCTACTTGAAACCAGTGACACACAAGATATTCGCCTCTTCAACTATGATGCACGGCCTTTCTCAATCTAAGGACTTGAGCGGACACATGAGCTTCACGGAAGCACTAAGAAGATACTTTTGCCACCTATTCGAAGACAGCTTTACGTTTGAACAGCCCCCCCCCCCCCCCCCCCGATAGGTTTTTAATGTAAAGCTATCCTAAAGTTTTCAAAACTATCTGAAGGTCGACCTTAGTAGATTTGAACTTTTCACCGATAACATTTTTAAAAAAAAATGATTTAACTCTCTTAAACAAAAATAAATACATTAAGAAATTAGGATTTATTTCGTAAAATAGTAAAATAATCAAGTCCTTCAAACTCGAATTTTGAGTAGAAAATTTAAAAAAAACTACAAAAAAACGTTAGGTCACGCGGCCATGGGAAGAGATGAAATGTGGGGTGAAAACAACTGTTTGTATCCCAAATTATGTCATTATTCTTTTTACATTCTACTATTATTATTAATTTATACATTTATTTATTGTTTTTTTATAATTAGTAGTTTACATTCAGGCAAATAATATTCATCTCAAAGACAAAAAAGAAAAGTCTAGTAACGTATGTTTAAAAGACCCCCCCCCCCTTTTTTTTTTCTATCACCAAAAACATGATAAAATCAAAGTCATGCTATTTAAAACACTAACCTCATTTCTAAACCCCCTTTAAATCCAATCAATTTATTTATTCGTTTAAAATCAGCATTGGTATTGATACCAGGCATGATTGCAAAACAAGAACCTCAAGTATTTCGTTATGAAGTGAAACATTTGATACCTTTTATAATGAATTCAGAAGCGTTAAAATTTATCGAAGACATGACGGCACTAATAATAATAGGACCACTGCTCATTTTGTCACGACTTCGCCGTCAGGAGTCGACACTGCTGTCGGGAGTCGAGTCGTCTGCCCGGAGCCGCTGACTTAAACTGTCTCCTAATCTAATGGAACCGGCAGACGTCAACGTAATCGCTGGCTCGGATTTCCTCACTTAAACCAATTGGTGTTTCCCTTTGAATGCGTTGTTTGGCCGGCTACTTTTACTAGTGGGTTGTTGTTTTTTTAAAATATATATATTTCTTTCTTTTTTTCTTCTTTTAACCTTACCCCGGTTTGCAACACCCTGACCAAATGTTGCAGTTTCTCCTTTCCGACCCCAGTTTAAATATCAGAAGGGAACCAGCACTTACGCCCCTCCATCCCAACCCAACCACCCCAAATGCTGTAGTGATTCAGCCACGTTGCCTTCCCCTATCTGTTACCGGTTTAAACATCGCATCAACTCCTGCTCCAATTTCGTCAAGTCGAGATGTGGAAATCAATAAAAGGCTTGTTCCGTGGGGGTCCGGTGATGCCGAGGCGTTGGCTGTACGTAGGGAGCAGGGCAAGAATGAAGACGCGTTTAAAGGATGCGGGTGACAAGAATTTGATTACATCTTTTAAGTAAAGCTGAGATGTTGCCAAAGGAATTGTGAGGGGGAGGAGGGTGGGGGCGGGGAGCTTCTTGTTTTGGGAGAAGAGAAAGATGTTTTTTTAAAAGGAGATGGTCTCCTTTCGCCATCGTCAAAATACCATCTAGCGATGAAAAGCTGGGTACGTTTTGGAGTTGTAGAATTACAGAAGAAATGATTTTTTTTTAGTATGCCCTACAGTTGAGGCTGAATTTGTAAGAGTGACACACACACACACACAAAATACCACCATGCAGAGTCACAGATTTTGGTAAACATTTAAAACAAATATCTTTCCACTTCCTTTCAGTATTAGTCATACTGAAGATCAAACTAAATGCACACACCAACAGCCGTTTTGTATTTTGATCTTTTGAGAAGCAACCTGAAGATGCTTGTCGTGCTAAATGGGAATTTATGTAAGTTTGCCTCGGAGGATGCTTCTAAAATAGAAGACGGGCGCATTTTTAATAGCTTCCCCTCGCCCGAACCCCGCCTTTCATGGACTATATATTTGTACATTTATATATTATAGCCACACGAAAAGTTGTGTAGTCAGAAGACATTACTTATAGTTAACCAAGATTTGGGTAGTCATTATAGATTAACACGATCTCCCTAGTCAGACCTATGACGTAATTAAAATGTTAAAAATAAACACAAGAATGACGTCATGTGTTATTTACTTCACCCCCCCCCCCTTTTTCCCCCAACCCTGGACATTGGAGATATAAAAGAAAAACTAAGTAGAATAACGAGAGCGAGACAGAGAGCATTTTCTACTTATCTTTTACTACTTTTATTTTCATTAATTTTTTTTTTTTAAAAAGCTGAATTAATTGAAGCTGCGAAAGTCTCTCTCTTTAATTTAAAAAAAAGTCCTTATTCTGCACACGTCTCCACCGAGGGCTTAGCACCCCCTGCCCCACACCCCGTCCACCCCTCTATATTCCAAGCAAATGACATTTCGGTAGGTCAGGCAACATTTCCAAAAGTCTACCGTATTGGTGATCAGGGATAATGGGCCGCCCCGCCCCCCCCCCCCCCCGGAGCGCGTGCCAAGTCTGTGGGCATGAGTCACCCTGATTCACGTGGCAAACTTGATTCCCTGGGTCTTATCATTGGGGAATAAGAGATTGGTCACTAGATTTGGGGGGAATGAGAGGGTGGGGGGAGGCGTCTGGTCAGCTGAGTCCTTCCGTGTTTGGGTGAACATTGAAGAAAGATAAAGAAAAAAATAACCCTCTCCTCTTCTAACTGTAGGAGGAGAGTGAAGACCCCCCCTCCCCCAACGTGTTTTCTTCCTCTTCTCTACTTGGATAAACATTTTTCTAGAGCTGACCCATGGGTTTGACGTACTGCATAAATCTTGGGCAATCATTATCTTGGACCATGGATTTAGCTCGACCCCGTTCCTCCACTGATAGTTACTTAAAAGGAAAAACATAAAATAAATCACGTTACGTTTGCGGCGATGTGAAGGTCGATAAATAAGTACCGCCTTAATAAAGCTTACTGTGACGTCACATCCGTGTATTTAAAAACATTATTTTCATTTAAAAATTATAATTTTTTTTTTTGATAGTCATATCTAAGTAGTGAAGAAGAGGATATCACCAGTCCTAGTTGGCACCACTTATCAAGTGGGGTCCGTTATTAATTTATTTTGATCGGGATGTGGGAGGAAACCCTGGAACACCTTCTAACTTTATTTTGATAGGGTGGGAGAAAACACTGGAACACCTAACTTGTTTTAACACGCCCTTCCCTAAAAAAATGTGTTATTAATAGTTCCAGTTGTTTGGGGTTGTGATTGATGCATTTGATCCCCGCTTTGACAAATGCGAAAAAATAATTAATTAAATAAATATATAATAAAATAGAGGAACAATATATGTGGCACCTTGACATAGGTTAGGACAATAAAAGAAGAACGTTTCGGCTAAGAGCCTTCCTCAGCAGACAGGACAAATAAAGAGATAGTTTCAAGCTTCCACACTCCTTGTTATTCTATTTCCTTCACGCAGCTGCTTCAACGCAATCCTTTAATTTATTTAGAAAAATGCAACAGCTATTGAGCCTGACAGACTTAATCTACTAATTTAATCTGATGTGTAAGCACTTTAGTCTGGTAGACTACTTTGGCGCCCTGTAAAACATATACAATTTCGAATTTGTATTCGATTTGCAACTGTGTTGAACGCTTGTCATACACCGTGACATAAAACGTGATACTTTTTAAGCAATTCTTTGCGTTGTCATGTTTCAAGATTACATATTCTTAAAGAGTATCTTAATTACTTAATTCTATCTCTTAGAAGCACTGTACCTCCTGGCAAACACCCGACCTATAGGTGTGTACTAAACTGGACAACCTCGGTTATTCCCTTGACCAGCAGGTGCATCCTAAACTAAACGATGAGCAGAAATGAGTTGATTCGATGAGTTAAACTGGAGGTCAATGCAATCTCCTGGATGGCGGCGGCGTGAATTTTGGTACGCAAACCGAAACCGCGTTGTGTAAAACTGAACGGGTGATGTCGAAACCGGACTATGATAAAAAACAATTATGTGATTCTCATTTACAATGAATGTTGCTTTATCAACTGACTGTCAAATTTGTTTCAAGCTCGGTCGATGACAATAGAGTATGGTGATCCAAATGCATACCGAGCATTTCCCTATCAATATATACTTCAGTCGACTAGAAAATAGCAGGGACCCGACCTGCCGGCATTGCAGCCTGGTTGAGAAACGTTAGCGCATCTGTTGACCGAATGCCCGTCACTAGATGTTTTACGGGATGCCAGGGCGACAGGAGAGTCCTACGTGACGACAAAGTTATATGCACAGCCCAGCAGATGGAGTTGGTCGCCCATGTACTAGTCGGGGGTTTTAAAGAGCGTAAGCTCAAACCTTCATCGGATGTGTTTTAGTTAGCGTCATCAGAATATGTGTGTTAGTTAGCGTCATCGCAATAAGTGTGTTAGTTAGCTGGAGGTAATAGGAAATGCCGAATTCGTAACTACTGTAATAATTTTTTCGAACAATCTTTTTAAAAAAAAAAAAAAAAAAATACACACAAAGAAGATAACAATTCAAAAATTTTAATCTTGACTTGTCGCCCTGAGTTGTGGAGCAATGGATGAAGCATACATTTATGAAGAATTGTTTTGTTTGAATTTTTAAGGATTAATTCACTCACCCGTAGCCTTGAATTATTACAACAATGCTTTCTTTAAAGCGTGGCAAGTCACCGTCGCAGGAGATTTCATTAATTTTGTATGCGAACGGTTGGGCACAAGACACAATGAAGATGATATATAATGTAACTCACCTACTCGGTACAATACAGCTTATGGGAAAACCGAGTAGCTTTATCAAATGTTTTAGAAACGCTTTTTAATTTAAAAAAAAACGTGAATGCGAGCCTTGGCTGGTCTTCAGTGAGAGCATGTGCCTGACCAGTTCTCATACTGTGTGTGGATTGACCAGGCCTGCTGACCTTTGCCGTCTTCATACACACATTTTCGCCATGATTTAACATTTTAACAAATTTATTTTATCTACCAAATACGTTTGTTGTTCTAATTTAATTTTTACACAAATTAAGCCTGTCCGGCAAGAGGCCTTAGAGTCGCGTTTGACAGTGGTCAGATTGGTCTGGAGGCATGCCTGGTCTGTAACACACCCCCTGTCCCTCATTTATCCCATGTACTTCATTAGTCCCCCTTTGATTTAACATGGCACGCCCTCTTCAACATTCAGGATCTATACCACCGGACATCAATGCCGCCACTAACGATACCTTCGAGTTTCGCTTGCCAGTGGTGCAGAGTAAGTACTTCCGGTCAATCGGAAATGGTTCTCAGTGCCCCCAACTGAAGACTTCTTTGAACAGTCAGAATTATACATTTGTATTTGAATGGGGTACTTCTTAAATGAGATCCTCTAAATTAAATTGAATACGATTTTTGTAATCATAATATATCGTTTGAAATTCATGTACGGCCAAGAAGGCGCTAACTTTCTTAGGCAATTAAAATTAACAAGAACACACTATAATCGTACACATAAAAATTCTAACATGCGAAGCGCTGACGCAACAATTATCAATCATAATTTTTTTTCCACGGTCTCCTCTATTCGTTTTCATATAATCTAAAATGCTAAGCAACTGTAACGTTAGAATGTCTCATCACCTAATCTAAAATGCTAAGCAACTGTAACGTTAGAATGTCTCATCACCTAATCTAAAATGCTAAGCAACTGTAACGTTAGAATGTCTCATCACCTAATCTAAAATGCTAAGCAGCTGTAACGTTAGAATGTCTCATCACCTAATCTAAAATGCTAAGCAACTGTAACGTTAGAATGTCTCATCACCTAATCTAAAATGCTAAGCAACTGTAACGTTAGAATGTCTCATCACCTAATCTAAAATGCTAAGCAACTGTAACGTTAGAATGTCTCATCACCTAATCTAAAATGCTAAGCAGCTGTAACGTTAGAATGTCTCATCACCTAATCTAAAATGCTAAGCAACTGTAACGTTAGAATGTCTCATCACCTAA
This sequence comes from Omphiscola glabra, assembly GCA_964017045.1. Taxonomy (NCBI): domain Eukaryota; kingdom Metazoa; phylum Mollusca; class Gastropoda; family Lymnaeidae; genus Omphiscola; species Omphiscola glabra. The sequence goes on from OZ024796.1 coordinate 40,487,467, forward strand.
TCTAAAATGCTAAGCAGCTGTAACGTTAGAATGTCTCATCACCTAATCTAAAATGCTAAGCAACTGTAACGTTAGAATGTCTCATCACCTAATCTAAAATGCTAAGCAACTGTAACGTTAGAATGTCTCATCACCTAATCTAAAATGCTAAGCAGCTGTAACGTTAGAATGTCTCATCACCTAATCTAAAATGCTAAGCAACTGTAACGTTAGAATGTCTCATCACCTAATCTAAAATGCTAAGCAACTGTAACGTTAGAATGTCTCATCACCTAATCTAAAATGCTAAGCAGCTGTAACGTTAGAATGTCTCATCACCTAATCTAAAATGCTAAGCAGCTGTAACGTTAGAATGTCTCATCACCTAATCTAAAATGCTAAGCAGCTGTAACGTTAGAATGTCTCATCACCTAATCTAAAATGCTAAGCAGCTGTAACGTTAGAATGTCTCATCACCTAATCTAAAATGCTAAGCAGCTGTAACGTTAGAATGTCTCATCACCTAATCTAAAATGCTAAGCAGCTGTAACGTTAGAATGTCTCATCACCTAATCTAAAATGCTAAGCAGCTGTAACGTTAGAATGTCTCATCACCTAATCTAAAATGCTAAGCAGCTGTAACGTTAGAATGTCTCATCACCTAATCTAAAATGCTAAGCAGCTGTAACGTTAGAATGTCTCATCACCTAATCTAAAATGCTAAGCAGCTGTAACGTTAGAATGTCTCATCACCTAATATAAAATGCTAAGCAGCTGTAACGTTAGAATGTCTCATCACCTAATCTAAAATGCTAAGCAGCTGTAACGTTAGAATGTCTCATCACCTAATCTAAAATGCTAAGCAGCTGTAACGTTAGAATGTCTCATCACCTAATCTAAAATGCTAAGCAACTGTAACGTTAGAATGTCTCATCACCTAATCTAAAATGCTAAGCAGCTGTAACGTTAGAATGTCTCATCACCTAATCTAAAATGCTAAGCAACTGTAACGTTAGAATGTCTCATCACCTAATCTAAAATGCTAAGCAACTGTAACGTTAGAATGTCTCATCACCTAATCTAAAATGCTAAGCAGCTGTAACGTTAGAATGTCTCATCACCTAATCTAAAATGCTAAGCAGCTGTAACGTTAGAATGTCTCATCACCTAATCTAAAATGCTAAGCAGCTGTAACGTTAGAATGTCTCATCACCTAATCTAAAATGCTAAGCAACTGTAACGTTAGAATGTCTCATCACCTAATCTAAAATGCTAAGCAACTGTAACGTTAGAATGTCTCATCACCTAATCTAAAATGCTAAGCAGCTGTAACGTTAGAATGTCTCATCACCTAATCTAAAATGCGAAGCAGCTGTAACGTTAGAATGTCTCATCACCTAATCTAAAATGCTAAGCAGCTGTAACGTTAGAATGTCTCATCACCTAATCTAAAATGCTAAGCAACTGTAACGTTAGAATGTCTCATCACCTAATCTAAAATGCTAAGCAACTGTAACGTTAGAATGTCTCATCACCTAATCTAAAATGCTAAGCAGCTGTAACGTTAGAATGTCTCATCACTTTTTTTTTTTTCGCTTAATAAATATGTGCGTCGTAATTTATTATTTTTTTTTAATTTCTTTTTTTAATTTAAAACCTGATGTCCACAGGTCCCCCAAAGATTACTATGGCACCCAGAAATTCTAAGGTGGCCGAAGAAGCCACGGTGAGTTTCTTCTGCCGGGCGTCCGGCAACCCGGCCCCTTCGTTCCACTGGGAGAAAGACGGCAAGCGGATGAACAACAGACGCCTTCGGCACGAGATCATCGAGGCCCCCCACGTGACGGCCCTGAGGATCAAGCCGGTCAAAGCCAACAAGGACAACTCGACGTACACCTGCGTGGCCAACAACGGACTCGGCGAGGCCAGGGCCGACGCCACCTTGTATATTTACCCCAAGATCGAGGGAGGAGAAGGTGAGGACCACTGCATGGTGTCTTGTGTTGATATTTACCGTCTTTTAATCGTTTACTTAATCTTGTTGGTATATGGCAGAACAGATCCGAGCGTTGGTAAACTATGGAGGCCCTTTATAAGGGGCCGAAGGTAAATAGGAGTGTGGGACCATTTTCTTATACAAACACTTTATTTATTAAAATGTGATTTTTTTTTTTGGTTAACACTTTTATTATTTTATTTTTGGAATAGGGTGGGGGGGGTAGTTGGTGGGGCACATGCTATTTAGATGCTATAAAGCTATAACATTGGTGATCTTTAGAATATAAAGACGGATACATTTACTGTAGTTTTATCGCAGGGTCAGCAGTCTTTTGCTGGTCATAGATTTACTAGTACAGGGCGCTGGGAATGCAGAAATTATTGCCACTGACTGATGAGGATTGCGCCGGGGCCGAGAATCAGAGCTTAATTTTTAATTGCAGCTAACAGAAAAAGAGACAACTTCTTGCAAAAATGTTTTGTCAATAGGAGCTATTTAAGGCTTTCAATAGGAGCTATTTAAGGCCTTCAATAAGAGCTAATTAAGAGGTTCACGTTTCGTTCCCCGTTTCAAACTCTCGTGTATTATAATAAGCTAATCTTACGTCGATAGGGCGACGTTAATTAGTTCGTACTCATTAGCAGGATCATAATAGCAGCTGGTTTATTAGGCAGCCCAGTGGAATTGTTCACAAGTAATACCAGTTGTCTCTTATACCATTGAAGGGGGGGGGGGGCGTGGGGGGTGTTAAAAACCCGGTATCTTACCAGGATCGACAGCTTCGTTTGTCTAGGGTTTATTATAGTGACTACACAAACCATTGATTCTTAGAATAAAGTATCTTTATTAACCGCACAACTAAACGACATTGTCAACTGCTGCCTTAACTCAATCACAACACATTTCACAATAATACGCCATCTCCCCTTACGCAAAATACGTCACGCAATACCAAGCATTTAATAGCAACGTCTGCCCAAATGCTCGCCAAACAACACACAATCACAATATACATTCAAGTCCTTAACATCCGCCCCCCCCCCCTTCTTTTTTTTCGTTCGACATTAATTTGAAAAATTGATGTTACACACAGAAATAATATAAAAAATTGAAAGCATCTCTCAAAGCAACATCCTAAATAGGCTAAACATTAACTTATTTTATATTTAAGAGCAAGTGAATTATTTAATTTTCCAAAAAAAAAACAATTTAGATTTCATAGTCATCAAAATAGGAAAAAAAATTATTACATTGACAACAAAAATTATTGTCACTTAACCACGAAAGTGACCCTAAAAGAAACTCTATTTGCTAGTGGGAAAACAATGACAACACCTATGAACTCATATGGACATCCCTAAATTCACATTCACATTTAAAGAGGGCCTGACAAAAAAACGTAAAGATTCGTCCAGCAGCTCAACTCTTCCCTCTCAATTCTCACTTGTTTCATTACACTATGGCCTTTTGATACACTGTAGACCAACAAATGAAATCGTTTTACATTTAAATGCTTAAATATAGCAATATCAAACTCATCAACACAATTAACACAATCACAGCAATGGACACAATCACAGCAATGGACACAATCACAGCAATGGACACAATCAGAGCAATGGACACAATCAGAACAATGGACACAATCAGAACAATGGACACAATCAGAGCAATGGACACAATCAGGGCAATGGACACAATCGGGGCAATGGACACAATCAGAGCAATGAACACAATCAGAGCAATGAACACAATCAGAACAATGGACACAATCAGAGCAATGGACACAATCGGGGCAATGGACACAATCGGGGCAATGGACACAATCAGAGCAATGAACACAATCAGAGCAATGGACACAGAGCAATGAACACAATCGGGGCAATGGACACAATCAGAGCAATGAACACAATCAGAACAATGAACACAATCAGAGCAATGAACACAATCAGAACAATGGACACAATCAGAGCAATGGACACAATCGGGGCAATGGACACAATCGGGGCAATGGACACAATCGGGGCAATGGACACAATCGGGGCAATGGACACAGAGCAATGAACACAATCGGGGCAATGGACACAATCAGAGCAATTAACACAATCAGGGCAATGAACACAATCAGAGCAATGACCGCTCTTTTGAAAAAAAAAAGCATTAATGATGATAACATCAACAACCTCATCTCCCAACTCATGGAAAACACCCACCTTCTCAACAAACAAAAAAACGAAACACTTTGATAAACTTGTAGTCTGAGCTATTGTGGCTCTCAATTTCTTAGCACTCCTGGCTTTCAATGTCTTAGCACTCCTGGCTCTCAATTTCTTAGCACCCCTGGCTCTCAATTTCTTAGCACTCCTGGCTCTCAATTTTTTTAGCACTCATGGCTCTCAGAATATAATAGATCATATATAGCATACACATTAACATCCAAACAAATGTTCTCTCCTACCCCTATCTCAGGGAAAAAAACTCACGGGGTGGGCAAACTACGGCCCGTCAACTGATATTATGCGGCCTTTGAAGGCATTTAGAAATTTTATTAAGTTACTTTTTAACAGAATTTTATGTTCCGTTGTGATTGTTTTAACATTTTTGATCAAATTTCTTTCTATTTCTCTATTTTTTTAAAACAAAAAATATAAAAATAAATAAAATAAAACTGAGCTTACACATACAAGTTAACAAAGCATTCAAAGAGGTCATTAACAGTGATTGAGCTATTAGAGGACATTAATAATGATTGAACTCTTAGAGGACATCAACCGGGATTGAAATCTTTGAGGACATTAACAATGATTGAACTACCGACGGGCATAATACTTTTTTTAAGGAACATACCACACAGATTAGCCATTGGGTATTTACAAACATACAGTTTTAGCCGTTGGTTAATACTACACATACAGTTTTAACCATTGGTTATTAACAAACACAGTATTAGCCATTGGTTATTAACAAACACAGTATTAGCCATTGGTTCCGTTGGTTATTACTGACATTGGATCATTCCTGCAGTCAAACGACTGCCCCTTATCCTTCCAGTTATGAGTTCCCTTATCATTGCAGTTCTGAGTTCCCTTATCCTTCCAGTTATGAGATCCCTTATCATTCCAGTTCTGAGTTCCCTTATCATTCCATTTCTGAGTTCCCTTATCATTCCAGTTCTGAGTTCCCTTATCTTTCCAGTTCTGAGTTCCCTTATCATTCCAGTTCTGAGTTCCCTTATCATTCCAGTTCTGAGTTCCCTTATCATTCCAGTTCTGAGTTCCCTTATCATTCCAGTTCTGAGTTCCCTTATCCTTTCAGTTATGAGTTCCCTTATCCTACCAGTTATGAGTTCCCTTATCCTTTCAGTTATGAGTTCCCTTATCATTCCAGTTCTGAGTTCCCTTATCATTCCAGTTCTGAGTTCCCTTATCATTCCAGTTCTGAGTTCCCTTATCCTTTCAGTTATGAGTTCCCTGATCATTCCAGTTCTGAGTTCCCTTATCTTTCCAGTTCTGAGTTCCCTTATCATTTCAGTTCTGAGTTCCCTTATCATTCAAGTTCTGAGTTCCATTATCATTCCAGTTCTGAGTTCCCTTATCATTCCAGTTCTGAGTTACCTATCATTCTGTTCTGAGGTCCCTTATCATTCCAGTTCTGAGTTCCCTATCATTGCAGTTCTGAGTTCCCTTATCATTGCAGTTCTGAGTTCCCTTATCATTGCTGTTCTGAGTTCCCTTATTCCAGTTCTGAGTTCATTATTATTAGCCCTGATGGACGTTAAATTAAAGCAATTATTGATAAACTTATATAAAACAACACATCTCTCTGTCTCTTTCTCTTTCTCTCTCACTCTCTTATCTCTCTCACACACACTCACTCTCCCTCCCTCTCTCTCAATCCACTCCTCCAAACCGCACACTTTCAGCTCCCCCCTCCTACTACCCCCTCCAACTGCACACTCTTCCCTTTCACTGAGTTTATCAATCACGCTTAAATTCTCTATCTCTTTCTCAGTGCTCTTTCTGTCCTCACTTCATCTGTCACGCAAATGCCCCCCCCCCCCCCTCTCATTCGATGACTCTCTTCCCATTCATTAAAGGTTCCCATTATAGTCTTATGTCGCCAAACTACCAGCTCTCGTACTCTCCATCTCTCTCTCTTTATACCTCTCTATCTCCGTCTCTCTCTCCGTCTCTATCTCTCGCCATCTCTGTCTATCTCTATGTCTCTGTCTCTTTCTATCTCTCTCAATCCCTCTCTATCTCTCTCAATCCCTCTCTATCTCTCTCTCTCTCCCCATTTCTCTCTCTATCTCTCCCCATTTCTCTCTCTATCTCTCCACATTTCTCTCTCTATCTCTCCCCATCTCTCCCTATCTTCCTATCTCTTCCCAACTCGATTTCTTCTTATTTCTCACTCTCGCATGCTCTGTCTATCTCTATGTCTCTTTCTATCTCTCTCAATCCCTCTCTATCTCTCTCAATCCCTCTCTATCTCTCTCTATCTCTCCCCATTTCTCTCTCTATCTCTCCCCATTTCTCTCTCTATCTCTCCCCATTTCTCTCTCCATCTCTCCCCATCTCTCCCTATCTCTTCCCAACTCGATTTCTTCTTATTTCTCACTCTCGCATGCTCTGTCTATCTCTATGTCTCTATCTCTCCCCATCTCTCCCCATCTTCCTATCTCTTCCCAACTCGATTTCTTCTTATTTCTCGCTCTCGCATGCTCTGTCTATCTCTATCTCTCTCAATCCCTCTCTATCTCTCCCCATTTCTCTCTCTATCTCTCCCCATTTCTCTCTCTATCTCTCCCCATCTCTCCCTATCTTCCTATCTCTTCCCAACTCGATTTCTTCTTATTTCTCACTCTCGCATGCTCTGTCTATCTCTATGTATCTATCTCTCCCCATCTCTCCCCATCTTCCTATCTCTTCCCAACTCGATTTCTTCTTATTTCTCGCTCTCGCATGCTCTGTCTATCTCTATGTCTCTATCTCTCTCAATCCCTCTCTATCTCTCCCCATTTCTCTCTCTATCTCTCCCCATTTCTCTCTCTATCTCTCCCCATCTCTCCCTATCTTCCTATCTCTTCCCAACTCGATTTCTTCTTATTTCTCACTCTCGCATGCTCTGTCTATCTCTATGACTCTATCTCTCCCCATCTCTCCCCATCTTCCTATCTCTTCCCAACTCGATTTCTTCTTATTTCTCACTCTCGCATGCTCTGTCTATCTCTATGTCTCTATCTCTCCCCATCTCTCCCCATCTTCCTATCTCTTCCCAACTCGATTTCTTCTTATTTCTCACTCTCGCATGCTCTGTCTATCTCTATGTCTCTATCTCTCCCCATCTCTCCCTATCTTCCTATCTCTTCCCAACTCGATTTCTTCTTATTTCTCACTCTCGCATGCTCTGTCTATCTCTATGTCTCTATCTCTCCCCATCTCTCCCCATCTCTCCCTATCTCTTCCCAACTCGATTTCTTCTTATTTCTCACTCTCGCATGCTCTATCTCTATGTCTCTATCTCTCCCCATCTCTCCCTATCTCTTCCCAACTCGATTTCTTCTTATTTCTCACTCTCGCATGCTCTGTCCCTGCCGCTTTCATTCTACATGATGACTCTCCTCAATTGTTTTTATTTTTATTTCTTCGTATATGCTTCTTTCGCTCACTTTATAACGCCAATTCTCTCCCTCTTTCTCTCTCTCTCTGTCTCTCTCACTCTTTCTCTCTCTCACTCTCTCTCTCTCTCTCTCACTCACTCTCTCTCTCTCCATCTCTCTCTCTCTCTCTCACTCACTCGCTCACTCACTCTCTCACTCACTCTCTCTCTCTCTCTCTATCTCACTCACTCGCTCACTCTATTATCGCGGCACATCTTGTTTACAATTTCAGCATCTGGCCTGTGCACCGCGTCACTCACGCCCCAGAGCACCGACTCAGAGACCACGCACTCTTATCTCTAACATAGAACCTTTTTTTTTTATTCACCTTCGATTTCACCAGTTCTTATGTTGTATATTCTTGCCACCAGCAAACAGGTCTAACGCAGCGCTTACCGAGTAAGGGCAATGACATTTACAACAAAAGCCCACATCACAACAACGCTTTTCAGGGGGAAAATAAAGAGAGGTGGGACCTTTTGGCCTGAGCATTTTATTGTTTGAGACTTCAGGTTCGAACACGAACGTAAGACTACTAAGAGATGAGATAGGGAATAAATACATACACTACATCAGTACTTAATTTCTCTAAGCCAGCGGTTCTCAACCTGTGAGTCGCGACCCCTTTGGGGGTCGCTCAACCCTTTCCCCATGGGTCGCCTAAGATCATCTGAAAACACATATGCTCTAAAGTTATGAAGTAGCCACGAAAAAAAGTTTGGTTTGGGGTCGCCACAACATGAGTAACTGTATTAAAGGGTCGCGGCATTAGGAAGGTTGAGATCCACTGCTCTAAGCATTAAAGAATGGCAGTTTGTATTTTCAAAGTGATACATCTAGAGCAGGGGTGGGCAAACTACGGCCCGCGGGCCGCATGCGGCCCGGCAACTGATATTATGTGGCCCTCGAAGGCATTTAGAAATTTAAAAAAATTACTATGTTTTTAAGTTATTTTGTTGAATTTTACAGAATTTCATACACCGTTATGATTTTTAAAAAAAACATTTTTGATCAAATTTCTTTCTAATTTTCTATTTTTTAAAACAGTCCTTACCTTTGTCATGTAATGCTAAAATGCGAAACTATCGATTTTAATATAGGGAAATGTTTATCGATATTTAAAAATTGGACATAATATACATGCTGCCCCCCAATAGCTTTACCTTTGTCAATGTGGCCCTCCGCACAAAAAGTTTGCCCATCCCTGATCTAGAGCTTTCAATTGCATCAGTTGTATTATCACGGGCTTCATTATTATTATTTTTTTTATAATTACTATAAAAAAAATATTTATTCGGGACCTTACCATCGAGTAGTGCCATTTCGACCTTCTGAAAATACCGATATGCCGAACGTTTTTCCGTTTCAAACACAACAATTCCCTTTAGTCGGGATATTAAAATTGTTTTTAAAAATTTTGTTTGTAATTTCTTCCATCATGTAGCTGGGGATATGCATTGAAAGTTCTTGTTATATGTATCCAGCCTAACAAATATCTAGCTATCTGGTTTGCGCTGTCCCAATACACGATGACAGTCCCAATACACGATGACAGTCCCAATACACCATAACAGCCCCAATACACGATGACAGTCTCAATACACGATGACAGTCCCAATACACGATGACAGTCCCAATACACGATGACAGTCCCATTACACGATGACAGTCCCAATACACGATGACAGCCCCAATACACGATGACAGCCCCAATACACGATGACAGCCCCAATACACGATGACAGCCCCAATACACGATGACAGCCCCAATACACGATGACAGCCCCAATACACGATGACAGCCCCAATACACGATGACAGCCCCAATACACGATGACAGCCCCAATACACGATGACAGCCCCAATACACGATGACAGCACCAATACACGATGACAGTCCCAATACACGATGACAGCCCCAATACACGATGACAGTCCCAATACACGATGACAGCCCCAATACACGATGACAGTCCCAATACACGATGACAGCCCACACCTTCGAAGCCGTGTTTGTACATGTGGCAAATTGAAGCGATGTAACATTCCCCCAAAACGGGCAGAGCACAACAATCTCGCTGTTTGGACCCTGACCCCCAAACAGTCTTCGGGTGCATCTAGCCACTAAGTTACAGCACCATCGACGTCACAGACGTGCGTGATTTGCCTGTAAACCATTGTTTTTATTGCTGTTTGTCTTCCCATCCATCCCTCCCTTTTTATTATATTCTCCCTCCCTCTGGCCCCTACGCACTGAAAAAAAGAGTGGGGGGGGGGGGGGGCGTTGAGCGCTGTGTTCTTGAAATCATGACTCATCCCTGCCAGTATTGATCGGGAGATCCTGCCCATATGATCATCATAATCAGCTGTAGGCCGGTCTGGCACAAAACCACGCACGCGCCCCGGTTGATACGCGAGTGCCAGAGCGTATGGCTTCCGTGAGGTGTTCTGCAGAAGTGTGTCTGCTTGCAAGCTTGGGGACAGCGGAATGTCAGCTGGTTTTGAGGGACATTGGGAAGGGGGGGGCGTAAAAAAATTGTCTCCACCATCTTGAGAAGACAATCTTAAGGATTTGTTGACGTCGTCACCGGGTCTTTTCATTCAATGGGCATCACGACAGGTATCAACCCAGCATCACGACATATATCAACCCAGCATCACGACATACGTCAACCAGCATTACGACAGATATCAACCAGCATCGCGACAGATATCAGCCCAGCATCCCATGTATCAACCATCATTATAACAGATCTCAACCCGGCATCACTGCAGACACCAGCCCAGCATGTTATCCATATAATCAAAATGATTATACTCACCATCTATACCCTCATATTGCCATCATCAGTACAACTCCTTTTTGTGGGGTTATAACTAGACATCACATGTGCCGTTTACATTACCGGTTTACCTAATATTTATGTCATTGACCGGATACTAAATTATTGACCGCTCTATGTTGCCTAAAGTCTATAAATAAATGTCATAAAGCTAGGGATGCTATTTTGTTCTCCTCCCCCCCCCCCTTTTTTTTTTTTCATTCTTGGCACAGTGGTATAAGTCATCGGGCTTTTGGAACCTTTAGTAACTGAGGCTTAATAAAGCCATCTTTAATATAAGACTCCTTATTTTAAATGATGGGCCCATGAAAGTTATTAACATGCATTTTAGTATCGTATTTCAGACCTACACAACTCAAATTGTAATGTGGGTCGTAATTCTCTATGAAAAACTCGTGCGGGCCGAAAGAAATGGGGGGGGGGGGGGGCATTAAGAAAATAATAATAAAAAAATATTTCGTTATTTTTCGGGCCGCAAAGAGGGTGCTGGCGGGCCTCAAAATGGGTACTGGCGGACCGCATGTTGTGCAGGCCTGTCCTATATGATGTGTGTGTGAGTTTGTGTGTGGGGGGAGGGGGGTTTTACCGCCTGGTTAGGGTTTCTGTTGCAGACAAGATCATTACGCTAACACTTATTCCCATTCGTCGTCGTACCAGCGGTGAGACTTGGAATTGGAAGAAGACGTTGTCTGACAACAAAAGAAGAATAAGGAAACCATCGTCGTATGGTTGATAAGCATCACTCCGTGACGCCCACACTATCGTATTATATTTACATCCCCACACCAACAACCCCCTCCCCACACCAACAACCCCCTACCCACACCAACAACACCCTCCCCACACCAACAACACCCTCCCCACACCAACAACACCCTCTCAACACCAACAACCCCCTCCCCACACCAACAACACCCTCCCCACACCAACAACCCCCTCCCCACACCAACAACCCCCTCCCACCAACCCCCCCCCCCCCCCCGAACAAAGTTTGAAACAAACATCGATTTCTCCACACTTTTTCCAACTTGATTTGTTTGAAAACTCCAATTGTTTATTACTTCTTTGCTCTTTAGCAGCGGTCCTGTATCGTATTTGCAGCGGTTCTGTATCGTATTTGCAGCAGTCCTGTATCGTATTTGCAACGGTTCTGTATCGTATTTGCAGCGGTCCTATATCGTATTTGCAACGGTCCTATATCGTATTTGCAACGGCCCTGTCTCTTATTTGCAGCGGTTCTGTATCGTATTTTTAGCGCAACTTATTACCAATCTGTTTTTTTTTAAAAGTATTCTTCCTTGCATTCTGTACCTAGCTTTAGGTGGGAAAATAATTTGTAAGCTATATTTTGTAATTGTTTTTTTTTTAATGTTATATTTTAAACAGGACCATTCTTTAGTGAAACAACAGGAATAATATTGGGTCTCGAAATGGGGACAGTCGTCCGCCTGCCCCGACCAATAAAGGTCACTGCTGACCAGTCATTCAAAATTTAATGAGAGCAGACAGCATATGACGGGGCGTGACGATGCACTGCCTTCCACTCAACTTTCCCCCAACAATAGATTTAGTTCGTGCCTTTAAAGTATATTTAAGTTGATTTTTTAAAACATATCTTCTAAAATTATTTTGCTAGATATTTAGAGGAGAATAACGCGTTTTTCTGTGTTGGACGGGGCTGTGGCGTGCTGGACGTTGGCTGTGTCATGTTGAACACGGGCTGTGGCATGTTGGACGCAGGCTGTGTCGTGTTGGACGGGGCTGTGGCATGCTGGACGTTGGTTTTGTCATGTTGGACGCGGGCTGTGGCATGCTGGGCGCAGGCTGTGTCGTGTTGGACGGGGCTGTGGCATGCTGGACGTTGGCTGTGTCATGTTGGACGCGGGCTGTGTCGTGTGGGACGCGGGCTGTGTCGTGTGGGATGCGGACTGTGTCGTGTGGGACGCGGGCTGTGTCGTGTTGGACGCGGGCTGTGTCATGTTGGACGCGGGCTGTGTCGTGTTGGACGCGGGCTGTGTCGTGTTGGACGCGGGCTGTGTCGTGCTGGACGCTGAAATGTTGAAGCAGTGTGCGGCATTGGTTGTGTTTGTATTGATTCATTTCATGGTCGTGGCTAGATCGCACACTTCAGCACCAGATCATTTTATCGCCTGGACACCGTTACCCGAATGGTGGTCCCCCGTACCGAACAACGGACCGCGACAACGGCCCGCAAGCATTATGACATCAGTTCGCACAGCATGAATATTTATAGTCAAATCAATAGAAAATACAATTAATAAATATGGCTCCGGTTAGTGCTGCAATTTAGAAACTTGTCCACCGGTCAGTCTTGCAATTTAGAAACTTGTCCACTGGTCCGCCATACTTATAAGTTTGGAAACCGCTGGTCTAGACCGCATTTTTTGTTACCTTTGTTTTTATTTTCCCTCTCCTCGTGAAAGACACCTGCTCATTTTGGTCCAAGACACACTCTGTCTCATTTTGGTCTAAGACACACTCTGTCTCATTTTGGTCCAAGACACACTCTGTCTCATTTTGGTCCCAGACACAATCTGGATCATTTTGGTCCAAGACAATCTCTGGTTCATTTTGATCCATGAAACAGTACGCTCTTGTTCATTTTGGTCCTTGACACATCCTTGTTCCTATTGATCGTGACACACTCGTGTGCCTTTAGGTCATGACGTCATTCTTGTTCCTTGCCGCGACACACGTCAAGTTTATCTACATTGCATTTAAAAAACTTTGATTCATGACAAAATTCTCATCACTTTATTCCTTCAAAATTACCCAAACAACATACCAATGTGAGAACCGCTTGTGTGTGTGTGTGTGGGGGGGGGGGTTAATTTATTTTTAAAAAAAATTGATTGGTCGTTGTATTTAAGATTTTAATGAACCATGGTAAATGACCAAGGGGCCTAGTTTGTCCGCTTGTGTTGAGCACGTGTTTGGGGGTGGGGGGGGGGGGGACGACAGAGACTGACGTCACCCTCTCAAACATCGGAGGCTGTGGTTATAGCACAAAGAATTTTTTTTTTTTTTCAAAATCTTTCGTTCCATTTGTAACCGTGAGTGAGGGTTTGGGAGGACAAGCAGAAATGATTTTTCTTTTTTAGAACAGGAAGAGGACACGATGAATTGTTGTCATGGAAACACGTCAGGAAGCGACGGATCGATAGCATTGCCTCTAGCTGTATAATGAGGAAAATGGCAGGTTTCTCTTGCTGGACCTGTGGGGTAGATGGGGAGGAGAGTGTGGTGGGGTTTCTTGACTGGACCTTCGTGTGCTGCTGATACATAGCAGCACACGAAAGCAACCTACCCTCCCAAATAATTTTAGGATGGGTCTAAAATTATTTGGGAGGGTAGTTTTTTTTTTTTTTGTAGTCTTATCCTCTGTACCTCTCTCTTGCCATCTGTCCCCTGTCTTTTGCTCGCTCTTCTCTCTTTCTATCGCTCTCTTTCTCTTACTCTCTCTCTTTCTCTCTCTCTTTCTCTCTCTCTCTTCTATCTCTGGATCGCACTCTCTCTCTCTCTCTCTCCCTACCCATTCTCTTCTCTCTATTGCTCTTCTCTCTCACTTTCTCTAGCCCACTCTCTCTCGCTCTCTCTCCCCTCCACCCCCTTTTTTTTTAAAAAAATGAGTCTTAAGTAGGAGTGTCTGCATTTCTTTTGCCTGTCTTTAATTTTGCATTATGTAAAAAAACACACAAAAATTTGAATTTAATAACAGCATGACGGAAATACAAACCCGTCTCATACAAATGCACCCGTAATTGTTCTTTCTGTGTTCACTATTTATACGATTGTTTTCAAAATATCATAAAGGACATCAGACAAAAAAAATGTTCCTCACAACAGTCTTTTGCGTGAACATTTTTTGAATTGAATTTCCTTTCAGCAATTATTGATCATACGAGGTAAATGACCCGCTAAAAATTGTCTCGATGAAAATACCTTTCGTCTAAATGTTTCGTCTAAATCTTTCGTCTGAATGTTTTCCGATCTGTTACATTTTCGCGTAATATTTTTTGTATGTATAACTATTTATTTTTTTATATATTTTTTTTTACAGTTAACTAATAACGTTACATTTTTACAGTTAACTAATAACGTTACATTTTTACAGTTAACTAATAACGTCACATAGGAGATGGCGTCGGTGGGCCTTTACAGTTAACTCAAATGTTTTAACATTAATTATATCTTTTTCAAAGAATTTTTTTTAAAGAAAGATATAAAGTATATTCTATCTCAATACACTTCTGACACTGATATAAAATGACACACTGGCTATAATATATTTTCACATTGTATTTTAGTTCAGTGCCTGATTTTAAAAAATCTGTGTTTTAGGGGAAACAATTGCTAAAATTTATTTTAACCTAATCTAGCATGAATTATCACCCTTTCCCCCGCGTACGAGATGTTCTACAATGCACATAACTTTCGCTCAATGGAGAGATTACTGACCAGGTCAAATGCTAAGTAGATATTTAAGAAAAGAAAGGAAAGTGGATCGAGATCGGTCTGTCTGCCATATGCCACACACACGAAACGTTGGTTATGTAGTAACGGAACGTTCAGCTGGAAACAAAGATAATCATACAATGTTTGCATTCATCCATTGTTATCATCCCGGGTAATAATAATCAATGCATGCCAAGAAACGATATGATTTATCATGATTTCTATGCATGAATACAATGTATTTGGATGTGTTTACAAGCCAAATGATTTCATGAAATGTGTCAAAGGTTGTTTTGGTTGTTTTTTTTGTTTTTTCTATACGGGCATGTGGCGAGGTAATGTCATATGATGTAAATATGTCCTGTCCAGCTATCTGGTCATCTCTTCCTGTACAGCAATCTTGTCGTATGTGTGTTATGGTGTGGTCACTTCCCGTTGTTTTACTTACCTGTAATACTTCTGTGGGTTTTTGTTGTTGTTGTTATGGGAGATATATTTTTAAATTGTACTTTTTTTTTTTCCGTCTTCGTTGTTCAAAAGTCGGCGAACGTGTGTTCGAGGGCAACACCTATGAAGAGCTGGCAATGTCTAATTATTTGTTTTTGTCTTGGGACACGTGTATTTTTGTATTCTTGTATCGAGACGTCATTACAGCACTGTACAAATGCACATATTTCCTAATCAATCTTTTATAACTTTCACTTAATCGCAAATGCGCTTGAAAGGTCAAACCCCCCCCCCCCCCCCATGTTGGGGGTTGTTAATTGACATAATAATAACAGGAGAAATAACATTAACTTCTGCAACGAATTCCTCAAAAAATTGCTCCGTTGTTATTTGTGCTTCATGTTTTAAAAAAGAGACTTTGTAACGCCCTACATTCCCACACATGGCGCCTGTAAGTCGTCACACGAGACGCAACGCTTTATACGTGTGACAGGTGGTCAAGATCAACTAATTACGACACTGTCACCGACAGAGATATGTCCATGACAAGAATCAGGCCAGGCATTGAGTTTACATTTTAATAACGCTATGACGGAATAGGGAAAAAAAAAAAAATATTTCAATGCATTTACGCCGTAAGTATTCACACCCAAAATAAGTTTCGGTAATACTAAATATAATAAGTGTGTCACTGATCTGTAGCTGTGTACGCGTGTTCATGTCGGCCACGCGTATGTATGAGTCCAAACATATTCTGAGCAGTCAGTTTTATTCTTACTGAATTTTTTTTCTTTTCTTAATTAAAAAAAAATAAATAAATAAAACGTGTTTGGTATGAGAGCTTCAAAATAGGTTTCACTGGATTCTCTCTCTCGTCGGGTATATACATGCGCTGGTTAGAGTGCAGGCCTAGCACCGCTGAATGCCATGCGTCCAAAGCGAGGGCATCACGTGTCTTTACCACCGGCATTGGCGCGAGCTCGTCATCCAGCTGTGGCATTAAGCCTTGCTGGTGAAACGTGACAGATGTCACGTGTGACAGGCTAGAGCCAAAAGCTCGTAATTATACTTATTTTTTTTTTTTAACATGAAAAAAAATTAAAAAATAAATAAAATAATACAATCTGAGCGCATTACCTTGTTCTGTTTCTCCTCAGGTGCCAACCCTTGGGTTGTAAAATATGAAGGTAATAGGAGTCATTATGTTAACCATATTGTTACTTTTTTTTTCCTGTTCTTATTCTTATATTCAGCTTGACATCTTCAGAGTGCTTTTAAAACACGCCTAATTGAAATGTATTTTATCCATTTAAATATTTATTTAAAAAAAAAAAAACGACAGGTAGTAGCAGCTTCTAGGAAAAGATGTCCCATGTGGATAAATATTAGGAAATATCATTTATTAAACCAGGCTCAACAATTGTTAATTAATATGAACCACGAAATTGGCCCTCAAATGAAGTATACATTTTAAAAAATATATAAATAATAAAATTTTAAAAATTAATAAAAACCAAGCCGCTGTCAACGTGAACCATCGTAGTTTCAGACAACAATGTCGATTGGCAATTAGACAAAACGCTTTACATTCAAAACAGAGATATTTGGGAGGACGCGGCGTGCTGAAGTAGTTTTCCAAATTAATTCCCTTGAAGGGGTTTCATTCCATTATCTCCCCCTTCCTTGTTTACACCCAGACGTGACGTGTTGCGTTGTTGTGTAGCTTTGTGATTACACAACCCGTGTCGTCGTCGTGTGTGTGTGTCTCCAATGTGTAGTCTCCCCCCTCCCAGAGGCGTGCTGTCCCATGTCTCCGCCTCTGGTTGGTCAGTGACTGTCTTTTGTCGTTGCATTGTCGTTGTTTTTTTTAATCTTTTTTTTTTTTCTCTGCTTGCTCCAATTTTTGTGAGTGAACTGGTCACTACTTGTCCAACTGTTGAATTGCGTCAGGGGCAAGTTTCATTTTTTCCCCCTTTGTTTTGTCAGGTTAACCCTGACTTTATCACTTGATGCATTTCAAAACTTGTCAGGTTAACCTTGACTTTATCACTTGATGCATTTCAAAACTTGTCAGGTTAACCCTGACTTTATCACTTGATGCATTTCAAAACTTGTCAGGTTAACCCTGACTTTATCACTTGAGGCATTTCAAAACTTGTCAGGTTAACCCTGACATTTGATGCATTTCAAAACTTGTCAGGTTAACCCTGACTTTATCATTTGATGCATTTCAAAACTTGTCAGGTTAACCCTGACTTTATCACTTGAGGCATTTCAAAACTTGTCAGGTAAACCCTGACTTTATCATTTGATGCATTTCAAAACTTGTCAGGTTAACCCTGACTTTATCACTTGATGCATTTCAAAGCTCACCACCCCAGAAGAAAATCTACTCTGAATAATCCTAGGAGTAAGGGTACTCTAAAAAAAAAAAAAAGACTTTTTTGTTACCCAGACATAAATCGGGTTTGTAAATTTTTTTTTACTTAGTAGCATAAGTATATTTTTTTTTTAATGTTTGGACACTCGTGACCCACTCGCTCAGTTTATCTCGTCTGCTTCGTTCAGAGAACGGTGGGAAGTGAATGGGTGAGCTCAGAAGAGACATTTCGGATTTTGGGTGAGGGCGGCAAGGGTTAGAGTAATAGGCATGACATACTTCAATGAGACTCGGAACAGCGGGCGGAGGGCGGCAAGGGCTAGAGTTAGAGGCATGACATACTTTAATGAGACTCGGAACAGCGGGCGGAGGGCGGCAAGGGTTAGAGTAATAGGTATGACATACTTCAATGAGACTCGGAACAGCGGGCGGAGGGCGGCAAGGGTTAGAGTTAGAGGCATGACATACTTCAATGAGACTTAAACTCCGTTACCGTTAGTTTTAGTTTTTAGTTTTATTCGAAGGAAAAACGGTGAGGTCAATAAGTCTACTTTTGACCCATAATTTAAAGATAACCCATTAATAATATAAAGTACACAATTTTCTAAAAATAAAAATAATAAAAACGTTATGTAAAAATGTACTTTTTATCAAAGGCGAGTTTAAAAGGTATAAAAGTCTATCTATCAAAGGGAAATTTTAAATATATTTGTTTTGCTAAAGTTATCCCCCCCCCCTTTTTTTATTCTCCCCCCCCCCCCCCCCAAACACCTGTGACAACGCTACAGTACTGACCGGTTCACTCCCAGGCCCATGTAAGGAGCCAAAGTAAAACTTATTGCCGTGATTGTTGTTTTAGCTGTTGTAAATTTGTTTTACGCGCAACACTTTATTGCACCTGCTTTATTTTGTTATTGAACTTATCTGTGACTTTTCTTATCCAGGCGGAAAAATGCACCCACAAGATTCTGACTATATAAAAATTATAGGATGTTCATTCAGTGGCAAAATTTGTGTTTGAGTAACATAATGTATTCTTAAAAAAATGTATTAATCTATTTCAGAATTAATATTTTTTAAATAAGAATTAATAATAAATTGTTACGTCTTGCTAGGCAACGAGACAACTTTACCAATAACTGTCGGTAGATCGTATCCGGAAATTTCGATCAAATTTTGCGTAAAATTTCATTTTGAACGCATTATTTTGTTTTACTGTATAGTATAGTGCGTTCAAAAAGAAATTTGACGAATATTTTAAGGTGTGAACTGGGAAAAAAAAAAGATTCGACCAATTTCCGTTCTATCAAATTTCCGTCGATCAATTTTCTGTCGACGAAATTTTTTTTGATCAAATTTCCGGTAACCGTCGGTAGATATCCTGGCTCTTGAGTGAAGCAGACCTGTTTACACTTACGAATTTGGCGAACAATGTACGATTTTGATGTGTATACATTATATATACTGAGTGTTTTTTTACTATTAAGATAATGTATTGAACGCTTTTGTGATGAAATTGTACGATTTTAAGATTTTGAGGGTAAACAGGTCTGGTGAAGGCCCCTGCGGTGTCGTAGTTGTGACGGGTATCAGCACCCTGTGGTTAAAATGAAAGATTGGCATTTTATTTAACAGTGGACATTACTTTTTGACTTTTAATATCAACATTAAAAAAAAAGAAGATTTCAACATATTACGTATATCATATTATCCATTTCGGTTAAAGGATATCAGAATGGTTATTTAAAGTAAACCTGTTTTGTACTTACATTATCTTTTTTTTTAATCCATTCGTAAGTCGCCGCCAGTGACTGGTGGACGGTAATATGATAGTACATGTATTAAGAAAACAGTCAGATTATTTGATATTCCTATCGTGTTGATGCACGAGAATTTTTTTTATTCATTCCACATCCTACGGCCTACTGGTGTTTTAAATAGGAGTAGTAATTAGCAGAATTGCCTTGTTTTCGATAACTATTTCAGCCATTTACAATTGTGCCAAGGGATGTAGCACGATTATATTTAAGTGAAGGAACATTAGTTAACAAAAACCCAGTTGTCGCCCTTGCCCTTTTTAAGATCCTGTTGTTCTTTTTTTTATCTACTGGTTGTTGAAATTGTTATATCGTAAAATGGACAAGAAATAAATTTTTCCATACTTTTTTTTTTTATAATAATATATTTAATTAGTCGTATAAGAATTTATTATAATTTTTTTTTAAAAATCAAGAAAAATAATGACATAGTTTCTCTGTATATTTGTAACTATAACTATTTAATGGGGAAAAAAATTAAAAAATTGCAAATCACTGTATTTAGTCTTGTCACGTCTTATATCCAGCTTACTTCTTTAGATTAATGTACATTAAGTCACAAGAGAACTGATTCTCAAGCATTACAGAAATGTATTCATTCATAAACAACTTATAATTATTTATTAACTTTCTCTTGTAAAGAATTTTAACCACAGCGTGCACCACTGGTTGAGATCCGCTCACACTCATGCGGTGACGTTGGTCCTGGGGACCACTGATTCCTAATATATGCCCCCCGCACACAGACACACACATTCTAAGCCCTGTAGTTAAAAATAGAATAAAGTTAACCCTCAGAGTTTGGCCAATACTTGTATATTATCTTCAACATTGCGATTGCCCCCTTGTATCTGCGGGATGCCCGCTCTCTCACCCTGATAGCGGGGCGTGTGTCTAGTTCGCAATCAGGCACGTGCTGTCAGCAGTAACATTTTTTTTTTTTGCTTCTAGATTTGTTGAAATGAGGAAGTTTTGCCAGAATTTTCTTCAAGTTTACCTGCGTTAACGTTAAGAAAACAACCTCTTTATAGAACTTCTATCGGCTAACTTGAATTACCTTAAAACATCCCCCCCCCCCCCATTTCATTACGATTACATGTTGTCATGAGGCTCTCGTGGTTGTGCTACAAATAAATATTTGTCTGTAACATTTGCTTAGATTTCCATGTTCAGTTGCAGCGTGTTATATATAAAAAAAAAAAAAAATTCTCAAACCTGCCACATTGGCTTTGGTGAGTTTTTTTAAAAGAGTAAAGCAAGTTTTCCCGGTCGCCGCCGTGCGCGCTGCGCATAACGCATCACGCGCAAATTAACACTTTTTTTTTTTTTTTTTTCCCCAGAGCAGATTTACAGTCTTGTGATAAGAAGAGGAAAACAAAAACATTACATCGTAAACTCGTAATAGAACGGGAAAACATGTTAACAAAAATTTATTGCTTTAAATGCGATATGCCCGCGATGATTTGATTTTGTCAGTGCAGTTTAGCCGTTGGTTTACCAGTTATAATATAAATGAGATATGTGGGTGCTCACATGGGTCCTGTCACAGTACATTACAAGTAATTGTTTGATATCGGGTCCTTTTCACGGCACATAGTGCAAGTAATCATTTGATATCGACGTTGTTACAAAAGTGTATTTTGTTTTTAAATATTTTTTTTTTTTTAAAATTAGCAATTTCTTAAATCGCTACGACCAGACGCAGTTAAAAAATAATTCATTTGCATAGGAAACCATCTACTTATAAATAATTGAATACTTGTCATTGAAAAATGGCAATAGATGTGAGTGGACACAATCAAATCATGAATGTTCTTTAATTTTAACGGCTAGTTTTAAAATAAATCATTTTTAAAAAATTCTCTATAAATCTGCTTAAAAACTCCCCTGAGCTACTTGTAATGTCAGAGAAACGTGTGTGTGTGTGTGTGTGTGCGCGCGCGTGTGTGTGTTCGGGTGCGGGTGGGTGTGTGTGTGTGTGTGTGTGTTTTTTTTTTATCATCTTACTTTCCGTTTCGGTTTCTTCAACTTTTAAATCAGTTTATAAAAAAAACAGAAACATAATATCATCGATATCTTTGTTGTGTCCCTTATCATGTTTCCCCAACCGTCCGATTACTCAGCCAATGTAAAGAGAAGTCCTAACAACATCACGTTAACCAACACGCAACCAAAAAATGTTTAAAACAAAGCAAAACGAGACATCTATTCAAGTCCAGGTATACTTCTGTTGACGAGTGTGATACCTGGAGATGAAAGGCGCCCCGCCCCTATCCAGCCCCACTTTACCTTCACTCCCTTGTCTGTTACTGATTCGTCTTACCTGATTCTTTTTTTTTTTTTTTTTTTTTTTTTTTACCTTCTAACAGTGATCAACATCTTTTATTTTCAAAATTTCATGTTTAGTTTTATGTGCTCATTTAACTTTTTACAAAAAAAATCTGTTGTTAAAAATATTTTACTATTTTCATCTCCACTTCTTGTTTTCTGCATTTTTTTCTGTCTTCCATGTATGTGAACTTTACCCAGCCCCACCCGTAGTTGAGTTACCTCCTAGTTGAGTACCTCATATGTGAGTAACCTCCTAGTTGAGTAACCTCCTAGTTAAGTAACCTCCTAGTTAAGTAACCGACTAATTTAGTAACCTCCTAGTTAAGTAACCGCTTAGTTGAGTAACCCCCTAGTTGAATAACCTCCTAGTTGAGTTACCGACTAGTTGAGTAAT
Organism: Omphiscola glabra; assembly: GCA_964017045.1. Classification (NCBI taxonomy): domain Eukaryota; kingdom Metazoa; phylum Mollusca; class Gastropoda; family Lymnaeidae; genus Omphiscola; species Omphiscola glabra. Next base: position 40,509,795 of record OZ024796.1, read on the forward strand.
CTCCTAGTTGAGTAACCCCCTAGTTGAGCTACCTCCTAGTTGAGTTACCGACTAATTGAGTTACCGACTAGTTGAGTAACATCCTAATTAAGTAACCTCCTAATTAAGAAACCTCCTAGTTAAGTAACCTCCTAGTTGAGTAACCCCCTAGTTGAATTACCTCTTAGTTGAGTTACCGACTATTTGAGTAACCCCCTAGTCGAGTTACCTCCTAGTTGAGTTACCGACTAATTGAGTTACCGACTAGTTGAGTAACAACCTAATTAAGTAACCCCCTAGTTGAATTACCTCCTAGTTGAATTACCCCTTAGTTGAGTTACTGACTAGTTTAGTTACCGACTAGTTGAGTAACCCCCTAGTTGAGTAACCCCCTAATTGAATTACCTCTTCGTTGAGTTACCCCCTAGTTGAGTTACCAACTAGTTTAGTTACCGACTAGTTGAGTAACCCCCTAGTTGAGTAACCCCCTAGTTGAGTAACCCCCTAGTTGAGTTACCGACTAGTTTAGTTACCGAATAGTTGAGTAACCCCCTAGTTGAGTAACCCCCTAGTTGAGTAACCCCCTAGTTGAATTACCTCTTAGTTGAGTTACCGACTAGTTGAGTAACCCCCTAGTTGAGTAACCCCCTAGTTGAGTTACCGATTAGTTGAGTAACCTCCTAGTTGAGTTACCGACTTTTGGAGTTACCTCCTAGTTGAGCTTGTGTGATTTCGGCCCCCGTAAGGTTTGCTGCTAATGATACTAATCAAAAAAATAATAAAGACTTAAGTTTTATTTTGCTTGTATTTTTAATAACTAAATATTGTGGAGGGTTCAGACCTTGGTAGTCGACCTGTTTCCTACATGGGTAGGTAGTCGACCTGTTTCCTACATGGGTAGGGGGGGTCAAGGTAACGGACCAACGGTTAATGTCCATTTAAACGGAAGGTGGGCTTTACAACATTTTAGTGTCAGTCCCATTGCCCCGGGACGACTGTTGCGGAGTTGGGTTATGACAAGATCCACGGTGGGATAATGAAGGGGGTCACTGTAACTGTTAGTGTCAGTCCGGACCGGGCGAAAACTGACCAACGGTCAAGCGGGTCAGATTGCCGCGGTACAACCCTGAGGTGCTGGGTTATGACCAATTACACGTTGGGAAAATTTAAGTGCCTGAGATTTAGTAATAAGATTAAATCCCTGGGAAGAAATCTCTAGCCAGGCGGGACTTATAAAAAGGGACAGTGAACGGGACTGGGCAGAACTCAGCCGGGGAGGCTAGTGGCCAGATAGGAGACTCCGACGGACAGGAGTAGTGAATAGACGTGAGAGAATCGAGATAGAGACGAACCGGGACAGTCGGAGTTTAGTACGACAGAGAGAGTGAGAGAAAGTGAAGTCAAGGATAAGACAAATAAAAGAGCAAAGACTATAACCATCTTGAGTTGTCGGATTTGTGCAGTACGAGAGACGGAGTGTACAAGGTTGCAAACTAAATAGAGAGAAGAGACGAGCAAGGTTCTCTACTAAATAGAATAGAGACGACATAAGGTTCTCTACAATATGATACATAATATTAGACACTATATGGGACATATCAAGAAAATAAGAAAATTTAATTACACTTCAAAATTTTTAAGCTTAAATTTTTAAGTGGCAATTTTGTTCACTTGCTTCCCCCCTTCACCTACCCACTTTCCTTTTTTTCGAAGTTTTCTGACCAATAATAGAAACTTTTGATGAAATTCAGGAAAATAGCTTACTCACAAGCAAAATTGTGGCTTTTTAATAACTTTTTTTTTTTCAACGAAAGGCTGTCAATTTGCGTATAAACTGATTGCTATTTTAAGAGTGTTGGCCAATTGAAGACTACACACAAACTGATGATGAATTCTAATCCTAAAGGTCATTGCAAAAAATATGACCACCTTTCATAAATACATGAAAAGACTCGTCAATTTAACATAGATGACAGCCAAACGTTTCAAACTGAATTAATTTTTTTTTTTTTTTTTTTTTTTTTTTGCACCAGTGGTTCCCAAATTGTTTGTTTTTAGGTATCTTATAAAGATCACTGTCGTATGTGTTATCAAGCAGCCCACCGCTTCGTGCCTGCACATTTTAAAAAAAAATTAACCCTTTGATCTGCTCATGTTTTTCGCAATCCACTCTTCGTGTCATTGTGTCTTGTATCCACACTTTGCAATGATGTCCCTCGTGTTGTGTTGATATAGTAGCACCACGCTTTAACTTACAATCACCGGTCCCTATTCACGTTCATTGTACCCCTGTGACCTTAAGTAACATCTGTTAACATAAAGATCTGTATGTCTATATTGGCGATGGCCAATTTTTAAAAATTGATAATTATACTCAATTTTAAGTTACTTACATAGTTGTCCACTTAGATCTGTATAATCTAATTATGATGCAAATATCCTCTGATTACAGTTCTACTTCTTATTTCTTTGTCGCTGACCACTCCAAAGACTTATTTTCGCCTAGTTAATTTGCCTTTATGCGAGCGCCATTTTTTTTTTTAACCACTGACCAATCACGACTATGCCCTATATCCTAACGGTTTCTGCCGACTGTTCCCAGATTTCCCTCCAGGCTATCCCCGCATCGAGACCCACCCCAAGCTCAAGTCAGTGGAAAAGGACAGACCCATCCAGCTGGCCTGCGAGGTCAAGGGTGACCCCAAGCCGGCTATCGTGTGGCTCAAGGACTCGCTGCCCGTCGACACCACCGACCCGAGAGTTGAGGTCCTGGAATCAGGTACTGACGACCGGGTTATCTCTTAAGGAGTGTTTGGTGGATTCTCTTAAAACTATGCTTACTTGATGGGGGTCAACGGGTCTTTGGGTTTGGGCGAAGAAACAAAAAAACTATGGTATGTTAATGTAGATGTTGGTGTGATAATGAAGATTTTAAATATGACTTATGACATTTGAAGCAAAAATTTGCAATAGTCTTGATTTTCTAAAACTCCCTTATGATATTTAAATTTATTTTTAAAAAGAAAACAATTTAAAAACACATATGCAGAGTGACCACTCTGAATGCTAGTGACCACTATGAATGCTAGCGATCACTCTGAATGCTAGCGACCACTCTGAATGCTAGCGATCACTCTGAATGCTAGTGACCACTATGAATGCTAGCGATCACTCTGAATGCTAGTGACCACTATGAATGCTAGCGATCACTCTGAATGCTAGCGACCACTCTGAATGCTAGCGACCACTCTGAATGCTAGCGACCACTCCTGAATGCTAGCGCCCACTCATGAATGCTAGCGTCCATTTTAAATGCTAGCGACCACTATGAATGCTAGCGACCACTTTGAATGCTTTCGACCACTCTGATGCTAGCTAAGAGGAAAATATGAGGTCTTGCTTCAAATTCGACGTTTATCAAACTTGTTTGTTCATGTCCAGAGATTCATAGATCTAGAGTGGACTTGACAGTTTGGTTCATGTCCAGACATTCATAGATCTAGAGTGGACTTAACAGTTTTGTTCATTTCCAGAGATTCATAGATCTAGAGTGGACTTGACAGTTTTAATACAGATATCGAGGTCGTCCGTCTAAAACAGTTTTAGCTTTTTACGTGTTTGCACGAAACCTTTTGGAGATTACTTGAGAATATAGAATCACACTTGTAAGGTGCCGCTACTAAAATTCAAATACCGGTACTCAAGTAAAATGTATCAACCTCCTCTTTTTAGCGCCACACCTATGGGAATGTAATGCACCACAAATCGACGAAGTTTTAGTAAATGGAAGTTTCTTCATTACTTTTTAGTAAAAGGAAGTTTCTTCATTAGCTTTAGTAAATGGAAGTTTCTTCATTAGCTTTAGTAAATGGAAGTTTCTTCATTAGTTATAGTAAATGGAAGTTTCAACATTAGTTTTAGGAAATGGAAGTTTCTTCATTAGTTTTAGGAAATGGTTCTTGCTTTCCATATTTTCTATACATCGTAGTTCATGACATTCTCGGAGTTCTAAGTCGTGTTTTGTGGAGGGAGAAAAATCGTATGGCGGATTAGTGTCTAACGTACAGATGAACTATGGTCACACCCCCTTATTCATGTAATGACCTCAGTAACACGAATATGCATTAATAATTTCCATAAATGAATATTGTTTTTGCCGTTGTCCAGGTTATCTGACCATCCAACACAGCCAGGAGTCTGACGAGGCCACCTATGAGTGCGTGGCTGAGAATGAGTACGGCGTCGCCTTCTCTTACAAAGCCATGGTCTATATCAAAGGTGAGTACCAGACTTCTGCCCTATCAATGGACCCCCCCCCCCTTGTCCAACCTTCGAGGGATCTATCGCACTGTTAAATGTTTTTGGAAGTTTTTTTAAAACTAAATTGAAGCAATCTGAAATTGTAAGTATACCAATGAACACCATAATGAAATTAGTTTCAAAAACACACTTCCTTTTTGGACAATCTTACGTGCGACCTGTGTTTTCTTGATGGAAACAAGGCTTTAATCGGGTGCTGGATAATTCAGTGGCATTCAAAACGTGTCGAATTGTGAAACACGGGAGCCGGTTGGTGTTTCAGTGACGTCTCCGTCATTTATGGACTCGAAACCCTCAAATCTTCAGCTTTGGTCCAGCAGCTTGTCATCCGCTTGTTCATTGGAGCCATCTGCTCATGAGAGCCATCTGAACGTTTGTGTTGCTTCTCTGGGGAAGCTCATGAGTCAAAACACACACACACACAGACTTACGTTATCATCCTTTACTTAAAAAGGGGTGGGGGGATAACCAAGAGACCAGCCCTCCTAGTTCAACCCACTTTAACTGCCCCCTTATTCAAGGGGCCCCCGTATGTTTGGCGGCTGCAGACTTTGTGTTGTGTCTTCACGGTGCCCGGGTTAATGGTATTGTGGTGGGTGGGGGCTTGGTGTGGCAGAAACTAAGTCTACGGTAGCACCACCAGATGGTACGAGCGTGAAAGGTTAAATGGCGTTATGGTAGCATTGGCTTAGGTCGGGGGAGGGGGGGTTAATACGACAAGGAGCCAGCGCTAAAGACAACAAGTGAGATTTGAAGTGGAGAGGTTGAAGTGGCATTGAATTGAGTGACTCCTGGCAGGGCAAAATCCAAGATATTTTGGTTGGAAAAGGGGGGGGGGGAGCGTAAAATACATCTCTCTTGGCGTCCTCTACAATTTTTTTAATGGTCTTAGAAAGTAAGCGGTCAAAGGAGTAACGGAAAATCAATGCATCGATACTCACGTCAGCCCTGGGTCATGAACGTGGCATTAATACCACGTGGTATAAACGATATATTACAAGAACAACAAATAAATACATATATATATATATAAAAGTAATGAACCCTAACCTGTGTGCTTTGGGAGTCTCGGTATTTTTTTATCCGAAATTTGACGAATGGCGGTGATAACAGAGTTGGTATGTGCCAAGGAAGTGTACATCTCCAGGCTCGTATATCACTGCAAATTTCTTGTTATCAATACGGACTGTCATACGGGTTATCTTGAGTCATTGCCACATCTAGCTCCACCGGTCATAGAGCCAGCTTCCTGGTCGAACAAACCAGGGGTTCTCTCGAAAACAGATTTTAGAGGGGCGTGGTATGACCTGTCTGCATGCCGTGCGTCTGGACGGGGCATTCGTAGAAATGTGTTGACCAAACTCAGTGGCAGAGTGGGTAAACCCGCAGGACAAGCTTTCTGATAGTCCGAGAATCAAATCCCCGTTTTTTTTTACACGATATATTTCTTTACCAGACAAGGTAGCTGACAGTCCAGTCTAGTCGTTTACCCCTCCCCCTCTGCCGCCAGTCCAGCTGTGGGGATACCTTATAACGGTCAACAGGAAAAAAAAAAGTGACAGGATTATCACGGGTTTTAACTCAAGCAAAAGTCAGATGTGCCAGGGCCATCTTGACACACAGGCCATCTTGACACACAGGCCATCTTGACACACATGCCATCTTGACACACGGACCATCTTGACACACAGGCCATCTTGACACACGGGCCATCTTGACACACGGGCCATCTTGACACACACACATCCTGCAACGTAAAGTCAGATGTGCCAGGGCCATCTTGTCACACAGGCCATCTTGACACACAGGCCATCTTGACACACACACATCCTACAACGTAAAGTCAGATGTGCCAGGCACTGGCAGGGCCATCTTGACACACACATCCTACAACGTAAAAAAAATGTGAAGTGCTAAAAAAAAATGTGAGCTAACAAAAAAAATATGAAAGAAAAAAATTCATCTGTAAAAACTGCAAACGCCAAGCCCCGTATTTTATCAGATGTGAATTACAAATATTCTGATCCATAAGGTCGCACGGTATCACATTTTTCGGTGAATATTTTATGATGTTAAAACGGGTTACCGGAAATTTGATCTTTTTTTTAGTTAACACGCTAAAATTTTCGTCAAATTTCTTTTTGAACGCACTATACTATACAGTAAAACAAAATAATGCGTTCAAAAATAAATTTAACGCACAATTTTAACGTGTAAACTAAAAAAAAGATTCGACCAAAATTCCGTTCGATCAAATTTCCGTCGATCAATTTTCCGTCGACGAAATTTCTTTCGATCAAATTTCCGTCGACGAAATTTCTTTCGATCAAATTTCCGGATACGGTTAAAACGAGACGTGAAGCATTGGTGACTTCTTCCACCTAAATGATTGATTATATCTCACCTAAAGGAATGATTATATCCCATCTAAAGGATTGATTATTTAATTATATCCCATCTAATGGATTGACTATATCCCATCTAAAGGATTGATTATATGTCAGAATAATTTACGTTGGCTGCAGCCTTTGTAAATAAGGTTAGTGCCGCTGAGACGGGCCGTGAATTTTTCCGTCCCTCTCTTGTACACAAATAACCCTCAGCAGTAGGTCGAAAATGCCGTCACTCCATATAAAAGTACTGCACCCCATTCATATACGCCACTGGTTGGCTGGTCTCCTCTTATATACACATATATTATATGGAAGATTTTAAAATTACCTTTTCATATCATGTAAGGCATAGGGCATATTTTTATATTCATATTTCATAAAGTCACCGCTAAATTACTTTTGCTTCAAGGCAATTACTCTATCTCTCAGAAAATAAACCGTCGGCACGGGACATGGTGGATGTGGGGGGGGGGGGATAGTTGTGCCAACGGGTTGTGGGGGGGGGGGGGGGAATAGTGAGGTCTGCGGTATCAGAATAGGTCACGCGGATAAGATTTCATCAAACACGAGGGCTCCCTTCTCTCGGTGCCTTCTTCTCACGTTAACAGCTCTCAGGTCGGGAGATTTACAGCTCATACCGACGGCAGGGGAGTAGCTGCTCATACCGACGGCAGGGGAGTAGCTGCTCATACCGACGGCAGGGGAGTAGCTGCTCATACCAACGGCAGGGGAGTAGCTGCTCATATCGGCTGAAGAAGAGTAGCCGCTCGTATGGTAATTAAAGACAGCAGATTAATTATTTTTTTTAATATTGACGACAGAAGATGAGGCGATCCATCCGAGGTCAACTCCGTAACTTTTCAAACTTTTGAGAAGTTTATAAACCACCCTTCCTGAGTTTAGTCTGTCCTCACGAAGAAAATCCGTATTAATAGTCTAACATGATTGACTAATAAAGTCTAACTTGACGGACTAAACAAGTCTACCATTACAGAAATGTTGACAGGATAATGACTGTTTCTATCATCGCCCCACACAGAATATTTCATTACTTCTGAAATGACCATTGAATCAAAGTCCTAGCATCGGTCTCAATCTTCATCTTTCATTGTCCAGCAACGGTCGTTAGTCACCAGAAGTCCGATCTAACCTTTTGAGTGAACTTTTGCCCAGTTTAGATCAGCGGTTCTCAACCTGGGTGTCGCACGACCCCATTCCCAGGGGTCGCCTAAGACCACCTGATAAACACATATGCTTTACAGTTATGAAGCATAACCGAAGATAACCTTGTGGTTGGGGGTCGCCACAACACGATGAACTGTATTAAAGGTCGCGGCCATAGGAAGGTTGAGAACCACTGGTTTAGATAGACATGAGTTATAGGAAAGTAAACACCATATAAATTGTCTAAATGATTTCCCTCCAATAGACCAGGGCGGCGTTTACCGCGTCAACGCAAAGCTCCGCGGATATAGCCGAATTAGTGGATCTAAAGTTAACTTCATCACCCTCTAGTCTATTGACTGGTTCCGATATTGGTCCATTCATCGTTTGATCCAATTACCGGTCAGCCCCCGAGGGCCGGTGTTATTGATCTTACCTCCCCCACCATGTTCGCCACACACTCCCCCACTCAGATCCCCCCCTTATGACTCATCTAATGTACAAATAATCCCGAGCTTCACTCACACATTCTCGGATTCGGCACCCGTCCGTCTTGTTTATCGGCGATCCTCCCGGCTGGATTTTATAAACATTTTACCTGTCAGGTCAAAGGTCAACTTTGGCCAGTCATTTAAGGGGGCATCGGCGGAGGTTTAGCTCATGCCCGACCCGAACACGTGATCGTAGGCTGGAATCACTCACACTTACTTCCACTTGGACCGGTCCTGTCCAGCTTCCCAGTGTCCCCTTGTATGTGTCATCCAGACAGACCACTAAGGGCATGGTCGTCAGGCTTGCTGTGGTTGATAGAGCCGGTCACCGAAAGACTTGAAATAATGTCCTGTGATAAAATATGTTACGTATACGTGAATATAATCATATGAACGAGTTTCGAAAAACCTGATATAGAAATCGTAATAGCGTTGCCAGTTGGTCTAAAATAGTTAAAAGCAAAAAACAGCGGACATTCTGTCGCCACATTTCCGGTCAGTTATTTTTCAGGCATAATGACATCAACTAAGAGGACAACACTTACCAAATCAAACATACACTGGGCGTCAGGTATACGTTTTAAGAGTTTTATTAATTTAATAATTTAAAAAAAATCGCTTTCTATTTTTATAAGACCTGCGTATATTTCAGCTTGAGCTTAGATCAGTGGTTCTCAACCTTTCTAACGCCGCGACCCTTTAATACAGTTCCTCTTGTTGCGGCAACCCCCAGCCACAAAATTATTTTCGTTGATACTTTATAACTGTAGAGTACATGTGTTTTCAGGTGGTCGTAGGCGACCACGACCTATGCGATAGGGTCGTGGGACCCCCAAAGGGGTCGCGACCCACAGGTTGAGAACCGATGGCTTAGATAGACCGAATGGCTACTGATTCAGCTTAGACCGAAGGGCTACTGATTCAGTCTGATGAATGAGGACTCATCATTTTAGAAATTGAAGGGGTAAAAAAACAGCCAAACATCTACTGACTAATTAATCTGGTTCTCTTATCTTGCCGATCTACACCGTTACTGTTACCCACAACCCAAGCCTGGTGAGCTGTGGTTTTTGAGACACGTATTCCCAGCAAGACATTTAGCAAAGTAGACAGAAATATTCGCATCTCTCGTCATGCATCCAGAGGTCCTTACCCTTACATCTCTCTCTTTTTAAAAAAAAACCCATTCTTTTAGCTATGCCACCAGAAATATTTGCGCATCTCGTTTTGGTGCCATTACCACCACCACCTCCCCCCACCCCCAATACCTTCCCTCTAACAATAGATGTTTACGATTCGTTCGATCCACGGCATTAGGGAATTTCCGCACGCCGCACCGCTGTTCCGACATGCCGCCCCGGTTTCTTCGCGCCAGGCCTGAACAACCCCGAACCGCTAATTTGTTTCTCCGCGGCATCGGGTTATGCATTCGCACCAAAGAAGCGTCTTGGAGTTAGTGGTCTGACCGGAGGAGAGTCGTTATACAGGTATCAGGCCGGTTGAGGAACCCGCTACTGTCAAAAATATTACATTAGAAGCACATAAATATACATTACTCCCTCCACTCCCCCTTAAGGCAAAAGACGCGCGCTTTTTAATTCTGGGCATTCTCTGTGGCTTAGGTTAAATGATATCATTGGCGACGCGGCCATTACCAGCTCCACATTACACTCAGTGAACTCAGTGGTAATGTCCCTGGGCTCCTTTATTTATCACTTTAAGGCCCCCCCCCCCCCCAATCTCTCTTTTTTTTCATAGTTGTCTCATTTTGCTAGCGGCTAAACGTCATGTTTATTTATTTTTTTAAGCGGTTGCTCCTGGTGTGATTTGAAATGGGTCCTTGTTAAACACCGTAAATATGCATTCAGTCAAATATTTCACCCAGATCAAGATGTTAAGTTTGTCCCCTTAGGGAATATCAACACATATTGGTATATCCATTCGTAGATTCTATATCTGGGTGTGAGGCATTTTGCGTCTTACCTCCCACACCCAAATATCGTTATTGAATAGGCAAATATTATGTATATATATATATATATATATATAGAGAGAGAGAGAGAGAGAGAAAGAGAGAGAGAGACGTGGTCCTGAATTATTTTCCGTTTATTTTATAAACTGGTCGTTTGTTACATAGTATATCTCAGTGATATCTGCAATTTGTATTGTTGATAACCAAAAGTCTTTTGTGTGTGTGTGTGTGTCTAAAGGCGCCACCACTCAAATGAGTGCCAATGTTGATGACGCTATGGTGCTATGGTATTCTACCGGGGCCGTGGGGGGGGAGGGAGGGAGGAGAAATACTTTTCCATAACTGCCGCTGACACGTGTGGTATTTAAGTTTTGGCTATGACACTTGATGCCACCACATCATGCAGTGACGTCGGATCTCTTTTAATGATTGTCACACGTGGATATTTATACTTGCAACTGCTTGCCTGTCGTTGGAATCAATCTATGGGGATATTTATACTTGCAACTGCTTGCCTGTCGTTGGAATCAATCTATGTGGATATTTATACTTGCAACTGCTTGCCTGTTGTTGGAATCAATCTATGGGGATATTTATACTTGCAACTGCTTGCCTGTCGTTGGAATCAATCTATGTGGATATTTATACTTGCAACTGCTTGCCTGTCGTTGGAATCAATCTATGGGGATATTTATACTTGCAACTGCTTGCCTGTCGTTGGAATCAATCTATGTGGATATTTATACTTGCAACTGCTTGCCTGTCGTTGGAATCAATCTATGTGGATATTTATACTTGCAACTGCTTGCCTGTCGTTGGAATCAATCTATGCGGATAGATTTATAAAGGCTGGGCTTATGCGTAGGCTTTGCTAAGCCTTGGAGAAAGCCGGTCTCATTCTTCCCGTCGTGCTTTGTGTGTATTTCATTCATTACGATTCATTAAACTTCTTGACACTTACGCCTGTGTGTCTTCGTGTATTCTGTCAAGAGAAATACTCCATGAATGCCGATCGCGTCATTGATAATATATTACCTCATATGCGGGACTGTGTCATTTACAGAGTTCTTAGGTCCCACGAATCTTACCGTGTACCTAGATCAGTGGTTCTCAACCTTCCTAATGCTGCTACCCTTTAATACAGTTACCTCATGTTGTGTTGACCCCCCGAACATAAAATTATTTTCGTTGCTACTTCATAAATGTGTGGTTTCCTATGGTCTCAGGCGACCCCTGTGTAAAGGTCGTTCGACACCCAAAGGGATCGCGACCCACAGGTTGAGAGCCGCTGACCTAGGTGATGAATGATGAGGACTCATCGTTTTAGAAATTGCAAAAAACGCTAAACGCCAACTGACTGACTAATCTAGCCTCGCAACCCACCCCGTGCCTCGCAACCCACCCGTGCCTCGCAACCCACCCCGTGCCTCGCAACCCACCCCGTGCCTCGCAACCCACCCCGTGCCTCGCAACCCACCCCGTGCCACGCAACCCACATCGTGCCTCGCTAACAAGACGTCGTAGATATAATAAATAACTTATAATAAATAACTTTTCAACATCCTCTTGTCAACATGTCTTTATTCCGTTTTTTTCTATTCAGTGAGGCGCATCGCTCCAAAGTTTTCACGGGCTCCTGACGACATTCAGGTCCAGCCCGGAAGTGACGTCAACTTAACGTGCATAGCCGTGGGATCGCCCATGCCGTTCGTCAAATGGCGGCAGGGGGCGCAGGACCTCACCGGTGACGACAACATCCCCATCGGCAAGAACGTGCTCATGCTCAACGATGTCCGAATGTCCAAGAACTACACATGCGAGGCCTCCTCTGACCTGGGCAACATTGAACACAACGTGCAGGTCATCGTCGGGGGTGAGTACTCCACTGTGAACATTTATCGCCCAACGTTGTTTGGAATTTTTAATTTTTTTTATGATAGAATCCTTTAAAAAGACAATGAATTCAAGTGTTACATTGGTGATTGTGTATCTACAGTACAGCTCCTTGTTGCCAATTATGCTTTTCCCATCAAATAGCTGAATCGGTAAATTTGTACCCATGACAGCATCAGTGTTGTCCAAGAGTAATTGGGTCTAGTTTGGGTGAATAGAAGGAGCACCGTGGACTGATTGGTAAATTGATGTTGACGTCTCATGTGTACCGCCAAATCTGGTGCCTGTTGGCCTAAGGTGGAAGCTGCCATATAGAATATATTTGAGATCGATTCATTGTTTCCTGAATAGTAACATTCGTTTTCAATGTGTCGGTTCAAAGTGCTGGCATCTCTAAACAGGCCAACATTGACGTTCAGTATTCCAATCCTTGTAGAATAAACGAACAAAAAAAATCTTGATGCTTGTTCACTGATGCTCGAATGTAAGATCCAGTTTTAAAAAAAATTATAAAAAATTCATAAAGTTATCTTGATCACATTAGTCATAACGGTATTCATCGTAGCTAGTCATTTCCTAAAAATTAATGGTGAGTGGCACAAGGATCCAACTGTATGTTCACAAGCACTAGTATAACGATGTGGAGTCGTTGCCTTACTCTAGAATCGAACAGTCAGTGGTTCTCAACTTTTGTTTCAAAACTGCCTTAAACTTAAAGCTTCACAAGAAGAGTAAAAAAATCCCAGCCCCTCACACTCTTAAAAACACACACACAAACACACACTAGACTCTATTTGTGTTAGACTTAAGTACACATAGTTCGTCACTGATACCCATTGATGTCATTGCGCACAAAACTCAGTACACGCTTTTTATTATGAATGAAAAAATGGTTAAGTGTATTTTTTTACTTGTACTTTTTAAAACTCCCCCCCCCCCCCCCTTTCCAAGTAGTTGAGAACCACTGTTCTAGACTTAGCCCACTAGGTGACGAGAATGATTCAGTTTGAGATTTGTACTTTTTCTAATCTTCACTCACAACAAACAGTCACGTGCTCGTGGTATTTTTTTTAGATGTCTTTGACCTATATCTGTATCTCATATTTTTACACACAACACCTTTCCTATAGTGGACTGCCCAAAGCCTTATAGTCAAGATTTGAACTTTTTCACAACGGCACCATCTGTGTAGCATGGGGTAACACACAGTTTTCAACACACAACAAATTTGACCCCCCCCCCCCCCCCCCCCATATTTAAAATGTTCCACTATTATTTATAATTTGTCCCATGGTCATCATTTAATTATTTCTTATATATATATATATTATACTTATGAACACCATATTATTGTAAATGATATGTCCTGGCTATATTAAAGGGCATATTTTAAAACACCCCGTTTGCATTCTTTTGAGCGAATGGCGACATTTGCATGATGCATTGATCAGACAGTTGATTACATCAGTAGATTCACCCTCCACGCATTTAGCGACATTTGCATGATACATTGATCAGACAGTTGATTACATCAGTAGATTCACCCTCCACGCATTTAGCGACATTTGTATCATAAGAAGGTGTTTTGCATATTCTCGTTAATCACTGTAAGTTTGTTATAAAGAGAACTAAGGCACGGAATGGCTTAGGATCAGGTAAAAATTTAAGTCAGAGTTTAACACATACATACAACTAAAACATCGAGACATACTGTTGTGTGTCCATCCTGTCCCAATCAATCAAATTTAGCACAGCGAGCTTTTCCTTAAGTTGTTCTGCTTGACCTTCACCTTGCCATTGTAATCTCAATTGTTAGATTGTAGTAAAAAAAAAAAAAACTTCATCTAGACGACAGTTAAACAGCCCCCCCCCCCAACCACCCCACCCTTTTTTCACTCTTCTCTTTTCCTCCGCCACCCACACACACCCCCTCTTAGAGTCCACGTAGAGCCAGTCACCCCGGAGTCCCCCGTCAGTACTGGTCGCTGCTGTGGACAACATTTTTACCGGTTGTTGATTCTTTTTATGAACGGTAGGCTGTTGCCGAATTACTGATTTGAAAGAAAATTGTTATTGATTTTTATTTTATATTTATGTGTTGAATTCTAGGACTACTCCAAAGAACAAATAAAATTCTTTTTATCTAATCTTATAAAAAAAAATTCACCGTATGCAGGCGTATAATCACCACTCTTCTACGCGTTGATGGTGATATGACGTCATTAAATCCGCCATACTCTCAAATCAAAATAACAAAAGCGTTGAATCCCGGCTATTTTGTTTTGTCCACGAAAGCTTGCCAGTACCCACCCCTTCAACTAGTGTATTAGAACTTGTCCGTGTTTTGTTGCTTTCACGTCAGCCCACGTCACAAACTAATCCCTCCTACCCGTGTCTAACAACGTCATTAACAATATAAACATGTTGAATGTCCGCACATCAATTATATTGAATATATATAAATATAGTTTTCTATTTAACAAATGCAAATTAACCCTCCTCGCCCCACCCTAGTCCCAAGTTAATTTCACGAAAAAAAAACCCTCCCCGGGATTCCTTAAATCATGGGGTCCTCAAAATTTGTTAACAAGGGACCGGATAAATGTCCTCAGAAATTGTCGAGTGGAGGGGGGTGGACTACAGCTTGAAAAAATAATATGAATTATATAAACGAATTCTATGAACATATCTTACTTAAAGTGTGAGGGAAGAACATCCTGAACAAGGAGGATAATTGATATGAAGAAAAACATCATCCTACATAAACTGTATGGTGTTGCAAAGGGAAAGATAGTTAATTAATAAGATTAAAATGATCAATGTCCATTTTCAATTTTGCGCTGCTAGTCAGGCACCCTTACCGCGGGCCGGATCTGGTCAGCGGATCGTTGTTTGAGGACCCCTGCCTTAAATGGATAAAAGAAATGACTTGTCGTTTCTTTCCCTACTTCTTAATTTATTTATCTTACTGGAACAGGAATTTATCATGATCAGCGGCGTGCAGTGGCGTAGCGAGCTTAACTCGCGCCCGGGGCACAATAACTTTTTAGCGCCCCCCCCCCCTATTCGAAAACCATACAATATTACATGTAAAATATACCATTTGGCGCCCCTTTGTGAGTAGCGCCCGGGGCATGATGCCCCCTTGCCCCCCCCTCGCTACGCCACTGGTGGCGTGGATAGTGCACCCGTCACTAAAATGAAGCTGAGATATTTACTTGTAAAGTGTATTTCATACTGACCAATAACGTTACCATCT
This sequence comes from Omphiscola glabra, assembly GCA_964017045.1. Classification (NCBI taxonomy): domain Eukaryota; kingdom Metazoa; phylum Mollusca; class Gastropoda; family Lymnaeidae; genus Omphiscola; species Omphiscola glabra. Next base: position 40,525,266 of record OZ024796.1, read on the forward strand.
CGATGTAGTGTCAACAACAAAATTAATTAATTCAAGACGTGTTTGAGTTTTCAAGGTGAAATTGATATACAGTCTTCAATGTCGTCATTGTGAGCAACTGATGCAAATTTCTCCTCTCTCACGGGCACACACTTACAAATTAAATGAACTGCAGTGGTTCTCAAGTTTTGTCAAGAGTTTGAGATGACGCTGTTGCAAAAAAAAATTTTTTTTTTAAATTGTAAGGACGGACGTAAAACAATAAATATCGTTAAACATACTTTTTTAAAAACGTAAAAAATACGTATGGTTAAACTTAGTACTTTACACTTGTCTCCCTCACAACTTGTCTCCTCGCCCCACCCCCCCCCCACCCCCGATCCAACACGCACACAATGTTGAGTCACTCCAGTTTGTCACATCGTAACGTGTCTGCACCCGCTTTGGTCGTTAGTAGTGTTGACCCATGGACACAGTGCAACGGTATCCGCTTTCGATAGATAGGTCACTAAGCGAAATGGGACATTAATGTGTCGCTAATGGTAAACCTTCGCTTGCCTAAACCAAGAAAATTAATAAATAATAAACTCTTTGTAAGAGAATCTCTCTCTTGCCGAGGAAGCTTTGGTTAAAATTTAAGGGTTTTTTTTATTTTTTTTTAAATTTATTTATTTTTTTTAAATTGGTCTTCCAAAATCTCAATTTTAATATTTGTGTTTAAGAAATAACTGTTTACTAAAGAGAACGTTGCACGGTGTACACATTATCTGCCAATATTTCCTTTCTTTCCTGGGGCACTTGTCGTAAAATAATACTGCACACCATTTTAAAGCTATCATGTATTGCGCGCCAATTTTTGTTGCGGACTCTAAACGCTGTAACCACCGTGCCGGATGTTTTATCTTAGTGGTGAGTGGTGATGACTAACTATTCTTCCTATGAGCTGGCGTTCTAAAGCTGGTATTATGAGTAATAATGATTCCTCTAAAGCTGGCGTTCTAAAGCTGGTATTATGAGTAATAATGATTCCTCTTAAGCTGGCGTTCTAAAGCTGGTATTATGAGTAATAATTATTCCTCTAAAGCTGGCGTTCTAAATCTAATATTATCAGTAATAATTATTCCTCTAAAGCTGGCGTTCTAAATCTAATATTATCAGTAATGATTATTCCTCTAAAGCTGGCGTTCTAAAGCTATTATCAGTTATAATTATTCCTCTAACGCTGGCGTTCTAAATCTAATATTATCAGTAATAATTATTCCTCTGAAGCTAGAGAAGTGGAGAAATTAGAAGTGAAGGCAAAAAAAAAGAAAAACATTTCAATGGATCGTTCTTTTTTTTTTTTATTAAAAAATTATCAAATGAGAAGCCATTTTTCACATGTATCTTGTTACATTTCATCGAGGTGATTTTGTTTTTAAAAAAGAAAGAAATGTTTGTCTATTCGTAGACAGTTGGTAAAATGGCTTCCAGTAAAGTGTCCAATTGAATGACATCTAGTGACAATAATGTCAGGTCACTTCACGAGCTAGGCGTGACTGGCATTGACATGAAACTAAGACTTCTAGTGATTAGTTCATGGTCTGGAACTCTCTTTCTCTTCCCCCCCTCCTCCTCCACCCCCACCCCCCTCTTTGGGCTGGAAGCTACCAAATCCATTAGTTAATCATGTATGTTGTGTCCCACGAGTTAGGAGGATATTTATTGTTATCGTTCATTGCTCTTATTATTTGGTTAGCAGGTGTTCAGAAGTGTATTCCCCGTAGGGGTGCGGGCCCCGTCTCAGTCTTTATCTGACCGCTCTGAACATGTATGCGCAGCTTCCTTAATGTGTATGTGGCTCGATGAGTAGATGTTAACGTACGTCAACCATTCCTGGTGTTATGTGGCTCGATGAGTAGATGTTAACGTACGTCAACCATTCCTGGTGTTATGTGGCTCGATGAGTAGATGTTAACGTACGTCAACCATTCCTGGTGTTATGTGGCTCGATGAGTAGATGTTAACGTACGTCAACCATTCCTGATGTCCTGTGAAGGGTCTCTCTCTCTCGCTCTCTGTCTCCCTCTCTCTCTCTCTCTCTGTCTCCCTCTCTCTGTCTCCCTCTCTCTCTCTCTCTGTCTCCCTCTCTCTCTCCCTCTCTGACTCTCCCTCTCTCTCTTGTATTCTCTCTTCTCTATCTCACCCTTTCTCCCCTTCTCTAACTCACACACGTTGTGAAATATATCCAGTAGAATGTTTATACCCAACCCATCTACCTCACCAGCCTATCTATCCACTTAAACACATTATATCCACAACGGACAATATTCCTGTCATGCTATGTCTTACACATTATCTTCACTCCTTTATATAATGAAACCAATACACATCGACTCTGAAAATCCACCCGTCCAATTCATCCACATTATTCACCCCCCCCCCCCACTATACACACAGTTATATCCAACTTATTCACACATTCCGTCCCTTCATCAAACCACAAACCATCCAACAATGCATACATTTCAATGTATGCATTCATCAATCATCTTACTACCATATATATTAACTCACAGTCAGTGTACCTTTTCTTGTCTCTAATTTTTCTTTCCGTTTAAAAAGAAAAATATATATATATCCTGTTTTCCACTATTCCTCCATCGTTACTCAAACCATCCACCCTTTCCACCATCCCTAACCACCAATTCCTTCACCCCAGTGAGTACTTAGTTACGCCATCCCCTGTCACATCAATTCCTGCATTGCTATTCCCTGGGCCACGCTTCCACATCTCGCTAACCTGTCGTTTGATGGCCACACAATAACATTACCGGCCACTTGACGGCACGGCTACTTTAGGATACATGTAGAAATGTGGGGCATTTATGGTCTCGCATGTGTCATTGTTGGTCATTCAGACCGTACGTTGCTCAGCTGTATCAACCATCCCCTACCCCCCCCCCACTCACACCCCTATCACACCCCTATCACCCCGCTTCATGGCGTAACTTTGCAACCTGCATTTGTTGTATGTTGTGATGGGGTTTATGCGTGGCATGCCATTATATATATATATATATATATGTATATATATATATATATATATATATATATATATATATATATATATATATATGTAAAAAATATAATTCGTGCCACGTAAGACAGACACACAAGATATTGATGAATTTGAGACTGAATGTCAGTCTCTCAGCGAGTCCGGAGTGAAGGTTTCTGAATGTCAGTCTCTCAGCGAGTCCGGAGTGAAGGTTTCTGAATGTCTGTCGGCGAGTCCGGAGTGAAGGTTTCTGAATGTCAGTCTCTCCGCGAGTCCGGAGTGAAGGTTTCTGAACGTCAGTCTCTCAGCGAGTCCACGTTGAAGGTTCGTACATGAAAGGGAGACTCGTCCCTGGCCGGTTTGCTGTGTACCAGCGAATCCTTCATTGGAAAGTTGTTTATGTTTTAATTTTAAAGGTTTGTGTTCTTCAGCAGTTTTAATACTTTGTATGGATGCATTAAAAAATATTCCATTGCAGTTTAGTTTTATGCGTGTTTATATTATAGTGGGTTGTTGCCAGTAGTGCACTTAGTGGATACTTAGGATCGGCCCGTTCGGGACGAATTCTTTCTCTTAAGGCGAGGACTGAAAGATATTAAAAATTCTTTTGTTCCCCAATCTGTACGAATTGACCAGCGTGCTCCCCCCCCCTGAAGTCACAAACCGTTTTAAATTCGGAAGGCATTCCCCTCTTTTTTCCCCCCACACGCGGCGAGAGCGTTTGTATACATTTTCTTTGCACAAGAAGTTATTGCTCCCCGTGATGTAGATAATTTGACAACCCTGGCTGACCTACCGTCTGCGGCCAAGTGGTGTGGTGTTGGCGTTGTGTTGGCTTTATGTTGAAAATACCCGTCGATTGATTGATTCGTGCCATCAGCTTCACATTACCTGTTTTCCTTGATCCAAGTTTTGAAGAAAAAAAATTGAAGTGTTTGGGGGGTAATTATTAATAGTGAAAAAATTAATGTTTCCAGCGCCCATTCGTGATGTTTGTGAAACTTCCGTTTTCGTTTGGAAAGCTCCTATGTTTCAAATGCCATATTTCAAATGCCGTGTTTCAAATGTCATGTTGTTGAAAATTAAACACTGATTGTGCCTCATGTATATGGTTTTTCTCCCGGGATCCCAAACGGTTTGTTTTCGTAAATAAAGGAATTCCCGCGAGGTCCTGGCAACAAACTCAGTTTTCTTCTTCTTGTCCATACTTGACAAATGTACGGCCCAACTAACGTTTGAAACCATACTTGACAAATGGAAATACCAAATAATGTTTGAAACCATACTTGACAAATGGAAATACCAAATAACGTTTGAAACTATACTTGACAAATGGAAATACCAAATAACGTTTGAAACCATACTTGACAAAGGTACGGCCCAACTAACGTTTGAAACCATACTTGACAAATGGAAATACCAAATAACGTTTGAAACCATACTTGACAAAGGTACGGCCAACTAACGTTTGAAACCATACTTGACAAATGGAAATACCAAATAACGTTTGAAACCATACTTGACAAAGGTACGGCCCAACTAACGTTTGAAACCATACTTGACAAATGGAAATACCAAATAACGTTTGAAACCGTACTTGACAAATATACATCACAAATAACGTTTGAAACCGTACTTGACAAATATACATCCCAAATAACGTTTGAAACCGTACTTGACAAATATACATCCCAAATAGCGTTTGAAACCGTACTTGACAAATATACATCCCAAATAACGTTAGGCCTATGACAAGCAGTTTAGAAACTAAAAGTTGGAATAGGATGAAAGAAACTCTCTGGGGGGAAAGAGAAAAGGGAAGAGAGAGAGAGAGAGAGATAGATGGATAAGCACGTGTGTGCCTTTAACAATGACCTACCCGCCATTGCTGCTATGACGTGACAAGAAATCAAGAAGCTTAATTCGGGGGGGGGGGGGGGGGGAAGCCTTCCGCGTCTTTCAGTTCCGGGGCTTACACCTAAAAGGCTCGGATTGCCACTGACGGCAGAACCGAGGTCGGTGTGAAGATCGGGCGACTGGGATGACACTTTTTTGACCGCATGGGCCTTGATTGCGGTTTGTGCCACTTCTGGTCGGCCGCCATCGGACACGGCGTTAGCCATTGATGAGCCTGGCGACGTGGCACGCGGCCCTGGCGGTGCTTTTCATTGAAGAGCAATTACGGGAAATCGATATTTCCGCATAGGCTGTAGCTAAATTATTTACGTTACGGTTAGCTCTGTCTTTTAAATATGTATTTATTTTGTAAGACGGCAATGCTACAATAGTGGTTATTGATTTTTAAAAAAAATAATAATTTAAAGTTATATATTTTAAAAACTCGTGTTTTCGACTCTGTTAACATGAAGATGCGTGTGTGTGCATGTGTACGTGTGTGCGTGTATGTTTGTGTGTTGTTAAAGGTAATGGTTGCCAGAATTGTTTGAAAGAAATTTCGTCGACGGAAAATTGATCGACGGAAGTTTGATCGAACGGAAATTTGATGCAATTAATGATCAGGCTGACTTAGATGCCACGCTTAGCTGTCACACTTAGCTGTCACACTTAGATGTCACACTTAGGATGTCTACCCCCAGGCCTTACCGGACATGAAGTTTTGTTCGGAAATATCGCATCAGCTCATGATATGAATATGCAAACATAATATGACATGAACTTCTCATAACAACTCTAATCGAGTGCTCAAACTACACGCTCACTCCCAGTACACTAGCGGTGATCAGCCCGCGGCCCGTGGGCTTCATGCGGTCCGCCACGTCAAATATTGCGGCCCGCGATAACATTGATTTTTCACAAATAAACGTATTAATTCCTTAATCAGTAGACAAAGAAATGGATTGGAAAAAAAAGGTAAGTGTCAGAAAAGGATACAATGACGTCGCATTAGTTTAGTTGTATCCTGTTTTGTTATTTAGCGTTTCAATTCGTGCATTAAGAATAGATAAACATATTAATACATCATTTTGTTTGGATGGGCGGGTAAAAAATAAATATTTTAATACTAAGCGTAATGACTTGCGGCCCGCGGACGTTTTACTCGTTATCAAAGTGGCCCGCGAAGCCTTTTGGGCTGGCCCAGAGGTGTAGCTAGGGGGGGGCAGAGGGGACAGATGTCCCTGGGCGCCAGACTAGTTAGGGGTGACAAAATTTTCTTTGATATTATTTTATTGATGAAAATAATGGGGTTGAGACTTGAAAAAAAGAAAGAGAGGCTCTTTAAAAAGAATCTTGTCCCAGGGCGCCAAGCACTTTAGCTACGGCTCTGGGTTGGCCGCACCTGCACTAGACCCCATTACCAACTTAGTAGTACCATCCCTGTTATAACAACTAACCTGTAGGCCAGAAAGTTGTTTCACTAGATTATTTTCACCCAGCCCGGGTAGCCAATTTTATTACCCAACTATTTACACCATCGTTCGTTTTTAACACCTGCAACTGATCGGGGTTGGGGGGTGTAGGGGGGTGGCCGTGCCAGAGTACATCAACTTTGAATTGTCGCACGCGCAGGGAAAACATGTTGTTGGCGCAATTTCCGTTCCATTAAATCCTTGTTTTACTTTCATTTCGATCTTCGGACATCTGAGATTGACACAAACATATATATTTTTTTTTATTTTGTCTGTGTATGTGTGTTTGTGTGTGTGCCTACCTAAGCAAAGCGTCACTTATCGATATTATAACACCGAGTGAATTAACTTAAGTGAAGATTGAGTCAAGTGGTTCCCCCTACTGTCAAACATCAGTTTCGAGAGAATGGGATAAGGGATTAGTTAGTTACTGGAATTTTTATTGAACAGTAACTACTCCTTGTATTTTTTATTCGCTTTTCCAGTCGACCAGCGCCTCGCAAAGTTCGTATGTACGACTCACTTCTAACGATAATTCGTTTGTTTAAATTATGAATTTACCCTAGGGATATTATGATCATTTTTTTTCTTTCCTTTCGGAAAACATTTATCTGTTTTAGAAATCCGGTTTTGATCTGGATTATATTTTTCAAGGCATTCCAAACTATTCCCCATTAAAAGCTCCATTTGACATATCTTGTAAAGAGTTTAAAAGAGCGAAAGCGGCATTTCAGATGTTGTTGTAGAATTGTCAAAGCGCCTCTCATTTTGTTACAGTTGGGCACCGGCACTTGACCTCTTTTGCAATCAAGCGACCAAACTACTGTGACAATTATGCGATCTGCACTGAAGCAGATTTGCTCATTGACATCTACGTCCCTAGTTGGGCATGTTCAGACGTACAAGCCTGCTTTATACGCTAAACTTAATGTATATTAACGTTTTAATACTTTTACATTATATAACTCATTTTTAAGATGACATCAATACCGGTTATGGTTTAACATCCATAGTCCCACATACATGGGATGAGTTTAAGTTGTACTTTTTTGTTGTTTTTTTTAACTTAAAAAATAAACATAAAAATTGCTCCAAGGCTTCACGAAAGACGTGCCTAATGGCTTGGAAAACACCTTAGACGAGGCAGGGAGGCAACTCACACAAGGCCTTAGCCCGGTTCATCTGGTTCCGGTCCCTGTTTATCAGCGGAAACCAAAGCAATTTCTCCCTCGTCGACCCCATTGTTGGCTAATCAACCGCCGGCCTCGTCGTCAGAAGGGGCCAGTCGATGGAAAGGAATGGGTGACTACAGAGCGGAATGGTGACAGGGGGAAGCGAAGGACGACGTGAAGGAAAGATCAAAGATGGCCTGGAACACTCTTTGCATTAATTTTTAGGCCTTGAGAGGATAAAATGTCTCCAAAAAAGACATTAAGTATTTTTTTAAAAATTCAACTTCGTAGCTTTAACTTAACCGCAGGCGTATGTAGGCCATATCTGTAATTGTATTAATTTTTTTTTGTAACCCGATCCACCAAGCGTTTGCCTGCTGCTGGTATCTGCCTGCTGCTGGTATCTGCCTGCTGCTGGTTTGATTACGACATATTTCCTATGGTCATTTAGTTTTCAAACATGTTTCACCGGACGCGTTGTGTCGTGCGAAGAAGTTCATTTTTAAAATAATCTCTTTAAAATGTTTTTTTTTTCTTTAAAACGGGTAAATATCAGATTTTTTTTTTCAAAGTTAAATTGTTATAATTATAATATAATAAATTGTTGTTTTAAAATAATGATAGTATTTTTAAATAATTTTTTTTAAATATAATTCACACTTTGCTTTTTTCGACATTTCAAAACAAAAGTGATAATTCACAAGTCGGTTTTGGTTGTTGTTTTTTTTGTTTTTTTCTTTTTTTTAAAGTTTTTTAACGGTTGGTTAAGTGTGGTATATATTTACGGTATGAAAATTTAAGAAACATAATTTTCCGCCATTGCTACTTTCTCAAATCCCCGGGATACAGTTTCAGCTTCTCTTGGGGGTTTTCCCCACAAGAATCTGCTATTTTCTGACTTTGGTATACAGCCACCCTTGATAGGATCTGCAAGGTGCGTCAGTGTATTACGATATCACCATCGGGGGAGAAAAAAAAACAACATAACCGTGTTTCAATCTCGGCTCTTATCACCCTCCACCTTATCTATGTTCACCTGGCCTTCCCCAAGAAACCGTTACTTCCCCTCCCCCAACCCCATCCCCAGCAGTGGATGATACAACCAGTCCCCGACCCGCCCCCTTCCCTGGATGAGTTCCTCTTGTGGGTCTTATCTTTCACTCACTTCCCCGTGTCCTCCCAGTGCCAATCGCCATGTTGTTGGAACGAACTGATAAGCACGGGGGTGATGCCCTAGTGATGAAGTTGATGGCAGTGGTCTCCTCCTCCCCCCCCCCAACCCCCTATGAAGTGAATTACTGTGTGTGTTGAGACCTCTCGAGAAATACAGACGTTTAATATGAAACACGACGATGGAGTCTGGTCTCTGCTCGAATCAACGCCGTTAAAAATAAAAATGCCTACGACTCTGCTATAAAATTCGGACTGGGAGAGTTGGAAACCACTTTGATTTATTTATTTTAGAAAAATGCTAGTTTTTACTCTTAACCCTGTTTACAAAAGTGGCCTAATAAAAGTGGCGTATGTTTGTGTCGTTACCCCGTGAAAGGTGCTCTTGGATGGTTTTGGTCTTGCCATCTTAGAAGATGCTGTTTTGTGTCTCTGAAGGCTGTTTGTATTTTCTTCTGTGAGAGTTTGGGTTAGTCATCGTCAACGGTTTGTGGTTTGTCATCCTGAAAGGGTGTGGTTTTTATACTCCTCAAGGTGTGGGTTTGTATTCCTCAAGGTTGCGGGTTTGTATTTCTGAGGTTGTGGGTTTGCGTTCATGTTGGTGGTTCGTATTACCATGAGATGGGAAGTGATCCCTTGGACATGATTGTTCTGTTATACAAAGACTCGACAGTTTGAGCTCAGTAACGTCAATCATTCCGTGTACACGTCACTACTGTATTCAGCACGTTCATACAAAACATTGCACATGGTAACACGGCGCGGAGTAAAAAGGGTGGTGCGGAGGGGCGGCATTTTCTGTCATCTGCAGAGTTGTTGTTTTTTCTCAGGAGTTGGGGCGGCAAGAAATCTTGGCCTGCCCTGGGCAGCACTGACCCTAGCTTCGCCATTGGCTCGCGGCCTAGATGCAAGCATGGGAAAGGCCAATCTTTATACTGAAGCAAACGCCACTCTTCGTTTTCAAAAGAAGCCTAAAGCGTAGCAAACATGAACAAATATTTGAAGAAAAGAAAAAAAAACTACTTCACGCGAACGCTTATGCTAATGAGTATTGTTGTGGTTCACCCATGGTTGAATGGACAGCACTTTTACTTTTCACGAAGAAAGAGCGTTCCACGAATCAATCGAATGTACGCGTGGCATTAATTGTTAGACGTCACAAAACGGTGGAAATCGATCGCACGCGTGAGGCCTTGTTGCCCCCGTACTCTTCACACCTATCCATATTTTGTCGTCGTTGTTGTTTTGAATTGCCAGTTTAAAAGAAAAATAGGAGAGCTTCTTGTCGTGGGTTAGCATACAAATGTTTTCAAATTTAGACCCACGAGCGAAGGCAACGAAAAATAAATTTGAAGAAAACTCACAAAGATAGGCTCTAGCAGTATCTAGCAGTTAAAACCATCCAGTAGGGCATGCCGACAATGACGGGGTCTTTAGTTCTTCAATGAAGCAGGACATTCAGATTAGGGTCATCTAAAAAAAATAGCCGTCCAAAAGGGCGCGCGTAGATTTCAGCCGTCCAAGTGATCACGTCAAGATTTACACAGTCATTAATAAAGTAATACAACTGTTTCAGATGTCAATGAAGAACGTTATGGAAGAGCAAAGCAATGTTAAGGTATTATAGTTTATAGAAGAGCAATGCGATGTTAAGGTATTACAGAAGAGCAATGCGATGTTAAGGTATTATAGTTTATAGAAGAGCAATGCGATGTTAAGGTATTATAGAAGAGCAATGCGATGTTAAGGTATTATAGTTTATAGAAGAGCAATGCGATGTTAAGGCATTATAGAAGAGCAATGCGATGTTAAGGTATTATAGAAGAGCAAAGTAATGTTTTGGCCGCCAAGCAGTAAACCATGAAGATCTTTTGGCCATATAGAAAGAGCAAAAGAAAATAAGCTGCCTTGAATGATGGTTAAAGAACAGGTCATCTAGAAGGGCGCAGAAAGAACAAACCGCCTTTTGGTACACTCAAAGAACTAGCTGTCCAGAAGGGCTCAAGATAAACTAGCCGTCCAGAAGAGTACGCACAGAGCTAACCGTCCAGAGGGGTACGCAAAGAACTAGCCTCCAGAACGTTATGCGGAGAACTCGCCTCCCAAAGAGCGCATATAGAAGTGGCCGTCAAGAGGGGCACACATACAACTAGTTGCTAGCCTCCCAAAAGGGCATACAAACCGCGAGGCGTCCAGAAGGGCACACAAAGAGCTGGCCGTCCAGAAAGGCACACAAATATTCCGGCCGTCTAAAAGCCTACGGGTGTTACTCCTGTACTGAATCGACGCGAGTCTGGAAGCGAGTGAGTGGGAAACGTGTGCGTCAGGCAAGGGGCCCGGGCACACAAGACATCCTGCAAGGCTTAGTTGTACAGTGAAACTTTCCAGGGGATAGGTAGATTCTGATACCGGTGTGTGGGGGAAAAAACATGAAGGCTTTCTTCTCTCGGTTTGGATAATATTTTTTCTGTGTGTCTTCAAACAGAGTGTAAAAGGAAAGCGGGGGATGAAACGTGACATTGTTGTTCGAATCGTTTCTGTCGTGATTTAGCAGAAGTTGAATGGAAGGTGAAAATTAATCGCCAATGGCATGCATTGTTCACACAACAGAACTGTTGACGGGGCTGGTCTGGGTTTTTTTCTTCTTCTTTAGTTGTGTGTTGCAGCTTTCTTAAATATATTAGTTGACCGCAAAGAGTTATAACGGATATCCGATAGTCTGAATTGTATGTTTTTTTTATTCTTGGAGGACTGGTCTGTTTTGGATTTCTCAATGTCTCCACCTCATTTAGAAACTCTTTTATAATTTGATGAGGGTGCAGTTAGCTAGTATGTTTGTTTGTTTGCTTGTTTGTTTTTTAAAATACATTCGCACTTGATCAGATTCTGCATGACGGTCGTTGTTTGGTAACCACCACTTGTGAACACAGGGACCCAGGAAGTTTTTCCAAGCAATGAAGTGGTTAGTTCTGTCCACGGGTCCTGACTTAGTATCCGGTTTTTTTTTTTAGGCCTGCTCACTTCAAGTCCGGTGTTGACCTCCCGTGCTCACTTTGTGGGCTTTCGTCTACTACATGTTAAGTTTTACTGAGCGAACCGACACAAGTGTGATTTCACTGTCAACACCTGACCATCGTGTTTATGGTCACTACTTAAGCTGTGTCTGCTTCCACGGCCGGGCAGTGTGGCGTAGTTTCACTCAAGAGTATGGTGGTGAGTGTGATCTGAAATTTCTTGTATGGAATGAAGACATCGTGGAAATTATCAATAAGTTTTCACGTTGCTTATAAGCCACCTTTCTACTGTGCCGCCTTTCTACTGTGCCGCCTTTCTACTGTGCCGCCTTTCTACTGTGCTGTCTCCAGTTAAAAAACTATGATATTTTGAAATTATATTTTTCAATGTTTTATTTATTACATATTGGTACAAGAAATACAAAACAAAGACAAGCAAATATTTGCTAAATAAGGATTAAGTATGTTTGAATTTGAAACATTGTAGGGCATTCGTGATTATTTTTCCCTTCTCCGATGCTTCAACGTTAAGAGGATATTCATTCATTTATAGCTTATTGAGTGAAGTCTTAGATATTCATTCATTTTTTATAGCTTATTGAGTGAAGTCTTAGATATTCATTCATTATCTAAATATAGCTAATTTTGTGAGGTCCTAGAGGATATTCATTCATGTACTAAATATAGTTTATTGTGTGGAGTCTTAGAGGCTATTCATTCATAATCTAAATATAGCTTATTGCGTGATGTCATTGTCCAGACACATAGCATAAAGTACATAAAGGTGCTTACTATCTGGCTTAAAAGTGTTTTTGTTTTGTACCATAACCAACTTTTAGGTGCAACTCGTTGGCGGGAAAATAAATAATCACTCTTCGCCCGTGCTTCGATTTTGCAAGCATGTCATTATATCTAAAAGTGACAGGTCGCTACAATGCGAAACGTCAGCTCACGCCACGTCTTTAAAACACAAAGAAAAATACTGAAGGCAAAATAGGTTTTCAGTGTACAGTTATCACACACCCACAATTTTACATAAATATTTATATTCTCACACGTGTTTATTAATCTCTTAGCTAACGTTTTGTTTTTAAATCTAAGTCTAGGATACATTGCAAATACTTTTTTTTAAACAAATCTAAGATAGAATTAATTCAAACACTAATTTTTTAAAAAATCTAAGTCTAGGACTAATTCAAACACTAATTTTTTTTAAAAATCTAAGTCTAGGACTAATTCAAGCACTAATTTTTTTAAAAATCTAAGTCTAGGACTAATTCAAGCACTAATTTTTTTAAAAATCTAAGTCTAGGACTAATTCAAGCACTTTTTTAAAAAAATCTTAGTCTAGGACTAATTCAAACTATTAATTTTTTTTATATTTTTGTATAATATAAACGCTGCAAATAACCCGCTTTAAAAATGACAAAGGTGATGGATTTTTTTAGGCGGCTACTTTCTAATTCTGTTCCTCAGCCATAGCTTAGCTATTGGTGGTTCATCATCATTGCCCTATGTGCGCTTGTAGCTGATTTGTTGTGAACTATTTCATATATAGCACCACCACGTTTGTTGTGTCTTTCTTCACTTTCTTATAGTGTTGAGCGCACTACGATAATTGATGTTGTGCCCAGTTTTCAACTATTACTGCTACTTACCATTTCTATATCGGCACTTTTTTTCTCTCTCTCTACTTTTGCGCACCAATTCTTCACTATATAAATGTGTAATTTTTTTTTCTATATATGTCTATATCGTCTGCCACTTAAATTGATGTTGTCACGGCAGTAATCAGGATTACGGCTTTCATTGATTTTTTTATTCTTGTTATATAATCATGTCACCCCCTCCTAGAGTGTACCAAAGGTGTGACGGCATATTTACTCGTGTCTATCTCCTCCTTCAAATCTAGATTATGCACACACATCCTTTAGGCCATGAATCTGTTTCGTCACATTCTGCTGTAGTCACGTAGGATTTCATTTTTGAAAGGCGCAATTTTCGTTTTTAAATATTAAAAACCCAACAACTTGGTGGTGTCATTATTCAGTGCATCTGTGAATAGATACCGTCACCAAAGCCATTTAGTTTGATGTGAAATTCGATATCTTTGTTTTTGACAGGCCTCGTCGAGAGAGGTATCGATCTGGTCCACACTGGACGTCATACTTGGCCTGGTCTTATTATTTATCACATTATCTGTTGTTGAGTTTAGTTTTATGTTTTGTTGTTGTTGTTGTTGTTGGGAGGGGGGGGGGGTTAATTTTAAAAAGATATATTTAAATCAAAGAATGCTTTTTTAAAAGATAAATATGTCATTGTTATTTTGATATTGGTGATAGATGGTTTGTGGTCATAAATAACTGTCGTCAAATGTGCTTCTTCAAGAGAAGAAAAATATATTTTTAAATACATAATATTCCTGAACAAAAATGGACTACAGTTCTTAAATAGTGTGAGGACCTTCCTGGCATTTTGATATGAAAACTATGTCCTTAAGTCCCCGTGTTGGGCTGAGACCTGCATAACTTGAGTTTTCTTCACAATGGTTGTAGTAAATCTTGACCGCCACTGGTCAAACGTGGCTCCGGCCAGTAATTCTGGACCCAGGCCACGTCGTAACTCTAAGACCCGGTGGATTTTTCCTCCTAACACAATGTCTTCCATGTTTTTCCTCTCCCTGACCGTTCTCGCCATCCTGCCTTGCACCTCTGCAGCCGCCCCACCGGCGCCCACCGGCTTGACCGCGACGGAGGTCGCCCCGTCCTCTGTGAAGCTTCGCTGGGAGGTGGACCCGTACAGCCAGGACTTCATCCGCTTCCACGTCGTCGAGTATCAGATACGGGGTCTGGGTGGGCCCCGGGGCTCGGAGGTGGTCGAGATGAAGACGACCAGCCCCACGTCCCACTTCCAGGTGAACAACCTCCGGCCCCACACCACCTACACGTTCAGGGTGTACGCTGAGAACAGTTCTGGTCGCAGCCGACCGAGCAAGGGCCTCGAGGTGACCACTGCACAACTAGGTCAGTACCATTGAGCACAAAAGTAAACCCTAGGGCACGTAATTACCCACCCACCAGCACTCTGTACTGCACTCTGGTCGTTCCCGACGGTCACGGGGGTTCCCAACCTTAATTCGTTGTCGCACCACACGGTGTACTCGATAAACAATAAATGTGTAAGGGTTGTAAGAAAATATAACTTTCTATTTAAACAATTAATTTTAAAAATTAAAAATACTTAAAAATACATGTAATATATTTTGAGTGGTAGTTACCGGGGAGAGGGCGGGGTGGTATAATGTGTATAGGTTTGGAACCCCTGTCCTTTGTTTATCGAAGATAACGATCGTTCACTTTCTGTCTTTTTTTAAATTTTTTTATTTTTATTTATTCAGTAGTGTTAGACGTCACTGCTATGTCATTGTCATTGGTTTCTAACGTATATGTAACTATCAGACTATTAACTGAAGTCCCTCTATCCTTGTTTTATAAACCCTATTATGCTGACATGTAACATGAAAATCTCTGGTTGAATCACAGCATGACAGGTGACTCCAATGTTGTTCGCTTAAAAAATCGGTTTGATGTTCGGCGTGTGGGTGGGGTTTGGGGGGGGGGGGGGGGTGCTAAAAGGTAGCCAGTTCGCTGATAGAATGACATCCACGCAATTGCCGTGAATGATTCAACAATCTATACTACCGACCAACGTTTGGTTATACCATGTTCGTTTGTTTTCTTTAATCGGCTTTAAAAAAAACAAAATTAATTGTAAAAAAAAACTACTTACCACGCGCTTTTTAACAATGACAGGAAGCGCAATTTTGCGGGCGTCCTCTTACATTGCATACAACCCGAGGTGTCTTAGTCTATGAAACCTCTACCAACAACGAATGAATTAAACAACTTTTTTTCTTTCTTTTTTTTAGGTCATTTAAAGCTTAAGAACATTTTTAAGTGGTTAACTTGTAAAAAGAAAGGAAAAAAAAAAAAGAAATTCGGCTTTAAAAAAAAATATTTAAATATAGAAAGCACGGGTCCGTTAGCTTTTCGCGTCAAATTGTTGTATGGGCGCACTATTTTGTGCGTGGTTTCTTTTCTGGGGGAATTCGATCCAATAGTAATTTGAAAGTTGTGACAAGGCTTCATACACGAATTACATCGAATGCTTGAAGGAAAAAATTTTGATTGTGTGAACCGACCCTAGGTGATCAAAGTCAGTAGAAGACGTATTAATAATCTACTTATTAATGCACCATTTATATTTCTAAGACAATTGTTATTGTTATTAAGTAATAATCTCGGGGGGGGGGGGGGTTAAAACAACATTGTGCACAACTCAGAAGGGTCACTTACCACTGTTACAAACTCCCCGTTTTATCTCACTGCAATCAACCAGTACTCACACTCTCACTTCAATCAACCAGTACTCACACACTCTCACTGCAATCAACCAGTGCTCACACACTCTCACTGCAATCAACCAGTGCTCACACACTCTTACTGCAATCAATTAGTACTCACACACTCTCACTGCAATCAACCAGTACTCACACACTCTCACTGCAATCAACCAGTGCTCACACACTCTCACTGCAATCAACCAGTACTCGCACACTCTCACTGCAATCAACCAGTGCCCACACACTCTCACTGCAATCAACCAGTACTCACACACTCTCACTGCAATCAACCAGTGCTCACACACTCTCAAATATTCCCCATTACGCGTTACAACCGGTTTAGCCGCGACCCCCAAGTCATCGACGCTGCTGGCACGCGCTTCTAGCGTAAACTAGGTCAATGCGGTTGGCATACTTACATCCCATCTCACTGGTGTTGGAGAGCACGATTTGATGACCCATTTCTAAAGAGGATGTTGTTTTGTTTTTTTAATGCGTTTTAGTGCCTCGTGTTTTTAAAGACTTTCTTTCTACTCACAAATACACCCGAGTTCGTTTTTAAATTTTGATTAATGCACTACTGAGACGACCAGAAAAAAAAATAATATCCGACACTATTCTCAAGTAGAGATGTGGATCAGCTGAAGGCTGTCACCTAGGTCCGTATTTAACGGGTTTGTCTGGTCCCGTACCGGGTGCCCAGTAATCTTATGCCCTTTGATACCTCATCAAATCGTCTAAATCTGGTGTTACCGTTAATCCAGCACCGACTCAGCGGGTGGGTGAGGGGTGTCTGGACGGACGGATCCAGAAAGGGGTACTGTGTTGAATTCTGCAATCTCTCAGATGACGTCAGGGCGCCAAAGACTTGCTCAGCCGATGAGCTGTTGCTGGAGTAAACATTAAGTGGGGAGACTGGTGTGTAAGGGACATGAGCAATACACCATGTTGTGTGAGAAACAGTGGGGAGACCGTGTAAGGGGCATGAGCAATGCACCATGTTGTGTGAGAAACAGTGGGGTGACCGTGTAAGGGGCATTAGCATTGCATTATGTTGTGTTAGAAACAGTGGGGTGACCGTGTAAGGGGCATGAGCAATGCATTTTGTTGTGTGGGAAACAGTGGGGAGACCGTGTAAGGGGCATGAGCAGTGCACAATGTTATGTGGGACACAGACTCTCCAGCTTAAATTTCCCCCTCCCACCTCCCCCCCCCCCCCCCCAAAAAAAAAAATTACAACTCCACCCACTGAGAACTACAGCCATAGGACCCGCTACATCACTGTTTTTCTACAAGTCTGAGTCAAGATCAGGCATTGTACATTTTAGGCCGAGTTAGGCCCCATCTAGCCGATGCCCTATGTACCTGAGAACTTAGGGCCGCCCCATTAAAGAAATAGTGAACAAATCCTTTGTTGATTGTATGCTATAATTTAATTTATATGATTCAGCGACCTAAAAGAATTTTTTTTAAAACTACTACTTTGAAATTTAACCTCCAATCCATTACGTTGAACTTTAACCTCCAACCCATTATGTTGAACTTTAACCTCCAACCCATTACGTTGAACTTTAACCCCCAAACCATTACGTTGAACTTTAACCCACAGCCTATGACGGCGCTGACATTGGCAATATTCGCCGTCGGCCCCTGATCTACGGAGACTTGCATTGGTATTGTTTTCAAAGGTGGTCCCGTAAGCTACCTGACTAATTGCATGACAGCTTCAACAACACACCCTGGCATCCTTCTGACTCAACTGTCGCTCGCTAAACACCACCCCCATACCCATTTTTTTGGGGTGTGTTATTGTTTTTTTTAAAAAGATCACGTTTCAAGATCAACAATCCTGTGTTTCTTATTTTCCCGAGCGCCAGCCATCGAGAGATTGATCTCCACGCTTGATTGGTTTTAAAACATTGTTCACCCAGTTAATGATGAGCACTTCTCCTCTTCCCTGTCACAATTGAAAAACAATTGTAGAGACGCATTACAGTTTCCTGTGGTGTTGTGGCGTCAGCTGATCACGTCCGGAAGATGTATTGTAAAAAAAAAAAAGTCGCGCGGTCTTTAAATACATTTTTATAACTTTTCAAAAAGTCAATTGTGACGATGTAGAATGGTCTGGAGGTTGATTAAATAAGATGGCAAATAAGAGATGTAATTATAATTTTTTTTTTTAATTGTCGCAACGAGATTATCTAGAATTGCGTTTGCAGAGCTTTTAAAAGACCCGGTTATAAGTTCAGAATAGCGTCACCGGTTATAAGTTCAGAATAGCGTCACCGGTTATAAGTTCAGAATAGCGTCAACGGTTATAAGTTCAGAATAGCGTCACCGGTTATAAGTTCAGAATAGCGTCACCGGTTATAAGTTCAGAATAGCGTCACCGGTTATATGTTATGAATAGCGTCACCGGTTATAAGTTCAGAATAGCGTCACCGGTTATAAGTTCAGAATAGCGTCAACGGTTATATGTTATGAATAGCGTCAACGTTTTCAACAAGAAACTTTTGGACTGTCTAATGACGATCTAGTCCGTCTGTTGTGAATGTCCGCCCCCCCCCCCCCACCCCTTTTGTCTTTTTTTTTTTTTGCTTACACCATCTACGCATGTGTTCAGACTCGGCAGTTTCCCCAATTAATGCAAGGTGGAAGAACTGCCCCCCCTCCCCCCAGATAAGATACAGTTTGACATCTCACGTAACCTGTCTCTGTCTTATCTCTCCCCAAGCCGCATCCGTAATGGCTAATTTCTATAATAATTGCTCGTTAAATAACCGAAGACTGTTGTTTTATTTTTCCGTGTGCGTGTGTAGCTGTGTGTCATTCGATCCATCAGCTTTGAGTTGAGATGTGTTGCCTTATGTTAATGTCGGGGGGGGGGGGTCGCTTGAGATGTATTGCCTTGTATTAATGTCAGGGGGGGGGCTCGGTTGAGATGTATTGCCTTGTGTTAATGTCAGGGGGTCGGGAAATATTTAGCGGGCCAAAAATGGTATAAACGCCTTCGAATTTAGAGATGGTAAACACACTATTTGAGGGTGGGGTACAAATCGGACTCAGTCGAACGAGCGCATGGTATGCGCCAGTATGTGCAAACTACATTAGAGTTTAGCAGCGGAATTTTTATTCTCCCCACCTAAACGTTTTTTATGTTGCTTTTTTCTATTAGTTCTCAAATAGAAAAAAAGTGCCCGAGCCCCAGACACGTTAATGGCTCTATCCCTCCGAACCATGCACAAATAGCCACCTAGCAGAAATGGCCACCTAGCAGAAATGGCTACCTAGCCTCGGGGCGTCTGGTATAAATGATTATCCTTTTCACTTGGCTGGGCCAGTAATTCCCCCCCCCCTCCGGATATGACTCCCCAGCCCCCCTTTCCTATCGCCGTATCATATTATGGTTTCCCTCTCAGAAAATTATGTTGATGGATTGCTAGAAGTGTTTTTTAGGGTGAGGGTATGATAATTGCTGGGCCTTGTCCACTCACGAGATCAGTCGACATGCACAAAGCGTGTACTCACGTGTTGATGTTTGGTTTTTTTTGGTTGTTTTTGATGTGTACATAAACTGCTTCACCCGCGTGTCCGTTGTTCCGTTCAGAACGGTTTTTTTTTTATACATTTAATGCCGTGTCTCAAGTCTGTAAGTAATAAATTGTTAAATAATATACATTTCCTATCATGTTTCGGGTTTGTAAATAATAAGTTGTTAAGTGAATTAGGGCTCGGAAAATGTGCAGATGCGAAAAACTATTTTTTAAAAGGGGGGGGGGGGGATTATTTTTTGTAATTATAAAAATAATAATTATATATATATATATAAACGAATTACGGGCGTGGTCAGCTTTGCCTGGTCATTTGATTCATTAAAAAATGTAAAATAAAGAATTCACAATTATAATATCCTACCCTTTTCTATTATTATCTCCAGAAGCCACCCAATCCCAAAACTGGGATTGAATCATTTAATATTTAAATGTAATCAATCACTGATTTTATTTATCTTTAAAACATAAGACAATTGGGATCGAACACATCGCCTCTGCCTTATAAGGCGACCTATCGACTCAGTTTACCAGTCAAAACATATGCTGGGCTAAATTAATTTGGACATTGTTAAAGCCATCGTCATTATGTGAATATGCCAGACTATGGGTGTCCTTTTGTGTCTTTATCTTTTAATTCGGCGTATCAATTTCATAGATTTTGCTAATTGGAAGATTAACCAAATTTTACCCCTGCAGCTCTCCCGCCCAACTAAAGATGCAAGCTATAAAATGTAATTATTCCAAAAATGTTATCGGAAATCGATCACGTGAAGTTAATAAAAAAGTGGTTTAAAATATGTTGAGAACAAGCCCCCTGGAAAGGATGTAGTCAGCAACAATTTCAGCGGTTCGGTAAATTAACGTTTACGTCAGCCTTACTTAAAATCCATATCATTATAACATCTCTCCAAATAAATTATAACAACTCTCCAAATAAATTATAACATCTCTCAAGATAAATTATAACATCTCTCCGAATAAATTATAACATCTCTCCAATAAGTGCTTCCTCCTTGCAATGAAATGCGATATAAAAGGATGCTTATTTCTGCTTATTTCGTTGTCTTCAATTCAATATTATCATTTTCTACCAAAGGTAATCAATTCTATTTACTTTCCTCCAGAGTTACTATTAAATTCGCCGAACAGCTCGCGTCGGTAATCAAAACAAAAAAATCATCCCAGAATACTGGGTACTGGTATGAGATGCAGCCAAGTTTATTTTACTTGGTACAAATCGCCCCTGAATTGACGTGTAACCTGGCGCCGTTCGTACATTGCCCTGGTTCATTACCTGGTCAAGAGGGAGTTGGTCATTGAACTGATGTATGGCTGGCCGCCGTTCCACGCGCCACCTCGGACACTTTTTTTACATGCCAGTTTGCATTTAGAATTTACAATGTTTTCTCTGTCATTGTGTTTACGGTAAGCAGACCAGGTTATCAGACGCTGAGTCTTAACCCCCATTTCTCTTAACCGATAGTCTAACAAGGGATTCTTCGCCGTCAGCATAAAGCATGACCAGTGGGCAGCTGGCTAAATCAGTTCAGGGGTGGACTGGGAGAGAGCAAATTGTTTTGACAGAGTTGGGTTGGGAATGGGTGTGGATGGGGGGTGAATTGAGTAGGTAAACTCCCGTTCTTGAAAGCTTATCTCCTGATGAGATTTAAGGGGGGGGGGGGGGGGGGTCATGACCTGGAAGTTCGCAAATAGGTAAAACCTTTAGTGGTTGAGGGTCTCTTTAAATGTTAGTCATAGGTTATATATGGTCCATAAAACACCTATGTATGTTAACCGCGTCTACCGGCAACTTAGTATGTGATTTATACAGTTTGTCCATAAATGCCAACTAAATTTTATATTTGTTATTGGGGGGGGGGGGGTGTAGTTTTCATATACAGAACAAATTTCTCCAGGTTGTAGATTTGTCTTGCAGTGTTTTCTCATGTAATCAAACTGTTGAAGTGTGTTGCAATAATTTGGGTGTAGGTGTATCGAGCGGTCTCCTATCCAGCCTACAAAGTTAATTGTGTATTTCTTGTTTTAGAAAAAACAAATTCAGTATTGAAATGTCAGTCTTAAAAGTAGCTAGTGGTGAAATAGCCGCCTTGTAAATAGCTAATAATGGAATATATCTTACAAATAGCTAGTGGTGAAATAGCCGCCGTATAAATAGCTAATAACGGAATATGTCTTACAAATAGCAAATATTACGATTTTTCTATGTTCCTTCCTACTGATCTTTCTTGGCGTTTCCTTTCTCTCCTTTTTAAACACACGATCCAAAAAAAGAAAGCAAGAAAGAAAAAAAAAACACTTCCACCATATGATCTTGCCAGTCTTGGTTTTTCCCATGTCTCTCTGACCTTTCCCAAACTAAGGACTCCAAAGAATGTCCGGAGAATTAACTGTGTCCCATTTCCCCTCCATCTCGGCATCGTAACTTCCGGCGGGGAGACTTGAATAATTAAAGCTCCAATTTTAGGAATCCAAGCGCTCTTCAAGACTAAAAGAAGTCGTTTTGTTTTTTTTATTTCCCTCTCCCAGCTTGAGATATCTCTTTGTTGTCAGTGTGTACCACCTTTGATTTACCTGCATGCTCTCTATTGATCCCTGCATCCTCCCTGTGCCATGGCTGCCCGGTACTCTGGTCTGATTTTATTGGCCCGGTGTCTGGTCTTACTCATTTGTATCCCTCAACACAACCGAGGCACCACCTCGACAGTTCTCAACCTGTTCTAACTGAACTGTATTAAAAATCTATTAACATATACTTATAGCGCTGTAAAGATTGATTATGAGTGCTCTAACTCTAACGACCCGTTCTCAGCTGACAACCCTTCTCTGGCCCCCTACTCCTCTAACGACAAATTCTCAGCTAACAAACCTTTTCTGACCCATTTCTCCTCTTTTCTCAGCTGACAACTCTTCTCTATCCTCTACTCATCTAATGATCTGTTCTCAGCTGACAACCCTTCTCTGACCTCTACTTCTCTAACGACACTTGCTCCAATAACGACCCCCCCCCCTTCCCCCAACCTAGTCCGATAATTATCTTTAGCCTGTTTTGGTTTCCTTTATAGTTATAATTATTATCAATTGCAGTACATCTGTGTTGAAAGCTGACTCTTTGGCTGGCTCGTTGGCTGACTCTTTGGCTGACTCGTTGACTGACTCGTTGACTGACTCGTTGGCTGACTCGTTGGCTGACTCGTTGACTGACTCGTTGGCTGACTCGTTGGCTGACTCGTTGGCTGACTCGTTGGCTGACTCGTTGACTGACTCGTTGACTGACTCGTTGGCTGACTCGTTGGCTGACCTGTGCAGCCATTAACTTAAACAGGGCCATAGCGTCGGAATAATCAAGCAAAAGTAACGTTCTGTATTCGTAATGTGCTAAGCTCGTCTCTTTCGTCGTCGCTGCTGGCGAGGCTCGACGTTCAAAGATGACCACTTTGTTCCGCGAGTGACACGGCGTACTCGCATACACCGCCTGCCCGGGCCCACCCCACCTTCGTTAAGGTATTTTCGTTCTCCTCTCGCACAGTAGCTACAAGGTTTTGTATCGCTGACAAGAGGTCTGGAATTCAGCCTTTACCCAATTCATCGGGTGTTGGCTTACAATTTTATAAACCAGGTGAACCCCCTTGTTCTTTTAGTGGAAGCTGTTGTCCACGTATGCGCTCCTCCTGCAACACAAGTTTGGACTAGCTGTTCCAACAAGAGAGCGACCTTTCGTTGGCTGTTATTTACGGTGCAGCTGTGCAGCTCAGTTGAACGGACTCATCGAATTAGTGCAGCGGCTGCAGAGGAGTTATTCCAATAATAGGAATTAGGAATTGAATCATAACTTTAGAAACAAATTAATATTCATTCAATGTAGAAAGTCTTTAAGAGGTCCAAAACGATATACATGTTTAATTTTATTTTGCAATACAACAAATGATTGTTCGTTTGAAAGAACAGCAATACGTAGGTCAGTTGAGCTGTCCCTCACAGATCAGTAACGCCCTACTAACAAGTGAATTTCTTAGGGGAATAATTACGTCCTGCTATCGGTCTCGCCATTCACCCACTTTGGTTAAACGAACGTGCTACACACTAATAAAGTGTTAATTGAGAAATGCTGGATGTTGAAAGAAAGGCCGCATCATGTATTGGTGTATGTATGTTCACAACATGCGGGGATCTGATAGGGTTGGGATAAATTAATCTCAAGGACCTTGGGAAGGGTGGAGGGTTTAGGGACGGGGTGTCGTAAGTGGAAGTCTGCTCCTGATGGAAGCTACCGGTCTGAGCAATCAACGGCCCAACATCACCAGTTCAGGTAATCCATGCGTGTAATCATCGTGTACTCCTCTTGACAGTGAGTAGGTGAGAACTTGGGTCTACTTAACCACCACCACCCCCTCTTCCCCGGTCCGCTATACCTTTCTTCCTTTAGCTGTATTATTGTTTCCAGAATTCCGTTCTGATTCCAACCGGAGATTCTCATTATCACAGATCACTCCAATGCTTCGCTATGACGTCATCAAACTGTTATACATTTCGGATTCAACAAAATTCTGCAGAAGATTTTGTTCACTGGCGAAATTGCAACTGCTCTTACTTTGACTGGGTGTGGGGTGAAGGTGATAGTGAGAGATCCACTTATCCGATTCCACGATTTAGATTCCCCCCCCCCCCCCACACACACACCCTTTTTTTCGCCCACCCTTATTGTACCATAGCTTTGGAACAACACCCCCCCCCCCCCAAACCAAATCAAAAAGTGTCTCATCACTTTGCTGTCACCCCCGTGGCTTTGCTCTCAGGGTCATTCGGCTCTGTTATCGGAGCGTTCAGACTAAATTGTGCTCTAATACCCGCCCTATTGATTTCTCTCGCCGTCAGCTCGGCTACTATTTTATGATCGGCTGCGAATCAAAACCATCACGACGGCATAGCTCGTGCATGAATCCCATGACGTCATTGACAGAACCAACACTGAAATGCTGCTTTCAGTGTGTGTCGAAACACTGACGAATTCTCTTTTACTTTTTTTGTCATGAGACATTGATCAACTCGGCCTTCAAATACCACCATCATTCCGACTGACTTTCGTGGTCTCTATCCTAAACATGTTCAAAAGTTAGCTATTGGCAAGTATTGGAAAGTTTGCTGGTTGGAGGTGTGGGGGGAGGGGGGGGCAGTGTTCTGGTTTGATAGCATAACCGGTAATCATTATGTATAATATATTGGCCTGTAGTCCGTGTGGTTTAGCAAGTCAGCGGTAGGGGCTACAGCCAGGCCTGTGTTGCTTGTGTCAGTACATCAACATACACTTCATCGACAGACACATATTTATGTTCAGCACATAAATGAATACATGTTCAAACCAAGGCAGCATTTTACAACCATAACCGTTTTATGTTGGTTTTTTTTTTGTGTGTTGTAAATTTAATATTCATTTTAATTATGCTATTAAATTTATATAAAGATTTTCTTTAAATATACAGATAAAAAGTATATCAAATTACAACACAGCAAGTGAAAAATGCAATCCTCGTAAGATACAAATATTAATTTACACACATAAAGAGTACAATTTTGTAAGTATATTAAATCTGGTACATGTCTAGGGCAAGTAGCGAAAATATCTTCTGGCTTGGAAAACTGTCTGATTATTTATAGGCAGAAAGTTGGAACCATCCAGAAAAGGAATTCTATAAATAGCATCACCCGCTACACACTTAATCGGTGACATCAATATCAAAACAAGTATACCTACTTAGGTTGGCCTAGATCCACCAATCACGTAGAAATCTATCCTACTTAGGTTGGCCTAGATCCACCAATCACGTAGAAATCTATCCTTTTTAGGTTGGCCTAGATCCACCAATCACGTAGAAATCTATCCTACTTAGGTTGGCCTAGATCCACCAATCACGTAGAAATGCACTTGGGCCCTCGGAACAAGTCATTTCGTGAGTTTTCAGCTCTATAATACACGTTAATGGACATTTTGTATTGAAACCATCGATGAAGTGTCCATGTCAATGTTGCTGTTTTTTATGTTGAAGAATACTTGTCAATGAAGTGTATTTGTTGATGGAGTGTCGGTCGATGAATTGTTATGTAAACATTCCATCCTCCCTCCCTCCCCCCCCCCCCCCCCAAAAAAAAAAAAAAAAAAAACTTATTGGTCTGGTCGGCTTGGTCCAAACTAGCATGTAAGCCAATACATTTAAACTTTAATTAAGTATCGGTCTCTTTTGGGCAACCGTATTGGTCTTGTCCCATTCTTCTAATTTAACTGGCTTTACACGTTACAGAGATAGCCCGTCCATGTATAACTATCTAGTGGAAGCGTCCTACTCATTTGCGCGTATTGCTGAGACTTGACGGAACTGAGCAGGAGAAGCGCGGCCTGGTTTTGAATGACGCTCCACCTTTCATCAAATATTGACACTGCGGCCTCGTCCCTTGTTCCCAGGGTGCCAACATCTTCACGCCGGGTCAAGCCTGGGGCGCCACTTGGCCGTGTTCGATCCTTTTCAAGGACATCGTTTCAAATGTTTCACCAAGCAAACGTGTGGCCTAACGTGTGGCCTAATGTGTGGCCTAACGTGTGGCCTAATGTGTGGCCTAATGTGTGGCCTAATGTGTGGCCTAACGTGTGGCCTAATGTGTGGCCTAACGTGTGGCCTAACGTGTGGCCTAATGTGTGGCCTAACGTGTGGCCTAACGTGTGGCCTAACGTGTGGCCTAATGTGTGGCCTAATGTGTGGCCTAACGTGTGGCCTAACGTGTGGCCTAACGTGTGGCCTAACGTGTGGCCTAATGTGTGGCCTAACGTGTGGCCTAATGTGTGGCCTAACGTGTGGCCTAATGTGTGGCCTAACGTGTGGCCTAATGTGTGGCGGAAAGATCTACACGGTAAAACGAAGTCATAGATAAGTGCATCTACAAACAACAAAACGATGCTTTTTCCCACCCCTGACCTGTCAATCGCTTGAGACATAACTCAGAATATTTCAAACGTGGATGAAATAAGAGAGACGGCTAGCAGACGGTTGAAACCTGACCCCAAAATAGGAAAATGATCGCATGTGAAAACCAATGGAAAGATTTATTGGCTTCCGTGAAGTCGACTGCCAAAATTGCAACAGGAATTTTTAATGCAATTTTTGTTAAAAAGAACATTTCGAAGGAAATAACTGGTTTGACCGGTCGTCAGAGATTGGCTCTGGTGGCGATATCAGACAGGGGCGTGCCTATTCTGTTCTGGGAGTCCAGTCGCGTATTTTGATGAACATTTTCCAAACGCTTTATTCGTTGCTGGTGTTGCGCATTGAATAACGCAGTATCTCGAGCACGACAAGTATCGTCAGCTGGGATACAGCCGTGACAGCTTAGAAAATGACCACGCAAAGCGATTGGACGCGCGTCGATCAACCTGCAGAGAATGGCCGTAGAAATAATTTTTTCCTGAAATTATGGGTCATTTTGATCTTCTGGACGTCTCGTACATTAAATGTCGGATCGGACTTTGACCCTGAACCTCCCCCCCCCCCCCCCACCCCAACCAAACCCGTTTTTTTTGCCTGAGATAGCACATTTTGTAGCAGCAACGAAGAACTTGACTGATTACAGGTTCGCTAACATTGTAACTGATACTTCCCACCCCTCACTCCCCTCACCCCCTGGCCGCGTTCACCCTCCTGACAAAAAGACTAAGCGTTCATGTTGCTGACATGTCGAGAAAAGGAAGTGATGTAACTGGATCCAGGAGCCAGAATCGGGGTGGTCGAAGTACTTCCTCTGTGAGCAGTTCTCTTCCCCTTAATAAACATGCAAGCTCCAACTACAGCCTTTAAAAAGCACACGCGCGCGCACGCACACACACACACACACACACAAAAGAATGAAGTGAGTTAAGTAATCAAAAATAACATCGGGTTCCTTGTGAGGCCGGTAGTCCATAAGTCTAAACCCCATGAACGTTCTTGTGATTTTGCGCTGCCAACTAAATGTTATCCGCCGTGTGGTTTTTATTTATTATATATATACATCGTCTCTGGCAATAAATTATGGGCTCTTAATGAGAACGGGAAATGTCTGTAACTGAGCTTGATAATGTTAATTAGAGAGACTTTTTAATGACGGCATAGATTCGGGGGGTCACTCTCAGCCGACTTGTTACCGCTGTTATAACAAATCTGGCGCACCCATAGCACTGCTATGTTTCCCAGATGTTCTGTATATCCCAAATGTTTCTGCCTCACAAGTGTATCAGTGAACGATACACCAGTTTTGTTTTGATTTTTTTCCCCCCTCTTAATATTCACTTTTGGTGCTCAGTATTATACGTATTACGCCATGCAGCCCATAAATTAACCCATCAAATCATGTGCCATAAAGTACGACTTGTTTCAGTACCGTGCAAGACGAAGCTCCTTCACGCAGACTTAAGGATTAACTTCGCCGCCTTGCACTTTTAAGACACATTACCTTGTGCCTTAAAAACAACATAATGCGTACATATATTGTAGATCGTTTTGGCAGTGACACCTTTACGAGTTAATTAAGCGTCAATTAAGCCTTTATACAAAAATTATGTGTATATGTATAGACCTTAATGCAGTGATTCTCAACCTTCCTAATGCCGCGACCCTTTAATACAGCTCATGGTTTGGCGACACCCAACAACAAATTATTTTCGTTGCTACTTCATAACTGTAGGGTATATGCTTTTTCCGATGGTCTTAGGTGACCACTGGGAAAGGATCGTTTGACTCCCCCCCCCCCCCCCCCCCCCCCGCAAGGGGTCGCGACCCACAGGTTGAGAACCGCTGATTTAATGTGCCGGATATAACGAAACCTGGTTCTAGTTCCCGGCAATAACAAGAATACACTCAGACACGTCGCGCGGTCTTTTGCGGCAATCTGGTTCAAATTAGAAAGTTCCTTGAAGTGACCGCTAAATCTGGCCGACACACCACTAATCAGGCGTCGAGTTGCTTTATTCCATAATTATCTCCGTTAATGAAGGACAATATCACGTGACACCCCAACCTTCCCCCTCCCTGGCGATTAATATCGCTGTTAGTTCAACTGCAGTACGGCTGGGCAGTTCGGAGAGGGTAACGAGGTGAGACGATGGACGATGAACCGCCTGCAGGTAAAGTACGGAGTGGCTCTTAATGAGTGGGTAGTCTCGGGTGAATAATAATTGTGGTACGATACACCATTTGGGAATGAATCATCAAAAGACCTTAACCGTGTTAAGAAAGAACACATGGATTATGTCCGAGCTCTGCAAGAGCTGCCGTCAGTTATCTAGTTTGTAGCATTGACATTTCATCTACTGCAGGGGTTCTCAACCTGTGGGTCGCGACCCCTTTGGGTGTCGCCTAAGACCATCTGAAAAAAAAACCATATACTCTACAGTTATAAAGCAGCAACGAAAATAATTATCTGGCTGGGGGGTCGCCACAACATGAGGAACTGTATGAAAGGGTCGCGGCGTTAGGAAGGTTGAGAACCACTGATCTACTGTGTACTAGTAGGAATCCAGAGTCAGATAAACTAGAATGCTTATTCCGCGACATATCGTCCATGCTGGGCTGAAACTAAAATCTATGGACAGAAAAAAATGACAGCAATAAAATCTCTTTCCTCTTATTTTTTTGTCCATATTAAAAACAAAATCAGGAGAAATGGATCAATACCACCTAACAACTCAGCAGGCCTCGTGGTTCAACGTCCTTATCATAATGTATTGGCGACAGGGAGAACTATGGTAAAATAAAGCCCACGTTGACTTGCAGCCTTGAGTTCTCCGGTGAAATGTATCTCATCCTAATTTGTTTAATGAGATCATATAATAAACCAGTGTGGATCCTAGCGTCTCAGTTGGCGTTACAAACCACGGAGGCGTAGCTAGAGTGTTTCGAACCCCGGGGGACACGCTTAATTTTAAACTCCCCAAAACCCATTATGCTCACTAAGTACATACCATTACAGACCATTTTAGCGCCCCCAATAGTCTGGCGCCCGGGGACATTTGTTCCCTTATGCCCCCTTTGCTCCGTGCGTTTTGGAAACTTCACATCTTTATTGATGTTGCAGACCTGTTTACTGTTACGATTTTGGCGTACAATGTACGATTTTGAGGTGTATACATTATATATACTGTATGTTTATTTTTTTTTATATTAAGATGCTGTATTGAATGATTTTGTGATAATTGTACGATTTTAAGAGTTTGGGGGTAAACAGGTCTGCTGTTGTAGGGGCAAAGATATAATAGACAAAAGAATTTTTAAAACGTATGTATATGTTTTGTTTGTTATTTTATTTTCCCTACGTAGTCAGTTAGTTTGTTTTTCCTACGTAATCTGTCAGCTAGCTTGTTTTCCTACTAAGTCATTTACTTAATTTTTTTACGTAGTCAGTTTTGTTTGCCTACGCAGTTTGTTAGTTTTCCAACGTAGTAGGTTAGCTTGTTTGCCTACGTGCCTAACCATTCCCGCCCTATGCCTCTGAGTCCTCTTACCCACTAGCTTTCGCTTCGGCCATACCTCATGTGAGTCAATTTGTCAGATGTCTTACATACCATCATCCCTCTTTCTCCCCCTCTTCCCTCCCCCTCTCTCCATCACTGCCATCTTGCCGAGAATCAGCTCGCTACTGGTGTAACTCACATTCTCCATATCTCCGCTATGCTATACTTAAGGGTCCAGGTGAGGTCGAGATGGCCATTATAGTATCGATGGGGTACTGACGATTACAGTATCGGCGTGGTTACTGGCGATCACAGTACCGGCGTGGTTACTGGCGATCACAGTATCGGCGTGGTTACTGGCGATCACAGTATCGGCGTGGTTACTGGCGATCACAGTATCGGCGTGGTTAATGGCGATTACAGTATCGGCGTGGTAACTGGCGATTACAGTATCGGCGTGGTTGCTGGCGATCACAGTATCGGCGTGGTTACTGGCGATTACAGTATCGGCGTGGTTACTGGCGATTACAGTATCGGCGTGGTTACTGGCGATTACAGTATCGGCATGGTTACTGGCGATCACAGTATCGGCGTGGTTACTGGCGATCACAGTATCGGTGTGGTTACTGGCGATCACAGTATCGGCGTGGTGTGAAACTTATCACGTAAACTCGTTGCCGATGACAACACACGCTTTCCAATTCTCAGTTACCCCCCAAAATGCAATCCCCACAAATAAGTTTTTCCTGTTCTTCAAGGGGAACACGAAGTAAGACTCCCGATAACTGCCGCTAAATATCGCCAGTGTGTTTGGTGCGTATGATTGTCTGTTGTTTTTCTGAAACGGTTCCTGAAATAAATATGTGGTGTAAAAGTGAGTGTGTCATTAGAATATTAATATAGTTCAGGGGCTTCAAAATTCTGAGCTAAAGCGAGATTGGGGGGGGTAGGGGGGGGGAGTGACCACTAATGGGAATTCTTATAAACTTATTTTAATGCGAGTTTTGTAAATTTTCACACACACACACACCCTCTCCTCCCCCCCCCCCCCCCCCCCGAAACCAAATTACTCTATACAGTAGAAGTCCATTAGTCCGGCATCCAACAGTCCGGAATGCCCGATAGTCCGGCATCGCTCCGGAAAATTGTAAAAATTTTGGTTTTCTCCAAAAGTGTGTCTTTAAAGCAAATAAAAACGCTCGAGAGCTATTCGGAAGTTTTCGGGGTAGTTCGGGATCATCCGGAAGCGCTCGGTATTGTTTGGAAACAATTAGCGGCCGGCTAGTCTCAGCTGTCACAACAAATACAGGTGCCGTGCAGCACAGTTAATCAATCACGAACGTACGCAACTTTTGAAACTGTTGTCATTAGAAATACATTTTATACTAAACGCCAAAAGTCAAGAAAACAAAAAGACATTCGTGACTTTTTTAAATCTAAGTGAAATATGTTTTACAGTACGCGTACATACTTTATATGAAATGTAAAATAAACTTTGTTGTATTTGCATACTGTATTTGTAGTTTAATTATTAACCTAATTGTTCTTATAACTACGATTTATGTATGTATGTAGTTAAAAAAACAAAGTACATTTGTTTTACGGCAAAGCCTACACTAAAAAGAAGGGGCACCGCCCGATAGACCGGAATTTTCGGTAGTCCGGCACCGAGCCGGTCCCGAACGTGCCGGATTATCGGACTTCTACTGTATTACATTTTATTAAAGGATTTATACGAACAACTTTGTTTTTTAAGGTTTGTTTAATTAGAGTCTGGTTTCGTGGGTCTTTCCATTTGCAAAATTAATTTTAAAAAATATATTCTCTGGCCCTAGCGAGATGGAAACTCTGGCCTTCTAACCCAGTACAGTCGTCGTCTGACTGGTGATGGGGAATAAGAATGATAGGAAATCTTAGGTGGGGTAGGGGGTGGGTGGGTGGGGGTAAGGTTTGGGAATAAATGGTAAAAATAAAGATTAATATGTGGGAGGTGAATGGTGAAATGATAATTGGTCGCACGATGTTGAAGAGATGTTGTTGTTCGTTAATTTGACGTCTGAGCCGTCCCGATTAGCTCCAATAATTGATGGAATGCGTTTGGTGTGTGGTGAGGGGATGTGGGGGGGGGGGGGGGGGGTTGGGAATGCAAAGCTCAACAGAACTCAGTGGAAGTCTTTGCGATTTTCTTGATCAAATATAGCTTATTAATATTTTAGCTTTCTGTGCTATTTTAAAAGTACTTTTTTTTTTAAAAAATACGTTTTTCATAAATTGCTTGCATTTTTATATTAAAAAAAAGTAAATGTATTGTTATGGAATACGTTGATACAGAGAAACGGTTTTGTTGTGTTACTTGACTTAACAGCCAAGGCATAGGCGGGTCAAATTAAACACGATTCTAAAATGTGACAAATGAGTGGGTTTTTTTTTACAGTTGCTCCTACCTCTTTTCTAACTCATCTGTATCCCCATCATGCCTCCTACCTTTTCTCTTTCACATCCTTCTTTTGCTCCCACATAACTTTCTCTACCTCTCTCTCCTTCTCTCTCT
The DNA here is from genome assembly GCA_964017045.1 of Omphiscola glabra. NCBI lineage: Eukaryota > Metazoa > Mollusca > Gastropoda > Lymnaeidae > Omphiscola > Omphiscola glabra. Next base: position 40,558,005 of record OZ024796.1, read on the forward strand.
CTCCTTCTCCTCTCTCTCTCTCCCTCTTTCAGTCTTTCCACCCCCATTTATCTCTCTCTCTCTCTCTCTCCATCCCACCTGTACCTAAATCTTACCCCTCTCTCACTCTCTCTTCCTCCCTCCCTCTATCTCCCTCCCCTGTCTTTCTCCCCCTCCCCTCTCGACCTCCCATTTGTAACGTCTATTTACCCCCCCTCCCCCGCGCTCTCCCTATTTTTAAACATTTAGAAATGTTCACTTAACAGTGCATAACGGTGATAACTCCTGCGTGACATTGGAGATTACAACTACCTGTAATCACATCAACTTCAAACCGGCAGGTAACAATGCATTTTTAATTCTTTGCATTGAAACCCCCCTTCCCATAATAAATCCTATCTAAACTGGGATCAAATAGAATTTGAATTCTGAAAGCTTAAGGTATTACCTATTACCTTACTTATTACCTTACTCACCACAAACGCAATCCAAACGTTGTCTTTTTTTTTTTTTTGTTATCTCTTTTTGTCTGCGTCTGTTCTTTCCTGGCCCGCAAAAAAAAAAAAAAGGTTTATTTTCTCACCAACCCGTTGAAAGTACCTGGGGGCCCGGGCTCGTCTGCTAGTGAAAACAGTAGCTGACAATCGTCCGCTCCGCCTTCACTGTTGCGGGTTCATTCCTCACACCCGAATATCCCTTCTTCCTTTACAGTTCATTCCCAGCATTGTTGCCGTGGCTTCCTGCGGCAATTTGCCCACGAGAATCAATTTTACGTGTACATTCTAATCATCTTCAAGATGGTGGAGTGCCTTCTCAAAGTCGGACTCACCGGGACGCTATCAATGTCTTCACGACCTTAGTAAGGCATTGTAGTAGGACGTTGTAGTAGGACATTGTAGTTGGACATTGTAGTAAAACAGTGTAGTAGGACAGTGTAGTACAACAGTAAAGTTGGACATTGTAGTAGGATATTGTAGTTAGACAGTGTAGTAAGACATTGTAGTAGGACATTGTAGTAGGATATTGTTGTAGGAAATTGTAGTAAGAAATTGTTGTACATGGTAGTAACACATTGTATTAAGACATTGTAGTAAAATATTGTAGTATGACAGTGTGATAGGACAGTGTAGTAAGACATTTTAGCCAGCATTGAGTTTTCATGGGACTTAAAAACTTTGTAATCTACACAGAAGAAAGGAGCATAATCTTTGCACAATGTAGGCTGTGTAATGTTGCCTTTTTGCATTTACAAAAGCTGAGCCTTGTTTTGTTATGGGAGACAAAAATACGGAACAAATTATTTTTTTTTGTCTTTAAGAAACTTGTTTGTGTTCACAAGCCATAATACGTCTGGAGTCTGGAGCCGTGGAGCCGACGACTTCAAACAAACAAACTAATCGACATTAAATTTGTTTTTTTTTCTTCTTATAATTATTTACTTAATGGGGCCGGTTTTTTCAACCATTAAAATTCCCATATCTTCTAAGCTCTTTAATATTCCTTTGTTTTCAGTCTTGGAAAGATTCAAGTTCCCCTTTACAGCCAAGTGCGGCAATAGAGCACAATTCTTGGTAATAATTAAAACCTCACATCTAAGTGCTGCAGCATAGTACAATTCTTGGTCATAATTAAAACCTCACATCTAAGTGATGCAGCATAGTACAATTCTTGGTAATAATTAAAACCTCACATCTAAGTGCTGCAGCATAGTACAATTCTTGGTAATAATTAAAACCTTACATCTAAGTGCTGCAGCATAGTACAATTCTTGGTAATAATTAAAACCTCACATCTAAGTGATGCAGCATAGTACAATTCTTGGTAATAATTAAAACCTTACATCTAAGTGCTGCAGCATAGTACAATTCTTGGTAATAATTAAAACCTTACATCTAAGTGCTGCAGCATAGTACAATTCTTGGTAATAATTAAAACCTTACATCTAAGTGCTGCAGCATAGTACAATTCTTGGTAATAATTAAAACCTTACATCTAAGTGCTGCAGCATAGTACAATTCTTGGTAATAATTAAAACCTTACATCTAAGTGCTGCAGCATAGTACAATTCTTGGTAATAATTAAAACCTTACATCCAAGTGCTGCAGCATAGTACAATTCTTGGTCATCTAAAACCGCATCATAACCGGCTTGGAGGTGTAGAATTACAGAAACAGGAACAGTATCATTAACATTACAGGCCTAGTTGTAAAGAAAACCGTTTCAATTCTGCATCTTACACCAAGTCTTCTGCAGTGCCATCACCCCCCCCCCCCTTTCCACCCCAGTCCGCCCCATACACCGCCATCCCCCCAAAAAATCCTCAACACCATGATGTAACGTGATAGTCTCCTTGTCTCGCACAGTCGGTGGTCCTGTATAAGCTACACCCCCCCAAACCCTCAACCCCCCCCCCCCAGCTTCCAATGATACAAGCGTAATTCCTGAGATGCAAAGGGTGGCTCGCCCCCCCCCCCAAACCAGTGTGAGTGTTTGTAAACACTGCAATCATTATGGGCTCACAAGACCCCTTGTCATCCCCGCCCCGCTGGTTCTTTTTTTTCTTTCTTTTTTTAAAAATAATTCTATGCACTTCTTTATTGTTCGCATCTCCCTTCACCCGGGGGAGTGAAACCGTTATAACCAGCATAGTTGTTATGCGAAAGATAACCGTCTTCCTGTCCCTTTCTCGTGGTTACTTTTTACCATGGGTTGCACACAGCATCGAGCACCCTAGCACTCATCAGACTCAGTTAATCGTGTTACAGTAGAATTCTTTCATGTCAAAGTGCGTAATCAAGCTTTTTTTTTTTAATTGTAAAGAAGCCGAGTTCTTGAAGGAAAAAAAAAAATACACACACAAAAACTAAGAAATTTAGATTTACCACCGATTGAAAATCTAGGAAAATAAATAAATGTTTGACTGCCTGCAAATTTTAGTCTAAAATTTTCCAAATTGTGCCGTCAAAAGAAGGGGCGGAAGGAGTCTTTGCCCTATATTTGACACCAAGTGTCTTTCTTTTTTTTTTTTCTCCTTTCTAACTCTCAGTCCTGTTGACGTAGATATTTACTGATTCCAGCGAATACACAGTCATTTTGCGATGTTAATGCGCCGGTTTCAGATCCAAAAATTATGTTTGTATGTCTCGCAACTAGAAAAAATTTTCTTAACACTAAATATATCCGAAGTTTAGGGATATCAATTTTTTTCCTTTCTTTCTTTTAAATTAGAAAGTAATTTTTAAAAAAGGTGGGGGGGGGGGGGTTGTTGCATTGTCTAAGAGTTGTATCGAAAATAATTGATCGCCAGCTCCACCTCCCTCCTCCCCCCCCCCGCCTCGACACCCCCCAAAGGGAATCAGACAGAACAGTCGATGATTGTTTACAAAACCGTATTTAATTCGTCGTTGTTTTTGGGCAAAAATGTTAGTGTGGCCGGGGGGGGGGGTGCTTGGGAACGAAAATGGGTGGGGGAGAAACCAGTATAGCTTTGTTGAGCATTCGATTTAATACCACCATTTCAGGCAGCATCTTGTGCTACCAGCAATCAATTGTGAAGCCATTTACCACGGTTGGAAACAAACCCCCTCATTTTCATGGTTTATTTTTTTCTTTAATCAGGCGCCATTTTATAGTTTATACAAGGGAAATCACTACAATTACTTTCCCCCTTTCTTCAATATTTGTTTTGGCATGTGCTGGAGAGGGGGAAACAATCCCATCTCTAAGCATCGTTTTAAAAAAACGTTATTGTTTTGTTCACGTATTTCAAAGCGAGGCTGTGATAGTATTTCAAAATAAAAGTATTTTTAAAAAAAGAGAAAGAAAAAAGCTGTGCATTGTTACATTGTGATCTGCACGGATTGTGTTACGACTCAGTAACGTAAAGGTGAATCAGTCAGAGCAATATTTTTGTGTTCAGCTGATTTGTTTCGGGGTAGGTTGTTGTTGTTTTTAACGCGACCCGTGCGAACTCCCGTGGGGGGAGTGACTAAACCCGTGCCAGTGTAAAGATAGAAAATGTCTGGTGCCGGAGTCAAACAATACGCTGGGGATGTTGTTTCCAGTGGGTTGTTGGGGGGGGGGGGGGGGGCTTTGAAGAGAGATTGGTGTTTTTCGTGGAACTGAAGTGGCCTGCTGATATTTTGTTTGTTTAATTATTCTAGTGCATTAGTGGAAAGGAATTGGCAGAGGGGTGATGGGTGGGGGGGGGGGGAGTTCAGTCTGGTTGCGGATCTCAGAACTTAAATCTCTCCACACAAAAAAAAAAAATACGGGAAAATATGTATATTTTTTAATGCGGGAATTTCTGGCTGCGTGGTACTGACATCATCTGAGGGCTGTAATTTTGGAGGTGGGTTGGGGGGTGTCTCTCTGTTGGGGGGGGGGTGGTCCCCCTCTTGAAATGAATAAAAATAAACCAAAGAGACAAGTTGCTCGCTGTTTGAGACTCGGCACGAGTTCATATCATTCGTATGACCATCAAGGGACGTCACGCGAACAACGTAATTGGGGAACAATGCTGCCTTACATGCAGTCATGCCGTATAACCAACGTAATTGGGGAACAATGCTGCCTTACATGCAGTCATGCCGTATAACCAACGTAATTGGGGAACAATGCTGCCTTACATGCAGTCATGCCGTATAACCAACGTAATTGTGGAACAATGTTGCTTTACATGCCGTATCAAAGGGGCTCAATCATTGAAATTATCGGGGCCTCCACTTTACAGATACGCCTCTGTATCTGGGGTGTAATAGGCTGCACATTTTTAGCAGCATTTAATATTTTTGTTTTTAATCACTTAAATTGCACTAGAACCCCCAACCAAGAAGGAAAGCGCGTCATTGGTACTCGAATGAGAATTCCCAACCTTGACCCCACTGGGCCTAACGTCAGTGGCTCCCTATATATATCATATCATCTAGGTACAGTATGTTTACCAGTTGGCTGACTTAAAGACTTACGGCTAATGAACATATTTTGAAGTTATTTGAAAGGCTGTAGCGAGGATTTGATTGGCTTCTTTCTCCCCCCCCCCCCCTTTTTTTTTCCCCTCGCATCACTTGACCTAAACTCAACTGTTTGAGGATCACTCTAAGTTTCCTCGGCTCTTTTTTTTTTTTTTTGAAGTGTTAATGCACGTCATTTTTTTATTCAAGGGTCTCTGCTGTGGATGTCAATAGATTAGAATGTACGTCCCGCTAGCACGTGCAGTAGACTCCGAACAAAGCCTGTATCCAAATCACCGTACGTGTATTACTTAGCTCTTTGTTTTTTTTAAAAATGTATTAAGGTTGATTTAAACTTAAAGCCAAAGCATAAGGAGACTTCCGCGTAAAAGAAATCCAATTCCAGGTAAATCCATGTAAAATAATTTTCGGGGGAAAAGTCTGCAATTTTTGGAAGCCATATTCCAGCCTGCTCCTTTTTTGCTCACGCTCTAGTCCGTTTCCATATATTCCAATGGCTAGACTAGGTGATGAGGACTGGAAAAAGACCAGGACGCAGTAGATGACCAGCAGTGTTTCCTGTGAGTTTATATATATATATATATATATATATATATATATATATATAATATGAAGTGTCAAATATGAACTGGCATAATCGTTTGTGATGCAATGCCCGATTGTTAATATGACAGAAATAGGCCTACGTTATGCAGCGTGTCAAATCAAAGGCATGAGTAGCCATGTATAGATGAAACTGTGGGGTGTGCCGACCTTCTGGATTAATATGAAAATAAACAGGGTTTTTTTTTTTTTTTTTTTTAAAGAGTATATTTTAAAAAATAATCGTGTTAAAATATCGTTATAAGGAAGCTGAAAGATGTTATTACAGCATCAAGACCCTGCACGTGCGCAGACCTGCTGGGGATTTTTATTTAGGGAAAAGAAAAAGGTGAAGGGTGGTGAGTTGCCTGTAACGAGATTAATTTCACCCTATGTTTACGGAGATTTATGCTGTGTTGGACTCCACGGGGGGGGGGGGGGGGGGGGGAGGGGAGAGAGGGGGGCTCATCGCATGTACGCTCCCTGAGTCCCGTGTGTGCACATATGTGAAGTTGCCTGTGAGTGCGAGGCACGACCTCCTTCTCTTATCTGTCAATGGAGGAAGTCCCAAAATGTGCTTCTGCTGAGATTTCGCCAAGTTTTATTATCGCGTATCTGCGCTCTTTATCTCAGTTTTCTATATTTAAAAAAAGACTTGTGTTTAAGGAAGGGGGTGAAGAGGTTGGGTTGTGCGAATAGCATGGGGGTGGGGGTTGGGGTATCGTGTTTCAATCAGCCGCTTTCAGTAAATGCAGTGTCCCGCCTTCATCATTGTTTATTTCTGAACTCCCCACTTCTGGGGGTTTTCCACGGCTGCTGATGTTTTTAACAAGTCAACAATTATTAGAACCTCGTTACCCATCTCCGCCCGCCTGCCTCTATTAGGTCACTCACCATCTTACATCTAAAGTATCAGCTCTTTACCGCCTTTCTTCATTAATGTTTGCTTTCTTTTGTTGATGTTTGTAGTGGGGAGGGGGTGTTCTGGAAAATGTACAAGTTATTAAAATGCCCAGTAACATAACTAAAGTTGTGTTGTTGGGTTTTTTTTTATTGGGGTCGTGGGTGGCGGGGTGGATCCTATTGTGTACCTGCAATGTGGATTTTTTTTTTACTGATTTGAATTGAAACATTAAATTACTATTTTTATAAAGTGCAGTGAGTTATTTAGGAAAATTAGATGCTTTGTATTTATGACTACTTTCCGATTTAAAATATAAGTTCACCAGTCTGCTTGCCAGCGCACAATCTTTTGTCCTATGTCGCCAACACAGTCTTTTGTCTTATGTTGCCAACACACAGCCATTTGTCCTATGTCGCCAACACAGTCTTTTGTCTTATGTTGCTGCTATGAGGGATGATGTGTTTTGTTACACGCATAGCCCGCCTTCCACGTGCATGACCCCTCGTGAACTCTCGTGACCGCCTTTGAAGTGTGGCTAACAAAAACTTTCCCTTGTTTACAAAAAGCTTCGTTATTCAGAACCTTATAGAAGGATCTGGATAAAACGGGAAAGCAAAACAATGCATTAGACGGTTCTAGACATTAGTAGGAAATGCCTATAAAAAAGGTCTGACCGATAGAGAGAGGGGGATTTTTCTTTTGGATCACGAGTCGTGCAATGTGTCACTTTGTTGTGTGTAGATTTTTCTATTTCCTCGTACCATTTTGTGCTCGTTGTATTTTTATATACAGTACCGGTACCAGCAAATCTGTAAGTTTATAATTTTTATCATATTTCTTTTGCAGTTATTATTTAATTGAAGTTCACAAATTAAAAAAGTTATTAATTGTAATTAGCTCTGGCCTTGATTGTCGTTTTATTTGTTATTATTTTTAAAACTTTGGTATCGTCCTTTATTATGGACTGTTTCTAGAACGAGCCATAGAATAAAATTAAGAGATTAAATTCTCCATTTATAACGGTCCGTAATAGTTGCCAACACACAGACATTTGTCCTATGTCGCCAACACTAAGTCCTTTTCTTATTTTTCGCGAGCCTATAGTAACCCCCCTCCCCCCGCTGACGATCTTACCCAAAGATGGAATGATGTCCCTTCAGTGAGTCCGTAAACATACGTTCAGACTCTTTCTTATCTTCCAGCACTACTATCTGAACTACAAGCCTTGAATTTTCCGTAACTTTTTGACTAACCCGTCTATCTTCTTGAGAACTTCATTCTAAAAATTGGCACGAGCACCAAAAATGCGCTCACTCAGGTCATGTTTAGTGACTACATCACGATTTCCCCCCCCCCCCTCCTTTTTTTGGCGAGAATCCCCCACTTCCCACCCCTCTCCTCGACGCAAGCAAGTCCACCATTACCACAGCGCTGTGAACTCGAACTCTCTCCTCAAAAGTTATTTAATACGTCCTCATTTACATATCTCAAACTCGTTTTTATCAATCTCTTTCTTCTCTCTCTCACACTCTTTATCTCTCTCTCTCTTTCTCTCTCAATCATTATCTCTATCTTCCAAACTTTATCTCATTCTCTGTCTCCCCCCCCCCCCCGGTCTCTCTCTCTCTCTCTCTCTCACTATCTCTCACTCACTCTTGAACCCTCTTTCTCGTAATCTTTATCTCAATCCCTAACTCTCTCTCTCTCTCTCTTAATCTCAATCTCTATCTCTCTCCTTCTCTCTCAATCTTTATCTCAATATCTATCTCTCACTCTCTCTCATCTTTATTATTTCAGTCTTTCTTTCCCCCCCCCCCCCCCAAACCCGAAACCCCAATCTTGAGCTTGTACCCCATGCGACGTTTAAAATTCAGCATGAAAATACACTTGACGAAACCCGGGAACACCTGTGCTGTCTGGACTTTTCATTATGAAAATCTTTTGTGTGAGCTCGCGGTAGAAGCCAGGACGTTGGTTAAAGACAACTGAGGCACCCACATCCCAAGGAATGCGACTCCAATTCGTAGACATTATATTTTGTTAGTAGGCTCCTAAATAGTAGAACAAATCATTTTTTTTTAAAGTTTTAGATGTTGTTGCCAAACGCCTACTAATCTTTACAATTTCTTGTACATCTAAAAGATGTTGTTTCTCTGGGTGCCCAGTCCTCATAGTTATAGTTGTAACAACTTCGACGCCAGATGTGTACGTCACAGAGTTAAGGTAGTCAGTGTGGTCATACGATTCTGATTTTAATATTTAGTTGTTGTTTTTTAAATTATAAGCAATATTTTAGGCTGACCTAATTGTATGGCAACGATTGACAAGTAACTACTCGAGATTAAATAATTGGAGTCCTGGAGATGGAGTCTTTAACGCGATTTTTTTTTTCGACCGGAAATGTGCCAAGTTGACTAATTCAATTATATTACATAGTTTGAACGTTTTCTTTTCAACAGTCCTGTAGAGCGTGTGAGACACTCACCCACTTCTGTGTTCTCCTTGCCATTAGAACGTGTGAGACACTCACCCAATTATGTGTTCCCCTTGCCATTAGAACGTGTGAGACACTCACCAACATCTTTGTTCCCCTTGCCATTGGAACGTGTGAGACACTCACCCACTTCTGTGTTCTCCTTGCCATTAGAACGTGTGAGACACTCACCCACTTCTGTGTTCCCCTTGCCATTAGAACGTGTGAGACACTCACCCACTTCTGTGTTCCCCTTGCCATTAGAACGTGTGAGACACTCACCCACTTCTGGGTTCCCCTTACCATAAGAACGTGTGAGCTACTCACCCACTCCTGGATTCCCCTTGCCATCAGAACGTGTACCCACTTCTGTGTTTCCCATTGAGAACTCTATCGCTAATTAATACCACCGCTGACATAGATTGTGTGTAAATTTTAATAGTTTCCCTTTGAGGTGACTCGAAATTTAAATTAGGACTTTTCAGAGTTGTCTCATATTACACGATTTAAAAAAAAAAAAAATATTAACAATAAGGTCATTTGTATTAGGGTACGATCGCAGTAACTGAAGCGATGTGTATGTACACATGTGACGTGTAAGTACACTTTCGTACACATGTGACGTGCATTTACACGTTATTTGACGTGTATGTACACATTTTGTTATGCTTATGTACACATTAAGTCAATGAATGTACATATTAAGTCAATGTATGTACACATTAAGTCAACGTATGTACACATTAAGTCAATGTATGTACACATTAAGTCAACGTATGTACACATTAAGTCAATGTATGTAAACATCTACACATCATGCAACAGGGCATCTTTAGGTGCTGGGTGGCCGGTCTAAACTGATCCAATAACAAGTTCATGGTCTGGCGTTCAATCACCACGAAAGCCAAAAACCGCACCAGCACCCCGGGTGGATGGGACTCGTTAACCTTGTATGGCAACTCATCTAAGAGAAGGAAACTCTGAATTCAAATCCGGAGATGGCGTCCCCCCAAAGGCGGCGGAACATCGACTTTATTTAATCATTCCGACAACTCTTGCAATCGCTGAGAGCGCAGCGAGCATGCTAAAATAGCATCAATCAATCAATCATTGCACACACTATTTAAAGTGGACCAGTATTGTCTACATCAGGGGTGTCCTGCCCGCCTAGCAAGCGGGCCCAAGACAGCCATAAATGTGGCCCAAAAAAAAACATGAATGTCGCCCAAGACAGTCATAAATGTGTCCCAAGATAGCGATGAATGTGGCCCAAAAAACCATGAATGTGGCCCAAGACAGTCATAAATGTGGCCCAAGACAGTCATAAATATGGCCCAAGACAGTCATAAATGTGGCCCGAGACAGCCATGAATGTGGTCCAAGACAGCCATAAATGTGACCCAAGATAGTCATAAATGTGGCCCAAGACAGCCATGAATGTGGCCCAAGACAGCCATGAATGTGGCCCAAGACAGTCATAAATGTGGCCCAAAAAAACATGAATGTGGCCCAAGACAGTCATAAATGTGGTCCAAGACAGTCATAAATGTGGCCAAAGACAGTCATAAATGTGGCCCGAGACAGTCATAAATGTGGACCAAGACAGTTGTAAATGTGGCCCAAGAAAGCCATGAATGTGGCCCAAAACAGCCATGAGTGTGGCCCAAAACAGCCATGAATGTGGCCCAAAACAGCCATGAATGTGGCCCTAAACAGCACTGATAAAACTACAAACTGAAAAGTAGCAAAGGGTTCATTTAATTAATCGATGCTGGCCAGCTTTTGGGACAAAGTTTACTTTCCGCAAGCATAATGGTTAAGTAGTGGTAAAATATTGAAAAGATTTTACTTGTGTATTGACATCAAGTCGTTGGCCTAAAGCAGCAGTTCTCAACCTGTGGGTCGCGAATCCTTTCGGGGTCGGGCGACCTTTCCCAGGGGTCGCCTAATACCATCTGAAATCACATATGCTCTACGATTATGAAGTAGAAACAAAAGTAATTTTGTAGCCGGGGGTCGTCACAACATGAGGGACTGTATTAAAGGGTCGGGGCATTAGAAAGGTTGAGAACCACTGGCCTAAAGAGTTTTTTTGCTTCGAAGTGGCTATTCGCACCCGGGTACCAGAAGTGAGAGGTTGGGATTAAAAAGCTATTTAAAATATTATTGTTGGGTTTGTAAAACAAAATGAGGTATCAAATGAAAGATAATTGAATGGACTTTACGCTTGTAAACTTAATTCTTCCGTTTAACCAAAATAAACTACCACAAATTACATCCGAATAGCATTAGTCAAAATGGACCCGAACACGCAAGGACGCTTTCGCACCCATTAGACTAATACCAAATTTTGTCTTACAACCCCAACAATAATATGTTTAATATGATTTTCAATGCCAACCTCTCACTTCTGTTACCCGGGTGCGAATAGTCGCAGCCTTTTTTTTATTTTGTATGTGTCGCCAGATCTTGACGATGAAACCTGGATCCACAGACTTGGCATGTTTAGCAGACTCGGCCGCTCAGTTAAAAAAAAAATTAATACAATGTTTGCAAGTATAAACAGTTCTCAAAATTCAACTCAAACTATGGTCATCTACGATGAAGGCAAACACCTTTTTTAAAATGCATTTTGACAACAACTTGGGCCAAACAAGGGCCTCGTGAAAAATGAAAACTACAAAGTGGCTTTTCTTTTTTAATTCGATAAGGGACGTTTAGGGCAGGTTTCAAGTTTCCCGGGAAAGTCGTCCACCAGTTGGTATGTCTGCGACACCGTTTTCACAAACCCACTTCCGGCTTCCCAGTTTTCGAATGGAAAGGATAACCGCGAAAGTTCCCTTCTGCGCGGCCCTTTCAAATGAAAAAGACGCTAGAATTTACCACACCGACAAGGAATATGGCGGCGTTCATTTCTCGACAAGGTCCACAGTCTCGGTTAACAAGATGTCAACTAATCTTCAAGATTTGTCAACAGGAACGTTTATCTCGGTGCAGACAAAGAAGCTAGCTGTGGGGTTTTTTTTCAGTATTAACCACCAGCGGGAATTATGACCAGCAACCCACCCACCCACCCCACCCCTAATTAAAAATAATTGACGTTCTCCAGATGTCAGGATGTCCTGGGATTTTTGTATTTTAAAAATAAAAAATAAAAAACGTTAAAGCGAAGTTCACACGCCCTAGTTTAAGTCTATCTTCGGTTTGCATCCGTCTGGCAAGACGCAGGGGATACGCTTGCAATAACTACAACGGACCTCCGAATTTCCCAGAAAAATATTTGTAATTCCCGATGGCTGTAAGTACCGCGGAGACACAACTACTCAGATCTCGTTGAATCAAGCAGTCGTTTAGATGTTAGGGTCCGACGGAAATATCACCATCCCGCATTACTCGTTAGAGTTCCAGAAAACAGTCTTCGGTTGCTTTACTACTACTATAGAATCTTTAATAAAAATTATAACATGCGATTATCGCCCCTCTTCCCCTCCATCCTCCCCAACCCACACTCTTTTTTCCCATCACATGAATGTTACATGGAAATAATGTTCATAAGATCGAAAGTTTTTTTTAAAAAAGAGAAAAAAGAGTCACATTAATCGGATGTAACTTTTGTTACTTAGAACTAAAACTTTAATGGGGGGGGGGGTATTTGCGCATATGTTCCCTTGCGTTGTCACATAACCACGCCATACCACGAGTATACGAAACAAGTATGTGATGTTTATCATGACGCAACCTGCTACGTTTGAGTTTTACCGTTTCTAAACAAGGTTCCACTCCAGCTGATTTGGAAATACGCCATGAAATAATTGGCGGTGTTGACTCCCTCAGCTCGCACTTGAACAAAGAACTTTAGATGAAACCTTCCCTTAGATGAAACCTTCACTTGGTTGAAACATTCAATTCGATGAAACCTTGAAATAGATGACACATCAAACTACTTTGGAAAAATGTGTCGTGTGCACAATTATCTTTACCCTTAAGGAGCCCCAGTTTTCATCCAAAAAAATTCGCAAGTGTTCCAGCATTGACCCCGAGAACGATATATGTATTTCAAATGCATGGTTTCACAGACTTTAAACAGTCCTTCATTGCAGCGCACGCCCCTCCCCTGCCAGTCCCGATTTATAACTATTTCTGTTAGTTCTATGTTTGGATGCGACCGCCATTCCCACGCACATTTTTTGCCCCCTTTACCCTCCCCTTCTCCTCCCGCCCCCTTTTCATTAACGTCCCTGTCTCCATTACTTAACCCTACTAAAAACTGAGGCGGTCCACATGGCCACAGGCCGGGAGGATGTGAAGCTGAGACACACGGGAGAAAAATGAGACGAGGCAGAGCACTGCAGCATCGAGTCTTCCTATTGGTCACTGACTTCCATCCCTAGTCCCCTCTCTCTCTCCTCTCTCTCTCTCCTCTCTCTCTCTCCTCTCTCTCTCCTCTCTCTCTCCTCTCTCTCTCTCCTCTCTCTCCCCTTTCTCTCTCCTCTTTCTCTCTCCTCTTTCTCTCCTCTCTCTCTCCCCTCTCTCTTCCCTCTCTCTCTATCTCTCTGTCTGTGTCAGTGTGTCTGCCTCTCGTTATATCCGCCTGCTTATACATCCAACCATCTGTCCTTCCCTCCCTCTTTCCCCATCCTTGTGTACATCCTCTATCCACCCACTGTCCGTCCACGCAGCAACCAACCAGTGATTCGTAGCTCCTCGTTCCCTCTTATTTCCAACCTCCACCTTTGCGAAATAAACCTGCGCAAATTTTAAATGTTTTATTTTTAAGCCCTTTATTTATAAACTCCCAGAGATAACAAAGCTCAGTGTTTACGCTCGTACAAATAACACCCCCACCTCCATCAGACACTCCCCCCACCTCCATCAGGCACCCTCCATCTCCATCAGGCACTAAACTCTTTCTCGATTGAACTGAATTCGCCAATTACCCGATCTAACTTCTCGTTATTAAATCAACGCGTGCTTGCAATTTACGTGTAAGCACTCGCAAAATTACCTAATTATAATTATTATTTATTTTTATCATTTTTAAATTCTTCACTGATATCTCGAAATTATCGTAAATATCTACGTCTGTAGTTTGGCTGGGCGATAGCCATTTAGGCGTCGAGGTGACGTCACGCTATTGTTACGAAACAATGCATCATGAGGGCGGGGGGAGGGAGGCTGAAGCTAAAAGCGAAGGACTCGTAACCGGCCTTGCTTTCCGCCTGAAGTGTGGAACTCAACGAGACAGGAATCCCTCAGAGGGCCATCGCATGGGGGGGGGGGGGGATGTTATTAGCCCAAATCTATCGGGCACTTGCACGCTCGCCGGGTCCTAAATTTGTACAGAGTACACGACACGCATCATTTAATCGTTAAACTAAAGCACGCAGACATTCATGTTATATTTATATATTGGGAACAAATGAACTCGGGCATTCAACGTCGAGAAATGAAAATGAAATACATTCAGCAAATTACCATTTGAACTATAGATATATTTTGCTGATGGAATAAGGGTTTAGCTTTTGTCACTCTTGCTTTTAACCTTGACAGTGTCGTTAACCCTGCGCACAACCGTCTTGGGGGGGGGGGGAGGTCCCTTACAGCTCTCAGGGTAGCTGCTTTTGTATTGGGTCGGGTCCCTGTGGCCATTGTGGACCCCTCCACGTACTTCAAGGCAGTGGGTTCTGATTTTGAATCCCTTCAAGGCAGTAGTTTCTGATTTTGGATCCCTTCAAGGCAGTAGGTTCTGATTTTGAATCCCTTCAAGGCAGTAGGTTCTGATTTTGGATCCCTTCAAGGCAGTAGGTTCTGATTTTGGATCCCTTCAAAGCAGTAGGTTCTGATTTTGGATCCCTTCAAGGCAGTAGGTTCTGATTTTGGATCCCTTCAAGGCAGTTTCTGATTTTGGATCCCTTCAAGGCAGTAGGTTCTGATTTTGGATCCCTTCAAGGCAGTAGGTTCTGATTTTGGATCCCTTCAAGGCAGTAGGTTCTGATTTTGGATCCCTTCAAGGCAGTAGGTTCTGATTTTGGATCCCTTCAAGGCAGTAGGTTCTGATTTTGGATCCCTTCAAGGCAGTAGGTTCTGATTTTGGATCCCTTCAAGGTAGTAGGTTCTGATTTTGGATCCCTTCAAGGCAGTAGGTTCTGATCTTGGATCCGCCCCTGGTATTCTATCTCCCCGGTACGCTCCACATCTGGTGGGCTTTTCCCTATCCACCACCTGTGGAGGCGCTCGATAAATGATCAAGTATCTCCTCACGATAAGGGCAATTTGTGTCTCCGCTCTCGCAATTGTCTTAATGTTATACTGAGAGATTCACTCGGAAGAGTCCCCAGAAAATCACGTAACGACTCTCGCTCGGGCGAAGCAATGTCGTCGTAACAAACTGCAAATGTGGTCGTAACATACTGCGAAGATAGCCCCCCTCCTCCAGTGAATCGGGTGTCCTCCTGTGTCGGAGCTATGTCGCGCGGATCGCTTCGTCCTAACGGGATTCGCATCGGAATAGTCGCTGTGTCTCTTGCGAGAGAATTTCCCTCTACGCCTCTGCGTGGGTCATATCCTCGCTTGTTCAACTAATGAGCAAATACATTTAATATTACACCCGAGTAGAGTATGTTTGTGTCGGAGAGCTTGTATGTAGTCAAGATCTCATAGCTATTTTTTTTTTATTAACGGCTGATCTCTTACAGTACACTCGTCCCGGGTGACACACAAAAACAACAAATGCGCAGCCGTATGTCGTATAAATATATATACACGATTGTCAAAAGTAAAAAAAAAAAAATATGTTTATCAAAACACATTATTATCTAGGTAATATTACAATCAACTAATGTCACTAGATCTAACCCTTTCACTAAATAAAATGCCCGAAATGAGATTTTTTTTTTTTAAAAATACTGCAAGTTGGTTTGGTGTGCAATATTTTCTTATGTTTTACGGAAAGTTTCAAATTAAATATGGTGTTATAAATCGAAGGTGTAAAATGCGGTGCGATTTTAGAATATTAATATAGTTCAGGGGCTGTAGCGTAAAGGGGGGGGGGGGCACTATTTGGGAGTCTTATAAGTGCGTTACTTGAGTGCGTGCTTTGTCAGAGAAATTTAGTTGATAGGAAGTTCACGCGTTGCAACCGCCAGTGTTTGGCGGACTGTAGCTAGTAGTACGAGAATCCACGAAGCTCATTTAGCCACCACCGCACACGACTATTTCATACCTCATCGACATTCTTTCACGGGCCGCCTCTGCATGTACATCGCCCTCCACCTTGGGAGGGGGACGGGCGGTTGCGACTCCCTGGGTGGGCCGGCAATCGGGTATTATGAATATCGCAATGGATCAAGCGATGTTGTTGATGTTCGAGCGGACCTGCTCCGGCGGGGTAGGCGGGGGGGGGGGGAGAGATTAATTGTTCTTCTGATTACCTGGGAATTGAATATTGTTAGCGGCAGGTACGTGTTCGCCAGATAAAATCATTTACGAATAACGGTGTCGACTTGACAGCAGACGACAGCCGACCGACACGGCAGTTTATTTATTCGCCAACTGACGATTGTTTGAGAGTAAAAGATTCAGACGTTTTAAGAGTCCCCCTCCCCCCGACCGCAGGGGCGTACACTACATTCAAGCTGGTTACTAGAATTATTCGCATTTGGATCACGCGACCATTTTGCTGGTTCAACTATTTCAAGTAAGCGAGTCAACGATTAGTTCTCGAGGTTTCGTAGAAGCAGATTCTAGATTCTCGACTCGAAAAAATTAGTAATTGCCATTGTGCTACGTGCTTTAATTTAAGCACCCGGGCACCCATTAACTGACTTTATGAAAGAAATACGTTAGCAGACCTGTTTACTCTTACGGTTTTGGCGTACGATGTACGATTTTGAGGTGTATACATTTTATATACTGTATATTCGAATTTTTACTCTTAAGATAATGTATTGAACGGATTTTGTGATGATAATGTACGATTTTAAGAGTTCGAGGGTAAACAGGTCTGCGTTTGGTTGGTAAGTAAGCGTCCACACACCTTTATATCAGTTATATTTTTGAGAAAGCGCGGCTCAACATTTTTTTTTTGCACCGTTTTCCCCTTTGGGCTGCTGGTGAAATCTCTGTAGTTTTCTCAAAAACTCATTTCTCGTTTCTCCATCTCCCTCGCTGATCCCTGCCAGTGATTGGCTGTCGCCAGTGTTTCGCGTCAGTCGCAGACACATGGCTCTGAGCAGAGGGAGACTCAAGACCGGGGTCTTGTTTTGTTATCGCCGACCAACTCGACACCCGTGCAACGAAACCAACAACGACAGAAACACTTACTTTTTAATTCCACCGGGACAGGTTGTTGGGACTGATCGTTGAGATGTCATTCACGGGTAGGTTGTTGCCAGAGTGCCCGTGACGTCCCGGTCGGGTGACGCAAGTTCTTTTCCTTTCTTAAATATTTCACTGACGATTTACGTCATCGATACCTTATTTGGCAGTTTAAAAACATTGGTTGGGGGGGGGGGGGTGCCCTCATGAGACTAGCCTAAATATCGCAGTGCTAATAACAGTTTCTCCACCAGCATCGAATGTGTGTGTGGGGGGGGGGGCGGACGACACACGTTTGTGTGGAGCTTCGTTATAAGACATTTAAATACACAAATGGGAAAAAACTAAAAATAACCATATCTTGTGAAGATTTAAACATGCACATGTTTGTATGGACGGTCTCTATTCCTTAATCTTCGGTGAGAACATGTTTCCACTAGATTGCACTGCCCAACTCTACCCTCATAGCAATGTTGTGCCCAGTCGTAAATGTTACCCAGGCTCCTGGTCAGACATTTGTAATCCGGAAACGACGTTGCTGTCACACATTATGCGCCCCCACCCCCAACAAAACCTTTTTTTTTTTTTGGCTACCTTCCAGCTGCTTGTATCTTTTTATCATGAGTGCAACCCTACCTGTTTTATGTGATATAGGTGAGCGGTGCAGCCCCCCCTGTGTGCTCACCTACTCTAGCGATAGCGTTATTTGGTTTCTCTTTTTTTTATCAAACGATTTTTTTCCCCTTTCCTCTTGTTTGTTGTTACAAAGGCGCTGGTTTGTGTTCGCGAACTTTTGCGCCCTTTTAAGCTTGTATATTTCTTCACAGCGATCGTGTTCTTCTAAATCAAATTTCGATTTCCTTCTTTTAATTAGACGAGGTGGGGCGTGCGGTGGAGTCCGTTGCGAAAGGTAATGATGGAAAGGTAATGGTGGAAAGGTAATGATAAAAAGGTCATAACGGAAAGGGAATGGCGGAAAGGTAATGGTGGAAAGGTAATGATAGAAAGTTTATGATAGTACAGGTGACGATAGAAAGGTAAAGATGGAAATGTAATGATAGAAAGGTTATGATAAAAAGTTAATGATACAACAGGTAAAGATGGATAGAACGGTGGACTGCTTAGCATTTCATCAAGAGGAATGATCGTCACGAATGAAAACATTTTAAGGGTGGTGTGGGGGGGGGGGGGTATTTATTGTTTTGAGTGACCGCAGCTCTGTAGCTGTCGAGAAAATGTGGTGATTAGTCCCCCCGCGGTAACGAAGCATCGTCACGTGTTCCTGTCTGATTGGTCACAGGTTGGAACTTAAATTATTAAAATGACTTGGATTTTTTGAAACTCAAACTCGTTTTCAGTTAGCGTGTCTTTTTATAAAAAAAAAATTTTAAATTTTATTGCTGTTCTTTTGGGGTTTTTTTTCTTTTTATTTTCCATTAGACTGATTCAAATGCAGCGCTGATATCATAACTTTCTTAACAAGGCATTTTGTTTGTAGTAGCTTCTAAAAGGTCATATTAGATGCCGTCATATTAGATGCTGTCGTATTAGATGTTGTGTCCCGGTCAGGTGCCTTCTTGTTACAAATCATCCCCCCGCATCTCTCTGACTGCGGGTGTTTGTGGTGCGCTCACTGACAGGCCAGAAATTGCTGGCTAACCTCGTGTTATTTGAAACCCCCCACGGTTCCTACATTAGGTGGGATGTACCTGAATTATCCTGTGGGCCATCTCCCTGGAATCTCAAGCAACGATCGCTCCCGTTTTGACACCAACATCTCAACCTTCACCAGCTCTAATTTTAGAACTGCTTGGGGGAAACAAATAATAGTTCGGGCCCGCAATCGTATTCTATAGATCACGTGTTGATGTACACTGACAATCCTTTACCACCCCCTCCCCTCCCCACACCTTCACCAAATGTCGCTCTATAGTTATACTCATTTATAAACAGAAAATTCATTTCACACTCAAAGTTCTTGTGATGATGCAATCAACATAGTTTTCTCGCGCGCGTGGAGAATTGTTGAAAACTGATCACCAAATAATGCCCGTCTCCCTTCTCCAATCATTTTTCTTTCTCGCCCGCCATGGCAACTTCGTGTTTGTCTTAAAAACCTACATTTGCGTACATCTTCTTAAATACCATTGTTAAGGTAAGTGCGAGCTCTTGCCAAAAAAAAATCTGAAGTATTACAAAGTTTTATATCTTTCGCCTTTAATTCCTTCTACATCGATGTATTACTAACCTTGTATCATGTTTGATCTATTACGTAATTTTTGTTTCAAAATTCAATCTCTTTTTCGTTTCCCTTGCTCATTCAGAGCCATTGCCATCATCGCCTTGTAAATGCGAGTGGCAAATCGGGGCCTCCCCCCTTATCACTTTGTGTAGCCGCGTACATAGACTGGCCCCCTTACCTCTAATGTAGCCGCGTACATAGACTGGTCCCCTTACCTCTAATGTAGCCGCGTACATAGACTGGCCCCTTACCTCTAATGTAGCCGCGTACATAGACTGGTCCCCTCACCTCTAATGTAGCCGTGTACATAAACTGCCCCCTTACCTTTAGTGTAGCCGCGTACATAAACTGCCCCCTTACCTTTAGTGTAGCTGTGTACATAGACTGGTTCCCTTACCTCTATGTAGCCGCGTACATAGACTTGCCCCTTATCACCTTCAGTAGCCGCATACATAGACCTTTTCACTTTTTGTAGCCGGGTACACAGACATCCCAATCCCTAACATGCTGGGCCGGCCTTTTGAAAATAAATCGAAAATGTCTAAATTTTTATGTCTAACTTTTTATGTCTAACTTTTTTTTATTTTTCTTTTAAAGCTACTTTTTTACCTGGGTGTTCGCAACAAGCTGTCTTATCACCAGGGACTGGAATACCTCTTTCCTTCCTAACTTTATCTTTTATTGAAGGCAGCAGTCTGGATATCTGTTATGGTTTTAGATATGTCTTGATTAGTAGCCCTGATGGCGGCGGTCCCCCCGCGGGAATACCTCTGGAAAGATCAGAGTGTTTTTATTCTTAGTTTATAGAAATTATTTTTGTTTCTTTTGTAGGATGGTACAAGTATAACAGGATATTTGATCCTGTTGTAGGATGGTACAAGTATAACAGGATATTTGATCCTGTTGTAGGATGGTACAAGTATAACAGGATATTTTATTCTGTTGTAGGATGGTACAAGTATAACAGGATATTTGATCCTGTTGTAGGGTGGTACAAGTATAACAGGATATTTGATTCTGTTGTAGGATGGTACATCTATAACCGGATATTTGATTCTTTTGTAGGATGGTACATCTATAACAGGATATTTGATTCTGTTGTAGGATGGTACAAATATAACAGGATATTTGATTCTGTTGTAGGAGGGTACAAATATAACAGGATGTTTGATTATGTTGTAGGGTGGTACATCTATAACAGGATATTTGATTCTTTTGTAGGATGGTACAAATATAACAGGATATTTGATTCTGTTGTAGGATAGTACAAATATAACAGGATATTTGATTCTTTTGTAGGATGGTACAAATATAACAGGATATTTAATTCTGTTGTAGGATGGTACAAATATAACAGGATATTTGATTCTTTTGTAGGATGGTACAAATATAACAGAGTATTTTTTTAAAAACATTTCTACCCACTTCTTTTCTCTAAAAAAAAATGTATTCTAAAATCACCACAAAAATGGAATTAGATTTTGGACTTTCAGGATACTCGCCAACAATTTGTTGCCATTTATTAGTTGCGCAGCGTGGAGATCAAGATAAGCCAACACGCATTCAAAGCAACCAGATACTGGATAAATTTGATGAATCATGGTATCGAGGTAACTGCTTGCTTTTCTGTTCGATAACCCAGAGACCTGTACGAAGATGCAGTTTTAGCGCTGACACGAAATGAGAAGCTCGGGTCCACCGAAAGACGCATCGATGGTTCTTGAATATAACTGAGGCAATAGACCCGATCATCATATGACATGTTTCACGTGTTAAGTAAATGCGAAAAAAAAAAGGGGGGGGGGGGGTTGTAACTAAAATTGGAAACACAACACCGTCTGAGTGTAGTTGTCTGACAGTGGCGTTGTCTGACAGTGGAGTAGCTTGATAGTGGAGTTTCCCCACTGTCAGTGGAGTTGCCTGACAGTGGAGTTGCCTGTCGGTGGAGTTGCTTGACGGTGGGCTGTAAGATAACGGCTGAAATGAGCAGGTAGGTGGAGAAATTCGGGGGGAAGAATTGGAAAGGGGGTGAACAGAACGAGAATGGCAGATAAATAAAATGAAGAAGATCTGATACCTTATCAGAGTTTAGGCTTTACTGCAGGTGTCTACAGCTGTCTGGGCATCTCTCCCTTTGGGCGCCGAGAGTTTCTTATCGTCTGTTAGTTGTGGTGGCATTAAGAGTGTTTCCATCGCCCGAGGGGAGTGGCAAGAGGTTTTGCTTCTCATTATGTGAATTCAGTGTGGGAATGGTATAGCACAGCTCTACAAATATAAGTTTGCTTTAAGTAAATCTATCAATAAGATTTCTTGGTGGCTTGGCACTTTCAAATAATGTCTCATTATTTGAATTAAATTCAGTGTGGGTTAGTAGCAAACTCCAATGACTTCATTGTGTCTTAGCACTCTCCAATGACTTCATTGTGTCTTAGCACTCTACAATGACTTCATTGTGTCTTAGCACTCTCCAAAACGTCTTCATTGTGTCTTATCACTCTGCAATGACTTCATTGTGTCTTAGCAACTCTCCAATGACTTCATTTTTAACTAATGGGAAATAAACTCTTAAAGGGTTTTCATTCATCGCAGGGAGGGGTGATTGCATTCATGGGAGAGAGGGGGTACTTGCATTCATGGGAGGGATGGGGGTGCTTGCATTCATGGGAGGTAAAGAGTGCTTGCATTCATGGGAGGTAGGGGGGTCCTTGCCATCAGTGCACGCCACTTTCATGACGAAGTTGTTTTCTTTTTCCTCATATATATATTTTGGATAGTGACAGTTTCCTCCAGCATTAGATATGTCACCCACTGTCCTCACATAACTGGGCCTGAATATGTCGGTATTTCTTTGGCTCAATAAATGCATGTTCCAGGAATGATAGCAACATTCATTACGCTGGGCTTATTTCGACTTTGCTATCCGGCAAGGATAAGTAAGAGTGCTCTTTGTGTTAAGCTTAAGTGTCATAATGTTATTGTTTTTATCCAGCATAATTTTTAACAAAATTTTAAACAAAGACAGACAAGTATGAAAAAAATTATCAGAAAGTTATTTATGAATACTCCTTTGCTTGGGGAGGTGGGGGGTGGGGGCTACGATTTCCTCACACAAAACCTAGCATCAGCGGGACCCACTACCAAACAGGTCTTACTCCAGGTTAAGACGAGATGAGACGCTAACCTGTTCACCAGCGTTCACCCCCATCCCCCTTCTGACCCAGACAAAAACCACTGACAAGAGGGGAGGGGGGATACAACCAGCGATAACGATGATTTTTCTAGCGCTTCCATTGCCGCTAATGATGATTTGCCGTAGCAGACGTGCTCTGATGACGATCTTAATGGTTTCTTATGAGGGTGCGTCTTGGAAAGGGGGGGGGGGGTGCTGCTCCCTCCCACTAAATGAAACGAGTTGTTTTTTTAAGTGTATGTTTTATATCTACGACCTGTCTGTGTGCGTCTACTATTTCACCAACAATGTATTAACCCTAAATTGCTTTAAGTTATGGTGTGAAATGGCATCAAGTTCTAGGGATATTGCTTCTACACTTTTGCGTTCTTTTAAGTAATATGTACAATTCTGTTATTAGAGAGTCTGGCGTCCTTATCTCACCATTTACATAGTATAAAATCTTCATCCAAACAGTATAATCTCTCCATCGAGATAACCCCCGTCCCATCATTTTATCCCCCAACACCATCCTAAAATCCCCCATCCAATCGTGCTATCCCCCAACACCATCCTAAAATCCCCCATCTCCATGGTTGTTTCTCCGCATTCCCATCGTGTACTATTGAAAGTGTTGTAAAATGAATGTCACGCTAAGTGATGACTACACGTGTTTTCTATATCATAACCCTACGCGATGACTACGTGTGTTTTTATATCATAACTCTACACGATGACTACGTGTGTTTTCTATATCATAACCCTACGCGATGACTACGTGTGTTTTCTATATCATAACCCTACACGATGACTACGTGTGTTTTCTATATCATAACCCTACGCGATGACTACGTGTGTTTTTATATCATAACTCTACACGATGACTACGTGTGTTTTCTATATCATAACCCTACGCGATGACTACGTGTGTTTTCTATATCATAACCCTACGCGATGACTACGTGTGTTTTTATATCATAACTCTACGTGATGACTACGTGTGTTTTTATATCATAAGCCTACGTAATGACTACGTGTGTTTTCTCTAATCATGACCCTACGTGATGACCCTACGTGATGACTACGTGTGTTTTCTATAACCATAACCCTATGTTGATCACCGCCCAACGACAGCGGCTTGAATACAGCGATCTCACTGAATGCACCGACGCGGACGTTTGTCTAGAACTCGTCTAACCCGGCAAACATCCACATTCGGTTGTATTACTTCGTCGCCCGTGCCCCACAGTTTGTTGGTTTCTCACCACGATTATATTCGATCAAATTCCGATCAACGTATTGAAAACACAGCTTTAAAAGAAGAAAGAGGAGAAAAAACTGCAGTCCCAGTTTAAGTTGTGTGAGTTTTTTTTCCCTACTAAAAGATTCCGCTCCCGTTTTCGCCACGCCTGTGGTAAGCACGCGAGACTGCCATATGTTTTTCCGTGGTCGACCCGACGCCACAGCAGATCCGCGGATTTCTTTACTACAGGCGCAGAGCCGGCATACTGTAAGCCTCTCACGCCATGATAGCTCTAAAAGAAGAATGCAGTCGTCTGGTAATTTTATCAAGTCAATTTCTAGTCACGCTGAGGTACGGCGACAAATTATTCAAAATGAACTTTTAAAAAAAAAAAAATTACGATCTCACTTGACTAAAGTAGTTGTCAAAGCCCGTTTCCCCAGATCCTGCTTTAACTCGAGATGGTGATACTTCAAATCGCGTTTAGTGCTACCGATATCCACGGGAAAAAACTCCCAGATTTAAATGGTATAAAATATAACGCTGCCCGGGGAAATAGTTGAGCCAATGTTTACCGTACTGTGTGCCCTGGTGCATGCTAAAACAGATTCCTCGTCTCCGCTTTGTGAGCGTTTTTCTTTGCAAGTTAATACGTCAATTTTTGGCCCCCCTATGCCAATACTGGATGTCTTGTATGGTGTTGTTGCATTTCTTGTGTCGTCATTTGCTTGTCGGACATCTGTCTTGTGTATATAAACAGGAGTTTATGTTTCATGACTGCGGTAAAATAACTCTCGCTACTGGGGGCCCGCCACAAGAGGGGGGAAATATTTCAACGAAGCTCAGCTGGAAAACGGACACTGTATGCAATTCTGGGAGTTCCTTGGTAGTAAATAATATTTTTTTTTAGATTGGAACATGCTACCATATCCGGATTATGCATCCATATCCGGATTATGCATCCTTACTTCATGAGAGAAGATTACATCTCCCCATCTGGCACAAGAATATGTTTGAAAACATTGAGCCCATGAACAGTTCCGTCCAAATGTTGTTGATGTATCGGATTAGTGGTGACGTCAAGTGGGTTCATTTATTTTAACAAATTTGGGTTCGGGAGAGAGGTTGGAGGGTTCTTGAGAGTGGTTGGGGGGTTCTTGAGAGTGGTTGGGGGGTTCGGGAGAGGGTGTGGGGGGTTCGGGAGAGGGGTTGGGGGTTTCGTGAGAGGGAGTGAAGGGTTCCGTAGAGGGGGTGGAGGGAGAGAGATTGGAGGGTTCGGGAGAGGGGCTGTAGGGTTCGGCTCGTTCAAAACTTGATGTGTAACTCAATATTGACAGACACTATGTGAACGACTAACACTATCATGACCCCCCACCCCGTTTTTTCTTCTCTCTGTCTCAAAAAAAAGGACTCTAATCTGGACACAAAAGTAAAATGGCCGACGGAACTGTTGCTACAGTACAATATCAAACTCTACAGTTTTTTTTTCAACCAACATCTAAACAAAAACTACAGTATGCGACTCCGTCTGCAACATACACACTGCTTCGACTCGTGCCCAAAAATTCGACTATTTGTGTGTTAGGGACATGAAACATGACAAGATGACACAGTATGGCCCCGTAGCACTTCAAATGTAGCTATTAAATCTCGCTACATACCACTGTCTATATGGACTTATTTCAATATCGTAGGATCGCCGGATTTAACTCAATGTTAAGCTGTTGTTACTTCGAGGCGGACGCCTGAGTCCGCTGCTAGATACACTTGTTTGTTTGTTTCTAACCTTTTCACGGTCCATTATGACATCGTCGTGCTTTTTGGTTTAACTCAGTGGTTCTCAACCTTCCTAATGCCGCGACCCATACATACAGTTCCTCATGTTGTGGTGACCCCCAACCACAAAATTGTGTTTTTGCTACTTCATAACTGTAGAGCATATGTGTTTTCCGATAGTCTTAGGCGACCCCTGAAAAAGGGTCATGCAACCCCCAAAGGGGTCGCGACCCACAGATTGAGAACCGCTGGTTTATCTCAAAGCAGCTAGGCAGGCAACAGTCTTGAAAACAGTGTACTTTTTTTTTTTAATCCTTTATATTAACTTCATTTTTTTTTTGTTGGTGGCCGGCTAGCAAAATCTTTGGACGGCTAATCATATCGTCAACCTATCGAGCTGAAACTTGGTACATAGAGTCATTGGCGATGACAACAACATTCGATCAATTTTGAAATTTCAATTAAGTGCGTTCGTTGTATGCATGTTTAGTCAAATTTTCAACCCCACCCTCACATTGCACGATATTAAGTTTTATGAAAACTTTGTAAAGGTTTGTTTGATTCTATATCCATTACTCATTACCAATGCCGGTTCATGTAAAAAAAAAATAGGGATTCTAAAATGGTTCGTTTCCTTATTTCAGCGCCAGGAACTCCCCCGGAGAACATCATCGCCAAGGCCATCACTTCCACTGATATTACAGTCACCTGGGACGAACCTAAGATAACCAACGGCATCATAACGGTGAGTGCATTTGGACAGTCTCGTTGACTGTCTGCGACAGCCCGTTGACCGTCCCAAACAGCCATTTGACCGTCCCAGACAGCCTGTTGATCGTCCCAGACAGCCCCTTGAAATCATTTAGAGATTGGGAGTGGCAGGGGATGTGGCAAATGTATTTTTGTCTTGATATTAAACATGAAACTTGAACTTGGACTATAGAAAACGTACGGGACGATTAGTTGGAACTGTTGACATGTTGGTCTGAAGTCTCCAGGGAAAGCTAGCTGGTAGAAGAAATCCTTACTGAAGAAACATTGATCAAAATTTATAGCAAACTCTCCAGCTTATTTTTTGTCTATTTAAAACACATTTTTTTTTTTTTAAAATCTGAAATATATCTTACGTGTTGACGTCATGTGAGACTCTAGCGCAGGGGTGGGCAAACTTTTTGTGCGGAGGGCCACATTGACAAAGGTAAAGCTATTGGGGGGCAGCATGTATATTATGTCCAATTTTTAAATATCGATAAACATTTCCCTATATTAAAATCGATAGTTTCGCATTTTAGCATTACATGACAAAGGTCAAGGACTGTTTAAAAAAATAGAAAATTAGAAAGAAATTTGATCAAAAATGTTTTAAAAATCATAACGGTGCATGAAATTCTGTAAAATTCAACAAAATAACTTAAAAACATAGTAATTTTTTAAAATTTCTAAATGCCTTCGAGGGCCACATAATATCAGTTGCCGGGCCGCATGCGGCCCGCGGGCCGTAGTTTGCCCACCCCTGCTCTAGCGTGAAACAGATTCTTACTCTCTTATGTTTGTTTCGGCCACTAGATGTACAAGCTACTCTCTTACCTGAATCTAGTTGATCATGCTTTTCTCATCGGTTTTAATTAAAAATAAAAATGTTAGTGTTTACATTCCGCTGTACTTCAAAGATACAATTTTCTTGATCTGCCTCTCCGCCCAGCTGTCAGTATAAATTTGTCCATTGCCTCTGTCGTCACTCAGGGCTACAAGCTGTTCTACACCATGAAGCCAGAAGACCCGATATTCTTCTGGGAGCAGCAGGAGATCAAACAGGACATCCGCACCACGACCATCAGCGGCCTGAAGCCCAACGCCACGTACGCGGTCAGCGTGCTGGCCTACTCCAGCATAGGACAGGGCCCGATGTCCCACCCCGTCCAGGTGCTGACCACTCAGGGAGGTGAGTACGCGCTGTCGTTGGTCGAGCTTAATCCCATAGTTGCATGCTGGTGAAGGTTTATTGAGGGGGGGGGGGTAGATTTTGAAAGCTACAACCACACCATATTTTAAAAAAAATAAACTCCAAAATTCAATCATGCTATTGACGCCACTTGGGGGGTGGGGAGATAGACGAGCACAGTTTGAAATTAGGATAAAGAAAAAAGGTAACATCGAACCGGTCAAATGATGTTTTGTCTTTATAACACAGATGTAACAATATCATAACACAGATGTAACATGTAACAATATCATAACAAAAGATGTAACATGTAACAATATCATAACACAGATGTAATATGTAACAATATCATGGGCGCCTTGCAGAGCAGAGCATTTTTTATTTTTCACAAATATGCAAGTCAGCTTTGTTGTCTCCTGTCTCAACGCAAGGGCATTGTGTCGCATTATGCGCGCGCAGAGCTCCCCATTAGGCCAAACGCCACCTATGTGCGCAGCGCGAGCAGCCGGCGCTTAATATTGTGGCTAAACTACTAACCCACCATTCTAGGTACATGGTCACTCTCAGTGGGACGTTACTCAAGACACTCATGCCAAGGCGGGACCACTAAATAGTGTTGTTGCTCAATTCAATGCCCCCCTCCCTCCACACACACGCAATACTTTTTATGTTCATGTTGTTTCCCTTAGCCCAATAATGTTGAAATAAAATGTTTGCATTATTAATTTATTAACAATTTTGTGCAAAAAGAAAAATAGAAATACTTTTTTTATTAATGATGAATTTTTTTTTATAGAATAGCTGAAATGTTCATACGAGACTCGTCCTTTTCTCTGTATAGCCGAATGTTGACTTTTGCATCTTGCCTGACTGTGAATGTTGGATATATCTATATAATCCATGTATCCGCTGAATGCCTTGCCTGAACTCCTCTGACTTGCCCCCCCCCCCTTTTATTTTTGAGATGCATGTCTTCTTTGTCAAATCAACTCCTCATTCCCCCCCTCTCTCTCTTTACAGTTTCCTTTGCAAGGGTTCGACACCTCGTGACCCTTGACCCTGCATGTTTTATTTTGTCATCTATTATTATCCTGAATGAGATGTGCTGTGTGATTTTTTGTATTGACATTTTAAAAATGAAACTTTGATTTGATTGGTCTGTTTTATTTAGATCCTAATCGGACTTTTTTTTAAAAAACAAAACAATCTATGTTGTTGCATGTTGGGCTGTGTTATCGCGCGTATTATTATTATTATTTGACATATTGTACTTGTACACTCTCCAAAACGAAAATTTCAGATTACGACATTTTTTCAAGCTAATAGTCCAGTCATATTGTTTCACATTCAAAATATCCTGATGTTGTAGAGAGTTGGAGAGACCCACCCTACTCGTAGCAACCATCAGTTTGTCTCCACTTGACATAGCTATATTATCGGTTACTTTTCGTAGCCAGCTCAACATCTGCAGATCGTAGGCTTAATAATGAAACTTACAATAGTTCATTGGGGGGCTAAGGTGGGGGGGGATTGGTTATGTCAGTGATAATATAAGTTAATATTACACAAATGTCCCCATCTTTGACAAAATAATCTGCAGACGAAACAAATCCATGTACTGCACGATGAATTAAGACTCTGCAACATCACTCACTTTATTTGGGTACATTGTGTCCAATAATCACTACTCACCTCCCAACATTTTGGCTTATTTGGTTTGCGCAGATGTCATTAATCCCACCCCCCTCCCGATTTGCATATAACTCCCCTTTCTTATTGGTTTGCGAACCCCCCCCCCCCCCGCCTCCCTTTTATTAGAAAATATATATTATATTTTTTTCACCCCCATCATCTCATAGACTAGAATCATGTCTGCTCCCCCCCCCCTCTTTTTTTATTACTCCCCCTCCCCTCACCTACCAGTTGTGTGCTCCCCGCGTGCATCTTGCCTTGTGTATATCCTAAAATCTTAACCCCCCCCCCCACCATCCACCCCACCACCTCGTATGTGTTGTAGGCATATATGTATGTAAATCTTGCTGCCTATATACCATAACCCTCCCTCATCTTGCATACGCCCCCCTACTACATTTCACCTCTTCTCCCCCCCCCCCCCTTTTTTTTTTTCTTCATGTTTTTGTGAAAAGAACATTTTTAGATTTTAAAAAAAAAGGACCCACCCTATGGGAAGAAATGATTGTAAAAACAAGACAAACCATTTAAGGAACATTTGATATTTTGATTGTATTGAATGTGTTGACCATTTCAGCATTTAGAGGTCATAGCGTGCACGTCCCCACCAAAACCCCTCATTCCATCTTCGACGGTAAGTCTGATCCCCCGCCACCAAGGGGGCCCGGTGGAGTAAGTGAGGAGGTATCAGCTCGCTCGACGCGAGAGAGTTAGATTGTACACTTTATAGCTGTTGTATGTTTATAACCATTCGCTCTCTCTCTCTCTTTCTCTCTCTCTCTCTCTTTCTCTCT
The DNA here is from genome assembly GCA_964017045.1 of Omphiscola glabra. Lineage (NCBI taxonomy): Eukaryota > Metazoa > Mollusca > Gastropoda > Lymnaeidae > Omphiscola > Omphiscola glabra. The sequence goes on from OZ024796.1 coordinate 40,588,090, forward strand.
CTTTCTCTCTCTCTCACTCACTCTCTCTCTCACTCCCTTTCTTTCGCCCTTTTCTATGTCTCTCGTCTTCTCTCTTAATATAATATCTCTATTTTTTTCCCTTCTTTTTGTGTTCCACACACTTTTTTAGATTATCTCTATAAAAAAAAATTCGATGTCTTTGATAATGTGCCTCTAATTTTCTACTCCATGTACTTATTATTATTATTCTCCGACTAATCAATCTCTTTAGATTGGCTGGCAGTGCGCATGCTTGTAGAATCCACCCTTGACGACACCCTTTTATAGATTGCTGACGTTCACGAAACCTTTTATTTCGGGGTTTCATTTTCTAGCATTCTGTACTTCCAGCCTGGCGTCCCCATACGATCACCATCTCTTTATTTGGTTTTCTTTCTCTCTGCCCGTCTCTTCCACTCTTCTTCTCTTTAACTCTATGTGTCAATAGTTTTGACTTTTCTCTTTCAGATAGCGGCAGTGTTGTTTATTTTTCATGCACAGCTTATTCTTGATTATTTCTATTCCCCCCCCCCCCCCCCACTTTTTTTTTCTTTAACCTTGATTGGGTTAGAGCGCAGTGGTGTCAGAATATATTTGTTTTATTCCATCAACTTGCCGGCAATCCTCTAACTTAGGGCGGCGACATTTCTGACTTCGTTTCTCATTACGTAGTTGGGCTCTCGGTTTTACGGGGGGGTGGGGGGGGCGCCTCGCCCAGGTGTTGACTTCAACATTCGCCAGCAAATCGAAGCTGAAAGGAAAACACCGGCGGTGGCGGGAAAAAACAGTTACTCTCTGTACTTTGAGAAATCCAGGAACAATCGACCGTGCTCGGGTCTACACCAAGTACAGTGGTACTCAAACCTACAGTGGTTCTCAAACCTACAGTGGTTCTCAAACCTACAGTGGTACTCAAACCTACAGTGGTTCTCAAACCTACAGTGGTTATCAAACCTACAGTGGTACTCAAACCTTCAGTGGTTCTCAAACCTACAGTGGTTCTCAAACCTACAGTGGTTATCAAACCTACAGTGGTTCTCAAACCTATAGTGGTTCTCAAACTTACAGTGGTTCTCAAACTTACTGGGCATTTTAGAGCCCGCCCACCCTACACACACTGGGTTATCTAGAAGCGAAGTCATATACGTCTCCTCCTTTCGTTCAGGTTGCCTAACTAACGCAGTGGAATTATTATTATTTTTTTTATCGTTTTGAGAACTTACAGGTTTTGTTTTAACTAACTTTGTCTGATCCACTTATCGAAGACATCAGTGGGCGCTTACATTCCACGTCCTTACTCAAAGAGACTTGTAAACACCTACAGAACGAAAAGAACTTTCTATTCTATTGCTCCCAATTAAATAATAATTTTCGATTTCTTCTTCTTATTTTATTATTATATAATAAATAGATTTTTTTTAAAAATAAAATAAACACAATTAAGACAATTTGCGCATTTCTCTCAAACTCAATGAGCTATACAATTACCCGGCTGCCCAATTTTTTACTTATTTATATATATTTTTTTTTCTTCTGATTTTTTTTTTCATATTTAATTTCAATGAATTTCATTTAATTTTAACCCGCAGGTTTATACTGATACAATTATTGTTGTTTTCCCATTCAATTTAAAGCAGCCCACTATTGACTTGAGATAAGACGGTCGGCCAAGTGCAGTAAAAAAAAAAAATCTAATACATCCATTTTCTTGCGCAATGCGTTCAGCGCAGCGTCTCGGCGAAGCATGCATGTCACGTCTGCTGTCTCCGCCCCCCCCCCCTCACCGCCCCCCTAATGTTATGTAGCCATGGCGCCCCTCCCAGACTTTCTTTCTGTTATGTGTCGCTCTTGTAGACTCGAACTGTTTCCGCTTACGGTGGTCTTTCTACACGCACCCACAAAATGTTGACTCAATTCTATTCGTGTTTGTTTTTTCTTATTATAAAACTATGATTGTCTTTCGCAGCCACGCTTAAAGTGTACTACAGGTGTTTGTCACCATGAGAAGATTATCACCTATTTATTTTTATAAGTATAAGCACTTATTTACCTCTAGAGAGCGTTAAGAAAATTAAGAAACTCAGTTGTTGTTGTTGTTGTTTTTGTGTATGAGGTGTTCTTGGCAGACTGCATAGCATGCATAATTTTATGCGGGGTTTTTTGTTGGGGCTGACCAGCGTCCAGTGTTGTGTGTACAAATCTTAGCCAGCTTCTAAATTATGTCACTGCTCTAACCATTATTCAATAACCCACACAATCAGTGCTGAAAACGTGTGCGTGTTGATTGTTCTTAGGCCTTGTAAAGTTAAAATAAAACATTTTTTTTTTAAATATATATGTTAAAATAAAAGAGAATTTCACTTTGGAGTCTTTTTATTGATTTTTTTTTTATAAATAGCTTTAAATATTTTTGTTTTAAAAAAAGTACATAATTTTTTTATTTTTTTTTCCCAATCTTTAACTTTTAGTTTAAGCAAAGAGCACTAAGCCGGAATGTCCTGATGTGTCCACCTGGGACTCCTGTCTCACTTTGCACTCATTTCCTGTCATAGTTGTTGTCCCCCACTCCTCTCCCGCAACTCCACGGTCGCGTGGAAGGGGCCCTCGCCATCTTTGGAGATTTCTGCTTCTAGCTTTCTGTTGTTTGGAATTGTATATTTCTAATGAAGCAGATGTCCCAGCGGTAGTTGAGGACGCTGCGACTAAATTATAAGCGGAAGTGACGTGGGTTAGAGTTGCCAAGTTGTCCACCGCCTCATTGAACATTCGTCAATTTATTTGACTTACACAAATTGTGTTGGCATTAAAATTAAAAGGCAGAGGAGGGCAAGAAAATTACAAACAAGGGAACGCTGCTTTACAATGGTGTGCCTTTCATTTATTTTATCGTGCACTCCAAAATTGTTTTATTTTCATAGTTACGACACTGAGGCAACAATAACTCACTGTCTATCCAACTTGCAGTGGTTCTTAAAATTTCAGGACTTACCTATATTTTAAAATCTGGCTCAACAACTTTTTTTTTTTTTTACACCGGTTTTTTTTTTTTTTAAAATTTTTTTAAAATATTTTTATTTTATTATTAAATTATTTTGGCCTTAATTGTGAATCATTTCTTTAAAATTATTATTTCTTTCAACTCAATTTCGCTCTACATCTAATTTATGATTGAAATACGCCACAACATTTAAATCATTTAAATCTAATTTTAAAATGTTCACTATGATTATTCATTTATTGGTTAGATTTTTTTGTTTTCTTTCTTCTACCACTGACCACCATTTTCAAGCCTATATATAGAACTAGACGCTCTAACATTTCTCTTACCCCATTCAAATAAAACTTTTAAACTCTTCTGCACATATTTGTGCCTTTAATTTCTTTACTGTTGGTTGTTAATCGTGTTTCCTTTAAGTTTATAAAAAAAGTACATAATTATATTATCAGATTTCTCAATTAATTTTTTTTTTTTAAATATAATGTTAAAACTTCACTTTAGAAAAATTTGAAACGATTCATCGCAGGTTGAAACCTTCGTGTCCTCAATAATAAATTTTAAATAAAAAAACAAAAACAGAGGCACAATTATAATCACTGTTCAGTGAGGGTTATGTTTCGATATAGTGGCACATTGTCCCTTGTAGCTTAGATGAAACCTAACACACACCCCTACCCCAGGATATATCGATACTATTATGCTAGTTATCTAACACTTATAAATAGTTTTTTGCCTCCAGGGTAGGTTGATAGTATCAGGCTAATCAAACTAACGTGATTAACCCTACATATTGTAGTTGTATGTAATAGAGTACTTAGAGTGTCAAAATGAACGCGTCGCGTCCATTATGGTTGATGAGTGGTCCACCCAGCGCTTTTTTTTTTTCATCATTTTCTTGACAAACTTGCGTTGCATCGTTTCGTTAGCCAGTCAGTTTGTTTTGTTGTTTTTTTAACTGCAAACAAACTTAGTTTCCTAGTTATTCTATTACACACCCCCCCAAAAAAAAAAAACCTTAAAACGTTTTATTGTTTACCTTTATCTGAGTTAAGTTATATTTAACTTTCCCCATCACAATTATTACTTGGTCCCATGGTTTATTCTTTTTCCACGGGATTGAGTCATGTGACTTTTTTTCATTTGTATTCTAATGCAGTATTTGTGTTCAGCTGCAGTTTAAAATGTGCACCGACAAAGGGAAAAATCGGATTCTTTTGTATTGCTGAAACAAATGATCTCCTATATGTATTAACTTCTACAACTGGGATTTTAACTGACATGACACACTCTGACACATTGGAAAATAATAAACATCTTCACCAGGAAAAAACAAACACATTTACTTTATGTAAAACAGTTTCTTTTTTTCCCTTCCTCCATATTCCTATTTTTTTGAGAAATGTATCAGTAATTTAATTTTTCTAAGAGGTTAAAACCATCCGGGCTTTTAAATATAATGATTATTTAAAGCACTTTTGCCGGCGCGGCCTTGCATTCTCACCCAGAGCTTTAAACGCGGGGTAGCCGCACCAGCAACAGCTTGCGTTCCGACCCCCCCCCCCCAATTTTTGGGTGACCACTGACAGCCATCATGGTCGTGCTTTAACCGCAGGATGACCACCGCGTGACCACCTAACTCGCCTCTTGGCTTACTAATGACGTGTTTCATTTTGTTTTTCCATCCTACTTGTACCTACCATCACACCAAACTAACCAACCTCTACTGCTACTGATACACATCACAATGAGAGCAGGTCAGCCAGGTGAGGGATGCGTTCACGTGTCTTGTTCATTTAATGGGTCATTGTGTCACGTGTCCAACTACGTCATCGTCGTCTTCTCTCCCTGTATCTCTAGTGTGATGTTTTAATATTTTACTTCCTCGCCTTGTTTTCCAAAGCCTCCTGCTTCATATTATTCATTGCTCAGATTATTTTAATCTCTATTTCATTGAATTAATCATGATTAACTAACACTATGAGTTTTTTCAGTTCCTTTATTTTTTTTTTTTTAAATCTGAACATTATAATTTTATATTTATTCACCACCATTGCCCTTTTGATTTGATTTTTACTAAGTTCTCACAGCTTTGATTTCAAACTCTGTTGCTTAGGAAATTGAACACTAACCTTTCATTTCAGTTGATCACCAGCCTTTCATTTCTTTAAGTTATGATTTAACCTTTTCAGTTATTATTGAGCAGGGCTGTTTTTTTGTTATTTTTGTATGTATCTTTTTTTTTTCTGTTTCTGTACTCTTCAAGTCACGTGTGACTAACGTCTGTCTGATGTTTGTTTCTACAGCTGGTGTCTGTCTGATGTTTGTTTCTACAACCGGTGTCTGTCTGGTGTGTGTTCCCATAGTCAGTGTCTGTTTCTTCATTCATTGCTTGTGTTCACGTTACGCCATCGACGTCTAATTAATATTTGTATTTAAACAATAATAGAATGTAGCAATAAGATTGTATTCGTTGAAGAACTTTGTCTATGTGGACAGTGTTAAAAGATTTTTAAATTTAGGATATATCTATATAATTTAGGCATCCGTTTAAATGTTAACGATGGAATGTGGACATCTAATAGTTTTATTATAACTGTGGCAAAAACAAAAAAAAACACAACAAAAAATAGATTTCTTAAAGAAAAACTTCAACCAATGTTACTGAATGTGTCTTTATGAGGACCAGTGTAATTGAAGCCAGGCGAAACAACGACGAGTCTCTCATTCACGGCCCGCTAAGCGCCAAATAGATATTATAAACAATTTTTCACGTTAAACAGAGTGGCTTTAACCCACCATTGAGGAAAACTAATGGCAGAGACAAGTTTAAGATATCCACTCTTTGAAAGTAGATCTATAAAACAGAAAAGGTTTCGAGCGCCATCGACTCTTCCAAAGTAGATCTGGGGATGGGGGGTGGAAGCTAGATAAGTTTAATATTCGGTTCCACCACTCCTGCAAGTCTTCATGCTTTCCCGGCCTGCACTCACCCCTTGTAATTGTATGTACTGCTTACCCAATCTGTGTTCTGGGCAGTGTGGATAGCCAACGTCTTCCTCACACCATCAGCGCTCATTCCTACTCTTGTCTTGGAGCAGCGGCCTTGATGCGTATGGCGCAAACCTGCTCTTTCTGAAAACTGCGCCCGCAAATATTATTTTCCCCCCATAATAACATGTGCGCACCCAGGCATGCGTCTAATCCCTTGCTGCACTTCCTAACAAATTAAGCGATGGCGTTTTGCGCTTTTGTGTGCAGTTGTCAGTACTGTAAATGTACGCCATATACTAACATGCCAGCAGCAGAGCGCATTATGTTGGCGTGTTGAGCAGGCGCCCTAACGTTTGTATCCATTTCTTTCACAGGCCGTTTGTAAGAGCCCGGTGCCTTAACTCTGGCAGAGGCCGGAGGTCTCTTTCTATCTTGTCTCACTCTCTTTTAATAAGATTTCCACGGAAGCCTTGTAGAGCCATAATAATCTGCCGGATGGCATTTGATGAAATGCTCACACTGTTTTACTCACTGTGCAAACCTCCAATAATTCATTTCTAGTCCAAGAATTATTCCTTATCATTCGATATCAGGATATTTTCTTTAAAATTTGATTTAGCGACAGAATTTTAAAATAGTTTTGTCTTGATGCTTACTATTTTAAAAATACTTTTTAAAATAAACTCTTACATTTTTTTCCATAATATAAGTCTCTGGTATAGCCATCGAAAGTCACTTAGCTCGTTTATTAGAGCTGCATATGATAACACATATACTCTATATTCAACCTGGAATGAGCTCTAGAAAAATATCTTTCTCTTTGTCCAGTGCCCTACCAACCGTTGAACCTGAAGGCCAGTGCCATAAGCCCCAATGCCATAGAGGTGCACTGGGACCCACCCCAGGAGGCTGACACCATCAAGAGCTACGAACTCTACTACAACGACTCGCATTTCCGGCAAACTAACCGCTTCACAATAGACCCCCCTGTAAATAACTATAGGATCAGCGGCCTCACGCCTGACACGGTCTACCACATCCAGGTAAACAAACTCCCCAGTCGTCATGGCAACCTGCTGAGCAGTTGTTTTTTTTTTTTTTATATTCATGAAGCTCTAACCACCAGCTGGTACCAGCCCGCCCCCACCCACCCCCACCCCCCAGTCCCAAGAATTCTTGGGTGCACCAACGAAAGTGACACATTGTTATTGTTTATTGTTTCTGCGCGCTTGGTGACAGCGGCGTACACCAGTGGTAAAAATATATAGGGCCAGTGGTGGGTAGGGGAGGTGGGTTTTTTTTCTCTCCCCATCTATTTTGGCCTACTGTAACAGATGTAACATAGTCCACATGAAATGTATATGATCTGAACTCATCAATGTCCTTCTGAAAAACACTTCTTCATCTACCTTTTTTGTATTCTTTTTTTTTTTTCTTTTTACTATACACTCATAAGAATGTATAAAAATAGCTGTTTAAGATAGGGCTATCACGAGCCGTAATGAAACAGGCATGCACAGTCAATCACTAATCGATTGGAACAGCTGCCAATGCCCCGGCGTTGCCACGACCGATGAAAGTCGCCAGTGCCTGAGATTAATCATCTCAACGTATCCGACCTGGTGGTCAGACCTCACCTCTGATAATAAAGTGTTATGTATTGAACAAAACTGAGAAAGATAAAGACAACAACAAAATATTATATTTTATTGTTTGTCCTGCATGGGCTGTTTGTTTGCCTTATGTATAGTAGCATTCTCAAGAAGTCACGTGGTACATTGATTTAATGTGCTACCGCGAGACGGCTGTTTAAAATGTGTGACGATTTGATTCCCAACTTCCAGGTGTCGGCCAAATCCTCCCGCGGGGAAGGACCCAAAACCCCGACCATCCAGGTGCAAACACCGCCATTCAGTGAGTACCCAGACCTCTCTTTCTCTCTCTCGCTAGATATTGTGTACAATAAACACGTGATACTATCACTGCAGAAGTCGATGGTTTTCTTTGCTGTTACAAGGTTGTGAAAGAAGCCCGCGTGGCCTGAATGATTTAATATACAAAACAAAAACAAACATTTTTAAGTTGCGTGTGTCTTTGTTGATCAATGTTGGAATATAATTTTTTTTGTGTTTGTTTGTTAAAAATTTGTATAAGCAAATGAAAGATTTTCCTGTTTATATTTTGGCGGTGTGAGAGAGTATATATAGTATGTTAGTATAAGTCAGATCATTGTGTAAGAGTTGATTGCGTAAGCTGCAACTTTGATTCAGTGTAAGCCACAAACATAATAATGTGTATTATATAAAATTAGAAGTCAAGCATATTGTGTTTTATCGATAAGACTTAGCTTGACTATATCTCTTTACGCTGCCAAAAATGTCATGCTGTGTGTACGTATTGCGTTTGTGTGTGTGTTATTGTGTCTGTACGTTCACGTCATTTATACGTTCGTCCGAAGTCCTGTTTGCTCCCGTCTCCGCAACTGCCCCTTTCCACCACCGCCTCTCTCTCTCTCTCTCTCTCCCTCCACTAACCACCACTAAACCACACTGTGTATCTCGGCTGATGGTTCACATGTTCTCCACTGGTTGTATATTCCATCTCTTGCACACTCGGTGGTTGTAAGCTTGTATCAGGCACTCTCACTTTTCTACCACCTCCTTGGCACATGCACTGACGCAAACCACGCCTGTGTCGGGCAGGACTCAAAGCAAAAGTTGCCAGGGAAGAATAAAAACATAAGGCCTGTTTGGTTTATTTTAACCTAGAATTTCTTTAAAACGTCATAAAAATATATTATTTATTCTCGTAGATAATTAAGTAATACTATAGCAGGCCTATTAATATTAATTTTATTTTGTTGCCTATCTTTATACCAAAAAAAAAAAAAAAGAGAGATATAGAGAAGACATCAAGGAGAAAGCATACGCCCTTGTTTTCGAAATGAAGACCTAGAAAAAGGTAGCTTCTAGTTCTAAAATAAACACCAACACATAAACATACGTGTTAAAAAGAAACTCCAACTAGATTGAAGCTCTTTAAAGTTAAAGAGTCGATGAACTATTTCCCCCAGCTCCGTAAAGAAAGAAAGAAATGAACGATAATTCCCCTCCCACCTTCTCCCCATAGATAGGTCTACAGTTAGTTCAGGTCAATATGGCATTTTATTATTAACACTACACTTCATCAACCAGGAATAAAGCGTGAAGATGGACACGCAGGATTACAACTTTAAAAAAAAAATGTATAAATGTATTTTAAAAAATTCTTAACTGGTCAACATACAAGTTATCTGGCAACTTCCTGCAGACTGGCGCCTGTAGACTGGCGCCTGTCATTTCTAAAGTAGGCTTAATTTGCGTTTGTTTCCCAGTCCTAGCTTAAAGCTGTCATATTTTAACTAGAGTTTTAATCATTCATTCGTCTTCCTTAGATTTGTATCATTAATCATATACAGATTTTATTTTGGTTCTCATTCGCAAAGATGTTTTTAACTCAACCATTTGTGCCATTCTTCACTCCCGATGGCGTGCCGTTGTTACCCCGTTTTCGTATACTAAAGACTAAAACAACTTCAATGAAATTAGATATTCTAAGATATTTTCTCTGTCATGTACATATTATCCAGACTGTTATATGTCTCCCTTCCTTGTGTACCTTCACTGTTGTAATCCTAACTATGGTAGATGTAGCCAACCTTGACTGTCTCCTCAAAGTGTCATATCAGGCATCACTTCATACCAGTGGCGTAGCGAGCTTAACTCACGCCCGGGGCACAATACCTTTTTAGCGCCCCCTAATACCTTTTTAGCGCCCTCCAATACCTTTTTAGCGCCCCCCCCCCTTATTCAAAAACCATACAATATTATAGTAAAATATACCGTTTGGCGCCCCTTTGTGAGTAGCGCCCGAACATGATGCCCCCCTCACTACGCCACTGCTTCATACTTCATTGATAGTGCGATCCATTGCTAGTGCGATAGCAATTGTTTCAGTAAAACAAATCCATAACCCTAATTGAAATGCATCCCCTCAGTCCTTTCACTAGGGCCTAGGTTTTTAAGCCCATATTTAAATTACCTATCAAATTGATTGATCACATAAATCAATTTTAAGTTCATGAGTATGATTAACGATATGGCTATTACTATTCTATAACTTTACTTTAAATTATATCAATGAATATTTTGGCATAATTTATGACAAGATTTTTCTTAATTTGCTTTTAGTTTTAGATGCAAAAAATTTCATTTAAAGTTTTAAATGGAAAATTTAAGCTGTATATCACACTATATATTTAAATTTCTTAGTCTTACAGACATCAGTGAAGATCGGATAATTGATAATGCAATTTGTAAAGTCTTGCATGCTCACCGGAGTTTCTTTAATGAAGTTGTTTTACCTTATTTAATTAAATTGTATTCTTGAACAATTAATGTTAAGTGGCTTAACGGCAACCTCATGCAGCATGATTTATATGACTAAGTTCTGCACTCAACCTTATTTTCATCATTCAATTTAATAAACAAAGGTAATAGCCCATAATTGCAAATCAACATTCCAGAGAAAGTGGAAAGTTAGATCCCTTGTCTCAGAAAACAATTGAATTTTCAGGTCACAGTAGAAGTTCTGCAGATCTTCTTGAATCTGTTATTGCACAGTAGTGTCCAGTTTCCTCCTATATCCAATCTGTTCCTTTGTTAAATCCTTGTGTTTTGTGGGGTTTTATTTGTGTGTGTTGTGAGTGGAAAAGTGATGCTTTATTTTCTTTTTGTTTTACTCTGTTTTTTTTCATCAATGTTATTTTCTTTAATCTATTTAATTTCATTCATTGAATTAGATTCATCCATAATTATGTTTTGCTTTATGTTTTTGTTTCTCTGCAAAAAAAAAATTTTGTGTGTTCACGCAATCAATGAATCAATCCCAAAACAATAGAACCTGAAGCCCCGCCTGAAAACATCACTGGGAAACACATCAGTGAAAAGGAGATTCAGATCTGGTGGAAGCCCCCAAATCCACTTAAACTCAATGGCAAATTGAAAGGTTATAAAGTTTATGTTGTGGAGAACGGAGGTGGAAAGGCGGATAAGGAACCCATGATGAAGCAAGTAGGAGGAGATGAACTGATGGCTAATGTTAAGGACCTGAAGACATGGACAGAATATAAAGTCTGGGTGGTGGCCTTCAATCAGGTCGGTGATGGCCCCGGATCCACACCAATCATGATTAGGACTGATGAGGATGGTAGGTAGCCCCAGATGATTGGTCGCCTTTCCCTTGTTCTCCTATATGATTGGCTGGCTGGTTGATTTGGATGGCTATAAATAGATCTTGGATGCTCGCTGTTGTCCTCCTTCCCACACTGGGAGACATTCTTTCTGCTTGTCAAACTGGGCCCATGTTTGTGCCAAGTATAACAAATGCATCCAGTTTTGACAATGGTGTTTCCAACACTCTAGGATCTTATTTATAACAAGTGCTAGTGTTTCAGTGGCTTTGTGAGTTTGAAATTATTATTTTTTTAATGTAGTATAGATGAGCACTTCCAGTGTGTTCTTGCCATCTTTGCTCCTATCTTGTTGGTTAACCTCCCTTTTTTGTGTCTTTGAGGTTCTAGGCCTCTACTAACAGTGATATGATGAGCTAAAGGATTTTATGAAATTGTCAAAAGCCTTTGACAATTAGAATATATCATATCAGTTCTTTTCATCTGTATAAATTCTTTGGTATTTTTTTGGTAAAGTTTCAAACCTTTTTATTTTCTGAGTTGTTTTTTTTAAAGAACTTTTTAACATATTTTTTCACTTATGAAAACATTAAATGTAATGTCTTTCAATTTCTTTTTACTACTTAATAATAAAATTTTGAGCATGAATTTGTCAATCTAATTTTGAACTCTGAATAAAGTTTTTTTTTTTAAATTATATAAAAGTAGCTTTCATTCCAAAACAATTCTAAAGCATGATTGATAGCACCTTTTTCTCAGAGGTTTCCTGACTTTAATACTGATCTCATCTTAGCAGTTCTTTTCATAGTTTTCTCATGCACTAATGCAAGGAGGACAAGAACTACAACTGCATTTAGGGAGTGTACCCTGGGACATTAAATCCGAGGGATATTTTCTTGTACTTTGCATTTTGTCAGGCACACACATCAATGCTGTGAGGATCTACAATACTTGACATTGATATCAACAACAGAAAATTCTTTTTTTTTTTTATTCTTTTCTTACTTTTAGTTCTTCAGTGGTTTTATTCTCAGTAAGCCTTAGTTCTCATATGAGTTTGTATTTTGGCTATGTATCATTCTTAAAAGTTTCTTTCTTTTCAAATCAGTTTATAATTATTTTTGACCATTCTCTCTGCTAAAGTCACTTATTTGACTTTATTCAAAACTTATTTCAGTATTGTCGATTGTCTTGCTGTTCATCATCATCACACCAAGGACTATAGCAATGAATTGAAGTTTAATTGCAAGTTGTTTATTCTATCTGTATTATAGCTGGAGCGTTTCAAGTTCTAGCTCTCTCATATTTTGTTAGAGTTCATTGAGTCACCAAATCATATCAGTTCACATTGTACATCATTAATTTCCATTTCCATCATATCTCTCTTGAAACATTTCTATGGCATCATTTTGTGTTGTGGTTTTTATGTGTAACAATTTTTTTCGTTCGCCCATGAGTTTATTCAGTTAAATGTGAACAATTTTGTAGCTTCAGTTTATTACTCTTAACTGATGTCTAAAAAGGGCCTGAATTTATTGTGCCTCCTTACAAGTAATTCCATTTTTAAAACTTAAACAGTAATGATGCTTGTAATCTACATAGTTTTGTTAATTTTTTTTTTTTTAAGAAATGAAAAAGTGACATTTAACTTTATTTTTAAGAAAAATTTTCTTATGTGAAAGATTCCAGCAAATCAGATGCTTCATTTTCTGTTTAGATGTTGTTCTTCCGATATTTGCCTCTTTTCTTTTTCCTCTTATTGAATATTTTACCACGCATTTTTCATTTGGGCTGCTCTCTTTTCTACGGCTTAATGTTTGATGGATATTGCCTATTTATTTATGGCCTCACTGTCACCAGGTTTTTTTATGTTGTACAATGGAGCATGAGTTTTCAAATACTTGCTAATATTTCTATCACCAAAGTTTATTTATTGCACTCTTGATGTTGTTTTCAGCTTGTTTTCTTAATTTTTCTGGCACATATGTTTGAAGACACATTTACTGAATTATTTAAAAATGAAGCATTTTGGGAGTCCATATGTTTTATGTGCATTGTGTTTGTTCATTTTAATAAGTGATTGTTGTATCTCTTGAGATTCTTGGAATTGATTTTATTTGCAATGAACATTTCAGCCAAAAAAAAAAATTTGAAAAGAAAGGTGGAAAAGGATTTTGGTTATTATTCTTCAGGTGTTGATTTGATGTTGAAATGTTATCCTGCTGTCTTTGAGTCATTGATCATTGAGAAAATTAAGCTCAATTCTGTTGTGTTAAGCTCGGATATTCAATTTACTTTGGGATTAAGTAAATAGAATTTTAAGTGCTTTATTTTTATTTTTTTTATTTGTAAAAAAGACATTTCACTTTTTTTTTAAAAAAACATGTTTAAATCCATTGTTAAACAAATATTTTAACTATTTGGTAGATGGCAGGTAAAAAATTGTGATTCAATAGGGCTCATTATCCAAAATGTTAAAAGTTCATACTTGACAAAAAAAGTTTTCTTAAACACCTCAAGTTTGGGTACATTGTCTCCTCTAAACTAAACTCAAAATGATGAGTATATTATTACTCATGTAAGAGCTGAATCTTTACTGAAGAGTTGTTCTTTTCTTTTTTTTTAAACTGTTTTTTTTTCCCTGACATTCCATTTGCCAAATTAGTTCCCGGAGAACCCAGGCGTGTCAGAGTGGAAGCTGTTAATTCTACATCCCTCATGGTGGAGTGGGAACCACCCAGTTCCAAGGAACAGAATGGAATTATCCGAGGTTATCAGGTATGTTTGATTATTATGTAGTTGCTTTTTATTCTTTTGCATTAATTTGCTTTAATTTTTTTATTGTTAGCCTTAAGTTTTAACCATCTCATCTCTTTATTTATGTTTTTGATAGTGTAATTTACATTCTTCCTGCTGTAATGTAATATAGATTTTAGTTATCTGGCTTGTCAGATCAAAGAACTCCTTTTCCATTAACAGCTTCTTATTTTCCACTTCCTACTCCTTAAATAGAATGACTGCCATGAGCCATTATAACCTTTCTTGATTTATTTACAACTAACATTATGCCAAAGTAGCAAACTCAATGTATTGTCTGTGAACTTGATGTTTAGTACACTTCAACATCAGGGTTGCAGGCTATTGTAACACATTTTCAACATTGTGCCACATGATTTTGTAAAATACATTAATAAAAATTGAAGTTAAAATAGTTATTTGTGAACACTGAACTAAATTTTAGATGGAAATAAAGGAATCACAACTAAACTGCTACTGTATGTAAATTTATCTTAACTTATTATTATTTTTTTTTTGCTCAGCCATTAAACAGCTTCCATTCCTAAATTATTATTTAACTTTTCCCAAATTTATAACTCCAGGTCTATTATGTCGAGGTCAACAGTAATGATGAGCCAATGCAGGGAGGAAGAGAACAGAACTATGACACCTTTGATGAGAAAAAAACAAGCGCCATCATCACTGGTCTGAAAGCTGACACACGCTACATTGTCCAAGTGGCTGCCTACACACGGAAAGGTGATGGCCTCAGGAGCAAGTCTAAAGTCCACACAACAAAAGGAGCCGGTATTACTTCACTACATTTTAAATATGTTTATATTGTCTGTTAATGTTGTAAGCATGCACTTTTTATATGCCTCAACCCTAGAAGTGAAGTATTTCAATTTTTATAATGTTTGCAAAGCTCTTCATGAAGTTATATAGCTTAACAATGAGGGAGTAAATACATAGCTTAACAATGAGGGAGTAAATTAATAATCAGTTCCAATGACCACATTAATCTTTTAGCGTCTGTTCACACGATCAAATTTTCCTTCAAGCATTTGATGCAATTCGTGTATGAAGCCTTGTCACAACTTTCAAATTACTATTTGATAAAATTCCCCAAAAAAGAAACCACGCACAAAATAGTGCGTTCATACTACAATTTGACGCAAAATTTGATCATGTGAACTGACGCTTAATCTAAAAGAAATGTCATGAAAAATACAAGCTCAGCATAAAAATAATTATAGCATTGAAAAACATAAAATTTTGTTCAAATGATCAGATGTAAGTTGAAAGCAAGCCATAGAAATATCTACAAGGATTAAAATCCAAATTAAAAGTAACCATACAATTCATACTAACAGAAATCTTTTGAGGGTTAAGAAAACTTGGCAATTGTCCTAAACTAAAGACTTGTTTTAAAACAGGCTTGATTCTTCATTCCCAAAAAATCATTAACCACAAGCTGAACCTAATCTTAGATTGAGTCTGATTGGTGATACCTTTTTAAACAATTGTTGTTGTTTTTTTTTTACATCTTTTAGATTAACACCATAATCATCAACATCATCATCAAAATCATCAAAACCTGAGCCAAGGATATCACCCATTTTAATCTAACAAAAACAACACATAAAAAAACCCTCTTCATTTTGACAGAGCAAAAGTTTATTTTTTTAAGCAAGCAATATCAGAAATAATATCTTAAAATAATTTCAAAACAAGTTATCTAAAACCCAGTTATTCTCAATTTGACCATTTATGTTACCCGGCTTAAACAAAGGAGCATGTGATTTTATCTGTTTTCCTCCCTGCCTTCAGCATGCATTTACTCTCAAAATCATGCTTCTCCCCATCTTCTTTCAGTTTATGTCAAGGGATGTCAACATAGAATTTTTTTTTAAATTTTAAATACAAAATCTGTTGTAACATTTTTATATACAGCATGCTGAAAATCAAAAAAAAAAAAAAGGAGAATAGTGCATGCAGAGGAATTAAACTGGTACATTTATTTAATTTTTTTTTCAATCCGGTACCCATTTGCTTTTTATCTTCATAGTTCCTTCCCAACCAAGACATCTCAATGTTGACCTTATCCAAGAAGATCCGCCTAGTGTCAAAGTCACTTGGCAGAGGCCAGCAGAAACCCATGGAGACATCAAGAATTACAAGATTATATGGGGGCCCCGAGGGGAGCGTTATGAAGAGATTATACTTAGCCCAGAGATCTACTCATACCTCACAAATACTTTAGGTAGGCCAGGGTAACATCAGTATTTTTTTTAAAAAGTTATACTGTCCACAACATTAAGGAGAGTTGCTAAAGATTGGCCTCATTTCAGTTGTCCAATCATATACAATTTACTACAGGGACCAAAATATCATGTTGGGATGCATGCTGTTTGTTTTTTTTTTATTAGCCCATGAATCTTTAAGTTAAACATGAAAAATTTCATGCACTCCACTCAGCACTTCCAGTTGCAAGTCACTTTTCTAAGCTTTATTCTTTTTTAGGGCAATAATTATATTTATGACACTCTGTTCATCAGACCTGTTTACTCTTACGATTTTGGCGTACAATGTACGATTTTGAGGTGTATACATTATATATACTTTATGGTTTTTTTTACTATTTCGATAATGTGTTGAATGATTTTGTGATGATATTGTACGATTTTAAGAGCTTGAGGGTAAACAGGTCTGGTTCATGCACAATCTACCATAGGTTCATGCTTATTTTTATCAAATCATCACATGTCAAAGTTTTATTGTTTCTATACATTGGCAAGATGTATTACAGCTATATTTTGCATTTCTGCTCACACTACTCATTCATTCAATCTCTTTCTGTGTGACTTATGTGGAGAGGTGACAAAATTATGCATCATGAAATTACAACCTTTCAAAAATATTTGATGGGATATTAAAAGAAAAAATCTTACATTCTTATGTTATTCTGATATATCCACCTTCCTATACCTCCAATTAAAGCAATGCAATATCAACTACGCTAATATTTCCCCTGATAATTTTCTAATTTATCAACACACAGCCATCAACCAAGTGTTCTAGAGTATTTTCAAGAATTTTATTTTTTACAAAATTACCTAGTTTTTGTCTCAATTTTTTTGTTTATGGTATATCCCATTGCATTCAAAAGAACACTGTTAAGCTCTTAGGTTGTCATATCAAGTCATGTGTTACTTAACAACCTCACAATTTTTTTTTTTTTCAATTATTTTATTTTTGTAACACAACACACATGTGCACCGTTTATTTCTTCACAAATACTCACAAAAACTATTTGAAACAATTTTTTCATTTCTGTTTTCTTCATAACAGTCTTGCAGGTGCACGCTTTCTTTAAATTTTTTGTTTTATATTTTCTAAATTATATTTTTTTTAAAGACATTAAAACTTGCAGTTGAATTCTGATAAAACAGTACAAAGATGTCATTGAACACAAAATCAAAACATAACTTATATAAATACAAAATGTTGATATGAATAAACTTGCTTATATTTTATAAGTCGACTTTTTTTCCCCCCAAATACAAGTATTATAAATAGACACTTCATTGCTTTTATGTGTATAAATATTCAAAAAATTACAAATATGAGTTCAACTAATACCAGAAGAGAATTTTATTTAAATACAAAATAATAATATTTTTTGTTAAACAATGTTATTTTCAGATAAGGGCATAACATATGAATTCAGGGTTTCTGCCAAAAATGAGATTGACTACGGTGAAAGGGCAGTGTCTACCATCACAACACCAGATGGAGGTAAGTTTTCAGCTGAGAAAATATACATTTTCTATTGCACTCACTTGATGTTTTCTACATCAGCCATTTTCGATTAGTTTGATCACTTGCTTGGTTAGCCTCTTGGTCACTATCAAACTGCTCTTTCAAGCTGACTCTGATGTAGTGGACATAGAGCAGTTATCAGAGACTGATTGGCACGACGTCTTACTTATCTGAGAGAAATTTCACTTGGCTGCATTAGAGTAGCTTTTTGTTTGTGTCACATTTAGTTCTTACTTGCCAGAAGCTTGTAGCATGGAAAACTACACACATAGGTAAGTAATATCTAGTAATGATTCTAAACTTGTCACCATTACCTATATTATGGTTTTCACATGCCTGCATTTAGTATTATTAAAATAATTTTTTACTATTTTTAAATAGGCTTACTAGGCAGACTTTAAATAAATTATTGACAAAAATTGCATCTCTGTTAAAAATCAAATTGTCTTTGGCTAACGACAAGCATCAGTAAAAAAAGATATTCTGGCTTTGGTTTTATGTTTCTGTAATCTGATGATCTATTTCTTTGTTTTATTTGATTCTTTTTTTCTTCATTTCAGCTCCATCGGGTGCACCCCAAAATTTCACAGCAACAGGCCTGACAGAAACTTCTGTACGCCTGACCTGGGACTTACCAGCACGAAATCTACGAAATGGTGAAATTGTCATGTATCAGATCACTTACCATAAACTGTCAGACCCCATCAATGAGGAGGATGTCAATTGCACTGACACATTTTTGGACCTGGTCAGCCTAGACATGAACACAGACTACAGCTTTAAGATTAAGGCCTACACCAGTCGGGGTGCTGGACCTTGGAGTAACAGATTGCATTTCAGAACATTTGGCAAGAGTAAGGCAATATTTTATAATCCCTATAACATGGATGCTCTAACTGGGTTAACATCAGCATGGCTGTGTAAACAAAAAAAAAAGAAGGTCTTCTCTGATCTGATTGGCTGTTTAGCATGGGGATCTGGGCTTGGGGTTCTTAGGTTCACTTTGAAAGGATCCATTAGAAAGCTGGTTTTTTCACATCTGCATGTTTAACAAATACTTCCAATTATTTGTTATGCTAACATCTGGTTTACAAGTGTGCAGTGGTTTTGATCTAATGATATGAAGATACTATAGATTCTAGATGGATTGCTGTTGTCAATTTTTTTAATTGTTTATACACATGGGTTTGAATGCAGTCTCACACAGCTTGAATGCAGTCCCTGATATATTATTCACTATTAAAGTATATGAGTGCAAATCTCACTAACAAGTTAAAAAAAAAAAGGAAAAAAATGTGACTGCCTAGAGTTTAACTAAATATTCATCACATAAGGTAATGTTTACAATGATAATCCTGTGCTGTGTGTACCTTCCTCTTAACACCCCTGCAACTACTGTCACATTAAGTATGAAATAACTAAATGAAAGGAAATACTGCTAGCCTTTTGAACTGGCTCTTTCTCTATTGACATATCATCTGTTCTTTAAAAGCTTGCATGAAAATACCAAATGAAAGTTAAACATGACCAGATGATGATGATGATGATACAGAATCACTATAACCACCCTATATCTTTCTCCAGCTCACCTCTATGTGCTCACTTTTGTACTCCTCGACAAAAAGAATATTATGGCCTCTGATACTAGCAGCCATTTTAATTGTATCTGTATTTATCTTTTAACGATTTTTTAAAAATCGCACAGACAATCTACTTACGACTGCTTTCTGAATCGGTGATCAAATGGAATTGTACAAGTCTGATTCATTTTATGCGGCTAAAAGTTTGAAACAATGAATAAAAAAATAACCTTATGGTTTATGGGTGCTTGCTGCTGGTTATTTTACACCACAATAACACTTTAAGTTTTAAAATTAAAATATATACATCACTTTTGTGGGCTGCATTTTGATGCATGGAATATCTTGTATAAATCCGTCCAATAAATAACAGTTATCATTTAATACACTGAAATGTTTTAATAATTAAAAATTGTTTAATGTAATTTGTTTTTCATTTAATGATACATATAGTTAAACAATTTTTTTTTTAACTCCATTGTTTGGAGATTGCTGGATAAGAGAATTCACTTAAATTATCTGAAGTGAGAAAAAGAAAATTTTTTTTTTTTTTTGATAACAATGCTAAACTGTGGACTGTAAAAATGATGGAAGCATTGATAATATACATTTATTAAACTATTCAAAACAACTGATTTGCTGTTATTTAATTCTCTAAACTGAGGAGGGCAAAATTCTACCAGTTTGCTGATTATATTTTTTTTTTTTTTAAAAGATTCAAATTATTTGTTGAGTCATTTTTTTTTTCCTCTTTTTTTGTGGGTGAGTGAGAAAAAGAAAAGCATTGGAATGGTTAACTTTAAAAATAAAATTGGTTTTCTCAAAATAATTTTTGTGATTTACTAACTTGATATTTTTTTTTTATTTTTGCATGTGCTTGCATCGATGGATAGCAGATTTGCTTTTGTGATATTGAAACTTAGTATACACTACTTTTTAAAATAGTTTTAGATTTTTTAAAGTTCTCCATCTATAATTGTGAGAATATAAATCTTCTCTATAAAATAATTATGGACCTGATAACCAGAGAATCATTGTTTTATTGTGATAATCCTCATAATTGTTCACATTTATTAACCAGTATTTGCTGAATTATTTTATTTTACTGATTTCTTATCTTGGGTTACTTGAATTAAATAATATAATGAAGAAGAACATTTATGTAAGATAATTTTAAGATCTTCTAGTGTAAAAATTGCTTGTAGAAATGTCCGTGAAAAAAAAAAAAAATTTTTAAACTCTTCTAGTGCCACCCCCACCGAAGAATGTGAAGGTTCGAAGGACATCTGACACAACACTCGAAGTAAAGTGGGATGAGCCCGATGGCCCAGTGTCTGGTTACAAGATCTTCTACAACACATTTGTCACACCACACATGTACACATGGCAGCAGATGGAGATAGGACCATACACTGTGGCGGATATCACCAACCTGGACCCGCAAACGGTGTATGCCGTACGGGTCCAGGCCAAATCTGTAGATGGACGGTACGGGAACATGTCTGAAACAGTCACTCTAAATATTGAAGATACACGTAAGTAGAGAGCCGTTTTTTGGGGTTTTTTTTTTTACATTATCTATTAACATTGATATAATCTTCTAAAAGTCTTTTAATTATTAATATAAATTGTAAATTTACACCTTCATTTTAAGGCTGCCATCATCCATAAATGTCTACAAGAGGAAATTGTAGTCGCATGTTCTATAGCAGTAAATCCAGGAAATAGGAATCCAGAAAATGTTTTTGTGTACCAATATGCAATTAGTTTTAATGCCTCCTTACATTGCTACACAGCTTTCTTGTGAATGAAACAGAGGAAGAAGAAAAAATCATTAGTTTACACAAAGCTAGCCGTTGCATCTCATTATATTATTTTGACTCCCAGTGAACCACATTTAGTATAGCTTGATCATGTTTTTTTGTTCAGTCCGGGATGATTCAGTACAGAGGTTCAGAGTGACGCAGAGATTGATCCATCTCATCAAGTTATCATGGGAGAAGCCCAAAATAGGAGAAGTTCAGACTTACATTGTAAGTGTTGAGATATTTAACAGGTTATTTACACATAAATTGCTCCAAGCTTTTGTCTCTTCACCACTTTTAGGCATTAAGCATTGAATTATTATGTTAAATTTATAAAATAATATAAGCCCCATGAAGAGGAAAAAATATTCAATCTTGTTATGTGTATTGACGTACGGAGGTCTCTGCATTTATTTTAATGTCTTAACACATGCCTAAAATATCACATGCCTTAATTGAGCTGTAATTTTTTTTTTTTTTTTTTTTTAAATTTCAGCTTAGCTATAAAGGCGTCAAGTCATACAGAGAGGATGGAGTTACCCAGTATGTTTATCAAAACTTGACAGAGGTTCAAATACAAGGAAATCAAAATGCATTTACTTTGGATAACCTAAGACCCAAAATGAAGTTTGAGTTCAACATTACTCCCATATTCCGTGATGGGAAAGAGGGCTACACAGAACATGCATCCGCAGAGACTCTGATAGATGGTAATTATGTCTCACTTTTTCAACATTTGTTAGGAGTCAGCAAATAATAAATTTTTTCACGAGGTTAGGATTTATCCAATGTTTTAATATTTAGCCTTATGAAACTGGATGTGACTGAAACTCTTTAAATGGGAGATGTATGGGTATTGAGATGTATTTTACATATGTTCAAATTTTCAGAAATGGGTAATCTAATCTGTATTCACAATGTGTTTTCTTTCCAGCCCCACCACGTGTAGAGCGCCCTCTAATTCGGACTATACAGCAGTACAGTATTTTACTCACCTTGAAACGAGCCTCAGACAAGAATGGTCCCATCAGCCACTATCACGTGATTGTTGTGCCATCCAAGTCTGGCAGTAACAAACAGCCGCCTGACTTCACAATGGAGGAGGTCAGCTTGTTTGGAATACAATCATTTCAATACATAATAAGTCTTTCAGATTTTATTTCTTTTAAAAATATTCCTTGAGTGCAAGTATTGAAACTCAGTTTACTGAACCGCGTAAAAAATATGGTAACGTTAGAATGCTACATTCCTTTAAAAAATTAGCTTTATGGAGAGAATACATTTAGATTAAGACGTTAATGAAGATTTTTTTAAGATGTGTTTTCTGCAATTTTGCAATTAACATTACAATTTTATATGTTCAAAATTACTCAATATGTTTTATTGATTATGTATAGTTTATTTCAACATATTACTTGTAACCCTCTTGAGAAGGAACCCCCAAGAAGACGGAGCTCTTTCCAAAAGCCCTGCACTTACTTAGCAAAAAAAATTATACAAAATAAACTAATTAGTTTACAAATATAAAGTTATATATATTCTTGTATGGAATAAACTAATATGCTCCATATGATTCAAACTGAAATCTCAACATTTCTGCGAATGAGAAATCCTGATATGCATAATTTAGGCATGTAATTTTTTTTTTACACTTAAAATAAAATCGTCTTGCAGAATTTTGTTAAATTTCAGATAGTCCTAACAACACAAATTTGAAGCGATGCAACATGGAAAAACTCCGTATGCCTTTTAGCATATTTTAAGGGCACATATTTATTAAGCATTTATAGGGATCACTAGGTACAAAATAAATTAATACAAAATGGCAGAACACCATATCAGTGGAAGCCGCCATTAAAAAGAAATGCGAGAAGCAATCTGATCAGCTGGTGCAAAGACCAGCCAACCAACCCTTTAGTCTTTTTTGCCGTAGCACTCTGGGCCGATAGATCGGCCTAGGCATCTCAAGAAGGTTAATTTGCTGCTGACTAAAAACAAAAAATTAATATGTTTGCTTTTTTATCTTTCATCAGCTGACCAGGGACAGAACAGGTGTTGACATGCCAGCCTCCAGCCCTTACATTGCTGCCAGGTTTGAAGCTCAAGCTCTGCCTTCAGAATTCCTCCTTGGCAACAAACAGGAATACGGCTCATTCTTTAATCGTCAGCTCAACATGAATGAAAAATACCGTGTCTTCTTGCGGGCTTATTCAGTGGACTCTGTACGTTCTAAATTTTTTTACTTCATTCATTCACTGCCCTCATTTCAATGGTCTCATATCTTTTAGAGTCAATTACTTATTCAGAAGAACAGTTTCTTTATCTCTCTCTGAAACTGTTTGACATGTTTAGATCGTTTTAAACATACGTTGTTGTTTTTTTTTACATTTCCTACCTTAGCGCCTGTACACATCAAGTGATTTTTCTGATGAAATAACAATAGCATCAAACTCAGGAGGTCCAAATGTACGTCCATCTACCAAGCACAACCAAAGCAATAATCCTCCAGGTGGGCAAGATCTTGAGGGTAGGTATTCCCAATAATTGCAGAGATTGCAAAAAAAACGTAGAAATTTGTGTTACCTGATCTTCGCAAAGTTAACAGTTACTTTGGTTAAGATGAACTCATTCATCATAATTTTATATTTAAAAAACCCATTCCCACTTGGTTTCCATTTTACATTTTAATTTAAATAATATCAAAGAGAATTCATTTTGTTGTCAATACATCTGAATAAAATTAATCAGTTTATTGTAAATAATCTAGTAGAAATGTATTCAATAATTACAATTAGACAATGGGACATATTTAAATTTAAGCTTGCTCCCACCATTAATAAAAGGCAAATGGGTGAACAATTTATTATTTTAGGATTTTAAAATTATTTTTGCAATAAAAATAGTGTAAATAAACATTTGATGGTAGTTTATGTTGAAATGTTACACTACAGTAATTATGTTATAGTAAACAGTAAAATTAAAAAACAGCAATATATAAGATTGTGATACTGTAGTAATTTTGTGATAACTAGCTGATATAGTTAAACATATGGTTTTATTACTGGTCCTCAGCAGGTGATAGCCAGCCTAAAGATCTAGATGCTGACGCAAGTGCACTACTGACCATTGTTGCTCCAACATGTGCTGGTGCTGTGATAATCATCATTATCTGTGCAGTCATCTGCTTCCTGTTGATGAGGTAGCTACTGCTAAAGCTTTTTTCTTGTATTAAAAATAATATAACTAATATTAGATATTAATAACTGATTGTGTTAGATTTTTTTTTTAAATATATTTTTAGAAACATGATCAAAACTTAGAGTTCTGATGGAATTATTATAACGTAAGACCAATGTTTTAATTATTGTTGGAATTTTTTGACATGCACGCCCCTAATTAAGGATTTTAATTGTTATATCAAATTATGAAGAGTCTTCATAAATGTATCCTGTTTAAATTTCTAGGAAAAAGAACAAGGCAAAAGGTGATGATCATGAACCAGAGGCCAAGGCTTTGATGATTGAGCCAGCCCCCTATTCCATTGATCCAGTGGAAATGAGGCGGCAACACTACCAGACACCTGGTAAATGTTACTCCTGGTTCAAACCAACAAGATAACTAACAGCTTGTTATTTTAAATGAATTTATTTTGTTTGACCTTGTCGGACAGTTGTCCAACATTGAGATGCTTTTATATCATCCCATGTGATCCACTACCTAGAAATTGGTCTTCAGGTCTCAAATGAAAATTTCTTTTAATTTAAAGTATGATCTGAACTAATTAAGACAAAACAGTGAATGGCCCAACCTGTAGTGCATGCTTTGAAATTATTATACATATTTTATCAACCTTTTATGTTATTTGATTTTACAACAACCATTAACAATAATACAAATCAATTTACCAAATGTTCATGCATTTTGATTAGTCCAATAGACTCACTTTTGTACACTATGTCACAGCCATGATCAGCCACCCACCCATCCCCATCGAGAGGCTTTCAGAACACATTGATGCCCTTAAAGCAAGTGACAACTTCAAGTTCTCCCAGGAGTATGAAAGCATCGAGCCTGGCCAGCAGTTCACCTGGGACAACTCTAACCTGGAGGTCAACAAACCAAAGAACCGCTACGCCAACGTCATTGCCTACGATCACTCTCGTGTCATCCTGCAGCCTATGGAAGGTGTGCCTGGAAGTGATTACATCAATGCCAATTACATGGATGGCTATCGCAAGCAGAACGCCTACATTGCCACTCAGGTGTGTTTATGTTTTCAAATCAGCAGCTATAGGATAATATTGATGTGTCAAACTCCTAAGATAATCAATATCAATAAATGCATACATATTTTGCACCAGCACTTTAAAAAAAAAAAGAGGGTGGATACAAAAAAATAGATAGCATTAGATGGTATGAGAAACATTTTGGCACACATCCTTCTTAAGGAGACAATGGTGGTGTTTTGGCTGAAAGTTTTAAAAATCACAAGGCCTGGTCAAGATTGGTGTTATGGAAATTATGCGGGTTCTTAGCAACAATTCCACACACAGCTGTTGTGTAAGGTAAGTGGTGAGCTAGGACTCAGAATTTGTTGCTTGTTTTTTTTTTTTTTTTTTTAATAATTTGTTTTTAATGATTTGTAACATTTTGTTTATCAGGGTCCTCTTCCTGAGACTTTTGGAGACTTCTGGCGCATGGTCTGGGAGCAACGGTCGGCAACCATTGTTATGATGACTAAACTAGAGGAGAGGTCACGGGTACGAAATTACGTCAGTATTGTCACACACATCATTTTCAGGAATCTTGCAACATATTCAAGCTACGCAATTTCTCAAATAGAGAGATTCAATTGTATCGCAGTTCAACTAACATAAAATAATTAATCATATTACGTAATAACATTTCCCCTCATTACTAACTTAGCGTAGTGCATGGAATCGACCAAACGATCCATGTACACTACTTATGGCGACATGTCTGTTGAAATAGCATTGGTATTCTGTAATAACTTGATTAAATTAATGTGTGCTGCTTATTACATACGGCAGTATCAGAAGAAAAAAAGAAAAAAAATTACCATTCTGAAATCGGTCTTTGCAGTATTAAACTTTTAATCTACTTAAGAGCCCTAACAATGTATATTGCTTAGAAAGAAAATATTAACCATAAAGGATAAGGTACAGCTGTCTTTATTAAAGCTTTGCCCTACCTTGTGTCTGTTAACAATTTTTGTTCACCATAGTAATAGTTCACTAACTTACTTTACCTATATTTCTAGCTAAGAGACTTAACATTTATTAAGTGCCTTAAACTAACTAGAGCTAGTTCGCAAATAATAATTAATCACTAAATCTTTTCAGCCCATTTTTTAAAATTATTTTTCCTACCAGTACTCCTTATTGGTACATGAACTAGAAAGGCATGAAATGCTTTAGTGCTACTCTTCTAAACAAGTATAACAACATTATGGAATTATTTGCTGTGGTAGAAACTAATCATTCTTCTGAACTATTATTACTGTTTTTTTATTTTTTAACAATACTAAAATAATTCATTTTGTTATTATGCTTTACTAATCTGAATATATTCAATTAATCTGCATATTTTAATGGCATGAAATAATTTAATTACAAGCTAATACAATTTTATATGAATAATCTAACTCGTGATTTCACTCAACTCAATGATTATCTGTATTCAGAACTTGTAATTTTCCTTTGTCTTTTCGTGAAAACTAATATTTTTTTTAAAAAAGAAAGAAACTAAGGATAAGTAGATACTAAATTTATAAATATGATGAACTAACAAATACATTAAAACTGTTGTCAGATAATAACTGCTATCATTTATTTTATTTCAAGTTACTGTGGCATTCATCATCCATTTTCACCTTAAGTATCTGAAACTCAAATATAATAGAAGTTGTTATCACTGATAGTTATTAATAGATCAATTGATTTTAAGGAGAGAGGGAATTTTTATTTTATCCAATGACAACAGTGTTAAATATTTTGTCATCTTGTAGATTAAGTGTGACCAATACTGGCCATCACGTGGAGCAGAGACGTATGGGTTGATGCACATACAACTTGTGGATGTAACTGAACTTGCCACCTACACTATAAGGACATTCCATATGTCAAGAGTAAATATTAGTTTTATTTATTATTATTATTATTAGATTTCTTGAATTCTGGCTTGCTTTAATTTGTTTGTCTGCCTTTCTTCACTCATTGTTTGCCTTTTTAGCCATTTTGAAATTTTAAAATAATCACTGTACTTCAAGTAAGTTTTAATAAATTACTTTCAAGATGGTTTAGAAAAAATAGGGGTGTAATTTATTTTCAGTCATATACAATTATAATCATATGGTAATAAATTTGCTGACTGCATCATGGATGGAACATTTTCTAAACTGACACAAACTATACTAGATGTAAAAGAAAATAATTGGTATTGTGTTTTATCTTTGAACAGTATGGAATTGCTGAAAAACGAGAAGTTCGTCAGTTCCAGTTCACAGCTTGGCCTGACCATGGAGTGCCTGACCACCCTACCCCACTGCTTATGTTTATGAGACGAGTCAAGGCCAGTAACCCACCTGATGCAGGCTCAATCATTGTCCATTGCAGGTGTGAAATAGATTACAAGGAATTATGCCAATAAATTAGTTGATTCCTCAGTCAAAAATATTTTAATCAACAGCTTGGATAAATCTTTACATTATAAATTACTTTTTTCATAGCCTATAACATTATGGAAGGGTTATTTTAATTTTGGTGAATTTAACCTCTTGGCTTACAAAATTAAAATGTTTGAAGATGTCCATGGGGTAAACTGAAGCAAAATGGTTTTGTTAATTGCCATCTCCAGTCTTCATTATTATTTTATTTGGTTAAGTATTTATGGCTTCTATCTTCCCCAGTGCTGGAGTTGGCCGTACTGGTGCATTCATTGTAATTGATGCCATGTTGGAACGCATCAAACACGAGATGACTGTGGACATCTATGGCCACGTGACCTGTCTACGCGCACAGCGCAACTATATGGTTCAAACCGAGGACCAATACATCTTCATCCATGATGCCCTCCTGGAGGCTGTGCAGTGTGGCAACACTGAGGTACCAGCCAGGAATCTCTCTGCTCATATACAGAAGCTGACTGCCCCTGAACCTGGACAGGCTATTACTGGAATGGAGCTAGAGTTCAAGGTCTGTTGTCACCAGTAGAATTTTATAATAAGTTAGTAATCAAAATTTTAAGTTGATAAAAAAAACATAAAATAGAAGATGTTCACTAATGTTCATGTTTTTTCTCACAGCGTCTTGCCAATGTGA
Source organism: Omphiscola glabra (assembly GCA_964017045.1). NCBI lineage: Eukaryota > Metazoa > Mollusca > Gastropoda > Lymnaeidae > Omphiscola > Omphiscola glabra. Next base: position 40,616,634 of record OZ024796.1, read on the forward strand.
AAGCCAGTCCCAACCGCTTTGTCAGTGCCAATCTGGCTGTCAACAAGTTCAAAAACAGACTTGTTAACATTTTACCATGTGAGTGAATGTAAATGCTAGAATAATTTTAAGTGATCTCACTAATTTGTACATCCATTGTGATCTACAATAGTTCTGCTCTATATTTAAGTGAAAACATATTATAATTATAACACTGTTTTTATTAGACTCTTAAAAATAGATCTGAATACTCGCAGAAGAGCATCTTAAAATTTATAGCTTACAATTACCTTTCTAAGAGTAAAGAATATATTTCATTGTTTTAGGTAGAAATGGTCGTTGAAGGTTAAAATGTTTATTTGTGCCTATGAACGTAATAGAACTTTGACATATAGTGGATTTTTTTCTTACTTTCTTCAATAGATGAGACAACTAGAGTGTGTTTGCAACCAATCCGAGGAGTTGATGGTTCAGACTACATCAATGCTAGTTTTATTGATGTACGTTTTCAGGAACTCTATTAGATCATCATAAAATTATTACTTTATTTAATATCACTTGATGAACAAAGTAATATATTATTACTAATGCACCACTTTAAGCTGACACAGGCTTCTAAATCTTCATTTACTTTTTTTATAGATCAGTCTATTCCTTGTGGGGTTTTTTTTCTTTGTAAGGTTATGAATTTTAAGCTATAAATATTGCTTCTGATTTAATAAAAGGTTTTCCATCTTTGAAGCAATGATGAAAAGCACATTTAAAAGAAGTATATTTAAGGCAAAAAAAACTTAGCTTGTAAACTGCAGTTTGTAAATCCCTTTAAAATGGGTAATAGTGATGCACGATATTTGACTAAACACAATGAAAATCTGGTGTGTCACAATGAAAACAAGGTGCGTGAAACATGAAATTTGTGCATGCGGGAGGAAAGTTACAATTGAAATGCAATGAGTATGCAAAGTGACAAGTAGTGGGGCCAAGCTTGTAGTTTATCTATAGGTATACTTTGGTGTAGTTTGTATCAGCATGCAAATGTATTTTTTTTTTTCATGAAACACTTGACTAATTGCATTGTCTCATGACACAGGGCTACCGTTACAAGAAGGCCTACATTGCCACTCAAGGTCCCCTGGCTGAGACCACAGAAGACTTTTGGCGAATGTTGTGGGAACACAACTCCACCATCATTGTCATGCTGACAAAACTCAGAGAAATGGGAAGAGTAAGTACTTGGTGTTCTTACTAACAAATCACTATAATTCTTCAAATTACATCTTTCAATCAAAACTGAACTTGCACAAAGTAATTTGATGATTTACTGCTTTGCATTTCAGAAATTTATAGGGAAGTCATCTTTGTTTTTAATTGCCATTTACTGAAGAATATCAAGTTCCATATAAACTTGTAAACCTGAATCTATTTTAGGAAAAATGTCACCAGTATTGGCCAAGTGAGAGGTCAGCCAGGTACCAGTACTTTGTTGTTGACCCCATGACAGAATACAACATGCCTCAGTACATTCTCAGAGAGTTTAAAGTCACAGATGCCAGGGTCAGTCTTTTTATATCTGATCATTGCCTCAGTGTTTATTTGCATTCACACAAATACTTTACAAAAAAATCTTTATGTAAAATGACAAATTTGTTTCAGTCAAGCATTTCTCAACATTTCCTTACATATAATGTGAACATAAATGATGATCAACTGAAACTAAGATATTGTGGCTTAATTGGTTTTTATGTGAATATGTTTATAGGATGGCCAATCTCGGACCATCAGACAGTTCCAGTTCACTGACTGGCCAGAACAAGGCGTGCCCAAGTCTGGGGAAGGTTTTATTGACTTTATAGGTCAGGTTCATAAGACAAAAGAACAATTTGGTCAAGAAGGACCAATTTCAGTACATTGCAGGTTAGTGTATTTAATGATTGTACTGAGAAGTGGATGCTATTTATAAAATTTTGTTCAAGCAGCTATGCTCCTAAAGAAATTACCATGAATTGTTTTAGATGTCTATAATTTTGATGTGCTGTTCTTGTGAAACACTCAAGAAATTACCATGAATTGTTTTAGATGTCTATAATTTTGATGTGCTGTTCTTGTGAAACACTCAAGAAATTACCATGAATTGTTTTAGATGTCTATAATTTTGATGTGCTGTTCTTGTGAAACACTCAATTATTTTATTAATTTACAGATTGGAAAATACATTTATTTTTTATAAGAAGCAACAAAAAAAAAAAAAAAGATGACTTTATTTATCTCCATATTTTGTCTTTTATTATAAAAGAATCTCCTTAAAGATCTGCTTTTTAATAATGTGTGATGTCGCTTCAATCAGATTGAAGTAAAATATTCCAAGTTTATGCTTTGTTTTTCAGTGCGGGCGTTGGACGCACAGGTGTGTTCATCACTTTAAGTATTGTGCTGGAAAGGATGAGGTATGAGGGTGTGGTTGACATGTTTCAGACAGTCAAGATGCTGAGAACACAGCGACCGGCCATGGTACAAACAGAGGTCAGTTGAAATCTACGAGACAAGTGAACTCACTCGTTTTCAATTACTTTATGAGCAACAATGTTTCTAATACTTGCCCTCACTTTTATTATTAAGATAACAAAACCTTGTGTTAACATGGAGGTTGATGTAAACCTGGTGGGTTTTCTTTTTTCCTTATGTAAAAGGAAGTAAACTAAAGAAGGGGAAAATAGGAGACAAAAGTTGAAAGTACAGTAACAAAGATATAAAAAATCAGAATAAAAATATTTTCCTAGAGACTCTCAGTTTACACCTTTGCAACCCCATGCAACTTAACTTTATTTCTTACAATAATGATCTTTATCCCCTCCTTTCCAGGATCAATTTCAGTTCTGTTACCGTGCGGCCCTGGAGTATCTTGGATCATTTGACCATTACGCCAACTAGACCCCCCCTTTTTTTAGCTGTCATCACCTGTTTGCTAACATGAAAACATCATACTTGCTGTCAAAAAGCTCCATTGCAGAGCTCAGCTGCATGTATCAAAATAAATTCTTCTGATGAAAAGAAGCAGAAAACAACGGTATGCTTGTGATCATCAGAAGTTATCACATTATTTTACACATCTAATGCTGTTGAGTCAAATTAATTTTCTGTTACTCTTCTGTCGTGGGAAGACATATTTCTTGAAAAAGGATGAAATCTCTACACCGAGAAATTGAAGGCTGTTTTTAATTTGACTGGTGCACAAGATGAGAGTCACAGTTTTAACAGAGTTGCAACATTTGTCTTGCAAATCTAACCATTGTGCAGTACAGCAGTAACATTCTTGTCATTATTTTCTGGAAAATGAAATTTTTTAAGAAAGGAAAACTTCATGCTTTTCTGTGGGAAGAAATTCATCTTTGAACAAATGCTCATTTTATTATAACAACATCCTACAGAGCATTATTAATTTCTGGAAAATGAAAGTTATTATAAATAAAAAAAATGTTTTAAATGAAGCTAGTCTTGCAGTGGAGATTTCAAAATGGATTAAAAAGTGCTGTTGTGAAATTCTGAGATTAACAAAGTGTGTGAGTTTAACTCTCAAAGTCAAGATATTCTAATTGTGGATAATGATTACCGAGTAAAGACTTTGGAGTGCAAAAGACATTCTTTTAGCAAAGATGGGACTCACGGCTTTACAAATACAGCTGGATTAAATCGTGAGGAGGCCATCTTTTAAAGATGTTAATTTTTTAACATTCAAGGATAGCGGTACACTTTGTGGTTTTTATCTTGTGTAGTTTTGCTCTTGATTCGGTGTACCAACTTGTGTAGCATGAGCTTAGCTCTTGATTGGATGAGCCAAGCACATGTCAGTAACAGGTCACGTGACCATGGATGTGGTGTTATTTTTAAAACATTTGCTGTATTACAACTACTTTTTAATATATTTTGTTGTCACCCAAAGGTTACAACATTTTTTTGTTTTGTTTGCCAAGTATTATTCAGTTGATGGTGATGTACTAGTTTCTGAGGCATTGTTGAGGAAGCAAAAAAAAAAGGCATTTGAGTACTTCAATACATAAAGTGAACAGATGGAGTAACTCGCTTGTTGGATTGTGCGGCAGTTAAGTTTATTTCATTATACAAGGATAACTCTTGCGGGGGGAGTAATAACATTGTATATGGATAACTGAAAAATTTACAGGATTTCCACTTCAAGGAAAATCCATTATAAATAATGTAAAGAAGATGTATCCATATCACAAGAACGGAGCAGTTGTAGCAAAGACCAGTGGGGAAAATCAGCCACGCTGACCATCTTTGAACTGTTGGCCATGTGTCCTCACTGTACACCCTGATGGGACTTTGACAGGAACTTAAACCCTAGGAAATGGATAATGACAATGTATAACTAATACTTGTAAATTTATAAATATCATTTACTGTCTTCAGATTTGTGGAGTTGATGTCTTTGATATCAAGCTTTTTTTTTTTTTTTTTTTTTTTTTTTTTTTTTTTTTCATTATAATTTTATTACATCATCCCCATTTGTTTCAATATTCTGTATCTTTATGATGTGTCATTATATCTCAAAGAACAAGCTGTTTGATACAAATGTGCTTACATTTTTACATTAATGATGATCAAACTTATTCCAGGTGTCTGCTTGACTTGGGTCAGCCATGTTTTTCTAAGCTTTAAATTTCAGTTGAATGGTTCAGTTGTGTGACTTATGGTCAGTGTGTGTATGTATAATTTATTTTATTTTTTCACAGTAAACACGGAAGATTTTTTAAAACATTTTTTTAATATTTCAAATTTTAACAAATTTTCCCAGGAAAATTATCATGAAATCAATTGTAATTATTGACATTTCAAACTTGAACTACCTCTTTGAAATATCATAAGAAATTTTCTTTTGCTCTAAGAAATGCTTTACAAAGCAATAAACAATTTAAGAAAAAGACTTTACCATTTTAAATCTTGGTTTTAATATTCTTGGAATAATTGAAAGGTTCTTTTATTATAAAGATGAACTAAAAAAGGACATTATAATTCCTAAATACCATTTCAAATATTGGGTGAATCTTTTTAAAATGTTCTCAAAATTCCCATTCATTATTACTGAACTAATTGTTTTTTTACAAATTTGACCTTGATGAAGTCCTGAGTCAGATAAAAATAGATTTGTTTTGCATTTACCCCCAGCTGATGTTTGCAGGGCTCCATTAGATTTGTGTTTTGTCTCTAGGCCACACCAGAATCTCAATAGCTTAGCAAAAAAATGTAATAATTTGTTGGTGAGTGTGAGCACTTTGTTAGCTCATGCTCTTCATGTATCAACTGTTTTCAGAATTGTACTGAGTGTTGTTTATCCAAAGATTTGACCATCAAAGTTTTTCTATGTTTTCTTTGATCAAAATTAAATTGTTGGATTTTTTTCATTAATTTGTCTTGTAATAATTGTGTTGTCTTTAATTTAATTTTTAAATGTGTATATAGAAGGGAAAAAAAAGCCGTTGTTGTTTATTATCAAAAGAAAATGAAGCATTAGCTTATAAATATTTATAAAATGTATGTACCTTTTTATGCACACATGTGCATCACAGACACTAATCAAAAAGAGATAGTAGATAGGTTGAGCCCTGTATAACTAATTAAATCTCGTGAGGGAAAATTTTAAGGAAGAAAATTATGTGTGGAAATACATAGCTATTGTCAGAGAAAGTATGGTCTGTATGTGAGGTTTTTGTATCCACATTATGTTTGAAAACATACCGTTAAAACTAATTTGATAATCCAAATTGAGTTGTGGATACCATAATTGTTCAGGAGCTTGCTGCTTTTAAAGAGAATTAAAATCCTAGTAATTAAAATCCTAGTAATTAAAATCCTAGTAATTAAAATCCTAGTAATTAAAAGCCTAGTAATTAAAATCCTAGTAATTAAAATCCTAGTAATTTTTTTAATTAATTTATTTTTGGGGAGAGGGTTGTTCTAAGCTTAATATTGTGCAGTGGATCCATGTATCCTACAAGTGCTGAAAAAAACAGTTACATTTTTTTATACCAATGAACATAAGTGGAAAAGAAGTTATGCATAAATGTATGTGTAAACATGCTTCATACTTGTTATATTTGGTTGACATGATACACGTGTTATGTATTTGGCTGAGCATTGATCAAGTTGCTGATAAGATGAGCAGCCTCTCAAAGCCCCTCTTCTTATCAGTGCCCTGGTGAAGTCTCCATGCCCAATCCAAGAATTGCAATGCAATCTCATTTGACAGTCAAAGTCAAAACTCTTGTAAGTTTGTAATATTAAATTTGTTGTTTTTATTTATATTTTAAAAGAATTCTTGTCACTCAAAACATTTATTTGATTAAAGTATAGAAACATTTTTATGCTACAGTTTGGGGCCATTTTCATCAAGACACAAACTTAGCAAAAGGCTGCGACACTCAAGAACTGTAAACAAAAATAGTTTTATCATGGGAGTACATCACAATTGTCATGGATTAATTGGGCCAGTACTGTAAATAACAATCTGTAGGTGGTTAAAATTACCATGTTCCATTTGTATTCTGCAATAAAGCATTCTGATGGGTTGTAACTTCTCAAAACATCCTTGGTACTGCTGTATGGACAGTTCACATAAATAGTTCAAGTATCCTTGGTACTGTATGCACAGTTCACATAAATAGTTCAAGTATCCTTGGTACTGTATGGACAGTTCACATAAATAGTTCAGGTATCCTTGGTACTATATGGACAGTTCACATAAATAGTTCAAGAAGTTTTATCAAATAAAGAAAATAAACATGAACACTTATTTTTTGTCATCACAATTTTTAATAAGAAAGGTTTTTGCTACTTCTGTAATTTTAAAAAAAATTAAAAAACTTTCTCAAAATTATTTTCATTATGACTCATAATGGGTCAGTAGGGTCCAAATAATGCTCACATATCTTTTTATTGTTTGGAACCAGTCATTAATGCTTGCAGTTTAAAACACCCAGAGCTTGAATGTTCACTTCAATAATAATAATAATAATAATATTCTCTCTACTGAACATCATCACATTTTTGTGTCAGCCTGCTAAACTGTATAGTCAATGTACATTTTTTCAGTTGTTAGTCCGTTGAGCTGTATATCAAAGACAACATTTATTTCATAAGGTTATAAGTCTTAAAAAGTTTTGTGTATGAATATTTTATATAACTTGTTACAATGTTTAACCTTTGCTATTTAATGGTATTCAGTTTTTTGTTGCATCTCAGTACACAGTTGTGTGGCTTCTTCTCTCTTGATAACACAGGTCGTAAGGATCATAACTGAAAATGGACTCTGTTTTCTGCCCACTTTATTTTAGTTCAATAGGAAAGAGCTTCCAATCTGCATAATAAAATGGTTCTGAGAAAATTCAATGGGTTGCATTATTTACAAAATACATGCTCCTATTTTTCTATTTTATTTTTAAAAATTATTATTTACTGTACTATTTTACAACTTTATAAAGCAAATTAGACTCACCTAAATCTCCTCTTTTTTGAGGTGGGCTTTAAATAAAGGAAACAAGTTGTGAGATGACACACCACTGTGAAATGAGATGGTGCTCCAAACTTGACAATGGAATGCCAAGTTTTCTGATAATGTTTATTCTGTGTAGATTTGTCTCACTAATTTTTTAAATGTATGTATGTCTTATACCTATGTCTCAATAATAAACTTAAACATTTTGTACCCTGATTATTTTTTTTTTTTTTTTTTTTGTTCTTAACAGTTCAGAACCAGAGTTATCTGCTCTTGGAGCATTAGTTGTTTTTTTTCTCTCCCTTAGTTTTAATGACGATTTATTCTTTAAATTACAATTGAAACACACACATATTTGATGTTGTCTTTATAACTGCATTCAATTATTGTACTACCATCAGAAGTTTTTTTAAAAGATAATAAGTGTGACTGTTTGGTGAAAAGATTGCTTTATTTATTATCTATACTTGATAAAAGAAGATTCATTGTTCTATGACCTTTGTAACTTCATCCCTGATTCTCAGAACAATCAAATAAATGAATTCTAGTTTTGTATTTCATGACCCAGTAGACAGAGGTTACCAAACACTGTCTAATTCTTATAAATTTCACTCCTCAGAAGAATCAAAATGCAAGAGGATTTTTTCATGCCTGAAAACTATGTAATTAATTGTCCTTTCATAATGTTGCCAGTTTCTGTGAAACTTAAGTGAACATTTATCCTGATTAACATTTTTTATACCAATCACCAGTAGGGGAAAAACTTGGCATTGTTCTTAGATAAAGCTAATTAGATTAGGTATCTTAAAATTTCAGCATAGGATCAAAGGGTCCCCTAACATTTTTAATGGGTCGTTTTGTTTTATTGTGAAAGAAAAGACAACTGTTATTCAGCTGCAGCTTCACCAACATAAAAGAAGGAAAAAAACTCAGTAAATTTTGATGACGATAGCCCAACTATAAAGCTTTTGTGGTTGGTGTTAAGCCATACTGCTGGGAGAACTAAAAATCATAAAGATAATAAATCACAGATTATATTCCTTAAATGAGCGAGGCAAGTGTTGTACTTCATAATCATAGTTGTACATATGCCAGTTTAGACATCCCACCCATCCTGCACCCTCTAGCATTGTTTGGTAACACCTGTCTATCCGGTTGAATCCATTTAAGTCACTCTATAAATGTATGTCATTATTGAGACCAAGTTTTAGTATTTTAGTCATTCAAAGCTCAAATAGAACCAAGAAGGCAATTACTGTAAGCACATTATCATCTCTGGACACACTTTATTTATTGGAGTGAGCTGCTGTTGGTGCATGAACTGAACATTCTAAATAAACACTTTGCCAAATTTTCTGGCTTCCTTTTTTTTTTCCTTACTGTTGTAACAGTTGGGACAGTAACTTAAAGGGAACAGTAACAGGTGTGTGGTGGAACTTGTATCCTTCTATTTGAAAAAAATTTGGGAAATGTAAATTATAATTCATTTATATATACACTAAGTTGATTACGGTTCCTAAAAGCTTAAGAAGTTATGAGTTGTATCTTTGCTTAGTGAAACATACTTAAAAGAGCTGTGATGAAAAGGTTGTACCAAATTACATGAAAATTAAAATTTAGATATTATGGTATGGATATTAATGAACTGTGACAGACTTGGATATTGATATCTTGGTTCGAAACTCCATCATAAGAAGCCAGTTTTACTTTTGGAAAATGCAAACCAATATACAGCCGTTTATTTTATCTATTTGTTTGTTTTCACCTCATGGGGACAGACAAGGGCTACCTAAAAACCATGCTGGTGCAGTATGAAGGAGGGATTTCCATCTAAGAGTAGATTTTCCTCTTATTTTTCTTTTCTTTATCTAATCAAAAGTTAAGTATGTTCTAGCTCTTCCCTTAATAGGCCCAGAAAAATATTCAGTTGCAATCTATTGTCTATTTCCTTAAATGAAGAGATGCAATGTGAATCTATTTTTGCCTGGTGCTAGTTGAGCATTATTGTTTTTTCCCTTAGATTTAGAAGCTGATGGGGGTTTTTTTTGTATAGAATAAAAGTCTTTTGAATCACCCAGTAGCAGCTCAACTTCCTGAAATCTGAAAATAAAAACTTTTTTTTTTTATGCCACTACAGTAGTTTAAAATTTGTATTTTAAATTTTTTTAATGAAATGACTTCAGATTGATTTCCTGACTTCTTGAGCCACTGTAAATATAAATCATTTTGAAATAAAACAAAAATTACATGTCTAAGTAAAGATCTTGTCATCTAATTATTTTTATTTATAATTTTGACCTTCATTATCCATTCTGTTCACCAAAATCCTTGTGTTTGTCATCTTAAAAGATAGCAAATAAGTCAGAAATGGGGACAGCTTTTTAATTTCGTTGACAGTTTCTAACATTTGTTGAATCAAATCAGTTTTGCCTGTTTACCATTAAAAATTGTGGTTCTGTAGCATCGCACTTGAAATTTAGTGTTGGTACTGAATACATGAAATCATTCATTATTATGTTTGTTTATTCATAGGAAGAGGAGTATCTCCTGTTGTATGATTGATTTTTCATTTCAATAATAAATATAATTCATGACAAATCTTTTGGACTTACAGTATTCTGCTTTTTTTTTTTTTTTTTTTTTTTGTAACTTAGAATAAAAATTTGGTCAAAGTTTTCCAAATTAGCATTTGGATTTTTTTTAAAGATAATAATATTTTGATAAGAAAAACATTTTTTGGATGCATTTCATGAAGACCACAATGCAAACAAAGGAGATGTTTATGAAGAAAAAAACCCACAAGGGAAATATCCATTAAGGCAGCACACTTGGCAGACTTGATCATTAAAAATTAATGATAAGCCAACATGAAACACAATATGTTTATTTTCATGTAGTCTAAATGTAAAATAGATATTATAGCTCACTCACAGTTACAGACATTATCATAACACTAACTTGAAGACAACATGAAGTAAATGATATTTCAACACCTGTTCGATACAACAAAATAAATTTGTTGATCCTAGAGACGCCAAGCAAACACCTATAACCTTTTTAACCTACCAAAAAACATGAATTTTGTAAGAGTAGAATTAATTCACAGAACATCTTTAGAATACATGAAATGTCATCTTTCTGTTGAATCAATATGGTCTTGTTTTTTTTTTAAATATGGATTCAATTTTCGGTTCAGGAAACATGAAATCTTTATTACTTGCATTTTGCTACTTGAGGCAGCGACTGGTGTCTGTGAAAGAAAGTAACAGTGGATTATGAAATATTTCTACCACCATGAAAAAAATCTTTGCAAAATTCTTATTCAATAAATCAAACATGGCGGAAATTTTTAATTCAGAAAAGAGACGGAACAAACTATTTCTGTTCTTTCTTTTATTCATTCCAACACATTTAAGTAATGTACCTGTGTGATAAGTTTTGTTGGTGTTGTATTGCCAATATTTATAAACTAATTACATCTTACAACCTAACTAGAAACATACTCATAAACGCTACTCATATTGTAGTTAAATATTAATCGGAGATCAAGTTTAAAAAATTATTCTTGGAATTTTCCTACGATTCGGTTAATTGTTGATGTTTTGTTGTTGGTTTTTTTTTTGCCTTGGAAGTTACAAGCAAAAAAACAAGTTTTGGCAAAATAATCTTGGTTTTATTTTCAAATTTAATAAACTCTCATTTAAATGGATTGTAGAGCTTAAAACAGCGGTTCTCAACCTGGGGGTCGCACGACCCTTTTCCGGGGGTCGCCTAAGATCATCTGAAAACACATATGCTCTACAGTTATGAAGTAGCAACGAATATAATTTAATGGCTGTGGGGTCGCCACAACATAAGGAACTGTATTAAAGGGTTGCGGCATTAGGAAGGTTGAGAACCACTGGCTTAAAGAAAAACTTTGACATTTTTCCTCATTTGTCTAAGCCTATTGACTATTGAGATAAAAAAAATGTAAACATTTAAATCACTCAACCAAAAGTTTATGAAAGTAGTTCTATCCAGTTAATGTAATGAGAACTATTCAACTTCATTCAATAATAAATGCTTGATTGATGGACCTACCAAAATAGCAGAGACCTCCCTCACAGTCTGGGTTGGTGGCGCTACAGTTAGTGCACTGACCAGAGCTGGACCGCATAAATGGTTGCTGGTCATAGACATTGCCTCTGATTATTGGGGAGGGGAAAAAGAACTTCACATTAAACACTTGGGTAAGGACTCCTCTTTTTTAAACTGTCACTCTAGTTTTAATCCTAGCGTCAAAACTTGGGTAATTCTGTTTTATTGAGTTCAAGAATATGTGCTGCATATTCAAATGATTCACGTGGTAGACATGCACACACAATAATTGCAAATTTTATGCAGCCCCCACCCCCATTTTTACACCCCTTACATTAGATTAATTTAAGACACCCCTTGAATTAGAGGGAGGGGGGCACCAATTAAAACAGCAATTGGTTAAGATTATATAATTTTCATAATCATTCCACATGTTTACATTCATGGGAACCAATTAAAACAGCAATTGTATTGATTAAGATTATATGATTTTCATAATCATTCCACATGTTTACATTCATTTGACAAGAACCTTCAGAAATTCTTATAATTTGGAGGGGCCCCCCTCCCCCCCAAAAAAAAAAATATTCCACAAACACTATTGTTAATTTTTCTTTTACAATCTACTTAATTTATTTTTGAATAAACGTCTACAGACACAACAATTTTAAAAAATTATAAAGTTTGAATAGTGAAGGACTCACGCTGGATAATAGTAGCAGGCCATGTACCAGGCGTCTTTGTAGTCGGATCTCGTAGTCTCCCCTTTCAAGAGAGAACATTTGTTCATAGCACAACCAACATACTCCGATGTCGCCCAGACCATCTGAAAGTAAACTTTACACGTGGACTCTGCGCGTGTGTAATAGTAATGACCATATATGTGTATTCGGTAGCAGAGGCGTATGTAAGGAGGGGGGAGGGGGGGGACAGATGTCCCTGGGCGTCAGACTAGCTAGGGGCGCCAAAATGGGCTTTGATATTATTTTATTGATGAAAATAATGGGTTTGAGAGTTGAAAAAAAGAAAGGGAGGGCGCTTTAAAATGACGGTTGTCCCCGGGGCGCCAAACGATAAAGTTACGCCTCTGTTTCGTAGGTTACCATAATTTTACATTGGGTTTCTCTGACGTCTGCGTTGAATAGCCGTAATTTTACTCTTCTTTTTTATACTCCTTTACATTATGTTACAGTATCTTTACGCGATTACCAGATTTAGCAGCTACTCAACAATTACAGATGACTGTAATAGAATTCGTATCTATGCCCTCTAGGCTACCACAATGATACATTATTTCTTCTCATCCCCCCCCCCCCCCCACACTCACATGCAGATGAAAACCTTAAACTGCTTATTGAATCATGTTTAAAAAAAAAAAAAAAAAAAGATTCTCTTTTGAGGTTCGGCCCAGTGGCGTAGCGAGCTTAACTCGCGCCCAGGGCACAATACCTTTTTAGCGCCCCTAAATACCTTTTTAGCGCCCCCCCCCCCATTCGAAAACCATACAATATTATAGTAAAATATACCATTTGGCGCCCGGGGCATGATGCCCCCCTTGCCCCCCCCCCTCACTACGCCACTGGTTCGGCCTACACATGTTTCAGACTCACACATAAGAAAAGAGCGTCAAACACTGCTCACGACACTAGGTTCTTGTTTCACCATTGTTCTATGCAATATTCCCCCCCCCCCCCCCGGTCAGTAAATTTCCCCAGTTGGCCTAAGGTCTAATAATTTCACGATATCCCCTACCTGTGTATAGTGACAGCAGGTCATCTTGGACTCTGTGCAGCAGTCGATCATCTGGTCGGCGCTGGCCATGATGTTGTAGCGTTCCAGGTGCCAGGCGGACAGACCACTGTCTATGAACTGGTCAGGCGTGGTCTTGGAAGTGCTGCGGTACATGTTCTCTCCCCAAAGAGGGTCGACCTGGTGCAAGAAATGACACCCTTTCACCCACTTGGCTGCTTCGTGCTCCAAGTACCTTGACCATTCCTGAAATAGCAACAAGTGGGTGTGTCCACAAACTTTCCAAGACTCTTCATTTGTTTGATTTTGTTTCGTAATTATTAGTAACGTAAAAATAAATACATAGAAACTATGTTAAATGTTGATTTGTCACTTTTCGGAAAAATAATTCAACTATCAACATCACTTTATTTTCATGTAAAGCTCCAATTTAAATGTTACTTCACCAAAAAATTAATCCCCCCACCCCCAAACCTCCTTTACCCCCCCCCCCCCCCACATGTCAACCGTAACACTAGTGAAACTGTCAGACCCCTTGCAAACAAAAGTTGCGCTCAGGGCAAAAACTGAATTTAGGTACAGTTTCTTCCCCAAAATCAAAAGTTACTTATTGAATTCTTGAGCCGTCCCGTTAAGGGGGGGGGGGGGGCTGTAACCATTTAGCCAGCAGGGGCCTCGGATTATCAAGGGTCCCATCAAAGATGTGTTTGGGGGGGGGGGGTTGGGAATAAAGTAAAAACGTTAAATTCAGGGGGAACAAACCCGAAAAGTGGCAGGGTAGGTATAAAGTGTCAGCTCAGAATTTAAGACACGTAGTATGGCATGAAAATGACGATTTTGGCACCTTCTGAAGATGGTGCCCTGAGCAGGTGCCCCTGGGTACGCTGGGAGGAACACCAAATATTAAGCATTTGTCAAAGCCTGGACTCTGTTGACCTAAATTTAAACATCGCATTTCTTTTCAATTTCATTCACTCAAGTTGTTAACAGCTTATTTACTGCCCCTTATTTACTGCCCCATATTTACTGCCCCTTATTTACTGCCCCTTATTATTCCACCCTATCACCAGTATGACAGGGACGTCTAACTATTATGAGAATAGGTTTATTTAATAGTAAACAATCTAGATCTTAACTTAATCCCTAAAACAAAACACTAAGCATGCATGTTTTACATTTGATAGATTAAGATAAGATAGACTTTTTTTAAAATAAATTGATCCAAATAAAAGGATTTTTGTAATTACATCGTCCAGATTTTCATTCAGCACATAAATAAATACATATTTTAATTAATACATTTTACAAATATAACACTTTAACTTTAAAACCTAAGTCATCTAAAGGATTTCTCTCGGGCTGAAATCAGCCATCACTGAGCGTCTTTAGCGACAATAATGACTTAATTAGTGATCGTTTATATTTGGTAAGTAAATTGTTGATACTCTATCAAGCGTTTGAATTTCATCAGTTTAATAACCATAACATAGACTTTTTGTAAATCTACCACGAGTGCAAGGGCTTTTGAAAAACCACTTAGCCGGAACCTCTCTACAATGGCGTATGAAGGGGGGCAGAGGGGGCGGTCCGCACCGGGTGTCACTTTTTTTTACAAAAATGGTCGGGTGCTATTTTCAGACCCCAGCAGTTCCTCTTGTGGAAGGGGCGGAAAAAAATTCGGCCCCGCCCCTGGGGGCACTATCCCTAGCTACGCCACTGCTTCTCTCCCGAGCTATGAAAAAGCACCGATTGCACTCACCAATTTGTTCATGTTCGCTGCATCTCCCTCCTCCTTTCTGTACATGTTGTGTAGGTCCAAAGTGAGTTTTATCAACGTGTCGTCCATTCCACTGTCCGTTGTCATGTTGACCGGGAGGTTCGGGTCAATGGTGGACATCGTGTCCTGGTCCAGGCAGGAAGAGACCGTGAGCAGCATAAGACAGAGCAAGGCACGGCCTGGTTGACTTTGAAGATAAGTCCATTGTTGGTAATTCATGGCAAGGCTTTAATCGAGCGGTTGCTGTGTCGTGGAGGGGGGTGAAGATGATGCTCCTACAATAGTGGGATTAATAATTGTATCTCTTATATACATTTTGCTTCTGGTGTGACTGCTTCCTTTTCACAGCCGTCCCTCCCCCCATTCATCATGTTTCATATTAATCGACAGTATGAATAGAGCAAAATGAAAAACACAAAAAGCTGTCATGCGTGACGTCATGTGTGACGTCATGAGTGACGTCATGAGTGACGTCATGAGTGACGTCATGCGTGACGTTTGAATTCATGTAAAAAGGTTGATTTTTTTCTGAAGCCACTATTATATTAATCAATAAAGAGCAACGGACATAGTGTAGAACTATCTAAAAGACTACTTTTTAAATTCCAGCGGGAATGGTGTAGGACTGTCTGTAGGACTATTGTTTAAAGGCCGGCAGGTAGGATGTAGGACTAGTACGGCTATTGTTTAACAAGGCCGGCAGGTAGGATATAGGACTAGTAAGACTATTGTTTAAAAAAGCCGGCCGTTAGGATGTAGGACTAGTAAGTCTATTGCTTAAAAAGGCCGGCAGGTAGGATGTAGGACTACTAAGGCTATTGTTTAAAGGCTGGTAGATAAGGTGTAGGACTATCTGTAGGCCTATTCTATGTAGGAGGTAGGACTATTCTTTATAGAAAATGAGAAGTTAATTTTTAGTATTTTTTTGGTTGTGTGTGTAACTCAAAATACCCGGACTTGGTGCAAAACAACTGCACCCGGTTAAGCCCCATTATGAAATGGTATGGTAAGTTCCTAATTTATGAGCGGATGGCTCTAAGGTCAAAGAGAGATAAGCCAAGAATTGAAATATTCCCCCCCCCCCCCCCCAATGTTATTTATTACCAAATGATGTGTATAACATTGGTCACTTTAAAAAAAAAAAAAAAAGCTCATGTCTATAAAAATATGTTGTTGAAAGTTAATGAACAAAGTATAGCAATTTAAAAAAATTAATTTACTCACCCAGTTCTTGTCTTATACTGAATAATATCTATGAACGTTTCTTCCTCCACTGGCTGTTTCGTAATGAGTAATGTGAGGAGAATAAGCGCTTCTCGTCAAATAGGTGAGCTCTGCCCCCTGGGGGGGGGGGGGGGGCGAATAAATGATGCGCTCTTTTGTAATTACTCAACAATGGCGGCAGTGCTTGCAGGACCGTGGTCGTGTGGGGTAGACACATTTGAAGCCCCACTTGTATTCATTACATCGGAAAAAATCATTTTGTTTTTTTTATTTAATTAATTTTTCAGTGTAATCAAAACATGGCAAATACGGAGTTATCCTTCCCTAATAGTCTGTTGAAATACGACTAAAATATATGCATATGCTTTTTTCCCTTAAAATAAAAAGTTGTTATTTTGGGGGAAGCAGGTCTTCGATCCTATGCCACATGTGTTGTGTATATTTTTTTTTTTTTTTATAAAGATACGGGAGTTCAGTTGGGGTGGGTAATACATTTGAAAATTAAGTTGGTTAATTAATTAGTTTCTGTTTAAGTATTAAAAATCCAGAGTAGCAAATATTTCAAGCGACAAAACAAAAACATATCTACGTTAAAATTAACTATTAATACTAATTTATAGTCAGCAGAGGTGTGGCTGAGTTTGGTTTTTTGCGCCCTACCCCACCCCCCCCCCCCCCACCCCCTTTTTTTTTCAATTTTTGCTACGAAAACTCTACAGCTGGCCGAAAAAGTAGTCTTCTCATATTAAGTAGGAAGAAAAAATGTGCAGCCCGGGGCGAATCGCTCCTCCACACCCCCTTCATGCGCCACTGATAGTAGGTCTATGATGGTGAGAAAAAAACAACAACTGGAAAAACAGTTTGAAAAAAAAAAGATACGCCCTTGCTCTTTGTCGTATACGATACGCCGATTAATGTGCGAAAAAAAGACATAATTACTATAATGTACGTTCGAATATAAGACCAGTCTGACCCATTAAAAATTATATTGTATCAATATATATGTATTTTATATATTAAATTTCAATGTTTTCAAAAAGAAATGCCGATTGAATAGAGGTGTCCTGCTAGTACGCGATCGTGTCTGACGCTACAGTACAGCGAGAACGTGTCTGACACTAGGACGTGTGTGACGATACAGTACCGTGACGACGTGTCTGACACTATGACGTGTGTGACGCTATGACGTGTGTGACACTATGTCATGCACTATGACGTGTGTGACACGAGGACGTGTCTGACACTAGGACGTGTCTGACACTAGGACGTGTCTGACACTAGGACGTGTCTGACACTAGGACGTGTCTGACAGTAGAACGTGTCTGACACTAAGACGTGTCTGACAGTAAAACGTGTCTGACACTACAGTCACAAGGTACAATTGTAGGCATTTCTTTAAATTATTCTGATCAAGTTTTAAAATCATCCACAAGCCTTTAATATAGTATGCACTTTTTTCATATGAATGTGTTGTTGTTTTTTTTGGGTAAATGATATATCATAATGGTAATAGGTCTACAGAAAGCTAAAAGAAATGAATTGCAACGGATTGGGGGGTGGGTGGGTTGGTATTAAGCCAAATATATATTTTTGTTTTAAATGTTATTTTTTAAGCCTTTCTCTAAGAACCAATTTTTTTTTTTTAAACTACATTATAACAACAGTAAAAAAAAAAAAAAAAGTTCCATATTTTGACTTATTACAAATAACATAAATTAAGCTGTTGCTATCGATTCAGGGCCCAGGGTGTACATAAATTAATCATTTTGAGAACAATCAACTTGTCACACTTGCAGCTAATTATAGCCTTACGGCTATCTCAAAATTATTTGAGCTTATGTGTCTGGCACCTGTAAAACTTCCCCATACCGCCCTTTCCCTTTTTCCATCACACGATACATCATTAGATGTTGATTTTAAAACCAGCAGTTAGCTACCTATTCTCTAAAGAAGCTGCGGTTGTGGCTATCAAGGTATGCCACGTAATGTAGAAATATTACCGTGAGGACAACAACATTACTCTTAGCACTATAACATTACTGTAATGACAATAACTTTACTGTAAAGACAATAACTTTACTGTGAGAACGTTAACATTACTGTGAGGACAATAACATTAATGTGAGAATATTAACATTACGCTCAGTGTTTCTTTCAGCTTTCAGGCATCTTTCGGGGGTGGGGGGGGCAGTGCCCCCAACACGTTAAGTACGCCCCCCCCCCCCCCCCCCCCCGGAGAGAAATATCAATAAAACGTAAATATATGAATTTTTTTTTAAACGACTAAAATGATATTTTTATAATATTTTAAAAAAGAATAGTAACTGGTGCCTTAAACCAATTACAATTATTAGAACCTTTGAAATCTCGCTATACTCGCTTTATATTTGATAGTTATGGTAAACCCTGTTAGAGGCTTACACTAATCGATTTTATTGTTGTTGGTGTATAAAAGTTAAAAGTGTTGGACTGCGATAAAGCTTTAAAATAGATTAATTAGACACGAACAATCTGTGTCGATAGACACGAACAATCTGTGTTAATATAACAATATATGTTAAGCTTTAATAATAATTTTGCATTATATATAAGCAGACGTTCCGGCACATGCCATCATCAGTACAATAACACATATATTTTGTTTGTATTATATGCGTTGTTGTTTTTCAACTTCACAAATTTAAAGACTTAAATAACACTGTATCAAACTACCTTTACATCAAAGGGTCTATAATTATAATATATTTCTTGATAAGTATCAAACGTGTGCAATCTATTTTCAAACTATATTTCATCAAAGAAAATTACTTTTAAATAAGGGAAATGTGTTTATTATTAATTGTATGATGGCTGACATGATTTTAAATATATATCATAAATATATGTTAAATGGACTCGGTTTCATGTATTTTGAGCTAGATAAAATGAAAAACCTAAAAATAATTATACTTTTTCTTTTACTAAAAATTAATAATGGTACGCACACAAATAGACATAAACCACGCATCAATTATTATTAATTTAAAAGTGTTTGTCTTTCTTTAAATGTGCTACTTTTATAATAACATTTTTTTAAAAGGTTTCCTAAACAACAAATTAAAAAAAAAAAAATGCTCATATTTATAAAATTACCAAATGATTTTCCTTTTATTATATCAGAATAATAATCTGCTTCACCTGTTTATGCATTTCATTTATTGTTATAGATAAAAATTTGGTAGAAAGATTAATTTTAAAAAAAAAATTAAGTTTAAAATTATTTTTGTAACTATCATTTCGATTTACACTCAAATGCCATTTTTTAAATCAAGTTTTAGAGAGTGAAAAAACTCCTTGATCGTCAATTTCAAAATAAATTCTGTCGATTTGGTAAAAACACGTGTTAAAATTTACCGAAGAGGCAATTTGTAATTTATCTGAAGGAAGTATTAATAGATTGAAATTCCAAATAAACATTTTAACGCATTGATTATTTGGAAATGTATACCTTAGTTCAAACTTCTTATTTATTAACTCGATTTTGTTTTTAAAAATCACAGAATGAAGAAAAATGTGGTGTCTTTTGTAAACATCTCATGCCTTCTTAACATAATTATGCCGTTCATATATACAACAAAAAATAAAAAGTTTTGAAAACTCGTAAAATGTATAAACCTTCTTACAAAAAAAATAAAAAATAAATACCTTTTGACTAGCAAACTTCGAAATATTTAGACAATTAAATTATTCTAAGTAAGTTTTTTTTTTTTCATTTTCGTTCAACATGTAAAATGATGTTAGTGGTGCTTTTTTGTGATGTGAAAATAATTTTTTGAGAAGGATTTTTAAAAAAAAATTTCTTCATTAATTAAGTAGTTAGCCCCAAATATACTAAAAATAAAAACCACATTACTATTTAGCAATATATTTAAAAAAAAGAGCCGTGACTCGAGGCCCACGTGCCACTTCTTGTTTTTTGGGCTTCCCCAACCTTGCAATCAAAGTTGATCATTAAAAATGTGCCCACGTCACAACTTTAAGCCCCTGAAACATCTGATGCCCCCTGCAGCCGTAAGGGTTCCGGTTGTGGAACCAATGGCTCTGAGTTTAAGTGTCGCCCAAATGTGTAACCAGCATCTCTTCCGTCGCTCTCCAATTAAGTGTAGAATGTTGCAAAACCAAATTCAGATATGCTCTAAAATGTATTGGTGTATTTTTAATTTATCCAAAGTATTAATGTGATTGTACTAAATAGTAAAATGAAATAATGCATTCAAAAAGAAATTTGAAACAAAATTTTAACGTGTGGAGTGAAAAAAAGATTCAACCAAATTTCCGTCGATCAATTTTCCATCGACAAAATTTCTTTCGATCAAATTTCCGGATACGATTTCCCATAGATTCGAAACCACTAATAAATTAAATTTTATTGGTTTAAATTTAGGTAAGAACAGTACTGCTAGTAAGTATTATATAGTTATATCAGTGGTAGTGGTAAGCCTTTTATTAAATTATTTTAAAGATTCTGTCAGTTGTTCAACACACATGTTGGTAACCATAAGACAAAATAAGATGGCCAAGAATAACAGGTCTTCATAAATGTATTTATTTCAATATATATGAAATAAAGCAATCTCAATTATCTTATCTGCTTAACATTAAGGCTTTGAAGGCACATAAAGAATCTCAGACATCGTTCAGTCTATGGTTAAAACAATGAAGTATTTCTTGAGCAATCAAATTAATTTTTTTTTAAACGGGCAATGGGAGACAACTCAATCATGTGTTGTATTTTTGTAACAGAAGGGAGTGACCCCACTTTTAAATTACCTGGTTTACATTGCATACATTTAACAGCATCATGTAACAACATTATTACTAAAAGTCAAGTAGAGATCAGAATCTTTATATCAGTATGTATAATAATGTGTCTACACCATCGTCTCAATGTGATGGATGGATGCCAGAAAAATAAAATAAATGTCAATGAATAAAAACAATAAAAATGTATGTCAGTGATATTGTTATACTGACATCACTATGACAAGTTCACCACTGACATTATATCCAGTGAAACTAAACAATTTTCATTTGAAATTATTGCAACTCAGTAGGACAAAAATCATAAATATATATTTCATTTATCCACATCTTGCTGTTACTGAACATTAAAGACAAATTACATAAATAAATAAAATAGATTAATTAAGTGAACAATGAAGAAAATTCTGAATAAATTATTCACAACCCAATTAGATTAAAAATATTTACACTTATTTTAAAAATTAATTATTCTTACATGACTTAGGACAACAGTGTGAAAAACCCTACCAAATACCAATCTATATATATATGCATCATGTTGCAATGGCAAAATTTCATGATAACCCATAAAAAATGCTACCACAAAGAGTTTTCACATGTAGACCTGTCTCAACTGCACTAAAACAAAGTATTAGATTTCCTTTGAAGTTTGTTTAGAAATGCTAAATAGCAATATAAAACACAATATTATTAAGCAAAAGAAAATAATCTGTGCCTAATATTACTAATAAGAGATGATTGTCTTGTGTTTGATGAGAAGGGTAACCACATTTTATCAAGTGTGTACAGAAAGAGATCAGAGCACATCTGCAAAGTTTGTAATTTAACAACCCTTACAAAATTTTGTTTCAAAGTTTTTATGTGCATTTTTTATTATTTTAATTTATAGAAATATTCCAACCACTTTTAAACCACAGATTTTTTTCACCAATTATTTCAGAAAAAAAAAATTAAATATTACGCAAAAAAACGCATTAGCGATTATTTTGTTTATTTTCAATAATCTCATTAAGTGAAGTTATTGGGAATTTTATTTCATGAAATTAGTTCCATCATAATTTTTTTCATCTTCCCCTTGAAAAACAGATTTTTAGGGGTTGGGATGCGGGCTGAAAATTTGACAGAATGTGTTGTCATCTGCAACAAGTCTGTTTGCCAAGTTACAGCTCGATAGGTTGACATTAAGGGGGTAAGTAAACCACCCGAAGATTTTATCAGCCAGCCACGAACAAAAGCAAAGTTAATAATAAGGATTTAAAAAGACATCGGCATGGATCTCTTTGATCAACCTTTAAAAGAGAAATAAATGAGGAACATTTTATATAATTTTAAAAAAAAGTTTTTTAAAGAATTTATTTGGAGCCAATTTATTACACTCTAAAGAAGCCTGTAATCTTTGCTTGACCTTTGACCTGGGGCAGAAGTCTTCTCCTGCAAGATCTGGCAGAGTTTCTTAAACCTTTGTTATTCTGACTTGGTGGCACTCTTGAGGACTTGGGAGAACTTTCAATATTTAATGAAGAACTTGCGCGCTTGTTGGGCTGCAACTCTGATGAAGTTGCTGGGGACCTGATTAAATTTTCTTGATCTGTCGAGGAAATGTGACATCTTTTACTTCCCTTTTTTTTGGTGATGGCTTTTGGGTTCTGTTGGCCTAATTTGGATAAACATTTTCTACTGCGTGAAGTTTCACCCTCAGGCTGTGATGGACCAGGCGGGTCTGCACGTGGATGAACGATTGTTGCACTGCAAAATAATGATATATTTTAAAATCTTTATCAAATAAAGCAAATTCCTAGACTTTTATCAAATCTATAGTGCATTAAATTTCACCCTTTTGCCATACATTATAAAAAATGTTTTAATACAGGCAGGTATAATAAAGAGAGGAAATTTTTTTTTAAAAATACCAAAAATATATTTAAAAAAAAAATATGCAGATGTTATTTATTTTATATATGACTTGGAAGTTCCAAAGCTTCTATTTATATCCAGATTTTCAAACCTATGAGTTGATAGGTGAATGTGATGGCCTTGATATATTTACCTAGGAATGACATACACTGAGTTGAGTGTGGTTTGTGACACCATTAGATCAGTTGTGTGTTCTGGGTCAAGATACAGAGCTGAAGACACCTGGAATAGTTACATAAATAAACATTCATAAGTAGAACTGATCCATCCTATTTTGGAGGGAGATATTTCAAAAGCAGCTTAAAAATTGGGCATCACCTTTGGAAAATGGTGTAAAGTCTGGACACTGACACAGATAAGTGAAAATCAGATGCACTCCACAGTGAAGTAGGAAATAAGACAGAGATAAAACTTTTACAATCTGGACACTGACACTGATAAGTGAAAAATCAGATGCACTCCACAGTGAAGTAGGAAATAAGACAGAGATAAAACTTTTACATTGAGTGTTGTCACCAGTTTTAATTGGTGTTAGTGTGATCGAAATAAATCCAAAACTGTTACAAGCACTATGGCATATTATTCACGTCACCAATTTAACAGCTGGTGATTTTCATACATATGTATCAAGTAAATCCAAAGATTTGATTTTCTAAAAAATTTGTAAAGGTATTTTAAAAAAATGCATATTTTTAAAACTAAAAATACTCCTTATCACTCCTGATCTATTTCTTTGCATGATCTTAGTTTAATTGAGAGTAGTTCTTTTTTTCTTTATTTGATTTTTTAAAAAAAAGGTAATCAGGTAACAGATTAATTGATCTCCCGTAACATATAATAAGACATTTTTGGGTTTGGAGATATGTACCAGTGAGGAAGAAATTAAGTTTGTAAGTCGAGGCACCACTGTAAATGCTGCCTTTTAAATTATAAGTTCAAAATTTATTGGTCCAAGATTTGTTTAATAAAAAAAAAAAAAATTGTAAGTTTATCAAAATGGCTATCTTACAAAAACTTTCTGTTTCTTAGCTTTGCCAAGTGGCAGTTCCGTCTCATGATCAGTGATTCCCTGCCCACTCTCTTCTTCAATGTCCATTATTGCTGGAGATCTGAGGTGGAGAAAAGAAAAATACATTTGAAAAATATATATATATCACTTTGGGAGAAGGCGAAGGTAAGACCAAAAAATATCATGAACCAACAACTGAAACATAAGTTTAGCATTTTGCACATTTGTATAAATAGGAATCATATAAGTTAAAACAGGAAAAGGTTAATGGAGGCAAGGCACAAACTACATTGTTCACACAATATATATATGGCATCCTTCCGTCTTTGTGAGATGATTGGAGAGGTATTCAAATGGCTAACTAGGCCAATCCTGGAATGGCCGTCTCGGCTGCACTTCTCTCAGGAGAACATTGACTCCTGGTTAAATTTGGCCTTCCATAATGCCATTTTTGTTGCAAATAAATCTTAGTTATTGTAAATATATTTTATTTTAAAAAAAATAGTCTTAAGAATTATTAAGAAATATTTATTAATGTTATAAAAAGAAGGTAGATATTAGCAGCCTTAGGCAACATTTGTAATTAGCCGTTAAAATGGAAAAGAACTGCAGAAGTTCAATAGGATCTATCTCTTGTTTATCAATATTACAAGTATCCAAGTATCCAGCTAAATTAGACATACTGACCGAAACTGTGTCAGCAAACATGGAAAACGAGTTGGCGTCTGAGAGGAAAATTGAATGTCATTCATCATTTGCAGATCAAGGTCAGTTGGGCTAAGTGAAGATCGGTCCAGGAAATAATGAATGACCCGCACGCAGTGTAGCCCCAGTATGGTGCCGCCCCTGTTGGTTGTCTGGAATTGAAACATTTTTGTGAAAACTGTTGGTCTTCTGTGGCCACTCACTAGCCAGTGTTGTGTGGTGAAATAAAAGTTAAATAAGTAAAAAAAAATGTATAGTACTATAATCCACTTTCAAAATGTATCATTTTTACTTGACTCTGGATTGCACTTTGAGGCTGCATGTTTGATAAACCTATCTTAAAAGCTAGGACATTTGTGAACAACACTTGAATTAAACAATGAAATCTGAAAAATGCTAGTTATAAATGAGGTGACCTTGAAGAGTGACAATTATCTGCTTAAAGCACTATAACAGTCAAATATGTCAAATAAATAATGTACATATTCATCATCATCATCAGTGGGCTACAGCCCATGTAGGGCCCTGGCCTGCTCCACCACATCCTTCCATTCGGAACGATCCATGGCTTTCAGCCTCCATGCGTGAACCCCCAACTGGTGTAATTCTTTCTCTGAATTGTCGATATTCATTTTCAGCCCACACATAAATATTTGTAAAATGTTCAAAGACGAACATTTTTACACTAGAACAATTTAACACAAGACATCTAAAAGTATTTCTCAAGCGCAATAGACAATCGTCATTTGCCACGGGACTTCCTTTAATTAGTGACAATATTGACATTAAGAGTAATTGTTTAGTTTCTTAACAGCTGGTAGAGCACGCTTGATAGAATGGTGAACAAATGAATTTTATGTATCTTTACGTCCTTATTTTGAGGGAAATAATTTGCCCTGATCGAGCTGATCAGAGGGATCTGTGATGAAGAGACCAATCATTGGTCACTTGGAGCTTAAATTAATGAATTCCATCACTTACTTTCTCTGGACTTTTCTTTATGCGCTCTTCAACTTCATTGATGATCTCTTCCAAACTGTTATAAATACTCTCTGAGACGGGCTCCACAAGATGCCTGGGAAACTTCCCACTGCTGCATCGGATCAGGTTAATCTTGATGGTGTTGACAACTCTTCTGCATGCAGCTCTGAACATAATACAAATATTTAGAGATTAGCAAGAAGCCACTCTCCATCTTTGAGATTCATATAAAAATCCTTTCATCTTAATTTAAAGAGTGGTATGCTTTGATGAAAATATAGTTCTTAACTAATTAACTACCAGATTAAATTTAGCTCTAAATTCTTTATATGAATTAACTTTCAAACTATATCAACATTACTTCCATTTCAAAAGACAAAACAGTGGTTGGTTAAATGCTATATTAATTTTTCTAATGTAAAATTATATTCTTGGCAATAGATTCCTATTATTATATCCCACCTACATAAAAAACATGTATAACTTTTTCGATTGACCTGCCACTTCTAATTTTATAGTCCTGGATAAAGATTTTGACTCATTAATCAATCTAAAATCCACACCAACCCGACTGACAGCTCTCACTTTTACTAAAATATTTGTTCGTTTTTTTAAATTTAGAAAAGATCAAACTGTACCTAAGTTTTGGCTCCTCTTCAATGACTGTCTGAAGTTTTTGTGTCAGATCCAGGAGCAATCCAAGCCCCTTGACATAAACCAGCAGTGGATTGTCAGACTTTGGAGCATATCCACTGCCACCCAATTGCATCCTGACCATATAGGAGGACAAAGTCTGTTGAAAGACACAACATCTGATAATGATTTGGTTCTTCAATTTATCACTGTCACTAACACATGACTAATAACAATGTGGATAACACTTTGGGAATCACTGCTCTAAAACTATACAAGTCCAAATCTATTTAATGTTTAATTTTTAACAAAATATAATTATTTTGCATAACCTGATACATGGACAGTCCAATATCTGATGCTTCATGTTTAAGATGTGTGAATGCCAAGTGGTCAAGGCCTCGATCAGGAATGTTGAACACCCTGGCAAGAGCAAGCTGACTTCGAGAGTTGACAAGAAGGTGAAGGTAAGACCGAAAAATGTCATGAACCAACAACTGAAAATGTAAGATAAGTATTTTACACATTTGTATAAATATTTTTTGTTGATTGCTCTCCCCATAAATGAATCACATAGGTTAAAACAGGAAAAAGTTTATGTAGGCAAGGCATAAAAAACAACGTTCACATAAGTGTTTTGTAATAAATTCTATCAAAGATTTAAGTGGGCATTAACTAAATTTAGACAAGTACAAGCAAAGGGGAATATGCCCATCTCATGCCTTTCATCCCTTAAAAGCAAGCAGGATTAGTGGCACAGTTATTGTAGGTATACAAAAATTAAGGCAGATTCAGAATGAAGATTACATTATATTAATAGTCCTTTTCACCTAATAGGACCTTAAAGATTTTATTTTACACATCAAAAATTGTCTCAATCAATATCTTGTGTAAAAACTTAACAAATGTGACACATACAGAATTTTAGAAGGAACAGTAAAATGTTTTGGCAAATTTCTCTAATTAAAATTTAATACAGTTTGGACTCTATGAAAAAAGGCATCAGCACTCATACCTTTTGTAGTGCAGTCTTTTGGGGTTGGGAACAGGGGGTTTTGGGGGTGCCACAATTAAGAGTGGAGTTTCCATCATTTGTCTTTTGAATTCTTGGAGTTGTAGGTGAAAGCTGCACATTGTTGCAGGGAGACAAATCATGTGGTACACATGCATTACTTTTAGAGTCATGGTGAAGAATCTCAGCTTTGTTTATTCTTTTTAATACCTGGATAACTTTGGTCTGAGAAATGAATTTATTATATTAAGCTTATTTATGATAAAAGTGAACAAAATACGGAGCATTATTTAAAAATGAAATCTATAAATAAGGAGAAGACTAATTAACATAAGCAAAGGATACAAAAAATTGGTAAATAAATTGTAATTCTTTGGTAATTAGAGAAATTATATTTTTTATAATAAAACATAACAACAAAAGACAAAGTTACCTGTAATGTAAAATAATCCTCAATATCAGGTTTTAGTTGATGGATGTCACTACAAGCTTTGAATACCATGTGCAGCTCTGAACTCTTATTTGTTACAGATTTAATAAATTTTACATAGACATCCAAGATAGAACAATGGTTGCTACTCTGCTTATACTCTGAGTACAAGTTCAATACTGAAGTTCTGAAATCAGGTGTTAAGATATTATCTGGTGATAAGGTTTTGTCTTCTGAAACTAAATTTATTTGGTCATCTTTTGATATATCATTTTCTTCTGCATTCAAGGGTGATCCTTTTTTATCATTTTTTTCTTGATCATATGCACATTGGAACGTGAGTATCTCTTGCTCTATATTGTGAATGGTCGATTGCTTTATATTTTCTAAAAGGTCTAGAACATCTTTAGAAATAGCCTCAAAATCATTACCTATCTGAAAAAATGAGACTTTATGAGAACATTTAAAATTCAAATTAACATTTCAGAACAATTCCTACTACAACAGTTTTTTTTTTTTAAAATAATGTTTCAATCTCAAAAAAAATTAAAAAGAAAAATTTTTAAATAAAAATCTTGTATTTTTTCTTATGATTATAACATGTTATGAACTAATTATACACATATAAAGAATTTATTGATGAAGAATAGACCAATTGCTTACTTAACTTATTATTATCCCTGACATCATTGATAAATTGTCCCCTTATAACCTTATTTTTGTTTACGGATAGCCCTTTTAGTGAGTTTAGTCACTATAGACTATAGATTATATTTTAGCTTTTTCTTTCAAGCAAAATAATTTTAACTTAGAGTTTAGACAAGGCCTTTAACTTTTAAAGATTAACTAGCAACAACAATGTTGTCAACATGCAATCTGCCTAGCCCTAACTGACCTTTATGCTAATTAATTGGCATCTTCCTTGTTAAAACTGTTTTTTTTTAAATATTTAATTTCTTATTTTTTTAAAGGCATGCTTTTCTGGATTAAAAAGTTGGTTATCTATCAAATCTATGAATAAAATAGTCCATAAGTAGTACTTTTTAATTCACCTTTTTATTGTAACTAGCTATACAATACTGTAAAATCTGAATATCATCTGCTTGGGAAAGTATTGTAGTCCTTTCATTTGGAAATAGTTTGAACTCTCTACAAATTTTTAATACAAAGGGAGACAGAGCAATGTGTTTTCCTGTAATCTCTGACGCACTCTGAGTCTGACTCATGATAATTTACTGATGATACTGTTATTACTGTACTGCACTGAAGGGCAAGTGTCAGGCGCCGTCCGTAAGTAAGCTCAGATTCCAAACTAGCCTAGGAATACTTGAAAGCAAGTAAGCTGACTGCACAGATTTAGCATTTATTATTAATGATGGTATATCTAATGTCGAAATTTAGATTATATTTTTATTTTATTGAATGTCTGGAAGTATCGGCATGGATTATGGATATGGAACATTACAATGACAACATCAACAAGCCAAGCGACCGACAAGGCGAACTTCGAAGGCAGGCTTGCAAGTTGCCTTTGCGAAACTGTTCAACTTCAACTTTAAACGCTTTTTCAAATTAACCCCAAATTCTTTTGTTTTTATTTGAAGTTTATGCTCCTTAGAAGTGTAAAATTAGGTCGATATCAATAAATATTAATAATAATAATATCAAGTCAAGTTGTAATCTGAACTGTTCAAATTTGTTGTCATTGATTCCTTAAAAAAGGATAAGTAGCGAGTAACATGTCGGTACGACTCAAACCTTTTAAGGAAAAAAAAAGTATTTTATGCAGTTTACCATTTCATTCAAAATATAGTGCATGCAGTACTATATTATATACTAAGCGTTATTGAATAGTATTTATTTCATACAAATAATATGGTTTTAGCAATAAATTTTTGTAGTCATTTTCCCCCAAATAATTATTATTTGTTTTCTTTGTGCTTAATTTTAGATTTTAGTATTTTAAAAACTAGAAAGAGCAAAGGTTGTGCACTTTGGTTTTCCCATTGGAGACGATCCTGATCCAATAATTATTGTAATTTGTTCGAAGCTTTTTTAAATACCATGTCAAGCTTAACAGGGAAAGTGCAAACAGGTTTTATATATTTTAAAGCTTTATATTTAGAGTTAATGACACTTTCATTTGATAACATTATTAAGTAGACTGGACTAATAGACCAGTTAGTAGTTAGTAAGTAAGTAGTCTGTACGGACGGAATGTACGGTAGGCTAAGTGAAAGTGTAGGTCTGCTACTTATTAAAGTTAAGGCTGCGACTATTGGTGGTACCCGGGTACCAGAAGTGAGAGGTTGGGATTAAAAAACTATTTAAAATATTATTGTTGGGTTTGTAAGACAAATAGAGGTATCAAATGAAAGATAATTGAATGGACTATACGTTTGTAAACTTAATTCTTAATTTTAATTAAAATAAACTACCACAAATGACATCCCAATAGCATTGAGTTTGAGTCTAATGGTACCTGGGTGCGAATGGCGGCGCAGGCTGTAGCGCCACAAGGATGGATGATTGGCCAAAGATGGTCATTAAATATATAAATTAGGAAATCTATTAGAAATGAGAAGAAAAACAGACGGTATATCATTATAAAACCTATTTTTTAAAAACCTACCTTGTTTCTAGAATAAAAATGTATGTGTCTGGTGGGGGTAGATGAGGTTACACCCTCAGTTAATGCCCCAGTTTGACTTATGACACGACCTTAAGTTGACACCTCTGTGTTAAATTCTGACTTAATTGGTTGTTTACCTTACTTTTACCATATGAATATTGCTTTTGGTTTTAAGAAAAGGTGAAAAATTTACCAGCAGACTGGCTGACCACCGGCTGAATAGACAATAAACAAACTGTTATCGATCGACTGATTCTTTTTTTTTTTTACATTTTTTAATTAAAAATCTCTTAAACTAAAAGAAAATACAAACAAACTCATTAGAAAACAATAAATATGTGTTCTGTTAACTATTGAAGTGTTTTAATATAATTCATCCAGTAAATAGGGAGTTATTAATTGAAAGCATTTATCTCTGTGCACTTGACATGGCATTTAATTTATTGCACTAAAATATGAGATTACCCTGCTGAGGAGCACATTTCAAAGTTGTTTTGTTCAGATTCCTTGGTCCTAAATTAGGGATAGTTACTGTAGAATGTTGATGGGCCTCTTTTCTTCGGATTCAATAAAGAATGGCTAATAGAGGTCATAATTTTTTTTACTCACAACAAAAATCAGCCAAATTAAAAATTGTAAAATGAGCAGGAAGAAACCTCTGCTTCTTATCATTTTTGCAAATTTGAATTATAATTTCTTTCCATTATCATTATGTTTTAAACTAGAAAAATAGTCTGAGTATCTGACTTGGCCACTATTATGAACTAAGCCTCATAAAATGATCTATGCCTAACAAAATTGTTTTTACATATTGTTATTTTCAGCTGCGATGGTAAAACATTTTTAATTAAATATCTCTTATTGTTTTATTTAAATCTTATTTAGCTTAAAACTGTTCAGGTTAAATAAGAAAAAGCAAGTAACACCTATTACTAAATACTGGTACCGTACTCAAATGTTTAAATCAATTTTTTTTTTGCATTCTGAAACTTCCATTCCAGTTCTAGGAATAAAAGAACCATCAGATCTTGGGGTCATTTTGCCACATGAACACCTAGCAATCCAAGTAACATCCTTTTATACCCCTCAAAAAGGGAAGCTCTCTGAAAAATTGCAAAATGCTCCTTTTGAAATGCAACACTTGGGCTGGATTAGGCAGAATCCGTAAGTCAAGGATTGGATTTTTATTATAAATCAGGTGACTCAACTTTATACATTTTCTAAGCATGAATTGCATCAAAATGAATTTGTAGGTAGAGGTGACAATTTATTATGTTGATAAGAAATTTCTGATGGACTCAAACTTGAGATGCACCTGATTAGTACTAAAAAGGAATAGCTTATAACTTCTTGCTAGATATTTGATTTTGAACCATGGAGCTTTGGAAATAAAAATAGGACAAGCAGTTTTCTGATCTTTCTATCGCTCAGGACCATTTCATTTACATTTATTTAGACACTAATCATCATAATCGTGTTAATTTCACAATGGCCAATAGAAATAATAGTGTCATTAGCTTACTGCCTACCAGTATTGATTAATGAGCTTCTGTTTATCTTAATTTTTTTTCCCAACTTATAGTTACACACACATTCCTAACTTGACTCTTGAGGGAGAATACGAGACAATCAAAGAGGAACTTTTTTTTTTCAAAGTAATAACTTGCTTTTTAAGTATACATATAATCTTATCAAAATAAATCAAGATTATACAAAATAAAAATAAATACTTATATGAGAGACTCCTTTAGTTGCACCTATATGACCTTCACCTGTCTGAACTTAAATGATGTTGTCTTTTGATAATTTCAGCGGTTCTCAACCTGTGGGTCGCGACCCCTTTGGGGGCCGAACGACCCTTTCCCAGGGGTCGCCTAAGACCATCGGAAAACACATTTACTCTACAGTTATGAAGTAGCAACAAAAATAATTTTTTGGTTGGAGGGTCGACACAATATGAGAAACTGTATTAAAGGGTTGCAGCATTAGGAAGGTTGAGAACCACTGGGCAATTTAATTATTCCTTTGGGATATATCACTAATATTTTAATACATGATAACTATGAGGCATTAGGATATATTATACAATGATATGTTTAAAACCATGTAGGAACTGTAGAGCATCTGTTCTATTATTAATTACCAGGTAATTATAGCAGCGCACATATACACTTACAATGTTTTATTTATTTCACAGGAAAATGGAGGCTCTACAATTGTTGAGAATACTGTTATTGGTATTTTCCCTGATATACCTTGTCTCAAAAGATTATCAAAAGACACTGGGATCAACATAATATGTGGGACGGGTTAGTCATCTTTCTCATGTCAAAAAGTGTTGGCTACTTATCTATATAACTGAACTTCATTTTTTTTAAATATCTTTTTCTGCAAGTAAATTATTTTATACCTGTATGAGGTCCTATAATGATGAATCCTCAAATAAGAGCCACACTCTATACCATAATTCTTTTACTTCTCAGGTTTTTATATTGGGGCTTCACAAACTGAGTCTATTCAGAGGTACACAGAAGAACAAATGGCTGATGTGATGAGAGCTGACATCACTGAAGGGAGGCAAGGAGTTAAGAGTGGAATGATTGGAGAAATCGGTACATCCTGGCCAATAACAGGTATAGGACAAGATCAGAAAACCGCTCCATTGTAATGTAATGAAATATTATCAAAATGAAATTCTGAAAGATGTAGGGAGAGCATTTAAAAATTATGATTTTAATTAGGAACAGTTTGTTAACATTTCAGAGTTTGAAAAGCTCTCCCTAAGAAGTAGTGCATCAGTCCAAACAGAATTAAGGTGTCCTGTTATCATACACCCTGGTCGCAGTCCTGCTGCGCCTAGTGAAATAATGAGAATTTTCCTTGAAGCTGGAGGGAAAGCTGGACAAACAGTTATGTCACATCTAGACAGTGAGTCACTGAAGCTTTTCTATAACTTTATATGAAGTTTTTTTTTTTAAAATTATATAGTTAATACCGGTACATTTTTTTTACACTAAGCTTCCTCATTGTCAAACTCAGATTATCTTATGGAATTTTCCACAAGTGAAAATAATGAACTTTTACTGCATTTAATCTGGCAGTTAACCAAATCCTTTTTCTTTATTTGTTATTTTTTTCCTATTGAATATATCTATAATTTTATATTGTTATTTATATAAATCTCTACTATTATACCTAATTATATATACTTCTTGTGTTTATTTTTGTTGCTGATACCGATACTGATATTCATTTCAAGTTACCATGATAAAAATTTGACCGATGTTGATGTAGCAAAAATAAAAACAAATTGTTAAAGTGATATGAAGCTTGATGTATACAGACGTCATCAAAATGGATATGATTGACAAAATGCAGACCAAACCTGTTGATAACCATTGCATTTGCATGCTTTTAATTTATCTGTCTTACAGGGACCATCTTTGATGTTGATACTCTTTTAGAATATGCCCAGGTGGGAACATATCTAGAGTACGATCTGTTTGGCATAGAAGTATCTCACTACCAACTAAACGATGCGGTAGACATGCCAAGCGATGCACAGAGAATCAACGCAATAAAAACACTGCTACATGAAGGTTACGAAGACAGAGTGGTGGTCAGCCATGACATCCACACTAAACACAGACTGGTGAGTAAAGCGGGACAACAAGTGTTATTTAGCAAAGGCTTTTCTTAAACTTTATTGACCTCCAAATGTCACCAAGTTTTATAGAACTAAACTTGGGAAGTTTCAGAAATCCCACTCACCCATGGATGCCACTTTTCCGGATTATCCCAGAATCCCGGATTCGTGAGGCTAAATATTTTTCAGCTCCGGATTTGCCAGCTCAGTTTATTCAAATACAGATTCTGGGTTTTAAAAAAAAAAATCAACGTGTAAGAACCAGCAAAAGCCTATTCAGCGAGAAGCGGGTTCGCTATAAATAGAACAGGTACTGCGACCTCTCGCTTTCATTTGCAAGCACCTCACTTCTTGCTGCATCAAGTTACTTGTGCGGACAGCGATATTTTCATTTCATTTAAATTACTACAGTTTGAAGTAGGCACGTTTCTGTTGTATGAAGTTTCAGGTTTCAAGAAATTTTTAGAAATGGATTTCAGGGTTCACAACTTTCAGTGAGTGACGCCCCTGCATTCACCTTGAAATTGTGCACCTACATTGACAAATAATATTTTCTTCCCATTTTTTGTTTGGAGGTATGAATGACTAAAAATGGAATAAAGCAGTCAAATCAATTCAATGAGAAATTTTGCTAAGCCTTCAATACAACTGGTATATTGCATTTCAATAATGTGATCTTTAAAAATTGAAATTTCAATTTGTATTTGAAATATAGTTTTGCACTCACTGCTCCATTGTAATATTTATTGCACAAATCTAACAGTTAGTAGAAAAGTTCTATTAAAAACTTCAGTTTAAAAAAGAAAGAAAGAAAGAAAGCATTGAAAAGTTAATGTCCTTCATTCTACCACTTCAGTTCTTTTTTTTTACCATTGATCTATATTTCAGATGAAATATGGTGGCCATGGCTACTCTCACATTCTTCTAAATATTGTGCCAAAAATGCTCAAAAGAGGAATAACACAGGACCAAGTGGATAAGATCATAAAACACAACCCTCAAACATGGTTGCAGTTTTATTAAATACTGTAATCCTTAGTTTTGGATAAAGAGGTACACAGCTGACATTTTCAAAAGGACAATAACTGGCATTGATGTTTGAACTGACGAATAACAGAATGTAATCCACTTCAACAGTATTAATTGCACAAGATACACTAAATATATATTTTTTCTTTTAATTTAAATATAATTAAATTCATCATCATCATGTCCCTTAGTCCTTGGACCGGTGGGGCGCCACAGATGACATGAAAACTATCCTCCTCCATTCCTCTCTGTTTTCTGCACTTCGCACAGCATCGCCTAGCTTTAGTCCCGTCCACTCTTTGATGTTATCTTCCCATCTTTTTCTCTGTCTTCCTCTTCTTCTCCCCCCTCTAGTTGTGCCCTGCATGATTTCTTTAGCGAACCCTTGTTTTTCTTGTCACGTGGCCATACCCTTCCATTTTGCACTTTTTTTTACAGTTCCCAGAAGGTCATCATATTGCCCAATTGCTTGACGAATCCTTACTTTCACTTGACCATTAGAGATATGGTCTCTATAGCAGATTCCAAGAATGCTTCTAAAACATCTCATCTCCATCGCCTTTATATTTCTTTCAAGTTCTGCCCAAGACTCACAGGCATACATGAAAATGGAGAGGACTAATGAGCGCATCAGCCTGATTTTGGTGCAGGGGGCTATATTTTTTTGTCATTCCATATTTTCTTAAGCCTCTTTAGTGCTGTTGTGGTCTGGGCAATCCTGGCCATCAATTCGGGCTTGGAGCCTTCTTCCGAGACTATAGCTCCTAGGTACTTGAAGCTGCCTACTGTCTCTAACCTTTCCTCCCCGACCTTAATTTCAGTGGAGATGCCAGTGGTGTAATTCATCATCATTTCTGCACTGATTTGCATGACAAAGGACGATGAAGTCTTGTCGAGACGCTTTACTAGGTTAGCTATAGCTCTTCTCCGTTTCCAGCCAGTCCATCTATGTCATCCGCAAAATGTAGGTTGGTGATTGTTCTTCCACAAATGCTGACTGTCCCTACACGAGCTTCCATTGCATCTGACATAATTCTCTCCAAAATGATGTTGAACAAGGTGGGGGAGAGCAAGCAGCCTTGTCGTACTCCAACCGTGGTCTTGAACCATTCTCTGATGTTATTGTTGAAGAAGACTGCACTGGTGGCCTTATCATAGAGGCTGCATATCATTCTGGTTAAGTTTGTGTTGATGTTGTAGTGCCTCATGGTGGCCCATAAAGCAGCATGCCAAACCCTGTCGAATGCCTTCTTGAAATCCACAATGATGTGGTATAGGTTTTGTTGGTGTTGAGCATATTTCTTACATAGTATTCGGAGGTTTAGGATCTGCTCAGTAGTGCCACGTCCTTGCCTGGAGCCCACCTGTTCTTCAGCAATGATTTTGTCGGCATATGGTCTTCGTCGGTTCAATATGACTTTCGGCATGACCTTGCTTGGGTGGCTTATTAGGCTAATGGTGCAATAGTTTTGGCATAGCTGTAGGTTACCTTTCTTGGGGAAGGTGATGATGAGCGATCGGGTCCATGATTTGGGCCTTTCCCTGTCACTGTCAGACATATTTTGTTACCGGTACATATATTGATTAGGGCACTTATCATTGTTTCTCCTCCTTGTTTCTCCAACTCGGCAGGGATATTATCCACTCCTGCGGCCTTTCCTATTTGGAATGCTTTGACTGCTGTTTCCACTTCTGCATGGAGAATATAGGATAGTTTTCATTGTCTGTCGCTGAAGGGACATTAAGGATCTCTGGGTCTATCTTTATATTTTCATTATACAGCTCTGAGCAATATTCATTCCATCTTTTTAGGATACTGGATCATTTTCCTCGGTCAAACATTTACCATTTTTGTCTTGTACTTGTATTTGTATGGTAGAACTACGCCCTTGCTTTGCAGTGGTTAGTTCTTCCACCAACTGGCATGCCTTTTTGCTATTGTTTTTCTTCAAACAGTTTTCAATATCGTAGCATTGCTCTTCAATCCAGTTCTTCTTTGCCCTTCTCATACTTTTTTTGATGGCTTGATTAACTTGTCCTATATGTATTGGCCCCCTCTGTGTCTACCATGTTTGTTTTCTTTAACTGCCTCTGTTTATCACACAAATCGAGGATGTCAGCTGTCACCCATGGTTTTTGGGTTGGTCGATGTTTACCAAGGATGGCATCAGCTATGTCCGTCACAGCTGTGTTGAAGTTATCAAGCAGTGTGTCCATGTCTGAACAGTCAGCATCTATAAATACTATAATGTTAAGCGCTGCAAATTTTCCTCCTATCATTGCTTGGAAGGCTTCTGCTATTTTAGCATCCTTCAGCTTTTCAAGGTCGAATTTGATTCTGGTGTATCCCTGTTTATTTATCCACCAAAGGACAGCCTAACGGTCGTCATGACTAGATTGTGGTCATTTCCAATGTCACCTCCTAGGAAGCTGCGAGTCTAGGCAATGTTTATACTAGACCGGAAGTGTGTTTGCTACATGATGTAGTCAATCTGATAGTGGTGTTTTCCATTGGGGCTATTCCATGTGGTTTTCCTACATGTTTTATGTGCACCCAGTATGTGGTCATTGAAACTGGCCAAATTAAATTCAAAATTCAAATATTTATTATACAATTAGATTTTAGAATTTAGAATTTTAATTTTGGTATAATATTTATAGGATTTTCAAATTATATTATTTTTCTATCAGAATCTTTGTTTAAAGTCATTTTTAATCAAATTCTTTCATTTTTATCAGATTTTATAGGCAGATTTTGACAATTTATTTTTATATAATTTGACTGTTGCTGTCAACTGAAAGGGAAACCACTATAAAACTGTATTAGTATTTTTCTTTGATTTACTTGGATTATCTAAATCTAAATAAAATTATGATTTTAAAAAAATAGAAATAATGTAATTAGTATTTAAATTTTAAATGACTAAACAGACCATTGTTGAATTATATTTTAAACAAGCAAATATAAGCAGATAAACATATTCATTACTATTACACTTAAACAATTCTTTTTGAATCTTTGTTTGTTATTTATTATTATTAAAAAAGTGGGCAGAAAAAAAATGGTGTTGGTTTATTAAATTAATGTTGTTTATTTTCTGTTTATCTGTATCTAGGTGGGTTTTTTTCTAAATTACCCGGTATATCTCACATTATTTTGCTTTGTAAAAAAAAAATTCAAGGTTGAAGTATTTGAAGACATGCAACTCATTTTTGCATTAGTAGGATGCACCGTAATATAAATATAAACATAGTCTTGCTTCATAACTTTTCCTTTAACAAATTTTCGTGTATGATTGCATTTCAAATTTTAATTGCAGACTTACAGTAATGGTACTTTTTAGTTTTTAGTGGTCTCTGATGGGCAGAAATAAAAAAGGATTACTGATCAACTTTATAGACATTTAAAACAACTTATGTTTTGTTTTAGATTTGTATTCAACATTATTTAATTTACACCCACCCCTACTTTTTATGTAGAAAATGTATAATGTAATACAGGGTACGATACCAACAATTAATAAGGTTAATTAATGGTATTCAAAAGTAGTTAATAAGTGCTCAGATATTAGGTTCAAATTATACCTGGTATCGGATTTCATAATGTCTATTATGCTACTTTTCTATATACCGATACAACAGGGTATAGTAATAAATTATTTGTTGGCCCTACAATTCAATATCAGTATTTAACAAAGAGACGATCTGACAATAATTTTATTAAGATTTATATGTATGTATAAAATAAAAAAACAAAGGGTAGAAAAAGTTGAAAACATTTTATTAGACAAAAAATAATAATTTATCCATTTTTAACAGTTCACTTAGAACAACCATGCAAAGTATGAGTCAAAAAATGAATACATGTATGATTTTAACTACCCCATACATAAATTTCTAATTCTATATGAACTCTGCAGCAGTCTGCAGATAATAATCAGTTTCTGGAGTATATTCTTGCACCTTTCTGTTGGCTTTTGTGGTTTGAAATTCTGGTACAGTAATTAAAAAAAAAAATCTCTTATAAATTTAAGGGATTTATGCAATGGTTTTCTGTAGGTTCATATGCTTTAGCTGGTGACATTATCATTTATGATTAATTATTAATAGAC
Organism: Omphiscola glabra; assembly: GCA_964017045.1. NCBI lineage: Eukaryota > Metazoa > Mollusca > Gastropoda > Lymnaeidae > Omphiscola > Omphiscola glabra. The sequence goes on from OZ024796.1 coordinate 40,655,856, forward strand.
TTGTTCGTGAACATGCTTAAAAGCATTTTATTACATTTTAAATAGTAATCACATACTAATAGTATTCAGAGGTATTTACTGAAATGCAAAACTGTTAAATTTACTATACAAAATGTATACAAAAACATAGAAAGAGCATCCTTCAGAGTGACATTTGCAAATAAATAAAAATAAAACTATCAAGTTTGACTCTTAACCTTTACTATGAATACTGAACAATTTATCAGCCTTGTTTGTATCTGTGATGTTTCAACTTAAGAATATCAAAATTCTTGCTTACGACTTTTTTGTTAAAAACAGAGAATCTCAGGCCTACATAATGTCTGGTCACAGTCACAGTTTTTATCCATCCAGGTGTTTGGGCAGATTTTGAAAAAAACATATCATTTCTGAAAGACAGTGCTGGGTGTAATCATCAAAAAAGAAGTCCTGATCACAAAAACGATGTTATTAACTATCCTAATCCTATGGTCCATGGTTAAAAATAATGTTATAATTTCATCACTGTCATCGTTGTTTCCTGCTTTCACATTTCAACATCTCAAAAGTTTAGTCCTTGCTGTGATGTAGTCCGTTGACTTGAATGCCAGAATAGTTGCTTTTATTATTATTTTTGAAGAATTAGGATTGTTATTTGGAGTTGCAGAGGTCAGAGTTAATTTAATTGATGCAGGACTATTGAATATGTTCGGTAACACCACAGACTAATTAAACAATTAGGTTCTGGGAAGGATTCGCTCTTTCAATCGTTTTATGAGAGATTTATTTCCTTCAACACTCAACTCTTTAAGATTTTCGTCTGATAAAATTTTTTTCAATTCATCAGAACTTGACCCTGACGCATTAGTTTGACGTTGCCTGTCCCACTTTTTTCTGTGAACGTCATTTAAAATTCTTTGAACACTCTGTAACATTTTGTCACACTCTTCTGTGTTTATAGAAGAGGCTTCACCTTGCGGAAAAGCATCAGCGACTTTTTTTCTTACTAAAACGCCCAGATCTCGGTTTCCTTTTGATTTTTCGACAGGCCATCTTTCAAGACACTGAAGTAAAAGTCTATACCTGGAGGCTGCCATTTTGTCTCTAGGGATAACTCTATCTCTATAATTGTATAATGTTTCGCCTTCTCTCCCCTACAACCATAATTTATTTTTATCTAAATTGACTAAATCTACGTATTACAATAAATTCCACTGAATACTTTACAGACGACTCCCATTGAAATGCTTCTTACCATTTCATATTTTTTATATTCTTCAATTTCCCCTGAAATAAAAATTATGGAGCATGCTGCATTACACTATTTACAATAATTTTGTGTATTAGAACAATCATTTTATCTGGGTTTTCTGTACAAAAAAATATCAATTTTTTAAAAAACAAGAAGAATTAAATTCACAATCTGTTTTATCTTAGTCTACTACAGAATGCTCAATGTAAATGTTCACGTAAATTCATTTACTTATATCTGCATATTAATGCAATGGTCATGCAGAGCAAGCTGTATTCATTCTCTCACTCAGCAGGAATAAGGGGAGGAAGAAAATTAATATTCGATTTAGCACATTTTCTTGAAATTGGCCTGTGTTGGTGTCAGATGTCATGTAGGGAATTCAATCATTTCCTTTAATTAATTTAGTGAATTAGCCTTAGCGAAAAATCTGCATGATCACAGTTAAGTTAACTGTTAACCATGTTTAACTAGAATCAAGAAGCTTTCTAACAAGTTGTTTTTTTTAAAGCTCAGTCGGGCCTCGGTTGTATGAATGCCTTGAACACAGGACTTCACGATCCTTGTCTTTTGACCCCAATACCCACTATCAGATATCAAAATCAATGGTCGAATTGGTGACAAGACGCATAAACTAAATTCGAATTTCTACGTTATTTAAAAGAGATTATCCTTCAATTTAATAAACAAAGGTGGGTCCTGAATCGTTTTTCCCAGTGTCCAAATTGAACATTTCCAAACCGTAAGGAGTCAATTATGAAGAACACAATATATTTCCCGTCATGGACATAAAGTTTGATGTCCGTGTCTCAAACGTATCAGCTAATTAATAAGATTGCCACAGTTGACGACCCGAACTAAAATTTACTCAGCGTTTTGTCGTTGTTTGCATACCCTCCCTTTTCATTACCTCCCTTGAGCCCGTCACTAGTAATTAGTAAGTGTCTATTGCATTAGGTTTTATCGTTGCCCTTGCCTTTACAATAAAACAGTTGAGACCATTCTAATATTCCGAACTGCTAATAGTAAATATGTGGATGCGATTTAAAATATTTAGGTCTATATTACTTAGTATTCAAATATTGAGATCCCAAGAATATCTGTGTATCGTGAACAGGTAATATGTTTCCTCCCAACTGGTCTTAAGAGACAGTTTTCAGAAGCGTGTCCCTTTGGTACTCTTCAACCCCTAATCCTAACCCTTAATTGCTCCTTTAAAATAACGTATTTGCCGGCGCTTAAGACGCATCCCCAACCCCCACTTAAAAAAAAAAAATACGCCTAAAATATTGAGTGCGTCTTATGTGTCGGTAATGTAGAATTTTATTTCCGTCTTACACGCCGCTGCACCCTATACGCCGCAAATATTGTATACTAAGAAGTTACAATTTTCAACACGTTTGTTCTCTGAGTCAGCGACTGTTTCTTGTTAAATACTTCATACCTTTTTAAAGTTACGTTCCATAGCGTCACAGTGAAGAAATTTTACCCCTACTGTTCAGAACCAATGTCATCTTACGCAGTGTGTCATTCACACAATTTCCTCGGGGGGGGGGGGGGGGGGGGGTATTTTAGATTTTTCTGGTGGGCAGAGGCGTTGATAAGGGTGGCAGATTGGACAGATTTCCCGGTGCTAGACAAGCGAGGTGCCAAAAAATGGGATTTGATGTATTTAATGGATGAAAATAATAGGTATCAGAGTTGAAAAAAAAGGGGGGGGGGTGTAACAAAGAACTTTGTCTCCTGGCGCAAAACACTATAGTTACGCCTCTGGCAGTGACATAGAATATAAAGGGGGGGGGGCGGATGGAGTGGTCCACCCAGGTGTCTCTTTTTCTTTATATGGAGCGGCGGCATTTTTGAACAAGTGCAGAATTATGATCGTGAAAGGGGGAATGGTAAAAATACTTGCGCGCCAAAGATATCACTAACACTAGCTACGCCACTAGGCAGTCTATCCATCGGCACTAAAACTAAACACTTAAGAAAAACAGCAAACTGTCGAGCCAGAGCTCGTTAAGTCTTCAACAAAGTCCCCCACTAGTCTGTATTCCAGTCGGGCCGCAAAGTGGCACGTCAGGGGCATTCCGCCATCGAGACAGCCCGACCCGCCTTCCACTCGAACCACTACGCAGGCGAGGCAGCACCACTGGTCGGATGGTGGTGCTGCTCTTACATGCAATCATATCCCGACCTGTTTCTACGCTATTTTCAACTGCACTTAGTAGCTACCATGCCGCTGTGCACTTACTTAGTAGGTACCATGCAGCTGTGCACTTTATAACGCTGATTCCATGCAGATTCTTTGTGATTTTTTACCCCGGATAGTGTTCTGGGGGTCTGTGGCGACGCCTCTTCATCGACATGTCATAATGGGACGGACATGCCGACTAGAGCTCCGGGGAGGATCTATCGACACTAACATTGTCGATCTGGACCATGTATACTGTCATTTTATCTAAAAGTAGGGCAGAAATCAAGGCCGCTGGTGGCTCTTGAGCGGAAAAAAAAAGGGGGGGGGGGGGGGTTGGAGCTGGGGACCGCCTCTTCAAAAAAATGTATTTGAGGGAAATCTTATTAAAAATAAAGTATACTTTTTCAACATTCACTTGATTGAAATGTTTATTTGGAATTTCAAACTATTAGATAAACTTCAGATAAATTACAAATTTCCTCTTCGATATACTATAACATTCTATTCACAAAAATCCAAAGAATTTATTTTTAAATTGAAGATTTATAAAGAATAATAGAAGAGTTTTAAAAATTAAAATAAAAACAACTAGTACCCCCAAAAATATGGAATTTGCATGATAATCAAAATGGCTGCACCTATAGGTACACGGGTACCAGAATTGAGAGGTTGGGATAAAAAATCGATTTAAAATATTATTGTTGGGTTTGTAAGAACAAATGAGGTATCAAATGAAAGATAATTGAATGTACTTTACGTTTGTAAACTTAATTCTTCATTTTAACTAAAATAAACTATTACAAATGACATCCGAATAGCATTAGTCAAAATGTACACGGACACGCAGCACCCCCTTTCGGACCCGGGACACATTAAACTCAATGCTATTCGGATGTCATTTGTGGTAGTTTATTTTAGTTAAAATGAAGAATTAAGATTTCAAATGTATAGTAGCCTACATTCAATTATCTTTCATATGATTCCTCATTTGGTCTTACAAACCCAACTAAAATATTTTAAATCGTTTTTAATCCCAACCTCTCAATTCTGGTCGCCATGTACCAATAGCCATTTCGAATCAAAATACTAATTTACACATTTTTAAAATTTAGATCTAATTATTATTATAATTTTTTTTTAGCTTTCTCATTGCAAAAAAAATCTTTTTTAAAATGCGTGCAAATATATGGGGCAGATTGTTTTTTGATCTGATATTATAATTATAAAGAGAAAAGCAGTTGGGAATTTAATAATTACACTAAGTATTAAAACCTCGATTATTCAGGAAACTGTGTGAGAAAAGTAGCAGTTTGAAGAAAACACGAGCTCTTTGGATATAATAATAATTGTTGAAACGTCCTCAATTTTTATGCGGCCTTTAAATTCTAAATTTTGGTAGAAAAAAAAAGAGCAAAATTGTAATGAAATTCGACTACCAACCATTAGTCGGCTCTTAGGGCTATGCCGATGTTAAGTGTTGTACAAATAAAATAAAGTTAAACTACATAAAATATTGCTCTTCTTGTAAATAGTTTCAACTACAAACTTGTTTTAAGTGAGTACACACTGTTCTTTAACAAGCGACAACTGCAGTCCATTGTTGTGTTTACAGCTGCGATGGTGCCCGGCAGAGTGAAACGCCAATATGCCCTAGCTGATGAAGCAGATTCATCGCTTTTCGAAACCCGGTGTTACGAACAATTTGGTAACTTTGGTAGATGGCGTTTTGCCGAGAACACTCTTTAATTTTTTCGGCGTTTCTACGTGAGCCTTTAAATCCAGTGGAGATATGAGTTCTGCTGCCGCATGCCAACCAAACATTCAGCTTCCCAGTCATACCGACCTGCAGAAAATCCTGGCTATTGGGATTTCAGTGAGACTGGAAAAAAAAGAACACACACACGAAAAAAAACCACCAAAAAAAAACCTTTCGTTTCGGCAATTTTTATATAAAATATTTCTTATTTAACTTAAAAAACTAATTATTTATCAATTATCGTGGACTCGCTTTACCATTATGCTTTATGTTTACAAAAATGGCTTCCGGAAACCGAAGTTTTGATAGTTACCTTAGTATACCTTACCGTTGAACTAAATATAGCTGGCGCGCGTGTTTAGTTCTACGAACCGAATATTATATAACAGGAAAAATAAGTAAGAACGTATTGATCGGGGACAGACAGGCAAAAAACTCGGACAAAAGCCTTATTTCTGGAAAGCCGCCCGGACATGGGTCTGAAAAGAGGACATGTCCGGGGAAGCCCGGATCCATGGTAACCCATTGGGAAGAAATGCTTGAGCTTGGGTTTTGGAAGTAAGGAGTGGCCAATCTTCGGAAAAATACGATATTTATAATCGAACACTGTGAACCCCAAACAAGATTAGTCTTAAATACAGTATAGGGATAATTAAATATATAGAGCTCAGCGATATTTCACAGCTTCATCTAAAATGTAATCAATTAAATTCACCAGTAACCATTCTTTCTAAAAATGAAAATTTAGTAACTTTAAAAAAAATATGTATATATATATAATTTCGTTTTATTTCTGTACACATTTTTCTCCGGAAAGAGAGTGGGGGTGGGGGGCGAGTGATGCCTCAAAGAAACACCGTTCTCAGGACTTACACTTCCAGAAGACCAGCAGAGACACGATGTCCTTCTCTAACTCCTCTCTGTGTGCCGCCGTCTCCATCAGTTGAATCAACATGGCGTCGACGTCTTGGTGATCGCCGATGACGTCATACACCGGCTGGTCATTCCCCGTCGCCGACGCGGTCGCCTTCGGAACTTTAACCGCTTTGGTCTCCGACGCCAGTCTCTTCAGTTTCCGGATATTTCTAATCAGCGTGGCCATGTAGCCGTTGATCGTCGTCACCAGATCTCTGACCATGGCCATGATGACCTCGTTCTTGTCCGACCCTTGTTGGACCAACCTCGCGTGCCCTTCGAGGTTTTTAATGAGTTTTTGAACGATGACCTGATTGCGGCTGGTCAGGGCTAGGAGTCGCGTCTCCATGTCACGGGCGCTCTCCTCGGAGTCGTCGTTGTCGTAAAAAATTTTATCGATAGCCAGAGCTAGAATTCTCACGCCTCGCTTCAGCTGCAGACATTCCGTTTGCAGTTCTGTGACGTCACAAAGCGGCTCGGTGTCGGAGACCCCCGTCTTTAATTCTTCGGCATCTCTCATTTCCGATCCCCTGGTGGACTCATCTGCTGTAGAGTTGCTGTTTCCCATCATTAAAGCAGCAAATGCGAAAATAATTTGAATTTTAAACAAGTGTATGAATGACACAGTCAAGAAAGGTCACACTTCTTAGTTTAACTCTCACAGTTTCGAAGCAGGTCTGGAAAAGACGGGATAGGACCGTCCAAAAATTCTCTGTTTAGGTATCATAATTAGTTGAAATTTATGACCGTTGTGAAAATTGTCTTTAAAATTGGTTCAGCAGACGACATGATGTTGCCTAAATTCTAGATGAGGTTGGTAGTCTTTCGCAGTTAGTTGTTGATGTCGACGTCACTCTCCTCTAAATTGAACCTACAAAAATAGAGTTAAAGTTATGGGAAACAGGCACTGTTAAACTGTTTCATCAAAAGGATAGCGAGTTATCAATTCGATCAATTTGAGTCAGATCCTTGTATTTTATTTTACTCTGTGACAATACAACCGTCCATTTGTATAGAAAAGCACACAATTTTGGTTATAAACTCCATATAACTGGACATTTTTTGTCTCCTGTCCCACAAAGGTCGAACTCAACAGCCCACTCCCCCCACTTTTTTCTCCTTAATCCCCCCCCACTTTTTCTCACCCCCACCCCCTTTTTTTTCCCAGCGCAAAAAAAATAAATATTAAAATGAAAAAATCTCGCCTTTTCCTGGAGTACCATATTGTTCTAGTGTTAGTTACTAGTGAAACATCTTTTTTACTTCTTTTAAAGTCACACCACAATGAGGTTTCAAAATTACAAACGACCATATGTGGTGTCGAAAATTTAAATATGTGGTCTGTGCGCCGTAAAAAACAAACATAATTTTTTACACTTCTACTTATTACTGTGTAACTCCCACTAATTACTGATTTATATAACGCTATTTATAGAAGCATCATTCATTATAGTACAGAGTATCATCTATGCGCCAAGTTTCAGCTCGATAGGTTGACGCATTATTGTACAGAGTATCATCTATGTATCAACCATACCCCCGGGGTTTGCTGATTGATGCTAAAATCCGGTGATGACCGGATTCTTAAATCCTTTATATTAACTTACATTTAATCAGCGAAATTCGATCAATGATTTAATACGTATTTTTTTTTAAAAAATCCATTATATTAATTTCGCTTTTCTTCGTGTGTTTCTGGCTGGCTGGCAAAATCTTCGGACAGAAAATTGACCCACTTCCAGTCAATCTATCCAGCTGAAACTTGGCAAATAGACACGTTGCCATTGAAAACACATTCTATCAAATTTTCAGCGCAACCCCAACCCCCAAAATTCTGGGGAAGATGAAGGAAAAATGATGCCACCACCGATCTCATAAAAAAAAATTCCCGATAACTGCGTTAAATTTAAATGGGATTATTTTTTTTTAAAGGTATCGCAACTGCATTTGGTGCGTAATATTTCTTTAGTTTTTTTTTAATTTTAAAAATATTTTGTGAAATAAATCTGCAATGCAAAAAGCGGGTGGGACTTTAGAATATTTATATAAAATAAAATAATAATAAAAATTCTTACGAAGGATTTATACGAAAAACTTTGTTTTTTTAAGAGTTTGTTTAATTTTTTTTTTAATCATTCTATTTTTGGCGTAAAGTTGTCGTTTTCAAAAAATAGATTACTGACGTTTAGCATAAAATCCGAGGTCACTTGATCTAGATGGAAGCGTGTATTCTGCGATGTACCGTATTGTTGCGAGTGTAGATCGCAATTTAGTCCCCGTAAAGCAAGGGTCGGGAACCTTTTTGTCTGAGAGAGCCATCGACACCACATATTTTGAAAAGTAATTCTGTGAGAGCCATACATTATGTTTAAAACTAAAAATTCAAGTAAATGTGTGCATTCTGTGTAATTTCAACACTAAAAATGCAATAATTATGTCTCTGAATTATTTTTAATAACATTGTTATGCTGTTGCTAATCAATAATGAGTATTTCTTGTCATTAATGCGACCTCTGGAGTCTAAAGAAATTTTTTTTTTTTATAATCGTACATTTGTCTGCGAGCCAGATGCAGCCATCAAAAGAGCCACATCTGGCCCGCGAGCCATAGGTTCCCGACCCTTGCCCTAAAGTCTTACAATTAGGGTGTGAGGTCTACAAGATGGATATTGCTAAAATTATTATTTAAAAAAAAAATTGCACCACATCACTCTAAGGGTGTGGATTATAATTAATCAGGCGCGGTATATATTAGGAACAATACATACTAAGTATTAACAAGTTTAACGATCGCATTATCACAGTCTAGTCCCAGCATTTAATGTAGATATAGTGCCGTGTGTTTGTGTCCCATTGCGTACGATAATAATAATAATAATAACCATGAAAGACAGAAGATGTGGGTCATCTGCGATCGGAAAATCGACACTTTACTGTACTGATGATTTGCGGTTTAGGGAGGGGTGTGGGTGCAATATTTGGAGTCCCCCTCAAATGGCAACCAGTCAAGGTCGCCACTGCATTGGGAATTCTCAAATAATTAAACGACACAAAAACTCAATTTCAATGTTCAATAATTTTGATGTTACCTTATGTTCATATTAAAGCGTCCAAAGAGAAAGATAAAAATGAATCTCTACATTCGAAAACAACAACAACAACAACAACAACAACAACAACAACATTTAATGGAAATCTAGTTAACCTTCCACGAAATCAACCTTCAACTCAATACATTCCTAAATTCTTCGCCCATTGACTCCCAAAAAATGCTAATAATAAAAACGAGAAAAATCACTTCCGCAAAATATTAAAGATGATTAAATAAATGAATACCACCCCCCCCCCCCCCCTTTTCCAAAAAAAAAAATCCTTAATTCGATAGCCTAACAATAAACACTACTATTACACACAAGTCTTTCTTACGCACACGCACAAAAACACTTAACTTCAACATTCACACAGTGCTACAGTGTCACAATGGCATTCCCAAATGTGCTCGTGTCACTCGTTTAGGAAGTTTATGATATACATACAAAATAAATATATATATATATATATATATTATAGATTTAAGTGTGGAAGAGGGACTATAACGCGCTGGTTACATTCTACTCACCTAAAATTCATTAAAATGATGTTGTTTTTCCTGCTTTAACAACTATTTTCTTATTGTTTTTAAATGTTACAGTACTTGTAGACTACGCACACAATGGTTCCGAATGTAAATCCTCTATGCTCGAGTATGCATGAGTGCCGTAACACGGCCCAACAATGATGAGCGGATTGACAAATTGAAAATTTTAAAGGTGTCAAAAATGATTCAGACTTTTTGATTGTACTGCGACCTACATTTCGGTTGTAAGATTTAGATTGGCGATTTAACAAACAACGGTAGCTGAACTAAATAGCATCATTATCTCCATACCAGGTTTGAGCAGTGTCGGAGACAGACTTATGTGACACGGGTTCAATGCCGGATTCGTGCGAAAGTTGAAAGGGTCACCATCGGCGGATTGTGGTCAGACAACTCTTATATACCAAATAGTATGGAACCTTTTCAAACATATCTTTTTAAAAACCAACCAACGCTCCAAATCTTCATCATGCAGATTGACACGCCTCGATGACCAGCCATTAAGGTCCTGAACATACAGTCTGGTGCTTTCAAGCCTTCTATAGTATATTATTCTTATGTTCTCCTTTAAAACGACGGGGTCATGTTTGAAAGTGTCCCCCCACTCACCCTTCTTCTCCCACATCTTTCCAAAATTTACGTTGAAATTGAATATGTAATTATTTCCGTTTAGTTTATAGACAGCTATACTAAATATCATATGAAGTCAAAGTGACATATTTCCACTATTTCTTGTCACAGATTTAAGCGAACATATATAAAAAATGTTTTACTCCTTTAAATATACACGATGTTGAACTCCACAGCCAACCCTTCTCTTCGGCGTAAGCGTGAATTTTGCTTTAGAAGCATTTCAATTTTAAAAAAAACTTTGTTTTTTTGGTATAAATCCTAAAAATTCGATACAATGTCATCGGCAACGAGTCTATGTGCCAAGTCTCAGCTCGATAGGTTGACAGGGAGTGGGTCAATTAGCCGTCCGAAGAAGTTGCAAGTCAGCCACCCAACCAGCCACAAACAAAAGTGAAGTTAATATAAAGGATTTTTTTTTCTTTTTAAATGGACTAGATTCCCATAATTAAATATAAAAGATGTGTAATCCATCACCCTGTTGGACAAGGAACGTTGCGTGCGCAGCTGTAACGAAACCACGTGTTACACATTTAAAGAACTCTCTGAGCTCTTGTTCAAGTTCATAATAAACTTTACTTCGTAATTTAGTTTTGGTGGAAATTTCTTTCTCTCTGGTCCAAACCGTGTTTAAAGAAATGACCTAAAGGCTATTATTCTGCTACAAGTCCCAAGGCTTCGTTTACCTGTAACAAGAGAAAATAGGACTGAGGCTTGGCATCATCCGTTAATTTTAACACGAGAATCGTATATATATATCGTATATTATATATATTATGTATATATATATATATATATATATATATATATATATATATATATATATATATATATATATATAATTGTTACTTTTATTTATTTACTTTTAAATAACCTAAGACAACGGAAATCAATTTTGGAACGGGTGAGTGGTGTTCCTAGATGTACACCCCTTCCTCATATACGCCACTGGAATGTTAAGTTATAGTTTTCATGGTGTTTTTTTTTCCTTTAAAGTTATTTCTAAGTGTACATGTACTGCATCACTGCAGAGTGTAACACGGGCGATAGCATAAGATAAGGTGACACATCAGACATGGTTGACGCGAGATCTACGTCAGGTGGCTCTGGTATGCTGAGTCGCAGCAGGACGTTCAATAATACGTACTCCGTGCCGCGCTGTTGTGCGCCGCCCCTGGGGAGAGTTATCCTAAGTTGTGTATACAGCGGGGGTAGCTAGGGTAAGTGCCTCACACAAGGGAGCTCAAAAGCAGTTCGCCGCCCCCTTTCACGACAGAACTTAGTTGTTCGGAGATGCCGCCCCACAAAATAAAGAGAGAAGAAAAAAATTGATGCCCGGTACTAACCACCACCTGCGCCTCCGTCCTACGCCCCTGCCTGTGTTCGCCACGATGACTGATGATGTATCTTTGTTGTTTGAATTATCGAGCCCGATAAGAAAAGGAAAAAAACATGAAATCAAACTGGCAAAAAGATCAACAAAATGTTATTGGGCTTGGTCACCGGAAATTAGAGTGAAAGAAATTTCGTCAACGGAAAATTGATCGACGTAATTTGATCGAACGGAAATTTGGTCGAATCTATCTTACTTCACACGTTAAAATGTTCGTAAAATTTTTTTTGAACGCACTATACTGTAGGGTAAAACAAAATAATGCGTTCAAAAAGAAATTTGCCGCAAAAATTTTAACGTGTGAACTGAAAAAAAGATTCGACTAAATTTCCATTCGATCAAATTTCCGTCGATCAATTTGCCGTTGACGAAATTTCTTTCAAACAAATATCCCGATACGGTTGGGCTTTGTTTAAAAGAGCATGGAGTGTAACAGTTTAAAACGTGTTAAAAAGATTCTCCTTTTCGCTTGTATAATTAAGATTGGTCTTGGCTCACGTTCAGTCTCAGCTCGAGTGCCAGTTCTGTGGTTACCTATTTCAAGTGAAAACATGAGAGGGAAAATACACACGTTTTATTTTATGTTTTTGCGTTTTGTTTTCTGCCTTTTTAAAAATTCTTGAAACCACCCCACTGCCCCCAAATCATTCCTCCACCAAACCCAGCTTTCCCACACACACATACACAAATGATCATAGTGGCAAATTTTAGTTTGCTTATTTAGTTCGTTTTACTTTATTTATTTACTATATAGAAACAGCCCGCCAAGCAAAGATGGCGGCAATGCGTGAACTTCCCATCTACTAGAGTTGCTTGACAAAACATTCAAGTAACTTACTTTATATGATACCCAATTAGTGCTAAATAAGTGCCAGTTCACACGATCAAGTTTGGCGTCAAATTGTATGAACGAAGTGGCTATTGGTACACGGGTACCAGAATTGAGAGGTTGGGATTAAAAAACGATTTAAAATATTATTGTTGGGTGTGTAAGACCAAATGAGGTATCACATGAAAGATAATTGAATCGTTTGAAATACGTTTGAAATCTTAATGCTTCAGTTTTACTAAAATAAACTACCCAAATGACACCCGAATAGCATTGAGTCTAATGGTACCCGGGTGCGAATGGCGGCGCTGCGTGTTCGGGTCCATTTTAAAGGCTTTCCCCACACGGGGGACGTCCGTTCGACCGAAAACGCTACGTTTAAAGCGTTCGTAGCCCACTCTACCAGGGAGTCGGGATGGTGCTTTAAAATACCAATATCTTCCCCCACCCATCCCGAGGAAGTGTCGGACGCCATTTAGTTTGCGAAGTAGCTGGGACGAAACGGTTTCATAGGAGCATCTTTCTCAGGGCTGCGTATTGTGAATCATCGGCCAAAGTCTTCCACCTTAGCCTCTCGCCTCATATCCTTTAACGGCAACTCGTAATAATGATCCCTACCATTTATCTGCCTTTACTTCCGACTGTAAAACATCACCTGTAGGTGCTGTTTTATTTCCGGCAGGTGCCATGCAAGTCCCTTGTCTGCCCAAGCAGGACACCTAATGGTGGTTTTTGCTTCCCGGGTAACGCCGAGGGAGTCCGGTGGCCGGCGCCTCCTAATCGGCAAGCCACCACAGACTTGTCAACCGGAGCCCCGGGGGGGGGGGGTGGTATACACACACAAAGAGTACAATTTTGCAAGACACCTATATGTAACTTTCGTCTCGTAAATATCTAGGGAAATTGGACCAAGAAAGCTTCTGGCTTATTTATAAGGTGGAAACCCTCCAGACAACAGATTCTAGAAATTGCATCACCTGATAGAATTATTTAGAACAAATTAGATATTTTTCGATCGTAAACAACCTTTTCCCAAGCAAAGGAGGGGAGGGTGCGTGGGGTAGAGTTTTGTTTTAAGAACAACCCTTTAATTTCTCATATGTTATTTGAGTTTTTAAAATCAACTTAGTTTTTTTATTAGTCAGACTATCTCAGCACTTTACGGGGCTCATTTTTAATAATAAACTTAAAAAGTTGATCTATCTAAAACAAACTTCAACAATTTTAAGGCTCGTTGCGAATACCGATGTGAGTAGACCTGCCAGCCGAATTTTTTTTTTAAATTTCGGCTGGCTGACTTAATTTGTTAACTGATGATATCCGGATTAGCCGGACTTCTCCTTAAATTGACATTTGCAGCTGCTTTTCGACTGATCACGAAATATTCGGCTGAAATTCGGCTGAAGCCTGGCCAATAATGAAGTAATAAAACTTCAGCAATAAAACACTTATACAATACTTTAGAAAAAGTTTTATTATTTCAAACAAAAGGAAAAAAACAGTTTTATATGCTGTCCTACTAATACAGTGCATGAATGCATTCCATTCATTCAGTTTCTGTCACTCAATACCTGATAGGCACTTAAAATATCAGTTTGTAATTGTCCTGAATAAAACAAACGCGATGTAGTTTATCAGCTGTTAGGCTTGATCGTTTGCTGTTTATTATCAAACCAGCAACCGAAAACATGCACTCCACTGGTACAGATGATGTTGATGATGATAGGTGAAGACGAGCCAGTTGAGTAAGTTGTGGATACGAGGACTGCTACGCCAGAAAGCGAGAACATCATGAAACTGAACAACAGGCACCGTCAAATAGTTTGCAATTTCCACAGCTTTCTGAAATAATTGTTAAAAAAAAATCAAAACGCAACAGTACTAACTACTAGGTTACAAAACATTTCATTATAGTGCACAGTAGATGTAATATTTAGTTTGTTCAGTTAATAGATACCAGTAAAAAAAATATTGGAATAAAAACCTATACCAAATGTCACTAAAAGTATTTAAATACTGTGTGTATTTTAAAATATTTTACTGCAAACTGAGTGGTCTATTGAGAGCAAAACAATTTTCACGAAAACTGTTTCAATGCCAATAAATTAACATAGAATGCCTTATTAGTACAATCGTTAGGTGACTGCTCAGTTCTCAGCTCATTCATCAGCTCCATTCGCAACCGCTTACATCGGCTTTCTTCAGAAACATCTTCACTGACCATGAAATTTAAGAAAGCAAAAACATTACGTTAAGGGGGCTCGTTCAATTTACGGCGGGCGAAATACGGCGGCTAATGCGGCGCGCCGCATATTTTCCGGCAGATTTTTGGCGGACGAACATTCGGCGGCGTATTCGACGCGAGGCGTCGGCTGAGGGGGTCTAGATGTGAGCCTGTTAGTTACCACTGCCCGTTTATGCACATTATTGTATATATCAAATATTTGAAGAGATAGCACGTTTAACAACTTGATCGTTGGTTAATATGGAAAAAAAAACAAAAAACAAAAAACGCTGTGATCAAAACGGAGCTAACTGGTTATAATGCCCGACGAAGTACCTGCTGGAGTGGAACCGACCTTGCACCCCTTTTGCCGAGCGCTCGCTCCTAGAGCACCGATTCAGCCCTGTCCTTGGCCTTGGTAACGGTTGAGTGCCGGTGAACAAAGACTACTGGTTCTCCGACACCCCCACCTCCCTCAAGCGCAAGGAGGTCGTCGGTATTGCCTGGGCTTGATTAGACCTCTACCGGATATGGTTGCGGTGTATTTTTATCATGACACACATTGACACACATTGACACACATTGACACACATTGACACACCGTGCTTTGAATAGTTAAAAATTCTGATCATTATTATTTTATTTTTTTTCAAACTAACACCGATATATGAGGGTTTAATAAGACTCAAGGACTACCTTTAACTGAAGTCACGCAAACGTTGCTGATTTATTTAGCCCCCCTCCCACCCCACTCCTCATTGCTATAAATAGTGACCAAACGTTACATACTACCCCCCCACCCCTTTCTCAAAATTCCGTCACAAGGCTCTTCCACCACCACCACCCCCTCACCCTATAAAACAACTCCCTAGTAGTTGTTGTTTGTTTTTTTTTGCTATACCGGGGCAATACCTTCAAAGTATTACCTCTCTCATTATTCCACCGGTCTTCCGGGCCAGGGCCAAACACAAAGATTTGACGAGCCACCCAAACAGGTTCGGTAACCTGATAGGAGAGGATATTTTACACATTGATCTTGCCGTTATCGGAATCAAATGACCCATCACGTTTTTACAATGACCATGAACTGTGAGAGTTCACGTGCGCCTAACAGGCAGCAGTGAAACTTCTCGAACATTTTCGCACATCGGACCGCCGTGAGCATGCTAGCATAGCATGGAAATGAGCGCTATATAAGTACTCCAATAATCAAAAACTGTATTTTGGAACCAAAGATTACACATGTATTTCCTTTCATTTTGAGAATATGGTGCCGTGAATTATTTTTTTAACCTTTTTTTTTTAAATTTATCTATAAGACCGCATCGAAATCCTCCTATTACTACATGTTTGTAAGCGCACCTTTCTAAATATAGGCTTATTAAAAATTTAAAGTTTTCATTTTTTTTTTTTTGGAATATAAACCCGAGCAAGCCGGGTATAAAGAAGAGTAAATATAAATAAAAAGTTCGATTAGAAAATTGATTTTTATCTTAAACTTCGTAATTTCGAGGATTTTAAAATTCATTTTGAATTTATTAGTTATTTTTTTTAAAAATAAAAACTCTATTCTCCGCGTAATAAGATTTAATTTGCCTTTGTTGATTTAAAGAGTTAATGATTTTCTACCTTTCAAATCTAGGCATCTCTGCCTTTTTCACGCAGGAATATTAATATAAAATATGTGGAGTTTGGGGGGGGGGGCGATTTCGAAAAAGAAGCAGAACACACCAGGAGTAGAGTATATATAAGAGACATGTGCCTCAGTCAATCAAACCACTGCTATCATCACCTACATAAGTTAGTGAAGTGGCGCAGAGGGGAATTATACCGCCCGCAGGGTGGGTCGATATTTTTCCCCGCGACCTTCCTGATTAAAAAAAAAGTTGTTCCCGAAAATGCCACCCCTCCATAAAAATTTCAATAAACTGCCTCCAGGGAAGAATCATCCCCTCTGCACACCAACCCCCCCCCCCCCACGCCACTGTGTCAGTGTCATTTATAGATCTTATCCAAGTGTTTTTTAAACCTTTTTTTCTGGAATGGAACCTTTCGGAGCGTTTAGATTGTTCGCGGAAACCCTTGCAGTGATACAAGGGTTTGTTTTTATTCCAAATGGATCTCCTGCCCAAGTGAATCACATAGCTGAGTCATTGTCACTGTACTGACAAACTTTACGATACCACTCGACAGCGGCAATTTTCATGACGTTCGGCTCCCATGACGCGGTACTGGCTGTGAGTCACATGACGCGGTATATAGCTTGAGTCGACTGCTCCTGAGTTTTAGTTTGGTCGTCAGCTGGGGCGTCATCTAAATTTTCTCTTCTTCATAAATCATTCCATGGTCGCGCCGAAACAATCGTGTTATGAACATAATTCAAACGCTAAACGCTCATTAGGACAACAACGGAAACAGTTATTAATTAAGTGAATTTAAACAAATAATTACCGAACGAGGCCAAACTTGTTCCCTGACAATTTCAGCAGCTATTTTTATTGGCCACCGTCGGAAACCTTGGCTGCCTCTTATGATACCCTTGGCTGGCGCTCACGGAACCCTTGACTTGCGCTCAAAAACCCTTGGCTGGCGCTCACGAAACCCTTGGCTGGCGTTCGCGGAATCCTTGGCTGGCGCTAACGTTACCCTTGGCTGGCGTTCGTAAAACCGTTGGCTGGCGCTAATGCTACCCTTGGCTTGCGCTCACGGAACGCTAGGCTGGCGCTCATTAAACCCTTAATTTTCTCGGAACCGTGGTTGTAAACACAGATGAATCAAGCAGATACTAAATACGTCACATTGGGAAATGGTGTCGGTGGGCCGTCGAGTGCGAGCTCTTAATGCTCCCCCCACACACCTCCCCACGGACCAGACGCTGGGTTTCCCCGCCGCCAGACCGTGCGGCGGCACGCCGGGAACTTACCCCCTGGTCTGGGGGACGCCCGGTCGAACGAAAACGCTGCGTTTAAAGCTTTCGGTCAGGACAAAAAGCTGGGACGAAACGGTTGCCTTGGTGCAGATTTCTCACGGCTGCATAGCTATAATCACCCGGGTGGGTTTACCGCCACCCAAGCCTCATATCCATTAACGGCAACATGTAATCATGTTAGACGTCGCTACTCCCGTTGCGTTGGTGAGTCATGCGGTCGGCCGCGGTTTTTTGTCTTCGGGTGGGCAAGAAATCCGCCACACCCCGACCCTAAATCTCAAATGTGCTCTGTATTTTTCTTTCTTTGCTTTTGTTAGGAGATTGGTTAATGTGCTGAAACCCCTTTCCACTAGGTATGGGGATGGAAAAGCAATTAAAATCTTTCTCGCGATATTCTATAATACGGGATTTTTACTTCATAGGTACTTTGTTCATTTATGTAAGAAGATATATATATGTCTTTATATAATAAGTTAATATTATGTACGTAAATATGTACTATCTGTGTATGTGGATTATTCCATTCATGGAATTCCAAAATAGAAGTCACGACCTGCTTACATGAGATCCACTATCGTTGACCCCCATTTTCATTTCATGGACCCCAAATTTTTTTTTCGCTGACATGGACCCCTTGCAAGTTGCCATCGACCCCTAGGGGTCGATATAGACCACTTTGGGAATTACTGCTGTAAGTGGTGTCTAAGGTTCGGGCTTGTAGCCAATAGGGAAAATGTGAATGAGGCTTGTCGCTGTGGAACTTTAGTGGTAGGCATGTTGTTGAAACACATTTCAAAACTGATAATTTTATATATATATATTTCTGATAAATCTATCTAAGATTTTCAAAGCATTTAAAAAAAAAATATTTTTTATTAAAAAAATATCCTTTAATAAATTATAAAATATATTATCATCTAGCAGAGATGGCGTGACCGAAATTGTAATGTATTTTGCAAAGACATAAATTACTCGCGTATTAAGGACGGAGAGCTGAAAATAAATTTTAAACAAATAGTTACATGTTAGCGGTCGTTCGCACGCAAATTACATCACGCTCGGGGGGGGGGGGGGGGGGGGGGGGGAAAGGGGTGGTGTCGAGAATTTGTGACGTCACATTTTTAAATATATTTTTTTTTAAATCTAAAATTTTATAATTTCAATCTTTATTCAATTAATTTTAAAAAACAAAAATTTGAGGTCGAAATTGCCTCAGGTATTATAGGTAACGTGAATCTCAGTCGCGAAACCACTTTTGCGCAATAACTATTGGGGGCCATTTTACACTCGGCACTTGGATGACTTCGTTGTTTTTCTTCACAGATTTCTAATAATACTTCTTCTTAAATCCATGATCATTATGGGAAAATGTTAAAGAATAAAATAAAATCTTAGTCTAGTTATGAACACTTTATGTATGTTTGGATTTATTTTTAGGTGTGACGTGACACAAAGAGGGGTGGGGGAGTAAATAATTTTTGACACTTTGTGACAGTGTGGGAGGAGTTTTAAAAAGGTCAATTTTGCTTGAGGTAATGTGCGAACGGCCCCTTGGGCCCTGCGCAGTGTATGTGTATGTATTTTGTTATGGAAATGTCAATAATCGTTGTAGGCGATGCTGTTGGGTCCCATCCACCCCCACCCCCCCCCCCCCAATCCTCGTTAAATCCAAGACTGCATGTATACGATAAGTTTAATGCAAAGTAAGTACGAATTGGTTGCTGCGGCACTCTTGGTCCTCATGCGGCACCCTAGTTCCTCATGCGACACTCTTGGTCCTCATTAGGCATCCTTGATACTCATGCGGCACTCTTGGTCCTCATGAGGCACTCTTGGTCCTCATGAGGCACCCTTGGTACTCATGTGGCACTCTTGGTCCTCATGAGGCACCCTTGGTCCTCACGAGGCACCCTTGGTACTCATACGGCACTCTTGGTCCTCACGAGGCACCCTTGGTCCTCATGCGGCCTTCTTGGTCCTCATTTGGTTTTCTTGGTCCTCATTCGGCCCTCTTAGACCTCATGCGGCCCTTTTGGTCCTCATGCCGCACTCTTGGTCATCATGCGGCCCTTTTGGTCCTCATGCCGCACTCTTGGTCCTCATGCCGCACTCTTGGTCCTCTTGCGGCACTCTTGGTCCTCATGAGGCACCCTTGGTACTCATGCGGCCTTCTTGGTCCTCATTCGGTTTTCTTGGTCCTCATTCGGCCCTCTTAGACCTCATGCGGCCCTTTTGGTCCTCATGCCACACTCTTGGTCCTCATGCGGCCCTTTTGGTCCTCATGCCGCACTCTTGGTCCTCATGCCGCACTCTTGGTCCTCTTGCGGCACTCTTGGTCCTCATGAGGCACCCTTGGTACTCATGCGGCCTTCTTGGTCCTCATTCGGTTTTCTTGGTCCTCATTCGGCCCTCTTAGACCTCATGCGGCCCTTTTGGTCCTCATGCCGCACTCTTGGTCCTCATGCGGCCCTTTTGGTCCTCATGCCGCACTCTTGGTCCTCATGCCGCACTCTTGGTCCTCTTGCGGCCTTCTTGGTCCTCTTGCGGCCTTCTTGGTCCTCTTGCGGCCTTCTTGGTCCTCATGCCTTCCAATGGGTGGTTTAAGATTCGGGCCCATATTTTAGGGTCACTATCTAATTCTGTCCATCGTTCGACAAAAACTGCACTCCACGAACACTTACACGACAGCTTTTGTACACACTGTGTACGTGAATTATATAAACTATTTATTCATGAGGAGACCAGAATTTAATGAATACCTAATAGGTGAAGCATAGGATGGAGGGGGGAAAAAGGCGTGAATTCGACGCTAACGAGTAGCAGTAGACACGTTTGTCGAGGTATTGAAGCACCACGATCGCCTACGTCTCACGCCCCGTATGTCTTGGTTCACGGAGCACGGTCAGACATACAGTATAAAACGTATGTCATGCATGTGACCTATTAGCTGACCCCACCCCTCTCCCCTGGCCACCCATTGGCGTAAGACCCTAGTTATAAAAAAACCCGTACTCATGTGGTTACGAAAGAATGCAAGAGGGAAAGGAATCATGTACTATGTCAAATTATCAAATTCGTATGTTCCTATGACTATTTGACATTTCACCGTGAGACTTGAGCCTCTTTTTAACCGTATAACATTCTCACCAGTTTTTTCTTCCTAATGAGTATTCAAGTTTAACGCGATTTAACAAATGCTTTTACAATTTCTCTTTATTTTTTTTACGGACATACTAAAGTTATTATACGGACATTTACGGAACGGAAAAGTCATTTTAGATTTTTTTAAATTAATAAATTTAAGTACTGTTTTGTAAATTTACAGCGAAAGGAACATAGCAAATTTGACAGAGCTCGCTGGAGACGGTTTGATAACGTCTCTAAAGTTAAATTTAAAAAAAAGGCTGCACCTATTGGTACCCGGGGTATCAGAAGTGAGAGGTTGGGATTAAAAAAGATTTAAAATATAATTGTCGGGTTTGTAAGACAAAAATGAGGCATCGAATGAAAGCTAATTGAATGGACTATACGTTTGTAATTTTTATTCTTCAGTTTTACTAAAATAAACTACCACAAATGACATCCGAATAGCACTGAGTCTAATGGTACCCGGGTGCGAATGGTGGCGCTGCGTGTCCGGGTCCATTTTGACTAATGCTATTCGGATGTCGTTTGTAGTAGTTTGTTTTAGTTTAAATGAAGAATTAAGTTTACAAACGTATATTACATTCAATTATCTTTCATTTTATACCTCATTTTGTCTTACAAACCCAACAATAATATTTTTAATCGTTTTTTTAAATCCCAACCTCTCAATTTTGGTACCCGGGTACCAATGGCCACTTCGTTTACAAAAAAAGCACGATGCCTCCGGAACTGAGTGCCCTAAGAACAGTTATGACAACATCCGGTACCTTGATCCGGTCCTGCTCAAAGGTGTCCAGGAGACGAATTCAAACTATGGTCGAAATTTGACGTTTTAAAATGTATACCTATAACTGTAACTGTTTGTATATCTAATGGATCATGTAAGGGTAGCTTTAAAAAAAAACTTATAAGAAATATTTGTGATCTAATTTGAAATATCTATAGACTTTCTGGTCTTCCGATATCGTCAGTCTTTCTGGTCTTGCTATATTGTCAGTCTTTCTGGTCTTGCTATATTGTCAGTCTTTCTGGTCTTGCTATATTGTCAGTCTTTCTGGTCTTGCTATATTGTCAGTCTTTCTGGTCTTGCAATATTGTCAGTCTTTCTGGTCTTGCTTTATTGTAAGTTGAAAGTGATGAGGTAAATAATGGAAATTTTGCTTATGACAAACGTTTTAGCTGTAACGATAAACGAGTCAATGAAAGGTCATTTGGATGACGTTTCGAAATTCTGATACCTGAAATTCTGTTGTTGTTTTCTTTATGTCTTTGTTTTTTGTTTCTTTTGTTGTTGCTTCAATTGTTAATTATTATATATATATATATATATATATATATATATATCGTATCCGGAAATTTGATCGAAAGAAATTTCGTCGAATCTTTTTTATAGTTTACACGTTAAAATTTTGAGTAAAATTTCTTTTTGAACGCATTATCTTGTTTTACTATATAATATATTGAGTTCGAATAGAAATTTGACGAAAATTTTAACGTGTGAACTGAAAAACATATTCGACCAAATTTCCGTTCGATCAAATTTCCGTCGATCAATTTTCCGGTAACCATATATGTGTATACCGGTGTATATATATCAAAATGCAATTCCGTATGATCTGATTAAGAATTGCACGGCGTAGGTCCCGGGGGGGGGTGGCTTCTGGCACCATGTGTTTACCGCATTGGTTGACACCAACCCTATAGGGACGCCTCTGACCTGTCATTCATTGATTTATAATCTGTGCCATTCTCTAAACCTTATTGGATATCAAAGATAAATTATTTTATTTTTTTAAAATAATAATAATGCATATTATTATGATCCCGTACCCCACACCTTGGTTTGAGAGCGCCCTGGGTTAGCCAATTTGTGAGAAGTGACGTTCAGGTGGAAAACATTGAGAGGACATTACGGTGAACGATATAGTCACCCTAATCCACAGGCGTCACCAGGTGCGCTAAGTGTGCTGAGCGCATTGAGCGACGGGAGTCTGTGCCGATGTATCGCTGCTTATCTTTAACACATTGGGGGAAGAACAGACATGACATAATATGAAAATGAACGATTTATGAGTTATGACATCGACATCATGGGTCAGTAATCTTTTGTTTGATCCGTGTCTGGTATTGTGGACTTTTAAGGTTTAACAAATTAAATCCTGCACTCCCAGAAATATTGGTTTACTTTATATAGCATTTTAAAAAAAAAAAATTATGGTGGTAATATTATTCGCAGGTATATCTTATCTCGTCACGCACCACTGCACACAGGAGTGCTTCACCTGCTGTATAAATCGACGTACACAAATGTAGATAGGTTAAGACGGCAGGATGAAATTGAAGGGCTCGCCACTTGGAGCGGTACAGTCTTACGGGGGGTGGGGGCACATTTGTTCAACGGCAAAGAAAAGAAAAGTTGCCTTAGTCTGTTGTCGGAATACTAGAAGTACCAGTTATTGTAGGAATACTAGAAGTACCTGTTATTGTAGGAATACTAGAAGTACCTGTTATTGTAGGAATACTAGAAGTACCAGCTATCGTAGGAATACTAGAAGTCCATGTTACTGACGGAATACTAGAAGTACATGTTACTGTCGGAATACTAGAAGTACCTGTTACTATCGGAATACTAGAAGTACATGTTACTGTAGGAATACTAGAAGTACCAGTTATTGTAGGAATACTAGAAGTACCAGTTATTGTAGGAATACTAGAAGTACCAGTTATTGTAGGAATACTAGAAGTACCAGCTGTCGTAGGAATACTAGAAGTACATGTTACTGTCGGAATACTAGAAGTACATGTTACTGTCGGAATACTAGAAGTACCAGTTATTGTCGAAGATTTCATGAAGGGTTTAAGATAGCCTGAGGCAGAGGTCGGCAACCCTTTTTTTTTTTTTTTTTTTTTTTTTTATTTAGTGAGGAGCCATTTCTATAAATTACATCCGCTAAGAAAATATTATTTTGAGCGACAATGAAGGGCGGATATTTTTTATAAGGCATGAAATAGTACCAACTCAACCCTGTCACCACACTATACTTAGTACCAACAATATACATAGTACCAACTCCACCCTGTCACGACACTATACATAGTACCAACTCAACCCTGTCACCACACTATACATAGTACCAACTCAACCCTGTCACCACACTATACATAGTACCAACTCAACCCTGTCACCACACTATACATAGTACCAACTCAACCCTGTCACCACACTATACATAGTACCAACTCAACCCTGTCACCACACTATACATAGTACCAACTCAACCCTGTCACCACACTATACATAGTACCAACTCAACCCTGTCTCCACACTATACATAGTACCAACTCAACCCTGTCACCACACTATACATAGTACCAACTCAACCCTGTCACCACACTATACATAGTACCAACTCAACCCTGTCACCACACTATACATAGTACCAACTCAACCCTGTCACCACACTATACATAGTACCAACTCAACCCTGTCACCACACTATACATAGTACCAACTCAACCCTGTCACCACACTATACATAGTACCAACTCAACCCTGTCACCACACTATACATAGTACCAACTCAACCCTGTCACCACACTATACATAGTACCAACTCAACCCTGTCACCACACTATACATAGTACCAACTCAATCCTGTCACCACACTATACATAGTACCAACTCAACCCTGTCACCACACTATACATAGTACCAACTCAACCCTGTCACCACACTATACATAGTACCAACTCAACCCTGTCACCACACTATACATAGTACCAACTCAACCCTGTCAACACACTATACATAGTACCAACTCAACCCTGTCACCACACTATACATAGTACCAACTCAACCCTGTCTCCACACTATACATAGTACCAACTCAACCCTGTCACCACACTATACATAGTACCAACTCAACCCTGTCACCACACTATACATAGTACCAACTCAACCCTGTCACCACACTATACATAGTACCAACTCAACCCTGTCACCACACTATACATAGTACCCTCTCAACCCTGTCACCACACTATACATAGTACCAACTCAACCCTGTCACCACACTATACATAGTACCAACTCAACCCTGTCACCACACTATACATAGTACCAACTCAACCCTGTCACCACACTATACATAGTACCAACTCAACCCTGTCTCCACACTATACATAGTACCAACTCAACCCTGTCACCACACTATACATAGTACCAACTCAACCCTGTCACCACACTATACATAGTACCAACTCAACCCTGTCACCACACTATACATAGTACCAACTCAACCCTGTCACCACACTATACATAGTACCAACTCAACCCTGTCACCACACTATACATAGTACCAACTCAACCCTGTCACCACACTATACATAGTACCAACTCAACCCTGTCACCACACTATACATAGTACCAACTCAACCCTGTCACCACACTATACATAGTACCAACTCAACCCTGTCACCACACTATACATAGTACCAACTCAACCCTGTCACCACACTATACATAGTACCAACTCAACCCTGTCACCACACTATACATAGTACCAACTCAACCCTGTCACCACACTATACATAGTACCAACTCAACCCTGTCACCACACTATACATAGTACCAACTCAACCCTGTCACCACACTATACATAGTACCAACTCAACCCTGTCTCCACACTATACATAGTACCAACTCAACCCTGTCACCACACTATACATAGTACCAACTCAAACCTGTCACCACACTATACATAGTACCAACTCAACCCTGTCACCACACTATACATAGTACCAACTCAACCCTGTCTCCACACTATACATAGTACCAACTCAACCCTGTCACCACACTATACATAGTACCAACTCAACCCTGTCACCACACTATACATAGTACCAACTCAACCCTGTCACCACACTATACATAGTACAACCTCAACCCTGTCACCACACTATACATAGTACCAAATCAACCCTGTCACCACACTATACATAGTACCAACTCAACCCTGTCACCACACTATACATAGTACCAACTCAACCCTGTCACCACACTATACATAGTACCAACTCAACCCTGTCACCACACTATACATAGTACCAACTCAACCCTGTCACCACACTATACATAGTACCAACTCAACCCTGTCACCACACTATACATAGTACCAACTCAACCCTGTCACCACACTATACATAGTACCAACTCAACCCTGTCTCCACACTATACATAGTATCAACTCAACCCTGTCACCACACTATACATAGTACCAACTCAACCCTGTCACCACACTATACATAGTACCAACTCAACCCTGTCACCACACTATACATAGTACCAACTCAACCCTGTCACCACACTATACATAGTACCAACTCAACCCTGTCACCACACTATACATAGTACCAACTCAACCCTGTCACCACACTATACATAGTACCAACTCAACCCTGTCACCACACTATACATAGTACCAACTCAACCCTGTCACCACACTATACATAGTACCAACTCAACCCTGTCACCACACTATACATAGTACCAACTCAACCCTGTCACCACACTATACATAGTACCAACTCAACCCTGTCACCACACTATACATAGTACCAACTCAACCCTGTCTCCACACTATACATAGTACCAACTCAACCCTGTCACCACACTATACATAGTACCAACTCAAACCTGTCACCACACTATACATAGTACCAACTCAACCCTGTCACCACACTATACATAGTACCAACTCAACCCTGTCACCACACTATACATAGTACCAACTCAACCCTGTCACCACACTATACATAGTACCAACTCAACCCTGTCACCACACTATACATAGTACCAACTCAACCCTGTCACCACACTATACATAGTACCAACTCAACCCTGTCACCACACTATACATAGTACCAACTCAACCCTGTCTCCACACTATACATAGTACCAACTCAACCCTGTCACCACACTATACATAGTACCAACTCAAACCTGTCACCACACTATACATAGTACCAACTCAACCCTGTCACCACACTATACATAGTACCAACTCAACCCTGTCACCACACTATACATAGTACCAACTCAACCCTGTCACCACACTATACATAGTACCAACTCAACCCTGTCACCACACTATACATAGTACCAACTCAACCCTGTCACCACACTATACATAGTACCAACTCAACCCTGTCACCACACTATACATAGTACCAACTCAACCCTGTCACCACACTATCCACCGCTTAAGTCTCTCCTCTCATACCAATGTTTTACTCAACTTTTTTTTTTTTTTAGCAATTCTTTCAATTAAAACTCCATCACTCTTTCGGTTTCCACCGCTCTTCAACGATCCGCTGAACTCACTGCCCCGTCCCTCGTAAACTACTATCATTTTCGTTTCCATCCTTCTACATCACAACATGTTATTATACTACAATCCATGATGGATTAATGCGTAGTCCTGTCGGTAATAGTATATAGGTGTTTCATTATGTCAAAGTTTTTACACTATTTCGCCTAACCTTATTCTTGTTTTCCCCATTTCCATCCAGTCTTTAACCATCTAACTCCGATTAACCTCTTTTACCTCACCATCCCCCCATTGACCACTGAGCTATCATATGACCCAAAGCTTCCGTTGAGACCAAAACTCTTCATGTAAACCACAGAGACATCTCAAATGTCCATGGAATATTAGCCATGGCTCGTAACCCAATGTTCCCCCTCCCCCCAGGCTTTTTCTCCACGCCATCCTCCTGAGCATCAAAAAGGTTTTATGTCCTCCTAGCCCCCCTCCCCCCCCCAATCACCCACCACCGGATGAAATATCTTAAAATAGAAGTCCCCCCTCGTGACGTATGAAAAGTTTGAGTTTGATTTTCGCGACCTATTTGGACTGTGAAAGAAAACTTACTACGCGTTTGTTAAGTATCGTTATATGGTTTTGGAAATATAATCTGTTTTAAGATTCGGCTCGTTAGATGGACAATACGTAACAAAGCACTGAACGCCAGTATACAAAGGAAAACGATACCAAATCTAACGATACTAACTACATTCTATACTATTAAATTTATAGGAAATGAGTAAACAAAGTAAGGTTAAACCTGAAAAAAAAAGGAGCGCAACAAAACAACGAACGTGTCAGCAGGAAGCCTTCGTCAGCGAACAAACATATATTATATATTTATTTTTGAAAATTGTATTCTGTTTTTTTTTTCTGTTTGTTCGCTGACGAACCCAACAATACTATTTTAAATAGTTTTTTTAATCCCATCCTCTCACTTCTGGTACCCGGGTGCGAATAGTCGCAGCCTTAATAATATTATAATTTTCCTTCATTCGTTGTCACCCACGTGATCGATGTCCTGTTGTTAAAAATATCACATTCATAAATAAATGAATTTTAAGAAAAAAATAATTTTGGACTAAAACCAAAACCTGTCATGAATTGCCTGACATTTGTTTTCATTGCCTGACATTTGTTTTCATTGCCTGACATTTGTTTTCATTGCCTGACATTTGTTTTCATTGCCTGACATTTGTTTTCGTTTTAATATTGATTTTGTTGATCCCTTTGATTAAAAATAAGTAAATAAATAAATTATTTGTCGCCTCCCCTTATTTCATAAAATAATGCCACGCCCATGCGTAAGCACTTACAAAATTAAAATTTTAGCGCCCTCCCCACTTGCGTAGGAAATGGAATGGCGTAAAGGGGGCAGGTGCTTTTGTCTATGTGCACATATTATATAACAATAAAAACGTCATTTTTAACTACCCCTTATACTTATAACGTTATATAACATGTGCATTGACACCCACCCCTTTTAATATTATATAACATTTGCATTGACACCCGCCCTCTTTATATTATTAAAAAATTCTAGAAAACCCCCCCCCCCCCCCCATACTTTTCCCTTTTTTTTCAACATTTAAATTCAAGCAAGAACCAAGAAATAAGTTTCTTTATAAAAAAATGTGCAAGACAAAAAAATATAAATTTTTGTTTAGCAATGAAAGCTAATTTAGTAAATATGAACATCAGAAATTTTGTAATAATAATAAGTAATTTTAAAAATCAAACAAATAATAGGAATCGTTATATTACATTACATTCCATATAACAAAGAAAAAAAGGATAACCACCCACCCCCCAGACCCATTTTTGCGCTATATAACATGTGCACTGTCCCCAACTGCAATTTTTTTCGGGGGTGGGGGGGGGGGATATTGGCCCACACCGAGTGGCACAAACCCCTGTTACTCCACTGCCTCTCTCGAGCCCCATTTCCCTCAACTTTGAGAACTTCTCTCTTCATTGATCCATCCGCCTTTTTCTCTTCTTTTCAGAAAATGATGAAATTCAATATAACCAATTGTTACAACAAAATTTTTTTACTTTTCCCACAAAAATAATTATGGTATATATAATAATATATATATAATAAAAATATTTTAAAAAATTATATAAACAACTCCTCAATATAGCGACATTAAGGTCATGTGGTAATCGCTTATGATAAACATAAACATTATTAAGTTTTATAATTTATACACCAAAACGTGGACGTAATATTATTATCATTACTTTATGCTATTATAAAATCCCCTTTAATTACGTGTTCAGCGCCTTGGCAGTTGTATAATTATTTATAACTAGTCCAAACATTTTTTCACGTTATTCCGTCCTTAAATTATAAAAATGCTTTTATTGTATTTATTTTTGCGTTTCGCAAGAGTAGATTTTTAGATAACACACGCCCCCAACACACTGGTGCACATATGTGTGTACGGGGGAAGGAAAGAAAAAAAAAATCAGGCCAGCTACACACATTTCACCCAAACACGAACCCCGTCGCGTATCCACGAAGCGCGCGCTGCGTGGATTCAGCCCCATAATGCAGCTTTGAGCGCTGGTACGCATGCGCAAAAAAGCCAATCAGACGACCCGGTCCGACTCGCGAACCAAAACAACACTGCGGTGAAGTTTTGAGTGTTGTTGCTTCGTCATATTTAACCCGCACAATTCGTGGCAGCGCGTTGCTTTTTTTTTCCTTCGTCTTCTTTTTCTTTCTTTATTGGGTTTACATTAACATTGTGACCGTGTTCAGGTAAGGACTGATCATTTTTTTTTAATGGCATCAAATTCGAAACACACCGAGTGGATCCTAGAAACAATCGACCATCTGAGGCGGAGAAAAGCCCGACCCGACCTCGAGCGGATCTGCCATGTGGTGAAGCGGCGTTTCGGGCCCAGCGCCGCCGAGACGGAAGCGAAATTGGAAAAACTCGTCGACTCGGAAACCGTGATAAAAGTAGATTACAAAGGGAGCACTAGCTACAGAAATGCTGCGAAATGGAGGAAAAGCATGCTCGGGTGCGCCGTGCTGAATTCCACGACTGTCTCCGTGAAAATAATCGAGGCGATTCTCGATATTTCTAAAGCGCAAATAAGCGCGCTAGAAGCGAACCAGCCCCCGACGGAGGAGAGCGAGGACCAGTCGCTGAATTTGAAAGTGAAAGTTGCCCAGTACGCCACCGAAGTCGGCGTTTCTCTGGAAAACTTGAATAAATGGCTTAGGGAGAAATGCGAGGGTTTCGACAACCTGAAAAGCCCGCTGACGGTCATTTTGAAACGCGAAATTGACGCTGGGCGCGTGCAGCGCCTGATGAGCTGTAATTACGTCATCACGCCTACCCAGATGAAAGAAGTGGACGAGACGGGGATCAGGCCTCTCAAAACCACGCGAAAGAACGAGCATAAGACAGAGGGCTTCCCGGACGACCAGCGGTCAGCGGCCGGGAGAAGCAGTTACAGCGACGAGTCCAGTTGTGATCTGAAACCTGGTCAGTCGACTTCGAGCCATCACAGCACGCCGACACCGGCAGCACCAGCGCCTCACCAACCTGCCAGGAGAGGGCGGCCACCAAAGAACAGATCCCAGGTGGGAGGGGCGTCCAGCTCCACGACGTCCTCTCATTCCAAGGTAGGAACAGGTCATTGGCACGCTGCATGCATTTAAACAGAATAACCCTTTCATGCTTTGCTCTTTTATACATTTTATAAAATGTTGTTTTTCTAACCCATGCTTCCACTTATTTTTTTTATTTATTTTAAATTTCAATGTATACAAATATTTTCTGCAGGGTGGACCGTCCGTATACATACAAACAGTCGTAAAGTAACTCGTCGTTAAAAAGATGTTATCATACCATTAGGAATTACACGATGGCCGTAAAAAAGGTCATACCTCATCGCCATATGACATAGTCATCAGAAAAATATTCAAACATGAGATTTTGAGCATCATGGTTTCCACAATATGGTGATGACAAAATATGTACCGGTACGATACATAAAGACATATGTGGGTCGGTAAAAATTTGAATTTTTAAAATCATTTGTTAACAAATTGCATTTTATTGAGATGGTCACGCTGGTACCATGCTTCCAACCGAGACTCATCACTTAAATTTTAGCATAGCTGATGACGTCAGATTCAGCTCTCTAAACTTTCGAGATTTCAGGACAGCGCTCCATCATCAAAAAAACTGAAGTCTTCCACAAGAGTGGACGTTTTGATGAAGTGCTAGGGTTTCTTAAGTTTAGTCAATGAAATAATGTTGTTGTCTTGACTTGGTTCGACAGGTAGGTCGATAATGTCTTTGTATTGACCTGGTTCGACAGGTTTGGTCAATAATGTCTTTGTCTCGACTTAGTTCGACAGGTTTGGTCAATAATGCCTTTGTCTTGACTTAGTTCGACAGGTTTGGTCAATAATGTCTTTGTATTGACCTGGTTCGACAGGTTTGGTCAATAATGTCTTTGTCTTGACTTAGTTCGACAGGTTTGGTCGATAATGTCTTTGTCTTGACTTAGTTCGACAGGTTTGGTCGATAATGTCTTTGTCTTGACTTGGTTCGACAGGTAGGTCGATAATGTCTTTGTCTTGACTTGGTTCGACAGGTTTGGTCAATAATGTCTTTGTCTTGACTTAGTTCGACAGGTTTGGTCGATAATGTCTTTGTCTTGACTTAGTTCGACAGGTTTGGTCAATAATGTCTTTGTCTTGACTTAGTTCGACAGGTTAGGTCAATAATTTCTTTGTCTTGACTTAGTTCGACAGGTTTGGTCGATGGATTTTTAAAAAATTAATTGTTTGAACATGGGTCTGAATTATTTACTTCCATTGACTCAGACAAAAAGAATTAGTCTGCTGACATCCCTGCTCATTAAGACTTAAGACTAAGAGATAACATTGCTATACACAAGAGCTAATATTCCCGTCCTTACCAAGGCCGTGGTAAGCAAAAGCTGCTCCCAGGGGGGGGGGGCGCAGAATCTGAATTTAGACGGCATCTTCCAAAAACAGTATTTAACGCACACATTCTGCATGCAAAAATGAGGGGTCCCCTTCCCAAAAAAGTATTCATTAACGCACATATTTTGCATGAATAATGAAGACTTGGGCGTCTTCTGACGGGGCGGGTGCCCACATCGCACGCCACTGGTTCCTGCTACTACTATAATCCAAACATTCCGCCCCCACTAGTGTTAATATTCCTACTCATAAAAGCTGCCATCCCATGTGCATTGCGGGCGTTACTTTTATAATCTTAACTAAGGTTTTTTTTAAAACGATATTTACTACTGCAATGTCTGTTAAGCTGACTTCTTGAACACACAACGAAATATGGAAATGGGATTGGTACGTTTGAACATGTACACAATTCATAAAACCTAGAATCTGTAATGTTTTAAAGCAACGTTTTCTTGTCCAATACATCGTTTATTTGGTATGGGTATATAGCCGACGATGGCGAGCGATACGGTACAAAATGCTAGCGGGCGATACGGTACAAAACGCTAGCGGGCGATACGGTACAAAACGCCAGCCGGGGATACGGGAAGTTACTACTGGTGAAATCTATTTTAATTTTATGCCCCTATTTAATTTTTGTTCAATTGTTTATTCATTTTACACTTCCTATTACCGAAACCACACACTGTAACACCACCACTCACAGCCACACCACCACACAGGCACACAACCGCACACAGTCACACCACCACCAAATCACAGACACACCACCACACACAGACAAACACCCCACACACAGTCACACCACCGCACCACAGTCACACCACTACACACTGAACGTGTTCAGAAACGGATGATAAGAATTTATGTTACAAAAGATTCTGTCAAACGGATGAGCTTCGTTGTGAACATTGCGGTAGATGACGTGGCACGTGTGACGTTGGCAGTATCGCACGCCGACTGCACCACTCCAACACCACGCCTACCACACTATAACAATGATAGAGATTTCAAATTAAAAAAAATAATAACAATAATGAAAAAGGAAAAATAAATTAAAAAATCGGAGCTACTTGACTAATGAGCTTTTGAATCGGACCAGAAGGAGATCGCGTGTAATATCGACCCGCTTTAAAAAAATTGGATCAATCAAATATTCATTTAAAGGTTTCGATTTGTTTGTTCATGGGAGGGTGGGGAGTAGAGGGAAACGGAGAGAGAGAGAGAGAGAGAGAGAGAAAGGGAGAGAGAGGGGACAGAGATACGGGGGAGAGGCTATAGAGAAATAAAAGTAGAGAAAGGGAGAGTGAGAGAGAGGGGGTAGAGAGGGAGGTTAGGAGAGAAAAGAAGACTGAGAGAGAGGAGAGAGAGAAAAGAAATATTCAAATTTGATGGGCCGTGCGTTTGTTATATCGGCCAAGTTAATTTTTTAAAATGTATTTCTAATTTTAATGTGACACGGAACTGCTTTCCCATAGTCTGCTGTTCATTGTAAACGTTAGTACCATAAGTAACTATGCGCTCTTTCGTCTAACCCCAGCCGGTTGCCCCACAGATATATAGATATATATATGTGTTTCCACATTTCTAGCAAGAAAGCCCCCCCCCCACTCCCCCCCCCCCCCTCCGGCCCCAAACACGACTGTATGTTCACACCGGCTCTCCCTCCGCCCGACTCAAATGTGTTATTTATGTTGTTTTTTTAATAGTTTAAACTGTGGTATTATCCAAGAGAACGAAGAAGACCCGTTTTTCCAGTCCCAGCAAAGCGCACACAAAGTCGCACCAGTGGCGCAGCTAGATTAGTAACGCAATCCCCCCTACCCCCCCTTTTTAAAACAAACAAACAAACTCTGCAGTTTTTTTTTTAAAAAATGCCGGCCTCAATAAATAGAATGTGCCTTCCCCCCTTCTTACGATAATGAGTCACGTCCAAACGCACAGGAAACCAAACTTACATCTAGCCCCGCTGCTGGAAACTGTCACTCAAATACAAATGCCCTTCACATGATAATGATATATAACCCTAACCCTAACCATAGATGTCCAAAGAGAAAATAGCCGAAATCAAGGGTTGTTTTTGGCATTGTCCAAACTTTAAAAAAAAAATGGAAAATAGCTTTGTATAACTTAAGTAAAACAAATTCGTGTGACATCAGTCATAGACAAACTGTCATTACGCTCAGTTCACGTTGAAGAATACGTCATTATGTTTCGCATTTTTGTATTTCAAAATTTGATACTTTGC
Organism: Omphiscola glabra; assembly: GCA_964017045.1. Lineage (NCBI taxonomy): Eukaryota > Metazoa > Mollusca > Gastropoda > Lymnaeidae > Omphiscola > Omphiscola glabra. The sequence continues at coordinate 40,690,331 of OZ024796.1, forward strand.
GCACCGGTATTGTGCGCACCGACAAAAGAAAAGGGGGCACAATTATAAGATTTTCTTAGTTAATTACTTTAATTCCTCCGTTCTATGAAATTTTACCTGGGTCTATTCGGAAATTTTAACCCTTTCGTTACAGTGGTTCCCAGAGTGTGTGCCGCGGCGCCCTGGAGAGCTGCGGATGCGGACATACCTAGGGCGACGAGTGTCAAAAACGTTTGGGAACCCCTGCTTTTTAAGACGTTGGGGCATTGGATGAGGATGACTTAGAAGAAATTTAAGCGGTCATCTATCACTTAGCGCATGCGCCCGTTTGCAAGTCCGCATGTAGCTGCGAACTATAAGCAACTCTTCAGCGACATCATCACTTCCTGTACCACTCGAATGAGGTCAACGATCGAACTCGGTATAACAAAGTTCGCTACCGGTACGTTCAATAAAAACATAATGAGATTTTCCTCAAAAAATGTAGCGTTCAAAATACGCACTGAGATAGCGCACCTTTTCACCGAATGCCCGTTCCCGTTTTCCTGTAATGGTTCTCAACCTTCCTAATGCCGCGACCCTTTAATATAGTTCTTCATGTTGTGGCGATCCCCAACCACAAAATTATGTTAGTTGCTACTTTATAATTGTGGTGTGTATGTGTTTTCGTATGTCTTAGGCGACCCCCGGTAAAGGGTCATTCGACCCCCAAAGGGGTCGCGACCCACAGGTTGAGAACCGCTGTCCTAAAGCGTACGGAGCATGCGCACACTATTCTTCTTGATTTTGAATGGTTCCACGCCTTCCCTTGACATTCAATGAGTGGACCATACTAACTAAGGGTCGCAAAACCTGTCCCTTTTGACAAAACCGGTATTTTCGATATTGAAGTTTACGAATACTGGAATCCCGGTATTTTCGATATTTAGAGAATTTTTACTCGAGATTCGAGTTGATGATTTATCAATGAAATAAAAACATTCAGAACAAATATCATGTTTGATTTATAATAAGTTTTTAACAATAACACAAATGTTTATCTTCAGACTTTAATCAAATGAAAAAAAATAAAATTCTTAACTTTTTAATTAAAATAATTTTATTAATCAATTATTAAATAATTGGTGTTGTTTTAATCTTTGGTCAAATTTAAATAATGAAATTGTAAAATGACAACGTGTCGAATGTTTGGTCTCTTGACTTTGGCCGCAAATGGTTACAAAAGTAACCTGATGACGAGAACACCTTCTCTGACTCCACACTGGTCGGAGGAATAGACCTTAGGCTATCAATGGCTATCATACGCAATTTCTAGATATTTTCCTCTTGAACCGCCTTTCTCAAATAAAACCATTTCTATTTTTACCAATGTATCAATGTCTCCATCCGTTGGTCTGGAAGTATTATCCTAAGCCTGAAGTTTCTTTTGTATTTCAATTTCTAATTGTCTCTTAAGCGGCAGTGTATCTTCAAGTTCATCATGCTCAGATCCAAGATGTTCAATTTCATTGTTCAAAGATATTTCCAACGAGGAATCCGCTGTCTGACCAAGCTTTTCAATATCCGCGATATGTTTTCGCATCTGGTTGCAATCTGGCCTTAGAAATACGTCCAAGTAATCACTGGAATGTGCAGACTTTAATTGAGAGTGAAGGTCTGAAGTTGTTCCTCCAATGTTTTAAGTATCTTGTTACATCTAATACATTTAGCTGAGAGATTGTCCGTAGCTTTCAAGAAATAATGCCACACTGATGTCTTTTTTTCCGATAGTTTCATATGGTATTCAAATTTGGTTTCTTTTTTTCAGGGTCCCCCATTTCTTTCTATCAACCTTGGAAAATAAATCATTTAAAAAAATTATTAATTCAATCGAATTGGTTTGACGTGTAAAACTTTGTTTAATGTTTAAAATTATCATGTAAATTTTTGACTAAGTGCGATACAGACAAACTGGGAAATTCAGCCTGAGACAAAATAGCTAGAAAATCAATTATGAGTTGAATGTAAATTATTAATATTATTACATGTATCACTCAATAGAAGTAGCATTATTTTTCTGTGTCTAAAACTTAAGGTATTTGATTATCAAAATACGGATTTACTCATATTTTGTAATCTGTAGGTTTTTTTGGCATAATTAAAAGAAATCAAGCAATCAAAAAAAAAAATTTAAATTAAAATTTGACCCCGTGATTTGAGTTATGCGCCATAACAAAGGATTACCTCCCGTACATTCAGGTCGCGACTCGTCTCCACTTACACACACACTACACACGCACGATGAAAAAACAAAACTAATCACAACGTCATGATTCTTGACAAATAAGAGAGTACACGGATCGGTCGGCTTTCTTTGAACTTGAGACACGTGGTGTGATGGATTTGCACATCTCAAAAATTATTGCTATGTCTTGCTTTAACTACGACGTGAAAACTAAGAAAAATCTAATTTTTTTTTAAATTTAAAATGAAATCCCGGGATTATCGAAAATCCCGGGTTTCATAAATCCAACCCCGGTATTTTTGAGCATGAATTATGGTCCGGTATTCAGGTATTTTCGAAATTCGGGATCCCGGTTTGCGACCCCTAATACTAACTGCTTTCGTATGTGTGGGATGTGTTTCCGGGATAAGTAGGCAGGGCGTCCTTGACCTTGTGTGGACGTGACGAACATACGAGGAAGCGCTGCGGCTTCAAAGTTAAATCTAATAAAGATCCGGGGTAGACAAACCTATACGACGATTGGAGCACTCAAGTGTTGCGAAATTAGTTTTGACAGAATCACACCCCCCCCCAAACACCATCATCACCACCACCACCACCACCACACACACACGTTACTTTTTAAACTTAACATAAATAGATGCAATAACAAATGAACATAGTGGAACTACAAGTACAACATCCATGAAACGGTTATAACTGTTTTTGGAACTTGTCCAGTCACTGCTGGCTATTGTTGGAACTTGTCTAGCGACTGCTGGCTATTGTTGGAACTTGTCTAGCGACTGCTGGCTATTGTTGGAACTTGTCTAGCGACTGCTGGCTATTGTTGGAACTTGTCTAGCGACTGCTGGCTATTATTGGAACTTGTCTAGCGACTGCTGGCTATTATTGGAACTTGTCTAGTCACTGCTGGCTATTATTGGAACTTGTCTAGTCACTGCTGGCTATTATTGGAACTTGTCTAGTCACTGCTGGCTATTATTGGAACTTGTCTAGTCACTGTTGGCTATTGTTGGAACTTGTCTAGTCACTGTTGGCTATTGTTGGAACTTGTCTAGCGACTGCTGGCTATTATTGGAACTTGTCTAGTCCCTGCTGGCTATTATTGGAACTTGTCTAGTCACTGCTGGCTATTGTTGGAACTTGTCTAGCGACTGCTGGCTATTGGAACTTGTCTAGTCACTGCTGGCTATTATTGGAACTTGTCTAGCGACTGCTGGCTATTGGAACTTGTCTAGCGACTGCTGGCTATTGGAACTTGTCTAGCGACTGCTGGCTATTGGAACTTGTCTAGCGACTGCTGGCTATTATTGGAACTTGTCTAGCGACTGCTGGCTATTATTGGAACTTGTCTAGCGACTGCTGGATATTGGAACTTGTCTAGCGACTGCTGGCTATTATTGGAACTTGTCTAGCGACTGCTGGCTATTATTGGAACTTGTCTAGCGACTGAGGGGCTATTGGAACTTGTCTAGCGACTGCTGGCTATTGGAACTTGTCTAGCGACTGCTGGCTATTGGAACTTGTCTAGCGACTGCTGGCTATTATTGGAACTTGTCTAGCGACTGCTGGCTATTATTGGAACTTGTCTAACGACTGCTGGCTATTGGAACTTGTCTAGCGACTGCTGGCTATTGGAACTTGTCTAGCGACTGCTGGCTATTATTGGAACTTGTCTAGCGACTGCTGGCTATTATTGGAACTTGTCTAGCGACTGCTGGCTATTATTGGAACTTGTCTAGCGACTGAGGGGCTATTGGAACTTGTCTAGCGACTGCTGGCTATTGGAACTTGTCTAGCGACTGCTGGCTATTGGAACTTGTCTAGCGACTGCTGGCTATTATTGGAACTTGTCTAGCGACTGCTGGCTATTATTGGAACTTGTCTAGCGACTGCTGGCTATTGGAACTTGTCTAGCGACTGCTGGCTATTGGAACTTGTCTAGCGACTGCTGGCTATTGGAACTTGTCTAGCGACTGCTGGCTATTGGAACTTGTCTAGCGACTGCTGGCTATTATTGGAACTTGTCTAGCGACTGCTGGCTATTATTGGAACTTGTCTAGCGACTGCTGGCTACTATTGGAACTTGTCTAGCGACTGCTGGCTATTGGAACTTGTCTAGCGACTGCTGGCTATTATTGGAACTTGTCTAGCGACTGCTGGCTATTGGAACTTGTCTAGGGACTGCTGGCTATTGGAACTTGTCTAGCGACTGCTGGCTATTATTGGAACTTGTCTAGCGACTGCTGGCTATTATTGGAACTTGTCTAGCGACTGCTGGCTATTGGAACTTGTCTAGAGACTGCTGGCTATTTTTGGAACCTGTCTAGCGACTCCGTGCTATTGTTTGAACGTGTCCAGTGACTGCTGGCTATTTTTTGAACGTGTCCAGTGACTGCTGGCTATTTTTGGAACTTGTCTATTGAGTGCTGGTTCGCACTCTAAACTCCCTGCGCACCCCTTCTCCCTACTCTAGAGTTGACGGAAGATTCGATCTGACCTTCTCCAGTGACAAATTCGTAATGTTACGATACACCGTTGCGTCATCATTCTGTCTGTGGCGGGTGTCCTCCGTTTCAGCATTGTCACAACGTGTCACGTTGAAAAGTGTAAAGTCAAGCACAATACAGCATTGCCCCCCTATCCTCCCAACGACGTATTCCACCGCCACTGAGCTCTAATGATACTCTTATGTCCTAACCGCTTTTACACCGCAGATCTATTTCCGTAAAACAAAAGCAAATATTACGCATTAAACGCACTTAATACATTTTTTAAGAATCTCATTTGGCTCAGTTATCGGGAATTTTATTTAGTGAAATCAGCGTCATCTGGTACCGTTGGTGAGATGTATGTACATCGTTGCTAAGGGCATTACTATGACAGTTATTTTGACATGAGAACGATTTTAGTCACATACCCAATAAGCAACCTGCTGTTGTTACTTATTTTATTTTAATTTAATGTTGCTGTTACTGTGGTTGTTCTGTGTTGTTCTGTGTTGTTCTGTAATTTTCTATGTTATTATGTGTTATTCTGTATTATTCTATGTTCTTCTGTGTTATTCTGTGTTGTTCTATGCTGTTCTGTGTTGTTCTGTATTTTTCTATATTCTGTGTTGTTCTGTGTTGTTCTGTAATTTTCTATGTTGTTATGTGTTATTCTGTGTTGTTCTGTGTTGTTCTATGTTGTTCTATGTTGTTCTGTGTTGTTCTGTGTAGAAGATGAAAATCTAGCCGTGTTTTTAACTACCTACTTAAGTAAGGGATTGGATACTTTTCAAGGGGGGCTAACCGTGTTTCAAAGCACTAATTGTTTGGGTGAGTAACGTGCCTAGAGTGTATGTTTACTTCTCAGGCTGGAATTAGAGCTATTCAAAATGTCGCTTTGCTGGGTCATTTAATAGAATTACACTAATTTTTTTTTTTAAATATGAAAAAAAAAAATTGTTTAAGGGCTCAACCCTGAAATGTTTTGGATTCCAATGAGGCTAACACCTGAGCAGTGGCGTGGGAAGTGGGGGGGGGGGGGGGCAGTCCGCCTCGATCGCCTCTTTAAATATTTTCGGCCAACCGCATACTTATTTTGGGCAAAAAGATTGTCCCGCCCCCGGCCGGCAATAAGGATAGATACGCCACTGCAGCTGAAGTACATTACGACCAAAATGAAATTACAATCTTCGTTTGCGTCTTTAAAATACGATCAAGTTTTAACTGGGGTTGGGGGGGGGGGGTAGCATTGAGTCTAATTGGAACCTGGTGCAAATGGCGACGCTGCATGTCCGGGTCCATTTTGACTAAATGCCATTCGGATGTCATTTGTGGTAGTTTGTTTTAGTTAAGCTTAAGAAGTAAGTTTACAAACATATAGTCCATTCAACTATCTTTAATTTGATACCTAATTTTGTCTTACAAACCCAACAATAATATTTTAAATAGTTTTTTAATACCAACCTCTTAATTCTGGTACCCGGGTGCGAATAGGCACGTCACTGTTTTAATTTGGACAAAGTGGGATAACTAAGGAATCAGAACAAAACAGAAGAGGTTTGTGTGTGGGGTGGGGGTGGAGTAGTTGAAATAAAAGAACGAAGAAGACGAATTCTGTTCACAGAAAGATTTACAATAAATGCTTTGTAGTTTAAGATAGTCACCCGGGTTTGGGGGGGGGGGGGCATATTTAAAAAATATTATTTTTCGATCCATTTCATTTTTATGTTATATATCCTATGGCTTGTGAATTACATTAAAATGCTTATGTCATTATAAGGGGCTAAATATGGTAAATAGCATAGTAAAAAGGGGGAAAAAGAGGGGGGGGGGGATTTGTATATGACGAAATTATTTGAATTTTCGCTTGATTAGTTGTGTAAAAGTGTGCAGTGAATATGGCGAAAACAGAGGTAATGGCGTAACTTTATCTTAAACAATAAACAGTGCTTGTACTTTAACTTTAAAAAAAAAATGTTTTATTTTTGCGTTGTCTGCAAGTATAGTTATTTTATCGCGAACATACATGCTGTTGCCTTTTGATGTCGCTTTAGCGTATTGTCTCCTGTATCACTAACTGTGTATCACTAACTGTGTATCACTAACTGTGTATCACTAACTGTGTATCACTAACTGTGTATCACTAACTGTGTATCACTAACTGTGTATCACTAACTGTGTATCACTAACTGCGTATCACTAACTGCGTATCACTAACTGTGTATCACTAACTGCGTATCACTAACTGTGTATCACTAACTGCGTATCACTAACTGGCTTTCTTTCACCCAAACAACCATATTCCCCTTTCATACTTTCAACCCACCCAGCCGCGCCCCCACCCCTATAGCCTCAAGCCAGCGCTTTTAGCGTATAAAAAAGAGGCACTCAGACAAGGAACAGACAGGAAATAAGTGTGAAAATAATTGACTGCGCAGGGATACACCGATGTGTTATAATGTTACATGAGGCTCGGGGCGCGCGCCGGCGCCTGGATTCTTGTACGCTGGTTGACATCGTCTGGGCTTCGGTGGTCATTTTTTTGATGTTGTTATTGTTTGTTTTAGGTGGACATTTCAGTGGGTCGGTTGTCATTTTTCTTGCTGTTTGGTGGATATTTGTCTATCAGAGATATATAAGGTATCTACTTGCTAGGTCTCCGAGTCAATAAATGTAGGCGTGCGAGAAGAGGGGGGGGGGGGGAGGTCAACACCAAGGGCACTTTTAAGGGGGAGGCATTTTCAGTTCATTTAATATACAATTTATGGCTAATGTGATTCGTGTGCAGTCTGTAGGATTTTTGGCTTCCTTGATTGAGGGATGGCAAAGTCAAGGACCGCCGTGGGTATCACGGACTAATCCTCTGACTAAAAGGTTGTAATCCTGAGCGCCCCTAGAGCCCCCTGAGCGCCCCCTGAGCGCCCCTAGAGCCCCCTGAGCAGCAGAATCTTCCCTGCAGCCGGTAAACTAAGGAACGGCACACTTGTATCAGCCGGTAAACTTGTGTCACACGCGATAAATTGTTGATATTGTTTCCTGGCTCTAGAACAGCGCTTCTCAGACTTTGAGGCTTAGGGATTTCGGGGGACCGGTGGACATGTTTGGAGATTTCGCGAGGTACCGGCGCCTGATTTATTCATTAAATTTTCTTTTTAAACGACCACGAATAGGCATGTTGTATGGAGCGGCAAAATAAGGTTCGTGGGTCGGCGCCGGTCTGCGGAGCACCATTTGAGAAGCACTGCCCTAGAACACACACCTTAGACCCCCGCGCGCTCTCACATACGCGTGAACGCCGTTCGCCATTTTCCCTATATTTAGACATTTAAAAAATTGTTTCCTGTCAGGTTTTCCATCGGAACTTGTTTCCGTGACCACGTCTAGGATGAAAACTTGTCGAGGTAAACTTGGGGCTTTTTAATATGTATGTAGCTTTATATCTTGAAGAGGGAGCTTGCAGACGTTTCGTTATAATTTATATTTAAATTATTATTTTTTTATTAATATTCCGGATTTTCCCGGCAGCTATATCTTTTTCTTATATAATGTCACATCCTTTTTGGGCTGAGACTTCGTCTCTTATAGCCCTGGCTATTACTTTGGCGGCGTGCCGCATCTGATGTGCGTCACCGTAGATCAAATCTTCAAGGCAGGCTTCTGGGTCCCGACCCTCAGCCCCCATAACTCCACCGTGGCAAGCGATCACCAAGTGGGCCACTGTCTCGTCTGCCTTTTTCTTATATAAGACAACACCTATTTTTTCATGTTATTACAAATATTTTATTGTACGTATCAAGAACTGGTTCTTTAGCGGCTTAACAACAACAACAAAAAAATAATAATAATTAAAAAAATAAAAGTAATTTAAAAATCTCACGTGGATAACGTGGCCCAATCCTTGCACCGATTAACCAATAGTTGGGATGATGTCAGACGATAATCAAAACCTCTTGAGGTGGAGGTGGAGAGGAGGCAAACAACATTACCATTGCGTCATGAGGCCGACTTATTCAAATCATGGAATATTCTTTCATTACACTCTGCGTACCCCGCCTCCCACCCCCAAACCCCATTAGTTATAACTGCCACATGATTTATTTCTCACTAAACTATTATTGCTCCCCTTGGTGTCCTCTCTCCGCCTAGTATAAGCTGGCCGCAGCGGCCGAATGAGAACAGTGCAGGAATCTAGGCCAGGCGTAGATCTTTTCTGTCTGACTGACTTTGTTTATGTTGTGATCCACCGTTTCCAAATGCCGAGGCGCGTAAAAAAACAACCGTGCTAGTTGTTTGTTATGGGGGTTTTGTTATGTTTTTGCCCCCCCCCAACCCACCCTAATCGCCTCCCTAACTGACAGTGACGTGGCATATGAACTTTCTGTCTCATTATTCTCATCTAATACTAATAGGCCCAGACAATGGCACGTCTGCTAGATAGACCCGCTGTCGCTCCGTTCCCACTGTCGAGAGACAGACAGTATATTTTTTCTTTCACCAAATCTTCCGGTGTTCGTTTCCACGTATTTTTGTTATTAGCCAAGTCGCACACATTCGCACTGTGGTAGTTGCGGGAAATCCCGTTTCCCAGTTTTATCTCACGCACGCGTTTCGCTTTCAAATGTGAATTTTTCGCCGTATGCCAAAGACGATACCGGATTTTTTAAATAATTTTTTTTTAAAATTAACCGTTGTCATAATGCTTTAGGCCTCTCAAGCACGATAGCAAGTTTTAATACGAAAAGACATTTTGAAAAAATCACATTTCTTCCCCTCACCCCAAAATTTTGCAGCAAAACCCGGAAAACTACATTTAATACACAAAAGAAAATGACCAAAACAAAAAACAACACTACACAAAAACTAAGCACTATATTTTAAAGGAGAAATGTGGATACTTAGTAAATACTCTGTACTCTTTTTATGCGGATATTATGACGTGTTATTTGACCCGCAATTTTATCATCCACTGACCCGCAATTTTATCATCCACTGAACCTCATTTTAACACCCACTCACCCGCAATGTAACATCCACTGACCCTTAATTTAACATCCACTGGCCCTCAATTTAACATCCACTGACCTACAAGAACTAATACAACCCTAAAATAGATATTTTCTACTCGACGCGCTTTGAATGCCAAAGATCTAGTTTTCCCTCACATTAATTAAGGCTATGAGTGTTGCTCTGTTAAACACTGCTAAGCTATTTCGAGAAGGAAAAAAAAATTGGGTTAAATTTTAATTCCAAGTGATGTCCTCAAGCAACTTTAGGTTAGGCATCTGTGAATCATTGGAGGTTTCATTTCTTAGTGCAAAATGAATTGTGGCTGACTTTCGAAAAAGCGGTCGCCATCGTGGTTTAAAATCAATCGAGCTCTCGTGTAATCCCGAAGCAGATCAATGTCTGCACGCGCCGGCTCGCGATCTGACAGGAAACGTACTGCGAATATTATTCTAAAATGGTACCGGTTTATTTATATGGACTTCACAAACTACGTTATGCACCGTACGAAAGTGATCTCAGGTTATATATTTATTGAGAATAAAATTAAGCTACCTCTATAAAACAAAGTTATTCGTGTAAATCCTTTATAAAATGTAATATCGAGCCGGGGGGGGGGGGGGGGGGCTGAACATTTGACAAAACATTCGTACAATGTACAAGTAACGCACTTTATAATAACCCCAATTAGTGCTCACCCCCCCCCCCCCTCCTTTTTCAAGGCTCGCACCCGCAAATTGTTTTCACGCTCCTGAACTATATAAATATTCTAATGTCCGACCCGATGCAGGTTTATTTCACCAACTATTTCAGAAAAACAAAAGAAAATATTACACACCAAAAGCACATGTGATATTTAAAAAACAAAAATAATTTCATTTAGCGCAGTTATCGGGAATTTCATTTCGTTAAATCGGCGTCATCATAGTTCCTTCATCTTCCTCTTGAAACAACAGGAAACACTTATCTTTGGGGGGTTAGGGTTAAATATTTGATAGTATGTGTTCCTCTATTAAATACTGCTAAGTTATTTCGTGGAAAATTGGGTTAAATTTTAATTCCAATGGTGTACTCAGCAACTTATAGTTTTTCTAACAAAATTTGTGACTCAATTTTTTTCCGTGAATTTTTCCTAACAAAACTTCTGACCTAATTTTTCCGTGACTTTTTCCATAACAAAATTTTAGACCTAATTTATTTCATGACTTTTTTTCGCGCTCACCAAATATATATTACCCCAGACTTACGTTTAGATGCGCAAGGGTGACCACCCTTTGTTCGACAACAAATTGTCTGGAGAATGCCCCCACCCCATTTTTGAAAAAAAATTACAATGAATTATTGAAAGACATTTTAGGACTCTTAGCTCCTTATGGTATAACACCAAGTGCTCTGTTTATATATATATATATATATGTATAAAAAAACACCCGCTAGACGCTGAATAGAAATGTTTATCTACACGCAATGCACACAATGAAATGCTAAACAACAAAACAGAATCGAACTAGAACTTCAGTGACGTCATTTTATCTTTTATCGCGATAACGATCGATTTCTTTGTCAGTTGAATGAGGAGTGAATTAGGTACATGTGATAAATCATGTATCTGCGGGCCGCAGGATTTGACGTGGCGTCATGCCGCGGGTTAGTCACACGCCTGCTCTACACACGGCTGCTCCACACACGCCTGCTCTACACACGGCTGCGCTGTTATTAAATGAACTGTTGTTTCGGAAGACATTTTTTTTAGCATGTTTACATTTTCCTTTTTTTTTTTTAAATCCTTAATATTTGCTTTTGTTTGTGGTTGACAAGGAGGTAAAATCTTTGGACGGCTAATTCGCCCACTTCCCGTCAAGCTACCGAGCTGAAACTTGGCACATAGACTCGTTGCCGATGACATCACATTCTTTAAAATTGTCAGCCCCACCCAAAACCTCAACCCACAAAAATCAGTTTTTCTAGGAGAGCATGATGGGAAATTCCCGATAACTGCACTAAATGAGATAATTTAACAAAAATATCCCAAGTGCGTTTGGTGCGTAATATATATTTTTTTTATTTTCTGAAATTGTTGATGAAACAAATCTGCGGTGTTAAAGCGGGTGGGTCATTAGAATATTAATACAGCTTAGAGGCGTGAAAACTATTTGCGGTTGTGAGCCTTGAAAAGGGGGGACGGGGGAGCTCTCATTGGGATTCTTAATAAAGTGCGTTACTTGTACGCATGTTTTGCCAAATTTTCAGTCCCCCCCCCCCCCTCCAACTGCTCGATATTACATCTTATAAAGGATTTATGCGAAAAACTTTGTTTTTTGGGGGTCGTTAAATGTGTGGTCATTTCCGAATAGAAAACTTCATTCAATGTTTTTAGACAACAAGTGAACCGAGGATCTAATAACTAGCTTAGATCGATGAAATGGTTAACTGCCCAATTGAGCGTTGAGACTATGAGCTGATCTCCCAGTTTCAGCTGATAAGCATTTCGCGCAACAACGGAGACATACGGAGTCATACGGAGACATACGCAGTTTAAAGTCATACCCCCCAAACCACTGACTCGCGGCATGACGCCACGCTAGCTCAGCGGTTCCGACAGCTTTTTTTTTTCTCTCTTCCGTACCCTTTTCATGTATGAGTACCATATCCACCCTTTTTCCACCCTCTCAACACCCCTACCCCGGCCGTCCACTCATTCCTATAAATAAATATTTTAAATTAATAGATCTAGCTAAATCAGCGGTTCTCAATTTGTGGGGTCGCGAACCCTTTGGGGGTCGAACGACCCTTTCCCAGGGGTCGCCTATTACCATCGGAAAACACATGTACCCTACAGTTATGAAGTAGCAACGAAAGTCGCCACAACATGAGGAACTGTATTAAAGGGTCGCGGCATTAGAAAGGTTGAGAACCACTGAGCTAAATAATGAAATGAAGTAGATAAACGGACATTAAAGGACTTTTATTTATTTTTAAAAAAAGTTATTGCATTTTTTTATATTTTTTAAAAATTTCGTTAGGAGAAAACAAACGAGTCTCAATAATAAGCATTGCAATAAAATATTTGGCCATGAAACGGAGAAGACGTCAATAAAAACCTACAGTGTTGGCCTTATATAAGAGTATTTCGGTGTTCTCAATAATAATTTTAATCGAGAAAAAAAAAAGTTGGATCAAATGTGTGGTTGACTTATCGCTTTAAAAAAAGTTTTTAAAACTTTAATATTTCTCCAGTGAGGGTGGTAAAATATTTCAAAACCCGTCATCTGACAATAGCTTTTGGGGGCGTGGCCGTCATGGAGTAGGAAGGTGGGGCGAGGACCTCTTGACTCACTAGGATTTCACAATAAACCGAAGCATTATATTCTGATTTGAAAAAAAAAAAAAGGTTGGGGGGGGGGGGGGTGAGAATGGAACGAAACGAAAGGCCGGTATATAACCTAAGTTGATGCTGAGAGTTATCCTACTTTCATCAGCTCGCCATTTTGGGGGCGCCACTCGTCAAGGCCGTCTATTTTTGGTGCAATAATAGCTGTGGATTTTTTTTTATCTCTTCAAATTTCGATTCCCCTCTGCTGTTGTGTGGGTTGTCCCACCCCACCCCCACCCCCTTTCTCGTTTTTTTAACGATTCTGAAACCCTGCACAAAAATAGCTGCGCACCCCATTGATTTTAGACTAACGAAGATTTTGGGATTTAAACCAAAAAAAAATGGGGGGGGGGGGGGGTTCGTTTTGTGTGTGAGTGTGTGTGTGTTTTGTTTAACGGGCAGCTGTTACTCAATAGCAACGACATTTTCAAATGTTTGGATGGCACTGATAAAGGGGAGATGAAAGATACAGGTTTATTTGTTTCTTTAAGCCTTGATCATCATACAACTTTTAAGTTTTTAATGCCACAACACACATCCTTTAATTTACTGCTTCCAGGTTTCAAAACTGTGTCGTCGGTTGGATATGTGAAAGTTTCATGACCCCATCACCCATGGTGCGAACTTAAGTATTACGTGAAAGTTTCATGACCCCATCACCCATGGTGCGAACTTAAGTATTACGTGAAAGTTTCATGACCCCATCACCCATGGTGCGAACTTAAGTATTACGTGAAAGTTTCATGACCCCATCACCCATGGTGCGAACTTAAGTATTACGTGAAAGTTTCATGACCTCATCACCCATGGTGTGAACTTAATTATTATGAAGAAAAAAAAAAGAGAATTATTTTTTCAGGTATCTTCTAATGCTTGCATCCTTTTAAGTCGCGTGAATTTTGCGTAGTGTAAACGGTTTGTCGTAAGTAACAAAGGACAAGAATGGGGATCAAACCCAAGACATCCGCGTAGCTTAGCAAGAAGCCCTTTAACTCAGTGTTTCACCATGAGGTCCGTCTTGGGGGTACATCATGGTTTTTTTTTTTTTGGGGGGGGGGGGGGGGCGGATTAAAAAATCTTAGGAAAAAATACTATATATAGAGTATATATTTATATACACACAGTCATTTCTCATTTGTCGCGGTCAATCAGTTGCAGACTACAGCAATACGTGATTTTTACGCGAAATAGGATTCTGTATTTATAAATCGACTATTTTCATAGTTCGTAGTTAGGACATAGAAAACCTGTTCACGGCCTTCTAAATGCGGGTTTTAACATTAGTCGCACCTCTGGGGGATGTGTTCGAATACATAGACCTACACACCACACGTGAATTAACTTTAACTTGTAATACAGGGAGGGGTGTATAACTGACTCAGACTGATGTTATATTTTAGATTTTTTTTTAAAAATCGCGATACAGTAAAGCCGCGAAAGTCAAAGGGCGAAGTGTATATATATAGTATATATGTTTTAAAATGTATATATATCAGTAGGCTTTTATATTAATAACAGGGAAGTGCGTCACGGAGGTAAACAAAGAACATTAACTGGACCTCCAGCAAAAAAAGAGTTAAGAAACGCTGACTTATCTGACGGAACTAACCACGGAAGCTCTACATCTTGAAGGCCTTTGTTCATAGATATTAATCCCATTGCTTATTATGATGGCCTCTGACGACGTGTTCCTGGTCTCTTTGTGCCTCGCCCTCCGACTTTTTGATTTCAAATAGGATCACGTGACTAAATGGCTTCAAATAGGACCACGTGACTGATCTGTGCTTCGATATATCAAAATGAATTATAAGATGTTTATTTTTAAAAGTGCGTCTGACAAAGTTGCAATTTCATAGAAATGATGGGGAAGTTTGATAAAATGAGACGATGGATAGAAGTACAGCAACTAAGGCGACGGTCTTCTAGAGTTGCCAGCCAGGTTGTTTTAGAAGTTCAACAACTAAGGCGACGGTCTTCTAGAGTTGCCAGCCAGGTTGTTTTAGAAGTTCAACAAGTAAGGCGACGGTCTTCTAGAGTTGCCAGCCAGGTTGTTTTAGAAGTTCAGCTACTTAGGCGACGGTCATCTAGAGTTGCAAGGCAGGTTGTTTTAGAAGTTCGGCTACTTAGGCGACGGTCTTCTAGAGTTGCCAGGCAGGTTGTTTTAGAAGTTCAGCAATTTAGGCGACGGTCTTCTAGAGTTGCCAGGCAGGTTGTTTTAGAAGTTCAGCTACTTAGGCGACGGTCTTCTAGAGTTGCAAGGCAGGTTGTTTTAGAAGTTCAGCTACTTAGGCGAACGGTCTTCTAGAGTTGCCAGGCAGGTTGTTTTTGTTGTTGTTTTGTTTTTTGTCGAATGGGGGGGGGGGGGGCGCTTTTTGGTCCAACACAAAATTAACCATTTTGCTCAAACAAAATGGAAGATTTGTCACACACAAGTCTGAAGATTTCCACAAGGAATAAATAAATAAATATATATATATATATTAAATGCGAGAAAAATATTTAAAATACTAAATTTTTCCCCTTCTATATTTGAAAATACGAAAAGGGAGAAAAAAATTAAAGATTACGGAGATAAACTAAGAGAAGGCAAATTCTACGCTCATTGAATACAGTGAAGAAAAAATAAGGATTGGGAAAAGCAGGAGGAGGGTGAGTGGGGGGCGGCTAGTAGTGCAGAAAATGTGACACGACCGCTAATCTAATCTACTTTAGAAAAACAGTAAACTATCGAGCCGAAGCTCATAAAGTCTTCCCCAACGCACCATCTGCTAAAACAAACTGGCCATCAACTACTACCCCGGCAGTCTTAATTCCAGTAAGGCCGCGAAGCGGCTCGCCGGGATCATGCCGCCCCTGAGACAGCCTCACCCACCCTTCCACTCGATTGACTATGCGAGTGAGACGGCACCAGAGAAGGAACACCTGGCCGGCCGGGGTGCTGCTTTCACACAGCAACCGGGCCGGCCTTTCTAGGGCTGGGGTGGATATATTTTACTTCCCTGATCCCCCCTCCCACCCCGGGGGGACGTGTAGGTGTTTCACAGACGACCTCAAAAGGGGTTTACGTGGTTTTCTGCGATGTGACTAGCTCACACCGCAGCTGGGAAAGAAAAAGAGGTTGCCTAGGAGCAGTACCCTCAAAGACTGCATACTTAGAATCATCGGAGAGGGTCTCCACGTTCCCTCTCCTCATATCCATACGGCAACTGTAATCTTGTCCCGACCTGTTTCTGCGTTATTTTCAACTGCACTTGGTAGGAAACCATACAGCCGTGCTCTTTCTAACTTAGTTTCCGTGCATTACCTTTGCCTTTCAGCGCAGGTCCCCGACACGACCGCTATATTTTACGATTACGACATCCTTTCAGTCTGTGGGTCGCCTTAATTTGTACTTTTTAAAAAAATATTATTATTACAAAGGGCGCAGCCGTCGGACTTGTTCATTGGCTTCTACTCTTAAAACGTCTTTGTCATTCGCCGGTGCTCCCACACAAAATGGTTGCCGCTCCACTGCTCGGGTTCTGCACTTTTCTCTCCCCAGTTGTTGTTTTTTTAAAGTGGTCGCTGCTGCGTTGTGTCGGGGGGGGGGGGGGGGGCCGATGGCAATATGAGATC
Source organism: Omphiscola glabra (assembly GCA_964017045.1). Lineage (NCBI taxonomy): Eukaryota > Metazoa > Mollusca > Gastropoda > Lymnaeidae > Omphiscola > Omphiscola glabra. The sequence continues at coordinate 40,707,018 of OZ024796.1, forward strand.
AGCTCGTTAGTTTAAAACACAGGTTCCCCAAGCCATTTAAAAAAAAAAAAAATCGTGGCGCCATTTTTTAAATTAAAAAAAAGCAAAGTGACCCGCTAGCACGATACCTTTCAACAAACCTTGGCGGTGGGATAAAATACACATCTACAATTGATTTTTTTTTAAAAATGTTAAACAGTAATTTAATCTAATTTTAATGTATGCCATACTTAATAATAGGATGAATGAAATTGCCGCTCGCAGTGGCGTAGGCTAAGGGGTTCAAGGGGGCGCGTTCCGACCTAGCGGAACTTTTTCATATTAAGAGGCACGTCATTTTAAAAAAAAAAAAAAAATTTACCAAAGTTTTTTTTTCCGAGGCAAAAAGCATGGTCCACCCCCCCCCCCCCGGGGGTGGGGGACACTAATCCTAGCTACGCCTCTGGTTGTCTCTTTATAAAAAAAACACATAAAAATTCGCGATTTAGATTTTTGTTTTAAAACTAACAGGAAAGTCGGGGCTTAAGAGGATATTTTAAAGTTTTAAAAGAAAAGGGGAAGGAAAAAGAAAAAGAAAAAACAAAAAGGGGGGGGGGGGGGCTTTGTGAGAAAAAAAAGGAATCGGTTGATAAAAAAACTCGATTCATGCTTTTATTATAAAGCTGTAACGCAGTCAATATTTGGTCGAAATTCTTGCGCGATAAAATGTGGGTCATTGAGTGTGCTGTAGGCCTCCCTGGTATTGAATAACAACTCCAAGTGCAGTGATTCTCAAATTGTTATTTGCTAAAGTTTTTTAAAATATTGTTTAAACAAGGCAAATGGGCTATTATTGTGACCTTGAAATTATGAAATCATTATCCGTTTAAATTTTTTTTTAATGGGGATATCTGGGACATATTTAAATTATTTATTATTAAAACTTTTTTTTTATTATAATAAAACCGTCACGTAGTGACCATCTCGCTATGTCGTCATAACGCTGTTACGTAATGAGTCACAGACAGGATTATCATTCCCCCGAGGTTTGCTCATCAAAGGATGAAGGGAATGGGTTATTCCTCATCTCGGGGAAATCCTCGGAGGAAAGTAATGTAATTAAAACATATTGTATAAACTGAGTTAAACTATAAAAGAGTTGATTTTTAAAAATATTTGTTTAATTGTTATTGTCTAACAATGAATAAAAAAAACAATGCTAAGGTTAGATGAGAGGTCGGTCACTTGCTACTAGTTGCTTCATTTTCCACTGCTTATCCATAGTAATGGACAACTAACTTGTTGAGGAAAGGTGGATATAATCGCCTGTGGAAAAACAACAACACTTGTATGAGTTTTGTATCCTTCACGTGTCGCTAATTCTAGTTTCGAATCCATAACTAAATATTTACAAGCAAATGTTTCTTACATCTTGTAATAAAGGGTTAGTTTCGAATTTAAAAAAAAAAAAAAAAACTATTTTGGAATGTTGATGCATGAATCAAAATTTTGTATATGTTTTACTTTGTTGATTTTGGAAATATAAAAAAAAATCACATAATATAAAGGTAATTTGACATATGAACTTCTTGGGATAATCAGGTGACAAGAGCACAGGTTTCCAACCCATCGGAGGTGATCTCAAATGAGGTTGCGAAGGGTTTTATGAAGGGTCGCCGGCTCAAATAATAGACTAAGAGAAGTCGTGATTTTTAACAGTTTTCTTTTTTAATAGGTTGTCTTAAAGTTTGAGTTAGAATTTCAATCTGGACATTAAATATGTCGCCAATGATCTTATACTGGAAAGTTACGTTTCAAAATCGTTTCCTTTACAAGGCTTTACCCTACTTAACAGCCCCCTTTGCCGATAAATCGTAGTAAGGATCACTTCGCTTCTACGTGTAGGTGGTCGTGATTTGAAAACGCTTGAGAGCCCGTGCACTCAAGAGCCACTGAGATTAGAAATTCAGCACAGTTAACTAGATTTTAAAGAGTCTTGACAATTTTTGACAATCTGTCACTTGCTGATATTTTTTTAAAATAAAAATGGCTTCTAAAAGTGTGTTACCCGGGATTTCCCGGAAGTGAAATTCCCGGAAATTTTTGCATGGAAGTCTTTTGTTTACTGAAAATTGTATGGGGTCTCGGGATAGAAACCCTAATGAAAGACTACCATCTGATTTTATGCGGAAAATAATAATTACATTTTTCATAGACAGTTGAAACCCCGCCCAAACGCGAATTCGGTTATATCGTTGTCCTGACATTGCTCACGACATTTCCTATATTCATTCGCGCATGATTTTTTTTTCCAAACAAGGAAAATATATAGATATATTCTTGTACATCAATATCACAGATCCACACAACTAGTCCAATTTCAACACAAAATTGCTCGATAGCATTAGAAAAAAAAAATCCATTTTATTTAAAAAAAAAAAAAAAACAAGTGGCTATTCGCACCCGGGTATCAGAAGTGAGAGGTTGGGATTTAAAAAAAATATTAAAAGTATTATCGTTGGGTTTGTAAGACGAAATGAGGTATCAAATGAAAGATAATTGAATGGACTATATACGTTTGTAAACTTACTTCTTCAGTTTAACTAAAATAAACTACCACAAATGACATCCGGAATCGGATTTAGTCTAAAGGGACCCAAAACCGAATACCGGCTCACTTCTGATACCCGGGTGCGAATAGTCGCAGCCAAAAAAAAAAAAAAAAACGAAAACATAAACCTTTTACAAAATCCCACCGCTGTTTGCTATTGCAAAAAAAACAACTCCACTATAACCCAACCACGCGATTCGATTGTATGGACGCCCCCCCCCCTTCCTTATAATCGCGTCATGGTGGAGCTCCACTGTCATGTGTTTAAAGACATAATGCATTTTATTTTAGTACCGCAGTAGATAACATCTGAAGGTCAATCCGGAGACCGAAAATGTGTGGGGGAGGTCACGGGGGTCGCCGTAGGTGGATCCGAATCCGCTGGTTTGCTGTAAATCATGTTAAATATCCACTTTACCAAACTGCTTACATCGCTCATCCACTTCACCGAACTGGTACATCGCGCATCCAATCTACCAAACTGCTTGCATCGCGCATCTACTTAATCAAACTGCTAGCGTCACTCATCCACTTTACCAAACTGCTTACATCGCTCATCCACTTCACCGAACTGCTTAAATCGCTCATCCACTTTACCAAACTGCTTACATCGCTAATCCACTTTACCAAACTGCTAAAATCGCTCGTTAATAGAAGAAATATGTTTCCCGGAGAAAAAAAGGAAAAAAAATACATATGAAGCGGACCAATGGTTAGTAAGAACCGTCCTTGGGAAAAGAAATTCATTTGACATATTCTTTAAAAACACGCTATTAGTTATTTACCTTATTATACAGTGAATATTTTGGGAAAACACAAAAAAATGCGAGTGAATACATTTATAATTTCGCTTTGTGTGGCGGAGACCACGTTCTGTAAGTGGAACCAAGTATCGATTCATTTATTTTTACATCGGCCGTCACGGAAATTTTGCGAGACCATGACTACTAGCTTCAAATGGGTTGGGGAAGGTTGGGGAGGAAAGGGGGTGGGGGGGGAAGTTCTCTGAATTGAAAAAAAAAGAGAGAGAGAGCTGCTTCAGCTTCTTCAAACTAAACATTGATTTCCAGGCATTCGTCGTTACTAGAGGAAATCGTGATCTATCGCTTTAACAGAGAAACATTATGTGTAGTGACCTTCCTCACTAGGACTAGTTGACAACCAACTAACTCCCGCAGTAGGTACAGTTGCGCGCGGGCATTTTGCAAGGCTATTAGGGTGTCGACATGGGAGGTGGGCTGACGACCCCCCCCCCCAAGGGGGCAATACTATTCTATGGTATAACTGCGTCCACGCATTACATGACGACGACAGGCTATTAAAAAAAACACCAGTTTGAAATATACTCAAGTTCTTTATTGACACGTCAGTGTCAAGTATGGGAGTTGAGTAGTAATGGTTGCGTTTGAACGCATGCTTATTACGCGCGGTGTGTGAAAGAGTTTTTATTAGCTAATGAACGCGCTTGTCTGAATGACGTATTTTTTATGTGTATTGTGACGTAAGTAGTAGTCGTGCGGGAGTTATGGTGTAGAACCTTAGGGAAGAGAGATGTGTGCGTTGTGTTCCTGATAATTAAAGTTATATTTACTAAAAGGACTTGAGTTATTCACTAATGATTGAAATAGTGGGAGAACTTGATGAATGATCCAATCCAGGAGCATAGAAGTTGACAGTCCGCCCCATGGATAACGACACGTTCAGAAAAGCGTCCTATAATGAAGCCCTCACCACGCTGACACAAATGCTACTCCGCCTTTCGCGATACACATTTAATAGGGGGACCGTGGCCTTCCGGAGGAATTTACGATGGAGGCTCTACTTATTCACTTCCTGCTGTTATTATATTATAAGCTATACTTTGTATATTAACAGAATTTGTAGATGACGTGAGCTCTGTATATATTTGACTCGTGTTCTGTATACGATTTGTCGTATTATAATTCAAATACTATTTTTAGTGCAAATTTTTCTTTTTTTTTAAAAGTTAAATCAAGCAATACGTAAATTGTTTTACCAATTTAGAAACGTGGGTTTTTTCCACTGGTTTACTTACTATACTGTATAATAAGCGATATGAAGATGTTTATAAACTCGTGGATAGCATCTTATTGAAAATGCTACGCATAGAAATAAACCAGCGCACGTGTGTGTGTGTGTTGGGGAGGCTACAATGATAGGCATTAGACTAGGCAGTTTTTTTTTTGTTTGTTTTTTTCTAATAATCATTATTTTTTTAATATTTATTTTTAAATTCTCCTATGCTGGAAATCCCCGAGTACACATCTAAGAATACAAATTTGCTTTTTTTATATATTTTTAAAAAAAAAAGGGTAAGTCAGAGATCGTCACAAATTGTCTCTGTAATCCAGGACATGTAAAATCTTGTTTGCTGCGGTGACTCATTAAGATCATTAGCTCTAGACTAGTACAGAGGTCATCGAACGTTTTAAGATCACGGCCATATTTGTTATAGAATCAAAGAGTTAATTTTGGCACATGAAGGGAAATAAAAAAATAATTTAAAAACTAGGTTTCTATGTAAAATATAATTTTAAATTAATGAAATATTTGCTGCCAAACTTTAAGAAACCATTTTTTTAATGTATAAAAATGAATATCTCTTTTACTTTTAGTTTATTTTTTAAGCCGGCAGACCCACAGAAATCCCTACACCATCCCACAGAAATCCCTAACGCCACCCCACAGAAATCCCTAACGCCACCCCACAGAAATCCCTAACGCCACCCCACAGAAATCCCTAACGCCACACCACAGAAATCCCTAAAGCCACCCCACAGAAATCCCTAACGCTCCCCCACAGAAATCCCTACGCCAAACCACTGAAATCCCTACGCCACCCCACAGAAATCCCTAACGCCATCCCACAGAAATCCCTACGCCAAACCACAGAAATCCCTACCCCACCCCAAAGAAATCCCTACACCAACCCACAGAAATCCCTACGCCACCCCACAGAAATCCCTACGCCACCCCACAGAAATCCCTACGCCACCCCACAGAAATCCCTACGCCAACCCACAGAAATCCCTACACCACCCCATTTGAGGACAAGTTATACGGGCTGGGGTTCTGTGCTTAATTAACTCGATTACACCAAGATGCACATGCGCCAAACTACCTTAAATATAGTGTGTAGTAGTTTTTTTTTATTTTTATTCCTAAATCAGCCCAGATTGTATTATTTTTATTCGAAACGAACCCTTTCAAGATGCCAAAAACATTTCCTTGTAATTATTTCCGATCTATAGAATGCATATCTCAAATGTTATGTACTTTTTTTTTAAATTCGCCTTTCGCTTTAAAAAATCATAATATTAGTTAATATCTGCAATTAATTGGTCTAAGCAGGGCAGTGGCGTAGCGAGCTTAACTCGCGACCGGGGCACAATACCTTTTTAGCGCCCCCCAATACTTTTTTAGCGCCCCCCCTATTCGAAAACCATACAATATTATAGTAAAATATACCATTTGGCGCCCCTTTGGGAGTAGCGCCCGGGGCATGATGCCCCCCTTGCCCCCCCCCTCACTACGCCACTGAAGCAGGGGAATATGAAGCAGCTGGTTACTAGTGGCAAGTGATCAGCTTCTCAACTAACCTCAACATCTTTCTTTCATTCATGACTAGACAGTCAGAGTTAATTCATGTCTAAATTCACAATGCATCCATCGGCTGGTTCAACAAAACTTTGTTTAATCTCGGTGTTACATTTCTATATATTTTAAAACTGAAATAATTTTATCCCGACATTTCCCCGGGAATCCCGGGATGAGAGTAACGTTTATCCTGTTTCCCCTGGATTAACAAAGCGAACCCCAGTTTTCCCGGTAAAGTCAATATGCACACACCCCCCCCCCCCAACCCCCCAGGAAATTTGAAACCCTAATTTCAATCTCTCGTTATCAAAAGAGAAACGGTCTATTGGCAAAATCTAAGGCTTTCACTAACTAAATTAGCTCAATTTCGATAAATGTATAATAGCTCACAAGATCCACCCGCCGGATTAGGTTATGCTTATTTTGCTTAAAGTGATAAGATTGGGATTATCTAAATTAGATTCCCAGAGTGGGGAGGGATGTGGGGGGAGGGGGGCTAACAACAATGATCTATGTTAATGGTGGTGGGGAATGAGTACAAAAGGTTTAGGAACCGCTGGTGCAATACGATTCCTTTTTTTTTCTTCTTTTTTTAATTAAAATTTTTAATTGTAACTGCATTATATATGAGGCTCGTAATGGTCGCCGCCCAAAGGTTACGCACCACTGGTCTCGACTACAACACGTCTGGTGGATTAGTTGATGCGTCTAGTATTCTCAGAATTTGATAGGCTTAGATCAACTGTTTGCTAATTTCGTTGCCGTGAGCGTAGCCGCGAGCGTAGCCGTGAGCGTAGCCGTGAGCGTAGCATTGAGCGAATCCGTGAGCGTAGCCGTGAGCATAGCCGCGAGCGTAGCACAGGTCCTCTCGTGTTAAGTAACTTAAACCTTCACACCTACCATTTTACGTAAATATGGAACCCGAAGGCTAAGGGAAGAGACCACGCGAGCAAAGATCTAGGTGCCCTCCTACTTCGTTACCCGCTATTAGACCTACACGATTGAATAAACAGAAAACCACGTAAACCCTATTAGAGGGCGTCTGTAAAACAGCTACGCGTCTCCCCGGGGTGAGAAGGGGGGACTTTAGAGACGTAAAATATATCCACCCCAGCCCAAGAAAGCCCGGCCAAGTTGCTGGGTTAAAGCAGCACCCCGGCCGACCATGCGTTCCTTCTCTGATACTGCCTCACTCGCATCGTCAATCGAATGGAAGGGTGGGTGAGGCTTCTCAGGGGCGGAAAGCCCCCGTCGTGCCGCTTCGCGGCCTGACTGGAATAGAGACCGTGGGGGAGTGGTTGAATGCCGGTTGGGAGTGGCGGGGGTGCGCTGGGGAATACCTTATGAGCCTCGGCTCGATAGTTTGCTGATTTTCTTAAGTAGTAGATTGAATAAACAAAAATAAAATACCACGTGGCCGCGGGAACCTTTCATAAAGGATGTCAATGAGATCGAGGTCAAATTAAATTTCCTTTTTAAAAAAATAAACCCTAAAATAATACTTTAAATAAGGCCTACGTATCGTGTAAGCCGTTTCCGTTTTATTTAAATTGAAAAATCAATTCAACCAGGGCCGGCCTTAGACCACTGCAACCTATGCGGCCGCAGTGGGCCCCGCACGTTCATAGGCCCCCGCGCTAATTTTTTTTCTAATACAAAATATTAATGTTCACTTATTATCCTTATCCTCTATCCAGACTGAGCCCCGCGCAATCCGTTTCGCATAGGGTCCCGCGATTGTTAGGACCGGCCCTGAACTCAACCAATAATAGTAATAATAGTATTTTTTATCACTGGTTCTCAAACCATTGGGTGTTCTGTTGGCTCGCCGACTGAAATTTAATCTGTAGAATGACACTTTAGTGAAAGTGACTTTTTTTTTCTCCTACTTCCTCAAATGTATCGAAGCCGCGGGTCACTTTGCTTCTATTGGAGGGGATCGCGATTCAAAAATGACTATGAACCTGTGTTCTATAAATATTTTGATTTAAAAAATGAACAAATAAATCGACATTTCTTTTCTTTTTTTTTTTTTAGTCTATCGTAAGGCAGGAACGTGTCTGGTCGATAACGTAGTACTATAGAACTGTGTAAATTGCTTCCAAAGGCAAATTATTTATCTAGTATTTGTCATGTCCTGAAAGGCAACTTGCCAGTTCATTTTTATGGATCGATCTGCGCAGTTCTCTATTTTGTACGATATTCGACAGGCCATCACAAAATGAGCTGGTCTTTTTTTTTTTTTTTTTTTTTTTTAAATTTAATTTATTTTTCCCTCGCTGACAAAATTCGAAGGCTATTCTTTAAAAATATAAAATTGAAAAAAAAACAACAACTAACAAGGGAGCAATGTGTTGAAATTTAAAAAAAAAAAAATATATATATATTTTTCTTGTGTAAGAGCGTGTGACTGGGTCAAACAATACCGGTCGCCATCGTCAGAGGGCGCAAAAATCTTAATTATTACTGGAAATTTTTTTTTTTATTAAAATTTACTTTTTAGAGAAGAGTGCGCCCAAAGTCAGGCTTTTCCCCGGGTGCTAAAACTGTCTGGTCAGTCGGTCACTTTAATATCCAAAACTTTGTTTCATTATTTTTTTAAAAAATATTTTCTTTACTGTCGGCACTGATATACATTTGTGTAACGAAGCCCCGGTTTTTTTTTGGTAACACGGTAAGAATATAATCACCAATTCGATTCCTTTCTCAGCCTAGGATTCGATGCTACGTTTTGTAAGCATTGGTATATCTTTGGTGTATGCGAGGATCGATACTTGACAAACCCCAATTGATTTTTTTTTTTCCGAACAGTAATCGATGATGATAACCCAGTGCTTACACACACACACACACACACACACACAGATTCGGGGCTCTCCAGCAATACTCTTCTTTACTTTTGGCGTGACAAGAGTGGGGGTGCTGCCCGCGTGCCGGCGGGGGCGGGGCATCGCTAGCACACGGGCGCTGCATGGAGAATCGCGCCGTCACGGAAATTTGACATAGGTCTAAAAATATATTTTAAAAAATACGGGAACGTGAAAGCAGTTAAAAAGGGGAGGGGGGCGATTTTTAAGGGAGCTGATTAAAGGAGGCGATGGTCCTACAGCAAGGGCTTAAACTCAATTGAAAATAACGTGTCGGATTCATCGCGTGTTTAAGTTGAGATGTGTGGAGGCTGGTGGGCGGCGTGTAGTTGACATCATGTACGGTCTGTGTTGTATGTGCCTTTTACCGGTTAAATCAAAAGTTGCTTGTTTGTATCTGATCATGGTGCAATCATAGGCGGATTTCAGGTGGGAGGGGGGGTCATTTGCAAAAAAACGGGAAATAATTTTTCTAGTAAAGAATTATTTTTATTTGAAACTTTTTTTTTTAAACTTCGACGCACCACTAATTATCATTTTCTCCCAAGCACGCCCTGTATACCCCACCCCTGAAAAAATCGAATTAGAATATAGTCATATAGTCCTAAATTCGAATACGAGTTCGACTAAGACGCAAAAAGGGACGAAGGGTCGATAGTCGCTTTTCTGGGGAAAATCCATGAACAAATGAATTGTCTTGAGTTTCGTCCTAGCTGGTAACAACGTGTTTTTTTAACTTCTGCGCCTTTATCCCCTTTAACACTTGTTATCGTGACACCCTATTTAAAACTTAATTTATTTTTTTTGCTTTGCTCAGTTGTGGCTATATTTTTAGTCCTTTATATTAACTTCGCTTTGTTCGTGCGCTCCTTTCTTTCTGTCTGTGTGTGTGTGGGAGGGGGGGGGCAAAATATTCGGACGGCTAATTGGCCCACTTCCCGTCAACTTATCGAGCTGAAACTTGGCACTTAGACTCTTTGCCGATGACAACACATTCTATCAAATTGTCAGCCCCAACCCAAAAAATCTGTTTTTCCTGTTTGTTTGTTTTTTTGTTTTTTTTTTTTTTGAAGAAGAAGAGAGAAGAAGGAAATATGATTTCACGAAATAAAATTCCCGAAAACTGCGCTAAATTAAAGTCTTTTTAAAAATATCACAAGTGCGTTGGTGCGTAATATTTTATTTCGTTTTTTTTTTTACTCAAATAGTTAGTGAAACAAATCTACGGTGTAAAATCGGTGGGTCATTGCCACATTAGGATAATTAGGATAGATCGTACGTCATTTCATTAGGTTAAGTTTAGGGATAGATTTAGGGTTCAGGTTAGGTTTAGGGATACATTTAGGAAATTTTTTCATAATTTTTTTTTAACGTTTTATTCTTAATTTTACGGGTCACGGCAATCAAGTTGGCGGCCATGGGAAAAAAACGCGGTACGATCTATTGGAATTTACCGAATATTAATATATAAAATTAAATAATAAAAATGCATATAAATAATATAAAGGACTTATATGAAAAGACTTTGTTTTTTTAAGGAGCTGTTTAATTAAAATTTAGATCACAAAATAATTGATAACATTGATCATTCATTCCGTTGAAAGTTTAAATGATAATTTTATTTACCGTAATGCCGTAATTCAATTAGAACAAATATTGATACACCCCGAAAACCCCCACCCCCCACCCCAAACCTTTAATAAGTATCCAAGACAATTTGTTCCATTAAAAGAGTCGTGGATATCACCGTGTAGCGCCGCTTACGCGGGTCATCCGTTTCCCCCCTGTGTCAGCAACACGCCGTACGGCTAGTGCGCTGATTAAATGACACGTGACGCACAACGGCAGCGATCGACTGCGCTGACCTAGATGCACCGTCGAGTTACAGAAAGTTGCGCCTAACATTTTTCTCAAGTACTTCTGTCCGAATGGCGTGGAGAAGTGGAGACGTAGACCTATCTTCCCACTGCCAGATTCTCAAACTATTTCTTTAGCCGTCTGTCGGTGGTAAGGCATAAGTTAATGGTCTGACGCCTCGCCTCAAGAATTTTTTTCTCCACCCCTCCAACATTTAAGTAATAAGAGAAGAATTAAAAGTTTCATCCACGTTAAAAGCGTCCTATGCATTTCCCTGGTGCCCTTTAATGGCAGCCTATGCAATTCCCTGGTGCCCTTTAATGGCGCCCTATGCAATTCCCTGGTGCCCTTTAATGGCTCCCTATGCATTTCCCTGGTGTCCTTTAATCGCACCCTATGCATTTCCCTGGTGTCCTTTAAAGGTGCCCTATGCAATTCCCTGGTGCCAGGTACCAACCACCCCACAGCCACTATTCCAAACTTTGACACGGGTCATAGTACGATCTCAATGTTGGTTGCCACATTCGCTGCTTAATCAAGAAGAAATCAACCTTATGTGCAAATCGGGGTGGGGACGGACGACGCCACCTAGCCCCCAAGTTGTGCTACCAGTGTACCAGAGAATCTCGATGTTTACGACTGTGAAGCTCCACATGTCGTGGGTTTTAGGACAACAAAGTTCAGTGTTAAAGATTTAGGCGTGGGGAGCGAGGTTCAAGTAAATGCCAACATCAATTTTTTTTTCAAAAGTGGCATCCTAAATTAGCTTCCAAAATCATTTCAATAAATGTGTTATTGCGATTTCATGGCTGACCTTAAAAAAAAAAAAAAGAAGAGAAAAAGTTCAATGACTTCGTGATCTCATTTAGCTTATTTTTTCATCTGTAAAAAGAAAAGTAATTTTTTTAAGGAAGGCGAAAAATTGGTTTTGGACTCCTTCTGGACAAGAATTAAAAGAAAATAACAAAAACAAAGTTTAATTTTATTTTTAAAAAATTATTCTTGCCGAAAGATCCTAGTTTTTCCCCAAGCTCAAAATAACTCATTTCATTCTCTCAGCCTGAGGTGTACTTTGATTTAACTATTATAATGTGGGAGTAACATATCCTTAGGTCTCATTATATTGGTAAAAATATTGAGTTATTGAAAACGTGTCTTTTATTATTTCTAAAGCCTAATGTTACAGCATGGACACAATGGTTACCGGAAATTTGATCGAAAGAGATTTCGTCGACAGAAAATTGATTGACGGAAATTTGAACAAAAGAGATTTCGTCGACAGAAAATTGATCGACGGAAATTTGATCGAAAGAGATTTCGTCGACAGAAAATTGATCGACGGAAATTTGATCGAAAGAGATTTCGTCGACAGAAAATTGATCGACGGAAATTTGATCGAAAGAGATTTCGTCGACAGAAAATTGATCGACGGAAATTTGATCGAAAGAGATTTCGTCGACAGAAAATTGATCGGCGGAAATTTGATCAAAAGAGATTTCGTCGACAGAAAATTGATCGACGGAAATTTGATCGAAAGAGATTTCGTCGACAGAAAATTGATCGACGGAAATTTGATCGAAAGAGATTTCGTCGACAGAAAATTGATCGACGGAAATTTGATCGAAAGAGATTTCGTCGACAGAAAATTGATCGACGGAAATTTGATCGCGGAAATTTGGTCGAATCTTTTTTTCAGTTCACACATTAAAATTTTCTTCAAATTTCCTTTTGAACGCACTATACTATGTAGTAAAACAAAATAATGCGTTCAAAAAGAAATTTGTCGCAAAAATTTAACGTATAAACTAAAAAAAAAAGATTCGATCAAATTTCCGTCGATCAATTTTCTGTCGACGAAATCTCTTTCGATCAAATTTCCGGATACGGGACACAAAATTCTATAAAAGTATTCAAGCATCATACTTATCGAATAGAGTAACCGCCAACTTGAAGGGGAAAGACGTATTAAACCTTTTTGACGGCCTGCACATCTTATAACAATTATTTACCTGAGCTGCAGTACACTGCCAACCTCCACCCTTTTCCCCCCACACCCAACCCAACTCCACCATCCACCTCCAACCACCTCCACCACCCACCTTCATCATCCACCTCCGCCACCCACGCCTTCCACCCCTTCCCCCACATCCACCCTTACCACCCACCTCCACCCCTTCCCCCACTTCACCCCTTCCCCCCACCTCCACCCCTTCCCCCACATCCACCACCCACACCCATCTCCACCATCCACCTACACCTCATATTTAAAAATATGGCATAACCTATCGGGCCTCATTTCTCTTAAAGACGACGCGCCAATCTAAAATTCTAATGTGCACCCGCAGATTTAACAATTTTGTTTCCGTGAATAAATGGGTCTGGGGGGTTTGGTGGGGGGGGGGGGGGCTGGGGCGGGCGGCGTGTAACTGTTCTCAAGTGGCCGAGGTAAATTGGAGCTTTACGTCGATCATAAAAAAAGAAAGAAAAGAAGGGGCAAAAAAGAAAGAAAACAAGATCCTAGAAGCTACATTGTGTGGCTTTCAAAGAAAACATCACCACAACAGCACCATTAAAGCAGAACGTGTTCGTGTGTGTTTGTGTCTGTGCGTGTGTGTTTGTGTCTGTGCGTATGTGTTTGCGTCTGTGCGTGTGTGTGTTGCCTACCAGCGCCCTCCTCAAGTTTAAACAAACGTGCTTTGTCTGGTGATTGTGTGCTATTATCACGTTCACTTCTCTACTTTATTCCCGTACACGTGATTGTCATCAAATTGCCATTTCGATGTAATTGTAACATGATTATTTTTTTTCCCTAAAGGATTTACAGAGCAATTCTTTTTTTTTTAAACGCACACACACACACATACACACACATACACATACAAGACAGTTGTTTCTTTTCATTTATCTCACTGTACAAATTTGTATAATTGGCTCTTGACTTCGTGTTGTGTATAACGATGTTAACTGAATGTGTTGTGTTTAAAGATGTTAACTGAATGTGTTGTTTTTAAAGATGTTAACTGAATGTGTTGTGTTTAAAGATGTTAACTGAATGTGTTGTGTTTAGAGATGATAGCTGAATGGGCTATGTTTACTGGCGTTAACCGAATGTGTTTGCTGGCTGGCAAAATCTTCGCATCAGTCAAATGACCCACTTCCCGTCAACTTATCAACTTATCGAGCTGAAACTTGGCACATGGACTCGCTGCCGATGACAAGACGTTCTATCAAATTGTCAGCCTCAACTCTCAATCCCAACCCGCAAAAAAAAAATAAAAAATCAGTTTTTCCCTTTTTTTCAAAGGGAACATGAAGGAAATATAATTTCACAAAATAAAATTCCCGATATCTGCGCTAAATGATATTTTTTTTAAAAACATATCGCAGGTGCGTTTGGTGCGTAATATATTTTTTAAATCAAATAGTTGGTGAAACAAATCTGCGGTGTAAAACCGGGTTGGTGATTAGAATATCAATATAGTTTAAGGGCGTGAAAAAAAAATGTGCTGTTGCCAGGTTTGGGAAGGGGGGTAGCAACCTATGCGGCCGCAGTGGGCCCCGCACTTTATTTTCTAATACAAAATCCTAACTTTCACTTATTATCCTTATCCCTACCCAGACTGGGCCCCGCGCAATCCGTTTCGCATAGGGCCTCGCAATTGTTAGTACCGGCCCTGGCTATTCATATGAAGTGCATATGCATGTTTTGTCAAATGTTCAGCCCCACTGCTCGATATTCTATAAAGGATTTATGCCAAAAAAAACGTTTGTTTTTAAGGGTTGTTTTATTATAGTATAATCAACCATAGTCTGATTCTGCGAAATGAAGGCTGTACAATAAGTACGTCACGCTCTGGAAGGGAGGGGCTCTAAGAAAGTGGGACAGTTTGCGACGAGTTTGTGGGGGGTGGGCCAAAGGTCTTGTGAGATGTCACACATAGTATTTATTTTGCATCAGTTGTATGTGTTCTGACAGAAGATTTCCCCGTTTATACACTGAATAGTTACATAGTAAATGTCCCTGGGGGGCAACTTGGGGGCGTCCACATGGGGTTTGCCTCTTCGTGGCGTGGCGGTCTAGTAAGGAGGTCCCAACGCAGCGGGAGTAGCAGCGTCTAAAATGATTACTTGTTGCCGTTGATGGATATGAGGTAGGGGTGGCGAATGCCTAAACCGATGATTTTTAGCTACGCGGCCGTGAGAAAGCCGCTCCTAGGCAACCGTTTCGTCCCACCTTAACGTCCCGACCGAAAGACTCCCTGGGCGGTGGGGGTGGTAAAGCAACACCACCACACCAGTTCCCCCCCCCCCCCCGGAGTGGAAGTAAAGCCGTCTTGACTCCCGGAGAGTGGACCGCGAACGCTTTAAACACAGCGTTTTCGGAGGTGTGGGGGTGTGCCGAGGGGGGGGGGGCATTAAGAGCTCGGGCTCGACGGTCCACCGACGCCATCTCCTATGTGACGTTATTTAGATTAAAATTTAATTATAGTTGTTAATTTTAAAACAATTTTAGTTAGAAAGTGTGACTTACGCTGAAAAGAAGGGGGGATGTGATTTTGGGGGGGGGGGGGGGGTCAGATTTGTGTTTGTTGGTGACGGGGGGGGGGGGGGCAGCGGGGTAAAATTTTCCAAAAATAGCGTTTCGTACTCTGTGGACGGCCCCTGAAAAAACAATTTGAGCAAAGGGAAGCGATGTTTCAAGGTCTCTGATTCCTTGAGGTAGATTCTTTTTTTATATATTTTAGGGGCAGGGTATTTTTATAAAAAGAAGTAGGTGTGGAATGAGATTGTGGGGGGGGGGGGGCGGGCGGGGGACAGGGTGACTGGTGTTGTATTTCGTGTTGTGTTGCTATAACGGTCGTAATAAAACTAATGTTAAAAGGCCCAGCTTCTAATTTTTTTAACAATCGGCGCCCAGAGGCACCTAGAGACGCGAAAGGAATGTGACTTTTATTATGAGGGAAAACAATACAGTGTCGTTAAATTTTACGATGACATGAGCGTAAACACACGCGTTATTAAGCTATAAACAGGATGAAAGGAAAGGACGGATTCTAAAAGCGTGTTGGGTGAATGTATTGTCTAGGTGTCCGCTAGTGGAAGTACATTCAAATTGATACCGCAAGCTGCCAGTCCCACTGCACTAAAACAAAGATACATAAGAAACTAAGTGGCTATTGGTACCCGGGTACCAGAAGTGAGAGAGGTTGGGATTAAAAAAACAATTTAAAATATTTTTGTTGGGTTCGTAAGACCAAATGAGGTATCAAATGAAAGATAAATGAATGTACTATACGTTTGTAAAGCTTAATTCTTTAGTTTTACTATCCTTACCTATGCCGCTTGATGTATCAACGCTGTAAGATTGAACACATAACAAATGAGTACGACCATTTATTTTTCTGTACTTCAAAAATAATAATTAATCAGTTAGTTAAATTAACCCAAATCCGCACTTCAAAGATTAATGTAAGCAACACTGGATGTGTACACACGCCTGGATGTGAACGTATGTCTGGATGCGTTCGCATGCCCGGATGTGAACATATGTCTGGATGTGTACGCACGCCCGGATGTGAACGTATGTCTGGATGCGTTCACACGCCCGGGTGTGAACGTATGTCTGAATGTGAACGCACTCCTGGATGTGAACGCATTCCTGAAAGTGAACGCACTCCTGGTTGTGAACGCACCTCATTATAGAGACGAGGAAACTAATAAGTACCCATGTAGTGAAAAAAAATGGGGCTCCATTTTATATCCAATTTCCTTCGTTTTTTTATTTCTTCTCATTTTGGGGGTGTGGGGTGGGAAGGGGGTTGGTTTTCGCAAAGGGAGATTGGAAACAAAGAAGAGGGTAGGGGACGTGCTTATAACCGTAAGTGAAAGCTATGAGTTCTTTTTCAATCTCAGATACCCGGGAAATTTGTCTTTTCTTAAAACTGTCAGAGACTTAAAAGAACCCGAACTAGGTCATACTGGGAAGAAAGCGATCCTGTATTTATTTTAGATTTTTTTTTTATTTTTTAAATGGGGCGAAGTATTACTTCAGTATAAGCAGTTGAGTGAATTAAGGAAGTTTAATACTGGGTACATAAAAGTCATTGATATTTTTTTTTCATCTCCTCTCTCTCCCCCCCCCCCCTTTTTTTTTTCTAATGGCATCTAACTAAATGTTTTACTTATTTCACGAGATGTTTAATTCCGAAAAGTTACCATTTCATCCCCAGCAGGAGTCGTTACAAACGTCTACAATCTACAACATACAACAACGACTTCTAGATCTACTTGGAGTAACTATGTTACTGTGGAAATGCTTTTTATATGTAATTTATTATCATTTTAAAAAAAATTGTATCTATTTTGGTGTCTGCATAATGTCCACTGTCAATAATGTCCACTGTCAACAAAGTCCACTGTCATAATGTCAAGTGTTGTATCTTTAAAAGCTCACGGGGCGCGGTGTGCACTTTGATATGGTCCCACTAAAATATTTAACGCCTTTCACAAATCAGAGTATTTTGCCATGGTGGTCGTTTTAATTTTTTGATTTCGCGCGAAGTAATTTGAGAGAAATTTGGTGAAATTGTTACAGTCCGAAGTAATTTGAGAAAAATTGGGTGAAATTGTTACAGTCGGAAGTAATTTGAAAGAAATTGGATGAAATTGTTACAGTCCGAAGTAATTTGAAAGAAATTGGTTGAAATTGTTACAGTCCGAAGTAATTTGAAAGAAATTGGTTGAAATTGTTACAGTCCGAAGTAATTTGAAAGAAATTGGTTGAAATTGTTACAGTCCGAAGTAATTTGAAAGAAATTGGATGAAATTGTTACAGTCCGAAGTAATTTGAAAGAAATTGGATGAAATTATTACAGTCCAAAGTAATTTGAGAGAAATTGGTTGAAATTGTTACAGTCCGAAGTAATTTGAGAGAAATTGGGTGAAATTGTAACAGTCCAAAGTAATTTGAAAGAAATTGGTTGAAATTGTTACAGTCCGAAGTAATTTGAAAGAAATTGGTTGAAATTGTTACAGTCCGAAGTAATTTGAAAGACATTGGATGAAATTGTTACAGTCCGAAGTAATTTGAAAGAAATTGGATGAAAGTATTACAGTCCAAAGTAATTTGAGAGAAATTGGTTGAAATTGTTACAGTCCGAAGTAATTTGAGAGAAATTGGGTGAAATTGTTACAGTCCGAAGTAATTTGAGAGAAATTGGGTGAAATTGTTACAGTCCGAAGTAATTTGAAAGAAATTGGATGAAATTGTTACAGTCCGAAGTAATTTGAGAGAAATTGGGTGAAATTGTTACAGTCCGAAGTAATGTGAGAGAATTTGGGTGAAATTGTTACAGTCCGAGGTAATTTGAAAGAAATTGGATGAAATTGTTACAGTCCGAAGTAATTTGAGAGAAATTGGGTGAAATTGTTACAGTCCGAAGTAATTTGAGAGAAATTGGGTGAAATTGTTACAGTCCGAAGTAATTTGAGAGAAATTGGGTGAAATTGTTACATTCGGGACAAAGAACTGGTTAGCTAAAGGGGAGATTATTGTTGGCTGATAAAATAATGGTGGAACTTTAAAAAAAAAAAAATCATTACCGGTAATAAACGTGCAGCAACTTAAATACAACCGAATGATACAAAGTGAGCAATGATACAAAGTGAGAAGTGATACAAAGTGAGCAATGATACAAAGTGAGCAATGATACAAAGTGAGCGCTAATGTTGAAATTTAATTTAAAAGGCGGGTGTTAAATAACTAAAGTATGTAGTTTTTAAAAATGGGTGATAGCTTCCGCACATGGCTTCCTCACCAGTGGCGTAGCGAGGGGGGACAAGGGGGGCATCATGCCCCGGGCGCTACTCACAAAGGGGCGCCAAATGGTATATTTTACATATAATATTGTATGGTTTTCGAATGGGGGGGGGCGCTAAAAATGTATTGTGCCCCGGGCGCGAGTTAAGCTCGCTACGCCACTGTTCCTCACATGGCTTATGCACATAGTTTGGCTTCTGCGACGTTTTATTTTTTTTCCCCTACCCAAGGTCCACCAAGCTCTACATATATAGCTTATTGTTATAGAGCCGCGTTACGTCTTAATCCGGTCTGAAGAAGGTGGTTATTTAAAGTCACTGTTTGTTAAAAAATAATTCAACGGTTGTAAGTAGCTACTGACAGTTTATTAATACAGTACCGGTAGAATAATGTATCTGTTGATCCCTTATTAAAGCCATGTCTTAAATTCGAAGCACGGTTTGGTTGCCTTGGAAATTTAAAACCAACGCATTAAGGGAAACCTTTTCGCTTCTCCTTCGGTATCAGCCTCTCAGTGGCGTAGCGAGCTTAACTCGCGCCCGGGGCCCAATACCTTTTTAGCGCCCCCTCAATACCTTTTTAGCGCCCCCCCCCCATTCGAAAACCATACAATATTATAGTAAAATATACCATTTGGCGCCCCTTTGTGAGTAGCGCCCGGGGCATGATGCCCCACTTGCCCCCCTCACTACGCCACTGCAGCCTCTACATCGCTGTTACCCAGGGGGTGGGGTAATTTGAAGATTATGGGGAGAAATTTATTATCCGGGGGTAATTTATTAATATAAATTTTTTATTAAAGTGTGGGGGGCGATGTAAGACAGGGCAGGGGGGACAGGTGATATTTAGGTGCTCAGATGGTGCGGGGGCAAACAAAAAAAGGTTTGGAAACTCTGCTCGGCACGAAAATAGCAGTACTTGTCTAAACACAATACACTTAATTGATAATTTCAGCTGAAGAGGATTCTCACAAGTGATCAGACGCATCATCACAATGGCGGCCCGGAAAAGAAGCACAGGAAGTCGGAAAGCAAACGGGCTTCCACGTCGGGAGAGCACGCTTGTGATATCTGTGAGTTGACCACACACAACCCCAGCGGCCAGCTTGAGGTGATGCTTCACTGCAAGGACTGCACAGCTAGAGGTGAGTTCTGTCAATGAAAGTAAGGACACTAGCTTATGAAAGGGGTTGGGGGGGGGGGGGGTAATCTTGCAATTGTTATTGCTCTTTGTGTAGCAGCATCTTCCTTAAACTAACACGAAACCTGTCGTTATTAGATCCTAAAATGTGTTTTAGACTATGTGGTCCCTACAAAGATAAAAAAAAGTCTGATAAATATATGGAAAGAGGTCTTCAGAATGTTATCGGTCACACAGATATCTTCCGTTTCCCCCCTCACACGCTCACATTACACAAAATTATAAAAAATTTTGGACTAGGTCAATGTATTTTTACAATATATATAACTTTAATAAATTTCAAACAATTATTGCTATAAGTAGTTAATGCAATGGAGTCGTAAAATCAGCCAGTACCGTCTTGTGGGCCCAGCAACCCTTGCGCCTGCTAAAAAAAAAGTGTGTGGGGTGGGGGTGCTCGGATATTTATGGGGACAACGTTTTGATATTGAAAACAAAAAACTAATAGTATTTTAAAGTCCACTGTGTATCTAAATAACAAAAAATGGTTAGTAGGCAGAGGGTCTCCAAAAGTCAAGCGACGGCTCTGGTCACAGTTCTGAATTTTCCCACCGACTTCAGTCCCCAATTATGAAATGACAAAAATGTGATTAAATTGCAGAGCTTACGATGCAATTCTATCAAATTGAATGCTTTTTTAATTATTGGCGATAATTGATACACACGCACGCTCAAATAAAAGAGGCCCTGATATTTTCGGTGGAGCCACCTCATGTTTTTTTTTATTTTAGTAGGCGTCTATTTTTAAAGGATTATATGACTTTATTGAGCTTTTCGAAAACATATTTTTGAAGTTTTTTTGTGTTTTTTGTGTGTGTTGTTTTGTTGTTTTTTATGTATCTTTTTTAATTGTTCTGTCTGCTGAAAAAGGCATCTAGCCGTAACGTCCGCTTAATTAATTGTCTTGCCTTTTAATTTCTAGCCGAAACATAATCTTGTTTCACTATTTATATATTTTTTTAATTAATCAACCCAAAACTTAAAAAACAACTAATTAATAATTAACGAGTTAAACATACATCGTTATTTGTTTGTTGATCTTTTAAAATTTGACATTATTGCTGTAATTTTTTTTTTATTGAACTGTCTTTCTTTTATATTCATAATTAATCTATTTAAGATCGCGTTATTTAGCCTACACTTAATTAATTGATAAGTTACTACTAACGCCATTAAAATAGTTTTATAAAATTTATTGGGATCCATAATGATAATGGCCATTATTGGAATTGGAACCTTTATTTTTTTAAGAAACAGGAATGAATACGTTGTGGGCCAATCGTGTTTTTTTAATCTAATTTAAATTTATCTAACTTTAACACTTCCAAGAAAAATATTGATTGAAATATTAACTTATTCTTATTAACTGCTGGGTAAATTAGTAAAATTGACTATAAATAATAAATAAGTTTCCCATGCCGGGCCATATAAGTATAAGTTATGCCATAAGTTTAAATAATAATAATAAATAAATAATATGATAATAAAAATGTTTAATTTCGATAAAGATTTTAAATAATAAATAATCAGTTAAATTGCTAACAACTGAAACTTCCACTAAATTTCCATCAGTCATCAGCAATAGAATGCAGTGCAATCTTTAAAATAGAAGGCGGTTAGAAGGTAACTAAAAATTTAAATATTTCAAGTGTCTGAAACTGAAAAAAATGTGTTGGGGACAAATCATATTATTTCATATTATTACATTATTTTAATCAATACGTTACTAATCCTGATCCTGTGTCTACTATAGACTATAAAACATAATTCTCTTTACTCTTTGGGCGTAGGGGCACGGCATCATAGTAATCTTCTTCTATATATTCAGAATTAAGGGCCATTATCAATTGTAGTAGTTGATAAATGTAGTAATAATACTTACACTTACATAAATTATAGTAAAGTTCTTTTCAGTTGCAATTTTACCCTTACTAAAGCTACTTACCAGACCACAATCATCTCAGTAATATTATCTGAAAAATTATCAGTTTTTCTTGGGAAATTAAGGCCCTGGGCATGTTAAAGTTTATGCTAACAAAACATTTTTGGCCTAATTGATAGTATTAACACAGTGATTTTTTTTTATTTAAAAAAGTCTTGGAACAGTTCGTTCAGAGTTAGAGTGAAAAAATAATTTATGTTTTAAATTTCAAAGTATGTTTTACTGTTTACAAAGTTATGCTGAAGTCTCTGCTCTCCTGTATTCTACTGTAAATTAAATATCAAACATTAGAATTTTAGTTGTCTTCCAAGTAGTGGTGAAGTTGCTATATACTATTTAATTTTAGCTACTGCAAGATATGTCTTGAAACTTTCCAAACTTTAAATAAATCCAGGCCAAGTGAAGTCTTTATAAATACTGTTTTTCTTATTTTTCAGCGCATCCTTCATGTATGAACTATTATGGCTTGCTGGCCACTCGAGCTAGTCGTGGACTGTGGCAGTGTATGGATTGTAAAACTTGTTGCTTATGTCAAGATCCTGGTGACTCTGTAAGTGATATTTTCCATGTTTTTTGTTTTGTTTGTTTTTTTAAAGTATTCTTCTTCTTTACCTTTCAACTCCCAGTGGATCATCGGCGATTAACAATTTCTTTCCAAGCTTTCTGGTTCCTAGCCTTCTGATTCCTAGCCATCCTCTTTAACTCTTTCCAACACTTTCTAGTCTTTGTTACATCTTTTTTGACATCTTTTTTCCAGGTGTTATTGGATCCTCTTCGTCCTCTTGATACTTGAAGTTTCCATACAAGTGTTTATCTTGCTATACTTTGTTATATGGTAACGACCAATCCATCTCCACCTTCATATTTAGATTTCTGACTCCACTGGGATTTCAGCTGTCATGTCCCTTTTCAGTATTGAAGCTTTTTTGAAATTTTTTCTTGATAATAATATTTAATAATTCAAAGTGGCTATTCGTACCCGGGCACCAGAAGTGAGAGGTTGAGATTAAAAAAACTATTTAAAATATTATTGTTGGGTTTGTAAGACAACATTTGGTATCAAATGAAAGATAATTGAATGTACTATATGTTTGTAAACTTAATTCTTCATCAGTCAATGCTATTCAGATGTCATTTGTGGTAGTTTATTTTAGTTAAACTGAAGAAGTAAGATAACAAATGTATAGTCTATTCAATTATCTTTCATTTGATACCAAATTTTGTCTTACAAACCCAACAATAATATGTTAAATATTTTTTTTATCCAGACCTCTCACTTCTGGTACCCGGGTACAAATAGTCGCAGCCTTAATAATTACTTCCAAACCCAGTCATAAAGAATGGTACTGGTAATTTAAATCAAATAGAAACATCAATTGTAAATCAAAAATATTTTTAAATTCAGCTTGGTTCTTATTGCCATTTAAACAAATGTTTTTTAGGATCACATGCTATTTTGTGATGGTTGTGATAAAGGATACCATATGAACTGTCACCAGCCACCCATTAATAAGAAACCCTCAGGTTAGACTTTAGCTCTTTGTAAATTAAAATGCCATATTTAGCCACTTAACAATGATTTCTTTATGTTTGACTTGTTTATGTTGTAGAATTCCTTAGGTATTAAATTTTATCTTGAATCTAGAGAAACCCTTTGGAAGATACATCTATCACATTATTCCAGGTCACTTTTCCCAGATATCAAAAATGTATTATTATATTTCTGTCTTTGATGCACACAAATCATTAAGTATTAATTAAAAAACTAAGTATTAGTTGCACATTTTTAATATGATGTTATATTGCATATTATATTTTGATATTAAATCACATAATTTATTTTTGCTTAAGCTAACCTTTGACTATCTAAATCGGACATACACAATATTTTTACTTAAGATTTTATTTCATTCATTTTTATCTTTGTGTTTTTTATTTTTTCAAACTATCCAGGCACTTGGGAATGTGCTGAATGTCGCTTGGAGAACATGGCTCTTCAAAGAAGTGAGTTTATGGCAAGTATTGGAAGCAGACACACCGTAGCTAATGGTAAGTGTCATTTTTAAAAAAAGTTAAATATCTGTATCGAAACAATATTGCGTACATGATAGAAATTTGTATTCTCTGTACATAATGTATAAAAAAATATACTCTGATTATATTTTACTAAGCTGTAACACTGTATATTTTTATTGCTACTTAACTCTTTCCCACAGCAGAATCGGCCCCTCCTACACCTGCAGAGTCACCTGTTCCCTCACATCTCATGTAGGTGTATTTTGTTTATGATCAATCAATATTAAAGTCCTGTAAACCAAGTGTGGTTTATAAGGGAAATAAAATTTATTTTGACTAAGTGCATCTTATTAGGGAAACAAAACATAAATTCTTAAAGCTAGTGCAAATAAATTTTTGTACAGCATCTTATACTTATATCATTATTTTTTTAATCTTGAAAATTCCAGTTTTCGCAACTGGAAGCATAATTTTAATTAGCATTCTTTCAACTATAAATCAATACAAACAGCAACGTTTTCTGGGTCATTGTTTGGTAGTATTTAAAATATATACTTTACATTGAGATGTGATCAGATCTAGGACAGTCTGAAGATGTAACATTTATGTCACCTTCAGGAATGGTGATCATATCCCCACAACTCCAAAATTTATCGGAGATGGTCGTTACCCAGATGCCTCACGGTGGTCTGTAAACGATGTTGTGGATTATCTGACCTCAGCTGGATTCACAGAAGAATCAAAAGTTTTTCTTGAGCAGGTAATTATTTGTGATTTATTTCCATTTATCAATTTATAATTAACTAATTATTTACTTCTGCCGTCAAAAAATTTCAGAGATCCAACTTTTAAATGTAATTGATGTTAATGAGAAATAAAGTAGATTATTAAATATTTTCTATTTTGCCATATCAGTAATAGTTATGCAATATTGTAAATAATTAATCATAATCCATTTTTTTTTGGTACAATCCCTAAACATTTGAAAGACTGTTCCCAAAAAAAATCTTTGAAAATGATCTATCGAGTAATAGAACTGAAATTGTCTGGTTCCTAAACTAAGATATGTTTGAAAATTTAACTTTCTTTAAATTAGAAGTTAGAGATTTCTGATTATCCGCTTCTTCATAAATTTTTTCTACAACTTTTTTTTCTTCTGAATTTAGGAAATCGATGGTGTTGCTCTTTTACTTCTAAAACGTGCAGACGTACTTAAAGGCCTAAACTTCAAGCTTGGCCCTGCTTTGAAGATCAACAGACACATTCAAGGACTCCAAACTGCACGCCAACATATCTCATAATCAACGGCAGAGCTGTGGCCTGTAGGAAATGTGTTTTCACCACCATCTTCATATCTTTCTTCAATAGACTTAGAATAGGTTACTGGTTTAGTTAGTAGCCACACTACATTAATCAGTTGTTCGTGTAGGTTCAACTTTGACTGCCATTGTGTCTACACTATGTTGTTCATCATATCATTCTGATGATTGATCGCCGTATTAATACATCATAACATCATAATTGACTGGTGGAGCTAAGGATTATTAATAAACATGTATATAAGCATTAGAACTATTTATAAGATATGATTAGATATGCAGAGTAAGGGTAGGGATCATGATTATAAGTTGCCGTTTAAGGATGGATATGAGGCGAGAGGCTGAGGTGGAAGTCTCTGGCCGATGATTCTAGATATGCAGCCCTGAGAAAGCTGCTCCTAGGCGACCGTTTTGTCCCAGCTACTTCGCAAACCCCTGTAGAACCCCTCTTAGAGGGCGTCTTACTCTTCCCCGGGATGGGTGGGGGA
The DNA here is from genome assembly GCA_964017045.1 of Omphiscola glabra. Classification (NCBI taxonomy): domain Eukaryota; kingdom Metazoa; phylum Mollusca; class Gastropoda; family Lymnaeidae; genus Omphiscola; species Omphiscola glabra. The sequence continues at coordinate 40,732,713 of OZ024796.1, forward strand.
AGCTATAAGACATAAATTTACCATCCCAACTCCTAGGTAAGTCGATCCTGTGCACTGTGTGCATGCACAGTGTCGGACCGACCGGGTGTCGTTGGGTTGTGGCGGCCTCCAGCAGAATCTCGGGTGGGGGCCGTCCTGGCTGGCAAAGGGACATCTCCAACGTGCCGCTTCGCTGCCCGATTTTTGGGCTTAGGGGGTGTGCTTTGGGGAGGGCATAAGGAGCAATAAGCTCGACAGTCCGCTGATGCCATTTCCTAATGTGACATTAAGAAACCCTAGGCTGGGGTACCGCAATATAAGACAACTAATAATAATAATAAGATATGATTTTCAAATTGAAGCCCAGAGGCTTCTAACTTTTAATCCCCTCTAAGCTTGGTGGGACATTAAAGTGAATTGTGTGAGAGAAGATGTAAAAATTAATAAGAACAAGTGTTATATTCTGCTTTCAGCGCATATATCTTAGCTGGGCAGAGCAGTTGTTGTCCTGGTTGTCTTGATAGTGACCCCCAAAAAAAGGGAGAAAGAGAAGATTACAATAAAAGATGTTTTTCTCAGACACACTACACACATAAAAAAAAAAAAGCTCAACAGATACTGTGCAGTTTACCTCACTCACTGTTTTATGTAGAGTTGTTTGCTGGCTGGCTATTCAACGTGTGGAGCAACATTGCTTTAAATTAATACATTGCTAGTAATGCACAAGCAGCCGAGTTGTTTTTTTCTGCACTCCTCATTGAAATATCACAGAGTTGTCCTCACCTGTGACATTGGCTCACCATCCCCATTCTTGTACTGCAGCTTGACAAACTATGTACATAAAAATATACTGATTGTCCTGTGAAAAATATACTGATTGTCCTGTGAAAAATATACTGATTGTCCTGTGAAAAATATACTGATTGTCCTGTGAAAAATATACTGATTGTCCTGTGAAAAATATACTGATTGTCCTGTGAAAAATATACTGATTGTCCTGTGAAAAATAGACTGACTGTCCTGTGAAAAATATACTGATTGTCCTGTGAAAAATATACTGATTGTCCTGTGAAAAATATACTGATTGTCCTGTGAAAAATATACTGATTGCCCTGTGTCTGCCCAGGTTTCCATGGGGTTGTTTACAGGACCAAAGCATAGAGTTGCCATAATCATTACATTACGCGCTTGAACAGCCACTCATGAATAATTGCATCCTCTGGCCTGGCCCCCCCCCCCCACCTATTTGACAGTTAGTGTGGAACCCAGCCCGGAGGCCAACCCGCAAACTGATTTTACAGCCACTGGACAGCCTGGCTCAGAGCTTACAGGACCAGCAATTTCATCTTTTTAAATGTTTATTTTTCCCCATTCCATGTATTGAGCAGTCTTACATTGGATTTATATTATAATTTGTTATAAATATAGCATTTGTTATGTCTATTTATGGAATGGATTATTTCCAGTTCCTGGGTAGAATGTTATGATGAGACATCTACCCGTTGCTTCAGATGTCTGCTAGTATATATAAGATTTCTGGAATTGTACTTTAGATATCTGCTAGTATATATAAGACTTCTGGAAATGTACTTCAGATATCTGTGGGTATCTTTTGTCTTTTGCATTTCATGCAGAGTAATAAATATGAATTTTTCTACATTGCTTATTGTAGCATTTTGTTAAGGGAACTAAATAATGGGGAGCTTCTCAGTAAGGAAAACTGAAGAACAAATGTTTCTTACATAGCCTGTGATATTGTGTCCAGGCTGCCTATCAATAATAGGCCATACTTTCAGCTCAGTCAACAGCTGATATATGAAATACACAATGGTTTTTTTAACTTCTCTGTATACATATGGTTATAACATTTTTATTTTAAAAATAAAAGTCACATGTCCCTAAGAAGTAGTGTGAATGTTGTGTTTATCTACCGGTGACAGCAGAAGCGTAACTGGGTTTTTGACGCCCTTTTGAACGGGCGCAGGCCGGCGCCCTTGGCAACTGCCCCAATGCCAAGCCGTTGTTACGTCACTGGGTGACAGCTGAGAACAAGGAGTGGCATCTGTGTTCCATTAGAATAAATAAATCTTCTTGTGTAATATGTACATAAATAAATGTCTTTGTAAAGGCCCCGCATAATTTGATCTTAGAATGACGTGGATATTTGCATTCTGAAAAATCATTTTACTTTTCATTGACTTGTCAGTGGCCACAATTAACTGTTACTTCACTTTGAGGCACTGACAATATTTCCTATATTGGGCACTTACATTTCACAACCATGTTTCTAACGTATTCTGTGCCATCAAATGACATGAATTTATTAGGAATTCTGATTTGGTTAACCTATTGTAAAAGCAATTCCCCTGCATACACATTAATATATAACTTGTTACAATATTATTTTTTTTCTTCTTAAATTTTTTTTCCTACATATATTTTTTTTTTGCAGCAAACATAATAATTAAAAAATTTTTTTGTTTTTTTTGTGTTGTTGAAGAGTTGTATAATTATTTGGGCATACAACAGGGTTTCAAAATTTGAAAAGTGTTTCTGATTAATGACTGTAATGCGTTGGGACTGCAACAGCTTTACCAACACAAATATCACCTACATATTTTTCTCTTCTCTTTAAATTTAAAAAAAAATGACTATATCAGATAGTCATGATTTTTAATAAAATTTGTATATAATTATTATTATATTTTAATGTGGTAATGAAGCTTTCATGTAACAGCTTTTGTATATATATCATAACACTATGATTGCATTCATTAGAAATGTACATAAAAGTTTAATTTCACATACATAATGTTGCATTCATTGAGGTTAGAAAATTGTTATTAAAATAGTTAATTTAAAAGTAAAAAATCAAAGTTGCTTGGTTTTTTTTTTTTCCTCCTGTATTGTTAAGTCGCGTTGAACTGGTTAATTGTTGACTATATAGTTTTATTTACTGCACGTGATCTCCTGCTCTTCAACAGTGGCGTGGTTAGGGCTGGTGTCACCCGGTGCGTTTAACTTATGGTGTCACCCCACACCCCAACTTGCACGATGGATTTCTTTTGTTATTAAGTCCACGGCATAACAAGGACAAGTCCACAGTATAACAATGGGAAGTCCACAGTATAACAATGGGAAGTCCACAGTATAACAATGGGAAGTCCACAGTATAACAATGGGAAGTCCACGGCATAACAAGGACAAGTCCACACTAATTGAATGTCAGGAGGTGGATGTATTTAAGAACTGTAACAACGTTACGTTATAATTATAATTATTTTTTACATTAAATTTAATTTATTTAAAACTTTCCTTTCCTGCTCCTCAAAGCTGAAAACCTGTCAATCACTAGATCAAAATCAATTTCCTTCACTGTATCACTTTCAATTGAAGACCTTAGTGCTAAAAGTACTTGAGTCACAAAATGCACATTTTGAGATAATCAAGCTCAAATATACTTTTCGTCTATAAAATATGACTATTTTCATTTTTGTCTTGTTCAATTAAGGGCCTAATGCACATTTTAATGTGTTCAAATTTCTGCAGTACACTTGGCTAAACTGGGTAAGAAAAGATCACAGTTTAGATTGATTTTGACAAAAATGTGACTTAAGTATTTTTAGCACTAAGGTCTTCAATTGATAGTACAGCTAGATCAGAAAGCCTTGACTGTCCCCTGGTCGATCGTAAATAGCTCTTGATAAGCCTTAGTTTTGAAAAGCTCCGCTCGCATGAAGCCACAGACGCTAAGGTCGTAAGAAACATTTGAAAGCTTAGCGAGAGTATTGGAAGAGATTCTGGGAATTCCCATTCAGCCATGGGTTTCAAAACATCACATACTGACGAGTGACCAGTCCATGACTTTGTGTAATTCAATATCAGCTTCCTTTAGGTGTCTTCTAAGCTTGATACGTCCTTTGAAGTACATCTTCTGATAATTCATCATAGAAAGAGTTTAATTTTGGAACGGACACCAAATAACTCTTCTTTACTTGCTGATAGTAGATTCTTGGGTTGAAAAGCCCCCAAAAATACTGCTACGTTCTTGATCGCTGATGATCTGATCTGGCATTCAGAATGAAAGCGATCAATACACTCACCCTGTCCAGCATCTATTAATTGTTCTGCCATTCTCTTCTGAAACTTAATCTTCTCTCTACCGAAATTTCACGTTGGTCTTATTTTAAAAGTGCCTTTTCAATAGTATTTTCCACCAAGTGACAGCGCTTCTCGTGCAGAAACAATCTTACGGCCCTTAGGTTGGTCACCACTTTGTCAAGAGTAAAGCCTTTAGTCTGCAGATACTGCTGTGTAAGATTTAACTCCCTCAAGTAGATCAGCCCAAAGGTAAAGGTGAAAATCATAGCTACAATTGAAATCACAGACAGCGTGTAAAGGACCTTGTGCTGTAACTCATATATCCAAATTTTCAAGAGGATCACATAGAGCTTCAATTGCCGCCACACATTCATCAAACTTATCTTTCACCGTTTTAACAGCAGCATGACGAGCACTCCAAGGTGCTGTTGAGAATCTTTTCACCGACATTCCAATGTGTTCAATGCAAACATCTCATCAATGGGTGGATGCAGCAAAGATGGAAAATATAAATAAATACATGAAATATTTTCGGGAAAAAGTATCACTTACGAACGTTACCGAACACTTCAATCGGTTTTGAATCATGATCAAAACGATGTTTTTATGACCTAATTATGCGGTCACCTCTTTTCTGAATGATCAACCTTGAACTTTTAATAAAGCACGCATTGGGATTGGTGATATACAGGGTGGTCCAGAAAAAAAGTGATAACATCTCTTACAATGTCATATAATTACATCATTTGTTTGTATAAATTAACTGATTTAATTATGTAACTATGTAGCTAAATGACATCATTATTATGACAATTTTAGGTGGCCATAAATGACAAAACATTATATTAATTCAATTATATTAAATAAACCTTTGCTATGAGATCGTCTCACTTTTTTGTATGTGGACACTTAACGTGTGATCAGTTATTATTTTATGAAATTCGGTTAGACCGAGCAGTGTGTGCTATGAAAATATGCAATTTTTCAATTTGGTGTCACCCCCTGAGATCGTCTCACCCGGTGCGGTCTGCATCCCCTTAGCTACGCCTCTGCCTGACCATTAATTAATTATTTTATTTGTTCTTGTTATAATGTGGACTTATTTTAACAAGCAAAAATCCATCGTGAAAGTCGGGGAGTTTAGGTGGGAGTTGGGGGGGGGGGGGTGACAACATGAGTTTACCGCACCAGGTGACACGAACCTTAGCTACGCCACTGATTGGGGGTACAAACCATAGTCAACAATTCGTAGGGATGGGGAATGCAGAAAAGTGTGGTCAACCCTATATTGAAGGATCATTTATCTAAAGACCTTGATAACATTTTAAATGTAAAAAGAAAATATAACAAGATGTAGCAATGAATACAATTGTGATTTTTTAGCGATTGTCAACTCAACGTGAGTCGTAGTAATGACTTTCGTTTTTATTTATAAAAAGTAACCCGTGGGCCGTTGTGCCTTTAATCAAAGTCACGTGGTCTTGGCATCTCTTAACAACTCGAAAACAATATGTGCACAATTATTATGAACATAAAAATATCATGATTTACTATTGTCCCCTCTATATAAACATTTTACGTAATTAGTTTATATTTTATTTTTTGCAAAGTAATCAGTAATGCTGCTTCAAATAAATATTTCGCAAAATTATTTGGACTTAAATGTGAATCATGAATTATCATATAAACTTCCGCTGTTGACAAACCAATACACATCGCACGTGTATTGAAGAAACGAAAGTTAGTTTAATAAAAGGAAAACAGAAATCAGCATGCCAGCAGTAGCACCAGCAAAACAAAAGGTTTCCAAAAATGCGTCTAAAGTTATTTCATTTAGACCTCCACAAGAAGTTTTAGACGTTTTTTGGACTCTTTCCGACGGTACTGATGAACAACGAGTAGCTGGAGCAATTAAGTTGAGCCAACTAATTGAAAAATCTGAAGTGAGTCTGTTACAGTCTGTAAGCCAGTGTAATAAATAAGTTAATAAGTAATAACTGAAGTACCGGTAAATGGCTAATTTGGAGAGATAGCACCGTGAATTTATTTGCGTGTTTATTGCAGGACCCTGGTGGTTCCGATCGCCGATAGGGTCAAAACCCTGGTTCCGATGCCGATAGGGTCAAAACCCAAGTAGCCAAAATAGGGATAAATTTATTTAGGCTTAGGGTTCAGGTTAGGTTTAGTTTAGGGCAGGGAGACTACTAAAAATTTTGTATGGGAAATGGGCGTCGGCGCGCAAAAATCCGTGTTTTTAATTTGTTGATGTTGTTGCAATTTCATTAATAAAAAAATTACTATATCCCACAATTGTGTTTCTTTTCCGGCCTTACGCTTTAGAGGACATCTTGGCCTACATTTTAATCAATCTCTTTTTTATTTACAATCGGTTAATATTTGAGAAAATCCTTGTTGAATATAAGACAACTTCTTCATTAATATAAGTCAAAGTACAAAATATGTCATTTTCATATTTATTATGCATCTCGGGCATACATTGATCTACCAGTATGCCAAATTTCAAAGCGACATGTCCTTCGGGAGAGACGCCATGGTTCCCCCCCATGAGCAGTATACTATGTAGGTCGCACTACCCAAATTCGCTAGGGTGTGACCACGCCCCCTTTTCAATGGCGGAAGATGCCGATACTCGACAAATATTCAATTATTATCACTATTTACATCAAAATATTTGGATAACTTATAGTTTCGAGTGAACTTAAAAGTCTTTTAAACAAGAATTTCCTAATTTGAGGTTTAAAAACCTGGTAGAGTCCATATTATAAATGATCACAATTTGCTGTGTGCAAAACGTTGTACTGGGTCGTGACTGGGCAGCCATTCACACAGCCACTTGCATTTGCATAATGGCTATACCATAATACTATTTCATTCATAAGAGTTGGCCGTGTGCAAAAACTATTAAACCATTGGTCAGGGAGAGCTTTAATTAATTATTCATTTGCCAAAGTTGAAAGATTAAAATAAGTCGACCCTAAACAGTATTTAAAGTAATAAGGGGATGTGTTGCCTTATATAAACTATATAGTCATTGCGCATGACGCGGTCAGTGGAATGAGGTCACAAGATGTGGAGGTTTCGTCCATAGTAAAAAATGGCAAACTAAGTCGTACTTTAAAAATTCCTACAACAGCTAAAAATATGATTTTGGGGTTATAATTCTGTTAAAAATTAGCTCTATTCAACTATGCCATTGGTTTATTTTTTAAAAAAATTTGAATTTTTTACCAAAGTACCTAAAATAGTAAATGATTTTGCCACTAATCATCTAATGTCCCTGGTTAGCGTTGTGAGATTAAGATATATATATGAAAAATAGTATTGGGAAAATAAAGGGCCATCAATAAATGACATGTCATGTGGAGGGCGAGGTGTCAAGATTTTGTGAAGATTTATTTATAAAGGTGTCTACATTGTCTGACACATTTGTGACATTAAGGGTAAAAAAATAAAGCAAAAATAGTTACATTTACTATGATTTACATTACATCATTTATGGAATGCCCTTAACTTTTTTGAGTACGACTGTCACCTTGTTGAAAAGCAGACCCTCTCTTAGTTGTATGAAAAGTTATGTTAAATTCAACTGAATAACTGGAAGTGCCAGAGCAACTGGGTTGAACACATATTTATCATATGCTGACATTTTTAAAACTTTCTAGGTAACTTAATTTTTGTATTTTAAAAGGAAGATGTGAAAAAACAGATTCTTAACTACTGCAAAGAAAGACTTGTGAGAGGCCTCAGCTCGGGTAGAAAGTTTGCTAGAGTTGGATTCTCAGTTGCACTTACTCAGGTAATATGTAAGAAACTGAATACTGAGATCAATTTTGTAACCCATAGTGCCATAGTGTAAAAGTATAACACATCTGTGGAGGGCGTTTATAAATGTATTTTTACCTCGTTCTTTAAAAAATATTTATTGGTGGATGTGGCAATACATTTTTAATCTTGGTCTTGACTGTATGTTGTTTGTCATGGCTAATTAAATCTGTTATATTCAGTTATACTTAAATAATAGTTACTATTTGTACAATTTGATTAAGTTAGGTGTAATATTTATTTATTTATCAAGAAAGATTTTAAAGTATGTCAATGCATTATCTTTGCCCAATGTCATTTATATCAAGCTTTAAAAGTGTAGTTGAACATTCTTTTTGTATTTTTTTAAAAATATTAAAATCTGGTTGCAGAACCGTTTTCATTTTACGGCATACAGCATTTTTTTTTTGTTAACTTTTTACAGCACATTTTTGTCACATGGTCTTTCCCTTTTTTAAATATAAAACCAACAGCTTCTACGACAGTATGCTGAACTTGACACAGGTGATGTCTTATCTACTATTAAAAAGAAACTCATACTTAAGGGCCCTGACAGGAAAACTAAAAAAGTATGTTTACTAATAATCATTTATTTTGTTTAATTTTTTTTTTTTCTCACAATGTTGCTAATTATTTCGTGGCCTGCTTTCACTTTTAAGAGTAATTTCTTCTAAATGATGTGTTTATGTCAATGCTAAATTTTAATTTTCCCACGTTATTTTTTGGTTGCCAAATGTTTGTTTTCCAAACTATTTAGCCTGCTGATGGTTTTTTAATATTGAGAAAAATAAACTCATCCTCATTTAATTGTATATCTTTTTTTACTAATATACCAAAAGAATCAACCTTATTACTAACCTAAGTTGATGAAAGCTAATTATTTTCATTCATGGAATTAATTTTTCAAATATTTTTATGTATGTTTACTTCTTTGATACAAAAATATTTATGGTACTATTGATGTAATATGTCTTAACAACATGATCACCTTACATTGTTCAAACCTGTTAAACATGCACTATATTTTATATATCTGATAGGAAGTCGGGGGTATCTATCTTGGACGTGCCTTTGCCTTCTCCACACTCATTCAAGCAGGAAGATTAACACAGGTAGGAGAGTGCAAATTTTATAAATTTTTGTCTGAGCTGTCATTTTATTCATTCAACATTTGGTAAAACTGAAAACATGCTTGATCAAACATTTCACTGACAATCTTTTGATGTTTACTGAAAATGTCGCATAAGAGATGGAGTCGGTAGGTCGTCGAGCGCGAGCTCTTAATGCCCCCCCTGGCGCCCCCCCCCCCCCACACAATCCAGCGCACTGAAGGACTTAACCCGACGCCAGCCCGTGCGGAAGGGCGCCGGGAACTTCCCCCTTGACCTAGGGGAGGCCCGGTCGACCGAGGACGCTGCGTTTAAAGCGTCCGCAGTCCACTCTCTGTGGGTCAGGACGGCTTTGCTTCCACTCCGGGGGGTTGGTGTTGCGTTACCACTCCCCACCGCCCAGGGAGTCTTTCGGTCGGGACGTTGGTAGTGGCAGGACGAAACGGTTGCATAGGAGCGGCTTTCTCACGGCCGGGTAGCTAAAATCATCGGCATGGGTTTTAATGGCCACCCAAGCCTCATATCCATTAACAGCAACTAGTAATCATGTTAGTGGCAGCTCCCGTTGCGTTGGGAGTCATGCGTTTGGCCGGGGTTTTTTAGCTTCGGGTGGACAAGTCCCCCCTACTAGTCTGCCACGCCACGAAGATGCAAAACCCCATGTGGACGCCCCCAAGTCTCCTCGGGGGACGCTGCCGCTTACGCAGCACAGTTTGATGTTTACTAAAAGCCATTACTTAGCTAGCTGCATTTAAAATAACATTTCTTTTGACATCTCCTCTGATCAATTTTGCTATTATTTTTTAAAGCGCATTTTTTTGGGTTTAGCAATTGTTATTAGTAGTATTACAATAATATCAATCTTGTTTTTGGCTTATCTCACAATGTAGTAAAGTTAAAATACCTGTCTTTAACAATGATCATATTGACCAGGGATTGGCAACCGGACTTGGCATGCAGAGCCATTTTTCATGGTTACCGAAAATTTGATCGAAAGAAATTTCGTCGACACAAAATTGATCGACGGAAATTTGGTCGAATCTTTTTTTCAGTACACACATTAAAATATTCGCCAAATTTCTTTTTGAATGCAATATACTGTATAGTAAAACAAAATAATGCGTTCAAAAATAAATTTGACGCAAAACTTTAACGTGTAAACTAAAAAAAAGATTCGACCAAATTTCCCTTCGATCAATTTTCCATCGATCAATTTTCCGTCGACAAAATTTCTTTCGATCAAATTACCGGTAACCATTTTTCATGGCACATGGAAGACCAAAGGACTTAAAAATGTGTCTCCTAAGTTAGACTAGAAATTTATAAAAAAACAAATTCTACTTTGGCACAATATTACCAAAAGGTTGCAGACCCTTTGGTATAGATCACAGAGTTTGTGTTTCGATTAACCGATTTTCTTCTATTATCATGTTTGCAGCTTAGTGGTGAAGCCTTGAGCTCACTTATAGAAGACCTTCTAAAAATGTCTGATAAGAAATCCTACCTAAAAGCAGTGTGTAACAGAACTATAGAGGATCTGATAGCTCAGGTGTGTGCAGCAACTTTTTTTAAATAGCATTGTTAACAAAAATGTTATTAATATTAGTTTTGTAGAGTATCAGTAGTAAAGTTTATTTTTAAATTGCTTGAAAGTAGGCTAGGAAATTAGTAAAACACAGTAAGGTTACACCTGATAAAAGGAACGCAACAAAACAACGAACGTGTCGGCAGGAAGCCTTCATCAGCAAGCAAACAGAAAAACGAATAAAATAAAAAAATGTATAAAAAAATTATAATGTAGCACTTAGCTTAGAAGTAGTGTCCAAGAGGACAGCAAAAGATTTGTGACAGAAAGTAAGTGGGAGAAAGGTTAAATAGGGAAGAGGGAAAGAAAAGAGGAGAAGTAAGTCCACTGCGATAGGTCGTGACGTGGAGGGGCGGAGCTAAATTCAAAGTTAACCTTACTGTGTTTTACTAATTTCCTATTGTGCTAACCTGATTGCAGTCTCCCCCATTATTACCCTTGAAAGTAGACTAGTTGTTTTAACAGACACACATCTTAATTTAATGTGTTTAATTTTGATCCTTCATTTATTTTGTGTGTTTAAATGTCATTACTTATAGAGATATATTTTAAACAGATTTCTTCAACTACCTTCGAAGAACATGTGTGGCCAAAAATAAGTATCAAGCTAAAATGGGGGTGGAATTCATGTACCTTAGACAGGCTATCACTTTTGATGACATGCCGTGATACATTTCCTGTGAGTAGGCACATCACAAAGTGTGATGATTGACTTTTCCTTTCTTCAAATTACAAAATGCTCAACTATGTTTGTTACAGATCAGATTTGTTTGTAACAGATGAGTGGTCATTATATTTTTTAAACTGCTGTAATTTTCATTTTATAATCTTTATTGTGGGAATTTTTCCCCATGAACTATTACATTCTCAAGTAACATGGAAATTTGGTTTTGCATCAATTGTTGAAAAGTTAAATAATAAAGAAAATAGTTTTAAAAAGTGTCATAGTGATCTTAGTGGTGTAGTCCCCTCAGAGTTGTGAGTTTTTTTAGAATCACTCATATATACATACGACATATTTTTGAATAAATAATACATTAAAAAATGTATATACCGGTATTATTTTATTCAACATGTTTTTCAGAAAGTGACCAAGAAAATGTTTTTGATGAAACATTGGGGGCATCCATTGTTGTCTGAGGAAAATGATGAAAGACTTATGAGAACCATTCTGGTAAGACATTATATTTTAGCATTCAATTATTGATGTATATACTGATACAATGAATAATGCCACATTTTGGCGGGCTACATTCTACAGACCTGTTTAGTACTCTTACAATTTTGGAATACAATGTACAATTTTGAGATGTCTTTTACGATTTTACGCCAAGACCTTTCAGGACTACAATTTTAAGAGACGGGTTGAAAATATATACGTTCCGGTAGTTTTTCCGATAACAAAAACAACAAAAAAATAATCAAAACAAACATTTTCGGTTGTTAGTTTTAACTTGCATTTGCATTCTTCATCCAGCAGTGAATGGATCAAGAAATACGATTGGTTGGGGACCATCTAAAATTTTATTACGTTTGCCCTGAAAGGGGAATGGAGTGGTTTTGATTGGGGAGATTTTGTTGCTAAATATTTAAGGCTATAAGATTTAACACAGCTACATTTTCACCACAATTTTGTAATGATAGTGGTGATGGTCGTATTGATGCTTTGTGTTTTCATAATGAACTGCTAAGAAACGACAAAAGTAAAATTATCGTAGTTGCCTTAGTGACAATTTTAGTAAATCCGGGGCCATCCTTATAGTACATACGCACTGAGGGGGGAGGGGGCTTGTCCATTTTTAAGATTTTGCCTACTCGTGCATGTGGCTGGGGGGTGGGTGGGGGTTATCTCTGCAGAAAGTATGTACGTTATTTAAAAATTCTACAATATTCGTCCTGAAACTTGTAAGTCCAAAAAAGCATATTTATATTGCGAATGCTGTAAATTTATCACAAAATTTTTGGTAGGAATTATCGTTGTAATGCTGTTATGTATTTTGACAAAGAACTCGATACATATACTCAGTACTAAGTAGTAGAGGTAATTCAGTAATATTTAGTCCACTGTATGCCCAAGTGCTTTGATGTATATTTTGTTGGGTGCGCCAGTGGTTCTAAAATGTTCATTACCCAGTGCCAAGCCAAATTTAGGTTTTCAGCAGGCTCCCTGTGTTAAATTCTTACAAGTACAATATTAGATTTCGTTATTAGACTGTAATATCATCTACTTTTTTAAAGTTACCTTTTTTGACATTATCTTAGCTCGATCCCGCTAGACACTCGAGGCAAATAGTTGTTGTGTTTCGTATACATCACATACACTGTGTGCTTGTTTATTTAGTATTAAGATACTGTGCTGTACGATTTTTGAGTTGATATTTTAGGAGCTCGATGGTAAACAGGTCTGATTCTGTGCTCTATCTTTACAGGACACACCTCAAAAGTCTGAGATTCTTCTTGAAAAAATTTTGCCCAAAATGTTGGAGAGTGATAGAGATGTGTTATCAGTATGGAAAGGCTTAGGGGGTGATTATACATTTAATAGATCCTTATTTGATTTGACATGTTATGAAGAGCTTAAAAGATTGTACGAAATTTCATCTTCTAGTCTGAACAGGATCTCAGTATATGTTAATTTGAACTGTAAATCATGAAATACTAGGTGTAAAAGAAAAAATGTAACCATTCAAAAGTGTAGTAAGGGATATGTGACTAAAATTGTCATTTTAAAATTATCCTCAGATAAACTAACAGAACAGCTCCAAGAGAAAAGGACAGATGTCATGTTACAACGTCAACTTTTGGCATTAAAGATTGCCTCAAAACTTTTGACATCACCTGGTGCTGAAGTAGAACAGGTTGGTCACAATATTATATATTAATTCGGGGGAATTTTGTCAGGGTGTCACTTCAGTTTTAAAATTATTTATTTTATTTTCCTTGGCATTAATGAAAGCTGGTTTCCTTCAACAGATTTTAGAGATCATGCTATCACCCAAGCTGGCAAAATATCTATTTCACTCCATCGTCAAGAAAAAGGACCCACTTGCTGATGCTGCCGATCGTTTGGTAAGCTAAGTTCCCTTTCAATAACTTTAAATTTAATTTTATTTTATCCCTTGCATGCTTTTAGTGCAAACATTTTCTGGAAATATTCTGTTAAATGACCATCATTTTCACGCTGAATTAAATGTAACAATTTTCGGTTTCTGATGTATATTTCTTTAAATCTATCAAGCCACCTGTTTTCTCTTGTAACCTTTTCTGATTTGTACACTACTGCCTCATCATCCTAAAGGTTATATCTACATAATTTTTGAATAACTTTCACAAACTTGACAAAATGTTTTTGTTCAACACTCCCCAGTGTGAGCAGTTCTGTGCTAAACTTAAATCATCCAACTACAGTGTTTATGATGTTCTGGAAAAGATCTGGGAATCAGAATCTGCTGATGTGGATAAAAAAAAGTCCAATAAAGTTAATTTCAACTCAAACAACTTCACCAGAATCCTTGACTTAGTGAGTAATTAACTGAATTTGAGGGTTAAAAAATGGTTTAATTCAAATTTAAAACTCTTTGTTTGCTAATAATGTTGAACAAAATAATATTTTCTTAAATTCTTTAGTGAAAATATGCTGGTGCAAAGCAAAAAATATATTTGCTGCCAACCAGTCAATAATTAAAGAAAGCTGTTATTTTTAAAAAAATACCTTTTTCAATTATTTTTGTCCAGAAAACGTATTCTAATTTTAAAGTCGATGCCTAATTAAACTTGAATAAGCTTCATAACAAGTATTCTATTATACCGTAACTAACATTGTTGTAAGAACAGTATAATCTATAATGAAGAAATTTAACTTTATTTTCAGTTGTCTCAACCCGAGGCAGAGAAATATGTTGAATTTCTAGTTTCCTATGTTAAAGGGAAAGAGTGGCCAGTAGCGTAAGTGTTCTCATCTTTATTTCAAATTAAAAATGTATTTAATTTCTAAAGCAAAACTGCAATAGATTGTAATCTTACTTATTGAATATTCATACTAAGAAAATATATAAGTGGGAGGGCTACTGTAATTCTCTGAATTTGAGAATGTTTGAATTCTTTTCTAAAGTAAAAAGTTGAGCCGATTAAGATTTATTCTATTACGATATCACCATAAGAAGACATGTTTGTTTATGTTTTAGTAGAAAAGTATTGATGGATTTGTGATTATAAAAAATATTGTATTTAATATTTTTATATCCATCTGTAGAGCCATAGAATCTGGAAAACAAGATAAACAGCTTGAGCACTGTGTGCGGCAGCTGCAGCACATTGCCAGCTCACAGCTCACAACCAACAAAATACAGTCAACAGTACTAACGTTTTTACTCAGACTGGCTTTTTTCCAAGTGAATAAAAGTACCAAGAGCATCCAACATGTAAGACATTACAAGTTTCAACATTTTGTTTCCTCCTCATGTTATTTGATTAAAAAGAAGTGAGTTTTGCCAAAAATCGTATTGTTTTGGACATGAAATATAGTTTCTACATTTACAGTCTTAAATGTCACTCTTATTTTTCCCTTTTTTTTTTTTTTTTTTTTATGTCCATAGTGTGAAAAGTGTATAAACTTTGGAGCAGAAGACTTACACCAGCAGCTTTGTGAATCTGCATTCTACAAATGCCTTGATGCTCTATCAACTCTCAAGACAAGTGAGCATAAATTACGATAAATACAAGTATTTACCATGAAATCAAGAGTTAATCTGAAGACAGTTCTTAAAATATTGTGTGTTCTTGTCCTTCAAAAATTAAATAAAATAACAGGTGTCTCTTTGAGATGGACCAATCAAACAGAAAAAATAAAGTTAAAGTTAACCAAAATGGTTGGACTCAAATACTCTGCATGGACATCAGGCTGATTTTACTTTTATTAAACATGTAGTTCTTTATAACAGATTATAATTCTTTCACCTACAGATCAGCAGAGTAGATGGGAACAGTTTTCTGCTTACCTTGATTTAATGTATCACCTGGCAGAATATGTTCAGGTTTGTTGGGAAGTTTTTTGCATTCTTTGTACCAGTAATTAGAATCTCATAAAATTTTATTGGACTTAAAAACACAGATGCCTGATGATATTTGATCAAAAAATTCTATGCAGTACCTGGTATACCAGGTAGACTTAACCGTCAACTTTCAAGCTGAGTGAAGCATATTTAACAAACCCTGAAATGTAAGGAAACGGGGCTGTTTATATTGCAGACCTGTTTACTCTTATGATTTTTGAGGTCTGATATTGTAATGATTAGCTTTAGAAATTCTCCTGGATCTCTGTGAGCACAGTAGTGGATTTTTTGGTGCTTTTCTTGGTTATAATGAGGTTATTCCCACCTTTGTTAGAATTGGATGAAATTTATAGTGAGAAATGTCATGATACAGTTGCTGTAAGGCTAACATTCTGTTAACTGCAAATCGCAAGACTTTATTATGTACCAAGTCTGGTGATTTATATATTAAGAAAAAGATAAATTATCAGCTCAAGTTAAACAATATAAAATATTTATAGGGCTTATTGTTAACTTGTTTTTTTGTATTGTTTTTTTTTCCCCAGACCCTTTTGACAACAGAGTCAGTGAAACCTATTAAAGAATGGCCCAATGAGGTGAATAGAGACAATTTAAACTTATCAGATGGTTGGGTCATAGGCGTAGAGTGTTTGGCGTCCCGGGGACAAGATTCATTTTAACCCTCTGGAGACGTAAGGGCCGATCTATCGGCCCAAGGTGCACTAGCGAGAAAGACAAAAGTCTGAGCCATCGGCCCGATAAATCAAGCCTCGTGAATGGCTGGCTTGGCATTGTACCAGCCAATCAAATTTATTCTTACGTATTCCTGCACATCCCGGCATTGTAATGGCAGTGTTCTTTGATGGTGAACTAAATTTTTTTGTGTGCAGGAATTTTTGTGTGTGTGTGTAGTTACATCGTGAAATTCGAACATGTCTTACAGTGACTCTGATCAAACTGTGCTTAGTGATTTTGATATTCTAGCAGTGAATCTGACACTGAAACTGGTGAAAACAATCAGGAAATTAATGAAGACTTTCAAATAGAGGGTAATTCCAATGTTTTTAACTCTTGGTTTAGTATAACTAGTATTAAGGGTCCTCAACTGGACAGAGATGACCCCTCTGAATTTTTAGACACCATAGGTCCTATAAATAAGGCATAAGCACCCCATTTGAGTACTTTATGCTATTTTTTACACTAAATATCACTCGAATGTTTATGAGAGAGACCAATAGATATGCAGACAACTTTCTTAGTAACATCCAGCATAAGAGAAGGTACCTAGGTCATAAATGGAGGGGGGTGGGGCTGTTACAGTGAGTATCTGGAACAAGTGAAAAATAGGGGGGGGGGGGCTGTAAAAGGAGTAGAACCATGTGTCAGAGGTGTCTGAAGGGTATCCATGGGCTTTGTTTCCCAAAAACATAAGTCTTAGGACTTATTCAGGCTTCATCCATAAAAAAATTCTTTTTTCATGTTTGTTCTAGGTTTTTAAAAAAAAATTACATGCATAAATTATGCAAATCAGGTTAGCTCAATTGCATAAATGTTGATATTTCAGTTTGATTCATAGAGATTGTATTTGTTCATTCAATTTCCTACAACAATATATATAGTTTTACATATATTAAGGAAATAGTTTATTTTTTATACATTTTTTTGCAATGCGAGTACCGAGCTCGTAAAAAGTGCTCCGTCTTTTTGCACATACACCCCAAAAAGGCTCTGTCATAAGAGGGTTAAAGAGCCTCCCTTTCTTTTTTCAACTCTCAAACCCATTATTTTCATCAATAAAATAATATCAAAGCACATTTTGGCGCCCAGGGACATCTGTTTCTCCCCCCCCCCCCCCCCCCCCAAGCGACGCCTCTGGGTATCTCTGTTGTAGCATTAATTATGATTTAATCTTAGCTTGAATTAATAGTTGGATTATCTGAGGGTAGTGATCATGCATTATAAACAAATGATGCAACTTCATGACAACATTGTTTTGGCTGAAAGTAATTCACTCAAATTTTCACTCATCCGTTGTTTTGTGTTGTTTGCCTAATTTTTCCTATGATTATTCCAGATAAAAACAGAATGGAAAAAACTTTTTACCTTAATCACAAAGATTAAAGAGGTACATTATGCTTTTTAATCCCGTATCAGTAAGGCATATGCAGTAGCCATTATAATTATTTTAAGAATTTATTTTCAGAGCTTAAATTTTTTAAATTAAAAATAACATGCACATTTTATGGCTAAATAGTAAAGAATATTATACTTACTTATACTGCAAATTTGTTAATGAAAGCCAAGATTTCTTTGTTAAAGAATATATTTTTAACATCTTGTTAATTTTTATTGATCTCATTTCTTCTATTTCCTTTCTTCTAACAGACAGCAAAGAATGACAAGGAACCATCGTACAACTCTGCATTTATGTTATTATTCTTATTCCTGGGATTTCAATTTTTTACCGATCACAAAATGGCTGTTGAACTTTTACAGGTTAGAAAAATATTTAAACCTTCCCAAACCAGCTCCCACACCTAATATCAATAGTATGAAATCCAAAATTATGTCTAATTATGTCCAATTATATAGTTGATGCAGTTTTACAAAAATATTTTGTCTTTTACCAGGATGTTTATCTTTGCTATGAGAAAGCAAGTAAAGGACAAAAGGAAAAGAATGATGATGGTAAGAAATGAGACCATCCCAATGTAAAGAAACATGGTGAAATTAAAGTTTAATGATGTTGCACAGTCCTCTTTGTGTGACATTTCAAATTAAAGAAATATTACAAAAATTCTTTCAGTTCCTGTAACATAATATTTAATTTTTGTGTATAATTTGTTTTCTCACTTTTTCTAATCTCTCGTAAACATGTATATTTCTACGCGCAGAACCACCCTGGGTTGAAGTTGTCACAGAGGTTTTGTTGAGTCTAATGTCCCTGAATTCCCACTTTGGGCGAGTCATCACGGCCACTGTGTTTCGCTCTATTTCCAGCTACTTGACTCCTGGAGCCATAGCTCTTGTTTCAGCGGTAGATAATCTTTTTTTCCTGTTTTGGTGCCCGGTAGTCTGTTTATTTATGTTATTCTTTAAGCATATTATTTGAGAGAATTCCAAAATATTTTCATGTTCAACAAGTGCTTATTTGTTCTATTGAACTTAACCATATGTGGTAACAATTTTACACTATTTCCCATTATGAAATCTTTCTCCTGGATATCCTAGAAGTGGACAGACCCTTGATAAATATCCCTTATAAATGGTTAATTGGCCCCAACCCAAACCTTGCTTTAGACTTTAGGCAGATTAAGATAATATTAATTAGACTTATTGAGAGTGATGAGTGGCCAGAGATTCAGAGCATACATTTATTTCTTAAGCTTAACATAACTGCATTAAGTTTTTTAAGTTTTTTATTTTTTTTAAATATATATAATATGTTTCCAAGTTTTTGTTATCATATATTCTCATTGTGATAATTCAGTTTGCAGTTTATAAAGTTTTTATTTGGTCCATGAAATTTAGAAGTTAGTTTAGTCATTAAATGTTTTCAGAAATCATCGTCATATTGAAATGTTTTCAGAGCATAAATTTTCTTTAATTCTCATTACAGGTTTTGATCCCCAAAAAAAGCAGTGCTGATGATGCTGGTGGTGTTTTAGTTGAAGCTGATGATGATGATGATGATGGTGAAGAAAACCCCAGTGATGATGAAGAAGCAGATGAACCCTCAGAGGACGAGAGTGATGAGGACAAATCAGATGAGGAAGAGGGCATGGACGAGGATGTTGATGAAGAAGAGGAGGAGGAAAAGGTTGATGAAAACTTTCGCCAGTCTGTGAAGCAAGCATTGGGTGAGGCTGCCGTCGACGATGATACAAGTGGAGATGATACAGAGGTGAATGCTGAGATAAACTTAGATTCAAAAAATTAAATTTAATATTCTTCTGATGTTAATAAAAATTAAATATGCACACCTGTTTACTCTTACGATTTTGGCGTGCAATGTGCGATTTTGAGATGTATACATTATATATAGTATATAAATAAACATACATTATATAATATACTGTATGTTTATTTTTTAATATAATGTATTGAATGATTCTGTGATGATATTGTACGATTTTAAGAGTTTGAGGGTAAACAGGTCTGTATATGGTAAAATAAAATATTTGTCTACTTTTTCGAAAATAGACCAGTAGATCTACAGTTTATGATAATCTAAAAATATCCTCTTTTAAGAGTCATCACAACTTGAATACAACTCCAATTTGTTGTATTAATGCATCTCCAGGAATTGCCAGATCTAAGTGATTCAGACATGTTTAAACTCGATGACATGCTGGCTGAGGTGTTCAGACTGAGGAAAAAAGGTGGAGGCAAGAAGGCAAGAGAAGAAAAAAGAAAGGAAACTGCCAATTTTAGAATCAAGTACGTGTGGTGGTGTAGACTTATTGTTGATAGAATATAAGGCTTAAAGAAATGTTTATTATTATAAGCTGAACTGAAATTTTGTTTATAACTGAAAAATTAAAGTTTTAAACACTAGCTTTTCTTGTAGTCCACATTTTGAGTAAAGTAAGAATACAGAACACACTAATATTGGTAACTTAAATAGTTTAAATTTTGATTAGATTTTAAATGGAATGAATGTTTTGCATTTTAGACATGAATTTCAGGGGTTCAAAATCCTATGAGACCTTCAATTGCTTGAAATATGATTATTTTCTGTTTTTTATTTAAGAGTTTTAGATCTCGTTGAAGCCATTGTGAAATCAGACAGGTGTGGAGACTTTTTAATTGTAAGTGAAACAATTTTATAATTACTCTTAAAATAAAAAATAAAGATTGTTGCACAGTTTTATAATTTATATTTAAAAAAATAAATTCTTACAGCAGATTACTTACATTGATTTTTATATTTTTTCCTTGTTATGTCAGGACCTGCTGAAGCCCTTGCTGTTGCTGATGATGGAAAACAAGCCAGAGAGCAGTGCTCTTGTTGAAAGGTCGACAGCTGTGTTTAAACTGCTCAAGTCTAGGGCCAAGGCAAGTGTTGCAGCAGTTAAACCTCTTGTTAATATTATCTTTGCTACATTTTTAAGTTGTTGATTCATTAGCTGTGTAATTTATTTATTTTTTTTTGGGGGGGGGGGGTTGTATTTTCATGTTCAAAATGCATAATTTATTGATTAATCTTTAAACACTTAAATCTCTTTTCGTGTTTATGTGTTAAGTCCAAGACATTAAAAAAAAAAATTGTATATTTATTCTTAGAAATCTCTATAACTCAGGTAATGTTCAAATACTCAATTTCTTGCTGACTGTGCTTTGTTGGTGATATTTTTTTTATCACACCTTAATTCTCCAGGGTTTGAAAGATACAGTTCACTCGGTAGTTGATCAGAAAGATTTTTTTAAAGAGTTGCTGGAACTCGCTCAAACAGGTTTGACGTTAAATACAATCTCATTTCCACCGGTGACATTCCTTATGTAAGAGGCTACCTTGCCAATTCAATTAAATTCCCTACACAATTTTTATTTTCAATGATGGCTATAATTTCATAATTATAACAAGGTGAAATGTTTTCAACCAGTGGTTCTCACTCAATGTCCGATATGGTGTTCACACTTTTTAGAGCGTTGAATTTAATTATCCTCATGTGTTTTTTGTAAATTTATTTATTTATCAACCGGTCTCTTTTTTATTTTCAGTCACTGATGCGACACATTTAAAGCTAACTTCTGTAGCTTGTATGATTGTGGTAAGTTTTGAAAAACTGTAAACTAGGGGCCATCCATAACTGATGCCATGCAATTTTGGCTGAGCTCTTACCTTCCCCCTACCGTCCAGAATTTAGGCACTTTCATAATAAAGTGTCAAAAATTCATGAAACCTCTCCCCCTCGGTGTCATTTATGGATGGCCACTAAGGTGTGTAGCTATTAAATAATTTTTTTAAAACTAAATGTAGCATTATGTTGCGCATAATTATTTAAATTCTTAAATTATTTTTTTTACATTAATATATCTTTCCTCCTTTTTTAAAATGGTGTACATTAATATTACACAATATACAAAGATTGTTAAAATTGTATTGTTGATAGACTGTATTGAATGTAAGAGATAGGGTAAAGGGCCATTGCAGGGTGCTATTCTTGTGTTTAAATAACATTGTTCCATGCCCTAAACAAGCTAATACAAATTCATTCATAACTTTTTACAGATGAACTTGGAGTTTACTGGTCAGCACACTGAGGTAAGGGCTTGTCTTTGCTGTGGATATCAAATGATACCAAATAACAAAGTAGTGGCAACACCTAATAAACCTGATTAAGTGGTTTGTGATTGAGTGGTTTGTGATTGAGTGGTTTGTGATTGAGTGGTTTGTGATTGAGTGGTTTGTGATTGAGTGGTTTGTGATTAAGTGGTTTGTGATTGAGTGGTTTGTGATGAAGTGGTTTGTGATTAAGTGGTTTGTGATTAAGTGGTTTGGGATTAAGTGGTTTGTGATTGAGTGGTTTGTGATGAAGTGGTTTGGGATTAAGTGGTTTGTGATTGAGTGGTTTGTGATTGAGTGGTTTGTGATGAAGTGGTTTGTGATTGAGTGGTTTGTGATGAAGTGGTTTGTGATTAAGTGGTTTGGGATTAAGTGGTTTGTGATTGAGTGGTTTGTGATTGAGTGGTTTGTGATTAAGTGGTTTGGGATTAAGTGGTTTGTGATTGAGTGGTTTGTGATTAAGTGGTTTATGATTAAGTGGTTTGTGATTGAGTGGTTTGGGATTGAGTGGTTTTTGATTGAGTGGTTTGTGATTAGTGGTTTGGGATTAAGTGGTTTGTGATTGAGTGGTTTGTGATGAAATGGTTTGTGATTGAGTGGTTTGTGATTAAGTGGTTTATGATTAAGTGGTTTGTGATTGAGTGGTTTGTGATTAAGTGGTTTTTGATTGAGTGGTTTTTGATTGAGTGGTTTTTGATTGAGTGGTTTGTGATTAAGTGGTTTGTGATTAAGTGGTTTGGGATTAAGTGGTTTTTGATTGAGTGGTTTGTGATTAAGTGGTTTGGGATTAAGTGGTTTTTGATTGAATGGTTTGTGATTGAGTGGTTTATGATTAAGTGGTTTGTGATTGAATGGTTTGTGGTAGATTGGTTTATCATTAAGTGGTTTATGTTTAAGTGACCACTCAGACTATTTAAAGATTTATTATTGTCAATCACCATATTTTTTTTATTTTTGTTGCCATTTTTAGCCTTTGTTGATCTTTTCATCAAGACCAGATGACAATGAAGAAAAATTATGGTTTACAATTTGTTCTAGGGCTTATAATTATATTACTAAAATACCTGGGGTGGGGGGAGAGAGGAATTTTAACAAAAAAATTATTGTGTTATTAAAATTGTGTGTGTATTTGTAACTTTAAAAAGTACTACTTACTTTGTCCATCCAGGATTCATCAGCTGCTCTTACACAGTGTGTAGATCTTCTAAAGGAAACACTTGTGAATGTCATCAATAAAAAGTAATCACAGCTTTTGTTTTGTTTGTTTTTGTCTTTTTTTTTTAATATAATTTTTAATTTTCCTGTTTTTATTTTATAAGATTTTTTCTTAAAATCACTGGGATGATTTTCTAAAAATATTTTAATTAATCTTTTGTGGTAGTCAAATGTTATAATTTTTTTTCCATCCACAGACAGTCCAAGCCCAGCCTTTCTTTTTTCTCATCATTGATAGACCTAAACCCCGTGAGTTTATGACATCTCACCATTAGCTTCAGTTATAAGTGAAGGAGATTTTATCAAAATATTTTTTTTCTGATTGTGCAGTGTTAATTATCTGTTAAGTGCGTGAAAAAATTTACCTTCACATTTCACATTTATAATAATTACCCATTTTTCCATATCTAAAGATACGTTTCAAGGAACTGAGTCCAATCTTGATGACCAGCTTGCAGGCTGAGACAACTAAACCCCATAGCAAGGTATGTATCAAGCATTCTTTTGGCCTGGTCCAGTGATTGGCACATAGCTGCTCGTGAGCCCCATGCGACTCTTTAGCGACCTGAGTGCTGCTCTTTGGCTCTACATATTTATGCAAACAATCATTTTCAATCATGAACCTCATCAAGAGTGGATTGAGAAATTGTCTTAGTGATGAGAATCTGGAATCCTGCTTGAAATTAAAGGAACGTCATTCAAATCAGACTTATCAAGACTTTCCAAGGAAGTGCAAGGTCATAGTTCACATTAAATGCAAGGTCATGGTTCGCATTAAATGCAAGGTCATGGTTCACGTTAAATGTGTGTTTTGTATTTTTTTGTCAATAAATAAGATTATTATTATTATATCTGGTTGTATTTAATGTTTAGTATTAGTGGCTAGTTTAAACCGACTCCCAAAAACATTGCTCTTGACAGATTCCTGAAAAGAAATTTGGCTCTCAAAATTTGTTTAATCGTCCTGCTGCAGATTTTTGGCTCTTTTCACTAATGAGTTTGCAGACAACTGGCCTAGTCTTGAAATACTTAACAGTGAAGGACGTGGTCTTGTGATGAATAGCAGACATCTTTTTCAATGCCTCATTTTGCATCTTGATATTTCTTGTTGCAAAATAGTTATAAACCTGCGCCAACACAAAATTTTGTCAATGTTATTTTTTTTCCCTCTCTTTTTGACTGTTGTAAACTGGATTTGTTTTGAATGTTTGATAGGGCGAGTTGTTGACTGTGATCATTTCACACACTGCCTTTTATATCTTTACACACAAACACCCAGCACGCACTAAAGCTCAGCACGAACCAACTTCACGCTCTGGCCTCACGATCAACAACTCACAAAACACTCTCACAGTCAACAACTCGCCCTGTCAAACATTCATAACAAATCCAGTTCGCAACATTGACTTTTGAACTTACAAATCAAAACAGACCCTCAGTTAAAATTCAAATACATGTTCTTTACTGAAGATCTGAGATATTTGTATTTTCTCCATCTGTTTACCAATGTGAACTTTGTCCAATCTTCAGATGATATGCTGCTCTCTGTTGGCGAGTCTTGCCAAGAAGTCTGACAATGTGAGTTGTCATGCATCATTAAATTACAAGCAGTGTGAAAACATGCAAATATGCAAAACTTTTTTTAGCATTATTTCACATTTAGATAGATTTTTTAGCATTATTTCACATTTAGATAGATTTTTTAGCATTATTTCACATTTAGATTGATTTTTTTAGCATTATTTCAAATTTAGAGGGATTTTTTTTTGCATTATTTCACATTTAGAGGGATTTTTTTTGCATTATTTCACATTTAGAGGGATTTTTTTAGCATTATTTCACATTTAGAGGGATTGTTTTAGCATTATTTCACATTTAGAGGGATTTTTTTAGCATTATTTCACATTTAGAGGGAATTTTTTTAGAATTATTTCACATTTAGAAGGATTTTTTTAGCATTATTTCACATTTAGAGGGATTTTTTTAGAATTATTTCACATTTAGAGGGATTTTTTAGAATTATTTCACATTTAGAGCAGTGAGGTTATTTTCCTTTTCTTCTCTCCTCTAATAACCAGGTTAATGACTCTGACAAGGAGAACTTAGAGAAATGGATGACAAAAGCAGCAAAATATGTGACACAGGTAGGACTATTGCCAGATATTTCTGACATATTTTTTTTCTCAACATATATAATGCACACAAGGGAACACTTGGCTTAGAAGGAAATGGAGCAGAAGCTTGACATAGAAAGACATGACAATAAAAGAAGAACGTTTCGGCTAAGATCCCTCCTCAGCAGACAGAACAAATGAAGAAATGACAAAAAATAGAAAGTATGTTAAAAAACATGCAGAGTTATTAGGTAGTAATATATAAAAATCTAATATAGTCAGGTTGGCTATAATTTTATTTCCCAATCAGATGGCATATTTGTACAGTCTTTCCTTGTTTCACATATCTTACAAAGATAAATGTGGTGATGTCCTTGGCTATTTTAAATAGGTTATTTTATTTCTGTGTTGCGTACACGCACCTTGTGTCTTGCAAATGTTTCCTGAATTTTAAAGTAAGTTCAACGGTAGCCTAGAATTCATCTAAATATCTGTGTGGCACTAAAAAAACAATCATACATCATAAAACATGAGGGGCAAATAAAAAAAATTTTTTTTTCTTTTGCTTAATTACAAATTATATATCATCTTATGAGCTATTTATTTTCATTTCCATCCCCCAGTTCATCCTGGCCCTCGACAGGGCAGCTCTGAAGGTCATGCTGACCAAGGACGTGTTGACCCTGGCAGTGGCCCTGCAGGCCAGGACTGACATTTTCACTCAGGTACCACTATCAGCTTGACATGCTTTGGTTCTATATTTAATACCAACAGTACAGTGGCCTCTTTTTTTTTAGTAGCTGCATAAATGAGGCATGAACTTGCTCTAGTCGTTCATTACTCTTGCTCAGTGTATCATGACAACTTCATTGCATATTGTATCAGTGTTGAGCAAGAGGTTCTCATGTTTTTACACTCCACGTATATCACATTGTATCAACAGAGTTCTTACTTTGGCTAGAACCTGATGTCTTTATATTTTTTTATAAAAAAAGGAACGGGGGGGGGGGGGGGGGGATAAAATCGCTCTGTGGAGGGCGCAGATAAATGTTTGCTCAAATAAGGGGGAAACCTAGAAGTGGGTAGGTGTTTCCACTCAGATAACATCTGCTGGTTTACTATTGGGGGAAGTTAAGGGTCACTAAATAAGAGTCATACTTGTTGGCATACCACTATATGGTTTTTGTAAATTGTAATCTGCTTTTAAGATCTGGCTCATTTATTTAACAATACGTTAACAAAGACTGAAAACCAGAATACTAAGAAAACAGATAACATAGCTGGTGATATTAACAATATTCAATTTAATTATATTATTAAACTTATATAAAGAAAACAAAAATAAATAGACAGAATTTAAAACTACAGCTTACAAGTTAGACAGTTCAATCCTGGAAAGATACAAATATTAATTTACACGCACATAAAAAGTACAATCTTGTTAATATGTTATGTCTCGTAAATGTCTAGGAAAACTAGAAAAAAATATCTCCCGGGGCTGGAAAAACTGCCGATTTATTTATAGGGAGTGTTTTAGAACCCTCCAGAAAAGAAATTCTAGACATTGCATCACCTGGTATCATTCTTTAGAATGTAAACAACCTTTTCCCAATCAAAGGAGGGGAGGATGTGGTACACGCTACACATTTATTCAGTGATGTTAATAAATAAAGTTTTTAGAGGTGGGGGGGGGGGGGGCACGGGTGGTAGACAAAAACTAGTTCAGCATATTCAGCATACATGCTATAAAACACTGATCAAACTTTTTAGACTGAATTTATTTTAAATATTTTTTTCTTCTTTTGGTTTTAGTCACCGTTTGATGCCAGTGTTCAGAAGCACCTGATGGATGTAAAATCAGCATTCAACACAGACCTGAGAAGGCTGGCTAATAAAGTCATTAGTGCCATTGAAAGGTTAGTGGCAGCTGTGGTAATAGTAGGGGACATAATTACTCTGGATAAGTTAAAAAAAACTTTTTACTGATCGAATGACTTCAGCTCCCTTACCCTGAATTCTAAATGACAATGTAAATTGTGACATCCTGGCATTTGCGATATTAAAAATAGTTATTTTGTAATTTTCGTAAAGTACCGGTACAAATGAGGGGAAAATATTTTTTTTAAAGTGTAATATTTTTAAAACAAACAAAATTCAGATTTCGATAATGTCAGTTAAAATTTCTTTAAAATACAGTTAGCTTTGTTCAGAATGTAAAAATGATTCTTTCCAAACGTAACTCACATTTTTACTTAGGGCCCATTCATAAATGACATCACAGTATTTTTACCCCCCCAATTGTCACAAATTTGTAACACAAAATAGACACTCTTATCACTGTCACAAATTGCGCGCCCCCCCCCCCCCAAACCACTTTCCCCAGACGCTTGATGTCCTTTCTGGATGGCCCCAAAAATTATAAAGATTATCTGCCTTAAATATGTAAGGGGCTGTAACCCTGTCACTGGGGATAACTTGGCTTGGGGGGGGGGGGGGATGTTTGCATACATTTACCCTGAATGAGAAAGCTTATAGCTGTGATAAGAGAAACACTCTTTCATGTTCTTTTCCTGAATGGCTGTGTGGCATATCAATACAATATTTGTTCTGCCAACCAGCAAGCCAGTCAACGATTGTGGGGGGAGAATTTTAGAAGGGGATCCACAAAGATTTTTTTTTGTTTTAAATCCAGCCTGTCTCGCAGGAAGGATGTGAATAGGTGAAACCGAAGAACTGTTTGCTTGAAGAGAGTAAATATTGAACAATGGAGAAACATTAGATTTGAACAGGATTATTGGGTTAATGTTTCTGTAACATCTATTGAACTGGTCAATCTTGATAATGAGTTTTATATTTTAATACTTGTTAGGGTGTGTAGGAACTTGTGCTCATGCTAAACATTACAAATAATATAATGGGGCTTTATAAAGTTTTGGGGGAAGTGGATTGATTGATGAGAGAGATTTAATGATGGTAATACAAGGATAAATAATTTTTAAAATTTTATTTTTTACAGGAGCCAGTCCATTTCTAATAAAAGGAAAAGTAAGAAAGGAAATAAACGAACCAATGGAGATGCTTCTACAGAGAAATCTCCTGCCAAAAAGAAGAGAAAGTTATAGATGAAATGTACATTGTGTAAATATTAGGTGAATGCAGATTTCTTCATAATACATACGATACAGTATAAACTATCAGCTGGTCTTGAATTTGTTGACTTTTATTTATTTTTTGAATGATCCAACTGCTTAACTACGATAAATGGCTGGTGGCGCCAAACTTAACTTCCATCGTGGCGATGAGCTGCTGTGATCGGTAGCGTTTGTGTCATAGTGAAACTAGCGATATATCAATATTCTTAGTTTTAGTTTGAAATTTTTATTTACAGAAAGGATGTTTATTAAAAAACCCATACGGGACTGTCAGAATGTAAATAAAACATCTATTATTTGTCATATTTATCGCATTTTTAGGGTATTTAGCAAGTATTCTTCATGCTAACCAGTGATAAAGTTACCAAAATTCAACATACTATAAGTAAGTTGGAGATATGTTTATTCTATTGCTGTTTCCTATAAATTTGAAAACCTTTTCTAAGTTGCTGTAGATTTATTACATCTTTCATATATGAACAGTGAATAGGTAATGGCATAGTCAAAATTTCTGAAGCAAACAAAATAACAAATTAATTGGAAAGACTGCATTCATTTGGCATGAACTAAAACATATTAAGACAACCAGGATTGAACATGGTTATAGTAAAATAACTGAAGTGGTACCTAGAAGAGTGTTCTCAGTTTTACCTTGATCAAAAACCTTAGTTAGCTACCTGTGTTAGTAGTAAGTATTACATTCTCTGGGATCATTAAACTGTTAACAGGATACAAAATACGTTTCCGAATATTGACATCAAGGACCAAAATTGTTTCAACACTTCCCCCCCCCCCCCCAAATTCGTTTTGTACCACATTTGAAGCACAATACTAAATATGACAAATACTTCTTTAAAAAAATAATTTAAGATCCAATTGTAAAGAATAATTTAAAAAAACGTAATTCACACCTTCCTTCCCCACCCCCACCCCCCCCCCCCCCGGGCCTTTACATAAACAATAAAAATGTCAAGTCCTGTGTACAACGTGGGATGCTTGGATGGGGAAGTTACTGGTATGTTGACATCGGGATCACTTTTTCTTTTTTTTTTTCAATGGGACTCGAGCTGGGAATCTATGTTAATCTAACACTGGTGACGTTGGTGACAGTAACTTTACACAGTACGTGGGTATGTTCAAGTCGCACCCAGTTGACTTGGTCTAATTTATTTACTTTGTTACTGTAAGACCTTTTTTTTAGGTGTTGTAAATCATTGATGTCATCAAACTATCAGTCGCTGGGGCATTGGGGGGGGGGGGGGGGATCATTTGTATGGTATGTCAGAAATTGGTGAGTCTCATAAAATTAGAGGTCTCAGAAATATTGAGTCTCATAAAATTAGAGGTCTCAGAAATTATTGAGTCTCATAAAATTAGAGGTCTCCGAAATTAGTGAGTCTCATAAAATTAGAGGTCTCAGAAATTATTGAGTCTCATAAAAATTAGAGGTCTCAGAAATTGAGTCTCATAAAATTAGAGGTCTCGGAAATCATTGAGTCTCATAGCATTAGAGGTCTCGGAAATGCGTGCGTCTTACTTCTACCGTAGTAGAAAACAAATAGACACGAGGTCATGTTCCCTTTTCTACTATAAGATACATTTCAGAATGCGCATGTCTGGTGAGTACAGTGAACGAGATTACTTCTTTGACTGTTTCTTTTCACGTAACCTCTAACTAACGTGAACGTGTAGCGAAATAGGAAAACTTACCTCTTATTAAAAAAATAATAATTACGTTTGATGACAAATTGATGATTTGCTGTTTTTTAACTTCTCCTTTCATCGCATCAATGAATTCAATGTATTGATCATTCAATTCCTGAGACAATATTCTGTATTTTTTTATTTTTTTTTTGGAACTAACCATTAACTACCATTAATAAAAAAAAAACGTATAGGATTCGCTAAAGAAAATCTCATCAGACGGTTACGGTTCTAGTGTGAAACTTACCAAATGCTCCAACTTCAGTGCATTGCTTTGGACGTGTGCAATAAATAATCTGAGCGAATGGGAATTGTTATCTTTAAGATTAATGCTGCAGAGTTTTACCGTAGGACATATTGTAAGGCATTCCCTTTTGTCGGGCGCCACTCGACGGATTTTACGCTTTATAACTTTTACACTGAAACCAGGGCGTGGTGCTGATTTGAACATTTAAGGGGGCTTTCTGCAAGTGCGGGGCTAGTCGTTATTTATTTTGAAACTATGGAGTACCACTGAGTACCAGTACAAGGATTTTTTAAAAAAAGAAAGAAAAAAAAAAGGAATTGTTTTGAAAGCTGAGACAAGCATTTATCAGAACAATTAGATAACAAAGTTCAGAGTTCACTGACAGTGGCGGATCTGAAATAAAATGAATTCCTGTTGAGTGTTATGTCTGAAAGAAGTGAGCAGGGGCGTTTACACGGGGGGTGGGGGGACAGCTGCTTCCAATCAGAGTTGGGGGATGGGGGGAATAAAATCCCACATGCCCGCCTTTTGAATTTTTCCAGGTCACAAAATTAGAATGGAAAAGAAAATAATAAAATTAGTGGTACTCAATATTTTTTCAAATATATTTGGGGCCCGGGGGAGGGGGGTGTGTTGTCAGGAGATACAAGTATATAATAATTGTCAGGCTTCGATGTAACTACACGTTGTTGACTTCACAGTTATATCGATCCTCGATCTTTAAAATTCAAACCAACATAAAAAAATTATAGGCCTATAGTTACTTTTTAAAAACAATCACATGAATTGATACTTTCATTTGCTAATGATCTAAAAATGATCTAACAATGTTCTCACAATTTTTTAAACTGTAAATGTGTGTATTACTAATACTAATGATAAAACTCCCGAGTTAAACACCAATACAATGACTGGCAAGTCCCACAGTACAAAATGTATCAGGTCCAAGGTCTAGGGGGGGGGGGGGTTGGCTTCCATCGCTCAGTGGGGAGATACGCCCCTGGAAAGGAGTGTGTGAAACAAAAAAAGTGTGTGGGTAGGGGGGAGAGGAACAGGTACTATTTTTAAAAAAACTTGCGTCATACGCCAGACAGTAGTCGTATTCAATGCAAATGTAATCTGAAGGTCGGATGTGTTATGTAGTCAAAGGGTATTGATATGTTGTGAAAGGGTATTGATATGTTGTGAAAGGGTATAGATATGTTGTGAACGGGTATTGATACCGGTATGTATTGAAAGGGTATTGATATGTTGTGAAAGGATATTGATATGTTGTGAAAGGGTATTGATATGTTTTGAAAGGGTATTGATACCGGTATGTCTTGAAAGGGTATTGATTGAACTCCTAGAAATCTTCAATGCTTTATGTGCTGTGTGTTTGTCGTCCTTTAGCAATTTTGGTAAAAGGGACTGGTATTGCGACCCCTAATCTTTTTCTGAGTCGTGTGTCTCCACATCTATTTCCGAGTCGTGTGTCTCCACATCTATTTCCGAGTCGTGTGTCTCCACATCTATTTCCGAGTCGTGTGTCTCCACATCTATTTCCGAGTCGTGTGTCTCCACATCTATTTCCGAGTCGTGTGTCTCCACATCTATTTCCGAGTCGTGTGTCTTCACATCTGTTTCCGATTCGTGTTTTTACTCTTCTCGTGCAACTAAAAAAAAAACAGTTCGTTTTCAACAAGTGTCACAGGAAAATTCAGGATAAGGTTTGATTACTTTCAAGAGCTCGCCAAAACCACGTGGAACACGACTCCGGCATTTTCGAAGTTGATCAATGGTCAACTATGTTTCATTTTTTCTAATTATTTGTTAAAACACTTTGCAGAAGATAGATCTGTATGAATCCACTTTATATCAATATCGCTTATTAGGATATAACTTCACAGGTTCGTTCACTGTATCGATACAGCTATAGTAGGATAGAATTTCACAAGTTCGTTGACTGTATCGATACAGCTAGTAGGATAGAATTTCACAAGTTCGTTGACTGTATCGATACAGCTAGTAGGATAGAATTTCACAAGTTCGTTGACTGTATCGATACAGCTAGTAGGATAGAATTTCACAAGTTCGTTGACTGTATCGATACAGCTAGTAGGATAGAATTTCACAAGTTCGCTGACTTTGTCCAGGCAATAAAAAGTTTGAAGAACTTGGGTTTAAATCCGACACAGCTATTTCAGAAGACGGCAGTCAATTGTAAATCGAGCATCGAGTTCTGAGATTCGGGCATGCAGTGAATGGTTCCTCATTAGCTGGAGTCGTTTCCGTAACCATCTTACCTTTCACCGTGCGGTAGTGTAGTTGTAGTCCTTCATTGGAATTCCAATTTGAACTCCAAAAGGAATAACGTTCTTTCACGATACCATCCCAAGTGTCATTATTTCGAAATGCCTAAAGATCTTATTTGGTGAATTCCAACAGAAGTTCTGCTAATGAGTACCGGTAATCGACTGAAAGATCTTCTTTGGTGAATTCCAACAGAAGTTCTGCTAATGAGTACAGGTAATCGACTGAAAGATCTTCTTTGGTGAATTCCAACAGAAGTTCTGCTAGTGAGTACCGGTAATCGACTGAAAGATCTTCTTTGGTTAATTCCAACAGAAGTTCTGCTAGTGAGTACCGGTAATCGACTGATGAGTTTTGTAAATCTTGCGATAATAAATTGGCCGCACCCCCCCACCCCCCAAACCTTTTAAATAAATTAAAAAATAATAATAATCGAAATGTCAGCCATAAGCAAACAACGCCAAAATGATATTGATTAATTCTTTTTCGCCGTCCTTGAGCTTCTCTTATCCAATGGCTTCTAACAACATATTAACAATGATTGGAATGTTGAATTCTAAGCTTTATTAAGAAAAAGATGGGAAGATAACATCAAAGAGTGGACGGGACTAAAGCTAGGCGATGCTATGCGTAGTGCAGAAGACCGAGAGGAATGGAGGAGGATAGTTTTCATGTCATCTGTGGCGCCCCAACGGTCCAAGGTCTAAGGGGCATGATGGTGATGATGACGAAACTTTAGTTTACGAACAGACCGATAACAATAACCAATCTATCATGCTCCAAGACTTCTGACGTCTGACTTTCTCTTAACATATATATATATATATATATATATATCAGATTTGCTATACAGATTCAGCCTTTCCTGATGACACATTCTTTTCTTGCGTCCATAGCACTGATCCATCCTTGCGCTTGGTACTGGACTCATGTCAACAAATCTTTCACATCATTCCATTTTCTGAGTCCTTATTCATTTTTCCTATTAATTATGTATTTCCTGCTCCGTTTGATGTTCAGCTGTCCAAGATACTGATACCTAGTACAATTCTTTTTTTCAAAAAATTCACGGTGGCAAGGGAGAATGCCCCCCCCCCCCCCGACCAAATGACGTCCCCTAGTTAGAGGCACTGAAATATATAGTTTGGAAACCACCTTACACGGCAGTGGCGTAGTTATTAGATCCACCCAGAAAAATCTGTCAGTAAATTAATCCCTATTAATTGCTACAAGCAACCCATAATCAGGTGGTAGTTATGCAGATTTCTTACTCAAACTATTCAAAGTGAATGCCCGGTGTTAGTTTATCCTCATTGCCAATATTTATGGACTTTTATTATTTTCCTATGTATCGTTTATTTTTTTTCAATGTTTCACCTTTAGTGAAGTTCTGACTGTGGGCTCGCCGGCGTGTGCTGCCCCAACTGACCATCACTTTGAGAAGAACCGATTTACAATTACTTTACCATGAAATTAATCGAATATCTAGTTCGAAGATGTCCATTACGTCATTATCAAGGCCTGCTGGTAAAAATCTGGCACTGGCGAAGCGACTGCCGCACTCCAACGCACGGCGAGCAGACGTCCAAACAGGCCACACGTCGTCTCTCGCTATGTGACAACAGTTCACGCGCTGGCGGAACCACTTTTTTTTTTCTTTTTCTCTACTTCCCTTGCTTGTAGCTATGTATTTATTTAAATGACAAATGTGTTAGTGGCTGGCTGGGTTTATCTTGATTACCGGTGTCGCATTTCGGATTTTAAGTATTTCTAAACGAAGATGCTTAC
The DNA here is from genome assembly GCA_964017045.1 of Omphiscola glabra. NCBI lineage: Eukaryota > Metazoa > Mollusca > Gastropoda > Lymnaeidae > Omphiscola > Omphiscola glabra. The sequence continues at coordinate 40,767,182 of OZ024796.1, forward strand.
GTGAAACAGAAAGAAGGTAAGAGTTTTAGTTATCTGGTTTGTTTTTACTTTATGTCAGATAAGACCTTTCAATATGATTTTTTAATGTTATGGGGAGGGGGGAGTCCAAACTTAGTGAAATAATATTTACTTTCGATATTTTAACAATACAACAATTATTTGAAACTGAGTTTGGGGCCATAAATCTAAAGGATCCTGATGAACAAATAAACTAGAATTAGTTTGTTAACACATTTTGTCAACAAGTGCTACTGGCAGCCAAGCAAATCCCTACCAGCACACTCCATCCTAAAACAATACCTCCCTACACCTTCCCTCCAATTTCCCTCCAATACAAACCCTCCCCACACACTCCCTCCCAAATCCACATGCCAACACAATACCCCCCTTCCCAATACAATACATCCCTCCACATCCCCCCCCCCGACACAATTCGTTAGAGCAAAGCTAGCCAAATATTTATTAAAGTGGGTATCAGATGTTGATGGCGGTGAATCAAATTTTGAACCAAAAGACACATTTCGGAGAGAGGGTGTGGTGGAGATTTGGTGGTTTGGTGGAGATTTGGTGGAGGTTTGGTGGAGATTTGGTGGAGGTTTGGTGGAGATTTGGTGGAGGTTTGGTGGAGATTTGGTGGAGGTTTGGTGGAGATTTGGTGGAGGTTTGATGGAGATTTGGTGGTGGTTTGGTGGAGATTTGGTGGAGGTTTGGTGGAGATTTGATGGAGGTTTGGTGGAGGTTTGATGGAGATTTGGTGGAGGTTTGATGGAGATTTGGTGGTGGTTTGGTGGAGATATGGTGGAGGTTTGGTGGAGGTTTGGTGGAGATTTGTTGGAGGTTTGATGGAGATTTGGTGGAGGTTTGATGGAGATTTGGTGGTGGTTTGGTGGAGATATGGTGGAGGTTTGGTGGAGATATGGTGGAGGTTTGGTGGAGATTTGGTGGAGGTTTGATGGAGATTTGGTGGTTTGGTGGAGATTTGGTGGTGGTTTGGTGGAGATATGGTGGAGGTTTGGTGGAGATTTGGTGGAGGTTTGATGGAGATTTGGTGGAGGTTTGATGGAGATTTGGTGGTGGTTTGGTGGAGATATGGTGGAGGTTTGGTGGAGATATGGTGGAGGTTTGGTGGAGGTTTGATGGAGATTTGGCTTAACTTTGAATCGATCTGATGTGTGTGTGTGTGTCTGGGGGGTGGGGGCGCCTCAGGCATTTAAAACAATATATTTATTTATCCGTTACTGAACTGTAGTATTTACCTCAACTTAATGCAGATATCAAGTAGGCCTATATGTGGTCAGGTTATAGCGTGTCCATTAAAACGCCAGGTCAACTGGGCCCTGAACCGAAATCATGAGTGTGTGTGAGTTTGAGTCATGGGTTCAATTCAAAACGTCCGAGTGTAAAAAGAAAAAAAAAAGACAATCGTTTTGGTTTCCTTCTAACGAATAGCATGTAAGTGTAAGTGAAAGATTCGAGCCCCCCCCCCCCCCCCCATTCACCACCCAGCTTTTGTGTTAACATGTCAATGGTCTTAAATCGAACTCTCCCACCCAGCAAGTTTCGGTTAATGACACAATACTCGACTTGACCCCTAGGAGATTGTTGGGCTCGAGATTGTAGCTCTGATGATAACGGAAATAAGATTAAATTGATACATCGATGACGTCATTCAGAAATCGGGTCTCCGATTTGACTTCAGTGTTGGTTTGGACCCAGTGTTGCAGGGACCTCGTAGAACGAACGTAGACCGGTGGTTTTGTAGAGGGTCAGAAATATTCTTTACTGAAATTTAGAAATAGAATAGGCCTAGTAATTATGTCTGTGAGCAGATGTCAGTAAACATTACAATTTAGTCAACATTACAATATAGTAAACTTTTTTTAAAAAAAAAAGCAACCCTTTTATTTTGTTTTATAAGTTCAAAACTCGGTGAATTAGTTAATAGTAATTTTATTGGCATATTGCCAACAAAAGATTGGGAACCACTGTATTTGCACCAGCTCTCTCAGTTCTCATGTATCACTGAAAGCTCTTTTGGAAAGTGGGAGAAACGTGGCCCTGCTCCGGTGAATACATTTCGCAATTTCGAATTGGTGAATCTCCGCATGTTTCTCTCTGTTTATTGTGCGACGGTCCATGCAGCGACCAGCGTACCACGGCCAGCATACAGCGACCGTGAATGTAGCGAGCATTGCAAGACTTAGCGGTGTCTACTTTAAAGGGAATCTACGATGTTGGCTGAGGAAATACAAGCTGCTGAAGAGCTGTTTGCTCAGTACAAGACGTCACGCAGACTCCCAGCTCGAAAGTTCTCTCGTGGTAACTCTTTCCGTCCTCCACCGGGAGACCAGAGATGGATGTGTGCACCTGGGGGCAGAGCTTTCTACGTGTGCACCTGAGGTAGAGATGCACAAGTGCACCTGGGGTGTTGGCACGCCATTAACAGTTGGATCACATGTATCTGTGTCAACTTGGATTTTTCGGCCGCTAATGAAGTATGCGACTTTTTTGCACACATGCGGGACCGAAGTGAACAAAATGGCCGATTGCATCCGAGAGCTGTTCGTATTTGTTTTATCTTTGAGGAAGAGTGGAGAAACGTAGGCTGGATTATCCATAAGGCAAGGTGGGCAACGTGAATAGACCTCCCCCCCCCCCCACCCCCGGAGCCACCTTGGACACCGGAAATGATCGTCTGCTTTTTACGGGCAGTCTCATGAACAGTACTTTATCATTCAATCCAACCAAGTTTTACAGACCAGTTCAGTGAACAGTACTGTTTCTTTTTATTCTCTTACTCTTACCAAAAATGTATCTTGACACATAGAAAAATTGTTTATAACATAAGTGATAGGGTTTAAAATCGAAAAGCGAAATGTCAAAAGCCGCAGCAAAAGGAGAATCTAGTATGGTATGTGACAAGACATACATTTTGAATACAAGTCCCCGTGTTTGCTGTGCCGGTGGTCCCCAAAAGACCTCAATCCGGCCCTGGGAGGACCTATATTTGTTGATCATTATTTTATTTTTTTGGTCCAGTGCTTACTAGCACTCTTCAGTCAACATTTTTTATTGTCAATGTGAGGCATCAAGTCCTCGGCCTAATGGAATGAAAATAATGGCAATATACCCATTAAATGAGACCAAGGCCCCCTTCATAACACTAGATACTATAAAATGAGACCAAGGCCCCCTTCATAACACTAGATGCCATAAAATGAGACCAAGGCCCCCTTCATAACACTAGATGCCATAAAATGAGACCAAGGCCCCCTTCATAACACTAGATGCCATAAAATGAGACCAAGGCCCCTTCATAAAACTAGATGCCATAAAATGAGACCAAGGCTCCTTCATAACACGAGATGCCATAAAATATTCATAACACTAGATGCCATAAAATGAGACCAAGGCCCCTTCATAACACTAGATGCCATAAAATGAGACCAAGGCCCTTCATAACACTAAATACCATAAAATGAGACCAAGGCCCCCTTCATAACACTAGATGCCATAAAATGAGACCAAGGCTCCTTCATAACACGAGATGCCATAAAATATTCATAACACTAGATGCCATAAAATGAGACCAAGGCCCCTTCATAACACTAGATGCCATAAAATGAGACCAAGGCCCTTCATAACACTAGATGCCATAAATGAGACCAAGGCTCCTTCATAAAACTAGATGCCATAAAATGAGACCAAGGCCCCTTCATAAAACTAGATGCCATAAAATGAGACCAAGGCTCCTTCATAACACGAGATGCCATAAAATATTCATAACACTAGATGCCATAAAATGAGACCAAGGCCCCTTCATAACACTAGATGCCATAAAATGAGACCAAGGCCCTTCATAACACTAAATACCATAAAATGAGACCAAGGCCCCCTTCATAACACTAGATGCCATAAAATGAGACCAAGGCCCCCTTCATAACACTAGATGCCATAAAATGAGACCAAGGCCCCCTTCATAACACTAGATGCCATAAAATGAGACCAAGGCCCCCTTCATAACACTAGATGCCATAAAATGAGACCAAGGCCCCCTTCATAACACTAGATGCCATAAAATGAGACCAAGGCCCCCTTCATAACACTATATGCCATAAAATGAGACCAAGGCCCCCTTCATAACACTAGATGCCATAAAATGAGACCAAGGCCCCCTTCATAACACTAGATGCCATAAAATGAGACCAAGGCCCCCTTCATAACACTAGATGCCATAAAATGAGACCAAGGCCCCCTTCATAACACTAGATGCCATAAAATGAGACCAAGGCCCTTTCATAACACTACATGCCATAAAATGAGACCAAGACCCCTTCATAACACTAAATGCCATAAAATGAGACCAAGACCCCTTCATAACACTAGATGCCATAAAATGAGACCAAGGCCCCTTCATAAAACTAGATGCCATAAAATGAGACCAAGGCTCCTTCATAACACGAGATGCCATAAAATATTCATAACACTAGATGCCATAAAATGAGACCAAGGCCCCTTCATAACACTAGATGCCATAAAATGAGACCAAGGCCCTTCATAACACTAGATGCCATAAATGAGACCAAGGCTCCTTCATAAAACTAGATGCCATAAAATGAGACCAAGGCCCCTTCATAAAACTAGATGCCATAAAATGAGACCAAGGCTCCTTCATAACACGAGATGCCATAAAATATTCATAACACTAGATGCCATAAAATGAGACCAAGGCCCCTTCATAACACTAGATGCCATAAAATGAGACCAAGGCCCTTCATAACACTAAATACCATAAAATGAGACCAATGCCCCCTTCATAACACTAGATGCCATAAAATGAGACCAAGGCTCCTTCATAACACGAGATGCCATAAAATGAGACCAAGGCCCCTTCATAACACTAGATGCCATAAAATGAGACCAAGGCCCCTTCATAACACTAGATGCCATAAAATGAGACCAAGGCCCCTTCATAACACTAGATGCCATAAAATGAGACCAAGACCCCCTTCATAACACTAGATGCCATAAAATGAGACCAAGGCCCCTTCATAACACTAGATGCCATAAAATGAGACCAAGGCCCCTTCATAACACTAGATGCCCTAAAATGAGACCAATGCCCCTTCATAACACTAAATGCCATAAAATGAGACCAAGGCCCAATCATAACACTAAATGCCATAAAATGAGACCAAGGCCCCTTCATAACACTAGATGCCATAAAATGAGACCAAGGCCCCTTCATAACACTAAATGCCATAAAATGAGACCAAGGCCCAATCATAACACTAAATGCCATAAAATGAGACAAAGGCCCCCTTCATAACACGACACTAGATATTCGGAATGCTAACAGCGGTGAAAGGATTCGGTCGTTATTTTTCCTCACAATACAAGAATGTGATCTGTCTCAAATTTAATTCCGAGCACCGGTAATAAGAATTCACTACAAGTACAACTGTATGCCAAATAGAAATCCTGATGGAAAGCCATACATAAGAAAATTTCTTCTAGGTCCATTTGAACGGGACTTAACATTTTTGTGGTAACTTCCCCATTTAATCTAGATAACAGCTGACATTCTTCCACAAATCCCCCGAGCGTGGCGGGAAACAATATCTTACACATGTGTTTCTTTAAGGTGACACAGTTGTGTATGTGATATTGTCTGGTCGTGGGTGTGTGAAGTAAGCTGGTGTGAATAGATTGGTTAAGTTGCCTGCTTGAAACCAGGGAGGGGGAGGGTCCCATGTGTTTGTCGAACCGTGACCAAGGGGACTAAGAATGAAAACGTGCGTGAATCATTGAATCATCGTGATGTCATGATTACCAAGTCAAACCCATGGACTTAACTATTTCATGATGTGTAATTATTATTTTAATCACAATGAAGTGGGGGGGGGGGGGGGGGGCATGATCATGGCACAATCATTTTAAAAAATAAAATAATTTTGTAATTTGGATGGTCAGAATGTTTCTATTTCTCTTATGTGGACATATTATGTTAGTATGAAGCCCTTTCATTTAGACCTATCATGTAGACTTATTATGAAGACCTATCATGTAGACCTATTATGTAGACGTATTAGGGATTGGGGGATACGTAATAGAAAATACCTTGAACAAGAGTATTTGTTTACGAAGGAGCTATTCGCACCCGGGTATCAGAGGTGAGAGTTTGGGATTAAAAAACTATTCAAAATATTATTTTGGGTTTGTAAGGTACCCGGGTACGCATACCCGCTATTCGCACCCGAGTCCCTTTAGACTAAACCCCATTACGATGTCGTATGTGCTATTTATTTTAGTTAAACTGAAGAAGTATGTTTACAAACGTATAGTCCATTCAATTATCTTTTATTTGCATTTGGTCTTACAAACCCAACAATAATATTTTAAATCGTTTTTTAATCCCAACCTCTCACTTCTGATACCCGGGTACCAATAGTCACTTAGTGCTATACCCCGAGTTTATTGAATCGTTATTTCCTTATTTAAATTATACAAAATGTTATATTTGCGAAAATAATTTTTTGTTTCTAAAAAATTAGCAAGCACCAAAGTTTATTAAATCGGTTTTGGAAATAGGTCAAAATAACTCGACTCCAGCGCCTATTCTACAATAGTAAGTGAAAGGAGCTGGGCCAAAATAACTCGTCTGGTAACTTTTAACCATCGTAAGAAAAAAGGTGAAGGTCATTGGCAGGGGGAACTCAAGAAACCCCTCACCTTTGATAACATTAAAGAAACATTTAAAAAAAAAAAACGTGATGTTGTGGAAGAATGTTTTAAAGTTAATTCGTGTTTTTAAATGTATAAATATACACGCACGGCCTATGGCTTACTTACAACCGATCGTTTCCTGGCTTATGCTAATGGTAGAGTTTGCCTTCACTCAAGTAAAGTTGGCATTAAGAAATAGGGTATGGAGTGATCCAACGCACCAATAATTTCAGTGGGTAGTTATAACCATTGTGGTACGTTGATAAGTCGTGTGACATTTAGTGTTGAACAAAGTGCTCGGAGCACCTCGTGAATATTATAATTTTAGACAATCTTCAGGATATTTTAAACGTTTGCGCGGTAATATGTTAGCAATTTTACAGTAATTGCTTAAAGTTAAAGAAAACACTCAGTAAAAGCCTTTCAACCTTAGAAATAGTCAGTTATATTATTTTATCTTGGGAGTTACCATGTGACATTGTGTTCCTATCAATCATTGCCACTAGGTCCTACCAATCAATTTCTTTAGTTCCTACCAATAATTTCCTCTAGTTCCTACCAATAATTTCCTCTAGTTCCTACCAATTATTTCCTCTAGTTCCTACCAATCATTTCCTCTAGGTCCTACCAATCATTGCCAATCCGTCCTACAATCATTGCCACTCCGCCCTACAATCATTGCCACTAGGTCATACCAATCATTTCCTCTAGGTCCTACCAATCATAGCCACTAGGTACTACCAATCATTTCCTCTAGGTCCTACCAATCATTGCTACTAGGTCCTACCAATATTTGCCACAAGTCCTTCCAATCATTTCCTCTAGATCCTACCAATCATTGCCACTAGGTCCTACCAATAATTGCCACTTTGCCCTACCAATCATTGCCACCACTGCCTACCAATCAATTCCACTAGGTCCTACCAATCATTGCTACTTGGTCCTACCAATCATTTCCTCAAGTTCCTACTAATCATTTCCTCTAGTTTATACCAATCATGTCCTCTAATTCATACCGATAATTTCCTCTAGTTCCTACCAATAATTTTCTCCAGCTCCTACCAATAATTTCCTCTAGGTCCTACCAATCATTTCCTCTAGTTCCTACCTATCATTGCCACTAGGTCCTACCAATCATTGCCACTAGGTCCTACCAAGCATTGCCAAAATCATTGTCACTTAGTCCTACCAATCATTGCCACTTGGTCCTAGCAATCATTGCCACTAGGTCATACCAATCATTGCCACTTGGTCCTACCAATCATTTCCACTTGGTCCTACAAATCATTGCCATGTGGTCTTAACAATCATTGCCACGTGGTCCTACCAATCATTGCCACTAGGTCCTACCAATCATTGCCACTTGGTCCTACAAATAATTTCCACGTGGTCCTACCAATCATTGCCACTAGGTCCTACCAATCATTGCCAAAATCATTGTCACTTAGTCCTACCAATCATTACCACTTGGTCCTACCAAACACTGCCACGTGGTCCTACCAATCATTGCCGCTAGGTCATACCAATCACTGCCACGTGGTCATATCAATCATTGCCACTAGGTCCTACCAATCATTGCCACTTGGTCCTACAAATAATTTCCACGTGGTCCTACCAATCATTGCCACTAGGTCCTACCAATCATTGCCAAAATCATTGCCACTATGTCATACGAATCATTGCTACTTGGTCCTACCAAACACTGCCACGTGGTCCTACCAATCATTGCCGCTAGGTCATACCAATCACTGCCACGTGGTCATATCAATCATTGCCACTAGGTCATACCAATCATTGCCACTAAGTCATACCAATCATTGCCACTAGGTCCTACCAATCATTGCCACTTGGTCCTACCAATCATTGCCACAAGGTCCTACCAATCATTGCCACTTGGTCCTACCAATCATTGCCACTTGGTCCTACCAATCATTGCCACTAGGTCCTACCAATCCTTGCCACTATGTCCTACCAATCATTGTCACTTGGTCCTACCAATCATTTCCACTAGGTCCTACCAATCATTGCCACTAGGTCCTACCAATCACTTCCACTAGGTCCTACCAATCATTGCCAAGTGGTCATACCAATCATTGCCAATTGGTCCTACCAATCATTGCCACTTGGTCCTACCAATCACTTCCACTAGGTCCTACCAATCATTGCCACGTGGTCCTACCAATCATGCCACGTGGTCCTACCAATCATTGCCACGTGGTCCTACCAATCATGCCACGTGGTCCTACCAATCATGCCACGTGGTCCTACCAATCATTGCCACGTGGTCCTACCAATCATGCCACGTGGTCCTACCAATCATGCCACGTGGTCCTACCAATCATTGCCACGTGGTCCTACCAATCATTTCCACTTGGTCCTACCAATCGCTTTCATCTAATACCTAGTTGACGTGATGAAATGTTGAAAACCTTGTTTTACCTTAACGTGCACATGGGGAAAAACTAATGTCCAACAATTGTGACATTTTGCTGGCATTCAGACATGCAGACGATTTAATGGCGCGTGTTAAAAAGTGTGTGTGTGTGGTATTGGGTTGGGGGGGCGGGGGTTTGCTGTGAAAATACTGGGGGAACTAGAATCATAGACGTGACAATTCCAAGTCCCAGTTCCGTTCATCCTGTATAATTCACCAACACGAGTGTCGTCGTTTTCTTTGGTGAAAGATGAAGTCACTGTGACACTATCGCACAAGATCTCAGAGAGGATGCCATCACAGTACACTCGACGACTGTCTCCGTATAAGATGGATCAGAGCATGGATCTGAAGTTGTATATGTTCAAAGAAATAATCATTTTTTAAAAATCCATTTATTGCGATCAATAAAAGAATCTTATCTTATCGTATCCTGTCTTATCGTATCTTATCTTACTTAACATTAAAAACAGCCCAATAAAAAGAACTGTCAAATAACTTTCGTTTCATGGACAAAATGTCAACAACAAAAAATTCGACATTAACCCTAGGATGTTAGTGTTAAAAACATTACCGAGTTTCTGTCTTGGTGCCCACACCATACCCATCCTGTCTCCATACACAGACTGCCAGTGGTTTGGGCTAGCCCCCCCCCCCCCTCAAAACCCCTAGTGTGTTGAAGGTTTGACATCAAATTAAGTCTAACGGGCACTCGAAACGTGCCTCACAAAAAAGCCGCTTGGTAAAGTTCATCAAGAATACAGGAACATTTTTTTTGTTGTTCCCGGCCTCCATCGAGTGCAGCTCTGAGCGCTGCAGTTTTTAGGGCCTCCTTGTTAAGCATCGGACACAATATTTGCTCTTGTTTTAAGCTCGTCCTGTTTCTTTGCATTCCCGCTTGTTAACATTTGGCGGGCCTCGAGAAAACCTTCACGCGACGAGGGATTGCCGTGTTCTCAACACTCCCAGACGAGACGAGAATTAACTCATTAAATAAAACTATTTAAAAAAAAATATTTAAAAAAATATAATTATAAAAATCCTTCGTATCATTCTGCCACCCGTATTGCATTCTGGGATAGACTCATGTGTAACGAGTTACTAGGGGCCCGTCTGTTGACAAGACAGATGTATTGACATAGTGATTCACTGGGTAGTTACTACGTAAGTATGTGGACAAAGTCTCTCTCTCTCTCTTTCTCTCTCTCTTTCTCTCTCTCTTTCTCTCTCTCTCTCTCTCTCTCTCTCTCTCTCTCTCTCTCTCTCTCTCTCTTTCCCCCTTTCTCTCTCTCTATATATATCTATATATATATATAAATAATGAAAAAAAATATTGGAAATTATTATATAGAATATAGACTAGAACTAGAAGATTTGACACCGGTATTACTCGGGTTAAAGTTATAATCGAAAGTATATGTCTTACTATCTACCCGGTATCCGCTGTTGCCCTTAACATATTGTTGATCTACCAAGTACAAAACATTTATAGGATTTTGTATTGATTTGATAGGGGCAACCCCTCCCACCTTGTACATTTTGTTTCGCTTGAACTCGAACAGTTCATCAAGTGTTTCGTGTTTAAACACCGGAACACATTTGAAGAAACGCCAAACGTTGCTGTGGGGGTCAGTCGATGCCCAAATGAAGTACCAGACTGTACCGGTATTGAATGTATCAGTGCACCACTTGTCACCGATAAGGCAGGTAACCAAAAACAACCTGTCAACCCATTGTCAGAGTACGGACACTTTTCACTGGAAGTACGGTAGAAAAGAAAAGGTTAAGAGGGTTGCTTTTTTGTGTGTGTGTGTGGGGGTGGGGGGGTGGGTGTGGGGGTTTGTAAATGGGGGACACACTAAATATGCTCTTGACAAACGACGCTGCTATTGGTGGTGGTCTTGGGGGGGGGAGGGGGGTGTCACTATTCCCCACTGTTGGTAAGTTGTTTTTTTTCCTTTACGTTATTCGGTGATAGATAAGAATGGTAATTCACTCAAGATAAATTCTAATTGGCAAAGCTCAGATCTTCACAGGTATTTAAAGATGAAATTTTCATAAATGAAATTAATGGGATTTTCAACTATTTCCCTGAATAGAGCTTGGCGTCGCAGTAGCAGAACCACCACATTGATTGTTGCATCTCAAATTTTAAGAAAATTGGATGGACTTATTAATCAAATTTGAAAAGAACTCAAAATTGTTTTTTCCGACATCCAAATCTTCTACAACAACTGAGTTAGAACTTTGATCAAATCTCTTGCACGCGCAAGGTCTTAAATCCTATAGACGTATATCTATACTTATTACATAACTATAATCTTCACAGCACTATACTATAACTATAATCCCTTAAATTTAGTAACTGCACTCAAAACACACCTCTTTAAACTTTACTATCCTGACTGATTCCCCCTCTGAAAGTTAAACGATGCTGCTGAGTGCCGTCCATGGCTTCACATGTAAATTGTTATGGAATGGTTGGTTTTTAATTTATATTTTTTAAGTTCATTTTAATTTGCATGTACAGCGTGGTGAGCCCAGCCCTAGGCTGGGGTACCACGCTATAGAAAACTACCCATAATAATAATAATAATCCCTTAAATTTAAAATTTCCGTCAAAGTCGATAACAAGATTACTTCTCCAACTCCAAAAAATGTTTCTTATGCCATCAATTTAAATGCCTTTATCACTCTGCAATCTATTTTTATCCGCTATAAGGAGATTCACATGCCGTGCGTAGTGGCTGGTAGTGCGCACTGACGTGGTGAAATTTGTTTATCCTCTAGCCCAGATGCCTGGCTTGGCTTACCTTTGTTTTATTTCCATAACTTCTTTTTATTAAGCCACGCCGAAGAGCGCTGCTCACATTCTTCAAATAGTATGAATGAGAAATATGTCAACACAATGGCTGTATACCCCGGGGTAAAATATGTACGGTAAAATCTCGGATTTGATGACATCGCAGTTTCGGCTGATTTATAATGCAGACCTGTTTACTCTTACGATTCTGGCGTACAGTGTACGATCTTCGGGTGTATACATTATATATACTGTATGTTTATTTTTTACTATTATGATAATGTATTGAACGAATTTGTGTTGATATTGTACGATTTTTAAGAGTTTGAGGGTAAACAGGTCTGATAATCTAATAGTATCAGAGGGTGGTGGTTTGGGGGGGGGGGTAGCGCTTTTGTAACAGCCAACAACACTGAGCTCACGGGAAATAGAGTAAAAATAAATCTACCGCCATAGGTTTGACACAGTAGTCGACTCGCTTGTTGGTGGTATCGATCTGACTTAAAAGCATTGTCTTGTTTTCCTTTACGTGTCGCATGAATGGACAGGATCGATTTTTATCAGAAGTGGTTCAAGACACATACATTTTATTTTTTTTTTACCTTTCTCACGGTTTCATCTTAAAAAAGTCGGATGGTCTTTGAATAATGAGCAAAATAACAATTTCTTTTTTTTTTTCCCACTGGAACAAAAATAATAATAATCTGAATACATCAAAGAAATGAACCATTCTAAAACGGGGCGTTTTTTTGGCTGACAGAAAATGAGCGGCCAGAATTTAGAAAATACCTATACAATAAACCTTATGAAATACAAAATCTATTTATAGTATACACCCACAATGTTTTTGTGCGCCCTGTTCCTGGATTAGACACTGACTGTTAACATCACTATGGTCATCGCTATTCATCGCTATGGTGTTCGCTATGGTCTTCACTGTGGTCATCACTATCTACTGATTAGCCAGATAGGAAATTTATAACTTATTTGGAAACTACAAAGCACCATGTGTACACCGTACATGTACAGAAACAATGTCTGTACTGAATAATGACAAGACTTGGACACCAAAAGGTCAGGGTCTGGGTCAAGGGTTGTTAAACTTTTTTGCAGCGCCCCCCCACCCCACTATCTATTTTAATACAATTTCCGTACGCCATACCCCCCCCCCCCCCCTTAATAAAATATCATTGGAATAAATAAATATGAAAATAAAATCCTGGGATGCGTCAATTAGTTCCTGTGTGTGCTGGCGCCTCCTGGTTAAGAACTCCTGGTCTAGGCGTTAGACCATTCCACTAAATTAAACGCAGTAGTCCACATACATGAATTAAAACATATACATATAATATATATATATTTAAAAATTGCCTTATCAGAGTTATAGAAATACATGTGTATTATTACTAAGACTACCTCTTTCGCAGCCGCAGTAATAGAAACTTCTAAGACTGAAGTCAGGTAAACATCAGCTCAATTTTATGACTCGTTCACACGGCTCATAAACCAGGGTGTCACCACCATTTCTATAATCATGGCGGTGTCTTGTGTAACCAAAAGATCTCAGTGCATCATTGTTATGTCTTGAAGAATCGTTTTAAAGCCCAATGCACATATATATGTATCAAGTCATATTTGTATTGTTATTAATGAAGGAGGTGCAAGATAACGGGAACAGCTTGCAAGAGTTATTCATGGTGTGTTCATATCATGGTGTGTTCATATCGTGGTGTGTTCATATCGTGGTGGGGGAAACACAACTTTTCCATTCCACTGTCACTTGTGGCTTTATTGATTTATTGAAATTAATCAGCAGACGTGAGTTTATTTGCGAAAGCCACGTCACGAAGATGAATAGGTAAAAAAGAAATGTTAACGTTACGCAAAAATTGACATTTTAAGACCCCTCCCCTTTTTAGTGTCACGTCACACCTAAAAAAAATCAAAACATACATACAATTTTCATAACTAAACGAAAGTAAAGAATTTGTGACACTTAGTGACGGGTGGGGGTGTCTTAAAAGGTCATTTTTTACGTGACGTAATTTAGGAACGACCCCTAAAATATAGAACATGTTGAGTTGTGGGAGGGCCGGTTATGAAGAGGAAGCAGGACAAACCAGAAGCAAAATATATATTTATTAAATTTTCTCAGCTCACCATCTGCCACTGGCCTCTTTTTAAATTCAAAATAAATAACTCCCTCTACTCTCTTGGTCTCTGATATTATATTATTTGGTAACCGCCGTCTTCTTTTTTGTCATCTCTTGAACTCTGTGTGACTCTCGACCTGAGCAGACGACGTAAACACGTCAGCTGTTGACGCAGAGAGGTTGGGGACGGTGGGGGAAAATTACACTTCGATCTTTAGTAGCATACTAATAGGGTTGTGGGGAAAGCCGAGGGAAAACCCCCCGACGTTTGTTGTATTTCCCCAGCGTGAGTAACTTCAACTTGCTCGCACGTTATGCAAATAAACAAAGGACTTGTCACCGGTGTCACCGGACTTTTGATACCCGTGCTTTATTCCCATTTAGCTGGACGTGATACATCATGATAAGGTTGGTGATATATTTCATACCGGGGTGTTAAACACAACATCGACTCAAGGTACACAACGCCACTCACAAAGTAAGATGTGTTCAGATTTTATTGTGTTTATTGGGTCAGATTTTTCGATGGATTTAATTTTTTTTTAAATCATTCTTTTATTGATGCAAACACATGTATTTTACTCTTAGATTTTTTACATACAATTCTGATTACTATTATACCAGGTGAGTTGTTATACCCACAATGGGTAATATAACGATATAAAGACAGATTTCTTGAAGCACCTGCACTTGTAACATAAGTGGGTTTTTTTCTTTTTCAGTTAACAAATTAAAAAAAAAAATTATACATAAAGCTGTTAAGAAAAGAAACTTGTAAGTAGATATTCGTTTCGAATTACAAACAATAAAAAAAAAAAGTTAATACATTTATCTATAAATGTAGTCTACTGATGTACGTCTTATTCTGCTGATTTAGTATGTATAAATGTACGCTACTGGTAAATATCTTACTAACGGTACCGTATGTTGCTTTAGGATAAACGCCGGCCTTAGAAAAACGTGCTCCCTGTGCGAAGCACCCTTTCGGCGCCCCCTTCCCTGTATGGCTCCGCTCTTTATAGTACTGTGTTATTATCCAAATTAAGAATGCAACTTTCATTGTATGAAAACTCATTGTATGAAAACTCATTGTATGAAAAGTAATTGCACGAAAAGTAATTGCACGAAAAGTTAGAATATCGTTTCTCGACCCCGGACCCGAGGTTCACACTTCACTATACCGGTAATTAACTAAAGGAATTTAAATATTTACTGGACGCCCGGGCGCCCTTATGGCCACGGCGCCCTGTGCGAGGGTGCAGGTCGCACACTCCAATGGCCGGCGTTGTTAGGATGTATCAAACACAACATAATATAAAGGTAGTTAGACACACAAACATTTAACACCCTGGTACCGGTAGTATCCGATAGTATCTGGTAGTATCTGGTATGGTAGTATAAAGTTGCTAGAGAGCGGGTCCAAAGATGTCAAACAGGTGTGCGAAGGGATTTCTATGCGGTCGTCGGCGGAAACAACTAAGAGAACTAATCATTGTTCAACATTTTTTCTCATTTTTAATTGCTGCCTTAACAATTTCAATCATGTCATTACATATGTCATTACATATGTCATTACATATGTCATTAAATGTCATTACATATGTCATTACATATTTCATTAAATATGTCGTTATTTCAAATTAGACGATGCTGAACAAATCTAGTTTTAAAGTTTTCATTTCAACTATTAAAAAGCCTTTCCCCCCTCCAAAATTTCGCAGGAAGGGTCACTTTGTCGTTGTAGGACCTGTAAAATGTAGCTGCATTTTTTTTAAAATAGAAAATTTTAGCCTGTATTCTAAAAGTTTGTACCCGGCATTCTAAAAGTTTGTACCCGGGTTCTAAAAGTTTGTACCCGGGATTTCCAGGACATTTTTTTATATGATAAAAAATGAACGGGATCCCGCTTGAGAAACCCGGTAAGGTATTTTGTTTTCGTGACTGGTACAGGATTGCGCCCCCGGGTTTTGGGGAAGGCTGGTAGAAACTGTTTAGGAGTAAACCATGGAACAATGGCGTCATTTGTGGGGGGCAGGTGGTGGGGGGATAAACATGCCGACACTACGCATGTGTCGCCATGCCCTCTGTCGTGTCGGGTCAACAGGATGTCATCAGGCGATGACACATCCTGACATCCCGAGATGCACATTGTGAGAAGCTATAAACAAAGTAATGGGTGGGTGGGTGTCTAGCGAGAGCGGTGGTGGTGGGGGTGGCAGGGGATTGGGGGGTTGTGTCAGAAAAATATTAAAAAATTGTCTTGAAAAATGTTACATTGTCTAATCTTCGTTTTGACTGCAATAAAACATCATCCGTGTCCTGGCGTACCTTGCATACTATGAGGCCTACCTTGCATACTATGAGACGTACCTTGCAAAATACGAGGCCTACCTTGCATACTATGAGGCGTACCTTGCATACTAAAAGACGTACCTTGCATACTAAAAGACGTACCTTGCATACTACGAGACGTACCTTGCATACTACGAGACGTACCTTGCATACTACGAGACGTACCTTGCATACTATGAGGCGTACCTTGCATACTACGAGGCGTACCTACCTTGCATACTATTAGGCGTACTTTGCTTACTTATGAAGCGTACCTTGCATACTATTAGGCGTACTTTGCTTACTTATGAAGCGTACCTTGCATATATACTATGAAGCGTACCTACCTTGCATAATATGAGGCGTACCTTGCATACTACGAGGCGTACCTTCCATACTATGAGGCGTACCTACCTTGCATACTATTAGGCGTACCTACCTTGCATACTATTAGGCGTACTTTGTTTACTTATGAAGCGTACCTTGCATACTATTAGGCGTACTTTGCTTACTTATGAAGCGTATACCTTGAATACTATGAGGCGTACCTACCTTGCATACTATTAGGCGTACCTACCTTGCATACTATTAGGCGTACTTTGCTTACTTATGAAGCGTACATTGTTTGCTATGCTAACCAAAATTCCGTTACACAGACCTGTGCCGAGGGAAAGCGGCGCCAGGGGTGTCGTCTAAAATTGCCACCCCCAAAGTATAGAAAAAATTGCCAACCTGCGCGGACCAGTAAACAGACGTTATGATGGCGCCCGGGGGGGGGGGGGGTGCGGCCGTCGCACCATTCTCACGGCCTTGCCTTTAAATATGCGTTTAATGTCTGTGACTTGTGGTAGTAGTGTAGTTCTATTTCTAATTACTAATGTATGTCAAGTTATCTGTTTTGTGATACGTGTGTATGAGTATGTCAATGTAAAGATATACGTGTGTATGTATAAATATATAAAGATAAGGGTATGTGTATGTATATATAAAAATCTAGGTGATCGCATGGTCTAGTAAAATTCCCGGTATCGAGACTGGTATGACGTAACGACATCCTATTAACAATCATTAGTGTGTCACCAATCATCAGTGTGTCACCAATCATCAGTGTCTCTCCAATCATCAGTGTGTGTCTCCAATCATCAGTGAAATGGTTCACATTAGTTTTTAGTTTTTGTACAGTTTTCTTTTAATGGTGTAATCTTTCACATTTCAAGCACTAGTAGCACCCTTTTTCTTGTTCTCGTCAGAACAATGAAAGGGTTTGTACCATTAGTTACGTTACCGGAAGTTTGATCGAAATGAAAGAACCGGGGGGGTGGGGGGGTGTGTGGGGGGGGGGGGGCATCAACAACAACAAATGTTAATACAAAATTTTAAACTTTCGGCAAGTTTACCATTTCTCACTTGCACCTTCCTTTTAAAAAAATTTGTTGAAAAATTTAAAATATATCAATCTCCGTTTTATTTATATTTTTTTCACATTTAGAACAAAACTTCCGTCGACAATTTTCTCACTGATTATCGTTGTAGACGTTGTGGCTAAGGAGGTGATGATGTCTTGTGGTGACGAGAGTAGGAGTAGTGGTGGTGGTTTGGGGGTGGGGGTTGTATTTGACCAGGAACTCACGATCTGTTAGTTAGGTGCCAACAATGGGAAAAATCTCATCCGGTCAATCCGACACCTGTTGGGACTTCGGTCAGTTGCACTTAAATGTTGACCAGTCTCAGAAGCCTGTGGTCAGTTTTAGGGTGACTAAGTTTAACATTAAACTCCGCATTCGAATGGTTAAAATTTTATGAAGATTAAAATTCCTATAATCCATCATTAGCCAGGACCTCCACTCAATCATTAGGAACGTCCTACACTCAATCATTAGCCATCTCATCCACTCAATCATTAGGCAGGTCATCCGCTCAATCATTAGCCAGGTCATCCACTCAATCATTAGCCAGGTCATCCACTCAATCATTAGGCGGTTCGTCCGATCCATCATGAGACCCAAATTGAGCACAACACCGCTACAACACGTACAATGCATAATGAATTGCTCATTGTTACATTAGAATTAACTATAAATGACATATTTAGAGAGAAACCCTAGATGTCTGCATAATGCAGTAGAAAACAAATTTGCTAATCTGATAAAAAAAATAAAAGATCCGCTTGAATACATGCGCGCCTTGTTTATCTTCATCTAATCAATAGTGATACAAATACATCTAATCGATGTTTGGTGTATCGCTATAAAGGTTGTAAGGCCCACTACTACAAGCGTCAGTAAACAGAAAGTACATATAGACGGTCAAGGTATGAGGAATATCTAGTACCAGGTGGTCATAAATCAGTTTGAAGCTGGTATACAGATCTGTGAGTCTCTTACGGCACGGTAAACTACAAGTAAAAGCGATTAATCCGGTGATTATATGTCTACTTATCGATTATTATTGCATACTCATCGATTTTGACAAGGTAAATCTGGTCACTTTAGTCAGCGTATTTCTAAGTTACGACTTCGTAGTGGTGAAAATTCTAGTTGGCAGTGAGAAGTGTACATTTATTTATCAAATTTGCCAGAAATCAGATATGGGCTTTTTACCGGTAAATAATGATAAATAACGGTAATCTTTCTAAAATTAATTTAACTGAAAATTTTATGTCTGATTATTAGTTTTATTGAAAGTTTTTAAAATGCACAAATCAAAAATTATTTTACCTTTACACAACAAAAGGTGGTAAATGTCTGAGTGTCAAATATACACACTACATCTTGAAATTACGCAAACATGGCGCTTGAAAGTAATATATGCAGTGATATTCGTCAACATTACCTAAAATTCGGGAAATAATGTAAAATGGCTGATTCATATTCAGAAAGTTAGCAAGCTGACCAATATAACTAGCTCTTATGTATAACTGAGCAGTTCCGGCTCCTAACAACAAGAACTCAGTACAGGAACTGCTCATTCCTGCCAAAGACAATCAGGGACTGGAACAAGGAACAGTTGAGGCGACTACACTTTGACACATTTGCCTCTATTGCCCCCCAACCCCCAGTTCCTAATACCATCACTGAGTAGCCCTTGTGAAACCAGTGAAGGATCCCCTTTATAAACCATGCACAGTTACACCGCGTACCCCCTCTGAAACATAGGAGCCAGAATGATCAATAAATTGATCGTGGGTCCTCAAAATATAGAAGAAGAAGGAGGATAACAATGAACAAGCGGCAATTACATACAATCACTGCATTATTATTAACCATAACTAAATACAGGATTATCATAACATGTCGGGAAACGTTTACCCCCAGTGTCTACAGTCACGTCGTCACGTGACATGGAACATCCGTCACTTGTTAATAATCAAATTTGAAGTTGTTTTTAAACTAAATATTTACAAGAAGATTTCATCTGTACGTGTGCAGGCAGGGCCGGCCTTAGGCCACTGCAACCTATGCGGCCACAATGGGACCCGCACTTTCATAGGCCTCGCCCCGAGTTTATTTTCTAATAAAAAATCGTAATTTTCACTTATTATCCTTATTGCTACTCAGAATAGGCCCCGCGCAATCCGTTTCGCATAGGGCCCCGCAATGGTTAGGGTCGGCCCTGTGTGTAGGCCTTATTTTTTGAATTTGGACCAAAAAGTGCAAGCGGATGAATATTTGGCGCACCGACTAGTTTTGGGCCTTACCATATCAATTTATAATTTGAAGCCCTAATAATAGAGTGCTTCCATCATTTGTGGCCCGATAAAATGGTGTTTATTTCTTTAGGTTTCCTTTTTATAAACTGACCAAGTACGCCACCTTTACCTCAACCTTTCCGGACATCCAGGGCCTTGGGAAGGAAAAACTGCGCCCGGGGCAAAGCTTGAAAATAACACCCCCTCCTTTCATAAATAAATATTAATGGTGTACTGTACACACACACATTTTTTAAAATATATTTTTTTTCTTGCACCCGGCCATCACTATGTGACGACGGTGTACATTGCGCATCACGAAATGAAAAGGTCTGGGATTTTTATGTTTTCTTTAGGAGGGTACGCTGGTTCCCAAGACAGCAAGTCACCCCTCTACCCTCTTCACGTATCACACGGCCCCGCGAACACCCCTATGTTATTCCCATGAAATCACATGAATGAAAACATGAAATAACCGAGCCTTCAGTGTATTGAAGATTTGACGAGCGTATACAAATTATAAATAATAAAAAGGACATAGTCGTAATCATGTAATCGTGTAGTCTTATTTCCCTTTCTTAAATCATTTATTTAAAAAAAAAATGTGTTCGCCATGTTAAAAAAAAATATAATTAAATGGTTTCTATATTCTAAACAAAACCAAATATATACATAAACGTTTGAACTGTGGTCGAGCTAGTCTAGCTGGTCATTTGGTTAAACAAGTCATACAAACAAGTCATACAAATGCGTTGGCATTCGGTTCAACTAATACCGTTACATCGATCAAATATTCCAACAATTTTGATGACAGCACCACGTATGCCCCACCACCGCATGCCCCACCACCGTATGCCCCACCACCGCATGCCCCACCACCGCATGCCCCACCACCGCATGCCCCACCACCGCATGCCCCACCACCGCTGAGAATGGCTGTACACATTGAGGAATGGTTATCTTGTGTACGCGCGTCACTAATTTGTGTTATACCTGTACCGGGTGCTTCTAAAATCACCTGAACATTGTACCATACAAAATAACAATTATTAAACATATATTTTTAGAAAAATTATTAATTCATAAAAAAAATAATGACGACAGTAACGGCAGAGAAATTGAGTAGACGCATTGCCTTACAACTTACACAGTAGACGCATTGCCTTACAACTTACACAGTAGACGCATTGCCTTACAACTTACACAGTAGACGCATTGCCTTACAACTTACACAGTAGACGCATTGCCTTACAACTTACACAGTAGACGCATTGCCTTACAACTTACACAGTAGACGCATTGCCTTACAACTTACACAGTAGACGCATTGCCTTACAACTTACACAGTAGACGCATTGCCTTACAACTTACACAGTAGACGCATTGCCTTACAACTTACACAGTAGACGCATTGCCTTACAACTTACACAGTAGACGCATTGCCTTACAACTTACACAGTAGACGCATTGCCTTACAACTTACACAGTAGACGCATTGCCTTACAACTTACACAGTAGACGCATTGCCTTACAACTTACACAGTAGACGCATTGCCTTACAACTTACACAGTAGACGCATTGCCTTACAACTTACACAGTAGACGCATTGCCTTACAACTTACACAGTAGACGCATTGCCTTACAACTTACACAGTAGACGCATTGCCTTACAACTTACACAGTAGACGCATTGCCTTACAACTTACACAGTAGACGCATTGCCTTACAACTTACACAGTAGACGCATTGCCTTACAACTTACACAGTAGACGCATTGCCTTACAACTTACACAGTAGACGCATTGCCTTACAACTTACACAGTAGACGCATTGCCTTACAACTTACACAGTAGACGCATTGCCTTACAACTTACACAGTAGACGCATTGCCTTACAACTTACACAGTAGACGCATTGCCTTACAACTTACACAGTAGACGCATTGCCTTACAACTTACACAGTAGACGCATTGCCTTACAACTTACACAGTAGACGCATTGCCTTACAACTTACACAGTAGACGCATTGCCTTACAACTTACACAGTAGACGCATTGCCTTACAACTTACACAGTAGACGCATTGCCTTACAACTTACACAGTAGACGCATTGCCTTACAACTTACACAGTAGACGCATTGCCTTACAAAATACACAGTAGACGCATTGCCTTACAACTTACACAGTAGACGCATTGCCTTACAACTTACACAGTAGACGCATTGCCTTACAACTTACACAGTAGACGCATTGCCTTACAACTTACACAGTAGACGCATTGCCTTACAACTTACACAGTAGACGCATTGCCTTACAACTTACACAGTAGACGCATTGCCTTACAACTTACACAGTAGACGCATTGCCTTACAACTTACACAGTAGACGCATTGCCTTACAACTTACACAGTAGACGCATTGCCTTACAACTTACACAGTAGACGCATTGCCTTACAACTTACACAGTAGACGCATTGCCTTACAACTTACACAGTAGACGCATTGCCTTACAACTTACACAGTAGACGCATTTCCTTACAACTTACACAGTAGACGCATTGCCTTACAACTTACACAGTAGACGCATTGCCTTACAACTTACACAGTAGACGCATTGCCTTACAACTTACACAGTAGACGCATTGCCTTACAACTTACACAGTAGACGCATTGCCTTACAACTTACACAGTAGACGCATTGCCTTACAACTTACACAGTAGACGCATTGCCTTACAACTTACACAGTAGACGCATTGCCTTACAACTTACACAGTAGACGCATTGCCTTACAACTTACACAGTAGACGCATTGCCTTACAACTTACACAGTAGACGCATTGCCTTACAACTTACACAGTAGACGCATTGCCTTACAACTTACACAGTAGACGCATTGCCTTACAACTTACACAGTAGACGCATTGCCTTACAACTTACACAGTAGACGCATTGCCTTACAACTTACACAGTAGACGCATTGCCTTACAACTTACACAGTAGACGCATTGCCTTACAACTTAAACATTCTTCCCTCGGAAATCAGGGGCGAGAAAGAGTTGACGGAGGAAAATAATTACTGCCCCTGTTACAGCTGCCAACTGTAACTGATGACGGGACTACCTTAACATGACACTTGAGATGAATGAGAAATTAAATTACCCATCTGATATCGAATGTCCTATTCCTGGTGACACAACAAACTAATTGTTTGACTTTGCCTATGCTGGCAGCTACTTTGTCTATGACAGTTACTTTGCCTATGATGACAGCTACTTTGCCTATGATGACAGCTACTTTTCCTATGATGACAGCTACTTTGCCTAGGATGACAGCTACTTTGCCTATGATGGAAGCTACTTTGCCTATGATGACAGTTAAGTTGCCTATGATGACAGCTACTTTGCCTATGATGGCAGCTAAATTCCTATGATGGCAGCTACTTTGCCTATGATGGCAGCTACTTTGCCTATGATGACAGCTACTTTGCCTATGATGACAGCTACTTTGCCCATGATGAGTTACTTTGCCTATGATGGCAGCTACTTTGTCTATGATGACAGTTACTTTGCCTATGATGACAGCTACTTTTCCTATGATGAGTTACTTTGCCTATGATGACAGCTACTTTGCCTATGATAACTACTTTTCCTATGATGACAGCTACTTTGTCTATGATGGCAGCTACTTTTCCTATGATGGGAGCTACTTTTCTTATGATGGCAGCTACTTTTCCTATGATGGCAGCTACTTTGTCTTTGATGGCAGCTACTTTGCCTATGATGGCAGCTACTTTGTCTATGATGGCAGCTACTTTTCCCATGATGACAGCTACTTTGCCTATGATGACAGCTACTTTGCCTATGATGGCAGCTACTTTGCCTATAATGGCTGCTACTTTGTTTATGATGGCAGCTACTTTGTCTATGATGACAGCTACTGTGTCTATGATGGTAGATACTTTGTCTATGATGGCAGCTACTTTGTCTATGATGGCAGCTACTTTGTCTATGATGGCAGCTACTTTGTCTATGATGACAGCTACTTTGTCTATGATGACAGCTACTTTGTCTATGATGACAGCTACTTTGTCTATGATGGCAGCTACTTTGTCTATGATGACAGCTACTTTGCATATGATGACAGCTACTTTGCCTATGATGGCAGCTACTTTGCCTATGATGGCAGCTACTTTTCCCATGATGACAGTTACTTTGCCTATGATGGCAGCTACTTTGTTTATGATGGCAGCTACTTTGTCCTTGATGGCAGCTACTTTGTCTATGATGACAGCTACTTTGTCTATGATGACAGCTACTTTGTCTATAATGGCAGCTACTTTGTCTATGATGGCAGCTACTTTGTCTATGAACGTTTCCATCCTCCCTTAGTTCAAATTGTTATTTTAAAAGAAATATAAGATAGTTCTACTGGCTACCTGTAGTATAGAGTAGTTGTACCCAGGGCGTCATTTGGGTGGGGCTGGGTGGGGCATCCCCCACATCCCTGAATCTGCAGGTTTTATTTAAATTGCTATGTACTGTGGCGCCTCCACTATGTACTGTGGCGCCTCCACTATGTAACTGTGGCGCCTCTAGTTAAAAAACAACTTAACAATCCGATCAAGTTTTGGTTTTTGCCCCCCTTCCCCCTGAAAAAAAGCCCTGAAATGACGCCTCTGGTTGTACCTATGCTAAAGTATAGTTGTACATAGAGTATGGGTACAAATACACGTGTCCTTTGCATCACAGAGATTAAGAAATGTTTTCACTTTTCATATTTCCTACCAAAAACGAGCTTCAAAGCACCCCCTCCCCCCTCACCACAAGAAAAATAAGAATAAATATACCAGTATACTATATAAAAACGTTGGTTTTTTTTTTTTTTGGTGTTAGTTGTGACAACTTGTGGGTAGTAAGAGAAGTTCATTAGTTGTGACAACGTGTGGGTAGTAACTAAGAGAAGTTCATTAGTTGTGACAACTTGTGGGTAGTAAGAGAAGTTCATTAGTTGTGACAACTTGTGGGTAGTAAGAGAAGTTCATTAGTTGTGACAACTTGTGGGTAGTAAGAGAAGTTCATTAGTTGTGACAACGTGTGGGTAGTAAGAGAAGTTCATTAGTTGTGACAACTTGTGGGTAGTAAGAGAAGTTCATTAGTTGTGACAACTTGTGGGTAGTAAGAGAAGTGCATTAGTTGTGACAACGTGTGGGTAGTAAGAGAAGTTCATTAGTTGTGACAACTTGTGGGTAGTAAGAGAAGTGCATTTTGCACTTACACATGGCCCACGGGTTAAGTGGGAATAAGCTTGTTGTGGAGATATGTGTGTAATGATGACATCTACTTTTTCAAATAACTATTTCTCACTTTATTTCTTCCACAGAACAATCATGCACCATCAACTAATGGCCAGCCCATCCACTGGTATGCAGATTTCAACTATCTAAGTTTAGACTATTACCTCCGACTGCGTCAATGAAATTGCACATGATCTACTCAAACCTCGATATAGCAACACTGTACTCTCGTCACTTTCGTTGCTATAATACAACAATAAAACTTAAATATTTGTGAAACTCTGATAGTACTCTTCAGTCCAATATTTCCCCAGCAATCCACACACACCAAAAATGTCCAAAGTTCCTAAAGTTCAAGAGATTTTCAGCAACCCCGCCCTGGGGAAGAACAACGCCTTCGTGTTCACGGATCAGGAGACCAAGCAGCAGATCCAGCTCTCCAAGAAGAAGGTCGGCAATGGCCAGATGCCGATCATGAAGAAATTCGGTGGCTACAAGCCCAAGATTCTGGGAGGGGAAACAGATTTCCTGGCACTGCAGAAAGATACTACGCTGGACACACTGAACCAGGAGAGTCGAACCAACAGACTTCTGACAAAGCCTCAGCCGTGGATCATAGGAGATAAAAATGTGCCTATGGTGCTGGGTTCGGTGCATGATGATGATGATGATGATATTGATGAGAATGGAAATAATCATGAGAATGAAGATAACGAGAAGCCAAAGAACGGAGGGATATATTCCATAAACTACAGCAGTGAAGATAGGGTTAATGACATTGGCAATTCCTTGCGGACACATTCCATATCATCAGAGACATCCACCCTCATATCCAGTCACTCCACTGAGCGCATCCAGGGTTTTGATAATCCAGCTTTACGCGCAAACAGTTCCATGTCGGACACAATGTCCACTAGTGTGCAGGAAGTCATCACGGAAAATCCCATCTTTACCCACGGCAGCAGTCAAGAGCCCGAAGAGCAAGGTGGTGAAATCCAGGCGGGTGTTTACATTCCTCCACCAGATTATGACGAGGAGGAGAGAACTATTGATTTTAACTCAGAAGACACCGATGACCCAGATAGCAACGAAGAAAGCCAGAAGCCAAAACAGCCCAAAGCCAAACCCTTAACCAAAGTGTACGGCGGGGAGGACCTGTCTCATTACCTCACGGATGATGAGGTGGATGAAAATGAGGTGGAGCTTCGGTCCAATCAGAAATCCCAGAAGGGCTCGAGCACTCTTGGCAGAAAATCTAATTCTGACCTCGGATCAAAAGTCAGTCAGAAGCACTCACTATTTAAACAACAGTCCCAGCAGTCGAAGAACAAAAGGAACAGCGGCAAAGTAGTGTCTCCCGGGTTTAACAGCGTTAGAAGTTTCAGCTATGCTGATTCCAAATTCGGTACCACAAAGAACAAATCTGGCAGCAAGCATAACTTATCGTTCTCTGAGCTGACGGACGACAGCGAGACGTTCCTCAACACCAACACCCATCAGAGCTCCTACGAGTCTTTTCTGCGGTCACGTAACGGAGATGCCATCCCGAACACCGATTTGAACGACAGCGGGGTGGAAATGGGAGAAGATGGGACATTTTCTCAGCGCAAAAGTAAAGACGAGACGCTATGGAAGAAGATGACCCTGCGGCTGAAACACAAGATAAGCAAGAAAGGTTCAACGGTCAAAGAACACTGATCAATTTCTTGTGAATGTTTTAAAAAATTATTTGAAATCAAATGGATATGGATTTAAATGGAAAGATTCAAGACTTCAGTATAAAGGATGTGTTCAGCTTAGATTTTGTTAAGTGGAAGCGTCTTGATATGGTGTCTCAAAAAGTAAAGCATTTATTTTTGTGAGCATTTTTGTACAAGCAAGAAGGAAACCAACATGTAGAAGCCGTAATTCAGGGATTGTTAACCGCCAGAGGCACTGCACAATTTTAAAGAAGCAACACTCAGGAAAATTAAGGGTTGTCTCTTAATGTACACATCTACGCAGGAAAGACCTTGCAATGTCCCTAGTTTCGGACCACTGTGATTAGGGTTTTTTATTAATGAACTAGAAATAACCCGGCCAAAACCGCTGTGGGGAAAATGTGTGTACTTCCCATCTATGCGTGTACTTCCCATCTATGTGTGTACTTCCCATCTACTAGAGTTACTTGACAAAACATGATTCAAATTCAAGTAACGCACTTTATAAAAATCCCAATTAGTGTAAACTTCTGGAAATTGTATTTTTCGCGCCTATTGAAAACAGCATTACAGCCATACTCATATACGTACATTCCAGAGAATTATTATTTGTGATGAGTTGTTGTGACTGCATGAGGACAAATGTCTTGTTCACATCTTGTGTTCAAGATACATTTTAAAATACTTTCATGGCTCTTTGCACTTCAAGAGAAGAAAAAGTCCCAAATTACAGAATGCCAGCACCTGATGGTTACAGATCTGAGGTGGAGGAAATGGACAGGGTCATGTTTTACTCGTGATGGCCCCATGGAATTTCAAGGGTAGTCCTTTCTGTTCAGGTCGTGACATTATAGTTTTGTGGGACTAATAATTAAATCAGGATGAAGAGAGAGGGAGCAACTTTCAAAGTACATCTGCTGTCAAATCTGCGAAATCCAATCTTGTACATCAACCATGTAATGTTTTTAATTAAATGATACTGGTACAGCAAAGTCATGACTTATTTCCATGTATATTAATAATTGGTTTAGAGCTTCCTTTTGTTGTTAAATGTTAATGAAAACTTCTCCAAGTCATTTTGGCCAGTGTTACCATATATATATATAATGGGAGAAAATGGTTGCACACAATGTCATGCAAATATCAGTTTAAAAAACCAACTGACATTGTTTGTTACCGGTCCAATAAGTTATGTTATATTGAATTTTGTCTTAACTCTTATTACCACTGAAGAAATAGCTTCCATGATATTTATGACTACAGTGACATTATTATGTGTTGAAAGTTGAATTGCCATCTAATCATAGGCTGAGATACAAACAAAATGGGCCATCTCAAATATTTCAGAAACCATCTTGAGTTTTTATAATCCTGTTTTACAATTGACAGCAAAGATAAGGTCACTATTTGTTCATAGATATATAAATATGGATTGGATTAAAATAAGTAAATGATGGTTATGGATAAATATTTTTTATATATTGTTATAATTATTGCAAACAAAGGAGTAGGTAAGATTATATTCTTCCGGGCAAGATCTCTTTAAATAACTGGCACAACTGGATTGTACATTTTCTTGACAGGCTTCAGTACCCTGGTACATGACATGCTAAATAAATAAAATAAATATTTGATTGTGGCCATGGAAGTGAGGTCACCCATGGAGATGAGGTCATGTTATATATAGTTTCTGATTGCATTATCATCTGGATGATGTATTTGTTGACAACTTGTGTTTGTTGTTGAGCCAAAAATAGAGTTGATATATTATTTACTGCACACAGTGTTGGTGTTGATAAGATAAAATAAAGATATAAAACTGTCAGCCAAACATTTTTAGCCATCATATTTTGTACCTTATATTTTGAATATATACATAATATCCCAAATTGCATTATTCTGTAACAGAATTACTATGAAGGTTTGTTGCCAGTGGATCTTACTAATCATTTCATCTAGTTTATGGAAGTTTATTTTGAAAAGTAATGAGAGCAAGAAATCCAGGACTGTGTAAAATGATTGGGTTGAAAAGGTTGCGTATGTAAAATGATTAGGTTTTATGTGTAAAATTTAAGTTGCCCATACAGTGGACCCTCAATATTCATCATTAATGTATTCTGGAGGAAAGGATGAATGTGAAACAAAATTTTTACATCTATTTTATTTTTAAAAATGTTCCCTTGAAATTCAATCCCGGAAATAATCGCTTATAAAGTTTTAATTACGGTACTTATTAACACCATTAGTTATTAAATAATTTATTGTTATGACAGAGAAACCGTTGTCACATGAACACTGTGGTCTCACATTTCTTTAAAATATAGCTGCAAAAAATATGAAAAAGAAATAAAATACTACCAGCACTCTGAGACTGACTAACTAACAGGGCAAGTGGGCCAAATATCAAATTTTCAGGTGTATATCAAACTTGCCTAAAAAAAGAAAACACAAAAACATGAATTTGGACATAGACAAAAGTTGAGGGTCCAACTACTTCAGAGAGGCATGTAGATAAAACAATGGGGATTATTGTTTGGGAATAAAATATATTTATTATTGTGTCTATATATTTCAACATTGTATATAAACAATAAATTATATGTATACAACTCTTGATCATAACTGTTTTTGCCATTTTTTAAAAAATCATCTCTTCATGAGCCAGCCTTAAAACCACATCTTTACAATATGTTCAAAGCTATACAATTTAACAAATTGAAATGACACCAAAAAATATGCCAAATGAATACAGGTTTATTTTAATTTACATAGAGAAAGATAACATTTTGCTTTCTGACTTATTCACTTTAAACACGTTCTGATAAACATTACTTATTGAATAAGGTGTAACTCAGAAGAAGTACTTTTCTATTTACCTTACAAGTGTTCTCTACCAAACATCTTATGCTTACACAAGTTGTTGTTTAACTGGGTATGTTATGAACCCCCATCGTCCTGCTTGAAATCAACTAAATCTCCATCACAGATCTGTTCTGCCATCAGCTGTTGTTCCCTGGCCGCCAGCAAGGCCAACAGATTTGTTCTTTGTTTGGCCAACTTTACATTGTGGCGATGTTTCTTGGTTTTTTGGTGAGCTGCAGAGAAATAAAGGAAAGCTTGAAATTTCTTTTTTAAAATCTCTCGTCTCTTTCTACTCATTTTAAATATTGAACTTTGGACAAAAAAATAATATAGAAGGCGTACAAAATGAAATGAATGATATGGGATGGTGCTTTTCAATTGACCCTCGGCAGAACTGAGTATATCGGTAGAATATTCCCGTCAGTCAGTTTTACAGTTACATACATTCTATGATTGGCTTTGGTTAATTTCTAGATTTCTCTAATAAAAAATCTTAAGAGATTATATTTAAATGGTAGTAAAGGATAGGTGCTGGGGGTGGCAAATGGGTCGACCGCCCAAGGCCCTTATATTATATATTATTAATATAACCAGTCTGTGCCTGCTCATAGTTAATAATTTTCCAGTCAACACAATATTCGGAAATACCTGATAATCAAATAAGCAGTCTGTCCATTTCCCTCCAAGGTCAGTAGCATGAAGACCTCAACTATGCAACTTGTTTTAACCATTACATATAACCAAGGTCTATTCTGTGTCTTGACCAAACATAAAGGAGGATTTGCATCAGCACTGACCAGTACAAGGTAAACTGCATCAGGGTGAACATTGAACTGGTGTGTTGCAATAGGTGAAGAACGAAGCAGTTCGAAAATGAATCTAGAGCCTAGACACAACAGATGCCAGAATAATTTCTTCACATAGAATATTTTTCTAGTTAGCAGATCAGGCACTGGGAACCTTCAGACTTGAACTTGAATCATGTTTTCAGCTACTGCAACTGTACTTCGACATTTTTTGCCTTTCTTTATATGATATTCAAGAACTCCGTACTATGACTCTGGATAATTTGAGCAAACACTGTGTGGACTCAATGGTGTTGAGAAGTTGTATTTCACGGGATGGTACTTACTAGAACAGGGTTAAGTGAACTTTTTTAGCTTTAAGTCGATGATGGTAAACACTCGATTTCAAAGACTATTTAGGTCATAGGTTTGCTGAATTTATTTGTAAGGAGAGTACAATTATAACGAGTAAAAAATAAAAACGTTAAATAAATTAATAAAATCATCATTTTGGATGTTCGCTTGAGGTTTTGGAGAAATGTCTTCTTTAAAAACTTGGAGCTGTTTGATGTCAGAGCAAAGTTGTACTCTGTCTTTGTAGTTCATTCAACCTTTTCACTGCCTTTGCAACGCTTGAAATTTTTTCAGTAGAAGATGGAACGATGGGCAGGCGATGGGCAGGCGTCTAGCCAAAATGTCTTTACACTTGACCGATGGTGCTGTCAAATGAATGAGAGATTGTTACCACCCTCGATAGTGCTGTCAAAGGAACGAGACATTGTTACCACCCTCGATAATGCTGTCAAATGAATGAGAGATTGTTACCATCCTCGATGGTGCTGTCAAATGAATGAGAGATTGTTACCACCCTCGATGGTGCTGTCAAATGAATGAGAGATTGTTACCACCCTCGATGGTGCTGTCAAATGAATGAGAGATTGTTACCATCCTCGATGGTGCTGTCAAATGAATGAGAGATTGTTACCATCCTCGATGGTGCTGTCAAATGAATGAGAGATTGTTACCACCCTCGACTATGAAGTACTCACTGAAGTGTTTGTCGCCAAGAGAGCAAAGGGGACTTAAGAAGTTGGGACACTGCCTATTGTACTCGTCTGTGTTTTTCTGCTTGAGTTGATTATTTTCTGTTTCTGGTTTTTCTATAAATCTATCTTACAGAATCAAAATTGCCAAGTAGTCCTCAAAATTGATTACATTTTTTTGTAGTCAGTTCTCTAACAGTTTCAAATTATTGTGTTTCTCTGAATCTCTCTCAAACAGTTTTGTGCCATAACTTAATGGCCATTGTGGATCTAAGTGGAGAATTGAAGAATAGACGCTCTGTCTCAAACAGTTTTGTGTTATAACTTAATGGCCATGGGGATTTAAGTGGAGGATTGAAGAATACAAGCATAACGACCAGAATCTCAAAATCTATCTTGGTTTGACATAACGCAGATATGATATGAACATTCATTTTTTTTCTGTTGCAGTATGAACATTATTCTTGTTTTTACATTACACTGTCTCTTTGTGAGCGTATAGCTCCATCAGCTATGTGTTTGACAGACCTTGTTTTTGACAACCACAAGTTCATCATCATACCATCGAGCTGTGATGTGCAATTCAGCTGTGATGTGCAACTCAGCTCTGGGCAACTCAACTTTTACAGTAAAAACAAAGAGAAGACATTACAAAAGGTAAACGAGTCAACAATAACCCGGTATGACGTGTCCCATAATGACCTGTACGACCCAGTGTGCCTTTGACATGTCTTAATATCCTGATATGTAACATCGAAAGGCCTGCAAAAATGACCTTTGCCCACGGCCCAACACCCTCCCAGCACAGGCTCTGCGTGTACAGTATAAATCATTGTTTTATTTCTCCATGTCATTTCTCCTATTTTTACCAGTGTAAAAAGCTTGCTAACTATTGTCATAGCAAACATTTACTTAAACATATTTTCTCAGGGTAAACAACTTATCAGTATCAGTAGATGCAAAACAATTGTATTTTAATCGAAATAGAAAATATACATATTCACCAATCCATTCATGTGAGCGTATGAACACTTGACCTCCACAAATATCACATATGTTCCTGACTAGTTTGGAATCCACTTCACGGCTAAATCTTTCAGGCTCCTTGTTTGGGTCTTCACCCTGATAAAACACCAATCTGGGATGAACCTTTAAACTCTATGTTGTGAAAATGTAATATCTTACTTGTGCTATGAGAAGTCAATTTCAATATGTGCAATGTTTAATCCCCCATATGAAAGTCATAAATTATGAACAAACGAGCAGATAGTAAATGTTGAGTTTTTAAATGCTCAATAATTAAAGGGAAGCAACTGCGTATTAAATTTTGCTAGCGGTGAAACACTCTTCTTTAACTCCCTTGTATAAAAGTATTGGAAAGGGAAGGAACTGTAATTAAACCCTAACCCTGATGCAGGCCTTGACCACATCGATAGCCTCTGCTACGGCGAGATCAAACTGTGTCAGATCAGTGGAGTCTACACAATATACAGGGGGTACATCTGGACCCGGACCTGCCAATTATTCAAATAGCAACTTTTTAATATATCTTTTTATTGTGATTGAATACAGACCTATATGTTTGGTATTGATGGCTGATTTTTATCCAAAATTAAACTTGCCTGTTGGCCCTCATATTACAAGTATCTTTACTTTAAACATTTTATTTTACAAACTCACTCAATGTTTTTTTTCAAATTGCTAAATTTTATCAAATAAAATAATTTAAATCATAATCCATTCATGCCCCCAATATATAGCTAAAAAATAGCTTATGTTATTCATTCAGTTTCAATCATTATTATAAATCACTTACGTGCACAAAATCTATTTTTGATCCATTTTATTTGCTTCCTAGCGTAGCGTCTGGTAGCAATTTTCAGTTCAAATACACCTGTTAAAAATAAATCAGTTTGTTTGAAATAGTGGCTACATATTTTCTATGAATCCATCTTGCGGAGTCAAAATTGTGCAACATTCCTCAGACTTGATTAAATTGACTTTTTAGTTAGTTCTGTATGAGATTCGAATGTTTGAGGAAGGCCATTGTCATGTGATGTGACAGAACTGTCATGTGATGTGACAGAACTGTCATGTGATGTGACAGAACTGTCATGTGATGTGACAGAACTGTCATGTGATGTGACAGAACTGTCATGTGATGGACAGAACTGTCATGTGATGTGATTTTTAAATCTGTACCTCAGCTTTTGTTTTTACATTACATCAATCAAGTTTCAACCTTTTTTTGGTCCCTTATCATGATTCACTTATTTCAGAATCAGAAGCTGTACCTTTATCAAAACATTTCTTCCCCAGTTCAGAGTCCCTTTGACCAGGTGACAGCTGGAGATAGTCGTGAAACTCCTTGAAACCAATCATCTGCAACACACCGTGACTGTAGTCGTGCCCCGTGTCAACACAACTTAAGAGAAAAAAAGAAATTCTTCTCATTATTGATGGCAGGAAATTAGATGAAAATGTATAAATAAATGAAAGCCTTAATTAATTAAATGTATAAATAAATGAAAGCCTCAATTAATTAAATGTATAAATAAATGAAAGCCTCAATTAATTAAATGTATAAATAAATGAAAACCTCAATTAATTAACTACATTTCTTAGTTTACTATAAATAGTTTTTTTTTTTTAAAGTTAAAGTTTCTCAGAATATAAATACGTTACTTCCCTTTGACCACAAAACAGTGCGTGTACGTGTAGCTTAGTGCAAGCATTTATTTACTCAGAAGAGATTTGGCTCCACAGCTGTTTATCAACTTATCTATTTGACAATCTATTCTCGTTTATTTTAAAACTTTTGTTATTACGGCCATAAATTTGTTTCCTGTAATATTTTGACACTTGGGGAAAAAATAATAGCATAACTAATGCTAGTTTATTACACTTACGAAACACACAAAACAAAGAATATATATAATTTATTAAAGCAATTTTTTAAAACGCCAACTAAAACCTACATTATTAAAACATTACTAGAATAATCGGAGGAAAACATCGACCATTACTGCCACAAACGGGATTAAACGATTTGCGTACAATGGTGAGTCATGTTCAATTACTCGTGGATGATGAAACGGTGGTTCTCACCAAGATTTCGGGCAACCCTGTGAAATGTACAAAATGTCTATATGAAGCTGACAAATTCGCGGTTAGGAGAACGGGTTGTCTAATTTTCTTATTCATAATTCTCTATGCATTACAACGAACATTTTTAAACGAGCCAACAAATTGCCTGCACGTGTACAGTGCGCACCACACGAGCCGTAGACCAGGCGTCGACAAGCACGTACATTAAACACTAGGAGTGAGTGAGTGGGGAGAGAGAGAGAGAAAGAGAGAGAGAGAAAGAGAAAGAGAGAGAGAAAGAGAGAGAGAAAGAGAGAGAGAAAGAGAGAGAAAGCGAGGTAGAGAAAGAGAGGGGGGTGTGTTTCACACAAAATATCTGCATCGACTCCCCCCCCCCCCCAAACCACCACCATCACTTTTTTTGTTTTGCAATTAGTCCATTTGATCACAAATAATGAAACAGCTTTTCACAGTGGGGACATACGTCACCGACGATAAAACGTGGCCTTAGAGATCAGGGAATCTCAAACAGGGTAAATTATATCGAGCTTCGACGCCGTTTTATTTCACGTGACTTATGACGTCACAAGATTTCACCTGACAACGACTTTGTCTTGTACACACATTTGGCTTATTTTGTTGATTGTAAACAAAGGCATAAGAAAAAGCATCGTGACCCATATTCCTCTAATGAAACAATTTTTGTGTCATTGCCTCGCCCACCCCATTAGAAACACTTCGTTCTTTACATCACCATGAGAATAAAATCATAGATACAAACGTTTGATAGCAGAGATACAAACTCATGATAGCAGAGATACAAACGTTTGATAGCAGAGATACAAACTCATGATAGCAGAGATACAAACTCATGATAGCAGAGATACAAACGTTTGATAGCAGAGATACAAACTCATGATAGCAGAGATACAAACTCATGATAGCAGAGATACAAACTTATGATAGCAGAGATACAAACGTTTGATAGCAGAGATACAAACTCATGATAGCAGAGATACAAACTCATGATAGCAGAGATACAAACGTTTGATAGCAGAGATACAAACTCATGATAGCAGAGATACAAACTCATGATAGCAGAGATACAAACTCATGATAGCAGAGATACAAACTCATGATAGCAGAGATACAAACGTTTGATAGCAGAGATACAAACTCATGATAGCAGAGATACAAACGTTTGATAGCAGAGATACAAACTCATGATAGCAGAGATACAAACTCATGATAGCAGAGATACAAACTCATGATAGCAGAGATACAAACTCATGATAGCAGAGATACAAACTCATGATAGCAGAGATACAAACTCATGATAGCAGAGATACAAACGTTTGATAGCAGAGATACAAACTCATGATAGCAGAGATACAAACTCATGATAGCAGAGATACAAACTCATGATAGCAGAGATACAAACTCATGATAGCAGAGATACAAACGTTTGATAGCAGAGATACAAACTCATGATAGCAGAGATACAAACGTTTGATAGCAGAGATACAAACTCATGATAGCAGAGATACAAACTCATGATAGCAGAGATACAAACGTTTGATAGCAGAGATACAAACTCATGATAGCAGAGATACAAACTCATGATAGCAGAGATACAAACTTATGATAGCAGAGATACAAACGTTTGATAGCAGAGATACAAACTCATGATAGCAGAGATACAAACTCATGATAGCAGAGATACAAACGTTTGATAGCAGAGATACAAACTCATGATAGCAGAGATACAAACTCATGATAGCAGAGATACAAACTCATGATAGCAGAGATACAAACTCATGATAGCAGAGATACAAACGTTTGATAGCAGAGATACAAACTCATGATAGCAGAGATACAAACGTTTGATAGCAGAGATACAAACTCATGATAGCAGAGATACAAACTCATGATAGCAGAGATACAAACTCATGATAGCAGAGATACAAACTCATGATAGCAGAGATACAAACTCATGATAGCAGAGATACAAACGTTTGATAGCAGAGATACAAACTCATGATAGCAGAGATACAAACTCATGATAGCAGAGATACAAACTCATGATAGCAGAGATACAAACTCATGATAGCAGAGATACAAACGTTTGATAGCAGAGATACAAACTCATGATAGCAGAGATACAAACGTTTGATAGCAGAGATACAAACTCATGATAGCAGAGATACAAACTCATGATAGCAGAGATACAAACGTTTGATAGCAGAGATACAAACTCATGATAGCAGAGATACAAACTCATGATAGCAGAGATACAAACTCATGATAGCAGAGATACAAACGTTTGATAGCAGAGATACAAACTCATGATAGCAGAGATACAAACTCATGATAGCAGAGATACAAACTCATGATAGCAGAGATACAAACGATTGATAGCAGAGATACAAACTCATGATAGCAGAGATACAAACGTTTGATAGCAGAGATACAAACTCATGATAGCAGAGATACAAACTCATGATAGCAGAGATACAAACTCATGATAGCAGAGATACAAACTCATGATAGCAGAGATACAAACTCATGATAGCAGAGATTCAAACTTATGATAGCAGAGATACAAACGTTTGATAGCAGAGATACAAACTTATGATAGCAGAGATACAAACGTTTGATAGCAGAGATACAAACTCATGATAGCAGAGATACAAACTCATGATAGCAGAGATACAAACGTTTGATAGCAGAGATACAAACTCATGATAGCAGAGATACAAACGTTTGATAGCAGAGATACAAACTCATGATAGCAGAGATACAAACTCATGATAGCAGAGATACAAACTCATGATAGCAGAGATACAAACTCATGATAGCAGAGATACAAACTCATGATAGCAGAGATACAAACTCATGATAGCAGAGATTCAAACTTATGATAGCAGAGATACAAACATTTGATAGCAGAGATACAAACTTATGATAGCAGAGATACAAACGTTTGATAGCAGAGATACAAACTCATGATAGCAGAGATACAAACGTTTGATAGCAGAGATACAAACTCATGATAGCAGAGATACAAACGTTTGATAGCAGAGATACAAACTCATGATAGCAGAGATACAAACGTTTGATAGCAGAGATACAAACTCATGATAGCAGAGATACAAACTTATGATAGCAGAGATATAAACTTATGATAGCAGAGATACAAACTCATGATAGCAGAGATATAAACTTATGATAGCAGAGATACAAACTTATGATAGCAGAGATACAAACTTATGATAGCAGAGATACAAACTTTTGACAGCAGAGATACAAACTTATGACAGCAGAGATACAAACTTATGATAGCAGAGATACAAACTTATGACAGCAGAGATACAAACTTATGATAGCAGAGATACAAACTTTTGACAGCAGATATACAAACTTATGACAGCAGAGATAAAAACTTATGATAGCAGAGATACAAACTTATGATAGCAGAGATTCAAACTTATGATAGCAGAGATACAAAAGTATGATAGCAGAGATACAAACTCATGATAGCAGAGATACAAACTCATGATAGCAGAGATACAAACTTATGATAGCAGAGATACAAACTCATGATAGCAGAGATACAAACGTTTGATAGCAGAGATACAAACTCATGATAGCAGAGATACAAACTTATGATAGCAGAGATACAAACTTAGGACAGCAGAGATACAAACTTTTGATAGCAGAGATACAAACTTATGACAGCAGAGATACAAACTTATGATAGCAGAGATACAAACTTATGATAGCAGAGATACAAACTTTTGACAGAAGAGATACAAACTTATGACAGCAGAGATAAAAACTTATGATAGCAGAGATACAAACTTATGATAGCAGAGATACAAACTTATGATAGCAGAGATACAAACTTATGATAGCAGAGATTCAAACTTATGATAGCAGAGATACAAACGTATGATAGCAGAGATTCAAACTTATGATAGCAGAGATACAAACTTATGATAGCAGAGATACAAACTTAGGATAGCAGAGATACAAACTTTTGATAGCAGAGATACAAACTCATGATAACACAGATACAAACTCATGAAAGCAGAGATACAAACTCCTGATAACAGAGATAAAAATTTATGATAGCAGAGATACAAACTCATGATAGCACAGATACAAACAGGTTGACGTAGTTACAAATGATAAGTTGCAGCAGACAGACATCGTGGAAAAATACCCTACGTAACACTACGTAGACAATGGTTTTAAAATGATATAGACGGATCATGCTCATCTCAGATGGAATGGAAAGTGTGCGCGGGGGGGGGGGGGGGGGGGGGTTAAGGGGCACAGTAAGTTTTTAAGCCACAAGTTGTGCTTGTTCACCAACAGCTTAACAGAAGGAAATATTTGTTTGGAGAAATAAATATTAAAAAAACTATTTTTAAAAAAACGAATTGCTTTCGCAAAGTAGAATATTTCATACAGCGCCTATGGAAAACTCTAGATTTTGTGATATTCCTCAATACAATCTCGTGACTCAATCATGCCGATGCATACCTCAGTCATGCTGATACACTATTCAGTCATGCGTCACAGTACTCAAACATGCTGATACACTACTCAATCGTGCTGATACACTACTCAGTCATGTGTCACAGTACTCAAACATGCTGATACACAACTCAATCGTACTGATACACTACTCATCGATGCTGATAATCTACTCAATCATTCTGATACACAACTCAATCACGCTGATACGTGACTCAGTCATGTGTCACAGTACTCAATCATACTGATACGCTACTCAATCATGCTGCTACACTAATCAATCATGCGGATACACTACTCAATCATGCGGATACACTTCTCAGTCATGCTGATACACAACTCAATCCTGCTGATACATTGCTGATTACTCAATCAAGTAGATACACGACCGAGATGTGTGTCACAGGGACGGAGGTGGGCTGTCAACAGCGGACAAGTCGGTACAAACGGACCAGGCAATCTGTCGTTACGTCCAACTCAAGTGGCTCCCAAGTGGGCTCATCTGTACGCGGGGGTTATCTACCAACAAATAGCGCTAATTTCTCTCAGCCTCTGATAGGACGGCGGGCCGTGAAATAAGGTTATCAATCTGGATCAAGTGAAACACTCAAGGAAACCCTTCATTTTTAGGTAGGTACATCTTTTCCCACTACGATAAATCAATGCATCACCTAGTTGTCTTCGCACCAAGTCCATAGTTATAATTCTCATAAGACTCATGTAAACTCTTCTTATTAAAAGAACAGCTCCATATTCCAATATTGATATCTAATTACGTTTTAAATCAAATTTCTAGTTTTCATTATGAAGGCGTGTTAACTTATGATATAATTTGCACCCCCCCCCCAATACTTTATTAAAACAAGTTCAACAAGTTTATTTATAGTCTACGTTATTTACAGTGAGCCATGGCGGCCTTGAACTTGTACGTAAAACTTGAAATGTTACGACCACTTCTATGACACGTGTAACAGGTGGGGGGAGGGCTAATCTCCTCATTTCTCCACCTTTCAAAGGAGCATCACTTGACCGCCTGGACAGCACCACCCCAGCGGCACTTATAACACAGACATGGTAAGTATCTGAGCCGGGTTGTAATGCGTCAGCCAGGTTCCCCCCCCCCCACACACACACACAGACACCCTACCCACGCCGACAGTCAACAGTACACAGCCTAGACTCAATAGGGCCCACTTGTCGGCGCTCACAGACTCCCAGCTTCTCATTACATCCCGTGAGCTGATAGCAATCAATAGCACCTGGGCCTCGCCAGGCCAACAAATGTCCCCGTTTGGGTGGGTACAAGTCGGGCTGTAAGCACCTGAAGTCCCGGTAACACAATACCAACCCCCCCCCCCCCCGCATGTGAGGTGTGTCCACATCGCAAACACTGGCCGGTTGTATCGGACAATGGTTTCTTCAGTGGTATCCAGCCGCATTGTTACTCACCACAGTTGAGGTGTGCCGCATTGTTACTCACCACAGTTGAGATGTGTTCGCTCGCGTTTCTCAGAACCTCTTTAGTTAAACTCCCCAAGTCGTACCATTGTCGTGTTCATCAATAAAACACCGAAAAGAGTGATCCATTGTTTCACATTACCGTACTGTAATATTTCTAACTTCACTTTCTAGCTTACGAAACTTTTTTTGTTTTGTTTAATGTAGGCCAGTGGTTCTTAACCTCCTTAATGCCGCGACCCTTGAATACAGTTCCTCACGTTGCGGCGAACACCCCCCCCCCCCACCCCCAAAATTATATCCGTTGCTACTTCATAACTGTAGAGTATATGTGTTTTCCGATGGTCTTAGGCGACCCCTGTGAATGGGAAGTTCAACCCCCAAAGGGGTCGCGACCCATAGGTTGAGAACCGCTGATGTAGGCCTTTCCCTGATTTTTCAAATATGGTCGATTGTTTGGAAATATCTTAATAAAAATAGGGGGGGGGGGAATGGTACAAAACGGGAAAACAATGAGGATTCGTGAAGTTCTCATGTTGAAGAATATGTCTTGAACAGTGTTTTAACCGCGAACCGCAAATTAAATACAGGCCTCTAGCTTCGTATCCGGAAATTTGATCGAAAGAAATTTCGTGGACGGAAATTCGATCGAACGGAAATTTGGTCGAATATTCTTTTGAGCTTACACGTTAAAATTTTGGGTCAAATTTCTTTTTGAACGCATAATTTTGTTTTACAATATAGTAAAGTGCGTTCTACAACAAATTTGACGAAAACTTTAACGTGTGAACTGAAAAAAAAGATTCGACAAAATTTCCGTTCGATCAAATTTCCGGTAACCCTCTAGCTTAATTCGAGAAGACATTACGATGACCGTAAACGGCCCGCTCAATTAAGCAAAAGTGTACGCTCCTGTTGGTCAATTAGATGACGCGGCGTGTTTCGTTTGGACGTTGATTTAATGAATCAAGTTCTAGGCCAATGTATTTTAGAAACATCAAAATCCCATTCCTGCAGCACTTCTCCTTCCCCATCAACAAATGTCCACACAACGCGAAAACTCATTACCAATCTTTTGCAGAGCGTCTTGCGGTATACCATTGCTCCGGTGTACCATTGCTCCGGTGTACCATTGCTCCGGTACACCAGTGCTCCCGTACACCAGTATACCATTGCTCCGGTATACCATTGCTCCGGTACACCAGTGCTCCGGTATACCATTGCTCCGGTGTACCATTGCTCCGGTACACCAGTGTTCCGGTACACCAGTGCTCCGGTACACCAGTGCTCCGGTACACCAGTGCTCCACGGGGGCTGAAAAAGTAACATGACAAAAAAGTCACGGGGACAGAAGTCACAGTAAA
This sequence comes from Omphiscola glabra, assembly GCA_964017045.1. Classification (NCBI taxonomy): domain Eukaryota; kingdom Metazoa; phylum Mollusca; class Gastropoda; family Lymnaeidae; genus Omphiscola; species Omphiscola glabra. Next base: position 40,809,453 of record OZ024796.1, read on the forward strand.
AACTCACCAAAAGGTTTTAAAATAATAAAGTTAGAGAATAGATCGGGATCAGTCTGAAAGTAACAATTTAAAAAAAAAAAAAAAAAAAAGAAACCATTATTCTGTGAAAAATCCCATAATCAACCAGCAATACTATTATTACTATTATGTACCTAAATAAATTCTGACAAAAATTGGGGAACAAATTAATTTGTATATCTTTCGGTCCGACCGCACTCCCATGGTGACAATAATGAGTTTTAGTGTGATTGCAGGCATGTGATTGTGCATCAGCAGGGTTGGGGAGGGGGGAGGGGGGAAGCACCTTGGTTAAGTCCGACAAGATTTGTGGAACAAAACAATTGTTATAACAATTGTTGCCAAAAACCGCATTGACCATACCCGTGACTCTTGATTGATTAATATAATAATCTCCTACCCCTAAATAATTTTTTTCTCGAGTTTCAAAGTCACGCATGACAGACTTTTAAAATTCAGAACCAGTAATATTAATATACAGCATGTGTGGTTGGGTGGAGATCGGTTTCCAAAGGAAAGCAGGACACACCACTGCAAAATATATAAGATATAGTTTTTGCACTGACTTTTAGATCTGTTCGTGTTTTTAAAACAAAACTGCCTGTATCCAGTTTAAAGTGGTCATTGTATAATTAATGAAAAAGACTCTATATGTAAAATTACGCCCAAAACCCGAAGTTCGACCAGTTATCGAATTCGTCGGCAATTCCACACTTCGGCCGAGAGGTGAGGCCAAGGTCAGATGTACTTCTTGAAATGACCATGGCATATGCCTCTTTGGCCGGCTCTTTCGTAATCCATGGCCGAAATTCCATGTGCTGATGCAAGATTATCTTTCCGCTGTCAAGGACGTCTGGGGCGCCTTCTACAAGCTGGGGAACGTCTGGGGGCGCATCTCAGGCTGAAGGGCGTTTGGGGCGATTTCTACAAGCTGGGTAACGTCTGGCGGACGTTTGGGGCGATTTCTACAAGCTGGGGGGCTTCTGGGGAGCTTTCTTCAAGCTGGGGAACGTCTTGGGGCGCATCTACAAGCTGAGGGACGTTTGGGGCGCGTTCTACAAGCTGGGGGCGTCCGAGAAGCTTTCTTCAAGGTGGGGGACGTCTGTGAGCGCTTTTTACAAGCTAGGTACGTCTGGGGTCACTTTCTACAGTTTCTTATAACTCAACAAATGGAAGTTTATTTAAGCAATTATTAAATGCTCAGCCCACGTTATGTCAGACACAACAGTGGTTCAAATGGTGACTTTTGGATTGGCTGAACTCAAGTTCATTTGAAAACTAATGTGAATTTTTGCTTGAAGTATCCATATAGTACAGTAATTTATTTTGAAGATAGTTTTGGCGAAATCAAATAATGAATTGGAAACAAAAAACAAAAAAAAATGAAATAATAATAACTTTTGATGAGGAGTTAGTGTTGTGTTACTTTGGAAAAAAAAAAAATGTGGCGGTGGGTGAGTGAGTGTGCACATGAATCAGCTCAATAAACTGAGTGCCGGCACGTGAACGTGACAAGAGTCTGCTGAAGATGTTCACCTTTCATTCCGCTCCTTCTCCTCCAGTCTCTGCACCTCTTGATGGAAATTGTCAAGCTCCGCAATGAGACCCCTTTGGATCATGACGTCAACTCGATCGTCCAACCGTTGGTCCAGCTCTGTGGAGTAAAGGAAGACAACGATCACAACACAACCCACCACAATAGCATGCCGTTTAAATTAAATTTAAATAATAACGTTTGGCGAAATTGAAAATTAATATTTTTGTTAATAATTGAACTCTTTGCACATGTTACACTTTCTATACAAACTTTTTTTGTTTTTTTAAAATTTGGAATCTTTGCTAACGAATTGTACAATCATCTCTGCAAAGTCAAAGTATTTAAATCAATTGAATATTACAACCGATATCTTTTACCGTGTATGCATCATATGCGTTTGTTTATACAATGTTATGTTATGTAAATAGAATAAAAAAACATTAAAATAATTTATTATTATTAACAATAAAATGTCTTTAGTTTAAAAAAAAAGATTTAAAAAAATATATATATTTAAGAACCTTTTTATGGAATACCGAAGTTTTGGCGGGAAAAAATCAGGGGAGGTCAACTCAAAGTACAGCAAAAAAAATTCCCATCAGATTGCCGTCCCTGAATTTCTAAGCCACCTACAACACAAGCCGTGGGGCCCCAGCCATACAATAATCGCGATCGTAAATAGGCGCCCCACTAACAGTGGACGGGGGTTATCGGTATGTCGGCCGGCCATTGATTGCACCCCCTCCCTCTGTTGCTTGGCGAGTCGTCCACCCCCCCCCCCCTGCTAATGTACAATTGATGAGCATTTGAATTCCATGTTAGTTCTGACCCGCGGCCCCCTGGTCAGCCTGAATGACTGGGTCCCACCCAGTGACCCCCACCAACAACATAATAGAAGCTTCTATGGAGTTAAAGTTGCCACAAATAGTGAAAGGCCCCGGGGTGGCAGTGTGTGGAAGAGTAGCGTCGGTCGTCGTGGTTCAAAGTGGCATTGATAGGACACCCCCGTGGTGGCGTGGAAGGTTGTGGGGGAGGGGGGTAGATCCCGTTGAATAAGAAAGGGGGTGTCTGGAGTAGGTTGACATTTATTAGGCGGTCTTAATGAAAAATTAGAACATGTTATATAAGGGTAAGACCTGGCGTGTTATGTTAGTGAGAGCCACTTGTCCATGTTTTGGTTCTTGTTACTCGAGTTACGAGTACACGACATTTGTTATAGAAAGATATGCCAAAGAATCAGGGCCGAATAGGGCTTGTCATTTAATGGCGGAAATCTATAAATAGAACTGCTGTAATCATCCGGGTAATTATGCGGACAAAATGCCAACACTGTTCAGTACTGCTATGTTAGCGAAGCGACTCTTAACCTAAATCAAAACATTGTTTTCAACTATATTTAATGAAATATTTACACCACTTTAAAAAATCCACAATCTCAATAATAAAATGGCATAATACTTTTTGAGAGAGATCGAGAGAAACACACTAATTAGTTGTGTTAAGGGATTGGGATCATCCGAACGCAGGTCCAAAATTCATAACACTAGTAGTAGTAGTTAGTTACTAGAAAGTATGCCTAATTTAAAACACTAGTAGTAGTAGGCCTAATTCATAACACTAGTAGTTAGTAGGCCTAATTCATAACACTAGTAGTTAGTCTAAGTAGGCCTAATTCATAACACTAGTAGTTAGTAGGCCTAATTCATAACACTAGTAGTTAGTAGGCCTAATTCATAACACTAGTAGTTAGTAGGCCTAATTCATAACACTAGTAGTTAGTAGGCCTAATTCATAACACTAGTAGTTAGTAGGCCTAATTCATAACACTAGTAGTTAGTAGGCCTAATTCATAACACTAGTAGTTAGTAGGCCTAATTCATAACACTAGTAGTAGTAGTAGGCCTAAATCGAATGTCAGTTTAATAATGTTTTACCATTAGTAAATGGTCAAATGTGATAAAAGTCACTTAACAACTGTCGGAAACACGTTCAAGTTTTGTGTGGCTCTCTCTTTCTTACTCTCTCTCTCTCTGTGTTGGGGTGTGGGTGGGTGGGTGGGTTTGTAGTTTGGAAACAGGCCAATTTACGCTTGACCTGCACCCAAAGTCCATCAATAGTATTTGTGTAGATTCCTGGATGAAAGGGTGTATGAAATCTTGGGTATCTTTTAACATATAGCACAAACACTTACAAAAATTGATATTTTAAAAACAAAAATTAAGAATTTAACGTGTTCTTACAAATAGGGCACTTTTCATCGATTATTATTGTGTTATTTGTGTTTTCTTCAAATTTGCTTTCTAGTAGAAAGCTAAAAGTAAAAGAAGTAGAAAGCTAAAAGAAAGCCAAAAAAGTTTGTGAACTAACATTTTGATTATCATTCCAATTTCAATTTTTGTTTAGTGTTGGGTACCAGTTGTAGAAAAAATTCTTCGTTGTATACCGTGTTTTTAGATTTATTTGTCCGCCGTTCTAAAAATAGTAACATTACGTAGTGCGCTATGACGTTTTCCGGTCTGAGAAACGACAAGCCCTATTTAGACTTGCTAAGGCCCTAAGCTAAAAAAAGAAATCCAGAGGCCCATTACCGTTTGAAATTGCATGAGGTGGTCAAAGATAACGTCGCGAGAGCCAATGTATTTGTTTTGGAAAGTTACAAGACGTTGCATTTTAAATGTGTCGCCTACTGATACGATACAAACGTCTTGTAACGTGTATAGAAAGAAGAGAGAATCCCTTGGTCATGGGCTTCACTGTGACTCATGTCGTTATCAAGACACAGCTTAGTGTCCGATTAAAGTTAAGTAGGAAACACCATCCCCCGCCCCCAGCCTCGCCCCCACCGGAGCTGTCATGGGGATACCCTCATCTCCCCCACTTAGCATCTCCTCAAGGGGACGGCTCCTGTTGGTAACACTAGATAACCACCGGTCACGTTATGCACACACTCGTAACGGATGAGTGGTTAGGAGGGTTGCTTTAATCTCTCTTACCGCACACGTGAACAAAGGGCCGGTTGTAAACACTTCGGAAAGCGGAGGACAGGATAACTCCGGGGTTTTCTCAGGATTACGGTAGTCTCCCGTTGACCGGAAAACGGCCATTGTTGTGTCCGACTGAAGCAGGGCTACGTCCAGAGAAATAAATTGAAACCCCGGTCAAAGTTCAAGGTTTATCTAATTCCCTTGAACTATCGCAAGCATTTTGTTTAACGTTAGTTAGGCTGTATCAGGGCTAGAGGGTATGCACATGCATTAGTTGGGTAACACCACCATTCTAAGCTGACAAGTCAGACTGGAGTATTTAACTAGTCTTATCTGATAGTCGTGATAGGGTGAGAGGGAGGAATAGTTGCATGGTGGGCTTAAATTGTGAGTGCATGTGTCCTTGAGTTTGGTGGCTTGGAGTTTTATAAGACGTTTTACTTGTGAGTGCTGCCCTATAAGATTTTTGTATGACAGATGTTTCATTAGTTGTTGTGATGTTATTGTATGACTGCTCTATTTTGTCGGATGTCGTATGCAGTGGCGTAGGAAGGAGGAACGAAGGGGGCGATCCCCAGGTGCCACTTACATTCTTTATACGAGGGGCGGCATTTTCGGATGAATGCCGGTCGAGTTGTTGTATTTGCCCCCCCCCCCCCCCCCAAACCCATCTCTTGCACTGATCGTTCGTAGGACTGATGTTTTCAAACAATAATGCATGAATGTTAATATTAAAATGTTCGTAGGACTGATGTTTTCAAACAACGATGCATGAATATTAATATTAAAACGTTCGCAAGCCGTTACTATGTAACGTCTCGTGACTTCGTGTGTGGATCTAAATATTTGTAGGTGCCTTTGAGACTAGACTAGTCATTTGTATGTTTTGTAAAGACACTGAGAACATTAATTTTTTAGAAAAAAAAAATTAATCACTTGATGAAATCATCAAGTTGGTGAAGTCACCCTGCTTTTAAGCCTTTCCTGATCCCATGGACAACCCCCCCCCCCCCCATGATGTGACGGAACATAACTTGAAATGAGTGAATCACATTTACTCTTTGTTCTTGCCCTCGCTAGTATCTCTCTGTGCATCATCTTCTGACACTAGTGTGCACTAAATAATGGGACAATGTTCAAGACCTGATTAATTCAGACAGATAATCGTCTCACATGACGTGCCTGGTGGGTGTGTGGGGTGGGGGCGGCCACGGAGGGGGTGGGGGAGGGGCCCTGGATGCTGCTGTTAAAGTCTCGGCTTATTTCGAGGCCAAGACCAGCTCTGGCCTGTTTATGTCACTTAAATCTCTAGTGGCTGCAATAAAAAAATGCCCCCCTTCCTTAGGGTCAATCTAATGGTCAGTTTATGAGTGACGCCGGAGGGCACGACATTAGGAGTGGACACGTTATGGTCAGACGGGGATTAACATCAGGAAGTAAAACGCATTCTGACAAGTTTGGAAACGCCACAAACTGACTGGTGTACATGGTGACACTTATCTGACTATGTAGATATGACACTCACTGACTATGTAGATATGACACTCACTGACTATGTAGATATGACACTCACTGACTATGTAAATATGACACTCACTGACTATGTAGATATGAAGCTCACTGACTATGTAGATATGACACTCACTGACTATGTAGATATGACACTCACTGACTATGTAGATATGACACTCACTGACTATGTAGATATGACACTCACTGACTATGTAGATATGACACTGACAGACTATGTAGATATGACGCTCACAGACTATGTAGATATGACACTCACTGACTATGTAGATATGACACTCACTGACTACGTAGATATGACACTCACTGACTACGTCGATATGACACTCACTGACTACGTAGATATGACACTCACAGACTACGTAGATATGACACTCACTGACTATGTAGATATGACACTCACTGACTATGTAGATATGACACTCACTGACTATGTAGATATGACACTCACTGACTATGTAGATATGACACTCACTGACTATGTAGATATGACACTCACTGACTATGTAGATATGACACTCACTGACTATGTAGATATGAAGCTCACTGACTATGTAGATATGACACTCACAGACTATGTAGATATGACACTCACTGACTATGTAGATATGACACTCACAGACTATGTAGATATGACATTCACAGACTATGTAGATATGACACTCACTGACTATGTAGATATGACACTCACAGACTATGTAGATATGACACTCACAGACTATGTAGATATGACGCTCACTGACTATGTAGATATGACACTCACTGACTATGTAGATATGACACTCACAGACTATGTAGATATGACACTCACTGACTATGTAGATATGACACTCACTGACTATGTAGATATGACACTCACTGACTATGTAGATATGACACTCACTGACTATGTAGATATGACACTCACTGACTATGTAGATATGACACTCACTATGTAGATATGACACTCACTGACTATGTAGATATGACACTCACTGACTATGTAGATATGACGCTCACTGACTATGTAGATATGACGCTCACAGACTATGTAGATATGACACTCACTGACTATGTAGATATGACACTCACAGACTATGTAGATATGACACTCACAGACTATGTAGATATGACACTCACTGACTATGTAGATATGACACTCACAGACTATGTAGATATGACACTCACTGACTATGTAGATATGACGCTAACGACTATGTAGATATGACACTCTCAGACTATGTAGATATGACACTCACAGACTATGTAGATATGACGCTCACTGACTATGTAGATATGACACTCACTGACTATGTAGATATGACGCTCACAGACTATGTAGATATGACACTCACTGACTATGTAGATATGACACTCAAAGACTATGTAGATATGACACTCACAGACTATGTAGATATGACACTCACTGACTATGTAGATATGACACTCACAGACTATGTAGATATGACACTCACAGACTATGTAGATATGACGCTCACTGACTATGTAGATATGACACTCACAGACTATGTAGATATGACACTCACAGACTATGTAGATATGACACTCACTGACTATGTAGATATGACACTCACTGACTATGTAGATATGACGCTCACAGACTATGTAGATATGACACTCACTGACTATTTAGATATGACACTCACTGACTATGTAGATATGACACTCACTGACTATGTAGATATGACACTCACTGACTATGTAGATATGACACTCACTGACTATGTAGATATGACACTCACTGACTATGTAGATATGACACTCACTGACTCGCTGAAAAAAATAAATATAAATGTATGACAAAGAGAATCCAGTGTCTAGTACAAATTACTAATTAGCTAGAAAACCAGAAGCCAGTGTCAACATAAGTGTAAATTGTAATAAAACATTTCCAAAGCCGGGGAATCCCCACCGTGTTAAACGCTTCTAGACACCCAACATTCATAATTCATTGAAATATCGGGTAATTGTCAAGTTTATCTAATAAATTAATTATAAATGTCCAGTAAGTTCATCATTCTTGTTCACATTTCTCCTACACTGGCTTTCTTGAACAGATTTATATCGTGAAACAGTTTATGCGACCTTAGAAATATATTGGTTACTGCCCTTTGTCATCATTTCGTCGGTCTATTTCAGGAAGTATCAAGACGAAACACAAATCCCCGCTCTTTTTATTTGAGCTTTTCAACCCACATCGCCCCAGCTCTATTCAGGAATCTGTCAACCAACCTTTTCATATCAAAGAACTCTCATGGCTATAAGAAAGCGAAGCAGTTTTCTGAGTCGTATCACCCAATGAAAACGGATCTCCCAACAAGTTTTCGGGGTAAGAAAATAGAAACACTTTGGAAGTTATTAAGTTATTGAAATGCTGATTATGGCTTTACATTACAGTAATGCATGAGCGTAAAACTAATCTGCACTCGAGACATGAAACAAGATTGGGGAATAGAGATTAGCAACCGTCTCGACTGGAAAGAGTAATGCTCTACGCAAATATGGTGGGTTTTTTTGTTGCCGTCAACCTGAAAAGCTGCAGGAGCAGGAGTTATAGATGTATTGACCATTCAAACTCCAGGCTGCTAAGTCACGGTAAAACCTGGTGCCATACACCAAACGAACCCCCCCCCCCCCCCCCACGATTGCACAATAGCGTAGCTACGGTTATTGGCGCCCGGGGCAGAACATTATTTTTTCCGCCCCGTTCCACGAAAATACTCAGCAATAGGTCAAAAATATCACCCCTCCATATATAGAAAAGAGTGCCGCCTTGGGCGGACCGTCCCCTCCGCACCCCCTTACTTACTACGCCACTGCCAGTGCATAATTCGTGTGCAGAGGATCAAACCAAAGTCAAGGGCGAAACAACATGTTATGCCCTGGTCCGGTAGGGTAAATGGCGCTAACACAGCCGTGACGAGTGGGGGGTGGGGTTGGAGAGAGAATCTTTTCGACAGAATCAATCCGTTAGTCGCTAACTGCCTGCAGGAACATACCTGGGCCCAGCCCCTCAACAGTGACCTCTGGTCTCGCTTCAAAAGAGTTTATGACGCTATTAAGGTACAAACGTGTCATGACTTAACCCCCAGCCATTTGACGCGGGCTGCTAATGTGTCCGTGGGGCTTTTCAGGTTCAACGTTCCGTCCTTTTTTTATTTTTTTGTCTGCTTTATTTCCCCAGGTAAAACTTACTGTTATAGTAGAGACATTCTATGAGCACAAAGTATCACACGTACAGCTAGGCGACTGGGGGAGCTGATGGATTCTTCTAGGACTATACGAGGCCACCCAACTTAATTTTTCAAATACATCTGACATACACAAAGAGAATATCATTGGAAAGGGCTGGCTCTAAGCTTTTCAGTGACACCAAGATAATATTTCTATCATTTACAGGAGCGAAAGCTATGAATTTTTAGTGATTTGTTTTACCCCACATTTTGGCTTTGTATTTAACTTTTAAAACTTTGACAGAATTACTACTCTTTTGGTACTATTTCGCTTGTATTCTTGTATCTTTTTTAGAGTACTCAAATTTGGAGGAGTTATTTCCAATACAGTGTTTAACAAAACAAAACATGAATTGTGAATTTACTTATCATATTTTATAAACTATACTCAACAATTTTTTATTTATAAAAAAAAAAAAAAAAAAAATAAAAGACAAGACAACTTTACGTTTTGCTTAACTCGGTGGTGCATCTGCGGATAGGATTTAATAATATGCCTAGCCATAAGACTTTGGGTTATGGAATCTTGAGCTAAAGCAACAAATGTTTATATTTCGGCCAAGCCATTAAGACTTCAGGTTATGAGATCTTTAGCCAAAGCAACAAATGTTTATATTTCGGCCAAGCCATTAAGACTTCAGGTTATGAGATCTTTAGCCAAAGCAACAAATGTTTATATTTCGGCCTAGCCATAAGACTTCAGGTTATGAGATCTTTAGCCAAAGCAACAAATGTTTATATTTCGGCCTAGCCATAAGACTTCATGTTATGAGATCTTTAGCCAAAGCAACAAATGTTTATATTTCGGCCTAGCCATAAGACTTCAGGTTATGAGATCTTTAGCCAAAGCAACATTTTAAAAAATTAATAAAATGACATCACTTATTTTCATGATCAATTTTACGTACTATTTCTTCTTCATCGTACTTTTTAAAGGCAAAATAAAAGTTTAAGGGTCTAATACAAATTTAGGGGCCACACCTGGGGCTGCACTATTAAGTCCAACAATAGGTGGTCGGGTAGGTAGGAAAGCCATGGGCTCATGGTATGGTGAAGGTTTTTTGAAACCAAGTGGCATAAATAATCCCCTACGAGGTCAATAACCGATATGCATGACTGAGTTCATACCAGGTTGTCACAAGATGCATTTCTAACAGTGCCCCTTTACAATTCTCTACATGGCCTACAAGTTCGGGAATAGACCAGATGAAGCCAGTGAGGCGGCATGAACAGACGTGGAACAGGACAGAAGCGTGATTCAAGTGTGACCAATTATCCTAGCCTCGCCATGGTGGGATGGCTCGTGTACGTCTCCAGCGAGTGTTCACTTGTTCATGCAGCATGACCCCCAGCAGTTTAAATTTGGAATGTTACAACATTAAAAAAAAAACATCTGGGGTCAAACCCTAAAAATGAAAAACATTTTTTTTCTTTCTACCAGAAAAAAAATGTAACTGTTCACGAAATATCTCTCTTTTCTATCACCACGTCAAGATACAGGATTGGCTGATGTAAAGGTCAAGTCACTCATCCTTCACCTTTAAAACAAACAAATTTAATATTGGCATGGAACATTGAGCGCAGAGTGGCACAATTGGTTTTTTCTAGGGCTGTTAACGATTAATTTAAATTTAATAGTTAACTTTTGAAAAGTTAACGATTAATTAATAGTTAATTTCAATTAAATCCAAAAATTAAAATTTATAGTGTCATAAGTAACATTTATTAAACATACTTGTCGAAAATCGAAATAACACTGGAATGTCTCCTTTATATGTCATCTTTTAACCAACTACGCGAACAGACAAGTTTATTGACATTATTTGATTCAAGTGATATATACTTTTAGACTTCCGGTACATTTGTAAGTGATGGGTCGATTAATCGTTAACAAAAATTAATCGTTAATAATGATAGGGGATGCCAAGACAATGATGGGAGGTGATGTCAAGACAATGATGGGAGGTGATGTCAAGACAATGACGGGAGGTGATGTCAAGACAATGACGGTAGGTGATGTTAAGACAATGACGGGAGGTGATGCCAAGACAATGACGGGAGGTGATGTCAAGACAATGATGGGAGGTGATGCCAAGACAATGACGGGAGGTGATGTCAAGACAATGACGGGAGGTGATGCCAAGACAATGATGGGAGGTGATGTCAAGACAATGATGGGAGGTGATGTCAAGACAATGACGGGAGGTGATGTCAAGACAATGACGGGAGGTGATGTCAAGACAATGACGGGAGGTGATGCCAAGACAATGACGGGAGGTGATGTCAAGACAATGATGAGAGGTGATGCCAAGACAATGACGGGAGGTGATGTCAAGACAATGATGGGAGGTGATGCCAAGACAATGACGGGAGGTGATGCCAAGACAATGACGGGAGGTGATGTCAAGACAATGATGGGAGGTGATGCCAAGACAATGACGGGAGGTGATGTCAAGACAATGACGGGAGGTGATGCCAAGACAATGATGGAAGGTGATGCCAAGACAATGACGGGAGGTGATGTCAAGACAATGACGGGAGGTGATGTCAAGACAATGATGGAAGGTGATGCCAAGACAATGACGGAAGGTGATACCAAGAAAATGACCGGGGGGGGGGGTGATGCCAAGACAATAATGATAGGGGATGTCAAGATAATGATAGGAGGGGGATGCCAAGACAATGGTGGGAGGTTATGTCAAGAGAACTGTTGCATTTTATTTTAATAACACATCCATTAACCTCATAAACTCTCATTCATCATAAAACATTTACTCGTTTTCATGCGTCTGTATATTATCATCTTTAAAGCTTTTTAAAGATGGGTTAATTCATCTGAACAATAAAATTTAACCTACAATCTGAATTTCCGGAGAAACCCTTTACATCCGTGATCAAACGTCTACCCGATAGTCCACACTTGACCCATTTGAGTACCAGGACTGGTATACACACCTGACAGTCCGCACTTGACCCACAGAATACAAGGATCGGGATACCGCAAGGGTCCACTCTTGGCTTCGCTGACCCCCTGATGCTGATCTTCCAACACCGAGGATATGGTGCGTCCCGACTGGTAGTACACTTGGAGGGCTCTGAACAAAATTAGGAGGCGTTCAATACCTTAGTCACTTGTGTGGAAGCAATCATGTGTGCACATTAAACAAGTTTGAAGCATGTCTGTATTCATTCACTGCAATGACAGACTTGATTCCACATATGGGCAACATGGCGAAATAATTCAAAGTATTTGTATATTTAACCCCCAAAAATGAATACTCCTTTATGCCGGTAACTTATATTCAATCACGCCCATTTTAACAAGAACCGTCTTATTTAAGACACTAATAAAAAAAAAACTAGCATGGGTTATTGAGGGTTTCAACACACGATAATAAGTAAGGTTCTATTTAAGTATGTGCTACAGTGGTAGCACTGAAACTTCCAGGTTCTATTTAAGTATGCGCTACAATGGTAGCACTGAAACTACCAGGTTCTATTAAGTATGCGCTACAGTGGTAGCACTGAAACTTCCAGGTTCTATTAAGTATGCGCTACAATGGTAGCACTGAAGCTTCCAGGTTCTATTAAGTATGCGCTACAGTGGTAGCACTGAAACTTCCAGGTTCTATTTAAGTATGCGCTACAATGGTAGCACTGAAACTTCCAGGTTCTATTAAGTATGCGCTACAGTGGTAAACAATTATTTCATAACAAAAGACTTAAAGTTTACCTGACAATTTTTCTCCTGTTGTTGGGATGCTGGTGTGAGGCTGTCACTGGGTCCACCTGTTGAAGGAGTGAGTAGAGGCCTGTTGGACTCACTGAGTGCAGGTATTTTAGTAGTGACACTGGATCGTCTTTGAGGTTCGCAATGTTTGCAGCATGTCTGTCGTTGGTTTCACACGGAGACGTGACCTCCACGTTTGTGTACGAACTGCTGTTCTTATGACATGGAGAAGTGACCTCCACGTTTGTGTACGAACTGCTGTTCTTAGGACATGGAGAAGTGACCTCCACGTTTGTGTACGAACTGCTGTTCTTATGACATGGAGAAGTGACCTCCACGTTTGTGTACGAACTGCTGTTCTTAGGACATGGAGAAGTGACCTCCACGTTTGTGTACGAACTGCTGTTCTTAGGACATGGAGACGTGACCTCCACGTTTGTGTACGAACTGCTGTTCTTATGACATGGAGAAGTGACCTCCACGTTTGTGTACGAACTGCTGTTCTTAGGACATGGAGAAGTGACCTCCACGTTTGTGTACGAACTGCTGTTCTTAGGACATGGAGAAGTGACCTCCGCGTCTGTGTACGAACTGCTGTTGGTATTACATGTGGTCCAAGCATTACATAATCCAGGACGAGATGTAACACATTTATTTCCACGAGAACAGCGAAGGCACAGGCATGTCACTGATGGGTTTATTAGCTGCGTACGGTGCGTGACGTCACGTATGTGGTTATTACATAAATGGTTATTACTATATGTATCCGAATCAGAATCATCCGATGATACGGACGAGTGAGGAAAAAAGCCAGCTTTGCTCGCGTAACTGGTACGATCGTGAGTGGGTGATCCGAGCCGCTGTTCGACACCCGCATCAAGCTGTGGCGATGAATCCTGGGAACACGAAGGCACCACCGAGGCCCCGTAACCTGAGACGGCAGGCCCTCGGGCAAACTGCATCGAGGCATCCGACGGTGATGTGTCCAGTGGTGATGCACCCAGTGCTGCCTCGGTCGACCCGGGTGGTGGCACGTCAGTGGTGTGGACGACAGCCGCAGTCACGTGATTTTGTTGTGCTGGTTGCAACAGTTTATATCTAGATGTTGGCGATTGTTTATCTGGACCCGTCATGGTGTTGGTGGTGGTGGTGGAGTTGACGTACGGCTGGTCATCCTTAGTGTGAGGTGGATGCTCTGGTTCCTCAAAGTTAGGATCCTAGGATGAGAGAGAGGGAAAGAAAAAAGAAAAAGATCACTAACAATTATTATTTTTTAAAAACTCACAAAAATAAACCTAACAGCTGTCTAATGTCGTATTCGAGTACAAATCTAAACACTTCATTCAAAATAAACCTCTCCACCCTCTACCATTTGTCATCCCCAAAAGTTATGATTCCCCAACTACGACGTAATCAACACGATGTCATCAGAGGAATACCATGAACATTGGCTGAGCTACTTGAACGTTATTTCAGAGGTTATCTTCCCGTGGTAACTGTTTCATTCATTAGAACCATGGCCGAGGTCGGCTTTTTCCTTTGTCAAGTGGTGTGTGTGTGTGTGCGCGCGTATGTGAAGAAGCATGAAGGGGGGAAGGCGAGAGTTAGTATCATATTACTCACTAATTACTCTTTTATTTAACTTTTTTTTTGGAACGTGAGTGGCAGACACCGATAGCGGGTGTCCAGTGGTCAGTGGTAGTATTGTGATGTACTTCTTCGTCAATCTTTCAGCTTGTGTTATAAAGTAAAAAGCTTGCTTTTATTTTATTTTATTACAGTAGCCGAGGAAAGCTACGGCGCAATGTCTACGATTAGCCCTGTCCCAAGTTTTATAGTGTTTCTTCTACTACTTGAATAATGTAATAAGCGTGCTGCGTTTTTCATTTCAAGCCTAAACATATCTTCTTCCGCTATTTATTGTTCCTTCAAACAGGACATCGCGACGTTCATAAAAAAGGAAGTAGAAACAAAGACATTTATGGAAACTATTCAGTAAGCCAATAGTTTCAGCCAGTGGTTCTCAACCTTTCTAGTGCCGCGACCCTTTAATACAGTTTCTCATGTTGTGCCGACCCCCAGCCACAAAATTATTTTCGATGCTACTGTAGAGTATATGTGTTTTCCGATGGTCTTAGGCGACCCATGGGAAAGGGCCATTCGACCCCCCAAAGGGGTCGCGACCCAAAGGTTGAGAACGGCTGGTTTAAGCTGAAGTATATTCACGGCAAATATTTCCTTACTTGCGTGGCAAGGGTTTCAATAAAATACTAGAAAAATTGATTTTTTATAGGTTGTTGATGATTTGAAATGTTGAACACACTTCCAGATGACATGCATTCGATACATAAAAACATAAAAAGCCGAACCCAAAAAGGCACAGATCGGCTGTCACGTGAGAGAGACAGCTTCCGCCGATCTAGTTTCTGGACAGATGACACGCACTGGTACAAGGGTCCGGGCCCGATCCCTCGAAGCGCACGCACGGTATCAATTACTCCAGAACCCCCCTTCCCCAGTTCCTCTCTTTTGTTACACTCACACACACAGAGACATTTATAGTTTCATTTTTAAAAAATGATTTTTGGGGGGGTCATGAGATTCCCTTTTTTTCACCCCCGCCCTCACCAAAACGGATGGACCGAGGTCAATGCTCTGTCTCTGAAACACAGGCGAACGGACTCAATACTCCAAACGAATTTCACAGAGGCCCATTGAGTGACATGTCGCACCACAAAAACTGAGCGTTAAGGGAGACGCGTACATCGTTGTCTAGAATTATTTGAACATAGTCTCGCGAAGCATCATACACCAAATCACAGCACTAAATCATTTGGTGTTTTCTTTCTTTCTTTCTTCCGATTAACGACCTTTCCCTCCGATTGAGGCCGAGTTTTCTGTTTATAAAAAGGAGGGAAAGGGGGGGGGGGGGAGGAGATGCGTACTTTCACGAAAATGGAAGGTGGTGGCGAACATTTTTAATCTTTATTTATATCATTATCTGTTCTTATCTTATTATTTGTGTCTCCAAAATCGGGGTGGGGGGCGGCGGCAGTGAATGTTTTGTTGGTGCTGCGACGCAAAATGTGTGATGAACCTTTGCTTTAGTAGGCCAGCAAAACAACAACACAGTTCCATCCATTATTTAAGGGATTAACAGCGTTGTTAGCACGGGGGCATTTCGTGATGTCCCATACACTTTTCCCGAGAGATTAATTCCAGCAACAACTATCTAAGATGGCTATCAGCAAATAGTTCAAACTCGCGCGCACACACCTTGGACCATAAAAAAACATAAATTAGCTGACAAATTGTTCACAAAACATCACAAGGTGACAACCTTTCCATTAAAAGAAGCCTTCAGCGTCATCTGCTGGTGCAGTGTGCAGTTGATAGGTCCAGCATGATGCTGGTAATCCATCATGTCACTGCTACAGTTAATTTGCCGAGTTCTTATACAAAGTGGTGTACAGGTCTTTAGTGGGTCAGTGCATAGAAGGTCTGGTTTTTAGTGGGTCAGTGGAGTCAAAGTCAAGTGTTTAGTTGATCAGTGGAATCAAATTCAGGTGTTTAGTGGGTCCGTGGAATCAAAGTCAGGTTTTTAGTGTGTCAGTGGAATCAAAGTCAAGTTTTTAGTGTGCCAGTGGAATCAAAGTCAGGTTTTTAGTGTGTCAGTGGCATCAGTCAGGTTTTTAGTGTGTCAGTGGAATCAAAGTCAGGTTTTATTGGGTTAGTGGAATCAAATCAAAGTCAGGTGTTTAGTGGGTCAGTGCAGTCAAGGTCAGGTGTTTAGTGGGTCAGTGCAGTCAATGTCAGGTGTTTAGTGGGTCAGTGGTGTCAAAGTCAGGTGTCTAGTGGGTTAGTGCAGTCAAGGCCATGTGTCTAGTGGGTCAGTGCAGTCAAGGTCATGTGTTTAGTGGGTCAGTGGAGTCAAGGTCATGTGTTTAGTAGGTCAGTGGAGTCAAGGTCATGTGTTTAGTGGGTCAGTGGAGTCAAAGTCAGGCTACACATGAATGAATACACAACTTTGATGAGTTTAAAGGCTATGGGCGTGAGATAACTGGGGATTTTAAATGTAAACATCTCAAGCGGTTCATTGAGTTGTGGGACATTACCGTGATCATACATGCATTCAACTCAAGCTTGGCCATACAATGTCTGTAGCCAATTCATTTGTACAGTGAAGATTTAATGCCCCCCCCCCACCCCCGCCCAAACCACCACCCGAATGAGAAACCAAGACTATGTTTAGCTACCTTAAAGTTTAATATATATTTCTACTGACTTTTCTTCCGAGCTTCTCTCGAGATATAACATTTTAAAGAAAATGGCTAATTAAATATACTATATATGAATATGTTACTGTGCGATAATCTTTAAAATAAAATTTCTATTCTCTCCCCCCCCCCTTCCCCCCCCTCCCAAACCGGCGTGCACACCGTAAAAAATTATAATGAAGTTTGTTCATGTGGTAAGGGCCGTGGGTAGGGGCCATCTACAGAGGGCTACAAAATCTTAATTTTTTCCATACAAAATATGAATATTATATTAATACTCATAGGGGGAGACGGGGGGGGGGGGGGCTTAAATTAAAGTTTTCCCAGGGCGCAGCATTTTCTAGCCACCGCTTTGTATATGTTACTCATTAACTTGTAACCAGGCAATTGAAGCCATATTCGTTGCTGTTTGAGTGCAGGCTTTACGTTTGTCTTATGGCCATGGAAGTGTGAAGCAGTTATCAACCAAGTGTGCTTGTATCCCATTACACGATAAGATATTGGGCTATAGCACCACTAAACCACGCGGTCATGTGATATATATGCCGGTATACTGAGACTCTCTGACTTATAGTGCATCGTGACTACTATCCAAATGAGTATTGTGCGCAGTGTCCATTATATGCAACATCCACATGAATCGGGTTACGGAAATTTGATCGAAAGAAATTTCGTCGACAGAAAAGTGATCGACGGAAATTTGATCGAACGGAAATTTGGTCGAATCTTTTTTTCAGTTCACACGTTAAAATTTTCGTCAAAATTTTTTTTGAACTCACTATACTATACAGTAAAACAAAATAATGCGTTCAAAAAGAAATTTGACGCTAAATTTTAACGTGTAAACTAAAAAAAAGATTCGACCAAATTTCGGTCGACGAAATTTCTTTCGATCAAAATTTCCAGATACGCATGAATCGATAAGCAGCTGACATTTAATGCAGCACAGTTTTAACAGGCGCCGCGGGTAGAACAATATACAGGGCGAATGAACGTTTAAAACAACTCAATCTGACCGCATCTGTTTTCATTACAAAGATAGTGTTTATTTGTCTTCATCACTGTTAACGGGACGTCGCGGGGTACGCGTCTGAACAAAAGGAGAATGTTCAATAAGACCTGCGCTTTCCCGTGAACAGATGAGTGATGTTATGACGCCAGAACGCCCTGGGATTAAATAGACTTGAACAATAGGTGATGTAAGTTAATTTGTCCACGTCCCCCCCACCACCCACCCCTTATATCATTGTAAAGATAAATAATGAAAAGTAAACACGTTTTCCTCACTGCGCTGTCCGATGTGTTACCAGCGGTTCTCAACCTTCCTAATGCCGCGACCCTTTATTACAGTTAATTGTGCTGTGCCGACCCCCCAGCCACAAAATTATCGTCCTTGCTACTTCATAAATGTAGACTATATGTGTTTTCAGATGGTCTTAGGCGACCCCTGGGAAAGGGTCGTGCGACCCACAGGTTGAAAACCGCTGTGTTACATGGTTTCGCTATTATTTCTGTCGCGTGAATCAATATGATGGATTCATAGACGGGGTGTGATGACAACGACGTCATTAGACCATGTAATACGTCATCAACCAGAAGGTCGTTCCCTCTTTTTTCCACAATAAAAATATAAATTATATTATAATAAGCCAATTATTTTTTTAGAGTGATTCTTAAAAGTTTAGGCCCCCCTCCCCTTTTTCACTTTCCGTTAACAATTAAAAAAGACTCTGTACCTGATGTCATTGCATAATTCCTATATTTCCCCAGAGTTCCGAAAATAACTGTACTTATAAAGGATTTTCTCGCCTGCCCCCACCTACCACCTCCTCAAACACTAATAATTGAAGATAATATTTATTGAATAAATTCTTCTGCAATAAAATTCCTAGCCCACCGTCATTTGAATGTTCAGATTTTCAAATAAGTATAAAAGACAATAGTAATTGCCTGGTTTATCCTAAGCGCCATCATTATTAGATCTGATGACAATGAATAATTACAATATATGTATCCCCAATCTTGACCACCCCCCCTTCCACCACACATTTTTTCAAAGCACATTCCCGAGAAATCTCCTGGGCTCCAGATTAAGAACCCTTGTATAAAACGCCGGCCATACCCATACCAAGATTAATCGGTTATTTGAAACCATTTTATCTTCCATGTATAATTGAAACCACTCGACCCACCACTAAACCTTATTTGATTCGATCGGTTGGATCTAAAAAAATATGTAAAAGAAAACAACAAAAAAACTTTTTACAGACGAATTGCAAAAGTAGGTATTAATTAAACATTTCTTAAAATGCATAGTGCAAAGAACGTTGGTGCAGAATGGTAGAAAGGAGCATAGAATAAATTTTAATGTTTTATTTTTTTAAATATTTTCTGGACAGACTTTCTTTGCGTACTGCGTTATAATTTTCTACTCTTTAGTGCGTTTTAACTCGACTTTGATAGAATTATTCAAATCCCCCCCCCCCCTTTTTTTTTTCACTCCAACCTCAACTTTACTTTTCAGCTTGAAAATTTAATCTGTACGTTATCGACAACAGAATATATATATTTTTTTTAAAACAATGGTTATAAAATACCGGGTAACGAGACTTAGATCATTATCAAGGCATAACATTAAAAAGTAGAAGTTAACGACCGCGGCGTTAAAACCCCTGGTTGATTGCCGTGCGTTGAGCAGAGTCTGAGTGCCAAAACCCTAACCACACCCCACCCTTCCCAACGCAAAAAGTGGAGGACCTATGGATCTCAAACACGGAGGAGCCGGCATTAGAATTTTATATCTGACATATATCTTCTTCTTCTCTCAAACACGGAGGAGCCGGCATTATAATTTTATATCTGACATATATCTTCTTCTTCTATATATATATTAAGGGACCACGATCAATTTATTGATCATTCTGGCTCCTATGCATGTACAGGGGATTTGCAATGTTTATCTGCCTGGTGTTGATGAGGATATTTCACTGGTTGCAAGAGTTACTTAGTGAGGGTATCATGCACTGGGGGTTGGAAGGCCTGAGGCAATATATATACACTCTTATCCCTAACAGACGAGATTCAATTAATGAAGGTGGCCGTAAAAACCATTAACTTACTTTCTTCTTTTTTTTTTTTCCTTTCTTCTGTTTCACCTCATCATGTTTACTTAATATTTCTAAATGCTACTCTAAATACCAGGTAGATTGTTGAACGTATTGTGTCCCTGCTGCTGCCCTCATTATTGTAGTGCTCCTCCTCTCAACTGTCTTGTCGTGCTGAATGAATGTTTGTAATTTGTAGTGATCCATTTCATAAAACAAATAATAGCATACGCAGTGACATAGGACACATGTGGCGAGAAGCACAATTCGAGAATTACCCGCATTTTAGTTCTGCATAATAACCTTTGATCTCATCTTTTATTATTAGAAAACAAATTTAATTATTTTGTTTTAAAAATCACTGCAGGTTGATAAGTCATCATAAGTGAACAAATGCATCAATTTCAAACGATCCATTTCAATATCTCGACATCAACACCCCGGGCAGGCAAGCCATAAACCAATTAATCATTTACAAAGCTCTCCCTCCAAAGACCCTCCCCAACCCCCAACCCTTCCCAGAGGTCACCTCAGAAACGCACAAATTGTTTACTCTGCAGCGATGGTCACAGCACGGTACACTAACCTAAACATGACCTTGATCTTCCCCTCCCATCCCCTCCTCCCCAAAGCCTCACAGGCCCAATGCCGTGGGCTCATATTGAGGTCACCTGTACGAGACCGAGGTCATCGTGCCACGCCAAGAGTCGACCAGGGCTTCTCAAGGCAGCAGAACGTGGCTACAAACTTGAAATAGCATTGCATTAGTGCAAAACTGTGTAATAACAACAGTGTTTACATCGCAACTAGCAGAACATTTGAAACAACAAAGTAGACAACACAAACTTTTGTTTTGAGTCCATAGCAATTGCAGAAAGCCACAAAGTACAATTTTAGGATTGAACAGAGCAATTAAAAAAAAAAAAACTGGAACGCCTGTTGTCAAGTGTAGTGCTATCCACGTTTGCATATTTTTAGAATCGGAAATTCCAACAGCGTTTTTTTTCTTCTGGATACGTGATAGCTTAACTCCAGTTATAGTAGAATTCCTATAGATCACGACCCTATTTGTCAATTAAATAATTGGTCATAAATCAGCTATCAAAATTTTAAAAAACAATAATTTTTTTCACCTAATAAAGCTAAACCATTTTGTGATGCTTTATATATCAAGTTGGACGATATGTCACGAAGGAATTGTTTAAGCTATTTATAGTATAGCTAATTTATGTCAAGAAAAAGCTCACACCAGTTTTCGTATTTTTCGAAACAAAAATTCCAAACCTGCATAGATGCAGGTGTCATATTAATATATATATATTTTTAATTTTAAATTTTGAATAAGATGTATCAGAAACGATTAGTATTATAAATTTTATATATTTTCATCACAAAATCATAGCCCGGAGCTTTTTAAATAATAAAAAATTAGCGCTGGCCAAAAAATATATATCTACATTGATATAAAAAAAAGTTATGGGAAATCACCTTATAAATATATCGAAAACAGAAATACAGGGACCCACTTTCAACAAGATGGCGGCTGCCTGGGTATTTCTAGATCCGGCCTATCCTATGTTTCCAAGTTAATGAGGTTACGGGGTGGGAGGACCTGAGAAGTGAATGGTGGAAAATTGCTCTACTGCACTATGAGTCTGCAACTAAATATAATGGACTTTCACTCTCACCAAATATGCGTGTATATATAAAAGCTTACTCTCTTCACCTTCTCTTCCCCACTTCCCTGTAAAAAATCATGAGATTAAAAATTAAAAAAGACTAAGGGCACATAAAGACTAAGGGCACCGTAAGCATATAACCAGATCAACTTCATACACAAAAACCCGCTGACAGAGATGTTGAGCCATGGACCGAGATTATTTCAACAAATCTAGACGGCTCGTGTCTTTTGGACGATTTTTGTTTTTATTTCAGATCGGAGTCCGCCTCAATGAATGCAGCCCAGTGTTGAATCATATTATTATCTTCTCTCAGAAAACATATCACGATATCCTGACTCATAGGCGCCCACTGCTCAGGTGGAAAAAAAAAGGGTCAGGTAAAACAAAACCCGTAAACCACCCCCCCTTTTTTTCGTCCAAAATAAAATTACAACAAAAAATCGTTCATTAAGAAAAAAATACTAAATGAACAAAACTAAAAGTAAACCTAATAGTTAACAAGGACGTATGAAGGGAAAACTGTCAGACAATCAAGACAATTGATTATGTGAGACTTCTAGCTTTGTAACGAAATGATTATGTGAGACTTCTAGCTTTGTAACGAAATGATTATGTGAGACTTCTAGCTTTGTAACGAATTGATTATGTGAGACCTCCAGCTTTGTAACGAATTGATTATGTGAGAACTCTAGCTTTGTAACGAACTGATTATGTGAGACTTGTAGCTTTGTAACGAATTGATTATGAGACCTCTAGCTTTGTAACGATTTGATTATGTGAGACCTCTAGCTTTGTAACGAATTGATTATGTGAGACCTCCAGCTTTGTAACGAATTGATTATGTGAGACCTCTAGCTTTGTAACGAATTGATTTTGTGAGACCTCCAGCTTTGTAACGAACTGATTATGTGAGACCTCTAGCTTTGTAACGAATTGATTATGTGAGACCTCCAGCTTTGTAACGAATTGATTATGTGAGACCTCCAGCTTTGTGACGAACTGAATCCAAAGCTCCAAGGCATGATTGAAGGACTAACCCCCACCCCTTTTGCGACAGACATCACCAAAAAATATAAAAAACATTAAGGGCCAGGGCGTCCTTGGCCTGACTCACCATTTCAATTAAAAAATCGATCACGTTGCAAATGTAGCTTTTTGGCTAACTACTCCATTCACTACAGATGATCTGCGTCCACTGAAACTGCTATTAGGTGTCGTTCGCAAGTTACGTCACGCAAAAATGACCTTTTTAGATACCCCCCCCCCCCCCCATTCTTTAAGATTTTCCCTTAAGGATAATTAGATTAAGATGTAGTATTATTAGAAATCTGTGAAGCGAAACAACGAAGTCATCCCCGCGCCGAATGTAAAATGGCCACAACAGTTTTTGCGCTAAAGGTGTTTCGCGACTGAGATTCACGTTACCTTTAATACCTGGGGCAATTTCGACCTCAAATTATTGGGGTGTTTTTTTTCTTCAATTAATTGAATAAATATTTGTCAAAATTATAAAATTTTAGATTTTAAAAAAAATTATTGAAGAAGTAATTTAAAAATGGCGACGTCACATTTTTTTGTGCCCCCCCCCCCCGGGGTCACAAATTGTCACAAATTCTCGCCCCCTCCCCCCTGAGCGTGACGTAATTGGCGAACGACCCCTAAAGGCTTGAGGAGGATCTATCATTGCATTTGTAAACAATTGAAGACATGGGAATTAACTCAAAAATAGTTCTGAAGCTTCCGTTTTCAGAGGTTTAAAGAAAGTTTTTTTTTAAAGTTAGAGTGTTGATCAAGTGACTGTGTCTTCCAAAATGTCAACGAGAACACGATGGAGTCTTAAGTTGGGGGAAAACTTAAATCATCTGTGTCCCAGTAGAAGCTTGCCTTGTTCACATCGTGTTTACGTCATGTTTCTTGTGCATCGCGTGCATCTCATGCATGGACTCTGGGTGACCCCAAGTTTTTTTTGTTTTTTTTTTTAAATCAATGGGTGTAGCCTAATTATAAAGGTTACCGGAAATTTGATCGAAATAAATTTAGTCGACGGAAAATTGATCGACGGAAATTTGATCGAACGGAAATTTGGTCGAATCTTTTTTTCAGTTCATACGTTGACCAGCCTTCCATTTTCCGACGCGATTTTTTTTTTGGGGGGGGGGAGAAATGGGGGGGGAGGGTGTTGAGAGAATTGGTCTGTTACTAGTGTCCCAGTCTTACACTTGGGCTGGACACTGGTTACTTTTTTAAAGTTGACTTAAACTGCGATTGAGATGTGTGCAGCTTGCATAGAATTGAGATACGTGCAGTGTGCATAGAATTGAGATATGTGCAGTGTGCATAGAATTGAGATACGTGCAGTGTGCATATTAGTTCATATATGTTCAAACTATAGTCTGGCCCAAGACAGTCTCTGAGGATCATTGATCCTGCCCCTTACATAAAAAGTGTGAGGAGCCTTTTCTTAGACAATCCCACACTTAAGAGTGTTTGTCCGCATTTGTTCAAATGATAAAAGAGTTTCACTACCAGACCACCACAGGATGCACTGACCAATATTAATAGAGATGTAGGGCAACTTTCTAACTCCCCCTAATCAGTCGTCAAACAAAATTTTGTATAACTGCTGCTGCAATCAGCACTTGCCTTACTGACCTGATATTATTTCGCGATGTTCAAGATTTTGTTTATAGCGCTGTAATCTTTCTTTAAAAGAATTAAAAGTCGCTCGCATTCTTTGCTGCATAAATTCACCGATAGTGAGTGAAATGTGAGACTAACTCAAAGCGCTTTAAACACCAGGTCACGCTGGGGAAAAAACACGAGGAATATTCCCCAAGCGCCCCCCCCCCCCCCATGCAATATTGCGTGAGACAAGTTATTCAACTGTCGACCTTTGGTGTCAGTTGTACCCAGCTGGCGACAGCATCAAATGTCTGGCGTTATATTGTCTAGAGGTGTCATGGAGCGTGAACAAAGCTATAGCCATGTGAACCATCTGTTACTTATAGCTCTTCGATCGAAACCATGCCCACCTACAAACTAAAAAAAAAAAAAAAAAGTTTTAAAAAAAGGGAATCAATTTTTTTTTTAAATTTAAATATTAAATTGTAAAAATCCCGGGTCATTTTTTCATGTTTTTCTATGGGCAGATAGAGGCCATATGGTGCCACCACTTTAATGAAATAAAATTCCAGATAACTGCGCTAAATGAGATTCTTTACAAAAATATCTCAGTGCGTTTTGGTGCGTTATGTTTTTTTTTTTTTTTGCTTTTCTGATATAGATGGTGAAATAAACCTGCGGTAAAAGCGGGTGGGTCATTAGAATATTAATATACTAAAATTAATTTTTTTTAAAATGTATATAAAGGACTTATACGAAAATCTGTGTGTGTTAGTGTGAGGCGTTGTTTAAATCTAAGCGTGTCTCCTCGTAATGTATTTCCCATGCTCTAATGAGTGGACTGGAAGACCTGTAGATTTAGTGATACGAGTAACGTCTCAGACACATCAGACTTTCGACCAAGGGACGTGTGGAAGCCTTGCGGCGTGACTCGGGACAAAAACTGCCTTCGATGGCGCTTGTTATATGGAATCACAATGCCAAGGAAAAAAAATAAGTGTAACCACAACCATTCATCATTGTGTGCTATAACGTTTTCATAAACATTGTCTAAAGGGAAATACACACATCTTTAATATTGACCCAGTCGTGTGTTGACGACAATCCCATCTACGTTTTACAGAGATGAGGGACCCCCCCCCCCCCAAAAAAAAAAAAAAAAAAAAAAAACACACACAACCCGGCCTAAAAGTAAGCGCTAGTTCGATCGTGGGGTTATTGGTTGGACTTGGAGCCGTTGCACATGTTTTTAATCTAAGTGTGCCAGGACCTCACTTAGTGCCGTTATGTTAGTGGTTCACTGTCTGTTGACTATCCAGTAACGGGCTGCCATAGAACAACCGTGCCACCTCGAGTATTCAACCGTAAACAGATATGGCCCGTAACCATTCAGTAAAATGAAGATTTTTACAATCCAGGTCAAGGGAACGAAACGATTGGTTACAAAATGTCCACACCCTCAAGTAGTGAAACACCAAGTATAAGAAATTATGGTTTACCATAGTCGTCATAGACAAGCCTAAAATTACTTAGCTCCAGGCCTTTAAAAAAACATCACTATGCATTATTAATGTGATCGTTCACAAAAAGAAACAAAAGGAAAGAGGTCTGACACGGGCTAGAGCTTTATTTTTGACTTAATGCATAAGCCACGTGACAGCTACCGACGTTGGTACTTCAAGTGTAAAAACTGTTAGCGATTGGGTCGAATTGGGGGAGGGGGGCGCCACATTCTGTGGCCCAGTCAGGACTGTCAATAACAAAAAAATAGGATTGGCTATTGTGGGCTAGGGTTTGGTGGGGTGAGTGCCCGGGACGATGTTTATCTGTAGGTACATGTTAATCATAACGACCGAATCACACATCCCTCTGCTGTCAAGGTTTCAGCCTAGAAGACGCAGAGACAAGGATGCAACTTAGAGCTGTAAATGAATAATATAACATTTATCAACAACCTCTAGGTGACTCAAGACTAAAAATATGTTTTACACGGTTACCGGAAATTTGATCGACGGAAATTTGACCGAACGGAACTTTGGTCGAATCTTTTTTGCAGTTCACACGTTAAAATGTTCGTCAAATTTCTTTTTGAACGAACTATATTATATAGTAAAACAAAATAAAGCGTTGAAAAAGAGCTTTTACGCAACATTTTAACGTGTAAACTAAAAAAAAAGATAAACCCATGATAGCCAGCTATGCACTTAGATTCCCCTTAACCCATGATAGCCAGCTATGCACTTAGATTCCCCCTAAACACATGATAGCCAGCTATGCACTTAGATTCCCCCTAAACCTATGGTAGACATATAATTTATGCACTTAGATTCCACTAAACCTCATTCGACTATGGCCATAACAACGGAGCAAGAGGAATGTGAATACATGAGCTTCTATCAAAAGCAGTAATGGCAAATACTTTCTGTCAAGTGCAGTAATGGCCAAAACCCTCTGTCAGAGTGCAATATTCGCGAAAGACCATTCAAGTGCAGTAATGGCCAATACTTTCTGTCAAGTGCAGTAATTGCCAAAACCTTCTGTCAGAGTGCAATATTCGTGGCAGTCCTTTCGTCAGAGTAAACAAATGGCAAGGACCTCCAGTCAGAGTAAACAACAAAGACATTCCGTCAGGGTAAACAAATAGCTTAAGAACTTCAATAACATCCACCTGTATAAATTATTTCAAATATAAATTTAAGCCGGTCGTTCAAAACCGAGACACGTGTACATTTCGCTTGTATATTTTTAAAAACTCAATTTACTTTTATCAATCAGGTAGTTACATGGCGTTGCGGCTTTCACACTGCCGCAAGTTGTAGCAAACGTCCCTCCTTTTTTTCATACACATCTGGTGAATGGACAGTGGTAAACAACTATACCAGTCATCTGTAGCCTCGGCTTTACTTTACTATTATCATACCCATGGCACACGAACCCTTGAAATGTCTACACAAACAATATCGACCGGTTCACCACAGGTACCTACATCTACATCTGTTTTATTTATAGGCTTGTCAACCCGATTTGAACCACGCGCCGCAGTTCAACGGGTCTCAGACACGTCCGTGTGCCAAAGACACGGCAAAATAATAACAATAATAACAACGCGCCATTTTTAAGGTCGTTTGCTCAACACCGCCCCAAGTTCACGGTCGTGTACTTTGGACTTTTCACCTCTTCATCCGCCTCTCGCCGCACTACACATTCTTATTATTTCTTCCATTGCAACCTTTGTTTAATCTCCACCCCTTGACTGCCAACGGTATCTCTTCAATTGAGAAAACACTTACTGTACGCCAGCAGCGGAGACACGAAGCGCTGCCGTGGAAATGACTCCTCGACAGCTTCCTCAAAAACCCAACGAGTCACATCTTGATCGAGTTCATGATGTTCTCTTTATATATATTTATATATATATATATCACTTGACCACCGTCGACCGTTCGTTATATTTATACACTTATAAGTACGGCGGTTCTCAAAAAAATGTGTGTTGAAAGATGGGGTGGTGATGGCAAAACAAAGCTCTTTTTTTTTAAACAAGGATATAGGTCAGTTTGGACCAGTAACTCAACCCGGTCTAACAAATGAAACACGTGACCTGCGTGAAGATACCATTTACCTTAAATCAGTGATTCTCAAACTAGTTCCTCAAACGGACCGAAAAATACTATTCATATTGCACCAGGGACCAGTTCACAAGTCATCGGCTATTGAGTTTAAAAAAAAAAAAAAATCTTATTAAATTATTCACATTTTACGGACCGGCGACTGTAGATCCGCGTACCACCACCTTGAGAAGCACTGCCATAACTTTTTTTTATATCCGCGAAAATGAGTAGGACGATGGTCGACGGATGGTTAACAACAATTACTTAATATCAATGTACCTCAAAGGTAAGGCTTTGTTTTAAAAACCCAAGTTTAGTCCCATCGAGGCAGTTGTGTGAGGAGCGCTGTCGTTGCACAATCAGCGGCAACAGTTACGGCTCACTTGGATGAGTGCCAAGTTCGTCACACACCATCGTCTTTCATGTAAGTATGGCCAGTCACCGAGTCAGTCGCACGTCTCAGGGTTGTTTACCGTGTGTAGACAAGCCAAACAGACGCGGCTAAAGATAGCAGCATGACAACAGGTTGTTGTTATTTTTTAATTCACGCAGCGGCATTGGTGGTTATGGTGCAGAAATACGTAAAAAAAACAACTTATTGATTGATTGATTACCTTCCCACCGGGGTGTTTTACGTGAGACAACAGTGTAGGTCAGTGGTCGGCAAATGCATGCGGCTCTTTAACGACCTGAGTGCGGCTCCGCCAGTTAGCCACAAATCGTGTTGACTCGGAAAAAACATGGTTATTGACAGGTTCTTGAAAATAAATTTGGCTCTCAAAAATTGTTTACTCGTCCAGCTACTGATTTTTGGCTCTTTTGACCAAATGAGTTTGCCGACCACTGTTGTGGGTATATATGTCGGTGCGGATGTGGGTAGCAGTTGTAGCAGTAGTGTGAAACAGTGTCGCTAGAAGAAACCCAGCCATACAATGTTAATAATTTTATAATAACAGCACTAGATCACCTCTGAAAGTTGCGCAACCGACATTATCGTGCACTCCATAGAACAATAGACTCTACGTCTGACTGCCGCGTGTAGCTGATGGGTGTGTCAAGCTTTCCCGTTTTTTTTTGGTCCATGTATGAATCTGTTGACATCGCCGAGAATGCAAAGTCGCGTGACAATACAGGTCAATACGGTCTGACCTAGTTTTGAGTCACACAATTGATTTCAAGATTGCTAATCCGGGGACATCAAAGCCCACTGAAGTCCATGGTCGTGAACACAACATTCGTGTAAATGACTATACTTTATGAGTAAATATGACTAAACGGAATGACGATGTGGTGACCGCGCGTGGAGGCGGAAAGACACGGATCGATCCGAATGGAAGGATGTGGTGGAGCAGGCCAGGGGTGGAGCGCCACTGATTAGGCTACGACTAAATATATAATCGTATCTATTTACACCTGGATTCCTGTGAGCAAAATAACCTACGCTATGACTAAATATATAGACTTATGTATTTACACCTGGATTCCTTATGTGCTTGAGCAAAATAACCTACGCTATGACTAAATATATAGATGTATGTATTTATACCTGGATTCATTATGTAATTGAGCAAAATAACCTACGCTATGACTAAATATACAGACGAATCTATCTGGATTCCTTATGTAAGTGAGCAAGACAACCTAACAAGATTATTTTTTTAACGTGGCAATGTGTGGTGCTTTATTTTGGTAGTGCAGGGTTGGTCCTCAAGCTCAGTCTCATATCAGGTTGTTAGTCATGCACGGAACGCCCGCTATGTTAGTTCATCTCGGTGTTTAAAAAAGAGAGACGAAGGTGGATGATTGGCGACAGTCTGTCCCCTTGAATTCTTTACATTAACTTCGCTTTTGTGTGTTTAGAGCAACATCTTCGGACGGCTAATTGACCCACTTCCTGTCAACCTAGCATGCTGAAACAGCACACTCGTTACCGATGGCAATACAATCTTTCAGATGTTCAGTCCCATCCTAAACCCACACAAAATCCTGTTGTTTTTTTTCTAGTAAACGATGAAGGAAATATTATGACACTGATTAAACAAAATAAAATTCCCGATAACTGTGCTAAATGATATTCATTTTTTTTAAAAAATATCATATCGCAAGTGCATTTGGTGCGTAACGTAATATTTCCGTTTGTTTTTCTGAAATAGTTGATGAAAAAAATCTGTGGTGTAAAAGTGGTTGGCACATTAAATTATTAATATAGTTCAGGGGCGTGCGAGCGTGGGGGAGGGGGGGCACTACTTGGAGTTATTATAAAAATGCGTTACTTGTATGCATGTTTTGTCAAATTCCCAGCCCCACCCCAATTGCTCCATAATACATTCTATAAAGGAGTTATACGAAAATCTTTACTTTTAGGGGTTGCTTAATTATTTGATTAGGATGCAGTATTCTAAATTGTTCTCACTTCTAGTGGCGTCCTCGTCTTATTGCAGTAAAAAAAATATTACAGACCTGTTTACTTTTACGATTTTGGCGTACAGTGTACGATTATGAGGTGTATACATTATATATACTGAATGTTTATTTTTTTTACAATTAAGATAATGCATTGAACGATTTTGTGAGGATAGTGTACGATTTTTAAGAGTTTGAGGGTAAACAGCTCTGAAATTAAGTACCGTAACAAAAAGACATTAATGCTAATGCAGTCTTTAAGGGAGTCACCAGTTTAAATGACATTATAAATAATCATTCCCTCCCCCGACATCCACTTTTTAAGTTGATGAGACATAACTTTAACTAAACAAAGAATAAAAACAAACTTAATATGTTTGTTCTGTTAAATAACTGCACGCAAAGTATGGGTTCTCTGTTTTACGCAAAGTATGGGTTCTCTGTTTTGCTCGGCAGGCGACCCTAGCTGGAGGGACTGGAAAAAAAAGAACGTTAGGCTCGAGCTGGTATCAATGGGCAGTGAATGGAATCAAGGACGCCATAAATACTATTTTGTTCCGGATATTTATTGAAAGAAAATGGAATACGAGACCAGAGTCATAAGAGTTCTTTACAACCTACTTTTACGCACCGCTGTCTGAGAGCTAGGGCTTAGCCTGGTCCTGACCTAGATCCCAGGAACTGCCGAGTATCAACATACCCGGCACATACTAAGAGCCGGCAAAAAAACTGGCTCCGGGTGTTTAAAATAGTTATCTTATCAATTGTTATAATCGCGACAAGTGAAAAGTGCATATATTTGAAATATATATATATATAATATACTTGGGACATGCAAAAGAGACTGCCACTCGAGGATCGGTCTCACTAGCCACACCAAGAGCTGCAATCAGAAAAGATAAATATATCGTCTCTCGTAGACGGAAATATGCCATATACATATATATAAGCAGTACATCTTTTTTTAAAACATAATTTGTTGTAAATTTTAGCCTAATTAAATAAACTAGAAATAGCCCGCCAAATTTGGCGACAGCAATGCGTGAACTTCCCATCTACTAAAGTTACTTGACAAAACATGAACTCAAGTAACGCACATTTAAGAATCCCAATTTTTGCTACACCCCTTCCCCCATGATACGTCACTGCACACTTTTTATTTCACGCCCATGAACTATATTAATATATTCTGATGTCCCAACCACTTTTAGACCGAATATAGTTCGTACACCTACTTAAATTGAGACGATTTCATTCTATGAAAAGAAAATATTACGCGCCAAACGTAGTTGCGTTATTTTAAAAAAATATTATATCATTTAGCGTAGTTATCGGAACATTGTATTTCACACGCTATTGAACTCACTATTGAACCATACTTTCTTTCAAACATAGAATGATTTGTTATATACTCTCAATACAAAATTCGGTTATTAGGGAGCAGTCAACGGATATGGAAGCGTTTATGCTGCTGGACGAAATCCACAAGGCCTGGTATTATTCTTCTAGGATTATAAGCTGGTTCCGAACAGCAAATAGCCTCTCTCCACGCCGCTGGATAACCCCAAGGGAACATCATGTGGACGATACCAGCTTGGCACCAGTGGCATCGCAAGAGTTGTCGGAATGTTTCATTGTATCAATGTTATCCGCCTTCGGGACTCCATCTCCGGGTTTGAAATCAGAGTTTCCTTCTCTTAGATGAGTTGCCGTCCAAGGTTAACGCGTCCCATCCACCAGGGTGCTGGTGAGGCTTTTGCTTTGACTGTGCTATGGTGGGCACAATATGTATAAGAGATTATAATAGAAAACTTACTAGCGATTGGTGCGAAACTAATAAATTGAAGCTAAATGAAACTGTCAAGCTCTGCACATATTATGTACTTGCTGAGAACAGTGTACAAATATATATTTTTTTAGCAAAATGCAATTATTTGGTTATGACCGTGGCCTTCTTTCCATTTACAGTTATTATTGCATTTCACCAGCTGACATACTGAGTAAGCAACGTATTTTTAAGGTTGTGTGTGAGCGCATCATTTCTGTCATGTCAACAGTGGTGTTACTCATTTAACAAGCGATGGTATCGCCATGATAATGATATAAATATCTATTAAAATAATATACGTTAAGCTGTTAAAAAAAAACTGCTACTAACTAGCGACCAGCAGCACTAATGCTATAGTGGATCTCAACCTGTGCGTCAAGACCACTCTTGACAAAATATAATGGGTCGCTTGATAATTTCAGAAATTGGAAGAGAAAAATAAAATATCTGCGTGTGTGGTGTGGGTGTGTATGGGTGTGTGTGTGTGTGGGTGTATGTGTGTGTGTGTAAAATGCAACTTTTTAATCTGAATATTTATTTATGAAATTTAAATATTATTTACATTGATCGGACTCGTTTCATTTTGTTATTTCACTCTGTCTACACTACAGCCACATATTTTTTTAAAAAATTAAGATTAATTCGGTAGATGTCAGGAGCTAATTTAATATAAATATTTTGGAAGTTCCTTTTTATATGTGTGTGTGTGTTAAATTTACATTAAATATGATACGAATGGGTGCAAACTGGGTTTATTTACTATAATTATTTTTGTTTTCATACATTTAAATATGGCAGCTTCCGCGCAAAACTATAACCAGGTGCTCAAATTCATTTTAAAAAATTCCTGGAATATTGACTTAAGGAGCCCCCTCTGGGGAGCCCTCCATGCTTCTTAGTCCCAATTTCTGCTTCCCCCCATCCTTCTTATTCCCAATTTCTGCTTCCCTCCATCCCTGATCAAAATTACTGTACCAGCATCTTTTTTTTTTTTTACCTACCAAAAATCTCTGCCGCATCCCCCCTTCTCAACACCTGTTTCACAAATATAATTCTGGTAGTGGGTTGCCACAACTTGACAAGTGTTGTAAAGGGTTCGCGGCACTCTAATACAGGTTGACAGTCGCTGGTTTAGGATTAAAACGTGAAATCATCAGTACTTTGATGCCTTCGCGATCGCCACTGGTTCTATACACATGCACTTTCCACTTCTCCCCATTGGGTGGAACACATTATAGAAAATAAGAACATAACTTTTTGTTACTCCCGGACCCGGGACGTGTGTAAAAACACCCGGACCCGGGACGTGTGTACAATCACCCGGGACGTGTCTACAATCACCCGGACCCGGGTCCTGTGTACAAAAAAAAAATGCAACCGTCTCAACCCGACTGAAAAAAAAATTGGCTGGTCCAAGATATAAAATAGTCATTCAGACAGATGTAGGTTGCTTTGGTTGTTTACAACATCGGCTGGGACCAACAAATAATATAGTGTTGCCAACAGATGTAGATGGCTTCGTTGGCTTACAACATTGGCTGGGACCAACACATAATATAGTCACGCCAACAGATGGAGATGGCTTACATATATCAAATCTCTTTTCTACCCCAATGGCTTTTAAGGGCCACGCGACCAAGAGCCAGCTGACATCCCGTGAAATTGTTAAAGATCGTTATGCGTCCTGCCTGGCCGTGCATACAGAGACAAAGCTTAGCAAGCTAGTTTTGTTGCCACAAAACTAGAACCATCTGGTGCAAACCCCCCCCCCCAACCACCACCACCACACCAGCGACTACTCACACATACAGTAGCCATCTTCTAATCTAGTGGGACGGCGCTCACTAATCCCACTCAATCTTCACACCGCCATACATACGACGCGCCATTTTGTTACACCCCACTAAGCGGACGATGGAATTATATAGGGTATTCCCACATTAAAAAGCGTGACAAAAACAGTTGCTCTACTTCTTAAAAAATATAGTTAAAAATTAATACTTCTTTTCGTAATAAAAGTTGTATATTACTAGAAGTGCACCTTAAGAAATGGACAAATCTTTTAGGATGCCATGTGTAATAATGCAGTTAACATACATGTGGGTTTTCCATCAGTGAACTGTTAAATCTAGGGCAGACAGATGACAATGCTCCACTGAGTTTGTACTCACACATAAAAGCAAAAAAATTATTTGGTCGACATTTACACAGCATATATTCGTATTATTTTATTTCAAAAACTTAAATCTATGAAATAATACACCCCACCCCCCTTCCCAACATGATTTATTTCCTTAACTAACGAGCAATATTTCAAAGTTCCAACAGAGATTTCAATTTGAAGGCCCTTGGTCTAAGTCAGTGTCGGCAACCTGCGGCTCTGGAATCGGATGCGGCTCTTTGAGGGAATAGACGCGGATCTTTAATGACAAGCGACTCTCAAAATGTGTTTTTAGCAGATACAAATAACATTTAAATTTATAAAAAAAATTGTTCCTCACACAAAATAAAAAAAGTTGCCGCCTCTGGTCTAACTGGAGTTTCCATGTGAAAGCCCTCGATCTAAACTTTCAATTCAAGACATAGGAGTTGTAAATGATTTTGGTGTTTTTTTTTAAGACTGAGATGTACAAGTCATGACAGTTTTGTATTGCAAGAAAAGCATTTCCGTGAAAAACTATCCGGGTTTTCCCTTAATAAACAACTTTTTTCCCCTTCTAATTTGACCCACTATAGAAATCAACCCCAATGCGCATGTCATTGACCTCCAAAAGGGAGAAGTACGTTTTCAGATGCTCGCGATAAATCCAGGTCATGGGTATACAGTGAGTAGAGCCGAAATACATTCTATAGACGGTAACTTGATTGATACTATGGCCTCCATATCAAGACCTGGCATTTTAAGAGGGTTAATAACATTGTTCATTTCTGTTTATCAACCTTTTTAAGGGGGTGGGGGGTATGGGGTGAGAGGGGCTTCAAAAAGCAGAGCAGCAGCAGAAAAATAACATATCTGTTTACTCTTATGATTTTGGCGTACATTGTACGATTTTGAGGTGTATAAATTATATAGACTGTGTG
This sequence comes from Omphiscola glabra, assembly GCA_964017045.1. Classification (NCBI taxonomy): domain Eukaryota; kingdom Metazoa; phylum Mollusca; class Gastropoda; family Lymnaeidae; genus Omphiscola; species Omphiscola glabra. Next base: position 40,845,093 of record OZ024796.1, read on the forward strand.
TTTATTTTTTACTAAGATAATGTATTGAATGATTTTGTGATGATATAGTACGATTTTAAGAGTTTGGGGGTAAACAGTTCTGAAATAAGTAGTTAGGTTTCCATGGCGGGTAAACACTTTCCGCTTATTTTTTAGGGGTAAGAACCATGGCAGGCGGGGAGGGGTGAAGTAGACGTACGCAAGTAAGTCTCCTAAAGCGGAGTGCCGTTCCTGGGAGATCGTGTGCGGCAAGTTAAGAGAATGCCACCTCTTTTATCTCTCCGCGGGCCTGCCATTATCTCAATGTGCAAAACAGCGCCCCTGAGATGCTGTTTGTTGACTCCAAGACCGAGGCCTAAATCTTACCAGCATCGTAACCAGATGGAGGCAACCAACACTCCCTGGCCTCCCCACTACCAACTCTGAACAAAGACAATGTTCCGCTCTATGCAAACGGTTAGCCCTCACCGTACTGATACAAATCTGTTTTTATTTGATCGATACATTTCTTTTTACTTGTATTGAAACATCAAGCGTACAGATGTTGTCACCTACGTGTTTAGTTGTATGATACATACATGATTAGGTGCAGAGTAAACTATATACATGTTTAGGTGCAGAGTAAACTATATACATGTTTAGGTGCAGAGTAAACTATATACATGTTTAGGTGCAGAGTAAACTATACTATATACATGTTTAGGTGCAGAGTAAACTATATACATATTTAGGTGCAGAGTAAACTATGTACTAGCCTAATACTGAGGAATGTTTTCACTGCCCACCACTCTATCACATCGTGGACAGGATAGTGGTAATCACTCGGTACAAAATGTAGATGCTGAGCTTTCACGACAGGGAAGTAACATTCATAAATTAAACAGTTGGAGTTGATGGAGTTAATAATTGGTCTTAAGTAAAAGGTTATTTTCGGGCCGTATGGTGACGATAGTAGGGGGTAAGTGGGTGGAATTGGAAAGTTTGGACACTGTGGAACTGAGAGGTAGAGGGTTAATGGTAAAGGGTGATGTTTCGTGTCGTTGTAGTGAGAGCGTTGCAAAAAGGGGTGTCGTGAGGGTACATGGGTTTGAAAGAGTTGGGTGGCTGCAGAAGGGGGGGGGGTTAAGAAAAAAAGAGGGAGATAGCGAGATGGTGGGATGGGGTATATTTGATGTTTGGTTGGAGAGATGGTTGGGATGGGACTTGCGGATGAGCGCGTGTGAGGATGGGTGGAACGTTAAAATGGCGATAATAATTGGGGGATGGGGGTAAACAGCGAGGTCGAAAAAATGACAGTTACACTGTCTTAAAGGGAAACCTATAAACACGACAAAACCTCGCCAAAAAAGGTTCATTTTCAAGGCTATAGATTTCTCCAACGTCCTAAAATAAATAAATAAAATAATAATACAGTAGAACCCCGCTATAACGCGCCCCGCCATAACGCGAATTCGGATATAACGCGGTCGTAGCATGGCTCCCGAAATTTTGTATATTCATTTCACATGAAGGAAAAAAAATGTGGAGATATTGTAAAACCGCGCATTAACGTGACCCTGCTTTTAACGCGATCCGATTTTATGGACCCCGATCATCGCGTTATAGCGAGGTTCCACTGTAGTACTTTTTTTTAAAATACATAAAAAAGGATACTTTTTTTATCCTTTTGTAAAAGCATTCACCACTTCTTTTGTGGAATCTGGATACAACATTTTAATTATATCTGGAATGTCTAATGCAGAACTAGACTAGCAGTGTGTCATCAGTCTACATCATTTTAAATGAAGACAGCCGTGCCGCCCTACCGCATAACCGGGAGACGTGCACACAGCACCAGAAGATATCGGCTATTACTTTTATGTAGCTGGGCTCCAGAGCCTACTACTACAACCCATACAAGTTAACCATGGTCGGGGCTCTCAGGTCAATATTTGACTTTGTTGGAGTACGCGGCGAGACCGCGACAAAGTAGGAGAAAATTTAGCCTACGGTATTGGGGTTTGGGAACCACTGTCAAACATCTCAAGACTGTCGACGGTTTGTGCAACGAGTGCGCATTATACCTGGTCTCTTTGTCCAATCGCCAAAACTATTTCCCGCCTCGAACTTTCGTTTAAATAGACGAATAAAAAGGAAAATTAATAATATAAAGGTTATCACAATAAAGAGTTTCTTATTGAACCACCTCACGTACACCTATAGAGAACATTTTATCATACCTTCAATGTGCGCAGCGGTAATAACCCATTCATCCCATTTTATAGGGGCGACGAAAACCGATTGAAAATACGCAATAGTGGTCAGGCAATATTTCTGTCCCCGGTAGATTTTATGAATGGAGTCAAACCTCGCTTTCATTCACGCACTTTGGGGTGGGTGTGGTATGAATAATGGCGAGCCTACTTCCAATCTCGAATAAAAACTGTGGTTATCTCTGGCGGTGATAACGCTAAGTTAGAACTCGGCTGATCCATTGGGAGGTCTAGTCGTTCCAGTGGCGGAGAGAAGGGTGGGGGGGATGTCACTGAGCGCCAGGCTAGTTAGAAACGCCCAATTGGGCTTTAATTATATTTATAAAAATAATGGATTAAATAATTGAAATTTGAAAAAATGTGTGGGGGGGGGGGGTGTGCGTAATAATGAATCTTGTCCCCGGGCTTCAAACACTCTAGCTACGCCTTTGAGTCATTCTCAAGCTAAACTGATGAATTTTGCCTGTTTTCATTGACCTTTTAAAAGTGACAAAACTTTATTAACGTACTTGTTTAGGTATGAACCATGGTCTACATTTTTAAGGACTGCTTCGAGAAAATGTTGACAGAAATGATTGTAGCGGGAAGATATGTAAAGTATGGACTGCACATATCTTGGGGGTAGTACAAATATACATCTGCTTGAATGGATGAAGACAAGGGGGTAGGGGACGAGAATCGAAAGCGTGGATGTCATCAGGTGAGGGAGGCTACGTCAGCAGGTGCGTCCAAGGCAGGAGACAGCGTAGCAGAAAGTTGCTTTTGTTTTTAAATTTTTATAAACATCGGAGGAGTTAGTCAATTTGGGAAAAAGATTTAAGAGCAATGCAACAATGCATTCGTTGAAGTAGCAAGTGTGTCAGAGGATACCATTTATTGGTTACTGTTGTGTGGTTATTTTCTTTTCCTTCCTCTTTAAGAATTCAACTCCTTCAAATCTTTGACACTCCTAATAACGGTACTGGACACACAGAACGTGAGTTCATGTTTGAACACACTATTCGTGCTATTCAAACAATTTTTACTTTCAATTCTCGCCGAGTGTAATCCAGCACCAGTCCTTCCCGCTCGAATATCTGTTCCGGGCCCCGGGTTGCTAAAGACACATTAGGAGTGGCCCGTCCGGTATGTAGCCTATCTTGTATCTCTATCCTTATTTCTAGGAAAGAATGCAATTAAAAACACGACTTACATCCGGTTGTAGAGTTGGATTACACAAGTAGAAAGTGGGGGATTGGGGGCAATGCGGGGCTGAAATATAGCCCAAAGTCGGTGAAATAGAGGCAACACACTACGTCCTGGTCGGACTACAATAAATTAAATTGCACATGGTGTTTTCAAATATGCTATTTAGAAGAATGTTTCAACTCAATGTTCGGTGTCTTTATATAGAAAACTCTGAGCTCACAGAGAGTCAGCGATTCTGTCTTGAGGGGATTGGAGGCGATTCTGTCTTGGGAGGATGGAGGCGATGCTGTCTTGAGGGGTTTCGAGGCGATTCTGTCCTGGGGGGGGGGGGGATTGGAGGCGATGCTGTCTTGAGGAGATTGGAGGCGATGCTGTCTTGAGGGGTTTGTAGGCGATTCTGTACTGAGGGGTTTGTAGGCGATTCTGTCTTGAGGGGATTGTAGGCGATTCTGTCTTGAGGAGATTGTAGGCGATTCTGTCTTGAGGGGTTTGTAGGCGATTCTGTCTTGAGGAGATTGTAGGCGATTCTGTCTTGAGGGGTTTGTAGGCGATTCTGTCTTGAGGGGATTGTAGGCGATTCTGTCTTGAGGAGATTGGAGGCGATGCTGTCTTGAGGGGATTGTAGGCGATGCTGTCTTGAGGGGATTGTAGGCGATTCTGTCTTGAGGGGATTGGAGGCGATTCTGTCCTGGGGGGATTGGAGGCGATGCTGTCTTGAGGGGATTGCAGGCGATGCTGAAAGACATTTAGCCGATGAGAAAAGTTTCTTGGTAAATCAACACACTAACCCCAAATACGGGTCCCAAATACTGGTCCCAAGCCCTAACACTGGTCCCCAAATACTGGTCCCAATGTAATGTCTATCTTGTGACTTTGAATATCCATCCCTTCAATGTAGCATAACCTGTATCAAGTCTGCGTGAGAGTGATGCATTAAAAAAAAATTACGATAAAAAATAGCCACCACGCTTTGTAATCCTGGTGTGTATATGATCTTTTGAGATAACCATGAATCGTACATAACATTATGTGGGCAGGATATATCAGATATCCTGACATCAAGTTAGTCGTATTCTGTGGTGTTATGGCCTGTGTGTTGATCCTAGGATTTTCGTTTTCATCCCAAGCCGCTGCATTCAACCCTAAACCACCATCACCCTTTTTGTTTTGGCATTGACGTCATCGATTAAATGTGTAACGCTCGACCACACCCTCCCCTCCCTTGATTGTGAAAAGGTTGTTTACAGTCTAATTTGCCCTGAATGCTATCGTCGGGTGATGCAAATGTTAGAATTTATTTTTTGGAGGGTTCCAACTCCCACCATAAAAATACGCCGGTAGCTTTCCCAGCCGGAAGAATTTTTTTTCAGAGATTTGCTAGGCACGAGACATATTATTAGGAGCCTTACACGATTTCATTCTTTGTGTGTGTGTATATTAATATTTGTATCTTTCGAGGATTATCCCTTTTCCACTTGCTGTGCTGTGTGTTAATGTAGTTTTTATTTCTGTATAATTGATTTTTATTTTTATATAAATGTTATAATACAGTTAACTTGAATATAGTAAATATAATTAGTTTTGGTATCGTTTTTCTCATTTTACCGGTTTTCAATCATTTGTTACGTACTGTTCAACAAACGAGCCAAATCTTAACTTTACAAGAACCATATAACGGTCCGTAAAATGCGGTAGTAGAGAATACACAAAGTATTGAATTTAAACATGAAACCGCTTCTCTGCCCCTCATACGGTCACGGGAGCACAGAAAAAAAACCCCTTCACTTTATCAACATAACCTACAAAATGTCGGTTGCACTTTTTCAACTTAAAGAATAAACAAGAGATGTAAGCGTTGGATATTGTCAAGCAAAAGGTCTAATGCAGTGATTCTCAACCTTCCTAACGCCGCGACCCTTTTATACAGTTCATCTGGTGGCGACACCCCCCCCCCCCCAGCCATACAATTATTTTCGTTGCTACTTCATAACTGTAGAGTATATGTGTTTTCAGATGGTCTTAGGCGACCCCTGAGAAAGGGTCGCGACCCACAGGTTCAGAATCGCTGGTCTAATGGAAGAACAGGGCATCAGTTGAGCAATGTAACCCAGCTAGGGATGTCATTAATTGTAGCTATTTCTTTTACGTTGGCTTTTTTTTTGGCACCGATCCCTATTGAACACAATCATTTTTTTCTGAATATAAAGAGACTCATTCACTTTTTACTTTTGTGTTCTTAGAAGTCTAACCAAGGTTGATGAAGAATTGTTATAGCATCGAAACCTTGCTGTGTTCTTTGCAGTCTAACCAAGGTTGATGAAGAATTGTTATAGCATCGAAACCTTGCTGTGTTCTTAGAAGTCTAACCAAGGTTGATGAAGAATTGTTATAGCATCGAACCCTTGCTGTGTTCTTAGAAGTCTAACCAAGGTTGATGAAGAATTATTATAGAAACGGACCCCTGCTGTTCTGCGACTCATTCAAACAGTAATCAGAGTGTACGTTTTCACTGCGTTAGACAAAAAATGCGATAAGCCGACTTCGTTTTTGTAACAGTGTAATCCTGTTTATTTGAAAATGCACCTACTTCTCACCGGAACATGAATAAATAAACTGCATGTACCTGGTGCACATGTGTAAGACCATAAGTGACACAAACAATTAAACGCAGTCTGAATGACGTACGCGGAGACACACACACACAAAAAAAGCTTGCTCAAAATACATGTTAAGTCACGTCTTAGGGACGGTCATGGTGTTTACACTGCTGGTCCAGCGACAACACACCCAGTTTACTGCACAAATGGCCCCTAGACTAGACCACCGCAGTCCATAGACTCTCAAGTTTGCAGCTAGTGGTCTAAATGTCATTATCCAACAAAGTGTCCTTTAGCAAAGCAAACCATACCAGAATTCTGCACAAACGTATGATAGATTCTGTCTCGTGTTTATGTAAGTCTAGGGCTTATAGGCAGTTACATTTTGTAATAGGGACCAACAGACCTTGACGGACGAAAGAAAAGCGTCACGAAACCTTGACTATATTCGGACAGTATGTTATGGATCACCTGACACCGTTGGTCTGACCTCAACTGCTCATAGCAGGGCTCTCCGGACATTGGAAGGTCACTGCAGACCGAGAAAAAAAAACAGACCAAAAAAAATGTATCACTCATATAATCAAGGACACTGGGCTTCTTAACCTTGTAGCAGCGCCCCACCCTCTCTTGATTTCAAAATACTCAATTTCAAAATGTATTTCCTGAAACCAGCCACCCACAAAACACACACAGAACACGATAAAAATTATAATTAAAATTTCAAATAAAGCTGCTATTTACCACAAACCCCATGACACTGCCTCCAGGAATCACACGTGGTGTGGACAACCCTGGTTAAGAACCCCTGCTGTAATCAAAGATACGGGTCTGGGTACTAATACAAGACATTTCATATGGTGATGCAGCACATGGTCCACAGTTCTGATGTGCAGTCGAAATGTGGAGCAGTGCGACCATTTAGTGAGCCATATATAGAGCCATGGCAGTGAAAGGTATCACAGGACGTTTTGATCGCGCGCACATTAGCGTCCTCGTTTGTACCATCGTCTTTTGCTGGAGTCGTTAACGTTCTCCGAGTTCTCGGGTTACTGGAAATCCAGCAGCCATTCAACATTAAACGGCGGTAGTACAAACACTGGAAGTAGGTCCGCTGATCTCCCACTCACAAACGCGCCGTGCAATATTTGCAGCACCGTCCAGGAGTGAAGCGCATGATCCATTAAACGCAGCGCCGTCAGATCGCTGGCAAACATCACCCCTCACGACCTTTGTTTACACAGAGTGTGAATGAGACAGTACCAGAGAGCTGAAAATGTCAACAGTGGCACAGTATGTACATCGAGCCTCAGGTTTACTATAATGTAAGTTGTATATGTCGCGGTTGAAGAGCTACCCAGAAGAGGAAAATCGCAATAGGATGTTGGAACGAAAACTTTCAATCAAATTTTTATGATGAACAACATAGGGTGACCAAAATCAATCTATGAGATGTAGGTTGTTTCATGAGCTGTATTAGAATGACGTATCAATATAATTATGCAAGGCCGACGGGACCAGCCAGCTTCCAACTTATTTTAATTAAAATATTTATTTTTAGTTTTTTATTTTTATTTTTAGATCACAGTTGGTCCAAGATCTTACATGCACGACACTCGCAAAGAGGGCCTTAAATATAACATTCTAATACAACGTTGAGACACCCTGCAGCATAAAGAAGGCGACTCGCTTCCGCGGCGGTCTTCAAGAAATACATTAAACTTTGATCAGAACACTGCGTGATTCATGCATCTTGAGGACGAGACATTCCGTGATTATTTCAAAGGATTCTAATCTGTGGTGTTCATAAAGGTCAGTAGTGGGCTTTAAGCAGGATGCAAAGTAAATCGCTGAAATTGCTGGAAGGCACGAGTAATTTTGACGGTAACGCCAAAATGGACCAGAGTGATAAAGCTCGGAGTTGACGGTCATGTCAAGGGGATTCACAACACTTTCGTGGACGTCACACGCACAAAGTTTAAATCCACGGGAAGAGCTATGGGATTTTTTTTTATGCGTTACGGTTGAGTGAGTGAGTGGAACAAGATTATAGTTATTAGACCATTTCACCGACACCAATAACGAAATGTCACTCAATAATTATTATTTGTTTTTAGCGTGGAGTGGGAGAAGGGTATAAATGTATTTGACTAGCCCCAATCACAAAGACCCTCACGCACCGAGATGGTCAATTAAAGACAATACCAGTGACACGTCCGAAAAGCAATAACCCTCCTTGTCAAAATGAGAACTTCTGCCTTAGGGTGATAACATTGCCGCCCTTAGGTTTAATCGACTAAAAAGTTTAGTTTCACTTAAACCGCTATGTCCTGGAGTGTGTCTGGTCAACATTAAAAACAAACACACACACACACACACACACACACCGACCCCACGTCTGGATTTAGTGTTTAGATTCAAGACTGCAAACTTCCTACTATTAAATCAGTTTCCAAGCCCTCCGCTAGACCAGACATTCCTAAACCCATTATGATATCCCAAGCCGAGAGCGAGAATGCGGTGCGAGTGTATGAAGAGTGTAAAAAAATCAGCTGATTCAGGGCGATGCTGGGGCCAGTCTATTGAGAAATTTGACACCCGAAATCTAAGGCGTTAAGATCTACGTGAAGATGTTGGTCGAACGAGGCACCCCCGCAAACAATGTAGCGTCGGGTCAACAACGTTGAATGCTGGGGTGCGCGAGGTAGGGGAGAAAGGTGGGGGTGCAGTCGTGGGTAATGGAAATCGTGGGAGTCTCGGGGGGTGAATCGAAAAAAAACGCGTTTTTGTGCAAATTGAGGATAGGGGGCTGCGGAGGTTAGCGGCGTTAAAAAAATGAGATATAGTGCATGCTATAGATGTGTGGGACATTTGGGGGGGGGGGGGGGGAAGGGGGGGTTACGGTGGTAGATAAGGGGCACGGGGGTAATTTGGTTACAGTTTAGTCAAGACTCGCCTTTTCCGGTAGGCTAAGCCGGAGGTCAAAGGTCGGCTTGTGACTTCTCGGTCAGGAGGGCAGATCAAATTTGTTATCCTATATGGGGACGGTGGGTGTACGCATCGTAATGCATGCATATAAACAAGTTCTAAGGTGGATGCAGGAAATTTGAATGCTGCACACGTAAGCGGGTCACGGAGATTCTGATGAATAAAGACTGGCTATTTAATCTCATGTTTAGTGCGGAGAGCAACAGTATCAATGTATTTCACTGCAGAAGAGTGCAGTCGTGAAACCAGCAAGTATGAGTGGATGCGTCAAAACCAAGCAAGTATGAGTGGCTGCGTCATACAACAATAGAGGATCTTGTAAAAAAAAAAAAAAAAAAAAAAAAATTGTTAACCTTCAGTAACTAATTAAAATGTCAGTCTAACAAGAGTGAGTTCATTCGGTGTAATTGAAATCATCTTGAGGCGGTTCACAGTTTTCAAACTTTTCGACTTATTACTTTTAGATACAATGTAATTATTGTTGCGCCGGCGTGACTGAAGCAATACTTACGGGATACGCACATTCAATAAACTGTATACGGTATATAGTTACATGATTTTTTTTTTCATTTAAAAAGCATCCGTTGTCTTGTTAACTTGACAACACGTAGATATTTTGTAGATAATTGATTTTACATGACTAAACCAATGGGACGGAAAGGACTGTCGGGGGGGTTACAAATATATAGGTAAATAATTTATACCTTCAGATTGGAGATTATTGCTACCACCATCCATTGGATAAGTTAATGATTATTCATGACCCACACCCACCAAACTAAAAGCTAATAGAAATACCCGAATAAACGCATGTTACGTACCGCAACAAACTCATTCTGGGCTCGTTACGGGAACAATACGTAACAAAGGGCTGAAAACCAATATAAAAAGAAAGAAAGAAAAACGATACCACCGCTAGAGCCATTTAACAATAATCAATTTATATCTACTAACAATCTTGATATCAGAATAACGAAATCTGATATATAGAAATAACAAAATATATTAACTTACGTGACTACTTATAATAATATTAATGATAGAAATAGAAATGTAAAAATATTAGCCCCCCCCCCACGCCCCATGGGAAAAACGCTTAGGTCTCATAGGTCTAGTACGTCTGGCCCTGGGGCGTCTTTTGTTTTACAGTCCAGGCTTCTACTACTAGGGGGGGGGGGGAGTTTCTTGAATCGAACTTTTGGTCTAAAAGGGGCAAGCGAGAATTATGAATGTCTATTTAGAACCTTCTGGTATGTTGTAGAGAAGCAGCAGTCGCGTCAAAACAAGGAAAAGTTAACTGCTGTTGACAGCAAGACAAACGACAAGAGGAGGAAGATGGGGGGGGATCTAAACTAACAGCATAGCGATAGGACTCCCAAATTTGGGTTGACAAACTAGATAGGGCTATAATAACAACACACGCAGCTCACATTCTTCTATGTCGAGTTCAAGGGTCGCCTGCGTGTAACATGGGATCCCAGAAGGGATATCTCGGGTTGGTAGTGAGACGTCCTCTTTTGACGCATACTTCACACAACAACCTTAAAAAGGATGTGTTTTTTTTTAATAGGTTCCATATTATGTTTATTGCGACTTTCAGAAGGATCCAAGGCATACTTGAATTTTTAAAAAACAACAAACGAACGCTCTTGTATATAATAATCGTATCCGGAAATTTGATCGAAAGAAATTTCGTCGACGGAAAATTGATCGACGGAAATTTGATCGAACGGAAATTTGGTCGAATCTTTTTTTCAGTTCATACGTTAAAATGTTGCTTCAAATTTCTTTTTGAACGCATTATTTTCGTTTTACTATTTTTAGTTTAGTGCGTTCAAAAAAAAATTGGCGAAAAGAAAGATTCGACAAAATTTCCGTTCGATCAAATTTTAGTCAATCAATTTTCCGGTAACCACATAATAATGGATACAATTACAATGACACACCTCGCAGAGAGTGTTTAAATTGGTTTACTTTTTAATGTTGTGCAGACATGTGTAAATGTGCTTGATCAAATCCACACTGTGCTGCTACATACGACTACCATTCTCGGTTGCTGCTACCATTTTGTCTGAATTTAAAAATCTACAGGGAAGAAGTCCAAGTAAGAGAAATTCTGTGTTGTGTCTCCCCACCTTTTCATTTCTGCAGGAATGAGCAATTTTAACCACCAAAAAGGAAGCGAACCAGCCACCCAAGAGCTGGTAGCCCAAGTAGCTCCCCCTTAAAAGAACCACCCCCCTCTACCACAGATTTCCCACACATCCACAAATTAGCGATGGCGCGATAGAGACCGGTCTACATTTCCGGACCCAGGAAATGATTTAAATTAGAACACATGCGACCCTGACGAGACGCCTGATTCGCCTCGAAGACTGGGTCAAGGACAAGTGGAACTAGCCAGTGAACAGTAGCACTGACCATCTGGTGCCAGGGAAAACATCCGTCTGGCAACCACCTGAGAGACCGGAAGAGGGGGGTTACCTGCTAGGGGAGCTCCACTGTTTTGGGAGTGCGGTCCGTGGTTGTGATAGTACCGGCCTCAGTACCGTGTATATAAATATGTCCTGTGTGTTTATTCTGTGGGCGGTGTACGGGACTTAGCGGCCTGTCTGGGCCTATCGATTAGTGACGTTCTCACCCCACTGTAAGCTGTCCGGTTAGAATGGAGTCCTGGTACAGTCCACAAACGTAAATGCCAGACTATGTTAAAAGCAGATTTGAGAGACAATATTAGCATAGAGAACGAGATTTTGAGTATTTTACCAGAAGCGATAAATGTATCACCAATACACAAAAAATAAACAAATAAATTAAAATTTAAAAATAAAAATTTTCTTATCATGTAAAAGCCAAGCTTTCAATCACTATTTGTATCAGTATGCCACCAAACAAATCCATCTAGATCAGTGTTTCTCACCTTTATTAATGCCGCGACCCTTCAATACAGTGTGGCCCCCAGCCATAAAATTATTTTTTGTTTCTACTTCATAACTGTAGAGTATATGTGTTTTCAGATGGTCTTAGGCGACCCCTGGGAATGGGTCGCGCGACACCCAATGGGGTCGCGACCCACGGGTTGAGAACCGCTGATCTCAATCATGCTAGATGTAGCATTCGACCGAAAGTCCAGAACGTCTATGCCGCACGCCGTTATTGATTGCACTTGCACTTGTTCAAAACTATTGTCACCAGCTTAATTTGTTTAACATCACTCCAGCCAACTCTGTAACCTAAAAATATTGATCTCGTAGTGGAATAATTCACAAGAAATGTTACAAATTCGCATGATGTCCGAGTTTCTAATTCTTTTACAGTTGACAGAATTCTTTTGTGGTCCATGTTCTGATGTCAGGTTAAGAATGTTCTTAGCGCATCCTGAACGAGAGAACTTAATTAATAGGCTAGAAACTGGCGTATCAAGGATTAGTGCCAAGCGGGGCGGGAAAACATTTTTGCACCCCCACTCCACAAAAACCAAACTCCGCAGTTAGCCGAAAATGCCACCTCTCAATATATAGCAAGAAAATAACAGCCCCGGGCGGAATGCCCCCCCCCCCCAAAACCCTTTTACGCCACACCTTAACACGCCAGTACCTATAAAATCAAAGAGAAAGCAGGTGCGGTTACCGGAATATTGATCGAAAGAAATCTCGTCGACAGAAAAATTGATAGACTAAAATTTCATGGAATGGAAATTTGGTCGAATCTTTTTTTCAGTTCACACGTTAAAATTTTCGTCAAATTTCTATTTGAACGCACTTTACAATACAGTAAACAAAATAATGCGTTCTAAAATGTTTTTGAAGCAAAATTTTAACGTGTGAAATGAAAAAAAGATTCGACCAAATTTCCGTTCGATCAAATTTCCGTCGATCAATTTTCCGTCGATCAATTTTCCGTCGACGAAATTTCTTTCGATCAAATTTCCAGATACGATCAAGTGCATGTCTGACAACGTGAAAAGCATTCTGACACCACCACTGCTGGGAAGGTGTCTGATAAATAAAGGGGTCTGATAAATAAAGGGGTCTGATAAATAAAGGGGTCTTGGGGACATCTCCGCGTATGAATTATTTTTTTTTTTTTTTTACTTATTGACACACTCAATGATTGTGTTCTAAGATCAGCCCATCATTTCAAAACTATCAACTTATTACTTGTTCACTTCAATATTAAAAAGTAATAAGTAGAAACTTCAACAATCCTCACTTTGGACACAACATATCACTCTACGAACACTAAGCCCCCGTTGTTGAAACACCGTGTAACGTAAACCACATTAACCAAACAAAAACAAAGCATCGGACCAGGCGCCGAGCATTTCCCAGATATTACAAACAGCAACCAAATCTGTCATTCTCACGGTGGGTCGAGTCGGTCCGTGATGAGAAACACGGTGAGCTGACCAACCGAGTTCTCAGCGTGACCACTGACCGGTGTGGTAATTCATGCCCGCCAAGCAGTCTCCTGTCCGGCTGAATCAACCTTTGTTGATAGCGTTACCCATGAAAAAAAGAATTTAAAAAAAAAAAACGGAGATACCACTGGCTACGAGGAGACAATACACGTTTCAAAACATCGTTTGGCGCCCCAGGGGCGCAAAAACCATTTCAAGTCGTGCGATCGTATATTTCATGACAATTAGCATAAATAATGCCTCACCGTATTCGAATCCCGAAGGGGTCAGGCATAAGAGCTCCATCTTTCACTATCTAGGGTAAAATTTCCATCAAGGGCAACTCTTTTCAGTGATGTCGTTATTGGTACTTGTAGTTACCCAATGAACATGGATATTCAATGGGTAAAGCTGATTATATCTTGACTTTGATGAACACCCGTGACTTGAATAAACTGGATTATCAATGTGACTTAAATTTGATTGGACTCGTCGTGGCGATTCTTGTAAAGTATTCGTCACAAAATACGAGTCCATATAACTGAACATCCAGAAAATAGGTGTCCGGATATTTAATTTTGTGCCGTACACACGTTCCAAATAAAGTAAAGACCGATCATGCATTGTAATTCTTATTTAAACCTTCAAAAAAAAAAAAGAAAGAAAAAAGACAAGAAAAAAAGAAAGAAATATATGCTCCTACTCCTACAAAGACGTATAGTAAAGTTATAAATTAAGCAGACAAGTTGCCAATTTTTTGGCTCTGTTGAAAAGGTCCCCAAAGAAAAAGAAATACCTTCAGCGAGTCCTATTGATAAATCAATGAGATCGTTGTCCTTTAGCAGCTCTTTGTTTTCAATCGATGGTTTCCTAATTCTGAGGCTTGATTCAGTGTCCGCGGGGCGCTTATTTCACCGGTGACGCCAAAATGCGTATGTGGAGCTGTTGTAACCCAACCTAGGATTTCTCACCCCGGGATCCCTGTAAAAATCTGGTTTACCCTCGCTTAAAAAAGAAAACTACCCGGTACTAAAAAATCATAACTCCTAGTCTATTGTTTCACAAGCATCTCCTTTTAAGAAATCCTTAAAAATCCTTTACAACCTCATTTGAATTCACCTCCCGTGGACTGGAAACAGGAGCTCTAATAACTTGATGATCCCATGACATATTATATTATGTAGAGTTGTTTCTTTAATCCCTAATCAACATATTAAGATACATGAATCGTAACGTGTAGTAACATTACCAATTGTTAATTTTTTAATTCGAAACGAATCTCTTGCTACAGTTTGGTAAATATTTAGTGACGGTTTCGAAACTAGAATTAGCGACCTGTAAAAAATGCTAAACTCATAAAGTTTTAGTTTTTTTTTTAATACGAGCTGTTATATCCAACTTATTACCTAGTTATCCATAACTAGAGATAAGCGGTGGAAAATAAAGCAAGTAGTAGCAAGTGAGCAACCTCTCAAATAACTTTAACATTGATTTTTTTAAATTCACTAATACACCATAACAATTAAACAACTATAAAAATCAACTCATTTATAGTTTAATTCAGTTTGTAATATATTTTTAATGAAAATAATTTTATCCTGGGATGAGGGAAACTGTATTCCCGTTTTCCCAGCATAAGCGAAACCGCTGGGAAATGAGAAACCCTACTCGTTATCAACGTGTGGGGTGTGGGCACTGTGGATACTTTGATGTCTGGACACCAGAGTTGCCTTGTCATCATCATCAGTGGCGCTACAGCCCATGTAGGGCCAATACAGCCCATGTAGGGCCAATACAGCACATGTAGGGCCCTGGCCTGCTCCACCATATCCTTCAATTCGGATCGATCCATGGCTGCTATCCTTTCTAGAGTTGCCTAGTGAGTTACATTGGGGTGGGGGGGGGGGGGTGTTGTATAGCACGCCTCCGCAACTCAATGTGTAAGGCGGGACATAATACTTTATGAAAAACTTGTGCGGGCCGCAAGATAATAGGACCGGGAGAGGTGGGGGGGGGAGAGGTGGGGGGAGGGCTATTAAGAAAATAATAATAAATAATATTTCGTTACATTGCGGGCCGCAAAGTGGGTGCGTATGTTGTACAGGTCTGTTGTAAAGGTTAGAATATGTCACAATATGTGTCAAGGTTAGACTATGACCTGGCTGAAAATGATATATGTCAGGAAGAAAATTGAGGTAAGTTAAGGACTTACATCACTATCGTCAACATGTTGGAGCGCCCCCCGCCCCCAAGATGCAATCCTCTGCTTATAGACATGTACTGTCTCCTCGGACGGTAGCTGTGCTATCTCCTGTGTTTTATTAAGTCTTTTTTTTCGGTAACGCTATAACAATGGTTGGCAATTTTCATTACAGGATCCGGTCAGGATTGATTTAGATCTACTTTTAGTTGCAGTTTTAGGAAACCTCCTCGTGACACTGTCGTATCAACTGTCAGGGTCAGTTCACTCGCCGAGTTTATTTTGACACGGGGGGAGGTGGTTGTCCCAAAAGTTTGTCGGGAGTCCTTGAACCAATGACCCGGTGTTGAGTTTGTTTAATTAAGTGCGTGGACCAATTATTTTTACTCAATTATGACTGAAGACGATCTATGACGATTCGCCGCCACCACTTCGCCCGTTTCACCGCCGCCACTTCGCCCGATTCGCCGCCACCACTTCGCCGACGCCATTTCGACCTCGCATTATTTCGTCGCTGGCCGTTTCGCCGATATTGATAAAGAAATTAGTTTAAGAGAAAAATTATAATTTTAATGCACAGATGATTATAAAAAAAGTTAAAGTTTCAAGAACATGTATTTATTTTGAAATCGAAGTTTGTTAGTAGGTTTTGTGTTAGTCTCCCTTAAGCCTTTAGCGCCTACATGGATATATAGATATGGACAGTTTTAGCATTTTAAAACGGTTGCTCGACAAAAGCCACCGGACCCAAGCGCTATAATCACTATAGGAAAAAAAGCCCTTACTTTGAATGGGTGGTTTTTAGTTAAATCTGTAAACAGTTTTTCCGAGTGGCGTAGCGAAATTGCCGCTCCCTCCCCCCCCTCCTTTTCCAAACACCACACACACACATATATATTTATATATAGTGTGGGGAACAGTGAAACCAGGAAGTATTGAACCACGAAATAGCGCTGTCCTTGTCCCGTGACTTCATAAATAAAGGTTCAACTTTTTTTAAACACGCTAATTACTAGTTAGACAGCCAAAAGTAGAACAATGTTGAGGTCTATGGCCAAAAGTAGAACAATGTTGAGGTCTATGCCCTGAGTATGGCCAAAAGTAGAACAATGTGGAGGTCTATGGCCAAAAGTAGAACAATGTTGAGGTCTATGCCCTGAGTTTGGCCAAAAGTAGAACAATGTGGAGGTCTATGGCCAAAAGTAGAACAATGTTGAGGTCTATGCCCTGAGTATGGCCAAAAGTAGAACAATGTTGAGGTCTATGCCCTGAGTATGGCCAAAAGTAGAACAATGTTGAGGTCTATGCCCTGAGTATGGCCAAAAGTAGAACAATGTGGAGGTCTATGGCCAAAAGTAGAACAATGTTGAGGTCTATGCCCTGAGTATGGCCAAAAGTAGAACAATGTTGAGGTCTATGCCCTGAGTATGGCCAAAAGTAGAACAATGTTGAGGTCTATGCCCTGAGTACGGCCAAAAGTAGAACAATGTGGAGGTCTATGGCCAAAAGTAGAACAATGTTGAGGTCTATGCCCTGAGTATGGCCAAAAGTAGAACAATGTTGAGGTCTATGGCCAAAAGTAGAACAATGTTGAGGTCTATGGCCAAAAGTAGAACAATGTTGAGGTCTATGGCCAAAAGTAGAACAATGTTGAGGTCTATGGCAAAAAGTAGAACAATGTTGAGGTCTATGGCCAAAAGTAGAACAATGTTGAGGTCTATGGCCAACATGTAGAACAATGTTGAGGTCTATGGCCAAAAGTAGAACAATGTTGAGGTCTATGGCCAATATGTTGAACGATGTGGCGGTCTATTCCCTGAGTATGGGTAAAAGTAGAACAATGTTGGGATCTATGGCCAACATGTAGAACAATGCTGAGGTCTATTGCCCGGAGTTCGCTGTCTGATTTAGTGTTTATTAGTTTCCAAAAGGACGGTACACAGTTTACACGGGTTTCCCCCCGTACCTTGTCTCTCGCGTCCACGAGACCATCAACAAAACCATCCCATCTCCCATTAAAACAACAAGAAAATCAAAGCGCTACCGTGCCCTAGTCACTAAGGGGAGGGGGGGGGCCTGGTGCTAATTCACCCTCGCCAGCTCCAC
The DNA here is from genome assembly GCA_964017045.1 of Omphiscola glabra. Lineage (NCBI taxonomy): Eukaryota > Metazoa > Mollusca > Gastropoda > Lymnaeidae > Omphiscola > Omphiscola glabra. The sequence continues at coordinate 40,862,802 of OZ024796.1, forward strand.
GACTCTCACACCTTACCGAGGCAATTGAACCAAACGCCAAGGGGCTCCAGAGGTAATCTCGAGTCCACAGTACTGGGATGGTGTAGGCGTCGAGCTGGGGTCGACATGGGACTTGACCACACGTTTTCTCAGGTGCATGCTATTAAATTTTTCGCGTCTCGTGCATGCTTCCACACGCAGGTCAGACCTGGGAGTCTGGGGGAGGGGTCGCAACTGTGTGCACTTGGTGATCCCACATTGCATGTAGGACATCATGACGTAACACAGCCACCTCACTAAATATTAGTTTACTTCTCAATGTAATTTGACATCAATATAAATGTCTTTTGGAGAACTCGCAATTAGACATTCAAATAAATGTCATTTGGAGAACTCATAATTTGACATTGAAATAAATGTCATTCGAAGCAAGTTTACAAAATGATCCCCTCAACATACAAAACTGGCTACCTATAGACTATAACTGTATGTTCAAGCCACTGAATACAGCACAGATTTGTGTTTTCCAAGACAGCACTCAATTGCGTATGATAAGATTTTGACTACAATGGCAACCACAATGGAATGTAATGTATTCTTGATAAGGAATAGGTCGTAAACATTAACTTTTGTCAAACATTTCACTTTTTTTTAAATGTTAATTTTTAGAAATATTGACCATTTCAAAAAAATGTGTCCTACTTTTTACGTTGTCAACATCTTTTGGTTGATTTTGTTTAAAAACTGCAAATAATCTTTCTTTTCATTTCTTTGTTGTATTTTGTTTCTTTTTAAAAACACTCCTGATACCTTGCTAGGCATGCTCTACATTTTGGAATATTGCATAGTTAAATGTAAAATGTGGTAAGCCATATTCTACGTTAAGTTTTACCGGTATGTAATTTGTATTTGCTTTAAAACATAGATCCAAGCCTCATGGTGCCTCACCCTCAAAGTTCATTGAATTTTTTTTTTTTTTGCAGCATATATATTTCTTTTCTCAATATTTTCCGTGTCAAAACATTTCCCAGTTTTGTTATTATGTCAATTTCCACCATCACCCACTCGTCTCTGTCCACCACCCGTCCCAATCTTGTAATGTCAATTTCCACCATTACCCACTCGTCTGTCCAGCACACGTCACACAATCTTGTAATGTTAATGCCCACCATCGCCCACTATCTGTCCAGCACACGTCACACTGTCGTTAGAACATTTTTGTCATTTAAGCGTCCGTGAAGTCAAAGTTTCATTGTGTGCCTTGGAACAACTCTCATGCCTGGTACGTGACACCAGCAAAGCATGAACATCCCTCGTGCCCTTTAAACATTCTCCCTCCGGCATCTAATTTATTCAAGGATGTCAGAGAAAAAAATTACCGATGCAACTCAAGATAAAATCATTCAATATGCAATCCCATTTTGTTAAAAGCGACTGCTTTTAAGACCGATACCTTTTTTAAATTATAAATATTAATGTTTAATTAATTATATTTTTCTAAACAAAGAAATATGAAAAATTCCGGAACAACCCAGAATTATCTAAAGTTAAGCCGACCTTTTAAATTCAGAAAATCTTTCAGAATGCAACGTGCCAGGAGACTAAGATTCTCGCGTTGTTTTCATGCGTCCATATGCAGGTTTTGTTTCGCTTATTTCCTTGTTCAAAGTGGAGATCGAACCCACATCATTTGAAAGTCCACTAGGCCCCAACTAGCCACTTCTATAAATTGATAGTTTTACTTAAACTGACTTTTAATAGATCTGCGGCCATGCTTATTTGTGCTTTCAAAATGTCTAACTGTCTAACTGTTTAACTGTACATGTTTCGGAATGGGTTTATCGATGACCCAGCGACTAAAAATAAAATGGACTACCAGCCTAGAAATGTACCGCATTTCCTCTTTTTGAGATAATTAAAAATGCGGAAAATGGAGAATTTCCGGGTCAAAGAAGTTCATGGCTCAGAGATGTGGAACAAAAATGACGCATTGGTGTAGTAACAGGTTTAAGCACAGTCCATTGAACTCTAATGTATCCAAACATGTTCTTTATTTTTGATGTTGCGGAATCTAACTTCGATTCAACATGGGGGGTGGGGTGGGGGTCAGTATTTTGATTTTGAGCCCACGTAAATAACCCCATATTCACCTCTTCCTTAATACTATTTAACATCAACGTTGATGACCCATAGATGGTGTGGTGATTCCACAGGGTATTGGAAAAGGCACAGATGAGAAGAAATATTTCAATGGGTAAAGTTGATCTACATTTTTTTTTTTTTTTGCGTGAAAACTTGAAAGCGAATCCCAAGCCGTTGATAACACACGTGCACAAATTAAAGCACCCAGACTTTTTCATCTGTCCATCACCACCATCTTCAAACAGAATAGTGTGGCTTCTGGTGTGGTGAATTGAAGTTACAGTACCCTGTAGTAGCTCTACAGGTGGAACAGCGGAACGGTATGTGCTTGATTCCGAAAAATAACTTAGGGATCATTGCACACGCCTCCCCCCTCTCCTGCCCCCCCCCCAACCCAACACGTCGGGGGATTCCACGGAGCCATTGACGGCCACCGAGGAGTATTCTCAATCTATTCATCAGGTTGGCCGACCCGAGTGGCTGTGTGGGGGAGTGACTTATCCCCCCTCCCGCAACCCTTTACACGGCCATCCCATTTTGATAGTGCGGCTCACTTTCTGGGGACAGTGCTGTGTCACCTTGTTGCTTGCTTCAATGGTAGGATTATTGAGAACGGCTTTTGATCAGGGTTAACAGGAATCTCAGCTCCCACGATTTCTGGCGCACTTTTTTTTTCTTTGCCTTGCCCCCCTCCCCCTTTTCACTTTTTGTTATATTTTTATAGAATTGACTAGATTATAAAAGGGAGATACACAAAGATGGCTAATCCTACAGTTTTCAACTACCCCCCTCATTTGTATATAGCAATTCATATGGAATTTCGTTATTACTACCACCCTTTATTTATTTATTTATTTTTATTATTTTCTTTTTTTGCGCTTTATAACGCGTGAACCGTATTTTTATTATATTTTTTTAGCGTTAAAAGGGAATTTAAAAGATGCCATCAATAACAATTAGATTCATCTGAATTTATTGTAAACTATTAGAAACCGGCTTAAGGTTGATTGTATATTTTTTAAATTTTTATTTGTATTTCATTTTTGCGTAATGTTACATTTTTTTCAAGTATTAAAGCCACGTGTAAGAATTATTAAAAGAAATTGATTTTTATCAATATTAATAATTTTTTAAATATAATAATTCATGCAATAGAGGCAAGTTGTAAATTTTCTCACGCAGACAATGAGACAGCCCTCTACTACCTTCTATGGAAGGGACGAGCTTATGATGACATTGTTCTGTTTACAATATAAAATACAATCACAGGCCATTTCAGTGGACTGCTTAGTAAAAGATGTCGCAGTAAAAGATATTGCAGTAAAATATATCGCATTAAAAGATATCGCTGTAAAAGATATTGCAGTAAAATATATCGCATTAAAAGATATCGCTGTAAAAGATATTGCAGTAAAATATATTGCATTAAAAGATATCGCTGTAAAAGATATTGCAGTAAAATATATCGCATTAAAAGATATCGCAGTAAAAGATATTGCAGTAAAATATATCGCATTAAAAGATATCGCAGTAAAAGATATTGCAGTAAAATATATTGCATTAAAAGATATCGCTGTAAAAGATATTGCAGTAAAATATATCGCATTAAAAGATATCGCAGTAAAAGATATTACAGTAAAATATATCGCATTAAAAGATATCGCAGTAAAAGATATTGCAGTAAAATATATCGCATTAAAAGATATCGCTGTAAAAGATATTGCAGTAACATATATCGCATTAAAAGATATCGCATTAAAAGATATCGCAGTAAAAGATATCGCTGTAAAAGATATCAAAGTAAAAGATATCGCAGTAAAAGATATCGCAGTAAAAGATATCGCAGTAAAAGATATCACAGTAAATCAGTAAAGATATCGCATTAAAAGATATCGCAGTAAAAGATATCGCAATAAAAGATATCAAAGTAAAATATATTGCAGTAAAAGATATTGCAGTAAAAGATATCACAGTAAAAGATATCACATTAAAAGATATCAAAGTAAAATATATCGCAGTAAAAGATATTGCAGTAAAATATATTGCAGTAAAAGATATCGCAGTAAAATATATTTTGCAGTAAAAGATATCGCAGTAAAAGATATCACAGTAAATCAGTAAAAGATATCAAAGTAAAATATAATGCAGTAAAAGATATCAAAGTAAAATATATTGCAGTAAAAGATATCGCAGTAAAAGATATCGCAGTAATCAGTAAAAGATATCAAAGTAAAATATATTGCAGTAAAAGATATTGCAGTAAAAGATATCGCAGTAAAAGATATCGCAGTAAAAGATATCACAGTAAATCAGTAAAAGATATCAAAGTAAAATATATTGCAGTAAAAGATATTGCATTAAAAAATATCACAGTAAAAGATATCAAAGTAAAATATATCAAAGTAAATATTATGCACATTAAGTCATGACGCAAAAATAATCTTCAGGATTTTCTTTTTCAATTGAATTATAAAATTTAACAACTCCAACTACCATTAAACAGCTCAGACTCAGACAAGTTGCTTCCGGATGTCAACAAAGATGGTGAACGATTTCAAGTACTGCATTATTTATATGCATGTCTCCAGTCAACAAATTATCCATCCCATTGTTTTCTTAGCCGGCAATAAACACCCCTGACAGTTCACGTCAATCAACACCTCGAGCACAATCATGTTCAACAACTCGAGCACCATCACGATCAACACCTCGAGCACAATCACGATCAACACCTCGAGCGAAATCACGATCAACACCTCGAGCACAACCACGATCAACACCTCGAGCACAACCACGATCAACGCCTCGAGCACAATCATGATCAACACCTCGAGCACAGTCATGATCAACACCTCGAGAACAACCACGATCAACACCTCGAGCACAATCACGATCAACGCCTCGAGCACAATCACGATCAACACCTCGAGCACAAGCATGATCAAAACCTCGAGCACAATCATGATCAACACCTCGAGCACAATCACGATCAACACCTCGAGCACAACCACGATCAACGCCTCGAGCACAATCATGATCAACAACTCGAGCACAACCACGATCAACACCTCGAGCACAACCACGATCAACGCCTCGAGCACAATCACGATCAACGCCTCGAGCACAACCACGTTCAACGCCTCGAGCACAACCACGATCAACGCCCCGAGCACAATCACGATTAACACCCCGAGCACAACCACGATCAACACCCCGAGCACAACCACGATCAACGCCTCGAGCACAACCACGATCAACGCCTCGAGCACAACCACGATCAACGCCTCGAGCACAACCACGATCAACGCCTCGAGCACAACCACGATCAACGCCTCGAGCACAACCACGATCAACGCCTCGAGCACAACCACGATCAACGCCTCGAGCACAACCACGATCAACGCCTCGAGCCCAACCACGATCAACACCCTCAAGCTTCCTCTAACCTTGGAGTATGCGGGTCAGGATTTGAAAGCCCTCGTCTCTCACGCGGCCACGGCGACCTGACGACGAACAAATAAAACTGGCCCGCAAATAAGTTGTATTGACAATCAACAAATGTCGGCCCCGCGAAATGAGGAGCGTCGAAAGTGAACAAAGATAGGCTCCGAGAAGTGAGCTGGCCATCCAAATAAATACATGTATGGATCCGTAACATGAGATGCACTGGACAAAGTGCATGGCTTCTGGCATGGGTTGCAAGGACAACACATGCATGACCCCTTAAAATGAGGTGCAGCTCACTCCAAATAAGTGAGTACGAGTGTTTTATGACAACGGAGGCGGCAGTGAACACAGCCATGCAACAGTAAACACAAATATATCAATGACTATAATGATCTAGGTATGAAAGATGGTATGGTGTAATGGCGAGTCCAAGAGCCCGTAAAATAACATTTCCGATAAATGCGCTAAATGAGATTTTTTTTAAAAATACGATGGTGCGTTTGGTGCGTAATATATTTCTTTCGTTTAACGGATAATGGGTATGTCCACAGTTTTGTAAATCAGAGTAGCTTGCCCGTGGTTGCCGCCTACTGTTTCCAATTTGGGTTGGTCCTAAAATCATGTTTGTTGTTTCAAAACTCGATTCCGGTAACTTGAGTAGGGCTAATTAAACAAACCCAATAATATAGTTTTAAAAATAAAACGGATACTTTTACTCTGAATGATTTATTTCCTCTCAATTCACGGTATCGTCACCCAATCAATGTTTACATAGCCAAACCTCGACAACCGTGACAGGAAATGCACCGGAAGAAGTAGAGGCATTCACATACTTGGGCGATTGTAGGGAAAAAGAGTCACAGGAAAAAAGTCACAAGAAAAAGTCACAAGAAAAAAGTCACAAGAAAAAAGTCACAAGAAAAAAAGTCACATGAAAAATAGTCACAGAAAAAAGTCACAAGAAAAAAAGTCACAAGAAAAATAGTCACAGAAAAAAAGTCACAAGAAAAAAAGTCACATGAAAAATAGTCACAGAAAAAAGCCACAAAAGATGTTTCATATGAACTCATAATTTTCAGTGTTTATGAAATTTTATTTGTACGTCCATACATAGCCTATGTTTATTTACTGAAAACCAGTTCATAGAAAGTAGCAACAGCTTATTCGGATCGTGTTTTGAATCTCGTTTGGGATTAAATAAGTGTTTCTTATTGATATTAAATATACACATTATAATTCACACATTAAATAATATTACTAATATGCTTTATTATAACTCAGTTATACATGCGTGTGTGAGTGTTATTTGTATTATGTATAAATATCACAATCACACATTTAATTCTATGAATTATCAAAATTAATTTCATTGTTATGCATGGCCAATAAACACGAATATTACAGATTGAATGACAATAAATGGTTGTAAGCGATTACGGAGAGATTAAGCGATTACGGAGAGAGATTAAGCGATTACGGAGAGAGATTAAGCTCTCGTCCAAAGGGATTGTCATTTGATTTTCGCGTCTGATCTCACCGACACACCTCACATGGTAGAGGAATCAAACGAAAGCAAGGGAAATTGCATTGTAGTACAAATTTACTGATAAATCTATTCAGACAAAGCATCAGTGGCCCCTATGTGGTCAATGTGGCTTTGAGAGAAAGATGTATACATTTTTTTGTTCCTTAATCTTGTCAGAGGTGCTCCCCCCACCCCAGCTGTTGTACAATGACATATTATTATTATAATAATAATAATACAATGACATACATGTAATCACACCAAAACTAATTATTATCACCAAGGGAGTGTGGTCAGAACGAAAGATATACAAATTCATTTGTTCCCAACTCTTGTCAGTATGTATTTATGATATCTGATGGCTGAATGTTTCTGTGACATTTTTCCCGGGACTTTTTTCCCTGTGACTTTTTTCCCTGTGACTTTTTTCCCAGGGACTTTTTTCCTTGTGACTTTTGTTGCTATTACTTTTTTTTTCACTCACCACTTGGGCAGCGCCATTGACATACATGGTGGATCAAAGCTGATGTCAGGGCTTGACTTGGAAAAGCTAGGAAGGCATTTATGCTATTAATTTAAGAAAATATGGGAGTCAAAGAAGCTGACTCTGCAAACCAAAGTCAGAATTTTCAACACAAATCTCAAAACAGTCCAACTCTATCATATTCTATGGAGTCCAAACTTCGAAAACAACATTCATTATTATAGAAATCCAATCAATTTAAATACGCTAAGATTCTTAAAAACAGTGATAGTGATTTTTTTTAAATTTTACGGAAATCGAATCCATTTAAATATAAAATATATTCTTATATATAATGTAATAATTATTTCCTTTGTAGTTCATGGAACTGAAAAGGGGTTGTGTTGGCCTATATTAAAAAAGGGGTTGTGTTGGCCTGTATTAAAAAGGGGGTTGTGTTGGTGTTATGAGGGATGACGTATTGCCCGCCTTCCACGTGCATGACCTCTTTCAAGTCGGTCCCGTGTTGGGGCGGCTAGAAAAAAATATCCCTTTGTTGATACTTTTGTTTACTATCGCCCGTTTCTGTCGAACATGATAGAACGATCTAGAAAATGCGGGAAACTATGTATTCCATTTCCAGAATGATCATCTGAAACTGCCTATAAAAAGGGCTGACCGATAGAGAGGGGTAGAGATTTTCCTTTCCTTGTTTACGAGGCATGCTGTGTGTCATTATACTTTGTTGTGTGTAGAGATTTCTATTTCCTCATACAATTTTGTGCTCATTGTATTTTTATATACGGTACTGGTACCAGCAAATCTGTAAGTTTATAATTTCAATCATATTTCTCTTGCTGTTATTATTTAATTGAAGTTCACAAATTAAAAAATTTATTAATTGTAATTAGCTCTGGTCTTGATTGTCGTTTTATTTGTTATTATTTTTAAACGTTGGTATCGTCCTTTATTATGGACTGTTTCTAGAACGAGCCATAGTCTAAAATTAAGAGATTAAATTCTCCATTTAAAACGGTCCGTAATAGTTGGCCTATATCAAAAAAGGGGTTGTGTTGACTATATTAAAAAGGGGGTTGTGTTGGCCTATATCAAAAACCCCTTGTGTTGGCCTATATCAAAAAAGGGGTTGTGTTGGCCTATATTAAAAAGGGGGTTGTGTTGGCATGTATCAAAAAGGGGTTGTGTTGGCCTATATTAAAAAAGGGGTTGTGTTGGCCTATATTAAATAGAGGATATACATTTCTCAAAGCCCAATTATGTTAAAAATGTAAACATCTATACAGAAATACTTCATTAAAAAGGGGGACGTCTGATTTACTATTTGCTAAATATACATTTCAAGGACGTGGATTTTTTTTATTCTCTATTATTTTGTTAGAATACAACATCTGAAATCCTGATACAGCTGCCTACGTAAAAATTAGTACATTTTCAGCTGTTGGTTTTTTTTTGTCGTAGCACGTAGCGCAACATCCCTTCCATTTTAGTCGGGTGACTTCGGGTCTTATCTTCTAGCCAATTAATCTAGAATGTTCAGACAGTCAAGAGTGCTGCGGCGGGCTATTGTCACAGCTATAAATAGGATCAATTGATCGGCAAACACAGAAGATCCTATTTATGACAGTTGGCGGTTATGCCCGCAGTATTGCGAGATTGAGAACTTAAAGCGGGCCGTTAGAATGTGTGTCATATCAACAAAGAGGAAATAAACTGAGTCGAGGCCAGTAGTGGTCGTGTCTGGGTCACACCAGGCCATCAACACACTCCAGACCAGATCATCGGAGAAAACATGCGCACGACATCAAAACACAATTCTAGAGGGCAGGTTCCCATACCACCACAAGGTCGCGTGTTTGTGTGGACGCAAGACTTTCGTTTCTACTCATTTAAATTCATAAGCACTGTTACAGGGCGTAAACATGGAAATAAAACAATTAATAACAATAAATAGTTTCGTTTTATAAAAAAAAATGTGTAGTACAAAGCTATATCATCTGTTACTTGGTTATAAACAGACAAGGGCGACCAATAAAAAAGGAGGCCATGGTGTACTTCAAGGCAGGTTATTGACCCTGGCCTCATTACAGCATGCTCCCCGCCCCCTTGTGCGTCACATCAACATTGCTGTTGGAGATGGCAGAAATGCTGTTGCGCGTCGATTGTGATGTAGTGTGGCGGAATTCTTAAACCCTTTTTTAAGGGGTGATGATGAGGTAACGCGGGATATTGACAATTAGGGCGGCCGGGGAGATAGGTCAACCTTTATCAAGGGGTGAGGCGTGATGCTATTGATTTGAGGGGTGTGGTGTTCCACAGCACTGACGTGAAGTGTGAGACGACCTGGTGCCTAATGTGAGCGGTGATCAGGTCAAGTCATGTAAATGAGTATTAGTAATCAGTGGCGTAGCGAGGGGGGCAAGGGGGGCATCATGTCCCGGGCGCTACTCACAAAGGGGCGCCAAATGGTATATTTTACATATAATATTGTATGGTTTTCGAATAGGGGGGGGGCGCTAAAAAGGTATTTGCACCGGGCGCGAGTTAAGCTCGCTACGCCACTGTTAGTAATTAGTGAACTGTGGTAGGGTGCTGAGGCCTGATCCAGAACTACACGATTCAGTTAGCCAGGTAGCACCAGAGTGGGGGGGGGGGGGGAAAGAAGAGAGAGAGCATAAAGCCATTAAAGCACCTGGTCAGAGCCAACACAAATTAAACCACGTACCAATTCAATGTGGTGTCAACAAACAAACTAATATAACTTACAAATCATAACAACGCTATGGTTCGGTTTGTGTTAGCTGGTCCACACTTCGTGAAAAGACAAGACAGTGTAGTTATCATAGGGCTTCGAACCCCAGCATCACAAATGGGGTCATTAAAGTGGAGGACGTTATGGTAACCAGGGCAAATGAATGAATGGTTTGTGTTCACGTACCGCCGTTATTATTGATGTGCGCGCGCCTGCTCGGCAAGATCAAAATATAAACCGGCCTTGACAAGGGTGAAGGTTTCTAGATACTGCGTGGTGCAATGCAGTGTTTACTTAATGTGAAACAACCCGCGAAACCTTGCAGCAGACATTTCTTTCTGGGGTTAACACTAACGGGTCCTTAAATGTCGTGTTTGGCAACGATCATTCTAAACGGGTTCTATTCATTAACAATATGTGGTGTGGTTGATGACCACGAGTATACTTAACTTGAATAATCCCTCACAGATCCCATAAGACGGAGTTTGTAGACTGTAGAGCTTATCAAACAGCTCCTAAGTATTACATTAGAGGACAAGTATCTAAAGCAGTGGTTCTCAAACTTCCTAATGCCGCGACCCTTTAATATAGTTTCTCGTGTTGCGGCGACCCCCAGCCACAAAATTATGTTATTTGCTATTTCATAACTGTAGAGTATATGTGTTTTTCGATGGTCTTAGGCGACCCATGTGAAAGGGTCATTCTACCCCCCAAAGGTATCGCGACCCACAGGTTGAGAACCGCTGATCTAACGGTTGAGCTCAATCTGCTCTATCCATAGAAGCAATCAGATTGTGTCGATACTATATTTTAATTTCATATTGAGCAATAAATTGCACGACCTGGGAGAGTCTCAGATCTATGTCATTAAGAATGGGAAAAAAAAAAGGGGGGGGGGGTTGAAGATGCAAGAATACAGTTCTTGACTGTCGGGGTTGTGTAATTGTGTTCACGTGTGTGGCATTATGGAATCAATATTGGTTATCGCTTAGGTCACGACAGATTAAGAATTCACTAAATCGATCTCATATTATGGAACCTGTTAAGTGCGGTGTGTGTGGGGGGGGGGGGGGGGGCGGCGCTTGTCACATCGACCACTGAGATCGAATCTTAACACGCTAAATGTTTCTGTGAAGTTTCATCTTCCTAACAGATATTGTTTGTAGACTTTTGTTGGGAAAACTGACAACTCTACTCTTCTCAAAACTCTGCACTCTCAATGGATAACACTCAACAGGCAGAAAGGCGGGTCAAAGATCTCCTCACGTGTTTACGTCACCATTTTAATGTAATGAAAACATGGTAATGGTTACCGGAAATTTGATCGAAAGAAATTTGGTCGACGGAAAATTGATCGACCGTAATTTGATCGAACGGAAATTTGGTCGAATCTTTTTTTCAGTCGAGACGTTAAAATTTTCGTCAAATTTCTTTTTGAACGCACTATACTATGTAGTAAAACAAAATAATGCGTTCAAAAATCAAATTTGACGCAAAATTTTAACGTATAAATAAAAAAAAAACGATTCGACCAAATTTCCGTTGATCAATTTTCCGTCGACCAAATTTCTTTCGATCAAATTTCCGGATACGCATGGTAATGCACCCATAATTTGAGAAGCCTCGATACGGCGTGAAACCTGGCAAAGCTAAAAGAAAAAAATCATCTAGACTAGACCTCGCTGGCTGGCAGAGTGAGGTAATGGCAATGTATTGGTTTAATGACTGGGGCGCTATTTCCGGCAACAGTCATGCTGGCTGCATTTCCCGCGCTTTTCTCTCTCTCTCTCTCTTTCTTCTGGAGTCTATTAATAGAGCGGATTATGTGGAGCAGACACACGGCTGTCACAAAGCTATGAACTATACAAGTAGCTGTAGTTTCTTTGTTGTTACCAGTGTTCACAAGAGCGAGTCTATCTGGGGGCTGGGACAGCATTTAAGGGTAACTTCAGTTCAGTCTATATCTGGGGGCTGGGACAGCATTTAAGGGTAACTTCAGTTCAGTCTATCTGGCGGCTGGGACAGCATTTAAGGGTAACTTCAGTTCAGTCTATCTGGCGGCTGGGACAGCATTTAATGGTAACTTCAGTTCAGTCTATATCTGGGGGCTGGGACAGCATTTAAGGGTAACTTCAGTTCAGTCTATCTGGCGGCTGGGACAGCATTTAAGGGTAACTTCAGTTCCGTTTTTGAAAAGTTCAGGTACTGGTAACCAGTGTTATCTTCTTAGGCATACATATGTTACCAAGTAATGTGGAAACATATGTCGCTTACAGGGTCCATAATCCCGTCAGGGGCCCTTAAATGTAAATTTTTAAAAATGGGCCGCATGGTTCGGACCACCCCCTCCACACACCCCTTCCCACGCCCTTGACCATTCAAAATGCTCTCCTTCAACACCTTACGCAGGAAAGAAATCGTACATCCATTTCTCTAAAACTTCAAAACGTATTTCAACGAAATGGCCGCGTCATTGAATAAACAAAGAAACAAAAGACAAGAGAAAGGTCTCAGTTTCAATCCCTCATATTCTTTACAAAAAAAATACCCCACTATGATTAGTATTCACATGCAGACATAATAAGGAACGTCCGGGTTATAATTATTTTAAAACAATTTGAAGGTATGAAATGTAATATATTGTGAAAACATACTGAAGGTCTGAGATGTAATATATTGTGAAAACATACTGAAGGTCTGAGATGTAATATATTGTGAATACATACTGAAGGTCTGAAATGTAATATATTGTGAATACATACTGAAGGTCTGAGATGTAATATATTGTGAAAACATACTGAAGGTCTGAGATGTAATATATTGTGAATACATACTGAAGGTCTGAAATGTAATATATTGTGAATACATACTGAAGGTCTGAGATGTAATATATTGTGAATACATACTGAAGGTCTGAGATGTAATATATTGTGAATACATACTGAAGGTCTGAGATGTAATATATTGTGAATACATACTGAAGGTCTGAAATGTAATATATTGTGAATACATACTGAAGGTCTGAGATGTAATATATTGTGAATACATACTGAAGGTCTGAGATGTAATATATTGTGAATACATACTGAAGGTCTGAGATGTAATATATTGTGAATACATACTGAAGGTCTGAGATGTAATATATTGTGAATACATACTGAAGGTCTGAGATGTAATATATTGTGAATACATACTGAAGGTCTGAGATGTAATATATTGTGAAAACATACTGAAGGTCTGAGATGTAATATATTGTGAAAACATACTGAAGGTCTGAGATGTAATATATTGTGAAAACATACTGAAGGTCTGAGATGTAATATATTGTGAAAACATACTGAAGGTCTGAGATGTAATATATTGTGAAAACATACTGAAGGTCTGAGATGTAATATATTGTGAAAACATACTGAAGGTCTGAGATGTAATATATTGTGAAAACATACTGAAGGTCTGAGATGTAATATATTGTGAAAACATACTGAAGGTCTGAGATGTAATATATTGTGAAAACATACTGAAGGTCTGAAATGTAATATATTAATGGAATTTTAAAAGGTCATCTTAACTAATAATTCCATTACGTCTTGCTTAATTTGCGACATCAGTAGAGCTAAGTCGGGTGGCAAAACAGTGACATTACAATGGGATACAAGTTCAGGCAGCATCCTCAGAGGGCACTAAAACACGTCATTTAACCTCCTAAATATGTGTAATCATTCAGATATAATATACGTACAAGCGACAGCCCTGATGTGATATACTAATCATAGAGAGCCAGTTAAATCAGTGAGGTACACAAAAATAGATCAAGATTTTATTTAAATTAACTTCATTCAAAATCAATCAGGTCCAAGAATACTGTGTTCAAAAGCGCCATCGCAAATGTCTGAATTTCCGTACACAATACTACACACAGAAACGGGGGTTTCGGGGGGGGGGGGGGGGGGTGGTGTGGAGACACAACTCTTTATTGAAATTAAATAGACGTAAATAGCCTGTCCCGCACTTGAACTCCCCTGGGAAAGCCAAGAGCCGTGGTCGAGGCACCACATACAACATGCCACAACAGAGTAACGGTCACATCGGTTAACCAACAACATAGCTGGGATGCCAGCATATCTGTGTATAACACTCCTCTCCCACGCCTATAATGACTGTCATAAACGCAATTAATCTCAACGGACCTACGGGCGCACGTCAAAACACATAATCCCCCCTCTTTCCCAGCACACCCAGCCCGCCGCATGTTTTGCCTTGATTTTGAATGGCATAGTCTTTGCTGGAGGCGATCTCAATTCAGGAATGTTAAGAAATTATGAAAATTATGATCTACTTTTTTTTTTACATCTCGTTTAGTGGTTCTAAACTACAGTGGGATGGCTTACATCAGGGGTCCTCAACCTACGACCCGCAGGCCAGATCCGGTCAACCAGTCTTTAACACTATTGGCCGCCGTATGGTTGCCGGGGTAGCAGTGACAACTATGAAATCATACATAATATATTTAGCCCCAATTAGACCCATACGTCGCATTGAAATACTAATCACTTAATGTCAATTACAATAGTTCTTCATTTAAAACATGATATTGTTGTGTGGTTTTTTTCAGTTCTTCTCCCTACATATAAGATATGTACAGTGTGCATAGGATATCAGTAAAAAAAAAATTAACTATAGTTCGGCCTCCAAGTGTCTGAGGGAGAGCGAACCGGTCCAAAATTGTCTGAGCGATAGTGAACCGGTCCCCTAATTAAACAATTCGAAGACCCTTGGTTATGATAGCCAGGTTCCCTTGCGGTAGAGAATCAGACAGGTACATCTTCATGCTAATAAACAAATATTTAAAGAATTTGTTAATTATCATTGTCATGAGATGATGGGACCCGGCGCATGTCGCCATCACTCTCTTTGTATAATTCAATGGAAACACTTGACATAGCAGACAGCTTCCAACAGAGACGACAGGCAGCTACCACAGGGGCGACAGACAGCTTCCCACAGGGGCGACAGACAGCTACCACAGGGGCGACAGACAGCTCCCACAGAGACGACAGACAGCTCCCACATGGGCGACAGACAGCTTCCCACAGAGGCGACAGACATCTCCCACAGGGGCCACAGACAGCTACCACAGGGGCGACAGAAAGCTACCACAGGGACAACAGACAGCTACCACAGAGGCGACAGACAGCTCCCACAGGGGCGACAGACAGCTACCACAGGGGCGACAGACAGCTACCACATGGGCGACAGACAGCTACCACATGGGCGACAGACAGCTTCCCACAGAGGCGACAGACAGCTCCCACAGGGGCGACAGACAGCTTCCCACAGAGGCGACAGACAGTTCCCACAGAGGCGACAGACAGCTTCCACAGGGGCGACAGACAGCTTCCCACAGAGGCGACAGACAGCTTCCCACAGGGGCGACAGACAGCAGTGGCGTTAATTAGCTATTGCCGCAAGGACCGCTCGGCGGCGAATGAATGAACTGAATAAACTTGCTTTGTCGTGGTTGATGAGAAAAGCCAATATTTTACTTTTCTTGATGTGGTGGGATTATTATGACACTCTAAAAGAACAGCATATTATTAACCCATGTTCGCAAGGAAATCCGAATTTAAAAAGGCAGTGTTTTAATTTCAACAATCGCTCCATATTTGACTCTACAGCCTCTACCTTTTTTCACTGTGAGGAAATTTACGTTCAAATGTTAACGAATAACCGTACATGAAACAAGCAAACCTTTCGATAACTGGATCATTATATCTGTTAATTAATTTTCTGTAACCTGTGAAGGGAGCCATAACAAACAGGCTCAACTTTTCATTTGACAAAGAAGTTCACGTGTGCTAGGTGGTTACCGGAAATTTGATCGAAAGAAATTTCGCCGACGGAAAATTGATCGGCGGAAATTTGATCGAACGGAAATTTGGTAGAATCTTTTTTTCAGTTCACACGTTAAAATTTTCTTTAAATTTCTTTTTGAACGCACTAAACTAAATAGTAAAACGAAATAATGCGATCAATTTTCCGTCGACGAAATTTCTTTCGATCAAATTTCCGGATACGGTGCTAAGTAAATGTAGAAAATCAGTATTCTGTATGCATTAAGTGGTGACATGAAAACTTTTTTAAAAGCGCCCCCTTTCGAAAATGTACTCGGCATTCCAACATACTAAAGATAGTTTCTCGTATAACCTATTTAAACCACTATGTAAAAAGAGACCCGTGGAAAGTCGCAGGGTATCATCGCTACTAATAATTAGCACCTACCTACAGTCCTAAACTAATAAGAGTCTACTCGTCAGGCATAATGAAAGAGATGCGACAGTTGGCGGGGATAAGACCAAGTCCTACAAATGGGCCACAGACAGCTTAACTTCTAGATAGACCCGTGAAAAGCAGCGTAGGTTGTGATCACATATGTGTGTGTTTCCGAACGTGTGAAAATATATTTTAGGACATCCGAACGAATAATGTGCTCCTGACGTGATACAGCCTGAAATTCAACTTCTGAGATTCGGGGAGGGGGCGCGGGTGGGGGGGGGGGGGGAGGAAGGTGACGAACGCGAACATTAACAGCATTCATTTTATTAGCATTAGATAAGCTGTTAGAAGGCTGTGTGGCCTACGTTCGCTTAAATTAGTATGAAAACGGAGTTAGTCGGGTACGGGGACAATTTTAACATCTCTATGTCGAATATTGATGCTGAATCTTAAGTAGCAACATCTGCGGCACGAAGACTTGGACCGCAATAACCACCGCGTATTAAACTTGTTCCCTAGGACACAAAGGGTTTCATTTGCATGTACTTCTATACCCTCACTTTGATCCCAGCCCACCTGCTACCCGGCCCTTGCGTGGAGACTTTAAAATGAACGCTCGTTGTGTAATGGAACATTGCAAGACATGAATATCATAGCGTATGCAAGAAGAGATTGTGTGGGCAATTACATGATCAGAGAGACGAAGACACGGGTTTGATGATCAATGATACACGGGTCGGATGCGGACTATTGCGACGGAAGAGAACTTCATCTATTGTTTTGTGACAGCTTGGGTTTATTTCGAGTGTAAATTTCAGCAAAGGGATGACAGCCATTCTAGACAGACAAGTTTGTAATCTACAGCATAGACTAATCAAAAAAAGCTAGTAACAGCACACCAACTAAACAGCTTTCACATGAAGAACTATTTTGGATAAAAACGCTGTTGTAAAAATGTTTTAAATTAACAATGAAACATCCCACCCACTTCATCACAGAGGCCTAAACCACTTCATCACAGATGCCTAACCCACTTCATCACAGATGCCTAACCCACTTCATCACAGATGCCTATGGTCAGCTCGGTCAGGGCTAATTCTTTTCGTTCAAGTCAGAACCGAAAGTTTTAAAAATTAATTCGTTCCCAAGTCTGCAAGAATTTACCAGCGTGTAACCCCAGCGGTTACCAAACATATATATTGTCACTAATTAATTCATCGTTGTCACTAAGGGAGTTGTCTTGGTTAAAATAGGCATTTATTTATGTAATGACAATGAATATGTACAATGTACCGTTAAACAAAAAAAAAATATCAATCTCTTTGGATCAATAAAAGAATCGTATCTCATTATCATAGAGTCATTACTATGTCGAACTAACACAAATCAAATTTAACACATTAGCTAATGAATGCCAATTTAATAAATTATTAAAACTGTTGATCTTTTCTGAAGGCCAGGAGGGTGCTGTGCGCATTGTAGGAAACTACGGTGTTGTACACTTTGTTACAGACTAGCGATTTACTAAGATATGAAGGTGGATGGTTGTTCTCCATTTTCGCAATCGCTGTCCAGCTGAAGAACGGAATAATTATGTCACAAACTTACGCCACACGGCACGAGAAGCAGACAAAATCTAAAGATGACTAACTTGGTCATGTGGGCGACTATGTTAAATACTACTGTTGCTGTAACCCGCGAGTTCATTGTGAAAACACAAAGTAACAATATGACGATCATCACAATCCTTGAAGGGGGTTGGGGTGGCGGGGGGACGACGAAGCACTAATTGGGATTCTTATAAAATAGTTTATGATTAAAAAACAATCCTTTCCACGATACACGCCAAAACAAACAATGTCTACGACACACGCCAAAACAAATGTCTACGACACACGCCAAAACAAATGTCTACGACACACGCCAAAACAAATGTCTACGACACACGCCAAAACAAATGTCTACGACACACGCCAAAACAAATGTCTACGACACACGCCAAAACAAACAATGTCTACGACACACGCCAAAACAAATGTCTACGACACACGCCAAAACAAATGTCTACGACACACGCCAAAACAAATGTCTACGACACACGCCAAAACAAATGTCTACGACACACGCCAAAACAAATGTCTACGACACACGCCAAAACAAATGTCTACGACACACGCCAAAACAAACAATGTCTACGACACACGCTAAAACAAACAACGTCCATACTATTTTATTACTATCCTCGCTTTTCATTACTGCAGCGCGCCGGGGTTTATTAAATTGTTGTTATCTTGTATTCAGTGGCGGAGCCAGGGTCAGTGCTGCCCGGTACAGGTCAAGATATCTGCCACCCTCTTCCACGATAAAATCACTGAAGTTGTCCCAAAATGCCACCCTTCCATATAAGTTATAAGGAAAAAAGTGCCGCACGGGATGGAACGCCCTCTTCCCAACGCCACTGCTTGTCTGATCATCATACTACTGCAGCGTTTGCACCCTCTCCACCCACTCATATGCATCATCTGCGTCGACTGTAAATATCTAATTGTGTTTGTTGTGAACGAGTTTCTGGCACTGGATGAAAAAAAAAGAGTCGGTCACATAGTGTTGTTGTGTAATCTGTCACAAATTAATTTAAAAAAAAAAAGTTTAAACAACCATATACGTGAAAGAGTTTTGGTGAGAACAATTTGGTGTGGGATGAGTTATATACTTTAAATAATCATTTTGGTTGACAAAAATGAATCGTTTTGCAATAGAATTTTCTAGTTACAAGCATTTCTGGCGTAGGTAGTGACAGCCCACATTCTGTATAGCAGCAGCGCTGTAACATGTTTGCGATAGAACGTTCGAGTTGATGCGTACCAATTGACGTTGAAATTCGGGTTCTGTCGGCAACAGGGTTCGGTTTCTGTCGGCAACAGGGTTCGGTTTCTGTCGGCAACAGGGTTCGGTTTCAGTTCGGTCGTCAGCAGTGTTCGAGTGCGGTGTGTTTGGCTCGGGTTCGATTCGCATCTCTAGTTCAAATCCTTTGGTTTGAATACTTTCACATGTCATTACTTTCTTGATACCAGTAAGCGAATGTGGGATATACTAAATCTAACCATATTGTATAATCGCCAAGAGTGGTTGGGCCGCACAAAATTCTTAATTTATTGGTGGTAATAATAAGCAATGGAAGAAACTGGTGTATTGGTAAAAATACCTGCGAGTCTCACGTTTGAGACGGCTTTAGAGTACTCCGAATTCACAGCCCAGTGCAGTTTTTGTTGTTTGAGGTTTTTAGTAATTCTTTTTTTCCTTCTTTTTTTTAAGGGGGGGGGGGTCCAAAAAGTCAAGATAAATAACTCCAACTTGCGCCACACGTAACATTAACTTCTTTTAAACAAAAATAATAACACGTCTTCTTCTTCTCTCCTTTTATGATAAGATACGACTCTTTTATTGATCCAAACAATTGGAAATGTTTTCTATTGAGGTATCAAGAATCGAATTTTAATCAAAATGTACACATAAAATGCATAAATAATTATAAAACGTAGGTGTGTGTACTAATAAGTAGTACTAATGAAATTCCCTTCGAGTCACGTTATGTTATTGACAATATTAGTATTTCCCCCAAGGCAGCAACGCACATTGGATCAACTCAAAGCGCACGTCAAACATTGTGTCATCACAGGCCCACACGGACTGACAACAACAGCGCCCCCACAGCTTCCCTACAGGGGTCGAGAGACAGGGGCGTGGAAAGTTCTAAAGTCGGGGCACGGTACGGTTCATCCACCTCATGGAGGAAATAAACACAGCACTGTCAAGGTCACAACAGATGACCTTCCTTATCTGCGGTCTGTGGCATACTTCTGTGACTCAAGTAACTGATTGTATATCTTCTTTTTTTTTTTTTTTTTTTTTTTTTTTTTAAAGAAATCCTTAGCCGTTGTAGTAAAATGTAATATTTGAAGTGAAAATTATACGATCTATAAACTAGTATTCAAATGCTAAACCATTCAACACCGTAACAGAGAAATTTAGCCCCCTTGACCTCTCGTCACAACTTAAGTCTCAATATTTGTAGCATTAAAAGAAAAAAAAAAGCTATCCAGTGTTAGCCTTCCCAGGATCTATATCTTTCCCAGTTCCGAAGATTTAAAATAGGAAACGCAATAGCAGACACCGTTTTTTTAATTTCCGTTTTAAAACTAATTTAGGTCAGCAGATGTTAGAGAGAAAAAGGAAAATAAAAAATGAAGGTGAAGGGACGAGGTGCTCACCAGTCTCAGTCCATGCTGTTTTGGTGGGGACTCTAGTATTATGTTTGTCATAACAAACTGTTTTCAAGGTTGTGTCTGCAGTGGATCTTTGTTTTTTGTATTTTTTTGTGGTGTTTTTCGTTTCCTTTGGATCGAAGGTGTGTGTGTGTAAAAGGAAAGGGGGTCGGAGAGTCGTTCTCCTTAGCAGTTGTTTTGTTTGTTAAAGTTGGCATACCAAAAGAGCGTATTTTAGCATGTCCAATCAGTTTAATCCAATATGACTGTTACACTAATCTACTGACTTAGCACGGATTCAAAAAAAAAAGTGGTAAATCTTGTGTTTTTTTCCTTAGTATTACAAAAAGTAAAACTTACCTTTTTACTGACTAGAAAATCCCACAGAAGACTTTCAATATAATAGTTTGTGCCTCCAACTATAACAGGCAACTGTCTTCGTTTTAGTAATCCATCAATCTGGCCTAAATTAAGGAAGCAACAACTTTTTTTTTAAACCTAGAAAATGCAAAGTAAGAAGCACAAAATATTTCCCACCACCGGAGAAAAACTACCAAAGAAAGGGGAGGGGGAGAGAAAGAAAGGAAATGAGCATAATATGCCGGTAACTATTAATTGTATCATCTAATTTTTATGGTCTAGATCCAAGAGATTAGCAGACCCGGCACGCATAGCGATTTCCATTAGCACGCAGAAGACCAGAAAATAATTATAAATGACTCAAATATGCGTCTTAAATGGTCGACTTATTCATATAAGTTGCTTTGTTGGCACGCTACATGAATTTCAAGTCCTACTTTGGCCCGTTGTTACAAACAGGTCGCCGGACCCCCCCCCCCCCGAACCCCCCACCCCCCCCCCCCTAGATAACATGCATTCCAGTTCCAGTTTATTTGGTGTGGTTTTTTTATTTTGTTGCTTCTTTTTTTTTTAATGTAAGGATACAATAGGCAGAGCAGAGTCTCTGAAGTCTACTACATTGTAGTGCTTGTGATCGGCCTCCAAGCAGCTGATCATGTGATGGGGGCATTCTTGTTGCTCCTCCTCTGTAACCTTGTTGGTGATAATATCCAATCCTTTGTATAACTGTGATGTTAAAAAAAAAAAAATTAAAAAAAAAGAAGGATTTATTTTTTAAAGAAACTTCATTGACAACATGAACCCCCAATGACTTTGAAAAAAAAAAAAAAAAACTTTAAAACTTATACAATAGTAAATAATTCAATTTTACATTTCATATATTTTCTTGGCTGAATCGTTAGTATACCGATTAAACACTGAGATTGTTTAGTGATCCACTTGGATTTCTGGGAACCTTTCAAGTTAAAAAATGCAGCAGAGAAGCATTAAACCGACGAAGAAGAAATCTTTTGTTAAACCACCAACTTAAATGAGATTAGCATTTTCATAATATAAATAGCACTGAATATTTAAACATTGTAATTCCTATACATAATTATATATTCATCAGATTTTAAAACAATTTGTATTATGGTACCGGAAAATACAGACGGGTGAAGGAGGATAATGGGTTAGGTATTGGGAGATAAACTTGTTTGGTGATAGGAATCCATGATTTGTTTAATGGCTGGAAAATCAAAGATTGTTATTAGTTGTCTTATATAGCGGGGCACCCCAGCCTAGGGGTATGTCTCACACAATCAAGACTGAAGAGGTCAGTGGCAGTTGAAGGATTCAACTAATTTTTTAAGTAAGCAGCTAGGCCCTTATTTAGGGGCCATTCATAAATCATGTCCACCTTTGGTTCCAGCACATGTGTCGTGACCCCAAATGGAGAGAGAGGGTGGGCGAGAGAGCAAGAGCGAGATAAGGCAAGAGAGGGGGAGAGAGAGCAAGAGGGAGAGAGAGAGCAAGAGAGGGAGAGAGAGCAAGAGAGGGAGAGAGAGAGCAAGAGAGGGAGAAGGAGAGAGAGAGAGAAAGAGAGGGAGAGAGAGAGTGAGAAGGAGAGAGAGAGGGAGAAGGAGAGAGAGAGAGCAAGAGAGGGAGAGAGAGAGCAATAGAGGGAGAAGGAGAGCAAGAGAGGGAGAGAGAGAGAGCAAGAGAGAGAGAGGGTGGCTTAACAATTTTTTTCGTGCCTTTCAACTTTGCTGTCATAGTTACTATAGTCAAAATATTTGTGCTGGTAGACTGATACACATGAAAACCACATTTTGCATATCGCATGCTAATGACTTAATGTTAATTTTTACTGTTTGGGTTGTGAGTAAAAAAAATAATATTTTAATTTTTTTAAATATGAAATACGCCACAATTATAACCTCTCTCTCTCTTTTATTTACCAGTATATAATTATATACCATCACAATCCTGGTAAATGGAAAACATGGAAATTAACGCTTCATACAAAAAACAACTTTGTTACATCCCTACAACCTCGACAGCACAATGAAAGGGGGCATCCATAAATGATGCCACACTATTATTGCTCATTCTCCAATCTCCACCACACCCAGTGTCACAAGTAAGCCACAGAATTAAGAAATTCTCAGCACAATTTAGTGATCCCCTTCCTCCCCACCCCCCAAACCTTGGTGTGTGACATCATTTATGGGTGGCCAATTGATGCAGGAAAAAACAAACACAAAAACACAGCAATGATAATGTATAAGAACACAATTGACAAAACACAAGTCATAAGCCATAATATTAATTAGGGTTGTGATATTCATCAACTGATCATTGTCAGTTATCGTCATCACCTTTTTAAAACTTATATTTTTATAGACAGGTGCTCTGTCAGAAATGTTAAATATTGTCTGATTGCCATAAAAGATATATCAATATTATATCATACTAAGAGGCTAGTAGCAATAAGTTAAGCTTTCCAAAAACAACTGTATAGAAGTGGAGTTATGATTTTTTGGGGTTAAATTCAAACCCCTTATATCAGAGGTTCTCAAACTTCCAAATGCCGTGACCCTTTAATACAGTTCCTCATGTTGTGACGACCCCCAGCCACACAATTATTTTTGTTTTTACTTTGTAACTGTAGAGTATATCTGTTATTAGATGGTCTTAGGCGACCCCTGGAAAAGGGTCACAACCCACCGGTTGAGAACTGCTGCCTTATATCAATGATTTATGTTACCCCCAAAACGTGTGACCTACTTTTCAGATTTCTGGACTATTTTTCCCCACAACATTTTTTTGATGCAAAGATAATTGCACCAACTTTTCTGGTGACATTCACAATCTAATATACAACACTATGAACAAAAAAAATTAATTAATTACATCAAAGACTTTGTATATTTTTTGATAATTTTATTTCATGGTACCGGTATGTTAAAAAAAAGCATGAACAGAAAAATTTGAAAAATTATTATTCTTACAGTAACGGCCAAAACAAATAAATAATATGTTCATTGTAATTTAATTAAATTATGCTTCAGTTAAATTCAAAATCAATTCTTACAAATGTTTTTTAAAATATAGAAGTCTTTTTTAAAAATAAAATTGAATGCATGGGATTATCAATAAACTGCACTAAAATCCCCCATAAGACTAATATGACAGGTACTGGTAAGTGATAAAATTCTGAAAGGTAATGGGGATCTTCTGCCAGTCATTTTCTATGTAGACTGCTCTACAGACTTCTTGCCAATGAATCCACTATTTCTCCTTCATAAATTTTACCTTTGTCATCTATGCCCAAACATGCCTCATTGTGGATGGAAGGAATACAACAGAGTTATGCAATAAAAAAATTATTTATTTTTTTTCTTGTATCTGAAAAAAATAACATGTAATCATAATCATTAATCTACACAATTTTTTATTTAAGCTTAGTGTTTTGTAAAATTTATTTTGTTTCTTTTTAAAAATTATTTTAGAATATTAACTGTAAATATTTGTCTATGACCTAATAAATATATCATTAATATGATGAAGTTGATTCTCATTTATTTGTGGGATGTCTTTTATTTATAATTTAATACCTTATTAACTTTAAAAATTCTAACTTAAATTAGGCCTGTAAGTGCAGTTGTAGTACTAGAATAGTATCAGTTTATTAGGCTTACGCCTATAAAATATAGACACTGTCCTACTATAACTATTTGTTAAATTGTAGGCCTAGAAATAGTAGGCGGAAGCAAGCTTAAATGTTTTAATTACATTCTTGTTTTCGTATGCTAAAATTTATATTAATTCAGATAATTAAAGATTACAGAATATTAAAACTCTCTTATTAATTGCCCTCAAGAGTCAATTCTGATTTCTGTGAAGCTTTAAAAAAATGGCAAAATTAATGTTTTCGACACGGTGATGGGTGAGGTGATTACATGTTAAAAGTGTGTAACATTCAAAGGAAAAGGGTAAATTGACAATTTCCAAAGTTATTCCTGATCCAATTTAGATGATAAAAAGCATTTTTTAGGTTCCTATAAAGTTAAGTTGCTTAAAAAGGTATTTAAGACATTTATAGGTGACCAGCAAAAAAAACAGGGATTATCCTCATTGGGTAAATTGTACGAGAGCCACCGTAAGTCAAATATGACAAAATTAATTGATTATTAGAAAACTGTGAAGTAGTGCGCAAAATGTAAGGTCACAGTAAAGCCATTGTAAAAGGCAAATGGCTTCATTAAGTTTTTGCGTCTTTTTGGACATGCGCAAAACGTGTGCATGAATGGAGTTTTCAAATACCTAATATGTAAAAAAAAAAAATGTTTTCAAAACTAAATTCTTCTTTTTTTTAATGTAGGCTAATTACTTTTCATTATGTGAATATCATGACAATAATTGATTCATTATATTCATTATGTGAATATCATGACCTCCTGACGTCTGTTAAAAAGCGCAAACTTGAGTGGTATGGCCACGTGACCAGAAAACAAGGGCTCGCCAAAGAGATCTTGCAGGTCACTACTAGAGGAGGGAGAAGAAGAGGAAGACAAAGAAAAAGATGGGAAGATAGTATCAAAGAATGGACTGGATTACAACTAGGCGTAGGGCAGAAGACCGAGAGGAATGGAGAAGAATAGTGTACATGTCATCTGTGGCGCCCCAACGGTCGAAGGACTACGGGACCTGATGATGATTTGATTGTTAATAAAATGGTTATCATTCTGTATTTCTGTCAAATGTACACTGTACAATAAAATGATTAAAAAGCAATTGCAATAAATTAGAAATTTTTTATTGATTGTTGATGATTGCAGTTCGCTGAGTTGGATACGTATTAAGACACTTAGATTTATGTAAGTACTAAAGAAAGAGTAAGACAGTATAAATTGGTCAAGTTTTAAATTTTAACCCTCTTGGGATGGCTGGGCTGATCTATCAACACAGGGTTGAGTAGCGAAAAAGATAATTAGCAGATCTATCGTAAAATTCCAAAATGTCACTTTTCAAACTATCCTTACTGATTTTGATACCGGTATTCTAACAGTGAATCTGACACTGATGAAAACAACTAGAAAAATAATAGACTAACAAAACAATGATGCTAATGTTAATGTTGTGAACCTTTGGTTTAGTGTTAGAGGAACTGAACAGGATAGAGATGACTCCTATAAATATTTTGAAAATATAGGACCTATAAATATGCGTCAAGGCATAAGCATCCCAATTGAGTACTTTATGCCATTTGTTACACTAAATACCACTCAAATGTTTATAAGAGTGACCTATTTAATAGGTATGCAGCAAACTTTCTCAGTATCACCCAGCTCAAGAGAAGGTCCCTAGGTCATAAATGGGGGCCTGTTACCGTTACAAGTTACAGTGAGTGTAACAAAAAAAATAGGAGTAGGACTAGTCTGAAGAGCCTTGTTTCCCAAAACACAAATTATTCAGAATTCCTTTCTTCATCCATCAAAAAATTTACACATATGATACAAGTAAATCATGTTTATTTTAAGAGTAACAAAATATTAAATGCATAAACTATGCAAATCAGGATAGCTCATTTGCATAAATGTTGAAACTGAGAAATTTTAGTTTGCTTGATAATGTAAAGATTGTATTAGTATTATTAGTTCATTCAATTTCCTACAAGAATATAAATTATATAGTTTTATACACATGAAGTCGTAAAGGATATAGTTAATTTTTATAAATTCGTTTGCAATATGAATGGCGAGCTTGTAAAATGTGCACGAACATTCAATTCCAAAAAGGTTCATTGGCGAAGCCGAAAAAGGGTTACCTCAGTCTAACACTGTTACTAAAATAAAAATCTGTTAAAATACAGTAAGTTTGGTAATCTTGCAAATCCGGTGCGTATATTATTTCTGATCGAATTTTGTATTATCGCATGTAAACTTTCTTCATTAAATAAAATCAGGGCAGTGATAGTTCACTAATACTGAATTATACAGCACTTTTTCATTTTATTTTACTTCTAATACGTCTTTGAACACCACCACCACCCCCTTTCCATAGCTCTATTTATTTTGTATTTTTAACTCTGTTGCCAGATTTTTGATCATATATAAGTTGGTACCGGTATGCTTAACGAAATTTTCAAGGCATGTTTACAAAAAAAATTAAATACGGGGGTGGGGTGGATTTAGAGGGGGGGGGGTGAACTTAATAAGATGTTCCGTTTTTTGATAGGGTCCCAAAATTCTTTTTTTTTCTTATATGGGGTGTATAAATATAATTCCAAACAAAGGCTCCTGCATGGCCATGGGTGAATGGAACGAGATCAAACGTAGTACACATACACTTGATTATCCATATTAAAAAATCGGTACTAAGGGTAATGAATTTAATCTCCTCATAATTTTAATAAAACTATCCAATATACAAGGCGTCGCTTGTGATGGCATTCAGAAATGAACATCTTTAAAAAGCCCTTTCGCTAACATCTAAATTATGGGGCCTGTAAAAAACAGGGGCTGAATCTGAGTTCTGGAGCCATGACGTCATTTGCGTGGATTCACTGCCCTAATTTTTTTTATTAGAGTTACATTTTCCTTAAATTACGATGGCATGTTTTTTAATTAAATTTTTATTGGTTGATTAAATATAATGATAAAATTTGATTGGTTGGCTGATTTAGTATTTTATGTCGTCTGCCATTTCATAAGATTATTTTAGAGGATGACGACACGTGCTTCATTCATTTTTATTCGTGTTTCATTAATTTTTGGATATTCTTTTCGTTGGAACCTGAAATAAAGTGTGTAAAAGTGTATTCCATGAAAATGTAAGTTGGGTTTTCATTACTTCTTTATTTTATAATTAATTTTGGCCACTTTTCTTTGTTTTTGTAAAAATGTTCCTACTTTTCAGGGTCAAAGCCCAGCGCCACGATAGATTAAGGAGGGTGTCAAAACGCTGGTTCCGATAGGGTCAAAACCCTGTTAGGGAGAGGGTCAAAACCCTGTTAGGGAGAGGGTCAAAACCCTGTTAGGGAGAGGGTCAAAACCCTGTTAGGGAGAGGGTCAAAACCCTGTTAGGGAGAGGGTCAAAACCCTGTTAGGGAGGAATTTAGGGTTCAGGTTAGGGTGAGGGATAGATTTAGATCATTTTTTCATTTTTAAAAACTTTTTATTCGTAATTTTAGCAAAAACATGAGTTATTTTATTTTTCCATGGCCGCCATCTTGGTTGTCCCAACCCGTGAACACGTAAAAGTTTGCGGGTCGGGGCAACCAAGATGGCGGCCATGGTAAAAAACGCGGACCCATCTCTCATAATTTACCAAAACAGGGAAATGGAAACTAGCAATCTGGCATGTAGGGTGAATTTAAAAAAACAAGAAAATGGAGAGATCGTTTACACTACCAGCACTGGCTATGTACCAATGGGGGCTGTAAAAATCAATAAAAAGAAAAGATTGTGATTGTGCTGTACAATTTAGTCTTAACTGATACTGTCTGGACTTAATTTTATAATAAAGAATACACATGCGATAATAATACGAAATTCGATCAGAAATAATATACTAATAATACGCACCTGAACTGCAAGATTACCGTAATTTAGTGAAAATTAGTGGTTAGCAAATTTAAGTTAATAGATATTGGGTTATTTTCAGGAGCAGTAGATATTCTGATAATGATAGTCTAACGTAAATGTGGCACAATTTCTCTGACCTGACTGACCTGAGAATGTGTCAATGTGGTGTGAAACTTGTGTTAGACTGGCGGAACACTTGAAAGACATGTTCACAATTCATATGATATTCAGATGTTCTCTAAGAAAATGTGAAAAATAAAATTATAATGAAATAAAGCGCCTACTTGCATTGAATCTGCGCTGATTATTTCACCACCAAAGAACTTAGCTACTTCAATAGCTAGCTTTGATTTTCCTGCTCCAGTGGCACCCAAAACAACCACGATTGGTAACCTGCGCGCGGCCATGTTTTATTAGGGGGAATAATTCTCAGAACAGGAAAGAGAATAGTTGTTTTTTTAAAAAAGCTAACTTTCATTTACGAAACAACATAATGTATAGGCCACATATTTCCACACCTTCCGTTTTATAGCTATCTTCATTTACTGGTATTGCTCTGACTCTTAACTATTTCCAATCTTTATTACAATAATTACATTCACTCACAACCGGGTGGGGTTTTTGGGGTGGGGGGGGGGTAGCGTACATTGACTAAATGTTGCTCCATTCGCCCCTCTATTAATCAACAACATTGGATTTTTTCCCTATCGTGGCCTGTTTATTATCCAAGTCTCGAGATGCTACAATATATGTTTAAAGTTACCATATTTGAAATGTATGTGCAACCTACCGTACCGGTATTGCAAAAAATAACAAAATTTCACTTTAAAGTTCCGTTAAAGAAATGTCATGACATTTACTAGCCTAACATATTACGACCCCAACTTTAAAAAAAAAATAAAAATACTTTTTTCGGAGCCTATTATATATGTCCCTATATTCTCCCCCCCCCCTCCCCAATCCGCAAATCCTTTTAGGGCTTTCGCCACAAGCAAGGGCAACAATGCATTTGCATTACCGGTAGGCCTACTTACTTACTTATGCCTTTTACCCCACCTGGGGCATAGGCCGTCTACAAGAATTTTCCATTCATTTCGGCCCTGCGCTTTCCTTTCCAATTATTGCTTCCAGGTGTATCTCATACTGTGTTTCCATGTATTCTCTGGCCTTCCAATTGTCCCCGTGGATTCCATGTGAGGGGTTGTCTGTTGATGTTATCTGGGGGTTTACTAAGTATGCCCTATCCACCTCCATCTGTTCCTTATGATGTCTTCAGTAACAGGCTCTTTGTATGTCCTTTCCATTACGGTAACTCTTTGTTGATGATGGTGTTTGGTCATTTTTGTTCAGGATCTTCCTAAGGCAAGTGTTTGAGAACGTCTGTACTTTCTGCTAGATGCTTGCTGATATTTTTCCAAGTTTTGTCTCCATAGAGTAGGAGGTTGAAAATTCTGACTTTAATTTGCAGTCAGTTCATTTGAATACCATAATATAGCACACATGCTGACCTAGCTTTTCCAATTCTAGCCCTGATGTCAGCTTCGGATACACCATTTATGTCAATTGTTCTGCCCAAGTCGGTGAAGGCCTCCACTTATTGAGTTATTCCAGTGCATTTTCTGCCAAGGAGATATGCTCTTGGTTAGCTGAGTTTATCTTCATGGTCATTGTCTTATGTTGATGCTGAGTGCTGAAATGGTGGCTTCACCGCTTGTCTTTTCCTGCATTTGTTGTGGGACAGAATGCTATTGCAATCTCATCAGCTAAGTCTAGGTAATTCAGTTGTTCCCAGTGTCCACTGTATCCCGATTCATTTTCCAGACAATGGAGACGATGAATAAGAAGGGGAACAAGAGAAATCCTTGTCTGACCCCTGTTTCCACTTTAAATGCATCTGTGAGTATATCTTCATGTACCACCCCACACGTCGTTTTTTCAAAAGTCTGAATGATCCCGACCAATTTTCCTGGTACGGTACCGGGCAGTGTTTCTGTCAGATTTTCGGGGGGGGGGGCGGGGGGGGGGGGCCAGTTGTCAATGGCCAGAGGTGTATCTAAGGGGTGGCAGATGGGATATACGCCACTGGGTGCCAGACTAGCCGGGGTGGGTGGGCTTAGATGGTATTAATTGGTTGAAAATAATGGGTTTCAGAGTTGGAGGGGGGCGTAAAAGTGAATCTAGCCCCCTGACGTCAAACTCTGTAGGTACGTCCCTGCTAGCGTCGTCGAAATAAGGCAGATGGGGTGGTCCTACCAGGTGTCACTTTTTCTTTATGTGCAAATTTGGCATTTTCCGACAACTGCAGAGTTTGTATCGTGAAAGGGAGGAGGAAAAATATTTGGCCGCTCATGGCAGCACTAATAGTAGCTACGCTACTAGTACTAGGCAGTGTTTCTATTGATACAAAAATCAGCGATCATTTTCATCGGAGAAGTAGTGCTGAAATCGTGGGCGCCGATAAATCTTGATCGGTGGAGGGGTTTGGGGAGCCTGCTCCCCAGAAAATTTTTGATTATTTCAAAATCAAGAGGTTTATTTTTGAGTATACTTGAATTCGATGTTACTATTATACCTTTTGAACGGAAGAACATTTTTAAGGTTTTTTTTGGGGAGGCATTATTTACCCCAGTGCCATATATAAACTGAATTCCCTCCATTTGTCGCGTGCCCCAGGGTAATCATTAGGCACTTAGCTTATAACCAACCCCATACTGTACCATTGATCAGCGTGAGGAAAGGGGTGAATAATTTAGGGTGCTAAAGACAGTCGGGGGTGCTAAAGACAGTCGGGGGTGCTAAAGACAGTCGGGGTGCTAAAGACAGTCGGGGGTGCTAAAGACAGTCGGGGGTGCTAAAGACAGTCGGGGTGCTAAAGACAGTCGGGGGTGCTAAAGACAGTCGTACAAACTCAAATTGCAGGTATGCATCATTTTGGCGCATACTTATTTTTTTTTTGTTTTTTTTCAAACTTTGAGATGGCCTTTCAAAAGGGTGCAAAAAAAAAAAATCAGCAGCAGGACGATTAAAACATTTTCGAGAGCCACGTTTCTTTTCAAGAACCTGTCAAGATGCAAGAGCCATGTTTTTCAGAGTCAAAACCGATTTGCGGCCCACTGGCCTAGCCGCACTCGGGCCGCCAAAGACCAGCATGCGGCTCGCGAGCCGTTGGTGACTACTGAATTTAACTAGATGGTGATCAGATGCAACCCCAGCTCCTCATTTAGCTGGTACGACTTGTAGAGAGACCTGTGAATTTTGTTCGAAGGTGGTCAGGTCGGTTCTCTGTTCTGTTGGTTTGTTATCAGTGGCCATCCGAGTTACCTCGTGGATTTTCTTAAGCTGCAACTGGGATACACTGGCACCAGTGGTGACGAGCTCACTTGCCACGCTGTCAGTGTCAGTCATTCGCCGTTTTTATTTCTCACTCCAAAACCTCGGCGCTCCATACTTTACCTCACTTCATATCCTCTATTTTATCTCTGAATCTTAGTCTTAGAATTTAGATCGATCTCTACTGGAAATTTTTCTAGTATCGTTATTGATGGTACTTGTAAATTATAATTGTACCGGTACCCCGGTAGTCTATTGTAGATAAGAAAGCGTCTTTTTCTTCTTCCCTTTATGTTGATGTGTGTATAGTTCTGTACCGGTATTACGGTACATTCAGATTTACCTTCTTCGTCTACAACTTGGTTCGAAATATTGCTTAATAACTCTAAGACCATGCGCTTCTCATCCTCTCTAATGCCTCCTGTGGCATCCATGACATCATGAAAGCGACTCCCTTTCTTCTCGTGTTCTGAGTACGGTACCGGTATATTAGTGTTGTCCCCGAGGCCAATGTAAACTGTCCAGTTTGTGTCCATTGTGTTTTTACTTTTACGAATGCCAAACAGGGTGAGCTTGTATGTTCTCATTTCTACATCCACTTGTGCCGAATTGCCTGTCTCGTACCTACATGGTTCCCACATTAATGAGCCTAAGTTTCTTACCTTTGAAAGGAGGGTACTCAGCTTTGAGGCTTCAACTTCAAGTATGACTTGGCGTTTGCCACAAGGCTTCATTACCCAGTACATATCTGCTCTTACGGAAGAAGAGCCATCTCATCGGGGCTGGGCGTGTTTTTTTTCCCTCTCTTCTCGTTGACGCTTCTGTAGCAATTTAAAAAAAAATAGTCGTACCTAGTGAGGTAGCTGACCACACGCCAATCCTCCTTTTGCCCCCGGTCTGGGGGACCGGCCATCGCGGAGTTCGCCATAGTTTGACGAAAGAAACACGCATGAACAAGTCAGACGGGGTCCTATCTTAATATCTTAACCTCTATATTCGATGATGAAGCATTTTCTGCGGGGCACCGAACTGAAATACCGGTATCCTTTAGCTCACTGTATACGGGTGGGCAAGGCACAACTTTTGCGGTCATTTTTTAATCAGGACCTATCGTCTTGTAATCGTTCATACGGTGTCGGTGCTTTTTAGAATCGCTGAAACTAGATTTTTTTCAGTATCGGAATACCCTTAGCCAGGGGCGACCCTAACAACTGCGGGGCCCTATGCGAAACGGATTGCGCGGGGCCCATTCTGGGTAGAGGATAAGGATAATAAGTGAAAATCAAGATTTTGTATTAGAAAATAAATTCGGGGCGGGGCCTATGAAAGTGCGGGGCCCATTGCGGTCGAATAGGTTGCAGTGGCCTAAGGCCGGCCCTGCCCTTAGCCTAAATTGCAACAACGTTGAAACAGCATTGTCTATTGATAATCCTATGACTTATTTGAGAGACAGAAATATATAGTATACTATAATATAGTGCCCGAGATCCACAAATATTCTCAATACATTAGTGTTTACCTTGACTATACATGACAACTTTATGACGCCTTCGTCTTCAGGGTTAATGTGACCCAAAACTCGTTTAAAAGTCCGTCAACGGATACAAACGTCTTTCGCACCTATATCCACGGATAACTGTTCTTTGTCAGCGGAACCAAAAAAAGAAGCAGCCTCCACTAATATGCCTAAAATACTACAGTAAGCATCTCCCACGGTCGTTGTCATACCACGCACGGTTCGGTAGTTGTCAGAAAACCCCAAGTCCAGGCGTTTTATGGAAGAGGAAAAAAAAGACATTTCTTTGAACTGTTTGTTAGTAATTTGGGTAGTGTTATGAACAATACAGAGTAAGAGTATTTAACCCCTGCCAACAAAAAGCCAATAAAATCCATACCTATTAGAAAGCCTTTTATAAGTCATCTTTAGGGCCACATTTAAGGTATAGAAGTTCGTTCACACTGAAAACTTCTTACAATTTATTACAAATGTAATTTCTTTGTAAGGGTTCCAAACCATCAAATACTGAAGTCACTAAGTCTAAGATTTGAGTCCAAGTATAGTAGGCTGACAAAAGCTCCACGCCTATGGCTTAACATTACCGATACCCCAATAAACACATTAAGAGAAGAAAACAAGAAGAAATGGATATAAAACAAATATATACAGCTTAAACTTAAGAAAATTAGAAACGACAGTAGTGGGAATCAGAAATGTCCCCGGTCGCAAACTCCCCCCTACAATAAGCCATTCACAAACAACAGGTCCACTGTTGGCTAGAAAGTCGAAGCCCTTCTTATTTGTTAAGCAGCTGTGCCCCATCGTACAGCACATAAGCAAGGCTTCCAGAATGTCACAACCTACCAGTAAGGTATGTATGGGGTTAGCAGGTTTGGCAACACTGTACACTTAGTCCTCCTGGTGCTGCATGATATGCATACAATACAAACCTCTACCAGATCTTTGATATTCTAGCAACAAGGTGAAAGGTCAAATACCCTCTTCAGTCTGCTAATAAAATGTAAATACTAGGAAACTACAAGACTTTCTTCCACAAGTTTGCAATAAAATGTCAGTACCTTTAGTTTTTGACTTGCCAATTCAGGTAATATTTGTGACTTTACGTTGCATCTAATTGACCCCGGGCCACTCATTAGCATATTAAAAACGTTGGGATCAAAGCAGAGGTTAAGTTTCACCCCCTTCCTTAATGGGGAAAACAAACCAGTAATTCCCTCTTATTGGACAACTAATTAAGGAAACAAGTAACATAACCCAACATTAAAGGAACCCCTCAAATTTTATTAAGTGACACAAATAAAGGGAATGGGGAAAGCGTAACACATTCAGACAATTTAGAAATGACAAGAGTCATGAATTATTTCCAAAAATTTATTTCTTCAAAAAAAAATCAAAAGGGCTTTATAGAAAAAAGTCAAACATTTCAAATGTGACAGAAACTGAAAATAAAATTTATTTCATTTACAGAAATGAATGACAACTTCTATGTCATACACCTTTTAAATTTCAAATTTTGTACAAATATTACAAATTTACACTGCTAATAGTTAAATGACAGCAGAGATAATGAACATCTTAATTAAAATAATTAACTTAGATTTCAGCATCAAACCCCGCCCCCATTTGTAACTACAATGCCAATGACATGCCACTAAATAATTTTCGTAGAGATTTTTAATTTTGAACTCTTATAAAGTATACGAAGTACTGTATAAATGAATAAAAGATGACATAGCATCTAAAACATATGGGAAGCAATGTTAAATTTACATTTGCAATCTAGGAAATGCTTGATATCAAACACTAAAAGGCAATGTCAATGTTTGTGTGTGTCAAAATAAATGAGACCTCACACTCTATGATTTGATGCTACTGTACAACATAGTACAAAGAGAGAGTACTAATTTAACTGGAAAAAATGAACACATTGAAAAAATAGTTTTGGATGTATACAGAAAGTAAATGCTGTTTAACTAAATAATACAATAGGCAGGATTTGATGACACAATTTCCTTCATTTTCTTAAACAGTGTTAAGCTTAAAAGGCCAAAAGTAAAAGTTTAAAATAAAAATAATGCCTGAAAACAAATGGTATAGATTTAAGATCTCCTTACTTACTTTTTAGCAGTGAACTAACTGCCAAAAAATAATAAAAATAACCAAACAATGAAAATGAAATGGACAAGTCTGTGAGTAGTAAAAATAAACAAAAACTGGGGGCAACATATTACATGGCAGTCAGCACCCAGAATTTACTAACAGTTTGAAAAACTTTAAATCCACAATATCTCTGTGAAATGTTGCATGAATGATAAACAAAAGTGTTGTGGTGTACTGGAGACATAAACCCTAGAGAACTATTTATATATATAAAACACTGCAAACTCTGTAACTGTACAATATAATATATATTTACTATATATCTAATCAAATGACCATAAGTAAAGTGTGCTGCAAAACAATTGTTAGAAAACTTGACTCTCAGGAAGTTCAATTGCAGCATGTTATGGAATACAATTTTACAATTTATAGCAAACCTGATTTCTACATGTGCACTTCCTAAACTGAGTGCTATGTTGAAGCTGAGCTCAACAAAGTAAGAGAAACAAAAAAAAAACCTGAAAAAACCAATAACCATAAAATTCAAATGTCCTTATTGAAGTTATGATAAATAATCATATACAATTTGGACCCGTTTTTTAAATAATACAAAACGGAAAGTGACAAGGGAAAGGCAGTGTGACACATGAGAAAACGCCTTTAAACATATTCCAGGCTTCTCTCCATTTATATACAAAGATTCACCACTTCTTTATACCATGTAAATTTCATAGCTCACAAAACACTCCATTACAAACCATTCACTTATCAACCATTATTCCATTATCATTGCACCAATCCTCACAATCCATTTATATTACAACCATTAATTCATCATTGCACAAGTCCTTACAAACCATTCATAATTATAACTTGTATTATATCTCCATTGCACGAATTCCACACCCACCACTCATAATGCAAATGCATAGAAAAAAACTGTTCAATTTGGCAACACTGCAAGTTATTTAAATCCGCCTCTGGAAATCTGTGATTGTAAATGTCTTAATTGCTTCTTAAGCATCTCCTTCCGTTGGAGCTCTTTTGAAATGTCTTCCTCCTGCTGCTTATGAAATTTTTGCAATTCACGAATATATAATGTTGATTCATTCAGAATAACAACCTTCGAAGCTTTTGCCTGGTTGGCAATTTTGGGCACTTCATCTCTTAGATCAACAAATAAATCTGCAAGTTTTTGGCGACGGTTTCTTTCCAGTTGATTGTGATGGTGTTGTTTTTCCTTATCAGAAGCATCTAGTGCTAGCTGTTTTCTTTTGTAAATTCTCTTGGACATGACAGTTGGCCTGCCTGTCTCTGTTGAAGTAGAAGGAAAGGTATAAGCACCTGGGCTCATGGCGTAGTCATGAAAGTTAACACTATTGCTGTTGCAAAGTATGTGAGTGTAAACAGGCTGTGGTGATTTGGATCCAATTTTCTTTTCCTTAGCCAATTTACGCTTTTGGCCGTGGAGGCTGGTACGTCCAGCCATAAGATTTTCAGCCAGGGAGGCTGAGCTTGAAACTCCATAAGATGTAAATCCACCCGACTTGCTGCTGGATGATGGTGACACTGAGCCAAAGCAAACTGAAGATGATTTGGAAATAGCAGACTGAAGGCTCACACTGGCAAGGGTGTTAAATGGAGATGGTGATGCAGCTGGGCTCATTGAAGGTGATGAATCCTGTGTAACATATCCACACGAGTCAGCTGAACGTGGGGCATCGGTCACAGTTTCAATATCAACATCACTATCATCACCTGAAAGGAAGTAGAATATATTGTGAAACAAAATTCGACAAAATGAACTCTTGGCTATTCAAATTTGTTCAAAAAATATACAAGTATATCAGTATGATACTCAGAATAAATCACCAGCCGTAAAGACTGAGAATTAAAGTACCTGTTAAAGTACCTGATCTGCTTGATGGAGAAGGTGTATCTGGAAATGTAACCTCTTCAATATCATCCTCTAAAATTCCAAGAAGGCTGGTGATACTGCTTTTGTTGAGCATTAAGTCAAATCCATCATCATTCTTATGACCCCAAGCACAGAATCGCTGCTGCTGCAAGATTTGCTGTTGACTGTATGGGTCAAAATCAAAGTCAAGTGGTGTCAGGACAGGGGAAGTGGCTGTGGTGGCAGCATGAGTTCCACAGTTAGTGGAAGAATGCGACTGAGAGCCACCCATCCCCATGAATGGATCTTGTCGAGCTGAAACTCTGTACTTGTTATACTTATTGGGGGTCTCTGTGCACACATTACAGTCCCCTTCACATTTTATTTTTGGCAGATCAATGTCAATTTCTGGGCTATCCAAATATTTTATTAGGTCAACAGGGTGTTCATTATCAGGCAGCTCACAATCACTGTCAGTATTGTCGTTAGACGGGGAAGCTTGTGACAATGGCGTTGAGGATGGTCCAAAGATTCTGCTAGCTATGTCCCCGACATCAGTAACATCATCATCAGAATTGAAATTGATCAAATCAGGATCCATAAAAAACGCCTGTAAGTAAATAATAAAGGTTGCCATCAGTTACATAATCAAAAAACCTTACCATATATTAATATATTACATTACTGGCATAAAATTGTAATTACATTACATAGCTATCCTGAGGTGAGCGTTAAAAAAGATAATAATTTAAATAGTATGTAGGTCTTGACACACAACATTTCATTTGAATCAAACCAGGGGTCCTCAAACTAAGGCCCGCGGACCAGATCTGGTTCGTCTGTGTCCTTATTGAGTAATTAATCCGACACCCAGGCCGCAGTCAACATGTGTTTTAGGGACACTAATCCGCCAACTAAATTGGCAAGCCAAGGAATTAAGATAACTTAGTCCTTATACTACATAAGTAAGTTCAGTAAGAGGTTTAAGGCTTTTTTTTTTACAAGTAAGTCTGATAGTAAGAGGTTTAAGTTTAAGGCTATTTCTTAGACCTTACAAAATTTTGCCTTGAATGTCATCCAAGGCCCCAGCAGTTGGTAACGGTTATATGTACAAACATTTACATAGCCACATATTAATGAAGAAGAAATAGTATCGAGAGCTATTTATAGCTTATAACATAAGTTGGCAATTGTGAATGTAGGCTGTACATTGTAGGACACTAAGAAAGTAAACCCGAACACCGCATCACTAGCGTTGAACATTAATTAGTAGAAAAAAAATTGTGTAGTGTCATTTTATTTCTCATATCACTCGGTTTTCATTATCAAATACCACGGACATATTTAAGATATCGGCGATTTCGCCACGTGAAAGTCACGTTGTGACCTCTCACTCAGAACACAGCCAGCTGGCGCCCTGACATGAACCTCCGCATAAATGGCAAGAAAACCATTTTGTTCATGTGGGAGGTTACCGGTGTCTTGATGAAAACAATCCGTACGATCATTTACCATTGAAACTAATGATAATTAAGGTTGAAAAGACGAGACTTATAAAACTGACCGGTATGTGTACTTCTTTTAAATTACGATAAGTGCCTACATGGGTGAACATATGCGAATTAATAAATGCGCAAATACAAACCGACAGCCATATAAATATTACACTGTTGTTAACTAAACCACATTTTTCTGGTGCGGAATGAGAGGGGCACCTCCCACTTTAAGAATATGTAGGCCTACGTTCCCCCAAAATATAGTTAATATAACTACTTATATAGAAATAATTAATGTTAAGAACGACTTACCATTTTTCCAACTATACTATATCCAACACACTGAGAATTACAACTAAGAACACCCGGCATTACTCCTGCCCTTGAAGAGAACCAACACCGAACTGCGCTGATCTTCGCGCACACCCTGCTCGATATAAGATTAGCTACGCAACTAGACATATCACTCCGCGAGGCTCATTTATTGCATTCACGACCAAGGTCACATTTACGCAAAGCGTAAAACATTCATTTAAAATATTTTAATGCACAATAATGTTTTCTAAAATATTATTTATGATAAATTTAATAAAATAAATATATAAATCATCATTAAAAGTAGTTTATTTGGTATTTTACTTGGTAGCTAAAATATTTACGCGGAGGGATGTAATTGGGTCAAATGGCGGGAAAAAAATGGAGGCGGAGTCAACGTAAAGCTCCAATGAAAGCCAATAGTCGTACAACTTTACTAACACTTGTTGAGTTGAATGGCTTCAATGAACGTATTCAACCCCCCTCCCTGAAAGTATCGGTGGGGTCCTTCCCACTCCACTTCTTGGCCCTGGTACGGGGGAGAAGGAAATGGGGGCTGCCATTTTTAGCGTTTTTATTACTATTGTAACTGTAACGACCATCTACACATTTCTGAAACAATAAATTCTTTGAATCGAAAAAAATTAATTA
Organism: Omphiscola glabra; assembly: GCA_964017045.1. NCBI lineage: Eukaryota > Metazoa > Mollusca > Gastropoda > Lymnaeidae > Omphiscola > Omphiscola glabra. The sequence continues at coordinate 40,902,905 of OZ024796.1, forward strand.
ATTAGATATTATTTAATTGTTAAGGACTATTTACTATTGCTAATTACCTACGAAGTTAGTAGTATATCGCCCTTTCATATAGGCATAGGATGTGAATGTGATAGTTGTTAAATTATTTTCAGTAGTGATGAGTATGAGTACTGACTTCAGTGAATTCCTTAAAACTAGTATTACCTTTCTTGCTTAGTGAGTAAGGTAATATTTTTAAAAATTAAAATCGTTGTAAAACACGACGTCACTGGATACTGTTAAAGAATTTTATTATATCTGGATTATCTTTTATGCTTTTATATACTCATAGAGAAAACTATGGTGAAGTTACATTATTAATAGTTGAGATCGTTTTGTGTTATTTTAAGAGGAAAAAAACCCCCACTTCAACAGATTTAAAACATAGAATTTCACTAATTAAATTTTAATGCGTGCATTATTTAATACCGGTAACATAATTTATTTTTTTTAAATGATAGTATCTATCCGTTATCTTACGGATCAGTGTAGTATCATTATAATAAGTTATTCTATGAATTTAAGAAAAACAACAAAAATGACCTTGGCATTGCCTAAAAATATGAAACTGCATTTATTTACATACAGCTGTCGACATGACAAACACGTGGCAGGTGAATCAAGGGGTGATTGTTAACACCGGCACTGTATTACAGCCTTTACGGTACAGTATTTTCGACCCAGTTTATTATTACTAATGTGTATGCCTACCTCGTGTGAGGCCTACTTTTTGTGTAAGGCTAAGGCAGGGGCGTTTTATAGATGTTCGTAAAGAAAAATTCCATTTTCCTCTTTTTCATTTTTTAAAAAACCACACTTAAGGGACTGTCCATTAATTATGTTAACAAAATAGGGGAGAGGGGGGTCTGAAATTTGTTGACAATTGTTGACAAGGGGGAGGGGGGGAGGTCAATAAAAGTTGACGTCAACAATGTTACTTTTTTTTAAATAAAGTTAATTTCATAATTAAAAATTTATTAAACTTTTTTTCTAAACATTTTACTTTCATTAACTTTTTTGTTGTAGTTGTAAACTAGTCTATTTAAAATATTGTTGTTTTTTTTCCATTTTATCTTTTTTTTTTTTTTTGGGGGGGGGGAGGGGTAAATCAAATGTTGACGTAATTTTATAGGGGGGGTCTCTGGAAGTTTGACAAGTTGTTGACAAGGGGGAGGGGGGAGGTAAAAATCGCCAAAAATGTGTTGACATAATTAATGGACAGCCCCTAAGTCGAGGTGGCATCGGTTGGCTCTATTAAACTGTGTTTCGAAGATACTTCCTTGAAATAAAATAAAAATTAAAAAAAACTACACATGCAAGTAATTGTTTGTATAAAATAAGTTTTGAGTGTGTGTGATGGGGGTGTACATTTTGTTTTTTCAATGCGTGGTGTCTCGTGCCTTTGTGCATTGTTCCTAACTTACGGGGCTATGCACATTTTATATAACGCGAGGGGGGTATGGATGTGGTTTATTATTTTGTTATACGGGGTGGGGGGTGTTAGAGAGCAATTTTAAAAATTAAGTCTCAATTTTTTTACAAAATTTCTAAATGTTTCAAATTTACGACATTAGCATAGATCATTAAAAACTAAGATGTATTTTTATTTTTGCTTACGATTACTAACACATACGATTTTAAAAATAATTTCTACAATTGTTCTTGAGATTGGCGTGTTTGGACTTGTTTTTTCGGGTGGGGGTGGGGGGTAGCTAGATATGTTATTAGGAGGGTCGTATGTGGACTTGTTATAAAACGTAATAAGGGGGTGGAGTTGGGTAAACAAATATCTAATTTTTTGTGATCTGTAACATGTGCTCGGCCCCCTAAGGTGATCTGCGAGAGTAAGTTCTGCGTAACCAACAAAAAGATATGAAAATTAATGTGCTCCTTAATTCTTGTCAGAATATACCAAAGTGCTCCCCCAAAGGCTTTTATGAAAATCATGGAGTGAGAATCTGGAAAGATGGTCATTCTTTTTGTAAAAAATAAAATAGAAATAATCTTAAAGATGTACCAGCAGGTGAACGATAATTTATAGCGCCCCTCTTAGGTACTTATAAGTAATATCCGCCGCTTCACAGTGCTTTGAAAACGTATGTCTGGATGGAAGGGGCAGAGGCCCATGGTGGTCATGAACTTGCGATTTTGGCGCCAACTGACCAGCTGATAAAAAGAAACGAAACGCGATATGAGAGAGAGAGAGAGGGAGGACCCAAACCTATCTTGACACTGCCCGAGGTCATTTGGACTGTTTAGATTAGGTAGATAAATAATTGAACTGACCACTAGGGGATTGGTTCACTCTTCCGTGTCATATTATAAAGGAGCCCGAGGTGTTGTTTAGCAAAGTCTTTTCTTAGAAGATTAAGTTCAGAGATAATCCTATTAAAGTTGATGGTGCGTTGACGGGATTGGGCCCGCGAGGGGGGGAGGGGGCTCTTAATGTCCGTGTGTGTGGTTGGGATGTTGGTGTGTGTATTTGTGGGGGGGGGGTTGTGCTGGTGGGTTCCAACAGGCTACCAGGCATTAATGACGAAATTTTAAAAGCTAGGGCTAGGTGAAATATAGCAAGAAGCTCTTTCCCGTATTCGTATACCGTATTAGTTTAAAAGCCATAAGTCCAATTTTTAAAGTTCGTATTGTTGCTGCAAAAATCAAGGTGTCCGCCATAGAGTCTCAATGAACATATCCAACGAGCTGGTGTAGTTATAGTTGATCTCATCATTCCCCATTGGCCACAGTAGATTAGGGTCGGTTCACACGATCAAATTTTCCTTCAAGCATTTGATGTAATTCGTGTATGAATCCCTGTCACACCTTTCACTGTACTATTTTATCAAATTCCCCAAAAAAGGAACCACGCACAAAATAGTGCGATCATACAACAATTGGACGCGAAATTTGAACGTGTGAACTGACGCTAAGAAGATGACGTAAAAGACGTGGAGTCGCTTGTCATGATTTGAAAATATAAGCTGCATCCTGCATAATTTAAACAGTTTTTTTTCCTCATTCGTTTGACCCTCCAAAGAAAATAAAAATGTATAAATATACATTTAAACATTGTGACATTATTTATCAAGTCTTTTAGCTAACTCTTTATTAACTTCACCAAGGCGATGTGAGTGCAGACTTTATATTATTATACATATGGCGGAGGTAAAAATGTTTTGGTACACTACACGGTTTGGCTTACAGAAGTCTTTCAATCTATCGAAATTTAGTGATACATTGCTGGATCCTCGTTGTAAAGATTATGTTAAATCGTTTGGCTTAAAGAAGTCTTTCAATCTATCGAGATTTGGTAATACATTGTTGGATCCTCGTTGTAAAGATTATGTTGGCTTAAAGAAGTCTTTCAATGTATCGAAATGTGGTGATACATTGTTGGATCCTCGTTGTAAAGATTATGTTGATGCGTCTAATAAGATTTAGAATCGGAAGAAAAAAAAAAAGATTGAGTCTTAATTTTTGTTTCAGTAGATTCCTGTCAATAACAGTGCAGCCGTATGCAGAAAAACAAAAATAGCTCAAAATAATTCACCACTTATCTTTCCTATTAAAACAAAAACGTCCGCATATTGCAATAAAGTTCTCAAATAAATTATGTTTTTTTTTTAAAACAAAGACAGTGGAAATGAACGCGTCTCTCAGAGCACGCCATTACCCTGGAGTCACATAAACGGAGTAAAGAATTAAAAAAACAAAGCAGGACTTAATTTTGCCACGTCACGCTACAGGTTATCATCGGTCTGCCAAATGAGAGAATAGGATAGACAAAGGGTCTGGCCAACTCATGCCAATCCCTCCCCACTTTTTGTCAACAAGATAACAGATTCACTTTGTCGTCCTACTCGTAAACGATCTGAGAAAATGAAACGAAAATAAGAGATAAAAATATCTACAGCCCCACTCGGTCCAGAAGAGAAAGAAAGAACAAAAAAGAGTGGTCTGATGCCGTGGGGCCCATGACATTTGGCCCTTGGCTGTTTAGATACAGCTCTTACACAATTCCCCGGTCTCTTATCTCGGCCCACACTTCGACTTGGGAGAAGTACACCATTTGGTGGGTGTCACACCCCCCGCCGCTCACGGCCAGGTTGTCTGGCCGGTCGGGTAATATGAAGGGTAACGAGACGATCAATGTTGGGTAACGCGAGGTAAATTGTGTAAACAGCTTCCAGACAAACAACGCCGTAGTTGTATCAAAATACCCGGCTGCCTTGGTGTTTCTCATTTTGTAAACATTTGTATCACATATTTATTTTCTCCTACCTCTTACATATCCAATTTCTCATTTGTTTTGCTCTAATTATTATTATTATTATTATGGGTAGTTTTCTATAGCTCACCACGCTGTACATGCAAATTAAAATGAACTTAAAAAATATAAATTAAAAACCAACCATTCCATAACAATTTACATGTGAAGCCATGGACGGCACTCAGCAGCATCGTTTAACTTTCAGAGGGGGAATCAGTCAGGATAGTAAAGTTTAAAGAGGCGTGTTTTGAGTGCAGTTTTGAAGGCTGTGATGGTTGATATATTTCTGATGTGTAGTGGAAGAGAATTCCATTGTTTGGGGGCACAGTAAGAGAAAGATCTTTCACCGTATGTTTTTGTGCGAGTCTTAAGGACAGAAAGAATACGATCGTCTGCGGAGGAGCGAAGCTGTCGAAGGGGTGAATAGACAGAGAGAATTTCGGTTAGATATGAAGGGCAGGAATTCGAGAAAAAGTGGTGGCACAGAACAGAGAGTTTATAATCAATCCGTGCTTGTACAGGGAGCCAATGAAGTGAATGAAGTACTAGTGTGACGTGATCACGTTTTTTTGCCTTTAAAACTAGCCTAGCAGCTGAGTTTTGAACCTTTTGTAATCTTTCTAAGAAGTGTTTTGGTGAGCCTGACAGAAGAGAGTTGCAGTAGTCAAGACGAGAGAGAACAAGAGCACAGACTAAGGTTTTTGTTGCACTAACTGTGAGGTAGTGGCGGATGGAGCTGATCTGACGGATAGCAGTGTATGCAGAGCGACAAATGTGAGATATATGTTTATCTAGAGACATGTTGTTAGACAGAATATAACCAAGATTCCTGGTTGAGTATGTAAACTGTATGTCTGAGTTACCTACTTGAAATGAGGTGGGGAGAGCTGAGTTAGAGGATGATTTGTGATCACGAATAAGAAGTGCTTCCGTTTTGTCATCGTTAAGTTTCAACTTGCTGAGTGTCATCCATGACTTGACATCACCAATACACTCCTGCAAAGTCCGGACAGCTGAATCTACAAGAGAGGGATGAGTATGCTTGTATAGTTGCGTATCATCCGCGAAAGACTGGCTCCCCACAGCATGCCTCTCGAGCAAGAGGAGCAGTGGCCTGGTATACATTGTAAATAGAACCGGGCCCAAAACGGACCCCTGTGGCACTCCATACACCAAGTCAGAACTGCTGGAGATACAGCCATCGACAGCGACTGCCTGCGTTCTATCGGAGAGGAACGACCTTAACCAAGACAAAACAGAACCAGAAATGCCAAAGTAATTTTCAAGCGTTTTGTAAAGGGTTTCATGGTCGACAGTGTCAAAGGCCGCACTGAGGTCCAAGAGGATCAAGAGGGAGACATCACCACTGTCCAATGCAAGCAAGAGGTCATTGGTGACTTTCAAGAGAGCCGTCTCAGTGCTATGGAAAGGTCTATAGGCTGATTGATTAGGACTGAGAAGAGAGTTGCCATTTAAGTAAGCAAAAAGTTGTTTTAGAACTAGTTTTTCAATGACTTTAGACAAAAATGATAAGTTAGATACAGGTCTATAGTTTTTAAAATTATTTTCATCCAGACCAGGCTTCTTAAGCAATGGTTTGATGACAGCTGACTTACAAATAGATGGAACAGTGCCCGATGACAAGCTTTCATTGACTATGTTGGTTATCGTTGGGAGCAAATGATCTAACGACTCAACCAACAGGGGGGTGGGGATGGGGTCCAAAGAACATGACGTAGGCTTAGACTCCAGAATAGTAATTTTGACCTCCTGTTCTGAAACCGGCTTAAAAATTTCGAAATGTGAACTAACACAAGAAAAGGGTGGCAATTCTAAGGGGGGCATGTCAAGACAATCAAGCTCAGCGCGGATGTCAGCAACTTTGCTTGTAAAGAAATTGCAGAACATATCTGGTTGCTGGGTCAACGTATACACTGAAGGAAGAGCAATTCCTTTGTTACTCCCTCTGTGATTGCTACAAACATCGAACAACTGCTTGCCGGTTTTACCCATAATTATCTTTTGGCTAAAATACAAAGTTTTACATGGAGGGGGCGACGCCTTCGGCAAACGGCAGAGGTTTTTTTTTTTTTCGTGGAATCGGATGGGCAAAATTCTCTTTCCGCCCCGGATTTCACTAACCCAAACGACGCCACTGTTGTAAACTTGTAGTTTTTTAAATGACTAAAAGCCTTAACTTAATAATTATTCTTTGGACGTTTTCATTCGAATGTGACCCAAACATAAACATGTGTGTTCCAAGAAGTAACGGTAGATATATTATATTTAAGGCCAACCCAATCTCGCCACAGTTCATTTTGGTCCATGTGTGGGGATAGATTTACAAGGCCTGAATTCTTATTTTAGAACAACAATAAATCTAAAGACTTTTCTAAATCTATCTAATGGTTTGGCGATTATAAAAAGTATTATTATAAATCTATAATAGGCAATAATCCCCGCCTCGACACGCATGGCGGCATACTTCAACGAACAATGAAAAGTAGTGCGCCCTCCTCACCCCCCCCCCCCCCGCTCCTGGTCAATTGTGACACCTAGGATATTATATTTTCCATCTTGAACACAATAACTAGTCCCCACATTAAGTGGTATGGGGCCATGTCATGTCCAGTCAATACTCTCGATCAGCCCCCCCCCCCACACACACACAGAAAAACTTTTTATTTACAAAAAAAATTAATTAAAAACCCACTGTCCTACATTTTAAAATAAGACTCTTGAAAAGAAATTAAAATCGAAAAAAAAAAGTTTTAAAAACTCCCTTTAGGTGACATAGATCTCCACGAACCACAAGCGAAAACAAGACAATAGGCTACGTCTGCTCCGTCGAAGCTTCTAACATATTGTATAGATCTACTAAAGCTCAGAGATTGTCCAAAAAGTGCACGGCCCCTTTTTCGGCAGATGACGTCATCGGTTTCAACCAAATCTATAAATAAATAACGAAAAGCACCGCAGAAAAACAAAAAATATTATTAATAATAATTAATTGTAATTACAACTGTACTAACTTAAGCAATGAAAAAAAAAAACAATTTTGATCTCAAATTGGTTGTGTAACCCAGAAAAACTGGAAAGACACAAACGACAGATCAGTAGGAACCCGGCTTTTCATTGCTTACAAGAGGGCACCTGTCAATGCACGTGGCATCTAGGATCATTTAATTTACACGCGTTTAAACTAGACATAATTATATTGATTCGTTGAATATTTACGGAGGGAGAGAGAGAGAATTTCGGAGAGCGAGGGGTAACGGAGAGAGAGAGAAGGAGAGATAGTGATGAATGAAGAGAGAGAAAAGGACAGAGAGAATTAGAGATAATTAAAGATAAAGGGGAGAGAGAGGGAAATGAGTGAGAGAGAAGGAAGGAGAGAGAGAGAAAATAAAAGAGAGAGCGGAAATAAGAGATAGAGAAAGGGAGAGAGAGAGAGGAAATGAAAAAGAGGGAGAATGGGAGAGAGAATGGGGAGAGAGAGATGAACGAATGTGAGAGAGAAATGTAGAGAGAGGGATAGAAAAGGAGAGAGAAACCGAGAGCGAGGGAAACTGATAGACTCATTGAGGAGAAGAGAGAGAGAGGGGGGGGAGAGAGATAGGGAGAAAGGGGGAGAGAATATGAGAGTAAGAGAAAAGTGAAAAGATAATAGAGAGAGATAAAATGAGAGAGAAAACTGAGAGAGAGAATGAGGGAGTGAGAAAATGAAAGGAAAGAAATAGAGAGAAGGAGGGAGTGTGAAAAGGAGAGAGAAACCGAGAGCGAGAGAAACGGAGAGAGGAATATATACATATTTGTTTGTATATATACATTATATATATATATATATATATATATATATATATATATATATAGAGAGAGAGAGAGAGAGGGGGGGGGGGAAGAGAGTAAGTCAGTGGGCACAATGTTTAACATTTCTAAGATTATGACAAAAACGTTAAGACGTTTTAGTGGAGTGTCAGTGTCAACACAACAAGGGTTATTTTTGCATAATTATTACCATTTTTATATAGACAATGTAAATTTCTAATTCAGTCTGATGAGTGTGTCTGAACTGTATCAGTGCCTCCTAAAATATATGGATTCACTTCAACTAGACCAGTCGCAGAAGAGCACATTAAATTCATGTGATAAAATGTCTTTAAAATCGATACAGTTGTCTTTCATTTACGGAATAAATATACCTATTCGAAATAAAAAATTTTGAATTTTGATTTTTAAAGAATATTTATGAGAGAAAAAAAAAACATGAGCCCCGCCCATTGGGATTAAAGGCACGGTGATGGGGGGCGGGGCGAAGCGTAAGTGTCAAATGTACACTGCCCCTTATGACACGAGCAGACCACGACCGGCCTGAGCGTCTGGCACTCCCAAGGCTGGGAAGGATGACACGTGTCGGGCCAATGGATAAGCGCCGCACGGAGCTGGAGTTCTGCGATGCCCCTGTTAACAGATGGCGCTTCGCAACGTGACCTTCAACGTCATCATAAAAAAAAAAAAAAAAAACTTACGCTAGGGAAATAGTGCCGTACCAAAGGTCAAGTTTACTACTAGGGCTTTTTTGTGTGACAAAGTCTGGTGATAAGGCGACTACGCAAAATAGAATTTTACTGACTCTATAAAAATTATTATATTATTTATTTAAAGATTTAAAATTTTAAATATAATAATAATAATTTTTAAAAAAATAACAATAAAATAATAATAAATAAAAAAAATATCAGGAAAAAAATAAGAAAAAACAACACCAATGTAAATAAATTCTAGAAAAGCCAGAAATTGCAATTTTAATATACTACAGTTTCTAAATAGAAATAAACTGTTTCAGAGGTTTGGAAACTGTTTCAGAGGTTTGGAAATTGTTTCAGAGAGGTTTGAAAACTGTTTCAGAGGTTTGGAAATTGTTTCAGAGTTTTGGAAACTGTTTCAGCGGTTTGGTAACTGCTTCAGAGGTTTGAAAACTGTTTCAGAGGTTTGGAAACTGTTTCAGAGGTTTGGAAACTGTTTCAGAGGTTTGCAAACTGTTTCAGAGGTTTGGAAACTGTTTCAGAGGTTTGGAAATTGTTTCAGAGGTTTGGAAACTATTTCAGAGGTTTGGAAATTGTTTCAGAGGTTTGGGGTCAAGGGAAAGAAAGCCCTTGTCCGGAATATATTACATTTTAAACATTAAAATTTGACAATCTATATTATCTCCCATTTCTCACTGACATCTTTTTTTTTACACTATTTCATTTCGAGCAAAATTCAGTTCGAGCAAGATCCCCGCGTACAAATGGGTATTGCACAATTTAAATTCGTACTAAGTTCGGGTAACAATTAAAAAAAAAATGAATATAATAAAATAATAGGATGAAAAAAATTAAAAATTATAAAAAAATTAAAAAATTAATAACATAAAGAAAAAATTTAAAAAATAAATAAATAAATAAATTTAAAAAAATTATTAAAAAAAATATAAAAAAATTAAAACAATAAAAACTTTTTTTTAAATTTAAAAAAAAGAAAAAAATAGAAAAGAAAAGACACGGGTGGCTTATAATTTTCCTGATATATCTCATCTCAGAGTTTAATTAGGCTGAACAGTTGTCGTTGCATATGTTTGTGCGGTAATGTGCAATGTCAATTGAACAAACCTTTACAAATATATATATATATATAATTTATATATATACCTTTGAATCGTGTACTTTTAACCTATATTGACGATAAAAACAGAATTAAAAAATGTCTAGACAACAGATTTCGAGCTAATATTAGAATTAGCCCGCGTACAGCGTTACTCAGCTAAAATCAAAATAACTTCAGTGAGTATGAGACATGGGGACAATAGAATCTGAGAAACGGGGACAATAGAATCTGAGAAATAGGGACAATATAATCTGAGACATAGGGACAATATAATCTGAGACATAGGGACAACAGAATCTGAGAAATTGGGACAATAGAATCTGAGAGACGGGGACAATAGAATCTGAGAAACGGGGACAATAGAATCTGAGAAATAGGGACAATAGAATCTGAGAAACGGGGACAATAGAATCTGAGAAATAGGGACAATAGAATCTGAGAAACGGGGACAATATAATCTGAGACATAGGGACAATATAATCTGATACATAGGGACAACAGAATCTGAGAAATTGGGACAATAGAATCTGAGAAACGGGGACAATAGAATCTGAGAAATTGGGACAATAGAATCTGAGAAATAGGGACAATAGAATCTGAGAAACGGGGACAATAGAATCTGAGAAATAGGGACAATAGAATCTGAGAAACGAGGACAATAGAATCTGAGAAATAGGGACAATAGAATCTGAGACATAGGGACAATATAATCTGATACATAGGGACAACAGAATCTGAGAAATTGGGACAATATAATCTGAGAAATAGGGACAATAGAATCTGAGACATAGGGACAATATAATCTGATACATAGGGACAACAGAATCTGAGAAATTGGGACAATAGAATCTGAGAAATACTGACAATAGAATCTGAGACATAGGGACAATATAATCTGATACATAGGGACAACAGAATCTGAGAAATTGGGACAATAGAATCTGAGAAACCCCGCAAGAAAACAACTAGGGACACAGATGTGTATCCCAAATTGTCTTGACATTTTAATAAATTTGTTTCTTGTAATAAAAGTTACTAATAACAAAACGCTTTCTGGGGGCGCCGGATGCCGCTGTGACATTCGCCCGAGCTTCAGACACCAAAGGGTGACAGCTGACTATCCGCCCGTCTCTTTCTTACCCCCTTTCTACGACAGGGCAAGAGGGGTGCCTTATCGCCCTCCTCCCCCCTTTGTTCAACCACCATGGGGGCAGGCCTGCTATGAACTCGGATGACTTACTCACGGGACGATCGAATTCGGTACGCGCTCCAAACATTTTGTTCTGAAATAATCATGAATCACAGCAGTCAGCTGTTGCCAGATGAATGGCGGATCAAATCTTTGCCAAACACGACTTTGAATATGAAATCACCCCGTAGCACGGTTCCGCGGGATCTGAAGGCCGACATGGTGGTAGATTAAGGATTAACCGGAGTCCGGGGGAATCTGATCAAGGAGGGAAAAAAACAACAACAACACAAAGCTATAGAGTACCGCCCGATCCTTGGGCACGTGACACTTGGCTGGTAATCCCTTTCGCAACAAAATACCAAGTTGAAGAATGGCGCCATTTTAATTTTATCTTTTGACATTTATAACAATAATAAATCGATAAGAGTCAATTAATTTATGGCTGCGACTACTCGCACCCGAATAGTTTACAGTGGTCGTTTATTTTAGTTAAACTGAAGAATTAAGTTTACAAACATATTATAGCCCATTAAATTATCTTTCATGTGATACCTCGGTTTGTCCTACAAACCCAGCAATAATATTTTAAATAGTTTTTTAATCCCAAACTCTCACTTCTGGTACCCGGGTACGAATAGCCACTTCATTAATTTATAGGACGTCAATTCCAAAAAAAAAAAAAAAAAAGATTGGGGGGAGGGATTTTGAAGAGGGTCCGCTGACTCCATATTAACTAACGATGAGTGGAGTGTGCGTTAGTCGCTGCTTTATTGTTTACTATTGATGTACCACGATCCAACAACAGTTTACACATATTGAGAGCACTTGTATTGTATAACACATTATGATGACTAAACACAATGCTAACGCAATGACTAAACACAATGTAAACACAATTTAAACACAATGACAAGACACACAGAGTAAAAAAAAATGTAAACACAATTTAAACACAATGTCAACACAATCTCAACACAGCATCTATGTACGTCAGTTCTGTGATAGCCCCTTTAAAACGGACGCCTTTGTGTGGCGTCGTATGTGTACGAGTCGTTGACTGCCCCCCCCCCACCACATCATGCCGGAACCCATGAGCAGACGACAAACTGAACCCGTTGGCATTAAAACGAGTCTTTGTTGTCTCGTGCCCTCCAAGCAACAGCTTGGCGGCTGACGGTTTGGTGGCCAATTTTTTTTTTTCCGTGGGCAATTAAATTAAATTAAAACTGAATGAAGAGAAGAGCAACCCAATTATGCTGTTGGCGTCCCACCACAAAGTATGAGACCATTCCCCCTCTACATTTTGCACACCTTATCGCACCATAATATATCATTACGTAAGTAGCGTTCGCACTCGAAATGCATGATATCAAAACCATCGTACAGACCGCAGAGTCAGTGGCGTAGCGAGCTTAACTCGCGCCCGGGGCACAATACCTTTTTAGCCGCCCCCTATTCGATAACCATACAATATTATAGTAAAGTATACCATTTGGCGCCCCTTTGTGAGTAGCGCCCGGGGCATGATGCCCCCCTTGCCCCCCTCACTACGCCACTGCGCACTGTTCAAACTCATCTCATCTTCGTCAGTCTGTTTTAACATAGCAGAAGTGCGCATGCGATTCGTGACGTATTTATTCACATCACCCCATCTCAATGATGCCGAAACGATGGCATATTTGAATAAAGGGAATTTGGACATATGGTATTGGAATAAAGGGAATGAAGACAAATGGTATTTATTTGAATAAAGGGAATTTGGACATAGGGTATTTGAATAAAGGGAATTCGTACGGAGCTGCGACGAATATGGATCCGGAGAGTGAAGTGTTCGAATCGACTGTCGGCCATGACAGTCCCGGTTCCACGGTATGTTCTCTAGTTTAAATATAGCCACAATGGAACGGAAATGGTAACCCTGGAAATTATCTACGTTTGAAGAATGAGGTAAATTCAGAGATTAAAAGATTTGGACCTTTTTTTTTTTAAAAAAAAAAAAAAAAAAAATTTGTTTTAGTTTAATATATCTAATTTTTTTATTTGATAAATGAAAGCTGTAAAGAACAAAAAAGAAAGAAAGAAGAACATTTCTTGAGTCAAGAAGCAGAAGTACAAAAAATAACCGGTAAGCGGACAAAACAAAGTTTGGGACACGCTGAGCTAGTTAATTAACGCAATATTAAAACAGGACTTAGACGTTTAAATTAAGTTTAAAATAGATCAATCCTTAAAACAAAAAAGTTTTCCATCTAAATCCTTTATAAAGTGTAATAAAAAGCAATGAGGGTTGGTTGGGCTGAAATTTGACAAAACATGCATGCAAGTAGCGCACTTCATAGGAATCCCAAATGAGTGCTCCCTCCCCCCCCCCCCCAGAAACAAAGGCTCGAAACCGCACATTTTACCGCCCCTGAACCGCCCCTGAAATTTAGTAATATTCTACTGACCCACCCACTTTCACACCACATAGTTATTTCACCAATTGTTTCAGAAAAACAAAGAGAAAATATTGAGAGACTGCGTTGTCTTCGGAAACTTGTCTGTGTGTGCCGAGTTTCAGCTCGATTAGGTTGACGGGAAGTGGGTCGATTAGCCGTCCGAAAATTGTGCCACCTAGTCAGTCAGTCAGCCAGCCACCTACGAACAAAATCGAAGTTGATATAAAGGATTCTAAAAAAACAACAAAAAAAAGGCAATTGGAGGTAAATATTACATTTGACCTCTCCTCCTTTATTGAACACTTAACAGCACCAACCAACCCCCCCCCTCCCCCTTTTTTAAAAAAAAATGCTATGAACCACATAACGTTAAAACAATATTTGCGTTTGTACCAGTGAAATATAAAAAAAAAATACAATCCAATTAAAAAAAAAAATTAATCTGATGGCATTTGATGGTGGGTGAGCTCATTTTAATACGCACTATTTCACTGATATACGGCATCGCTACTTTTTCAATCAATGAAACCTCGTGGTGTCACTGGCGCCATCTGCTCCTTCGTTCATTGGGCCGTGGCAGCCGGGATCCAACTAAAGTACTGATGGAGCCCGGGGTAGGGAAAAGGAAGGAAGGGGGGAGGAGAGGAGGTGTCTAGCCGCATGCGGCGATGTCAATGGACTGATTAGTCTGAGATCAGGAATGCAATCATTTAGATGATGAGTCGGGACGGCAAAAAGTTAAGTCAACAACATTAAAAAACATGACATTTAGCGTGGTGTTGATGTGGGGACCCACCCCCCCCCCCACACACACACGCACAATTCTCTCCTTCCACTCCACTTTCTCATTACCTGTCAATGGTGTGGATGAGTTGGGATGACCTTCATGAGACATTGACAAATCCTTGAAATTTAATGTCAACCACGCCTTTAGTTATGTAACATTAATCACCAAAGGGAAACAAGATTTAAGTTATTTCATAGAAGACTATAATTATATAAATGTACTAAATTATTTGTGAGAAAACGCGTGGGCACTGACGTAGGAAGTAACCGCCCTCACCGGGGGCTTTTTTCTTCTTCTTTATATGGGGTGGGGGGGGTGGGGTGGTGGTCTTTTCTACCCACTTCATAGGGTCTTTTTCGTGGCAAAGGGGGTTAGTAATAGCTAGTGGGAAAATACATCTAGTAACATCTGTCCAAAATGTGAAAATCAGTCTCAAATAAATTGTTTTAAATGTGTCCCTTTAACACATCGCGAAATAAGTCAACATTGTTTCAAAAGTGTCCTTTTAACACATCGCGAAATAAGTCAACATTGTTTCAAAAGTGTCCTTTTGAGACCTCGCAAAAACAATCGAAACTGTTTCAAATGTGTTATTTTGACACCTCCCTTGTTGAATGAATTTTTCTCCGTGAAGACATCGCCCGGAGCACAACAAGGACAATCTATTTTCACACAAGCTTCGTTTGTTGGTTTTGTTCGACGTATCGGCGATGGATGCAGTCGAAATTATATAATCTAAAACAGCTGTTCTCGACCTGGGGGTCAAGACCCATTTGGGGTCGAACGGCCCTAACACGGGGTTCGCCTAAAACCATCGGAAAAAAAAAATTTATGAAGAAGCAACGCAAATAATTTTATGTTTGGGGGGGGGGGGTGGGTCACCGCACCATGAGGAACTGTATTAAAGGGTCGCGGCAGTAGGAAGGTTGAGAACCACTGTAACATGGCTTGGGTCAACAGCTAAAATTTCCTATGAAGCCCTATGTTATCGGTTGGTCAGTCGCCGTCATCATCGCGTGTGTTACAAAGTCTTACGTGCCATAGCGTGGACGAGCAAGTGGATGTTTTTCAAACAGGGTCGACACCGTGTTGTCCTGTTGCTTGTTACTCGAAGATACGCAATCTTGGTTATCTGTCTCCACGCTCCCAGATGGCTGGGCCATTTGAAAGTAATACCGGAGTGTCCATAGCTTTGAAGGATTATTTTGCTGGCGCAATCAGCCCCCGCTTCTTTGTGCCTTGTCATTCAATTCCAGGTCCGTGGACATAGACAGGCTCACAGATCGTAGACACAGCCAGGCTCAC
Organism: Omphiscola glabra; assembly: GCA_964017045.1. Taxonomy (NCBI): domain Eukaryota; kingdom Metazoa; phylum Mollusca; class Gastropoda; family Lymnaeidae; genus Omphiscola; species Omphiscola glabra. The sequence continues at coordinate 40,918,549 of OZ024796.1, forward strand.
ATGTCGTAGACACAGTCAGGCTCACGTGTCGTAGACAGTCATGCTCACAGGTCGTAGACACAATGATCCTGACAGTTACGTAGACGCAATCAGGTTGGCGGTTTTAAAGTTATATTGTTAAAATTTGTTATGATGTTTTCTCTAAATACACGTCGATATTTTGCAAGATAAACTATACGAAAATTGAAATTTTTACAACGTAACGTTGCTGTAACACTTGGCTCAATTATTTATAGTATAGTCCAACATCAGTGAAATGTCCATCATCATCCGTAGGTCCCATTCCTACTGATGTTTAGGTCCCGGACAAACAAGTCATCGTCGCCCGAGACCAAAGGACGGACGGTGTGACTGACTCCTGTCCAAATAGCCGCAATGTCTGGAACGTCTCAACCTGAGACCTGGGGTGTCGGGGTGTCGTTTATCTGGAGCTGGGTTTGATGTGGGCAGGGGAGTCGGACGCGTAGACACTGAGACAGACACGAGTTGTGCACATAGACACGGTTGTTAGACACCAGAGGCGTAGCGTAGCTGGGGGCAGGGGGTACAGATGTACCCGGGCGCCAGCTAGTTAGGGGCGCCAAAATGTGCTTTGGTATTATTTTATTGTTGAAAATAATGGGTTTGAGAGTTGAAAAAAAAGAAAATAGGGCGCTTTAAAATGAATCTTGTCCCCGGGCGCCAAACACTCTAGCTACGCCTCTGCTGGACACGTAGACAAGGACACCATTTTCAGCTAGGTTGGGGGGGGCGAGTTTTGGATACAACATGATTACTAGACGATATGATTACGGGACGACATGATTACTAGACGACATGATTACTAGACGTGATTACTGGATGACATTTTTACTGGACGCCATGATTTCTGGATGACATGATTACTCGACGACATAGTGCCAAGTATCAGCTCGATAAGTTAACGGGAATCGGGTCAATTTTGCCACAAACCCAGCCAGAAAGAAACACTCGAACAAAAGTGAAGTTAATATAAAGGATAACAAAAAAATACGTTAATTAAATCATTGATCGAATTTCACTATTTCACTAATTAAATGTAGTTTTATTGCTACGCCAGTTAACACATTTTGTTAGATTCTCACGCTAGAACTCTGATTCAGCATCTCTGTTGACTGTGATAGTGATAGCAGCTCTTAGGAATCCCCCATTAAGCACTGACTCTGCAGTACAGCTGCTATAAATAGATTCGGAACAAGGATATTATTTCACTAATCTCTTTAACATTCCGCCCGAACACCCCCCCCCCCAAACCGCCTTCCTTCCGCAAACCTCATTTCAGCTGCCACGTCATTTCCCCCAAATTTCCCGCCAAAACTGCCCTCTCCTCTTGCCCTGAAGTGGTCCCCTCAATTACGTATCGCTCCGATGCTGACACGAGGACCCGGATGTGAAATGGCTGAATGCAGTGTCTTGTCTCAATGGTTTATGATCGTAGTGGGAGATATAACTTGAGCTGATGGAGCCGGCCCGTTTTAATTGTGCATAGCAAGTGAAGGACGGGCGAACACTTAGATCTATGTTTATGAACTGCTTTCTATTTCTCATTGTTTCTTCATTGTTTCCTGTCTATGACGATGGCGTTTGGTCGAAACGTTCTTCTTTTTTTTTTTATTCTCCTGTCTTTATTTTTCAAGCTTCCACATATCTTGTTCCACTATTTTTTTTTAATTATAGTTCATTCACGGCCTTGCGCTGGGTGGGCGAACGGGGAAGATACCCCCTGGCGCTAGCATAAGGAGGTGCGGATTGGCGCCAAAATAGTTTATCATAATTATAAATAAATATATACCTATAGATACACGCGCGCGTGTGTGTGTGTATGGTATATCGTATGCAATTTATTTATTAAACGTAGGGGGGCGCTTTTTTCAGATTTTGTCACGTCCTCAGATTTTTCTTGGCATGGACCTGGTCGGATTCCTTAACACAGTGGTTCTCATCCTTACTAATGCCGCGACCCCACAGTTCCTAATGTTGTGACGACCCCCCCCCCTCCCTAACCACAAAACTATTTTCGCTGCTTCTTCATAACTGTAGAGTATATATTTGTTTTCCGATGGTCTTAGGCGACCCCCCGGGAAAGGGTCGTTCGACCCCCCCCCCCAAGGGGTCACGACCCACAGTCAGGGCCGGATTTACAATTTTAGGGGCCCTAGGCCAACAAAAATTTGAGGCCCCATTTTGAAAAATAAAACATATTGCTAATTTGGTTTTTATTCAAAAATATATTACTACTTTAATGTGATTCAAGATTTTATTTAAATACTAATCTCATTGCAATTCGATTGATATTCAACAATTTTTTTATATACTACTCCCAATTTTGGGGCCCCTTATTTCGCGGGGCCACTAGGCCACGGCCTAGTCGGCCTGCCTGTAAATCCGACAGGTGGAGGACCAGCTGTCTTAACACAAGTTACATTATAATTTTTTAACATTTATAACTTCAAAATCCGACTAATTTACTTAATTTAGTAATTTCTCTATTAACGCGATTCATTTTTTTTAAAAACTTGTTGCGGCGACATATGAATGAGATTAAATTTATGATGTCCTGTTTACTGTTTCGTTCCTCAATGTCATAGTTATGATATAGTTAAGATTTGGAGGCCTGATTTCTTACAAGTATATATGAGTGGGAGGAAAGTGTTGCGCATGTCAGAACTCTTCGTGACGTAATTCACGCCCAAGGCTGGTGTCTGGAATGTAATAGGTGAGAGGTGTGGGGGGTTGCGTGAATAAATCGTGAGCGTTGACACGTCTTGTCAGGGGCGGCACAATGGTGGTTTTTATGGCCTTGCCTCGACCACCCCAAGGGCGTGTGGACGGGAGGTACTTGGGGCCGCCGTTGTGCCCATTCATCTCCAGTCCGGGAAGACGCTGTGCGGTACAAAGATCTTCCAGGCCCGTTGTTTCATTTTTAAAGTTGTTTAACTTTCGGATGCGTCAAGAAGCAGTCAAGAAGCAGCGACGAGGAGGTCAGACTGTCTGAGTCTCAATTTGTGAGATTGTCATTTTGTTTTTTAAAAGAGATGTTTGAACGACAATATTTCAAAGTTTCTTATTTCTTTTAAGCCAGCGGTTCTCAACCCGTGGGTCGCGACCCCCTTTGTGGGGTCGCCTACGACCATCGGAAAACACATATACTCTAAAGTTTGAAGTAGCAGCGTGAATAATTTTGTGGCTGGGGGTCGCCACAACATGACGAACTGTATTAAAAGGTCACGGTATTAGACAGGTTGAGAACCACTGTTTTGAGAGAAAATGACAAACGTGATGACCTGATGATTTTGAGGCTTCTAGGTAGGGAAAGCCATTTGCCAAGGCAACACTGCAATGAAGACATGCGACCTGGGTGTTTTAGTAATGCTTTTTCGGATTTAAGACCAGACGACAAGCAAGCCGTGCTTTGATTTGTCAGTTTAGAGGATCCTCCCTCCCAACCTCTCTGATAACTAATTGGAATCCCGCTGTCCTCATTTAACAGTATCAGTTTAGTATAAGTATAAGCTTTCATAACTCTAGACTCTAGAGAAATATTAATTTGAATAACCGTAACTCAACAATACTTCCAAAAAAAAGACAGACGCACCTGGCAAGCAATGAACAGAAGCGGTGCTGAGTACGAAGCAGACGCAGAAATATTTGAAAGTACAAGTACTTCAAGTAACACAATTCTATTCATGAGTTAAATGATTATTTAACTAATATATCACGGAGAAAATATTTTTCTCTGATCTTCTCTTTATGACTGTCATAAAGTTTCCAAATCAACACCACACACACACAAACACACACATATATATATATACTTGCACACAAATTAACGCCTACATTAATCCAAACTTTTAAAGCGTGAGTCGAAATAGAGCATAGGCACAGACGTATGTAGAATAACTTCCTCCACTTAGACTCCCCCCTCTCCACCCCAGCCTTGGGCCAACCGTTACGCATTAAGCATTCCTCCCTGTAATCAACTGCGCCCCCCCTCCAAACCACACACACACCGACCCCCACCAGCACCAGCTGGCGCACAATTTTATAGAACCATTTTAATTTCCATAAGGTCCCTTTGTTGTTAGGAAACAACCTTCTCTGCTCTAGAAACCTCACGTTGACTGATAGCGCCCATTCGTTTGCCGATGATGCAAATATTTGATTGTATCTATCGTGCCTGACCCCCCCCCCACACACACACATAAATCGTTTTTGTGTCTGTCAAATCTGTGTAGGTGACATTGTGGCATTAAATTTGTGCGGGGTGCTGCTTCAGAAGATATTTACGCATTATTTCAATATAGCGCAAAACGAAATACAGAGAAAGAAAACTTTAAAATAATGGTGAAAACATGAAATGTATATTATGTGTGTGCATATATGTACTTATGCATGTGGGTTTAAATAAAATATTAAGATTATCATCAACATTTTAGCACATTCTCTCAGTATGATACACCGCTGATGCTCCACTTAGATTGGAGCTGCGAGATCGACAGTGCTTCTCTTCAATACTGTGGGCCTCGCTCCCTCCATCTATGAAGTACACAGTCCATGCAAAAAAAAATAAAAAAATTGTGTCGTTTGTTTAACAATTGAGATGAATGACAATGACCGCGGACGTTGTGAATTATTTCCCATATTATGAAATATTATTTACAAGTATTATAGAAAGGAATTATTACACTGTATATTATTAATACTGGGTGCTGCAGTTGCAATGCGATGCTATAATGCTATAATACACAAGCCTAAACTGCTTAGTGTGTTTAAAACTACATTCTGAAACGCCTTTGAACGCAGTGGTCTTGAATGCTTTTTTAAAATAGTTAAATTTAAAAAAAAATCATTTTACGGGTCTACAGAAGACTTGGTAACAAATAAATTTCGGCATACACATATTATTCAAAAAAAGTTTATATTCATATTTCTGCTGCTTAGACTTGTTCAGAATTCTATAGTATACGTATACTTCGAAGTAACCGATGCCGGTTAACACAGTTTAGTGTTCAAGGGTTCAAGGCTGGACAGTGTTACTTCCTTTAAGACTGGATGCTTTTGGCGTCTCTCTATATGAAATCTCTGACGTCACGTCTAGAGCAGGGATTGCGTCAACGACCTTAACGAATATATTAATATGTATATTATGTTATATATGCAGAAATGTATGCGATTTAAATTATTGGCTAAGCTTAGTGTTTACGGAATGATCATAACTGCATCTTAATCCCGATAATCTCCCTGGTCGGTCCAGTTCCATTGATCGCATTACGTTATGGCTATTCTATAAGAATTTAACTCTTTAAAACGAAAACACAAAAAAATACTTGTATTAAAATAAAACTGATATTGGGCAATGAATCGCTATTCCCAGACAACACACATCCACCCCCCCCCCCTTTTCTGGAATTATGGACTTAATTTTCGTGGGTCACATTTTAAAACAGGAGAATGACCAGTGAGTCGTGCGTCACACGTTCAAACAGTAGAACGACCCATGAGTCGTGCGTCACACGTTCCAACAGTAGAACGACCCATGAGTCGTGCGTCACACGTTCCAACAGTAGAACGACCCATGAGTCGTGCGTCACACGTTCCAACAGTAGAACGACCCATGAGTCGTGCGTCACACGTTCCAACAGTAGAATGACCAGTGAGTCGTGCGTCACACGTTCAAACAGTAGAACGACCCATGAGTCGTGCGTCACACGTTCAAACAGTAGAACGACCCATGAGTCGAAAGACATTTTTTCTCCAACTCCATCCCTAGACGTTTGGAGCTCGAATTTCTCCATAGTAATTCATTGAATGCTTAGCCCGTAAACTTCTGAACAATCTCCACCAATTTATTTTCAACTGCTATCTATCATGTAATAATTTCAACAGGTTTCGGTTTTGGCCGAAATCAGAAAAACACCAAAGGCCCGTCTCTACTCCCAAGCGTATTGTCCATATATAAGTACGTCAACAATTCTTCCAACTACACTTCCAAGCGTATTGTCCATATATAAGTACGTCAACAATTCTTCCAACTACACTTCCAGGCGTATTGCCTCTGTACGTACGTCTGCAACGGAACATTAATCATTCACCGGGTGCTTGACCTTGAAACACATTGACGGTTTCCGCTTCCGAGGAACAAGGTCACAGGTGCACGAGATCAAAGCTCCCAGCAGGCCCTAAACTAACCGCAGGTCGTAGACCCAGACGAAGATATTTCATTCATTCGAACGTCTCCATTGAGAAAGCCAACGGAATACGATTGGCCACTTGATATATTGTGCCCTGAACTATTCCCTTTATGATTATGTATCAGTATAATTATTTGTAGACGGAAGGATGGCGGATCTAGGTATTATCTAAAGCCGAGGTTCTCCTATTTTGGTTTCAAGGGACCAAAAAAAAAAGATAAATTGGCTGAATTTATTTTATATTAAAATTTCTTAACATTTAAAACTTTGGAACCAGCGAATACTAGTGACTAGTGAACACCAAATATGGCGGTATCCATTCCCACCCCACCCCCTAGTTCTGCTCTACTGACAGCTCAGCTGTCAAGATTTAAACTTACCTTACGCTGGGTCTCGACCACATCGTATGATGTAAGGCAGCGGTTCTCAACTTGTGGGTCGCGACCACTTTGGGGGTCGAACGACGCTTTTACATGGGTCGCCTAAGACCATCGGAAAACACATATACTCTACAGTTTTGAAGGAAAACGAAAATAATTTGAGGTTGGGCGTCGCCAAGAAATGAGAAACTGTATAAAAGGGTCGCGGCGTTAGGAGGGTTGAGAACCACTGATGTAAGGAGTGCCACCTATTTGTGACCTCGTCATAGTTAAATTTGATCGGATTGGTTCATCATTTTTGCATTAACTTCGATTGGTTAGACAACACTTGTCACTATATAGAACCGACCCAAATTTGAATAGTTGAACACTTTTAAGCCACGTCATTAAATCACGCATCAAGTGTCTTTAAATGAACATACGTGCGAGAATGTGGACTCATGGATTCGCATTGTGTGACCGTAAAGCAGGATTTCGATTTACAAGGAACGTCTAAGCACGGCGCACAATTTTAGAACCTTCTCAAAGTCTTATTGCTATATTGCATTGAAACTTGGCTCTTCAAAGTGACATCACCCAACACTGATTTTTGTCTGTCTCAGTTTGGTAGGGGCTGTAACGTCACCCAACACTGATTTTTGTCTGTCTCAGTTTGGTGGGGGCTGTGACGTCACCCAACACTGATTTTTGTCTGTCTCAGTTTGTTTGGGGGGGGGGGGGGGCGACTGTGGATCTTGTCAAATCTTGACGTCAGATCAATCTTGAGTGTGTCTCCACCACATTTGATCGGTGTTATCGATACGGTGTTATCGATCTCAGATAGATCCACCTAAGTACACTGCACCCGAACAATAGTCTTAGTCAATCGGTCCCTATCTGCTTTTGATACGGACATTTGAATGGGAAATAAATGGGCTTAACGTAGTAAAGTAGGTCATTAGGCCAGTTTCTATTTTTTGTGTGTAATTTACAGCTCGGTTACAGACAGACGCGAATAAAATTTAGGTAAACACAATTTAACCTAATGACCAATCTAGGTCGGTAACCTCACCTATAACTATAATTGAACGGGCGTTTGTAGACAAAAAAAAATGGGTCAAGTATTCGAAAACAATACTTACCTCGAGATCAGGTAAGGCGGAATTTAGAGCGCAATTTATGATTTTTTTCTTTAGAGTATCACTACTCTGAATGTTGAATGACAATGGAGATAATAACATCCCGGGGGGGGGGGGGGGGGGTGGGGTGCTGTGTCATTTTAGCAACTACCAATCACCTAGAAGACCAGATATGTTTTGGAGGAGATACTTTAATTACACACAAAAAATGACTAACAAAGCAATACGAAATATATGTTATACAATATTATTAGAAGCATTTACATTAACGCAATAAGAAAAACGATTCTAATTTTTTTTTAAATATTAAAAAAAAAAAGGATGTAGGCTATGGGGTTTGAGTTTGGCTGACTGGCTGGATGGCACGCAAAATCTTCGGACGGCTAATTGACACTTTTCACGCAACCTATCGAGCTGAAACTTAGGACTTAAACTCGATGTCATTTAATGGCGGAGATCTATTAATAGGACACCCGGGCAGTCTGGTCGATCTCATTAAAGTTAATTTTTTAAAATCCTGGTATTCCGTTGGGCCGATCTCTTAACAGCTGTTCTGTACTTCTACGTCAGTGTGAGCCAGCGTAGTGGGTCTTAATCTAGTCTACAACTTTCGTCTAGAACAGGGGTCCTCAAATTACGCCATATCAAACCAAAGTGCAGCCCCGCCCCCCCCCCGGCCGTGTCTGTGGGACAGTGAACCAGCACCCCCTGGTAAAAAACAAAACGTTTGAGGGCCCTTAGATAAGAGCCAACATTACTACAGGGCAACATGGGTCATAGATTCGAACCCGTGACCCCGGGGGATGACTGACAGCTGCCGAAGACTCCGCACAAGCACCAGACTAGTCCACAAGAGATTACCTACATTTCATTGAATCGTTTGCCCCAGTGCCCTGAAAATATGTTTCTCTTTTTCTTTCTTGTCTCATCCTTGGCCAGTCAACGTTTGAGCGTACGTACTTTGTGAAGGCGCATTAGATTGTATGGACCATGGACTATGGTCTATGTGACTATGTGTGCTGTGGTGTGTATGTTACCTAGCAGGCGCTTAGACACAATCAAAGATATCCAGCGTCGTAACCCGCTCGTGTTGCTGTTTGGGGCATAGTACCATTGTTTTATTTTCTTTACATAACACGCCCATATTTACATATAGCGAGAGAGAGAGAGGGAGAGGGAGAGAGAGAGAGGGAGATAGAGAGGGAGAGAGAGAGAGAGGGAGAGGGAGAGAGAGGGAGAGAGAGAGAGGGAGAGAGAGGGAGAGAGAGAGGGGGAGAGAGAGACAGGGAGAGGGAGACAGAGAGAGAGAGGGGAGAGAGAGAGGGAGAGGGAGAGAGAGAGAGAGAGAGAGAGATGGAGAGGGAGAGAGAGAGAGAGAGGGATAGACAGAGAGACAGAGAGAGAGGGATAGACAGAGAGGGAGAGAGAGGGAGAGAGAGAGAGAGAGGGGGAGAGAGAGAGTGGGGAGAGACAGAGAGAGGGAGACAGAGAGAGAGAGGGGGAGAGAGAGAGGGAGAGAGAGAGAATGGGTGATGGGGGAAGGTAGAGAGATAATGAGAGGGGGAATAGCTTTTGAAAAATAAGTTTGACAAGTAGGTTATGTTCTTCTATGATCATATGTTGGTTATGCTCCTTAGACTTTTTCTGTAAACCATTCGCCCCCCCCCCCCCCAACCGGCCGGCTTCAATTGTTCTGTGAATGGATCGTTGAAATGGCCCACGAAAACGAACATTTGAGAAGCACTGGTTTTTAACGTACAAAGTTATGAAGATGAAATCTCTGACTTAGTACCCCCCCCCTCCCGAAACAGAAACGCCCATGACCACCCACTCCCAAAGTTTCCAGCAGGTGGAAATAATTAATGTTTATTTTTATGTAAATATTAAACCTAATATCACTCCCTGCCACATTTACATATTTACAGACACACCCAGCTGAACTGTTAAGGTTGAAGTGCCCGGGGTGGGGTGTCATTTAATTCCGTATGCCTCTACTGGAGATAATTACACATTAAATCGTTTGGGGTTGTAGTAAAGTCACGCAATGATCACTCCCTATGTGTCCGGACCACGAGCCGCCACCAGTCGCAGGGACCACGCCATGACGATGACGAAGTGAATTCATTAAACTATTATTAAACAATCAACATTGTTTCAGTGGCGTAGTGAGGGGTGGGCAAAGGGGGGCATCATGCCCCGGGCGCTACTCACAAAGGGGCGACAAATGGTATATTTTACTATAATATTGTATGGTTTTCGAATAGGGGGAGCGCTAAAAAGTTATTGGGGGGGGGGGCGCTAAAAAGGTATTGTTCCCCGGGCGCGAGTTAAGCTCGCTACGCCACTGCATCGTTTGGATAGCCGGGAATGAGCATCTGGATGCGTTCCATCTTGATTCCGTACTGTAAATAAATACCGTACTAAATGATAGATATTTTTTGGTTTAATGTATCATCATATAATTTAATTGTAATTCTAAATTTAGCATCGCAGAGAAGGGAAAGGAGATTAATTCCCTTGCAAAGTGAAGTTCGTTAACAATAATTTAATTATTTTTTCTTTTCTTTCACGTCTGTGTTTTTAAAACATTAATTAATGACATGTGATGAGTTAAATGAGTCATAGAAAGAAAAATCTTCAGAGCTGACGGTTCGAGAGTTGAATCGAAAGGACAGCTAATACTACCATCGTCTGTTGTGGCGTGTGATGCCTGCTATTTTAAGCACGGGGGAGGGGGGGGGGCTAAATCGATAACGTGGTATCGATACATTGATTTATTAGTGCCACGACGGCTGATTACTCAACAGAGGCATTTGACTCGAGTCACTGACGCGTGTGAGCGTAGCTGTACGACATAACTATGAGTAAATTACTGCGCCGTTGAGACTGTCTTTGTTAAAAACGGCGACGTCTCATTGGTGTAAAGGCCGATGGGTAGATCAAAGACACGAAACACTGACCAAGTCAAGAAACACTGACCAGGTCAAGAAACGCTGACCAAGTCAAGAAACACTGACCAGGTCAAGAAACACTGTCCAGGTCAAGAAACACTGATCAAGTAAAAATTCCAGTGTTTTCATTTCTTCAAGATACTTTTTAAAGGATTTTTTTAGCATTGGCAAATAGTGAGGCCCTATGCTGCAGCTTCAGTCATAAGAAGGGATTTGGGATTGTTTGTTATACGAAGGAGTAGAGAATCCCCCTCCTCCCCAACCATACCTCACCAACATCCTGCAGCCAGCAATAATTTGAAGAGATTTTCAAAAAGTTTAAGATTTCTTGAATTTGAAAAGTACGAATTAAAAGAAAAAAAGATATTTATAATTATTCACGGTGCCGTCCTATTACATGTACGAAAAGTGTCAAACTGACCAGGGGCGTGCTCCCTGGGGGGGCCCATTCTGCCCATTTGTTCTTGACAAACCCTGATGTAGAAAAGGAAGGACCTTCTCTGACGATCTCTGACACAGTCTTTACATGCAGAGCACCACGTAGCAGCCACCCCGCCCCCCCCCCTTTTTTTTTTACAGTGGTTTGATTTTCACATGGTCAACAATTATGTCAAGACAGTCTTGACCAGTAATGAAGGTCATGGATCGGTCGCTTTCTGCAACGAAATTAGAAAGACATATCAGATCTAGTGTAAGAGAGCACAAATACGAAACTTTTGGGCACTAGTGTACGCGGAACAACAACACTCTGGAGTCTGGGAGAATACTGTAAAACATGTGTTTTCAACCAGGGGTGCCCGAATCACCTGAGGGTGTGTTTGTGTGTGTGTGGGGGGGTGTTAATGTCAGTAGTGCAGGAAGACCCAGAAAAATCCGATTTGTTTGCTAATTTATTGGGATTTTTATGATGGGGTGCGGGAATTGTGTTTTGAAATAACGAGAGGGTGGGGTGCTGCTGGAACGGTAAGAGTAAGAGACCCTGATGTAATGGTGGTCAACTGATTGTGTTAGAATACTTAATGAAGGCAGCGCGATTGCCATGAGTGCCCTTATGGTTTGCTTTAAGATTTAACATTTGACTTGGAAGGAAAAAAAAAAGACAGACAAAAGTGTGTGGGGGGGGGGGGAGTGGTGTTTTTTAAGAGTCCACCTATGTGGTGGGAGTTCTTGAGAAGGTCACGGTACCAAATAAGAATTTACAACACAGTTCGACAAACTGTAACAACTGATGCTAATGATTGAAAAATAAAAAAATCCTGAAATCCATTTATAGACATGGTCAACTCTCGTTATCTCTCTTATCATATTAAACGTCCCAACCGAAGTACAAACTCCGCCAAGCCCGGGTGCAGAAGGAGGAGGGTTAGCGTGAGGCCAGCTACCTCAATCCAAAAATAAATTGCTACAGAAACAGTAACAAGAATAACACCAACAAATTTCAGCCCTGAGAAGAGAGGGCTCTTCTACTGAAGAGAGGGCTCTTCTACTGAAGAGAGGGCTCTTCTACTGAAGAGAGGGCTCTTCTACTGAAGAGAGGGCTCTTCTACTGAAGAGAGGGCTCTTCTACTGAAGAGAGGGCTCTTCTAATTCGAGAAGAGCTATGGAAGCCTTCTGGCCAAACCCAGACTATACTGGAAGCCTCAAAGAAGAGCTATGAAGCCTTTTGGCCAAACCCAGACTATACTGGAAGCCTCAAAGAAGATATATGAAGCCTTCTGGCCAAACCCAGACTATACTGGAAGCCTCAAAGCCCAAGACCCTCCTTCCTAAGGAAACAAACATAGGCACATGGAACGTCAAGAGGCAGAGACGCAAAATATGGGATACACCTGGTAGCAACTGGAAAGGAAAGCACAGGACCGTGATGAATGGAAAATTATTGTGGACAGCCTATGCCCCAGACGAGCTAAAGATGCATAAGAAGAAGAAGAAGAACCGAAGTACGGTACTTCAAACAAGTCTTCTTTAGTATATAGTGTAGAGAATTAGAGTACCATTGCACTAACGCAGCTCTAAGGATATAATATCCCGTCACTGCAGCAGATATGTACAACTTGGATGGACCATCAGCTGTTGCAGACGTCAGACGATATGTACAACTTGGATGGACAATCAACTGTTTCAGACGTCAAACGATATGTACAACTTGGATGGACCATCAGCTGTTGCAGACGCCAGACAGCCGCCAAAAACGAGTTTCACATTTATTATTTTTATGACCAGCCCCCTCCCTTTTTTTTTCTAACACAACGATTGTCCACGCCATGGTCAGACAAAGAGACGGGGCGGGAAAATGTCCCCCCCCCCCAATTGAAGTTCCCCGAGGCGGGGACGTGTTATAACATTAACAGGGGACCATTTCCTCTGCGGGACCCCCACAAATTACCGGACTGATCATGCTATCGCACGGCCACATCTACGTGGCCTTCTCAACAAAAGCGCGGCTTACCCTGGTGTAGCATTTAAACCGTGACCAATGGTCAAGCGTTGTAAACTGTGTGTGTGTGATGAAAATGAAAGAAGGAAAGGGGGGAGGGGGTGATTAGAGAGGTACCGCGAACAATTAACAGGCGTTCTGTTGGGGTTGGGGCAAAGCACCGGGGGGGGGGGGGTGTATGTTAATGAGATATACACGGCGACATTTTATGACAAAGTAACTCTGGCGACATTTTATGACTAAGTTACTCTCACTAAGGGTCGGTGAATATTCCTTCCTTTGATGTTGGCCTTGTTCCCTGGCAGCCATGTAGAATGAAAATTCCTATTAAGGGAGGGTCATGTCAATTTGAGCCTATAATCACTATAATGGGGAATTATAATTGTTCGGTGTGCCCGAATCTGTTAAATTTGGGAAAAGTCTTATAAGATAGAATTCAAGGTCAAAACACTGTTCATTTAATGTAACAATTTATTTTAGTGAAGTCCTCAGTAATCAGCAAGTCAGCAAGTTTTCAAACCTAAATAAAAAAAAAATATTTAAAAAATATAATATTCTTAGACACACAAGTCGAAAAAAACAAAGTGTGTCTCTTCCCTTGGGTGGCAGTGTCAAAGTTGAATTAAAAAAAAAAAAAAAAAAAAAAAAAAAAGAACATACACAAATTTTTAGATAAGCGTATACCTTTGAATAAACCGTTTACTTGGTAAATACGGTTCTCAAACTCTGTCTGAACGTCCATTTGTACCCTTTGGTGTATAAAACATGGTTACCGGAAATTTGAACGAAAGAAATTTCGTCGACAGAAAATTGATCGAACGGAAATTTGGTCGAATCTCTTTTTCAGTTCACACGTTAAAATTTTAGTCAAATTCCTTTTTGAACGCACTATACTATACATTAAAACAAAATAATGCGTTCAAAAAGTAACTTGACACAAAATTTCAACGTGTAAACTAAAAAAAAGATTCGACCAAATTTCCGTTCGATCAAATTTCCGTCGATCAATTTTCCGTCGACGAAATTTCTTTCGATCAAATTTCCGGATACGATAAAATAAAAGGCATATTTAAACCCTGTCAACATTTCGAGACACACGCTTTGAGACACACGCTTTGAGAGCAGCAGCATGAAGTCTTTTTGAGTTTTAACGAACTTGAATTTTTTTAGCCATGCGAAAACTTGGGACTCCTGATTTGCTCGTGACGTGTCACTGATGCAATCTACATGTAGTTTGACGTCAACGTTACATTGTGTTTTTCTTCCTAAAAGGAGAATTCAGTTGTTCTGGAAATGTTCAATACGGGGACGAACCTAATTTTCTGTCTACATTACCAGCGAGTCGGCGTGTTGCGCGCTGGCGGATGGAAGAGATGATGAAAACAAACTGCCGGCTGGGTATTATGAATGAACTTTACATTCAACTGCACCTCTGAGTGACTCACACGGTATCTGAATCTTGACTAAATGTATCTCAATTTTTACTAAATGTATCTGAATTTTGATTAAATGGATCTGAAATTGGCTAAATGTTTATGAATTTTGACTAAATCTATCTGAATTTTGACAAAACGTATCTAAATTTTGACTAAACGTATCTGAATTTTGACTAAATGTATCTGAATTTTGACTAAATGTATCTGAATTTTGACTAAATGTATCTGAATTTTGACTAAATGTATCTGAATTTTGACTAAATGTATCTGAATTTTGACTAAATGTATCTGAATTTTGACTGAATGTGTCTGAATTTTGACTATATGTGTCTGAATTTTGACTAAACGTATCTGAATTTTGACTAAATGGATCTGAATTTTGACTAAATGTATATGAATTTTGACTAAACGTATCTGAATTTCGACTAAATGAGTCTGAATGTAAACTGACTAAAAAGTTGAACTCTTGTTTACGCAGTTCTCCATTTATGTTTACACTCGGGGTCGATTCAGTTTTAAAAAATTTGTTGACATGTCACTGACGTTGCTACCAACTGACAAACTAAATAAAACCTGTCAATTGTTGACCTACCAACTGACAACCAAATGACCTGTCAATTGTTGACCTACCAACTGACAACTAAATGACCAGTCAATTGTTGACCTACCAACTGACAACTAAATGACCTGTCAATTGTTGATCTACCAACTGACAACCAAATGACCTGTCAATTTTCGATTTACCAACTGACAACCAAATGACCTGTCAATTGTTGACCTACCAACTGACAGCTAAATGACCTGTCAATTGTTGACCTACCAACTGACAGCTAAACGTCCGACTAGCTCATACAGTAAGGAGCGATTGACGATTTTAAAACACGCCCGCTCCCTATTTAAAGCGTTGCATTACATTTCCTTTGTTCAAAGTGACGGCTGTACCACAGAACTGTTGACAGACCCGTGCCGAGCAGCTCATTAGAACGAGTACTGCCAGCACTGCTGCTAAAGGTCACGTGAACTCACGAGTACTATATTTAATTGTTGGTTGGTAGTCGCCATCAAAAGAAAAAGGGGGGGGGGGGAGAGAGACAAGGAACATGGTTTTGTTCAAGCCATGAGCAATAGGGTGAATGTTTGAGTTTGTAAAGCTTTAATTGAGGAGAAAGCACGGGGCTGAGGCTGACAAAAGTCAATGGCGACCGAAGAGAGGTTGGTACAACTAGTGGAGGTTGTTAAGGAGTGGAGTATCTTGACTACAGCCTTTGATGCAAACCCCCCCCCCCCCCCGTACGCTTTATCCGCGCCTGTGCGTAGCTTAATTTCATATATTTTACCCACCAAACAACAGCCAGCCGCCCCCCCCCTTACAAATAAGCAGCAAACAGTGGCGTATCGAGCTTAACTCGCGCCCGGGGCACAATACCTTTTTAACGCCCCCCTTATTCGAAAACCATACAATATTATATGTAAAATATACCATTTGGCGCCCCTTTGTGAGTAGCGCCCGGGGCATGATGCCCCCCTTGCCCCCCTCGCTACGCCACTGGCAGCAAAATCTACAATCAACTATAACCAGGCTTAACTTAAGAGGGACAGAATATGACCCCGTGGCATGATGCAAGCATAGTGCATATAAAAACCAATTCCTAAGGACATACACATTTTTTTTGTTGAAAAAAAAATATCTTTTAAAAAATGTATTTATGACCAATCCATCACCTCCATGTCCTTCATTTCTTTTGTTAAAAGGCTTCTGTTGTTACGCCAACAAAAATCTTGGCAACAATTACACAGCAATTACTTGGATGGGTTTTATTACTAGAAAAAGAGGTAATACAGCCGATGGCCTTTGAACCCGGAACAATTTTTAAAATAATAATAATAAACAAAGGAACAAAGAGATAGTCAAGAGTTAATGTATCTGTAATTAAAACAATGACATTCTTTCCTGTATGGAAGATTTGTCACTTGTATTAAAAACGAGGGTTCTCATCCTCTATCACTGAGGTACAATCGTATAATTAATTAAACAAAAGCTAAAACACAAAGTTTTTCTTGAAAATCCTTAAAAAATTGTAATATTCAGTAATGGGGGCTGGAGCTGAAAATTTTGACAAAACATGTATTGAAGAAACGCACTTTTTAAAATTCCAAATAGAGTTCTTCTCTCTCCTCTCCCCCCCCCCCACCCCCCACCCCAAAAAAAAATGTCCTCCAATGCTCGCAACCGCAATTTTTTTCACGACCCTGAACTATATCAATATTCTAATGACCCACTCACCAAATTTTTCAGTAAAACAAAAGAAAATTGTGTGCATTTAAATGCACTTGCGATATTTTCTTACAAGAATATCATTTAGCGCAATTATCCGCAATGTTATTTCGTGAAATCGGTGTCATCATATTTCCTTCATCTTCCCTTTGAACCCCCCCCCCCCCCCCCCCCCCGGTAATAACTGATTTTAAGGTCTGGGCAGAAACGTTGAACGACTCTGTTGTCATCGGCATCGAGTCTATGTCGGTACGTGCCAAGTTTCAACACGTTGGGTTGACGGGAAGTGGGTCAATTAGCCTTCCGAAGACTTTGGCCACCGAGCCAGAAACACATGAACAAAACCCGAAGTTAACATAAAGGAATACAAAAAAAAAATATTTTTTAGCGAAAGTCTGAAGGTTATATTGGTGCTCAGTGCCGCTTCTGCCGATTACTTGTCAGGAAGGTTATATTGGTCAAGTCAACCAAACAGTGTCCGAAATATTTAAAAAACAAAACAATGACACTAATTTTAGAATTGGTTGACCTCATCTGTTGTTGCGTTCTGTTTTGTGGTCATTTAAAAACAATGAAACGGACAAGACAAACTATTTAAAATTATTATTATTTTTTTTAAATTAATAAAAACGTGTTTGTTTTTTTTTCCTATTCTAATGTAAATGTAGAGTTGTTAGAGACAAACATTCAAGAGGATGAAGAGAGTCTATATTTATACACGTTTAGAGTTAAGAAACGAAGCAGCACTACGCATGCTATATATATATATATATATATATATATATACATCGTCTCTGTATACGGGCAGAATATTTCTTGTATGGAATAAAAAAAATCGGTTTATCTGGGGGAAATAATTTGGCGTGGAGATTTTGTGAGCTTGTCTTGGAGAGTAATTTGGCAGTGGAGATGAAATGAGTTGGTCGTCATTTGAAAACTGCAGCCACGTGACATTTGGAACCCCCTTTTACCGACCCCTACTTAGGATAAAGGGGTTAGATCCTGAAAATACAATGACAAAGGAAATCCAGCCCCTAACACATTTTCACGGGGGACCTCAAGGGGTCCGTGGATCACATGTTAAATACCCCTTCCTTAGCTCCCATAGTTTCCATAGCTTCAATAGCTCCCAAAGCTTCCATAGCTTTCATAGCTTCCTTTGCTTTCATAGCTTCCATAGCTTTCATAGCTTCCATAGCTTCCATAGCTTTCATAGCTTCCATAGCTTTCATAGCTTCCATAGCTCCCAAAGCTTCTAAAGACGAGGGTCGTTGATTCAAATTCTACTTGTACGTCATTTTTTTTAAAAAAAAGGACACTTCTATTTTTGAAAGAAATACTCTAGTGTGCCTGAAAACGATGGTCAAGGTCAGTGATACGTCCCCGGAAGTTTCTATATACCTTGTATAAAATATGGCATCTGTCTGAGACTGTCTCTATTTGTGGTAGTCTTGAACAAGTCTTAATATATGTCATTACATGTTTCCATGTTTTATTTTCAACCTTTCTTTTCATTCCTTTAAAAACAAACACTTCATGTAAAGGGTGTAAAGTTAAATAAATGCAGGGACTAAACTGTAAAGCAGTGGTCTCCCAGTGGTCTCCCGTTGGTCTCCCGGTGGTCTCCCAGTGGTCTCCCGGTGGTCTCTCGGTGGTCTCCCAGTGGTCTCCCGGTGTTCTCCCAGAGGTCTCCCAGTGGTCTCCCAGAGGTCTCCCAGTGGTCTCCCAGAGGTCTCCCAGTGGTCTCCAGCAGTTTGTTCACCAGTGCCACACAGTGGAGCAATTACAAAACGAACAGTAGCTTACTACAGTACAGTATTGCATCTCATGTATGTACCAAATCATGACCTTATCCATTAAGCGTTGGAAATGAAAAAATGGTGTGTTTAGGAGGCCGTGGGGGGATGTGGTGGTGGGGGGCGTAATCAGACGTGACCGGTCAGCGAATGGATCCGTATGCCCCATTCAACTACATTTACTTGAATTGGGGGGGGGGGGGGGATTATGTTGATGTCTAGGACGGCTTTCAGCCTAGGATGGATTCTGATCAAATTTGGATGACGAGCCAAAGGGGTTAGTGACATGTGGTTTTATGAGCCAAGCTGGCTCATGGCCATTGTGGGTCATGGTGGCCCAATATCTAATCTGGTTCAAGGGTTCAGCTGGCATTGTGGGTCGCGGCAACCCAAGATTCAATATGGTTCGAAGGTCCTGATGTCTTATGGGCCAAGCTGGCTCACGGCCATTGTGGGTTATATATAGTGGCTAACGATGCAACTTGATTATCTGGCGCAAGTCATTGTGGCTCAAGTCATTGTGGCTTAAGTCATTGTGGCCCAAGGATGATGGTCTGGATTCACAAATTGAGAGCCGCTAATTAATCTTGAACCCGACCTACGGTTTATTGAGAATGGGACAAGGATAGGTGGAACAATGATAGGTGGAACAATGATAGGTGGAACAATGATAGGTGGAATAATAATAAGTGGGACAAGGATAGGTGGCACAATGATAGGTGAAACAAGGATATGTGGCAAATGATAGGTGGAACAATTATAGGTGGAACAATGATAGGTGGAACAAGGATAGGTGGAACAATGATAGGTGGAACATTCACACATATTTCTCATGGCTTGAACGTCGGTATACATCTTAGCAAACTAGGAGCTTTGTTCACCACCCAAGACAGTGGCAGCATCTTCCACCATTATCTTATTATCGCCAAACCCCGATGTCCACTGAGTCGAATCAGGCAGGCGAAGAAACCAATATCACCTGGCCATCGATTGCTCTTGCACAGTGTGGCGTAACAGCGACGGCATGAACCTTTGACCTCTGAGGTTATCTAACTAATGCACTAGTTTGACCGTTCTGGAGTCGATGCCCAATGTCGTGAATATTGATTATTGATTCAGTTATGAGCGACTCCAAAGGTTCAATGTGTAGAATTATATGGGTCAGCGGTCAGCACTGCAATTGTCAATGGAGCCGAAACTGAAGCCCACTTATATACGGTATAATCAGGGGCGTCATTTCAGGTTTTGTTCGGGGGGGGGGGGGGCGGCCAAAACTTGGTCGGCTTGTTAATTTGTTTTTCACTCGAGACGGCCACAGTATATAGAAATTTAAATAAAACCTGCATATTCAGAGGGGGTGGGGGCAAATGTCCCACCCAAATGACGTTCCTGAGTATAATTAGTGACTATGGCAAAAAAACTGAAGGGTCCCTAAGCCCTAAAGGAACATGTTAGAATGATGCCCCCCCCCCTTTTTTTTTCCCCGCCCGCCCCGGCAACACCTCCTCTCCGGTCTTCCTTCCTGTCTGTCTGTAACCTTGTCGGACAAAACGAAACGTAGAAGATTGTAAAACAGTGAATCAATGGCAATGAAGTAGAGGAATTGACTGTACAGTCAATACTACATGTGTGTACATTTTTAACCAAGGGATGAAAACTGGCTGTAAATGTATAAAGCTAGTATTTAGAAAAAGCTCGTGGTTAAGTCTTAATGTCTGTGAAGAAACTGGTTACACAAAAGGAGGAGGTGTGTCAGGTTGTGCAATCCAAGTCTATTTCTGCTGACTGACTAAACTGTGACGAAGCATTGACCCACCCTCTCCCCTCACAGCCCCCCCCCCCTCTTCCCCCCCCACCCATTGCCACGCATCGAGCGCCGCATCAACATAATTTATGTACAGAGCCGGGACTACTTCTTTACAAAACGCCGTCTGCTATTGATCGAGGTAAAAATAGCTGCCTGACACGTGACCCCCAAGAGTTACACGTGTAAAACCGGCTACGTGTTAATAAAAGTTAAGTCCTAAAATACAATTATTGGTCTCCACGTTATGGGCTCTGCTTAGTTTACGACTAATTTCACTGTTTGAAGTCAGAAAAATCGAATAAAACGCGTGTTTTCGCGGCGCAAGACGTGAACTTTCATAGAAATCTGCCGGCGAAAAACTGGGTCAACTCGCCGGTATGCAACAGGCTTACACACACACACCGTCGGTCGACAAACCCTTCACAGACAGTCAAGGACTTGGGTTCAGCCGTTCGCAGAGAGCAGGGCCGTGTTGTGCGTAGAGGAAGAGTCCGTGTGTTACCGGTCCAAAGTTATAGATGGCAGTGTAGAAGACGCTTGCTGCATTAGTGGCGTTAGATATTCAGTGTCCTTCTTACAGCGCTGGGTCGTCCTCAATACTTATCACTAAAAGTAAAAGAAAAAACAACAACTTAAGTCCACCTATCCAGGAATGCTCGATATTTAAAGGAATTATTATTTTTTTTTTCCCTGTTAATGTGTGACTGTTAAGGTTAGTTCGTCCACGCCAAGGGGACAAGGGCAGTGAAGTGAATGTGCTCTAAAACTGGTGAAATCTTTTTATTTTCTAGGTTATTCACTTGTATGTCACGTGTGCCCCCTGTCCGTTATCTGTTTCTACAACCGGTCGCACTTTCGGCAGTCAGGCACATTAAACTATCTGAAACAATTTTGTCTAAATGAGGCTTAAGGCCTGCATTTTCTTACTAAGTTATTGCCATCCCATTAAATAGACTGATAACTTGTATATATCTAAATTAAACGGAGTTAAGGACATAACTGCAACAGATTAAACAAACAGAATGGAAAACATTCGGAGGTTCTAAAATTGAGGTGTCTAAGTCTAGTGGAGAAAAAATATTTTCAATTTTATTTATTTCATTATTTATTTGGGGGGAAAAAGGGGGGGGGGGTAGGGGGGGTGATAGTGTCCCATTATGAGCATTATATGTATAGGCCTATATTGATGAAACAGAGATGTTAACAAATTACATTTATTTAATACCGGGTATGTTAAATACGTGTTTGAGACCTTTTGAGAACTTCAGAACATTGAAACATCGTTGGGCTGGACTTAAACAATAAAACAAATGAACATAAAATGTGTAATGTAACTTATTGTCTACTTTAACAGGAAAAAAAGTTTCATAGCATAGGCATTGGGAAAGAAAAAGGTGTTTGGGAGGCCGGGGTCGTGGTGGTGGAAATGGGGGGGGGGGGCGTAATCAGACGTGACCGGTCGCGAATGGATCTGTATACCGAGAATTATTTAATGACAAAGTGATCCAGGAGCAACGAAACTTTAAAAAAAAAATAACAGAAATGCGCTTTTAAAATGCACTTCCCTTCTCGTGTGATAGTGTCGTGTTGGGGGAAGTTTACCTGCGGCCACCTGCGTGTTGCCTGCTCTTGTTTTGTCTACCTGCACGGTAGCCAGAATTCCATGCAACTTTCAGCCATCTTTTCGCCTTTTCCTTAATTAAACCTGTCGATTTCTAATCAAGGAGGGAAAAATGAGGTCACTGCTCCAGGTGAATCCGAGTAGAAACTGCGTTCGTGGATATTGGGCGAGCGGACTTTCACCTGGCCAGGAAGATAAAAAGGATTTCGCGGGACGTCTTACCTGAAACAGTGATCGAAAAAGGGGTGGGGGCTATGTCATTATCTCATTATGCAAGTGGGGGTGCATCCAACATGACAGCGTTAGGGCGGGGTTTGTGTTTCTGAACGGTCCGGAATGAAAAGGTGTCAATTGGAGGTTTCTGTGTTTAAGACCAATAATGTTTTTCGATTTCCCCCCCCCCCCCACACACACACAACCGGCCCACCTTTTTTCTCCAGTCTCCATCAAATAATCCTGTCTCCTTATATTGATTGAACAGTTGCGAGTTTTAGCCGCGTTTTAAGAAAGAGATTTATAATGGCAATCATTACAAATTATGAATGGAATAAGAGAGCAGTCACGGTCAGTGGTTTGGAATTTGTTGGGCTGGGCATATGGAAGCGATTGAAGATGTGGTGGTGATTGGACATCTGGCGTTGATTGGAGATGTGGAGGTGGTTGGAGATGATTGGAGATTTGGAGGTGGTTGGGGATGTGGAGATGACAGGACATCTGAAAGTGACTGGACATCTGGAGGTAATTGGACATCTGACGGTGATTTACTTTATGGTGGTGATTGGAGGTGTCCAGTTGACTAGATATGTGGAGCTGATTGGACATCTGAAGGTGACTGGACATCTGGCGGTGATTGGAGATCTGGACATTGGATTGCGTAGAGGTGATTGGAGAAATGGATGCAACTGTAGTTGTGGATGTTATTGGAGACGTGATTGCACTATACCACGTCTTCAACTGCAATATTGGACGTGGTCATCTAATAACGTGAAACAACTTTACACACTACAATTTGATTTTATCTTGTTATATTACGTTTTTTCTGCCTACAACTGAATGGGGCAATGAAACATTGATTTCACATCATTTTAAAACCTCCAAGATTTACGTGCATCTGCCGAATTCGACCTTGTCTAATTTAACAGTTATTGATTTTTTTGCAATTTTTTTTCGCATCTGCCGAATTCGAGCTTGTCTAAAGAAACAGTTGATTTTTCGCAATTTTTTGCATCTGCCGAATTCGACCTTGTCTAAAGAAACAGTTGATTTTTCGCAATTTTTTGCATCTGCCGAATTCGACCTAGTGTAATGTAACAGTTGACGAGACGGCTCAAAACGTTTCTATTCTGCCCCATGTTCATGATACAGGACACTGCAGGATAGCTTTGTTGTTGTCGTTGTCGGTGGGCAAAACGTTTGGATGATAAGGGGGGAAACGAGTTCTGTAAAATTATTACATCAGTGAAACTAGCAGGTGACTCGAGTGACGCCATTAGTAGAAGCAAAGGTGCCTTTGTGCATGTCGAAAATATCACAACGATAAGGCGATGTATAAAGTGATGTATTAAGTGATGTATACAGCGATGTATAAAGTGATGTATAAAGTGATGTATACAGTGATGTATACAGTGATGTATAAAGCGATGTATACAGTGATGTATACAGTGATGTATAAAGTGATGTATAAAGTGATGTATACAGTGATGTATACAGTGATGTATAAGGTGATGTATAAGGTGATGTATAAAGTGATGTATAAAGTGATGTATAAAGTGATGCATAAAGTGATGCATAAAGTGATGTATAAAGTGATGTATAAAATGGTGTATAAAGTGATGTATACAGTGATGTATAAGGTGATGTATAAGGTGATGTATAAAGTGATGCATAAAGTGATGTATAAAGTGATGTATAAAGTGATGCATAAAGTGATGTATAAAATGGTGTATAAAGTGATGTATAAAGTGATGCATAAAGTGATGTATAAAGTGATGTATAAAATGGTGTATAAAGTGATGTATACAGTGATGTATACAGTGATGTATAAGGTGATGTATAAGGTGATGTATAAAGTGATGCATAAACTGATGTATAAAGTGATGTATAAAGTGATGTATAAAGTGATGTATAAAGTGATGCATAAACTGATGTATAAAGTGATGTATAAACTGATGTATAAAGTGATGTATAAAGTGGTGTATAAAGTGATGTATACAGTGATGTATAAAGTGATTTATACAGTGATGTATACAGTGATGCATAAAGCTGTTTGTATTTTATCACGACGTTTGACAATTTTTAAGAACTGTCACCTTCTCTATGTGTAAAAATATGGATAATAACTACATCACCATCTGTGATGATCTCTACCCCCCCCCCCTTTTTTTTCTTTTCCAAAACCATTTACCTTTGAAGAAACTGTTGTAAAACGCGTCCCTATTTCTTGGCTTTAGGGAATTTCCCACCCGTTTTCAAGAGTAAAGAGACCAGGCCATCAATACATACATACCCGATATTGCCTTGCAAAGATCTTCAAGACATTGAGCAGATTTTGAACATTCAACAAAATATTTCTATAAAGATTTTTTTTTTTTTTTTGTTTCGGTTTTTTTTCTTTTCACAATAGCTTCCGGCTTTTGAAAAGAGATTTGCCAAGCCTAGTTGCCTAGTTCTCTCCTTGGTACAAGCCAGCCGAGCTCCGTGGGAGGGGGGGGGGGGGCTACTGGAACTCTGCATTATAACGAAAATACGAGGGCGTCCTGTGCACAAATGACATGTGCGTCACCTATAACGTTCACAGCGGTGTCAGTCAATTCCCAGCAACAACCAGTGAATGTCGACTTCAGTGAACTCGAATGACGCTCTGTGGATTGCTCGAGCCCTGCCCGCGGGTCGTTCTAATATAAATATGACCTATCCGAGTCAAAGGAGCAGATGGCTAGACACACTGCCGGGTAGACAGACAGACAGAGAGAGGAATATGCAGACATATAGACGGACGGACAGACATAATAACGAAAAAAAGAAAAGATGTGAAATACGCACAAAAAAACGTAGCAAAAAAGTAGAATAACAACAAAAGTAGAGGCGATCGAAATAACGTATGTGAAATGTGACATAATTCATGTAAAGATCCATTTAATCCATAGTCGCGGAGACACTCTGACGCCGTAAGTTAAGTCAGAAACATTTCGAACTACGTCTTTCCCAACAATCTCCCCCCATCATCCAGTTGGTCGCTCATACTATTCCCACGTCTCCCGTCTACATCGTAGCTCATGATCTAGTAAATGGATTGAAAGTAACATGCATTCTTCCAGATTCTAGTTAGATAAAAACTTAAGATTGTAAAGATATTTATTTTTTGCGGGCATGCGCCTGAGTATGTGTGTGTGTGTGTGTGTATATTTGTTTGTGCTTGCGGGGATGTGTGTGTCGGTGTGTGTGGGTATGCATCTGAAGGTGTCGCAGTAGAACAATGGAGTTGGGAATTCCCAAGGTCGATGCTATAATTAGTTTGGTAGAAAGAAGTTCAAGAACGAGGCCGGCATGTACGTCAACCAGCTCCTCTAGGGTTCAGTGACCTTCAGCGCACTAGGGGCTGCCCGCAAAGGGGGGGGGGGGCGCCTGTAAAACATCAGAGGGCTGCTTGTAACTTCAGGGGGGTGCCCGTAAAATCAAGGGAGTCTGGATTATCAGAAGACTACCTGTATTTGTCAGAGGGGTTGCTTGTAACGTCAGGGGGGTCTGCTTTTAACGCGAGGGACGAATCAATGGGAGGAATCAATGGGATGAATCAATGGGACGAATCAACAGGAGGAATCAATGGGAGGAATCAATGGGACGAATCAGTGGGATGAATCAATGGGAGGAATCAATGGGAGGAATCAATGGGATGAATCAATGGGAGGAATCAATGGGATGAATCAATGGGAGGAATCAATGGGATGAATCAATGGGAGGAATCAATGGGATGAATCAATGAGATGAATCAAAGTGATGAATCAGTGGGATTAATCAATGGGAGGAATCAATGGGAGGAATCAATAGGATGAATCATTGAGATGAATCAATGGGATGAATCAGTGGGATGAATCAATTTGATGAATCATTGGGATTAATCAATGGGAGGAATCAATGGGATGAATCAATGGGATGCATCAATAAGAGGAATCAATGGGATGAATCAATGGGATGCATCAATAGGATGAATCAATGGGAGGAATCAATGGGATGAATCAATGAGATGAATCAATGGGATGAATCAATGGGATGAATCAGTGGGATGAATCAGTGGGATGAATCAGTGGGATGAATCAATGGGATGAATAAGTCATCCAAGGGGAAGGGGGTTGAGATTTTCTAAAGTAGAGTATTGTTTAACATCAACCACATTCAATCACATTCAACCACAAACACAGGAGAAGACATTGCCATTTTTTTCTTCTTATTTCTTCTATTTTTAAATCCTTCTCTTCATCTTTTCTGTTTTGATAGTTTGCACGTCAAGGGTATGGGTGTTTCTTTTTCGTAGGCGGGGCGAGGGGGGGGGTGGGGTGGGGTGGTCATGATGTGGGGGTATGGGGATTAAATCGTCCACCGTGTCAATCACAATCACTGAAAGCATTTCCAGGACCCGAGGAGTGAACACAATCACATAAATAACACAAATGTACACATTTCAGTACACAGATGGACAACTTTCACTTTAAGTCAGAGTATGTTTTCCAACTGCTCCTAGTTTACGCCAACCTGGCCATGTTCTTAGACAACGCTTGATGAAGCAGACGATTAAATGGCATAAACAACATCAACACCGTATAAGGAAAGGACGCTGTAATTTCGCTAGGGATGGTCCTTTTAATGTCTTCAGTGCGAACATGAGCTAACAATGCTGTAAATGTAACGCGTAATAAGCTTTATTTCACATTAAGTGTACACATGATTTGTTTCCTTCTTGACATACACAAGACGAATTAAACCAGGCGTAGATCTCATCACCATTGAACCAGGCGTAGATCTCATCACCATTGAACCCTGCGTAGATCTCATCACTATTGAACCCTGCGTAGATCTCATCACCATTGAACCCTGCGAAGATCTCATCACCATTGAACCAGGCGTAGATCTCATCACCATTGAACCAGGCGTAGATCTCATCACCATTGAACCAGGCGTAGATCTCATCACCATTGAACCCTGCGTAGATCTCGTCACCATTGAACCCTGTGTAGATCTCATCACCATTGAACCCTGCGTAGATCTCATCACCATATTGCAATGTAATCCTTGTAGTTTATCACTTACATTCACTTAATCATTTATCAAATCATTACGTGATATTTTTAACCAAAGCAACTTTCATTCAAAGCAAGATCACGCGATACACTGTTCACTACTTGATGACGTATCACCACTGTTCACCAATCTTGGAACTGTTGTTTACATAAATGTTGACATCATAATCTCTAAAACTCATAAAACTGTTAAACTTTTAATCATGAAGCTTGTCATTTTTTGTTTATATCATAATCTCTACACAGCGACGTTTTAATCTTTATTAATCTCCCCCCCCCCAACCCCACCCTCTGCACATACACCTTTTTCCCTTTCATTTTTTTTACAGAAATATGCGCACCGAAAGAAGTAATTTCCTCAGTCCCACATCGCAGAGAGTGGGTCATTTTTAATCGGTCACGGCAACCCCGGGGTCCCTCACCAACATGTTTTCTCTCAGCTCTCTTTGTGTCGAGGGCCCTCATCCCCCCCCCCACTCCACTCACACACATCCTATGACATCTCTGCTCGCCCCTCGTCTCTGCCTCGGGATTTCCCCCAAAGCTAGAATGGAGAAGAAGGAAACCCCCCCAAAAAATGTACGCATGTTTGCGAGTGCTGCCATGCCTCCTGCTATGGGAAAGAATGCGGTTCTTGGCGAGGAAGGGGGGTAAAGGAGAACATAGAGGGGCGGGGGCACGGTGTGGCAACAAGCGAGCTTGGGTGTGAGTGCTGTACGCCTGAAGAACGTCGTGTGCCGTAGGGAAAGCTGCAATGGAGTAATAAAAAATAAAAAATACGGAGATTATAAAAGAAAGAAGGTTAAAAAAAAAAAAGAACAACAAAAAAGTCAGACTTGGGTATGGAAGGCGTGAAATAGTCTGGTATCAGATGTCTCCTTTGTTCTTGGTGACGTACTCTTTATAGGACGAGTCCGGAGGAGTCGGTTAATGCCTACAGACTCCTAACCCGACACGAGGACTTATCGAAGGGAAATTTTGTGCGTTTTTTTTTTTAAACGGATAAATAATGTCCCATCTTGGATGGTTCGATTTATATGTTCATTTAATTGTTCCCACTTTCGCTTACAACACCCTCCTAGTCGCCCCACACCCCCCTCCCCAACTTTGCTATTTGTGCTTAATTTAGAAGTCTGTCTGATGTAAATTTAAACACTGTCCACATCTACGTTAGTATATTCACTAACTATTTTTTTACGCTTAATATTTATCTTTGTGTTAATAAATTACAATATTTACAAGTAGACGTGTTCATTCTTAAATATTTTCGCTCAGTAATTCATAGGCATTGATCAGTTAAATTTATTTTTGTTCGGACGGCTAACTGACCCACTTATCGTCAAGCTACCGAGCTGAAACTTGCCATGTAGACTCGTTGCCGATGATAACACATTCTATCAAATTTTTCAGCAACCCCTCCCGCCCACCCCGTCCCCAACCCCCCAAAAATTAGTAACTACTATTTCTCAAGGGTTCGATTAAGGAATTACGATGCCACCGATTTCACGATATAAAATTCCCGATAACTGCGCTAAATGAGATACTTTAAAAAGAATTATCGCGAAATGCGTTTGGTGCGTAATATTTTCTTTGTTTTTTTTTTTCTGAAATAGTTGGTGAAATAAATCTGCGGTGTAAAGTTGTATCACTTGTATGAATGTTTCTGTCATATTTTTTCACCCCCCCCCCTTTTTTTTTCTCCATTGCTCGATTTTACATTTTATAAAGGATTTATACGAGAAACCTTATTTTTTAGGGATTGTTTAAATGACAGTGACATTTATCCGCGCTTCTATATAAAACCATTTGTTTTTTAAATTATAGCTTGACCACGGCGATGTCTGTCTTGGCGATGATCGGATGTGCGCACACGGGTGATGTGTGGTGAAGATGTCTAAGTTTAACTGTAGAATGGTGACACGACCGTTCAAGTGTGACAGACCGCCAGTGGCGCAACAACGGCTTGGCATTGGGGCAGTTGCCAGGGGCGCCGGCCTGCGCCAGTTCAAAAGGGCGCCGCTAAATCTCTCATTTTTAAATTATTATTTTAATATCGAGGGCGCCAAAAATAAATTAGCCTAGGGCGTCAAAAACCCAGTTACTTACGCCTCTGCAGATCGCTGCTGATGTGCTGGCGTTTGTGAACAAGGGTAAATAAAAGTGTCTAGTATTGATAAGACATATATTTACACTTCTCAAGTCAAGTGCCGGATTATTGATGTCAGTGCTAATGATGAAGTAGGGCATATTGGATTTTTCTTCCCGGTTCCTTCTGGAATGTTGTACACAGTTGAGCCTGGATATCGAAGCCAAACAGCGTGTGGTTTTGGGGGGCGGGGGGGGGGGGGGGGGGATTCTGACGTCGACTAGCTGTGGTTCTCAACATTTTGAAAGCGTTGAGCCCCTTGTAAATAAGGTGTCAAAAATGTGATCGACCACCGTGGGCGTTTTTCGTACGAGAGGCTGGAGATGTGACAATGTCATGTTACTGTTTGTTACACCTAGAGCTCCCGCGTGTGGGGCCTGCGGCTGCAAGGGGTGTCGGGTAATTTAAAGTTGCGTTTAAAAAAAAAAAGTATAGACTATCAACTTTGAATGCAGGAGGGCGCAAAACCGAAACTTAGCAAGGGAGTGGGGAGGGGGGCGCCAAGAGTCACGCGACGACCGTGGTTTTGCCTATGTTAACCACACAGAATAACGTAATTGTACTACTAGTGCTACGCGTACCACAGTTTAAGAATCACTGGCCCAGATCGTAGGATTATTGGGGTAAACAGTTTAGTCTTATGTGTGTCTAGGTACAATCGGAGGAGTGACTGTATAGGGGCGAAGGGGAAATCGCCCAACTGGAGAGGTTTTGTAAGCTAATTCCTTCGCCCTATGGGCGGGGACTATAAATTGTATCACAAATAATACTTCTCTAGGTATGTATGCGTGCGTGGCTGTAACGCTGTTACACTTGGTGTTGTTTTTTTTTTTTACATACCGTGTTGCTTGAATTCATGTTTTGTGTCAAGTAACTTAAGTAGTTGGGAAGATCGATATAATAATGATATAAATGTAATGATGGTATACATTGACAACAGTTTTCCGTTCAGTGGAGTTTCCTAGTCACTCCATGAATGTATTGTAAGGTTAACATGCTAAACTACATCTGTTAGTATCCGATAAGACGGCCTACAAACAACACAGTATCGAAATGAAAAAAAAAATTGCCCGCAATACATTAAAAAAAAAAATACTTAATACATTTTGGGATAGGTGTTATTGCTGGGATATTGCACACGTACTTAATATGTTACTTCATTTCATCGTTGGCAAATCTACTGAACAACGCGTCATTGTCTTCCGGAACAATACAAGTAAGAGCGAAAGGCACTGACAAGCGTGGCACAGGTGCTTATTATTATTATCATTTTTTTTTGTTTGTTGTTGCCATACCCGACTGCCTGACTCCATTAACGTTGTTCACCGTTGTCCATGGCAACCGTTCATTTCCCCCCCCCCCCCTAGCCTGGGGAGTTGACGCTACCTTAAACCGGGGCAAAGTGGACACAACTGTTGTGTAAATAGAAGACTATAATTTGGACGATGCTCTCAGCATTGAAGTGGAGCAAGTCATAAAAAAACTTATGACTGGAGGCCAACATACCTCTCAGCCTGACTTCCTCCTCCCTTGATTCTCTCCTCTCTTGATTCTCTCCTCTCACAGTGACGTATAACCTGTCTACTCTCATTTTGACGTCCACGGGTGCCGAGGCCGCGGGAGCTCTTGAATTCCACTGTCTCTACTTCATCATCTCGAATTACCTTTGTTATCCCCGCTGCCGCGCACCACCGCCCCCTTACGCCCGCCCCTAACCCCTGTTTCAGATTCCAGACAATTCCTCGTCTTGTTCTTACTTTCATTTAACAGAAAGGTGGCGTCAGAAAGACTGAGGCGCACCTTTGGAAAACTAACATTGTTTAGCCTAAAACCAGCTTAACGAACTTTGTCCATGAGTATGTCCACCAGTATGTCCATTACTATGTTGGTCTTCCTTGTACTCATTCCAGGAGCGTCTTGCGGGTGAGTGGGGTGATGGTGGTGGGAGGGACCGGGAAGCAGCCCCCTTCGCATTTAACGTGAAGCGTTAAAAAAAACAACAACATAATTTGTGTTTAAATAAAACACATACATGTATATGATTATAGGCTGCCAGCCGCTACATCAAACTGTATGATAAAACAGAAAGAAATCCAGGATGATGTCAACGTGACATATGATTCACACACATTCGTTATTCTTATTTCGGATCATTCGATTGGTCCTGCTAACTTACCAACAAACGAGCACGTCTGCCGAGATCGAGGCAGCAGTGTTCAGACTTGTCTCACTCACCAATCCCATTCTCTCATTCCTGGTCACCCACTGCCGTTGAAGCCGACGTTTCCAGCACCCCAATTCACAGCTGCGTCACTGCGTCATCAGATCTGGAAACACTTGCGGTAGTTTCATCAGCGTCGTATTGCATTTCAATATTCTTTTTTATTTGTTACGTCAACGAAAATATTTATAAAACAGATAAGTATGTTACTATATATATATATATATATATATATATATATATATATATATATATATATACGCATGGCGGAATTGACACAGAACTTTCCAATTTTAATTTTTAACTTTAACCGTATTCGTTTTTTTGCCAGAAGCTGTCGTTAGTCGAGACACTTTGAGATGTGTCTTCTCGGAACGGACATTTAACATTATTTGCGGAGTAAAGGATAATTGGAGCAAAGTGGACGTGCGACGAGCAACACCTTTCAAGAGAGCCCCCGCCTTTTACCATCCACAGCCGGAGTGAACAAACCCTTGCATGACGTCATTTCCACTCTTTATTTTAATCTCGACGCCCGCTATTTGCGTCTCGAGATGTCTCCCATACTCTTTAAACCGAACGCAAATAACTTTAAAGAAAAGAAAAAAAGAAACACATTCTCACTTCCGATAATAAGCCATGCGCTCGCTGTAACATAAGAGTGTTCTGCCCTTATACCAGCGGAGCCTTCTTCTTCTACCCCCACAGCACGTGCAAGCATTACTTCTCCCGTCTGACAATAGAGATGTGAACGTGTTGATGGTTGGGGACAAGGTATGTGGATGTAAATAGAATTAACGCGGGGGGTGGGGTGGGGGGAGGGGGGCGAGGTCTCGGTGGAGGTGAGATACAAGATGTAGACAGTCGATGAGAGGTCGGATGGAAAAAGAGAGAATAGAAAGGAAGAATAAGAAAGAGAAAGAGGATACAGGAGGGGTCAGGCCGATCGTGTGGAGATAATGCTAAGAAATGTATATTAGTAGATATAAAGAGTCTCTTGCTTTGTATATACAGTTTGTAGTGGGAATGGTGGGAGGGGGGGCGTCTAAATAAGATGATTGATAATGGGGAGAAAATACAGGTAGTAATGAATTAAGCAAAATGAAATACTCGAGACATGACTTGAAATCTCAGAAAATAAAAAAAATTCACGAAATCATACTAATAAAATATTCCAGATTTCGCTTTCATCTACCACGTTCTTCAATGTTTTTGGCAACATCAGCATTGGAAGCTGTGCGGATATTTTTGTATATGATCACAATAATTCTGGGGAGAAATCAACCAGGTAAAACGTATATAAATAAACAAACCTTTAGCCATAAAATAACACCGACAAGCGGTTCCCAAAAAGTGCTGCGTGTGTCCCTGTGGGTACGCAAAAATCATATAGATAATGGCAGAAAACGGTAAAAGCGTGTGTGTGTGTTTTTTTTTTTGTACACCCGTTCATTTGAGGGAACCTATATTGCAATATACAAGGGGGGGGGGGGTTACTCTTAAATGTAACGTCTTATCAAGAGGTACGGGAGGAGAAAAAAAATAAGAAGAAAAAAAAAAGGTTGGAAGCCGCTCACAGAGACAAGCTCTTAAAGATATTTTCCTTATGGTGTGACTGGTTCCATTGCCGGATAGCGCGCCAAATATAATTCCCGATAACTACGCTAAATGATTTTTTGTTTCTTCGAATAGCGCAACTGCGTTTGGTGCGTAATATTTTCTATTCGGAAAATGAAATCGTCTCAATTTAAATAGGGTGTAGTAAATATTCGGTTTAAAAGTGGTTGGGACATCGGAGTATTAATATTGTTAATCGGCGCGAAATGAAAATGTTTACAGTGACGTATCAATGGGGGGTGGGGGAGGGTGTAGCAAAAATTAGGATTCTTAAATTTTGCGTTACTTGAGTTCATGTTTTGTCAAGTAACTTTAGTAGATGGGAAGTTCACGCATTGCCGTCGTCAAGGTTTGGCGGGCTATAACTATTAGATCTATAATCTTGTTGGTCCTTCACCATACAATTTCCTTGCATTTCGTATTGGTAATGCGATAAGAGACTTAAGCGAACACTACATGTACATGCAAATGACAAGTAAATACTTTTTCTTGAAACAAGTCAAAGACTTCAAGAGGGGGGATATGTCAAGGGTATGAAATCAATGTAGTTATGTTTGTAAGTAAATCATGTTGAGTTAGAGAGTATACGTGTAGCGTTGTATATTGTACGTGAATGTTGTGACGTATTTGGGTAGGGTTCATCTCAACTAAAATTAATTAATTCTTTGCGGCTGCTGTTATTAAAAGCTTGACGGCACCCTCGCCCGCTGTCTCGGGATACGAACGCACGGGTACATCAAATACTCATTAAATACACTCTCTGTTACCTCTTCGTGCGTCGCCCGCATGGACCGGTGGGCAATGAGTGAAGTAGGTAAATAGCGGGTCGGGGGGGGGGGGGGGGTAACAGACCAGCCCACAAATCTGTTACCTGCAGTTGATCCGGTGTAATTGGTGTTATTTTTAGTGTTAGCGCGGATGACGCTCAAACATACGTCTAGTGAAAGGTAATTTTGTTTTTGTACGGCAGACTAGGAAAAAGGAGAGGGGACGGTTTGTACAAAAGTGGTTCTCAAATTTTAATTATGAGTTCGAGGTGTCTGGATGTACCGTAGTAGCCGACTCAATATTCAAGGACAAAAATTTGTGTATGTATAAGTTTGTACTTGTACATTGTGATAATAAAATGTTCGAAACTATGGCTCTACTCGTTTGATCCTACGTGGAATGCATCCATTCTCATTGGTGTCTTATCTTGCTTCTACCACTGCTCGTGTCTGTACGTGCCGGGGCAAAGTGGTTCGACACAGTCTTGAGCCCTTTGCTGCCTTTGGACAGAAAAAGCCCATTCTTCGGCTGGGATATGATCTGGGTTTGGGACATCCCTGGTCCTGGTTTGGTAGAGCAGTCTACACCGGGCAACACAATTCTGTCAGGCCACGGAAGTTTATAGACACCCCTTCTTTCAGAACACGGTGTTCTTCTTTGAGCTTGTTACTTGGAGAAATAGTTGACAGAGTGGGAGCACGAAGACACACGCATAGCTCGACGCCACCGTCAGCGAGACACGTCGTCTTTGTTTTGTGTCTTGTTTAGTGTCTCTCCTTGTTTTGAAGCTGGTGAAGTATCACGAGAGAACATTAGTGGGCACCAAGAGCTTCGTTAACGGGCTCCCCAACCCAATGAGGTCAACACAATGAGGCCAACCAAACGAGGCCAACCCAACGAGGCCAACCCAACGAGGCTAACCCAATGAGGCCAACCCAACGAGGCCAACCCAACGAGGCCAACCCAACGAGGCCAACCCAACGAGGCCAACCCAACGAGGCCAACCCAACGAGACCAACCCAACGAGGCAACCCAACGATGCCAACCCAATGAGACCAACCCAACTAGGACAACCCAACGAGGCCAACCCAACGAGGCCAGCCCAACGAGGCCAACCCAACGAGGCCAACCCAACGAGGCAACCCAACGAGGCAACCCAACGAGGCCAACCCAACGAGGCCAACCCAACTAGGCCAACCCAACGAGGCCAACCCAACGAGGCAACCCAACGAGGCCAACCCAACGAGGCCAACCCAACGTGGCCAACCCAACTAGGCCAACCCAACGAGGCCAACCCAACGAGGCCAACCCAACTTGGTCAACCCAACGAGGCCAATCTTTGTGAGATCATTGAACGTTGCGTACAAATCCTTTTTGAATTAAATTGTTGACAACTTTCTGGTCCATTTTCTGTTTTGCTCCACTCCAAAGTTCTGAGTAGCATTTTCAAATTTCTTGATTGGTCATCAAGAAGTTCTTCAGGTCATCTTCGGACAGGACACACTTTTGTGGACTGTACGTAAATTTACGGTCGGCGTGTAAGCCCTACTTGCAGCTAACCCTTATAACCGTTGCTGCTCTACCTTCCATAGACCTCATAGCTGTCATAATAAAATTTTTAAAAAAAATCGTATGTCTTATTTTCATAACTCTCACACGACTCTGAGCAGTGGTTCCCAGACGTTTTGACTCGAGGAGCCCTATTAAGACGTACAGAGAGCTCTTTAGCCCCACGCTTAGCCTTATAAGTTAATACTGTTAACGAGTTTTTCCGAAGCCGTCACGGAGTCCCTGAAAAGTGCAGAAGTTTGGAGCCCCTGACGCGGAGTTTAATTGCCCGGTCTTACATGTGAAGGGCCGAGTAGAAAAAGTACTTAGGTTACAATTTTTCAAAAATGAGTTAAGACAGACATTATATTTGTTTACTTCTTCTGAATCATTCCTGAAAATATCATTCATGAAAAATGTCCAAAAGTGTTTGATTCAGAGTTACCTCGAGCAGCTTTTAAGGTGTTTAAATAAGAATTTAAAAATTTTAAACTCAATTTTCTCAAAACTGCAAAAATACACTTAAGTACTTTTTCTACTCGGCCCTTCATGTGCTTTCAAAGACAATACCCCAACCCTCACCCCCTCCGTAAAGCATACTATTCACGGACACCATAAGTTATTGTTTCTGACCCCTCCGCACGGCGGTTTGTAGATCCCAGGCTTGGGGGTAAGTACTTGTTGACTTTAGGTCGTGATGAATGTAATTAGCACTGACAATGACGATACACAAGAGCCTATGGAAATAACCTGATGGGGGAAATATGGTATATCAGAGGTTCTCATCTTTGTGTTATAAAATAAAATGATCGCGCCTCGGAGTAAAAATTTATACAAGTGCCGAATATCCGGAACTACCAATAATGAAGAGGCAAGTAAGGAGGTCAATGGACTGATTTTTAGATTTTATATTGAACTTAGGTTGCCACAGTGTTTGTGCTTCTAGGGTTTGGGGGAAATCACTGATTACGTTAGTTATTTGGGGTCGGTGGAAAGAGCGAGGGGGGGGGGCGTTAATCGTGGCGGAGTTAATAAGAACAGGGCTGAGGTTAGGGTCGCCGCCTTTAAGTGAACTTATGCTAAAACATCGTAATTAGATCCACTTGCGGGGCGCCCCCCACCCCGGCCCTTGCAGGAGTACATTATATTAGACAGGTAGAAAAGATGTCTGAGCCTAGAGACGATGTAATCTCGTGTTCCATTTTTAACAACAGTAGTCTGAGGGAGCCACCTTTGGAACGGGTGTGGGAAAGAAAAAAAAAAGGGGGGGGGGGTGGGTGGTTTTACACGATCATTGTGGGAGATTATGGCTGACGTATTTGATTCGTAACGAGGCCCACTAATTTAATTAACGGGAAACGTTCAAACAATTCGTTAATAGTATAGAGTATAGAGGAACCGCGATCAAATATTTGATGTAAATTGTCATGAAAACAGCGAGTCTTCTCAGACGTGCTAATTATTTTGTCGGTAGAGTTGTTAGTCATGTGTAGATGTTGAGTTGCAAGCCATGCATAGGGGTTGAGTTGCAAGCCATGCATAGGGGTTGAGTTGCAAGCCATGCATAGGGGTTGAGTTGCAAGCCATGCATAGGGGTTGAGTTGCAAGCCATGCATAGGGGTTGAGTTGCAAGCCATGCATAGGGGTTGAGTTGCAAGCCATGCATAGGGGTTGAGTTGCAAGCCATGCATAG
Organism: Omphiscola glabra; assembly: GCA_964017045.1. Classification (NCBI taxonomy): domain Eukaryota; kingdom Metazoa; phylum Mollusca; class Gastropoda; family Lymnaeidae; genus Omphiscola; species Omphiscola glabra. The sequence goes on from OZ024796.1 coordinate 40,955,866, forward strand.
GGGTTGAGTTGTAAGTCATGCATAGGGGTTGAGTTGTAAGTCAGGTGTACAAAAAAAAGGGGGGTGGTTGAGTTGCAAGCCATGCATAGGGGTTGAGTTGTAAGTGATATATAGGGGTTGTCTTGTAAGTCATATGTAATGGTTGAGTCGTAAGTCATGTGTAGCAGTTGAGTTGTAAGTCAGGTGTACAAAAAAAAGGGGGGTGGTTGAGTTGCAAGCCATGCATAGGGGTTGAGTTGTAAGTGATATATAGGGGTTGTCTTGTAAGTCATATGTAATGGTTGAGTCGTAAGTCATGTGTAGCAGTTGAGTTGTAAGTCAGGTGTACAAAAAAAAGGGGGGTGGTTGAGTTGCAAGCCATGCATAGGGGTTGAGTTGTAAGTGATATATAGGGGTTGTCTTGTAAGTCATATGTAATGGTTGAGTCGTAAGTCATGTGTAGCAGTTGAGTTGTAAGTCAGGTGTACAAAAAAAAGGGGGGTGGTTGAGTTGCAAGCCATGCATAGGGGTTGAGTTGTAAGTGATATATAGGGGTTGTCTTGTAAGTCATATGTAATGGTTGAGTCGTAAGTCATGTGTAGCAGTTGAGTTGTAAGTCAGGTGTACAAAAAAAAGGGGGGTGGTTGAGTTGCAAGCCATGCATAGGGGTTGAGTTGTAAGTGATATATAGGGGTTGTCTTGTAAGTCATATGTAATGGTTGAGTCGTAAGTCATGTGTAGCAGTTGAGTTGTAAGTCAGGTGTACAAAAAAAAGGGGGGTGGTTGAGTTGCAAGCCATGCATAGGGGTTGAGTTGTAAGTGATATATAGGGGTTGTCTTGTAAGTCATATGTAATGGTTGAGTCGTAAGTCATGTGTAGCAGTTGAGTTGTAAGTCAGGTGTAAAAAAAAAAGGGGGGTGGTTGAGTTGCAAGCCATGCATAGGGGTTGAGTTGTAAGTGATATATAGGGGTTGTCTTGTAAGTCATATGTAATGGTTGAGTCGTAAGTCATGTGTAGCAGTTGAGTTGTAAGTCAGGTGTAAAAAAAAAAGGGGGGTGGTTGAGTTGCAAGCCATGCATAGGGGTTGAGTTGTAAGTGATATATAGGGGTTGTCTTGTAAGTCATATGTAATGGTTGAGTCGTAAGTCATGTGTAGCAGTTGAGTTGTAAGTCAGGTGTAAAAAAAAAGGGGGGTGGTTGAGTTGCAAGCCATGCATAGGGGTTGAGTTGCAAGCCATGCATAGGGGTTGAGTTGCAAGCCATGCATAGGGGTTGAGTTGCAAGCCATGCATAGGGGTTGAGTTGCAAGCCATGCATAGGGGTTGAGTTGCAAGCCATGCATAGGGGTTGAGTTGTAAGCCATGCATAGGGGTTGAGTTGTAAGTGATATATAGGGGTTGAGTTGTAAGCCATGCATAGGGGTTGAGTTGTAAGCCATGCATAGGGGTTGAGTTGTAAGTGATATATAGGGGTTGTCTTGTAAGTCATATGTAATGGTTGAGTCGTAAGTCATGTGTAGCAGTTGAGTTGTAAGTCAGGTGTAAAAAAAAAAAGGGGGGTGGTTGAGTTGCAAGCCATGCATAGGGGTTGAGTTGTAAGTGATATATAGGGGTTGTCTTGTAAGTCATATGTAATGGTTGAGTCGTAAGTCATGTGTAGCAGTTGAGTTGTAAGTCAGGTGTAAAAAAAAAAGGGGGGTGGTTGAGTTGCAAGCCATGCATAAAGGTTGAGTTGTAAGTGATATATAGGTGTTGTCTTGTAAGTCATATGTAATGGTTGAGTCGTAAGTCATGTGTAGCAGTTGAGTTGTAAGTCAGGTGTAAAAAAAAAAGGGGGGTGGTTGAGTTGCAAGCCATGCATAGGGGTTGAGTTGTAAGTGATATATAGGGGTTGTCTTGTAAGTCATATGTAATGGTTGAGTCGTAAGTCATGTGTAGCAGTTGAGTTGTAAGTCAGGTGTAAAAAAAAAAGGGGGGTGGTTGAGTTGCAAGCCATGCATAGGGGTTGAGTTGTAAGTGATATATAGGGGTTGTCTTGTAAGTCATATGTAATGGTTGAGTCGTAAGTCATGTGTAGCAGTTGAGTTGTAAGTCAGGTGTAAAAAAAAAGGGGGGTGGTTGAGTTGCAAGCCATGCATAGGGGTTGAGTTGTAAGTGATATATAGGGGTTGTCTTGTAAGTCATATGTAATGGTTGAGTCGTAAGTCATGTGTAGCAGTTGAGTTGTAAGTCAGGTGTAAAAAAAAAAGGGGGGTGGTTGAGTTGCAAGCCATGCATAGGGGTTGAGTTGTAAGTGATATATAGGGGTTGTCTTGTAAGTCATATGTAATGGTTGAGTCGTAAGTCATGTGTAGCAGTTGAGTTGTAAGTCAGGTGTAAAAAAAAAGGGGGGTGGTTGAGTTGCAAGCCATGCATAGGGGTTGAGTTGTAAGTGATATATAGGGGTTGTCTTGTAAGTCATATGTAATGGTTGAGTCGTAAGTCATGTGTAGCAGTTGAGTTGTAAGTCAGGTGTAAAAAAAAAAAGGGGGGTGGTTGAGTTGCAAGCCATGCATAGGGGTTGAGTTGTAAGTGATATATAGGGGTTGTCTTGTAAGTCATATGTAATGGTTGAGTCGTAAGTCATGTGTAGCAGTTGAGTTGTAAGTCAGGTGTAAAAAAAAAAGGGGGGTGGTTGAGTTGCAAGCCATGCATAGGGGTTGAGTTGTAAGTGATATATAGGGGTTGTCTTGTAAGTCATATGTAATGGTTGAGTCGTAAGTCATGTGTAGCAGTTGAGTTGTAAGTCAGGTGTAAAAAAAAAAGGGGGGTGGTTGAGTTGCAAGCCATGCATAGGGGTTGAGTTGTAAGTGATATATAGGGGTTGTCTTGTAAGTCATATGTAATGGTTGAGTCGTAAGTCATGTGTAGCAGTTGAGTTGTAAGTCAGGTGTAAAAAAAAAAGGGGGGTGGTTGAGTTGCAAGCCATGCATAGGGGTTGAGTTGTAAGTGATATATAGGGGTTGTCTTGTAAGTCATATGTAATGGTTGAGTCGTAAGTCATGTGTAGCAGTTGAGTTGTAAGTCAGGTGTAAAAAAAAAGGGGGGTGGTTGAGTTGCAAGCCATGCATAGGGGTTGAGTTGTAAGTGATATATAGGGGTTGTCTTGTAAGTCATATGTAATGGTTGAGTCGTAAGTCATGTGTAGCAGTTGAGTTGTAAGTCAGGTGTAAAAAAAAAAGGGGGGGTGGTTGAGTTGCAAGCCATGCATAGGGGTTGAGTTGTAAGTGATATATAGGGGTTGTCTTGTAAGTCATATGTAATGGTTGAGTCGTAAGTCATGTGTAGCAGTTGAGTTGTAAGTCAGGTGTAAAAAAAAAAGGGGGGTGGTTGAGTTGCAAGCCATGCATAGGGGTTGAGTTGTAAGTGATATATAGGGGTTGTCTTGTAAGTCATATGTAATGGTTGAGTCGTAAGTCATGTGTAGCAGTTGAGTTGTAAGTCAGGTGTAAAAAAAAAAGGGGGGTGGTTGAGTTGCAAGCCATGCATAGGGGTTGAGTTGTAAGTGATATATAGGGGTTGTCTTGTAAGTCATATGTAATGGTTGAGTCGTAAGTCATGTGTAGCAGTTGAGTTGTAAGTCAGGTGTAAAAAAAAAAGGGGGGTGGTTGAGTTGCAAGCCATGCATAGGGGTTGAGTTGTAAGTGATATATAGGGGTTGTCTTGTAAGTCATATGTAATGGTTGAGTCGTAAGTCATGTGTAGCAGTTGAGTTGTAAGTCAGGTGTAAAAAAAAAAAGGGGGGTGGTTGAGTTGCAAGCCATGCATAGGGGTTGAGTTGTAAGTGATATATAGGGGTTGTCTTGTAAGTCATATGTAATGGTTGAGTCGTAAGTCATGTGTAGCAGTTGAGTTGTAAGTCAGGTGTAAAAAAAAAAGGGGGGTGGTTGAGTTGCAAGCCATGCATAGGGGTTGAGTTGTAAGTGATATATAGGGGTTGTCTTGTAAGTCATATGTAATGGTTGAGTCGTAAGTCATGTGTAGCAGTTGAGTTGTAAGTCAGGTGTAAAAAAAAGGGGGGTGGTTGAGTTGTAAGTCATGCTTAGTTGTTGAGTTGTAAGTCATATGTATGGTTTAGTTACAAGTCATGTGCATTGGTTAAATTGTAATTCATATGTAGGTGTTGCTTGTAAATTTTATGTAGGGGTTGACGACTTGTAAGTCATTTGTAGGGGTTGAGTTGTAAGTCATGTGTAGTATTTCTCATTAGTTACTTGGAAATTTGGGGTATTAAAAAATAAAATGGCACTGTAAATTTGCTGACTCAGCGTTAAAATATTACTTTTTAACCCCCCCCCCCCCCAAACCACCCTTTTAACAAAAGATAACAGAACGAGAGAAGCCAGTCCAACAGCTTGGAGCAATAAAAGACAAGTCTTTGTAACTTTTCGTGATTGTAACAGTTCTTTCTAGATTTTTTTTGTTTTTTTAAAAGCGGGGTTGCGTATTAAGGGCGCAGGGGTAGGCGGATGAGGTGGGGGGAGATGGGGTAGGTGGAGTAGGTCGGGTGAGGTGGAGTAAGTGGGGTGAGGTTGGGTAGGTGAGGTGGGTGAGACGAAACAAGGTAATGAGAAAACCTGAACAGACACAACACAAAACAACACATGCTTTGGCAAACAGCCGTCTACCTTGAACAGCAAGTGCTTTGGCAAACAGCCGTCTACCTTGAACAGCAAGTACTTTGGCAAACAGCCGTCTACCTTGAACAGCAATTGCTTTGGCAAACAGCCGTCTACCTTGAACAGCAAGTGCTTTGGCAAACAGCCGTCTACCTTGAACGATAAAAACCAAAGGTAAAATGAAATGTATCTTGCACCATTGGGGCATCTCACAGCCCCCATGTCAGTTGAGCCAAGTGCGTGTCGTTCTTCAGCTTTGATCATTCGTTAAAAAATCCACAGAAACTCACGATTGTCAGAAAGTCAAAGGAAAATTATTTCTAAAAAAAGTCTTAAAGTAAAACATAAAATAAAAAAGTTCTGCGAAAAATTTACATAATAAACTCACATTCATGATAGTGTTCAATCCAATACAACAGCGGTTCTCAACCTGTGGGTCGCGACGCCTTTGTGGGTGGGGGGGGGGTCGAACGACCCTTTCCCAGGGTTCGCCTTAGACCATCTGAAAACACATACACTCTAGACTTACCATGAAGCAACGAAAATAATTTTGTGATTGTGGGTCGCCACAACATGAGGAACTGGATTAAAGGGTGTCGGGAAGTTTGAGAACCATTGCAATACAAGTTTAATATTTTGAACTTAAATAAATTCGGACATGATTGGGGAACAATTTACATGAATGTGGGTTGCGAGGGTATGGGTTGCGACGAAGTGGGTTGCGTTGCGATGGGTTGCGATGGGGTTTATTTGGGATGGGTTGCGATAGGGGTCGGATTTGGGATGGGTTGCGATGGAGTCGGATTTGGGGTGGGTTGCGATGGAGTCGGACTTGGGGTGGGTTGCATTTGGCTTGGTTGGTTGACGGATAAGGAAGTTCGATACGACAACCAGACTGGTTCCAGGTGTTCTTTTGTATGTTTGGTCACGGAACCACGGCTGATTCTTGAGTTGCATATTTAGACATAAGGATTATGCTGAATAAGGATTTTCGTCTAACTGTTGAATAACAAATAGGTCGCGAGGCCCTGAACTATCTCATTGACCGCAGTGACGCTCACTGGCTCACTTGCACACTAAGTCTAAACACAACGCAGATTCGACTACGACTCGCTTCCCAGGACCACATCATCAGTCAAAGTTGCACTTTCCAAAATTATAACGTTACCTCCACGTGACCTAGCGCCTGGCCGGTTTATGGTACAGCAAGACACCACCACCCCCCACACACTCTTTCCCCACTTCCTATTTACCAGCTGGTACAACTAACCGCCACATGACCCAACACTGCGAGCAATCATGTACTCACATCCTTATTCTCGCCGGCAGAGCTTGGTAACAACTAATTACTAGATCACGAGCACGACTCTGTTTATTGCCCGTGTGGGTGTGTGGGGGGGGGGGCGCTACACCCCAAACATTTCAGTCTGCTGATTTGGGGGGGGGGGCTAGGGAGAACGCCGAGGTCGGAAAACCTAAATGGCGAAACAATTGTAATGATAATATGGACAACTAATTAACGTTGAGCTGCGATCACAGAGCATTGTTCCACTAATGGAATGTTAGGACTGAAACAAATAATTGTTTAATTAATAATTGTTTTCTTACAGTAATGAACAAGGATGTCTTGCAGGCAGATGTGTGTAGCCCTAATAGGTGGACATGGGGAGTGGGTTTCCCTCCTGGAAGACATTTTAGACGCCCCTGACCAGAATTCGTGTAATAGATAGCCTATGCTAGAACCTAGGGCCAGGGGAAGTGGTTATCCCCGACCGATCTTAGGGCCAGGGGAAATGGTTGGCCCCGACCGATCTTAGGGCCAGGGGAAATGGTTGTTCCCGACCGATCTTAGGGCCAGGGGAAATGGTTGTCCCAAAACGATCTTAGGGCCAGGGGAAATGGTTGTCCCCGAACGATCTTAGGGCCAGTGGAAATGGTTGTCCCCAAACGATCTTAGGGCCAGGGGAAATGGTTGTCCCCGAACGATCTTATGGCCAGGGGAAATGGTTGTCCCCAACCGATCTTAGTTAACGAAATCGGTTAATTTGTTGTCACGTGATAGCAAAACAGGTTGTCGAAAAGGCGTTACTGACAGGTAGTAAGTAGGGAGCCACCCCCCACCCTTTTTGGAAGTTATATAAATATTATTTGTTCGCTTTGTTCAGGCCAGGTCTACTGCATGATAGACAAATACTATGACGTCATTGAACAATGACGAACCGGAAGTACTTGTTAAATCGCTGGTTTCAAGTCGATGGTGCATCATTGTTGGACTGCGCATCTATGTGGGAGGACTTATTGAGAACCGCTAAGAATTAAGTTGGTTGAAGTGTCTCACTGTTGACCATTTCAAGTACTTAATGCGGACAGTGTTGAAACGAATAAGTAGAGAGAAAAAAAAAGGGGGGGGCACAATCTATAGGGGACGTTTTTATTAATGAATCCATATGAACTGGTTATCTTATCTCATGTTCATTTCCAACAACATTATGTAATGAAAGCTTTTCTTATTGTCTTTCTTTAGATGTGGGTGTATGTTTAGATGTGGGTGTATGTTTAGATGTGGGTGTATGTTTAGATGTGGGTGTATGTTTAGATGTGGGTGTATGTTTAGATGTGGGTGTATGTTTAGATGTGGGTGTATGTTTAGATGTGGGTGTATGTTTAGATGTGGGTGTATGTTTAGATGTGGTTGCATGTTTAGATGTGGGTGTATGTTTAGATGTGGGTGTATGTTTAGATGTGGGTGTATGTTTAGATGTGGGTGTATGTTTAGATGTGGGTGTATGTTTAGATGTGGGTGTATGTTTAGATGTGGGTGTATGTTTAGATGTGGGTGTATGTTTAGATGTGGGTGTATGTTTAGATGTGGGTGTATGTTTAGATGTGGGTGTATGTTTAGATGTGGGTGTATGTTTAGATGTGGGTGTATGTTTAGATGTGGGTGTATGTTTAGATGTGGTTGTATGTTTAGATGTGGGTGTATGTTTAGATGTGGGTGTATGTTTAGATGTGGGTGTATGTTTAGATGTGGTTGTATGTTTAGATGTGGGTGTATGTTTAGATGTGGTTGTATGTTTAGATGTGGGTGTATGTTTAGATGTGGGGTATGTTTAGATGTGGGTGTATGTTTAGATGTGGTTGTATGTTTAGATGTGGGTTATGTTTAGATGTGGGTTATTTTTAGATATGGGGGTTTGTTTAGATGTGGGTGTATGTTTAGATGTGGGTGTATGTTTAGATGTGGGTGTATGTTTAGATGTAGGTGTATGTTTAGATGTGGGTGTATGGTTAGATGTGGGTGTATGGTTAGATGTGGGTGTATGTTTAGATGTGGGGATTTGTTTGGATGATGGATATTTTGGATGTGGGATATATTTACATATGGGTTTATGCATTGGAGCAGCTAGCTTTAGTGCCAAAGGCTGCGGTCCAAGGCATTTGTCTCAACCCCATAACCACCAAATTAAAAAACCATGGAGTTGGTCGAAAGAGCATACCGCCATATGATTCGATATGATTTCTTTATGTCCTGGGCATTAATTGAGACGGAGCAATCTGAAACAGAAACCGGTCGCTCAATATTTTATTTTCTGAGACGTTGGGACGCCAACATGCAAGAAGAAAGAGTTATAATGAAACCAAAGATAGAGCCGTCTTACAGTGCGCTACGACTGCTTGTCCGAGATATCAACTCAAGATGTCACATGACTCAGTCAAGTAGTTTTTCCCAGAAATACTTATTTTAAACACAAAAATCAACACAACATTGTTTCCTCTAAACGCAAGAAGGAGCATCCACCCTGCTTCATATATAATGAATACCTTACGCAGGTTACAGCATTTTGTACACCACTGTACAGACATGTTGTGTACACACACCTCTTCTCGTAATGTACGCGGTACAGGAAGAGTGGAGTTAATGTCCATGGACAGTTTGTCTTGTTCTATTATTAATCTTTATATTGCCATATTATGTGTCATTATTGTGATTATAAATGTGCGCCTTGCCACTGCTACTCAAACATTTTGCACGTGTCTGCCCATTGCGTTGATACTTGATGTTCCTTGATGCCACATGATGATACTTGAAATTACCCGCTGCCACGTGATGATACTTGATATTACCCGCTGCCACGTGATGATACTTGATATTACCCGCTGCCACGTGATGATACTTGATATTACCCGCTGCCACGTGATGATACTTGATATTACCCGCTGCCACGTGATGATACTTGATATTACCCGCTGCCACGTGATGATACTTGATATTACCCGCTGCCACGTGATGATACTTGATATTACCCGCTGCCACGTGATGATACTTGATATTACCCGCTGCCACGTGATGATACTTGATATTACCCGCTGCCACGTGATGATACTTGATATTACCCGCTGCCACGTGATGATACTTGATATTACCCGCTGCCACGTGATGATACTTGATATTACCCGCTGCCACGTGATGATACTTGATATTACCCGCTGCCACGTGATGATACTTGATATTACCCGCTGCCACGTGATGATACTTGATATTACCCGCTGCCACGTGATGATACTTGATATTACCCGCTGCCACGTGATGATACTTGATATTACCTCCTGTCTCGCAATGGCCCTTGTTATTACTTCATGTCACGTAGAGTTAGTTACTTGATATTACCCGCTTTTACGTGATTTTACTTGATATTACCTTAACCTCGATATTACCCGCCGTCGCGTGATGTTACCTGCTGTCCATCGATGTTTTTTTTAAATATTACCAGATGGTACATGATATTCCTTGATATAACCCTATGTCACGTGGCAGTTCTTAACAATACCCAGTGTCACGTGATGTTCCTCGATATAACCTGATGTCACATTGGTTGATGCTACATAACGTGTATTCGCTAACTTGACATTGCTAATATGTGAGAAAACATATGGCCATAAGATTGTTCAACCTGGTCTGTCTCACTATGTCCACAGCGTGGAGAGAAAGAGAGTGAGGGAGGGAGGAGGCGAATGTGGGTGAGAGCCAGAGAGATGTGAGTGGAAACTGTGACGTCCTTAAAAGTAAAAACGAACTTCAACAGAGAACCTCCATGTTTAGTTAGAACAGAGGTGGGTAACTCTTTTGTGAAGAGGATCGCATAACAATTTTCGTTAATTTTGTGTGTGTGTGCCGCATGATGCTGTTCTAGTAAACAAACGTTCTAGACCAGTGGTTCTCAACCTTCCTAGTGCCGCGACCCTTTAATACAGTTCCTCATGTTGTGGTGACCCTCAAATCATAAAATTATTTTCGTTGGTACTTAATAAATGTGTGTTTTCCGAGTGTCTTAAACGACCCCTGTGTAAGGGTCGTTTGACCCCCCAAAGGTGTCGCGACCCACATGTTGAGAACCGCTATTCTAGACAATAAATTGAACACAAGCTCGAATATACGCAGGGGAATGATATATACGGTTGCTGTGATTATTATTATTATTATTAATACATTTATTACAGTTTGACAGTTTTAAACCGCGATTATTAATTTTCAAAGGTTTTTTACATATACTTGTTCACAATTTGTGCATTTACCAAAAATTAAAAAAAAAAAATGAATCCATCTCTCGGAAGATGTTTTGGTGCCGCATTAAACGCTTCAGTTGACCGCAGATGGCCCGCAGGACGTGGGCGCCCCCCATCCTTAAGCTAGAAGATAAGATTGAAATCGGTTTCGGCGAGCCGTGCGTCGAGTTGGCACACCAGGTGATGCCGCGTCGTCACACAACTTACCATCCAGCGGTTCCCATTGTTAAGTAAAATTATGAATAAAGACGCAGATCGGTCACGCATACATTACGATAAGCGATGGGAAATAAACGGACCCCACCTAAACCCCCCCCCCCCCCGCCCCACAAAGACGAAGAGAGTCCCACCCTCTTGCTTATTAAAGATAACCAAATTTCTAATAATCTACATTATTCTGCGTATTACTTTACACTTAAATGAACGTCTCTGATGTTACAGATAACGCGAGCCCATTGGCTGCAGGTGTGTCACGTGCCGTCCTGTCTAGGTGTGAATGAACAATACGGTGCAGTGTAGTAGAGAAGGGGGCTGGGGGGGGTGTCTGGTTCTATTATTTGTCACCTCCCTCGGCAAGATGTCGCCACTGTCGCGCACAGCAGCTTGAGAAGGAGTGCGTCCAAACGGACACCGGGTGGCTCTTGTGTGTGGCCCATCACATATCTGTTGGCAAAATGTTGGACTGGGGGAGGGGGGTGAATTGCGTGAGTAGTAGCGAGTAAGTGTGTCGTAGAAGTGAGGTGAGGTGTGGGGGAGGAGCGACGAAGGGATGACAAACGTGGCTTGATGAGAATGAAAAGGTGTTTGGAAAACACAATTAAAAATGACTGCAGATTTGATAAAATGACGTCCCCGCGGACTATTTCATCCCAGTAGTATTGTTGGTAGCACAAGTGTTGTTGGTAGAACAAGTGTTGTTGGTAGCACAAGTGTTGTTGGTAGCACAAGTGTTGTTGGTAGCACAAGTGTTGTTGGTAGCAACAATAGTATTGTTGGTAGCACAATTGTTGTTGGTAGCACAATAGTATTATTGGTAGCACAATAGTATTGTTTGGCAGCACCGACTGATGTAGAGATAAGCTGAAACGACACGAAAAAAGGGGGGGGGGATGATGGGGTGGTGTTGGCGAGGTTAAGTTGTATGTGACCAACATTCGAAGTTGTGAGTAGACAGGCGGTGTAGGAGGCTTCCGACGTATTGAGGTGTGTCAATGACGAAAAAGGGGGCATAACTGCCCGGGGGCATTATTAATGTGATTTTTTTTTGGGGGGGGGGGGGTCGAGTTCAGATTAAGTTGGTTGAAGTAGATGTTGTACGGGTTTCTGAAGTAGATGTTGTACGGGTTTCTGAAGTAGATGTTGTATGGGTTTCTGAAGTAGATGTTGTATGGGTTTCTGAAGTAGGTGTCGTATTGGTTACTGAAGTAGGTGTCGTATGGTTTTCTGAAGTAGGTGTCATATGGGTTTCTGAAGTAGGTGTCATATGGGTTTCTGAAGTAGGTGTCGTATTGGTTTCTGAAGTAGGTGTCGTATTGGTTTCTGAAGTAGGTGTCATATGGGTTTCTGAAGTAGGTGTCGTATTGGTTTCTGAAGTAGGTGTCATATGGGTTTCTGAAGTAGGTGTCGTATGGGTTTCTGAAGTAGGTGTCATATGGGTTTCTGAAGTAGGTGGCGTTTGGGGTTCAAGTCCTTTAATTTTATAAATTGAAAAGACTTGAAACCCGTTACAATTCAACGGAACATGCATGGCGTATGATACGAAGGCAGTGGTTCTCATCTTTTCTAATGCCGCAACCCTTCAATACGGTTCCTTATGTTGTGGTGACCCCCCAACCATAAAATTAATTATGTTGCTGCTTCATAAATGTGTTTTCCCGTGGTCTTAGGCGACCCTTGTGTAATGGTCGTTCGATCCCCTGGTTGAGAACCGCCTTAACAAAGGGTCAAAATTAAAAGAAAGAATATTCGCTAGATAAGACGAAAGTCAGAGACGCATTATTTGGATATATAATAGTTGTTGGATGTTGGTGGAATTGGTTTTTGGTGGCATTGGTTGATGATGGTATTGAATGTTGGTGGTATTAAGTGTGGTGGTATTGGTGGTTGGTGGTATTGGATGTTGATGGTATTAAGTGTGGTGGTATTGATGGTTGGTGGTATTGGATGTTGATGGTATTAAGTGTGGTGGTAGTGGGTTTTGGTGGTATTGGTTGCTGGTGGTATTAGTTGCTGGTGGTATTGGTGAATTTGTTGGTTAATTATTTTGTATTGCTCTCTAGAACCCTGTCAATCACCTTGACAGGGTAAGAAAGAATTGCTCCCATATCTATCACGGGAATTCGCCCAACTCTCCCCATCGTTTCACGTGTGTGCAGTCAGGCGTGTGATACAGATGTCACAGATGCCACACATGTCACAGATAACACATATGTCACAGATGCTCGCAATGGGGTTATTGAAATGTGACCGGACAGCCGTGATTGGAGGGGGGCATTGACAAAAAGTTTTGTTTGCACGCCCCCCCCCAAGCACTATCTCTTATAGATTCGTATTTGACCTTCAAGTTGCTCAGTGAGATAATTGTCAAATCCTCCATGACAATCAGTGTATACACTGAAATGTTGGTTTTATAATCTGAGAAAGTCTTACATTGCTAAATTTAAAATAAAGTAATCATGAGCAGGCTGATGCCAAAGAAAATATGCGCCCCGGCACAAAGACCTAAATTTTGCACCCCCCCCCAATGAAAAATGTACATTTAGTTAACTTTTGAATGAATCATGGCGTTTTCGCTGTCCCTTGGTTTAGGAACCCGGGGTCTAGACCGCATTCGCCCCCCGTTTAGCAAGGTCCTGATGATGAGATATGGCGAGATATAACCTGATTACAACAAATTGCCAGCCCCCCCCCCTTTTATTTTTGCCGCTTTCCATAACCTCCCCGACTCAACTCACCTCCAAATCCCCCTCCCAACCTCCCTCCTGTATTCCCCTCCCCAACCCAAATAATCTACAGCGTAAAATCAAATAGATTGAATATTAGCAGCCAAAATAGACTGTGCGTGCGCTGCTGTCGTATAAAGTTTGAAACATTTTAAATAACCGACCACCAAATCTTTCTTTTTCTTTTTCTTCAACACAACCCACAAAAGGCTACATATCGTTTTTCAATGCTGTTTTCAAAGCTGTATTCAATGATGTTTTCAAATCTGTTTTCAAAGCTGTTTTCAATGCTGTTTTCAATGCTGTTTTCAAATCTGTATTCAATGATGTTTTCAAATCTGTTTTCAAAGCTGTTTTCAATGCTGTTTTCAATGCTGTTTTATAAGCTGTATTCAATGATGTTTTTCAAAGCTCTATTCAATGATGTTTTCAAATCTGTTTTCAAAGCTGTTTTCAAAGATGTTTTCAATGATGTTTTCAAAGATGTTTTCAATGATGTTTTCAAATCTGTCTTTAAATGTTGTTTTCAAAGCTGTATTCAATGATGTTTTCAAATCTGTTTTCAAAGCTGTTTTCAAAGATGTTTTCAAATCTATTTTCAAAAAGCTGTATATCCATTTTGGGGGTTTTGAGATTATTCAACTTTTTACAAAAAATTAATAAAGCGTTTAGAGGATTAAATCATTTTTAGACACGAATAAAATAGGAATATAATATGTGTTTAGTATATAGAATTTACCATGTCCTAAACGAACCTGGTTTGCACTACAAAATGGTAATGTTTTTTCATTTTTTTTTAAAATGGTGGATACCGCGTTTTGAAAATAAGCTCTTCATATATATAGTGTCACTTTCCTCTCTATTGATATGAAGGCTCCGAGGATTCGCTTGGACACAACAACTCGGTAATTCAGTGTCATTGTGATTGGCACATCCCGCTTTGTTCAAATAAAAGACATTGTTTTCTCGCTGTGCTCCCTCGGCTCGCTGTGCTCCCTCGGCTCGCTATGCTCCTTCGGCTCGCTGTCCTCCCTCGGCTCGCTGTCCTCCTTCGGCTCGATGTGCTCCCTCGGCTCGCTGTGCTCCCTCGGCTCGCTATGCTCCCTCGGCTCGCTATGCTCCCTCGGCTCGCTATGCTCCCTCGGCTCGCTACCCTTCTCTTTTAATATACGAAATGAAGGATGTCAGCCCTAGAGACGACATCCACGCATAGACACCCTCACAGACGCGCCCCAATAGATGATACCCACACATAGACACACCCACAGATGATATCCACACATAGACACCCTCACAGACGATATCTACACATAGACACCCTCACAGACGATATTTACACATAGACAACTTCACAGACGATATTCACCCATAGACACCCTCACTGAAAATATCCACACATATACACCCTCGCAGACACCCCTTCACTCACGACACCCTGTGCTTGAAGGCCAGACGGACTGTCTTTGGCCCGGGAGTTAAGGGGGGAGGGGGGCTTTGCATATCCTGGCTGGTGAAATCAGCCCCTCCCCACCCCATGTCTGCTAATGTCAAGCCATTTGTGGGTTATGCTACTGCCATCGATCTAAACTCGAGACCCAGAGACACAAGGGCCAATGTGAATGTTGGATGGCTGGGGGAGGGGGGGGGCATGTGTACGTCCTGGACGCTGTCAACTCTTCTTTTTTTAAAGAAACTTGACTTTACGAAAAAAAGGGTGGGGGGAAAGGGGGGGGGGGTGATATGCAGGTCATGTCGTCTCAGGTCAACAGTTTTTTTAAGTGGTGCGTGGCATGTGGGTGGCTGTTTGTGGGTGTGTGTGGGGTGTGGATGTGTGGGTATGTGGGGTGTGCGTGGGTGTTTGAGCGTATGTGTGGGTGTGTTTGCGTTTGGGTGGGTGTGTGTGCGTTTGCGTGTGCGTGTGTGTGGGTGTGTGTGTGCGTGTTTGTGTGGGTGTGTGTTTATGTCGTACCTACTCAATTTGAATATATTGGAATATGACCAATGTTGTTCTTTGATAATTGTCTCTTGTCTATAAATATCTTTAAAAATTCAAAGCCATATTTCAAGGTCTCATAAACGTGTGTATTTATCATACATTTCATTTATATTTTATATGTGTCTGAAATGTCTGATCTAGTTTCACCGAATGATAAAAAATGAATTCTCAGAAAAAAAAAAAAAAGAATTTCAGAACTGGGTCCATTTAAGAGTATCTCTCGTCTGCTATTGTCAGTACTTAGAAAACTGGATAGTTACTGCCCCCTCCCCCCCCCCCCCTTTTCTAAACCATCTTTCCTCTTAAAAATGATAAATTAAAAAAAATTGAGCGAACCGTATGAGACAAAAGCTCTACTGTTCTTATCAACGCCCTTCTTTACAATGCCCTTTCCTCCAACTCACTTTCTATCAACGCCCTTCCTTATAATGCCCTTTCCTCCAGCTCACTTTCTATCAACGCCCTTCCTTCCAACTCCCTTCTGTCAGACTCCCGTTCTCCCAACGCTCTCTACTTCCCCAACAGACTCCCACGACGATGCAATGATTAACCACAAACCGTCGTCCACTTGCCGCCATGGCTGGTGGACCGAATACGTCATCGTGTTGACCTCCTGCACAGGATTGGCCACCGGACCGAACCCCTTGGATCAAATTGTAATATTCCCTCATCGTGACACCATCAATAGATTTCATCTTAATGCGCCCCTACCCTGCCGCCCTCGCCCCTACCCTGCCACCCTCAGAACACACGAGCTTTTAAGTTGGACCCCCCCCCCCCCGCAAAACCCCTACCCCCACCATTCGTGTGTCTTTTATCTGATTGTCTGAGACACAAGTCGCTGCTGCCCGGTTAGTTAAGAGATGTCACGATGCCAATTGTTCACAACAGTTTTCCCTCCATTGTTTGAACGCCTCATCCCTAATTCCCTTCGCTTTATTCCCCAGAATCGAAGTGGAGGGATTGGGTTGGTGGATGTTCCAGAGCGTTGTTGTTTTTTTTTTTAAAGAATACACACGTCGTGGTTGGGGGTGGGGGGGTGCTGCTTTTAAGCAGTTTAAAGGTTGTGTCTCGTGATCTCTTAAAGAAGCGCTCTTTAAAAGCCCATAAAAACAACAGACAGAACACATTGTCTGGAAAACGTTGGTTCCAATCGCTCCCCCCACCCCCACCCCTCTTTTTCCAAGCCCAACCACCCCTTTTTCAAAAAACTTTATAGAACCTGATGGGAGAACGATGCCCCCGAATTCAAATCTTGTCCTGATTCAAAGCATTGAGCCTCTTGTTAGAGATGATCATGATGGCCTACAGTAGTGGTTCTCAACCTTCCTAATGCCGCGACCCTTTAATACAGTTCCTCATGTTGTGGCGACCCCCAGCCACAAAATTATTTTCGTTGCTACTTCATAACTGTGGAGTATATGTGTTTTCCGATGGTCTTAGGCGACCCCTGGGAAAGGGTCGTTCAACACCAATAGGGGTCGTGACCCACAGGCTGAGAACTGATGAATATTTTCATACGGCTTTTTGAGACATTTCAAACTTTCTGATCGATTTTGGAAATGTGATTGGTTTAAAGTTAATGCCACGCCGTGTGTTGCAATAAATAAGGATGAACTCAACAAGTGCTACTATGAGTGGTCTGCGGGCAGGTACCGGCCCACGACCTGCTTACCATCGCCCCGCCTTGCTATTTGCAAACCTAAAAACGTCGAGCTTCCGTGTGGCGCTACAGCCAGCTCATATAGGACTTTGGCCTGCCTCACCACTTCCTTCCACTCAGACCTAACTGATGCTCTTATTTTTCCAATATTGGATTCCCAGCTGATGTAGATCATTTTTCCACATCATCCATCCACCTAAGCCTAGGTCTGCCTGCCTTTGAGCCGTTTTCCTCTGGGGTTTTGGTGATATAACCTCTTTACTCCTGTGTCTCCTGGCATTCTCTCTAAGTGTCCTGCCCAGCGTAGCCTGCCCATTTTTATTTCTCATACTAGTGTAGGATCCTGACATAAGCTTCGAGCTTACTTAAGAATATTTTCTTACGACCCCATCATTGGTTGGCGTACTGTCTGCACATGGTGTCCGCATTTTTTTAAATAAAGCTTTGTGGTTTTTTTCCGACCGACAATGGGACAGTTGAGAATTAATGAATGACAGCACACGGGTGGTACTTCAAACTAACAGTGCGACATTCTTTTACCGTTATCATCCGGGCAACACCGATAACATGATCTGGTTATAGATAATACATGCCTATAAGAAGACAACCTTCTCTGGTATCACCGCCATTTATATATTTGATCGGTGAGGCCCGAGATAAAATATTCCACGGTACACTCAGGTGACAACTTCATTTCCGCACGACCCTATTCCAGCGGCGTGCCCCTATCCCGGCGGCGTGCCCCGCTTACTTTTGTCGTTCCAGTGTATTCGCCGCCTACACCTTTTTTTTTTTCCCCCACATTGGTTGAGTTTCCAGAACTCTCTTTTCCTGTCTCTCTCTTTCTCCTTTTGTATCTATCTCTCTACCCCCCCTCTCTCTCTCTCATACATTCTCTATGTCTTTGTGTCTAGTCATAGTGTTATCGAGTCATATGGCTGCTCCATTTGTCACGTTTATGGCTGCTCCATTTGTCACGTTTATGGCTGCTCCATTTGTCATTTTTATGGCTGTTCCATATAGGTCATGTTTATAGCTGTTCCATTTGTCGCGTTTATGGCTGTTCCATATAGGTCATGTTTATAGCTGTTCCATTTGTCGCGTTTATGGCTGTTCCATATAGGTCATGTTTATAGCTGTTCATTTGTCGCGTTTATGGCTGTTCCATATAGGTCATGTTTATAGCTGTTCCATTTGTCGCGTTTATGGCTGTTCCATATAGGTCATGTTTATAGCTGTTCCATTTGTCGCGTTTATGGCTGTTCCATATCGGTCATGTTTATAGCTGTTCCATTTGTCGCGTTTATGGCTGTTCCATATCGGTCATGTTTATAGCTGTTCCATTTGTCACGTTTATGGCCGTTGCGCTCGTATTCTACATTCCTGCTTTCTGAGCACACTGGGGCACTAGACTATTTCCCAGGCGTAGATCTTCACATTTCCCGTACGACTTTCTAAGAACGCGGACTTTTTCGGTGGAGTAAAGCTGCTGGAAAAGTTCGCCATCGTGGGGGAAGACAAATAAAATACAATGTGCATGGTTGATGTCATTTCAGATAACCCAGGAGGTCAATCTGAATCCCATATCCTGTTAAAGTTTCAACATTCAGACGGTTTTAACATTCAGACGGTTTTAACATTCAGACGGTCTTAACATTCAGACGGTTTTAACATTCAGACGGTTTTAACATTCAGACGGTTTTAACATTCAGACAGTTTTAACAATCAGACGGTCTTACCATTCAGACAGTTTTAATATTCAGATAGTTTTAACATTCAAAAATTTTAACAACACAGTGCACAACGTTATGTACAACACAGTGCACAACGTTATGTACAATACAATGTACAACATAATGTACAACATAATGTACAACCCAATGTACAACCCAATGTACAGCATAATGTAAAACATAATGTACAGCATATTGTACAACACAATGTACAACATAATGTACAACACAATGTACAACATAATGTACAACACAATGTCGTATAGAGACGGTCGTCGGGATTCTGGCCATTGAAGATATAACAGGAATATTCCACGTCTTGTAATGTAAAAGTAAGGTTTGACCTTACAAAGGCCCTGTTGAACATGTTTCTGGTAGCTTAAAGGTAAGGTTTGACCTCATACAGGCCCTGTTGAACGTGTTTTTGGTAGCGTAAAAGTAAGGTTTGACCTTACAAAGGTCCTGTTGAACATGTTTCTGGTAGCTTAAAAGTAAGGTTTGACCTTACAAATGTCCCGTTGAACGTGTTTCTGGTAGCGTAAAAGTAAGGTTTGACCTCAAAAAGGTCCTGCCCACCAACTCGCCCTTCTGATAAGCATCCTAACGTTTCTCACAATAAGGATATGCTGGAATCTTCCACAACTAATCCTGACTTGCAGGTAACCTCAGGTGATCTTCCTTACCTCTGCCCGCCACGCACAGTAATCGTGAGCAGGCCAAAACATGCGATGGAAAGGGGGGGGGGCAAGGAGTGTATTTCTATTGTCTATATATGTATTGGTGTATTTGTAATAATCTACTTCTCACAAATCTATCGGAGTAACATCTTATATCACGTCTAGAGTTGTCAGTTCCTGTACCCTGTCACATCTTGAATACCACGTCTACAGTTGTCACTTGTTGTACCACGTCTACAGTTGTCACATGTTGTACCACGTCTACAGTTGTCACATGTTACACCATGTCTACAGTCTGTGTTTCTTTCAGAAATTTTCCCCCGAGGGAGCACTTCAGATGTTCGGGGAGGGGGGGGGCAGTGTCAGTAGCCAGAGGCGTAGCTAAGGGGTGGCAGATGGGACATATGTCCCCGTGCGCCAGACTAGCGGGGGCATCAAATGGGCTATAGTTGGGGGGGGGGAGTAAAAATGAATATTTTCCCCTGTCACCAAAGACTCACGTCATTGACGTAAAAAGGGGGGAAGGGCGAACATTTGGTCTTCCCAGGTGTCATTTTTTCTTAAGATAGAGCGGCGAGATTTTCGGACATCTGCAGAGTTTCTATCGAGAAAGGTAGCGCGTCAAAAATTTAACCCACCTAGGGTGGCGCTAACACTAGGCACGCCGCTGGACAGTGTATATATCAGCACCAAAATTTGTTGTCATGGTAAATAATTTTTATCGGAAGTAGGGCAGCAGAAAATGTGTGATTATTTAACAATCAAAAGGTGCATTTTGGAGTATACATGATTCGAATGTTTTGATAAGACTGTCATTGATCGGGGAATATAATTTTTAAAGCGTCAGGGGAGGCATACGTAAACTAAATTCATTCTGGTTGTGTTGGCGGAAGAAAATCATTTGACACAAGATTAGATTCAACCCCGTAAGTCACACTGATCGACGTCAAGGAAAAAAAAAAGGGGGGGGGGTAGCAGAAATTGAGGAATCCTAAGAGTTTGAGCAAAAGTGAGGGCAGGGGTCACCTTAATTTAAAAATAATAAATTCAAAATGCAGTGATGCAAATTTTTCTTTTTCTGTATATTAAGGGCCCAAGATCAATGTATTGATCATTATGGCTCCTATGAATGTAGATGGGATTTGCAATGTTTCTGTGCTTGGTGTTGATGAGGATATGTCACTGGTAGCAAGAGTTACTTAGTGAGGGTATCATGTACTGTATTCAATGTATCTTTCAGACAATGTGTGAAGGGGCATTTCAGACGTTCATATATTTACTGTTAGATGTCTCGTAGAAAAATGCTAAGAATACAACATCAACATACACCAACTATATGTGGACTACAAATCAGCTTATGATAGCATAGACAGGAAATACATAAACGATGCTCTGCTGGAACTTGGAGTCCTTAACAAACTTACCCGACTCATACATATGACGATGGATAACTCCAAAAGTAGAATCTAAGTACAGAGAGAGTACTTGAGGGGGTTTCCAATTAATCAGGGCCTCAGACAAGGAAATCCGTAAATACTTTTCAACATCACTTTAGAAAAAAGCATTAGAAACATACGTGTGAGCACCTGAGAGGTGGTACAGAACAACCATAAGGAACTTTATAAAGCCAGCCACTGCAATACCTGGCATACACAGGCGATATAGCGCTACTTGGTAGAAACAGCATTGATGATATAATTAAAACTATCAGGGAACTTGAAGATGTCACGGTCAAAGCTGGTCTTGATGTAAATAATGTCAGGAAATACGCACTGATGACACCATCAATATGAACAACTACACCTTTGAAAGGGTAGCTACTTTCAAATATCTAGGGGTGGCTATAAATAAGCAAGAGGATATACAATCGGAGGTGCAAGAAAGAATAACAGCAAGCGACTGTTCTTATTTCGATTTACAAAAGCTACTTCAAAGCAAAAACCTCGCTAAGGGAACAAAGAAGGCAATATACACCACTATCATAAGACCAGTAGTAACTTAAGCAAGTGAGACTTGGTTCTTACCAGAAAAGCAGAGAACCTGCTAAATATATGACCCGATGATAGACAAATTTGTTTTGGGAATCCGTACAAACCAAGAGCTATATCAATTGTACAAATACCCATCCATAGTCACAACAATATAAAAAAAAAAGGCAGACTGCCCTCGGCAGGACACATTGAAAGGATGCCAGTTTCTGGAGCAACAAAAACGATCTACCGGCAGAAACCTAGGGGCAGGGGGCTCACCGGTCTACCAAGACTGAGATGGAAGGCGATGTAGAGAATGGCTTACAAAGGTTGTGGTTCGCACATGGAGGTGTAAAGCGATGGTTCGATCCGAATGGAAGAATGTGGTGGAGCAAGCCAGGGCCCTACATGGGATGAAGCGCCACTGATGTAACTATTTCAGACTTTTGCGTGGTAAACGCTAGAAATAACCATAATAACAGGACATCACTAACTCTTCCACCAGCCCAATTTTAAATAAATTCAGTTCAATTGGGAGCCCTTAGGGTATGCTTTTTTTATCGAGAGATACTCCATAGCTTAGACTCGCCCCTTAAAATTTTATAGGCCCCGATTTTTTTTTGATAAATTCAAAATGTAAGAAGGCATTTATTTTACATACCGTAGTTAAATTTAGTTTCGCATCATTAAACACTTAACTGTAGAGCAACGGGAGAGATGCTAGTTAAGATTGTTTTTGTCATTTGACCTAAGAGCCTTCGTGTGAGGTCTGCAACCCGTATAGCTGCATGGGGACTCGCATATTTTAGGGGCTTAAAGCTGGGTTGTAATTACATTAAATTATCAACTTTTACTGCTAGGTAGGGAAGGACAAAACCGAAAAGTAGCACGGGTGCCACAAAAGTCAAGCGACTTCTCTGCTTGACTAAGTGTGTTATGCAAACATTATTTTTTGAATTGAAAAGTAATGTGTTTTTAAAGTTATTATTTAAAAATATGTTTGGGGTCAACTACATAAAAAATAATGAATTTACTACAAAATATTTTTAAAATTGAAAAAAAAAAAGAATTCCTTCCAAAAAAAAGGTATCCATCACAAAAAAGAAATGCTAAAATAGTTTTACATTTTGAACGAAAAAGAAAAACCAAAAACATACGTTTATTTCTAAATATTTCCAAGTTTCACCAAATTCAAAAAGAAAAAAGAGCTTTACTGTACAAAAGGCTATAAACTACATCTTTATGGGTTTTCAAAATTGTTATTATTTATAAATCATATGTAACCTACATAATTGTTAAGAAGTCATGACTTATTTACAAAAGACATCATATATTTAATAATGTGTGATTTTTTTCGTATTAAATTAAAGTTTAAATTCTCAATATTCAGTTGATTGAATGTTGATTAAGATTTTTAAACTACTTTAATTTGCTTCAGATCATTACAACTTGCCTCTTCGATATTATACTTTAAAACATTTTTTTTTACCAATTCTATAGAATTTTTTTTTAACTACTACCAAAAATGGCATTTACAAGATAGTCGAAATGCTCGATTTTTTTTAATTCGTTGTTTAAATATATATATTCTTTCTACTGGATTATCATTTTAAACTATTTTTTTAATAGTGCAAACAGCTTCGGAAGATTGTTTATTATTATCATATTAAGTAGATGGGGATTTGATAAAAAAAAATCATTTTACTCTGTTCCCGAAACTGTGTTAAAAAACTAGAAACGCTCTCGATTTAATAATTTTTGATTTCCACTATTTGTATGCAACCGGTTAATTCCTAATTTTTTGTTTTAAAATTAGTTTTTTTTGTTTTTTTTTAAGTTTTCATTTTATCTTAGTCAGTATACATGTATGGAATCTACTACATTAAAATATTTGCTAAAATGATTTTTTTTTAAGAATGATGCTATTATATAATATAATGTCAAAACAGATTGCACATGTTTATTACTTAGCAAGAACTACATTCAATTTATAGACATTTATATTTATATATATGTAAAGGTAGTTTAATACAGTGTTATTATAAATTCTTTCAACTTGTGCAGCTGCAAAAATTTTATTAAATAAAAGATACCGATATATGCGAAATAAGAAAAATTAAGATTTTAGCTTATGATCAGGAGCGGCCAATTTTCAAAACAATACGATATTTATAGTCGATTTCTGCGAGCCTCTAACAAGATTAACCTGAACGATATGGATCATCAATAAATATCGAACAAAGCGATATTTTATTTGTTTCCAATAATTGTAATCGATGAAAGACACAAATTTCAATTACTTTTAAAAATGTTATAAAAATAAAATTTAGATAATTTTTTTTTACACATTTTCCCCCGGGGGGCACTTGACTTGCTCTGGGGGGGGGCTGTGCCCCCCCCCGGAGGTATGCCTGAAGGAAACCCTGTCTACAGTTGTCAAGGCCTATAACGTGTCTATAGTTTTGTCACATCTCATACCACGTCTACAGTTGTCACATCTCATACCACGTCTACAGTTGTCACATCTCATACCACGTCTATAGTTGTCACATATCATACCACGTCTATAGTTGTCACATCTCATACCACGTCTACAGTTGTCACATCTCATACCACGTCTACAGTTGTCACGTCTCATGCCACGTCTACAGTTGTCACATCTCATACCACGTCTACAGTTGTCACATCTCATACCACGTCTACAGTTGTCACATGTTACACCATGTCTACAGTTGTCAAGGCCTGCAACGTGTCTACAGTTTTGTCACATCGTGTATGCCAAGTCTACAGTTTTGTCACATCGTGTATGCCAAGTGTACAGTTGTCAAATCTTGTATACCACGTCTAAAGTTGTCAAATCTCGTAGCATGTCTACAGATGCCACATCTTGTACCATGTCCATAATATGGACCATGTTCGCAGTTGTCAGTTAGTCACAATAGCAACTAAGGACACCCCAACACCGACTAACGGTTGACTAACCCTATCACATCGCTACATCCCATAGTCGCCCCACTTCATTCTAAATGCTCGCCAAGGCTAAAACACTTCTCTGGCCCGTGACAATACAAATACAATACAGAAAACGTCCCGATCGATTCTGGTCTCAGTACTTAACACAGTAAGCCACCAACACATTGGCTCTCTTTGGACCAGTCCTCTGATATGTTACCAGTGTGCAGTCGACTTCTCATCCTCATGATATGCCCCCGTGCATCGGCTCTAAATCGCATTATTACCACACCTCCCCCTCTTTAAATATCATCACTCTCAGTAGCAGACGACCCACGGCCCACCACCAGTTATCACAGGCTAAGAGTGTGTTGCGCGATAGCTTGGAAAATTATTTTAAAAAAAAAAATTTGGAAGGGAGGAAAGGAGTAAAGGGAGATAAAAATAGGGTCTGAGAATTGCGTCACACGGCCTGACCTACTGACACACTGAAGAGAGTGGTGCAGTCTGTCCTGGGCTGGGTTCAAGAACCTTGGCTGCTCGGTTACGGGGTCAGTGGAAGAACATGACATGGAAAGGTCGATATTCTCCACCGCTGTCATCCCCTCCCCCTTACCCTCTCGCTCCCCATATTCTCCCCCTCTCTCTCTATACTCTACTCTCTCTCCCTCTTTGTCTCTCTGTGTCCGACTTACTTGCTTTGTCACGCTGGTCGTGTGGTGGAGGAGCACTGGAACGGGACGGAATAGTATTTCACCGCAGGCGTAAGATAACACAGAAATGTATGTCAGTCAGACGACACGCTAAAAGTCAACTGCGTCACATGACTTGGCCTTGGTTTATTTGTCCTAACTTATAAATGCTCTCATTGAGTACGTTTTCTCTCTCTCTCTCTCTCTCTCTCTCTCTCTCTCCTCCGCCGCCTCGGTTTCAGCCTAGAGTCAGCATTGGGACACGAATGCCATGATGAGAAATTGCTTGAGATGCTAGTAGGAAAATATATACGTTTAAGATGCTGCTAGTAGGCTATATATACGTTTGAGATGCTAGTAGGTTAATATATACGTTTGAGATGCTAGTAGGCTAATATATACGTTTGAGATGCTAGTAGGCTAATATATACGTTTGAGATGCTAGTAGGTTAATATATACGTTTGAGATGCTAGTAGGTTAATATATACGTTTGAGATGCTAGTAGGCTAATATATACGTTTGAGATGCTAGTAGGTTAATATATACGTTTGAGATGCTAGTAGGCTAATATATACGTTTGAGATGCTAGTAGGTTAATATATACGTTTGAGATGCTAGTAGGTTAATATATACGTTTGAGATGCTAGTAGGTTAATATATACGTTTGAGATGCTAGTAGGTTAATATATACGTTTGAGATGCTAGTAAGTTAATATATACGTTTGAGATGCTAGTAGGTTAATATATACGTTTGAGATGCTAGTAGGTTAATATATACGTTTGAGATGCTAGTAGGTTAATATATACGTTTGAGATGCTAGTAGGTTAATATATACGTTTGAGATGCTAGTAGGTTAATATATACGTTTGAGATGCTAGTAGGTTAATATATACGTTTGAGATGCTAGTAGGCTAATATATACGTTTGAGATGCTAGTAGGTTAATATATACGTTTGAGATGCTAGTAGGTTAATATATACGTTTGAGATGCTAGTAGGTTAATATATACGTTTGAGATGCTAGTAGGTTAATATATACGTTTGAGATGCTAGTAGGTTAATATATACGTTTGAGATGCTAGTACGTTAATATATACATTTGAGATGCTAGTAGGTTAATGTATACGTCTAATGTGACGTTTCTTCAAAGCCTATACTAAATCCTGTCAACCTTATGGTAAACTATTTTCCTACAATCAGAACATGTGGATTTTCCCCTGCTTTAGATTTGACACATACTAATCGTTGGGGCTTAGAGATTATGTAACATGTTACATATTCATACTTTAGTCACGCCGAGTGACGTCATCAGCGATCAGCTGGCGGGATTCCTATTCAAGACACTGACACAGAATTTTAAAGAAACTTTTTTTAATACCTTGCTGTAGAACCAGTGCATAGGAATGGATAGTGCAGTAATGCAATGGCTATGGTACCAGTTAGTAAGGATGGATAGTGCAGTACTGCAATGGCTATGGTAACAGTTAGTAAGGGTGGATAGTGCAGTACTGCAATGGCTATGGTACCAGTTAGTAAGGATGGATAGTGCAGTACTGCAATGGCTATGGTACCAGTTAGTAAGGGTGGATAGTGCAGTACTGCAATGGCTATGGTACCAGTTAGTAAGGATGGATAGTGCAGTAATACAATGGCTATGGTACTAGTTAGTAAGGATGGATAGTGCAGTACTGCAATGGCTATGGTACCAGTTAGTAAGGGTGGATAGTGCAGTACTGCAATGGCTATGGTACCAGTTAGTAAGGATGGATAGTGCAGTAATACAATGGCTATGGTACCAGTTAGTAAGAATGGATAGTGCAGTAATGCAATGGCTATGGTACCAGTTAGTAAGGATGGATAGTGCAGTAATGCAATGGCTATGGTACCAGTTAGTAGGAATGGATAGTGCAGTAATGCAATGGCTATGGTACCAGTTAGTAAGGATGGATAGTGTAGTAATGCAATGGCTATAGTACCAGTTAGTAAGGATGGATAGTGCAGTAATGCAATGGCTATGGTACCAGTTAGTAAGGATGGATAGTGCAGTAATGCAATGGCTTTGGTACCAGTTAGTAAGGATGGATAGTGCAGTACTGCAATGGCTATGGTACCAGTTAGTAAGGATGGATAGTGCAGTAATACAATGGCTATGGTACCAGTTAGTAAGGATGGATAGTGCAGTAATGCAATGGCTATGGTACCAGTTAGAAAGGATGGATAGTGCAGTAATACAATGGCTATGGTACCAGTTAGTAAGGGTGGATAGTGCAGTAATACAATGGCTATGGTACCAGTTAGTAAGGGTGGATAGTGCAGTAATGCAATGGCTATGGTACCAGTTAGAAAGGATGGATAGTGCAGTAATGCAATGGCTATGGTACCAGTTAGTAAGGATGGATAGTGCAGTAATACAATGGCTATGGTACCAGTTAGAAAGGATGGATAGTGCAGTAATGCAATGGCTATGGTACCAGTTAGTAAGGATGGATAGTGCAGTAATACAATGGCTATGGTACCAGTTAGTAAGGGTGGATAGTGCAGTACTGCAATGGCTATGGTACCAGTTAGTAAGGATGGATAGTGCAGTAATACAATGGCTATAGTACCAGTTAGTAAGGATGGATAGTGCAGTAATGCAATGGCTATAGTACCAGTTAGAAAGGATGGATAGTGCAGTAATGCAATGGCTATGGTACCAGTTAGTAAGGATGGATAGTGCAGTAATGCAATGGCTATAGTACCAGTTAGTAAGGATGGATAGTGCAGTAATGCAATGGCTATAGTACCAGTTAGAAAGGATGGATAGTGCAGTACTGCAATGGCTATGGTACCAGTTAGTAAGGATGGATAGTGCAGTAATACAATGGCTATGGTATCAGTTAGTAAGGATGGATAGTGCAGTAATGCAATGGCTATGGTACCAGTTAGTAAGGATGGATAGTGCAGTAATACAATGGCTATAGTACCAGTTAGTAAGGATGGATAGTGCAGTAATGCAATGGCTATAGTACCAGTTAGAAAGGATGGATAGTGCAGTAATGCAATGGCTATGGTACCAGTTAGTAAGGATGGATAGTGCAGTAATGCAATAGCTATAGTACCAGTTAGTAAGGATGGATAGTGCAGTAATACAATTGCTATAGTACCATTTAGTAAGGATGGATAGTGCAGTAATGCAATGGCTATAGTACCAGTTAGAAAGGATGGATAGTGCAGTAATGCAATGGCTATAGTACCAGTTAGTAAGGATGGATAGTGCAGTAATACAATGGCTATGGTACCAGTTAGTACGGATGGATAGTGTAGTACAGTAGTGCAGTGATTCAACTGTGCTGCAAGCGATGGTGCGGTTTCCCTGTATGAAGACAAAAATATCAATCAAACTTGGGTTGTGTTTTAATTTATGACTTTCAATCAGAGGCGTATGCAGGTGGGGGGGGGGGGGTCCGCTCTGGGGGAGGCACTTATTCTCTTTATATAGAGGGCAGCATTTTCGACCAACTGCATAACTATGGCTTAGTCTGGGGTTTTTGGATCCTTGAAAGTGAAAGGGGGCGGCACAAAACTTTGCCCACCCCGGGTGGCACTTAACCTGGCTACGCCACTGTGTATCAACTACTTTCAAGGTTGTCCCTTTTCATTATTATTATATTTTAAACCCCTATTTGTAAATAATATATATTATTTAGCGCGAAAACGAATCTCGATGAAATTTTAATGACTTAATTCAACTGCTTAATTTTGAAGAGATATCTTAATTTATAAATCGCATTACTGTACCAAAATCATAAAATTTCCCTCATGAATTTTTTTTAATTCGACAACATCCGTTGCTGTGTAGATAAGCGTTCCCCCCAAGACGGTGGTCCGCGGACCGGAGCCGGCCCGCAAGCCTTACCCTACAGGTCCGCACCACATGACTATTTATGGTCAAATAAAAATCAAATATAATTAATAAATCTGTTACTGGTCCCGACACGTGTCCACCGGCCCACTGGTCCACCGGCCGACCAAACTTAAAAGTTTGGGAAACCCTGGTGTAGAGAGTAGATCTTTATTGACAAGTTTTGGGGTCTAGGGAGTTTTGGGGAAGGGGAGGGAAGTGTCGCGTGATTTATCTGCACTTGACGAGAAGGAAACTTTAAAGTCAAATAGGTTGAACACAAAATAAAGGCACGAAAAAAATACAAAAAACGAAGGTTATGTGACGTAGCAGGTGGTGTAAGGTCTGTGACATTGTGTGCGCGAGTGAGGCTAAAATATGATAGTCGTGTGGTCACTGCTTGGTGACGTGGGCTTAGAGGCTAAAATAGATGCATGTGCTCGCCGGGATGACTGGTTCACGTGGTTGAGATGGGTGACTGGTTCAAGTGGTTGAGATGGTTCACGTGGTTGAGATGGGTGACTGGTTCATGTGGATTAGATGGGTGACTGGTTCGTGTGGTTGAGATGGGTGACTGGTTCGTGTGGTTGAGATGGGTGACTGGATCGTGTGGTTGAGATGGGTGACTGGTTCGTGTGGTTGAGATGGGTGACTAAGTCATGTTGTTGACGGGATGACTGAGTCATGTTGTTGACGGGATGACTGAGTCATGTTGATGACGGGATGACTGAGTCATGTTGTTGACGGGATGACTGAGTCATGTTGTTGACGGGATGACTGAGTCATGTTGTTGACGGGATGACTGAGTCATGTTTTTGACGGGATGACTGAGTCATGTTGTTGACGGGATGACTGAGTCATGTTTTTGACGGGATGACTGAGTCATGTTGTTGACGGGATGACTGAGTCATGTAGCTTGTGACATGACTGAGTAATGGAGCGTCGCAGCGTCACGTAAATCAATGTTTTCCAAACTTTTAAAAAATATTTTGGTGGACCGGTGAACCAGTGGACCGGTGTATCCTAGGACAAGTGGACCAGTGGACCGGTGGACCAGTTATCCAATGCACCAGAGACCTGGCTCATTTAGTGCGGAAGGGGAACGTAGTGTGGACCGGCAACGTAGTGTGGACCGGCAACGTAGTGCGGACCGGCAACGTAGTGCGGACCAGCAACGTGGTGTGGACCGGCAACGTAGTGTGGACCGGCAACGTAGTGCGGACCGGCAACGTGGTGTGGACCGGCAACGTAGTGTGGACCGGCAACGTAGTGCGGACCGGCAACGTAAGGCTCGCGGACCGGTGTCGGTCTTGCGAACCTCCAATTAGGCACACACCGATGTAAACTACACTTGCCGGGATATTTTTTAATATATGTGGGGCTGGGGGTAAAATAGTGTGTTGATCTGATGTAGGGCAATTATCGTTTTTAAATATTTTTTTTATAAGTAGTTAGAACTGAGTGTTTGAATAATAAATAATTAATCGTGTTTGACAACGATACAGTGTGTGTGTGTGTTTTTGAAATGGAAGTTCGACTCACTAAGGCAGGTGAATCAAGGCCACGGGTAAAACCCCATTCGATTCACCTGCCGTTATTTTAAAAAAAAATGCCCAGCTGTTATTTCGTATTTTTTATATGTCGTCTGCGTGTTCAATGTGTGCAGCTTTGTTCATTAAATCAATCAGTACATTAACATTAGCCTCAAAGCGAAGCTGAAGGGACGCGCAATAAGAATTATTTTTAGATGAAAAAAAAAAAGGGGGGGGGGATGAAGAATGGACAAAGACTTCATTGAATAAAGAGACCGACAGTTTGATCTAGACGAACAGCTTGACCTGGCTGACACGTGGACTAGACAAACAGCTTGACCTGTGAGACACAGACTAGACAAACATCTTGAACATGTCAGAGACATAGACCAGACAAACAGCTTGACCTGTCAGACACGTAGACTAGACAAGAGACCAGATGGGAAAGCAAAACAGACTGATAGACCAGACCAGACAGATAAACCCGACAGATAGACCGGACAGCTAGACCAGACAGATGGACCAGACCGAAATACAAGACAAATTGACAGACCAGACAGATATACAAGACAGACAGACCCGACAGACAGACCCGACAGATATACCTGACAGATAGACCCGACAGATAGACCCGACAGACAGACCCGATAGATAGACCCGACAGATAGACCCGACAGATAGATCCGACAGATAATCCCCGAAAGGTACGGTATATGGTGCAGTGTAGTACTAGTAAATCCATAATAAAATACGCAGCTGTCCATCGCCTTGGCCGGACAACTTTAAAGATTGCACCATTCTGATCTTCACCAATCATCAAGAACTTTCTATGTCCCACCGTTGAGTCGGCAAGATTCAAACGTGTCCTGGGACCGGGGCGAGTACATGACACATTGAAAGGAAGGATCAACAATCACATTGCTTCAAATACACGTTTCTCATTTGAAAATAAGTTTTATACCCCCCTTCCCCCCCCCCCGCCCCTACTACCCCCCCCCCCCCCCCCAACCACGAGCCCCGAACACAAATCCCCTATAACGTCCAGGTCGATGCGCATTACTTGCAATGACATCACATGCAAATTGATCATATGGCTTCATGTCCGATTTGCGCACTCGCTCGTTCTTGGGTCGACGGAAACTTTGCGCCAAGCTAAATATAGTGTGGTCCGTACTTACGACCCGCCAAGTGCTGGCGTCAGGTACGGAAAGGTGAAACTTTCTAAAATATCATCCAAAAGTGACATTTACAGATGAGCCAATTCTGAGTCCTAGCAGAGTGGTATATATTACATAGATGAGCCAATTATCAGTGTTAACAGATTGGTATATATTACATAGAGGAGCCAATTCTCAATGTTAACAAATTGGTCTATATTACCTAGATGAGCCAATTCTCGGTGTTAACAGAGCGGTCTATTTTAACAAGATGAGCCAATTCTCAGTGTTAACAGAGCGGTCTATATTACCTAGATGAGCCAATTCTAAGTGTTAACAGAGCGGTTTATTTTAACAAGATGAGCCCATTCTCAGTGTTAACAGAGCGGTATATATTAACAAGATGAGCCATTTCTCAGTATTAACAGAGCGGTATATATTAACAAGATAAGCCAATTCTCAGTGTTAATAGAGCGGTATATATTAACAAGATGAGCCAATTCTCAGTGTTAATAGAGCGGTATATATTAACAAGATGAGCAAATTCTCAGTATTAATAGAGCGGTATATATTAACAAGATGAGCCAAGTCGGGCGTTGTAACTGCGTCGTATGTTTTTTTGAATAACGTGCATTTCAAACCGAGTCGTAAACTGTTTTGAAACTTAGCATCACTTATGTAAATTTAAATTAAATCAATCGCTTATTATTCACTGGCGTAGGTAATTTAATAAGGGAGTGCATTTATTACGAGGCGTCCTATTCGTAGCATAAAGCCTACTATATTGGCTTAAGTTTTAAATGTATCCAAATTATGGACCGCCCGGGGCGTCAAAACGTCTAGATAGTATCCTGTATGTTTTATGGTTCGCGTGTGTTAGGGGCGTCCAAATCATGGACAGCCCCGGGGCGTCAAAAAGTCTAGATACTGCACCACAGACATGCGAGTGGACTGTTGGTGTGTGTAAAGTGCACTGAGGTAACTGAGGTGGATTTCCATGTATCAACTGTAGTGCACGGAGGTAACTGGGGTGGATGTACTTGTATCAACTGTAGTGCACTGGGGTAACTGAGGTGGGTGTCCTTGTATCAACTGTAGTGCACTGAGGTAACAGAGGTGGGTGTCCATGAATCAACTGTAGTGCACTGAGGTAACTGAGGTGGGTGTCCATGAATCAACTGTAGTGCACTGAGGTAACTGATGTGGGTGTCCATGAAACAACTGTTGTGCACTGATGTAACTGAGGTGGGTGTCCAGCTTGAACTGGTGTCCTTAATTTATTAGCCTTTAATGACTTACTTCTACGCTAAGTGGAGACTTTTAGTTAGACAGTTTGACAAAACTGCACCGTGAAGTGCATGCCTCCTTTATTGGTAGACTTCCAAAAAACCTTTGACCCACTAACCTACAGTGTCGTTACGATGATAGCCCCAAAACACCTAACCACGTTTCTCGCCGTAGTAAAAAAAAAACACTCTTATTAGAGTTTACACTTTTTACACTACGATTATAGTACAGCCGTTTGTTAATCGTCCTTTTTAACTCCCCTCCTGCCTGCGCTTCTGGATCTCATCCCTTCATGTTCCCACATTAACTACCAGTTGACTTAACCTAGGACCTAACCTAAGACTTAACCTAAGACACAGCCAACCTAAAATATTGTTTTCTCGCAAGGCAATCGACAGCGCAACTTATGCATCTCAGTAACTCCAAACAGGTAATTAGGTTTTTCGTTCGTTCCCAGCCCCCCTTCCTTTCTGTTCCGCGGTTGTCCCCCCCCCCCCCCACCCCCACTCTCCTCTAGCCTCTCTCTCTCCTCTTCTTTTAATCGGTTAGAATAAACCAGAAAACCCGTGCACATAGTTGTAGTGTACGGTGCAGCAGTCGAAAAAAAAAAAAAGAAGAAAGGTCACGTTTAGGTGAATGAACCGT
This sequence comes from Omphiscola glabra, assembly GCA_964017045.1. NCBI lineage: Eukaryota > Metazoa > Mollusca > Gastropoda > Lymnaeidae > Omphiscola > Omphiscola glabra. The sequence goes on from OZ024796.1 coordinate 40,989,202, forward strand.
AAAGGGAAGTCACTCGACGAAAAGCTTCGCGACTGGTCGGAAAATAGGTGGCTCGTGATAGTGCGTGAACTTAACGGTACGACTAGTAAGTGCGTGACGGCACACGGCGACCGTGCTGCTTGCCGGCTACACACGCGCACACCCAGCTACACGGGAGTTGCGGAATGTCGAAGGAGCGAACGACCTTGAGTAGGGGCGGGGGAGGGTAAAGGTGTGTGTGTGTGTGTGTGTGTGCGGGACCGTCTTACTTATAGGTTCCCTACTAGTACGCATGTCCCTGCTAATGTCATTCATCGCGACTGACATTTGGGGATACTCCCTGGCTTATCTTGTTTAGGATACTGTTACAGAATAGTATCAAGGTGGCTGGTTTCAATATCGTGGCTTATCATCACGAGGTTATTACTTTTTTTTTTCCTTCTTCTCTTCTCTTCTTCATACGATGTGGTGGTCAGCTTATCACACGGTGCCGGTAAGAGAAGAGATCTGGGGGTCATTGGAGACGCTGTCCACAATAAGGTTCACTGTAGTCAGAGGGCTAAACGAAAAGAGCTCTTGTTACAACAGATAATGATATCAGGTTCAGGGGGGGGGGGGGGGTGTAATTTTGACATGAACCCACGTCAGATTATCCATGTATGCGGATAACCTAGTGGTGTGGCCTGCCAGGGTCAGATGGCAATGAAGGTCGATGGTTATTTGGGTCAAGGGTTACTGGTGGAGCCTGCCAAGGTCAGTTGGCAATGATGGTCGATGGAATGGTGGGTCAAGGTTAGTGGTGTGACCTGCCATGGTCAGTTGGCAATGAAGGTCGATGACATGGTCGGTCAATGTTACTGGTGGAGCCTGCCAATGTCAAATGGCAATGATGGTCGCTGGTATGGTGGGTCAAGGTTACTGGTGGGGCTTGCCATGTTCAGTTGGCAATGATGGCCGATGGTATGGTGGGTCAAGGTTACTGGTGGGGCCTGCCAAGATCAGTTGGCAATGATGGTTGATGGTATAATTGGTCAAGGTTAGTGGTGTAGTGTGGTGTTTTTTGCCAGGTTCAGATAGCCGTGATGGTCAAGGCGTGTGGTATTTGGCCAAGGTCATTGGTGTGGTAAAACATGGTTAGTGGTGTGGCTAGCTATAGGCGAGTGTCAGGGGTGTGGTTATTCGTGGTACGCGGTGTGGCTAGCCAGGGTTAGTGTTGTGGTTAGCCATGGTCAGTGGTGTGGTTAGACATGGTAAATGGTGGGGCTAACCAGAGTTAATGGGGTTGCTAACGGTGCAGCAGTCGATAACCACCACACCCCCACCAACTCCTTTTGTCGAGTTTTGAATTTCTCGACTTTTAAATTTCTCCATTTAACAAAATAATTATATGAACGGAAAGAAGCACTCCATTTTTGTTAAATTTTCTTAAATCAGTGATTCGACGAAACAACAAAGGAGAACAAGATTGTCAAGAAAAGGAATTTGATTACTTAAGCCTGGGCAAGGGTTCGAGATCCATTCCACGAGTGCGAAAACGATACATGTTGACTACACAGGCATGGAGCCACTCACCAGCGTCTCGAATGTGAAGAATGAAAACTGAAGAAATAGTCAATACTAATAAAATTCAATAAAGAATCATATCAAAAAATAATCACTGGGTTTGATCATTTGAATTGCTGATAATGTGAAAAAATTCTTGATCTGATGGCCAGACTGTGATCGTCGTTCCATCAAATAGGCTGTCATCGTTGAACGGTTGCTAATGATAAAACACATTTTTTTAAACCGTACATGTTTTGATTGTCAATAAATGGGCACACAGTTCTTATACATAATCCATGATTAATGGACGAATGGAATACCAACACCGTGACCCGCAGAATTGACCAGGGTTGGGGGGGGGGGCGGAGGAGGAGGCGGGGGGGGGGAGCTTCCACCGCCCAGGTTTGGGGGAATGTAGAGACACGCGCCCCCCCCCCCCTGATCGATGGGTCTAAATTTCACGTTTAAAAAAAAATTATCTCTGTGTTGTTTTTTTTCATTTCATTATTATAAATTTTTCTTTTTAATTTGTTTTTTTGTTGCGCTGTTCATTCTCTTCCTATGACTTATATTCCTGTCAAAACTTGTGAGTTTTTGTGCTTGACGATTTTTTTCCTCTAGCCCGGAGGTGACCTAAATTGCGAAATGCGAAGCGATTTATGTGCGATCACCAGTTGAGACTATAGTATATGACAGTGGCTCTCAACCTTCCTAATGCCGCGACCCTTTAATACGGTTACTGATGTTGTGGCGACCCCCAACCACAAAATTACTATCGTTGCTACTTCATAACTGTAGAGTATATGTGTTTTCTGATGGTCTTAGGTGTCCCCAGAAGGGTCGCGACCCACAGGTTGAGAACCGCGGCTCTATGAGAAGGCATGAGATCTAAATAGTTTTATTCACTTGGTGTGTCTTGAGGATTGAGTCACAATTCCAATCATGCCAATCAACATGTCGCCAGTCACATTATACTGGAAACTTATGTTTTAAAATCTTTTCCTTTCGAAGAATTCACGAGATTTAACCCCCCCCCCCTTTCCCAATGTATTGAGGCAAGGGACTTTGCTCCTAAATCAGTGCTACTCAACCTCCCTAATGTCGCGACCCTTTAATAGAGTTCCTCACCTTGTGGTGACCCCCCCAACCATAAAATTATGTTCGTTGCTGCTTCATGAATATGTGGGGGTTTTTTTCCGAAGGTCTTAGGCGACCCCTGTGTACGGGTCGTTCGACCCCCACAAATGGGTCACGACACCACATATTGAGAACCGCTGTTCTAAATGAATGTGGTCGTGAGTTGAAAAAAAAAAAAACGCTTGAGAAGTTTTGTACTAGATCTACCGCGATTAGTAATTCAGCGCAGTTAGCCAGAGTTTTCAGGATTTGGCTTATGGCGACAATTTGCGCCAGTCTGTGACTGGATGCAATTTTTAAAAAATAATAATAATAAAATAAAAAATTATTCTAAAAATGTGTAACCGGGATTTCCAAGAAAGGAAACAAATTTCCGGGAAGTCTTTTGTTTACTAAAATTTGTGCGGGATCTTCGGATCCCTGGAGAGAACCCTAGTTGTTTTTTTGTTTTTTTTTTTAGAAATGAAAACTTTGTTTTTGTTGTTGTTGTTGTTGTTATCAACTAATGAGTGGCCAAAGGAAAGTCAAAATGTTTAAAAGAAGAAGACAAAAGCATTAAATAAAAAAAAAAGGAGCTCCTACAAAATATGGAGCCTGTCCTTCTTCGCCTGAATGACTAAATCTGACACCCCACCCGGGGTGGCCGTCGTAATCTTAAGTAAGAATCCACCCGCTATTGAGTTAGGGTATGCGGGTGGTTCACCTCTAGGGTCAAATATTTGGGGAGTGGAGGGGGGGGGGAATCACCTCCAAAATGTATCATTAATAATTAATGCATAATTGAAAACAAATTTAATGCTTGAATTCAAAATCAATGGATTAGCCAGACATGGGTTTAGCCAGGAGCTGGATTAGCTAGACATGGATTTACCCAGGAGCTGGATTAGCTAAACATGGATTTAGCCAGGAGCTGGATTAGCTAGACATTGATTTACACAGGAGCTGGGTTAGCTAGACATGGATTTAGTCAGGAGCTGGATTAGCTAGACATGGATTTAGCCAGGAGCTGGATTAGCCAGACATGGATTTAACCAGGCGCTGGATTAGCCAGACATGAATTAGCTAGATATGGATTTAGCCAGGCGCTGGATTAGTCAGACATGGATTTAGCCAGGAGCTGGATTAGCCAGACATTTATTTAACTAGGAGTTGGATTATCTAGACATGGATTTCACCAGGAGCTGGATTAGCTAGACATGGATTTAACCAGAAGCTGGATTAGCTAGACATGGATTTAACCAGGAGCTGGATTGGCTAGACATGGATTTAGCCAGAAGCTGGATTAGCAAGACATGCAAATGGATTTAGTCAGGAGCTAACTATTCAAAGTATTCTGAAAGAAATTCCGCCCACGGTGAAATGATCAACACAAGTGAGCAGAAATTTGAGCCGCTCCTTTCAAAGTCGCTGTCACATTAACTCCACCCAGGGCGCCATATATAGCTCTTGTTTTCCCAACAATGAAATCTGAATAAACCACCGACAAGAGATGTTGTTTGGAATATTTTCGTCATTTGCCATACACACGAGGTGTCTTGTTTTGTTGGAGGGGGACACATTTAGCAACATTGATTCAAAAATAGATTGATAGATTGGCAGATATTATCATTGCTGCAACGATTCTCGTGTTTTACTGGGGGGGGGGGGGGGCGGTATTTCTTTTTTGAAGGAAGGATATCGTTGAAGTCCCTGAATGAGAAAATAATCAATATATTATAATCATGCGAAGCATTTCAGGTTACCAATAATCTTGTCAAGTTTTACAGTTTACCAATAACCATGCCAAACATTGTAGGTTACCAAACAATAGACCATCTTGCTAGCAAACATTGCTGGTTACCAAATAATAAACCATCTTGCTAGCAAACATTGCTGGTTTAACAAATAATAGACCATCTTGCTAGCAAACATTGCTGGTTACCACTCAATGGATAATCGTGCTGGCAGACAGAAATGATGTGCTCATAATCAATATATGGTTATACTTATACTTATGAAGTGTAATAAAAGATTGTAGGAAAAAAATGCCAGAGGAAAAAAAGTCACGGAAAAAATTCAACCCGTGATGTCCACCCCAAAAGTCCACCCTGATATCCGTCCCTGATGTCCACCCCTTAAGTCCAACCTTGATATCCACCCCCACTGTCCACTCCTTAAGTCCACCCTTGATGTCTTCATCTAAGAATTCGGCCTTCCTTTCAAACAATTAATCTGGTCACACCCATAGTCAAGTCTTCAGATTGCTATACAATCTACGTGTTGTATGTTGTATCTTGTACATTGCCACAACATTCGAGTTAGGAGAGTTTGGCCAATGCGCAGACTGCCTGGCATTCATTCTCTTCAGTGATATTGTGAAGCATTTATATATATATATATATATAAGTCAAGGTTGAATCAGATGGTCGCAAGAACAAAGGGTAGACATCTACTGTTGTTTACACGGAGATTGTCTCACATTCATCAAGCCAGAGTCGGTTAACGACCTGGCATGCTGGCCAAAAGTTGATGTCATGTGATGTGTTTCTGTTTTAATTGGAAGGGTCATGGTATACGTTTAACCTTTCCCGAGGCACCACAGCGACCAGACAGATTAAGAAAGAACATAATGAGGTCAGGAAAAATGAAAGAACGTAAGAAAGGAAAGGGGGGGGGGGGCGAAAGAAAGAGGGGATCAAGACGATTACACCGCCTCCCCACAGCCCCAGAATTTCATAAGACTTTTTAAACACAAACACAATCAGTTTACCATAAAGTGCAATGAAATGATTGCGTTGTCAGTAGTGGTTCAGTTTCTGAAAGGAATGATGGTTAGACATGTCCTGCTTATGCCCATGCCTATGCCAATGCCAATGCCTATGCCTATATCTATGGACATCTTTTAAGTTTGTCATACATTTGTCCTATTTCTCTGATGTTCATGCATGAGCAGACCGGGATCCATCCAAGGTTAAGATGGGAAATTCTGTCGAAGGCAATAAATTGTCTTGAAACACCCCCACCCCCACCCCAAACACCCCCCACCTCCAAACACCCGAACCTCCAAACACCCCCTACAAACACACCACCTCCAAACACCACCACCTCCAAACACCCCAACCTTAACACCCCCACCCCCCACACACACGCACACTTTTAACCCTCCAAACCTGCCAAAAGATTCTCTCAGACACAAATGAATAATTATTATTTTTAACGTAAGAATCAGAGAACATTCTCTTGGTAAATTGAAGGTTAAAGCGACGGCTGCTGGGTGATGTAAAGGCTGATGGAATTAGGGTTAAGGTTGCTGTTGTTGGGAGCTGTGTATTTACGAGCAAGTTGGTGTAATTTTGGGATATGTTTTGTTACAAGAAGTCTTGCGTTAGTCAGGGACAAGTTGGTGTATTCACGCGTATTGTGTTTCAGCAAAGGTGGCGGCTATTCGTACCCGGATACCAGAAGTGAGAGGTTGGGATTAAAAAACTATTTAAAATATTTTTGTTGGGTTTGTAAGACAAAATTTGATATCAAATGAAAGATAATTGAATAGACTATACGTTTGTAAACTTACTTTTTCATTTTAACCAAAATAAACTACCACACATGGCATCCGAATTGCGTTGAGTCTCATGTGACCCGGGTCCGAATGGCGGCGCTGCGTGTCCGGGTTCATCAAAATGGTTGATGTAAGAATGCGTACTTTAAAAAAAATTAAGCTGGTGTAAGTATTGGTATGCTGGTGTAAGTATTGGTATGCTGGTGTAAGTATTGGTACGTTGGTGTAAGTAGTGGTACGTTGGTGTAAGTAGTGGTAAGTTGGTGTAAGCATTTGTATGTTGGTGTAAGTAGTTACATGTTGGTGTAAGCAGTGGTATGTTGGTGTAAGTAGTGGTATTTAGGTGTAATGTGGCTTGCCTTGTGCCTTGTGTAATGTCACTATCTACTGAACATATCTGATGCGTTATTTATCCGAAGTGAATCTACCTTCACCGCGTACCAACCGAACATCCCATTGGTCCAGCTACTATTACAGTTTACCACCCGTGACCTACATTGTTGGATTTAACACTACGGAATCCCAGGCCCGGTCGGACCGTCACCGCGGGGGAACGTGACATCTCGTGTCGATGTCGTGTCGACCCCCAATGTTCCCGCGACTGACCATCTCCGAGCAAGAGTTCTCGATGACCTGCATGGTGTGATCGATCACCGCCACCTAGATCGACCCAGATCAAACCTGCACACGTGACTCGGTGGTCTGGTGTTTACGTTTTCGCGACCTCCCCACTACTGACCTATATGATAACTGCCTGTGTACTAGGAACAGGCACGTGGCCTTCCGTGGATTCTGGGAACGGGCGGACAATCGATATACATGTTTGTTGTAAACATTGGCTGGAGAAAGCAGCTGAAAATTTAAAAAAAAACATATTATCGATTACCTTGTCAAGATTGACTACATCTACGATCGACCTTGAAATCTGATTCTAAATACGAGTTTAAACGATACATTGTCACTTGGGGTTCAAAGTACAGTACAGGTCAATAACCCCCAGGGGTTCAGGGTACAATACAGGTCAATAACCCCCAGGGATCAAGGTACAATACAGGTCAATAACCCTCACGGGTTCAGGGTACAATACAGGTCAATAACCCTCACGGGTTCAGGGTACAATACAGATCAATAACCCCCAGGGGTTCAGGGTACAGTAAGGTCAATAACCCCCAGGGGTTCAGGGTACAATACAGATCAACAACCGCTGTCCCAGGTTTGAAATTGTCTAATTACAAATCATGAGATTGAAATCATTACTCCATCGTCCGAATCTGTTTATAATTACACAATTTTAATTTGCGTAAGGAAATAAAAAGAAATTATATCAGTCAGTATGTTTACATTCCAGCTTTTTAATATTTTTTTTCGTTACATGACACGAAATGACATTGTTGTGTCTTTTTTCCCCTTTAAGAATTAATTAGCGACATCCCTGATAAACCCAAATAAATTTAACTTTTTACTAATGTGTTGTAGACCATTTTACATTCTCCAGTGGTTCATGGCTTATTCTGTGACAAGAGTATGAAAACATAATTACAGGGACATGGGTGTCACCACAAGGGAACACCGAAGAGAACCGTGCGATCCGTTATAGCTCATAATGTGAATCTTTTAAAGTTAATATTTTGATCTCTAGATATCGTGGTGCAATCACCTATTTAGTGTTTATAGAAGCTGTATACATACTATTACTAGATATAGCCCGCCCAACATTGGCGGCAGCAATATACTATTATATTGTGCAATAATATAACGCACGATTTCATTAAATTAATTTACAATAGCGATGCGCAAAAGTATGCACCAATTTGCCCGCGCCTAAAAGATATCTCTCCTTCATCGCTACGTTACCCAGTCTATTTTTAGACCGAATGCAGGAAATTCCCGCCGACCTTGACGCCGTGAGCAGAGACGTCATAGCTCAGGGTCACGATAAATTAGGTGGCACCGCCTGGCGGTCTTATCTTATTGGTCACGCAGGGGTAGACAACCTTTGCATCAGCTGCGCTGCGTGGCGTTGTGAACGACGCTTATTAAAAAAAAAAACCATGTATACAAAAAGGGGAAGGGCAATTTACATTCTCATGCGTATGTGTCAGTGCTTCCGGTGAACGTGTCACTGAAGGGAAGGGGGGTGTACTATGGCCCCGGGGGGGGGGGGAAACTAGTTGTGAAATGTCATTTAGACTGTTATCACGGAAAATAAAATTTAGAAAGGAAAAAAAAAAGGAAAAAGCAACAGATACATGTTACAATAGATGCTTGCTGGCAACAGGTGACAAAGTAAAGCAACAGAACATGTTACAATAGATGCTTGCTGGCAAAAGGTGACAAAGTAAAGCAACAGATACATGTTACAATAGATGCTTTCTGGCAATTGGTGACAAAGTAAAGACTGGTATATAAAATACGAAATGACATCGTCATGACTATAGTCTCTGACCTAAATAATTACTAGGCGACATCCTTGATAAACCCACATGAACGTAACTTTTACCAAAACTAATTGGTCACTAATGTCATGTATCTGCCACTCCATTTCCTGGTATTTACTAGGACACTTAAAAGAAATATAATTCCAAGGCTGCTTGTTAAAAAATCCTTTTTTAGAATTCTCATTTAACTTATTTGAAAATAAGAGTCACCATTGAGAATTCGTTTTAATGAGGTCAGCGGTCAGTAGAGCACTATAAATAGCTTGATTTAATGTCATCTGGCGGTCTAATCACTGACTGTTGAGTCATCAGCCACTGGAGAATGTAAAATGGTCTACAATACATCAGAATTAAGCATCATTTGGAAGGGGGGGGGGCGGCAGGGGTTAGGAAATGAGCACGTTTAAGAGCGGGGAGGAATGGTTCTCATAATTTTTCAACGCGACACAAAAGGTACATAGCTGCACTAAATCGTTCGTTATTACATCTAAGTCAGTGGTTCTCAGCCTTCCTAATTTCTCGACCCTTTGATACAGCTCCTCGTGTTGTGAAGACCCCCAAGCATTATTTTTATTTCTCTTCACAACTGTAGAGTATATGTGTTTTCCGATGGTCTTAGGCGACCCCTGTGAAAGGGTCTTTCGAACCCCCACCAAAAGGGTCGCGTCCTACAGGTTGGGAACCGATGATCCGAGTCTTCTGTTTTAAATAATTTGTATAGATGAGTAAGATTGACAATCTGCCATTGATTGCAACATTCAGGCACTACAAGTCAATAAACAAGTGGATGTTGTGAATATGTGAGGTGCTGGTGGTTGCTGTGAGGTGTTGTTGTCAGGTAGTTGGTAGTTGAACGTTGGTGGTGGTGGTGGTTGCTGTGAGGTGTTGATGGTGGCTGTGTGGTGTTGATGGTGGCTGTGAGGTGTTGATGGTGGCTGTGTGGTGTTGATGGTGGCTGTGAGGTGTTGATGGTGGCTTTGAGGTGTTGAAGTGGCTGTGAGGTGTTGATGGTGGCTGTGTGGTGTTGAAGTGGCTGTGAGGTGTTGATGGTGGCTGTGTGGTGTTGATGGTGGCTGTGAGGTGTTGAAGTGGCTGTGAGGTGTTGAAGTGGCTGTGAGGTGTTGAAGTGGCCGTGAGGTGTTGAAGTGGCTGTGATGTGTTGATGTTTGTTGTGGGGGTGTTGGTGGTTGTTGTGAGGTGTTGATGGTGGCTGTAAGGTGTTGGTGTTTGGTGTGAGGATTTTGTGATTGGTGTGAGGTGTTGGTGGTTGCTGTGGTAAATTTAAGGGATGAAAGCATGGAATGAAAAAAAACTTCGATTTGTATTGCCCTAAAAAAAAATTCAACGGCTCAGTCAAAATGAGTTTGAGAGCGTGTTAATATTGCGAGAAATAGATCGGAATAATAAAGCCCTCGGGGCTTATTCAATACCCTCGGGGTAGGTGGGTGTGTTACATAATTAGAGTTGGAGATCCGGCGCTACAACAACATGCCACGGTTAGGCCAGCCTTCATCGGGGGGGGGGGGGGGGGCGTCTTTAAAACAACACTTGGTCGCGAATACAGGGAGATGAAAGCTTTGCGTGATGAATCTGCGTATTTGCACAGAGCCGGCTCGCTTTAATTGGAGGTCAACCCAGAGGAAATAACCTTGACCTTTGAAACCTTGATGGTCCGTAGTGAAAGGCGGGAAAAAATAACCAGATGAATGTACGAGCGTACGTTGTGTGGCACAACGCTAATGGATTACTCACGTGTTATTTATAGGTTACACGTTGGTTCTATTTATAGTTTATGGCCATTCGTAATGTAGTTCTAAGAAACACACTGAAAAATTAAATGTATTGAACCTTTGTATTCTTAGCCTTATTTGACCAAATGTATTGATAGCTAATATACTAATATATATAATTATATAATTTTTGTTTTCGTTCAGAACACTTAAAGACACTAAATGTCACATAAAAATGCATGAGCGCGTTTTAATTTTGAATGTATCGTCATGTCAATAATGTATTATGTTTATGAGATTGTCAAAAGCTGTACTGCTGGCATTTACGTCAACAGACCATGGCATGTTATGGCTTGCTGAACGGGTAAAACGGGGATGGGGGTGGGGGGATCACTCACTTTGGTTTTCTAACAGCAACCACCTGAGGGTCTCCTGAATGCAACCACCTGACAACCTGTTGATAGCCGCACAGCCCGCTGATGGCCTTGATTGTTAATCCAGACACGCGAGAACCGAATTCTTTTAACTGAAGCTTGAAGTGATTAACTTAACGGTACCGGGGCCCGGATCGGTCACCTGACACCGATGACATCCCCCCCCTCCCCGCCTCGCTGCACATCCTGCGGTCACGCATCACTCACTTCGGTACATCAACACGTGGAACCACTGAACTACTTTTATTATTTCTTTTCATCCTGACCGCGTCCGACGATAGTGGTTGCTTCCGGACTCCGGCTTACCTGTTGCGTCACAGTCTAAATTAAACCCCGCATTTCCCCACCCGGGCAACGGAAGGACCCCCCAATCATTCCCTTCCATCCACCCACACGCAGCCCCCCCCCCCCCACACTCTCAAAACCACGATGAAAGGATGCTGTAAAAAGTTGTGTAGAGAGTAGAGCGAGGCAGGCACACTCAGCTGTTTACCCACCGCTGTCTTATTACGGCATATCTTCCCGATGTTTGGTGCTTCGCCTGAGCGTGCCCAAGGTCAAGGGCTTCCTGTCTTATTTTTCCCGCCACGGCCGCGTCGGTCCGTTACGCCATTAAAAACTTTTCCACGACGGCAAGCGGGATACGTGCGAGGGATGAGATGATGGTCAGAGGTCGACTGTTCAAGGTCGTTGGTGGGTGGTCAGTCGGAATAATAATCAGCCATGTTTTGAGACGCGTTATAAAAGCGTCGTATTTTCGTATATTAATTGGAGGATTACTTACTCACATTACACTTATAATTCAGAGATTCGGTTTCATTTATCTGCATAGTTGACCCCACAGATCGACTATTTAAACATAAATAGGAAATACAACGAAAGATGTATAAATAGATACATAATTTTGAAAAACCGGCTAGCTCTATAAATTAAAAGTGAAGATTTAATTTAGCCCTTAGGCCTTAGGGCAGTGGTTCTCAACATTTCTAATCCCGCGACCCTTTAATACAGGCCCTCGTGTTGTGGCGACCCCCGCCATAAAATTATTTTCGTTGCTACTTCATAACTGTAGATTATATGTGTTTTCCGATGGTCTTAGGTGACCCCTGGTAAAGGGTCGTTTGACCCCCAAAGGGGTCGCGACCCACAAGTTGAGAACCGCTGCCTTAGGGCTTAGCAAGGGGCATAAGGAAGATGGTAATGAGAAATGGTAGAAATATGCCACAAAGTCAAATATCATGGCCACGAAAAAGTAATCAAGGATTTCCCACATGACGATGCATGCTATTTATAGGTCTTTATCTCAGAAGGGAGAAATCATTTTTTTTTTTAAATAGAGAAACTTATTTTATTGTTTTGTGGAAATTGGGGGGGGGGGGGGGGGGGGAGAGGAGAGGGGGTTTCTTTTTTGTCAGGGGTGTTACCATTGATTTTGATATACAAGTATGTGAGGGCGTAAAAAGTGGTATGCGGAACCATCGTTATGTAAGATCAATTCAAAACGCCAACATAAGACTATTATGGACATGGCCATGGGCTTGTTGGAAGGCCTAGGCTAAACGAATCTGAAGTTTGATGCTGACATTGATTCTGGGTTATTGGACTTGAGTATTTTTACTTTATTTTTTTTTCTAATCCGTTGAAGTTGAAGCAAGCTTCGGAAGAAGAAAATGTCGTTGCCAGTCCGCATATCATGTATCGCATAGTACAGTGTTTCCCAAACTTTTGTCATCTGTGTACCCCTATCTATAAATTTCATTACACTGAGCACCCACACGTAAAAAAAATAATTGTATATCTCATATACTTTAATAACAATTTTAAAAAATCGACTTTTTTCCCTTTGCAGAGCATACCCCACCAAACTCTTCTCATACCCCTGCCCCCTCCCGGGATACGCGTACCACACTTTGGAAAACACTGACATATTAGTAGATCATTCGCTTAAAATCTAAAACACTAACTAATGTATGTGAAGACCCGGTTTAAGGGTTCGTAATTCTTGGTGGTGAGTTTGATGGGAGTCGCCTCATCCAATTGTGACGTAACAGATCCCCTGGAGGCCACGTTTACACACTAATAAATTGTACGTAAACTGGCCCGATGACCACCCAAGTGTCATTGGACGATGTGGGCGTTACACTGAGGGCGTGGGCAGGGTTGGAGATCGGGTAACATTAGACCATGGATTGATGGGAGACAACTGGACACGAAATACTTTGGGCGGTGAGTTATGGGGACGTGGGAGATTTTAGGGGACGTGGGAGATTTTAGGGAGACGTTGTAGATTTTAGGGAGACGTTGTAGATTTTATGGAGACGTTGTAGATTTTAGGGAGACGTTGTAGATTTTAGGGAGACGGGAAAGTTTAGGGGGACGTGGTCGACGTGGAAGATTTTAAGGAGACGGGAAAGGTTTAGGGGGACGTGGGAGATTTTAGGGGGATGTGGGAGATTTTAGAGAGATGGGGCAGGTTTAGGGAGACGTGGGCGTTGGAGATTTTGGGGAGACGGGAAAGGTTTAGGGGGACGTGGGAGATTTTAGGGTCATGTGGGACATTTTAGGGAGGCGTGGGAGATTTAAAGGAGACTTAAGTGATTTTAGTGGGACGTGGGAGATTTTAGAATGACTTTGTAGATTTTAGGGAGACGTTGTAGATTTTAGGGAGACATTTTAGATTTTAGAGAGACGTTGTAGATTTTAGGGAGACGTTGTAGATTTTAGGGAGACGTTGTAGATTTTTAGGGAAACGTTGTAGATTTTAGGGAGACGTGGGAGATTTTAGGGAGACGTTGTAGATTTTAGGGAGACGTTGTAGATTTTAGGGAGACGTTGTAGATTTTAGGGTGACGTTGTAGATTTTAGGGAGACGTTGTAGATTTTAGGAAGACGTTGTAGATTTTAGGGAGACGTTGTAGATTTTTAGGGAGACGTTTTAGATTTTATGGAGACGTGGGAGATTTTGGGGAGACGTTGTAGATTTTAGGGAGACGTGGGAGAGTTTACATATTCGGGGGGCGTGGAAGATTGTCTGTATTTTTTTCATTTAGTCCTTGTGTTGGTCCATTTCGGAGGAAAGAGCTTGTCATTTCTGACAAGATTGGGGGAACACATCAATTTTTTTAATGGTGGGAAAATAGTCACAGAAAAGAAAAAAAAAACTTTATATTAACCGTAATTTTATTATTAAGTCTATGTCATATAAATGCTAATCATAGACTCAATATCAGTAAATGTAAGCAAAACGTCACGGGGAAAAAAAGTGATAGGAAAGAAAAAAAAATTAAAATATGAAAATCAGACAAAAATATATATTCATTGATGAGTGTCACATAAATAAATTGATGAGTGTCACATAAAAAAATTGATACGTTTTAAAGTGAATTTTTATCCCGTAACTTTTTCCTGTGAACTTTTGCGCTCGCCGCGTATAATGCAACAACAACAACAACAAAATAACTCCCCCCATCCCTCAAAGAGAATAACGTTATATTTGATTGCCCCTGTAAACGGACATTATAATACTACCATTAATAAGCACATATATCAAAACAATTATGTTTTCCTACAGAGTCAATTATTTCAGTCGAGGCCGTTGGACCGCGTGAGATAAACAATTACATCTTGTCTCACAGTGGTTGCGATGATAATTACTACCTTCATGGAGAAGTGGGGGGGGGGGGGGCGGGACACATTAACACAATCTATATATTTATCCAATTGAGTATCGATATTTCGTACTCAAAATAATTTACTTCAGAGATCGATACGAATACCAGACCTGCTTACCCCTTTAAAATCGTACAATATCATCACAAAATCGTTTAATACATTATCTTTATAGTAAAAAAAAAAATTAAACATACAGTATATATAATGTATACACCTCAAAATCGAACATTGTACGCCAAAATCGTAAGAGTAAACAGGTCTGGAATACACTTACGCCATTTGCAAACGAATTATTTTATCATCGCATTTATTTTTCTGATATCGTTTACTTCTTGTAAGGGGTCATCCATATGGTACATACGCTCCTTTAAAAAAAGTGTGTGTGTGTATGTGGGGGGGAGGGGTTGGTTATGTTGGAGATTGTGTGTACGCGTGCATATGTCGGAAAAAGAAAAAGGGGGGGGGGGGTGTTCGGCAGAAAGTACGTGCATTCATTTTAACATTCTACAAAAATCATCCTGAAATTCTGGCAGTCAGAAAATTAGCATAATCATTTCCCAAATGCTGTGAAAATATTACGCAATGTTTTGTAGGAAGAATAAAGTATCGTCATAATGTAGCCACGGACTTTCACAAATGAACTCGCTGGATATCGCTTAAACAGCACTCAGCAGTAGATGTAGTGCACTAATATTTCGTCCAACGTATGTTCAACGTGCGTGTGACGCATATTTTGTTGCGCCGGTTGTTCGTACAATTGTTACAATTCCGGCGCCCTTGCCAAATTTATGTTTTCACCAGGGGGCCCTGTGTTGAATATCTAACAAGTATTATTCGAAAGAGTGAATTAAATAAATTAAAAAAAAATAAATAAAGGGATTGGGTAAAGATAAATATAACAAGTGGGTACGTAACTAAGGGTCGTCATCCAGTAGGCCTAACTGCAAAAAGCAGTTACCCAATTGGCTTACTTTTTGCCCCACAAACGCTAGATGTCACATTGTATTAAAAGTGGAAACAAAATTATGAAAATATTTCACAAGGCCCCTGTGAGGAAGCCGCAGCAACCCATATAGAAAAATGTGCCCCCCCCCCGGGGGCGTAGTAGTAAAAGTACGATTTTTAGCGCCCCTTGTCTTCGTGGAGAAAATATTTGATAGCATAGTTCACTACTAAGCTCCAATCTAAAGACGAATGTGGCGCCCCCATAATTTTGAAGCCTTTTGCTCTTCGCCCCGATTCTCGTGGCCCTGCCGGATGTGCAACTTGCCACCCAGGGTGATGCTGCGTATATTCTGGAAACCACTGGGCTCGTCAAACAGCCAGGGTTGAAAACCCGTGCCACGTTTGGTTTACTGGGACTTCCTAATGTAGAAAGATTATTGGAATTTGTCCTTAGACTGTTTTTTTTCCCCCGCAGGTATGAGATTGGGACCGAAAGCGCATCTACAAAACGAAAGGGGTGTCGTCAAAAATGTACTCATGGAACCGGGGTGGGGGTGGGGTCGAAAATTTGACCTTATTTGCGTGCCTAATACATGGATTGCCCCCTCACGTATGCTCATATAACGTTATTTCTGTACCGTAATCATCGGGCTATCAAAACCCACCACAACCACATACACAACCACATACACAGCCACATACACAGCCTCATACACAACCACATACACAGCCACATACACAGCCACATACACAGCCTCATACACAACCACATACACAGCCACATACACAGCCACATACACATCCACATACACAAACACATACACAAACACATACACAGCCACATACACAGCCACATACACAGCCACATACACAGCCACATACACAGCCACATACACAGCCACATACACAGCCACATACACAGCCACATACACAGCCACATACACAGCCTCATACACAGCCTCATACACAACCACATACACAGCCTCATACACAGCCACATACACAAACACATACACAACCACATCCACAACTACAACCACATCTTCAACATTGTTAAACGATGCAGAAAACAAATAAGTTCAAAGTTTCAGCTCGTTATTTCCCCTTTAAAAGCGTGCTTGTTTTTGGTTGTGGTGACCCGGGGGGGGGGGTGTGGAGAGGTTGGTGTGGGGTAATCCGTCACAGATGAATCGACGAGTGAGGCCCCCCTCTCCCCCCACGCCCACCCTTATGAAGTGACCTTGCGTTTTGCGTGGGAGCAGATAGCTTGCCCACCGTAACCTAATTTTAAATTCTTAATATATTCCACAAACAGCGTGGGTTGTCGTCTGCACGGGTATTTTAACGGCCGCCTACAGCTGTTTTTTTTTTTCTTTTAAAGAATGGAATCAAGTTCAGCCAATAGATTTTGGTCTGTTTAAATTTAAAGTACGAATTGTAACAAATCGAAGAAAAAACTAAACATCGAAATTTTACTCTAAAAACGAGAATGGGGTGCAAACATTAACAAACTGTACAAATTAAAGGAATGATTTAATTTTAATATATTGTCGCACCCCCCACCCACACACACACACACACAGAAACACATCAAATTGTTATTTACCGCAATTTTATATATATATATTTTTAAAAAATTTGATCGTCTTTTTTTTTCTTTCTTTTAAATGTCTGGGTAACTGTACACGACAAAGGGTAAAATAACCATAAAATTTTCATACTCAGATCACGTGACGTAGTTCTGCCGTGTCGAGAGGTTCGGGATATAACGGAAGGGACCGTGACTATTCTTTTTCCTTTCTATATTTTTCCTTTAAGTCTTAAACTTTAAGCATGAGTTTAGCTCAGCCACGTATGACCGCGGCTATGTGTTCATTGAAATCCGTGATTATAACAAGTGTGTACATTACGTCAGTAATATGTTTGATATTAGAGACGTTGTTTCTTTAGTTTTATAGGAGTAGTAACGAATATTAAATTGGATATTTAAGATTTAGTTTGAATATCTGTGATGGGGTATTCTTTGTAGACACTAACTAAATGGTAAGAAGTTTGTGGACACGGTGCATTAATAAAGAAATTTGAGCTTTTAACCGTTGATTGTTTATTCCGCTACACAAGACACATCAGCCTTGTAGGGCCTAAGAGACACATCGGCCTTGTAGGGGGCTAGGAGACACATTAGCCTTGTAGGGCCTAGGAGACACATCAGCCTGGTAGGGCCTAGGAGACACATCAGCCTTGTAGGGGGCTAGTAGACACATCAGCCTTGTAGGGGGCTAGTAGACACATCAGCCTTGTAGGGGCTAGTAGACACATCAGCCTTGTAGGGCCTAGGAGACACATCAGCCTGGTAGGGCCTAGGAGAAACATCGGCCTTGTAGGGGGCTAGTAGACACATCAGCCTTGTAGGGGCTAGTAGACACATCAGCCTTGTAGGGGCTAGTAGACACATCAGCCTTGTAGGGCCTAGGAGACACATCAGCCTGGTAGGGCCTAGGAGACACATCGGCCTTGTAGGGGGCTAGTAGACACATCAGCCTTGTAGGGCCTAGGAGACACATCAGCCTTGTAGGGCCTAGGAGACACATCAGCCTTGTAGGGCCTAGGAGACACATCAGCCTTGTAGGGCCTAGGAGACACATCAGCCTTGTAGGGCCTGGGAGACACATCTGCCTGGTAGGGCCTAGGAGACACATCGGCCTTGTAGGGGGCTAGTAGACACATCAGCCTTGTAGGGCCTAGGAGACACATCAGCCTTGTAGAGCCTAGGAGACACATCAGCCTTGTAGGGCCTAGGAGACACATCAGCCTTGTAGGGTCTATGAGACACCTCAGCCTTGTAGGGGCTAGGAGACACACCAGTCTCGTAGGGACTAGGAGACACATCAGCCTTGTAGGGCCTAGGAGACACATCAGCCTTGTAGGGGCTAGGAGACACACCAGTCTCGTAGGGACTAGGAGACACACCAGTCTTATGGGGCTAGGAGACACATCAGCCTTGTAGGGGCTAAGAAACACATTAGCCTTGTAGGGACTAGGAGACACACCAGTCTTATGGGGCTAGGAGACACATAAGAGTTGTAGGGGCTAGGAGACACATTAGCCTTGTAGGTGCTATGCGATACATCAACCTTGTGGGGGCTAGGAGACAACAACAGATTTCAATAAATTGTTTTATGTGGCCAAACAGAGGGGACCTACTCCTGGACGACGTCCCGTTAGCCACAGTGTGGAGCCCGTCAAACCAGACATGCAAGCCATACCCGTCAAAAGAGCCGTACCAGCCACAAGTAGCTACATTGATTAAATATAATAAAGAAAGAACGGGGCCCCAACTAGTACCATTTACAAGCAACAATTTACTTATTCTATTGATTTTGGTATTGAAGTACAAGGTCAACAGAAAATAAAAACTATATTATCTTACGGAACGGGAATGGAAATGTAAAAATAGTATCCACACACACATAAACACACACAGTGACCATCTGGAAAGTCTTTCAGGTCTCTCGTACTTCTACCGGTCAAAGTCGAGCGTCTTATTTATAGTCAGTGAATCAGAACTTTCAAGAAAACCCTAGACATTCAGTAGTCAGAGATATTTTTTTCTACCTATGCTTCAAACCTCTGGAAATAGCAAACAGACTTTTACAAATAAGGGGAGTGGGGGGAGGGACTGGTAGAATGTTGCATCAAGTTAATTTTTGACGATATAAAAAGATCAAACAATGGAGATAAGAGACAAGAGATAAGAGACAAGAGATAAGAGACAAGAGATAAGAGATAAGAGACAAGAGATAAGAGACAAGAGATAAGAGACAAGAGATAAGAGACAAGAGATAAGAGACAAGAGATAAGAGATAAGAGACAAGCGATAAGAAACAAGAGATAAGAGATGTCCGCTATGGCTTTAAACTGAGGTCATAAGAATATTAATAAGCTTTATAACTAAATTAAAAGGGTGGCGGGTGGGTGGTCATTATAAAAAAACGGATGACACGCTAAACCTTTAAATATTAAATTAAAAATAAAATATTGTTAAACAAATTTATTAAGCTAATCCCTAAATATTGGTGAGTCCAGTTTTTGAAACTCTGATCTTAAGTTGTCGATGTTAAATGCTGAATTTCCCATGATTTGAAGACCTCTGTGATTCTGTGCTGCATAGAGATGTACAAACAAACCATTTTGTACGACGAATTAAATAGATTCAAAACGAACCTGATTTGAACATTTATACATAACCAACATCTTATACAACAAACTACATCTCCCAGAGATATCCGTCTCCTTAATCCACTCTCGGAGTGTCTTCTAATGTCTTCGAAATTACCCGACAAGTCTAATAATTATTTCTTATCAGTTAGTATGTTTTAAAAAAACAACGAACTTAAAAGTATGCTGAATGCACGTGCACATCCACCCACATCCACAGTATCCACCTCTTTTTTCCTTCACTCCCCCACCCCCTTTTCCTTTTCTTTTAATATCAACCGTCTATTGCGTCTACTCACACGGTGGGAATATCTGGTAATCCGAGCCACGTGAGAGAGTCTACATACCAGCTGATAGAGAGACGTGAATGGGACCAGGCCATGCGTAGAATATCCGCTAACCGTCGTCGGTCCGCCCAACCTTCCTAAAGCCCCCCCCCCCCGTCAAACGCTCTTAAAACGGGATTTGGGGTGGGGGGAGGAGAAAAAAAAAAAAAAAACTCCCCCCCCCCCCCGCTAACAAAGCACGCCCATGTATGTACGTCATATCACGATTGCCACAAGCGCCACATTGATGACCCCCTGCTAAAGAGATATTTTGTTTTGGGGTGACGCCGCTGAGAGTGTTGAGAGTAAATCCTAGCCGTATAAAAGGTTATGGCGGTCATGCTTTAAATACTATAATTATAAAACAAATCACGGGGATCCTCAATTCTCAACAAGAGACGCCATTTCAGTTTTTTTTTAACCATAAAAAAAAGGGTGAGAGGAGGAGGGGGGTTTGTGGGGAAGGGGGGGCAAAACCAAAACTTGGCCGGCTTGTTGAGTTGTTTCTTACTGGAGGCACCACAGTACATAGCTTACTACTGATGACGTCACGGTACATAGCTTAGCTGATGACGTCACAGTCCATAGCTTAACTGATGACGTCACGGTCCATAGCTTACTACTGATGACGTCACGGTACATAGCTTAACTGATGACGTCACAGTCCATAGCTTAACTGATGACGTCACAGTCCATAGCATACTACTGGTGACGTCACAGTGCATAGCTTACTAGTGGTGACGTCACAGTCCATAGCTTACTACTGATGACGTCACAGTCCATAGCTTACTACTGGTGACGTCACGGTACGTAGCTTCCTACTGGTGACGTCACGGTACGTAGCTTCCTACTGGTGACGTCACGGTACGTAGCTTCCTACTGGGGACGTCACAGTACATATCTTACTCCTGGTGACGCCATACAGTCCATAGCTTACTACTGACGACGTCCCAGTCCATAGCTTACTACTGGTGACGTCACGGTACGTAGCTTCCTACTGGGGACGTCACAGTACATATCTTACTCCTGGTGACGCCATACAGTCCATATCTTACTACTGATGACGTCCCAGTCCATAGCTTACTACTGATGACGTCCCAGTCCATAGCTTACTACTGGTGACGTCACGGTACATAGCTTCCTACTGGTGACGTCACGGTACATAGCTTCCTACTGGTGACGTCACGGTACAGTCCATATCACTGCATATAAGAAGTGTCAGTTTACGACAGATGTTTTCTATTGTTAATTTTAGATGATCGATTTTTTCCCCCTTTATTATTTCTCTGCTACTTTCGATTTTCCGCTGTCCTAGATTCTGATACCAAGCGAGGAAAAAATTCTTTCAAATTCAGTGGGTTGGGGTGGGGGGGAGAGAAATTCCCCCCCTACCCACCCAAATGACATCCCTGTTCTCATCAACTTCGAGTCCTACTTTTACGAATGCAGTGGAATAATGTGTGGACCTGAACTTGCTATGAAGAAATCAAGGGTCTATTTCGACAACACACATTTGTGTTATATTTATACAGAAATGACAGAAGAAACATTTAGATGGAACCGAGTGCCTGGCAATAAAATCACAATCCGTGCACTGTACGACGTGAGCGAAAAGCTATAAAAATAAAAATTGAGATTCGTAAATTGCCACCCGTAACTGACTGTTTCAGCTACCTGTGTTCCTTGTATGTTGGGGTGGGGTCAGTTTGAAAGACGGTATTGGTGTCCCCTCCCAGAGATGCCGAGGAGATGAGTTCATTACATCCGGTTCTCCCGGGGAAGTAATTACGTCACTTTAGCATCGGCTCTGGCAAAATGTAAAAAAATCTACTATACTATGAGGGCTAGCTGTTAGCACTGGCGTATGAATGGAGGTGAGGAGGGAGGTGAGGAGGGAGGTGAGGAGGGAGGTGAGGAGGGAGGTGAGGAGGGAGATAAGGAGGGAGGTGAGGAGGGAGGTGAGGAGGGAGGTGAGGAGGGAGGTGAGGAGGAAAGTGAGGAGGGATTTGAGTAGGGAGGTGAGGAGGGAGGTGAGGAGGGAGGTGAGGAGGGAGGTGAGGAGGGAGGTGAGGAGGGAGGTGAGGAGGGAGGTGAGGAGGGAGGTGAGGAGGGAGGTGAGGAGGGAGGTGAGGAGGGCGATGAGGAGGGAGGTGAGGAGGGAGGTGAGGAGGGGGCTCGAGAGGCGGTTTTTTTAGGAGGGTCGGCAGTTTGGCTAACTGAGCAGTTTCTTTCTTGGAAGGATGCCGTATAAAATCTTGGCCCGTCCGGGTGCCACTTGGGCAAGCTACGCCACTGGCTGTAAGCATACTTAAGTGGAGTGTAATACTCCTATTAACCAACAAGCTTTTGATCTTCCATTTAAAGTCCTGTCACATATGAACAGATTAAAAAAATAACAATTTGAAAACCCAAAGTCAAACCAATCCAAATTTAATAAGACTAAAGGGTACCTGACCCTGCTACAAGTGTTAGTGTGACCCTGCTACTAGTGTTGGTGTGACCCTGCTACAAGTGTTAGTATGACCCTGCTACTAGTGTTAGTGTGACCCTGCTACTAGTGTTAGAGTGACCTTGCTACTAGTGTTAGTGTGACCCTGCTACTAGTGTTAGAGTTACCCTGCTACTAGTGTTAGTGTGACCCTGCTACAAGTGTTAGTGTGACCCTGCTACTAGTGTTAGTGTGACCCTGCTACTAGTGTTAGTGTGACCCTGCTACTAGTGTTAGAGTGACCTTGCTACAAGTGTTAGTGTGACCTTGCTATTGGGTTAGTGTGACCCTGCTACTAGTGTTAGTGTGACCCTGCTACTAGTGTTAGTGTGACCCTGCTACTAGTGTTAGTGTGACCCTGCTACTAGTGTTAGTGTGACCCTGCTACTAGTGTTAGTGTGACCTTGCTACAAGTTTTAGTGTGACCTTGTTACTAGTATTAGTGTTGACCCTGCTACTAGTGTTAGAGTGACCCTGCTACTAGTGTTAGTGTGACCTTGCTACAAGTATTAGTGTGACCTTGCTACTAGTGTTAGTGTGACCCT
This sequence comes from Omphiscola glabra, assembly GCA_964017045.1. NCBI lineage: Eukaryota > Metazoa > Mollusca > Gastropoda > Lymnaeidae > Omphiscola > Omphiscola glabra. Next base: position 41,012,197 of record OZ024796.1, read on the forward strand.
GCTACTAGTGTTAGAGTGACCCTGCTACTAGTGTTAGTGCGACCCTGCTACTAGTGTTAGTGCGACCCTGCTACTAGTGTTAGTGCGACCCTGCTACTAGTGTTAGTGCGACCCTGCTACTAGTGTTAGAGTGACCCTGCTACAAGTGTAAGTGTGCCATGTTTGGCCTGGCGACTTGGACGTTAAAATTCACTGTGCTTTATATACGAAATGTTAGAGGTGGATGCCACGTTAATATACATTTATATTCTGACGTAAAGGCATTTTCTTAAGACAAGAAGAAAACACAACTCAGCAGTGGACAAAATCTTCCTGACCACTGGATGTCTCACCAACTTGAGCCTTACTCCTCAACTAAAGGTCTGAGTTAACCAACATTAAATAAAACTCCATAAATTCAATGGGGGCACTAACAGTGGAGTGGCCAGGGTTAGTGCCGCCCGGCGTGGGTCAAGATTTTTTCCACCCCCTTCCACAAAAACACTCTCGATTCTGTATGGGTATATTTTTTTTTTTTTAAATTGTTCTTTGTCAAGGCCCCCCCCCCCCCCCCCACGTGGAATTTCTTGAACTTTCATCGCCATCTTCGTATAAAGTCGTTTGCGCGTTCTTCCTCCATTTATTCGTCTGCTTTTACAGCTTCCGTTTCCGAGTAGTCTTCCCCCCCCCCCTTCCGCCCCCTACACACATGCCCTCGTTTCGGTGGTGGGATAGGTTGGCCTCTGAGCTTTCTTGTCTCCTAATATATGTCACGGGGGTGAGGGAGGCACTGTAATCTGGGTACTGTAAGACATCGCAACAAAATGGCACCCGGGGTGGGGTCGACTTACTAATACACTCACCGACTTTACAACAAGCGCAGTTTACCGACGGCGGTGCTCAAACTTTTCGTCCGTACTTGACACAAACCTAAGTTCATAACACCGAGCATGCGTGTCCCTATTACACCGTCATACTAAACTGGAGAACCCTTTCAATGTGCCGCAAGGTGCCAAGACTTCCGAAAAATCCTCGGGCTCTACACCGTTATTCTAAACGGGAGAACCCTTTCAATGTGCCGCAAGGTGCCAAGACTTCCGAAAAATGCATAGATTCACTACTTAAAATAATGAGCACATTAATGTGGCTATTCCGTTTCTTGTAATTTCCTGTATCTATGACAGCTTAAGTACAGTGGTAGCCCGTGATGTGTTCGCATTCACGAATGCGTGCTGTTGTTGGACGATTTTTCAGCATTGGCGTGGATGCATGTTCCGAAAAGTGTACCAGCAAGTTCCTATACAGTTCGAAGGCATGTCTTGTAGGGTCAACAATATGGTACCACTGCAGCTTCGTATAACACACCTATAGCAGAGCTGTTTATTGTGATGATCCTGCTCTAGAGCGGCATAGTTAGGAAAATTTAGTTAGGAATTAGTTAGGATTTAATTGGGATTAAGCTAGGAATTAGTTAGGATACAAATAGGATTAAGTTTTATTTTTAGGATTGCGTCAAACCTTTACCCATATTGGAAAAAAACAAAAAAAAAAAAAACATAAAGAAACATTAAAAAAATAAAAAGTTAATATTTCTCCAAATCAATTAGAAAAAGGTTATATTTTAATTCAACACCGGTTTTCACACATTGAGTGTGCGCAAATTCATACGTGATATTTTAGGAACCGACATGGGGGTGGGGGTGGGCGGGCGGCACAGCCAGTGGCGTAGTGAGGGGGGGCAAGGGGGGCATCATGCCCGGGCGCTACTCCCAAAGGGGCGCCAAATGGTATATTTTACTATAATATTGTATGGTTTTCAAATAGGGGGGCGGGCGCTAAAAAGGTATTGGGGGCGCTAAAAAAGGTATTGCGCCCCGGGCGCGAGTTAAGCTCGCTACGCCACTGGGCACAGCCATTATTATGTCTAAATAAGGGAGCGTGGAAATATGAATTTTGTTTTCAAAATGGGGTGCAGTAGCATAAATAATGGAAACCACTGAAGTGATTTTTTTTTTAGCTACAGTATAATGTAGTTCGGTCCGTCAGACTTGTACATGGGTGAAAGGGACTTGAGAGAGACACCACATACACACGATGTCAAGCTATGGCATATCAGATTCATTGATAGCAATGTGATATGAGCGGCCCACTCCCACTAACCCCCCCCCCCACAAACACACACCAACAACCACACTCACGTTGTAGATTAACTAGATTTGTATGAGCAGCACTGACGTCATGATTTCAACCACTTTCTTTGTTCCCACACCAAACCCGACACGTTTAAAAACTAGCCATGTAAAGAAATTTTGACAAGGAACATTTTTGTGAAGCCAACCAGTGCACTTAGGTTGGTGTTGAATCTATTGAGCCCAAACCAGTGCACTTGGGTGAGTGTTGAATCATTGAAGCAAAAACCAGTGCACTTGGGTGGGTATTGAATCATTGAAGCCAAACCAGTGCACTTGGGTGGGTTTTGAATCTATGGAGCCAAACCAGTGCACTTGGGTGAGTGTTGAATCATTGAAGCTAAACCAGTGCACTTGGGTGCGTGTTGAATCTATGGAGCCAAACCAGTACACTTGGGTGAGTGTTGAATCATTGAAGCTAAACCAGTGCACTTGGGTGCGTGTTGAATCTATGGAGCCAAACCAGTGCACTTGGGTGAGTGTTGAATTTCTGTGCTCTGAAGCTAATGTTCGATAAAATCCCCCGTACCTATGCATCCAGATAAGTTCCAAAAAACTTTGTAAAATCAATGGATCATTATAACGGTGATTTTGGAAAAAACTTCGAGATCCGATAATTTGGACTAGAATCCTTTAGTCAAAGAGTACAAACAGAAATCTATATAATGCTCAGGACCAGAAGATCACCATTGTTTATACTAAATTGAAAATTACTGTAGCACCAATCGCCCTGTCTTCCGATAGTGCTGTCTGTTATCTAATGGTTCCTTTGTCTTGCGACGCTTCCTTCTGTAACTAACGACCCCCCCCCCCTGTACAACGATGGTGCGTCAGTTAAATAACGACGCCCTCTGTACAAAGAAGATATTTTTTGTCATTTTCATCAACACACTGTCCGGCCTTTGGCTGTGAGTCAATCTCTAGTTCGTACGATTTACTGATTAAAATGTGACTACATCTATTACACTTCAAAATAAAGGATAATGCAAGACCGTCATAAAGATATGTTCTTTCAATTAAGCAAACCCTGAAAACAAACTCTTTCGCATAAATCAGTGGTCGGCAACAGTGGCGTAGTGAGTGGGGCAAGGGGGGCATCATGCCCCGGGCGCTACTCACAAAGGGGCGCCAAATGTTATATTTTACTATAATATTGTATGGTTTTCGAATGGGGGGGGGGCGCTAAAAAGGTATTGGGGGTGCTAAAAAGGTAATGTGCCCCGGGCGCGAGTTAAGCTCGCTACGCCACTGGTCGGCAAATCGAGCCGTATATCTCTTTAGCGATCCGAGTGCGGCTCGACCAGCCGGCCACAAATCGGTTTTGGCTCCGAAAAACATAGCTCTTGACAGGTTATTGAAAATATATTTGTCTCTTAAAATTTTTTGATCGCCCTGCTGCTCATTTTGGCTCGTTTGACTAATGAGCTTGCCGACCACTGATATAGATCCAAGTCCTTTATCTAATGTAGTATTGAGCAATGGTGGGTTCCGCTGAAAATTTGACAAAACATGCATACAAGTAACGCATTTTTATAAGAATCCCAATTAGTGCCCCCCCTCTCCCAAGTCTCGCAACCACACATTTTTATCACGCCCCTGGAGTATATTAATGTTCTAATGATCTACCCTCTTTTACACCGCCGATTTATTTCACCAACTATTTGAGAAAAACGAAAGAAAATATTACACACCAAAAGCACATGTGATATTTAAAAAACAAAAATAATCTCATTTAGCGCAGTTATCGGGAATTTTATTTCGTTAAATCAGCGTCATCATATTTCCTTCATCTTCCTCTTGAAACAACAGGAAACACTTATCTTTGGGGGGTTAGGGTTGAAAATTTGAGAGAATGTGCTGTCATCGGCAACGAGTCTAGGTGCCAAGTTTCAGCTCAGTGTGTTGACGGGAACTAGGTTAATTGGCCGTCCGAAGATGTTTGCCAGCCAGCCGCGAACAAAAGGGAAGTTAATATTACGGCTTTCAAACATTACTGACATCTGTTTGTGGGCCAATCCCTTTTTAAGTTGAAGAAATTGTGAATTTGAGCGAAATATACGTTTACAAAAGCTATATCTAGAAAATCTCATACGGGGAAAAAAAAATGAGAATAAAAAGATACGAACAAAAATTAAGATGCAGTCCACATGTGCACGTTTTGAGTTTTTATTTTTTTGGACGTTAATAATACCATCGATTAATCTCATTGATTTCGTGGTGCGCAGATGTATTTATAGCTCCGTGTGCGCTTGCTGCTCAGCTATAACAAACCTCTTAACGTTAACAAAAAAAAAAAAAAAAGCTTATAATATTTTAAGTCTTCGCCCACAGGCAGTCTATGACGTCATGTCTATGGTCGAGATTATCCCAAAACCCCGCATCACCATGGCAACCCCGTGACGTCATGTCTCGAGATGGGGGATATTTTCTAATAAGTCTTCTGTTGCCGTAGACCGCGGTAATTTACGACAGTGGGGGAGACTCCAGTCGTAACTGGTATTCACTCCTGGAGTCTCCAGTCATTTTTATGTGAAGTCATAGAGTCTCTGGTCATATGTGCTGTACAGTCCTGTAGTCTCGGGTCATAAGTGCTGTAAAGTCCTGGAGGCTCGGGTCTTATGTGCTGTACAGTCCTAAGGTATCAGTTCATATTTGCTGTACAGTCATGTAGTCTTGGTTCCTAATTGCTGTACAGCCCTAAGGTCTCGGGTCCTATAATTTGTACAGTCCTAATGTCTCTGGTCGTATTTCTTGTACAGTCTAAAGTTCTCGGGTCATATTTGATGTACAGTCCTAAAGTTATGGGTCATATGTGCTGTAAAATCTTTAAGTCTTTGGACATATTGACCGTACAATCCTGGAGTTCCAGGTCTTATTTGCCGTACAATCCTTCGATAGACTAAAGGAGACCACACCGGTATCCGCAGTGAGTACTTGTACTTAAGGCGGTCCCCCAAGGGGGGGGGGGGCAGTCCCCCAAGTCAGACCTTTTCTATACTCAGACACGAGATGTCTCCCAATGGCAAATTAAGGATATCATCGATGGGATATTTCTCGGACGGGATATGACATCCTAATGTGAAGTGATTGTAAGTAACGTGCACATGCTGCAACTTCGCCGCCCTTGTCTCGCGTCAAATGATTGTAAGTAACGTGCACATGTTTCAACTTCGCCGCCCTGTCTCGCGTGAAATGATTGTAACGGGCACATGTTTCAACTTCGCCGCCCTTGTCTCACGTGAAATGATTGTAAGTAACATGCACATGTTGCAACTTAGCCGCCCTTGTCTCGGAGCGTTAATTCAACTTTAGTTTGGTTTGGATTGGTTTGTTTGTTTGTGTTGTCATGGTTGGTCGTCCTTGGCACGTGACTTGCCTGGGCATGATGTCGATAGAAACGTTTACTTGTAGTGCAACATAAGTTTACATTTATGTCCAGTTCCCTTTTACAAATTTACCAGATTTGTATCTATGTTGCCCCCCCCCCCAAATCCACCCCATAAGGCAGTGGTTCTCAACCTTTCTAATGCCGCGACCCTTTAATACAGTTCCACATGTTGTGGCGACCCCCAGCCACAAAATTATTTTCGTAGCTAATTCAGAACTGAAGAGTATATGTGTTTTCCGATGGTTTTAGGCGACCCCTGGGAAAGGGTCATTCGACCCCCAAGGGGGTCGCGACCCAGAAGTTGAGAACCGCTGCCATAAGGGATGATACTTTTTGCAGATAAAGGCATCAGTACTGTAGTAAACATTTTGACAGATAATTAACGTCGGTACTGTAGAATACGGTTGACTGATAAAGGCATATTCTTTGTAAGCAAACAAAGACCACTAGGGGCATACAAACTGACCATCATGGCATACAAACTGACCATCAGCGGCTAACGGCCAACATACTTTGTTTACCAGTACTGACCGATCGCAATTTGAGAATCCGTTTAACAATGACAGAACGGTTCCCCGCGCGTTTTGAAACGGGGTCCTCAAGGCTTTCGACATAATGGAGCTCGGCGCCGTTGTTTGAACACAACATGTCACACTCACTCACACACACACACAAACACACACACACACACGGTAAAGTCAGCTTTTTGGACTGGGATATTTATCGCTTAGGAAACGCTTATAGGGAAGGATCCAATGGGGATGAGCTGATCATAGAAGCACACAGAGGCGTAACTGGGTCCTTGACGCCCTTGGCTAATTTATTTTTGGCGCCCTTGATATTCAAATAAAAATTTAAAAATTAAAGATTTAGCGCCGCCCTTTTGAACTGGCGCAGGCCGGCGCCCTTGGCAACTGCCCCAATGCCAAGCCGTTGTTACGCCTCTGGAAGCACAACATAATTTAATCAGGCAAACTAAACACTACCAAGGAAAAGGGGGGAAAGAAATGTTCGAATATTTCAGAACACGCTCCTAGTGTATTATTGTAAAAAATAAAGTATGCACAAGTTACATTTAACATATGGGATATATTTTAATGAAAATTAAATTGTAATTTTAGTTTTATAATCCTTAAAAAAAAAAAGTTGAATCTTATGCGTGAATTTTTCGGGGCATCCCTTTCTGACGTCCTAGAACACGTAGACCAGTGACGTGGACCGGTGACGTAGACATGCGCCGACAGTGGTGGACCCGGTTTAAATTCAGTGGGGCGTGTCGTTTAAAAGACCGGAAAACGTCACATTGCATTATTCAGTGTTACTGTTTTAGACAAGCTTGTCGTTAAACACGGCTGCCATTATTATTATCATTATTCTTCGTCCTTCACACGCGAAGATGACCCAATCAATTTTTCGACTCGAGTAGTAGCCTTGACCTCTATTTTGCTTTAAGTGAGGGAGAGCTGCTAAATTCTTCAACCTCAATCTTTCGTTCTTCCCGTACCCTAACAGTGTATTTCAGGATAGGTACATGTCAGTAACAGTTTGTTTTTAAAATAAATTTTTCGTAAAATAATGTTGTAAAACTCGTTTTCGTCTATGCTTAGACCCACTTTGCTGGCTCACATTAACGTAGAAGTACCGAACAGCTGTTGAGAGATGGGCCAAGCGGATATAAACGGATGTTTCATTAATATCTTTCCGGCATTTAATGATATTGACCAAACCGAATGCCCGGATGTTCTATTAATAGATTTCTTCATTAAATGACAAGCGCTATTCGCCAATCAAATACGCGGTGACAAGGCACTAGCCCTATTTTGCACCCAGCTACCCATTTCTTAGTAAAGTTAAATCACTTGTCTAGACAGTTATCTTCTTTTTGTTTTATTACTTCCGCCCGACCAAGACCAATCAGCTGAACAATTACAGCAACAAAACCCGTTCATTGAACTTTATGACGCCGGCACCCGACTTCAAAACATCCTGTCGTCTGGCTCCAGCCTTTATGAACGAGATCAGGATTTACACCCGCAAGGTGTCGCCACTTTCAGCCCTCGATTCACAGCTCGTGAGACCGCCATCCCCGTACTTATTTATCAACTTGACTTCACGAGTTTTCCGGCTCACTGTGGTTTATGGTACTCTCAGTAGATTTTTGTTGCATTCTTAGTCTCTTAGGTCAATATGTGTGATAGAGCCAGTGGCGTAGTGAGGGGGGGGCAAGGGGGCATCATGCCCCGGGCGCTACTCACAAAGGGGCGCCAAATGGTATATTTTTACTATAATATTGTATGGTTTTCGAATAGGGGGGGTGCTAAAAAGGTATTGAGGGGGGGCGCTAAAAAGGTATTGTGCCCCGGGCGCGAGTTAAGCTCGCTACGCCACTGGATACATCTGAACAAATTTAAAAACTCTTCTATTTCGCAAACACCTGCTGGAATGATGATGTCTACAATCTTTTCCAGCTTGTTATTATCTCCCAGCTTAGTTTTTGTACCGCGCTTCGAGCCTTTGGGGATGAAGCGTGATTTTTCAAATGAACTTTATTATTATTATTATTATTAATGTATAAAACGCAAATACGGGTTAATTTAAATTGCAAAAAGGACCCAATTAACCTTTCTTCACACCCTCTAAGCAAAATTAAAAACACATTAACACAGTTACGAGAATAGATTAGGTTGAAGTGTTTCGGTGGTTACTATGGGTTTCAACATACGGGTAGTCAATCTTTCATTCATCATGGCATGACGGGGTTTAGAGATCTGCTGGAACAACAGGCACGGTTTGAGGGGGGAGGGGGGTGTATTGTGATTTACGATTGGTGCCGGTATTTAATCTCTCAAATAATTCAACAGGAAATCACAAAATGTGTCATCTCCCTGCTGCGTCATCTCCCTGCTGCGTCATCTGCCTGCTGCGTCATCTGCCTGATGCGTCATCTGCCTGCTGCGTCATCTGCCTGTTGCGTCATCTGCCTGCTGCGTCATCTGCTTGCTGCGTCATCTGCTTGCTGCGTCATCTGCCTGCTGCGTCATCTGCTTGCTGCGTCATCTGCCTGCTGCGTCATCTGCTTGCTGCGTCATCTGCCTGCTGCGTCATCTGCTTGCTGTGTCATCTGCCTGCTGCGTCATCTGCTTGCTGCGTAGTATTTAGTGATCACGTCAAAAAAAGAATCTTTCTGGAGAATTTAACTTAATGACCTATTTCCCCGTCCATTTTAAATGTTTCAATAACTTCATGTACAAAAATTCCTTTCTGACGCCATTTACATGCCCCCCTCCCCCCCCCCCCCCCCATTCACTCTGTTGACAATTTAAAATTATTGGTTTATATTCCCATCAACTCCAATGCGAATCATTACATTCCGAAACTAACTTTATGATTTTTAAAAATAGAAAGAAACATCCGAAATAAACCGTAACAGTGTTACAATCACCCGAAATAAACCGTAACAATCTTACAATCACCCGAATCGAAGAATATATTGAAAACCTAAAAGAAGACCAGATTTACCGGAAGAAACGAAACAAATTTTTTTCATTTTTTAAAAATGAAGACACGATTTCCCTGAACAAAACAATCTGTGTATCAATATTGTCCACGTACACAAAGCTTAAACTAAGCTCTGTGTCTCTAAGTTGTCTCATCTAATTCAGTCTTTGGCGCCCCCCCCCCCCAATCCCATCCGCTCACGTTTATGGCCGGGTAGTTTGCCCAACAAACATATATCTCACGCCAGTCGATGCCGTCTGTTGGCATGACGAGCCTGGGTGCGGGGGTGGGATGTGGGTGGGTTGAGATGACACCACCCCCCTCCGGAGAGACGTGGCTTTACGGCAATGGACCTGATGACAAATACACGGACCACATGACCACATGATAATCCAGGACAATACTTTTGGTCAGTCAAAAAAGTAATACATACAAACTGAGCCATGACTTTGGTATGACTTTGGTATGACTTTGGTATGTCATTGAATTAATAATTCAGAGAAATACTTTAGTGGGATGTCAATTTACATTATACAGGACACAGCTGAAGGAATATCATAATGCATTATACAGGACACCGCTGAAGGAATATCATAATGCGTTATAAAGGACACAGCTGAAGGAATATCATAATGCGTTATAAAGGACACAGCTGAAGGAATATCATAATGCGTTATACAGGACACAGCTGAAGGAATATCATAATGGATTATACAGGGAGCAGCTGATGGAATATGATGATGCGTTATACAGGACATAGCTGAAGTACTATCATAATGGATTATACAGGACACATCTGATGGTATGTCATGATGCTTTATACAGGACCTTAGTTCTGTTAAACACACAGTACAGTAAAACAATTCTCTTTGGTTATCATGCAGGGCAAGACATTTGGTTTATGATAACACTATTACGCAGGCTGATAATTTTGTTATCACTTGCCATTTAAGCGTTTCTGACCACCTGTCATGACAATTGAGCCATGACATGTCATACAATACAGCCAAATCCTGTCTTTTCAAATGAGCCATGACCTGTCATTACAAATGAGCATGACCTGTCTTTACAAATGAGCCATGACCTGTCATTACAAATGAGCCAGACCTGTCATTACAATTGAGCCATGACCTGTCATTACAAATGAGCCATGATCTGTCATTACAAATGAGTCATGACCTGTCATTACAATTGAGCCATGCTGCAACAAGTGCCGTACAATGTGTTTCTGTCCCTTTCCCACTGTACAACGCCAAAAATACGCCACTTTCTAGGTCGTGTTCAAGGTCATTCGAATGTCAATTCAATATGAAGAATTGGCTGAAAAGGGATTTTATGGTGAACAATGATTTTTTTCCCCCCTGAAAGTTTCCTAACAACAATGTTAAGGATCAATTTCCCATCGCAATGTGAAACCTGTGCGCCCCCCCCCCCCCACCCCCAAACCAGCCCACACAATAATCTCACTTCATTTGATTGTTATGGAAACAATCTCCTTCAGGTCCTAAACCCATGAACCTCCTTACAGGACACTCCAATAGTCGGAGGGGCCCAGGACACATTATAAATCGTCCAGGCCGATAACACTTGACCCCTGCCCGACATTAGACGGGGGGGGGGGGGGGGGGAGAAGTGGCTACTTTATGACGGCTGCCGGGCGACCACTTTGATGTAGGTGAAATCAAATTCTCTGGACCGGCGACCACCGGGATGTACCGAGTTGGAGATGTTGTAAAATTTCAAAAAACCGAGTCGAACAGTATGTGTGTGTGGGTGGGACCTAATGGGGAGACACAGAGTGGGGGCTAGGGGGTGGGGCTTCCACTAGGTCACTGTGTCGTTTTATCCTAGTAGTAATGAAGATATTCTGCTGGGTGGCCGAGTGGTCTAAACTGAGCACCAGCACCCCATGTGGATGGGACTCGTTAAACTTGGACGGCAACTCATCTAAGAGAAGGCAACTCTGAATTCAAACCCGGAGATGGAGTCCTCTAATTGATACAATGAAACATTCCGGCAACTCCTGCGACGCCACTGGTGCCGAGCTGTATGATGTTCCCTTGGGGGTCATCCAGCGGCGTGGAGAGAGGCGATTCGCTGTTGGGAACCAGCTAATAATCCTAGAAAGAATAATCCCAGGCCTTGTGGATTTCGTCCTGCGAATTCCATACCATCGTCACCTTGTGGTATATCACCATCTTCCCGCACACCATCTTCCCCCACCCATGCCCCCCCCGCGGTACCCCCACACCGGGCCCCCAATCCCGGTCCCCCACAACTTTATCAGGTTATATCCGCCTTCGACTCTGTTTTTTATTTGAAGTGATTTTTTAAAATCGGCTTAAACATTCATGTTTTTGTTTGTTTGTTTGTTTGTTTTTAAGCAGGTAGTAATTGGACAGGGGCTGGAAAGGGGAGACTGGAAAAAAAAGGGGGGGGGGACTTGTAGATATTAATGGTGACCAAGCCGATCTCTAGGTCATCATAACAAAATACAAATTATCCGATAAGTGGGCCAAGCCATCATTTTTAAAATAACCTCTCACGATACCAAGGCCAACAGCTTCGTTGACCCATATCATTATTCGGTGACGACGTGCACATGCATCAGGTATTGAACCCGTGGGGGATGGTACATCGAGGCGTAATCAACTGCACAGGAAGAAGTGAGAAGTTTCTAATGACCGCAGTGAGCTCCGTTCAGACGTGTCCGTGGGTGGTCCACTATTCAGATGAGAGAATCGCTCCACTTATTTTTGAACCCCCTCACCTTTTTTTCAGACACGACTACCATGCATCGAATTTTTCATAATGTAGGTTATCATCAAAATACACATACGTTGTGGGTTATCATCAAAGTACACATTTTTTTTTTTGCTGGCATCCGTCCGCCACAAGGTGACGATGGTATGGAATTCGCAGGACGAAATCCACAAGGCCTGGGATTATCCTTTCTAGGATTATTAGCTGGTTCCCAAAAGCATATCGCCTCTCTCCACGCCGCTGGATGACCCCAGGGGAACATCATGTGGATGATACAGCTTGGCACCAGTGGCGTCGCAGGAGTTGTCGGAATGTTTCATTGTATCAATGTTATCCGCCTTTCGGGACTCCATCTCCGGGTTTGAATTCAGAGTTGCCTTCTCTTAGATGAGTTGCCGTCCAAGGTTAACGAGTCCCATCCACCCGGGGTGCTGGTGGTGTTTTTGCTTGACTGGGCTTTGGCGGGGATTGAACTCCAGACCATAGGTTGTAGGTTATCATCAAAGTACACATAGGTTGTAGGTTATCATATAAATACACATATGTTGTAGGTTATCATCAAAATACACATAGGTTGTAGGTTATCATCAAAATACACATAGGTTGTAGGTTATCATCAAAATACACATAGGTTGTAGGTTATCATCAAAGTACACATAGGTTGTAGGTTATCATCAAAAGACACATAAGTTGTAGGTCATCATAAAACTCCACATAGGTTGTAGGTTATCATCAAAGTACACATAGGTTGTAGGTTATCATCAAAATACACATAGGTTGTAGGTTATCATCAAAATACACATAGGTTGTAGGTTATCATCAAAATACACATAGGTTGTAGGTTATCATCAAAATACACATAGGTTGTAGGTTATCATCAAAGTACACATAGGTTGTAGGTTATCATCAAAATACACATAGGTTGTAGGTTATCATCAAAATACACATAGGTTGTAGTTTATCATCAAAATACACATAGGTTGTAGGTTATCATCAAAATACACATAGGTTGTAGGTTATCATCAAAATACACATAGGTTGTAGGTTATCATCAAAATACACTACATTTTTTTTACGTTATGCTTCTTGAAATCATCTGGAATAAAAAGGTTGTATTATAGTTTACATTCGCAATATTGTAATTTGGATTTGCCCACGATGCGAACAAATATTTATGTACATATTTTTCTTTATTAATGTTACAGATGTCAATAATTTTATTCGCGGACACAAGAGAGACAAGTCAGCTAGGGAACTTACTGTGGTTTCTGGTGTAGAATGGGCGAAGGGGGTGGGTGGGGGAGAGTACCATACTTAACCTTTGTTTCCCATATTTATACTTCTTTCAGAAGAGAAGGCATATGACATATGGCATATGGGGATATTTTTCCTAAACGATTCTTTACTTTAATTTTTTATGTAAGGGAAAAAATAAAAAAAATTACTTTTTCTTAACATCTCCAGCACTCTTCTATGAGGATCCTCGCAATATTTTCTGGTACCATGTTAATATTTTGTGTCACGTGTCATTATTAGTGCGCCCCCCCCCCACCTGGGATTAGTTTTGCACGCGCCACTGGACGCCCCGTTTGATCTGATGCTCCCGGACATCACGCACCCCGAGTACAGTAACACACCCCATTTATGCCACCCCCCCCCCCCCCAAACCTGTCAAAAAGCCTGGATCTCTCGAGTAAACAAGTCCCCGACCTTCGTGAAATTAAAGTGTACCTGATTGATTTGATGTTTGGTTTGAAACAAACAAACATCCCCAGCTGTATCCACGGGTTCTGATAGCCATCTCTGGAGTGCAATGTTCAAACGAATCGGTGACAAGTGGAGCGTGCTAGGACGGAAAACATTGGCTTGGATTAAGGACTTGCGGCTTAATTGGTGGCAGTGGGTCATGGACGCTGAGCCGGAGTCGGGGTCACTGAGCCAGATTCATGGACACTGAACTGGATTCATGGTCACTGAGCCAGATTGATGGACACTGAACTGGACTCATGGTCACTGAGCCAGATTGATGGACACGGAGCCGGAGTCAGGGGTCACTGAGCCAGTTTGATGGACACGGAGCCAGAGTCATGGTGACTGAGCCAGATTGATGGACACTGAGACTTACGACATTGTGAATGTGAATGAGACATTGACACTGAGCGGGAGTCATGATCCTGAGCCAGATTGATGGATACTAATGTTGAAGTCAAAGACCTGTTGAAATAGCTTTATGATGGTGAGTCTTGTTGAGAGATTGACATTTTTGAGGAAAGGACTTATTTATGGAATGGTTTGTTGAGGAAATGACGCTCTGAAAGAATGCTTGATTAGCCATTACTAGTGAACGGAACGACTTGTTGGAGAATGACATGTTGATGGAATGACCTTGGAGAATGTATCGAGGGACTGGCTTGTTGGAGAATGACATGTTGATGGAATGACCTTGGAGAATGTCATGAGTTATTTTTGGGGTCTCAAACATTGTTAGAAACGTCCCCAAGATCAGTGAAATCGTTTGCATTAATTTTTTTAAAATATTTTTTTTTTCAGAGTAATATTTATTTAAGGTTCTGACAGAAAATTATTGTAAAAATGAAATTATTATACACTTGAAGTTCTACAACAGCAACGACAATAACAAATAAAAACAACAACAACAACTGTTCTAGAATTCATCTCACAGGTTGAGATTCCCTTCAAACATTTTTTTTTTGCTTGCATCCGTCTGCAGCGTGGCACCAGTGGCGTCGCAGGAAGTGTCGGAATGTTTCATTGTGTCAATGTTATCCGCCTACGGGACTCCGTTTCCGGGTTTCGAATTCAGAGTTTCCTTCTCTTAGACGAGTTGCCGTCCGAGGTTAGCGGGCCCCATCCACCCGGATGGTGCTGGTGTTGTTTTTGCTTTACTGCGCGTTGCACTCCAGACTATCAACGTGAGAGTGGTTCAGTTTCAGTTTACAGCACTCGGCCACCCAGCACCCATCACTTCCGAATAAAGTGTTCGTAAACAGCGTCTGTTTCTATTTAGCCAAAGGTCCCCTGGCTGCTCCACTGACAGTGTAAACCTTGACGTGTGTTAGTGCCTCCAGTTATGAAGTCAGGTGAAATGAAACACAGCTTCAGCCATTTTGTTGCTGACCGATAAAAAAAAAACCGGACAGAAGAAGAAGAAACTAATGACATACAAAAGATCTTATGATCTTTGAAACCGGTTTCTATTTGCAGGAAAAACGTTTTATTCCCCCCCCCCCCCGGGACCAAAAAAAAAAGGTGCGTAACCAAGGATTGATTTAAATGCGTTTTACTGTTTTGTGCTCTGCAGTGAAAGACCAGGTCGAAGATTTGCCCTGGCCCTGGGGTTCACAAAGTGCATTGAAGCAGCTGCTCGAAAGGGGGACAAAAAAAATATGAAAGGAAATAAAAAGAAATGGTTAAGTAACGAGGTGAGGGGGGGCGTGGGGCACAGCAAGCTGACACAAATAAATGGGGATTATGGGTATAGATTGAGATTTTCTTAACTCGTAAGACTGTTTGCGTCTTTGCTTTGGAGCCCCCCCTCTCTCCCCCCCCCCATTATTTCTATAAATACATTCTAGATGACGCTCGCGCTTTGTGACCCTCCCAGACCGTTGGTCCTTTGTCTAGTAAGTAATGACTCGCACAGCGTTTGGCGATAGTGACGATAGTGCGTCAAGACATTTATCATTGAAAGGGAGGGGTGTGTAGTGGTATAAGTAGAGATTATTATATACCATCACATTTAGAATGTTTCATTTGTACTCTGTTTCTTAAACATACATTCTGTGGACGTATGGAAATTCATTAATGGGGCGCAACAGTGGTGGGGCTTTTTTTTTTGTTGTTGTAGTTTGTTTGTTGTTTTTTTTGAGGGGGCGGAGTTGGCCCAGTTTGTATGTGTGTGATTTCATCTTCACTCTAAGCCAGTGGTTCTTAACCTTGTTGGAGGTACTGAGCCCCACCAGTTTCATATGCGCATTCACCGAACCCTTCTTAATAGGAAAAACATCGCGAACCATATGAGTTGGGTGTGTGTCTTGACCTCCGCCGAAACCATGATCGAACCCAGGTTAAGAATCACTGCTCTAAGCTCTTAGTACAAAATGTCCTCGTGTATAATAACTCCTTTACAGTATATATATATAAAGTTGAAAGTGATTTGTTTAGCTTGACATAAAGTGCAGTTTTGACTCATGTGACTGCAGACATGCTTGTTGTGGTATGCAGAACGTCATCCACCGAGACGGACGAGGCTAGAAACAAAAGCCAAAAAAAAATATTTAAAAAAACAACAACAATGCAAGTATTGCCTGATTTAAATGAAACAAACCATTTATTTAAAAGCCAAACTTTCTACACACTTGCTACACACATCCCGTTGGATAAGTTAACGCATAAAGCACGCCGCACCTTTATTCTTATGACGAAGCTCATCCCTTGACCACACACACCACAGCAAACCAGATGGCCTAGGCCCAGACTGGGTTTTTACCGTTATCCTAAATAAACTATATTAAAAGGTGTGTCTTGCTGCGGAATTTCTGCGTATCTTGCCTGACTCTCGCGGATAATGTTTATAGGAAAGGACCCCCACCCCCTCCCAACCCATATACCTATTTATGACGTCACGATTCGTGCAACCGCAGCAGGTGACCAACAGCAACAGAAAAAATAGGGTCAAAATATCAGATGTGGTTTCTACAGAAAAGAATTAGATTCATTCTCCAAATTTTCATAAGGGTTCTATCAGGTTGGGTAAACGTAAAAGGAAATGAGTGAAAGAAAGCGTGGGGACACCTGAAAAAGGACGCAACAAAACAACGAACGTGTCGGCAAGAAGCCTTCTTCAGCGAACACACAACAGTAAAAAAAATAATATACAATAAAATAAACACTGTAGTATCTGAGATGACGGCAAGAGGACGGCAAGAGGAAAGTGACCTCTTCATTTTGTTTTGTACTGTTGTTGGTTTGCTCAAGAAGGCTTCTTGCCGACACGTTATTTGTTTTGCGGCGTCCTTTTTTTTGCCCCCAGGTTTTCTCATACTTTGTTTCGCTCACTTCCAAATCCTACTCAGACCTGACTACACGGAAATGTTCCTAAACCCCCGGATTGAACCTACCTAATGAAACAATAAGGACACGTTTCTCGATAAGGCGATATGTTAAACTTCAGTTCCGCAAGACCTTTGAACCCCCATCTTAGGAGCCCCCACCAGGAACGGTCATGTTGTGACGCAAGTAAAATAAACCAGACAGGTGAAAAACAAAGTACAAGAAGTTTTGGCGGAATTTGTCCAGGACAGCCGTTACTTACGTCACGGGTCACGTGACAGGGCAACCCCCCCCCCCCCCCCCCCCGTTTAACGTGTTTGTGACGTGGGAAAGAAAATAATAACTATACTGAATGTGTGGAATGTATGGTGGAGTGTATGGTGGAATGTGGATGTTAAACAACATGATCAACGTAACCATATCATCAATCAGACCATATAAAAAATGTGCCCATATCATCAATGTGACCATATAAAAATGTGCCCATATCATCAATGTTACCATATCATCAATGTGACCATATGATAAATGTGACCATGTCATCAATGTGACCATATCATCAATGTTACCATATCATCAATGTGACCATATGATAAATGTGACCATGTCATCAATGTGCCCATATAAAAATGTGCCCATATCATCAATGTTACCATATCATCAATGTGACCATATGATAAATGTGACCATGTCATCAATGTGACCATATAAAAATGTGCCCATATCATCAATGTTACCATATCATCAATGTGACCATATGATAAATGTGACCATGTCATCAATGTGCCCATATCATCAATGTTACCATATCATCAATGTGACCATATCATCAATGTGACCATATGATAAATGTGACCATATCATAAATGTGACCATATCATCAATGTGACCATATCATCAATGTGACCATATAACAAATGTGACCATATCATCACTGTGACCATATCATCAATGTTACCCTATCATAAATGTGACCATATAACAAATGTGACCATATTATCACTGTGACCATATAACAAATGTTACCATATCATCAACTTCACCATATCACCAATAGGAACATGTAAAAAATGTTACCAAAACACAAAAATGTGACAATATCAACAGGGCCGGCCTTAGGCCACTGCAACCTATGCGGTCGCAATGGGCCCCGCACTTTCATAGGCCCCGCCCCGAATTTATTTTCTAATACAAAATCTTAATTTTCACTTATTATCCTTATCCTCTACCCAGAATGGGCCCCGCGCAATCCGTTTCGCATAGGGCCCCGCAATTGTTAGGGTCGGCCCTGAATATCAATTATGTCCATATCAACAACGTAATCATATCAACAAATAAACAAAGAAAGAAAGAAAGAAAAAGAAAGAAAAAAGAAAGAAAGAAAAAAAAAAGAAAGAAAAAAAGAAAGAAAGAAAGAAAAAAAGAAAGAAAGAAAAAAAGAAAGAAAGAAAGAAAAAAAGAAAGAAAGAAAGAAGGAAAGAAAAAACGAAAGAAAGAAAGAAATGGGGGGGGAGGGGGGGGTAAAATAAACATAAGATAAATCTTAGGCTTTACAAATGATTACAATTAATAACCAAACGGGTCTGTCCTGTGTCAACAATATTTTTTTTTTTTAAACGCACCCAAAAAAAAAAAAGACATTCCGAGAAAGGATACGGAAATTCTTGACTAAAGTAGTTAAAAAATTTTTAATGTTATTTTACAAAAAATACAAAAAACAACCCGCAACAAGAGCACTTCCGCCTTAAGTAGATTTACCGTTTGGTTCAGAGAGTAAGAGAATTAAGTCAGACAGTCGGAGCAATGATTCGGATAACGTTAGCTTTCAACTATCCCAGCGGTCGTTTATATTTTGTCTAGGCGGCCAAAGCGGTTTAGGGATCAGGTTTTTTCTTCCCCTCGTACATTTCCCGGAGACCACATTATTTTTAATGTTTAAAACGATCTAAAACATATTTTGGATGACTGCTTATAGCAAGAAGACTGGCTGCAGCCTACCGGTGTCACGGTGAGTCATTTTCATCTTGGACACAGCAATTATTTGTCGCTGGCATTGTCAACGGATCCTAACAAAATGTCGGTTTGTCGTTTGTCATGAGGATGAAAAAAAAAACGTTAACTTGAAAATCTGGTTTGTTTTCGTTTGCCACAGTCTCATTTACTTAAAGAAAAAAAATGAACAGATGTATTCTTCTCATCTGCTTACGTGGACACCGAACGGAAGTAAATTTTTACTAACTCTACAGCAGCGGTTCTCAACGTTTGTCATATTTCTTGACGGTCATGAAAACTTTTTTTTTTTTTTAAAAAGGACCCAATGAATATAAATAGATAAGATTTATTATATAAAGCGGGAAACGGGGGGCGAATTTAATTGTTTTTTTAGTTGTTAAAAAGGCCCCCCCCCCCAATGTATTTATCGGCGTTTCACGTACTAAACAGAAATTCAGTATTATATCACCGTGTTCTGTGGCTATGGCTATGTCAAGACAGATAACTTTTGTCTGTAGCCTGTCATATATGAAGGATTGTGAGTTTTTATGTATATATTTGTGAGTGGCTTTTCAGTGTTGGGACATAATAACAGTGTCGTAGGCTTAGTGCAACCTAGAGCGGAACAAAATTTTTACCTACCCCATCCACGGGAAAAAAACAACAAATCCCTCTGCATTTGTCTGAAAAAGCCACCCCTGCATATAATGAAAAATGTGACACCCGGGGTGGACTGCCCCCTTCCGCACCCCCATTGTTACGCCACTGCATTTCAGATGAATCCCAGCTTAGCCTAAATGAAAGCTAACATCTACAATTTGAATTCATGTTAAGATCCTATCACAAAACTGACGAGTTACCGTAGTTACCATAGTTACCATAGTTTAACGGTAAATTCTTGGGGTAAAATTAAACGCCCATGAACGTTTTGGTCATTGGCCACCAAGATTTTAAAAAATAAAGAGAAGACAACATCAAAATAACATAGAGCCCTACAAGCGGGATTGGCAACGTTTCTCAGTACCGTATCCACGCCATGAAGGTCGTCAGAGAGAAGTGTCGACACGAAGGCGTACGGAAAATAAAAAGAATGTGAACTATTTGTAAAGCACGTTTAAAAACGCTTTAACGTCACTGAACTCCTCCACCCGCCTGTTGGCATTTTCATATTTTATTTTGAGGCAGTTTCCTTGTACTTTTTATTTATTTTTTTTCTTTACTTTAAAAATTCATTTAAAAAAAAAAAAATAAAAAAATTCTGATAAATAACTTTGACAAAGGTACAAAATGACTCTCTTATATCTTAAGACCAAAATTGTTTTCTCAAATAGGTTATTTTATAAAGTTCATGTCTTGTTTATAAAATTGTGCCAATTTCTGGTGTCCTATTCCATAAAACTGAACATGCCTATTTCCATCACTATACCTGTGTTTGAGTTGAATGGTATGCGTGTCACGCCCTAACTACAGACGCCATTTACGTGTTTTGTACGTGAAACCGTAACCAATTTTTCTAGAATCTCCCGTTGCTTTGACAGAACGGGGGAAATATGATCATTATGATTTAATCTTTCTTTTCAATAGCTCTCAAATTCATTTTGCATTTTTTTCCGGAACTACATTATGTAAAGGGGAAAAAATACGTTCTAAAAATAAACCCACACAAAGTTCCACACCCAAACCACAAATGTATTGGAAACAATACTTAATTAATTGTCCACCAGTCGAAAGAGAACCAGGTAATATCACTGGGTCTAACAAGACACGTAGCCAGCGGTCCACGGATTCCTCTTCAAGGAATTTTATGATCATCTTCCATCTTACCGCATTTTTCAACAAGCTTTTAAAGATCTGCATGTTACATATTAGTTAACCATTAGTGTACCATTGGTTTACCAATAGTTTACCAATAGTTTACCAATAGTTACACCATTAGTTGACCATTAGTTTACCATTAGTTTATCATTCCAATCATTTTGTTTTAACATTTATGTCACCCGTATGTCCACTGATGTAGTGGAATTTTCTTTGGAGAATCATTTCAGCATCAAGATTCCAGGCGATGTAGTAACTGGAATAAAATGTAAGATAATTTACAGATGTAATCCAAAACTAAAGCGCCTACACTTTAAATAAAAAATCATCAACAAAAGTGTTTAAAGTAACACTGTAAATTTTTATTAATAAAATGACCCATCGGGTGAATGGGTTACCTTTCTTGAGACAGATTTTTGACAAATTTTGGACTTTTTTTTTTGGTGCGTCTGAGACATGAACATTATTCTTAAGAACGGTTTCCATGATTTTTTTGTTCCTTCACAATTTTGGAATCTGATTAAAAAAAAAACACCAAAATTTCCTTAAACAATTTTCAGCCAGTCGAAAGAGGTTCAAATAATATCAATGGTTCAAACAAGACACATAATCAGCGGTCCTTGGATTATCTGCCTCTTTCAAGGACATTTATGGTCAACTACAATATTCCCTTCACAATCTTGGATTCTGATTTTTAAACATTTTTTTTTGGTTTTCCCTCAAAATTTTAGATTCTGATTTTTTAAAAACCATTTCCTTTTTTTGGTTTCCTTCACAATCTTGGATTCTGATTTTTTAAAATATTATTTTGTTGTGTTTCCCACGCTTGCAAGAGTTAATGGAGCGTGTCGTAAAGGGGACTAAATCACTTTAGTACTATTTTTAAGATATATCACTATCTTTCGAAGTCACGATACCGTGAATACAGGGCTAACAGATCGGATTTCCCCCCAAAAGTTCACAGGTCTGGTAAACGATACTTCAAGGGTTAACTAGATTCAACGGTAACCTTCTGCCGTACCGCGTTACTTCACTGACAGCCCCTTGTTTGACGTCATGACAGGTGGGCAGTGGCGTAGTGAGGGGGGGAAAAGGGGACATCCTGCCCCGGGCGCTACTCACAAAGGGGTGCCAAATGGTATATTTTACTATAATATTGTATGGTTTTCGAATAGGGGGGGGGGCGTTAAAAAGGTATTGGGGGCGCTAAAAAGGTATTGTGCCCCGGGCGCGAGTTAAGCTCGCTACGCCACTGCAGGTGGGTTATGATTTACGACGGGGCCTCTTACCCTTCATTGTCTCTGACAGACCTTTTATGTCCGTGACTTAGTCGCTCTCATCGACCGCCAGCCATTTTTGTTGTGGGTCATGATAAAAATAATTGAATAGATAAAAAAAAATTAAAAAATAATAAAATAAAAGTTAAGTTAAGATAAGATATCTATCATTTTGATAATTTTAAAAGAAAGGGAATTAAAACCCACATACAAGGCCTTGCGACGATTTGGTGGGGAGTGGGTGCCTTAATAGGGAAGGGGGCGATAAAATCCAATGTACATCACTACGACAAGGGGCGCCAAAATCGTCTTTTATTTATTATTATTATTATTATTAGTTATCTAATATAGCGCGGTACCCCAGCCTAGGGCTGGGCTCACCGCAATCAAAAGAGACGTAATCGTGACAATAAAATAAAATACATTTATGTAACAAAGAACAGTTGTTATAGAAACAAAACAACAAATGCATATTCACCCCACCCAGGGTATTATATAAATTAATTCATAACATAACAGCTATAGGACATTGTACACATATCATATTCTAGCATGTTTGAGATAGGACATTGTACACATATCATATTCTAGCATGTTTGAGATAGGACATTGTGCACATATCATATTCTAGCATGCCTGAGATAGGACATTGTACATATATCACGTTCTAGCATGCCTGAGATGGGACATTGCACACATTATAACATACCCGAGATGGGACATTGGCCTACATTGCAGTTGTCACATGTCAGTGCTCGCAGCAGGCAATAACATCTAGAATTTGTAGGTCGTCACATGCACTTGTAGAACGTCAACTTTAAGATAAACACGTAGTACCACAAAATAGACAAAGAAATAATGAAACAAATATCTGAAAAGGAAAAACTGGGAGAAACACTTAGCTGTTTAAAAGTTGGCCAAACAGAAACACTTAGCGGTTTAAAAGTTGGCCAAACAGAAACACTTAGCGGTTTAAAAGTTGGCCAAACAGAAACACTTAGCGGTTTAAAAGTTGGCAAAACAGAAATACTTAGCGGTTTAAAAGTTGGCCAAACAGAAACACATAGCGGTTTAAAAGTTGGCCAAACAGAAACACTTAGCGGTTTAAAAGTTGGCCAAACAGAAACACTTAGCGGTTTAAAAGTTGGCCAAACAGAAACACTTAGCGGTTTAAAAGTTGGCCAAACAGAAACACTTAGCGGTTTAAAAGTTGGCCAAACAGAAACACATAGCGGTTTAAAAGTTGGCCAAACAGAAACACTTAGCGGTTTAAAAGTTGGCCAAACAGAAACACTTAGCGGTTTAAAAGTTGGCCAAACAGAAACACTTAGCGGTTTAAAAGTTGGCCAAACAGAGACGCTTAGCGGTTTAAAAGTTGGCAAAACAGAAACACTTAGCGGTTTAAAAGTTGGCCAAACAGAAACACATAGCGGTTTAAAAGTTGGCCAAACAGAAACACTTAGCGGTTTAAAAGTTGGCCAAACAGAAACACTTAGCGGTTTAAAAGTTGGCCAAACAGAAACACTTAGCGGTTTAAAAGTTGGCAAAACAGAAACACTTAGCGGTTTAAAAGTTGGCCAAACAGAAACACATAGCGGTTTAAAAGTTGGCCAAACAGAAACACTTAGCGGTTTAAAAGTTGACCAAACAGAAACACTTAGCGGTTTAAAAGTTGGCCAAACAGAAACACTTAGCGGTTTAAAAGTTGGCCAAACAGAGACGCTTAGCGGTTTAAAAGTTGGCCAAACAGAAACACTTAGCGGTTTAAAAGTTGGCCAAACAGAGACGCTTAGCGGTTTAAAAGTTGGCCAAACAGAAACACTTAGCGGTTTAAAAGTTGGCCAAACAGAGACACTTAGCGGTTTAAAAGTTGGCCAAACAGAAACACCACAATGTCACAAATGACTGGGTTGGGATTGAACAATGGCGCTCCAGTGATATTCTTGTAATTTATAATATGTTTTGTTCGGGACTTCCCGATATGTAGTTATGTAGCACCACATTTATTTAATGCTAAACGCGCTGGAGTGCGATTTCCGGGGAAAGTAGAAAAGGAGTGTGAAGAGAAACGAGGAGACTATAGTTGAACATAGTTGAGACGAAACTGTGAACAGTCATGGCTTTAGAGATTCATATAGCGAGTAGGTAGCTGACAGTTAGTGAAGAATATAGAAGATTTTTTTTTAAATTTGAGCAATAAATATATTTTCCTTTATCATGTGGACACCTGGAGTTGGAGTTGTTCGGTTTACGTTTGTCTACGTTGTGCTTTTGTCTGTCCCAACGCCTAGATACCCACAATATAAATCACAGAGAGGAGCGGTCCTGTACTGAAAACTACCACACCAATGCCGTCTGTGATAAGTCAGGACCGGAGCCCTCCTCCGTAACACCCGTTCTGTGACACACAATAACTGCAGTAAAAAAAAAAAAAAAAAAAGCTGGCGTCACAAAGGCTAGGGAATTATTGAAGTGGCTCAACATAAAAAAGTTGAGCCACATGAGGGCCACAGAATGCAGTCACAAGTGCTTTGAAATTATATTGACACAAGTCTATGAAATGTATACGTGTAAAAATGACGGGGCTGGGAAGTTCTAAGAGTCGGCATGGGATAGCGGACATCTGAGGTTGGTTTCTGGGAGAGCGGACATCTGAGGTTGGTTTCTGGGATAGCGGACATCTGAGGTTGGTTTCTGGGATAGCGGACATCTGAGGTTGGTTTCTGGGATAGCGGACATCTAAGTTTGGTTTCTGGGAGAGCTGACATCTGAGGTTGGTTTCTGGGAGAGCGAACATCTGAGGTTGGTTTCTGGGAGAGCGGACATCTGAAGTTGGTTTCTGGGATAGCGGACATCTGAGGTTGGTTTCTGGGATAGCGGACATCTGAGGTTGGTTTCTGGGAGAGCGGACATCTGAGGTTGGTTTCTGGGATAGCGGACATCTGAGGTTGGTTTCTGGGATAGCGGACATCTGAGGTTAGTTTCTGGGAGAGCGGACATCTGAGGTTGGTTTCTGGGAGAGCGGACATCTGAGGTTGGTTTCTGGGATAGCGGACATCTGAGGTTGGTTTCTGGGATAGCGGACATCTGAGGTTGGTTTCTGGGATAGCGGACATCTGAGGTTGGTTTCTGGGAGAGCGGACATCTGAGGTTGGTTTCTGGGATAGCGGACATCTGAGGTTGGTTTCTGGGATAGCGGACATCTGAGGTTGGTTTCTGGGATAGCGGACATCTGAGGTTGGTTTCTGGGAGAGCGGACATCTGAGGTTGGTTTCTGGGAGAGCGGACATCTGAGGTTGGTTTCTGGGAGAGCGGACATCTGAGGTTGGTTTCTGGGAGAGCGGACATCTGAGGTTGGTTTCTGTATAGGAGTAAACACAAACAACGAGTAAGAAAATCATGGAATTTTAGTTTTTTTTAAAAAAGGGATATCTGAGAACGGAAAAATAAAGTGTCTCGGGGGGGGGGGGGGCGGCGGGGAATGGGGTGCATATGGGGGTTCTTTGACAGTTAAGACCGGAATTCCTTATTCAGTTGCCTACCTTGCCTATATCCGACCCAGTCTGAACTTCTAAAAGTGCCCCGACCTCCCCTCCCCCCCCACGCTTTAACAAACAAAAACACTATTTAAAAAAAACAAAAAACTGTATTATATAAACCCCAAAATTACCACGGGGGAGGGGGGGTTTGCCATCCCCATTCATCTTATAGGTACGACTTTGCTACCTCTGTCATGTCTCCGTCTCTTGTTAAAAATATTTTTTTCTTCCTTAATTACTGGAAAGAAACTGCAAGGAATATATGCTTGTTTATCCGTAAATACATAATATAACCAGCGTACGTGTGATACACCGACACTGCAGTGTACACAAGATACACCGATACACGATAGGATCGTCGTTCATCAAACTGTTATGCAGATCTAATCCGATGTACAACTCCAAGACGATCCTTACGCTCCTTTGTTGGGGGGGGGGGGGGTAGAGACATCAAGACAGGTCTTCCCAGTGTCGCCATTTCTAAGGTATCATGACGTCACTCTTCACGCTCTGTCTAGGCAGGAAATGTGTGTTAGATCGCTATCGTGATACTATTTGAGTAGGTTAGAATTGATAAATGCAAGCTTTTGTAGAATGAAAAAAAAAAAAGGCGGGGGGGGTGGGGGGATTATAAAAGCCACAGAAGAATAAATAGCGCGTGGCCGGGGGTGGGGGTGGTGGGGGTGGGGGTCATTCACTCGACTGAAAAGGTGAATAAAGGTAAGCTTTTTGAGCAAGTCCTGGCAGCGTGCAGCTTGCAGACGACAGGCTTAATGTGGCGTGAAGTAGATTGAATAGCCATAGTATTCAAACATTGAAGTATGCATTCTTTTTAAAACTTTATTTTTTTACAATTATTAATATTATTATTTTGCATTAGTAAGACGTAAGAAGTTAATATTAAGGCAATGGAACATCTCAGAGATTTTGTTTAAAAGGCTGCAAATATGTCTGGATTTGTTTGGAACAGGTCAATGTCTTGGGTTTAAAAGTATTCGCGACGCATGGAGACTACAATATATTGGCCCTATTATCTGATGAGCAGTCAGATGTCTTGTATACGTGACAGTCCCTGGGGAGGAATCCATGGGGGGGGGTGGGTGGTGAGAAAGAGAGGAAGACGAAGCGGTATGATGTTGGAAGGGGGAGCGAAGAAGAACAGAGAGAGACAGAGCGATTTTTTTTTAACGGCCTATGTGCACCGCTAGGAGCGAATAATGCGAGGAAGAGGCAGAAAACCCATGACCAGTAGGTATTTATTTTGAAAACGTTTTTCATACATTTTAAAACATTATTGTAAAACATATTACGTAGCAACGGTTGCCACCCCGGGATGGGAAGGGCTGTTTTTTGGGGACGTTAAAATATAACCACCCCAACCCATAGAAAGTTCGACTACGGGTGCTGTGAGAGCAGCACCACCAGCCAACCAGGCGTTCCTTCATTGATGCCGCCCCACTCGCATTGTCAAACGAGTGAAAGGCGGGCGGGGCTGTCTCCGGGGCGGAGTGCCCCCGACGTGCAGCTTAGCGGCCCGACTAGAGTCGAGTTGGGGGAATAGAGTTGGAGGCTGGTTGGGTGGTAGAGGTTGGGCACGTTGGGGAAAACTATATTAGCTTCGGCTCGATACTTTTCTGTTTCTCTTAAGAGAGTTAGTAGTTAGTAGCAGCGGTTCATTATAGACTTTCCCCTAACGTTGCGAACCAGTGGCGAACCTATGTGGTGCGAGAGGGGTAACCACCCACGGAGGCACTTTCGGGGTTTATATCTTATGTCATCATCTCCCCCCACCCCCCGGATCGTCTAGTCAAGGAACGCCACTGGTGAACTCTACACTTATCAGTAATTGAAGGCGGTGCTTACATTAGAGTTGGTCGGTGAACAACATTAGATGCATTCAGAGAGTTTAACTAGAATCGCTAAAAAAAACAACAACTTAAAAACTAAAAATAAATTTGTTTGTTTTGTCATTTGAAATACTTCTTTACGTTGTCTCAAATTACTTGGAATGTTTCATTCTACATTTCTGTTATTGATTCGATTCTCCCTCGCATTATTTCAGTCCATCCTTCCAATCATTGAATCAATCAATCATGCCATGCATGATTTTTTATTATCGAAGTAAGTATGATGAGATTGTGGGGGGGGGGGGGGTGCAGGCGTCGAATTCAGGTAGCTGTCAAAGTAGCATTCGCTTGTTACCGATGCTGTCAGAGTGACACTCGTTTGATACTGATTTTGTCATGACGGTTTGAAGAGGATGTAAATGTCTGACAAGCCATCAAACCATCACATAAATTGGGGTGTGGGGGGGGGGTGGGCTTTGAGCATTAGTCCCATCAAGGGAGATCATCACATCTCTTGGCTGTAGACTAGTGTCCCTTTGAACCGCGGGGAAATGGGGAAGTTATTAGGCTAAAGATTGATGACGGCTTAGACGTCCTTGACTCCTTGTCTGTTACGTCGTATATAGTTCTGTGGGTAAATCTTTCAATACCTTTTACACAATGATGGCGACTGTCGAGTTATCGATATTATGCGTTGTATATGATATCAGGGACTTAAACTTTGAAATGCTTTTAAATTTTGGAAATCTTCTATGTGCTTCGGACAGCGACTGCATTAGACAAGGGCGAACCCAGTGGAGTGTGGATCGAGCGACCGAGCTGGGGCACCGTCCGAAAGAGTTATTTTCTCGCTGTTGGGGGTCTAGCCAAAACAACATCTTTCACCGCCTAGACAAATACGCCGCTGGCACTAGATGTGCCGTGACACTACGAAGGCTTTAAGTGTGCGGGGGGGGGGGGGGGGTCGAGGGGTAATCTTTGGGTCATTATATCATGTAGCTACAATTAGATGAGTTTTTAATTTGGCTTTAGCTGTTAAATATTTAAATGGCCTCATTTGAAAACCCAGTCAAGTATCCCGGAGGTGGTGATCAGTCGCCAAGTGGGATATTAACGTCCCTAGAGTGGGTGTCTGTCACGTCCCTAGTTTGGGGCGCCTGTCAGCTTCCTATTTGGGCGATGTCACGCCTTTAGTTTTGGGTGCCTGTCGGGTCCCTATTTTGGCGCGCCTGTCACGTCCCTAGTTTGGGGCGTCTGTCACGCCCCTAGTTTAAGGCGTCTAAATCTGGTGTTATTCAATTTAAAAACATATTATTAGCCTGCGGTCTATTGGGTTCATGAAATATCCATTCCATGATCTAATCTCATAGTTTCTCTCCGACACGGGAGATCTCATCTGTTTTGGTATTCTCTTCGACACACGACACCCTGTTAGTCCTGTTTCCCTTTGAGAGCTGATCTTGTCCATCCGTCGTATGGTGTGGTCAGCAGGACTGGCCGCATCCCGCTATCAGATAAAGTCCGGGGGTCGGGCCGTCTTCGAGATTCGGTTGACCGATAGGACGAAAGTGGCTCCGTGGAAACTTCTTTGAAGTCCATGCCGCTCTTGCTGGCAACAATGTCAGGCCAGGCCGTTCATTGATGGTAGCGCAATGTCAGGCCATGCCGTTCATTGATGGTAGCAATGTCAGGCCAGCCATCTCACTGATGGTAGCAATGTCAGGCCAGCCATCTCATTGATGGTAGCAATGTCAGGCCAGCCATCTCATTGATGGTAGCAATGTCAGGCCAGCCATCTCATTGATGGTAGCAATGTCAGGCCAGCCATCTCATTGATGGTAGCAATGTCAGGCCAGCCATCTCACTGATGGTAGCAATGTCAGGCCAGCCATCTCATTGATGGTAGCAATGTCAGGCCAGCCATCTCACTGATGGTAGCAATGTCAGGCCAGCCATCTCATTGATGGTAGCAATGTCAGGCCAGCCATCTCATTGATGGTAGCAATGTCAGGCCAGCCATCTCACTGATGGTAGCAAAGTCAGGCCAGCCATCTCATTGATGGTAGCAATGTCAGGCCAGCCATCTCACTGATAGTAGCAATGTCAGGCCAGCCATCTCACTGATGGTAGCAATGTCAGGCCAGCCATCTCATTGATGGTAGCAATGTCAGGCCAGCCATCTCACTGATGGTAGCAATGTCAGGCCAGCCATCTCACTGATGGTAGCAAAGTCAGGCCAGCCATCTCATTGATGGTAGCAATGTCAGGCCAGCCATCTCACTGATGGTAGCAATGTCAGGCCAGCCATCTCACTGATGGTAGCAATGTCAGGCCAGCCATCTCATTGATGGTAGCAATGTCAGGCCAGCCATCTCATTGATGGTAGCAATGTCAGGCCAGCCATGTCACTGATGGTAGCAATGTCAGGCCAGCCATCTCACTGATGGTAGCGCAATGTGAAGCCAACCATCTAAGTTTCATTACTTTGTGTACGACCCCCCCCCCTCCCTTTTTACCCACTTTTTTTTTGGTGTGAATCTTGAAATGTATATACATATTTACATACCGGTATAACTGTTGATGCAGTCAAGGGATCAAACTGGGAAAATGCAGGGTTTGGGGCAGGGAGCGTTGCCCGGGGGGGGGGGGAGAGGGCGGGAGTGAGCTTCAGGCTAATGCGAAGTGCGAGCCGTGAAGTCCATCCAGCATCACCATACTAGGCATACGATTTATGATCTGGCATAGAGTAAGAAACGCTTTGAAAAATGGTGATTGCACCAGTTGACAATTCTGTGCAAATTATGACAGCGAATGTTCGGCCTATTGTCAACGAACATTCAAAAGATTTTATAGGTTGAGTTGTTTTATAAGTAGCGTAAAAGTTGGGGTGGAGGGTTGCATTATCGACCTACTGCTGAGCTTGTTTCAAAAGTTTTTGCCCTTACCCGGGCGCCACTACCCTTACCCAGGCGCCACTACCCTTACCCGGGCGCCACTACCCTTACCCAGGCGCCACTACCCTTACCCGGGCGCCACTACCCTTACCCGGGCGCCACTACCCTTACCCGGGCGCCACTACCCTTACCCGGGCGCCACTACCCTTACCCGGGCGCCACTACCCTTACCCGGGCGCCACTACCCTTACCCGGGCGCCACTACCCTTAACCGGGCGCCACTACCCTTACCCGGGCGCCACTACCCTTACCCAGGCAGTGTGCAGTGAAAAGTGTGCAATTTGCAGTGGGCAGTGAGGCAATGTGCAGTGTGCAATTTGCAGTGGGCAGTGAGGCAATGTGCAGTGTGAAGTGCGCAATCTGCATTTGGCAAGAAAGTCGTGATTGAGATCCCCAAATATAAAATATCGGTTATATATTTAACCGTTATTAATAACAACGCTAGTGCAGCAACTCTTTAAAAAAAAGTCATTTTAATTTGTTGAAATTTTTTTTGTCATGTGGCTATTTATAGACGGAGGAAGAGGCCCTGCCAAAGGGTTAACACTAATTGTTGTAACGAAAGGACACTTTGGTGAGGCGCTTGTCGTGTCTTCGTACATCTGGACCAACCGGCGAAGGTAGTTAAAGAAAAACTGACCAGGGTCTCTGCAGATGTGGCATCTGGATGGTCTGGAGTGGTCAAGCTGAATCTGCTGACAACCGGGTCAGTTAGGTCAGGTCGGAACTATCTTACTGATGAGCGGGGTCCCCCCCCCCCCCCGGGTTGCAAGGTCGTCACGTGACGCGACCTCATACAAATGAGGGGGGCATCGTGAAGACATCCACAGAGTTACACTAACCAGATGGCAGGCGAGCAATAGCATCACGGTAAAGATGTCCATCTTTTTTCTACCCGGGGGTGCAGCGGGTCATCTCTGACGTCATGACATGGGCGGCATTGTGCTTCTAGCAATTAAAATGTCGATTTATTTTCAAGACGCGATGACCCGGGGCCAGTGTGTGTGTTTGTGTGTGTGAATATATGTGTGTTTGTGTATGAGACTATTTGTGCGTAAGTGCGTATGTATATGTGTGAGTGTAGTATTAGATGAAACGGAATAATTTTAAGGCTTGTTTTTAAAAAACATGTTTTTTTTTTAAAATGTGCACAAGCGGAGGATGGTTGTACCACATTCAAATTGTTCCGGAAAAAAAAACAAAAAACGCGCAATTTTGAAGTGAGTCAGACGAGCAGCACAGCAGATCGGGCGTCAATAAATAATGGGGCGAAGTCTGTGGTTAGTGATTTGTTCAACGAGTGTGTGTTTTCGTTTATCTTTTATATACTTAAATTTGCTAGCGAGCGTATTTGGTATGGAGATGAATTGTGTAGCTGTTGCTGTGTGCTTTGTATTGTATGACGTAGTTGGGCCATGAGAGATGACGCTGTCGGTTTGTATGGTTTTTCTTGCTAGTTAGTGAGCTGCAGAGAGATAAGTGAGCTGCAGAGAGATAAGTGAGCTGCAGAGAGATAAGTGAGCTGCAGAGAGATAAGTGAGCTGCAGAGAGATAAGTGAGCTGCAGAGAGATAAGTGAGCTGCAGAGAGATGAGTGAGCTGCAGAGAGATAAGTGAGCTGCAGAGAGATAAGTGAGCTGCATAGAGATGAGTGAGCTGCAGAGAGATAAGTGAGCTGCAGAGAGATAAGTGAGCTGCAGAGAGATAAGTGAGCTGCAGAGAGATAAGTGAGCTGCAGAGAGATAAGTGAGCTGCAGAGAGATAAGTGAGCTGCAGAGAGATAAGTGAGCTGCAGAGAGATAAGTGAGCTGCAGAGAGATAAGTGAGCGCCAGAGAGATAAGTGAGCTGAGAGAGATAAGTGAGCTGCAGAGAGATAAGTGAGCGGCAGAGAGATAAGTGAGCGGCAGAGAGATAAGTGAGCTGCAGAGAGATAAGTGAGCTGCAGAGAGATAAGTGAGCTGCAGAGAGATGAGTGAGCTGCAGAGAGATAAGTGAGCTGCAGAGAGATAAGTGAGCTGCAGAGAGATAAGTGAGCTGAGAGAGATAAGTGAGCTGCAGAGAGATAAATGAGCGGCAGAGAGATAAGTGAGCGGCAGAGAGATAAGTGAGCGGCAGAGAGATAAGTGAGCGGCAGAGAGATAAGTGAGCTGCAGAGAGATAAGTGAGCGGCAGAGAGATAAGTGAGCTGCAGAGAGATAAGTGAGCTGCATAGAGATAAGTGAGCTCCAGAGAGCTAAGTGAGCTCCAGAGAGATAAGTGAGCTGCAGAGAGATAATAATAATAATAATAAAGTTCATTTGAAAAATCACGCTTCATCCCCAAAGGCTCGAAGCGCGGTACAAAAACTAAGTTGGATAGTGGAAGTAAGAACGCACGGAGCGGAGTTTATTGGTGAATGGAAAAAAAATCCACATCAAATATTGATCTCGGTGTGGTTACTAACCACCCCTAGACTTAACAGAGCCGTTGAACGGCTTATACCATTTAGCAGTTCGTAACAACCACTTTGTGTATGTCAGTAATGTCAGTATATGAATGTCTTCAGACAGATAATTTTTTTTCAAATGTGTAATTTTAAAAAAAAATATTCCAGGGACTCGCAACTGGTTGGGAACATTACCGGCTTGACCCGGAGAGTGGGAGGGGTTGGGGGGGGAGGAAGGGGGGCATAACGACGCACTAACCCGTGAAGGCACGAGTGGTCACATCTTTTCAGCGTCCATTAAAACTAATCAAAAGTTTCCGCCGAGGGCCGCGGCCGAGCGTTAATTGTTATGATCCGACGTGTCCACCTCCCTGTCACGCGCACATACTCGCCCACCGCCGTCCCACGCCCACCGTCACAAGTGCTGGTGACCGCTGTCCACTCCGAACATAATTACACTGACCACGGGGCAGGTGCCGGGTGTGTATGATGAGGGAATGCGGGGGTGGGGGGATGGGGGAGAGACGGCGGTAAAATTAATAGGAATATTAACCTTTTCAAGTCAATTACGTTTTTTTTTTCTCTTTCCAGCTGCGTCAGTGTTCAATAATGGCCCAACAAAATGGCTGGCCCAACAAAATGGCTGGCCCAACAAAATGGCTGGCCCAACAACACCTGGCATTAATATTTATTTGATATTGCCAGACCCGTATAATTTGCATAGTACGTCTGCGGGGGCTGATCAGGTCTGTGGGGTGGGGAGCTGTGGGGTTTGTTTGAAATGTCAGTCCGACGGGCATGCAATTAGAGACGGAGATCGTCGTTGGGGAAGAAGGGGGGGGGGGTTCAGTTTCAATTTAGTGGTAATTAACCCCTTTAATCACCACACCCATTTTTCTTTTACACCGCAGACGCTAGTCGCCAGACATTTTGACTGAACGGCTATTTAGTCGAATCATATACATGACCTCCAGAGAGCTGACATTTCCCTCAACTGTAAGGACCAAGTTACTCACAGGCTAAGAACCCTTGTCATGTATTCGATTTAATAACTGTAAAATTTGTTTTTCTTCTAGGCAATGAGTAAAACAAAGTTAGGTCCAACCTGAAAAAAAAACGAACGCAACGAAACAACGAACGTGTCGGCAGGAAGCCTTCGTCAGCGAACAAAGAAATATTTCAACTGCTTTCACTTTCAACTTGGAAGTCTAAATATTAATCCCGTGAGAACTCACCCGAGATTTTGGGAGTTAAACCAGCGGTTCTCAACCTGTGGGTCGCAACCCCTTTGGGGGTCGAACGCCCCTTTCCCAGGGGTCGCCTAATATCATCGGAAAACACATACACACTACAGTTATGAAGTAGGAACGAAAATAATTTTATTTCTGGGGGTCGCCACAACATGAGGAACTGTATTAAAGGGTCGCGGCATTGGAAAGGTTGAGAACCACCGGGTGAGATTGTTTAACACTACCCCCTCTTGACCTCATACGTATTACAGGCAGGGTGTTTAAAAAAATAGAGGCGTGGGGGAGAGCTGGGTACATATAAAGTTAGTCAATCCGGAGTGGGGGTGGGGAAGAGGGGGAGAAATTTGGGGGCGGGGATTTGTTTTCATTGGCTGGAATAATTTACTATTAAATGACACGTCTCTCTAAAGTCCCACACCTTCATTATTCACAGAATTACCCACGGAACATTTGTAGCCCCCCCCCCCCTTTTTTTTCCTCCCCCATTTTCATTACCATGACCAGTAGACTCAAGCATAACTTCATACAGGGAAACAATCGAACCAGAGGCGCGCTCACGCACGATTTAACCAGATGGAGGCGTGACGGGCAGATGACTTGTCTGTGTGCATAGAGACGACCGCGTCCAGCGGGACCAATTATGTGTCCGTCTGCCCGAGATATTTGAGACTTCACAAGTGACTTTACATGTGACTTTACATGAGACTTTACATGTGACGTTTGGGCAGCTTATTTTATATACGTTGTGTGGATACAGGTAAATGGAGTCCTAGTAAAAATAAAGACTTGTTCAACTTTATTTAATATTTCTCTAATGAAAGCGTTATGGATAGCTGATTAACATCCGGAAAACGCGAAATTATAAGACAATTAAGGTTAAAGGTAGAGGATTGGAAGGTAGGGGTGCGGATTGGAAGGTAGGGGTAAGGATTGGAAAGTAGGGGTGAGGATTGGAAGCAAGGGGTGAGGATTGGAAGGACTGTGTGAGAATTGGAAGGTAGGGGTGAGGACTGGAAGGAAGGGGTGAGGATTTGAAGGTAGGGGTGAGGATTGGTAGGATTAAGTGAGGATTGGAAGGTAGGGGTGAGGATTGGAAGGTAGGGGTGAGGATTGGAAGGATGAAGTGAGGATTGGATGGACGGGGCGAGGATTGGAAGGGTGAAGGGAGGATTGGAAGGATGTGGTGGGGATTGGAAGGACGGGGTGAGGATTGGAAGATAGGGTTGAGGATTGGAAGGATGAAGGGAGGATTTGAAGGACGGGGTGAGGATTGGAAGGTAGGGTTGAGGATTGGAAGGATGAAGGGAGGATTGGAAGTACGGGGTGAGGATTGGAAGGACGGGGTGAGGATTGGAAGGACGGGGTGAGAATTGGAAGGTAGGGGTGAGGATTGGAAGGTAGGGGTGAGGATTGGAAGGTAGGGGTGAGGATTGGAAGGTAGGGGTGAGGATTGGAAGGACGGGTTGAGGATTGGAAGGATGGGGTGAGGACTGGAAGGATGAAGGGAGGACTGGAAGGTAGGGGGGAGGATTGGAAGGATGAAGGGAGGATTGGAAGGACGGGGTGAGCATTGGAAGGATGGGGTGAGAATTGGAAGGATGAAGGGAGGATTGGAAGGACGGGGTGAGGATTGGAAGGTAGGGGTGAGGATTGGAAGGATGGGGTGAGGATTGGAAGGATGAAGGGAGGATTGGAAGGACGGGGTGAGGATTGGAAGGATGGGGTGAGGATTGGAAGGATGAAGGGAGGATTGGAAGGACGGGGTGAGGACTGGAAGGTAGGGGTGAGGATTGGAAGGATGTGGTGATAACTTGATCAGGTGTTACGCACAGAACCTTTCCTTTCTTAAGTTTATTAGGTGCATATTTTAGATGCACAGACGATTAGGCCTATAGAAGTTTCTCGTGTTTGTTCAATTATAAAACCAATGACCAATGAGAAAATGAAAATTGCAATAAGTGAGATTCCTTGGTCCGTGTAGCACGGTTCCGTGGGACGAGTATCCCTGGGATAAGCCTGGACAGAACCTATTGAGTTGATCGTGAGCAGCGTGATGGCAGGTCTGTATCAATCAAGTCACAACAAAAGAGCGGACAACGTTGTGGCCCTGATCTCGGACCACAGTTAAGAAAGACAACAACAAGGGGTGTCGTTGATCACCCCCCCCCCCCCAAATCTCTGCTAAACACACGCATGTCCTGTTCATGTCGTAGGGCTCACATCCTTTTACCCAGCACGCGCCCTCTGGTCTGCTGGCATGACCTTGGGATGGACAGTGTTATCGCCATGACCATAGGTCAGCATTTGAAGGTCAAACTGCCCCCCCCAACTACTTTACCCGCCCACGTTGAATGTGCAGCGCTGGCATCTCCCGCACCTTAAGAGGAGCCAATTGGTTTTGCATTATCCAGGACCGACTTACCAACTAGAGCAGTGATTCCCAGACTTTTAAGTTTGGCGGACCAGTGGAAGTGGAGACGTTTTGAAATTGCACCTGGGACCGGTGCCATATTTATTACTTACATTTTCTGTTCATTCGACCATGTCCATTGATCTTGTGCGGACAGGCAATGTAAAGCTCGCTGACCCGCGTCGGTCCGCGAACCGGCGTTTGAGAAACACTGGCTTTTGCGGGTGGTTACGCCATTTATAATCAGACATTTTTGGCTTCTTCTTTCTAGCCGGTGTATGAAGATTTTCCTTGAACAACGAACGAAGACAAAATTAGAGATGAAAAGACAAGAACATTACGATTTCAAACAATCCAAACATATTTTTTTGAATGTAAATTTACGAAATAACCCCAAATGTATTTTTTAAATTATATATAGCAGCGGTTCCCAACCTGCGCTCCGCAGAACCCTAAGGGCTCAGCGGAGACTTCTCAGTGGCTCCGCAGACCCCTCCCTCAACATAGGGTTGCCTAAGGTAGAGCTCCGCAACCAGTGTGCCGTGGCTAAATTCCATCCAAGTGGATGAACACAAAAATAGCGTGAAAACGACGTACATTTTTGAAACAAATGGCAAAGTTTATTGGCTAATTTACAAACGCCAGACAGCGTACCACAAATGCATGTTTAACTCTGTCGGTTCACATCTCAAAGTGTCTGACCAGTAAAACATGTCTCCGTCGGTTTAGCCGGACTTTAGCCTTTGATCGCAGGCTGTTCGCGCCTTTACTGGGTAATAACCGTACCCGGTAATAACGCTTAGTGACTTTTTTTCCTGTGACATTTTTTCCTGACTTTTTTCCTGTGACTTTTTTCCTGTGACATTTTTTCCTTTGACTCTTTTCCTGCCATCAATTTTCCACCCACCCCACCGCAACACTAAGTCCATACTATCATACAATTCCACACACCACAACTTCACAACCATCCCGCTACAGCATTTAATCCTAGCCACCATATTCTTTCACCCATCAAACTGATCCCGCACGCCTCCCTACCATGTCCGGGTAAATGGTTCGGATATTAAAGGACACTCATCGGACAAAGCGTGTCCTTCGGTCAATTGTTTTCTAACATCGTCAAAAAGTTTTTTTTCAAATTCATATATACCGGTAAAAAAATCTCCTGTTTATCGGCCAAAGTGTCTTGCCCTCAATGTTTTTCTCTGTCGGCAGCTTAATTTAAAGGGATGCTTCCCCTGAGAAGAAGCACTCATCACCGGATATTCTTAAATCCGCTCCCACCCCAACATCCCCCGTACAAATGTCGGGTCTACTATATTTCCACGGCCGAGTAGTTCCTCCACTTTGACCCATTCATATGTCTTTGTTCTGAGTTCAAACCAATGTTCGGGGATTACGAAATCTCAAAAATGGTTGACCGGAAGTACACACGTTATCACCAAGGCGTCTTCTGCTGGCCGCCGGAGCGTCTTCTCCCCGAGTGGTCTCCCTTGCGGGAAGAAGGCGGAAGATAAAATCTGGCCCACATGCCGGGGCCCTTCGAAATGGCTTCCTTTAAAAGTGGACGCACCGGTGGTCTGAATGAGGTTTGAAGAAGGGGGGGGGATGATTGAGGTATGGGGAAATGGTGCAGTCATGTTAGTGCTTGACCCTTTGGTGGACTTTGGATTGTGAGGTTTTTGGGGGATGTAGCGCAGGCGTGTTGAACAAACCGTAAAAATACCTTACTAAGAAAAACAATGTCATGTCTCTGTTTTCTTCTGTAGTTTCAGCTGTCATTGAGATGTTAACAAGTAATTTCAAACAACGGGACAACATATCATTACTGTACAACAGCATCACTCTAATGTCACCTAACACCAGCACCACCCTAAAATTACTTTAAAACAGCACCACTCTAACATTACTGTACAACAGCACCACCCTAACATTACTGTAAAACCCACCACTCTAACATTACTGTACAACAGCACCACCCTAACATTACTGTAAAACTCACCACGCTAACATTACTGTACAACAGCACCACCCAAAAATTACTTTAAAACAGCACCACTCAAACATTACTGTACAACAGCACCACCCTAAAATTACTTTAAAACAGCACCACTCTAACATTACTGTACAACAGCACCACCCTAACATTACTGTAAAACCCACCACGCTAACATTACTGTACAACAGCACCACCCTAAAATAACTGTAAAACCCACCACGCTAACATTACTGTACAACAGCACCACCCAAAAATTACTTTAAAACAGCACCACTCAAACATTACTGTACAACAGCACCACCCTAAAATTACTTTACAAAAGCACAACACTAGCATTGCTTTACAACAGCACCACCCTAACACTACTTTATAACAACACCGCCCTAAAAATACTGTACAATGGCACCACCCTAACATTAAAGGACACTCATCGGACAAAGCGTGTCCTTCGGTCAATTGTTTTCTAGCATCGTCAAAAAGTTTTTTTTCAAATTCATATATACCGGTAAAAAAATCTCCTGTTTATCGGCCAAAGTGTCTTGCCCTCAATGTTTTTCTCTCTGTCGGCAGCTTAATTTAAAGGGATGCTTTAAACAACGGCACCACTCTAGCGCCACGTAACTGCATACATTAGTTTTGAACTTTAGCGATGTCCAACTTCTAACCCTAAACTCCCAATGACCCGGTGTTGGACTAATGTGGCTGGAAACATAACTTTTTAATTAAAGAGACAACCTTACAATCGTTAAGATACACCTCCTTCTTTTCCTCCCACACTCCATCCATCCCTACGCCTACGTTAAGGATACCGAAGAGCATCCCAATCCCCCCCCAAAAAAAAAGTGATTGTGCATATCGTAAAAATTAAATTTTATGGCTTTTCGTATATTTTATTTTGGTTCCCAACAAACATTTTTTTCCTGCTAAAATACCGCGTCTGAAGGACTTCTCTCCGAGCTGAAGACGTTTAGTTATTTCTGTGTTTACAACATCAAAGACAGACATCTAACTCATTAGGATTCCCACAAGGAAAGATTCCTAGGGAAGGAGTCGCCAATGTGTACGTTTAATTTATTGATAATTTCCATGTATATTTATAATGGTGTCCAACTTATGAATAACCCCACCCCATTTTTGCTGTTGTGGAAAGGAAAAAAACAACCCAACTCATCTACTCTGAGCTCTCTTCAATTCTTTAGGACAACTCTAAAATCTTCCCAGGATTATCTACCCTCGAATCTGTCTCCATGACAACATAAACGGTTGGACGATCTGCAGACATAACACTGGCCAGCTAATTAGTCCTTGCCACGTCTGGCCCACCGCCCCGGGTCGCCTAGTGGGGTGTGGGGAGGGGGGAGGGGGTGAGACCCGATGTCCAGCAGACGGCATAAATTACAATTAAAGTAGCCCCAAGGAGCCGACCAGTTCGTGTGGAATGAGCGTCTGGGTGGTTGATTTATGGAGTTTGAGGAAAGCCATGCAAATAAGATGGTGACGTCATAGACGGATGCCATAAATAAGTTCTTACATCACTTGGAGGGTTGGGCTCAAAAGGTGGCTCAAATCTTTGACGAGTGGCAGTGCATCGACAAGGGGGCTTGCATCAAATCATTGGAAATATCGTTTAGAGCAATCATGTCATTTTTTAAAATAACATTCTTGATATTCCCAGAGCAGATCAAGTTTTGCCATTGTCATTGCCATTGTCATTGCCATTGCCATTGTCATTGCCATTGCCATTTAGTCGTGGCCAAGGTTCACTGATGAAAAGCCAGCCACCAGTCACATATCTGGGCATCAGGCTGGTTTAAACAACCTGCAGCAGCTGGGAATCCAAGCATGGGAAAAGAAAAGTATCAGTTTGGTCTAAGTGGAAGAATGTAGCGAGGAAGGGCAAACCCTTACAAGGGCTGTTGTAGCGCTACAGGAATGGAAGGATGGCCTGAGTGGTTGGAAGTGGTGAGGCAGACAAAACACCCTAAATGGGCTGTTGTAGCGCCACAGGAATGGATGGATGGTCTGAGTGGTTGGAAGTGGTGAGACACAACAAAAACCTAAATGGGCTGTTGTAGTGCCACAGGAATGGATGGATGGTCTGATTGGTTGGAAGTGGTGAGGCAGACCAAAACCCTAAATGGGCTGTTGTAGCGCCACAGGAATGGATGGATGGTCTGAGTGGTTGGAAGTGGTGAGGGAGACCAAAACCCTAAATGGGCTGTTGTAGCGCCACAGGAATGGATGGATGGTCTGAGTGGTTGGAAGTGGTGAGGGAGACCAAAACCCTAAATGGGCTGTTGTAGCGCCACAGGAATGGATGTATGGTCTGAGTGGTTGGAAGTGGTGAGGGAGACCAAAATCCTAAATGGGATGTTGTAGCGCTACATGAATGGATGGATGGTCTGAGTGGTTGGAAGTGGTGAGGCAGACCAAAACCCTAAATGGGCTGTTGTAGCGCCACAGGAATGGATGGATGGTCTGAGTGGTTGGAAGTATTGAGGGAGACCAAAATCCTAAATGGGATGTTGTAGCGCCACATGAATGGATGGATGGTCTGAGTGGTTGGAAGTGGTGAGGCAGGCCAAAGCCCTAAATGGGCTGTTGTATCGCCACAGGAATGGATGGATGGTCTGAGTGGTTGGAAGTGGTGAGGCAGACAAAAAACCCTAAATGGGCTGTTGTAGCGCTACAGGAATGGATGGATGGTCTGAGTGGTTGGAAGTGGTGAGGCAGACCAAAACCCTAAATGGGCTGTTGTAGCGCCACAGGAATGGATGGATGGTCTGAGTGGTTGGAAGTGGTGAGGCAGACAAAAAACCCTAGATGGGCTGTTGTAGCGCTACAGGAATGGATGGATGGTCTGAGTGGTTGGAAGTGGTGAGGGAGACCAAAATCCTAAATGGGATGTTGTAGCGCTACAGGAATGGATGGATGGTCTGAGTGGTTGGAAGTGGTGAGGGAGACCAAAATCCTAAATGGGATGTTGTAGCGCTACAGGAATGGATGGATGGTCTGAGTGGTTGGAAGTGGTGAGGCAGACCAAAACCGTAAATGGGCTGTTGTAGCGTTAAAGGAGGGGGGGGGGGTAGAATACTTTAAGCTAATGGTCACAAACATTAAAACCTTAATATTTTAAAAGAATAGTCTTGATTCACTAAATACCACACACATTTTTTCAATATATGGAAAAGGAGAGTTTACTTGGATAATATATCACTAGCGAGTTGTTGTAATCTATTCAAGAACTCTAAGTGAAAGGTTTACAGCTTACAGCCTTTCAAGTATAAATTTAGCCTTATAAATCCCGTCAAACAATCCGTTTCTGATCAGACTAATTAAGAATTGTTAAATGAATGAGACCCAAGAGAATTTGAAAGTCTTGTTCGGCGTCCAGTGAATTCAAGGTCTACACCAGTGGTTCTCAACCTTCCTAATGCCACGACCCTTTATTACAGTTTCTCATGTTGTGGCGACCTCAGCCACAAAATTATTACCGCTGCTACTTCATAGCTGTAGAGTATATGTGTTTTCAGATGGTCTTAGGCGAACCATGTAAAGGGTCACAGGTTGAGTGAGAACCGCTGGTAAAGACAGTTAACAGTAAATACGTAAATAAATGAAAATAACTTTAGTTTGGATATCTGATTAACCAGAATCAGACATCTGCTGAACCTTACTGGAATCTCCTGAACCATACGGGAAAGCTCCCGACCCATACGGGATATCTCATGAACCTTACTGGAATCTCCCGAACCATACGTGAAATATACCGAACCATACGGGGAAGCTTCTGAACAATACGGGACAGCTCCTGAACCACATTCTTGAACCATATTGAATTTCTCTTGAACCATAAGTGAATCTCCTGAACCATAATATACATCTGAACCATACTGGACATCTCTCAAACCATACTGAACATGTCCTGAACCATATAGGACATCTTTGAGTAAATAAACATATATATTATGGACTTACAAATATAATTTCATAAACACTGAAACGTAGGAGCTCATATAAAACATATTTTGTGACTTTTTTTTCATTTGACTTTTTTTCCTACAGTTTGGCACCCCCCACCCCCACTTTTTTACCCTCTGGATTCGCCGATGCTCGTGACCTAGAAATGTTTACAAAACCTGTTAAAGTTAACAACATCAACAAAACTACAACTCTAACGATCGTTCAGGGGTGAGTAGAAATTATTTGAAGGTAGATCACGTGCCCTATGACCTGTCAACACTAAAAAAAACAACCTCAACTCCTCCCTCTCCCCTCTCGGGGCACTGACCCAGAGGACAAGACGGTTTGAGGGGTGGCCACGGGGGGGGGGGGGGAAATCTTCTTTGGGCGTTAATTGGTGAGCAGGCTGTCGGTTAGGTTAACGAGACCGCGTGACTCATGGACATCTTTTTTTTTTTTTTTAAACTTCAGCGTTTAAAAAAATTGTAGTTTTGTGTAAATTGTAAATCACGTACAGAACATAATGATGCATTCAACGCTATCCACACATATCCACGCCTATCCATTTAGCCAGGAGTCCTAAAAATTTTTAAACAAGGGGCCGGATCAACGTACCTCACGCATTATTTGTGTGTGTGGTTGGGGAGGGGGGGGGCTATAGTTTTTTTTTTTAAAATGAACGAGTTCTATGCACACAGTAAAACAAAACAACACGAAGAAACAATAACACATTTAAAATGAAGAAACAATAACACATTTAAAATGAAGAAACAATAACACATTTAAAATGAAGAAACAATAACACATTTAAAATGAAGAAACAATAACACATTTAAAATGAAGAAACAATAACACATTTAAAATGAAGAAACAATAACACATTTAAAATGAAGAAACAATAACACATTTAAAATGAAGAAACAATAACACATTTAAAATGAAGAAACAATAACACATTTAAAATGAAGAAACAATAACACATTTAAAATGAAGAAACAATAACACATTTAAAATGAAGAAACAATAACACATTTAAAATGAAGAAACAATAACACATTTAAAATGAAGAAACAATATATCCAACATAAAATCAGTTTTAGTTCAAAGTTGAAGCTTTTGCTAATGAGTTGATCAATGTCCGGTTTCATAATTATCGCTGCTAGCCGGGTATCCTTACGGCGCCCAGGCGGGCCTGTTTGAGGACTCCTGGCGGGGCTGGATGTAGACCGTGGGCCGTTATTTGAGGACCACTGATTTGAGCTCTTGGTCCATTTAATACGAGGAAAATCATTTGGAAAAAACCCACAGAAAAACAACAACAACAAAACAATGTCATCCAGTTTTAACGTAGACTTGACACTGTCAATACAAACATAGACATAGAATGAGGTCATAGATTTGTAATAGATTTAAGCACTTACATATAATTTAAAAAAAATGATTCTGTGTTGTCCGACTGATCCACTAACCTAGATGTCGGCTATCTACGACATACGTCTCCGGCGCCCGATGAGGCGTTTAAAATGAATATTAATGAGGCTGCAGATCATTATTAAATCCGACATTGCCCGCGGCTTCAAAAAATAATACATTTTTTTGCGGAAGATTTAGTTGATCAAGTGAATTCATAGAAAAAAATCAAAAGAAAGGTCAAAGCCTTGGCACAGGTCTC
Source organism: Omphiscola glabra (assembly GCA_964017045.1). Lineage (NCBI taxonomy): Eukaryota > Metazoa > Mollusca > Gastropoda > Lymnaeidae > Omphiscola > Omphiscola glabra. Next base: position 41,056,230 of record OZ024796.1, read on the forward strand.
ATGAGCTTTAGAGCGCAAGTCATTAAGTTAAATAGACTCAACAACAGTCCGGTCTCATTATTGGTCAATAGTCGCATTCATGACTACTACCACCACTAACCAACAAAGGTTAGGAACCTTCGCTCTATCCATGCGTCACTGTCTCAAAAACTGAGCATTTCACAACGCACAATAACTATACCATAACAGTAACAGGGGACTATTTCGTAACACCAAACCATTGTAATACTATACCACAACAGGGGACCATTTCGTAGCTCCACCAAACCATTGTAATAATATACCACAAAACAAGGTGTTTCGTAACAATGCTCTATTAATAAAACTGCTTTTAAAATATATATACAGGGTCAACACTATTTTAAAACTTTGTCATTTTGTTGACTTGTCTGTTCCTACACGTTGTATTGCGACAATTAAAAGACAGATGTTCGATCGATCTGGCCTTGATTTGTCAAAAAGAAATATTGTGTCATATTGTGAGAAGAAGGTAAACAACTTTGTGTACAGTCAACACGACAGGTGAGACATTCCCAAAAATGGAGCAGTAGGTAATAGGTTGCAGTAGGTGATAGGTTGCAGTAGGTAACAGGTTGCAGTAGCTAAAAGGTTGCAGTAGGTGATAGGTTGCAGTAGGTGACAGTTTGCAGTAGGTAAAAGGTTGCAGAGGTGATAGGTTGCAGTAGGTAACAGGTTGCAGTAGGTGATAGGTTGCAGTAGGTGATAGGTTGCAGTAGGTAACAGGTTGCAGTAGGTAAAAGGTTGCAGAGGTGACAGGTTGCAGAGGTGACAGGTTGCAGAGGTGACAGGTTGCAGAGGTGACAGGTTGAATGTAGTGAAGGGGAACCGATCTTTGGTCGGACAATAGCACTAGCTAATGAAAGTATGACCAGGGACAAAACCTGGGTAATTACATTTTTAAAAAAAAGACAGAAGTTAGTTTGTAGAATAATAGTTCAAGGCCACTCTGCTAGTCGGGTGTATTCTACGTTTCGAAAAATTCACTTTTTCAATTTGGTTTAACAAAGATAGTTTGAGAAACACACCCCCCCCCCACCGCACGTGTCAATTCTCCTGTCTAAAGACAGACAGCCCCGTCAGCGCACAGACAGCCAGGATATGAAAACAGTCAATGGCCGACCTGTTTATTTGCTTTGTCTCGGTCAGCGTCCCCACGTAATAGTGCAAACATTCTGTCTGTGCAATGGACAGCATGCTCTGTCAATGATTGCTCCAAAGTGCAGTCTCAAGCAATGGTCGTAGTCTAGAGTTGGGACGGGGGGGGGGGGCGTTGGAGTCATCGAAGTTTGGAGTGGGGTGGCGTGGGAGGGGTATGAGGTATCTATTACCAGGAGTTTTATAACGATATTTAAAGAAAAAAAATAAATAAACATTTAAATGGCATGCCTGAGTCTTGAGAAGAATTGTGCATCAAAAACAGAGTTTCTCAACCTGTTGGTCGCGACCTCTTAGGGGGTCGAACGACCCTTTCACAGGGGTTGCCTAAGACCACCGGAAAACAGTTATGAAGTAGCAACGGAAATAATTTTATGTTTGGGGGTCACCACAACACGAGAAACTGTATTAAATGGTCGAGGCATTAGAAACGTTGAGAACCACTGATCCAACACAAAGAGAAGACTTGTGGCAGAAACACAGGGTACATGATGAATCAGAAATAAAAGAAACAAGGGACATACTATAACAGAAATGACAGATAAAGAACTACAAGAGGCAAGGGACATACTATAACAGAAATAGAGATGACACAAAAGAAATGAGAAGTGACAGAAACAGAGGATGTCAGTGTACGACAATAATATAAAAAGAAGTATGAACACGTTATATAATTAAATGTGTGATTATACATTAGAACATGTTTACTACTTTATACTACAAATAAAATTATGGTTAATAAAAAGTGTTTCTGTGATTTTGTTTTCACTATGACTTTTTACCCTAGCAATACTTGCGACTTGTTTTTCATTTGAATTTTTCCTATGCCTTTTTTTCCTGTGACTTTTTTCTTGTGACTTATTTCCTGTGACTTTTTTCTATTGCCTTTTTCCTATGACTTTTTTCTTGTGACTTATTTCCTGTGACTTTTTTCTTGTGCCTTTTTCCTATGACTTTTTTCTTGTGACTTATTTCCTGTGACTTTTTCCTGTGCCTTTTTTTCCGCTCATCATCGTGCTGTCAAGATACCACGCATGCGGTTGTTGCAATTGGAATAGACTTACAATGTCTCAGGCTTCTAGTTTTGAGTGGCGCAAAATTTTTTAAAATGTGGCTTAAGTGGTGCAGGGGCGTAGCTAAAGGTAATGCAAATTCCAGCAAAGTTATGTCAACAATTGGTTACGTAGTGTGTCCGGCGCCAGGGTCTGTACTCGCCGACAGCGTCTGTCAGAAGTAACATTATCTGTTGTACTTCAGCATTGAATCGCCTCATGGTACAAGAATAAAGCTATCATTAACACCTGCAGCAATGCATTATAACAATGAATATAGGACCTGAATGTAATAAGTTTAAATAATTGTTATATATATTCCCCGAAAAATGCTTCCTCTTTATTTGACCAGGGGCACGTAAACTATGGACCACGGACCCTTGGGGGTCCATGTCAATGTCTGAGATTATCCGTGGGTTGCATTAAAAAAAAACCACTTTATTCTAAAAGGGGTCATTGTCCTTTAAATGACTGGTAAAGGGGTCATTGGACTGCAAATGACTAGCAAAGGGATCATTGGCCTTCAAATTACTGGTAAAGGGGTCACTGGCCTTCAAAGGACTGGTAGAGGGATCATTGGAACAAAACAGTGTGAGAACCGATGTTTTATAGTATGAATCCTAGACCGTTACAGTATACGACAAGTGACACTACTTCAGTGGAATTACCCAATCGTCACTAGCGCTGACAAGAAATGTGGTACTACGGTTTAGGGTATTAAAAAAAAAAATCAATTTTAAAAAAAGGAGGGGGGGGGGGGGTATTAAAGTGATCGGGTTTGAAAATGGAGTAGAGTTAATGCAAAAAAAAAAAACATTACTCACTTTATCTAATACAAAAAAACACAATAATAATGATATTTCGTCATTTTGGGCTGTAGAAGACTAAGAAATATCAAATTCAGGTCATCAAATTCAGGAAATCAAATTGTGATTCAGAGATTGGTGGTGTTGTCTTCTGTTTTCTTCCCAACGTAATCTTTTAAAAAACATTATCAACTAATGAAAGTATTGTTAATAGCAAAAAAAAATCTCATTAACTTTGTAAATGGGTATAACCCATATTACATTGAAACATATTACCATAACATTACATTATTTTAACCCGGGGAGCCCCTCCCTTTCTTACCTGGCGCCCCCCCCCACCACCTCCGACCATTAAGCAGTTGTCTCAAAAACACAATGTTGACATTACTTTTGTCTTATCCCTGGGCGTAATTAGATCCCAACAATAAACGCATTATTCTAAATCTAAAATAAAATGTGCAGAACTTAAGGGCATCAGATACGCCGTAGTTCAAAATCGTCACTATACATTAATAAATATGCGTTTTTTTAAAACCACTAAATAACTTAGACACCCCCCCCCCACCTTTTTTTTTCCAATTGACGCAGGTAGAAGATCATTCAACTGTGCTGACTCACAAAGTTGGGTTTGGGGGGGGGGGGGGGGGGTGTGTGGTAGAAGCTTTATGTTTAATTTCTGAGCAGCCTCCCCATGTCCTGTTTCATGACGCCATCTGCACACTAACACAGGGTTTCAAGTCCCCCATCCTTTCTCAGTTACTCTTCACTAGGACGATTTTTTTAATCATGGGCGGCAGTAATACGTTTTCGAAGGGGGGAAAAATGTGTGGTGTACCGTGGGGGGGGGGGAGGGGCCGGGAGGGTGGCAGCTGATGGTTTGTAGTGCGGGAGACACGAGCTGGGGGAGGATTGGATGAAAGCTGGTAAATTTTCTCGTCTCTAACTGACAGCATTATTGGACATGCGCGTCATACAATTTGATAACTTCTACGTAGGCTAATTGATATGTTAATTTTTAGATTACAATAAATTAACTTCAATATTGTAACTCAGATTATTTGCCCCCCCCTCCTCCCCCCCCCCCCCAGGGGTGAAGTTAGGGTTAGTACCCGCTTCGAGCAGGCCACAATTTTGCCGTCCACTTCCACAAACAAAAACTTTTTGCAGTTGGCCCATCACCTTTCCATTAAAAAAAAAAATCCACTGGTATCGGACCACTCCCTGCCTTTCAACACCCCCCCCCTACCCCCCCCCCCCCCCAAACGTTCTTCCGTTAAATCTACGATTACACAAAATGACGTGAATTCATAACAAGCATGATCACTGCTTTGCAAAAATTCCAAAGGAAAAAAAAAATGTTTATCTCTCAAAAACCGAGAAATTATTCCTTCTCCAACTTTGCATGCGACGTCATTAATGTCCATTTTTTATTTCTTTTAAGAAAACTTTTTTTTTTTTTCCTTATCGGATTTATTTCGCCAGCTGCAACTTAGGTGTAGCCATATTGTTTCTGGTAATGTAAAGGGAAACCACGACGTCATCTGTTCCGGTTGCCGAGAAACTTGGCGACTCCGGTTGTGACAAAATACATCCAGTAACAACCGACTGCACGGCACATGCTCCACTTTACGAGATTAATTGCAGCCATCAATTGATGGATGCACTCTACAAAAAAAAAAAAAAAAAAAAAAAAGAATAAAGTAAAGCCCCCCTCCCACCCTCACACCCCCCCCCCCCCCCCGGCCCAGGGAAAAGACATGTCTAGAGGCAATGTGACCTCGGCATCGTGTTTTCACACCTTGTGCAGACATATCGTCTGCAAAAGTCATTTATCTTTGACTTACTTATATTTGAATACGGGACACCTGTTACAATTCACCCCCACCCTCTCCCACCCTATTTTTTTCTTCTTCTCCCCCATCACAGATCCATTCTTTTCCAAGGGGAGGTTATTTCATTGTGCATTGCAGATGGAGGCGTTGTAGATGGAGGCGTTGTAGATGGAGGCGTTGTAGATGGAGGCGTTGTAGATGGAGGCGTTGTAGATGGAGGCGTTGTAGATGGAGGCGTTGTAGATGGAGGCGTTGTAGATGGAGGCGTTGTAGATGGAGGCGTTGTAGATGGACGCGTTGTAGATGGACGCGTTGTAGATGAACGCGTTGTAGATGGAGGCGTTGTAGATGAACTCATTGTAGATGAACGCGTTGTAGATGGAGGCGTTGTAGATGAACTCATTGTAGATGAACGCGTTGTAGATGGAGGCGTTGTAGATGAACTCATTGTAGATGAACGCGTTGTAGATGGAGGCGTTGTAGATGAACTCATTGTAGATGAACGCGTTGTAGATGGAGGCGTTGTAGATGAACTCATTGTAGATGAACGCGTTGTAGATGGAGGCGTTGTAGATGAACTCATTGTAGATGAACGCGTTGTAGATGGAGGCGTTGTAGATGAACTCATTGTAGATGAACGCGTTGTAGATGGAGGCGTTGTAGATGAACTCATTGTAGATGAACGCGTTGTAGATGGAGGCGTTGTAGATGAACTCATTGTAGATGAACGCGTTGTAGATGGAGGCGTTGTAGATGAACTCATTGTAGATGAACGCGTTGTAGATGGAGGCGTTGTAGATGAACTCATTGTAGATGAACGCGTTGTAGATGGAGGCGTTGTAGATGAACTCATTGTAGATGAACGCGTTGTAGATGGAGGCGTTGTAGATGAACTCATTGTAGATGAACGCGTTGTAGATGGAGGCGTTGTAGATGAACTCATTATAGATGAACGCGTTGTAGATGGAGGCGTTGTAGATGGACCCATGGTAGATGGACTCATTGTGTGTAATGGCTTTTTAGTTGCGACAGTTTTTTTTTTTTTTTTTAAAAGTCGCTTTTGTGTTTTAAGTTGTGTGTATGTGGGGTGGGGGGATGAGGGCTAGTGTACGGTAAAATCACGCCGTGTCTGCCAGGTCGCGGGGAGCTAATTATGGTTGATTAAAAATGCACCTCGAAGTCACGACCTGGGCACAATTTTAATTAAAGTTTGTGCCCATGTCCTACGCTTTATTTTTGTGTTCTTCCCGAACGGATCAAACTCCCGTGCACCTGAAGGCCAGTGCTTCTCAAACTCTCTAAGCTGGCCACAAGACTTTTTAGGCACGCATCATTTCACGACACATTTATTCAGTTTTACCAGTACACCAAGCTGCAGACGGGGACGAAATTAGTATATTAGTATAATTAAATTGAATACTGACAGCATCGCTGGCTTAGGTATCGTTTCCTTTGCACGCTGGTTTTCTCAGCACTGTGTTATGCATTGTTCATTTCTACGGGCCAAATGTCAAAACATAGTAATTTTTTCAAAACCATAACCCGTGCGCAGCAACATATTCTGCGAATAGTACTGATATACAACAATGCTAAAAGTACTGATATACAACAGTGCTAATAGTAATGATATACAACAATGCTAATAGTACTGATATACAACAATGCTAAAAGTACTGATATACAACAATGCTAATAGTACTGATATTCAACAATGCCACAAATCTCTTTTTAAATTTTAACTTTTTAGTGGCATCCGTCCGTCACAATGTGACGATGTTGTGGACTTCGCGGGACGAACTCCACAAAGCCTGTGATTATTCTTCTAGCATTATAAGCTGGTTCCCAACAGCTAATCGCCCCTCTCCACGCCGCTGGATGATCCCAAGGGAACACCCATGTGGATGATACAGCTTGGCACCAGTGGCGTCGCAGGAGTTGTCGGCGGATTTCATCGTATCAATGTCATCCGCCTACGGGAATCCATCTCCGGGTTTGCGTTTAGAGTTTTCTTCTCTTAGATGAGTTGCCGTCCAAGGTTAACGCGTCCCATCCATCCGGGGTGCTGGTGATGTTTATTCTTGACTGTCGGGGTGACTAAGGCTTTGAACTCCAGACCATCAACTTGAGATTTGCACAATAATGAAAATGATTAAAAATAGGAATGAAATGTTTTCACGTTTTCATGAGATACGTTGTTTCACCATTCACGTTTTCATGAGATACGTTGTTTCACCATTCACGTTTTCTAAAGATACGTTTTTTCACCATTCATGTGACTATTGCATTTTATGCACGTCGCCGTGCGTCTTAAATTGTGTTAGTTTCTAGGATCTATGACGATCATCAACCTGTCCATACCTTGTATCAGCAACCTGTCCCAACCTTGTATCAGCAATCTGTCCCAACCTTGTATCAGGAACCTGTCCCAACCTTGTATCAGCAACATGTCCCAACCTTGTATCAGCAACCTGTCCCAACCTTATCTCACAAATTGAAAGCAATAAATCTCCCGTCTCTTGCTCACCTAAGAGGTAAACGACCTATCGATTAATCCTCTCAATTAGCTCCTTTCAAATTTTAATTACACATTTTAAAGAATTATTTAGTGGTAGGGTATTTTTCAACAAAACTCATATGAATCTAGATAAACGTCTTTATACCCCTTCAAAATTCCTATCATATTCCCTGTCATTTACACCATCATATACCCCAACATAAAGCCCATTATTTACTCCATCATATACCCCAACATAAAGCCCATTATTTACTCCATCATGTACCCCAACATAAAGCCCATTATTTACTCCATCATATACCCCAACATAAAGCCCATTATTTACTCCATCATGTACCCCAACATAAAGCCCATTATTTCCACCATCATGTACCCCAACATAAAGCCCATTATTTACTCCATCATATACCCCAACATAAAGCCCATTATTTACTCCATCATATACCCCAACATAAAGCCCATTATTTACTCCATCATGTACCCCAACATAAAGCCCATTATTTACTCCATCATATACCCCAACATAAAGCCCATTATTTACTCCATCAAGTACCCCAACATAAAGCCCATTATTTACTCCATCATGTACCCCAACATAAAGCCCATCATTTACTCCATCATGTACCCAAATATAAAGCCCATTATTTACTCCATCATGTACCCCAACATAAAGCCCATTATTTACTCCATCATATACCCCAACATAAAGCCCATTATTTACTCCATCATATACCCCAACATAAAGCCCATTATTTACTCCATCATGTACCCCAACATAAAGCCCATTATTTACTCCATCATATACCCCAACATAAAGCCCATTATTTACTCCATCATATACCCCAACATAAAGCCCATTATTTCCACCATCATATACCCCAACATAAAGCCCATTATTTCTTCCATCATGTACCCTGTCGGATAAAAATCATTGAAATCCTTTCATAACCCTCATGTAGTTACACATCTTCATTGAACCACTCACATATTGAACCACTCACATACTGAACCACCTCACATATTGAACCAATCACATACTGAGCCACCTCACATATTGAACCAATCACATATTGAACCACTCACATATTGAACCACTCACATACTGAACCACCTCACATATTGAACCAATCACATATTGAGCCACTCACATATTGAGCCACTCACATACTGAACCACCTCACATATTGAACCAATCACATATTGAACCACTCACATATTGAACCACTCACATACTGAACCACCTCACATATTGAACCAATCACATATTGAGCCACTCACATACTTAACCACATCACATATTGAACCAATCACATATTGAACCAATCACATATTGAACCACTCACATACTGAACCACCTCACATATTGAACCAATCACATATTGAACCAATCACATATTGAGCCACTCACATATTGAACCACTCACATACTGAACCACCTCACATATTGAACCAATCACATATTGAACCAATCACATATTGAGCCACTCACATATTGAACCACCTCACATATTGAACCAATCACATATTGAGCCACTCACATATTGAACCACTCACATACTGAACCACCTCACATATTGAACCAATCACATATTGAACCAATCACATATTGAACCAATCACATATTGAGCCACTCACATATTGAACCACTCACATACTGAACCACCTCACATATTGAACCAATCACATATTGAACCAATCACATATTGAGCAACTCACATATTGAACCACCTCACATATTGAACCACTTCATATGAAAAAGGTTCCCACATACACATATGGCCGGATTGCCCAAGAGCAGGGGCAGGCAAACTTTTTGCACGGAGGGCCACATTGACAAAGGTAAAGCTATTGGGGGACGCATGTATCTTATGTCCTTTTTTTTACACGTCGATAGATTATATTAAAATCAGTAAATTCGCATTTTATCGTTATACGACGAAAGTCTAGGAATGTTTTTTAAAAAATTGAAAATAATCATAACGGTACAACATAACGGTACAACATAACGGTACATAAAATTATGTAAAAATTCAACAAAATAACTTAAAAGCAATTCTTAATTTTTAAAAATCCCTTCGAGGGCCGCATAATAACATTTGACGGGCCGCATGTGGCCCGCTTGCCTTAGTTTGCCCACCCTTGCCCAAGAGCATTCTCCGTAAAGAAAGTAACCCCCTCATATTGTCTTATACCAAGTTTTTGCCTAGTGTAAACTTGACTCACGTAAATACAGTTGAAATTTCTGATCACGGAGAAAACATTTAAAAAAATTATTAAAAAATTAAAATATAAAAAAAATTGAAACTCGAGGCTGGGCGTTTTACGTATCGGGAGACGGACAAAAAATGTGAATAGATCTCGAAAAGGAATGTACGAATTTTACACCGAATCAACGGTTTCGACTCCGGCCAGGGCAACCGACGTCTTCGTCTTCTTCTTCTATATTTTGAGGGCACCCGCGATCAATGAATTGATCATTCCGGCTCTTATGTCACATGTTAAATAAATAAGCGTGGTGAAGAATAAGAAGAAGAAAATAGATTAACGTATCGAAAAAATATTGTTAAAAGCCACAGTTTTGTTGGTTAACGGAAAAAAAATGTTGGAAAATTTGAACTTTGACCTCATGGTAATAAAAACGTCAAGATCCATCTTCACGATTTGTACGCCCCCAAATTCTGCATATTATCGACTACCGACGTAAAAACAACACCCCCTTCCCTTAGGGCGTTTACCAGCAGACGCGATAGATGGGGAGCAGGGTGATTAAGCGATAAATTATCACATTTTGAATTCCGAGTTAATCCTTGGCTAATCCTGTGTGGGGGTTAATCCGGAGCTAAAGTCTAACCGATTGGTCGCATAAGGATCGCCCGATCGCAAAATAAATTTTAAAAAAAAAAAGGGGGGTGGTGGTGGTGGTTTCGTGGGTTTAAGTGTCTGGGTGTAAAGTTTGTGGGCTGGGTGGGTCTTGGGGGGGGGGGGTGTGGGGCTGCAAATAGTAATAGTGTATATCAGTGATTCCCAGTCACTGATTCTTGACCCCCCCCCCACACGCGCCGATGGTGCCGCGGAGAATCATCGCAGTTTGGTACAGAGGGGAGGAGGGAGGGGGCTACCGTGAGTAAATATCAAATTAAGGCTTGTATTTTTCTATTTTTAGATACTTTGAACCTATTTGATTTATCATCCTTTCAATTTGACATTGTCAAGGACACAGAACTCCCCCATTGTTTCTTTTTAACATGTTTTTGCTTTGAACTTTTACATAACTTTGTGTGTGTGTTTATGTTATGTGTGTATGTGTGGGAAGGGTGAGAATGGTGATTGAACTTTTAATTTCGTTTGACGTAGATTTGTTGCGGGGGGGGGGGGGAGGAGGAGGTTGAGACAAGATATTAAATTATCATTCACTTTTTGAGAGGGTCTCAGGTGTGAAAATTTGAGGGTCCGCTTGAGCAGACGTTTGACCCGCGGCCAAATATTCACCAGTCCGTTGTCAAACTCGTTCGGTCGCGACGTCTCAAGGTCATGACAGTAGGTAACACCGTGTTGTCGACGGTTTGTGAAGTGTGTGTGTGTTTTTGTGTGTATGATTGTGTGTGTGTGTGTGTGTGAGTGTGTGTGTGAAGGTAAAGGTAAAGATGAAGAGGGAACTGGCTTGTTTAGAGTACTAAAAGACTTACCCGAAGATGTCATGGCGTGTGCGAGGGGGGGAGGGGGCATACGTTGTGCGACATACATGTAATAGAACTAACGTATTTGTTAAATATGTCTGTTTCGTTTCTTGAACATTATGATAAAAGCCAGACTTGGAGTCTGGTCTCGTGAGCTCATTTCTTCTTCTTCTATATTTTGAGGGACCCACGATCAATGTATTGATCATTCTGATTCCTTGTTTGAATTCAGAGTTCGCCTCCTCGTAGACGAGTTCATCCGAAGCTAACGCGTCCCATCCACCCGCGGTGCTGGGGGAAGTTTTGGCTAGGGTGGGGCTTGAACTCCCGATCATAAGCTAATAGGATTGAATCAGTTCAGACCCCCTGGGGCACTCGGTCACTCATTTCACGTCTCTCTGAGATTATTTCACCTTCAGAAGTTTTTATTTCAGAACATTCCTCACGTTGCTGTTCTTTTTCTTATACCCTGTCTTCAAAACGTGAACACAACGTGAATTCATACAAAGCACAAGATTTATCCCCCCCCCCCCCCCCCCCCAAAAAAAAAAAAAGATTTCCAAACCAATTTTCAAGAGGACAATGTTGTGACGTAGGACATGACGAAGGACGGAGATCGCATTTATATTGGCTCAGCTGCTTCACACGCGTGCTTTATATCTATAAATATATATATATATATATTATCTTGGCTTGACAGACGGCCATTTTGAATTCTGATGTCGCGGCCTCTACGGGATCTACATAAAATAACGAATCACATGCCTTGAATCGATGTACGTCATTGACAAAAAGTATAAAACGAAATCAAAGGCCAACCCTCGTCTTAAGGCCAACCCTCGTCTTAAGGTTTCGTGCGACCAGTCTTAAATAGGCTGCATCGGTTTTTTTTAGATTCGCTGTTTTAAAAATAATACAAAATGGATTTTCTTGTTGAATTTTCAAAAAAATATTATTATTTTTTTTTCAAAAATCCGATTCTTCTCTACACCAGACTCTCCAAACGTTACACTATACAAGGTCGAGGACGAAGTCTGTTTTGTTTGGGTTTTTATGGGGATAGGGTGGTAGAGAGAGAGAGAGATAAAGACATACAGACAGGGATAGACTACAGAGAGAGAGATAGATAGCGAGAAAGAAAGTGAAAGACAGAGAGAGACGGAGGGAGAGAAGGAGGCAGAGAGAGAGACTACAGAGAGAGAAAGAAATAGACTGACAGAGAGAGAGAGAGAGAGAGAGAGAGTTAGAGAGAAAGAATGGTACAGAGAGAAAGAATGAGAAAGAGAGAGAGAGAGAAAGGAAGAGACAGGACAGCGCGAGAAAGAAAGAGACAGATATTTAGGTGTGAAATGAATTGTTGGTGTGACGTGGATAGGTCTTTAAAAAGCGACATGCAAAATGTAAGTTAAATTACCACACATGATGTCGAAAAGTCAAATGATTATAACATTGAAATGTCACATGTTTATAACATCGGTATTATTGAGGAGAACACGTGTTATGTTGCGCACACTCTTCAATAAATATTTTAGAACCACCCCCCGCCCCCCGCCCCCTTTTCCAAAAAAAAAATTATATATTTTTATTTTAAAATCTGAGAACCACTGGCTTATTGGATATCGATCCAGAAGATTACGAGCTCATCGGAGATCATCCCTGTTGTACTGCAGCTGTGGATGATTGTAAAGGATTGATCAGTCCAACATGCGGGATCGAAATCATTCGAGGTTTGGTAGGATGCGCGCCGCGATGTACACTGGAACGGAAACTGTGCAAAGCAGCCATAAGCTGCCCCCCCCCCCCCCCCCCCCAAGATCGATGGACATTATGCAAATATCGTCTTTCCTCCTCTCATGGCAACAAAGCTTGGTCTGAAGAGACCGAGTTGTTCATTTTTAGTTATTTTTTGGGGGGTTATCCTTATTTATGATAAATCCTTTTAATATATATAGGTCAAGGTTGGGTTATCCGAGGATCGTAATGTGTCACAGAAAGTTGGTCGCTGTGAGTCATGGACGCAATGGCGCATACCAGCAGTTCTCAACCGGTGGGTTCTGGGGGGGGGGGGGGGTCGAACGATCCTTACACAGGGGTCACCTAAAACCATAGGAAAACACATATTTAGGAAGTAGCAACGAAAATAATTTTATGGTTGGGGGGGGGTTACCATAACGTGAGGAACTTTATTAAAGGTTCGCGGCATTAGGATGGTTGAGAATCACTGACGTATACACTCAGATGAGTGAGCCTGGATACGGGGGGGGGGGGGGGGGGGTGTCGATAAAATAATGTGAAATAAATTGTATCTCTCATCAAAATGCGTTATGGTTGCCAGCATGGGGGTCACTGAGAAGCTACTTTCATTTGATAAACAGAAGAGTCGTCCTTGAACTGACGAATCAAGCCACCTTTACTCAGTGGCGTAGCCAGAGTTTGTGACGCCTGGAGCTATTCTTGATTTTGCTGTCCCTAATTAAAGGATAGCCTCAATGCATACCCCCCCCCCCCCCCCCAAACAAAACAAATAAAACCTTGTTAAAAAAAAGAAGATATTTTAATTGTATTAAGAGACCTGAAAATTCCCACCTAAAATACGTGCCGTAATGGGGTGGGACCCACCCTCACACAATCCGACCCTCCCTCTTGCCACGCCTGTGTGTTTTACTCCGACGTGTAAATCACAGGTAAAGGCATGTAGTGCCGCAGTGAGCAAACTAAAGGTAATAAACAACAAGCAAATAGAGGGTAATTAATTTTTTTGTGTTTGTTTAAGAGACCGCCCAAAAGACAAAATGATGATCTTCAAATTAGGGAGGGAAGCGAGCTCACCCACAAAATCATTCGACAAATTAAACCTTGGGTGGGGGGGGGGATTGACTCACGGCAAAGGCTAATTAGAACCTACGACGTCCATCGAATGTGAGAGCACGTCGACATGTCATGACCCCCCTTCACAGCCAGGTCAGACTGTTTGCTCTACATTCGCGGTAATGGCCCAGGGGGCTCACCTGCATGGTATTTGAAATGAGACCTGGTTTAAGACGGGGTGGGGGGGGGGCCACATCTGAGTAAATGGCTACATCTGAGAAAATGGCGATAACTGAGTAAATAGCCAATATCTACGCGATTATCTGCTATCCACGTAACCGTCTTATATTCCCGTAACTTGCTACTACATATGTTACATAGTATGATAAGGGCTACTGTCTAGGGTCTCAATCAACATAAATGGCTACTATTTAATTTAAATGGCTACTATTTAATTTATAGGGCTACTATTTTTGTAAATGGCTACTATAGCTATGTGTCGATTTCTCTTACTTTGGTATTTTGGCCAATCCATCCGATGATCGGTATCTAATCTAATCTAATCCAATCTAATCTAATCTAATCTAATCTAATCTAATCTAATCTAATCTAATCTAATCTAATCCAATCCAATCTAATCTAATTTAATCTAATCTAATCCAATATAATCTAATCTAATCCAATCCAATCTAATCTAATTTAATCTAATCTAATCCAATATAATCTATTCTAATCCAATCTAATCTATTCTAATCCAATCTAATCTAATCTAATCTAATCCAATCTAATCTAATCCAATCTAATCTAATATAATCCAATCTAATCTATTCTAATCCAATCTAATCTAATCTAATCTAATCCAATCTAATCTAATCCAATCTAATCTAATCTAATCCAATCTAATATAATCCAATCTAATCTAATCCAATCTAATCTGATAAAATTCAATATAATTTTCATGAAATCTTACATAACTTTATCTAATCTAATCTTATGTTGTCTAATCTAATGATAACAATTTTTTGTAGACTCTAACCCTCAGACACAACTGTTATTTTGGCATTTGTTAACCCTTGGCGCAGTATGTTAACAATTAGTTTCAGTGTTGTCATGAGACTAATCCATGCTCGACATCCGAAAATCCGCTCAACGATGTCACTTTATCAACGGCCCTGGCCGGTTTGTCCGACACATTTTGACGGTGATCATTTCAAGGCGTGGACGTCTATTCAAATTACCGCTACACCCACTGCACGTGCTGATGAGCATGAACCTGGTGTTCCCGGGGGTTAAAGCGTTATTTACCTGTGTTGCTGCATTCCAACCCCCCCCCAGCCCCCAACCCTTGCAGACGAGTAACACGTCTCGAGCACGCACGTCCACGTTTTGGAGCGTGAGTGGGAGTGTCTATTCTCAGGGGGCGTGTACACTCAAGCACGCTGGCCATTAGTGTAAAACTTTGAGCGTTGTCATCTTTAGATGATATTTCTAAGTTTGTTAAGAACGAGAATTTAAAAAAATAGTCTCATAAATAATTTTCCATAAAAAAATAAAATAATTATAGTGCAGAATTTA
Organism: Omphiscola glabra; assembly: GCA_964017045.1. Classification (NCBI taxonomy): domain Eukaryota; kingdom Metazoa; phylum Mollusca; class Gastropoda; family Lymnaeidae; genus Omphiscola; species Omphiscola glabra. The sequence goes on from OZ024796.1 coordinate 41,071,671, forward strand.
AAATCATTTTCTCTCCCACTACACATCCGCAATATATCAACCATCACAGGCCCATCAAAACTGCACTCAAAACACATCTCTTTAAACTCTACTATCCCGACTGATTCCCAACATCTGACCGATAAACGATGCTGCTGGCCGCCGTCCACGGCTTGTCGTGTAAAAGTTATGTCTCTTTTTCTAATATTTTTATGTACAGCGAGGTGAGCCCAGCCCTAGGCTGGGGTACCGCGCTATAAAAGACAACTAATAATAATAATAATAGATTCATATATGTCAAGTACATTGACTTGATCTGAGCATCACTCGCAACACAGTAACAGCAGCCAAAAAAATCCAAATAACAAAATAAAAAATGAATAAAATTTGTCTTCAAAAATTAAAAAAAAAAAAATTTGTTTGCACCTCAATAACTTCACACACCTGAAAATACACACTGCCCATCACTTCCCCACACTGCCCCTCATCGCCCCTCATTGCCCCAAACTGCCCATCATTTCCCATCATTACCCCACACTGCCCCTCATTGCCCTCTGATATGTGACACCGACGGTCAGTACATTGATCCAGACTCTGGCATAAGACGAAACAGTCGGGGAGTGGGGTCATTCCAAGTATTTAAAATAGTGCCAGGTAATATCTAAGAGCCATGTCTGAGGTCAGGAATATCTAATAGCCATGTCTGAGGTCAGTAATATCTAAGAGCCATGTCTGAGGTCAGTAATATCTAACAGCCATGCCTGAGGTCAGTAATATCTAAGAGCCATGCCTGAGGTCAATAACATCTAAGAGCCATGTCTGAGGTCAGTAATATCTAAGAGCCATGTCTGAGGTCAGTAATATCTAAGAGCCATGTCTGAGGTCAGTAATACCTAAGAGCCATGTCTGAGGTCAGTGATATCTAACAGCCATGCCTGAGGTCAGTAATATCTAAGAGCCATGCCTGAGGTCAATAACATCTAAGAGCCATGTCTGAGGTCAGTAATATCTAAGAGCCAATGCCCGAGTTCAGTAATATCCTATTGTTTCTTAGCCTAGAAAAATATGTTTTTAAATATAACGAAGGCATTAAGAATTAGACCAATACTGCTGTATTATGACAATTGATTCAGAAACAAAGAAAAATGCTCGTCATTTTAATTGTGTGTGACCTAATGGTTTTTTTTATAAACCCACACGTCCAGTGAGTGGATCCCCATTTCCCAATCTCTCATCTATCACACCACGGAACGATCATTTCCCAACCTCTCATCTATCACACCACGAACAATCATTTCCCAATCTCTCATCTATCACACCACGGAACGATCATTTCCCAATCTCTCATCTATCACACCACGGAACGATCATTTCCCAACCTCTCATCTATCACACCACGAACAATCATTTCCCAATCTCTCATCTATCACACCACGGAACGATCATTTCCCAATCTCTCATCTATCACACCACGGAACGATCATTTCCGATTTCGCCAGCGTATGAGCGGTACGCCATCGTCGTCATTTGACCTTTAACTCAGATGCCAGTCAATCTTTATCTTCTTTGCTCACGGTTAAGACTTCGATGACGTGTGTACGTCTTGGCTACCATGGTATACGTAATGCTACCATATATGGATACGCATTGCTACCATAGGTATACGCCATTGCTACCATAAGGTATACACATTGCTACCATAGGTATACGCCATTGCTACCATAAGGTATACGTCATTGCTGCCATAGGTATACGCCGTTGCTACCATAGGTATACGCCATTGCTACCATAAGGTATACGCATAGCTAACATAACGTATACGCATTGCTACCTATATATACCCATTGCTACCTTATGTATATGTATTGCTACCATCATAAGTCATTATTATTGCTCGTCCTCAAGATGCCTTGAGCTGTATTTTGTTAAGAGTGAGGGAGAGTTGCTCAATTCGTCAGCCCCACCCTCTCGTCCTTGCCTACTTGATCCACTTAGTCCGGACGACTGGAAACAGCGGCCTTTATGTTCAGGTAAGGTTTCCTAGCCTTTGTGGATCCGTCAGATTCCTAAAAGACAATAGGTTATGATTTTAGTCCGCCCCTGGGATTTAAAAAATAATCTGTAACCCCTATTCTGGGACGTCATTTTGGGTAGGGCATGGTGGGGCATTTGCCCCGAATTAGCAGCTTTTATTTAAATTGCTATGTACTGTGCCGCCTCCCGAAATAAACTCAAATAGCCAAACCAAGTTGTGGTTTTTTGCCCCCCCCCCCTCCCCGAAAACTAAAATGACGTCCCTGCCCCTAAATGATTTTATTGATTTGTTTTTTCCCTTCTCAAATACCGTTTTATATTTAAGCATTGAAATATGATACATTGGATTACGTCATGAATCTTTCAAGTGAGTTGGGTCAAGAGACTGTATATTGAATTATGAATATGCAATGGAATTAACCAAATGGTTGTATCATTGTGCCTCACATTTCATTTCTTTTTTTGGTGTTTGGGGGGGGGGGGGGGGGGCTTGGGATGCGCACTTCGTCATGAGCAGTTTTTCCTCTCCTTACCACTTTACCTGGCTTTGAGGATTCGAACCGGTAACCCAAAAGTCGCGTGCCTTGTTTACTCTTGGAATGTGGGCCGCCGATCGGGTCAATGGAAGACAAAAGTTTACAGCGATCTACAACGATGGGAAGGTGGGATATCTGGGCCGAGATAAGCGTCTCGATAAATTGGGTCAAAGTCGATATAGGTCAAGTTTTATCTAGATGGGAGTCAATAAACTTCACAGCCTGGCCCGTGGAAGTTATAGGGTTTAAATCTTTGGATAGGAGGCCATCCTAATCTCAGTTGGCAGGATTTTGAAAAAAAAATTATCTGAATATAGTTGGACAGAAAGTTCTGTGAAGTAAACTTTTCGTCATACCCAAAAGACCCCCAATAACCCTAGCCCTAAGAGCCCCCATAACCCTAACCCTAACACTAAGAGCCCCCATAACCCTAACACTAACCCTAAGAGCCCCCATAACCCTAACATTAACCTTAAGAGCCCCCCATAACCCTAACCCTAAGAGCCCCATAACCCTAACCCTAAGAGCCTCCATAGCCCCAACCCTAACCGTAATGGCCCCCATAACCCTAATCCTAACCGTAAGAGCCCACATAACCCTAATCACAACCCTAAGAGCCCCATAACCCTAACCCTAAGAGCCCCCTAACCTTAATTCTAAGAGCCCCCCTAACCCTAAGACCCCCCTAACCCTAAGAGCCCTCAACCCTAAGAGCCCACTAACCCTAAGAGCCCACTAACCCTAAGAGCCCACTAACCCTAAGAGCCCACTAACCCTAAGAGCCTCCCTACCCCTAAGAGCCCCCATAACCCTAACCCTAACCCTATGAGCTGAGCCCCCCTAATCCTTACCCTAAAAGACCCCATAACCCTAAGAGCCCCCATAACCCTAACGCTAAGAGCCCCCAAAACCCTAACCCTATTCCCCATAACCCAAAATCATAACGTCAAGTCTAAAACACACCCCCACCCCCCACCCGCTCTAACTCTTCCAAGAGCTTTGACTAAAACAATTAGATAACAATACAAAATAAATTTTAATATGTTCGAAGTCGGTAAATGGTATGGACTTAAGTATAATTTGGGTCAAACACATTGGAAATACGAATAACAGTGTAGATAATAGTCATAATTACAAACTTAACAAGAGAAAAAAAAAAGCGGAAGAAAAAATTACAAAAAAAAAACAAAACAAACAAACTTCTCTATTATTCTATTGCACGTGCCTCACATCTGCGTTGACTATTTGCACGTCTTACACTGGACAACATTTACAAATGGGATCATGTTACTAGCTGATCAATATGGAGTATAAAGAGAAAGTGGGGGAAAACCCGCACCTACGCTCTATGTCTATTTGGTTTACATTTTGAAAATGCACCTTTCCAACGCCAGTTAAGGACTGCATTATATATATATTTATATATATTATTGTCATACATAAAAAAGAAGTCCGCTTGATGTCTCTTTAAGCCGGGCTATGCCGTAAACGATCTCTCCTATCTGATAGAGCGTCGTTTAATGTTAATGACCACCTCCTTAACGACGGCACTTAACACAACGCCAGCACGCAGTTCTCAACAACTTTTAACAGGTTCAAGTAAAACAGTGTTTCTCAAAGACAGTCGCGTGGGCCTTGCAACCTCCTCTCCCCCCCTCCCCAAATGCGGCTGCAAGGGATCTCATATATTTGAAGGGGCCCAGAGTCGTGCTGTGGAAGCGAACAGAAAATAAACTATTTACTGGTGAATGCAAGGGACACGATGCAGAAAATGGCACTGCCTCGGGGGTGTCCCGAAAAGTGACGAGACGGCCTGAGTTCGACCTACGGGGCGCGAGGTTGGGGTGTGGGGGAGGGGATACATTTTCTGAGATAGCAAATGTATTTGCGTCTTAAGCAAAAAAGGGGGTGGGTAGGGGCAATATTAGTCGGGACACTGTTAAGTCTTGTTTGCACATTCAATTTAATTTGAGTTCATGTTTGATCCTACTTCGTCAGATTCTCGAGGCGTAACTATGACGTGACACTGATATGCAATCTTGTTGACATTAAACCTTTTAGTTGCTCAGTTGGGATGGCATTAAACCTTTTAGTTGCTCATGTTAGAGGGCATTAAGCCTTTTAGCTGCTCAGGTTGGAGGGCATTAAACCTTTTAGTTGCTCAGGTTGGAGGGCATAAAACCTTTTAGTTGGTCAGGTTGGACGGCATTAAAACTTTTAGTTGCTCAGTTTGGAGACCATTAAACCTTTTAGTTGCTCAGTTTGGAGGGCATGAAACCTTTTCGTTGCTCAGGGATCCGACCTGCCGGTATTGCAGCCTGGTCCCAGAAACTCAAGCGCATCTGTTGACCGAATGCCCGTCACTAGATGTTTCAAGGGAGGCCAAGGCGGCGGGAGAGTCCCTTCATCAGAATATGTGTGATAGCGTCATCAGAATATGTGTGAAAGATCATCAGAATATGTGTGATAGCGTCATCAGAATATGTGTGTTAATTAGCTGTTCGGGGGGGGGGGGGGGAGAGAAAGCAAAAAATGACCGGTAAACACTGAAGTACACTGAACAACGTCGTATCGCAGAGGTTCTCAACCTGTGGGTCGCGACCCCTATGGGGGTCGAACGACCCTTTTCCCCGGGGTCGCCTAAGACCATCGGAAAACACATATACTCTCCAGTTATGAAGTAGCAGCGAAAATAATTTTATGGCTGAGGGTCGCCACAACATGAGGAACTGTATTAAAGGTGCGCGGCATTAGGAAGGTTGAGAACCACTGTCGTAGAGAGTACCTCTAATCTCGACCCCCCCACCCCCCCCGTGAAAAATTTGGTGGGGTGGTGATGATGTTGGTACAGCTGTTATATCACAACCCTTGTTTACGTATCTTAATTAACACCATGATTTGTATAATTCTATTTCTATTCACGCACTGAGATGTGGCCGTAAATAAACGCCGAACCACCAAGTGCGGTCAGTCGTTGGCACTACTTACGACCAGGTAGTGGGCGAGCTTCGTCGAAGACTGCTCTTGTTTTATCGTTTTGTTTGCCCGGACAACAACATTGATTGACCAGAATCTAACATATATAATTACCAGACGTACGTTGTTTTCTTCCTCCGCACTCAAATGACACGTTACATGTACCGGAAGATGACTTCATGCGTTGAGCCGGTGGTGCAAAATCTGTCTCTAAACTTAACACTCGTTGCATCACCACCTCCCACCCCCCAACCCCATTTTCCCCCAAAAGAAAGGCTTACCACGATTTAACTACATCATCAGAATAAAATTTAAGAACCTAGATTTTTTTAAAAATTACCCCTCCCCCTTCCACACCCCACCCCCCCCAAAACAACAGCAACAACTCAACAAACAAAACAACAACCAATTAGGACTTGCCCTACAGCCATGGTTTTACCAATGTAATCGATCCACGAAATGAGTGCGATGATTTATGTTGTATCGATTCTCTTTTTAAAATAAAATCACGTTTCTTCTTCCGGATAACATTATGTATATATAAGGGTGTCAGTAATATATATATATAGGGTGTCAGTAATATATATATATATATATATATTTATCAATTAAGATTTAAAGGCATTAAATACAGGCAAGCCCTCGTCCAGCGATATTGTGTATTCATTGCCGTTTTTGGAGCGGGTTTTCATTCCAACCAGACGTCTCATAAGATAACCAGGCGTCTCATAAGATAACCAGGCGTCTCATAAGATAACCAGGCTCTCATAAGATAATCAGGCGTCTCATGAGATAATCAGGCATCTCATAAGATAACCAGGCATCTCATAAGATAGCCAGGCGTCTCATAAGATAACCAGGCGTCTCATAAGATATCCAGGCGTCTCATAAGTTAACCAGGCGTCTCATAAGATAACCAGGCGTCTCATGAGATAACCAGGTGTCTCATAAGATAACCAGGCGTCTCATGAGATCATCTTTCACAGCAGGATGGTCAGAAACAAAGCGAAATAAACATGGTGTCTATGAGGCTGGGATGTATTGCAGAAACACGTAAACATGGTGTCTATGAGGCTGGGATGTATTTGTTGACACACATAAACATTGTGTCTATGATGATGTGATGTATTGCAGTCACGAGTAAACATGATGTCTACGAGGTTGTGATGTATTGCAGTCACGAGCAAGAGTCAAAATGAGGAAGGAAAAGAAGTCATTGTCTTGTAGCAGGGGCGTAGGAAGTGGGGCGGTCCACCCCGGGCGGCAACGTTTCTTCTATATATGATGGGACAGTCTTTTCGGTCAAGTGAAGAGTATTTTTCATGGTAGGGGGTGGCAACAATCTTGGCCCGCGACGATCGGCACTGCCTCAGCTACGCCACTGGCTTGTAGTCTTTAAAACAGGACTTAATAGGAGATGTACTGGTTTGTTGTGGGGCAACGAGGCAAGTGCTGGGAAAACTGTTTAAAGTGTCAGTAATAATAATTAGGTAATTAACATTTAGTTCCCTTCATCCTACTTTGTCTTTTTTGTGTGTAAATTTCTAGGTCATTTGTTTAGCTCAATGCCCTACTTTTAGATTGACTCGGATTCCATCTCTTAAAACTAAGTGTATTCATACATACATACACGTTAAGTAAGCCATACTTCCCCTATAGCCCCAGCTAGCCCCAAGTGGAGCCACATCCTTGTCCAACCTAGCCATACAAATCAGCACCTAGCCCAGCCCCGCATAGCCAAACCCTGTCCCACCTAGTCCCACAAAGCAACACCTAGTCCCAACTAGATCCACACATCCCAACCTAGTCCCACCTAGTCCCATGAAGCAGCACCTAGTCTCAAATAGCCTTGCTTAGTCCCATATGGTCAGACCCAGTTCAGCCTAGTCCCACCTAATACCACCTCACCCATCATAATAACACAAACCTTAGCATAGTCCCACCTAGTCATATCTCACCCATCATAATAACACAAACCTTAGCATAGTCCCACCTAGTCATATCTCACCCATCATAATAACACAAACCTTAGCATAGTCCCACCTAGTCATATCTCACCCATCATAATAACACAAACCTTAGCATAGTCCCACCTAGTCATATCTCACCCATCATAATAACACAAACCTTAGCATAGTCCCACCTAGTCATATCTCACCCATCATAATAACACAAACCTTAGCATAGTCCCACCTAGTCATATCTCACCCATCATAACACCCCATACCTCAGCCTAGTCCCACCTAGCGCCACCTAGTCCCAGCTAGTTCATTAGAGCAGAAGTTCTTAACCTGTTGGTCGCGACCCCTTTGGGGGTCGAACGACCCTTTTCCAAGGGTCACCTAAGACCATCGAAAAACACATATACTCTACAATTATATAGAAGCAACAAAAATAATTTTGTGTTTGGGGGTCGCCACAACATGAGGAACTGTATTAAAGGGTCGCGGCATTAAGAAGGTTGAGAACCACTGCCTTAGAGCCTCAAATAGAGCCGAACGCTATGGGGCTGCAAAGTCAGAAGCATCACACGATGAAGATTCTCGCTTATGATGTCATGCAAGTGAAGATACACCTTTCGGATAAAAATCACACTGATGATGACGTCAACTTTTTGTCGACATTAAACATGGATTGTGACGTTTACGCTAGCGAAAAGTGACCTAAATCTGACGTCATCACTCCAACTCATCAAAAGTCTGCCCCCCCCCAACTCCCCCAAAAATAACTTCCCGACCCTGCCCTTTCGTTTTCTGTATACGTTGCAATTTGTAAATCACCTCATGGCAATGAACCGCTGTTAAGAACTAAGGGCCTCGTTCTGACGGGTTAGCGACCTGCGATTCCCATTGTCTGACAAAGTTCAGTTCGGTTTGTTGTCCCAGTGGCGTAACTATAGTTAATGTCTATAGCGTTTTACATAACATACAAACGTTTGAGAAGCCTCATAATATATATATATATTGTCACGTACCGTTGTATGCTTTTGAAATTTTAATCTGTTTTAAGATCTCGCTCATGATTTACTCATAGAATGAACAGTACGTAACAAGGACTGAGAAAACCCTTTATGCAATGAAATCAGTACCAAAGCTAGTGTTACTAATAATATTCAATTTAATTATGCTATTACATTTCTATACAAATACAAACTCAATTACAGAACAACAAACAAAAACAAAAACTACATCAAATTTCAACAGTACACTCTTCGAAAAATACAAATACTCAATTACACACACACATAAAGAGTACAATCTTGCACTTATAAAACGTCTCTTATGTGTTAAGAAATATGGCAAAAATATCTCTCTTAGGAAAGCTGCCGGCCTATATATATATATATAAATTTATATATCCCGATCCCGTCTGGATCCAGTTTCCCGGTGAGCGTCACCCAATAGCACTCTTTAGAAAAAATAGATCGTATTCTAACGCAAACAACCTTTTCCCAATTAAGGGAGGAGCGGGTAAAGAGTGACACAGCACATTTACTTGGTGACGTCAATATCAAAGCATAACAAGGGGGGAGACAAGTAGTGGTGGTTAAAATTATATATGCCGAAACAATATTTATATATATATATATATAATAGATATTGTTTCGGCATATGCAAATCGCAGCCACGGCCGTCCAATAAGTCTTGCCCTACTTTCAACTGTCCATACAGCAGATTGTTTGGAATACGGCCCATCTCTTTACATGGCCTAACCAGCGAAGGCGGCCCCTTGGTAACAGAAGAGAACATGCTACACATTTTACCACGTTCCAAACCTCTATGTTACGCCCTTCCGCCGAATGCGTAAAATGCGACGCAGACATCTTTGGTGGAAGTTGTTGAGTTTCTGCTAATGATGTGACATATGTGGTTCACACTTCACTGCCATATATAGGAGCGCACTAAGCATACATGCCTGATAGACTCTAAATTGTGTACTTCCATTTAGTTTGAAAATTAGCACCAAAAAATTATTATAAGTTACACATACAATTTAATCAGTTATCATTTTATTAACACGTCTTGTCTAGCACCTCTGTCAAAGGAATACGTTTGTCATGTCGTAGCGTTATAGCGAAAACAACCAGGTTTTAAAAAAAAACAAAAAAACTATCAACTTGCCTTGCCTTTCGGCATCTAAACCTTATTACTTAATAGACTTGATAGACACGGTGCTCACCTGTGGTGCTTAACTGTGGTAGTCCTGTTATCGCCAGTGACGGCATCGGCGTCGTCCTTCACGGCATCCATTTGGGATGAAATTAATGGGAAGTAAGTTTGTAATTTATAAACAAAAAAAGTATATATTGTTTACGCCATTCGCCCGGGGCCAACAGAACATGCTGCCGGGAAATGTACTAAAACTCCATCAACACGGCTCTTCAAATTGCCAACTGGCATGTACTTAAGTCCGAGTTTTGCTTTTTTATCAACTTTTCGTCTAACCCTTATAATGAACGCGTTGAATAAGAACGAGAAGAGGAAGTGAGTTTGGAACTTGGTTTACGATTGTATAGAATTAAAGGTTTGGGTGTCATCAAGATATGATGTAAGCTCCCGTGGGCTGTAGTTAAAAATCCATCCGAAGAATTATATATATTAAAATTACGACATACAAATGAACACAAATTCAACCACTTCCTGTCCACCTTGGATGTTGGGTCATCACAGAGATAGAACATTTTTTAAAAAAAAATCCACCGCCCCGTGGATTCCCCCCACCCCTTTAAAAAAAAATATATATATATTGAGGCTACGGGAGAGAACCCCGACAGAAAAAAAAACCCGGAGCCGGAGTCCCGTAGGCGGTATGATTCTTGCGGTCAAAGAAAATCTGACGTCCCCGTTAGCTCACCAGCTGCGCGGAGAGTTTAAATCTGCTGACTGGGGAAACACTTGATTCTCCATTAAAAAAATCTCGCCGGGTTTGCTCCAGATCTTCAAGAAAATTAAGATGAAAATATCTGGATGCCAGGAAAGAAAAAAAAAGATTTTCTAAAATAGAACTTAAAGAAAAAAAAAAAACAAAAAACAAAACCAAACTACTGGTAGTTGACTAGCTGTGCATATTTAACTTTGAATCTAACTGTTGTTTGTCCAGAAATGTATATGTTTGTTATAGTTTTGACCATTCTGTGTATTCTGTTGTTACCCTTGCTGTTGACGGGGATTATTCGTGAACTATTGATGTTTGTATGTTTTAATTAGAGAACCTCGCCGGCGCTCCCCCTCCACCCCCCCCACCCCCCCCCCACCCCAAATCAACAAGCGTTTTATAATTATTGAAATTTCTATTGGAAAAATAAACTTTTTAAAAAAAAAACCTTTTTTAATCAGTATGTCCATATTTAGTATTATTTTATTTTTTTTGGACCTAGCGTTATGCTTCTTTATCAAAACATAGGCCTATATATCAACATCCAGTTCCGGGTCATAGGTTGTAGTTAAATAATCTGAAAGAATCTCTTTTGTTTGGCCCTTTGAGAGACTATCGTGAAAACGCGTTAAAACCACGAGTTATGATAGTGATTTAACTTTAAGACCAGGATCAGTGCCCTGGAAACCGTTGCACCAAGATGGCCAGTGCTTCGGGGCATCCCGCTCAGTTAGGACCACACAATCACCCCCACCCCCCCACCCCCCACGTTTTCCCAGAAACACGCCGACGGTTAGTCCCCTCCAACACCACCATAGATGTTTTGTGGGTTTTATCAGGGTCAAATTTCATTGATTTAAAAAAAGTAGTAACCCGGTGACCTAGAAGTGACTGAATATATATTACAAGGTTTAATATATGGTTTACGTATTGCACATGACATGTAGCAGCTGAGGGGCTGCCTAGAAGATTTGCAAAAGAGGGCATCAACTCGGTCAGTAGAACCTATATAATGTATCAGTAGGACACACATGATGGATCAGTAGGCCACATATGATGGATCAGTAGGACACATATGATGGATCAGTAGGCCACATATGATGGATCATTTGGAAACATAAAATGGATCAGTAGGAAACATATGATGGATCAGTAGGTCACATGAGGGATCAGTAGAACACGTATGATGGATCACTTGGAGACATATGATGACTCAGTAGGACACATATGATGGATCAGTAGGACACATCTGATGACTCAGTAGGACACATATAATGGATCAGTGGAACACATATGATGGATCAGTAGGACACATATGATAAATCAGTAGGACACATATGATGGATCAGTAGGACTATTAAAATGGATCAGTTGGAAACAAATGATGGATCAGTAGGACACATATAATGGATCAGTGGAACACATATGATGGCTCAGTAGGACACATATGATGGATCAGTAGGACACATAGGATGGATCAGTTGGACACATATGATGGATCATTAGGACACATAAAATGGATTAGTAGGAAACATATGATGGATCAGTAGGACACACATGATTGCTCGGGGGGGGGGGCACATGTGATAGATCAGTAGGACAAATCTCATTAGGCACAAGTAAATGGACACAAATGAGGCTGGTAAAGGGTCTCAAGTAAAGGGGCTCAAATGAGGCTGGTAATGGGGCACAAGAAAAGGGGCATAAATGAGGCTTTAAATGGTTACAAATGATGTTGTAAAGAGACTCAAGTAAAGGGGCATACATGAGGTTGGTAAAGGGTCTTAAGTAAATGAATATAAATGAGGCTGGTAAAGGGTCTCAAGTAAAGGGGCTCAAATGTAGCTGATAAAGGGACATGTATAAGGACGGCATGACATTCTTACTTTTTCTTTTGTATAGCTCTCAAAGCTAGACTTAGAGCAGTTTCTTGAGTTTCCAGATCTGAGAATTTGAGTTCGATCGCCGGTTGGAGTAATTGATATTTTACTCCACATCAGATTCTGTGTCCAGCGGCGTATGTGTCCAGCCGCGTATGTGTGCAGCCGCGTATGTGTACAGCGGCGTATGTGTACAGGTGGGAGCGCGTGTCTGTTTGTATGTGCGTCCACGTCTGAATTATTGGGTTTTTGTTTTAGGCGGAGGGTGTTAACGGTTAGGAGGGACTGGGGGCGTGTTACCTATTGGTACACGGACCTGTTGTTGGGAAAAAACCACCGTGTTACCACGTGCCGTGTGAGGACAGCTGAGTGTGTGGTTGTAAAACACACCTGGTTCTTTCGTGTGACCCTTAGTGTTGATAACCTACCATCATCACGTCTAGGACAGTACCTTGGGGGCAATCTGGTGTGTGTGTGTGTTGTTGTTGTTGTTTTGCACAGTCCGCTGGGAGTGGGGGGCTGTGACGTCACAAAAGTTACAAATTAATTTCAAGTACACTACCCAACAGATTCTCCCCCCCCCCCCAACCCCAAAAAAACACACAAAAAACCCACACTTTTATTACGGTAATACTGGTGAAGAAAGACGTCACACAAAATGATTTGTTTATATTAATAAAACCGTATCTGACAAAAAAAGAATGACATTTGACCTCTGACTCATTACGCAAAAGAGTTCGTTTTTCAATGAGAATGAAATGAAACGAGAAAGGAATCAGACAGAGTGGAATAACCAGTTGTTTTTAAACAAATTAAAATATTCGGAATTATTTGGTGTCATAACTATTTCAAGGGCAAGTTTATTTGTAAATAGTGTAGGCTTTTTAAAAAAAATTAATTTAAAAAAAAAATGTGTTGTTTTTTTCCACAAAAATTGTTGATAAATTCAAAATGCATTTTAGTGCATACTTAAATTAAGTTTTGCACCGATTCTACACTTATTTGGAGAGAAACGGGAGAGATGCTACTTAAGATTTTAGGTTTTATAATTTTGTCCCTGCAACCCCTAGAAGTGCATGGGGCCCTCTGATATTTTAGGGGCTTAAAGTTGTACTGTGGACACTTTTAATTAACAACTTTGAATGCTAGGTGGGGGAAGAATGGTGGGGGGGGGGGGGCACAAATAGTCAAGGGACGACTCTTCTTTATCAGGTTGTGTTATACAAATAAATTTTTTATTATGTTGAATAGTAATGTTGGTAAATTTTTATTTAAAGTATTTTTGGGTTAAACTACTTTGTAAATAAATGAAAAAACCATCAAAAAAATAAATTAAAAAAAATAAAATAATAAAAAATAAAAAGATTTAAAAAAAAGGTTTAACCTCAAAAAAGAATTCCTAACATATTTTACAACGAAAAAAAATAACAAGAAAATTTTTTTAAAAAACAGCTTACATATAATTCTTAATGTTTCCAAGTTTTACCAGAGTCAAAAAGATTTTAAAGAAAACTGTTATTTAGAAAGGTCTATATCTTTAAAGGTTTTTTTTTAAATGGACATTTTTATCAATCTTATATAAATGACATAACTATGTTAAGAAGTCTGGAGATGTTTACAAAAGACATCATATATTCATTAATGTGTAATTTTATATGGGGGAAATCGTATAAAAATAAAGTATACATTTCCCAATGTTCAGTTGATTAAATTTTTTTTTAAAAATTTCATACTACTATAACTATTACCTTTCATCAGATCAATTACAAATTGCCTCTTTAAAACATTTTTTTTTTTTTTAAATCCAGATAATTTATTTTTAAATTGTCGATTTAGATTTTTTATTTAAAAACAAACTACTACCCAAAAAAAAATTTTTAATTGTCATGACAACCGTAATGCTTGTTTTAAAAACACGCTCCGTGTAGTCTTACTGGATTCTCATCTTTAAATGCGTTCAAAATAACTGAGGATTATTGTTTATTATTTTTTTTAATTAAATAGAGAACCGCCGTTGGGGATTTAATCAACAAAGACTCATTGTTTTTGCTTTTTTTTTAAAATAAAAAAAACAACAACAGATCTGTTACTCTTTTGTTCTGGAAACTTTGTTTTAAAAAATTTAACTCATATAAAGAATACTCCAACGCTTTCGATGTGATAACAATTGATGGACCGGGACCAGTGTTTCTTTCAGAAATTTTACCCCGAGGGGGCACTTTTGACGTTCGGGGGGGGGGGGGGGCAGTGCCAGTTTTTCAGTGGCCAGAGGCGTAGCTAAGGGGTGGCAGATGGGACATATGTCCCCGGGCGCCAGACTAGCGGGGGCATCTAATGGGCTATAGTGTTAATGGATGAAAATAATAGGTTTCAGAGTTTAGTGGGGGGGGGGGGGTAGCAGAAATTGAGGAATCCGAAGAGTTTGAGCAAAAGTGAGGGCAGGGGTCACCTTAATTTAAAAATAATAAATTCAAAATGCAGTGATGCATTGTGGTGCAAATTTTTCTTCTTCTTTTTCTGTCTATTAAGGGCCCACTATCAATTTATTGATCATTATGGCTCCTATGAATGTAGATGGGATTTGCAATGTTTTTGTGCCTGGTGTTGATGCGGATATTTCACTGGTAACAAGAGTTACCTAGTGAGGGTATCATGCACTGTATTCAATGTATCTTTAAGACAATGTGTGAAGGGGCATTTCAAACGTTCATATATTTACTGTTAGATGTCTCGTAGAAAAATGCTAAGAATACATCAACATACACCAACTATATGTGGACTACAAATCAGGTATTATAGCATAGACAGGAAATACATGAACGATGCTGTGCTGGAACTTGGAGTCCTTAACAAACTTACCCGACTCATACATATGACGATGGATAACTAAAAAAGTAGAATCAAAGTACAGAGGGAGTACTTGAGGGAGTTCCCAATCAATCTGGGCCTCAGACAAGGAAATCTGTGTATCATTTTCAACATCACTTTAGAAAAAAGCATTAGAAACATACATGTGAGCACCTGAGAGATGGTACAGAACAACCATAAGAAACTTTATAAAGCCAGCCACTGCAATACCTGGCCTACACAAACGATATAGCGCTACTTGGTAGACACAGCATTGATGATATAATTAAAACTTTCAGGGAACTTGAAGATGTGACGGTCAAAGCTGGTCTTGATGTAAATAATGCGAAGGCAATATTTATGATAATGTCAGGAAATACCCTCTGATGAATTCATCAATATGAACATCTATGCCTTTGAGAGGGTAGCTACTTTCAAATATCTAGGGGTGACTATAAATAAGCAAGAGGAAATACAATCAGAGGTGCAAGAAAGAATAACAGCATGCAACCGTTCTTATTTCAATTTACAAAAGCTACTTCAAAGCAAAAATCTCGCTAAGGGAACAAAGAAGGCAGTATACACCACTATCACAAGACCAGTAGTGATACTTGGTTCCTACCAGAAAAGCAGAGAACCTGCTAAATATATGACCCGATGATAGACAATTTTGTTTTGGGAATCCGTACAAACTAAGAGCTATATCAATTGTACAAATACTCATCCATAGTCACAACAATATAAAAAAAGGCAGACTGCCCTAGGCAGGACACATTGAAAGGATGCCGGATTCTGGAGCAACAAAAACGATCTACCGGCAGAAACCTAGGGGCAGACGGCTCACCAGTCGACCAAGACTGAGATGGGTTGACGATGTAGAGAAGGGCTTACAAAGGTTGGGGTTTGCACATGGAGGTGTAAAGCGATGGATCGATCCCAATGGAAGAATGAGGTGGAGCAGGCCAGGGTCCTAAATGGGATGAAGCGCCACTGATGTAAACATTTCAGACATTTGGGTGGGAAGCGCTAGAAATAACTATAATAACAGGACATCACTAACTCTTCCACCAGCACAATATTAAATAAATTCAGTCCAATTGGGAGCCCTTAGGGTATGTTTTTTTATCGAGAGATACTCCATAGCTTAGACTCGCCCCTTAAAACTTTATAGGCCCCGGACATTTTTTGATACATTCAAAATGCAAGAATGCATTTTTTTTACATACCGTAGTTAAATTTAATTTCGCATCATTAAACACTTAACTGTAGAGCAACGGGAGAGATGCTAGTTAATATTTTATGTGTCATTTGACCTAAGAGCCATCGTGTGAGGTCTGCAACCCACATAGCTGCATGGGGCCTCGTATATTTTAGGGGCTTAAAGTTGGGCTGTAATTACATTAAATTATCAACTTTTACTGCTAAGTAGGGAAGGAAAAAACCGAAAAGTAGCACGGGTGTCATAAAGAGTCAAGCGACGTCTCTGCTTGACTAAGTGTGGTATGCAAACATTTTTTTAAAAATTGAAAAGTAATGTATTTTTAAAGTTATTATTTTATAAATATTTTTGAGATCAACTACATAAAAATAATGAATTTAGGACAAAATATTTTTAAAATTAAGAAAAAAATTCATTCCAAAAAAGGTATCCATCCTAAAAAAGAAATGTTAAAATAGTTTTAAATTTTGAACGAAAAAGAAAAACCAAAAACATACGTTTATTTCAAAATATTTCCAAGTTTCACCAAAGTCAAAAAGAAAAAAATCTTTTCTGTACAAAAGGCTAAAGACTATATCTTTATGGGTTTTCAAAATTGGTATTTATTTATAAATCATATGTAACCGACATGTTTGTTCAGAAGTCAAGAATTGTTTACAAAAGACTCATATATTTATTAATGTGTGATTTTTTTATCGTATAAATTATTAATGTTTCAATTCTCAATATTCAGTTGATTGAAATGTTAATTAAGAAATTTAGACTACTATAATTTGCTTCAGATCATTACAACTTGCCTCTTCGATATTATACTTGAAAACAATTTTTTTACCAATTCCATATAATTTTTTTTTAACTTCTACCAAAAATGGCATTTACAAGATAATCGAAATTTTTTTATTCGTTGTTTAAATATATATATTCTTTCTTCTGGATTATCATCTTAAAATAATTTTTTTTAAATAGTTCAAACAGCTGGGGACGATTGTTTATTATTATTATATTAACAGAGAAAAGTCATTGGGGATTTAATAAATAAAGACTATTTTTTTTAAAAATCATTTTACTCTGTTCCCGAAACTGTGTTAAAAAATTAGAAACACTCGATTTAATAATTATGATGAAATGTCCACTATTTGTATGTAACCGGTAAATTCTTAATTTTTTGTTTTAAAATTATTATTATTATTATTTTTAAAAATTCATTTTATCTATGTCAGCATACATCTATGGAATCTATTACATTAAAATGTTTGCTAAAAATTATTTTTTAAAGCATGATGCTATTATACAATATATTTTGAAAACAGATTGCACATGTTTATTTCTTTGCAAGAACTATATTTAATTTACAGACATTTATATCGAGGAAAAGGTAGTTTAATACAGGGTTATTAAAAAGTCTTTCAACTTTTGCAGCTGCAAAATGTAATTAAATAAAAGATACCGATATCTGCGAATCATAAAAAGTAAGATTTAGCTTATGATCAGGAGCGGCCAATTTTAAAAACAATACCATATTTATAATCGATTTCTGCGAGCCTGTAACAAGATTAACCTGAACGCTATGGATCATCAATATGTATCGAACAAAGCGATATTTTATTTGTTCCAATAATTGTAATCGATTAAGGGCACACATTTCAATAATTTTTAAAAATTGTATAAAATTTAAAATTAGAGTATTTTTATTTTTTTTATTTTTTTTCTTACACATTTTCCCCCGGGGGGGCACTTGACTTGCTCCGGGGGGCAGTGCCCCCCCCCCGGAGGTATGCCTGAAAGAAACACTGACCGGGACGTGTGCCTGAAAGAAGCGTCGTCGCCTTCGTGTGCCGCTAATCAAAATTTTGATGCTGAATTGTCTTTTTTAAAAAAGGTTACCGGAAATTTGATCGAAAGAAATTTCGTCGACGGAAAATTGATCGATGGAAATTTGATAGAATCTTTTTTCAGTTCACACGTTAAAATTTTACGGAATTGTTTTTTTTTTAAAAAGTATAACCGCGGGGTGGAAAGAATTCTGCCACTTTCCAGTTTTCTTGCTATGCGTGGGAAAAGAGTGAATGCAGTGAGTGATATATATATATATATATATATATATATATATGTATGAGTGATGTGTGATAGTGAGGGATTTCGCTTATATTACTATTATCTTTAGAGCCAGTCCTCAAAACTTTAGTGGTAGTGAGTCATGTGTCTGAAACAGGTAACTGATTTGGACTTGAAGTCTTGCCTCCATGGTAAAGGGAGCCACGCCTCAGTAGTAGGGAAGAGCTGAAGCCTGTCTGGGGTCACTGCAGCTGACCATGTGTTAATGATTCCGCATGTTTAATAAAAGCATCCAGCATTTGTTTACATAACTTCACCCCCTTCACCTAGACCCACACACTCGGAGTGATTCTCGATTTGGGGATGAATTCATTAACGGTGTCATTTAAAAAAAAAAAATTATATTACGTCAAATAACATTTTAGTTTCGTGTAGGGTGTATCATCAAGGTGGATGCTGGGTTAATTCCAAGACGGTGATGGGGCAGTCTGGGACTCCGATAACCCTAAAAGCCAGAATCAGAGGCGGGACGTTCGGCTCGGGATTTAAGGAGGAAAAAAGGGGGGAGGGGGGGGGGGTTGTGGCATTGGATACTCCTGTGACCAAGGGCTTAATCGAGTATTTTCGGCATTAAACAAAAAAAATTGTGAAGAAATGGTCAGCGCAAATTTTGTTACGAAAGAAATTTGTTAGATCGAAATATTTTACATCGGAAGTTTATTTGAATGGAATGCTGTGGGAAAAACAAACAACTTTAACAAAATAATTTCAAAGGTTAACGTTTACCCCATGTAACAGTCTCCGTTTTACAAATTACATTGCCAACAAATTTGCGGATGTGTTAAATGTTATATATAAAATAATTTCCTCAGAATAACACATACATGCTGTATAAACACATAAATTCTGTACAAACACATACATGCTGTATCACTAAGTGATGTTGGTAAATTTTTTAATTTTGTATAATGCCATGAAGGTTTATTTCTGAGTGCTATTTAAAGAAATTTAAACCTTTAATTTAAGTTTTTTTAAAAAAATGGCTCTATAACTTCAGTTTTAAAAACTCCCCCCCCCCCTTTTTTTTCTTCTAAGTTTCAGTTTTATAAACTCCCCCCCCCCTCTCTTCCCCTAACCCCATGACCTAAATTTGAGTACCTGACGTGCCGTGAGAAATATACCAGATGTAATCAAGATATACACCACAGAACAACCTGACGTCTAGACCGGGGGGGGGGGGGCAGTGAGAGGGGGTGGGACGGACCACCAGTTTTGAAGATACGGTACTTAACAGTTTCTTTCTTTGTGTATGCCACACGACCAGCAGAACTTTTTCCCACACGAAAGACACACACAAACACACACAAAGTTTAAAAAAAAAAACAACGTATTGTCAATGCCTCAATGCTATGTTTCCATAGATGTCATGTCATTATAGGATTGTCCTACATCTGACAAGGTGTCATTACGCCACATAATTGCTATATACGATGAACTACACTTACTTCAGAGGGAATATAATGGCTCTATTAAACATTGAAAACTATCTTCAACACAAACTTATGACAGACAACATTGAAGTAACGTGAGCTTCAAAAACAATTATTAAGATAAAAATTAATAATTATGATGATTGTTAAAAAAAATTAATTTTTTAAAGATTGTTCGCACAGATAAAGTTTGTGAAACATTGCTCTGAACTCTAGCGCAGCGGTTCTAAAATAATTTTCACAGGGAGTTGGACATGCAGAAATGTGTCCACATCACAGCAAAACAAGTCAATATTTTTCAAATGATAAAGTATTGTCCGTTTTCCATCTTAATTCTTACACGTTTGTTAGACAGGGCATTCTAGCTCTCTTAAGACTTAGATTAGCCAGACTAAGCTGTGTATCAAATCACATTCTAGCTCTCTAAGACTTAGATTAGCCAGACTAAGCTGTATCAAAATCAGATTCTAGCTCTCTAAGACTTAGTGATGTTGATACAAATTAGTTCAGAAACATTCTGTAAATCAGAGGTGTCCCAACCTATGACCCCATTTTATAGAAGCGAAGTGACCCGCGACCCCGATACATTTAACAAACACAAATTAAACACTGTATTGTATAATACGTAGAAAATCAATACACTTTATATGACTTTTAAAACAACTTTAAATTTTCATAAACCGTTTTCTGATATAACCGTTTCTCCCCCCCCCCCCCGTTAAAAAAAATTTAATGAGCATTTTACCTCCCCCTTCCCACGGCCCCATGGGGGCGGTAACACCCACTTTGAGAACCACCCCCCCCCCCCCCAAATTAATTGAAAAAATAAACCGAAATCGATCTGTTTGATTGTTTGATCATCTAAGCTTGCTAGTCTAGTAAACTGATCATGCCCTCATGTATACTTAAACTATGACTATGATGAGCTAGGAAAGCCATACCGACCTTTGAACTCTCGTAGCTTTTTAACGAAAGATGATAGACCTATACGGATTTCAATTTTAAAAAAAATTTAAATAACCACATGTCATTCTCGCGTGAACAGCAGTAAATTTGAGCAGACGAATGCATGGTAGCCTAGTTGCTTGCCCCCCCCCCCCCCCGAACAAGAATCATACGTGTCAATCCGTCTGCCGCGTAGTGTGGTGATATGCGAGACTGGGACGGAACAGCAGTCCTTAACGGCAACAGACGGTGTCAAAGTTACACAATTATTATTATAAATGAAACGTTTCCGAGAACGGCCCGTGCATTTGGCGTTGGCGCGGGCACCTGAGCATACCCCCCACCCCGGTTGACGGCACTATACTATATAGTAAAACAAAATAATGCGTTCAAAAAGAAATTTGACGCAAAATTTTAACGTCTGAACTAAAAAAACGATTCGACCAAATTTCCGTTCGATCAAATTTCCGTCGATCAATTTTCCGTCGACGAAATTTCTTTCGATCAAATTTCCGGATACGTCCGGAACCATCGGTTGGGAAATGGGGGGAAGGGCATATTTGAACGGCACGCCAGTCAGTTAGTGGTCCACACTTTAAAAGTACGGCGACACTGTCCACCGACATCGCTTACTTTCTTTTGCGCACAGTTACGGTCAGACATCTTCAATGAAAGTTTTTGAAGGAAAAAAAACAAGTTATGTCACAAAAATAATTTAAAAAAAAAAAAAATTGAACGCCTTGTTATCATTATAACAATCTCGACAGCATCAATGTCTTCTGGAACAACAGCTTTGTGTCTCCGGGGGTGGATGGGGGGGGGGGGTATGATGGAATCATTCTGGAAATTTTTTTTTTTTAAATGTCATTTTATACCCACTAGGACAGGTCGAGGGGGAGGGTCGTGGGGGGGGGGGAGCCTCAAAGCGGCAAAAAAAGAAATTATTTGAACATGGGGGAAAGATGACATTACAGTTAAGAAGAAAGACGAGGAACCAGCAAAGATTATCAAAAGAAATGAATAATAACACATATTTATGTAAATCGTTGATAAAAATTGTTTTTAAATCTCTCGAGGAAAAAGAAACGATGATCACAAGTATATATATATATTTAAAAAAAAGATTATCCGGTGTGTCCGTGTCCCTGCTTGCAACGGAGGATAAAAAAAAATAATTCAAACATATAGCAGATAATTTTTAAACCATAAAAGATATCTAAGACTTGAATAATCCGATTTGCCGAGTAGAATACGCTTGAAGCGCCAGCCGAGCGGTGCCCTCTCACAGCCTTTACTGAACCGTTCAACTCTTTAACTTCCTTTATTGTAACTTAATAATTTTTTTTTAATTTTTTTTTAATTTTTTTAAATACACGGGACAAATCGGCATATTTAACGTTATCATTATGTTATAACAGTCTATGACGCACGTGTTGAAACATAACCGATACAACTTATTTTTTGAGTAGGGTTAATACTAAACCTTCCAATTTCCCCCACCCCCACCTACCCGCCTACCACCTAATGAATGCAATTTTTTTCCCCTGGCGTAGGATGAATGCGTTTTGTAGTATCCTTGACAGGTTTTCAAAAAGTCTTTTCAGTATGACGAGGCTTCAGCCCCAGACATGTACAATCGGGTGGTGCTGCGCATTGCAGCTTTTTGCTCTATACGATATCCCGTTATGCAAGTCCGTCCGAGTAACGGGTTCGAGGGGGTCTTTAAGTGGGCGCACCGTTATTTTTGCCAGTCACGCTTTTTAATTTTTTTTTTTTTTTTTTTTTAAATTTACCCAGGGTAATGCAGATGTTAGGATTCGTAAGTTGCTGCTTTTCAGAAAAGGGCCCAATAATGTGAGCCTCGTTTGGAGAAGTTTGGCGGCTACAAGTGATCTGTCCTAAGAAAATATGGAGCATTACCAGATTCTAGTTGGCTGTTGCAGTGGTTGCTTTTTATTTTATGGCGGTATTTTGGTCACGGGGTGATGTTGTTTTTCTGCGGGCATGTTGTTTTATTAGGGCAATTTTATGTGGGCATGTTGTTTTGTTAGGGCAATCTTCTATGGGCATGTTGTTTTATTAGGGCAATCTTCTGTGGGCATGTTGTTTTATTAGGGCAATCTTCTATGGGCATGTTGTTTTATTATGGCAATCTTCTATGGGCATGTTGTTTTATTAGGGCAATCTTCTGTGGGCATGTTTTTTGTTATGGCAATCTTCTATGTTTTATTAGGGCAATCTTCTGTGGGCATGTTTTTTGTTAGGGCAATCTTCTGTGGGCATGTTGTTTTATTAGGGCAATGCAGATTTATGCTGTTGATGGTTTTAATGGTCCTGATGTTGTAGGACGGTGCTTATGTCGCAGAGTGGTGGCCATGTTGTTGTTTTATGGTGGTGGTGGTGTTTTATGGTGATAAGATGAACTATGATTGGGGGGGGGGGGATATTGAACAATGGTGGGGTAATGCTCAAACCCTGATGGGGTGATGTTAAACCATGATGAGATCGATGTTTAGCCAGAGTGATTGATGTTTAACAACGATGGTGTGATGTTTAACTACGATGAGGTGATGTTTAACTACGATGGGGTGATGTTTAACTACGATGGTGTGATGTTTTACTACGATGGTGTGATGTTTAACTACGATGAGGTGATGTTTAACTACGATGGGGTGATGTTTAACTACGATGGTGTGATGTTGAACTACGATGGTGTGATGTTTAACTACGATTGGGTGATGTTTAACTACGATGGTGTGATGTTGAACGACGATGGGGTGATGTTGAACTACGATGAGGTGATTGATAACTACGATTGGGTGATGTTGAACTACGATGAGGTGATTGATAACTACGATGGGGTGATGTTGAACTACGATGAAGTGATGTTGAACTACGATGGGGTGATGTTTAGCTACGATGGGGTGATGTTGAACTACGATGGGGTGATGATGAACTACGATGGGGTGATGTTGAACGACGATGGGGTGATGTTGAACTACGATGAGGTGATTGATAACTACGATGGGGTGATGTTGAACCAGGGTGGACTTATGTTGTCCTAGGATGGGTTTATGGCAAATTCTTGCAGTTTACAGTTTGTCCTAAGTATTATAACACAAATTATTATTTTTTTATTTGAGTTTTGTTCCGTGGTGATTGTTATTTTGGTGTTTGTTATATTGGTGATTGTCTGATGTTGACTGTTCAATGATTGGGCTTGTTGTTTCTTTTACTAATTTTTCGACAGCGATTGTTTGGCGCTACTGACCGTGGTTGATTGAGTACTCAGGACATCGTGTTATCACGATTTTACCCGTTGTAAAATAACATTTGAGTTACTTAGAATTAGATGCATTGCTTCAATGTACAAGAGGACACCACGTGACTTAAATTCAAACTATGATTTTCTTATAAATAGCTTACCAGTCACCGGACTCATGTATGTTTTCCTTTAATGAGGGCACATCCAGTGGCGGATGAACATAAAGCTATTCGGAAATATAAATCAAACTGACCAGATCTCCACAATACACCCCCCCCCCCTTTTTGATCATGGGATCATCATGGCGGAACAAGATTAAAATATTCGTCTTTAAAACTAAACAGTAAAGCCATTTAAAAACAAAAGCAAAAAAATTAATTAAATAAAACTTTCCTTGACCGATTTAATGCTGTAATGAAGTATTTACCTTTGACTTGCACCTGTACATGTGTACGTCAAGGTGCCGCACGGTGTTGACAGGAACTTGAATGGACACGTTTACGTTCGGGGGGGGGGGGAGGGGGGAGGGGAAGGACTCTAACCTAGAAATCCCACTTTCCGGGAAGTTGCAAGGCGTCCTTTGAAATTCTCAGAATGTTATCTCAATTGAAACGGGGCTGCCGATTGGTCGGTTGATTCAATGCACGTCGTGTTTACAAAACCAAAACCGGAAGAGAACGTCTGGATGCGGCAGCGCGTGTCAAAGACAGTTAAATCCAATGTCGGAACCTGTGGAATGTCGGAACCCTAAACTCTTTTGTAATTTGTATTAGTGGTGTGACTTTGTTTTTCTTTAAAGGAGTAAGAGCTCAAACTTTTCTTTTCAAAAATGAATGCATCGTTTCAAATGCCAGTGTTCATGAGTCAATTTTTAAAACGTTGTGCCCCCTCACCCTTTGTTTTCGTATGGGTTACGCCGCTGCATCGGTGTTCCGTCCCCCCCCAACCCCTCCCCCCCCCCCCCCACAACTTTATTGACCTGATCAAAATCAATTTTATTGGCGATTGTTCGTGTCATACAATTCTTTTTTTTTTTTAAATGTCCTCCTTGCGCGTGATCCGTAGTTGTTATCAAACAACAAGCAAACGGATGCGATGCGTGCAGCGTTACTCAATAATGACACGACTCTGACCTGCTCTACTTTCCCTTCCTATTGGATAAGATTCATAGAAAAATATCGAGCTTAACACGCTTATAGAAGTCTCTAAGGTACATAAACAAAGCAATTGCAACAACAACAATATGTCAATAAGAAGTACACGTTAAACTAAGGGATTGATGTCATGCCTTATATCAACAGACGGGGCGGCCATTGGAACTTACACAATACTCTCAAACCACCAGGACAAAATACTTCCCGAACAAGTTCCGACAAGAGCGATCGTGTTGACGCCGGTGTAGTTATCGAGATAAAAGGGGTCCGATCAAATGGCGACAGCTATCAATGACTCATCTTTAATAGTCATGAGATTTTAAAAAAAATAATTTAAAAAAATTAAATTTTAGCAATCCGACCGTTGGAGTGGCGTCAGATTGTAGTGGCACAGGCGTACTGTAACGACCTTTGGAGTGGGGTTGGGGGGGGGGCGGCTGGTTATCTTGTATACGACGCAGTAAGGTATGCCGAGAACATCTTAGAATATTATGGCAAATGGTTTTTAAATATTTTTTTTTATTACAACTTAACATCAGCTTTGTTTTGATAGCTTTCAATGTTTTTGAGACCAAAAAAACAACAAACATTATTTTATTATCTCGATTCCTGTTATTCTAGAGTGCAGAAGTTTTTGACTTACAGTTTTGACTTACAGCTTTGACTTACATTTTTGACTTACAGTTTTGACTTACAGCATTGACTTACAGTATTGGCTTACAGTTTTGGCTTACACTTACAAGTTTTTTTTTAAGCATTCAGAGTCTCCCTAGAGTCTCCATTTAACTAGGCAAAGCCCCCCGACTCAGTGCTGTGTTAAAGGGAGGCCAATGGGACACCCGCCCCAGGCGCCGTCTTCAGAGGGGGTCAAAATCAAAATTTTTAAAGCAAAATATGTGTATTAATTAAAAAAAATTGTGTGGGGAGGGAGGGGAGGGTTAGGGCGCCTAAATCCAGGATTTGCCCCGGGCGCAGATTTTGTCTCTCGCGGCCCTGTCCCGATTTACACTGCCCACATGAATGCAAAGTTAAGTGGTTGAATAGTTTGCCTAATCAGGTAGTGGTACTGGGATCAAAGCTCAACGGGAACTCATTGAGAGCTATCACTGACGTGTACTAGTGCAGTGGTTCTCAACCCTCGACCCACAGGTTAAGACCCGCTGCACTAGTGCATTGTATCTAACCGGGTTAGGAGTGATAGCGACTGATGACGGGGCCTCCCTGCACGGCGTAAAACGACGGAGATGGGAGGATGAGGTCATTCTTGTCATACATTATATGTATGTGATAAACTTAATTATAATGGTAACATCTAAATACAATTTATTATTATAAGCAAGTTTTCTTTCTCTGTGTCTGTGTATTTCGTTTTGCACACTATTAATATGATGCCTAAAAATATTTCTGAAGCAGCAACCCTCTTTACTACTTTTAGTTGCGAGCCACCACTGGCCGCTATGGTTATTTCTTGAGAACACTTGGTGGATCCTTTTCACCGGAACCACTGACCCATAAATCGCTTCCAGTACGCATCTGCCCGGCATTTTTGTTTCTGAGGTCCCCCAACTGTTTCTGATGTAGACCCTAACCTTACAGACCTCTAATCCATGCGATCTCTAATTTATACGACCTCTAACCTATACGACCTCTAATCTATACGACCTCTAATCTACACGACCTCTAATATATACGACCTCTAATTTTTACGACCTCTAATCTAAACGACCTCTAATCTATACGACCTCTAATCTATACGACCTCTAATCTATACGACCTCTAATGTATACGACCTCTAACCTATACGACCTCTAATCCATGCGATCTCTAATTTATACGACCTCTAACCTATACGACCTCTAATCTATACGATCTCTAATCTATACGACCTCTAATCTATGCGACCTCTAATCTACACGACCTCTAATCCATACGACCTCTAATTTTTACGACCTCTAATTTTTACGACCTCTAATCTATACGACCTCTAATCTATGCGACCTGTAAATATAAGACTGTCAACATAATTATTCCCGCAGAGCCTAGTCACCGTTAAACAGTTTCAACGTTAATCCGTGCAGGCCTAGTGGTGTGGCTAGCGAACAATAAACTGACCTATTTGGCTAATGCTCTACACCAGGGGTCTCCAAACTTTTTTCACGGCGGGCCGGATAACAAACAAAACAAAAAAAAATGACGGATAATGATTACGTACAATAATTTCAAGCCAGAACGAAATTTCAAGTACCGTCGGCGGGCCGGTTGAACTGGCCTCGCGGGCCGGATCCGGCCCGAGGGCCGGAGTTTGGAGACCCCTGCTCTACACCAAAAGTCGCAACGATCGTCATCTTGCCCACACCTGGGACCCCACAATTGGGGGGAGGGGAACCAATCGATCTCACTTCCCTGTATCATGCGCACAGTGCACCAACGTAAGGACATTAAGTACGGCAAGCACTGACCTATATAGCACGATGGGTTCGAAACCACCTTGCTGTTTGCTCCAGTGACATTTGAGTACCTATTCCTTCAAATAAAGTGGGGGGGGGGGGCGTGTAACAAAACCGGGGGGTCCCGACCCCCTGGGGGGGGGGTTTGGCACGATCCTTTCACAGGGGTCGCCTAAGACCACCTGAAAACACACATGCTCTAAATGTTATGAAGTAGCAACGAAAATAATTTTGTGGCTGGGTGTCGCCACAACGTGAGGAACTGTATTAAAGGGTCGCGGCATTAGGAAGTTTGAGAACCACTGGTCTAATGACATTCATTTGTAAAGTTACGAGATTTAATTAAGTCTGTGAAACTAGCAGCAATTAATTATTTTTTTTAGTATGTAATGCGAACAACAAGTGTTTTGACACAGCCAACGAAAACGGAAAAAAGAGAGATTCAGTGACGTCAGAGTCAGAGGGTTTGTTTTCATTTGTCGGAGATGAAATGTGCCTGGGGGGAGTTAACAATTGACAAACACCCTGAAGTTAACGTCCCGGGGTATCATCAACTGTACAGGCGTTTATTGTTAATTTCTTGTATAAAATTTAATTTTAAAAAAAAAACACAACACACAAAAACAAACTGAGTCGCTATTTTGTATTGTTTGAAAATGTGGTCTTTTTGTGTGTGTGTGTGTGTGTGTGTGACGAGGTCTATGATACTTTCATCAACATCATCATCAATGGCACTCCAGCCAATGGAGGACTCTGGCCTGATTCACCACATCTCTCTACTCAGACCGATCGAAGTTTTTTTTTCATCTCAATGCACGCAAACGCACCCCCCCCCCCTTTTTTCCCCAAGCTGACGTGACGTAAATCCGTCTCCACATCATCTATCCATCTCAGTCTTGGTCTTCCGATGAACCGTCTCTCTCCCGCGCCCCCCCCCCCTTTTTTTGGGTGTGGGAGGGGGTTCTGTCTAAAGCAGGTGTAAAGGTGTTGAAGGAACACCAATTCAACAAGATTCAAAACAGACGAAGATTCAAAGGGTAAACGGGTTTTGGGGGGGGGGGGGGTGGGAGAGAGAGAATCTCAACCCCAGAATGTGGTTTGTGTTCAAACTCAGTGATCCAGACTTTTAAATTTGTTCAAATTTGTCATCCACCTGTTATATTTTTTCCGCAATAAATTTGTCCAAAGATCTTCATGTAAGATGTAATGATTTATTTTCAACACTTCCCGATTAATAAGGTTTTAGAATGTACATATAACATATGCACTTTTAATGACTACATGTAGACCAACACACGTGTGGTCCTTGTTACCGTAGAACTTTGGTAAAGTAGAAACAGCGGGACATGTGTATATTATAAATAGCGTGACATGGCTATGCTATAAATAGCCTTACATGGGTACATTGTAAATAGCGTGAGATGTGTATGTTATAAATAGCGTGACATGTGTATATTATAAATAGCGTGACATGAGTACATTGTAAGTAGCGGGACATGTGTATATTATAAATAGCGTGGCATGGGTACATTTTAAATAGCGTGACATGGGTACATTTTAAATAGCGTGACATGGGTACATTGTAAGTAGCGTGACATGTGTATATTATAAATAGCGTGACATGGGTACATTGTAAGTAGCGTGACATGTGTATATTATAAATAGCGTGAGATGTGTATATTATAAATAGCGTGACATATGTACATTTTAAATAGCGTGACATGGGTACATTGTAAGTAGCGTGACATGTGTATATTATAAATAGCGTGACATGTGTATATTATAAATAGCGTGACATGGGTACATTGTAAGTAGCGTGACATGTGTATATTATAAATAGCGTGAGATATGTATATTATAAATAGCGTGACATGGGTACATTTTAAATAGCGTATCATCAGGACGCTAGGACCTCCTCTCTGTGAAAAGTTCTCGTAGCCAAACTTGTAGAAGCCATAAAACAAAAAGAGGTCGCAAATCACGTCTGACGTAATGGCACAGATCGACTTCCGGTATTATAACGCTCCTTCTCATCATGTCTGCAGTTCTGAAAACATATTTTTTGTTTTAGTTTTTGTTTTGTAAGGGGCCAGCTGAAACAAAAAACATGGAATGGAAATCAAATGGGGTTTTCCAAGACCGTATTTTTAATTTTTTTCTTTCTTTCTTTCTTTCATTTTTTCTTTCTTTCTTAATTTTTTTCTTTCATTCTTTCTTTCTCTTTTATTCTTTTTTTATCTTTCTTTTTTTCTTTCTTTCTTTCTTTTTTCTTTCATTCTTTCTTTCTCTTTCTTTCTTTCTATTTCATTCAATTTTTTCTCTTTCTTTTTCTCTCTCTTTCTTTCTTTCTCTTTCATTCTTTCTTTCTTTCTCATTCTTTCTCCTGATTGGTTTCTTCTTTTGAGTTCTGTTTGTACAAACGGGCAAAGATGGTTATACGGGCTCTAATCTCTTCTTTCTTTCTTTCTTTCTTTCTTTCTTTCTTTCTTTCTTTTTTTCTCTTTCATTCTTTCTTTCTCTCTTTCTTTCTTTCTTTCTCTCTCCTGATTGGTCTCCTCTTTTGAGTTCTGTTTTTACAAACGGCGAAAATGGTTATACGATCTCTAATCTCTTCATTGATAGATTGTGAAGTCAACAACTTAGTGTAACACTGAAAGCGGATTACGAACAGTGCATGGCTACTGAATTAGCTGAAGTCTACTGTATATAAAACATGTATATAAAACATGTATATAAAACATGTATATAAAACACAGTGGAAGGTACACATAACATTATAACAAGTACACAACTGAGTTTCTGAACGTGTATTATGATGAACACATGAAAAGCATATTGAGTATTTTTGGGCGGACGGACAGACAGACGGACAGACAGACATACTGGTACTCTTGTAATGGCATTACTGGAAACAGACTTAAATTAAATGTTTTCTCAGGAGGGAGACACAAGGAGCCTGAAATCCTTTGTTGTTAGAGTGGACCACATGTGGCGAATTGGTTGTTAGAGTGGACCAAAGTGTCGAATATGTTGTTAGAGTGACCACATGTGGCGAATTTGTTGTTAGAGTGGACCAAAGTGCCGAATATGTTGTTAGAGTGGACCAAAGTGGCGAATTTGTTGTAAGAGTGGACCAAAGTGGCGAATTTGTTATTAGAGTGGACCAAAGTGGCGAATTTGTTGTAAGAGTGGACCAAAGTGGCGAATTTGCTGATAGAGTGGACCAAAGTGGCGAATTGTTGCTTAGAGTGGACAAAAATGGTGACCTTAAGTTATTATGATCATCCCCCCCCCCCCCTAATCATTTGGTAAAAATAAATTAGACCAAAAACATATTTTTTAAATTTTGATGCAAGCGGGTTTGTCGGAAACGCTCCGAACTTGAGTAAAGTTGACTAGCTTCTGAACCACGACGCTCACCTTTGATACCCCCTTTATTTAAACAGCGGCGTATCATTGATTATTGTGCGCCGAACTTGAGAGACCCTCAAGATACCTTTCCACCCAAAGAAAGTCTCACCAGCCTTAGTGTTGACAGGAAACGGGTTATTCACAAAGTGAATACGTGACAAGAGCTGTTATACGCGACATTGCTACATGCGTATAGGAAATGAGGTCAATTTGACTTTTCTGTCGAAATTTTGATTTTCCTAGAAATTGAAAATAAACATTTAGCAACGGCGCCGGCATCATTTTCAGTTTAATATAAAAATTAGGAGGTTTTTACACCTAGATGTAGACAGTGGCGTAGCGAGGGGGCAAGGGGGGCATCATGCACCGGGCGCTACTCACAAAGGGGCGCCAAATGGTATATTTTACATATAATATTGTATGGTTTTCGAATAGGGGGGGGGCGCTAAAAAGGTATTGTGCCCCGGGAGCGAGTTAAGCTCGCTACGCCACTGGATGTAGATGTTTATAACTACAGACCTGTTTACCCTCAAACTCTTAAAAATCGTACACTATCATCACAAAATCGTTCAATACATTATCTTTATAGTAAAAAAAAAACATACAATATCTATAATGTACACACCTCAAAACCGTACATTGTACGCCAAACAAAATCTAAGAGCAAACAGGTCTAACTACATTTGGATTTGAAAAAAAAAATGTCATCTAGATGTTGGATCTTTTTTTTTTTTTTTTTTGATGTTGTGGATGTTTTAAAATATGCACAGTTTCCGCTCTCACCCTTAACCTGTACATCTAATATAAAGCTAAGTGGGGCTGGAAGGTGGTTTAGCTTTTCGTTGTATTGTGTTATATGAGGTGTAAAATGGTGTGTTATATGGGGTGTTATATGGGGTGTTATGTGCGGTGGGGGTGGTAGCCGAGAGAGATGTTTTATAACAATTCCTTTTAATACTATTTATTTTTTTTTTCTTTCTTTTTTAATTTACGAAATTATTATAGATTATTAACAACTAAATTGATTTTTGTTTATCATAGAAATGTTTTTGTTGTTGTAATAAAATAAATTAAACACGGCTCTGAGATTGAAATTAGTTTTGTTTCGGCCTGGCTTTTGAAAGCTTCTTTTCGTGTATAAAGTGGGGGGGGGGGGGGGAGGGGGAGTCTAATTCATATTATATTAAGGGGGTTGGGGTGGAGCCGGTCAATGGAAAAGTCATTTAACGTTATAAATGTCATATTTGTGAGCTATAGAATAGTTGCACGGCCCGATTTAGGATAAGGAATGATAAAAAAAACAAAAAAACAACAATCGCAATGCTTAATAATATAAAAAAATGCACAATCCATCGTTTTCATATTCTTTGACGAGTGTTATATACATATGTATGTGTGTGTGTGTGTGTTTGGTTGTTTTAATCTTACCTGATTGTTTTGTTTTTTTCTAAATTTTAAGGAGAAATGAGGACATTGAGTCTGTGCGACACAACAAACAATAAATCAACAATGAAACAAACAAACAACAAATCAACAATGAAACAAACAAACAAACAAATCAACAATGAAACAAACAAACAAACAAATCAATAATGAAACAAACAAACAAATCAACAATGAAACAAACAAACAAATCAACAATGAAACAAACAAACAAATCAACAATGAAACAAACAAACAAATCAACAATGAAACAAACAAACAAATCAACAATGAAACAAACAAACAAATCAACAATGAAACAAACAAACAAATCAACAATGAAAGAAACAAATGATGCACTGAATTATTCTGGTTCCACGAGTTCACAAAAACTGCTACAATTTGTCTCTCCAACATTTGCGTGAAAGCGGAAATAACATGCACTAAGTTTTGTTTCCGAATAGTTCAACCAGCAGAGTCTTCGGAATCAATTCCTGCATATCGATGTATCGAATTGGGTGGTCGTGACAAGGTCGTGGACAATGGAAACAGTGGCTCCACTTCAAGTTCAGATGTACACGACTCGCGTGACATCACGCGAGCTTAAAAAGACATCAAGTGACGCTTGTATCACACCATGCGAGGTTTAAATGACGTCACGCGAGATTTGAAATGACATCACGCCAGGTTTAAATGACATCACGACATGTTTTTAAATGACATGCGAGATTTGCTTGAAACCACGAGAGGTTCGTAACCTCGTGCGCAGCTGTCCATAAAAACAAACCGACGAGTTACAATCGAAGAACAACAACAACACCGTATACTTTTTCTCCCGGATCGCCTACACCGCTCTGTTACTCTGGGATACCCAGACTGCAAATTTGAACCAAACCATTCTACTCCGCGATTTAAGTCCCCAAGCCTCGAACGTCCCAGATTTCCAAGACAGTGACTGTGCCCTGCTCCGCAGAAGCTTTTCTTTTAGTTCCTCGCTGTCTGCTAGTGGCATAGCTGACGCGCCGTCTGCTAGTGACATAACTGACGCGCCGTCTGCTAGTGACATAACTGACACGCTGTCTGATAGTGACATAGCTGACGCGCTGTCTGCTAGTGACATAGCTGACGCGCCGTCTGCTAGTGACATAGCTGACGCGCTGTCTGCTAGTGACATAGCTGACGCGCCGTCTGCTAGTGACATAACTGACGCGCCGTCTGCTAGTGACATAGCTGACGCGCTGTCTGCTAGTGACATAGCTGACGCGCTGTCTGCTAGTGACATAGCTGACGCGCTGTCTGCTAGTGACATAGCTGACGCGCTGTCTGCTAGTGACATAGCTGACACGCTGTCTGCTAGTGATATAACTGACACGCTGTCTGCTAGTGACATAACTGACACGCTGTCTGCTAGTGACATAGCTGACACGCTGTCCGAAAAATTTCGTTCAAATTTAAACCTAAAGCCTTGTCGTCGTCCCGTCCCCCTACCCCCACCCCAAATTCTGCGGGGGGTCGGGGGGGGGGGGGGTCGTGGTTTTTTATTCGAAAGCTCAGGTATTCTAAACAGGTTCTCAAATGCTTTCTTTTAACTACCATTTTAACCACAGGACATTATTTTTCTGATTCGTTCTATGGAGAATCTTTAAACTAAGTTGTGAATCGCAAAGATTGGATTGATCTATATTCTATACATTGCCCCATTTATTCTATACATTGCGCCCTATATTCTATACATTGCCCCCTATATTCGATACATTGCCCCTTATATTCTATACATTGCCCCCTATATTCTATATATTGCCCCCTATATTATATTATGTGACTGACCTGAAGGTGCTTTAAAGAGAAAAAAATAAGGAAGTGGGTGTGGCAGTATCACTGGGGAAAAACCCAGATATGTTACCGATAGTTTTTTACCCCTCTTCAACCCGAAATACTAATCTGTGTGTGACAGGCCCACTTGACTGGCTTGTTGTTACCGTTAAAGGGCCGCATTAGATCTTCTTGTAATGTAGGCCGAAATATCCGTGCCTTCTAGAATCGACCAAGACTTAGGGTGACAGTTCATAACTTCGCAGAACTTGGTATAATTATTTATATTTTAATATTTTAAACGAATTGCTGTTAGGTGAACCAGGGTGTAACAATAGCGTTAATTGTAACGCCGAAGTTATATGTAGTATGTTGTTGTATAGTGTTCAACCCCTTCTTGTATCTGCCTTAATTATCCACATACACTTGACATCACAATACTTAAAATGCACGAGGCCAAACTTCAAGACGTCGCATCACGCTAAATTTATAGACTGAATATTCACACAATATATAATAAGTCTCCTGAAACTGGAGAAAACATAAGTGTCATTGCCTTATTACTTCACATACATAATTCGCTCGGATCTGTTGGATAAAAGAACACGATGCTATGAGATACATATTAAATCGCGGCTTGATCCATCACTTGAATCTCCCATTCATACATCCATGATACGTCCGTCTTGTCGTACTTCTGCGCATGACCTATATTAATCTATTTAACTTCCTGTTAATCTTAAATTATGAAAACAACACATTATACGAAACAATACATCACGTTAATATTTGAGCTGTTACACAGGGTTTTAAAAAAAAAGTTAATTAAGTAAGCAACCCGTAAAATCAAAGTTTGTTTCGTATAAATCCTTTATATTCTGGTCTTATTCTTTTATTATTATATTACTATTCTAATGACCCACCCGCTTTTACACCGCAGATTTATTTCACCGACTATTTTAGAAAAAACAAAAGAAAATACCAGAGGCGTAGCTGGGTTTTTGGTGCCCTTGGCTAATTTATTTTTTAAATAATAAAAAAACGCACGTTATTTAAAATTATTATTCTTTTTTTTTTTTTTAAAGAATCTCATTTAGAGCAGTTATCAATAAAAAAAAAATTCTCGTGAAATTAGTGTCGTCATATTTCCTTCATCTTCTCCTTGAAAAACAGGGGGGGGGGGGGAAATGATTTTTTTTTTTTGGTGGTGGCTGGTGTTGAGAGTGGGGGCTGAAAATTTGAAAGAATGTCTTGTCATCGGCAACGAGTCCACGTGCCAAATTTCAGATTGAAACGTTGACGGGAAGTGGGTCAATGAGCCGTCGGAAGATTTGTGCCGCCCGGCCATGAAATAGCACACGGAACAAAGGCGAAGTTAATATAAAGGATTTTTGAAGAGAAAACTGGATGGGTAAAAAAACAAACAACAATCATCAATCAGTGTTTTCTTTAAGTATCATGTAGGTGACCAGGACATTGATCTGTGGGCTGATTATGACACTGGTGAGCCGGGCATTGATCTGTGGGCTGATTATGACACTGGTGCGCCGGGCATTGATCTGTGGGCTGTTTATGACACTGGTGAGCCGGGCATTGATCTGTGGGCTGATTATGACACTGGTGCGCCGGGCATTGATCTGTGGGCTGATTATGACACTGGTGATCCGGGCATTGATCTGTGGGCTGTTTATGACACTGGTGAGTCGGGCATTGATATGTGGGCTGTTTATGACACTGGTGAGCCGGGCATTGATCTGTGGGCTCATTATGACACTGGTGAGCCGGGCATTGATCTGTGGGCTGATTATGACACTGGTGAGCCGGGCATTGATCTGTGGGCTGATTATGACACTGGTGAGCCGGGCATTGATCTGTGGGCTGATTACGACACTGGTGAGCCGGGCATTGATCTGTGGGCTGATTATGACACTGGTGAGCCGGGCATTGATCTGTGGGCTGATTACGACACTGGTGAGCCGGGCATTGATCTGTGGGCTGTTTACGACACTGGTGAGCCGGGCATTGATCTGTGGGCTGATTACGACACTGGTGAGCCGGGCATTGATCTGTGGGATGATTATGACACTGGTGAGCCGGGCATTGATCTGTGGGCTGATTATGACACTGGTGAGCCGGGCATTGATCTGTGGGCTGTTTATGACACTGGTGAGCCGGGCATTGATCTGTGGGCTGATTATGACACTGGTGAGCCGGGCATTGATCTGTGGGCTGATTATGACACTGGTGAGCCGGGCATTGATCTGTGGGCTGTTTATGACACTGGTGAGCCGGGCATTGATCTGTGGGCTGATTATGACACTGGTGCGCCGGGCATTGATCTGTGGGCTGATTATGACACTGGTGCACCAGGAGCAAATTTGGTCTTCGTTAAAAGATGTGTGCCTAGTTTCTAGCCTTTAATCATGCCTTTATAATATTTGTACAATGCGGCAGCAAACCTTCTGCACCGAGGATATTTGTATTCCTTTTAGAATAAGAACCTCCAGGGCAATTATAAAGGGGGAAAAAAAAGGGATTTTTCATAATCCCCCCAACTTGCACATTGCTACATTCCGACCGACCCACCCCCCCCCCCCCAAAAATCGTCGTCGTAACCTTCACCTTCCCACCCCGCTTAAAGGAATTCTGCACTAACGGATGCTCCACTCCTTAAAGGATTGCCCGTGTCGGTGACACAGATTATAACGCATCTATGAATGAACACGTCACACACAGACACACACAGACACACAGCGACACTTGCATACTACGATGATACTCTGGCTCTATGTCAGGGTGTCCCCAGTAAACCCCCCCCCCCCCTAACCTTCCCTAGAATCCAGGGTTTCCCAACTTGGAGTCCTCACGATCCCAATAGCGGTTACGAGATGATATTTCAAGTTATAAGTGATTATAAGGTCACGGCAGTCCCTGATTATTAACTTATGATATATTAATAAATGCTTACCTATATTATTATATAAAAATCTCCATTAACATTTTAGATTCTGCTAGGAATTCAAACACTACAACATATTTTAGAATATTCATTTTCTCTTTGTAATGGAATTTTTTTTTTTTTTTTAATAAAGACTTTTTTCCCCCTTCACATTTTCTTAATTAGTGTTACTTTTTAGGGGTGTTCTTACATTTGAGGGGTAATCTGACTTTTTAGGGGTGTACTGACTTTTTAGGGGTGTTTTTAATTTTTAAGGTTGTTGTCACTTTTGTAAGGGTGTTGTTACTTATGTAGGGGTGTTGTTACTTGTTTAGGGGTGTTAC
Source organism: Omphiscola glabra (assembly GCA_964017045.1). Lineage (NCBI taxonomy): Eukaryota > Metazoa > Mollusca > Gastropoda > Lymnaeidae > Omphiscola > Omphiscola glabra. Next base: position 41,109,300 of record OZ024796.1, read on the forward strand.
TTCTATAGGGGTGTTGTCACTTCTGTAGGGGTGTTGTCACTTCTGTAGGGGTGTTGTTACTCTTAAAGGTTTGTAGTTACCTTTTTTTGGGGGATGTTGTTACTTTTGTAGGGGTGGTTTTACTTTTTGTGGGCAGTGCAATACTACTGCAAACAGTTCGCAGGGGATGCAGAATATATAAATGGCTGGGAGTCCCTGCACCAGTAATAGAGACAAGTTGACACACAAGTCTAAAAGATTTCCCCATCAGGCCTTGCTATTACCACTTATTTAATTGTAAGACGCACTGTAGTGACACCCCCCCCCCTAAACAAGAGAAACAAGGGCGGAGTTGGGGGAGGGGTGGGTGGTTTTCATAAGGTGTCGCTGTTAAATAAAAGAGCAGGTTTGTCCTCGAACAGGGGCGTCGCATGAGCACAGGCGGACTCGGAGGAGGTCCATGGGAAAAGTTCTGGAGGAGCTGGCCGCGTTGGTTGAATTGAACCCCCGGTGACGCTGCGGGCTTTTATTTCCACACAGACAAAAACGATTGCACTGGCAGTTATTACAGGAAGTCTTTATCCCAGTGGTTCTTAACCTTGTTGGAGGTACTGAACCCCACCAGTTTCATATGCGCATTCACTGAGCCCTTCTTAATAGGAAAAATTTCGCGAATCATATGAGTCGGGTGTGTGTCTCATATGAGTCGGGTGTGTGTCCCATATGAGTCGGGGATGTGTCTCATATGAGTCGGGGGTGCGTCTCATATGAGTCGGGTGTGTGTCTCATATGAGTTGGGTGTGTGTCTCATATGAGTCGGGTGAGTGTCTTGACCTCCGCCGAAATCCCTTAGACTGACCGAGCCCCTGGGGTACGATCGAACCCAGTTTAAGAACCACTGCTTTATCCATAAGTAAGGAAGGTCCGGGGGCGGTGGGGGGGAGGACGCTTCGTGAAATGTCTTCACTGCAAGAGATATGGGTTGTTGTTATTTTTAAACTTCATCTGCCTGATAAATAAATTTCAAATAGCGCTGTTTTTATTTTGTAGGTTCATAACTATCGATGACCCCCCCCCTCCCTTTTCCCCCTTCACCCGCGCACTTACCCAGTGTTACCAGACGTCCGTATTGAGTACGGACAGTTTGTATTTTTGACTCCCTTGTCCGTACTAAATTTTGCGTCCGTATTTGTCCGTACTTTCCTTTCGTCGTCCGGTTCTTCCGTACTTTGTGTCAGCGACGACTTACTCGCCTTATTTCCCATTTGTTTTATCTTATTTCTCCGCAAACGTCATGCACCGCAGTGAACAGTTTCAGCGCCGTCGTGCGGAACATGTCTCGTTAACCTAAGCATCACCGCTGCACCTGAATGAAACCGCGTGAGACTATCTGCGCATGTCAATGAAATCTTCCCAGGGAAAATTGTTCGATAGCGATCTCTTTGATGCGCTCACTTATGTGAAACAATTTTTTTCACCTGTCAAGCTGGAAGAATGGAACGCGCTAAACATTTATGCAGATGGAAAAAAAAATGGGAGCAACTATTTTTCAGCATTTCAAAGCAATTGATGTCACTTCTGTACATGTTTTAGTTCTGCTCCAGTTTTCATTCAGCTTGCCCGGCACAACTGCACAAGTGGAGCCAGCTTTCTCTCAGGTAAACAAAATGATTGAACGCCTGATTGAAAACGCAGCTGAAAGTAACCACTCTGAGAGATGTTTTGATTGTTCAGGGTAATATTGTTCTAACACGTCCTGGATTTTTTTTGAAATGCTTCTTGAGAATGGAAATTTGTTTAAACCTATTCTTGGGTCTGCAAACAAATATTCACAATAAAGTTTTACGGACTTTTATTACTATGGAGAATGTAATCTCTTATTTTAGTGTATGGCTCGTTTCTAAACAGTACATAACAAAAGACGATACCAAATTTTAAATGCAGTAAACAAATAATACAATACTAAAAGCCAGGGCTAATTGCTTTTGGATTTTTATTGTTATTCCAGAAAGTAAGAGAAGTTCATTAAATGATTTTACTGTATATTTAATATAAATTTGAATACACAATCATATTTTGTAGCAGATCCTTAAAAATTTCAGTGATTGTCTGTGTGTATGATCAACCGTGACATAATTTAAATTATAATGTTCAGTTTGCTCATTCCTTGGAGACAAAATGTATGTCATATTGGGTCAAAGTACTATATGAGTATGTTGTATACCATGACACTATATTCATAAGGATGTGATCTGCTATTCAGTATTTCCACTTTTACTCTGAAAATAAACATTTACTGAGCAATTAAAAAAGGACAATTACATGGATAGTAATTAATTAAAATTACTAATTACAGTAATTAAAAATAAAATGTGTAATTAATTAAAGTTTTTAATTATTATCTAAAGTATGTCTGTTATTATGCATAAGATTAGGATCTCAAAAGGTATATTACTATCTAATTACACTGTACAGGAAACTGCACTAACACAGCACTACACTGTTGAACACCAACTCCAGCTTCTAGAGCACATGTGTCAAACTCCAGTTATTTTTCATCACGACTAACACAGAATTAGGCCGACGACTCCACTAAGAAAGTAACAATATTTCAAACCCATCGCTGCGAACATCAAAGCTCTTTGATGTGACCGCCGCACGAGTTTATCATGTTTGCAACGGTAACCAGACAAAACGATAAGTGACAAAACGACAAGGTGACAAAACGACAAGGTGACAAAACGCCTTGTCGTTTTGTCACCTTGTCATTTTGTCACCTTGTCATATTGTCACTTGTCGTTTTGTCATGGAACCGTCCAACATTGCCGAACAATTTGTTAGTGGAATCCCTGGATATGTCCAACATTTCCGAACAATTTGTTAGTGAATCCCTGGATATGTCCGAAATTGCCGAACAATTTGTTCGTGAAATCCCTGGATATGTCCAACATTGCCCAACAATTTGCTAGTGGAATCCCTGGATATGTCCAACATTGCCGAACAATTTGTTAGCAAGAGGGCAAAAAAAGACCCTATAAACTAAACAGTCTAAATTAATGTGCTTTTTAAAATGCTGTATGGTTAGCATGTATAGCATCATATCACGTACTCCATAGCCTACGTCGCAATCTGAAAAAGAGCGGAGCCATACAGGGACAGGGAAGGGGGCGCCGAACGGGTTCTTCGCTCAGGGCGAATGTTTACCAAATGTCCGGCGTTGATGCACACTCATAAAAGTAACTAGACTATCTCTGTCCTATCCATTCCCTTGTTTGATTATTCACACACACATATATATATATACATATATAACAAAGGATAACATATTTGTAAACGAAGAAAGGAGGTCACAGTGTCTGCATGACATGACATCCAAACTTTCAACAAATAAACAAAAAAAATTGAAATATAAAACAAACCATACCGGAATCAAATCCGGTTTCATGAACTGCACGCTTGTAATTTTTTAATGGCTTTGCCGTAAAAAAAAAACAACAACAAATGCTGGGCCAAGTTTAAAAGTGGAGGTTGTTAGATTAAAAAAACAAAAAACAAGCACCCGGATGTAATCACCATTTAAAAAAAAAAATTTGATCTGCACATTCTATTTTCTATGGGAACGGTAGGCACAGTTGTTCACTACTTAGTGTTAATCTGATTTTAAAAAAAGCAAACAATGTAAATGAAATGCATTGCTTAATGTCCCGTACTTTCCATTGTAAGGTTGGGAGTGTCCTGGTGTCTTTAACGCATGGTTAGGGAGAGGTGTAATTAGACACTTTCCCCACAGTGGAGCATTTCAGATTTTTCGGGCGGGGGGGAGGGGGAAGTTGCAAGTGGCCAGGGGCGTAGCTAAGGTGTGGCAGATGGGACATACGTCCCGGGGAGCCAGACTAGCGGGACCGGGGGGGGGACACACACATGGGCTTTAATGTTATTTAATGGTTGAAAATAATGGGTTTCAGAGTTGAGGTGGGGGGGGGGCGTAAAAATGAATTCCCTTGACACCAAACACTCTAGATACGCCCCTGCTAGAGGCGTCGAAATAGGGAAGATAGGGTGGCCCACCCAGGTGTCACTTTCTCTTTAGCTGCGCCACTAGGCAGTGTATCTATCAATAACAAACCCGACGATCATTTCATCTAGATGTAGAGTGGTTGTCGAGGCCGCCGATGAATCTCGATCAGTGGAGGGGAATGGGGAGCGTTCTCCCTAGAAAATTTGATTATTTCAAAATCAAGAGGTGTATTTTTGCGTATACTTGAATTCAATGTTTCTATTAGACATTTTGAACGGGGAAGGACATTTTTAAGGTTTTGTGGGATGCCTTATGGCGCCCAGTGCTTAACATAAACTGAATTCACTCCGTTTGTGGCGTGCCCCTGGGTAATCATTTGGCACATGCTTATAATCAACCCCATACTGTAACATTGATTAGCGTGAGTAAAGGGGTGCAGAAATTTAGGGCGCTAAAGACAGTCGTACAAACTCAAAATGCAGGGGTGCATTATTTTGACGCCTGCTTGAATTTGTTGTTTCTTTCAGACAATTTTGAGGGGGCGTTTCAAAGTTTCGGGTGGGAAGTTCCAAAATTCGAAATTATAATAACGATCAAAGACATCTTAAATTTGGCACCAGCGGGAGGTTAACTAAATTCATCATAGATGATGCATCCTTGAGGGTTCGCTTTTGCATTGTTATAAATTCAAAATACGAGCATGCATTTTATCACATATCTGAATTTAGTTTTACAACATTCTACACTTAATTGGAGAGCAACGGAAGCGTATCCGGATGTTTTTGAAAGAAAATTCGTTGACGGAAAATTGATCGACGGAAATTTGATCGAGTTTTATTTATAGTTCACACGATCAAATTTTGCGTCAGATTTCTTTTTGAACGCATTATTTTGTTACAAGCCATTGCCGTCAGCGAATTATTGCCGTTAGCAAGTTATTGCAGTTAGCAAGTTATTGCAGTTAGCAAGTTATTGCAGTTAGCAAGTTGTTGCGGTTAGCAAGTTGTTGCGGTTAGCAAGTTGTTGCGGTTAGCAAGTTGTTGCGGTTAGCAAGTTGTTGCGGTTAGCAAGTTGTTGCGGTTAGCAAGTTGTTGCGGTTAGCAAGTTGTTGCGGTTAGCAAGTTGTTGCGGTTAGCAAGTTGTTGCGGTTAGCAAGTTGTTGCGGTTAGCAAGTTGTTGCGGTTAGCAAGTTGTTGCGGTTAGCAAGTTGTTGCGGTTAGCAAGTTGTTGCGGTTAGCAAGTTGTTGCGGTTAGCAAGTTGTTGCGGTTAGCAAGTTGTTGCGGTTAGCAAGTTGTTGCGGTTAGCAAGTTATTGCAGTTGGAGAAACAGCCGAGTCATCACTTATCATAATGTAATCAATTTGTTCATTTTTTCGAGTCTGCTGGTTTGAATGTTGACCTACTAAAGAAACGCCCCCAGGAATTCCACCCACACAAGCCTCACGTCTGATTAAGCATGATTTAAACCCCTTTCCACCCCCAACCACACGCACACACAGACATAAACATACACAGCGAGAGCCACACACACAGAGCGAGAAAGACGCACACATGTCATTACCCCATACAAGCCCCTATTCCAATTGAAAAGTTTGCAGGGTCAAAAGTTGAGGAGGTGATAAGAAAAAGGATTTTTCTCAAAGTTTGGCCAGACTTTCTGCCTCGCCACGACGCAGTGGCTGTGGCCGTGTTCTGGTGTCATTCAGGGGGAGACAATTGATGCACGCGACAAGGGGAGGTAATATGCAACGCATACCTTGATCACTCTTCAAATGTAAAAATTGAAATGAAAAGACAAATCTTCAATTAAACAGTAATTTTAAAAAAGGGGGAGGGGGAGACAAGTTACTATAAATTGTTTTTTAAATTAATAACGTATTGGGTTTTTTTTTTTTGGGGGGGGGGGGGTTTGGGGGGGGGGAGGGGGGGAATCGATAATACATTGTCATAGCTTAACAGTTTTAAAAAGGTTGATCGTCTGATAAAATCGTCCGATAAGATCGTCTGATACGATCGTCTGATTTTTGTGCCTTTTAAGTTCTACATGAGTAATAGAACTTTTTTTGGAGTTTCACAGATACTCTCTCTCTCCCGTCTCTCGCTCTCTCTCTCTCTCTCTTTCTTTCACACACTCTATGCCTATCTCTCTCACCCTCTCTTTCATATTCCTCTTCTCTCCCTCCCTTCTCTGTCTCCATATCTCACCCTTCATATCCCCCCCCCCCCCTTTTCCTTACTCTCCCACCTCTCTCTCTTTCTGAACTTCTTCTATTCCCCATCCCTCCATTTCGATTTCACCATTCCCTGGCTCTCTCTCTATCTCTCTTTCTCTCTCTTCCTCTCTCCCCCCTCTCTCTCTCCCTCTCTTACCCCCATCTCTGTCACACTAAAACACTTCCATAGTTGTTATATAAATGTAAACTTTGCAAATAGTGAGAGTTTGTTGATGTAGGTAGGTGAATAGACATCTGATTGATGTGTTGCTATCATCAGAAGTTCCGTGTGAATAGCGGAAGATTTGTGTTAAGAAGAATGGGCGAATTTCAGTGATTCTCAATCTGTGTGGTCTCCGTAATGGCATTGTTTATAATGTGTTGTCTACTTTGAGTTTTTTTTTTTTTTTTTTTTTTTTTTTGGTTGTTTTTTGTTTTTGTATTTTTTTGTTGTTGTTTTCTGTTGTTTTTTTGGGGGGTTTTTAAAAAAATTTTTTGCTGTTATTTTTTTTTATTATTTTATTTTTTATTTTTTGTTGGTTTTTTTTGTTGGTTTTTTGTTGTTTTGTTTTTTTGTTTTGTTTCTTTTTGCCGGGGTAGGCCTGGGGGGGAGGCTGGGTGTCAAATTCTGAGATTTACGGGATGTCACAGAGGGGAAAAAAGAATTATAAAATGCAATTGACCTCCAATTATCCGAACCTTTAAAAAAAAATCGTATTATCGTACTCATGCGCGTGTCATGGAGCTTCGGCGTGCAAACACGAGAAGTCTAAGCTCGAAACCTATCCAGGTTTACATTCGAGAGATGTAATGTACATGCAGTGACCGAGAGATGTCATGTACATGCAGTGACCGAGAGATGTCATGTACATGCAGTGACCGAGAGATGTCATGTACATGCAGTGACCGAGAGATGTCATGTACATGCAGTGACCGAGAGATGTCATGTACATGCAGTGACCGAGAGATGTCATGTACATGCAGTGACCGAGAGATGTCATGTACATGCAGTGACCGAGAGATGTCATGTACATGCAGTGACCGAGAGATGTCATGTACATGCAGTGACCGAGAGATGTCATGTACATGCAGTGACCGAGAGATGTCATGTACATGCAGTGACCGAGAGATGTCATGTACATGCAGTGCCCGAGAGATGTCATGTACATGCAGTGACCGAGAGATGTCATGTACATGCAGTGACCGAGAGATGTCATGTACATGCAGTGACCGAGAGATGTCATGTACATGCAGTGACCGAGAGATGTCATGTACATGCAGTGACCAGGCTGGGATAATGCGATCGGGAAACGTGTCAGTAACTATGTTACTTAGATCGCTGAATACAAGCCTGCAAAAAAACAAAGTGATCTCAGCATTTCAAATTTGAAACACTTGAACATCGGTTGATGAAATACTTCTCAGTACTGCACATGATACACCTTTATACACATCAGCAGGCGTCGGGTGGATGGGACGCGTTAACCTTGGACGGCAACTCATCGAAGAGGAGCAAAACTCTGAATTCAAACCCGTGAGATGGAGTCCCGTAGGCGGATAACGTTGACTGCAGTGGAAATTCCGGCAACTCGTGGGATGCTAATGGTGCCAAGCTGTATCATCCGCAGATGATGTTCCCTTGTATTAGCCAGGTGAGTGAATGGAGGCGATTTGCTGTTAGGAAACAAGCTTATCTTCCTAAAAGAAAAAAAATTCCAGGCCATGTGGATTTCGTCCAGCGAAGTCTGTATCATCGTCACATTGTGACGGACGGATCCCAGACGTCTAAAATTAAGAGTATATTGTATTCTATGCGTTAACTTTTTTTAACGGATCCTTTACGCCGGAGTGCTTGGGAATCCCCAAAACAAAGGTTATCCGAACAATGCCCTGTCCTATTTATTTAGTTCAGATAATCGACGTTCTCAACTGTGCTGTCTATTAATAAAATATGGGAACCACTGTGTGAATTGTGGGGAGCACCAACCATTGACAAGTAAGACAAATCTATTAGCAGCCACCATTCTCTTATCTCAATGATCTCTCCCCCCCCCCAACCACCCCATTCCCTTCTCTCCAGCCCACAACCCCCCCCCCCCCCCCACTTTTCAACCCTCTAACCAGGGCCAAATACCCCCATTATCTCGATAGAGTAACGAGGGTTAAGTTTGGACTTAATAGTCGAGTCTAGTGGTTTCACTGGCGCTATCGTCCTGGCAGATTATGAGAGCCGCGAGATAGCGTGCACTCGGGCTGTTTATAGTGGGAACACTTGGGCCAAGGGTCTCCCAGACGTTTTCAGTCCTGCGCCCCAACATAGTAAACTCATATCTCGCTAACAACATCGAGTAAGAAAATTTTTTAAAAAGTATTATTTATATACAGACTGGATGAAATTTTCACATAAGCATCAATAGATTCAAATACTACTTCCTGTATTCATGGTTTTGGAAACATCAACTTCCGGCAACAACAATGGCGAACATTAAGTTTAAAAAAAACAACAACTTGTTTCTATTTCTTGTCGTATCCTGTCTGCTGAGGAAGGCTCTTAGCCGAAACGCTCTTCTCGTATCGTCCCGTCATTCGAGTCAAGTCTCCAAATACGTTGTTCTACTATTTCCTTCACACAACTCGAGCACACTCCTTCATTTATCCAACACTAGATTCAATGTGTTTGCGAATAAACCGGAGCGTATCTTCTTCGGCAATCTCTTCTCCGCGGGGTGTCGTCTAGTCTGTCTACACCAAATTCCCGGGAACCGCTGCTCTAGGTTACAAAAGTACGTTTGAATGGACCAACGGTTATCAGATACCCCGGGACTGGGTGTTGTGATACAGTCAACCTACACGTTAACAAGAGTTAATTACAACGGTCTTAGAGGTTGGTCTGGGGTAAGGGGTAATAGACATGTGTGTGTTAACGGTAGACTTATTTCAAATGGTTCTCGTTTAAAAAAAAACAATGGAGACCGTACATGAAATATAGGATATGAGTGGGTCCCAAACTTGGCAAGACTGTGTTATGAGGGGGGATGAAGGGAGCAGAGGACATAATATGACACTGTCATTAACATCTGATTCTGAACCGTTATCGTATCCCAAGCAGTGTTTCTTTCAGACATTCTCTTCCGGGAGATTTGGGGAAAAAAGGGGGGGGGGGCATTTCAGATGTTCAGGTGGGCATCCGTGGTTCAGTATCGTAAGAGGGGGCGGAGGATGCGATCCGCCCCAGGATGCCCTTTATTTTCTTTTTATAGAGTAGCATTTTCCGTCTACTCAGTCTGCTGCAGAGTTTTTATGATGGAGGAGGGTGGAAAAAAAACCTCTTAGGCCGTCCAGGGGTGGCCCTAACCCTAGCTACCTAACTGGGAAGTGTGCATATAACGGCACGCAATGGTGACCAAGGCCAGATATAAATCCGCCCGCTCTGCCCTACATAAACTATATTCAATCGAGCTGTGGCAAAACTGAGTGTATCCCTTTGCGCCCCCCCCCTAATCTCAGTTGTACCCCTGGAATCTATCTAGTGAACTATGTCTACAAGATGACAGGAAAATAACATAGTGTGATTACTAAATAAATACACGTTAAAATAATGACGTACACGAACAAGTGGAAGTAAAGGCACTGTACCTGGAAAAAATCGAGAGATGGTTATTTTTTGGGACAATTCAGTATTAAGTTACGGATACTGTATCCAGTGGCGTAGTGAGGGGGGGGGGCAAGGGGGCATCATGCCCCGGGCGCTACTCACAAAGGGGCGCCAACGGGTATATTTTACTATAATATTGTATGGTTTTCGAATAGGGGGGCGCTAAAAAGGTATTGGGGGCGCTAAAAAGGTATTGTGCCCCGGGCGCGAGTTAAGCTCGCTACGCCACTGAATGTATCTAGATTTGCCTTAATATTTCCGAATCAACAAATGTATCGGGGCGTTTGTGATATTTCATTGTTTACGCCAGCGGTTCTCAACCTTTCACAAGGGTCGCCTTTAAAGACCACATATACTCTACAGTTATGAAGTAGCAAAGAAAGTTGCCTAAGACCACCGGAAAGCACATATACTCTACAGTTATGAAGTAGCAAAGAAAGTTATTTTGTGGTATGGGGGGGTCGCCACTACACGAGGAGCTGTATTAAAGGGTCGCGGCATTAGGACGGTTGAGAGCCACTGGTTTACACTGTTTCACTCATTTTAATCATAGGATTTCACCTTAAATACTCTTTCAAAATTTATTGATAAAGAGACAATTTAGTCGTTTTTATATAAAGTATATTTTCGCTTTATTGTTGAGCATATTTTTTTCTCCGGGGAAGGAGGGGCAGTTAGCAATGTCCGTTGGCCCCCGGGAGGGGGGGCAGTAGGCAGTGCCCCCAAAGAGATGCCTGAAAGGAGCACTGATCCCATGCCCTATTCAATAAAATGAGAGATGGTGGCGATCTTAAAGTTAGAAAATCAATCTGTGGTGAATTATGCTTTTGATGTAAGTGTGAATGTTTAAACAATTATTGTTGTTGTTGAAGATTTACAAGCATTATGATGGAAAGGATCTCCCCTGGTGTACATATATTATCTACCCTGGTGTACAGACATTATCTACCCTGGTGTACAGATGTTATCTACCCTGGTGTACATATATTATCTACCCTGGTGTACATATATTATCTACCCTGGTGTACAGACATTATCTACCCTGGTGTACAGATGTTATCTACCATGGTGTACATATATTATCTACCCTGGTGTACATATATTATCTACCCTGGTGTACAGACATTATCTACCCTGGTGTACATATATTATCTACCCTGGTGTACATATATTATCTACCCTGGTGTACAGACATTATCTACCCTGGTGCACAGATGTTATCTACCCTGGTGTACAGATGTTATCTACCCTGGTGTACAGATGTTATCTACCCTGGTGCACAGATGCTATCTACCCTGGTGCACAGATGCTATCCACCCTGGTGCACAGATGCTATCTACCCTGGTGCACAGATGCTATCTACCCTGGGGCACAGATGGTATCTACCCTGGTGCACAGATGTTATCTACCCTGGTGCACAGATGCTATCTACCCCGGTGCACAGATGCTATCCACCCCGGTGCACAGATGCTATCCACCCCGGTGCACAGATGCTATCTAGCTCGGTGCACAGATGCTATCTACCCTGGTGTACAGATGTTATCTACCCCGGTGCACAGATGCTATCTACCCCGGTGCACAGATGCTATCTACCCCGGTGCAAAGATGTTATCTACCCCGGTGCACAGATGCTATCTAAATTGTTAGAGGCTAATTAAACATAATAAATACATAAATAGAACTAGTGACACAAAGTATGTGTAGTGACGTCACCCTTAATCCTGAGCAAATTATCATTTTTGTAAACCTTTGACACGAAAATATTTGCTGTCTTCCATTGACGGTGTCTCTGGTTCAGAGGTTCTCACACTGTGTTTGAATTCAAGCTCAATGACACGTGAAAGGAAGATTTTTTAAGCTTAAAAGCAAATGGGTAGCAATGATGCTTGCTATGTCACAACCATTTTTCTGCTAATTCTGGTGATACTATTACACACAATTATTACTGCTACTCAGGGGCGTACTTAGCGTATGCGAAGGGGACGTGTGTGGGACGGGGGCGTGAGCGACCGGGGCGTGTGCGACAGGGGCGTGTGCGACAGGGGCGTGTGTGATAGGGGCGTGAGCGACAGGGGCGTGAGCGACAGGGGCGTGTGCGACAGGGGCGTGTGCGACAGTGACGTGAGCGACAGGGGCGTGTGCGACAGGGGCGTGAGCGACAGGGGCGACGGCCGAAGGTCACACTTTCTAGATCTCTTATAAATATCTTTCGTATATTTTGCTTACGGTTCGTCCTGCTTACTCTTCATAACCGACCCTCCCCCCAACTCCCCATGTTTTATCTTTATAATACTGAGTGGGAAAGGGCTGTGACGTAGCAAGCTTTCATGCGTGACGTCTGAACTCCGTTAGGGTTTTTTTTCTTTAGGGAGAGTTGACTATTATGTTAATCAATAAAGAGTCACGGGTATGGTGTAGGACTGTCTGTAGGACTATTTTTTAAAGGCCGGCAGGTAGGGTGTGGGACAATCTGTTGGACTATTGTTTAAAGGCCGGCAGGTAGGCTTTAGGAGTAGGACTATTGTTTAAAGGTCGGCAGGTAGGCTGTAGGACTGCCTGTAGACCAATTATTTAAAGGCCGGCATATGTTTTAGAAATTGAGAAGTTATTTTTTTTTTTGTGTAACACCCGGACCCACCGGGTATTTTCTCAAATTAACCGGATCAGGTGTAAAAAAACAACTGCACCCGGCTAAGCCCTAGCCCCAGCATTATATAATTAAGTCCAGAAGACACATGCCCAAAATGGCTACTGGATATGAATGTCTGTACATGTATGTATTAAAGAGCGCTATTTGGAGAGTGCGCCTCCTGGTGGCATTTAAGTCACGGTACGCTACTGACTCATGCTACTATTTCTGGTGTTTCTACAATTACTACTACTGTTATGTTACCCATTTCTACCACCAATGGTGCATCTAATCATCGCTACTGCTATTATTACCCTACCGCTACCACTACCACTAAAAGACTTATTACTTATCGTTACTTTGACGTTGGGAGCGTCCTTCAAGAGGGTTGGGGGGGGGGCTGTTTGGCTTGAAACGGTCTCCATGATTTGTGAAACCATGTGAACGACCTGTTGGTGTCTGACATTATCTATTGGGAGCCCCCATTGTCCACGTCTCGTATCTTAAGCTCGCCGTTATCAAATCGCACCCCGGGGAGGGGGGGGCGGCGTACCTTTTAGAATAGGTCAAATGATCCGGGTATTTAGCCTGGGCAAAGAGAGGGGGAGTGTACCTGAGATGTGATAACATCGACTTGAGGTGAAAGCTATGCGGGGGCAAGTCTCTGGGCTCGAGGACCATCGAAATGGGAGATAAGATATTCACGTATTAAACTAAATTTAAAACAGTTTTCCCACATGGAGTCTCCCAACCAATAATTGTAACAAGGTTCAAGTACAGACAGTCAATGACTGTAGACGGTGTGACCTAAATTTTGCTACCCAGCCAAAAAAAACTTTTTTGGTTAAAAAAACAACAACCCACCTTAATTAAATAGGTTAATGAACTAATTAACTGGCAGACGACACCGGCTTGATTTAAAGGATTTCGTGACAGTGTTTAAAAAAAAAAATTAAAAAAAAAAAACCAGGTTGGTTTAAATATGGCTTACAACCAGTGGCATAGCTAGGGTTAGTGCCCCCCAGGGCGGGACAAGATTTTTTGCCGACCTCGTCCGTAGAGAAAAACTCTGCATTTGAGCCGCAAATCCCACCTCTCCATTCAGAGAATAAAGTGTCGCGCCCTGGCCGGAACGTCCCTTAGCGCCCCGCACCCCCCCCCCCTTTTTCTTTCCTACGCCTTTGCTCACAACCTCATAGACCCGAATCAAAAATTCATGAATGAATGTTACAAAACATAAAATATCATAATTGAACGTTTAGTGCACATGTGTCTACCTTATATTTCTATCGGTGATATGTAATTGGTCTCCTAACTAATATCATAATTGAACATTTAGTGCACATGTGTCTACCTTATATTTCTATCGGTGATATGTAATTGGTCTCCTAACTAATATCATAATTGAACGTTTAGTGCACATGTGTCTACCTTATATTTTTATCGGTGATATGTAATTGGTCTCCTAACTAATATCATAATTGAACGTTTAGTGCACATGTGTCTACCTTATATTTCTATCGGTGATATGTAATTGGTCTCCTAACTAATATCATAATTGAACGTTTAGTGCACATGTGTCTACCTTATATTTCTATCGGTGATATGTAATTGGTCTCCTAACTAATATCATAATTGAACGTTTAGTGCACATGTGTCTACCTTATATTTCTATCGGTGATATGTAATTGGTCTCCTAACTAAATCTCTTGTTCACGTTAGAATTAATATAATATTTTTTCAATGCATCTTACACTTACACAAATTGACGTCATTTTGTAACAATGCCATTGTCGTAATAATTCCCCAGTCTCTGTCCTTCATTTGATAAATTTAATTTAATCCCTCAATCGTGTCGCGCTACACGACACGGCTTCATTGAGACCATCGACAGCTTCGATTAAGGTGTCAGTGACATGTGTCATGACGCTGTCACATGGGATGTCACTGGGTTAATTGTATTCTCGAGGCTCCCCTCCTCCTTGCCCTGCAACTGCAACATTACCGGATCGAGTTTTAATACTATTTTCATTCACAAACTTCATCTACGATTTGAGAACATATGGTACGTTACAACTAACGACCCAGATTATTAAAAAAGTTTGAATTAATTAATTAGAGTCATGATCAAATTATTATTATTATTATGGGTAGTTTTCTATAGCGTGGTACCCCAGCCTAGGGCTGGGCTCACCACGCTGTACATACAAATTAAAATGAACTTTAAAAAATATAAATTAAAAACCAACCATTCCATAACAATTTACATGTGAAGCCATGGACGGCACTCCGCAGCATCGTTTAACTTTCAGAGGGGGAATCAGTCAGGATAGTAAAGTTTAAAGAGGTGTGTTTTGAGTGCAGTTTTGAAGGCTGTGATGGTTGATATATTTCTGATATGTAGTGGAAGAGAATTCCATTGTTTGGGGGCACAGTAAGAGAAAGATCTTTCACCGTATGTTTTTGTGCGAGTCTTAGGGACAGAAAGAATACGATCGTCTGCGGAGGAGCGAAGCTGTCGAAGGGGTGAATAGACAGAGAGAATTTCGGTTAGATAGGAAGGGCAGGAATTCGAGAAAAAGTTGTGGCACAGAACAGAGAGTTTATAATCAATCCGTGCTTGTACAGGGAGCCAATGAAGTGAATGAAGTAGTGGAGTGACGTGATCACGTTTTTTTGCCTTTAAAACTAGCCTAGCAGCTGAGTTTTGAACCTTTTGTAATCTTTCTAAGAAGTGTTTTGGTGAGCCTGACAGAAGAGAGTTGCAGTAGTCAAGACGAGAGAGAACAAGAGCACAGACTAAGGTTTTTGTTGCACTAACTGTGAGGTAGTGGCGGATGGAGCTGATCTGACGGATAGCAGTGTATGCAGAGCGACAAATGTGAGATATATGTTTATCTAGAGACATGTTGTTAGACAGAATATAACCAAGATTCCTGGTTGAGTATGTAAACTGTATGTCTGAGTTACCTACTTGAAATGAGGTGGGGAGAGCTGAGTTAGAGGATGATTTGTGATCATGAATAAGAAGTGCTTCCGTTTTGTCATCGTTAAGTTTCAACTTGCTGAGTGTCATCCATGACTTGACATCACCAATGCACTCCTGCAAAGTCCGGACAGCTGAATCGACAAGAGAGGGATGGGTAAGCTTGTATAGTTGCGTATCATCCGCGAAAGACTGGCTCTCCACAGCATGCCTCTCGAGCAAGAGGAGCAGTGGCCTGGTATACATTGTAAATAGAACCGGGCCCAAAACGGACCCCTGTGGCACTCCATACACCAAGTCAGCCATCGACAGCGACTGCTTGTGTTCTATCGGAGAGGAACGATCTAAACCAAGACAAAACAGAACCAGAAATGCCAAAGTAATTTTCAAGCGTTTTGTAAAGGGTTTCATGGTCGACAGTGTCAAAGGCCGCACTGAGGTCCAAGAGGATCAGGAGGGAGACATCACCACTGTCCAATGCAAGCAAGAGGTCATTGGTGACTTTCAAGAGAGCCGTCTCAGTGCTATTGAAAGGTCTATAGGCTGATTGATTAAGACTGAGAAGAGAGTTGTCATTTAAGTAAGCAAAAAGTTGTTTTAGAACTAGTTTTTCAATGACTTTAGACAAAAATGATAAGTTAGATACAGGTCTATAGTTTTTTAAATTATTTTCATCCAGACCAGGCTTCTTAAGCAATGGTTTGATGACAGCTGACTTACAAATAGATGGAACAGTGCCCGAAGACAAGCTTTCATTGACTATGTTGGTTATCGTTGGGAGCAAATGATCTAACGACTCAACCAACAGGGGGGTGGGGATGGGGTCCAAAGAACATGACGTAGGCTTAGACTCCAGAATAGTAATTTTGACCTCCTGTTCTGAAACCGGCTTAAAAATTTCGAAATGTGAACTAACACAAGAAAAGGGCGGCAATTCTAAGGGGGGTATGTCAAGACAATCAAGCTCAGCGCGGATGTCAGCAACTTTGCTTGTAAAGAAATTGCAGAACATATCTGGAATGATCAAATGACATTTGTTGGAATGATCAAATGACATTTGTTTGAATGATCAAATGACATTTATTTGAATGCAGTGTCGCCGCTAGGATTCGGGCCGCCCGAAAAGGGCCAAGCGTTTTGTCCGCCGTCTTTCCTGAGCAGTCGGGCCGAAAATGCCCCCCCCCCCCCACAATGTAAAGAAGTGTCACCCGAAGCGGACCGCCCGCCACCACAACCCCCTTCATACGCCACTGTTTTTAT
This sequence comes from Omphiscola glabra, assembly GCA_964017045.1. Lineage (NCBI taxonomy): Eukaryota > Metazoa > Mollusca > Gastropoda > Lymnaeidae > Omphiscola > Omphiscola glabra. The sequence continues at coordinate 41,126,040 of OZ024796.1, forward strand.
GTTGTAATTTTTAGACTCTTTATCGCATATAGCACCCATGTAGCACTCGTTTAGCACCCATGTAGCACCCATGTAGCACCCGTTAAGCACCCATGCAGCACCCATGTAGCACCAATGTAGCACCCATGTAGCACCCGTTTAGCACCCATGTAGCATCCATGTAGCACCCGTTTAGCAGCCCCGTAGCACCCATGTAGCACTCACAGTTTGAGCATCCCCGAACAACAAGACTCAATAACAAAATATTCCGAAGATAACATACCTCAAGGGTCAAGATGGCTATAACTAAGTCACTAGGTCAAAGGTTCCCAAAATATTGTCTCTGTATTTAAAATGTCGTGGAAGCCAGCGGGGAATCCAGCCGTTATGACCCATTCGAGGTCCTTTCGATTGTTACTGTTTTGAGGACCAACGCGATGGAGTAAACAGTGATCTATAAGAGTTAACATTATTATGAAGTCTTTCGTGCACACACAGCCATGACGCTGATTGGCTTTTGGTCAGAGACAAAGTACGTGTTTATAAGATCATTCTTACTTTCCCGTCAGTATACCAACACCCAGAGGAGAAGTTAGGGTTAGTGCCACTCTGAGTGGGCCAATATTTTTTAGGTCCCGCCCCTTCCCCGAGCCACCCCCCCCCCTCAGCAGTGACCGACCACTCGGCACCACTTCTTACGACACTGCCTTACATCAAATATATCATCTTACATCCATGATGTCATCATACATCTCATGATGTCATCTTACACCTCATTATGTCTTCTTACAACTCATGTATCATCTTACATTTCATGTATCATCTTACATTTCATGTATCATCTTACATATCATGTATCATCTTACACCTTATGATGTCATCTTAAATCTCATGTATTATCTTACATCACATGTACAATCTTACATCTCATGTATCATATCACAAAGAAATCAATGGATTCATACATTCTTTGAAATCAGCCACTGAGCACTTCTTCCTTGCCAGCACAGGGTGGCCAAGTGCGCTCCCTCCTGACATATAGAAAAATGGCAAGGAAGTCATGACTTGCACGCATTACATGAAGCCCTAATGGTTAAGTCATGACTTGCAATCATTAAAGGAGCGTTAAGGGTTAAGTCATGACTTGCACGCCTCTATAGCATCGTTGATTCGACATTCGTATTTGAGATTGCAGATAAATCCTCTATTAATGTCCACACGAGTCTACCCCAAAGCCTCACGTCAAAGCCTCACCTCAAAGCCTCACGTCTAGGACACAGATACGGTTTGGCTGAGTGTCGGTGAAGTGACACGTTTTTGTACTTGAAAAAAAAAAGGGGGGGGGGATTACACCTGTTAGAATACATCAGTCATTAGAGATACCTTTGTTTCAAGTACTTGCGACTGCAAGGGGTGGCGAAACGGCACTTACAGCCCCACCCCCCCTGGCGTAAAAAAGGGGGAGGGTGGTGTGCTGAGCAGTGGCGTAGCGAGGGTGGGGCAAAGGGGGGGGGGAAATCATATCCCGGGCGCTACTCACAAAGGGGTGCCAAATGGTATATTTTACATATAATATTGTATGGTTTTCGAATGGGGGGGGGGCGCTAAAAAGGTATTGTGCCCCGGGCGTGAGTTAAGCTCGCTACGCCACTGGTGCTGAGAGGGTGGTACTTTTTTTCTTCCATATATTGATGAACGGGATCTTCGGCCGTTGTTGTTTTTTTCGGGGAAGGTGGGTGGCGAAAAAGCTTGCCCCCCCCCCCCCCCCGCCCCCCACTGCACGGGACGGTACAAACCCTAGCTACGCTAATACGCCCCTCACACAAAGCACTTGTGGATTATCGTTATTTGAAATATTTTATATTATTTCATCAGATCTTTATTTTACCTGTAAAAAAAAAAAAAATCTTTGGATACATCCAGGTATGATTTAAGATTCATTTCATTCGTATTCATTGCTCCTACTTTCAGATTTTTATTTTTTTTTTATTAATTTTATTTAATATTTAAGCTTCAAGAAATTTTTGTATTTAAAAAATATTCGTTTCACTATCCCGCTAAAAATATTCGTTTCACTATCCCGCTAAAAATATTCGTTTCACTATCCCGCTAAAAATATTCGTTTCACTATCCCGCTAAAAATATTCGTTTCACTATCATTCTATGTCTGATGGAAACATAATATCATGACTTGCACACATGACACGCTGTCACCCTTGACACGCTGTCACCCTTGACATACTGTCACCCTTGACACGTTGTCACCCTTGACACGCTGTCACCCTTGACACGCTGTCACCTTAACACGCTGTCACCCTTGACACGCTGTCACCCTTGACACGTTGTCACCCTTGACACGCTGTCACCCTTGACACGCTGTTACCTTAACACGCTGTCACCCTTGACACGCTGTCACCCTTGACACGCTGTCACCCTTGACACGCTGTCACCCTTGACACATTGTCATCCTTTTTGCAACCATCTAATCTCAAACTTTTAAACTGTTAATTCTGCATATATATTTATATATTTTTATATTTATATATTTGTATATTTATATATTTGTATATTTATATATTGGTATATTTCTATATTTCTATATTTATATATTTGTATATTTGTAAATCTGTAAAATGTATATGTTTACTTTCTAAATTCAGCTTTCCAAAATGGCCACGCGGTCACGTCCGGTAATTTTCAACAAGTATGAAAAAACAATTATTTGGAAGGCCAGTTTTTCCTCTATTATGGTATATTTTGAGTAAGTCTTCTTTTCCCCATTCCTTCTAGCCTCACCGCAGTCTCGTAACCCACCCAAAAGGAATGAATATACACCTAATAAAACTAAATATTTTATCCTAATTTTCCGAAGGAAAAAAAGGCAAAACAAACAACTTCTGGCCTACCCCTTTGGGGGCCGAACTACCCCAATGGTAACATATACTCTACAGTTATGAAGTGTTAACGAAAATAATTTGTGATTGGAGGTCGCCAAAACACGAGGAACTGTATTTAAGGTTCGCGGCATTGGGAAGGCTGAGAACCACTGCTCTAACCTTTTGGGTGCATATATTTCCTTTTTTAATGAATAACACGGAGGGAAATAATATTCACTCCATTTTGTGGGCTGAAGACCATGGTCGGATTAGGCCGTCTGAGCCGGGCTTGACAGCCCCCATACATAATTCATCGTCTGCGGACCCGGACGGTATCCACTTTGGATTTGACTCGGGGACCGCATCTCTAAGTAGGACTGCCTGTCCAGAATTGTCTATGCGGACAATTGAGGATGGTACAGCAAATTAGACAGGGATGTTAAGGGACTCATATTTACAGGGGGCGGCTTGAAAGGGGGAACGTGACAGGTTTACAATGTCCGTATTATAATAAAATTACACAGAACACACCAAGGGGAAAATTTTGGAAGAGGGGGTTGGTGCAGGGGGTGGGGGAACATTTATACGGAGAGACGGCGGTTGACCTGGTCATAAGGAAAACACAGGGGAGAATAACTTTCAATGACACTTCGCAGAAGCTGAAGTAAGAGCTATTCCTCTAAATTGCTATGTAAAGTTCGGGCCAGTTAGGAATGAGAAGATGGTTTAAATCAGTGTTTCCCAAAGTGCAATTTGAAAGTTATTGCGAGGGGGTGGGGAGTGGGGCGAGATAACGATCAATTTACCATTCAAGGGTCGGCAGTGACCCTGATCGGTTGTTAAGGAGGAGTTCAGGTGATAAAAGAGAATGTATTTATTACTAAACTATTAAAAGCCCTCTGTAGTCTTCACTGATTGTCAGCTATCTATATGAATCTCTGAAGCTATGACTGTTCACTGTGTCGACTCAACTATTCCTATGTTCCACTAGTCAACGATCGTCTCCTGATATTCCCTACCAACTGCTCTCTTAGCTCTTTTCTTTCTCTATGCTTCCAACTCTACGAACCGCCCCTGTCAGGAAGAGTTCTGTCTGATATACCATTCTCTACCTCCATAGGTGGCCCCCGGAATCTTTTCTAATAACACATAATATTTGGTCAATTAGAATTTCCCGTTGTTAACCCCTTAAATTACCATGCGAAGTCATGGAAAGAAACCATCCCCCTGTATCTGAAAGATGCGACCATGTATTAACCTTAACTACGACCCCAGGACTTTAACAATGCCTTCCCAAAACTAACAACAATTTCCGTCCATCCTATAAGTTACCTTAACAGCAATGGATGCTCTGTCCTGTACCCTTGCCCAAGTCATTTGTGACAAACAGATCTGGACAGGTCCTAAACTAATTTTCCATATTCCCCTGTCATCGCCCGAAAGCGTTCTTCCCAGTATGTCAGTATATTACAAACTTTTTATGATTCTCGGCGCACTAGCTGAATCCAGGTTTTTCCAAGACGCCATATGTCAAATTAAAAAAAAAAAAAATTGCATTACGAGTTTTCATTTTATTTTAATATCCTTTATATTAACCTTGCTTTTGAGTGTTTATGAGGGCAAAATCTTCGGAAGGCGAATTGAGCCCACTTCCCGTCAACCTATCGAGCTGAAACTAGACACAAAGACGTGTTGCCGATAGCAACACATTCTTTCAAATTTTCAGCCCCAACCCCAAAAATCAAAGAGGAGAATGAAAGGCATAAGATGCCACTGAATTCAGGAAATAGAATTCCCGATAACTGCGTTAAATGCTATGCTTTAGAATTAAAAAAATAAATAAATCGCAAGTTCGTTTGGTGCGTAATATTTGTACTGGTTTGTTTGTATTAAAAAAAAAGTTGGGGGGGGGGGGGGGGGAAACTTTTGACATTTCTTTTCGATCACTAACTCAAGGTCAAGGTACCCTAGTAGCCATAAGCTGCAGTGGTTGGTTATTTGGATGAGACTGTGGTACCATGTGAAACAATAGTGTCTCCATCTGGGATTGACCAATGCCATGAGGTCTATGAGTGTGAGGGTGACGATCATTCACGGAGATTCCATTACGAGGAATATATTCAATATTGTTCAAGCTGCTGGCATGGTGGACACTTTCTCTTGATACTTTTTCTTGATACTTTCTCTTGATACTTTCTCTTGATACTTTCTCTTGATACTTTTTCTTGATACTTTCTCTTGATACTTTCTCTTGATACTTTCTCTTGATACTTTCTCTTGATACTTTTTCATGATACTTTTTTTTGATACTTTCTCTTGATACTTTTTCTTGATACTTTCTCTTGATACTTTTTCTTGATACTTTTTCTTGATACTCTCTCTTGATACTTTTTCTTGATACTTTTTCTTGATACTTTTTCTTGATACTTTTTCTTGATACTCTCTCTTGATACTTTTTCTTGATACTTTTTCTGAAAAAGGATTGAGGTTTGTATCCGTTAAAAAAACAACTTATCCACCGGACCCAAGTAGAATGTGAAAACACCCACCTCCCCGACCCACTTTTTTTGCTGTATGAGCCAACAGAGCATTGTTTTACCCGTGGGGTCTACACATTTCAATTCTTTCAAGAAGGCCCTGACACCGTCGAGACCCACCCACTACAGCAGTGTGTTAAAATGGGAGGTTTCTTCACCCCCTAAAAAAGCAATTCGTTCGCAGCTGTTCTTATCGTACATTATGCGCTGGTGTTGGCATACTGGACTGGGGCCGAGTCATTAAGACGAGCTTCGCCATTGTGCCCTTGCTTATCCAGAAATAAAGTACCGTGCAGAAACGGTCACATGTGGCTGATGGCTGTCGGTGATACGGTTCAACCCCCCCACCCACTCACTCACCCCCACTTGCTCACTAACTGCCCATCATTACACGCTTCTTCTTTTCATTTTTGGTTTTTTGGTTCAGATTTCATCGTGCTCACTAACATACACATCAAAACACACACACTGCCACAACGACAAGGTCGAGGTCAACGGCCGTCCTTGAATGTACTTGTGCAACATGACAAGGCCATCGGGCTGGAAGCGGCCGACAAGTCATGAAAAGTAGAATAATGGTGTGGGGGGAGGTGGGGGAATGGGCGAGACGTATGGCTGGCACCAAGGGCGTCTGGCCAGGCATGCGGTGATCGATAATTTGGGACCGATTCATCTTCTGATTACATCGATTTGTGTGAAAAAAAGGAGAGGGGGATGTTCGCTGCCTTCAAGTTTTGGGTACAGCACTTCGCTTTCGACCTAGATGGTTCAGGTTTGATTGCGTCATTACAATGCAATACCTTCACATTTTTAGCACAAACGCTTGGAGGCTTCTCTTACTATACTCTGGCACTAGTGTTTGTTATGGGACAGCGCTGAAGTCACGTGGCGTAGGTCAAACCCATGATGCGCCAAGCAAAACCCAATGGATCTACTGCACGTGATGAAACAGATTTATACGACAAGAAATATAAGTAATGGCGTAACCCATTCATTTTTAATAACAGGTCAAGGTGGACACAATTTCTGGGGGGGGGGGGGGGGCATCATAAATATACCTTCAGGGATACACTTGTACATACCATCATTGGGACAGTAATAAAAACCAAAATGGGTTTAGCCGTACATACCATCAAGGGTACAGTCATACAACCATCATTAGGACAGTAATAAATAGTATCATAGGTTTAGCTATGCATACGGTCAAGAGTACAATCATACATACCATCATCGAGACAGTAATAAATACGATCATAGGAAAAACCACACATACCATCAGGGGTAAAATAACACATACCATCAGGGGTAAAATAACACATACCATCAGGGGTAAAATAACACATACCATCAGGGGTAAAATAACACATACCATCAGGGGTGAAATCACGCATACCATCAGGGGTGAAATCACGCATACCATCAGGGGTAAAATCACACATACCATCAGTGGGTGAAGTCACACATACCATCAGGGGTAAAATCACACATACCATCAGGGGTAAAATCACACATACCATCAGGGGTAAAATCACACATACCATCGGGGGCATTTTTCCAAAAGGCATATTTTTTAAATGCTCTCATTTCCCATGATGCATATAATCTCAGAGCGCCATTAGCTTGTTCAATTATTCCATTATGCCAGACATGACACTAATCTAAAATATTTCTGATTATTTGTTAGATTTACACATAAAATTTGGACAATCTAATTGTTTTACTTTTTATTGACTCTATTTTAATGAGTAAAAGAAATTGAACAGTGAATTGATAAGGGAGGTAGGGAGAGAGAGAGAGAGAGAGAAAGAGAGAGAGAAAAGGGAGAGAGAGAGAGCAAGAGAGAGAGAAAAGGGAGAGAGAGAGCAAGAGAATAGAGAAAGGGGAGAGAGAGAGCAAGAGAGAAGGAAGGGTGGAAGAGAGGCAGAGAGACAACCCGATCCTTACGCTAAAAATGCATCACTTAATTCCATGCATCTCAGATTGAGTTAGTTACTGATTAGGTGGACATCTCAGATTGAGTTAGTTACTGACTAGGTGTACGTCTCAGATTGAGTTAGTTACTGACTAGGTGTACGTCTCAGACTGAGTTAGTTACTGACTAGGTGTACATCTCAGATTGAGTTAGTTACTGACTAGGTGTACATCTCAGACTGAGTTAGTTACTGACTAGGTGTACATCTCAGATTGAGTTAGTTACTGACTAGGTGTACATCTCAGATTGAGTTAGTTACTGACTAGGTGTACATCTCAGATTGAGTTAGTTACTGACTAGGTGTACATCTCAGATTGAATTGGTTAATGACTAGGTGTACATCTCAATTGAGTTAGTAACTGACTAGGTGTACATCTCAATTGAGTTAGTAACTGACTAGGTGTACATCTCAATTGAGTTAGTTACTGACTAGGTATACATCTCAATTGAGTTAGTAACTGACTAGGTGTACATCTCAATTGAGTTAGTAACTGACTAGGTGTACATCTCAATTGAGTTAGTTACTGACTAGGTGTACATCTCAATTGAGTTAGTTACTGACTAGGTGTACATCTCAGATTGAGTTAGTTACTGACTAGGTGTACATCTCAATTGAGTTCGTTACTGACTAGGTGTACATCTCAATTGAGTTAGTTACTGACTAGGTGTACTTCTCAATTGAGTTAGTAACTGACTAGGTGTACATCTCAGACTGAGTTAGTTACTGACTAGGTGTACATCTCAATTGAGTTAGTTACTGACTAGGTGTACGTCTCAATTGAGTTAGTAACTGACTAGGTGTACATCTCAGACTGAGTTAGTTACTGACTAGGTGTACGTCTCAATTGAGTTAGTAACTGACTAGGTGTACATCTCAGACTGAGTTAGTTACTGACTAGGTGTACGTCTCAGACTGAGTTAGTTACTGACTAGGTGTACATCTCAGACTGAGTTAGTTACTGACTAGGTGTACATCTCAGACTGAGTTAGTTACTGACTAGGTGTACATCTCAGACTGAGTTAGTTACTGACTAGATTGAGTTAAGAGAGTAAGATTTACTCAGTGATTACTTTATACTTACAACGTTGACTTTTTTTAAAAGTTTTGTTATCTAAGGGAAGTAATCAAGATATTCTTGCTACATCTAAAATTTTAGAGTGGTGCATTAAAATCGCCTTGGAAATGGAAGAAAAAAAACAGGGGGGGGGGGGGGCGTGGGTGGCGGGTGAATATGAACTGAAAATTGTTTCCTAACTGAATGCATTATGTACAATTAGTGGTAATAATGAAATTAATTAACTTTATTTTATAGCCCGCAAAAATATGTAAAAAGCATTTGAATATGATTTGCTCTCATTGAGTATGAGATACGAGTTGCTCTCATTGAGTATGAGATACGAGTTGCTCTCATTGAGTACGAGATACGAGTTGCTCTCATTGAGTACGAGATACGAGTTGCTCTCATTGAGTATGAGATACGAGTTGCTCTCATTGAGTATGAGATACGAGTTGCTCTCATTGAGTATGAGATACGAGTTGCTCTCATTGAGTACGAGATACGAGTTGCTCTCATTGAGTACGAGATACGAGTTGCTCTCATTGAGTATGAGATACGAGTTGCTCTCATTGAGTACGAGATACGAGTTGCTCTCATTGAGTATGAGATACGAGTTGCTCTCTTTGAGTATGAGATACGAGTTGCTCTCATTGAGTATTAGATACGAGTTGCTCTCATTGAGTATGAGATACGAGTTGCTCTCATTGAGTATGAGATACGAGTTGCTCTCATTGAGTATGAGATACGAGTTGCTCTCATTGAGTATGAGATACGAGTTGCTCTCATTGAGTATGAGATACGAGTTGCTCTCATTGAGTATGAGATACGAGTTGCTCTCATTGAGTATGAGATACGAGTTGCTCTCATTGAGTATGAGATACGAGTTGCTCTCATTGAGTATGAGATACGAGTTGCTCTCATTGAGTATGAGATACGAGTTGCTCTCATTGAGTATTAGATACGAGTTGCTCTCATTGAGTATGAGATACGAGTTGCTCTCATTGAGTATGAGATACGAGTTGCTCTCATTGAGTATGAGATACGAGTTGCTCTCATTGAGTATGAGATACGAGTTGCTCTCATTGAGTATGAGATACGAGTTGCTCTCATTGAGTACGAGATACGAGTTGCTCTCAGCATTACAACGTTCAGGCCTATTATAAAATCCGTCTTTTTCAATTACGTTTCTAGTATCTGTAGTCCCCATGGCGCGAGTTCAACATTTTCATCTCTATTTGGAAGCTTGTTATCAGCCGTCCAGTTTAAGAAATCATGGAGCTTAGATTTAAATTTATAACACTATCGTAGCTGTACATTTCTTTAGTTAAGTGGTTTTTTGCTATTGTCAAATAGTGCACGGTTTTACCGATTGAAAAAAATATTATTATGTACTAGAATATATGACCCGATGTTATCGGGATAATAATGGCAGGCACTTTGTGATATTTTCTACCTGCTATTGCGAAAACTCATCACAATTCCTTATTTTAAGAAGAAGTATCTATGTAATGATGTCTACGTTTCTAACATCGTTAAAAGTTTTAGAAGTAATTATCAGCTATAGTCTATATTATACGCCTACCCTACCCTTTTTTGCGCCCTTAAACTACAATTTTTTTTTCTGTAATGGCCGATTTCTAGCTAGAGGAATACTTTAGATGTCACGTGTTTTTAAATTGTTAAATGTTGGGCCTACCCTACCACTTTTCGTGAAAATAGGCTAATTTTGTGCACCTAAAAATTGTGTAAACTTAATCTTAAATTTAAAACAAAAACTGTATATTCCATTTTAAATATAGTTCATATTAAAACGGAATTTGATATACTGTCTTCATTAAAACTTTAACCAAACGTTTTCCTTTGTTTTCTACTTTATTATCAGAAATTTGTAAAACAAAGACTTCTTCTATCTAAATTTAAAACAAAAACTGTATATACCATTTTAAATATAGTTCATATTAAAACGGAATTTGATATACTGATGTCTTCATTAAAACTTTAACCAAACTTTTTCCTTTGTTTTCTACTTTATTATCAGAAATTTGTAAAACAAAGACTTCTTCTATCTAACTCAGAATCTCTTAACAGTTTTTCACGTCTGTACGAGCCTTCAGTGTCATTTTTACAGAAATGTTTTTAATCTCATAACAATATATCCCCACTTTACTTTCCGCAAAATAAAAAACGAAAATATATTTTTATTTTCTAACCTTGCATACATCCAAATGTTTTGACATTTTTTGAAAATGAAAAAAAAAAAATGATAAAGAAAACAAAAACAAGAAATATATTTTTTATAACTCATTAAAAATGTATTTTAATATTTTTTTTGTTCAAGATCACAATGCAAGCATTACTTTTTATTATAATTTTAAAACAAAAATGATTATAGCAAATCTACTTCATGTTTCATGTCAACCACAACATCATAGGAGCAACAAAACAAAACAAAATAAACCACGTGACCAACAAAAGAAAGTTTCTAGGCCAGAATGATTTGCTGGGTGACATTAGGAAGGAAAGCCAAACGTTAAACATTGTTACCCACAAGGGAATAGAAGAATGCAGTTGCAAAAACAAAAAAAAATGAATGCAGTTTCTAAACACTCAAAGTTATTTTATTTTTATATATATATATATATACCGGTATATAAAACAGGCACAATGTAAGTCACAAGTTGTTTATCACATACATTTGACATACCGTATCACATACATTTGACAATGTCACACATGATGAGGACACAGCAACATAAGCCTTTATATATGGAAAACAATGAACCTGAATAGAAATAATAAAGTAGAAAATGGATCTAATAAAAAAAATATGCTTTATAAGAAAAGATGGGATAAGATAGGATAAGATGGGATAAGATAGGAGTCCTTTATTGATCCAATTATGCCACAAAAGGCTAAAAGTAACAATTTTATTTATTATGATTTTCTTTTATTTGTGTGAGTACTTTTTAAACATCTAAATTTGATTGAATGATGTCACACAAAAAACTGGCCAATGGAATTTTTGTTTCCAAAGGAAGCTAAACTTTACTATAGAAAAATAATAATGGGTAACAATAGTACTGATAGCAAAAAAAAAATATTTGAGTCATCATAAACAGGGTCATCTCAAATGATTTCTTTCGACAGGAGCAGCCGCATTATGCTTTTTAATTTATTGAAGACCGGATGTTAATAAGAATTAGGCAGAGGGGCCTGTTGCATGAACACAATACCCGGTACTCATTTTTTTTCTTCAAAATTGTCATTTCGGTAGTATAACTTTTGAAGACAGTTGATAACTCGTGCAAAGACAAATCTGGATATGATATTTGATTAAACTTTAAAGTTGAACTGACACAGAGTTTGAAAGGTGAGGTGAACCAATAATTTTAAATAATGAGCAAATTATTTATGGAGCAATAACCTGTTGGAATAATGGACAGGGAAAAATCAAATAATAAATAGATCCAGGAGACTGCACGTGAACTGGTCACGTGAAGTCCCTCCAGATGGGAATGTAGTTTAAGTCTCTAAGTAACGAACTAAGATTCATGACGCTCTCACAATGGATGCCAGAATTATTTGAAGAAAAAAAAAAAAAAATATATATATACACTTGGGAACATTGAATGAGCCAAACTGTTATAATATGGGATCACATGTTCACACTGTCTTAATCTAAGAAGAGTAAAATTGTTACAATTTTAACAGTAAACTTGAGAGCTGTATGATGATGCAATAAAAACTTTGCAATAATTTCTCTAATGCATGCTTTACAAAATAACAAGACCCCAAACAGCACACAAGTCAAGAAGTAACAATAACAAGACCCTAAACAGCACACAAGTCAAGAAGTAACAATAACAAGACCCTAAACAGCACACAAGTCAAGAAGTAACAATAACAAGACCCTAAACAGCACACAAGTCAAGAAGTAACAACTTTTGTGAAATCCTCAGGACTGAAATCATCAAAGGAAGAGAAAATTGTAATTAGCATATTCTCCAATTTGTACTTATGCATTTAACCTGCCTTCAGTGATGCTCAGTTTAAACTTTGATGATAAAAGCCTACATTCAAGCATGATGTTTTATTTCAATGTTTTCAAAAAAAAATAATACTCTTTTTTTTTTTTTAAACACAAAACAGTGGTTGAACATGACAGCACTTTATCAACACATTTCTCACAATGGACCAAACCATTCAGCACCAGCTGCTTGTGATCCCACAAAGGATAGCACAAGGATATGCTGCAAATACTACCACTCAAAAGCACCACCTCAGTCACTACAACAACAGATTTTAATCTCAACAAAGTTCTAAAACAAAATTTACAACAGTGGGGCAGCATTGTGATTACTGCATTGTGATAATATGCAAGATGCTGGGAAAACAAACAAGTCTTTGTTGACGTGAAAACAAACTGAAAACACTATTCCCCTTGCATAACTTCCCCATTTCCAGATATGAAAATAAAACATGAATGTAATGTATACACTAGGGTGAGTGTGGACTACAATCAAGTTCACTGGAACTGATGTTGTCCCCACAAGGTAGACTGAGATGACTGTTATAGCTTTTAATTCAAAGGCACTACCACAAACAATTTCAACTGTGTGAACATAGAGGCAATTCTAAATGACTGGGGAGCACTGATAGAAGAAAGCGTCCACACAAAAAAATACATCAACCTATGGAAGATATTTAACAATCATTTTTATGCTAATAATCTCTAGTAATTTTAACTGTGTTGCTGTAAATAAGTAAATGTTTGTTATATGCATGTTGTGGGCCGATAGTGAAGCTATTTTGAATTGATTTGTGTATTTTCCTCTTTACGGTTACACAGCATGTTCAATTGTGTGAATATAAAAAAGACGCACTTGAATAAATGTAAGCTTTGTTATGTGGCGCCCTAGTTAAGGGAATGTGCATTTCAAGGACTGTTGCATTACTTGAACTGCACGCCGACATATACAATTTTTGTTCAAAATGTAACAGAATATTTTAAAAATATTTATCATGTCTTTTAAAACTGTCGTTTAAACAATATTGACATAGTTTAATAAGCATTTTGAGAGAATTAGACTAAGTGGAGTTTAGTAATAAAAATTAAAATTAAAGTAAATTGCTTCAATAATTTTTAACAATTATTTTTATCCAAGCATGACAAATCTTATGTCTGTCATAGCTGTAGTGGAAGTTAACCAAAGAAGTATTAAATGGCCAATTTTGAAAAAAATATGTTGGCAATAAAATTTTTCATGACAAAAAAAAAAAAAGAACGTACAAAAAAGATGGATCTATTATTAATTATGGACATGTACAACTTAACTGACATACAATGTTCATCTGAATCAATTTAAAATAGGAAAATGTTTGACTTGAGGAAAATTATTAATGTCACAACTTCTAGGATGGCAAATCAGCACAAAAAGTGGTTCACATCATAAAGGATTTAAGCAAAGACAAAGCAAAATTAGAATTATGGCACATTTTCATTATGGCTAAATGAGACTTCAATACATTTAACTGATCTGGAAAATGGAGCATTATGGTGACAGTCTCTCTAGAAAACAAGGTCTCTCTTTATGGAACCACCAATGATAAATGGAAGGATAAAAAATATTTATATTGAAGTCTCTACTCCATAGTTGTCTAAATAATCAGATATCTGTATTCTTAATTTGAGAAGGCTAATCTGCACAATATGAGACACAAAATTAATGTTTTAAATGTAACAAACCTTTACTAATTAGTAATATTTTGTATGGATGCCGGTCAAGACTCTGTGTTTGCTACTAGTGGGTGAAAAAATAATTATATAGTTTGAAGCTGTGTTTCTCAGTACAATTTACTGCCAGTTAAATTTTTTAAACTGACTTGATTCATTTACAGGTTCAAATAAGTATGCCAAAAAGAATTAAAGCAAAAATTGAGGCCTACTCCAGAAATAAATCAAAAATACTGCTAAAAGAGGCCAGTTTCTTCTTCCCCCCCCTTTTCCCCAGAAACCATCACATTTCATTGTTAGTCCTGGTGCAGAAAAATGATGGTGTTAGTCTTGATATTTTTGGTATATTGAAATGGAATGCCTGTAGAAAGGGAAATATTTTTCTTTAGCTTTGCTTGACTTACTTTGGTCAGAGCTTTTGATCCCACAGCTTCTAGCCCGTACAAATAGGGTCTAATAATATTCTATCATGAGACCTCCATTTTTAGTGAATTTACTGGTAGGTGGAATAGCGTGGAATTGGTTTTTATAAAAATATGACTTTGGCATATGACTATATAAAAAAAATCAATTCATCTATACAAGTTATAATGCATGACTTTTGTGCTCAGCACAATCTCTTGTACTGAATTGGAAGGTTGTAATTTATTATAAATTTCATTTACGACGTCAGAATTATGAATTTAAATTTGAAAATCATATTATATTACATGAGAAATCACACAATGACACAAAACGTTAAACAATTTTCTTTATGCATATTAATAAAATGTTTTTTTTAAAAAAGAAAGCACTGCTGTTCAAACAATACAATCACTTGGTTTATCAAATGGTCATTACAAGCTCACAATCCTCTGACTTCCAGGTGGCCATTACAACAAGTGTTGGCCGATCAGTCATCAGATGGGCATTACAACAAGCATTGGCTGATCAGTCATTAGATGGCCATTACAACAAGCCTTGGCCTATCAATCATCAGATGGCCAACAAGACATAAATGGACTGCAACATTTATTAAAATAAAAAAAAAAAATTATGTTTAGAGGAAAAGAAAGGAACAAACGGGGTGGGGGGGGGGGGGGGGGTTGTTACAGTTGACATATTTAAACCAATGATTTTAAAAAAACAAAAATCATAGACCCAATTGTTAAAGCTTCTGTGGTTTTCAAAAACAAAACAAAACAAAAAAGAAAGATCCTCACATCTGTAATACACCAGCTGTCAGGAATTAAAACAACCCTGATTATATCTGTACAGCTGTTCCCTGTCTCCTATGACAACCGACAAACACACGCAAAGCTACAGACAGGGGACCGAAGCAAAGACTGTTCAATGATCAAACACTCTGTCCACAATGCGCTCATCCTTGAGAAGAAAAATACATCTCTTGAAAGGCTTATTATTATTATTATTATTTGCTTTTAAAGTTATTGCAGAAGAGTGCACTATTCATAGGTAACTGGGCCAAATAGGGACAAAAAAGCTTGTTCCAGTGCATCTTACCCTAATGATTGACTGGGTAAGACAGACAGCAGTGGAGCTTGATGCAAAGTCCCAGGAAGTTCATGAAAACCTCTCAGATCAGCTGAATGCTGTTTTTTGTGGTTTTGTGTCAACAAAAAGGTCAGTGAATCACACTGATACTGAGAGTAATGTCATGGTTTCTCATCTGACAGGTTGGTGACACTTGACATGTAGATTCATGGAGGAAAGAAATCAGTTGTTGCATACATGCTGCCAATTAGAGATGCTGGCACAATGTTATACAGTCCTTTAAAAAAACAGCATATAGTCCCTATGCACCACAGCCATACAGTACAATGCACCACAGCCATTCAGTACAATGCACCACAGCCATACAGTACAATGCACCACAGCCATACAGTACAATGCACCACAGCCATACAGTACAATGCACCACAGCCATACAGTACAATGCACCACAGCCATACAGTACAATGCACCACAGCCATACAGTACAATGCACCACAGCCATACAGTACAATACACCACAGCCATACAGTACAATGCACCACAGCCATTCAGTACAATGCACCACAGCCATTCAGTACAATGCATCACAGCCATACAGTACTATGCACCACAGCCATACACAACTATTCACAACAGCCATACAGTACTATGCACCACAGCCATTCAGTACAATGCACCACAGCCTGGGCCGGCCTTAGGCCATTGCAACCTATGGGGCTGCAATGGGCCCCGCACTTTCATAGGACCCGCCCCTAATTTATTTTCGAATACAAAATCTTAATTTTCACTTATTATCCTTATTCCTACCCAGAAAGGGCCTCGTGCAATCCGTTTTGCATAGGGCCCCGCGATTGTTAGGGTCGGCCCTGACCACAGCCATACAGTACAATGCACCACAGCCATTCAGTACAATGCACCACAGCCATACAGCACTATGCACCACAGCCATACAGAACTATTCACCACAGCCATACAGTACTATGCACCATAACCATACACTCCTATGCAACACAGCCATACAGTCCTAGGCACTACAGCAATACAGTCCTATGCACCATAGTTGGAAATATCCTACTTTGAATAACACTGGATATAGTATAAATGAAATAAAAAGAAAATAGGAACCATAAATCCTGCTCCATTCAACGTACAAAGATTACATTCTTACAAAGATTACATTCTTACAAAGATTACATTCAAAATAAAGAAAACAAGTTTCATTTTTAGGAGCTTGCAACCAGACAAGCCCAGGTCAACAAAACGTATTTCTGTCAATACTGTCAACACCTTCACAACCACAACATGCAGATATTATTTACATCAGTATTCAAAACTGTAGAGGTACAGGCTGACAACTGTCACTATGTTACTGTAGAGGTACAGGCTGACAACTGTCACTATGTTACTGTAGAGGTACAGGCTGACAACTGTCACTATGTCACTGTAGAGGTACAGGCTGACAACTGTCACTGTGTTACTGTAGAGGTACAGGCTGACAACTGTCACTGTGTTACTGTAGAGGTACAGGCTGACAACTGTCACTGTGTTACTGTAGAGGTCCAGGCTGACAAATGTCACTGTGTTACTGCCAGGAGGTACAGGCTGACAACTGCCAGGAGGTACAGGCTGACAACTGCCAGGAGGTACAGGCTGACAACTGCCAGGAGGTACAGGCTGACAACTGCCAGGAGGTACAGGCTGACAACTGCCAGGAGGTACAGGCTGACAACTGCCAGGAGGTACAGGCTGACAACTGCCAGGAGGTACAGGCTGACAACTGCCAGGAGGTACAGGCTGACAACTGCCAGGAGCTACAGGCTGACAACTGCCAGGAGGTACAGGCTGACAACTGCCAGGAGGTACAGGCTGACAACTGCCAGGAGGTACAGGCTGACAACTGCCAGGAGGTACAGGCTGACAACTGCCACTAAGTTAATGAATGGTACCAGGAGGCAATGAATGGTACCAGGTAGCAATGAATGGTATCAGGTAGCAATGAATGGTATCAGGTAGCAATGAATGGTACCAGGATGCAATGAATGGTATCAGGTAGCAATGAATGGTACCAGGAGGCAATGAATGGTACCAGGAGGCAATGAATGGTACCAGGAGGCAATGAAGGGTACCAAGAGGCAATGAATGGTATCAGGCAGCAATGAATGGTATCAGGCAGCAATGAATGGTACCAGGCAGCAATGAATGGTACCAGGTAACAATGAATGGTACCAGGTAGCAATGAATGGTACCAGGTAGCAATGAATGGTACCAGGTAGCAATGAATGGTACCAGGTAGCAATGAATGGTACCAGGTAGCAATGAATGGTACCAGGTAGCAATGAATGGTACCAGGTAGCAATGAATGGTACCAGGTAGCAATAAATGGTACCAGGTAGCAATGAATGGTATCAGGTAACAATGAATGGTACCAGGTAACAATGAATGGTAACAGGTAGCAATGAATGGTACCAAGTAGCAATGAGTGGTATCAGGTAACAATGAATGGTACCAGGTAGCAATGAATGGTATCAGGTAACAATGAATGGTACCAGGTAACAATGAATGGTATCAGGTAGCAATGAATGGTATCAGGTAACAATGAATGGTATCAGGTAACAATGAATGGTATCAGGTAACAATGAATGGTAACAGGTAGCAATGAATGGTATCAGGTAGCAATGAATGGTATCAGGTAACAATGAATTGTACCAGGTAGCAATGAATGGTATCAGGTAGCAATGAATGGTACCAGGTAGCAATGAATGGTATCAGGTAACAATGAATGGTACCAGTTAACAATGAATGGTACCAGGTAGCAATGAATGGTACCAGGTAGCAATGAATGGTATCAGGTAACAATGAATGGTATCAGGTAACAATGAATGGTACCAGGTAACAATGAATGGTACCAGGTAACAATGAATGGTACCAGGTAGCAATGAATGGTACCAGGTAGCAATGAATGGTACCAGGTAGCAATGAATGGTACCAGGTAGCAATGAATGGTACCAGGTAGCAATGAATGGTACCAGGTAGCAATGAATGGTACCAGGTAGCAATGAATGGTACCAGGTAGCAATGAATGGTACCAGGTAGCAATGAATGGTAACAGGTAGCAATGAATGGTACCAAGTAGCAATGAGTGGTATAAGGTAGCAATGAATGGTATCAGGTAACAATGAATGGTACCAGGTAGCAATGAATGGTATCAGGTAACAATGAATGGTATCAGGTAGCAATGAATGGTATCAGGTAGCAATGAATGGTACCAGGTAGCAATGAATGGTATCAGGTAGCAATGAATGGTATCAGGTAGCAATGAATGGTATCAGGTAGCAATGAATGGTACCAGGTAGCAATGTTGGTTACAAATAAAAAGCCAGCGAAGGATTAGAACAAGTGTGAATCATAAGCAGTCGTCAACTCAATACATTGATCAGGCTATCACAGCCTTGGTGTATGACACAGATCTCGCCTCGTAACAATTTTATTATGCTATAACAAGAACAAGACTCGTCACACTTGAGACTTTCACTGACACCATGCCGAGCCCATGCCTCAGGATGATTGAGCCCATGCCTCAGGATGATTGAGCCCATGCCTCAGGATGATTGAGCTTAAAGAAATTGAAATAGAAACAAGGAACATTTCCAGGTGCTGCTTAAACCTGTGGTGCATATATCTTCGAGATTTTTTTTAAATTTCTTTAAAAAATGTGCATCTCTTAAAATAGATAGATTATATTTACAAGATGCCCATTTATCTCATGGAGGTATTTTCATTACTTTAAAGTATCACTGAATACACATGTATGTCAGGCAGCTGAGAGAAAACATGCTCCGGGGGCAACGAAAAAACTGCAAGATCCCTTAACATTGTACACTCACTGTAATCGTAATGACTGCAAGGATAGAGTGATCCGGGTCACGGCCCCCCAGGGGATGTTACAACTGATTGGCTCTAACCAGCAGGAAAGGATATGCTCATTTTTACAAGAGACGCAGCATCAAATTTGCAAGGAACCAAATGTTTAAAAAAAAATTTATTTACATCTTATGTACATAATATGTAATTGTAGGACTTACGGAAAAAAAAATATGTTTTCTAAAAAAAAAAAATTATGTTAAAATATTTTACGAGCACTGCCAACATCCCACTCATCTTAACATGGTGTGAAATACACAAAGGATCAATTAAAAATAAAAATTCCATGAAACTAAATTTTACAAATCTGAAATGTGTATTGATTTTTAAGATTACCTGGTCAAAATCCGTTGAGAGAAAAAAAAAATGCAATTTTTAATTAATTTTTTTTTAGACAACCTTTTTTTTAAATTTTCATGGCAAATCATTTTGTCATATATTTTTTAGAACTGCTTTAAATCTTTTCATTAGAATGAGGAGCTCTGAAATATATCTGTTAGCAGATCTTAGATGACTTCAATATGTCAGCTATGAACAATGAAAGCAGAGAGGTGATGATAATAGGACAAAAGCAAGAACTCTAAAAGTGTAACATGTGAAGGAAGCAAAATGTTATATTTTATTTACAAGACACGCTGTCAGTGTTTTCGATAAATCTGACGCTATAAATATGTACACAGCTGTTCAAAGATGTTTTGTGAAGATGATAAGAATGGAAAAGCAAACATTTGCTTCCAATGAACTCATTACAATAAAGTTTTGTATCGACAATTCTAGAAAAAATTTGTTCAAAATAACACGAGAGGAAAAAGTGTGGGGTGGGGGGGGGGGGGGGGATGTGGAACTCAAAGTCAAACAAGTTTAAGTTTCTTCCCACAAGGCTACAACAGAATATTTGAAAATGTAGCAAACAAATAAAACATTGGTCAACCTACAAGGGGTGGACAGTAAACAAAATGTTCTTTTTTTTTAAAAAATAAAATGTTTAGGGAATGAGTAGTTGATCACACATCTGGTACAATATACCTCCTCTACATTGAGCAATACTACACAAATATCAGGTTCAGCTTTGCCACATACCCAAGTATTACTTATCTTTACACAGTGCAAATGCTGTGTAGGAATAATAACAAATATTTAAAAAAAAAACACCCTGCACAAGATAAATGTTGCTTTGTTCATTGTGATCTGTTACCAAAAAACAAAAATATCATGGTGTCATGTAGATCAAAAGGGGGGGGGGGGGGAGAGAGAGAAAAAAACACTATGACATTTTCCCAACACCTGGAATTTTATTGTTGGCTGCATCATTTATGATAAATTAATGAGTCCTGCCCCGTGGGTTAAACGGGGCTGCAGCCTGGAATTTATATCTTCTTTAAGATTAACTAATGAACTGCTTCTGAAGGTTTGTGAGCCTTAAACAGAATGTGGCAGGGTGTGCCTGGCAGGGCGTGCCTGGCAGTGTGTGCCTGGCAGGGTGTGCCTGGCAGGGTGTGCCTGGCAGGGTGTACCTGGCAGGGAGTACCTGTCAGGGTGTACCTGGCAGGGCAAAACATTGAATAACTAGACCACTGGCTGAGTCAATGAAGGCCTGGTTGTTAAACTGATCACCCATCAAAATGCCCTTACATTCCCTCTTATGGCTGAGCACTTTTTTTATCATGCTAAAAAAAAGGAGGTCTTGTCAGCTGTGTTGAAATCACTCAGGTAATCTCAAATTGTCAAAATAACAAGTGGCACTATCATGTGACTAATTTACATGTCTGGGTAGTTTCTTCTGTTGTAAAAAAAAAAAAAAAAAAAAAAAAAGTTAATTTGGAGCTGGCCGGTCAGCGCGACCCGTGATAATCATTTGGCTCTTTATCTGGCGGCCAACTATCTGATGCTATGTGTTTTACTACCCCCCCCCCCCGCCCCCAATTAACACCGAACTACCAGTCAATCCCCAGGTGCTCAGCTCTCGTGTCCTTGACATTAGGCGCAGGCCAATCATGCATATCATGCAGTGATGAAAAAATGACACCCCCCCCCTTCCCGAAACACAGACATGGATTATACTGATACTGCATGATGATCGTCATGGTCAACACCAACACAGAACTGCTCCATGTGACAAAGACAGTCTTAACAAATTAATTTAAAAAATGGACAAAATAATAAAAACGGTAATAATAATAATAATCAGCTGCTCGTTTTCTGCAACACTGCTAGTTGCCATGGAAACCAGATTTCAAGTGTTTGTTCTTTTCATGAATTATATTCTCTCTCCTCCTACCCCCCCCCCCCCCACCCTCCCTTGCATTAAATCAAAGAACACAAATTTATTAAAACTGGGGAGACATCAAGTCTTGCCTTGCAAACTTTACAAATCAGCCGGGGGGTTCCACAGCAGGAAAAAGCTCAACATCAGCTCCGCACTCAAGCATCCAGCTCTGGGGTTCAGTCAAACGGCACACATCCAGCAGACTCAAGGCCAGGTGTTAATCGGCCAACATGGCTTTGAGGTTTTTCGATGTTGCGACATCCTGCAGGTGTTTCGTTGTGTACCTGAAATTGGGTAACGGAGCGATCTCATTTGTCTACAGAGTAAAAAAATATGTGTTCAACGTTTCAAGTAGATGATGAATAAACAATAACTTCCAAAGATTTTACTGTTTTGTTGTTCAGCTCCTGGCTCAGTGCTGTCCTACCTCAGGGGTGTCCTACATATTTCATTATTTGGCATTAAGTGTATTTTAACTTAAATTATAAGATAATTTATCTATCAGTGTGATGCTACAGCCCATGTAATGTCCACCCACCACGCCGCACCCTTCGCTTTTTTCGGACTTCTATCGTGGGATCTTAATATAGACTATGCAATTCCTGGTTGGTTCATATTCTCCATCCATGTTCATCCTTTGTTGGTCCATATATTTTCTGGAGAACTTTTCTCTCCCATGTGTTTAATAGGTTTTCTGCCATTTTTGTTAGGGTTTCAAGTTTCACTTGCATAATGTTACAACTGGTATAAGATATGTTGTGCTCCAATTAAATGGAAATGTATTTTGATTACATTGAACATATTCATTTGTTAGCATATGGAAAAACATTCTAACCAGGATTGCAATATTTAAACTATAACAATTTAAATGTATCCTGTACAAAAAATATTTTGTTTTAATAGAAATACGAAATAAAATTCCCAGAAGTTGCCACTAATTGGGATTCTTTTTAAGTGCGTTGCTTGAATGCAAGCTTTGTCAAGTAACTTCAGTAGAAGGGAAGTTCAAACATACTACCTGCCATAGTTTGGCGGGTTATTTCCAGGTATACTAATGACAGAACAGGCCAAAGAGTCTCCATAATGGCGGATAGAAATACAGTGTGAGGCGCACCACTGGATGTGTGTCTATAGGCGCACCACTGGATGTGTGTCTATAGGTGCACCACTGGATGTGTGTCTATAGGCGCACCAATGGATGTGTGTCTATAGGCGCACCACTGGATGAGTGTCTATAGCACACCACTGGATGTGTGTCTATAGCAGACCACTAGATGTGTGTCTATAGCAGACCATTGGATGTGTGCCTATAGCAGACCACTAGATGTGTGTCCATAGCAGACCACTGGATGTGTGTCCATAGCAGACCATTGGATGTGTGTCCATAGCAGACCACTAGATGTGTGTCCATAGCAGACCACTGGATGTGTGTCTATAACAGACCACTGGATGTGTGTCTATAGCACACCATTGGATGTGTGTCCATAGCAGACCACTAGATGTGTGTCCATAGCAGACCCCTGGATGTGTGTCCATAGCAGACCATTGGATGTGTGTCCATAGCAGACCACTGGATGTGTGTCCATAGCAGACCACTGGATGTGTGTCTATAGCAGACCACTGGATGTGTGCCATAGCAGACCACTGGATGTGTGCCATAGCAGACCACTGGATGTGTGCCATAGCAGACCACTGGATGTGTGCCATAGCAGACCACTGGATGTGCCATAGCAGACCACTGGATGTGTGTCCATAGCAGACCCCTGGATGTGTGTCCATAGCAGACCACTGGATGTGTGGCCATAGCAGACCACTGGATGTGTGTCCATAGCAGACCACTGGATGTGTGTCCATAGCAGACCACTGGATGTGTGTCCATAGCAGACCATTGGATGTGTGTCTATAGTAGACCCCTGGATGTGTCTATAGCAGACCCCTGGATGTGTCTATAGCAGACCACTGGATGTGTCTATAGCAGACCACTGGATGTGTCTATAGCAGACCCCTGGATGTGTCTATAGCAGACCATTGGATGTGTCTATAGCAGACCACTGGATGTGTGTCTATAGCAGACCCCTGGATGTGTGTCTATAGCAGACCACTGGATGTGTCTATAGCAGACCACTGGATGTGTGTCTATAGCAGACCACTGGATGTGTATATAGCAGACCATTGGATGTGTGTCTATAGCAGACCACTGGATGTGTGTCTATAGCAGACCACTGGATGTGTGCCATAGCAGACCACTGGATGTGTGCCATAGCAGACCACTGGATGTGTGCCATAGCAGACCACTGGATGTGTGCCATAGCAGACCACTGGATGTGTGCCATAGCAGACCACTGGATGTGTGTCTATAGCAGACCACTGGATGGGTGCCATAGCAGACCACTGGATGTGTGCCATAGCAGACCACTGGATGTGTGCCATAGCAGACCACTGGATGTGTGCCATAGCAGACCACTGGATGTGTGCCATAGCAGACCACTGGATGTGTGCCATAGCAGACCACTGGATGTGTGCCATAGCAGACCACTGGATGTGTGCCATAGCAGACCACTGGATGTGTGCCATAGCAGACCACTGGATGTGTGTCCATAGCAGACCCCTGGATGTGTGTCCATAGCAGACCACTGGATGTGTGTCCATAGCAGACCACTGGATGTGTGCCATGTCAGACCACTGGATGTGTGTCCATAGCAGACCACTGGATGTGTGCCATAGCAGACCACTGGATGTGTGCCATAGCAGACCACTGGATGTGTGCCATAGCAGACTACTGGATGTGTGCCATAGCAGACCACTGGATGTGTGCCATAGCAGACCAATGGATGTGTGTCCATAGCAGACCCCTGGATGTGTCTATAGCACACCACTGGATGTGTGTCCATAGCAGACCACCATGCTCACTTGCCAGGACATGCCAAGGAAAAGCGAAACCGGAGAAGACCTCAAGAGACCTGGCACTAGGCAATAGCAGAAGGTCTGCAGGAAAGTGATTTAGACCGTGCAGACATCTTCAGTGGGAGCAATAGACAGACAGAAGTACCATATCTTGACCTTTAACTCAGGTACCAATCAGTGAAAATGAATAAAGGCAAATGAACATGACATCTGGCAAATGAACGTGACATCTGCTTATGTCAGCCATCTCAACAACAAAAAAAAGAACCAGAAAGTGATTATTATTCAATCTTACTCCCTCTTGCCCTGCCTAGAAAGACTTATTCACGACAACTGGGAGATAAGCCAGGGTGCGGTTGATGACTGTAACAGATCATATATTTAATATGGAATATTTTTCTAACTTTGTTTCGGAACATTACATTTTTGTTTGGTAAAAAAACAGGAAGTAGAATGAATTGTGGGAAGGATGAGAAAGATTGTCAAATACGGATTACTGAGATGTTTTTGCTCTAGCAACGGTTGTGTTAATACATCTTATAACATCGAGTGTAGAATCTTATGAATTCTGTTTACATGAAGGATTATGTGTATTATATTTCTCCATTTTACATTATGATTGTAAAAGACGTCAAGGTGACAAATAAATGTTGTAGTCATGCTAAATATTTCTTCCTCGTGTTATTGAATTGGAAAGATAAGAATCATAGAATGACTGGTTAGAAGGACGACATAGATTATAAATTCTTCAAGTAACATCCACATCTACCATAAAAGAAAGATGTTACAATGACCAATGTGCCTCACTGTGCATTTTATGCATTACATAGGAGTTGTCGGGATTTTTGCAGTGTCAATGTGTAGCCAAACAAGGTTAACTAGCCCCCACCCACCCAGGGCGCCGGTGTCGTTTATTTCTTGCCTGGGGACTGAACTCCAATCCACAAGTTTTGGAATCGACTCCTAATGACCGCACAGCGAGCCAGCTGAGTGGATGAAGTACTTAAACTCACCTCAAAGCATTCAGTAAAGACTCTACTTTAGATCTCTCTTGATCCTTTAACAGCTTGATGGATCCTTTCATCTGGAATATATATTACAGTGCTTGAGATGAGTGCAACTGAGATCACGGATTTGTGCAACAGCTTTATACCATAGGCCAGCGGTTCTCAACCTGTGGGTCGCAGCCCCTTTGGGGGTCGCGTGACCCTTTGACACCTATACTCTACAATTATGAAGTTGCAATGAAAATAATTTCGTGGTTGAGGGTCGCCACAACACGAGAGAACTGTAGTATTAAAGGGTCGCGGCATTAGGAAGGTTGAGAACCACTGCCATAGGCCTAATGCAGTCAAATCAAAATTAGTAAACTGTCCTGGATAGTGCAATCAGAATCCTCATTACTGTGGAAAATATAGTTTGAAGCTTCCCATCAATGAGGAAATGCAGTATCAACAGCCCTAAAAAAGTGGGGGGGGGGGCGCGAGGATATTTCTTATTTATCTCAAATTTTGAATTTTTATAAAAATTTGGTTTTTACTAAATACCCTGGATTTTTTTTTTCTTCTAAAGAAATTATTAGAATTTGAAGGGGGAATATATTCATATTCAGAAGTCATTTTATGATTAGAAATTTTAAAATTTATACCAACTAGATTATTTTTCAAATCCATTTCGTTATTCCTCAAGAATTACAATTTACCTCTATTCCTGAAGTTTTAGCAAAAGCCCCTACTGGATGAACGTGATCATAAAGAATGATGACGCCAACCATCACCCGTAGACAGAAGAGTCGGGTGTCCTCCTTTATGCGCTGCTTATACTCTCTGGGGGAAAAAAATACAGTACACAGAAAATGTATAAAGCTAACTGGGTCTTTGGGATAACCAATCAACTTTGTGCCGATGCCAGGATGAAAAGAAACCAAAGAAGGAGCTAACTCTACCCAACAACTTGTTTAAAACCATTGGTATCACATTAATGAATTATTAGTTGTACCGTATGGTGAACTTAGATTATTAATTTTTTTTTAAAATATAGAATTATTTTCTTATAAATAAGGATTTGGTACTTCAAAACCTTTTGTTAATTATTTTTACAGAATATTAAAAATCTTTAACCTTCACCTGACAAACAATCGGCAGAAGCGGCACTGAGCACAAAGCTCTTAACGTACACCAGCAACAAGAGAAAAGGAGAAAGGGAAACTCTGATTGTCCCACCCACAGCGACATGCCCAGAAAGCCGGCAGTGGAAAAAAAAGTTCTCAATATAAAATAAAAAACGGAGGTAAAAATTAATGCAACAACAACTGAACGACTGATCGCCAAATGTACCTCCCCACGATGAATCCCCTGTACATGCAGACAGAAAAACAACAGCAGCAAACAAGAAAAAATGTAGCAGTCACACTTATTCATGCAAGATTTTTTTTTTTTTTGCTGGCATCCGACTGTCACAATGTGACGATGGTGTAGACTAAGTCCACAAGGCCTGGGAATGTTCTTTCTTAGGATTATAAGCTGGTTCCCTATGCAGCAAATGGACCCTCTCCAAGCGACTGGAAAACCCAAGGGAACATCATGTGCAGGATGCGTCTTGGCA
The DNA here is from genome assembly GCA_964017045.1 of Omphiscola glabra. Taxonomy (NCBI): domain Eukaryota; kingdom Metazoa; phylum Mollusca; class Gastropoda; family Lymnaeidae; genus Omphiscola; species Omphiscola glabra. The sequence goes on from OZ024796.1 coordinate 41,153,385, forward strand.
TCAGTGGCATCACAGGAGTTGAATGAATGTTTCATTGTGCCAATGTTATCCGCCTACGGGACTCCGGGGTTTTGAATTCAGAGTTTCCTTCTCTTAGATGAGTTACCATCAAAGCAGATGAGTTACCATCAAAGCAGATGAGTTACCATCAAAGTAAAGTAGATGAGTTACAATCAAAGTAGATGAGTTACCATCAAAGTAGATGAGTTACCATCAAAGTAGATGAGTTACCATCCAAGGTTAACTAGTACCATCCACCCGGACAAGAAATATAGTTGTAAATGATACTTACGGGTTGTCTATCATAACACGACAAATGTTGGCCATCATACTCAGGCAATCTGTGGTCTGTTCTACTGGAAGGTCTTTATGCTGAAATGGGGAAAGAGGTTAGGCGATTTAAAAAAAAAAAATTCTGTATTTGCCGTTTAGATAATCCTCCCAAAGTGTTCACTGTATGCTACGAATGATCATATCTTTAGAGAATCCTCCCAAAGTGTTCACTGTATGCTACGAATGATCCTATCTTTAGAGAATCCTCCCAAAGTGTTCACTGTATGCTACGAATGATCATATCTTTAGAGAATCCTCCCAAAGTGTTCACTGTATGCTACGAATGATCCTATCTTTAGAGAATCCTCCCAAAGTGTTCACTGTATGCTACGAATGATCCTATCTTTAGAGAATCCTCCCAAAGTGTTCACTGTATGCTACGAATGATCCTATCTTTAGAGAATCCTCCCAAAGTGTTCACTGTATGCTACGAATGATCCTATCTTTAGAGAATCCTCCCAAAGTGTTCACTGTATGCTACGAATGATCATATCTTTAGAGAATCCTCCCAAAGTGTTCACTGTATGCTACGAATGATCCTATCTTTAGAGAATCCTCCCAAAGTGTTCACTGTATGCTACGAATGATCCTATCTTTTCCTTCTTTGTGAATGAGAATGTCAAATGGAACATTATGATTTCATTTAATTCATCGAGTCCCCAGTAAAACAATCTAAACATATTAATCTAGTATTATTGGATCAATCTAAGCTTAGTGCACCATCACTTGAAGCTGAAGATTTCACTTAATTGGAAATTACTCAGATTTCTGTAACAGCTTGTCTTTAAAATTATTATGAATGTATTTAAAAAGTAGGCTTACTTGTGACACAAACTTAGCAGTAACATCACTGAGGGACTTCAACATGGGTGTGGCTTGGGCATAAAATAAGGACATCCGATTGGCCAGTTCATTTGATACATGTTCTTCGCCATCTTGAATTTCATCCTTAATTTTTTTTTAAACGTAAACAAAATCATTATTTATTTTTTAAAATGTTAAATTCTTCTTCACATTTTAATAACACAATTAAGTATTATGCATTCAAAGTTTATCACAAAGATTTCATTTAACCACATCAGTCCTTACACTTCAATAGCTTGAGAACCACCTTTTCATTATACTTCTGGTATCATTATGTTTCAGATGGGTGGTGCCCATGATTGGAATGAAAGGCTTTTTTCCCCCTTTTTACTTAGCCCTAAAAATAGCTTTGAAAACTCCACTATCTGAGATGAATGATCTGTTATCCTCACGTGAATAAGGAGCTTGGTAAACCCAAGTGTCTGAGAGCTTTGTCTAAAAAAACTCAAATATTTAAATAGACTGATGAGACTCAAATAGGTTCTGGATGTTTGGTCTGCAGAACAAAAAAAAAAAAAAAAAAAAAAAAAAAAAAAAAAAGAGGGGGGGGGGGGGGAGAGCAATTCTAAACTAAAGAATTTCATATCAGGTGATGGGAAATATTAATGTAAATAAAAAGGGAGAAGTGCTGATTTTTATTTTTTTTTCTTTCTCCCACACAATTGAATTTTTTTTATTTTTTTGGTTTATTTTACTTCCTTGTTTAGGTTTGGAATTTACAACCATAAATAATAATGAATACAAATATAAATCTCATTTAAAATAATAATGATGTAATTTAAAATAATTTTATACATGTTAAATATGTTTAAAATATAATAGGCTCATAGCAGAATGATGACGTAGGCCATTAAATAAAAACAGTTTGAAGTACCTGTAGTTTCTGAACTAAAGGGATGATTTGAAAAAGAATAATTAAATTATCCACTCCTTTTATATAATTATCAGTCTTAAATCATGTTTTTCAGCCAGAAGCATGTTGGGAATACATGTTTGGCAAATTCATTCTACAATGATGTGGCTATTCAATTACAATGATCCTTAACAGATTCATGCCACATACTTAGATATGTTAATGAAATATGATGTGCTTTCTAAAGCAGATGACTGCACTTACAGGTCATTATTCACAATCATGAAAATTAAAGTACATAAAATGTTACACAGATTAAAATAGTATATCCCCTCTGAGAAAAAAATTTTTACATTAGGTATAGCCGTTACATCAGGTTCTCAAACTGAAGGATATTGTAATTATCAAGCAATAGCTGAACAATGACAAATAATGATTTATAACTGTTGTACAACTTAAGAGATTTTCTTATTTGATTCCATGATGTTGTGCATCTAGTTGTCCCTCTAATACTGGGACTGAGCATCATAAATTAATAATGACACGACAAATTAACACATCTGTCCAAAAAACCAATAAGACTTTCAATGATTATATATCCTGAAAGATTTTTCATCAAAATGTTGACCCAGATATGGTCAACTGAGAGTCTAGAGATGAAAGTATCACTGGTCAAGATTTTCATCAAAATGTTGACCCAGATATTGTCAACTGCGAGTCTAGAGATGAAAGTATCACTGGTCAAGATTTTCATCAAAATGTTGACCCAGATATTGTCAACTGAGAGTCTACAGATGAAAGTATCACTGGTCACTTATGCTCAGAAAGTCAAAACAGAAAAAGAACTTAAGAACAAGTCGGTTTAAAGACATGATGACAAAATAAACAATGACGCTACAAGGAATGATTTAAAGAGGTTAATGCTGACAAAGTACCTCATTGGCTAGTTTCCTGCGGTTTAAAGTTCTTCTGTAGTAACTGAAGTCATTCTGTATTGCAGGTGTTGTCATCTGTAAATATTGTTCAATAAAGGGTAATTGCTATTTCTATTTTTAAAAAAAGAACACAAAAAAAAAAAAACGCAGCTCGGAAGTTTATGGGGTACTGTAGAATATCATAATTATTGTGCCCTGCAAAAGATTAGCCTATTAAGTTTCCATAGTTGATTTGGCTTACACACAAAACAAAACAAAAACAATGTAATTAAGGTAATTAGATAAGAAAATTAAGAAAGAGTAAAAGGAACATCATCATTATATTGTTAATTGTGTAAAAATTTAGCTTTGCTTTCTTTTCGTGGCATAGTCTTTGTGAACACGCAAAAGTAGACCTTCCCAAACCAAATTCTTCAAGTAGGTGTATGTGGTATAAGTATGATCATTAACTTTGAAGGACATGGCGTTATTATTTATAAGGTTATATGTTTGTACAACAACTTAAGATCTTAAATGAGTATATGACTAGATAATGCCCTAACTTTGGTTATAACATTGAGATGTGACAATAATTTAAGATCTATATTTTTTAAGGACATTAAGATGTCAATTTCCAAACTAACAGTGTTTTGACCATGTCCTGATCATTGACATATCCCGATTCTGGAGTGCCATGTTGACCTCATGATTGACCACATGACTTGTGAACTGTTACTGTCATGGAGGTCCCTTGAATGTATTTTTTGTTGTTGTTTTTCAATATGCTTATAGATGCTAATGGGTTTTTGACGTCTGGATTATTGTTGTATTACTATATTTATATAAATTTTGCTTGAATTCATGTTTGAAATGGAGGAAACTTTAGATTTATGCTGAGCATCCAATTAAAAAGAATTAAGCATGAATGGACAGAATTGATTCTATGCTTTCCATGTAAGTCATCCAATCATATACAATTCTGCATGTTTTACCTTCAAGTCATCAAATTTCAGTACAAAGTCAAGAATTTCAGCAAACTGCTTGAAAAGAGCTTGTTGCTGCTCCAAGTGCTCTCTGGGTGTTAGATCTTCAGAACAAAGCTCACCTAAAAGTACTGGAATGACTTGTTCTGAAAAGGACAGGACTGAACAAGGTAAGAGTCATTTCAAAAAAAAAATTCAGCAGTTCCAAATAGTATAAGAATAAAGGGAGAAGTAATCATGCATAAACAATACAGATATACAACACATTTATAAGGATATATTTATTTAAAGGTTGAAAAATCTATCATTGCGATTTTTAATCATTTTTAATTTGACCCTGGTTAAAATTACTTGGTGCACATTAGTACAGGAGTAATATTTGCTTGATTGAACAGCTGCCCCCAAAATTTATGAAATACATTTAATGTAAAGTGTGTAAAAGCTGCACTGAAATAATGTTATAAATAAGTAGGTAGCGAACGTTGGAGACAAATATTTAGGAGTTTTCTCATTGAATTAAAACTAAAGATTTAAAGGAAAGTAGCTGGTCCCACACTGCCATTATCCCTCATTAGATTGCAACTGAACAAAGTCTTTGCAGTAGTCTCTTGTATAAAATGTGTGATGCCACTGTCCCTGTTGTGGTAGTTGCTTCATATTGGCATTAAATTATGTCTCGAATCTTGAACCTCAGTGAGCAAAGCAGCTCTGTCCTTGAACCACATTGAACAAAGCAGCTCTGTCCTTGAACCACATTGAACAAAGCAGCTCTGTCCTTGAACCACATTGAAAACCACACTGAACAAAGCAGCTCTGTCCTTGAACCACATTGAACAAAGCAGTTCTGTCCTTAAACCCCATTGAATAAAGCAGTCCTGTCCTTAAACCACATTGAACAAAGCCGATCTGTCTTATCGCTAATGGGACATTAATTTTAACAACTAAATTCTATCTATTTTTTTTTTTTAAACGTGTCCCACTAAAATGGCTGCCCCCAGCTGCAATCACTTACCCAGTTTTAAAGAGAACTCGAAAAACATTTTGAGCTTAGATACAAGTGGTGTGACTGATTGCCATGCACGGTCTTGCAAGTCCTCTATCTTCGGATTGGAAATGGCCTGAAAAGTAATTAACGAATGCAGTGCTTGCTTGTTTTAGGCATGTAGACTTTTAAATAGCTTTGACATACAGAATTAACTTATGATTTCACAACCACATAGACTTTATTTTGGGTTATCGAGATAAAAATTATTTTACAACTTGTATATTTTGTTTTACAGTAATTTTTTTTTCCCCAGGACCACATCAACATCTGTGTGTTCACTGATAGCTGATAAGCAACACCATATGACAAAAACATTAGAGTGTAAATACTGTATCCCTAGATATCCTTCCTTGTTATTTTTTTTCTTTCCCACAGTGATCTTCTTTTTTAGAAACAGTTTATAACAAAAATGAATTACAATTTAAACAGAAACAAAACACATCCCCACTCTTTGAGCTTATCCCATATTAGCCTTGTGCGTGTCCCTTACGAGAAATACAGCAAATTATCCTCTTTAACCAAGTGCACTTAGCACATTTAAAAGAACCCGACCCCAAAACTCACTAACGAAGGTTGCTGCCTTTAAACAGAGTTAAGCAGAATTTTTCCCCTTTAGTACTTCCTCTTTCTCCAAACAACATTTTGACAAAAGTTGGAAGGAAAACAGCAGAGTTGCCAAAGAAAGAGGATGAGCAATAACTTTTTTACCAATCCTTTTTTAGGTAAATCTTGTTTTTGTATGTACAAAAATGTTAATAAAAAAGAATGTTTGGCTATGTAAATTTATCATTTAAAACAGCCAAAAATATTGAAACTATAGATGAACATGCCAGAGACAAATAGGAAAAACACAATATTTTGGCTACAAACAATTGGTATTGAAGCATTCCATCAGATTTTGTAAACAATTCCTCGGGTACAAGGTGAGTGGAGTGATTGATAAAGGGGAATGTGAAGCATGTAATTCAGCAATTTAATATAGAGCCCCCAGAAGTTCATGAACACTCAACAGATGAGTCAAACACTGGGATAAGCAATTTCACTGGCCAACAGATACATGCAAGGATGGCTTTAACGCTTCACATTATGAATGGTAGACAGGAACTGTTTGACTAAGTTCACAAGGTTTATAATTAACACCCGTCTTTTTTCCTGAGAAATTTGCTTTAATCCAGTGGGACCAGGCGTAAATTAAGACTTAATCTGACACTTTAAAAATGTTCAACTGACCATTCTTATTTCTTCAGTAGCGCCAGTGTATCTTTGCAGTTCCATCAAGACTTCTTGAGCTGAATCTAACACAGACTTTACTAACTTCCAAACATGTTGTTCTGCCTCAGTAGGTTGCACATCTAAAGCAAGACATTAAAGCATAAAAAAATTAATAAAAACAATTTCGACTATGTATAAATATTGATACTCTTTTTAGTAATTAAAGTATCCAGGATTTAATAAAACATGACTTACTTTCAAAATCTACAAATATGTTCTCTGAATGTTTTGAAGATGGATCAGCATTGAGTAGAATACGCAGCAGATTTCCCATTTTCCTAAAATAAAATGCACAAATATAACAATTAACAATGAAAAACATTTCTACTTCAATGTAATGCATGTAAGCAGATTTGTATTAATATTTGTAATAAGCAGTTAAGTTTAAATATAATTTGTATGGTTTGAACATAACTTTTAATAAATTAAGCCCATAGCTGCATACTTACTGAAATCACCAATGAATTTAATGAGCAGGAGTCACTAAAGAAGAGTTGAACTCAGAGACAACAGTAGAATCAAGGATCACGCTTCAATTGTTCTGCTACTCTGTCTGTTATATTTTATGAAACAGATTCATCATCATTTATTGTACAACAACTTTTTTTTTTGTAACATGGAAAGCAGAAGATAGATATTCACTTGTAAGTGTACTAGAAATAAATAAGGATTGATGGCCAACAGATTAAAAAAGAATTGAACTTAATAAAATAAAGCTGAAATATTGATGCTGTATATTTACACAAGTTTAAAAAATGCTGGTTTCTTGCATACAAATAACTCCAGTGGATGCAGCAAGACGTTAGATAAGAGTTAGTTAGGCCCAATGGCGTAGCTAGGGGGGGTGAGCACAAGGTGACACCATCTAAGGGGTGACACAAAATTAAAAATTGCATTTTTACAGAGCACACACTGCTCAGTCTAACCCAATTTCATAAAAGGATAACCGATCACACATACATTTTCCAGACATGTAACTAAACCAAATGCATGCTTTATTAAAATTTCAAGGTTGATGCATCAGAAATGAGTTGCATGGCCAGCTCAAGGTACCAGCAACTCTGACAGTTGCCTGGGCGCCATGAACTTAGGTCGCCATTAACGATCTTCTACCTTGAGCCGGCCCTGCAACTCTGACAGTTGCCTGGGCGCCATGAACTTAGGTCGCCATTAACAATCTTCCAAAATAGGAAAAAGCATTGCATGTGGGCACCATTGAAGAAAAAGTATAAAGTGCAATAAAAAGATTTGCTGATCTAATGGCTAGAAGAAAAATGTCATCTGTAGGCTAATCGTTCATACTGTCCAAAGTCAATTTCAGAAAAACAATATTTTTGTTCATTGTTTTTTATAAAAAACAACCTGGTAATAAACTCTAATTACCTAACCCCTAGTTTTTTCCTGGCATAAAATTGTATGATTACCATTAAAAGGGGCGCCAAAGTTAAGCGCTTGCTTGCTGGGTAACTTTTGTACGAGACAGGAAACTATATTTATCTAAAGTTTGAGAAATAAAGCTTTCCATTGATACCAAACACCATGTGGTCGGGTGATTGTAAATACTTAAAAGTATAACATTGTTATACTTATACTTTAGACCTTATTTTAACAAGAAGAAATCCATGGTGGAAGTCAAGGAGGGGGGGGGGTGGTGGTGACACATTGAGTTTACCGCATCCGGTGACACCAACCCTAGCTACGCCACTGGTTAGGCCTAGAATTAATTAACCTTTTCACTACCGATGATGTCGATGCGATGTCACGATCACCCACTTTCACATAGACGTCATAACAAAAAGGCAAAGAATTATTCTGAAATACCAAGGACGTCACGTCGAGGTCATATTTCAAATAAATAAATATAAAGTTACTTCAATTGTCTTTGAAGAGTCCAAAGAACATGAGAAAATATACAGATTTATACAGTACAAGACAGAAGATCCATTTTATTTACATATGTGTACACACACAGGCTGCTAAGACTAAGAGTTCAGTTTTCTTGCCTATCCCTAGTGGCCTTTTGGCATTTGTCCAACAGCTCTTTGGACAACTGGAAATGACCATTTCAACTGATTTTTGATACAAGCAAGTTAAAAAGATAAACTTTCATGCTTGCCCTTGTTTATTTGTAATTTTTCTTTACAATCTTCTAGCAATCTGCGAGTGAGGAAACATTTCTTTGACTCTTGCATTAGTTGCATTAAAACGATCGGAGTTGGTTGGAGAAATATTTCCTTCAAAAAAATAGGTGGTCAATAACACTTAGCAAAGCAATTATACTTGGATGTCGTAGATTCACTGCACTTTTAGCTGCAGTTGTATAACTTTATGTTTAGTTTATGTTGTTTTTTTTTTTGTGTGTTAAAATATATTTATTAATATCACAACTTTCAATATATTTATCCCTTTAAATTTAATTAAGAAAAACTTTAACAAACAAAAAGTCACAACAAAACTGAACTATTTTTTAGCCTAGTAAAAGGATGAATCGCGATTGGATCAATTGATAATTGAAGAATGATTTGGAGATCGCGGCTCGCTTCGATAAAAACAAGGCAGTGTCTACACGTCCGGCGACCGGACTGATTAACTATTAGCGGTCACGTGACAATGCTGACGGACAAATATCTCGCGCAACTTTGCTACGGCGGTCATGTGACTTGATCAAGTATATAAAATAGTAATAGCCGGGCGAATATCGCGAGAACTTATTCATCCGGTAGCCGGGCATGTAGACACTGCGTAAAAAATAAAGGAATGCACCATTGCCTGTCGTATCCAATTTTGTATTTTTTTATATTTTTTTAAAAAAAATTTGGGTCGCTTTCGGATTTTTGACGGGTGAAAAATAATAATGTTCGAAAAAAAAGGAATTTTAAGAGGTTTGTCGGAAGGTCGGAATGAGGGGTAAAAAATCTGTATAATTCCGACAAAATCGGAAGGGTTGGCAGGTCTGCAAAACCCAGCGGTAGTTAAGGGGTTAATTGAACATTCAATTTAATCAATTTTGAAGAAATTGATGTCATTATTTCTCTAGGCTGCAAGTTTATGTATAAATACAAATTAATCAATTTAATCAACTTCAATTAATCATGTGAAGTTAGTAGACCTTTGGAGTATAACATATAGTTTAGCTATACTATAGCACTGAAAGTCATAGTCATGGCACTGTAATGGCATGGATAAGTAATTAAGTTATTCCTTTTTTTTTTTTTTTTTTGAGCACACAGCACAGTTGAGTATTTTTAAACAGAGGTTACATCAAATATAAGAGTAACAGTAACACCATGTAAAATACGAAAATTGTAGTCTATTGTGCCAATAAATGCTTCAATGATTCTACTGATAGGAATAGAAACACAACTCAAACCACTCTCTGTTGTCACTGTGACTCTGGCAACATAAACGACAACAGACAAGGAAGCTAAATCGTTTATCGCCTTTATTTGCAGAGATCACAAGGAATAATTTTACAAATTAAATGTGATATTGCGATATTTTTAAATTTGATGGCTTTCTATATTTTGAATAAATTCATTGTTAATTAACGTAAATTTACCCTGAAGTTGTGGGACGACTTCCTACTTGGAAGTTAGTTGTCAGCCATTAGATTGATAAAATTACACTTCCGGGTTATGTGTTCCAAATATGGATAAGAAACGATTTTGGATAATTATGTAGCATGTATTCTTAATCTTTATTTAATTTATTTTGAATTCCTTGTAAAATTTATTTATTTTTTTGTTTTAAAAAATATTTACAATCTTTAAAATAAAATAAATGTACGATATTGTTTTATTTCAAACAAGTTACTAAAAATAGTTTTTTCACGTGCTGTAAAAAAAGTCAACATACCTATCGTCTGCTGTTGAAGCTATTATTGGATGCACCTACATTACAGAGAGTTAGGGTTCCCCACTGTTGCGGTGTCGTTCCTTGGCAGATTAATGAGGGCTTCTTTATTCTTTAGAAGTTGCTGATAATGAAAACGTCATTTCTAATTCATCCAAAAACATCAGTAAGTAATTTATTGAGGTCAAAATAAGATTAGAAAATCATACCGAAAATCCCTTGGATAAATTGTCTTTAGTTTAAAAGTATTTTAGACTTGTGGAATCGGTGCGTGATTAACAGTTCAGCCCAGTTGAGGAGTTTGTCACATTGTCAGTAATCTAACTAATTTAAGTCTAGTCATAGGCCCGGCGCAGGTGCGAATTCCTCCCTCTGACTCTGAGTGGGGTAAGGCAACTCCCTCAACCAACCCCCCTCCTCCCGACCTTAAACTTCTAAACATGGTAAATTCTGCAAAAGTATGTAGTCATCAGCGTTGCTTTAGTTTTAGAACATCGTTGACTATTCAATAATAATTTTAGTTTATTCCAATTTCATTATAATTATAGTTCAATTATTCATCCCATTTTCATCAAATCTATACTTCAATACTGTTATTACCCAAAAAATGAATTTTAGTAGGCCTACAAATAATAATGATATTTAAGTTTTAAATTGTTAAGCTGAGCGGCTGTCCAGAAAAAAAAATGTCTTTTCCATCCTACTCCTAGACATTTGAAGTTGAAGATCAATTAAGAGCCTGACAGAAAAATTAATTAAATTTTGTGCTTACAACTTATAAAAAAATCACCACACCCACCACAATTAAAAAAGAAATACAATACAATAATACATTTTTAAATTATTTGTTTTCTTTTCTTTTCCATTGTTAATATTTTTACCTCGGAAATTTTTTTTTTAAAAAAGTGGGGGGGGGGGGGGGCAATCCCCCCAATTCAGATTGGAAGCAACTGCTTCCTCCTCCCCCCTCCACCATCTTTGATGCAATCATATTATTTAAATATAATATATGTAAATGTGTGTTGTACCATTTAAGAAACTACATATCATTGAGTGTTTTAAAAGGAGTTTAAATATTAGATTATAATTATTACATGGTACCAGGGGCTTTACAGTCTGCTGGTTCTTTTATTTAATTTTTATTACCAAAATCCGGGTTAAATCTTTGCCTAAGCATAAAACTAAAAAGTAGATCTGAGCTCCCCACCCACCCTTTTACACAACGAAGCCCACACAGTAAACCACAAAATATTTGAGACTCTGTGGACCCAGTATACCACCAAGCCAACACTGCACAAGAAAGACTCAATCTTAAAATTTCACATGTGTAAAAAAGAAAAATGCTACACAAGATGGAAATGTGAGTAGAAAGAAAGTCTAAATGAGAAAATAACTTTTTTTTTTTTTTGTAACACCTGGATCCACTGGGTTTTGTCTCAAATATCCGGACAGGGTGTACAAAAACTGCATCCGTATCAGCCTTAATATAAGTATCAAAACTATCTTTCCTAAGCATATATATATATATATATATATATATATAAGCGTCCTTTTTTTTGTTTAACATGTTAAATGCTCAGAGATAAATTAAATTTGTTGATACAAATTAATGGATTAGAATAAATGGTAAGACATTTAAATTTATATCATCTAAGGGGCCATCTATTTATAATGTCACATATCTAGGAGGAGATAGTCAAGACAGTTGTGCAGATTTTATTATGAGGGTGTCTAAATTTTGTAATGATGTTGTTGTTGTTTTTTTTGGGGGGGGGGGGTGCGGCTGGGTTTAAAAATGTCCAAAATAGTATGAAGTCTTTATGGATGGCCCCCAATATATATTTTTATTCAAATGGTAATTAAAATCCAATTTTCAGTGACAATTACATCATAATAGTTCTTTTCCCACAGGTGGAGTTTGGTCACCAAATGGTTTAGAGTTACTGCTTGTGAGCTGACATAGATCTAAAAATGTCACAACAAGAAAGTGATCAGTCACTTGATTCCCACATAGATGATTTGATAGATAAGATTGATGTCAGTGGCTGCAATAAAAGGGATGCAGATTTCAATTATTCCCCACATCGTTCTTCAAGTGCTAGTGAGGTATCACTCTTAAATCCACCTCTCCCATCATTAGATGATGATGAAGAATCAATTTCAAAACCCACAAATTCTAAGAAGCTAACAATATTGGACTTTAAACATCCTTACAAAGAGAGGGTTTCACTGCCTCTGATACATGACTCAACTGGGAATACAACCATTATCAATACACATACTGAAGAATTAACCTTTAGCAAAATTAATGAATTTGAAGCAATTGAAATTACCAAGCACAGAAATTTAAATCAAGTTGTTAACTTTATTTACAAACATTCCCAAAGATTGCCTAGCACTTTGCAATCAGTTTTAATTGATCAACAAAGCAACCATTTTTTATATTTAAAAAACATAATGGAAAGGATTGAAAGACCTTTGCTCTTTCCAATTAAAGAGACTCATAAATTTTCACCAGTAAAACTATATTTTACTTCATCAAATGAGAATAAAATGTCTACATACTTTTCTTTTTCAAGCAAGTCACAAATGCAAAATGCGCCTAAAAAATCTAGAACTTCTTTAAGATCTAGTGAATATTTCAATAAACCTCCATTGTCTTGGACAAACTCTTCCGCTCTAGTATTTGAATCATCACAAGCAACTTCAAATAAAAAAATGATTGAAGAAATAAGAGAGCCAAAATTATTTATGAATAAATCTGATAATTTCATAAGGCCTCAAAGTGGTCCAGAGGTCCAGTATTGCACTTTAAATGAAGTTATTTCACGTCAAAATAACAAAAGCTTAAATCATTCTCATGGACTTAAAAAATTAAAGCTCATAACAGAGGTATCTGGGTATATCCCTCTTCCTTGGCATGGTGTGACTACTGCTGATAATTTTGAATCCTTTCGTGAAACAAGAAGGCGAAAAGTTCACACACTGCCAATAATTGAGGAAACATCAGATGAAGTTATCTTTTCCAACCCGAACACACACATACAGCAGGAATGCCTTGTACCCTTAGAAGCATCAGAAAAGGTTAACATTCAAAGAATCGGAGGTGCAAATTTAGGACCTTTGTCTCTCCCTGAAAAAGAAGAAAATACATTTGATGAATTCAACCTCATTTCCATTAAACATACTATTAAACTTGAAGAGCCCAGTTTTACTTTAATGAATGAGGAAGAAAGTAACGTTCCAAAATATTCAGAAGAAAAATATTTTGAATTACCATTCTCTTCCAATCTGGACTCTCCAGAGTTACAGAATGACTTCACTTTGGACCACAGAGAAGATGCACTGTCAGCTTTCACCAAAGCTAATAAATGCCACAAAGATAATCAACTTGTGCCGGACCAAGACAATATAAGTGGAAAGAGATTAGAGACAGATAATCTGTGGCAATACAATATTCAACATTCTTCTGAAATAAAACTGAAGACAAATAGCACATCTTCCAAAATTGATGAAAATTATAGTGAAAAAAATGATAGTGAAGCAGATGACAGACAAAGACAATTTGATAAGTCACCTCCAGTTGTTGTATATAATAAAAATGAGGATAAACAAGAAATAAAGGCTTGCCACAGTTTAAATCAACAGAATTCTGGTAGTGTTCTGGTAACAGATAAATCCTTCTTGAATTCCAACAACGGTCCAAATATGAAGATCAAACCACATAGTACAACTGATCCTGAAGATGATTTAGATGAAGAGCACAGAGTTCCAGAATGTAATTTTAATGATCATGTCAGTGTTAGAGAAACTTCAATGTACATTGGTCAAAGTCAAAATTTAACAGGTAATTTTTAAGTGATTAACAATTAACAAGTAAAAAAATAATTTCTTTTGCAATAATGTAGGGGAAAGGATGAAGCAAATGTTACAAATTTGATGCTATAAAGTTAGTATAATTGTTATTGTAATTGTCATAACACTTAAATTCATCCCATATTTAATTTTGATTTGTCACTAGACTAATTTATTGTTATTAACATTTTATTATCTAGAAATAACTCTATTTATGCATACTAGTACAAATAACATAAAAGCTATTCAGTTTAGTCCTATTCCTATTTAAAAAGTTAAAGCATGAAACTTGTTCTTATGTTAATCAATTTCTTTTTGTATGTAGACTGTGAGTTGCAGACCCAAGGAGCCTTTTATTGGAATAACAGGAAGAACTCAAGTGGATATAACTTAACAGTAACCTCACCAGGTATTATCTGAAGAATATATCATATGCATTGTTAATTTATAAGAAGTTCAAATTTCCTAAAATTTGAAATATCACAGGACATTGCATAATATTTTAATCTTTGGTGGATTAACAAATAAACCTGATTAAAATAAGTTAATTGTGCATCTTTGTTTTGAAAGTACATAACACCAGACATAATGTTTGGCTTTTAATCATGATACAAATATTCTTTTGTTGAATACATGTAGTTTGAATCCTATATTTTTTGTTTTAACCCTCATTCTGTATTGATATAACATTTAATTTCATATTAAAAAAAACAGATTTTGTTGTTTTTTTAAAATAGAAAATCCAGCATTAAGCACATTGATATCATTACCTCATTCAAGTCAGTGTAATCGACCTATTCGCCTGGGGCTTTCCAAGAAGCAGAAAGTCAAGCATCTTCACAAGAAATAGAGATGCTAATGTTCTTTTTTTTTTTTTAAATATATTTCTTTTTATATTACAATGTGTGTTTTTAAAGATGAAATTACAGTTATAAATGTTCTTTTTTTTTTTTTTAAAATGTGATTTTCGCAATAATTAGTATTCTTATTTGTTGCAAAAAAGTTCAAATATGCTAAATCATAGTTTATAATAAAATTTGTTATTATTTCTTTGTTTAAGTTGCTGATTAATAAATTTTTCTTTACTTGTCATGTAATACTGACAATGCCTGTGGCTAATCTGTGATAAATTGTAATATAGTTACTTTGTTTTGAATTTGTTTTATTGCCTTTAAATTCAGGTGATTTTGAAGCAAAAATTCCCCCCCCCCCCCCCAAAAAAAAAACACCAAAATATTTCAATTTGTTGGATTTTAGTTCCCATAAATTTGAAACTGTTTATTGGTTGTCTCATTTCTGGCCACCATAATATATGGTCTAAAGCTTGTTCTTCACCTTAAATTCCACCAGATTAAATGTATTGAGATGGTTTCTGACCTATTCATTCATGGCTCAAGCACCTGTGATAAGAATCTAAAAAGTATGAAACTTCATTGTATTTCTTTCTTCTCATATTTTATTAATTATTTTCAAAGTAAACTCATATTGTGAATTAATTGACTTTTCCCACTATCAGTTTTTTCATATAATACAGATAATGTACAATGATAAATATCTAACATAGTTTATTATATTACTGTGTTGGATGGTGTAGTTAAGTGACATTGTGAGGATACAGCATCCCAATTACAAAATATCATGTTTTATTTTTCTGTAAAAACAAATATTTTCTGCTGTCATGTACAAGTTTATTTAAAGTATCAGAATCATTCTAGTAACTTCTCATGGTAAAATCAGAATGTGATTTAAAAAAAATAAAAATTATGAAGATGATTAGCCTATTATTAAGTTCATTGTCTTCATAACCATGAACAAAATGTACTGTTGTATCTTGCTATTTAACATATTTGTGCATTTTTGTTTAAATTAACTAATCTAAATGCATTATTTCATTTTGGGTTTAAGTTTAAGTGTATTGAATTTGAATTGATTCTGTTTTAATTAATAAACGTTTTTTAAAAATTTAGCTTATAGTGGTTAATCCATTGTATTTATTCGATTGCTGTCTTGGAGATGATTATATTTAACACTTTAAAAAAATCAATTTGTGTAAGTTAGCTAAATAAATTATTAATGATTGTTAAATTAATAATGTGAATATTAAAGTACAAAAGTTGTATGGATATCAAATCTTCGCAATCTCTGTGTAGACTATCTTAACCACATATCTGAAACAAAGTCCCAAAATTAAATATTAATATTTGCTAAATCATATAATTTTAATAATGAAAATCCAGGTACTTTTCAATGCCTATACTATAGGATAACTTAAATAAGATTAACATTATTCTTACACTTAGAAAATATTTTCTAGTGATAAATATGTCTTTAAAAAAACAACAGAGATCTTAGCTAACTTGAATGGAAAGTTACAGCTAATAAATCACAATAATTATATTTATTTTAAAGAGCGCCCCCATGTAATATTTACCGGCACACTGACATTGCTCAACTCTAACCAAAATTTTCCACATTGACATTTTAGATCACATTATAACAGGCAATCTTTTTTGTATTGAATTTATCCAGACAATAAAAAGTTAAACCAATCTATCTTACTTGGCAAAATAATTACGAAACAAAAACAATCAAATTCAATATTTATTCCCATTCTATTCTTTTGCTGAAAAATGGAAACTGCTAACAAAGGATACATCATTGTTATCATAGAAAGACAAAAAGAGGGTACATTTGTGCTGCTTAATTGTTGGAAATTGTTAAATTCAAAGACCCTAGATTATCATTAATTAATTTTTTTAAAAAAACATAAATGCGCTGGTAATTAAAGTGATTTTCTAATGACCTACATATTTTTTAAATAGGGTTTGCTTTACATGAGTTCTTTTATTTTCATGTCAAGTAGGCCTATACTTGACCCTGAGACCTCCCAGTAATGCAATTGTAGGGCGGTGTGAAGTCACCAATGAAGAGAACAGTTTTTCCCATTATTGTTATATACACTCTTCAATATTTAGTATAGTATAATACCCTTTTTAATATGTATTATTATAAAGTATTAGAGCAAGGGAAACAAAAAAAACCCACTAATGTATAGTTTTAGTATATGGTTTCGAATTTCATTACAGTAATTAAGGCCCACAATGTAATCTAATAAAACAACTTCAATAGATTTACAAATGATAACAAAAAAAAAAAAAAAAAAGAATTTAACAGGAACATTTTCTTTCCACAAATACATTTTTATCTCGATGTTACGATGGTATTAGTCAGTGGTTCTCAACCTTATTGATGCCGCGACCCTTTAATACAGTCACTCAAGTTGTGGCGACCCCCAAGACATAAAATTATTATTTTTTCTACTTCATAACTGTAGAGTTTATGTGTTTTCAGATGCTCTTAGGCGACCCCTGGGAAAGGGTCGCGACCCACAGGTTGAGAACCGCTGGTATAAGTAAAAGATTTTTTTTTAAATAATCAGCTAGAACAAGACATTACAAACTCTTATAATTCAAAGAAAGATTGTGAATTACAATGTTTTTGCTTTCATTATTACTTTCCAAATTGTACAATTTACTGGGCGAGAAACTATGATTATGAATACATGTATTAACTATTTACAAGAACAAATTAATAGTATTAATTAGTGGGGAAAAAAATGTGGAAAAAAAAAAAAAAAAAAAAAAAAAAGATCATGCATAACAATATTGAAAGACATTTCTTATTTTCTACAATAGTATTAAATTATAGTATGGCATTTGAATGTAAGAAAAATAAATTAGCATGTGTTTTTTGTTGTTGTTGTAATGTTGAGCAGACAACATGATTTAAGGAGCTTTGCAGTCCAAATGTATCTCAATACCTAAATTAGAGTGTGTAGCCCAAACACAAAGGTGCGCAACTACCTAATCTAATATGATTTAATCCTTGACATTACTTAACCTAAGAAAAAGGCATTAACAAACTCAAGTCTCGTCATGCATTTAAGACGTTGAACTTTTTTTTCTTTCTTTCCCCTTCACTTTCTTTTAATTTATTATTCTTCGGTACATTGACCCATTTGAAACAACGGAGTGGGGATTGATCCACTCATTTGAACAACAACAATGTGCTCCTTGATTAAGGAATTATACCTATGCATAAGTATAAATTCATCATGCGAGACCAGATCCAAACCAACCTTGACGTACGTACACTATGACTGCAAACTTTCAAACTGCATTAAACAAAACAAGAAAAACTATTTCCTGACTACGAAATTTTCTTTTTAAAAATGCCTTGTCTGGCTTAGGACAGTTGATGAGACTATACAACAATAAAACTTCATAATTATAGATGATGGTGGGAGAGGATGAATCAAAAAGTCTCAATATTATTAACTTGAATTTATATGAAATGAAAAGGTTGCATGTAATCTAACACAGTATAATGCTGCTAGCATGTGTAAAGGCTACCAGAAAAATAAGCTCTTTAAAAAAGTAGCAATTTCTCTGAAATAAAAGCTGAGTTAGCACTATTGAAAATTTCAGGTGCCTCTTGAAAAAAAAAAGGAAAAAAACATTGACAACAGGAATGGTGATGATGTCTTGGTCTCCTCCTGCCATATCAATAAATTAATATTTTACTACACAATTACAAAATATGTAACATAGGAGCCAGAATGATCAATTCAGTGATCGTGGGCCCTCAAAATATAGAAGATAGAAGAAGAGAAGATATGTAACAATTAAGCTGTCATGATAGAAATGAATTTAAATGAACACACATATAATGGGTTACCATCTGTAGAAATTTGTTCCAAAAGGGCTCCCTCTGTCACACAGCCAATTCCCCCCCCCCCCCCCCCCCAAGTCTTCCTTATTCATCAACTAAAAAAAAAATAATAATTAAACCCCAAAATCAGTGTAGAGAATCTGCTATCTTTAAGTTGGTATTAGGATGCATGAGTAGGTGGGGGGGGGGGGGAAGAGAAAGAGAGAGATTGCACCAGTTCTCACCACTCATAATAAACCAGTTACACACTTCATAAGATCATTAAGTCAATTCTAATATCCCCCCCCCCCACCTACACACACACACACATAAGCTTTTGTATTGAGATAAAGCTATTTGCTACTACAATTAAACTCATGATAGAAATCACTACTTTTTATTTCCCTTGTTAATAATTACCATTTACATTTTCCCTATGGGATACTTCCTGTTTTTCAAGGGCACGACTTAAAGAGTTGTTTCAGAAACACAAAGAAGGCTTATTCAATTAACAATTAAAGAAACCATTTTGAACATTTCCTGCTTTTATACCAGGACTTGTAACTCACTTGATTAGCACCAAAGCAAATGAGAAAATATTTTTTATTTCAAGTTAATATCTCATCCCCTATAATTATTGATAAAAATGGGAGACAATTTAGAACACACCAAAAACGTATAATTCTCATAAAAGCTTCTTTGAATGTTTATCCACATAAGTTTTTTTGTTTGTTTAAAAAAAAAAATATTTTACACTAAACAAAATTGAACACACTCTACATTTAGTAACTTTTACACCCAGCAATAATTGTAATTGGTTAATTTTTGTAAGAACCATAAGGCTTTGACTTCAGTGTCTGGAATTATTGACGATGCAAGCGTGAATCAACTGAAAGCAAATAATTTATTTCGGCCTTATAAATTTTGTTAATGTATTAAAAAAAATATTATTGAAAAATAAACAATTTAGTATGAGTGTAGAAAGGATTATGAAATTATATTTAAATAACAGTAAGAAATTCATTCCTATGCATAGAAGTAGAAATTATGCTAGGTTATTCTAAATATACAAACTGATTGGTTGCATATGGTCTAAGTATAACAAAAAAATTGGATTTTTATGATGTAATTAAGGAAAGCATGCCACAATCGAGTTAAAAAACCATAAGACTTTTAGAGGGAAAAAAAATCTAAATATACTGAGACTAGAAATAATATGGCAGTATGGAAAGAAAAGTACATACAAAAACCTCATAGTTTAGTACAGCAATTTCATATGATTATGCTACATTAAAATAAATATAAGGTTTTCCCGAAAGAGCAAAGGGAGTACCTAAACCCAACTGGTTTTAATATTGAATCTCTAACTTAAAGTTTTGACAATCGCAACTAATCATGCTGTCATGAACTGATCCCGAAGCACTAAGAACAACAGTAAGTTTATAGTCAATTGCTTTTTTTAATAGAACCAGCAGCAGTTTAAAAGGCTCAGAAAAAAGTTATTAAAAAAAAGATACTTGAAAATTTTTTTTCTTCTTCATTCCCCTCTGCCAGTAATTGGTAACTCCATCAGTCACTGCATTTTTGCTTCTTTAAGCAAAGGCAAAGCAAAGAAAGAGATACTTAAAAATGATGCACTTGTAAACTATTGAAAGATAAACATCTAAGTGACAGTCTTTCCCTTTTTAGCAGAACTTGTTGGATGTTTTAAAATAAGGGAGACGTTATACACAGCCAACCTAGGAATAACGCTCAACCTTATTCCAAGCCCCAACAAATGGCTTAATACCATTAGCAATTTTAAAAAAAAGAGAATGCGACGGGATTATGGGCTGTATTGAATCTATAATTCGTTTTAATTTTAACAGACTTTATTATGATGGCACTATTATTATATACAGATGGCTGGGAATAACGCTTAACATTTTTCCCAGCCCCCTGGGTACAGTGGTTAGCATTATTCCCAGCCCATAAATAGTTTTCCACTGCTAGAAATTATTATTCCCAGCCAACTATGAATAACCACTCCGTTAAAATAATGCAACTTGTGAGAAACAACTAAATTCATTTTTTTAAAAAAGTATTAATCTAAGAAGAAATTAACAGCGTATATTTATTGTTTCTAAAACTAACAAAAAAAGCGCAAACTTGAGTGGTATGGCGGAGTGACCAGAAAACAAGGGCTCGCCAAAGAAATCATGCAGGGCACTACTAGAGGAGGGAGAAGAAGAGGAAGACAGAGAAAAAGATGGAAAGATAACATCAAAGAGTGGACGGGATTAAAACTAGGCGATGCTATGCGTAGTGCAGAAGACCGAGAGAAATGGAGAAGGATAGTTTTCATGTCATCTGTGGCGCCCCATCGGTCGAAGGACTATGGGACATGATGATGATGATGAAAACAAACAAATTAAAACCTACTAGCCTTATACAAAACTTAAACCATGAAAATGTCTGAGTTAGCCGAGGTAAAAAATGTAATTAGAAAGTATGGGCGCATTAAAGATAGCATATCTGAAATCAGTATGGCCTGATTGCTTCTATGTAATCATAAAGTAACACTAAATTGAAGATTGAAAATCTGGAAGTCAAAGATGAAAACATTATGTTCTGCATAAGTTCACAAATAATTCTTTTAAAAAAAATATATATAAATGAACAGACACCGAAAATATCCGAATGTTACTTTTGTCACATGTTAAAAGTGGAAGATTCACTGACACGAGGTATGGCTAACACACAGAAGAGAAGCACTGCATTAATCCACACAATAATCACATGGAGCAAGTTAACATTTTTAGCATGCTAGGTTATTGTTGGTCACAGGAAGAGGTCAAGCATCTATACAAGGTGTACACTAAAAGCTGGACTTACATGGTCATTTTTATCGCATAAAACAAATGGCTGCCACTTTTTCATCAGTTGTTCCCCAGAATCACAAATCAATTATAATGTTGGCATTGCAATATATTCAAAATGAATAACAAACCTTGGGGTTAATTTTTTTTTAACCCATTGATGATAGCCAAACATGCAAACAAAATAAAAAGTTTCTTTTAGAAAGGTGACATATTCAAAATGCATTTTAAAAAAAACATATTAATATTAAAAAAAAAAAAAAGTTTTATCAAAATGAAATCATTAGTTAAAAAATCTGCATAACTTTTCCCTTCTTTTATGCCAGTAAAGAACATTCAAATAAAAAAGGCCATGGTTCAAATTGTTTTTACTATAGTGTTGTCCAGAATCCTATCAAGAATAACGTAATAGGAATGAATCCACCAGAAGACAGTTTAATCTTTGCTCTCTGCTGCTGTCTCTGCCTTTTGTGCCGGCGTCTTAGCCTTCCTGACATTGCACAGCCACTTAATGATCCGGGCGTTCCTCTCTATAATGGACGTCTGCTGGTGACTACGCTCCAAGGACTGGGTCTCGCTCCACTCCTGATCACTGCGCGAGTAGGTGCTGCATATGCTGGCCGCGTCATGTGAATCTAGAGAGCTCACGCTGTCAAAGATCTCACTTGTTTGCAATTCCTTCAACCTGCTGATGGGCTCGAGGATGCCTTTCTCCAAACCCATCTGGTTGAAAAAGTTCTCCAGGTCTGCCCCGGCACTGGCTCGGGACAGCCTGCTGTGGCTCGAGACCAGAGAGCTGTCCCGGGAATGTTGACTCTCCAGCCTGCAGCTGATATCGGAATGAGAGCGGGGCACCGTGGAGCAGTAAGGTGTCGGTGAAAGCGAGAGCGGGGACATGTCCTGTTGGTCGATCAATCCGCTAAGAGACGAGTTAGACCTTGTCACCTCCCGTGCATCCCCTTCCCCGCCCTGCTCAAGATCTGCTTCCATTTGCGCAGAAGGAAGAGCGTTGATGCCTGAATGGTACACAGCCTGATCAGCGCTCTCTATGGACATTTCCGGTTTCAAAGTTGACGACTCAGTGTTTTTCTCTTCCGGCTCTACGTCTCCTCTCCCTCGACTTATAGCGGTCGAACTGTCAGAGGCAGAGCTTTTTTTCTCTCGCTTGATGAATTTGGTTGATGCAGGCACATCTGGGCATCTCTTTCTGCCCTTGCTGGTTATACTGTCAGAGTTATCACCCCCAGTACTATTTTCATGATGTGTAAGGCATATACCAGACTGAGAAATAAACACAGGCCTGGCTTGGAAGTTTTGAGCATGCGTTTCAGGTCTGCTGATGAAGATCGGGGTCGCTGTATAAGTGCACTTGTGCTCCGTCACCGCCTCTGCAGTCTGATTCTTGGTGGCACCATCGGTGTTCTGCGGGGTGCCACTGGTGGGTGGCGAGGGTGTCGACGACAGAGACGAGAAACGACGTGCAAGGGTCTCTGGCTTTTTAGGAATGACAGGTTTACTTTCTGATACTTTTCTTGTCCTAGGCGTGTCACCAATGCTGGGTAAGGCAGTGCTGCTATGAAGGGAATGAGGTTCAGATTGAGCTTGCCGCTGGTCAAAACCCGATTCTCTGTTACCCTCAGCAGAAGGGGTTTTTGCGACACGACGTCTAGGTGGGGGTACGGGCTTCTCCTTAGATTTCCTTGGCAAAGGTACAGGCTTCTTCAGAGCGATCTCCCCTTCTGATGCTTTACACTGGGTTTCACCATTACCGAGGTGACCTTCCTTGGTTTGACATGAAAATTTCAAAATGGTGACACTTGTTTGCACGAGTTCATCATCGCTGAACGATTTGCTGCCACGTTCAGGAGCATAATGTTTGGGGGGCTCGGCGGCGTCCTGCTTCTCGAGAGACGACTGTTTCAGAACCTCGTGGTTCCGCTGCAATCTAGTCTTCACGGGAACGCAATCCTCCAGCGAGAGTCTCTGGGTGCCGTCTAGCACGTCATTGTCTGACTGCGTTATGGACTCGATGCTCGTGTCGTTGTTGTTCTCATCGCTCTCGTCTTCCGCCCTGGTCAGCTGAAGCTGGCTGAGATCAAACTCAGACTTGGACCGCAACGGTTGCTTCTGTTTACCTTGTGTACTGTACCTGAAACAAGAAGAATAATCAAAACAATTTTTTTTTAAAAATTTAGTTTAAAGGCAATCGAGCTCGTCAAATTATAATATAGCAGGAAGAAGGAAGATAAACAGAACATTTTAAATTTCTTCCGCCAAAAATCAGATTAATCAGAAAGTAGTTCATAAAGTAGTGCATGATACCCTCAGTCAGTTACTCTTTTGACCAGTGAAATACCCTCATCAACACCAGGCACAGAAACATTGCAAGTCCCATCTAAATTCATAGGAGCCATAATGATCAATAAATTGATCGTGGGCCCTTAATATATAGAAGAAGAAGAAGAAGAAGGAGAAGAAGAAGAAGAAGAAGAAGAAGGACTTAATTAACGGAGTGTATATATTTTATTATTTATTTTTTTTGCAGCTCTGTACTTTCTAAATTTTTCACAGCATCGTGCAAACCACCTCCGAAAAATAATTTTAAAATTCCGAAATTTCCAGTCAATACGTGATCAGGTTTTTTTTTTAAAAATGCCCCCCCCCCTTTTTTTTTTCTTCTTTCTCTTCTTCCCCCCCCCCCCCCACCCAATTTAACCAACAAGCGCGCGACTGAAAGATGTGCGTTTGAACTACAAGAATAATTAAAATGTAATATATTTGTTTTTCTTTCTACAATTACCATGAGCTATTTTTTTTTACTTATCATCAAGCACGGCATGGAGCAGGTATATCCGTTTCGAAGGTACTGTTACTTATTACTTACGAAGTGGCCATTGGTACCCGGGTACCAATAGGTGCAGCCCAGTGGCGTAGCGAGCTAAACTCGCGCCCGGGGCACAATACCTTTTTAGCGCCCCCATATTCGAAAACCATACAATATTATAGTAAAATATACCATTTGGCGCCCCTTTGTGAGTAGCGCCCGGGGCATGATGCCCCCCTTGCCCCCCCCCCCCATACGCCACTGGTGCAGCTTATTACTTATGCATACAAAAAAATACCAATGTGTACGGAGCAGGAATTTCTGTTAACTCCGGTAAGACTGCCCAACATACATAGTTTACTTTAAGAACACACAAAGACACACACACCCGGTGTTGAGATTGAAAATCTTTGTCACGCGATATTTGCTAAGCGATCAGTGAGTTAATCCAGTATTATACTCTCTAAATAAGCCTCCACCCCACCCCCACGTGTACACACAAATACATATACACACACACACACAAAAGCCCATTCCAAGGATTTGAGAGTTATCTCCCCCACCAAAAGTTGAGAGTGCACGGCACGGTTCTTTCCAAACGATTGAAAACACTAGACTTAGTAGAAACATATATATATATATATATACCACACAAAAAAAAAACACCCGACTATTCTGTAAATGAGCCACAAAGTCATGTACTAAAGTTGTAACAAGGCAAGAGCACTCAGCACGCGTATGCACAATTCACAGGAACGTGGGACTCTATCTGCTGGGCGGTCAGACCCTATCTGGGCGGTCAGACTCTATCTGGGCGGTCAGACCCTATCTGGGCGGTCAGACCCTATCTGGGTGGTCAGACTATATCTGGGCGGTCAGACTTTATCTGAGCGGTCAGATCCAATCTTGGCGGTATGACCCTATCTGGGCGGTCAGACTATATCTGGGCGGTCAGATCCTATCTGAGCGGTATGACCCTATCTGGGCGGTCTGACCCTATCTGGGCGGTCAGCACATTGAGGCATATTAATATTATTAAACAGGAACGGGTGCTATGTTCATGTAATACGCATTCACGTTCTTACACTCAGTATGACTACGAGTCTCTCGATCCCGATATCTGGCTTCTGTACGATGGATCCAACATATCCAGTATCCGTATCCCAGTGCAAGTAAGTTTCTTAAAAACGCTGCTCGCTGGCCATCGACCTGTTCGCTTGCCGAGTTTTGGTCAGCTGACTTCCAGCACGTAATAGGAACAGAATTGTTCGTTTGCCAACACGTGGGTCCAAGCAGTGAGGTCCACTGTGCTACTTGTAGATCATCCTTGCAAAGGATGGACGGGGTGGTAAATGTGGGAGAGCATCGAATTGTTTACCCCCCCCCTCCCCCCACCCACACACACAACTTCCGTTCTCTACTTAACGCAATAGTTCTCAACCTTCCTAATGCCACGAATCTTTAATACGGTTACAGTTCCTCATGTTGTGGTGACCCCCAACCATAAAATTATTTTTGTTGCCACTTCATAAATATGTTGTTTTTTCCATATGGTCTTTGGGGACCCCTGTGTAAGGGTCGTTCGAGAACCGCTGACTTATATTTATTTTTAAAAAAGAGATCAGATGAGCGTGGATGACATAGAATGTTAAGAATTTTGTCAATTTTGCCTGGAATATAAACGTTTACTTTAAACAGTTTAAAAAAAAAATTATTTAACTCTTTGGGTCACAGTTAAACACACAGACGATGCCGTGTCTTGGAATGGCACGTGATGTCACCGGGACGACTCGGCTAGTTCGAGAGTATGGAAACGTATGGCATGTCATCGGGACCACTCAGTTAGTTCGAGAATATGGAAACGTATGGCACGTGATGTCATCGGGACGACTCGGCTGGTTCGAGAGTATGGAAACGTATGGCATGTCATCGGGACGACTCGGCTGGTTCGAGAGTATGGAAACGTATGGTATGTCATCGGGACGACTCGGCTGGTTCGAGAGTATGGAAACGTAAGGCGCGTGATGTCATCGGGACGACTCGGCTGGTTCGAGAGTATGGAAACGTATGGCGCGTGATGTCATCGGGACGACTCGGCTGGTTCGAGAGTATGGAAACGTATGGCGCGTGATGTCATCGGGACGACTCGGCTGGTTCGAGAGTATGGAAACGTATGGCATGTCATCGGGACGACTCGGCTGGTTCGAGAGTATGGAAACGTATGGCACGTGATGTCATCGGGACGACTCGGCTAGTACGAGAGTATGGAAACGTATATTGCAGACATATCTAAACCTCCGCCTCAAAAATACTTTTATTTTTTTTCTTAAAAATCGTAATTATTAAAAGTGGCACATGTTGGTGTTTTTTGCTTTTTTTTCCCCCCTAGGGCAGCCACAGTTTTAGTGCAGCCGTTGTATGGGTCAGGCACTGGTCAAACAGTTTCCGGTAGATCAGGTTGATGATATTACAAAGCCCATTGTAAGTACAATGCTACACAACGTAACGGAATCGAGATATTTTTTTTTAATTTAAGAAATAGTATTATATATATAAGCAGGTATATCCGTCCTTTTACTTATTACTTACTAGTGAGTACCCGGCATGCGTTGCAATGCCACTCATCGAAATAAAGTGTCTGTGTTTTAATAATTTTTTTGTAAGTTCTTCTAATAACCACCTTTTTTTTTAATCGTCTGGTGCGTATTCGAATTAATTAGAAGGTTTTAAGAAGTGTCAGCAGACCACACGCAGCTGTCCGTGTGGGAAGCATGGATTTTCCAAATTTAGTCCCAAAACTTATAGCGATTGATCCCCCCATGCAATAGCTATGTTTGAAATTATATTTATACGGCTCATTTATTACATATAAACAAATTTAGGGCCCCCGGCCCCAAAAGTAATATTGTGAAATATTTGTACTAAATCAGAAACCTATTTATTAAGTCACATATACAAAATGAAATGTCACAGTTTATATTTAATGTAATTCCACCCACTTATGCAATAGCTCTGCTTGACGTTATATTTACATAGCTCATATAAAAAAAAAAAAAGAATTTAAGGCCCCCGGCCCAAAGCGGAATATTGTAAAATATTTGCACTTCTTTAGAAACGTAATGCGGGCCTGCACACAACAACTCACTGAAAGTTTATCGCATTCAGATGAATAGTTTGGAACTCATACGGAAATTATATTTAAATAGCTCATATTACAAAGAAAAACTACTATAGGGCCCCGGTCCAAAACTGGTAATTCTTTGTAAAATGAATGGGTTTTGATATTCATGGATATACTTTTGTAAATGTATTTAAGTTGTGTTAACGTCATTGATTTTCTTAATACGTAAAATAAGAATATAGCATCTATTTTTCACAACAGTAATATCATTGGATTTAAAGATATAAAATTGTACACACCCTATTTCCTAACCCCCATATATATGTACCTAAGAAGGCAAATTATTTGTCAAATTCATTTTGAGACGTATAGTGTGCTGCCATGTGCAAATTAAACTATTGAATTACACCTTCCCCCTCCCCCAAACAGAGTTTTAAAGAAATTAATAAAATCATCCACGGGATTGTAATCCACTTACTTACGCAAAAACAATTTTTTTGCATTTCAAATGCTTTGTTCTTATGTAAATGAGTGATAAGTGCATTAGTGGATGCTATTTGGATATGTAGTTTCGCTGCACTGATTGCATTAAACGGCATTTTCGTATTAAAAGTATATTTAAAGGTTGGGTTTTTTTTTTTTTACTAATTTATAAATTTCATAAATGTATATTTTTGGAAAGAATAAAAGTAAAAATTTATTAAACGTTAAAAATAAAAAGCAAAAATTGTATTTCCTTTTTTAAATTGTAGCAATTTAAAAAGCAATCTATTATATTTATTAATTTTACTTTTAGGAAGGGGCAAATACATTATCAATTTTATTAGGCGCGGTTATTAAATCAGATAAATTTTTGCATTGAATAAATAGACAATTTGAGTTATGACGTCATTTGCGTTATTATTTAGAACAAATTAGTTTTAATTTTATTACGCAATATTTGGAACGTACTTAAAAAATGCACTAAAATCAACAGATGTTTTGGTTTCCCCGATAAATGAGATTACAGTGTAATTCTTTGATTATAATTTGTTTTACTAATTTTCATAACTTTCAACCACATATAAAATGTTTAAAATAGTTCCTTAGTTGTAATTTATATTATTAATACTTAAAATTTTATTAAAATTAAAGCGAATATACAATATATTTTTCGCATTACCATTGATTCGAGTTCCTTAAAATAATAGAAGAAAACTATGATTGTTTTAAAAAATGGGAACGTATTTAAATCGTATCGGTTCTTTGTGAGTTACGGTCAGCATAGATCATTCTTATATAATAGATGTATTACTACATCATTGCTATTCAAAATCACAACACATTTACAAAGCTATATCCGATTCTAAAATACGTCACAAAATTCAAGCTTATTTATAAAAACAACAAAAATACTCTCTACACTAAACATGCAAAAACATGTTTTCTCTGCTCTTGCTACAAATTGATGTCTGTTGGCATTTGTTCAAGGGCGGTTGAGTTGATAGCTCCGTTTGAAATTATTTTGATAAAGTTTGTTAAAGAAAACAAAACGAATTTAAGGACATCGGCCCATGCGAAATATTGTAAAATGTTGTTCTAAGTTAGAAACATTTGCGGGAGCGCACATATCAATTCACCAAAGTTTTTATCGCAATCGGATGAATGGTATAGGAATGCATATGATAATTATATAGATAATAAATGGTGGAAAACGAATTAAGGCCCCCGGCCACAAACGGAATATTGTAGAATTGTTGTATTACTTCAGAAACCTACTTATTATATCACAAAATTAAAAAAAAGAGAAACATATTACTGAAGTTGTATCGCATTCAGATAAATGGTATAGGAGTGCATACGGATATTATTTTTTACAAAGCTCATATAAGAAAAATAACGATTTTGGGGCCAACGGTCAAAAACGGATTATTTTAAAAGTGTTGTAACTACTTCAGAAACCTAATTATTATGTGACACACACAATTTAATGTCGCTATTTGTATTTGATTAAAAATCTATCCATCCACACATTAGCTCTGTTTGAAATTGTATTTGTATAGCTCATATAGGAAAAATAGATCATAGGGCCCCTGGCTCAAAACAGAATAATTTAAACGGTTGTAATAATTTTAAAAGCTTTGCAGACGTGGGTAAAACATTTTACTAAAGTTTTATCGCATTCAGATAAATGATATAGGAGCGCATACAGAAATTATTTTGTACAAAGCTCGTATAAGAAAAAAAAAGAATTTGGGACCAACGGCTGAAAACGGAATATTTTAAAAGTATTGTAATTACTCATTAACATGCGCGACCTTATGGACAACCTTACAACAAAGTTTTGTTGCAATCGCATGAATGGTGTAGGAGCGCATACGGTTTGAAATTATATTTATATAGCTCCTATAAGAAAAAACGAACATGGGGCCCCTGGCTCAAAACGGAATATTTTAAAACGGTTGTAATAATTTAGAAACCTTTGTGGGCATGCTCGCAACATCTCGTCAAAGTTTTAGCGTATTCGAATAAATGGTGTAGGAGCGCAGACGAAACCTATTGTTTACAAAGCTCATATAAGAAAAAAAAAACGATTTTGGGGCCAACGGCCAAAACGAAATATTTTAAAAGTGTTCTAATGACCCAGTAAAATGCGCGAGCTTATGGAATACAACTCTCCAATGTTTTGTCGCAATCGCATGAATGGTGTAGGAGCGCATACGGTTTGAAACTATATTTATATAGCTCATATAAGAAAAAACGAACTTGGGGCCCCTGGCTCAAAACGGAATATTTTAGAACGGTTATAATTATTTCCGAACCTTTGTGGGCGTGCTTGCAACATTTTACCAAAGATTTAGCGCATTCAGACGAATGGTGTAGGAGCGCAGACGGAAATATTTTTTACAAAGCTCGTATAAGAAAAAAAACGAAATATTTGAAAAGTTTTTTAATGACGCAGTTAAATTCCCAGGTAGGTGGCCAACAACTCACCAAAGTTTTGTTGCAATCGCGTGAATGGTGTGGGAGCGCATATGAGACAAACAGACATACATACATACAGACATACATTCATTTTTATATATATAGATACATTAAAAAAAACCATAAATACGAAGCATATATATATTTAGTTTTATGGATAAACTCCTTATAGATGTATTACTTCGACCTACCCTTACCTCGGGAACCCCCCCCCCCCCTCATAACCCCCATCACAACTGTACATTATCTCGTCAGTTTACAACTATGTTCCACAGAATCTCTCTCCCTCCCTCCCCCCCCCCCCTCTCTCTCTGTCTCAATGTCAGAGATTCTCGCCCTTTCTCATGCACAATCCCAGGACTTCTCTCTCGTGTCCGCATACCGGCAGCCTCACACACACTACCAGAACCGCTTGTTGGGCTGAGCAGTCAGGCCTGCTATACGCACGCGGACAGCCTCATACACAATACCAGAACCGCTTGTTGGGCTGAGCAGTCAGGCCTGCTATACGCACGCGGACAGCCTCACACTCACAACCAGAACCGCTTGTTGGGCTGTGCAGTCAGGCCTGCTATACGCACGCGGACAGTCGAACACGCAGTGATTTATTTTAATCTCATAAAGTGTCAATTATTCAAGCACTGTCTCCAGTAAGAAATCTTGTAAAGGAGATAAACAAATTGCCACAGACTGGGTCGAGCCGAAATACGTAGGGGAAAAACTGACACATTTGTTTTAAAAAAGCATATTCTAAATTTTTTAGTAAAAATTATTTCCAATTTTTTTTATTAGTTAGTTAATATGAAAGTATTTTATTTTTTAAAAATTCACATTGCAGCAATTGTCTTAAAATGGATTTACTCTTAGATATCCTGACATCGCGCCCATTTTCCAATTCGAAATTTCGAACTATATTTACATAATTGGTTAATTATCTATGTATGTAAATTACTTTGAATGATTACATTTTGCCGCTTCTCACTCACAAAAATGGCAAAACATATATAGCATATTGTAAAATGCGCCCCCCGCACCCCCCGGAAGGCGCCAAAATTTAGTCTAAGCTGTGTTTTAAAAGTAATGAATATAATGTAATGGATGTAGCACATCGCAAAACAGAGATATGTGCATCTGAATCTCTGTAGCCCTTAGTAAACCAGAGATATGTCCATCTTAATCTATGTAACACTCGACAAAGCAGAGTTAGGGGCATATTAATCTTATTACTTATATCTAAACCCAACCAAAATAGAACACATGAAAAAAAAAATGATATTACGCATCGCCTCTATGAAGTCAATAGAACATTGGCAATAATCGGCAATGGCTTTTCAGAGTTTATGATATAAATATTGAACACATTAGCAATGCTGGTCGCTAGAGCACTGAACTCAGCAGTTATAGGCCGCCTCAGATATATAAAGGGCACAAAGTTGCGATATATATATTATATATCAACTGTGAAGGCAGAAGGCAAACCAAAAAAAAAAAAAAGACAAGTGGCAGGTCCCCCCCCCCCCCAAGTACTTACACACTGACGGACAGATACACCAGAGCCGTCACGTGACTTTCAGGTTAGTGCCAAATTCATGCAAAGTTGATAGTTTAATTATTATTTTTTACCTATCACATCTTTAGCTCCCAAAACTATTAGAGAACCCCTGCAGTCGTAGGGGCTTGCAGTGCCCATCCGACGGCTCTGGATACATTACACAATAATCCAAACTTGAAAATTCAAAAAAAATATGTTCACGTCAGAGCACACAAAACATAACTGGAATACAGATCTCATCGCCATCTCCAAAATCGAAATATAAAAATTAATTTAAAAAATCCCTTTACTGCGGACATCTCCGCGGGGGATATTGAATTTAGCATCCCATTTGTGTTTTATATGAACAAAATCGAGCGGCTAATCCAAATTGCCCACCACCCCCCCCCCCCCACCGAAATCACCAAGTGGGAGAACATTGCAAAAATCGAAGTGGTAATTGGTACCCGGGTACCAGGATTGAGAGGTTGGGATTAAAAAACGATTTAAAATATTATTGTTGGGTTTGTAAGACCAAATGAGGTATCAAATGAGAGATAATTGAATGTACTATACGTTTGTAAACTTAATTCTTCGTTTAAACTAAAATAAACTACCACAGATGACATCCGAATAGCATTAGTCAAAAATTGACCCAGACACGCAGCGCCGCCATTCGCACCCGGATACCATTAGACCTCTTACCATCCTTTGAAACGTTTCACATATGAGCACACTTATCACCAGACCAGCTGCCGCCTCCTCATCCGCCCCCCCCCCCCCCCCGATATCCGGACTATCGACTGCACCGACAATTAACCTTACAAAAAACTGACACAAGCCGCGCTAGACCTATGCAGGCACCCCATGCAACCTTGCTTATCTCCCTTTATGATTTATCTTCCTTGTTATTTACAAGGTTAATTTTCTACCTTCTCTTTTGACCAGGTTTTTTTTGGTTTTTTTTTTCCAAAGCTTAACGATGATGCATTTTTTAGCATGCAAGACCGCCTTTACAGCAAAAATCCAACAGTTAATCTAATTTCAAAAGTAACGAGTGCAATTATTTTTTCAATATTATTTTGATATTTTGTTATGTATTGTTTTAGCGTTTTGGGTATGAAGATTGAGCAAATACTTTCATGCCATTTGGTATTTCACACGATTAATGAAGGATATTTGTAAATACATCCAAGATGTAGCTCTAAGTCATTGCGTAACAGGTTTGAGGATATCTTACAGAGTGGGGAACACTCATAAGTAAGAAATATATATAGTGTATATATATATTATATATATATATATATATTAACCGATAATATATATATATAGAGAGAGAGATAGAGAGATAGAGAGAGGGGGTCGGACGGGCGGGCGGTCAGGCAGGCAGAAGGACAGACAGTCAGTCAGACAGACAGACTGACAATCAGTCAGACAGATCGTCAGTCAGTCAGACAGACAGATCGACAGTCAGTCAGACAGACAGACAGATCGACAGTCAGTCAGACCGACAGACAGATCGACAGTCAGTCAGACCGACATACATTCTGACAGACCGACAGTCAGTCAGACCGACAGACAGTCAGACCAACAGTCAGTCAGTCAGACCGACAGACAGACCGACAGACAGACAGACCGACAAACCTACCGACAGACAGACATACACAAATGCACACATACATACATACATACATACAGACATACATACATACATACATACATACATACATACATACAGACAGACAGACAGACAGACAGACAGACAGACAGACAGACAGACAGATAGATAGATAGATAGATAGATAGATAGATAGATAGATAGATAGATAGATAGATAGATAGATAGATAGATAGATAGATAGATAGATATACACATACATACATAAATATAAAGATATATTTAAAGTATACCTGGTTTGAGAATATTTTACAGAGTTGCAACAATTCCTAAGAAAGATGACACCGGAAGCAAAAGTGTGAAGCCACGATGTAGAAGTGTAGATATGTGGAATGATATCGGTAATCCGCTCACTGTAGCACTAGCCGGATACGGTGGTCCGATTATAATCACATTAATGTATCATGTATCAATGGTTACGATGTTATAGTTGCTGTAATTACAATACTTAACGGGAGGGTAATAAAACCACAAAGTAGAAGCCTAGTGCAGAGAGAGATAAGAGAAAGTTCCGCTTTCCTGTCTCGTGGATCTGATTTGTTCTCTTTATCATCGCAGCAGAAACCAGCCTGCTGTAGCGATATAGAGAGGATTGGTGGGGGGGGGGGGGGAGAGAGAGGGAGAGATGGGTGCAGAAAGAGTAAGACAATTACAGAGGCAGAAAACAAGAAGAAGAAGTGCAATAGAGACCAAAAATCGAGAAGATGAATAGAAAGAGAGAAGCGAGTAGTGAGTAGTGAGGTACGGAGGAAGAGAAGAGAAACAAGAAGAATGAAACATGTTTGATCATAGCCGTCATTTAATAAATTTATTGGATTGAGAGAAGAAAACAAGTGAAAAGAGTCCAGGGACTGCCACGGAGGGCGCGGGGGGGGGGGGACGTTAACCCATAGCACACGAGAGCACGCCAAATTAGTTGGATTCTGTATCGCAAGCTGGTTGCACGTGAACTTACGGGAAGGATTTTTTTTAAAAAAAAATAGTTATGCAGGGGAGGGGGGCTGGAGAGGGGAAATAAAGAATGACATAAAGAGGGTGTAGAAGGATAGTAGATAGATAGAGAGATGGAGAATGAGTATGAGAAAAGAGGGACCAATATACATATATATGTATATGTAGAGAGATAGAGAAAGAGAGAGATAAAGAGAGAGCGGGAGAGAGAGGTATAATAAAGAAATGTAATAATTAAAAGTAAATTGTAAAGAGATATATATATATATATATATATATATATATATATATATATATATATATATATATACAAGGCGAGAGAGAGAGAGAGAGAGAGTAAGGGAGAGAGATTAAAGAAATGTAATAAGTAAATACAAATTTAAAACGTGTTTGCCAGTAGCTGCACACATGAAGAAGCTTTGCAAACCCTTTAGCACTGCAGAGCACCGAATGTATGTGACAAACCTCGAACACAGCCAACAGAATCCGCTGGCTAATCGCATCGAATGAAGACCACACAGAGGACGAGTGTGTGCCGTACTTCCTGTGTGCCTCACGCTCCCCAAAGAATGGCCCTACCCTAGCCCGAGTTATCAGCCGGCGCATTATACTTCATGGAAGCTATTGATTTAGATATTTTCGAGCCCGGCGTTCTGCAACAAAGAAAATACACATATATCCCCCTCCCCCCTTTCCGCTCCCCATTTCCCCCAATCTTTCATAAATGATGTATTTTAGAGACACGAATTGGCGTACCGGTTCGATTAGAATGTTCATATTGGAGATCAAACTTGTTCTACCTTGTAGATTAGAGATTTAAAAAAAAGAAAAAGGGTCTATGATTTTCAAACAACATGGCACCCACTGAAATGACTAAATCTTTATATATATAGATATATACATT
Organism: Omphiscola glabra; assembly: GCA_964017045.1. Classification (NCBI taxonomy): domain Eukaryota; kingdom Metazoa; phylum Mollusca; class Gastropoda; family Lymnaeidae; genus Omphiscola; species Omphiscola glabra. The sequence goes on from OZ024796.1 coordinate 41,188,897, forward strand.
TTTTTTAAAAAATATTTTTTTTTTAAATCAAGGTCAGTCGACTTAGTTGGTAGAGCATTTTTTGTTGTTGTTAAAATGCTTCCATCAAGTAAAATCTCTTGTATATATTACGCTTCTGGTGTGACTTGTGGACTGCTTCCATTTCCGGCTGCTTCCTAAAAATCGTGGATTGCTTCCTAATCGACTGCTTCCTAATCAGCGAATTCGGTATTGAGAATATATTACAAATAATTCTATATGTTTGAAGAAAGTATGGTTCAATAATGAGTTCAATAGTGCGCAAAATATAATTCCCGATAACTACGCAAAATGATTTGCTTTTCAAATAACGCAACTGCGTTTGGTGCGTAATATTTTCTTTTCGGAAAATGAAACCGTTTCAATTTAAGAATGGTGTAAAAATATTCGGTATAAAAGTGGTTCATCATCATCAGGTCTCGTAGTCCTTCGACCGTTGGGGCGCCACAGATGACATGTACACTATTCTTCTCCATTCCTCTCGGTCTTCTGCCCTACGCATAGCATCGCCTAGTTTTAATCCCGTCCATTCTTTGATATTATCTTCCCATCTTTTTCTTTGTCTTCCTCTTCTTCTCCCTCCTCTAGTAGTGACCTGCAAGATCTCTTTGGCGAGCCCTTGTTTTCTGGTCACGTGGTCATACCACTCAAGTTTGCGCTTTTTAACAGACGTCAGGAGGTTATCGTATTGCCCAATTGCCTGGCGAATCCTTTCTTTTATTTGCTCATTGGTGATGTGGTCTCTATAGCAGATGCCAAGAATGCCTCTGTAACATCTCATCTCCATCGCCTTTATTTTACTTTCAAGTTATGCTGTTAATGTCCAGGAATCACAGGCATATAAGAAAATGGAGAGGATTAATGAGCGCATCAACCTGATTTTGGTGCTGGGGGCTATATTTTTGTCGTTCCATATTTTCTTGAGCCTCTTTAGTGCTGTCGTGGTCTGCGCAATCCTGGCCATTAATTCGGGCCTGGAGCCTTGTTCCGATACTATTGCTCCGAGGTACTTGAAGCTGCCAACTGTCTCTAATCTTTCCTCCCCGACCTTAATTTCAGTGGTGATACCATTAGTGCTATTCGTCATCATTTTTGTCTTTTCTGCACTGATTTGCATGCCAGAGGACGATGAAGTCTTGTCGAGACTCTTTACTGGGTTGGCTAGCTCTTCCTCGCTTCCAGCCAGTCCGTCTATGTCATCCGCAAAACGTAGGTTGGTGATTGTTCTGCCACCAATGCTTAAAAGTGGTTGGTAAATTAGAATATTTAATGTAGTTCATGGGCGTGAAATAAAAAGTGTGCAGTGACGTATCGTGGGGGGAAGGGGTGTAGCAAAAATTGGGATTCTTAAATGTGCGTTACTTGAGTTCATGTTTGTCAAGTATAACTTAAGTAGATGGGAAGTTCACCCATTGCTGCCGCCAACGTTTATGCGCATCGAGAAAGGGGGGGGGGGGGGGAGAGAGAGAACTCTGCTAAAATTAACCAAATTACGGACTCTGCCGGCGGCCATTTTAATCTTGCTGGACTCGTACTTTCATCTACAGTTAAACATATATTATACATAATTGCACATACGCACGCAAACTTATTAAGTGAAATATGTGCTTGATTTTTCGAAGACGGACTGTGAATTGTGAATCTTTTATCACATGCAATCGGGCAAACGTGAATAATATATTTAAAAGCAAACAAAAAATAAGAATGAATCAGGGAAAGGAAAAAAAAAAGGCATGTGTGAGGTATCGTGTTGTTAAATCCTTTGTATTAACTTCACTTTTGTTAGCGGGCTGGCAAAACCTTAGGACGGCTAATTGACTCACCACCTGTCAATCTGTCGAGATGAAACTTGGCACATGGACTGTTGCAGGCGACAACACATTCCATCAAATTTTCAGTACCACCCCCAGCCACAACCCTTAAAAAAAAATCACTTTACGTTTTTTCAGGAAGGAAATATGACGTCACTGATTTCACGAAATAAAATTCCCGATAACTGCGCTACACGAGATCATTATAAAAAAAAATTATCACAAGTGCAGTTGGTGTGTAATATTTTCTTTCTTTTTTTCTGAAATAGTTGGTGAATTAAATCTGCGGTGTAAAAGCCGGGTGAGACATTAGAATATTTATATTATATAAAATACAATAATAAAAAATGCATGTAAAGGATTTATAGGAAAAACTTTGTTGTTAATGGGCTGTTCAATGAGTCATTGATACATTAATTAGAAAATGTACAACATCGCCACAGTGGCGTAGTGAGGAGGGGGCAAAGGGGGGCATCATGCCCCGGGCGCTACTCACAAAGGGGCGCCAAATGGTATATTTTACTATAATATTGTATGGTTTTCGAATGGGGGGGCGCTAAAAGGTATTGGGGGGGCGCTAAAAAGGTATTGTGCCCCGGGCGCGAGTTAAGCTCGCTACGCCACTGCATCGCCATGATTTGTGTTATTTGTGAAGAAAGACGCCTTCACGGCCGAGTTCCAGAAACGGACATTTCGTTTAAATAAAACAGATTATTGCACCCTGGACAAGCTTAGCTTTCGCGCCGCTTTTAAATATAATCATACAATACTTTGCAAGGGAAAAAAAAGTAGGGGTTAGGTAATGAGTTTATTACCAAGGTGTTTTTGTTTTTTTTAACTAACAATGAACACTGATGTTTTTCTTGACTTGTATTTTGGCAGTATGAACAATTAGCCTACCATGGACAGTATGAAAAATTACTCTACCGCAAGCAGCATGAACACTTAGCCTACCGAAAGCAGCATGAACAATTAGCCTATATCGATGACATTTATTTTCTAGCCTTTAGATCAGCAAATCCTTTTACTGCAATTTCTATTTTTCCTCCTTGGCGCCCTAAGCAAATGGCACCCCGGGCAACTGGCCGAGTTGCCGGTATCTTGAGTCGGTCCTGATTCCACCGGTATCATGTTTGGATATCTGAAATTATTTGTTAGCCTTATTTTGTAAACTTATTGTTAAACCACAGATTTAAGAAAGAGCAACAATTCTTTACAGATTGCTTAATATGCCATTCAAATGAACTATTGCAAGTTGCAGCAAAGCATTCTTCGAGCAATACTTTTGTGCGTGTTTTTACATGACGGTAAATCTCAATCAATACATTTCTAGCCATCAGTTAAACGTGCGACAGCAAAATCTGTCAATTTATTTAAGAAACAATGAAACAAAAAAAAAAGATAAATTGACAGTGTCGGTTGTCAATAACTTTGACCAATTCAACACGCGTCTTTACTGGCATGATATAACTTCACTCGTCCAGACCGCTGAAAAGTTCATTAATGGGATGGAGAAATCATGGAGGGTATAAAACTCGTTATGCAAGAAATTGATTTCCTGTAAAACAACGGTCTAATTGTGTGTGGGTGCCAAGATTTCGTAGTTTTAAACCGACATTTATCAGAATAGGGTATGCGCCAAACAGCACGTGTACGTGCGTTTAATATTGTATGCGCCAAACAGCACGCGTACGTGCGGTTAATACTGTATGCGCCAAACAGCACGCGTACGTGCGTTTGCCAACAGTGAATAGCTCTAGCCCAGGGGTGGGCAAACTACGGCCCGCGGGCCGCATGCGGCCCGGCAACTGATATTAGGTGGCCCTCGAAGGCATTTAGAAATTTTAAAAAATTACTATGTTTTTAAGTTACTTTGTTGAATTTTACAGAATTTCATGCACCGTTATGATTTTTAAAACATTTTTGATCAAATTTCTTTCTAATTTTCTATTTTTTTAAACAGTCCTTGACCTTTGTCATGTAATGCTAAAATGCGAAACTACCGATTTTAAAATAGGGAAATGTTTATCGATATTTAAAAATTGGACATAATATACATGCTGCCCCCCAATAGCTTTACCTTTGTCAATGTGGCCCTCCGCACAAAAAGTTTGCCCACCCCTGCTCTAGCCGGTCAGTGGTCATCGTAAATATTTTCATTGGGAAATGACGTCAGCGGGCCGTCGAGCGTGAGCTCTTAATGCCCTCCCCGACGCACCTCCACACAGCCCAGAGACCAGGGACTTCCCCGGACCTGGACCGCCCCCACGCGCAACCGCTCGATCGGATTTGCGGATGTAGGCCCGGCGACGTCCGGTCGACCGAAAACGCTGCGCTTAAAGCGCTTGTAGCCGACCCTCCCGGGGAATCGGGATGGTAAATTTATGTCCTAATATCTTCCCTCATCCATCCAGGGGACGCGTCGGACGCCCTAAAAGACGGTGGGTTTCCTACAGTGGGTTTCCACCACGCAACTAGTTTGCGAAGTAGCTGGGACGAAACGGTCGCCTAGGAGCAGCTTTCTTGTAGTTGAACATGGGTCTCTCCAAGGAGGAAGAAAAGTATCCATAGCTGACTATAATTTTCGCTCATACGAAAGTGGACATGAAGGTTTTTGTTTTTTTTAGGGGTCGAGTTTGAAAGAAATGGCTGAACAATTCCGAGAGAGATTTTTACAAACTGGCAGCCAGTAATGCGGTCATGCTGTATACTGTTAAGAATTTTAGCCGCCCTGGAAAGGGTGTTAAAGGGATGGAAAAATGGCACGAGAAGGCAAGTTTTATGGTGATAAGTAGCGAAGTGGTATCACTGGGGTAAAGGTGTCATTGTGGTAGGGGTGCCACTAGGGTAGGGGTTTCACTGGGGTATGGGTGCCACTAGGTTATGGGGTTCACTTGGTTAGGGGTGCCACTGGGATAGGATTGACAAGGGGTGCAGAGAGGATGTTGGTATCAAGGAGGACGGGAAGAAGTGTGAAAAGGCGAGGGAAAGGGCGTCCAAGGGGAGGAAAAAGTGTGTTGTTTTTTAAAAAAAGGTGGGGATATCAAGCGTCGAGCTGGAATTTGGACAATGCCCGTCATGTTTATCCAAGGGTCCGGTCGGGCCCTAATGTCGTGACCCAATAATTTGACTTGCCAGTGCAGACGTAACGAGGCTCAGAGCTCCACTTAAAATCCTATTAGAGTTTTCAACAACACGCCGCCACCAGCGTACCAGGGCCGATGTAATTGTGGGCCGATATAATTGTGGGCCGATATAATTGTGGGCCGATATAATTGTGGGTCGATATAATTGTGAGCCGATATAATTGTGGGCCGATATAATTGTGGGCCGATATAATTGTGGGCCGATCAATCCGCTCATCTTTATTGACGCATGCTTTAGGTAAAAAAGCTTGCCAAGTGTCTCTCCGAACGGTGGCATCTTCTCCCCACCCACACACCCACCTCTTTTTCTCCACACATCTTACTAATGTAATATTAGTTGTGCGGTGTTCTTAATCCCAAACATATCTTAGCTGAACGTCTACCATCTGAGATATGAACAATTACTTTCTTTTGTATCAAATTGTTTAGGTCTGTTGTGATCAAAAAGATCATTAAGTCCAAGTCGAGGTTCGCGGTCACCCAGCAAAAATATATATATAATTTACCGGGGGGAGGCGCGTAGACATCCTCTTCAACAAGTCCCTTCAGAAGTTTACTTAGAAGAAATGTTTAGCTCTACCCCGGAGTAATTGTATAATTTAACGAGAGGCACACACACACACACACACACACACACACACACACACACACAAATAGAGTCTCGTGTACTCTGCAGACTGGTCGATAGCTGCAATGTTGGACGGGGTCGATCCAGAATTCACATAGCATCAAGTTGATACAGCGGCTGGCTAATTACACACATCTATAGAGAACCAGTGAGTCATGACGTGTGGACATTGGGGCCTCGGGGTGGGTGTGTTTAGGGGAGTGTTGGGGATTTGGGGGGGGGGGCGCCGGTCTCCCACCGGAGTCATTCCTTACTTCAAATGTTATTCTCTTGAGTTTCTCCTCAACTTCCGTGTGTCAACACTCTCCTCATACATACATGTCTGGTTTTAAAGATTATGGGCGTTAGTAGTGAATCCAAAGCGATCCCCACAGAGAGATGCACCGAAAAGTCTGGTGTTAGAGATTATGGGCGCTAAGAGTGAATCCAAAGCGATCCCCACAGAGAGATGCACCGAAAAGTCTGGTGTTAGAGATTATGGGCGCTAAGAGTGAATCCAAAGCGATCCCCACAGAGAGATGCACCGAAAAGTCTGGTGTTAGAGATTATGGGCGCTAAGAGTGAATCCAAAGCGATCCCCACAGAGAGATGCACCGAAAAGTCTGGTGTTAGAGATTATGGGCGCTAAGAGTGAATCCAAAGCGATCCCCACAGAGAGATGCACCGAAAAGTCTGGTGTTAGAGATTATGGGCGCTAAGAGTGAATCCAAAGCGATCCCCACAGAGAGATGCACCGAAAAGTCTGGTGTTAGAGATTATGGGCGCTAAGAGTGAATCCAAAGAGATCCTCAAAAGACACGCGCCGAAAAGTCTGTTTTTGAAGATTTTTCTTTTGGAAAAGGGGGGGGGGGGTTAGGAGTGAATCCAAAGACATCCCCAAAATACAAGCGCCTAAAAGTCTGGTTTTGGAGATGGGGGGTGGGGGTGGGGTAGAAGTGAATCCAAAGCGATCCCCGCAGAGAGACAGATAGCTCGGTGCAACGCCGGGATAAATCAGATTTTTTTTTGCCGCACGTGTTTCCTCCGAATCCTTAAATTTTATTTATCATCATCATCATGTCCCTTAGTCCTTGGACCGTTCGGGCGCCACAGATGACATGAAAACTATTCTTCTCCATTCATCTCTGTCTTCTGCACTAAGCATAGCATCGACTAGTTTTAGTCCCGTCCACTCTTCGATGTTATCTTGCCATCTTTTTCTCTGTCTTCCTCTTCTTCTCCCTCCTCTAGTTGTGCCCTGCATGATTTCTTTGGCGAGCCCTTGTTTTCTTGTCACGTGGCCAAACCATTCAAGTTTGAGCTTTTTTTACCGACACCAGGAGGTCATCGTACTACCCAATTGCTTTACGAATGTAACAGATAAACTGGACATTTAAAGTATCGTGAATTCTTTAGTCTATACATCGTCCTTGTCCACATCCGAAGAGTTTCCCAGATGAACCACACAATCGGGTTTCAAAAGCTTCCAATCAGGCAACCAACACAAGAAGTCAACTCATTCAAGAGCTTCCAATCAGGCAACCAAGACAAGAAGTCAACTCATTCAAGAGCTTCCAATCAGGCAACCAAGACAAGAAGTCAACTCATTCAAGAGCTTCCAATCAGGCAACCAACACAACTTCCAACCCACCAACCAACATAAGAAGTCCACTCATTCAAAAACTCATGACGGCCAAAGAGATGTTAAAATTAGATTCTAAAGACCACGGGTCGGGGAACTGCTTTTTTTTACTATTTCCCCAAAATAAATTAAATTGTGCCGACGCCTCCAACCTCGATTTGAAAGGGAGCAAATCTTAGTCTATATTAATTCAAAAAAGGATGATTGGATATATTTAAACGAGGACTACAAATATAATAAAGTGTAAGGGAAAACAATGGCCGACTAGGACAAAATGACGAATATGCAAGAGAAGGCTGGAAGGCTACGCCATCCGCCGAGCCACTACTAACCATATGTAACCAAGACATATTGACGCCACCCGCCGAGCCACTACTAACCATATGTAACCAAGATATATTGCTCGCATTTCCATAACTGCGCTGGACAGATGCGGTGTTGCCGAAGATCAAAAGGTTCCGTCGAAACAAGGGACGCGCTCTTAGGCGTCAGTTCACACATTCAAATTCGTATCCGGAAATTTGATCGAAAGAAATTTGGTCGATGGAAAATTGATCGACGGAAATTTGATCGAACGGAAATTTGGTCGAATCGTTTTTTAAATTTATACGTTAAAATATTGCGTCAAATTTCTTTTTGAACGCATTATTATGTTTTACGATATAGTATAGTGCGTTCAAAAAGAAATTTGACGAAAATTTTAACGTCTGGACTGAAAAAAAGATTCGAACAAAGTTCCGTTCGATCAAATTACCGTCGATCAATTTTCCGTCGCCGAAATTTCTTTCGATCAAATTTCCGGTAACCATTCAAATTAGCTTTAAATTCGCGTCAAATATTTGTATGAACGCACTATTTTGTGCGTAGTTTCCTTTTTTTTTTAAGACAAAAATGGGACTTTGATCAAATAGTAATTTCAAAGTTGTTACAAGACTTCAAACAAAAATTGCATCAAATGTATGATCGAAAATTTGATCGTGTGAACTGACGCTTAATAATTTTATTTACGCCTTTTGTGCTTATTTATTTCGTGCGCTGTGTATGATTGTGTAAATCATTGCACATTGAATTCTACCATTCAATACGCACTTTTCAATTACGTACCAAATAATTATTATTAATACCAACTGAAAAGGGTTGACTTTTTAAAAAATCCTTTATGTTAAATCTGCTTTTGTTTGTGGCAGGCTGTTTGGAAAAATTTTCGGACAGCTAATTGGCCTAATTACCGTCAAGCCATCGAGCTGAAACTTGTCACATAGTCTCAATGCCGATGACAAAGAAAAATGAAAATCCTTTTTTTTTTTTTTTTTTTAAATATCGCAAGTGCGTTTGGTGCGTTATATTTTCGTTGATTTTTCAGAAATAGTTGGTGAAATAAATCTGGCGTGTAAAAGCGGATGGGTCCTTAGAATATTAATATAGTTCAGGGCAATGGCGTGAAAAAAATGTGTGGTTGCGAGCCTTTTTTTTTTTTTGAAGGGGGGGGGGACGACGACACAGAGTTGGAGTCCCCCAAACGGAAGTTAACTACATTTGTATACATGGGTGATAGGAAGAGTCGGCACCCCTCACACCTTCACACACACCTTCACACACTCACACCTTCACACACTCACACCTTCACACCCTCACACCTTCACACACTCACACCTTCACACACTCACACCTTCACACACTCACACCTTTACACACTCACACCTTTACACACTCACACCTTTACACACTCACACCTTTACACACTCATACCTTTACACACTCACACCTTTACACACTCACACCTTCACACACTCACACCTTTACACACTCACACCTTCACACACTCACACCTTCACACGTTCACACCCTCACACTTTCACACCCGCACACCTTCACATGCTTACACTTTCACACCCTCACACTTTCACACCCACACACCTTCACACTTTCACACCCTCACACTTTAACACCCGCACACCTTCACACTTTCACACCCGCACACCTTCACACACTCACACCTTCACACTTTCACACCCTCACACTTTCACACCCGCACACCTTCACATGCTTACACTTTCACACCCTCACACTTTCACACCCACACACCTTCACCCTTTCACATCCTCACACTTTCACACCCTCACACTTTCACACCCGCACACCTTCACACTTTCACACCTTCACATGCTCACACTTTCACACCCGCACACCTTCACACCCTCACACTTTCACACCTCACACTTTCACGCCCTCACACTTTCACACCCGCACACTTTACACATCCTCTCACCTTCACACCCGCACACCCTTACACCCGCTCACCTTCACACTTTCACACCCTCACAAAGGTAAGGATAAGAGCTTCGGGTGGGGGGGGATGTAAGATTCTCGAAATATTAATCCAGAACCAGTTTCGGTTTACCAGCCTACCTTCACATTGTTGCAGATCCAACCACTACCTCCCCACGCCCCGATTTGTTTTTCTCTTCGGCACAGAGTACATTTACCGCAGAGTTGGCCACCACGAGTAAAATGATCCGTCCTAACATTTGAGCTCACCTGACTGAAGAGGTCCACTGGCCGCCCCATCGTCGCGATCCCGTCACAATGACGTTATCCGTTATCAATGGACAGGTGCCGTCGCTATGAAGACCACATCTCCAGAACCGCCCGTGTCTACCACACGATAGGCTGATAGGGCCCCCCGGTATCTCGAGCACAGCACAAAAGTATCACTGTCTACCACATGATACGCCCTCGAAAAGTGAGCACACCACAAAACTATCACTGTTTACCACATGATATGCCCTTGCAAAGTGAGCACACCACAAAACTATCACTGTTTACCACATGATATGCCCTTGCAAAGTGAGCACACCACAAAAATATCCCTGTCTACCAAATGATATGCCCTTGCAAAGTGAGCACACCACACAACTATTACTGTCTTACCCACATGATACCCCCCCCCCCCCGGCCGCCACCCCCGCCCCCGGCATCCACAAGCACATCTCAAAAACTATGGCACGCAGACATAATCAATGCCACGGCAAAGCAGACCCAATCAATGAGGCACATCCCCCCCACCCCCTCCCCCAACCAAATCAATGCGATACAAACAGTGGACGGGGTGGGGGTGGGGGGATTTAACGCAATAAATAGAGAGAAATCGTCGACTTGAAAGCCAAAAAATAATTTTCTAGTTAAGTTAAAATATCAACTTCATGTAATAATAAATATTCGCTATCCGCTTATTGATAAAGTTCGATTTTTTTTATTGTATCCCAACTTATCAGCGTCATAACAAGACGGTAGTAATAGGCAATGTCTCCTGGACCAAACCTACTGATGCCGGCGAGTTTCCTAGAATGGTTATAGACTGCCGAGAATTCTAGCTTATCGTTTCATTGGCACGACTGTACACATGAGCGGAGAAATGGGGAATTGGGGGGGGGGGGGGGAGTGGAGCGGAGGGTCGGGGTGGATAAAAATCAATCTAGCCTGTTGCTGTGCGTGCGCGCGTGTGCAAGCACCGGAATCAGCATGCGGCTCTGTGGCATGGCCTCTGATAGGTAGCGGATCAGGTCTAGGAGAAGGCAGTGGGATGTTGTTGTTTTTGGTTGCTTAAACTTTGGCATTTGAAATATTAAATATCAAGCCGTACAGTCAGCGGCATGTCGACTTGGGCCCGTGCAACGCCGCAACTAACACACGGATGTAGAAGCTGTGAACATAATAACTAAGCTAATCAGTTTTTACTTCTAGTACTACACGGTACACTCCCCCCCCCTCCCCGCCCCCCGAGAATAAAAAAAAAAGGAGGAAAGATATTTTGTTCTATGTACAAAAATATACATATTGATCTTATATATTTCAAAAATCAGCGACAGATAAAACTTAAAGAAAATTAAAGGAGAAAAAATTAAATTTTTTAATCAGATGTGGCTGCGAACAGGTTGTAGAATAAGAGAACAAAAAAAAAACGAGGGGGGGGGGGCGGCCTGTTCGGGGAAAATCAAATGGTAGACATTAAACAGAAAATACATTTATCACATGACAAGTCGGACATCTTTTTTTTTTTTTTTCCAGACCGAGAATACACTGAGAAATTTTATTGAACTTAATAATGTGTTTTACGTTTAATGTGGTTCAGCCGAGGAAGGCCCCTTTTCCGACACCTTCTTTGTTGCGTCCATTATCAATTTGTTCACTTACCGTGTGCTTTTTTTAATTTAATTCGTAAAATACATCAATTTTTAACTGCTTCAGCGCGCAGAAAAGAAGTACAACTCAAAAATCAAAATAAATACATAAATGATTACACTAATTGCCAAAGAGCTACTACGGCTTCTGTTATTATCTCGATGGGCGAAGCAAAACGTTAGTCATTTTAACCTGCTTAATCAAGACCACACACACACATACAAACTAACTGTTTCATTACTTCTACAGTAGAAGTCCATTAGTCCGGCTTCCAACAGTCTGGAATGCCCGATAGTCCGGCATCGCTCCGGAAAATTGTAAAAATGTTGGTTTTCTCCAAAAGTGTGTCTTTAAAGCAAATAAAAACGCTCGAGAGCTAGTCGGAAGTTTTCGGGGTAGTTCGGGATCATCCCGAAGCGCTCGGTATTGTTTGGAAACAATTAGCGGCCGGCTAGTCTCAGCTGTCACAACAAATACAGGTGCCGTGCAGCACAGTTAATCAATCACGAACGTACGTAACTTTTGAAACTGTTGTCATTAGAAATAAATTTTATACTAAACGCCAAAAGTCAAGAAAACAAAAAGACATTCGTGACTTTTTTAAATCTAAGTGAAATATGTTTTACAGTACGCGTACATACATTATATGAAATGTAAAATAAACTTTGTTGTATTTGCGTACTGTATTTGTAGTTTAATTATTAACCTAATTGTTCTTATAACTACGATTTATGTATGTATGTAGTTAAAAAAACAAAGTACATTTGTTTTACGGCAAAGCCTACACTAAAAAGAAGGGGCACCGCCCGATAGACCGGAATTTTCGGTAGTCCGGCACCGAGCCGGTCCCGAACGTGCCGGATTATCGGACTTCTACTGTACTTGTTCAAAGTTCGTAGGAATGTGTTTTTTTGGGTTTTTTTTTTGTTGTTGTTGTTTTAAACTTAAATAAAAATCTGATACCTCAGTTTCTTTATTGAATAAAGCGTTTTAGTGTCTGTGTGGGGGGGGGGGGGTGTAAGACCCGGCAGTGGCGTAGAGAGGGGTGGGCAAAGGGGGGGCATCATGCCCCGGGCGCTACTCACAAAGGGGCGCCAAATGGTATATTTTACATATAATATTGTATGGTTTTCGAAAAGGGGGGCGCTAAAAAGGTATTGTGCCCCGGGCGCGAGTTAAGCTCACTACGCCACTGAGACCGGATGTCTGCATGTCAGACAACTCTGATTGAAACTGTGCCATCTCGACAGCGTTAGTTACATGTTTATAGACCTTCTGTTTCCCGGACAACGCCGTTCATTGTTAAGATTCAAATCCACAGAAATACCCACCTATTATAGATCCACTAATATAGATTCGGTGTAATCAACATTCGCGGACACATCTCTCGGCGACATCGAGACCCCCAGAATCGACATGGGTAGATTATGTCAGAATGACATAATATATCTGTTACCAGCATTAGCGAACAATTCTGTCAGTAACATTGGGTGTAGAATCGATATGGGTAGATTATGTCATAATGTCATCCGTATGTTACTAACATTAGCAAACATATCTCTCAGTGGCATTTGGGTCTAAAATCGACATGGGTAGATTATGTCATAATGACATTCGTAAATTACTAACATTAGCGAACATATCTCTCAGTGGCATTGGGTCTAGAATCGAAATGGCATTGGGTCTAGAATCGAAATGGGTAGATTATGTCATATGACATCTGTATATTACCAACATTAGCGAACAAATCTCCCACTAACATTGAGTCTAGAATCGACATGGCTAGATTATGTCATAATGACATCTCTCTCTCTAATCAACATTATTAGACGATGTCTAGTGGCATCGTAAATACATGTTACCCATTTATTCGAATGCGGTACAGCATCCATGATAAGTTTTCCATCTGGATGGCTACTCTCTGAATAGACACCGCATTCTCTGTATGAGCACCAGGGGCCATCCATTAGTTGGGGGGGGGGGGTGCATTCAGACGGACCACACACTTGCTTTGTTGTGATGATGATGGTTCCCTTAGAGTCCGCGCTCCGTTTTTGTGTGGTCTCTTGTAACTCGCTAATGGCGTCATCAGCCAAACAGCGGCCAGTCAGGACCCCCCCCCCCCACACCAACCCCACCCCGGTGGGTACGAACAGGAAGGGGTAAGGGTTTGAAAGACTGGGGTCAAGGTCAAGTACATTACAATAACATCTCATGGATGCCGGTGATTATGGAAAAACTGACTCGGGACAAAGATCCCGAGAGGCCATATTTGTTTGTGATGTATACGTCATCACTATTGCCGTCAAAGTTTACAGAAATGTGTTTTGGGCATTAAAGCAAAAAGAGCCACCCACAGCCGATAAAAGATGTGTCACCTACAAGAGCCACCCACAGACGATACAAATGTGTCATCTACAAGAGCCATTCACAGCCGATACAAATGTGTCATCTACAAGATGAGTCCACAGCCGATACAAATGTGTCATCTACAAGATGAGTCCACAGCCGATACAAATGTGTCATCTACAAGATGAGTCCACAGCCGATACAAATGTGTCATCTACAAAGAGTCGCTCACATCTGATACAAATGGAGCGCCTTAATAAACGGAGAAGTCCTAAAATGTTTAGATTTGAAAGTTCAAATTTAGAAGAAATGGAGACGGTCTGGAAAAATTAATTTTCTTTAAGGTTTTCAAACTCATACGGATTTGTCAACTTTCGCCTCGCCTTAACGCCACTAGAGTAAGGAATGCCACAAAAGCCTTGTTGAGAATCCCTGGTCAGCTGAACAATTTTTTTATTAAAAGGAAAAGAATCAATTTGTGTAGTGTATTTATTTAATATCTTTTTTTTTATTATGGGTGGAGGGGGGTGTCCTTTTAAAAATATTTTTGGTGGTCTGATGTGAGGGTGTCCGTCTTGACACATATTTAGTCTAACGGTTACGATAACATAGACGAGACGTTACCACCTGGCACAGCCTACCTTTTGTTCTGCCCCTGGGAGACGGCCAAATCTTGGTGTTGATCCAGCTGCACGGAGCTCTTCACGTAGAACTGGGACTTGCTGGCGGCCAGGAGCTCCACCGCGCTTTTACGGTTCTGGGCTGTGGACGGGAGAATAACAGCAAATCATGTCAGAGACGCATTTATCAGGCTAAGGGAAACATCAAAGCATGTACAACATTTTTACACGGCGCTGACTTTGGAACGAGGCCCTTAAGGGTCGCATGCCCCCCCCCCCCCCAACAGGACACTTAGGGTACAGAGGAGCGTTTCCATTAAAGATACCGTATATTTAGCAAATTTCAGGAAGAATTAGATGTGTCGTAGAAAAGTTGGGAGGGGGGGCGAGGGGAGGACGACGCTTTCTTCTTGGAAGAGTTTTCTTCGTGGAAGGGCGGCGGCATAAAACTTAGCCCACCCCTCTCCAGCGACACTAACCCTAGCTACCACTGGGTGTATTAATTAAAGAGCGATCAATTTTTTTAAACACCTCGCCTCTCTCAACCCATGCCCCCGCATCTACATATACATAATTCCCTAACCTGGCTTAGCCACATTCCGATATCAATCTAATAAGTCGTACTCGCGAACAACCACCACTCAGATACAACTACGCCTAACGTAATATCTTTACCCCTGCTCTACAGAAGCCAAAATTTGCATGCATCAAACCAGGAACAGCACCCGATAACAAACACAAACATTTTAGTCTTTTAATTGAGCAACTCACGCATTATGTTCTCTGTTTAATGGTCTAAAATAAAAATAAAAACACAATTAATCCCAAGAATAACAAACCTTGGAGCTTTTGTGGATTTTCTTTTCCTCGCCATGCGCAGCGTGCACATTTAAATTAGCTATCGATTCATCGATACCTCGGCAGTGGCGGAGACGCAATCTTCGACCACACCGTCAGATGGAGCACTGCCTAACATCGCAGCACGCGCAGGTTTAGTGGCGATGAGAAATTTGGCGTGCAAATTATTAACTCATTTCTGATATTACTATTAGCATCGCGACTCAAGGTCAGGGTCGAAGAAATTTGGGGGCCGCACTCTAAGTCTGAATAAGTATGAATGAATTCCAACAGCACATCGCATATATCTTATTTGGAGTGGTTTTTTTTGGGGGGAGACAGGTAAAGATAGAAAAAAAACACAATAGATCTTTTTCCACATCGTCCATCCATCTAAGCCTAGGTCTGCGTTTGAGCCGTTTTCCTATGGGGTTCTGGTGATGCACCCTCTTCACTCCTCTGTCATTTGGCATTCTCTCTAAGTGTCCTGCCCATCTTACCCTGCCCTCTTTTATCTCTGCTCCCATCGTGGGATCCTGATAAAAACTACAATTCATGGTTGGTTCGTATTCTCCATCCGTATTCATCCTTTGTTTCTCCATATATTTTCCTGAGAACTTTTCTCTTCCATGTGTTTAATAGGTCTTCTGTCATTTTTGTTACAGTCGAAGTTGCAATTGCATATGTTACAACTGGTCTGAATACAGTTTTATAAATAGTTTTTCTTTGTTTCTCTTGTAATGTTTTTACTTTTGAGTATTTCTTAATTACTGCAGTATGTCCTGTTTCAGGCTGATATTCTTTCTTTTATTTCTGTTAGTAATTCATTTCTTCCATTAAATAGAGATCCCCCCGGTATTTGAATTGATTTACTTTTTCAAAATTCTGGTTTCTAATTTTAATGACTTCATCTGTCTGTTCTTCTTTTATCATAGTCATCATGTCTTTTATTTATTTTTTTTGGTTGTTAACTTCCAGTCCTGCTTGTAGTGATGCATCTTCTAATTATTATTATTATTATATGTTGTCTTATATAGCGCGGTACCCCAGCCTAGGGCTAGGCTCACCGCGCTGTAGAATTAACGCTCTGCACACCGAATGCTGGCCTTATATATCAATAAAGGATTTTGATATGACTTTATTACTTTTCCCCAGCAGTGCTAAGTCGTCAGCATATGCAAGATACTGAAGGGGTTGACGGTAGAGAGTGCCCGTTCAAGATACTGAAGGGGTTGACGGTAGAGAGTGCCCGTTCACGATACTGAAGGGGTTGACGGTAGAGAGTGCCCGTTCAAGATACTGAAGGGGTTGACGGTAGAGAGTGCCCGTTCAAGATACTGAAGGGGTTGACGGTAGAGAGTGCCCGTTGGTTGTGGGGCTGTTGGTTGGCTTTCGTAACGTTAATTTTTTTACATGACCGGGTTGTTAACCCTGCGCACAACCGCCTGTGGGGCTGCCCGTTACAGCTCTCTAGGTAGCTGCCTTAGTTTTGGTGTAAGGTTCCTTAGCCTTTGTGGATCCCTCCACTTCCTACAAGGCAGTAGGTTCCGATTTTGGTCCGCCCCGGGTATTTTATTTCCCTGGTACCCGCCATATCTGGTGGGGTTTCCCTTATCCGCCACCTGGGGAGGCGCTCGATGGAAGATCGGTATCTCAGTCTGAATAAGTATTAATGAATTCCAAAAGCACATCGCATATATCATTTGGAGTGTGTGTGTGTGGGGGGGGGGGGGGAGGAAGTCAGGCAAAGATAGAAAAAAACACAATAAAATATTTTTAATGTAGAAAAAAATATTCAATTTAAATATATTAGTGTTTCATTAAGAAATGTGAGCCTGCTTTTGGCTAAATTTAGGGTCAATGTCCAGATCAATGCTACACAGGCGGGCCAGGCTAAGGACCCCTGGAGCGCCGGATCTTGCTCCCGGGTCGCAGTTTTAGGACCCCTTGATCTACAAGTTGCACGCGCTTCGGGAACTTCTTTTGTCTTGTACACACTGAACGGGCCAAGAATTGCTCGTCACTGTTTTGAAAACTGTTGTGACACCAGCCAGCAAACAAACACAAGGAAAACGTGTTTACTGTATAGCGTAACATCCACGGACATGGGCTACGAACAAATGGGAAAACTACCCTCAAGTTAGGTTTAAAAAAAAAAAGTGATTTTTTTCCCCTTTTAACAGGGGCAGTAAAGAACTACTCAAAGGGATCCCCCCCCCCCCATATCAAGAGAACCGCTACGGTTAAAGACACCTAGAGTGGCACTTCGGCGCTAATGCCACGCATGGCCTCCAATCAGCTGTACAAAAAATAAACACCAACCCACTCCGTAATTGGACTATTCACTCCGGCCCATTGGCAGTTGTGATTACTTGTTATTACGGCCGGGTCTGTATTGATACAGACGGCCAATCAATTGTCAGGACAAAATCAACATGTCTGAACACGCAACAACACCCCCCCCCCCACACACACACACTTTAGCACGGTATGGTAATTTTTTCCTCATTCCACATCCCTGATCTAACCCATTAGCCCTCCCCCCCCCCAACCCGTGGCCGTATTATCCAAGGTTAACTGGGCTCAAGCCTCCGCCCTTCCATAGAGCAGGGGCCCACCGTAGAGTAGGGGCCCACCGTAGAGTAGGGGCCCACCGTAGAGCAGGGGCCCACCGTAGAGCAGGGACCCACCGTAGAGTAGGGGCCCACCGTAGAGCAGGGGCCCACCGTAGAGTAGGGGCCCACCGTAGAGCAGGGACACACTATAGAGCAGGGTCCCAACATAGAGCAGGGGCCCACCATAGAGAAGAGGCCCTTGCAACTGTTAGCCATGCCCAGGCAATGTTGCTTATTCGAAAATTCAACCTTTTAAAAAAAATTCCTTCACTATGCCACAACAATCAGACTGGTGCTAAATTCCACCATTTTATAATCATTGTTGGTAAGTTTGTATTGATTTTTTAACGTCCCATAAGCTTATTTGGAATAGCATGTGATCCGAACATTCAATTTAAAGAATGTTCTCAAGCAGTTCGTTGTAAGGTTTAACGAGAAAATCGTTTGACGAGGCAGTTTGTTTAACTTCATTTGTAATGTTGTTGTTGTTGTAGTTTGATTGATTGGAGTTCTTATATAGCGCTCATTTCCATGCTATGATAGCATGCTCACGGCGCTCCGATGTTAGATGTTCGAGGGGGTCTCACTGCTGCCAGTTAGGCGCACGTGAATTCCATCTCCCCATCTCCGGGTTTGAAGTCAGAGTTAATAGACTACTTCATTAATTATTTTGCTTTTATCATTAGTGTAATAAATTGTAAGAGAACAGGGCGCGAACTTCGCGGGTAGGTGTCTAGGGGCCCAAAAAAGCTTAAAGCCTAGGGCATAAAGAAGCTCAAAGCCTAGGGTCCCAAAGAAGATCAAAGCCTAGTGTCCCAAAGAAGGTCAAAATATATGGCCCAAAGAAGATCAAACACTAGGGCCCAAAGAAGATCAAACACTAGGGCCCAAAGAAGATCAAACACTAGGGCCCAAAGAAGATCAAAGCCTAGGGCCGAAATAAGCTCTAAGCCTAGGACCCAAAGAAAATCGAAGCCCAGGGCCTAAAGAAGCTCAAAGCCTAGAGCTTAAAGAAGATCAAACACTAGGGCCCAAAGAAGCTCAAAGCCTAGGGCCCAAAGAAGGTCTAAGCCTAGGCCCCAAAGAAGATCGAAGCCTAGGACCTAAAGAAGGTCTAAGCCTAGGCCCCAAAGAAGATCGAAGCCTAGGACCCAAAGAAGCTCAAAGCCTAGGTCACAGAGAAGATCGAAGCCTAGGACCTAAAGAAGCTCAAAGCCTAGGACCCAAAGAAGCTCAAAGCCTAGGTCACAGAGAAGATCGAAGCCTAGGTTCCAAAACAGATCGAACCCAAGGGTCGAAAGAAGCTCAAAGCCTTGGGGCCTTAAAATGGGTTAATAAGGCACTGCCTCCACCCTTATCCTAAATACATAAACATATTTCATATTTCATGCGCTGTGCAGGGTCATTATTCACTTCCTCTGCGCATCTCATTGCTGTCATTAATTACATGGTGCGTAATGAACTGAGAGCACACAATGGCGCAATAGACACCTGCAAACAATCGGCTAAGAATAGCGTTGTCGTTGCTCTCATCAATCACAACATGCACAGTAGAGACCGGTCGAATTTCGGCTTCGGTTTCGGCGCCGAAAGTTGCCATTTTATCACTTTCGGTTTCGGCCGAAACAGAAAAGTTAACTTTCGGTTTAATTTCGTTTTCGGCCGAAACAGAAAAGTTAACTTTCGGCTTAATATCGGTTCGGCCGAGACAGAAAAGTTAACTTTCGGTTTAATTTCGGTTTCGGTCAAACGTTATTGAGACTTTCGGCCGTCTGGTCGAAAGTGACTGAGGTTTTCGGTCATCTACCAGAAGTCAGTCTGTATGTCTGTCACTAGGCCGGAAAGCCGATATTCATAATTGCACGACGTCTTGCTGTCATCGTATGTTATATGACTAATATTCTGCGAAAACTGCTCACAGCTGTATGATGACCTACTTGACCTATATTTCCAAAAAAATAAATTTCATTTAGGCCTAGGAAAATTTAAACAGTTTTGTGGAAGAAAAACTAATGGAATGGTAATATTTATATCATTATTTTGGGTATAATTTTTTTTTTAAATATAATTTTGAACCCTAGGATTATTCAATTCCTTCATTTGTGATATTCATTTTGATTTATCATTGTCATGCTCATCAACGTTTTCACGTCAAAGGCAAAGATGAATAATATTGAATAATCCTAGGGAATGGTAATATTTCGATTATTATTATTATTATTATTATTATCATTATTTTAAATTCAGGAAACTTAGGCTTTTTCAATTCATTCATTTTTTGAAATTCATCAATCATTATGATGCTCATAAACATTGTTATTGTCGAAATGACATGCGCGTGCATGTATCACAGGTTCATATAATAATTAATTAGTAACAACTCTGAAGTCACATGACTGTAACAACTCTGAAGTCGTATGACTGTAACAACTCTGAAGTCGTATGACTGTAACTACTCTGAAGTCATATGACTGTAACAACTCTGAAGTCATATGACTGTAACAACTCTGAAGTCGTATGACTGTAACAAATCTGAAGTCACATGACTGTAACAAATCTGAAGTCACATGACTGTAACAACTCTGAAGTCATATGACAGTAACAACTATGAAGTCACATGACTGTAGAATTCGTATGACTGTAACAACTCTGAAGTCGTATGACTGTAACTACTCTGAAGTCATATGACTGTAACAACTCTGAAGTCGTATGACTGTAACAACTCTGAAGTCGTATGACTGTAACAAATCTGAAGTCACATGACTGTAACAAATCTGAAGTCACATGACTGTAACAACTCTGAAGTCATATGACAGTAACAACTCTGAAGTCACATGACTGTAACAACTCTGAAGTCGTATGACTGTAACAACTCTGAAGTCGTATGACTGTAACAACTCTGAAGTCGTATGACTGTAACAACTCTGAAGTCGTATGACTGTAACAAATCTGAAGTCACATGACTGTAACAAATCTGAAGTTTGAAGTGGGAGTGGACATTTATTTTAAACAAGTTAGTTCATTTTTTTGGTAAATCGTGTTTTTTAAAACGTTTATTTATTTTTTAATTTGTATAAAGTTTGGAGTTTTGGAAGTGCGTTGAAACATATAACAAACAAACAAAAAATCATTGGGTGAACATGAAGTACTAACACGTTAAAGGTCAATGTGACATTTCTGTGGTCAACATTACGCGTCTCATTGTTGATTGTTATCGGGAACGAGTAGCCGTGCATAAGGAGACAGTGAAGCGAACTTCCGATGTCTCTATCACTTCCGCTCTTGAGATAACCGCAGATGTCACTCCAAGGGTCAGGGAAGGTCACCGATGACCCGCTGATCACGAGGCTTCGTATTGTCTTTGGGGATGGGTAAGTGGAACGCTCAATTTTGGTCATCAGGAAATGGGTCAGAATTGAGATGCCAGATAGAGGTCACTCAAGGGTTAGCAGAGGTTAATGATGACCTAGCTTTTTTCACGGCGCTTTTGTGTCATCGGGGATAAGATTAGTGTACAAAGTTTCATCTCAATAGGACATCAGGAAGTGGGTCAAAATTGAGATGCAAGATTAGATCACAAACTAACAAACAAAATGATGAAGGCGTATAATAAAAAAATAAAAAAAAGTTTGGTTGGGTGCAGAAAAATGTGCGTTCGTTAGTTAAATGATGAGACGGGGTTAATCAATTAAATCACCTTTAATTTCGTTTGATTTATCTACGGAAAAGAATACATATAACTGGCCAACGCCTTTTGCTCATCATTCACTCACTTGTATAGCAATATCCCCGATGCGATCCTTAGTAGTATACGGTACATGCATTAATTTGCAAAGTTGGTGAGTTAGCGATTCCCCCCCCCCCCAAGGGGGGGCATGATTTACAAGGGAAATAACACCGTTTTTTAAGATAATGGGTAGTCTTTATCAATGTGATCTCCCCTAATATGCCATCAGCCAACTTGCGATGTTATAGAAAAGTCTAAGTTTTAATCTAGACACGGTTATCGAGCCGGAACCGAGCACAGCGAACTCGAACCCTGCTGGCGACCGAACAGAACGCTGACAACCGAACCCGAACTACGTCACTGAACAGGAACGAACCCGAACGCAAACTATTGAACCCCCTGACACTCTGGCACTTGGGTACTTATATAGCGCCTGTTGTGTCCATGCTATTTTAGCATGCTCACAGCGCTCTGATGTATCCAGGAACACAATTTGAAAAAACATTTTAAAAAATGAGAAATGGGCGAGAGATTTCACTGTTGCCTATTCCGCGCTTCATGAACTCTCATCTCTGTTATGGCACGCAACAAGACATTAGGTCGGCGGCAAATTAGCTGTGGGAGCCAATGATCGAGTTGCCTACAGTATGATGACGTCCACATTACATTTCTACCCTGCTGTCCTCTCGGATTGCTGCTAAGTCTTTGTTTAAAAAAAAAAAAACTTAAAAAAATGTTTTTACTGGGGGAAAGGGGGGTGGGGGGTTTGGGGGTCGGAGTTTCGCTGAAGAAGGCCTCTTGCCGATACGTTCGTTGTTTTGTTGCGTCCTTTTTTTCCACCTCATACTTTGTTTCGCTCATTTCCTTTTTTGTTCCACACCAACTGTTATTTACCTAACTGATCATAAGAGTTTTGGGACTGCGATAAAGCTTTCAATTTGATTAATTAGACACAAACAATGTGTGTGAATAAAACAATATACGTTCAGGAAAAACAGGAAAAAGACATTGGAGCCGTGTAAAATTATGGCGTCAAATATGGTTATCAATTTATTTTCCATATAAAATATATCCTGTGTATTGCTTGCATACCAGTAACCAGTATAATATACGAGTAACTGCTTTGTCTAAAATTTCTTTTTCCCGTTTGGTTTTTAAATGTTACTTTCACTCACTTCCTTTCCGTTCTTCTGAACTTTGTTTTTCTCAGGGGTTTGCGCCTACTCTGGGTCGGTTCACACTATCAAATTTTCCTTCAAGCATTTGATGCAATTCGTGTATGAAGCCTTGTGACAGCTTTC
The DNA here is from genome assembly GCA_964017045.1 of Omphiscola glabra. Classification (NCBI taxonomy): domain Eukaryota; kingdom Metazoa; phylum Mollusca; class Gastropoda; family Lymnaeidae; genus Omphiscola; species Omphiscola glabra. Next base: position 41,211,752 of record OZ024796.1, read on the forward strand.
AAATTACTATTTGATCAAAACCCCCCCCCCCCCCCAAACAAAAAAAAACCACGCACAAAATGTGCGTTCATACAACAATCTGACGCGAAATATTTAGGTATAGTATAACACATTAATATATATTAGGTATATTAGGAGTTCAATCCCCGCCAAAGCCCAGTCAAGCAAAAACACCACCAGCACCCCGGGTGGATGGGACTCGTTAACCTTGGACGGCAACTCATCTAAGAGAAGGCAACTCTGAATTCAAACCTGGAGATGGAGTCCTCTAAAGGCGGATAACATTGATACAATGAAACATTCCGGCAACTCCTGCGACGCCACTGGTGCCAAGCTGTATCATCCACATGATGTTCCCTTGGGGTCATCCAGCGGCGTGGAGAGAGGCGATTTGCTGTTGGGAACCAGCTAATAATCCTATAAGAATAATCCCAGGCCTTGTGGATTTCGTTAGTTATGCGAATTCCATACCATCGTCACCTTGTGATGGACGGATGCCAGCAAAAAAAAATATATATATATTAGGTCAATTTAATTTATACTTACATCTTTTTTTTTTTTTTTTTAACGGTAAAAGGCATTTGCCGAAAAGTTTACATTTATATGCTGTATGATCATTATTAAAGCTGAGCCCATATTGTTTTATTTACAAAATTTTTTGTGTCTAATCAATGAACTATCTACTGTGTTTTTTTTCCTTGACAGCATGTCACGTGGTTGTGAACAGAAATGTTTTGACTTTACTTTTACAAATCAATGCAAGAGGAAAGGGGGCGTAAATAAGAAGTAATTCGTTGAAATGTGAGAAAAATGTGTGATTATGTCCCCTGCGTCGTGAAGTCAACCCTTTACGTTATTGAACCACCCCCAGCCCCCAGGTGCTTGGACATGTCACCTGCGTCTGGACCAATCAGAGGGGAATCTCCCATTGAAACACACACACATCTGCAGACACGCATACACAAACACACGACACTACTTCACCCGACCGCACGGTGTGACTCAGCCCTCGCGAGATACACATCCATGTCGCAATGTGTTGATTTAATACGTCACTGAAACGCTCCCCATCATCAGGAAAGAAGTGCGGTGAAGTGGGGAGGTTTGGAGGAGGGTGGGAGGAGTTTGGGGGGGGGGGCCTTATATTCGGGTACGGTACTCAATTCGGAGTTACGAGATTAAGTAGCCCGGCTGGCTGGACAGAAATAGGAACACATACACTGTGACAACATAGCACCTTTAGTTTACCTTCAATTCGTTCGGGAAACTGTGTACAACATGGGTCACGTTTACTCTTTAAACGACTTGCTTTTGCTAATGCACTTTTTAAGTTTAAAAAAAAAAGAAAAGAAAGTAATGCAATGTAAACAACATGTCAATGATTCTGTCAATGGTTTTCTGGGAGGTCATCGGCCGAAACAGTAAACTTTTTTTTAAAAAGGGTTTAAACTAATTTTCATTTTTAATCGCTGCATTACATTTTGATGCTACGCGTACGTTTCCGGTCAGCGTGCCTTACGTTGCCGGTACGCACAACGTGAATATTTATGGTCGGATGAAGAGAAAATGTTCTGGCAATTTTAAAACATGCCCTAAGGTCAGCCCACAGGTCAGCCCAAACAATAAAGTTTGGGTCCAAACTTAAAAAGTTTTGGAAACGCAGCTGTAGAGGCTAAGAAGAGAATGGGTTTAGACTCTGTAATAATTGTTTCTGTGTTCGTTGTCACTCCCTCATAACAATTGTTCCGCAATAAATGTCGAAAATATATTGAATGACATAATTCGGACCAAAAACTTTCTTTCTTATGCTTTCTATAAGCTCTTTTTAAAAAATTTTCAGGGAACGACTAATTCTGCTTCTATAACAAGCGGCTACGAATCAAAAAAGGATGGAGGAACATGTGGACTGAGCGATGGACTATGGTGGACACATGACGTAACAGAAGCTACACAGGTAGCGTGAGAGAACCGATACTCCCTGGCAGCCATTTCGTTTTTAAGTTCACCTCACAACGCACTCATTCGGGCTAATTTAAAGATGGTTCTGCCACCACGGCTGTGGCCTAGTTATGCTTCTGACCACCACCTAGGGGTGCGGTGTTAGGAGGGCGGTCGTTGTATAGCCCTCATGTAAAGATTCCCCCCCCCCTTCTTACGAAGACCCCATCCCTCCCAAAAAAAAAGAAACCTCCCCCACCCCTCATTTTATTTTAAACCGTTCCGTGTCATGTACGCAACTGGGTCTGAATGGGGGGTTTTCCCAACCATGATAATGTGTAGCTGGTACAGTCTGGTTACACAATGGAAACTAGCAGAATGTATAGAAACAGGTTCCGGGCTGTTCTGGTATAGTCACATTACATTTAACTCTGGCCGATATTTTTTTAAAAGATGTTTTGCAATTTTTTTTAGATAATGTAATATTCAGCGGCATTTGGCTCTTTGTGGCAGACGCTAATTAAACTAGACGCTAAATTAACATATAAACTTCACACACATATATACACATATAATCTATAATAAATATAAAAGCGAATGTATGTCTGTATGTATGTATGTCTGTATGAGTGTATGTCTGTTTGTCTCATATGCGCTCCCACACCATTCATGCGATTGCAACAAAACCTTGGTGAGTTGTTGGCCACCTACCTGGGCATTTAACTGCGTCATTGAAAAACTTTTCAATTATTTCGTTTTCGGCCGTTGGCCCTTCATTCGTTTTTTTTCTTATACGAGCTTTGTAAAAAATATTTCCGTCTGCGCTCCTACACCATTCGTCTGAATGCTCTAACTCTTTGGTAAAATGTTGCAAGCGCGCCCACAAAGGTTTGGAAATAATTATAACCGTTTTAAAATATTCCGTTTTGAGCCAGGGGCACCATGTTCGTTTTTTATTATATGAGCTATATAAATATAGTTTCAAACCGTATGCGCTCCTACACCATTCATGCGATTGCGACAAAACATTGGAGAGATGTATTCCATAAGCTCGCGCATTTTACTGGGTCATTATAACACTTTTAAAATATTTTGTTTTGGCCATTGGCCCCAAAATCGTTTTTTTTTCTTATATGACTAATATGAGCTTTGTAAACAATAGGTTTTGTGTGCGCTCCTACACCATTTATTCGAATACGCTAAAACTTTGACGAGATGTTGCGAGCATGCCCACAAAGGTTTCTAAATTATTACAACCGTTTTAAAATATTCCGTTTTGAGCCAGGGGCCCCATGTTCGTTTTTTCTTATAGGAGCTATATAAATATAATTTCAAACCGTATGCGCTCCTACACCATTCATGCGATTACTTTAGTAAAATGTTTTACCCACGCCCGCAAAGCTTTTCAAATTATTACAACCGTTTAAAATATTATGTTTTGAGCCAGGGGCCCCATGTTCTATTTTTCCAATATGAGCTATATAAATATAATTTCAAACAGAGCTAATGTGTGGATGGATAGATTTTTAATCAAATACAAATAGCGACATTGAATTGTGTGTCACATAATAATTAGGTTTCGGAAGTAGTTACAACACTTTTAAAATAATCCGTTTTTGGCCGTTGGCCCCAAAATCGTTATTTTTCTTATATGAGCTTTGTAAAAAATAATATCCGTATGCACTCCTATACCATTTATCTGAATGCGATACAACTTCAGTAATATGTTTCTCTTTTTTTAATTTTGTGATATAATAAGTAGGTTTCTGAAGTAATACAACAATTCTACAATATTCCGTTTGTGGCCGGGGGCCTTAATTCGTTTTCCACCCTTATATTATCTATATAATTATAGTATGCATTCCTATACCATTCATCCGATTGCCATAAAAACTTTGGTGAATTGATATGCGCGCTCCCGCAAATGTTTCTAAATTAAAACAACATTTTACAATATTTCGCATGGGCCGATGTCCTTAAATTCGTTTTGTTTTCTTTAACAAACTTTATCAAAATAATTTCAATCGGATCTATCAACTCAACCGCCCTTGAACAAATGCCAACAGACATCAATTTGTAGCAAGAGCAGAGAAAACATGTTTTTGCATGTTTAGTGTAGAGAGTTTTTTTGTTGTTTTTATAAATAAGCTTGAATTTTGTGACGTATTTTAGAATCGGATATAGCTTTGTAAATGTGTTGTGATTTTGAATAGCAATGATGTAGTAATACATCTATTATATAAGAATGATCTATGCTGACCTTAACTCCAAAGAACCGATACGATTCAAATACGTTCCCATTTTTTAAAACAATCATAGTTTTCTTCTATTATTTTAAGGAACTCGAATCAATGGTAATGAGAAAAATATATTGTATATTCGCTTTAATTTTAATAAAATTTTAAGTATTAATAATATAAATTACAAATAAATTTGGAGTAACAACTAAGGAACTATTTTAAACATTTTATATGTGGTTGAAAGTTATGAAAATTAATTAAAAAAATTATGATCAAAGAATTACACTGTAATCACATTTGTCGGGGAAACCAAAACATCTGTTGATTTTAGTGCATTTTTTAAGTACGTTCCAAATATTGCGTAATAAAAGTAAAACTAATTTGTTATAAATAATAACGCAAATGACGTCAAAACTCAAATTGTCTATTGATTCAATGCAAAAATTTATCTGATTTAATAACCGCGCCTAATAAAATTGATAATGTATTTACCCCTTCCTAAAAGTAAAATTAATAAATATAATAGATTGCTTTTTAAATTGCTACAATTTAAAAAATGAAATACAATTTTTGCTTTTTATTTTTAACGTTTAATAAATTTTTACTTTTATTCTTTCCAAAAATATACATTTATGAAATTTATAAATTAGTAAAAAAAAAAAAAAAACCCAAAAAACTAACCTTTAAATATACTTTTAATACGAAAATGCCGTTTAATGCAATCAGTGCAGCGAAACTACATATCCAAATAGCATCCACTAATGCACTTATCACTCATTTAAATAAGAACAAAGCATTTGAAATGCAAAAAAAATTGTTTTTGCGTAAGTAAGTGGATTACAATCCCGTGGATGATTTTATTAATTTCTTTAAAACTCTGTTTGGGGGAGGGGGAAGTTGTAATTCAATAGTTTAATTTGCACATGGCAGCACACTATACGTCTCAAAATGAATTTGACAAATAATTTGCCTTCTTAGGTACATATACATGGGGGTTAGGAAATAGGGTGTGTACAATTTTATATCTTTAAATCCAATGATATTACTGTTGTGAAAAATAGATGCTTTATTCTCATTTTAGGAATTAAGAAAATCAATGACGTTAACACAACGTAAGTAAATTTACAAAAGTATATCCATGAATATCAAAACCCATTCATTTTACAAAGAATTACCAGTTTTGGACCGGGGCCCTATAGTCGTTTTTCTTTCTAATATGAGCTATTTAAATATAATTTCCGTATGAGTTCCTATACTATTCATCTGAATGCGATAAACTTTCAGTGAGTTGTTGTGTGCAGGCCCGCATTAGGTTTCTAAAGAAGTGCAAATATTTTACAATATTCCGCTTTGGGCCGGGGGCTGTAAATTCTTTTTTTTCTTATATGAGCTATGTAAATATAACGTCAAGCAGAGCTATTGCATAAGTGGGTGGAATTACATTAAATATAAACTGTGACATTTCATTTTGTATATGTGACTTAATAAATAGGTTTCTGATTTAGTACAAATATTTCACAATATTACTTTTGGGGCCGGGGGCCCAAAATTTGTTTATATGTAATAAATGAGCCATATAAATATAATTTCAAACATAGCTATTGCATGGGGGGATCAATCGCTATAAGTTTTGGGACTAAATTTGGAAAATCCATGCTTCCCACACGGACAGCTGCGTGTGGTCTGCTGACACTTCTTAAAACCTTCTAATTAATTCGAATACGCACCAGACGATTAAAAAAAAGGTGGTTATTAGAAGAACTTACAAAAAAATTATTAAAACACAGACACTTTATTTCGATGAGTGGCATTGCAACGCATGCCGGGTACTCGCTAGTTTACATATATAATTTAATGAATGGTTTATCACGGTGGTCGGCAAACTCATTAGTCAGAAGAGCCAAAAATCAGCTCAAGGGCGCTTACAAATTTTTTTTCAAGAACCTGTCAAGAACAATGTTTTTCGGAGTTAAAACCGATTTGTGGCCGACTGGCCGAGCCGCACTCGGGTCGCTAAAGAGCCGAGCCGCGATTTGCAGACCACTGGTTTATCATAAACGTATCATAATTGTTTTTTTTAATTATGAAAACATAACTTATGTTGCCATATTTCCATTGGTAGGCCCAGTCTAAATATGTAATGCTTTGGGTACTGTATGTATTCCGGGTACTGTGTGTATTCCGGGTACTGTATGTATTCCGGGTACTGTATGTATTCCAGATACTTGACTTGTTGGACCAGAAGTGTAGAAACTTCGTTGGTAGCCCTCAAAAGTAACACCTAGCTTAAAATTGTTAACTCAGTCGCGTTGCCGTACGGTAACAGCCGTGATAAAAAATGTTAAGCATTTTTATGGGACAATGTGAAGGAATCAAACTGTGTACAGTGACTCAATAGGAGAGGTTAAGCACGCTTCCGAAAGCACTGATCAAACAATTTGTGTAATTTAAAAAAAAAAAAAAATAATAAGGTTGCCATGTGTCCACTATTAGAGCGGACAGTCCGCTTTTTTTCAAATTATGTTACATAGTGGACATTTTTTATTTTTATACTGCTTAACCACCCCACCCCCACCCCCACTTGGCCCGCTATGGTTCTGGAAGCAGCCCTGGCAATCATAAAAATAACAAAAAAAATTAATTGATCGAATATAACAAAACAACTCCTAACAAGAGGTGAGGGGGCTGCCCACTTCAACCAACTTCAAGAAAAGAATATACCTCAGTTGGGCAGGTAAACAAATGATTAAGATCTCCATCATCCCGATCCAGCAGTCACTCATTGAATAAGAGAAAAGTCCAGATCTTGAGTAAATGAGAACTATGAAGACCCGATGTTCCGGTATCCCTCCCCCCCCCCCCCCAGCATTGCCCCGAGGTCGCGTTTCCATGCCGCGCCAACTGACACCGCTGGCATCTGAGGTTAACTGAGACCATGTGTGATGTAAGACGATGGTAGGGGTGGGTGTCTTCTTGGCGCCAAGGGAGCAAGTCAAGCCTGGCATATTGTATGGGCGCAAGTCAAAACTGACACATGGAGTCTGAGAAAGTAGAGCCTGACATTTTGATAAATGTGAGCAAGTTAAGACTGCCATATTGTATAGGAGCACGTCCAGCCTGCCATATTGTATGGGAGCAAGTCAAGACTGCCATATTGATATATGGGAGCAAGTCAAGCCTGGCATAGTTTATGGGCGCAAGTCAAAACTGACATATGGAGTCAGAGAAAGTCAAGCCTGCCATATTGATATATGTGAGAAAGTTAAGACTGTCATATTTTATGGGAGCAAGTCAAGCCTATCATATTGTGTGGGAGCAAGTCAAGCCTGCAACATTGTATGGGAGCAATTCAATCCTGCTATATTGTATGGGAGCAATTCAATCCTGCTTTATTGTATGGGACCAAGTCAAGCCTGCCATATTGTATGTGAGCAGGTCAAACCTGTCATATTGCATGGTAACAAGTCAAGTCTGCCATATTGTAAGACAGCGAAGCTGTTTTTTAAGATATGTCTACCAAATTGTATTTTACAGGATCACACCTGAGAGAGCACACGGCGCAATGTAGTGACTCGTGGATGAGGGGCGCGAGTGAAGCTGAGTGGCTGGCCACCTATACAATGTTTAAAAACTCCTCACTCGGGGTCGGAATCTTTCTCGGCAGAATGTAACTACATTTCATTTCAAGTTTCAAAAGTATTTGCTTACGGTGGCTGATTCCAATTAGAACGCAGAAATTGCTTTTCGTGCACATTCCTTCAAGAATATTTTGAAAAGTAAAATTTTTAATTAACATTGGGGAAGCGCTGATGGAGACAAACACTTTGCTTTAAAATTAATGATAATGGCTGATCAGCTGTTGTTATGTGTTGTTATGTGTAGCACAGGCTACCGAAGGCGTACTCATATCACGTGACAAAACAAGGAAGTGACTCATCGAAGTCCATTGACATGTCTCGTTTTAATCTTTTGTCATTTATTTAAATTTTATTTTTATGGATTCATTAACAGAATCAATATCCTATGTTTACCAATGTTCCATTTAAGCTGCGCGGCCGCGCAGCTACCTCACAGATGCCGTGCAGCAGTTTTGAGCATCCGCGCAGCAAATTTTTATAAAAATAAATTCGAACAGATACGCTGCACTCTGCAAAATAAAACTTTGCACACAACTGTATGATTTTGCACACGAACCAGCAAACCTTAGAGGGAACATTGATACTTACCAAAAATGCCGTTATCAATAAAATCACCATCCTGTACTTACCACCAAACATGCCGATATTTGTCCGGGTCCGCAGGTAGGCAGCTCCTTTGTGGAGGAGCCTGTCCGGGTTCTTGCCCATAGTGCAAGACGTCACCAGAAGAGACATGACGGGCGTCGGGCAATGGTCACTGCGGTTTTCCCTGAAGCTAGACTAGGGAAGACTTTGCTCCCCCATTGGTCTGGATGATAGCCAGAATTACAGAATGGCGATCAATGATATGTCCTCAAGTCAGGGTGAGCGCCAGCAGACATACTGATATGTCCAGTCAGTAGGGTGGGGGGGGGGTCGTGTCCCATAAGAAAACTATGTTGTGGCTTTCACGATGATAAGCTTACCGGGTTTCCACAATGATAACTAAGTGGCTTCCAAGATGATTCACTAACCGTCTAACACAACGATGAACTGATTGCAAAACCACTATGTTATACTAAGGAGTTTAACGATACACATGATCTGCATCCAGCTGTTCAAGATAAACGCTCCTATGCTGCTTCAAGCCTGGATATTTTAGTTGTGGAAACGTGCCAGTATTGAGAATGCAAACTTGTTGGGGTTTGGTGGGTTTTTTTTAACCCATAGGTGCTTGAAGCTGAGCGTTTTCATGTCTTGAAATTGAACCCCTTTTAGTCAACCGAACGGTTCCGTTCAGGATTCTGTACCTAGGCAGAACTCAGCCGAAACGTTTATCTAAAGCAGAGCTCTATCAATGTGATGAGAGTCTAGAAGAGGTCTATCACTGTGATGTGATTCTAGAAGAGGTCTATCACTGTGGTGAGATTATTGAAGAGGTCTACCGCTGTGATGAGATTCAAGATGAGGTCTATCACTGTGATGAGATTCAAGAAGAGGTCTATCGCGGTGGTGAGATTATTGAAGAGGTCTACCACTGTGGTGAGATTATTGAAGAGGTCTATCACTGTGGTGAGATTCTAGAAGAGCTCTATCACGCGTTATGAAATAGGTTCAATACTCGACGATGACTTTGTCCATGCAGAGGAAGACTGACGTGAAGTTCTTAATCACGCATCCATCTCCTGTGTTCTGTAATAAAACAAAACAATTCTGACACTTGACATTAGATGTTAGAGGTAATATATATATATATATATATAATAAATAGAAGTTAACGTGTAAGAACAAACACACAAAACAACACATAAGCAACGACGATCTAAAGAAACTCGAGGAGTATTTAAATATTATAATGTACCCAATGGCAGCACTTCTTGACGTCAGGTTTCAAGCTACAGCCAATGGGAATGTGTGCGGTATAAAACGCAGATATTCGTTTGGCTCAATTATAGATGCAGACAAACTACGGAAAGCCCTTGATCACCCTAAGCACCGGTCAAGATATTTATTGGAAATTACGGTACCAATTCTAAATGAATCGACCTCCACTAGAGCGACTTAAATCGCCACCAAGTACCACTGAAACGCGGACAACGACAACACAAACATGGTATACGATTTAAAAAAAAAAAATTAAATAAACGTCTGTCACATTATAATTTATGTCCCTTCTTACTTCAGCTCTAGAGTGTGTGTGTGGGAGGGGGGGCGGTCCACTGATGACCTGACAATTGATCATTACATATACATCAAGCTTAAATGCCACAGTTGACAAGTCTTACCTTGCAGCCTTGAAGCGTTGAGGCTGCGGCGGGCTGTCCGATGCGGGAAGAAAGGAGAAATATTCAACGGCAATCTTAATAAGGACGTTATTGTCGTTATTAGTGACCTAAAGTAAGAGAGGCCCTCAAATTAATGTTGGAGTTTAGAATGACCGTCGGGTGGGACCATGTTGTGCCCGGCACCGTGAGTGTTGAATCAAGCGCTTATTAGAGGCACAGCTTGTGTTTGTGCCAGCATTTCGATGGGGCAATGTTTGGTGGTTTTGAAACCTTAGATGAGAACACAGGCATTCATTTATCTTGGATTCACGCCGTGTTAAGTATGCCTGATCTGAGGCGACATGACCGGTGTCCTCTCTGACACGTGACAGTTTGTCCGAAGGCCAGCCCGCATTAAGAACTGTCGTCATGGGCTTCAGATATGTGCGGCCAGCGAGGTCATCGGCGGTAGCCGGCTTTCATCAGCCTCAGCGGTAAACGTGTTCACCGGCCGGACAACTTGGTCACTGGATGGTCAAGAAAAGACGGTCCACAATGAGTTGTCAATGGACATTTTATATACTTCATATGATTCATAGCGTTGAAAGATAATAATTCATTTTGAGCGGCACATTGATGAGGCTCTGCGGCTCACTTTAATTGGTGCGGAGTCTATGTAGGCGGCGCATCAGTTGACATTATGTTGACCATTGAAAAAAAAAAGTTTTTTTTTTTTTTTTTTTAAAGTTAATTTAAAAATGGTAACGGACATAGGACACCATTAATAAAATAAGGTGTAAAGTATTACACGCGTTACAAACAATTGAATACTTTTTAAGCAACCATCGTTACAATTAAAACCACAATTAACAAAATAGAATTATTTTAAAAGTAACTTACTTCCTTGCTTAAGAAAAAAAAAAAAGCAGTATTGCAAGGAATAAAATAATTCATTAATTGGAAACTGTAGACGTTGCCCTAGTTGCATAAACGGCCAAAATATCGAATTGCACACAGGGGGAAGGGGGGGGGGGGCTACTTTTAAGTCACGTAACTGTTCAACCAGAACCATTCGGTTCACATTACAGCCTTTGAATCACACGTCGGCTTCAACACCAGAACCGCATCGACGCCATGCCGATATTTGCGACATCACCTTTCACCACCGGGCCATTTTGTTTATCCACAACACCATTGGGTAAGCACCTCCATACTTCACGTCACCTTGGCATTTCATTGATCCTTTAAGGTGATTTTTGTTTTGTAGGAAACACAGGGTACTTTAAAATTAGGGTACCGGTACAAAAACGCCGCGGTTTCATTTTCTTTAATTATACAACGAAATATCTGATGAAAAAAAAGTATAGACTATGTTCTTTTTAAGAAAACTATCCATAATATATTCTTTTAAATGCATATATTACCTTATCAGAAGATTTCCAATAAGTAAAATGTCTAACACCAAAAAAAAACAACAAAGATTTTGAGGAGGAAAAAAAAAGTACAGTCCTTACATTATACCCAACTGAAATCTCCAGTCACACGGTAAGCCAAAGGTCGTGTGAACCACCGTTAGTTAGCTTTTAACTGTTTCTCGCCCTTGACTTGGTCGGCAAATAACGGATGTCGAGTAATCCCGCCTCATACACTCGCCCCCATCCCCACCCCCCTATTTTGTTTCCTTTCAACGAACACAACTTAAGTGCCTCACATAGATATTTACATCCATCATCGTATCACGTGACAAAAACGGAACCGGGTGTGGAGATGCCTCGGTTGGAACCGATCGCGTTAAACCGCATGCAAGTTTGAACAAGGGGCAAAAATTACCCGCAAGTCTGTAAATCTTTCATCATATCAACTGGTCACTGGTGGTCATTTCGGTGATAGTGGTTTGAGAATCCGCCTGCCCTTCGGTCAATTCTCAGACCTTCGTGTTGTTGTTGGTTTTTTTAAAAGGGAAGCAAATAAACGTGTCAAATGGCTTGGGATTTCTCTTTAGAAGTCAACATTCGCCCGGGGCTCTAAAACTGAACCGTCCGTTTAAGTAATGGACGTGGTAACACAAGGAATTAACAATCATTAAAAGGATGTTGGTGAACAAACAAATGGGTTTATTTGAAGGGCCGTGGTGTGGGCGTGTCCAAGTTGACGTCACTGTCGATCGACCAATTAGCTGGTCGTGCACTTTTAATTAAAGTACTCCAAAACAGCGGTTCCCAAACTTCTAAGTTTGGCGCAAGTTTAGGAATTGCATCATGGGCCGGTGACAGATTTATATTAATTGTACTTTCGTTACTTCAATTTTAATTCACCGCAAAAATTATCATTACTGCTATTCTAATCTATGCAGCCATATCCGGTTTAATAAATACAACTGCTTCTGTGGACGCCATGAATTTTTGACAATTTCTGCATTAGTTCACGAAAAAGCCAGTAGTATCTTGTTTCTACAACAACACGGTATTATGCATGCTGTCAGACAATGTGCTAACAACCGTAACATGATTTTATCCTTGAATTTAAAAAAAAAAGGATCGTTGGAGCTGCCACCACACTAACTGGTTTTAATGGAAATTTGAAATAAGTGTATAATGTATATGTTTAAAAATTTTTGCGTTGAATTAAAAGTTTTTATTCAAAAGAATATTTGTCATATTGGAAGTGTGAATAATAATATCTTTTGCGGTGAATTAAAATTGAAGTACCGTACTTTCTTTTCATTTGACCATAAATATTTATGTCGCGGGGACCGGCAACGTGGGGCTCGGGGACCGCTGCCGGTCCGCGGACCGTCATTTGGGGAACGCTGCTCTAAGAAACACAAGTTAATTTTTACTGTTTTTTTTTTTTACTGTTGTTAATTACAATGGCGACACCACGCCTCGACACGGATCACAATATGTAAGACACAAAGTGCTCACCTGAACAAGAACCATGTGGTAGGTCATAGACTTTTTTAAACACGACCTCTTACGGAAACACTTCCTTACTGAGCAGCGTATATATACGATTTCTAGGGATTGGACGGGTTCTCACATTAGAAACATCAAAGGAACAAAATACGTGCTCGTTTTAATTGACTTAATTTTATTTATTTCTAAAAAAAAAAAAAATGGGGGGGGGGGGGGGGGAAGTGGTAGGCGGTAAGAAAGGATCACAATTTCTATATTAAAATTGAAACGCTGTTCCAAACTAGAACTTTCTAAGATGCGCAGAACTTGGATTGAAAATAGCTCACTTCAGACGCACTTTGAAATGTATATTCATGAACATCTTCCGAAGTGATTGGGTCAAGGTAAACAACAAATGGCGCGGAGACTTTAGAATGACAACGATGTAAGACTTAAGAATGAAAACGATGTAAGACAGTGGTATGATTGCAATTTTAATATACGGACAAAGCTTACCAATATGCCTACCATAAACAGATTATGAAATAAATAAATATTAAAAAAGAAGAAAAAAAGAAAGGAAAAAGAAAGAAAAAAAGAAAGAAAAAAAAGAAAGAAAGAAAAAAAAAGAAAGAAAAAAAGAAAGGAAAAAAGACAGAAAAAAAAAAGAAAGAAAAAGGAAAAAACAACAACAACAAAACCACCGAAGCCAAGGAGACTGCAATACCTGAAGCCCCGAAGTCGCAAAGATCAGCCTGAACTAATATTAATATGTTTGTGGTGGGCAAATGTGCACAAATGAAATCATGCTACGCCGTGACATTAAAGCAGGAGCAGACGACCAATATAGCCGTTTGCAGACACGGCTTTTCGGGAAGAGGGGGGGGGGGGGTGCGACCTTTCGTGTGGGAATTTTAACCCAAACATGACGTGAGCACACACTATCTGATCTGAAACACCAAATATAACAACAGTTTTAAAACGGTCGTTAGCCGGGGCGAACAAAGTTAAACATAAGGTTGGGGGGGGGGGGGATTCTTGTAACAAATTATTGAAAGTACGTTTTAAGATGTTTAACGCTTTGCTTTCGATTAACACAGGGGTCGGCAACCCTTTTTGTGTGTATGTGTGAGGACCGATCTTTATAAATTTTATCTGCTGAGAATAAATATTTGGGGGCCGTGTTTCCTTACAGAAAAGTTACTGTAAAACTTATTTTATTATATCCCCGCCTCCTTTTTTTTTACGAGACCCAGGTAACAGAAATCCGCTGAACATCAATTAGGTTCATTAACTTTAAAAAAATGTATTTGTCTTACACTAATTGCAGTCTTAATTAAATCCACGCATTTACTTATACAAATATACTAATTTACGGTACTTCAATTTTAATTCACCGCAAAAATTATCATTTCTGCTATTCTAATCTATGCAGCTATATCGTGTTTAATAATACAATTGCTTCTGTGGACGACAAGAATTTTTTGGACAAGTTCTGCATTAGTTCACGATAAAGCCGGTAGTATCTTGTTTCTACAACAACACGGTATTATGCATGCTGTCAGACGATGTGTTAACAACCATAACATGATTTTATCCTTTAATAACCAACAGGACAGTTGGAGATGCCACTACACTAACTGGTTTTAATGGAAATTTAAAAAAATGTATAATGTAAAATGTTTAATAATTTTTGCGTTGAATTAAAACTTTTTATACAAAAGAACATTTGTTTTATTGGAAGTGTGAATAATAATAATTTTTTAGGTGAATTAAAATTGAAGTACCTAATTGACTATACCGGAACTACACAATACAGAATAAATGATTTCAAACATTCACAAATCTGATCAGTAGCGTAACTAAGAGTTATGGGCGCCCGGGGACAATATCACATTCTAGGCCCCTCCCCCAACTCTGAAAATAATATTTTTATCAATAAAATACCCCCAAAGCCCATTTTGGCTCCCCCCCCCCTTTACTAGTCTTGTGTACGGGTACATCTGTCCTCCTGCGCCGCCTGAGCTACGCCTCTAAACAAATATATATGAAACCACCAAAAGGGTCACAACTTGAGCACCCTGGTGACCATTTGGCTGGCTCAACACTGAAATAATTTTCCCTATAGCCATACCTTTATATGGCAATACGAAGTGGTACTTAGCATAACAAATATATTCGTGATACGGGCATACAACATACCCAGCATTCTTTGACAGGACATGAGAACAATGGACTGCTCCAAAATAACACAGGTGCACATTTGAAAACATATGTGTGCATAAAAACCAACAAACAGCCAGCCCTCATTTATTTTACTGACTCTGTAAGTGTTGACAGTTTCATAGGTCCACATTCTTCGGTGATTTAAAACACCACATAGTACGTGCACGATACATGACACACGAATTCGGGGGAAAATGGTCATAGATCGTTTCTAAGAGTCGATAAATGAACTTTGACCTAACGGCTATGATGGTAAAAGCGCGTGATTATTTCTCATGGGCATTCATGACGAATCCTTTTTTAGATATTTTTTTTAGAAGTTTGCCAACGCTCGATTACATGGTTCTGCGGAGACAGACGCTATCTCCCCATATATAATCTTACCGAAGATAAAAAAACAACATACGAACATTTCGGGTCGTTATGCCTTTAACCAGTAAATGGCACTGCTTTATTTAGTTCCAAATAATGCACGCTTGGAACGCAAAAGCACCTTTTCCAACTACGGGGGTCTGTGAACAAAATAGGTGAGAGAAAGAAACCACCAAAAATTCCACGGGAACTCTCGCCCACAAAAGTGGCTAGAATGTGGTTATAATTGGGACAAAGTCGGGAGCATTTCTCATAACTCTACGTGCGATCGATCCGTCTTTGTTACATTGTATTGGCATTGGTGTTTAGGGGAATCAATCGATAGTCTTAGTCAAAAAGGGGGTGGGGTGGTGGGAAGTCCCGTCAGTGCGTCACGTCACAACCGCCCAGGGTTTTCCCCCCTTTACTCACCCTGCGTCACCAAATCAATACGCGCGCATATTGTGATCCAGACACGCACGACAATGCGCTCAAAGGTACGATGATAGAGTGTTGATTCGTCACTTACACAAAAGGCTTTGGGATAAATTGGAAAGCTGATTGGAATTGGAGTACCACAGCTAATAATACAGGCAGACGCACATTCTTGCACACCAATAGCAGGCGCACTGCTACTGAAATCGAAATTAAACAACCTTGAAAACAACTTTTTTTGGTTACCGGAAATTTGATCGAAAGAAATTTCGTCGACGGAAAATTGATCGACGGAAATTTGATTCTAATTTTCTATTTTTTAAACAGTCCTTGACCTTTGTTATGTAATGCTAAAATGCGAAACTACCGATTTTAATATAGGGAAATGTTTATCGATATTTAAAAATTGGACATAATATACATGCTGCCCCCCAATAGCTTTACCTTTGTCAATGTGGCCCTCCGCACAAAAAGTGTGCCCACCCCTGGTCTAGACCAACGAATCGTCTCTCTCCCCACGCATTTGGGTAGCCCAAGGGAACTCCATATCTGGATGATACATTTTTTATTTAAATTTATTTATAACTTGTTAAAACAGAGTGGGAGAGAGAAATGCGCCCCCATCCAACCTTATATATATATATATATATATATATATATATATATATATATATATATATATATATATATATATATATACAGAGAGAGAGAGAGAGAGAGAGAGAGAGATAGATAGATAGATAGATATAGTTACCGTTTAAGAATAATCAACACGTTATTGTTTTCATAAAAACGACTGCCTTATTTAGACTTCAATGTGAAATATTTGCTGCCATGTGCGCAAAGGTCTTAAAGTGCTGAGACGCATACGTCTGCTGTGAGGTCAACAAACACGGACCACGGCAGCACGTCTGCTCAGTGTTTGGGTGACATACGGGAGACCCTTTGTTTGGCCGTTTAGCCGTGAGTACACACGCCGCGAGCGGGGGCGGTGTTGGGCCATTCATTGACATGGGTCTGGTCAGTAACGACGTCAGAATCAGTACTAACACTTCATTCAAACCAACTGTGCACACAGTACCGACACGGCACACAGTACCGACACAACAGACAGTATCGATACTACACACATTAGCAACACTCCACACAAGGGGCGGACCGAGAATTTCGAAGCCCCCTTCCATGAATGCTGCCCGGGGTGGGGCGGACCGACCCTCTGCCTCCACCTTCACCCCCGAGTACCAATGCTTGCTAGACTATTACTAACTAGGGGTCGCAAAACTTGTCCCTTTTGCCAAAACCGGTATTTTCGATACCGGTATTGAAGTTTACGAATCACGGGATCCCGATATTTTCGATATTTAGAGAATTTTTAGTCGAGATTCGAGATTATAGTTGATGATTTATCAATGAAATAAAAACATTCAGAACAAATATCACATTTTGATTTTTAATAAGCTTTTCACAATAACACAAATGTTTATCTTTAGACTTTAATCATATGAAAAAAAAAATTCTTAACTTTTTAATTTAAATAGTTTTATTAATCAAATATTAAAATAATTGGTGTTGTTTTAATCTTTGGCCACATTTAAATAATGAGATCGTAAAATGACAACGTGTCTGATGTTTGGTCACTTGACTTTGGCAAGTTTAGCAGCAAATGGTTACCAAAGTATTCACTGGTCGGAGGAATAGACCGTAGGCGATCATACGTTGGTCTGGAAGTATTATCCTAAGCCTGAAGTTTCTTTTGTATTTCAATTTCTAATTGTCTCTTAAGTGGCAGCGTATCATCAAGTTCATCATGCTCAGATCCAAGATGTTCAATTTCATTGTTCAAAAATATTTTCAACGAGGAATGACCAAGCTTTTGAATATCCACGATATGTTTTCGCATCTGTTCGCAATCTGACCTTAGAAATACGTCCAAGAAATCACTGGAATGTGCAGACTTTAATTGAGTGTGAAGGCCTGAAGTTGTTCCTCCCAATGTTTTAAGTATCTTGTTACATCTAATACAGTTAGCTGAGAGATTGTCCTTAGCTTTCAAGGTATAATACCAAACTGATGTCTTTGTTTCCGATAGTTTCATATGCTTTTCAAATTTTGGTGGGGTTTTTTCAGGGTCCCCCATTTCTTTTTATCAACCTTGGAAAATAAATCATTTTAAAAAAATTATTGATTCAATCGAATTGGTTTGACGTGTAAAACTTTTTTTGATGTTTAAAATTGTCATGTAAATGTTTGACTAAGTATGGTACAGACAAATTGGGTCATTCAGTCATGTAAATTTTGGCTAGGTACGGTACAGACAAACTGGGAAATTCAGCCTGAGACAAAATAGCTAGAAAATCAATTATGAGTTGAATGTAAATTATTAATATTGTTATCACAAAATAGAAGAAGCGTTATTTCTCTGTGTCTTAAACTTAAGGTATTGGATTATCAAATACGGATTTACCATATTTTTCAACGTGTAGGTTTTTGGTATAATCAAAACTATTAAAAGAAATCAAGCAATCAAAAAATATTTTTTAAATTAAAAGTTGACCCCGTGATTTGAGTGCAACGTATTATTATTTTCATACAAAGTCTTCATGTAAGTCAACATTCGACCTGCATTCGACTATACAAATTACTTATTTGGCAATTAATATGAAGACATTTACTTACCAATCTTATACCTTCAGGTCGCGACTCGTCTCCACTAACACACTACACACGCACGATGAAAAAATAAAACTAATCACAACGTCATGATTCTTGACAAATAAGAGAGTACACGGATCGGTCGGCTTTCTTTGAACTTGAGACACGTGGTGTGATGCATTTGCGCATCTCAAAAATTATTGCTATGTCTTGCTTTAACTACAACGTGGAAACTAAGAAAAACAATTATTTTTTTTTAAATTGAAAATGAAATCCCGGGATTATCAAAAATCCCGGGATTATCCAAAATCCCGGTTTTCATAAATCCAATCCCGATATTTTCGAGCATGAATTATGGTCAGGTATTCCGGTATTTTCGAAATTCGGGATCCCGGTTTGCGACCCCTATTACTAACACCACACAAAAGTGTCATCGGCTGAAGAAGATATTCTATTTTGATGACAAGTAATCACAGATTTATAAAATTGGTTAATACTCTTGATATTTAATGAAACATGTGATCTAATGCTAATCTTGGAAGTTCACGCATAGCTTTTAAAATAAGTTTGTAAAAAAATACAAAGAATTAGTAAGAAAGAAAAAAAAAAAAGACACGGTATTAGAAATATTGCTACCAATCATTGGATTATCTAAATTGTGATGGACACCAAATCATAAACTATAATATTACTAGATACATTTTTGGTTTCATGTTAAAAAAATCAGAATTTGCGTAAGATACAGGTTTAAGAAAATAAATTTCAGCTTTACACAGAAATAATAGTAAAGCAGCAATATATTAAGAAAACAAACAGACAAACAAAATCACATGAATGTTTAACTATCCATGTAATAGATGTGCACCATTGATCATTTATTCGCCATCATAATCTGAGGACCTCAATTTTTTATACAATTTTTTTTTTACCCTCACACTGTATTTTTATTAAAACAGGAAAAAATAAATTATCATTGCTAATTCAATCCTTACAACTGAAATAGAGCCCAAATGATATAAAGCAAATTCACTAAAAAAAAATAGATGGCCCCTATGTTCATTTGAGTATTTGGAGGGGGGGGGGGGGGGTCATCTAATATTATAATTACCACCATGCAAGTCAAGCCAAAATAAATTTCTTAAAAGTGAAGAGAAGAAGTAGTTCAACAATTTTTTCAAATAGATTTGTATCAATGTCTGTCTACCTACCTTGTCAAAAAAGTCCTACCCCAGGTCAATTATAAAACAGCATCCTTGTGTTTTTATGTGGCATGTATATTTAATAACACTTAAAATTGATAATACATGCACTTTTTTGAAATGGTGTACAAGTTTGTTTAAAAAAAGCATCTTTCAGCATGTTATAGGCTTATATTTTGGGAATATATTATATTATTTAAATACTGCAATTAAAGTTTAAATAATCAAAATGGTATTTTAAATTGCTTTTTCTCATTACTTTTGTCAAATAAAATATTTCTATAAGTTATAGTTTAAAGCTTGGTTTTAATTTTGTCTATTCTAAATTTCAATTTTAGAATATGTGATTGATAAAATTTTATTTTTTTATAATATTACATTGAAATAAACTAATTTAAAAAATAGATTTAATAAATGTAAACAGGCATAGGTCTGAATTATTATACGGTGTAAGTGTATAGTGTAAGTAATTGTAAGTTATGATACATTAAAGTAATGTATTATTATTTTTAAAATATACAAAAATACTAATACTAATAGAGGTGAAAAAGTGTTAAAGTTAATAATAGATTCATCAATAACAAATTGATTGTAATTGTATGTCACACAGTATCATTCAGTATGTGAATGTGTAACGTGTAAAGGAGTAGACATAATATTAATTAATATTATCGTAACTCAAAAAGATGTCTGAGAGTACTGAGACTGAGACATATAGTCATACTAAACGTTACAGTACAATTTTGTAGCCAACACTACATGTAATGTTTGAATTGAATTATAGTTAAAGTTTGTTTATGTTTATTCCTACATACTGTAACATACTACATAGTACAGTACTAATCTACTAGCTAGTAGTAGTTAATAGCACTCCTAGTTTTAGTACTCGTCCCTAAATTAAAGTGTCATACTATATGTTAATATGAAACTTACATAATGTACTGTGTAAATATTCATTTAAATATATATGTGAGGCAATGCATATGGTTACGAATCGGTACCAAAGTAGTCAAAGTTAACTTTAAGTAGACGGAGACTGGCTTGGCTTCGTTTTGATTTTGACTGTGTCACTCAAGTCACAGTCACTGTGTTTATGTTTCTTGATCTAAACTTTTTCCAACAATTTCTTAGATTTACTTAAATAAATTAACTTGATTTTTTTTAATTTATTGAATTATTTTAAGTTTAAGTTTTCAACTTTATTGAAAAGTTGGTTACATTCTGTGTTGACAATATTTTAAACAGAAGGAAATAACTTACCTTTGCTTTTTGAGACCGTACTTCCATCACTCAATCGTTTGTTTTTGACGGTAACAAAGTGTTTCCGGGGGAGCTATTTTTACCGCTGCAAGCAGGTGCGATATTAAAGTCTTCAGGTATAAAATAGACAGTGAACTTGAATTATCTAAATCATTATTTAAAAATCAAGCCAACCAATTTTATTTATGAAATAAAACTGTTTGATAAAACGTTTTTTCTCGTTTAAAGAGTCAAGGTATAATAGTATTTAACTATTTTAAACCGGCCGCGGCCTATATTTTAAGACGAGATAACTCAATATATTTAATCTACATTACATGATTTATTGTCTCCCTCCATTTAATGAGCTCTAAAAACCTTAGTCGAGTTTGTTGTATTTTCTTTAAAAAATGTATTGCAGCATTTCTATTAACATTTTTAAAAATACATTTTCGCCCCTATAGATCTCATTTCAAAGGTCATATATTATTTGGGATAGGCCGTAATTGAAAAAAAAATAAAACACTTCACAATAGGCCTAATTTCGTTATAAACAGTGCTGCGATTGTGAATACTTGATTAGGAGAGATGCGTTCCGTATCCGGAAATTTGATCGAAATAAATTTCGTCGACGGAAAATTGATCGACTGTCCGGTAACCGATGCGTTCAGTACTGCAGTAGAGGTGGGCCTAATGGTGGAGGGGTGGTGGGGGGACTGTTTCATCAGAGGACTAATCAAAAAACCATTATAAAATAGAGGTAAATTATTTTGTCCGTCAACCAGAACATTTCTGGACTGGACTTAGGTGTTAAAGATAAAATGTCCTGACAATATTCGATGTTTTCTTTAAACTGTATAATAGTTTTTTATTACAGGCAATTTGTGCTAGAGATTAATCACGTTGACCTTAAGTTCAATGAAAAGATCCGTTTACTAGCTGCTTTAATCGCTCATACTTGTGTGATTAAATATAAACAATACTGAAACAAGTCTATGCGTGTTTTACTCTGTAACTTTTATTCATGTACATAAAGATGTTAAGTTGAGAATAAATACCGATGTAATCATATAACAAACTGGTATCTCCTTTGACGCTGGACGCGAGTCTTTCTTTTATTCATTTTTACAATTGATTTTCAAATTTTACAACACATGATGCCGATTTGAACATACACTTTATCAACTTGTAGCAGTGCTCGATTTTTTTAAAACACAGCCATTTATTTGCAATCGTCTGTGGCATAAATAAAAGTGTTAAGTCCCCGTCTGTCTGATCCGTGCGCCACCCAGGATGTGACGAAATTGGGTGCGAATTCTTTTGGCAGTGTGGGTAGACAGTATCTCTGTGACGCGCCCGTCTTCACGTGTCTGTGGAATTCTGCTTCCTTCTCCGCCTAAAAAAAGATGTCAATAACCAACAGTATAAAGTCCACGGTAGTTGATCACTTTAAGGCAGTGGTTCCCAACAGGTACACATCTCAGGGGCTCCGAGGGGGCTCAAGTAAACACATAAATACTATTAACTTGTAAGAAAAAAGACATAAGGTATGCCTAAATGGCTCTCCCGTAGAAATTGATTACATAAATGGACCCAGACACGCAGCGCCGCCATTCGCACCCGGGTACCATTAGACTCAATGCTATTCGTATGTCATTTATGGTAGTTTATTTTAGTGAAAACGAAGAATTAAGTTTTCAAACGTATAGTCCATTCAATTATCTTTCATTTGATACCTCATTTTGTCTTACAAACCCAATAATAATATTTTTAATAGTATTTTAATCTCAAACTCTCACTTCTGGTACCCGGGTACCAATAGGTGCAGCCATTTTAAAAAGGGAAACGACATGAATCCAGACAAAACACAGAGAGGCAAGATGAGCCATGCGCAATGATTACATAAATAAGTCAACATGCTTCAGTTTCTTATAAAATATGAAGAATAAATTGACGACCGATTTCAACAATTATAATTATTATTATTTATTTATATATTTGTAATTGGAATTTCTTTTTCTGATATTTTATTTGAATGCAAAGAGAATTTTTTTTTTTTTTTTTTTTAAATAGTTTTACTGCTTTAAAAGATGACATAGTTAATATAGTTTGACTCATCGAATCAGAATCCACATGTCTGTTAATAAAGAGAGCATAGGAGTCAATCTTCAAATTCATCCATATGAAAGAAAAAAAATCGATATTAAATCTGTTAAAACCGTTTTAAACCTTCTTAGAAAAAATATATTATAATCTTCTTAGAAAAAGGACTGTAAAAAAAAAAACCACCTCATCTCAGAATAAAAGTCTTTTAAAACATTCTTAGAAAAAAGTATGTTAAAACCTTCTTAAAACGAAAGGCGAAAAATTTGGAGAACAAGTACATTTGTACGATCCGAGCGTTCAAATTTAATTTAAAAAAATTAAGGCGTACCAACAATTGTGATTCTTGTCTGAAATGACTTGGTGTCGAGCTATTTGATGTCACATGTGGGCGGCTCCCGTGACACGTTGTAGAGTACAGGACATCGTTGCGATTATCTGCCCTCTGTTTCAGATGTTGTTGATGGAGAGGCAGCCCTTGGTGCAGTTTGCTGCGACTGATGGTGGGACACGGACTGATCCTAGGTCAACGAAATGGACAATGTTAAGCACCGAGGAGATGTTGTGAGCAATCGTAAGTCTAAGAAGAATTTCACACCACCCTTCACATGCGCATTATCCTTCGATGGCACAGCGACAGCAGCATTCTCATAAGCACTGTGTTTCACATGCACACCGTAAATCACATGCACACTTTTACTATATAGCCTAGTATAGCGTAGGGTTCGGCTTGTCTTTTCACTTTAAGCATAAGGTAGAGCTATTTTTAGCAGCCACCACTTGTCTTGTTAGTATGGCCGTCATGAAGACGTCACGGAGTAAACGCGCCGTGTCACGCCTTCCTTGCCCGCCCCTTTCTCGGCTGGGAAAATATTGTTTGCATTCGAATGCGCTCTATTTATTCTGAAGAATGCCATTAGGGGGACGCGATTTCTAGAATGTCTGCATTATAACGTTCTGATTCGGCTCCTATAAATAGGCTACGTGCTTTCTTAGCAGCGAGACATATATAGACAGATCTAGACAGATAGGGAGAGAGAGAGCGAGATTTTTCCTATACGAGAAGTTATAAATCGTGTGTTAAATTAAAGTTTGTATTTTGAGGAATGCACCTTTTTTTACTTGCTTTAATTTTATATAGTATTTTTGTGGTGCTTTTTTTTTTGGTTGCTTTGTACCGGGTACTCGAATTTGTATTTTCTTTTTATAGAAGCGTATAATTTGTATAATTATAATTAACTTAAATATTGTTAGTATCGCTAGCTTTGGTATCGTCGTTCCTTGCACACAGTTTTTCTCAGTCCTTTGTCGCTGTAGTGTTTAGAGTTGTTTATTATACGGGCCGAATCATAACACACATTAAGCCGTCTAAACCATAGCGGTGCGCAGCAACACCATCTCAAGAATGCACACCACCTTTAGCACGCACATCGTACTTCACAAGCACACCATCTGTAGCGTGCACACCGAAATTTGCCAATTTTGTAAAATTAAAAATGTTTCAAAACTTTTTAAAAAAAATTTACATCGCCATGTTTTGATTTTGATTTTTTCCACGAAACTTTGAAATTTTAAATTACGATAGTTTTGTGTTTGTGTGTGGTATAGTGGAGTTGGGCTAGTGTAACATTCCATTGATATTTGGGTGCTGGCTGGCAAAGCGGTCTAACCTGATTTAATATCAAGCTAGTGAACTCGCGTTCAATCCCTAGGAAATGCTTAGACAAGAAAAAAAACATCACCAGCACACCGGGTGGATGGGACTCGTTAAGCTTTGATAGCAACTAAGCGAAGCCAAATGCTGAAAATCCCGGTCGAACTGGAGATGGAGTCCCGTGGGCTGTATGATGTGGACTCAATGAAAACTCCTGCTGCATAAAACGCATCAAGAGCACAGTGAAAAACATACAAGCACTGCTGGCCATCTATACTGCATCCTGATCTATTTCCAGTCGTCTCGACTAAGTCTTGCCGGCGGATCAAGTAGGCAAAGACGAGACAGTGAGACCGACGTGAGCATAAGCAATCCTCCCTCACTTTAAACGAAATACAGCCCAAGTCAAAGGCTAGTACTCAAGTCGAATACTGCCTTTTCCCCTATTCGCATGCGAACGACGAACAACATCCATTGCTTATTTACTGGTACAAAATAAACATCTTATAACACAGCATTGAAGTTTTTTGTTGTAATAAAAAAAGAAAGAAAGAAAAAAGAAAAGACACAACGTGCAGGTATAAGAAAGTGGTTTACTTGAGTTCTGGGAGGGTTGCTGTCTTGAATCTCACACTGTTGGCGACACAATTTGCCTGGGCCACAGCGTCGATTGAAAATGTTGAATTATTTTCCAGCCAGTTCATTTCTTTGCATGCAAAGGAATTGCGGCTGGGGATAGCAATGACTGACATTAGATTTACACGATCATTAACGATATCATGAATATATAAGTGATTATTGATACGCGTGCCGTATATGGGCTGCCTTCATTTTTTTTAGCAATAGATGAGTGCGACAACTACCACTCCTTCATGATGTCATTTTAGATCAGTGTTTCTCAAACGTATTTTTCGGCAACCTAACAACCAAACTAAGACGACGATTAACCAAATAAGAAATTTAAAAAAAATGCATCAAGGACCGTCGTAACCACTTTTTACGATGAAGTTGTTTTATCTGAAGCGAAAACGCCAAAGTACGGAATCGGCTTTAATTTGATATCCCGAATTAGCACAAAGTCCAAAATAATAACTGCTGGAACTGGATTTATAACACAATCTGAAATTTCAAAGAAAACCCTTATCGCCCAGACCATAGGTCGGCAAAGTCTTTAGTCAAAAGAGCCAAAGATCAGCAGCAGGACGATTTAAAAAGAAATGTTTGAGAGCCAAATTTCTTATCAATAACCATGTTTTTCGGAGTCGAAACCGATTTGTGGCCGACTGGTCGAGCCGCACTCAGGTCGCTAAAGAGCCGAATGCGGCTCGCGAGCCGCGATTTGCCGACCACTGGCCCAGACATACTTTTAATTTTATGTATATCCTGTTCCATTATTCGCACGATACTTGCAGATTATCGGGTTTAAACCCCTCTCTGTTAGCTAAGATGGGCTTAGAAATTGATCGCCATAATTCATGAGCGGGATTGTAGAGCAGCAAAAGTGACACGCAAAATATGGGATACAACTGGAAGCAATTGGAAAGGAAAGCACAGGACCAGGATGAGTGGAAAATTCTTGTGGACGGCCTATGCCCCAGACGGGGTAAAAAGGCATAAGAAGAAGAAGAAAAGTGATCTACAGACAGAAACATAGGGTCAGACGGCCCGGCCAAGACGGATCCACGATGAAGAGAATGACTTACGCCAGCTGGGGGTTCGCGCATGGAGGCGGAAAGCCACGAATCGATCCGAATGGAAGGATGAGTTGGAGCAGGCCAGTGCCCTTTATGGGCTGTATCGCCCACTGATGAAGATGATATAATTCATGAGCAGGGTTAATTCTGAAACAAAACCTTGTGATTATT
The DNA here is from genome assembly GCA_964017045.1 of Omphiscola glabra. NCBI lineage: Eukaryota > Metazoa > Mollusca > Gastropoda > Lymnaeidae > Omphiscola > Omphiscola glabra. The sequence goes on from OZ024796.1 coordinate 41,238,429, forward strand.
TATTTGGTTCGAATGCGACTGGCGTCACCCCGACGTAAATTTATTTGATGAAAATTTGCAAATATCTCTGACAATACCAATGTGGTGTCTCATTCTTGGGGAGTCGGCAGTAGTCGGCACCGAAAGAAGAATTTCCCCCTTTCAAAAAGTACACAGTGTCGAATAGCTTCTAAAAGAGACTCGCACGCTTGCCTTTTGGCAGCCAGTACATTTTTAGCCACCGAATGAACAGCGCAATGAATAGTAAAGTCGTGAGGTAATGTTTTTGAAATAATAAGCCTCTACTGCTGTTAAAAAACAACAACAATATAAGAGTCAGTCGTTGATGTCGGATGTTTAGTTAGCTGATTCAGTATATATTGTTCGTCTCTCACGTGCTAAGATGACCAAGGCCTTCATCTTGAGCAGTAACCTTGACTTGAGCTGTATTTATTTTTTATAATTTAAATTGAGAGAGAGTTGCCTCCATTGCTCGTTCCGGCCTATTTGATCCAATGGCAAGACAGTCGGGACGACTGGAAATAGTCCAGGTGTCAGTAGATGACCAGCAGTGTTTCTTGTGTCTCACTGACTCTCACTGTGCTCTTTATGCGTTCCACATCGCAGGAGTTGTCAGAATGTTTATCTCCGGGATGGATTTCAGACTCTGCCATCTCTCAGATGAGTTGACCCAGCACCCAACACCCAGTGGCTGAGTGGATTTCAGACTCTGCCTTCTCTCGGATGAGCTGACTCAGCACCCAGTGGCTGAGTGGATTTCAGACTCTGCCTTCTCTCAGATGAGTTGACTCAGCACCCAGTGGCTGAGTGGATTTCAGACTCTGCCTTCTCTCGGATGAGTTGACCCAGCACCCAGTGGCTGAGTGGATTTCAGACTCTGCCTTCTCTCAGATGAGTTGACTCAGCACCCAGTATACAGCATCCAGTGGCTATGAGTAAAACATAATATCTTGGCGGCGCCTCTTGCAAAGAGCACTTCCTACTGTTGCATGCTCATTTCGCCTTTCTAAGTAAACATGCCTCGTTGTTAATGAACGCATGTACTTTTTATGAAAGGTGCGAAAGGCTTTGCATAATGTGTGTTTAAACACATTACCCTGAGTCTGCCTGGTGTTTATCCACGGCTCTCATTCAATGTTGATAATCCAAAGAACATTTCATCTTTTTGCTGTCATAATATTTAATAATGATTGTAAAAAAAAAATTTAAAAAAACTTTCTTGTAGAATTCACTACAACCCCTTAGGCTTAGGTAATCCCAGCGGTACCTCTCCCACCCCCACCCCTAAATCTACTGAGCATTTTTACGCCTCTTAGCCATTCCATCGTGCTCTAGGGGGCGGTACCCCACTATGTGAACCACCGTTTAAGATTGATAAAAAGCCACCTTCTTGGAAAAAGTCTACAGATAGGCCTAAACATCAATGCTCTAGATTTTTAATTGATTCTTTTTGTAAATCTTATTTAGTCACAGCTTTCTTTTCTTTTTTTTAAAGACATAAATATAAATTTACAAAAAATAAATTAATCACATTTCTTTGTAATAATAACTAATTTTTTATTCAGTTTATTTATTTCTTAAAAAGCTAACCAAGATTTATTTTTTAATGTTTTATTTTTTTTAAATGTACCAAGAATGTTTTTTTTTTAAAAAACGAGTTTTATCTGACTCTATATAGATCCGATAGATGATACTTATATTATTATTACCAATGATCAGGGCCTAATCAATCAGTTAATTAACCTGTGTTTTAACTCATGCTGACCTGATGGATTCCCGATGGAGACGATGTTCCTCCATGACATGTTTTATCAACGCTTCTCTTGTTTACCAAAAGCTCACTGTTCATTTCATCATGACAATTTTTTTTTTTTTTAAAGCACCTTGAAAACTGATGAATTTATTGAAACTCCAGGAACGTGCTGTTCTTCACGCTTTTCAATGCATTGCAATGCACGTTCAACAACAGACTGTTTCTGCACACGCACTTATTGTACTTCACATTAACCAACTAGAGAATAAAGATTCGTTACGGATTTTCCCCATACATATGATAATCTGTGCTCATTGTGAATTTCATTAAAAGTTTTAAGTAATTGTTTTTTCATGTTGTTGCTGCCGATCCTGATGTTCAATTAGCTGACCACCACTGGTTTTCTTTCATACCTTTTATGTCATTAAAATGGATTAGCTACATGTTGCTAGAGAGGCGTGCCTATGTTTCTAAACTGAGACTAAGAGAGCCACTTTGTGGTTACGGGAATACTTAAGTGAGAGAGCTACATTGTGACCTGGAACCACTAAAGTCACTAAGTGAGAGAGGGCTACATTTTGAACTGGAATCACTTAAGTGAGAGAGAGAGAGCTACATTGTGATCTGGAACCACTTAAGTCACTAAGTGAGAGAGAGCTACATTGTGATCTTGAACCACTTAAGTGACAGAACTACCGTACTCTGCGATCTGGGAACTGCACTTAAGTTTTTAATTTCAAATTATTAGTTATTTCTTGTTTTGTATTGTCTGCTGAAGAAGGCATTTAACCGAAACATCCGTTAAATTGTTGTCTTTTATTTTCAAATCTAAACCTATCAGTTCTTGTTCAACTATTTATTTAAGTTCTAGAAGGTGGGTCTTAATATTTAGGGTTACGGCAACCCCCTTTCCAGCAGAGCCTTGGAATTAAAATAAAATGAGTATAGATTAACAACAAAACCATAAACTCCAATATAAGCCTAAACAGTAGTTGAATAAACTATATTGATTACGGTATTATCATCAATTAAAAAAAATAATAATAGCTCACAATATCCCACTCAGGTCTTACCTGCAATTTATCAACCCAACGAAGACATCAAGAAACTATCAGCTATAAGCAGCAGCAATGCCGTAACATTGGATGGCCCATTCAAAGAAAATAAAAATAAATACATAAAAATTATAAAAACAAAAGTAAAAAAAAAACAAAACAAAAAACCCGCACGCTATTTATCGCTTTCCTTCACAATTGACGAGGGCAACTCCAGTGAATGACTTGGCGATCAATTGACTGCGTTTACGCGCCAGTGATGCGAATAACGCGGTGGAAACTCCGACTACTTTGAAGTTATATAATATAGCACATAGGGTGGACTCAGCGGTGTAGCGAGACGTCGTGCCGCCCGGGGCGGACTTTGAGTTTTCCGCGCCCCCACTCCCACAAGAAGAAGTGCAATAGAGACTAGCGCTTTAGGCTTAGGCACAGTGAAACATGGAAATCAAGAGCCTTGAAACAGCGCTGTCCCTGGCATTTGCACTAAATCGCCCCGGAACGGAACGGTGGGTTGGGCGGTGAGAAAAGAACATCAAGGGCGCCGAAGGCTCCCAAACCAATGTGGGGGGGGGGCAGTAGGGGTTGGCCCGGGCCCCCCAGAAAAACTTTGATAAATTCAAAATAAAAAGATTCATTTTGGTGCATACCTAAATGCTATATAGTTTTGCGTTGAAATCCAAGAGCAACCGAGAAATGTTATGATTTTTAATTTGAAAATTGCTCCTAATTTGTAAGGCTGTTTTTATAATATTTATAAAACTATTATAAAACTATTTAGTTTCTGAAACTTCTTCATTAGTCAATGTTTGTAAGGTGCTGATAAGACATACCGGTTCAAACGGTCAAAAAAAAAAAAAAAAAAAAAGCATCTAATATAATATACTGCTGCCCGGGTGCTTCGAGTGAGTTGTGGCACTGAGCTATATTAGGATCAGGACCGACGAATGACTAAAGAAGCAGTTTGTCAATTCTGGCTTTTTTTATGGGGGGAAAAAGTAATGATTGGAAGTGGGGTGCTGTGCTAGGTGGCCGTGTGGTCTAGATTGAATCTGGAGTTCAATCCCCACCAAAGCCCAGTCAAGTCAAAAAAAAAACAACAACAACGACAACATCACCAGCACCCCGGGTGGATGGGATTTGTCAACCTTGGACAGCAACTTATCTAAGTGCAGGGAAACTCTAAATTCAAACCCGGAGATGGAGTCCCGTAGGCGAGTGACATTGGCACAATGAAACATTCCGACAACTTCTGCGACGCCACTGTCGCCAGGCTGTATCGTCCACATGATGTTCCCTTTGGGTTATCCAGCGGCGTAGATAGAGAGGCGATTTGCTGTGTGGGAACCAGCTTATAATCCTAAAAATTAAAAAGAATAATCACAGGCCTTGTGAATTTCGTCCTGCGAAGTCTGCACCATCGTCACTTTGTGACTGACGGATGCTAGCAAAAAAATTAAAAATTTCAAGTACAGAAGAGTTCCACTTTACATGCCCTCTTCATTATCATTTTCATCTTACTACAATCTTCCAGTCCATGGCGATCAAGGGACCCGGACGAACAACAAAATGACGCCCAACCCTATAATATAGAGAAAAAAGTGCCCCTTTCCTACGCCACTGGGTGGACTGTGCGAGCCATCGCTCCTAACTTAATAGCCTATTAAAATACCCCCCCCCCACCCCGCCAACTCTTCATTTACAGAAAATAAATGCGGGATTTACATTACAATTACAGACGTGATCTTTTAAAAGCACGCGTAGATCGATGAAATCAGGTTCATAAAGGAAACGAAACCTCACCATTAATACATTGTATAGTGTGGGGCTGTACATTCACTCAAATAGAGTAAGAAGGGTTTGCGAGCCGCTCACGAAAGAGGTGTCACGTTTATGGTCAGTAATATATTAGCCCAGAATTGATTGGTCTGCACGCTGGCACCCTTGTACGAGTGCCGGCTTAAAGGCATGGGGACACTGGGCACTTACCCAGGGCATCAAACTCTTAAAGGGGGGAGGGCCTCACACGTCTAGAAGAGTCACTCTTTTTGAAGACACATAATTGTTAAATGAATATTGAAAGATTGTGGCAAATTATTCCAATTAAAAGTCAGTTAGATTAACCCACGATATCCGAATTTTAACCCACGATATCCGAATTTTAACCCACGATATCCGAATGTTAACCCACAATATCTCAATTTTAACCCACGATATCACAATTTTAACCCACGATATCCCAATTTTAACCCAAGCTATCCCAATTTTAAACCACGCTATCACAATTTTAACCCACGATATCCCAATTTTAACCCACGATATCCCAATTTTAACCCACGATATTATCAGAAGGTACAAATAATTCAGCACGCATTGCATCGTGTTGAAAGAAATCTGACCACATCACCCCCAACTCCTTAAAGCTCTCCATTGGCTTCCCCGTGAGTGAGCGCATTGACCACCAAATTCTGTCCCTGGTGTACAGCTATATAGAAGGCTCTGCACCTAGATAATATTCAGAAACTGATTTCTGAACCTGCGCTCTTCAACGCGGTCCTTACTGAGGGTTCCCATTGTGGGTGGACAGAAAGAAGTCAATCGGAGTGCTCTCTTTTCTTTTGGAGCTATTGCGCCGAAATGATTGAAAGTCATTTATGAAATATTTAAATAACGTTTTCTTTAAATAGATTTTAGGACATTAGGGGGCATCCATTAATTACGTCAACAAAACAGTGGGGTGGGGGGTGGAACTGTTTGACAGTTGTTGACAAGGTTGGGGTGGGGGGGGGGGGTGGGGTTAGATTAGTTGACATCAACAATCATGTTTTTTTTCTATTAAAATTTTAATCTTAAAAATTGACTGGTTCTTACACTATTTTAAACAATTTAATGAGTGCAAATAGTCATAGACGTTTAGGCTTATTAACAATATAAGAGTTATTTAAATTGTGTGTCTGTCTGTGCACTGCAGATGGCTGGTCAGAATGTTAGCACACTTTGTTAGTGGTCAAAAGTTGGCATCTCTTCACCTGTTACATTTCTCTGTATCCGCTCCCTAGAATGATTAACACATCATTGCACACGGTGTTCAATTAAAACAAACACCAAGTCATCGGTGTTCAATAACAACTATACCAACTCAGCGACAGAGAGAGCTTATGGCAACTGTTGCTCACACAGACAATGCTTCTATTTCAAGTGCTGAATGGTTAGATAAGGATGATGTTGACTTGTCTGGTATATCAGTTCCACAAGATGAAAATGATAAATCAGTTACTATAGACAAATACAAATGAATGATATGAACATAAATTATAAAATAAATTCTTATAATTATTATAACAATAGATTGTCATTTTTTAAAATCATTTTTATCTAACAAACTGTTTTAAGCGGATTTTTAAAAATAATTTATACTCACTTGCTTCCATGAAATTGTTTCAGATTAAATTTAGTAGTTTTGTTTCCCAAAGAATTAGGTGAACAGATACAATTTAATTTTTTGCACTGCAATTTGCAATGCTAATTTTCTCTTTGGCCTAAGCAGCACTTGTGAAAAAGTTCTGGGTGCAGTTGAGTCTGCCATTTCATCACAATAATATTTAATGAATTTATCATCATTTTACATTTGACCAAAAAAAATTGAGCCTGTTCTCTTTATATTTGGGTTTTTGTTGAGTTTAAAAGATGTACTTTTACAGATGTGACCTAACAAAAATGGCTCTTTTGATGGTGGCCAAAGAATGTCAAACTATCCAATACCGGTACAGGGTACTAACATTTTTTTAAAATCAGACCTTTTTTTCCCTAACAGAGATGTGTGAACAAATTTGGTATCCACATTCTTAGAATCTTGAATATTTGACATAACAGCATAAAAATAACCAATAAGACCATTATGAAAAATCTGTCAGAGGTACCGGGTACCTAGAATAAGTTAACAATGAAAACAAATAAAATAATGGATCATAAATCATCCTTTATTGTTTTAAAGTTAATAAAAATTCTTTAACTGCTGCTATTGCTTTTGATCTGTGGGATATTGCATTTTTTGTTGTCTTATTCATCTCAGCATATGTTTCCGTGTAGCCCTCTGGCTGGAATATAGGGTCCCATCCAAAGTCTGTAGGCCCACGAGGGGACACAATGGTACCATTACACCGCCCATCAAATATATGAACTTTGGCTCCCTTCTCCCTTGAACAGTATGCAAATATGCATTGGGCGTAGGCAGTTTTGTCTACATAACTTTCAAGCATTTGATAAAGACCTGGAAAAAAAATATTGACAAGAATACAGCTTTATAACCCTACAAAAAATTTTAACGGATGTTATGGCTGTTACTTTCATTTTTAAAATGATAACTTCAAATTAAAAAAAAAAACATTTTCTAAAATGGTAATAATTAACAACACACACTTTAAAAAATATTATTATTTTTCTTTGTATTTAGTCTCAGTGGCGTAACGAGGCGAAAGTGGTCTTGCAATTTTGTGAAATGAGAGTGAGAAGGTGAAGAATTTTGATTTTCATGAAGTGATTGGCATGTTTGCATCTTTGAAGACCAAAAAACAATGTATGAACTGTAAAGTTTAAATCTTAATGTTTAATTTAAAAGTAATTTTGTTGCATTTTGTAAACACTATTACCTCAAATTCTTCTTGTGTCTTAATTTACATACAATTCTCTAATCGGTTATGTATTATCTGGTTAATTATTTACTCAGGTCAAGGGGTGGGGATGGGAGTCTGGGTGACACCTATGCTCACATTTGTCCACTTGTTACATTGAAGTAATATTTAAAAAGATTAGTTATTTTTTAAAGAAATTAAATCTATATGTGAATTCTCTTTTAATGGATGTAGAAAGATACAAATCAAATACAATATGTGTACTTGTTTTATACAATTATATCTTAATGTGCATCAAACATGCATGACTCAAAAAGTTTAAGCTACTGGTATCAATTTTTTAAAGTAAGCAACCGTGTTTGGTGATTTATAATCCTAAATTTCTTATGTTGGTACCTGTACCGGTATCTAAAAACCCTCCCAAACACATAATGTGGAACAATAATCAATAATATTTTAATACTACATCCTAATTAAAAAAATTAAATTTTATCTGATAAGCTTAAAATTATAACTTCTCAGACACAAAAAGACTAACACATAAAGAATCTTAAAGCCTATATCTTATATACCTGAAGGTCCAATTTTCATTAAAAACCACTTAATATAAGGGCCTGGCATGCCACCAAGTGCATTGAAACACAAACTAACATCTTCTACTAGCACTGGTCCTTTCACATGCTGGGCAGCTAGTTCACACTTGGCTCTTGCTATATCTTCAGGCTCTCCCTGGTATTCTGGGAGATCAATATCTTGATTTTCCACCTAGTGTTTAATTTATTGAAAAGTGCAGTGATGAGTGATTAAATAAGCATAAACATTAATGAAGTCATCAATACTTTAGTCTAGTTAATCATATGCGCAATTGATCAAAGCAGAATTGGTTATGATTAGATATGTTTTTAAAGAAGCAATACTCTGGACTTTATGTATTTTGCATAGATCAAGTGCAGGATGAACAATGGCTTGTGGGAAAAAAAATTTGTTTTTTTAATATGAGTATTAATGTGGTGTCACCATAACATGGATTTGAATGCAACCCAAATTTAGCATTGGAACTGAAAAAGTGCATAATATCAAGAGTTCAGTGTATGTATTTTAATTAATTAAATACAATTAGCATTTCATGCATTAAATTTTTTTTTTTCACTTTCACTCCTCTTTTTGAATCATTAACATATTATAATACCATTTAAAAAAAACATGAGGATTAAGCAGAGGCTAAGCCAGACATAAACTGCTGGTCAGAGCATCAATGATAATGGTGTCCAACACCAAGATAAAACTGAAAATGGTCCCTGTCCAAAATTACTAAGACAAACAGAACTAGAATTTTATTTTAGATTTTTTAAATTAATTAATGCTAAGTGGTGGGAGAGAGAGAAAGAGGAAAAGGTTTATGGAGTTATAACTCTTGGTGTAGCAATCCTTTTTATAGCCTTAAATCAATCTCCTATAAAGATATAACTTACCTTGTAAGGGAAATCCTCACCAAATATATCAATTATTTCTTTCACTTTATTCTTGTTACCGGTGCAGAGGATGATTGGTTGAGTCATTTTTCTAAATGCTTTAAACATCACAACTGTATAAAAGAAAATATTTTTAAACGTTAACAACCCACACTAATCAATATACTTGTTCAATATACTTGTTCAATATACTTGTTCAATATACTTGTTCAATATACTTGTTCAATATACTTGTTCAATATACTTGTTCAATATACTTGTTCAATATACTTGTTCAAAGAAAATATATGAAAACAAATCAAATCCAATACCTTTGATTTAAAAAAAAAACCAAAGTCATGCCTTGTTGGCGTCTTTGGTTGAGCAGGCAGGTTTTTTTTTTTTTCACTTTGAATTAAATCTTGAGTTACAACTTTTTATTTCCAAAAATGTATTATGTTTAGAGTTTAAAAAAAAATTTAAGTGCTAGAATTCTACGTAGTTTGTTCAATTTACTAAATGGTCATTGATTTATACCGATATGTCAAAAACCAAGGAAGATACATTACCTACTATAAATTTTATACTGTGGTATACAGCCTAGTTGTTATTAACTTTAAATTTAATTATTGTGATAAACTGTTATAGAGTGAACATGGGGGGGGGGGGGGGAAGAATAGTGCTAGATATTTTAATTTTAAGTATGGTGTCAAATGACATCTGTGTTTTGAATTATATCTTGGATTCAGGTCAATTGCGGCAAAGTAAGATCATCTTGCCATAGAATACCTTAGCAGCTGAACTACTTGCTCCAAATTTAAACATAAATTATGAGCAAGATGCAGCATAAATAAAATGCATTTTATTTAGTAAAAGAATGAAAATTATTATAGAAATTAACACCGATACAAACAAAGGGTGCAAACATCATATTTTTCAACTTTTATATTCATTTCAACATTGGTGGAGGAATTCATATTCCCTGTTGTGTTCACTTAATAATTGCCAGAATATAAACAAAACAAATATAGGAATGAATGAAAATGTTAGACATGTTCATGCACATGCAAATTAATTTAGTTAGGATTTGGTTGCACTTCTGAACTAGTTTTATTTTCATAATCAGCAATTGTCTGCATACACTAATTGTAGCATAGTTGAGCTTAACATAGTTATGTTTATTTATTACTAGCGGATATAACCGGCATTTTTCCGGGATAGCATTCGGAACGAAGGAAGTTCTACAGTCTCTTAATTATTCCAATCCCGGTGGACTTCCAAACCCGTCGGTATCCTGCTCCCGTTAGCATACCGTTTCCCGGTGGGATTCTGATTCCTCTGGATCCCAATTCTGGTATAATCCAATCCCGTCTGTATCCCAATCCCGGTGGTATCTCGATACCAGTGGGATAACGATAGCTGTCGGATCCCGATAACGGTGGGGTACCGGTCTAAGCCTATTGATATTTATATAAAGCTTATATAAGGAAAAGCTAAATGGGGCCCACAGCCCAAGAAAATTGGAAATTATAAGTTCAGTACCATTCAGTATTTGAGTATGGATAATAAAGTGTATGTGTACTAAATTTGGTCAAAATGCATATACTCATGTAGGAGTTTTTATTGTTAATTGTATTTATATAGCTCATAAAGGAAAAAACAACATTTTGGGCCCCCGGCCCCAAACGGAATGTCCTAAAAAATTCATAACCCCTTAAGAGTTCCTTCCGGATAATGATTGATATATGTGCCAAATTTGGTCAAGATTCATCCATCCATGTAGGAGTATTAAGCCTATTGACCTTTAGAACTTTCTGGAACATTCTAGATTAAATGTATTACCCTCCTTGAACTGTGTAAAAACTGTCTTTTCTAAGTAATTATTATTCGAATATGAAAAATTATACAACTAAATGCATTTCTATAACTATAGTACATTTATGTTAAAAGAGGGGCCCCGGGGGCCCATTGCATAATTGTACCTAATTAGTTTTGCCTGGAATGGGGCCCTATAAAAATCATTCGGGTAAATTATGAAGTTAAAATTTTAAATTTGTCCCATTAAAATCTAGTGAATAATGCCATAGATATAGCGTTTTAAAGTTATCGAATTTTCTGGAAAATTCTAGATTGGATATTATTAGTGTTAAATCCACCGATATTTCAGTACGGACAGTGAAGTGTATTGCAACCACCATAGGCCTATATCCATCACTTCACATACAACCTATAGTGTTGTCTAAGCCTATTGATATTTATATATAGTTTATATAAGGAAAAATGAAATGAGGCCCGGCCCCAGAGGAATGGATATTATGAGTTCGGTACCCATCGGTATTCGAATATGGATAAACAAGTGTACGTAAACTAAGTTTGGTTAAGATCCATCTATTCATGTAGGAGTATTTGTCTTGTCATTTTATTTATATAGCTCATATAAGAAAAAAACGAATTCGGGGTCCCCGACCCCAAACGATATGTTGTTAAAAGTTCATAAACCCTTAAGAGTTCCTTCCGGATAATGATGGATATATGTGCCAAGTTTGGTCAAGATCCATCAATCCATGTAAAAGCATTTGTGGAAATGACAAAACCACAAACAAACAAATTTTCACTTTTATATATATGATATGATATATTTTTTCCCTCTCCAAATCAACCCATTTGGCTATTTCCAGAGTACCTAGGCTTTGGAACTTCTCAGTATCAGCAGCATGAGACTATTCCTTACTCCAAACATGTCACATGAATTCTTTGAAATACTGTAACCAAAGGAATACTTTAACTTTATGCAAGTGCTGTGCTAAATTGAAATGTTGATAGTTATTTATTAATCTATTCTATTTTCAAACATTTGGATTCTATTAGCCTTGTAATAAGCAGTTGTCTGATGCTGATTCTGGTATCACTGGTATTGTACCGGTGCTGGCTAAAATGAGAAAAATCACTTAGTTGCACATACATTTTCAGGAGGAATGATCATTGGCGGCATTGCTGACAGTGACAGCTTCTCCTGGGTGCATCACCCATTAAAATTAATTCGCTTTTAAATTAAAAAATGAAAAGAATAAAAATGAGAAAAAGCTTTCCAACCAGTGCACTCTGAGTCTGAGTAACTCGATCTGTAGTGCTGTACAAATTTCAAGACTGAGCACTCATCGCAGCGCACTGACTTAGTAGACTTATTTTAGTAACTTTGTATTTTAAGCACTCATCAGTCTTTAATTTTATCAATAATTTATTTAAATGTAGCCTAGGCTACTACTCACTACTCTACGTCTACACTACAGTTATTGAAAAAAATCACAATGTGTTTCATTTTCAAAAACAAATTATTAAACATTAAATGAGCGTAGAGTATAGACATAGTTTATTTATAAGTTGCTAAAAAAAGCAGTAAGTTATAAGTAGGCTTATTATTAACTTATATTACCAAGTCAAACACCCGGTACTATTTAATTAGATTAGAGAAAGCTGTAACCATGGATGTACTGCTATACTAAATATATACTCTATAATTGTTTGTCAAATCCGACACTCGTCTCGTGAATTTAAGTAGTATAAGTCATAAGATGGCATTTTTTATTGATTGATTGATTTGTACTTGAAGTAGCAGTATCATTTACCTACCATTTTACTTTTAGTATTTGAGTGAGTGAGTAAAATATAATTGTAATTTTTTTCTTAAACAGGTGAGAGGATATAGATATTTATAAACGTTCATACAAGCTATACTAATAGTTTTTGTCGCAAAAGAGTTCTTTAATCTCAGGCGACGGCAAAATGCTCCATTCTAGGGCGGGGAACTGTTTCGACTGCCTATGTTATTAGAAGGGCTGCCAAAGGGTATCCACCCGAGGCTAATTGCCCGTGCAATGCTTGGGTACTCGATTTTAAGAAATTATTTAAAAATCATAAAAAAATGTTTTTCCAATAAGATTTTAAAATTCATTTGACCCTCTACTGCCAATAGCGCCCGCTGTCACATCACGAATTTCCACAAGCGCCGGTCTACTTTCTAGTCTATACACTCACTACTTATGAGTAAAGGCGATGGCACCTCAGCTTCATTCGGATAGTCACTTAGGATGCTCGTGTTTTTTTTTTTTTGGGTGGGGGTAGCAATTAAACTTCCATACATTCGTGCTTTTTAACAAAATTATATCCGTAGGGGTCTAATTTCTTTCCTTAAAAAGTTACGAGAGTTCAAAAGTCAGCATGATCAAGATCATAGTCATAGTATACGCGACAAGATGTCAATTTGACTAGACTAGCAATTTTAGGAAATGGAACAATCGAACAGCAAGTAATGATGATCTTTTAGTTGAAAATATATCTGAAACAGTCTATAAAATCCAATGCCATTACATCGACCATGGGGGTGGCCGGTGAACTTAATAACTCCTAATACTAATAAATTATTAACTTGTCTTCTTTGTCAGGTACCCGGCAGGGACATCATTTGTGTAGGGCCGGTGGAGGGGGGGCACCTTCTGAATTTGCAGGTTTTATTTAAATTGGTATGTGCTGTGACCTAATCCAGTAATACACAACTCAACAAGCCGGCCAAGTTTTGGTTTTGCCCCCCCCTCCCCCGCCTTCCTTAAAACACATGAAATTACATTCCTGGTACCCGTGCAGGTAATCCCCCCTCCCCCAATTTTCGACAGCCCTAGATATTATTATTATTATTAATATTTTAATGTTTCGAGGCTAATGCATAGTTATCGATTTTCAATCTGATCAATTAAAAAAGCACTAGTTTTAATTTTTTTTTTTTTACATGACCCTGGCCTGAGCCGTAGGCCTACCTGGTTCACAAAAGTCTATTGCTTTGCTTGGTATAAGTATTTTAAAAAAATCCCAGTAACAAACATTGTTTTCCTTGCTTTATAAATGATTAATGATAATGATTTATCGGAAAAGATTAATCCAATTCCAATTATTCCCAAAATTACAGTTCCGGTGCCTAATCACGTGTCACTTTCAAAGCGTTCGACATAAAAAAATATTTGCTTACGGCTATAGGCTATGGCTATGCATTCTTCGGACTTTGATTCATAAAACAAATTAATGGAACTATTTAAAGCATTATAGGTCGATTCGACCTACTAATCAATAATGTAAACAAGGAACACGCAGTCAGTTTATCATAAGATGCATTATAAAAATAAATTTTAAAAAAGCAACAACACATTTTAGTAGTGAAATAAACTTTCTTTTTTAATTTGAAGGCGAATATTAAATTGGAAAACTCATCCTTCATTCAACCGAATCCGCCAGTCGGTGAAGCTAAAAAGATCGTCTCGTAATTTGAAAATAATAAGGAGAAACAAATTTTCAATATATTTTATACCAGTAAGGCTGAGTGGAGACATTGTAAATGATACAAACTATATGAGTTGTCAGATAAAATAGAAATTAATTTAGCAGATATTATTCATGTAATCAATTCCCATTTCTCTATCTAGTTCTAGTTGTGAACTGCCAAATCTGATTCATTTGCTGTTAGTCTTAATTTTCTCATCTTCAATGGCAATTTTTAAATCTCCAAACAACCCATCAACTCTCCCCGTTATTTTTAGTTTATGTATTTCCCGAAAAAAAAATTAAATTAAATTTCAGATTGTCTATTTTGTTTTGTGGTGGATTATGCCATTTTGATTTTCATAACTGAACTTAAAAGTATTGGTAAATAAATAAAATCTGATTGACTTGGCTTTTTAAAGGTTACATTAGGTTACTTAACACTATAATTATGTAGTAATATTTTACATCAACTCAATCACCGCAATGCACACGTGCTGCATTAAAAATCTATTTTAAGATTTATTACAGAAGGGGATATATTTGGGAAAGATGCTTCAAAATCTGCCCATGACATTTCAGTAGCTTCGTGTAACTTCCTGTTTACCTAGAATGATGATTTTAGAGCAACAGAAATTCCCACAAAATATTACTACATTTGGTTTCTATTAATTTCTTTTTATAAATGAGACCCCTGATTAGTTAAGTCCGCTTTATTGGTATACCATCTTTATTTATGACAAATTCAAAATGTCTCGACATCGAATTGTTAGGACTATGAACTACGAAGATGGTAATTGTCATTACAAAATGTTTTTTAAACCAAGTTTAAGTCAAATTTTAGGATTAAATTTACGGCGTCTAACAGTGCGGTATGGCCTACGGCTGCAGCTTGGCGTACTTTCACTGCCTGTTAAATAATTTTATTACATTAATTAAACATTTAGGCCTAATGTATGTCAAAAACTGGAAACATCATGTCAACATGCAATATATTTGTTAATCTCTAATTTTTAGTGTCATGAACATTTAAAATAAATTAAACAAAGTGACTGGTTCTGGGTGAGGCAAGTTGAACTCTAGGCCTAGAAATTAGAAATAATTGGTGTATCCTAGCAATTTTTTATTCCTATATACTATATCAGGTTACAACTGGATATAAAATTATTATCAGATTATTTAATAAATTTCTATAATTCGCTGCACAGAATGTAAAAATAATCTGCTACTGAGACTATGAAATGGAAGGGGGTGATCACAGGCCATCAGAGGATCTTCCTGCATATTTTAGAGACACAATAAATTTGTTATGCTCAATTTTGCACTCTGCTCTATGTTTTGTTAATCAGCAGTAAATATAGTCTTATTTGCATGTATTTAAACAAGGTAAAACTTTATGTCAAAATCAATGAAATTGTCATTAGTTGATATTTTCAACTAATTTCATTGAGTAAATAGAACTTTTCAGTCGAACCTCTGCACCTTTCAAAGTAGTTAACTGTAAATTATATCGTACCTGATCCCATTATTTTGTTGTCGAAAATGCACATTTTATATATTTTAAAACAAATTTACAAGTATTGTATTAAATAACATTTTAACATTTATTATTTAACATTGTAAGAGCAGTATGTTAAAATTAAAACAAAAGAATGAGGGTTAAAAAATGAAGTGGTGCAGTCCATAATACAGGCGCATTGATAGTGAAAAAAGACAAACTTAACACCCGTCTACATTAATGCAAATGCCACCTTTCAATTTTATTCATTGGTCAATTCATAGGGGCCATCCAATAAATCAAGGGGCTTGGGGGGGGGGGGGATACAGGAAGTTGGGATGAAGAGGAGGGGGTACAAAATAAATAAAGTGATGTCATTTCTGGATGGGCTCTTAGTCATCAGGTCATCAAGTAAAAACTTTAATTAGGCACAACTTTTTATATTATTTAATATTTAAACTATACCTACTAGCTACCTTTACTAGCCACATAGGTTAGGGGTCATCAACAAATGTCACTTATAAGCAGTGGCGTAGTTGGGGTTAACACCCCTTCCCCCAAATTGAAAAAAAAAGAAAAGCAAACAAGAAAACTACATTTGATTGAAAAAGTGCAGTTCTTCAATATATAGAAATGAAAGTTGTGGAGTTGTTTCCCTTTGGGTGGGTATCAATGGATAGAATTTCTTAATGGCCTGTGTTAAATGGGCTAACAACCACTGCATTAAACAAAAATTAGACCCATCATGTGTGAATTTCAATACAAAATCAAGGGCTTGTGAAGTCAGTAAAGGGGATATGAAGAGATGTTAAAGTTGTAAAAAAAAAAAAAAAGAAGAAGAAAAAAAGGCTTAAAAAGCCATGATGAAAATAAATGAACTTAATTTCTTTTTTAAATTTTGCATTTATTATAACTTTTGAAATGTTTATTTTTATTAACGCAGAGTATTATGATGATGAAGATGAATACTCAAGATCCGTTGAGGATAACTACTGCATCTCTCCTTCAACAGGTATGTTTCTAACATATTGACCCTTGTTTCTTTTTGTTCTTGTTCAAATCAGGCTAAATGATATCATCTACAATTCATGTATAAGTAGACGGTTATTAATCTTCTGAAACATATAATGTACTCTTAATCCAACTCAAATCGTGCAGTGATGTTCCTTAGTGAAAACCTATAGGAACCTTCTTAAAAATATTGTCTCAATCATAACACTTTTGAAAGTTCTTTGCTCATTTTTTGTTTTTCTTAAAACACTTTTAGCTGCGCAATTTACATGGAACCGAGAGAAGAATGTAGACTTTGCTGCCTACATGGGAGAAGAGGAGGTGATCAATGAAGAGGAAGAGGATATAGAAGTAGATTGTGCTATTCCACGTAATGATAGCCTAAATGACTCATCTAATATAGCTAGTTTAAAATTAACAGAGTTGGATCAAGGTTAGTATGCATTAAAATATATAATCTATGTAAAAAGGCCATTGCCCTCTCAATATTGTTGATTTGGCATTCAATGTGTTACTTAATATGATTATTGTAGTCAGTATACAAAAAAATGAGGATGTTTTTTTAAATTTTCAATAGATATTAATATTTTCTTCACTTATTAATAAATAGGTGCTTACTGGTCAACGATTTTCTTCACTGGTAAATGGTGATATTTTCATCAAATTCGTCTATATTTTAGATTCTATAGGTATCAGCAAAAATGGTGTTAAAAGAAAAAAAAATAATTAACAGGGTCCTCACACAGTCGGGAAAACGGGAAATAGTCGGGATTTCCTTCAATTTTTTTCCCGGTCGTGAAAACCGGGAAATTGAGCATTCTAGTAAGGACATTTTCAGGATAGTCGGGAATTTTTTAATTCACCATTTTAAACAAATAAATAAATATGTGAATCGCTTCAATTATGCCTCCATGGACATTTATCGACTGCATTTTACGGTATTAGTTTCGATTTATCTGCGCATGCGTTGAAATCGTTCTTCCGATGCCGATCTCATTTAAATTACCACACCTTGGGAAATTTCCCAAGATCTTGGGAATTACAGACCCCCAATAGAAAAAAAAGTGGAATAATTTTGAAAATCAGGCAAAACCTTGGGATATTATTAATAGGAGGAAGATTTTTTTAGACATTTCGAAAAACTCGAACAACATATGTGATAAAAATTAAAGTGAAAATAAAACAAAATAATTTTTAAAGAAACAAAGAAAAAAAACTATTGTTTTAATTCTTTTCTGGTTTTAAGTTTTAAAACCACTAATAAATAAATAAGAAATCTTTTGAAATTAAAGTTAATGTTGTGAAGTATTAAAAAGTTATTAATTAATTCATTTTTCTCTGTTTTTTACTTTGAAGATTTACAAATTACATCCAGGTGTTGAATGTTTATCAATTTGACCTTGTACAACCATATGCATTGAACAGTTTCAACAATAAATAAACTGATAATGACTCTTGAAATATCAAAGGAAATCAATATAGGCTATTAATATTATATAATTTGTTTGGGGGGGGGGGCGGTAGGCTCGGAAATTTTATCATTAGGCAATTAAATTTTTAATGAAAAAAGCTTGAAAATCGGTCGCAATAATGTTGATAAAGCCGCATTTTATATAGTCAGGAATTTTCATTTTTCAGTTGGGAAAAAGTAAGGAATTTAGTTTTGAAAAAAATGTGAGAACCATGAATTAAGTAAAAGCAACTAAAAATAGCCTTCAAAACTTTAGGTCTGGCATGAAAGAAGAAACACCTTTAAGGGCCACATTATTGGAATACTTTCATATTAAGAGCCAATGAAGATCAATGAAAATTTAATATATGCTGTATTAGTATCGAAATATTTATGTTATTTTCTGTTTTGCAACATTTTTGTATTTTGTCTTCCAGCAAGGTTAATCAGTTGTTTAGAGGAGGCCAGAAATATTCTTGGGGATTCACTGCCAGAGTCTGTTATGTCCTCTATTATTATCCAGAATGGATATAACTTAGAGTCTTCCATAAACCAGTTACTGACTCAATTAGGTAAGAAAAAAATGTACCTTAAATTTATCAAGGGGTGTGTTTTATGGGATGTGCCAGTTTGATAGCATCTAAGAGTACAGCTTACAATAGATGCATTTAAAAATCCACAGTCAAATCATCTGTCATATTGATTTTTTAATTTGTTTACTTCAAAAACTATATAAGAATATTATGTAGTTTTAGATTATTTCTAGTGCATTAGGATTATTTATAAATTAATCAACAATCAATTTTCTTCTCTGTCATGTTAAAGATGCTCCCAAGCCACAGCGAGAACCAAGGCAAAGAAAAAATAGATCACAAGGTGAATAATATCTTTGGCATAAATTTGTTATATATTACTTTTGTTAGTATTTTATTTTAATCAAAGAATCAAATTCACTTTACAAACATAATTATGCCAGTTATGATATTCATTTTTATTCTGTGTCTGTTATGAGAATATTTTTTTTTTAAAATGTAGAACAATAATGAGAAGATATCTTACTTACTGTACACAAATCTAATGTGTTGCCTTTTTTTTTCATCCATCACTCCCTGTCATTCTCATACTTGGAATGCATTCACATTTGCTATTGGAATTTGCTGGCTGTTGTAAGGTAAGATGAAATTGACACTGTAAATTTAGATAATCTGTTTGCGGAAATAGAGGGGGCTGACCAGGTCACTGGTAATCTAGGGCGCATTAGTTTCAATCTGCCCAGAGGAGCGTCCCCCCATGTTTCAAGTAATGGGTCAGTCAGGGGAGGTTCAGATAACATATCAAAAGGGTTAGATAACAAACCTCTACAAAATTCAAAATGTAAGGAAGAAAAAAAACAAATCCAGATTCCAGAACCACCCCACAGTGGCTTAGCATCCATAAACACGTCCATAAACCAGATACCATCTGGTAACCAAACTAAACTAAAAGAAAGTCTAGGACTGTCTTTATCAGACCTGGTGAAGAAGAACAATATTGTCAGCCCTTCTAAACCACTGAGCACTGTGACGTCAATGGCCACACAAACAGAACAAAGTAAAGGAGCAGGAAATAAAATTCCTAGTTTGTCCCTGGCTGATCTGGCTCACCAGCATAAACCAAGTGGGTCACCACTCAGTGCCACCCGGTCAGTTAATTCTGACCTCTTAAATTCTAAAGGGGTCAGTGCAGGTAAAAGTAGCTTGTCTGATTTAGTGGCACAGCACTCAGCTCAGAGAAGTACTACAGGAAAGTCACCACTGTTTGGTAGTCTTGTATCTAAATTAGATACTAAAGACTCAGTGGCTTCGTGTAAGAATATTGAACACTCCGATGAAATAAATCTGAATGTTACTAAACTAGTTCAAAATTTGACTCTTGAAAAATCTAAACTTCCCAAAGTTATTACACAGAATGGTATTTCCCTCTCTTCCTGCTTGAAGACTAAAAGATACAATAAAATAAGAGATAGCAAGCATTCTTTTGGCACGATCAATCAAAATTCACCTCTCATTGAGGGCGGCCTTTCTGGGCAGATTACAGATGATGTAGCATCATGTCATTCTCAGAATAGTTTCTCTCAAAAGGTGGATGCTGCTCTTGTTTCAAACAAATTATCCAGTCTGGGTTTTGTTGTGTGTAACTTTCAACAAAAAAGGAAACTTGTTACTGCCCATGCACATGTCGGTGAGAAAGCCAGATATCCTAAGTTTCTTTGTCAAGTTCAAGTGAGCAGCAAGTCTCTCTATAAGGAGAACATATACCATCACATAACACCATTTGATTTTTCTACACCATCCCCTGATGATGTTGTAAAAAGCAAGCAGAAACAAGCTTTTACAAGATCAGACAAGGAATTTGTGGTATAGCAAATCTGCGTGAAATTGTACTTTAATGTAAATGTTATTGATGCTGTTGCAACCTAATTTGTATCAACGGTGTTGTAAATAGATCCATTTAAGAGTATACATTTTTAATACATAAATAAAAATAGGTGTGAAATAGGTTACATTTCTTAAATAACAAGAATAATGAATTAATTGATTCACATAATGAAGACTGGCTGGTTATGATTCCATATTTAAACTATCATCTGGGTTTTTTGTGTGTGTTAAACTATGTGAATGTTCCTCTAATTATGCTCACTTGCAGCAATTGTTAGTCTAATTATGGATTTGAGTATGATTTGTGGATAATGTATTATTTACAGATAACTTGACTTTCAATTTTTAGATGTTAATTTTAGCTGTGATTTATTTGTAAAGATTACTGCTCTCAATGTGTTAATTTTTATTTTAGGCAAAATTATATTTTGAAATCTACTCATTTGATATTCACCTGGTACTTTCCTGTTTGCAATTTAAGATTTTATTCCTCAAATATTTTTAAAGAAACTTTTGCATCTGACATTGTAGAAGATTACAATGTGCCTTGTTTGTTTCTAACTTCTATTTGTTTTTGTATTCATATTTAATCCTAAACATCCTAAAGAAGATATTTGTTTTGCCCTTTCTAATTCTTTCGAATATGTAATGTACTAAAATGAGTTACCAGAAATTTGTTTGAAAGATATTTTGTGGAAGAAAAATTAATAGATGAAAATTTGATAGAAAGAAAATTTGGGCAAATCTTTTTTTCAGTTCACACGTTAAAATTTTGCGTCAAATTTCTTTTTGAATGCAGAAAAAAAGAATCAACCAAATTTCTGTCGTATCAATTTTTTGTCGACCAAATTTCTTTCAAACAAATGTCCAGATACGACTAAAATATGGTGAATGAAAAATCAGCTCACACAGTATGGATTTGTTAGGGTTTTTAAAAACTAATCTTGTTTTTAACTCAGAGGTAACCATAAATCATTCTTGAAATCCCCTTTTCATCAAATTTCTTGACAGTTTTACCAAATGTGACTTAATTTTATTTTATTTACTTTCTTAAATAGCTGGGGTATTTTGTGATTCATGGGGCAAAAAAATCAAAATGCATTTTTAGAACATGGATAATAATTATTAAAAAAAATAATTCAGAATTGATTTAAATGTTCCTTTTTTTTTTTGTTTTTAAAGCTGATGGCCATTACTTGGTTGAATTGAAATTACTAAATTTAAAAAAAAAAAAAAAATCAAATCTTAAGTATTTATGTTACTGTTACTCTTTGGTAATACTGATATTTATCTAATATTTTTATTTATTATGATGCTGATATCATTTTATTTTATTTCCAAAAAAAAAAAAAAAAAAAAAAAACTGGCCCTTCTTTCATTTTAATTAAATTTTAGTCTTTGGGGTAAACTTAACCAAATGGTTGTTACACAGTAAATATAGTATTGAAAAAAAAAAAGCAAGGAGAGATACAAATTAAATAGCTGACAAGACATGAGGTAAATCAAAATATGATTCTATTTATAGAATTAATATTAAGTTAGTGTTCAAAGTTATTACATCAAATCATTTTAAAATCTGTAAATACTGTATATATATATCATTGAACTTTCACTTTTTATTGTGAAATGGGGGAAGGCGGACGTAGTAATGTTTAAAGAAAAATTGTACTGATGATTAGAGGCTCCCATTACATTATGAAATTGCTTTGATAAGTAGATTGGCTAATGACAATAAACTTACTTGACAATCTTTGAAAACTTACATTTCATTACACTTATGTGCACCAGTTAATCAGGATTCCTCATTTAGTTACATAATATTTCCATAAATCTTTTTTTTTTTCTTTTAAGGAGGGCTGCAATTCATTTTGAGCCCCTTCTTTAATTATAGTTTAAGTTATAAATAAATCATGGCATGAAATCTTTAAATAAAATATATATGTGCATAATATTAATATTTATGCTTCTAGAACAGCTTTTCTCAAACTTTCTCATTGCATGGCCCAATTAGCTATAGAAATGGGACCTCCCCTCCCCTTAAGGAAAATGAGCAACACCATAACTCACAACTATACCTAAGGTTACGGTACTAAAGGCTACTGGAACATTTCACAGTTTCATACAGATCATAAAGTCCTCAATCTCCCATCATGAGGTCAGCAATCTGCCAACATAAGGTCATTAATTGGCCATCATGTGTTTTGATGATGAAGTAAACATTTTAAACAAACTACAGCCAGCCTTTGTATACACTTCCTGATCTCTTGATATTTAGTCTTAATTTTCATTTTTGTACAAAGTATTTTCAGTTTTAATATTTTAATAAACACACACATGATATTGAATGCCTTTTTTGTGTGTTTGTTTTTGGTTTCATAAATCAAACATTATACACATATGATCACTTAATTAACGCACCTCAAAAAAATCACCATCATCCACCCCACCCCCACTGCTAAATGCCCATATTGGGAATCACTTTTTCAGAGGTGTGTATCATAAAATCTTGAGTATGATGCATACAGTACAGTTTGTCCTTTTTAAGAACCAAAACAGGAGGAACTATTGAATGTACCAAAAATTTATCAATTTGAAATATTGATGTCTTGACAATAATTTTAAGTATTAAATTTAGTGCTTCAATGCCTCACAATTTAAACACAGAATAAACAAAGGCAGTCATTTACCTCAGTACCCATTGCATTCACACAATGTGGGTAAATATTAAATAAGCCTTCTGCAAAATGTATATACTGTAACTGAAATAGATGGACTTCAACACCATTGCCATCTTTAAATTAATTAAAGTTTAATTATTAATCACTCAAAACTTGAATGTGCCAAGACAACTTCCGGCCCAACCAGAGGATGTGTTGTTTGTAGTTTTATACTCAGGATTTTCAATATCATTTTTTTAAAACATGGCCTCATTTACCATTACATTTTCCAAACATATTTTTGTGGCAAGCCACCAATATAATGTATTAGAACTTATGAAACTATTGTTACATGATTTTTACATTTATTTACATTTCTATTCAATTAGTTCGGTGTTTAGTGTTTCTACTTGTTTTCAAATAAAAGGCAACTTCTCAACTGATGGTTTATTGTACAATTTTTTTTAAGTTCTCATATTCTACTTTGAGATGACTCTTTATGAAGTTAGTCCACTTATGATCTCAAGTCTACTGATTATTTTCCTGAGAAAAATTTAAAAAACAAAAAAAAACAAAAACAACAATGGTTTGAAAATT
Organism: Omphiscola glabra; assembly: GCA_964017045.1. Classification (NCBI taxonomy): domain Eukaryota; kingdom Metazoa; phylum Mollusca; class Gastropoda; family Lymnaeidae; genus Omphiscola; species Omphiscola glabra. The sequence goes on from OZ024796.1 coordinate 41,262,256, forward strand.
GTCAGGAATGCCATGTTTTCACAGATTTAAAAATACCATCAAAGTTTTTAAAAGCAATGAAGCAATACTGGACAAAAATAGTGTTAAATGGTTCAACTCATAGTGTGGTCAGGATTATCATTATTCTTAGCTAAACATTTCTTTTAGTTTGTAAGATGTTGTTTTTTTTAAACCAACTAACACTTAATATTTTTCCAGAATTTTCAACTATGTTAGAATTTCAGCTTTTTTTTTTTAATTCATTCCAATTCTTGTAAGTAAGGCTGGAGATTGAGTAAACTTGTCAATTGGGCATGTTATCACAGTCAGACTCAACTAAAACATTTTGGATTTTCTTTTTTTTACTCTGTACTTGTAGTTTTAACAGCTGCCGCAGAATATGGAGCTCAAATCAGTGAAGACCCCTCCACTGCTCGGTCAACTGTTGACAGTAACGAACCATCCTCAAAACTGTCTGCACCAACTGCTCCTCTAGTCACTCCCTTCAAGGCAGCTTCTAAAGTTGTCGTGGGTTTTCTGCAAACAGAAACACAGAAGTATACGCCGCCTGCCTCTCCGGCGTGCGTTAAAAAATCTGGACAGTCTGTAAACAGAAGAAATGATGCCTCGCCGGCCAAAAATAAGAACAGTGTCAAATCCTCCTCTTTGAGTTCTGGCCTGTCTGACGCCGACAGCAAAAGAACTGTCTCAGAAACTGTGATGTCAGATTTAAAAACTTCCCGTCTGAATCCTGCTCCTCTAGAAGAAAACGGTATATCAACAAACACAATTGATTCAAACTTACGAAATGCAGTGGAATTCATGGGACTTGATGGAGACAAAGAGACCATTCAGTCATCTATAGATGCCATGAAACCACTCCAAGCAACACCCAAGGCTAAGTGAGTATTCTGCAGCTTGACATGTAGTGAAGGTATACAGTATTGTTGCATTACTTTTAAATGAAATAAAATTATTGAATTCAATTATTTAGATATACTGAACATGTCATGTTGTATGATATTCTTTTTGTTATTAGTCTCTTTATTTAATCTGTTGTTAATTTTATATTAGTATAAATAATGTTTACTTTTACAAACAGAAATAATTTATTTCCCAAACTCTGAAGGCCATTCTCAACGTATTAAGAGATACCTGCTTTAATCCCTTGAATTTTTATTTAAAGATCAAAGAATTCCAAACTGGATGCCATGTCAGAATACGCCAAACGTCACGGCAACAAAGAGCTGCTGAATCTTGTCGTAATAGGTAATTAATGATTGTTATGTATTTGAACATGGCCTTCGGGCCATATTTTTGTAATCTCATGAATCGGCCGCCCAAAATGTTTAAAAAAAATTCTACCATGTTTGACTTCCTGATGCAGGCCACGTGGATGCTGGGAAAAGTACTCTTATGGGTCATTTGCTCTACCAGCTGGGCAATGTCAACAAGAAGACAATGCACAAATATGAACAGGAGTCAAAGAAGATTGGAAAGAGCTCATTTGCATTTGCCTGGGTGCTGGATGAAACCGAGGAAGAGAGGTACCGGGCATTGTTAATGTGAAATCTTCGATTTAAAAAATGGAATTTAAAGGTGCTATTGAAATGTACAAACAGTGAAAATAGAATTCAAAGATTGTTGCCTTATGGTTGAGAATTTCAAAGCCTGAATTAAACATTCAATACTTTACTAATACAGTCATCAGTTACTAAGAATTTGGGGGGGGGGGGGGTTGTTTGTCAAATTTTAGTGTTTCTGTATTTGGATGATATTAAAATTTTGTCATGATTAATAATTTGTTATTATAAGGAAATTATTTTCATGTTGCCCTATAAGCTTGTTGGTCACCAGTCACTTTAAAAAGTCATTACTTTAAATTGATATATTTTGTCCTTACACAGGGAAAGGGGAGTTACAATGGATGTGGCCCAGACAAGATTTGAAACAGAGAAGAAAGTTATTACCTTGTTGGATGCGCCAGGACATAAAGATTTTATACCCAATATGATTACAGGTATTTTTCTCAATTGATTCATTTAAAATATGGTCACTGAATACAGCTCTCTTTCCTGACTGAAATGTTTATTTTTTTTTTACCCAATTTTTTTTTTTTTTTTGTGTGTGGATAAAGTCATTTATATTTATTCGCGTCAAGTAATTTAAGTTTTGGTGAATTTTTTTTAGAAACTCTGGTTAAACTTACACCTGGAGGGGTGCGCTGTTTTGAAGCTATTGCGCCTAAACTGTGGACTAGTTTGCCTCAATCGTTGAGGGACATTGAAAATGATAAAAAGTCATATAAGAACCATTTAAAGACTTTTTTCTTTAAATAAATTTTAGGACATCAGAGTTCTGTGAGCATGCTAAAATAGCATGCGGACAAGCGCTATAAAAGTACTCAATCATCATCATCATCAGTTTCACACTAAAGATAGTTGTGACAAAAGCTCATTTTTTTGTTTCACCCACACCTAGGAGCATCTCAGGCTGATGTTGCCATCCTTGTAATAAATGCAACAAGGGGAGAATTTGAAACTGGCTTCGATGCTGGAGGACAGACAAGAGAACATGCCCTTCTCGCCAGGTCACTGGGTGAGTTTAGTAAAGAAAACGTTGTGGAAAAAGCTTTGACAGCTGTCATCTCATAAACACATAATTATACTACAGGACAATGTTTTAATAGTTGTAGGTTTCTCCTATGCAAACTGAAACAATTCTCATGATTCTACTGTACTGCCATATAAACTCAGAAACAATTCTCATGATTTGACCGTACTGCCATACAAACTCCCAAACAATTGTCATGATTCTACCATACTGCCATACAAACTCCCAAACAATTCTCATGATTCTACTTTACAAATTCCCCAGTGCAGTAGTATAACTTATGATAAGTTGGTATATCTCTTAAAAATGTATCACTTTATATTTTGCCAGGCGTTGGTCAAATCATTGTTGCTGTTAACAAGATGGACACGGTAGAGTGGAGTCAGGAGCGCTACCAGACCATTACGAAAAAAATTGGCCAGTTCCTTACCAAACAGGCCGGCTTTAAGGACTCTGACATTTCTTTCATCCCTTGTAGTGGTCTGATAGGAGAGAACTTGACCAAACCATCGAGCGAGCCAAAGCTGATTGAGTGGTACACAACAAAAACAACACTAATAGAGCAAATAGGTGAAGTAAAGTATTACCTCAAGTTTTTAACTGTTGCTACTCTAACTCAAGAGATGGTTGCCCACCCCTTTTTTTATTGGAAGTGCTTTGCTGTAGTAACTCAAGAGATGGTTCCCACCCCCTTTTTTTCCTCACTGTTTCTGAGCCACTTCAGATACTCTATCCTACCATTTAAATGGACCAAATAGAATGGTTTTGTGCGTTCCAATCAAGAGGAGTCCACTAAAGTATTTTATTTACACTTAAAGGAAAGCTCATACGCTCCTTTATATCATCTAACAGAATATTAACATATTACTTGTGTTTGTCAACACAGAAAATTTACGACCACCTGTGAGACCAATAGACAAACCTTTTCGCCTGAACGTTTCTGATGTCTACAAAGGACTTGGAACAGGGTTCAATGTGGCTGGGCGTGTGGGCTCTGGCTATGTTCAGCCAGGTGACAAGATTCTCATTATGCCCCTGGGGATTTCTGCCAACATAAAAAGTAAGTTTTAACATCTTCAGTGATCACAATGTCATTTGCAGGTAGTGAATAGGTAGTTCGACGGTTATGAGTTCAAACCTCTGTGGATAATGAACAGGAAGTTTTGAGCCAGTAACACTTGTGAGATTTCTTGGCATTTCTAAATAGAAAAGAACTGTTGCAGTGTGCCGCTGTCTGGGTAAAACTCCTAAAACATCACAATAAGCAGCTCTTTGCAACAAGTTCAAAATATACATGTTATATCTTTAGCACTACCATGGAGATTACCTTTAGCACTACCATGGAGATTACCTTTAGCACTACCATGGAGATTACCTTTAGCACTACCATGGAGATTACCTTTAGCACTACCATGGAGATTACATTTAGTGCTACCATGGAGATTACCTTTAGCACTACCATGGAAATTACCTTTAGCACTACCATGGAGATTACCTTTAGCACTACCATGGAGATTACCTTTAGCGCTACCATGGAGATTACCTTTAGCACCACCATGGAGATTACCTTTAGCGCTACCATGGAGATTACCTTTAGCACTACCATGGAGATTACCTTTAGCACTACCATGGAGATTACCTTTAGCGCTACCATGGAGATTACCTTTAGCACCACCATGGAGATTACCTTTAGCGCTACCATGGAGATTACCTTTAGCACTACCATGGAGATTACCTTTAGCACTACCATGGAGATTACCTTTAGCACTGCCATGGACATTTGAATGCAGTACTTTAAAAATAAATTGTCTGATTAGTTTCAGTTGTGAAGATTGACCAAAGAAATTCTCCAAATCAGAAATAGATATCTGACTGAGCTAAAGTTTCTTAACCTTTTCACTACCGATGACGTCGATGCGACGTCACGATCACCCACTTTCAATTACCAAGGACGGCACATAGTCGTCATAACAAAAAGGCAAATAACTTTTCTGAAATACCAAGGACGTCACGTCAACGTCATATTTCAATGCTATATATTTCTTTATTCGTTAATCTATAGAGGAGTTAAAAAGCGAAATTGAATAGAGAATACAAATACCGGAAATTATTATTTAATTTTTTTTTTTTTTTTCCTCCAAAAAAATTATTATTATTGCTGAGTCAGCAAAAATCGATGTCAAAACCAGCGGTAATGAAAGGGTTAAGAAATCCACATTTGGATAGTTGATTGTAAGTTAGAAATAAAATTTACAATATATGCTGAGTAATACCAAATAAATTTCAAAAGAATTATTTTAAAAAATAACCCATAAATATCTATTAATATAGTTTTGTATCCAACTGTGTTAGGATGTGTAAAGCCCAAACCTTATTTCACATTATTCATTTATGGGGCTGTCTGTTGTGAGATTTATGGACTTAATTATTCTTATTCCAGATGTTTATATTGATGATGCCTTGGTCAATGTGGCATTTGCAGGGGATCATGTGAACCTGACACTTAGCGGTGTGGACATGTCAAACGTCAACATAGGTAATCATTAGCATCTATTGATGAAATAAATAATTATTGCATGTTATATATATATATCATTGCTTCTCTGCCTTTGCAAAAATGTGTGTTGGGGGGGGGGGGGGCCCACAAATATAAAAATGATTAAAATTTTTAACTATGGTATTTAGAAAAAAAAACTTTAAGATTTTCAGATATATTGTGGAAAGTTATTGAAAATTATTGCAAAGAAACTGCATCTGATTTTATTTTAGAAAGGAAGGAAACAGTGTATGCCGTAGGGAAAGGGACATTTTTTCATCATGTTCTCTAAAACATTAACTATGTGCTAGTAGGGAAGGTGCATCATTTTATAACATACAATTATATTTACGCTTAAATGAAAATTGCAGACTGTCATAGTTGAGTTGTGATTTAAGTTCATAATGTTAGGATTTTCGTCAATGGTTGAGTGGTTTAAATATGCATTGGGGCATTGAGAGGAAAGAGTGTGTATTTAAAACAAAGGTAACTTGCAAGCTAACAGCTGAATTTTTAACTGTTGCCTTTATTTATTAACTGGAAGCTGAAATCTCACTCACAGAACTACATGTATAACATTTTCAGGTAGCTGTTTATGTGATCCTTCAAGTCCGGCAAAAAGTGCCACCAGAATAAGGGCAAAAATTGTGGTTTTTAATATTGATGTGCCCATAACAAAAGGATTTCCTGTGAGTAAATTGCACATTCAACCAATTACCCGCAAAATTGCATTCAAAATTTTGGCTACAATTTAAAAAAACATCAACATTACAAATTTCAGACCAAAGCTACCCTGGTCAATGTAAGAGGGTTGGTGTTGTAGGACATCCATTTTATTATGCTAAAAAATATTAATTTGAAGAAAAAAAGTTATTCAGTATCCGTAAATCTGCCCAGGAGCTTATGGGGAACTGGCAAACAGACACTCACAAATTTTTGTGTGTTAAAACATAAATATTTTCTTATAAATTCAGCCTGTTTATTCAAATTTTCACCTTTTTGTATTTGGCTAATTTCTTTATTATTGATGGTAAAACGTCTGTGGTGAAATGGTAAATCTTGATAAATCTGTGCTTAGCAAACTTTAATGTTTTAATTTATTTAGTTTTATTTAAATCTTTCATCTTCCAAAGCTCACATGGGCTTACATTTTTTAAAAATCTATTCCAGGTGGTTTTCCACTACCAGGCTATCAATGAACCAGCTGTGATAAAACGTCTGTTGAATCAGTTACATAGGAGCACTGGAGAAGTGATCAAGAAAAAACCAAGGTGTGGACTCCATGAGTAACAATAAAAAGCCTGAAAAAATCTTGGTTTAAATTTAATTTTAAACTCATGTTTAATTTTGTTCAACAAAACCATTGTATCTTAATCTTTAATAATCTTGACAGCCTTTACTGTAATAGTTAAAATGACTTGTGACTGGAAGAAATTATTATATACCTGGTATTTATAAAATCCAGACTTGAAAAATTCAGTCCCTTTTTATCTTATCTGTATTTTGTGTGTTTGTTGTGAGATTTTTGTGATTCCAATTTTGGATTATAGGATGCATTACTGAAATACAATTATTCCTAAGCTGATTATAAAATCTTTTTTTGTTTACAGATGTTTAGTGAAAAACAGCAGTGCTGTAGTTGAGATTGAATTGGAGAGGCCAATGTGTATGGAACTGTACTCGGAGTTTAAAGACCTGGGAAGGTTCATGTTGAGAAGCGGTGGCCACACTATTGCTGCAGGACTGGTTGAGGAGGTGAGGATGCTATCAAAAGAGATCTTGAGAGTGGCTGTAGTTAAATAATTCCTTAAAACTTTCCACAAAGGGATGCAAATATGAGTTGAAATTGAAACCAATCATTTGTAGCATACGTTTTTGACAGAACGCTGCTCCAACTCCACTCCGGAAAATTTTTGTCAGCTCCGCTCCGAGCAAAATAAATAGGGAGGAGGGGTGGTACAAAAAAAAGGGGGGGGGGATCTTAGTGTTTAAAGAAATGAGTTTATTATTGTCACTAACCCATCTTATAACTTAAAAATTACTTTTTTACCCCGGTATATATATATTTATTTTATTTTTTAGTAACATTAAGTAATTTTACCAGCTCCATGCAAAAAGACCATGCTTCAGAGCTCCAGCTTTAAGCTCCCCTCCAAATCCCTGGTTGAAACTGTAAATGTTTATGGATGCATATTTTAAAAAATTTAATTAACGTTCTAGACACTGCATTTCCAAAACAATTCTACGAGTTTTATATAAGTAAGGATGATTTAATTACCATCGTTAATTGTTTTAGTATGTAAGGAAAGTGTTGAAGGTAAATAAATTAATATCACAACTAACTCTGACACCTTGCAAATAGTTTTTATATAATCATCAGTAAAACTATTTTAAATTCTCAAAATTCACAGATGGTTCAAATAAAGACCCCATTAAATGGAGGAGCCCAAAGCTGATAACAGTATCTGTGTAATTCATAAAGGGTTGCAAAAAAAGGGGGGGGGGGAAACAAGCCTAACAAAAGAACATTGAGAAATGTTTGTGGTTGTAATTACAAGCCTGGCTGATAACACAATTATAAATTTTCTCATCTTCAACAAGTTCCTAGTTGTGTTATTGCTTTCTTTTTTAAAAAAGTCCTTCACTACAACTAGTGAAAGTATGAAGTTATCTCATCTTTTGGTAAAATTGTGTGCATCCAAGGCAAAAAAAAAATCAAGTTTGTGAAATTGTCTTGTCAGTGGGCAAATTTTGCATTGTCATATCTCCTGATGGCAAAATAAAACATTAAGATCTACTATTAGGACTGTATTGACCTTGAAAGCCTGATGAGTGTAATGTATTTTATGTTGGCAGAATATTTATGTTTGTGTGAGAAGGCTTAAATTTGTAAAAAAAAATAAAATTGTACTCTTCACTTCAAATGAAGATTTACTATATCTGCTGTTTTAACTTTCTATAAGTTGTTTTTATGTAAGCCAACTAGTCTGGCTGGTGGAAAAATAACTTAGAAAAAGTATTAAGCTTTGAGAAAGCTTAAAAAATGTTGCACTTTCTAGTTATAATTTATGTATTTTTCAATTCATGGGACTTAATGCATCCTTTCCTGAGGTAACTGGGTTTAAACAATTCTGATGTTGTGGTACAGATATGTACCTAGTGTGTGTAGATGCCACCCTAAAAATGTAGCAAGCTGGTCCATTTTATTTTCATAAATAAGCAGAAAATGATATTTGCTATGGCAAGAAAATACTAAAAATTGGGTGAGGATGCTGTACATGCTTTTGGCAACCTCACATGCTGTCATAAAAATTATAATAGTATTAAAACTTTATAGTTTCAATGCAGAATCCAATCCTGGTTTGCGTACTTAGAAAAATGAGTCAGGAACTGGAACCTTGTCCATTACAAAGTTTTGAGAAAGCTTCACACGACAGGTCAAGTTTCAAATTCCCAATTAAACGGGAAATAATTGTAGGACCACTTAAGCCACTTTACTTGGTTCCAATCTTTTTTTTGGGGGGGTCCATAACAGTTTGTGACATAAGTAGCAAGGGCACCAAATTAGGGATTCCAACTGTGGCAACCATATTTCATTTCACAAGTCAACATGACTGAATTTTAGTTAATTTTTTCCAACATTACAAAGAGACACTGAAACTAAAATGGTACATATCATTTATTATAATTATATCTACAGACAAAAAAAAAATACGGCTCATAAAATAAACACTTTTATAATCTTTTTGTCAGATATAATCATATCAAGTTCTCACTTGGAGTACTGATGTCACATGAAATAAACAATTACATGAATTGACAGTTCACAATTTGGCATTAACAATGGGAGGACAAAATTGCATTGCACAATCACATTACCAATAGTAAAGACATTGCAATAGGGAAAGGAGATATTCAACAGACTTAATTAGAATTTGAATATCACTTATTCAAGCATGCAACCAGTTACTTTTCCCAATCACACCCTTGTTCACAATGTTAAAAGTTTGGGAAGGCATGACAGCAATTTGGAAAAAATGGAGGGGGGAAAAAAACCCGGCACCAAACAATAGCCACCACCACAGTAACTAAGTCTAACATTGGATTTGGTCTCTTTTATTTCTAACTGAAGAAATCGCACAAGTTAATTCCTTTACTTAAAATGACAAAATTGCACAAGTACAGTCATGACATAATAATTCATTTGTGATGCAAAGTATAGTGTAAATGTTCATAAACAATTGAGTTTTGCTTTGCCTCACAAATCATCAAATATGGGAAAAACACCTCAAACATTAGTATACATAAAATACCTTCTCACTATCTAAATAGATTTCTCAATTGTTTAAAAAAATATATATAAAAATCTTTAAAATGCACTTCTTACTCTCTGGTATAACAGTGACTAATGTATGTAAGAAAAGAATTAAAAATAACTGCAAAATGAAAGACAACCAGCCTTAATTTTTTAAATAATAATGCAGTAAAAAAAACTATATAACCTGTGGTTTTAATATCTCAAGGATAAAAAAATTCAATAAAGGTCTTTTGAACCTTTTTTTTAAAATCATCCTAAGAAGATTCATATTAAAATACTTGGTTTGAAATGTAACAGGGTATTTAGGATGTTTATTTTATTATCCCAAAGTGAGCAATAATTTTTTTTTTATTTTGTTAAAACAAAAGTAAGTCTGCAATGCATCTGTTCTTGTAAGGAGTGCTAGAAGTATTTAATTTTAGGAGGCTTGTAAAAAGTTTTTTTTTATTAATTTCTTTCTTAAACAGAAATAACTTTTAAGAAAGAAATTTCTTTTCTTATAACAACGTAATAGATACACAAATCAAATGCAGGAATTTTACATGAAATTACACTAAACAAGAAGACTCAAGGTTTTACACTATGTACAGAATTTCTGGAAGTGCTAAGACAACTTATAAAAAAATCTGTCATTCCCATCACCAAACATATATTGTAATCTGGCAAGCACTAGAGAAAATTCTTTGCCGTTTCTTTTACATGGCAATTTTGAAAATAGAGCACACAAAAACTTTGAAAAAGAATGCCAAAATTTGTATTATTCAGCCAACAACTACCCACCCCCCAATCCATAACAATCTATGTCTCTTGTAGGTTACAAGGGTTGATTTCTTTATTAAAAGAAAGACTGATTTGTCAAATATTGAAAGGAATAATGAGCAAGATAAGTAAATAAAAAAAAAAATAATGACTAACAAAAGGCAAGTTACTTATAATGTAATATATATATTGTGAGACATGACGTCCAACAAGTTCAAGTAGGTTGCCAGACACCCTCTCTCCATCATAAAGTTATGCCAGTGCATAAGGGTGAGATACAGATGGTATTTCAACCATTAATTAAATTTATTTAATTTTTTAAAAATAAACTTTAGTGTTTGATTAGAGGATTTCCAACTTGTGACATTTAATATTAGCTAAGCAATATGTTACCTGCTCATTATTTTAACCCCTTCAAACCTTTACTTTTTTTTTTTTAAATATAAAAAGACATATTTTAACATAAAAACTCCATAATGCGCCCTATAAATCTTTCAATTCACAACCATGCACTTTGAAGAGCAAAAAACAGCACCAAAAAAAATAACATTTTCAATGCCTGCTTTACTGCAATTACAAAAGGACACTACTTGTTTATTTGTGCTAATATCAAGTGGTGCTTTTCCACAGTACTTGAAAAAAGGGAACAACATAGTTTTTCAATTTAAACTAAATTTTTAAGAAAGAATAATAGCACAAACTGTGTGAAAAACTACCTCACAATAATTTAGCTAATTAGAAGATAATTAATTAAGCCAGCAATAAATTTCACTAATATATCAGTAATTAATTACTATGCCTACTTTTCAAAAGGTTGGAGAGTAAATTGTTTTTAAATAAGATTGTATGGAAGACCAAGTACATTCTCTCAGATAAACTTGACACTGTACCTGATGGAACACAAATGCCACTGACAGCAAGCAACCTTTAGATCCAGACATTTGTCTTGAAAAAAACAAACTGACATTTGCAAGATGGAAGACAAAACTAGGCAAGCTTGTTTTTTTGCCTTTTTTTTTTTTTTAAAAAGATCTCTATAACAATGTGCTGACAATAAAATGTTCAATGCAAAATCTCATGTAATTAAAGAAACTTTTCAATAAATAAAGATATATATAGGAAGTGAGCAGAAAACAAAAAAAGAGGACAAATCCTGACATCATCCTGAACCCTGCAGTAAGTTGGTAGTAAAATGGTCCACACATTTCAGCACAAATCATGTTTTGCTGGTCCATGTAAAATGTATTTGAAACCCTTGAAATGTTGCATATAAAAATATGACAAATATGTTATACATAAACCAAATAACGCACACATTGAACACATCTAGTCACTTTTAAAACAAACTATTCACACAATACTTTTAAGTGGACGCTTCCCACTGCATTTCAATAACAGAATGAACAAAAAAATTTATCTCATTTCATTTGATTGAATACATTCTTGTGGTTTTATATGAAAACAAACAACTGGTAACTATAACTAATCTGCACAAACATACCTGGAACAGGAAATGCCAATTTATCCTGTTCATATATCGAGTAAACAGTCATACCGAGATCTATGGCTGGCAGATGGATAGCAAGTAGTAATCAATTTTTTTAACAATGACACAAATGTATTGTCATACATATTAACATTTGTAACTTCTGCATTACAGTAACATCAAAATCTTAGGTGTGCACCTTTATTTGTGCAAGTCTGTGATATGAAATCTTAGTGTCGGGCTTCAATATAAATAATTGCAGCACATTTTATATATTTTCCTGCCTTTAACTTTCTAATTTGTTTAACTGTTTTAAATAAAATCACAAATAATAATTCTCTAGGTATGTATGTATGTATGTATGCATGTTAAGGCTGAAATGCTATGTTCAATAGGGGTGCAAAGTAAAATTCCCAGAAGTTAGCACGAATTGGGGTTCCTATAAAAAGCGTTACTTGAATGCACGTTTTGTCAAGTAACTTTAGTATATGGGAATTTCACGCAGTGCCACCGACATTGTCTGGCGGATTATTTCTAGTAAAAAAAAAAATAATAACAACATTACTGATAGAAACTGTAATCAAACATTGTCATTTCTCACAAATATGATACAGGTCAAGCATTAGATATCAGCTGCCAGACAAAACAAAATATTGTCTTTCAATATTGAATGAATTCGCAATGTTTTATAGTCTCAAAAAATTAATTGGGCAAACAATGGTAAGCAGGCATCATTCATCTAAATAGCTCAATCCTTCAGAATCTTCAACCTGACATTTCTGCATCTGCATGAAACAAAACTCTCCAGCAAGATTTGAGAGAAGAAGTGGTAATTGGGCAGACAGCTGATTGTATATGATTACATCACAATAAATGTGGTTTTACAAACAGGTTTTTTTATCACAAGAGGGAAAATGCAGAAAAAGGAATTGGGAAATAAAAAACAACCACAGTGATAATCTCAGGAGATAGGCTGACGAGATTGCAATAGGTTTAAGTGGAAGGAAGGCAAAGGAAGGAGCAGATTTAAAGGAATAAATAATATAACTTCATGCGCATGAAGAAAAGAAGACAAGACATGCATTTTGTGTTGAGTGGAGCAGCCTCGTCACCATCAACATTATGATCAGTTCAACGTGCTGTGATCAAGAGGTAGACAATTGTCATTCAGATAAACCAACCTTGACGTTTGATTACAAAAGCCTGATTAAACTGGGCCATAAAGAAATAGTGATATCATAACTATTGAGCTATTATGTTGAAAACAGAACAAAAAAAAGAATACAAGGGAATTGCTCATTAAAGTGATCAGAATATGAGCAATCATTACAGACAAGCTGACAGATAATATTAATTGGTGTAAAGAAATTAATAAAACTCAACATCGAAGGGAAAAAAAAAAAAACCAAAAAAAACCAAACTATTTTTAGTTTAACTCATTACATTAACGTTAAGAATAAATTTTAAATATTTAAAAAAAAAAAAAAAAAATATTGTAAAGTAAGGATTGTTCCATTAGTTCTAAATAAGACTTGAATGGCTTATTTCATTTCTAAATAGAAATATTAATGGGAGAGCTAATAAAGCATTTCAAATTACTGCTAAAATAACTTTTAAAGAAAAACACATCTTTTATAACATCTTAAAATGCGTCACACCTGTTGTACTATTGAGTTGAGAGGAACACACTTCTAACAGTATTCACTTTTTGGTAGGTTGAAACAAATTTATGACTAGAGAAAGGGGTAAAAAAATATATAGCACAGATATCAAAATTCATTTCATGGCAATGTCGTAAACAATTAACTCACTGTTTGGCATATATATTAGTTTTGAATGACCACAATAGGCCAGACTGACACATCACTTCTAGTTTACCTCTTTTCTCTCATTATGATTTATGAAGTGTATAAATAAAAATGACATTAAAGTACCCATTACAGTAAAAGATGTTTGAATGACAAAGCATTTAAAACCAACATGAAATGATTGAAGAAAGACAGAATAAAATGCACAAGTGGATTGTTAAATCATTGTTAGGAGGCCCTTCTGATTATGAAAAAAAAATGAGTGCTTTTAATTTTTTCAAATTTATAAATTTAAGTGGTTTAAGTATAAGGTGCTTATAGAAGAATTCAAACGCTAAAAAAAGATCAACTTGGTAAGTAGGTTAAGCTTTAGATCGTTGCTGAAATGTCACTTCTAGTGGTTTCAAAAGAATCAATTGAAATACTTCAAATTGTTTGTTTTAAATAGCTAGCATTTTAAAATTTATGCATACAGAAAAGAAAACAATCATCGTGTTCTTCACACCACCTTAGTACAGATTAAAAAAGATAATAATTTATTTTTGCATTGCTCTTTACCCAGTTACCTTTTCTTAAAGCGCTTGCATACTTTTACACGCACCGTGGTTAATTTCTTAAACTTAAGTAATGCCCAAAAAAAGCAACAAAAAAAAAACAAACAAAAATAAATCCAAATTATTTTCAATATGCCTAAGAATAGATCACACATACTGAAATATGTGAAATTGAGATATAATTTCACCAGATCTTTCAGATCATGTTAAGAAGCCAAAGCATGCATAAAAAGAAGGGCTATGACCAGCAGGCTATTTCCCATTCTTGTCTATAGGACACTGTGTTGCTGACACATTCCATATCACATGATTTATATCATACTTTTATGTTAAAAACATTGAAGGAATGCTGCTTCATGTGACACTAACCAAGACTGGTGCCATCTTGCTTACATTAGTTATCTCTTCTTGGCTTCTTTTTCTTGCTCTTTGGAGTAGCTTCTTGCCATAAGTCTGCAGGAAAAGTTAATTTTGTAAACCTTATTATGAATGCAATTGAATTTAGATCAATATTTAAACAGTGACTAAAATGATATTTAAACTGAAATAAACATAACCATTTTGATGTTATGAATACTAATGAAAGAAGTCTTCAATAAAAATTATAATGTTGGGTAATTATAATAGATTTTATAGTGACAGTGTTCATAGTACAAAAATGTAATTTTTAAAAAATAAGGCGAGATTGGTGTCTCATGTGAAATGTTTTGTTAAATGGTACCAGATCTGTTTACTCTTATGATTTTGGCATACAATGTATGATTTTGAGGTGTTTACAATATAAATACTGTATGTTTAATTTTTACTATTAAGATAATGCAATGAACGATTTTGTGATGATATTTTACGATTTTAAGAGTTTGATGGTTAACAGGTCTGTGGTACTAGCAGTTACTAGAAAAACAGGTCCTTACCACCAACTTCATCAAAAGATATACTGGGTGCTGGCGCCGAGGCAGACACTGGCTTTTGAGGCTCTGATTCCACCTTAGATACTGAGGAAATACAAGAATTTCAAAACATACTATCAATCAGACTTTATGTTAATATATTTATAGATACTTAAAAATCTGAAGGCGTTTAAACCGGGCATCTCATAAATTTTAAATATTTAATTCCCAGCTAAAGGGGACAAAACTGCGTACTGAAGTTTTGTTCAGAAATTATTATTTATTATTATTTATTTATAGATACTTAAAAACATGAAGGCTTTTAAACCTTGTTTGTTTATTGTTAATATCCTATTTAAGAAAAAAAAGCACAATTTATTATTATTATTGGTAGTTTTCTTTAGCGTGGTACCCCAGCCTATAAATTTAAAGAGACACATGCAGCTACATGTTGCTGACCTTTGCATTAACTCATATTTTAAATTGATAAAGATAAAAAAAAGTTCTGCATCAGATGCCATAGTTGTGCCTGCTCAGTGCGAATGTGGGATATCTGTGTTATGGATTCTCAACATGGATACACCACTGAACTTTGTGTCTGCAACAAATCTGCAGTGTGAAAATACCTTAAGGCTTATTTGTAATGCTAAACCTAGTATGTAACAAATATATGTTTGGATTAGTGAAATTTAAAATAAAAACTAACTAGTCTTGAGTTGAGGAGGATTACGTTTCTTTTTGTTATTGTGATTAAGCTGCTACTTCTTGTTGTTTATTCTCGAATTTCCAAATAGTAGCTCCTAATTTCTATATTGTGACAATTTTTTAAAAATGAAATCCATTTTTTTTCTTGGGAAATACATAATCAGGAAAACCAATTATACCTGGTTCAGGCTTCTTTTTTTCAGCACTTTTCTTGACAGTCTCAACAGGCTTAATCTGCTGGTCAGCTGCCTTTTCAGATTTCTCCTCCTGGAACAAACAAATTCCAGACATAAACAATCATGCAATGTAAATAAAATATAGTGATAAATCAAGTATGTACATAACACTAATAAATGAATCAGAAATATAGAGAACATACCAGGACGTTTTCAACGCTTCTAGCCTTTTTCTTTTGAGGGCTTGATTTGATCTGCTCAGCACTTCCTTGTGAAGGGCTTGGTTGTTCGCTTTCATCTTTAACCTGAGGCGTGCTTGCTTTGGTCTTCTTAGGTTTCACAGACTGAGTTTGAACAGGTTCTGGAGGGCTTGGCAGGACTGGCTCCGACTTGGCTGGAGCAACAGCAGATACAGGGCTAGGTTTGGTTTTTTTATCAACACTTGGCTGCTCTGTAACAACAGGTGTTGCAGCAGCCTGGGGGACAGGTTTACTTTTTTTAGTGTTACTTGCAGCTGGAACTGCGACTTCTTTCTTGGTGGCCTTTCCTGAAGCTGGGGCAGCATCCTGTGGCAAGTTTTCAGATGGGGTTGCAGCTCCAGCAGCAGCTATAGCAGAACCAACTGCTTTCTTTTCCTTTTTATTCTTCTTTTTTTTATTTTCCTGTTAATCCACACACACAAAAAAAAAAATGAAGAGGTTATTTTTTTTTTAAGGATAATCTACATAAACATTTTTGTTCCTTTTTAACTAAGAATTTAGAAGAGAAATATTTACATTTCTTACTCTCTTTGACTCTGTCACAGCCAATTTCATCTCAACTTCAAAAAGCAGCTCAACTGACTTATTCTGTTATTTTCATGTAAATATCTTGTTTGGGCAAAGAAAAATTGCCCCATTTAGTTAACAATTTTTGCATAGTATTTCAATGGGATTTTGATTGATAACTAATCAAATTAGAATGGCAATAAGTTCTCAAATCATAAATAACTTTTAAAAGTCGTCAGGTTAACCTGCTGGAATTTCCAAAGTTTAACCAAGGCGTGATGAAGGAATGAGTAGTTAGCTCAACAAGCTCAAAATATGCATGAAGTAAATATATAAACATGTTTGAAAAGTTTTTCCTACAAACAATAAGTGATTAATGTGCAAACCTCAGCTTGAGAATCATCTTGTGCAGGAGAGGTGCTGGCAGCAACAGGTCTTTCAATAATAGGCACCACCACCTCCTCCTGGATGAGATTTATAAGAGGACAACCATAAGTAGGTCATGAAAATTCTAAAATAAATATAAACTTGAGACCAGGTGACTAAAGTTTTTAATTTTCCAATGGATGTGTTACCATATTTTTTATAAGTGAGTAGATGACACCACTGGTCATAAGCTAAAAGGCTAAATTAACCAGCAACTACATAAAATGTATTTAAAAACAGTGGTTACCTGAAACGTGTAAACAAGAAATTTTTTTGAAAGAAGTTGGTTCAGAAAAAAAAATATTTCAATGTTGAGCAAACTTCCGTTCCAAAAAAGTTCCATTCGAACATTTCCTTTTAACAAATTTCTTTTGTATAAATTTCCAAATACAAAAAACAATCTACTGAAGAGTCACTGCAGGCTCACCTTTACTGCAGTTTTCTCCTTCTTCTTTCTCTTGGTCTTATTAGCTTGAGGTGAACTTGACTCCTCAACTTCACTTCCCTGGGTTGCAGCTGATGCAGCAGCAGCATCAGATACCGGTGTATCTAGCTCATTATCAAAGTCACCAGCTGATTCAGCACGGCCACCATCTTTCTTTGATGATTTCTGTTTTTTGCTTTTCTTAGACACCTGAATTGTAGTCCATTCACCTAATATAAGAGGACAGTAATATACCGTAACTGACATTGCTGGAAAAATTATTTTTGTGGTCAAATGCCACACATTAACACTGGTAATAAACACTATATACAAATGTACGAGTAAACAATGGTTGTAAACCCTTATATCTCCTCAGTTACCAAGCATAGAATAAATAGCTTGGCATAATCAGATTTAACATTTAAAGTCTGACCAAGCAGCTAAGAAGAACAGAAAAATGAACTGCAAATACAGTAGACAAAAACAGCTCCTTCATGATTGTGATAGTGACGATAAGAAAAAAAAGAGTAAAGAAATCATTGTTAAATTTCTTTAACTTCAGTTAGTCTTTAACCCGCATTTATACAGCGTGTTGGTCAGATACGATGATAAAATTCCCTTATTAAAAATTCAACTATCTAAATATAAAATGAAATCTATTACAATTTCTCCAACAGTCTTGTCTCTACAAACATAAATGGCTAGCTGAATGTTACAATCATAACTTAGACCTGGTTACCTTGGAACACCCTAAATAGTACAATATCATCTCAGGGTAGTACTATACCATACAAAAATCGTACAATACTGTATCATAATGGTAAATAAATAAACATACAGTTTCAGCATAGAGTACAATTTATTGAAATAAAAATTTTCAAAGTGACATCAATTGAAAAACCCACCAAGGGACTTGAGATTGATTTTTATGAAAAGCTGTTATTTATAAATATCATTATCTATTGAGCCCCGAGGCTGATTTATTTTCTGTTAACATATCACAGTCTAATAAATACTACTGGCTGTTTAGGTTCATTCACCGCCGGATGTAGAAGGAAGCTTAAAATAACAACCGAAAATGTATATATTTTTTTTAACTACAGAACTACCAGAATATATTTTTTTGAATACCAGTCTCTTAAAGTGTTAGTTCTGACAGGTCTCAGCAAACAATCGTAAAAGACATCACAAAATCATACACTGTCTGCCAAAATCATAAGATAAATCAGATAACTAGCTGTTTTATCACCAGATCAAGAGTGTAAGTCGAAAAATAAATAAGCTACCATCGTCCTCAGCCTCTTTTCTTGAAGGTTTTTTTACTTTCTTCACATCCACCTCTACTTTTACATTCTGTTTCTTAGGCGGCTGCTGCTGCTGCTGGGAAATAATAAATGAGAAAATAATAACTAATTACAAGAAAAATAAACAAATTAGTTTCCATATAGATTGTGAATTTCCTGTTATTTTATCACTATTTATGTGTCTCTATATTAGGCAGTTGCACCATTATATCAGACTTGTTTACCATCAAGCTCTTAAAATCGTACAATATCATCACAAAATCATTCTATAGATTATCTTAATAGTAAAAAATAAACATAAAGTTTATATAATGTTTACACCTCAAAATCATACATTGTATGCCAAAATCGTAAGAGTAAACAGGTCTGTTATAACAAAAAATGTGAGCCTTTGTAATATTACAAAACATAAATTTCCATAATAAGAAAAATTAATCAAGTATATCCAAAAGTGAGGCAGATGTGATTTCATGGGTATTGGACTAAAGTAAACATGACTAACTCTTGACTGCATTCCTGATTGCGTCCACCAAATGTTTCCATAGGACATTCTCAAGTAAAATTAAGTCTTCCTGATTGTGTCCACCAAATGTTTCCATAGGACATTCTCAAGTAAAATTAAGTCTTCCTGATTGTGTCCACCAAATGTTTCCATAGGACATTCTCAAGTAAAATTAAGTCTTCCTGATTGTGTCCACCAAATGTTTCCATAGGACATTCTCAAGTAAAATTAAGTCTTCCTGATTGTGTCCACCAAATGTTTCCATGGGACATTCTCAAGTAAAATTAAGTCTTCCTGATTGTGTCCACCAAATGTTTCCATAGGACATTCTCAAGTAAAATTAAGTCTTCCTGATTGTGTCCACCAAATGTTTCCATGGGACATTCTCAAGTAAAATTAAGTCTTCCTGATTGTGTCCACCAAATGTTTCCATAGATCATTCTCAAGTAAAATTAAGTCTTCCTGATTGTGTCCACCAAATGTTTCCATGGGGCATTCTCAAGTAAAATTAATTCTTAACTGATCAGTTAAAAGGGAGATGTTATTATGAACTCTGGGGCTTTAAAAAAACTATTTCCCTATAGTCTGTGATATTGCTGTTTTTGAAAACTGCACACATCTGATTCAGAAATGACCCACAACAGCATTCAAAAAAATTCAGAAGAAAAAGATTGTCAACTATCTGTATTGTGACTTTTAGAGAACTATAAATAAATACAAGGGCATCCAATAGACACAAACCTTTTCCTTTTTATCTGATTTGGGTTCCTGTTTTGCATCTCGTTTTGTTGGGGTTTTTGTTGCTTCATTTACTTTAGCCTTGGGAGATGGTGCTGATGCCTTAACTTCTTTTGACTTGGCAGGTAGTTTTGGAACATCATCAGTTACAGGCTCATTTATAATGTGACCATTTAATGGGCCTTTCAGCTGAAAAAATTATTGCTTTTTTTTTTATTAATGAAGAATATAAAATATTGTGGGCCTATATAATATAGATGAATTCAAATGATGATTTTTTAATGTGCAATAACACTTCAACAAAATAGTAGCACAACATCAAGTGTAAGAAATAATAGAAGGCATTTGTCCAATGTCTCAACAAGTGACTAAACTGCAGTGAATTGTCCACATAACTGCTTTGAAAATAACTTCCTTAAAAAAAAAACCTTTAAAATAAGATCAAAGGTATCAGTGAGCTGGAGGACCTGCCCAATACATTATCATATCACAAAACAAACAAATTATTTTTTTAATGTAAAATATTGTCTTTTTGTTCGAATGTAACCACCATTTTACAAATAATACAAGATTTTTTTTAAAAAAGTATGTTTCATGAATTCTTTGTCATTGACAGCACCATTGTGGTCAATCAAGGATAAATCTTCTGTCTTCAAAGCTACTGAATAAAAGTTGCCCAAATGGATGTAAATAAATTGTGTATTTCTTTTATAACTTTATATAATCATGTCTAGGTGTCCAATATTTCTTTCTTAACCAGAAGTGGATTTACAATGTTAAATATTTAGGTCTCACATATTTCAGGTATCTTTTATTGGTTAACTATTATGAACTAACAAATTTAACACACATTAGACACATGATCATACATTAGCACAAATATTGTGGAAAACCCCCCCCCCCCCCCCCCCCCCCCCACACACACACACTATGATGTACAATTTTTGTCAATTCCAGCTCCACTGCAAGCTCCAGCAAATTAAAAAAAGGGAGGGTGGTAATTGAGAGGTGCTACTAGATGTGAAAAGAATTGTCTTTATTATTGGTAATTACCCATCTATTAACAATGCATTTTAAATGCACATACCAGCAACATAATAGGTAGAAGAGAAGACCAAGAATTTTAATAAAGGAATTTTGTAGAAATATTAAAAAGTTAAATTTATGCATTTAATATTTTTACATTTAATTTATTAATATTTCTTGGAGCTCAGAGCAGCAAGTAATTTTACCAGCCAGATGCGCTCCAGCTCTGGGAACAACCTTGCTCCAAAGCTCCACTATTGCCACTATAAATCCTTCTTCTTCCCCCCTAACCAAACTTAAACAAAGGCAAAAAAGGTGTTACATCAACACCACTTACGCAAGCCACCCCCCCCCCCCCAATAGGCTCTTCAAGGGACTAAACGTATATTCCAAAAACACTGAGGGAAAAGGGGAGAGGAGCAGGCATAATGTTGATATTCAGTGTCAATAGATTACAACCATCGTACAAAGATTGTCAATAAAAATACAATGTTGGAAATACATTAAAAAAAGAGAAAAAATACTAGAGACTAGAGATATATCATCAAACATTTTAAAATAAAACTTACCTTGTTCTGGTAAAACTTTTTTTTTTTTGAGTGTGTGTAAGGAGTCGGGCGTGGGAAGGTCTAAACTAAGGTTACACCATCACTAATACTACATCGTAATGCCTCGTTTTCTATTAGTTTTACCTTAATTTAACCATATGAATGTTGCTTGAGACTAGGAAAAATTGAAAAAAATCTGGCCTCATATCGACTGAATTGAATAGAATAACAAAACTTATGGATAGACTGATTTTTTAACTACATTATACATTAAAAACCCTTTAAAACCAACATAAATACATGCCAAAACAATAAATACATGTTATATTAACCATTGAAGTGTTTTAATGTCCTGTACTTTGCCTGCAGTCCATCGGTAAATATTAAGTTTTTAATTTTTATTTCACTAATACTAATAAAATAATTCATTGCCCTGAAATAAGTGATCACCACAATTGGCCATCTGGAGTTTTATTCGGGTATAAATGTGTTTCCAAACAAGTAGAAATTATTACCAGCATAAAGTGGACATGCACATAATTTTAAGTACAAAAAATGCATACTTTTGTTGGTTTTGTTCGCCTTTTATTTCGCTTTTCAGTGTCCTCTTCAAAACTGAAACTTGGAGGCTGAACGGGTGTTCGAAATCCAAATGCAAAAACCATTATCGCACAAACTACAACGCCTATAACAGGCATGGCTACGTGTGGAGACACCAGTTCGGTAAACTCCATGATTTAAAATTGAGGCAGCAATAACAAAAAACCAAACAATTAACAAAAATATGTGTCCTCTTGATAATGTTAGCAGCTTATTTTTCCACCATCAGATTTTGATGCTGACGTCGCTTGTCTTCTACGTCATCAAATATGGTTGTTTTCCCAAAATTAATGAAATATTTTTAAATAGTTTTATTTTTAATTTCAAAAATAAATATGACATAGAACTATAATAAAATACTGAAATAAAACATTAAAACTAAAAATTATCAATAATAATAATAATTATTTTTTTACATGGATAGTTGTGTAAAGCTAGTGACGTAAAACGCATATTTATCATGGCAGCCAAAACAAGGTTTTATGATTCATGACAATACGAAATATCCAAAGAAAAGCTGAATCATTCTCATATCCTCATGGTAGATGTCTACCTAACCAAGAAAATAACCATTTCTAGCAGTTAATATTTTTGTCATCTCTAACAAGAATTAATTAAATTGTTTAAAGAAATTATATGAAGGAAATTCAAAGCCACTGATCTGAAAGTGAGAAAGGTAGCGTAAGCCGTAACTTACTTTTTGTTTTAATGTAGGCCAGTCAGGTGTACTTTGTTGTTGTTTAGAATGTAGTTGTAGATGGCCTAACACTTTCATCATTCACTTATCTCTATCATTATCATTAGGCTCACAAATAAAATAATTTCATAGCTGACACTTAAAATTAAAAATAATGTATTAATTAACCTTAAATTAGTTTTGCCTCTTCTTTAATTTTTAATCTAGACTTAAATTAGTTTGGCAGTGTCTGTACGATCAAATTTTCGCCTTTGACGAAATTTCTTTCAAACAAATTTTCTGGTGACCCACTTAGGGCCTATAAAAATTTATTAAATACATCAATATGTATTTTGAAATCTGATAATGGCGTGATGTAGGCAAAAGGGATGTAATAGGAAGTAGGCACTTCGGTGAGATCCGGGAATTGCCGAAAACCGGGTATCGTGATTTCGTTGTCAAAATGGCGACCTTCACTTTTTAATTTACCGAGAGTCATGTTGTTTACGACTTTATTACTATTTGTAGCCCAGTATGTAAATTCTATTTCCGCCCACAACTTGGAGTAGACATGTTGTTTTATGAGTAGACACTTTAGTCCTCAAAATAATTTTGAGGCTTCACTTTGATAATTGAAGGTAAAATAATGCTAATTTGACTCATTCATATTTTTTTTTGTGGAAAGGAACCTTTGCTTGATTGTTAGGGACTTTATAGATACTGGCATTAATTACAGCATATCCAAGTTGTGTAAGGTTAGGCCCAGAGGTTTGGTCATAATTTAACTCGGTAGTTTTAGTCACATGTGTCCCAAAATTACCTATTATCGTTAATATTCGTTGCTATAGTAAACAACCTGATTTACTCTGGAAATCCAGCCTATTACCCCATAATAACTCATTTAAAAATAAAAACAAATAAATTACTAACACAAATACATATTTTTAATATGATTTGATGATTTTATTTAGAGATATTAGGTAGTTAAATAAGCCTTTTTATTACAATTAATAGTTAATTATTAGTTTTATATACTGAGACTGGTATATATATAAACATATAAATATATATATGTATGTATATAATATATAGAGGCCTAGAATATATTACTATTATAAGTGTAGGCCTAGCTCCATCCCAATAATTATTTATAGGACCCATTATTCATATATCATGTAATTGTAATGATATATTATGATGATTCTTAAGGCATAAATTAAGTAAAATGTACAAAAAATATTCACTTACCTTTGATATTGAAATATCCTATATTTAATCACAAATCACACTATTCCAAAAGAGAATTATTATAATATCCTCAGTATTCTCAAAAAAAACCACACACTTTCTGCCACAATAATCCAAGAAATACATAAGATGTTACTTAAAATTATCATAAAATACTGTAATTACCTCAACCAAATGACTATAACTTATTTTAAATTCTATCAACAGCCAAAGTTGATTCAAACAATACATGTTGATTTGTGAAACAACTTTACAAACATAAAATAAATGACATACTATTTATTGTCATATTCAAACATTCATATGATATGGGACTAAAATACATTATATAGAAAATGATAAAATAAAAAGTGTAATCGTCAATTTTAACTTAATGAAACAAATAATCCCTTTATTATTAGTTTATACTTATAAATTTTAAACAATTGCACAGAAAATTTGAAATTAATATCTAAAGAATATTATTATTATTATGATTTTTGGGAAATTAAAGAAAAAATATTTTGACATAATTAATTAATTAATTACAAATAAGTGACGAGTCAGCATATTTAATATGTTTTAATAGGCAAATAATAAAGATTTTTTTTTTAATTTTTGCGGAATATTAACAAAAAATAAAGTATATTTTGTGGTTTTATTTGGAAGTACTCTTATTAAACTATGTTCCCTGTAAATATTATATTTTTGTCTCCTTTTATAATAAAGTTATAAGCCTACAAAAAAAATCAAAATGAGGGTCACAAGATGTGGAGGAAATCCCCATAGTGAAAAAGTGGTTTTGAGGTCCCTACTAAAAAATTCATAACTTTTGAACCACTTGAGCTAGAAAGTTGATCTTGGTGTTTTTGTAATCTATTCACCAGGCTCTATACTGCTGTAGTATTTTTATATTTTTAAAAATATTTTGAAATTTTCATCAAAGTGCCTATAGGAAGTGTCTAAATTATTTAGCACTAAAACAATAACAAATTGGCCCATTGGGTCCAAGGAAACCCAAATGAACACTGGTATCAATTGGTCCTACCCATTCAGTTAGTATAATTTATTTTTATTACAACTATTAGAAGTGCTACTCACTTTAAGACTTAAGACATCAACCAGTATTATCGTAAGGTGTATTTGAGTTTGTGTCAACACTAGCTGCCTAGAACTAACAGCCCTGCAAGTTTAATGACTAGTGTTTTAGAATTCTAATGACTTTGCCTCTTTAAGTTCTTTCCAGTTTGTAACCGATAGCATAGGCTAAAGTCTGCACAAAAGAAATCGTTTTAATTAATTAATTTATCAAATGTGAAACATGCATAAAATCATACATTTTCATTTTTAAATATTTTTTTTACAATTGAACATTTTATTATTTAGACGTATGGTATTTTGTTATTAAGAACATATTGTTAAGATCAAAAATGTTAAATGATGAATGAAATTCAGATCATCTTATTTGAAAACCATTATCTGCTGAATGTTTTTAGTAAAGGATTTTATGATTTAATCAATTTTATCATTTTGAAATGAATACAAAAATCACAGAACTTTAAACAAATTATTTCACAAACCCTCTTTCCGCATTTAAGTGTAGTGGCTTCATTATAGCAAAATTTAGGTTTTGCATACAAATCGAGGTGGTCATTTATAAAAAGTTGAAGTGAAACTCTCATTGACAATGTCCAAGGTCAATGATTGGTTAAAATAAAGACCAGTCAGACCAATAGACATACTATTTTTCACATTAAAAAAGTCAGGCTTTCACACACTTAAACTCTATTAAGTTTATTATGCAATTGTGACCAATATTGACTGCTGATTAGTTAAATTTAAATAATAAGTGCAAAATAAAAATGAAAAAAAAAAAAATTGCAATATAGGTTACTTTTTAACATTCAAACCCTGCATGCATAAATTCGTGTAATTAAAATTACAACACAAAATTTAAAATGTAAATAAAATGTATGTAAGACACTTATTGAAAATATGAAGTTAATGTTTTGAAGCCCATTCCCATTAAAACATTTCTGGTCTTTGCTGATCTGTAATGAGAGTGTCTTATATATTTCTGTGATTCTCATCATCTGTAGCCAACTGAGAATAGAGTTAAAAGTTCATATAATTTGAGAAATGCCTCTGGCAGGTTTACCATCATGGATTATTCCCACCTTTATATCACATATTAATCAAACTTTATGGAGCTATTGATTAACGATTTGTAAATTATCATTAATTCACTTCATTAATGGAACTTGAATTTTAAAAAACTCGCTGAAATATAGAAACTTAACAATGTATCACTGTTGAGTATGAAGATCTTGGCGTTAAATACACATCTGTTGTGTTCTGAAACACTTTAAAAATTAACTGCTCAAGCTCTTCAAATGCAATGGAATGTCAATTGTGACAGCATTTAATTTAAAAAAAACACATTTTAATCTGATTGATCAGTACACTAGTTCACATATATGCTTTAAAAAAACATCAACATAATTTTACATTCTACTCATACTCATACAAGTTTAACTCTGCCTGGTCCATTAACATTTATATTTTTGTTGTGGTCATGTGTACGAATGTGGAATGCTGGGATCCTGCTAAATAAGTAAAGAAATCGAAAACACATATGCTTTTTAAATCAATTTATGGTTTTTATTCAGATTAAGGTAGTTGGTTGCAATTGGATTTCTCTGCTCATAGTTATCTCATAAACTTCATTTAGTATTTTTATTCAGTTTAAGGTAGTTGGTGGCAATTTGATTTCTTTGCTCATAGTTATCTCATAAAATTCATTTAGTATTTTTAATCAGATTAAGGTAGTTGGTCGCAATTTGATTTCTCTGCTCATAGTTATCTCATAAACTTCATTAAGAATTTAATTTTTGTTTAGATAAAATATGTTTTAAAGTAATTGAAAATTTATGGCTTTTAATGTTGAATACATTTCTACTTTTCTTTTTCTTTCATTACTTACAGAGACGTTGAAAAGAAGAAATGGGCGGTGAGGATAAAGAGGAGAATTCTGCTAAACCTCTCTTAAAACCTGGAAAAGGGAAAGGTGTATTTGATGTGGCTATCTCCAAACTGTTGAAAGATTTTACAAGGTCTGTAATTCCTCACAGTCTGGTTTGCACTGGGCCCTTCTCAACTTCTGTGATAATGTAATTAACATCATTGATGTAGATTTTATTTCAAGATATTTAAATAATCACATTCTGTACTTAAAAAAAAAATATAACAACCGATGTATGTTCTGAGTTTGCAATGAAGTATTTAAAGGGTAGAACAACTCTTTTTTCCTTTTTTCCTAATACCGATCTTTAATGTTTGGCTTCTATTCAATGCTGAATTATGTTCAGACCAAAATAAATCATACCAGAATAATAGCAAATCCATGCCTTAAGAATATCAGCAATGCCCTATAGAGCTGATTTTTAGCTCCAAAGTGACAACTTTTTGTGTTTGCACTTTAACTTAAGGCAACATAATTTATTCAATTTTTTACCATAAAATGTATGAAAGACACACACACACACACACAGATATATAGTGAATGATCAGAGTGCATTTTATGAAGGGCAGTGCTTTTTCTTTGGAGCTGGTTTATTGTAATAAGTATAATATAATCATGATTCCTTTTAGTGTGGACTTAAAGAGCTTTGACCAGTATCACAAGACAGAAACAAAAATCCAGAAAAAGATAAAACACTTATAAAACAAAATTATGATGCATTCTCCTGCACGGTTCAAATTATTTGTATTAATATATTAGTATTTTTAGCATTTTATGGACATCAGATAATTTGTACGGTTGCATGGTTTCTAGTCCAGAAATTTTTCCATTTTAATTATTTCTTTTCTTGTAATGAAGAAGAATGGGTGATTACTTTACTGCTCTGAGCTAAATCTTGAATGATTTAAAGTTCCAGTTTTAAATAAAGGCAGTAATTCAACAGTTATCCCCTTAAAAATTATCTCTTTTGTACATGGAGGCTATATTTGACTTTTCCTATTTCAGTGCTGAACTACTGTCTCAGACGCCTGAGACCTCATCAAGCACAATCAACCCCAGCCAGGATACTAAATACGACTGTGTGGTTTCATCTTTGAAGTGCTTGCACCTGCGCAGGCCCATTCCAGCAAAACAACGAAAGATGTGTGTTCTGAAAAAGAAGCGTCTCTCCAACAACCTCAACCTGGCCGTGGCCGCTAGCCATTTTCAAAAACCAATCGTCTGGCCAGCCAAACTCAGCGGGGGTCACTGTAAAAGGACTCAGAGCCACTTGCTTTATCCACCTCGGCTGGACATCAATAAAAACCTCTTGCCAGGAAGCTCATCCATCATCACACCCAAAGGTTCCAAATCGGAATCTAAGCCTAAAAATGTCACGTGTGAAAATGAACATGCCATTTTTGGCTGTTCATCCTCTAAGGTGTCCATGCTTTCTTTTTCTAGCCTGTGTGAAAAAACTGATTCGGAACAGTGCAGTGTTGTAGACCTAAAAAACCTAGAAACTTCAAACTCTAATGACTCATCGTCCTCTGCATCTTCTCTTGCAAAACGACACAGCACGGGAGCAGATCCCCCAGCAAAATTTGCAAAAACGGTACAAGGTGCAGATAAATCAGGATCCGTTGAGTACAGTTTCTCAGATTATCGGAGAACCCACCCTAGAAAATCCTCTGTTCATCACTGTTGTCGTTCTCCCACAAAATTCACATCTTCAAAAACAGCATGTCAGTCACCTGGAAGCGGTCAGGCGTCGGCCGAACCTGTTCCAGCTCCATCAGATGTTGAGACCTCCTCGGACTTACCTCTATCGCCCTACTCAACCCAAAACACACCTCTGGAAGGCAGCAGCATAAATCGTTCATGTTCTCTGGAGATGAGGATGGAGGAAACCAACGTTAATGAACTGGCCAGTTACTTTGAGGACCTGCTCCACATCCCTAGGAAGATGTCCACCATGGCTGAGATGATGTACGCATGAGAAAAGAGAAAACAGGAGCATGTTGATTTCTGTGCCAAAGTTGTAAGGTATCAGCTGCGATAAAATGCAGGTCAACTGTTGGTGTAAGTTATGAGTTGCCTTTGTTCGGGTATATCCTGAGTGTTTCTGTGACATCTGTAAAGAAAAAAAAATCTTGTTTCCTAATAAACCATCTGATGTGGCTATAAATAACCCAGTTGTTGTTAAATTCATTAAAATATTTGTAAAGATTCCAATCTAATATTTTATTTTCAATGGCATGCAGAAGTGGGGAATTATTTTTCATGTGGTTAAGTAGAAGCTTGTTTCTTGTACTTGTATTTCTTCTCCTCCTTATAGGAGTGTGGCTCTCCAAATGTCTGTGGTTTATTCAAGGGAGTGCTTATGTTCTGAAGAGTTTGTTAGATCAAAATGTTTAATTTTTTTTGTGGATAGCTTCACTGACCCCTCTATGGGTTTGTGTTGTAGGGACATGTACTTTATACAATTTTAATTTTGATTAATATCCAGTGTAGCCATGAGTGTCGTATTTAAGAAGGCAAGTGAGGCCACGGGAGAAAGAATCCACAATTTTTAATTAGTGGGTATAATGTAGGAATAAATGAAGTACAAGGGCTAAAAATTGTCACTTACACATTTTCAAAATAAACTAACCAAGCTAAAAAGAAAAATTTCAAATATCCTATGTGTGTGTGACATCCTATGTCTGTATGACATCCTATGTCTGTATGACACCTTATGTCTGTATGACATCCTATGTCTGAATGACATCCTCTGTCTGTATGACATCCTATGTCTGTATGACATCCTCTGTCTGTATGACATCCTCTGTCTGTATGACATCATCTGTCTGTATAACATCCTATGTCTGAATGACATCCTCTGTCTGTATGACATCCTATGTCTGTATGACATCCTCTGTCTGTATGACATCCTATGTCTGTATGACATCCTATGTCTGAATGACATCCTCTGTCTGTATGACATCCTATGTCTGTATGACATCCTGTCTGTATGACATCCTGTGTCTGTATGACATCCTGTGTCTGTATGACATCCTGTCTGTATGACATCCTATGTCTGTATGACATCCTCTGTCTTTATGACATCCTGTCTGTATGACATCCTCTGTCTGTATGACATCCTCTGTCTGTATGACATCCTCTGTCTGTATGACATCCTCTGTCTGTATGACATCCTCTTTCTGTATGACATCCTCTTTCTGTATGACATCCTGTCTGTATGACATCCTCTGTCTGTATGACATCCTGTCTGTATCACATCCTCTGTCTGTATGACATCCTCTGTCTGTATGACATCCTCTGTCTGTATGACATCCTCTTTCTGTATGACATCCTCTTTCTGTATGACATCCTGTCTGTATGACATCCTCTGTCTGTATGACATCCTGTCTGTATCACATCCTCTGTCTGTATGACATCCTATGTCTGATGACATCCTCTTTCTGTATGACATCCTCTGTCTGTATGACATCCTGTCTGTATGACATCCTCTGTCTGTATGACATCCTATGTCTGATGACATCCTCTTTCTGTATGACATCCTGTCTGTATGACATCCTCTGTCTGTATGACATCCTGTCTGTATCACATCCTCTGTCTGTATGACATCCTATGTCTGATGACATCCTCTTTCTGTATGACATCCTGTCTGTATGACATCCTTTCTGTATGACATCCTGTCTGTATGACATCCTGTCTGGATGACATCCTATGTCTGGATGACATCCTGTCTGTATGACATCCTGTCTGTATGACATCCTGTCTGTATGACATCCTATGTCTGGATGACATCCTGTCTGTATGACATCCTGTCTGTATGACATCCTGTCTGTATGACATCCTGTCTGTATGAAATCCTGTCTGTATGACATCCTCTGTATGACATCCTGTCTGTATGACATCCTCTGTCTGTATGACATCCTCTGTCTGTATGACATCCTGTCTGTATGACATCCTCTGTCTGTATGACTCGTTCTGGAGCCTATTTTATAACATTATTTTATTTCCCTTATTTCTTTCTCTTCTCTCCTTCTTTACATTCTTTAGTATAAAAATTGAGACCTCTTTCAAGAGCAATTCAATTTTATTTAAAAAGAGACTTTTTGTCGCTGGGCCCTTAAAGACACGTGCCTCATTTGCCTTTAGGTATCTGGCATTGCTGATTCGAAGTGGCTATTGGTACACGGCTACCAGAAGTGAGAGGTTGGGATTAAAAAAACTATTTAAAATATTATCGTTGGGTTTGTAAAACCATGTGAGGTATCAAATGAAAGATAATTGAATGTACTATACGTTTGTAAACTTAATTCTTCATTTTAACTAAAATAAACTACTACAAATTACATCCGAATAGCATTAGTCAAAGTGGACCCGGACACGCAGCGCCCCCTTACGGACCCTAGACACATTAGACTCATTAAACCGAAGAAGTAAGTCCACAAGCAAACATTCAATTATCTTTCATTTCATACCTCATTTTGTCTTACAAACCCAACAATGCTTTTTTAAATAGTTTTCCATCCCAACCTCTCACTTCTGGTACCCGGGTACCAATAAGCGCAGCCTTTTAAAATAGCCCCAAGCACTAGTCAAACAGACATGATAAAAAGGAGTTCATATTTTATTTAGAATATTTGACGGTAAATTTCGGTTGTTTTTCCCCCCCTGGGATGGCAAGCCTGTGCGTACGGCATCATGGAGAGCCGCGTCTCTTTTTCTAGAGGAGCTTCCAAATATTAAACATTTTTATAACTTAATTTTAATTTAGTGTGTTGAGATGCGGCATCCAGTGCACCAGGAGCACATCAATTAGCCCCCCCCCCCCCTCCACTAAAATGTTGATGTCTTTTGAGATGCTAACGTCCTGGTAGCCCTAATGCTTTATTTATGCCTACTCTATTAACCCCCCCCCGCCCTCAAATGTCACCCCCCGCCCTCAAATGTCACCCCCCGCCCTCAAATGTCACCCCCCGCCCTCAAATGTCATGCATGCCCATACAAAATGTGGGGAGAGGGGTCTTGCTGTACATCTGAATGTATTTATAGTAATGTGTTTCAGTTTTAGCCTCCACTCACAATTAAAATGTACCCCCCACACACATAAACACACACTTTGCTACCAAGCAGCAACATCGTTTTTTTTTAGAAAAAACTCTTTGTTAACTTCCTTTCCCCACCCAACACTAAAGGCTAACGTTCTACACATCTAAGGCTAACGTTCTACACATCTAAGGCTAACGCTCTACACTTCTAAGGCTAACGCTCTACGCATCTAAGGCTAACGCTCTACGCATCTTAGGCTAACGTTCATCTAAGGCTGACGCTCTACGCATCTAAGGCTAACGTTCTACATATTTAAGGCTAACGTTCTACATATTTAAGGCTAACGTTCTATATATTTAAGTCTAACGTTCTACATATTTAAGGCTAACGTTCTACATATTTAAGGCTAACGTTCTATATATTTAAGGCTAACGTTCTACATATTTAAGGCTAACGTTCTACACATTTAAGGCTAACGTTCTACACATCTAAGGCTAACACTAACGCTATACAAATCTACTATACCTACTCGTGTTATTCAAAGCTATTTTTTTTTTTTTTACTCCACTGAGTTAATCATTACGTGGGACAAATTTCCCGTTGTCAAGAAGCAGTGTGACCTTTCCCTGTACAACACCGACATGGTGAACTACCACAATGTGTGACTTTTGAGTTTTCTTCCAAAGTGATACCCTGTGAGCAAAGGTGTACCTGGGGTTTTTACCACCCCGGGCGGGGTCAATAGTTTTGACGCCCTTCTCCTACAAAAAGAAAAATCTCGTCAGTTGCCAAAATAAAATATTTTTAAAAAATGCAGCCCCTCTGTATGTAAAAAAACCCCCCTTCTTACGCAGCTCTAACTTCTGCACTAAAGACGGCGTATTATTATATTCTTTTATGTTCTATTAATCACCTGAACACACACACTCCCTCTCTCATTCTCTCTATCTCACTCCCACATTCTCTGTCACTCTCTGTTATATATATTCTCTCCCCCACACACACTTTTGTTTTTTTTGTAACCTCTCTCATCCCAATATCGACCACTTAACCTCGGCATTCGCTTAACGCTAATAATCACAATCGCAAATGTTTATAATACAGTAGGGAAACAGGGAAAATGTGATAGGGAAACAGGGGACATGTAATAGGGAAACAAGGGACATGTGATAGGGAAACAGGGGACATGTGATAGGGAAACGGGGAACATGTGATAGGGAGACAGGACATGTGACAGGGAGACAGGAAATGTGACAGTGAGACAGGATATGTGATAGGGAGACATGACATGTGACGGAGACAGGACATGTGATAGGGAGACAGGATGTGTGACAGGGGGGCGGGACGTGTGACAGAGAGAGAGGACATGTGACAGGGAGACAGGTCATGTGACAGGCAGACAGGACATGTGATAGGGAGACAGGATGTGTGACAGGGGGCGGGACGTGTGATAGAGAGAGAGGACATGTGACAGGGAGACAGGACATGTGACAGGCAGACAGGACATGTGATAGGGAGACAGGATGTGTGACAGGGGGGCGGGACGTGTGATAGAGAGACAGGACATGTGATAGGGAGACGTGACAGTAAGACAGAACATGTCATAAGGAGATATTACATGTGACAGGGAAATAAGACATTGTGGAATGCGTTTCGCCGTCCTGCCCCCTTCCTCCCCGAAACCCATTTTAAATGTTCGGGCAATTAGCCTTCCCCTCGCCCCCCCTCCACCCCCCATTATAATCTGACGATTCACCTGTCAAAATGATCGATATTAGCGTTAACAGCTTCCGCCCCCAGCCTGTGAGCATTTGTTAACCATGAACTTCTGTGAAACAACAACATACTACTATAAGGTTTGCATCATAGCTGTGAAACAACTTACAACAATGAGGTTTGCAACACTGCTGTTAAACAACAACTATAAGGTTTGCAACACAGCT
Organism: Omphiscola glabra; assembly: GCA_964017045.1. Lineage (NCBI taxonomy): Eukaryota > Metazoa > Mollusca > Gastropoda > Lymnaeidae > Omphiscola > Omphiscola glabra. The sequence continues at coordinate 41,296,326 of OZ024796.1, forward strand.
GTGAAACAACAATTATAAGGTTTGCAACACAGCTGTGAAACAACTTCAAGGTTTGCAACACATCTGTTAAACAACAACTATAAGGTTTGCAACACAGCTGTGAAACAACAACTTCAAGGTTTGCAACACAGCTGTTAAACAACAACTGTAAGGTTTGCAACACTACAGTGAAATCTGTATCGATGTGAAAATAGCTCTGCGAAGCTAAATATGTCCACACACACACACAAAGTTGTCTATACGATTTTGTGACGTCAGGTTCAGTGGCGTAGGAAAGGGTGGGGGCGTGTTTCTCGCAGGGTGCCACTTGTTTTCTTTATTTTGAGTGGCGGCATTTTCGCCCTAGCTGCTATGTTGATCCCACTCTTCTGTCAGCTATGTTGCTCCCACTCTTCTATCAGCTATGTTGCTCCCACTCTTCTATCAGCTATGTTGCTCCCACTATTCTATCAGCTATGTTGCTCCCACTCTTCTATCAGCTATGTTGCTCCCACTCATCTATCAACTATGTTGCTCCCACTCTTCTATCAGCTAAGTTGCTCCCACTCTTCTATCAGCTATGTTGCTCCCACTCTTCTATCAGCTTTGTTGCTCCCACTCTTCTATCAGCTATGTTGGTCCCACTCATCTATCAGCTATGTTGCTCCCACTCTTCTATTAGCTTTGTTGTTCCCACTCTTCTATTAGCTTTGTTGCCCCCACTCATCTATCAGCTATGTTGCTCCCACTCTTCTATTAGCTTTGTTGCTCCCACTCTACTAGCAGCTATATTGCACATACTCTTCTACCAGCCATGATGCCCCACTCTTCAACAACTGTGTTACCCCAGCTTATGTTGCCACTCTTCTATAAGCTACGTTGCTCCCTCTCTTTTATCAGCTATGTTGCTCCCACTCTTCTATCAGCTATGTTTCTCCCACTCTACTACCATCTATATTGCTCACAATCTTCTACCAGCTATGATGCCCCACTCTTCTACCAGCTATGTTGCTCACACTCTTATACCAGCTATATTGCTCACACTCTTCTACCAGCTATGATGCCCCACTCTTCTACCAGCTATGTTGCTCAAACTCTTCTACCAGCTATATTGCTCACACTCTTCTACCAGCTATGATGCCCCACTATTCTACCAGCTATAATGCTCAAACTCTTCTACCAGCTATGCCACCCCACTCTTCTAAAAGCTATGTTTCTAGAACATGCATATAAACTGCCTAGTTTATACGATGAGTTTGTGAAAATAAACACTTTTCTATGTTAGCACTTAGCACCAAGGCTTTTTTTAATTTATTCCTATAATTTGCTGGTACTCCCATCATTTTAATTTTTTAAATATTTTTTTTTGGGGGGGGGGGAGGGGAAGGGGGATGGTCATCCATTACGACGTCACGCATTGGTGGGGTGGGCGCATGATTTTATGACGAACTATTATTAGGGTGCATAAATGATGTGACAAATTTTTAACGATGGGGGGAGGAGGACGTCCAAAATTGGCAATAATAGCGTGGCGTCATTTATGGATAGTCCCCTTAGTTATTAAAAAAAAAATAATTTTGATCATAAGTCATTAAAATTTGTAGTTTGTCTTTGCTTTTCAAGATCAGATTCACAATTATCACCAGGCGCGTCGTTATGTTCATGTCTTCTGTCGTTGTGTCTGTTTTGAAGTAATTAGTATTTTTTCCCCACAGGGATTTAAAAAAATAAAAAATAAATAAAATTATTTACCGTTCAGACGCAGTGGTTTATTTAGGGCTAGTTGCCCCCCCCCCCCCGGAGAGCCAAACGTTTTGCCCCCACCCCTCTTCCAAACAGATGCCCTCATGCACCGTGTCTATGATGATTCCACGACCTGCTACGCTGGGCATGGCTATTCAAGTGCACGTGGACCAAACATAAAATTGTCAAAAGATTATTGGAACAATTTGGAAAAGAAAGGCGCCGTTACGCTGAACGGGTGCATTCTACAACAACAACCAAACAAAGCCCCGTTTAGCACCCCATCAACCCCCTATCCTCACTTTTTATTTTTTTTACTTGGCTCGGAGCTGAGCACGACTCAAAAAAATAATTAGCCTGCTATAAAATGTAGTCTTCAACTCCGTTTAGACACACATACTTGTAGAGCCAGCAATGGTAAGCAAGACAGCAGCGGGTATAGTCTGGCTGGGTGTGTGTGTGTCAAAAGCTTCTGCTAAAATGAAGTGGGTAGGGGTGCAATAAGTGGCAAGTAAAAGCTGCTCCCTGAGCACAGTCTGAATGTTAGCGCCTTCTTTCGCCAAAGTGTGAATATATTTATATATTAATACACATATTTTGAACGTTAAATGACTATTTTGACCCTGACACCCACCCCCCACCCCAATTTTTAAAAAATGGTGCCAGTGGTTGGTGTCCGTTAATTACTCCACTTCGCACGGCTGTGGTTTCAATAAGCGCGCCGGTGATAGCCGCTGGTTGGATTGAAGATTAGTTAAAGCTAACATAATATTGATGAGGATCACGACCCAAAAGCAATCTTCATATATAGTTAGCCCGCCAAATACATACAACTAATTTCATTGAATAAATGAATTGGCCAATCAATCACTTAGGATCTGAACATCAAGATAAGTACTTAAATCGAGCCACTTCCTGTAGACTACACAGCTATACAACAAGCTAAGAGTGTTGTGTCTCTGTCTTGTAGACTACACAGCAATACAACACGTTAAGAGTGTTGTGTCTCTTTCTTGTAGACTACATATCTATACAACAACATAAGAGTGTTGTGTCTCTGTCTGTAGACTACATATCTATACAAAAAACTAAGAGTGTGTGACTCTGTCCTGTAGACTACACATCTATACAACAAGCTAGGAGTCTTTGTCTCTGTCTTGTAGACTACACATCTATACAACAAGCTAAGAGTCTTTGCCTCTGTCTTGTAGACTACATATCTATGCAACATGCTAAGAGTATTTGCCTCTGTCTTGTAGATTACATATAGCTATACAACAATCTAAGAGTCTTTGCCTCTGTCTTGTAGACTACATATATCTATGCAACAATGTTAGAGTCTTTGCCTCTGTCTTGTAGACTACATATCTATGCAACAATGTTAGAGTCTTTGCCTATGTCTTGTAGACTACATATCTATGCAGCAATGTTAGAGTCTTTGCCTCTGTCTTGTAGACTACATATCTATGCAACAAGCTAAGCGTCTCTATCTCTGTCTTTAACTCTTTGTTGATGTCGATGGCTTTTTCGGCCGAAACGTTCACTTCCTGTTATTGTCATTCTTCGGATTTTCCTCTACCCTTTGTACATTTCTTATTGCTTCTATCTGATCGCAGACCTTGTCGTTTTTCAGCTGTTAGCGTAGTCTAAGTAATTTTAATTTTTTAAACTTCTGTGCAGTGCTTTAAAAATGATTATAATAAAAATTAAAGGGTGACTGTTCTTACATCTTGTAATTCTTTTCTAGTTCTAGGGCCATCCATAATGACCTCAAACATAATCTATCACATAGGGGCATGTTTATGTGTACTATTGTTTATAGTGTACTATTTCAAAACCAACACGGTGCGCGCTTTCATACCTTTGAACCACTAATCACTAACAGTGCATTTAATATTTCAAATTACAACATAGACATGAGTAAATATGAAAATATTATCATTTATATCAGCGTTTCTCAACATGGGACATATGCCCCCTCCATTTTTTCCAGAGCATCAAATGATATTTTTGGGGGTTGTGTGGGGGAGGGGGGATTAATAAAAGAGAACTAAATAAAAATACCATAAAAATATACCGTATTTTACGAACTATAAGACGCACCTTAATTTTTAAGCATTAAAAAAAAACCATCTCCATTTATATATTAATTTCGAGTAGAAGACGCACCTCAATTTTGGAGGCAATTTTTCGAAGAAAAAAAGTGCGTCTTATAGTCCGTAAAATACGGTATTGATAACTGAAGGGGTGGGGGACCATGATGCTAATTTCAAGCCAAAAAGCTGGCCACGAGTGAAAAAAAAGGTAGGGAATCACTGATCCTTATATGAACCACAGTGTTCATTAAACTATAACCTCGCTGTACGTCTACATTAGTGATGACCACACGATGTAAGCCCACATCGCTTTTCGGCGCCATGCAGATTGCAATCACGCATTGCTACAAACTACATTCGTACTGTTTACCCGCAGCTGCCGCAGATCAGCGACGAGGCTCTCTAAAGGAACAGCTTCGATGAAAGATATGTTGTGACGTCACGCGGGACCGGTCCAATCAAAAAGCTGCGCTCTCTACTGGTTGGTGCGCGAGCTTGGCATACGTGCCTTGGTGTGTGAGTCTTTGATAAAAAAAAGAAATAAGATATTCTTATCTCAAGTTTTTTTTTACTCAGAGAGTGTAGTCCTTGGATGTATTTATATAATTGGAGTTTACCTTCTTTGAATGGTAAGAAAAACTTACAGCAATCGATTCTTTACTACATTAATGTGTTTTTTAAAAAAAAGAAACTAAAGCTTATAGCACCTCAGGAGCATTAAAGAGCCATGGCATATCGTACTGTATTGGTTTTTTTCCCCTTCTTCTATAATTTAATATTTTTTTTATTACGTTAAGTCTGACCGATCTTCAGCTATTTTTCAGTACAAGGGTAATGCATTGAACTCGTTATTTTTTGTGAATATAGTGTAACTATAGTATATCAGAAATGTGTCACTTTTTTATAACTCAACTCAAACAAGTGAAATAAGAGAGAAGCCTCCATTTTGTGTGATACCATTACACACAACTTGCAAAAGAGCTTTAAAAAAAAAAAACCCAAAGACCCAAAATCAAGTTTTGCGTTTTACATGTCTAAATACTAAATAGCATTGACAATTATGTGTTTTTGTGTGATACAAAAAAGTTGTTCGTACCATGTCATGTGTCGACAGTGTTCACATGATGACTGAACTCATGACTCAGTGAGTAGTTCTGATCAGACGATCTAATTAGGCCAGGTCAGCTAGAAAAACGTTATACACATGTGTGTATATATATATATATATATATATGTGCCCCTCCCCATTTTCTTAAGCTGGCCGTGATCCGTCATTATCGGTGACAATGGTATGTTGTTAAGGTGGTCACAATGGTGTGTTGTTAAGGTGGTCACAATGGTGTGTTGTTAAGGTTTCATAACGCCTCAAGAGGGAAAAGAGAGGGTGTGGGAGTGGATCGATCACCCCCCCCCCCCCCCCGTATCAGTACTGTAGTGTGGATCTTGTCGTACTGACTCGTACGGTACTGTTAGAAACATTGAAGGAATCGATAGCGTTTTGTTTGTACTCAGCTGATTATTGATTAATCGCACAGTCCCAGGGGGACCGTCCATAAAGTAAATCACGCCATATTTGCAAAAAATTATAACTGACCCCCTTTTCAACACTGTCACTAATCTCAGACACCCCCCCCTCCCCAAATCTCCTTAGTACGCACCACTTTCGAAGTAAAAAAAAATTGATTTAGAATTAACAACAAATTACAATTTAAATCTAAAAAACTCTTCACTATTTAAGTAATAAAATTATAAAGGTGAAATATTCTGTCAGAATAAACTGATCGCGACAGATTGTTTGACGTCAGTGTTAATTTCATGGTTTTATGTTTAGGATTTCTTGAAAATGTGTGACGTCACACAATATATTTACCCCATTCCCCCCCCCCTTTTTTTCCCCCTGTGTCACAAACTTCCAAACTTTCTTAGACCTTCCCACTCCCCCTTTCTGGAGGCCCCTCTGTGGGAAGTTAAATATTGAGTATAAAGCTTTCTTATCTGATACATTGGTAAAATACTTCTTTTAAATAATACGAACGTTCAATTTTTTTTTCGGTAAAGCTCATATACTATAATAGCAGTTCTCAACCTGTGGGTCGTGACCCCTTTGGGGGGTCTAACGACCCCTTCATAGGGGTTGACTAAGACCATCGGAAAACACATATACTCTACATTTATGAAGTGTATAGCAATGAAAACAATTTTGTGGTTGGGGTTCGCCACAACATGAGGAAGTGTATTAAAGGGTCACGGCATTAGAAAGGTTGAGACGCACTGGGCTGTAACATAAAATGTATGCTGACAGCATACGAAGAAACATCAGCCAAATAAATGCAAAGCCTTAATCCAAAAAGCGCGCAGAGTTCACAGTTCGGTAGGTTAAAGCAGGGACATCATTTCAGGCAGCAGGGACATCATTTCAGGCAGCAGGGACATCATTTCAGGCAGCAGGGACATCATTTCAGGCTTTGTTCAAAAAAAAAAAAAAGGGGGGGGGGGAGGAACCAAAACATGGTAGGCTTGTTATGTTGTTTATTTCTGTAGGCGCCACAGTACATAGCAATTTAAATAAAACCTGCAAATTCAGAAAAAGGAGTGGGGGGGGGGGAATGCCCTACCCAAATGACGTTCCTGGGGTAAAGGTCGTGATAAAAAAAAAGAAGTTTTTAACACGTTTTGCAAGAAACAAATAATACACACTGTAACAGAATAACCTTAGTGTGTTAAAATGAAAGGTGTGACTCATGCGATTCTACTGCTTCTGCTCAGTACTACTCACCAATATCGATTAATTTCACAGTCTCACCGCCCGTGTTGCTGGTCAGGTGAGCAAAGGTAAGTGGGTCAAAGCCCCCCCCCCCTTTTTGCAATCCTCTTAACCTATTTTAAATGGACTGACATTTAGATTCCAATACTTTAACTAGCAACGGGTGCATGGTAGGCTTGAGGGGGAGGGGGGGAGGAGAAGTGGCATTACAGTTACAGTTTTATGTAGGCCTATGCCTCGGGACACATGAGATATAGATACAGACTTAACTCGAGCTGATTATTTTACTTCTACGGTGCGTTCAGTCTATGAGGTCCAGCTACGCTACTGCTACTGCATCTCTTTAAACCAGACGCTAGTAATGTCATCATTGAGAATATCCACCTCTTAATTGTCCAGTTACAACAAAAAAAGGAGGAAGGCCTGGGTTGGAAAGGGGGGGGGCTGGCAGTACCAGATTAACTTAAAGGCATATAAGTCACATGTGTATGAGCCCCCACGCTGTTTAGAGGCCCCTCACCTTTTAGGGGCCCAACGAAAAGGTATCTACATTTGGGAGTTGGTTTAAGACTTGATTTGATCTTGGACCTATACTTGTTTGTTGTGGTGATGGCCATCTCCATACCAGTACATAACACGTTTTGGAATGCAGGAACAAATGAAAAAAAACCAACCCAGAAACTATCAAAAAAAGAAGGATGTTTAGAGACTTTTTTAAATTTTATTGGCTGCATGGCTAAAAAAGAAATATAAATACCAATCAGCAATAAGGTGATTGACTTGGCGAACAAGCGACCAAAACTATTTAATAAAATGTCGAAGTCAAAGTGTACGATATTGATGGTTTGGGGCAGTGGCGTAGCGAGCTTAACTCGCACCAGGGGCACAATACCTTTTTAGCGCCCCAATACCTTTTTAGCGCCCCCCCATTCGAAAACCATACAATATTATATTAAAATATACCATTTGGCGCCCCTTTGTGAGTAGCGCCCGGGGCATGATGCCCCCCTTGCCCCCCCTCACTACGCCACTGGTTTGGGGAGAAGGGTTAGGGGGAAGCCAGTGCCGGATTGACCTAAAGGAAAATTAGGCACGTGCCTATGGGCCCTGCATCTTTTAGGGGCCATTCAACAAAGAACCCACATTTGGTTTACAGGTGAAAGGAGGCAGCGGTGGTTTTGAGCTGGTTCGGTCAGGTTTCGCGCGAACCGTTAGTTCAAAAATAATATGCCTAAAATCAAGTACTAATTTTAAAAAAATCAAAATTTATACAAGCTGCGAACCCTTTCTTTCGAATTTGGCAATACACCTCTAAAAGGAGGTTATGTTTTAATAGGCGTCTCGTGTCCATATCATCACGAGACAATTTGAAACGTAAGAATAACCTAATAATATGTCCTCGGCACGCCTCTGGTGGTGCGCCAAGTGAACTATTCACCAGATCAACGTGCAGGGTGTTGTGTTCTTAACTAGATCTGATTACGGTGTTCCATCGAATTTTTGAACACATGAAAAAATAATATTATTTGCCAATATCTGTGTTATAGTCAATAGACTATTTGCCTATATAAGTATGTCATGGCTAGAGTGTATGTGATGGGTAATTTAATTTTTTTAAATCTCACTATAATGGAATCATTAATATTCTAATAAACCCTTCAAAGTGACGAAAAACATCACTATCTAATATGTATGAAAAATGGATTGAATATATATGAATTGGGAATTTTTTCTCATAATAAATTACAATGGTCGTGCTAGAATGATTGAAAGAGAACATCGATTAGTTTGAGCAAATATAGAATTGAATATAAAACAGCTATATTGTAGGATTTACTTGCGGTGTAGTGAGAGGAGCTAAGCCTTCTTGGCATACAGATTTTTTTTTTAAATTTATAATTTCAATGATGCATATTGGAGCATACCGGAATTCGGTTTTTCATAATTCGTCACTGGATGGAGAGCATACCGGAATTCGGTTTTTTCATCATTCGTCACTTATTGGACTGCAACAGAAGAGATGTTTCGGGTTCACTGGCGTAGTGAGGGGGGGGGCAAGGGGGGCATCATGCCCCGGGTGCTACTCACTATAATATTGTATGGTTTTCTAATGGGGGGGGGCGCTAAAAAGGTATTGGGGGCGCTAAAAAGGTATTGTGCCCCGGGCTACGCCACTGTTCGGGTTCCCTCACATGAATGTGATTACTAAACACCTTTAATTTTTTAGTTGTTTCCAAATAGTAAAGATGTTTTATTAGTTTTATTTAAAAGATTATTTGTTTTAACAACTTTATACATAAGTGACCTTTTTAAAATAGTCCAAAAAATATATCCTGTTATTTTGAGACCTTTGCAAGGGCTCCGGGTAAAAGACACGCCTGGAGAATCCATTGGTGGATCTCGGTGTTAATGTTTCCTTTCATCTTGCAGCAGTTTTCACTGTAACAAATTTTGAATGGTTACCTTATTTTAAACAAAAATATTTTTTTTAAAAATACCATCTGAGAAACATTACCTGTGAGCTATTGAAATCTATTATTTAAAGAAAGAAATTCTTTTTCTGTAAAGTTTAAATTAACTGGGATGTGAGTATTTATTCGGGAATATTTAAATAAGTTGTCATAATGGTTATCCCAGGCTGTGTGCCACTCTATTAGGAATACGATCAATATCAGGAACTTAAATATTACGAAGATGGGAAGATTATCTAAATATAATTAATTATCTTTAAACTTGCCTCAGAGTTGCTTGATTTATAATGCACTTAAAGTAGAAATTTAATTGATATCCCATAAAGGATACACGTGGGACAATGTTGGACAATGTGGGAGGGAAGATGATGGTTCAGCCAATAAGGAAAGTAATGAAGACCCCATCGTTATTCCCCTGGTGTACCAGAAATCGGGAGGGGGGGGGTGTTGTCCAAGGAGGAGACCGTCCCAGGTGGCACTGAGTGGTGGGGGGGGGGGGGGCTGCAATATTGGTGTATTCATTCTCTACGTCTTATAATAAAAATGTTTTAATAGTTGAATTTAATTTTGGAATAATATATTATCATTGGTCCTTCGCGCACTTTATTTCAATTCGTTTCAATTGAGGGAGAGTTGCTCAATTCTGTTGCCACAATGCTGAATTGACAGCTTGCTGTTAGACTGTCTTATCTCCCTTTTGTATCAAACATTGTTTATCACATTTACCAGCTTACATATTGTTATGACATTTACCAGCTTACATATTGTTATGACATTTACCAGCTTACATATTGTTATGACATTTACCAGCTTACATATTGTTATGCTCTGCATTTTCTCATTTTGGAGACATTTTGTTGTGCAGCACATTTAGTACCATCTCTAGTACCATTTCTAGTACCATCTCTAGTACCATCTCTAGTACCATCTCTAGTACCATCTCTAGTACCATCTCTAGTATCACCTCTAGTACCATCTCTAGTACCATCTCTAGTACCATCTCTAGTACCACCCCTAGTACCATCTCTAGTACCCTCTCTAGTACCATCTCTAGTACCATCTCTAGTACCATCTCTAGTAGCATCTCTAGTACCATCTCTAGTACCATCTCTAGTACCATATCTAGTAGCATCTCTAGTACCATCTCTAGTACCACCTCTAGTATCACCTCTAGTACCACCTCTAGTACCACCTCTAGTACCACCTCTAGTACCATCTCTAGTACCACCTCTAGTACCACCTCTAGTACCACCTCTAGTACCATCTCTAGTACCATCTCTAGTACTACCTCTAGTACCACCTCCAGTATCATCTCTAGTACCATCTCTAGTACTACCTCTAGTACCATTTCTAGTACCATCTCTAGTACCACCTCTAATACATCTCTAGCACCATCTCTAAATCCATCTCTATTAACATCTCTAGTTCCATCTCTAGTACCATCTCTAGTACTATCTCTAGTGCCATCTCAGGTACCATCTCTAGTACCCTCTCTAGTACCATCTCTAAATCCATCTCTAGTACCATCTCTAGTGCCATCTCTAGTACCATCTCTAGTACCATCTCTATCTCTAGTGCCATCTCAAGTACCATCTCTAGTACCATCATTTTGTACCATCTCACGTCAAATTAGTGTTCCGTGGCACACCCGTGTGGTTGCGGAACTCTGGCGTAAGCTGTTGTTCGGCCAATCAGTAATTTTCATGAGCAGGTTTTTAAATCGACAAATTGGGCCCATTAAACTTATAACCACGTCAAACTATGATTCTGTATAACAAATTAAACAAAACTTAAGAAATTTTATAATAAAAAAAGTACAATTAATTTTTATTATACGCATATAGTTTTAAAGAAGTGCCATATCGATAAATGACATCACACCGTTTTGGCCGATTCCCCCCCCCCATTTTTTCCCTTTCCCAATCATAAACAATTGTCACATATTTTAGACACCCTAATAACACATTATCACATATTTTAGACACCCTAATAACACATTATCACATATTTTAGACACCCTAATAACACATTATCACATATTTTAGACACCCTAATAACACATTATCAAATATTTTAGACACCCTAATAACACATTATCACATATTTTAGACACCCTAATAACACATTATCACATATTCGCGCACCCCCACTCTAAATGTGTGACGTCATTCAGAGCCGTTCATAGGATTTGGAGGGCCCTAAACACGGAGCGTAGCTAGGGGCCCCCGGAATGGGGGGGGGGGGGTGGTGTGGGTCCGGAGCTGAGGAGAAAATACTACCCACTACTGTGGCACCTCCATTCTGCCTTAGTCACTGTTTCTACTTTGCTCGCGTGTAACCACTATCTATATTGATAATTCCGCCACTAGAGAAAATGTGTACTTCTGAAACATGTGGACTTGAAAGTTGTAGGCTCAGCAAAAAAAAAGCGCCCGTCGGGGCCTAGTTTGCCTATGCCTAAGAACGGCTCTGCGTCATTTGTGGATGGCCCCCTTAGTTACAGTAACGTAAGGTTTAGGAACCACTTAGTTTGATGATAACATCTATTATAAATTGAATGTATTCGGGGATTTGGAACCAGGTCATTTTTATTTTGCTATCGCCACATATTAAAAAACCGATTATATATATATATAGGTTACCGGTAATTGGTTTGAAAGAAATTTCTTCGACGGAAAATTGATCGACCGGAAATTTGGTAGAATCTTTCTTTCAGTTCACACGTTAAAATTTTCGTCAAATTTCTTTTTGGAGGCACTATACTATATAGTAAAACAAAATAAGGCGGTCAAAACGAAATTTGACACAAAATTCGCTCGTGTGAGCTGAAAATAAGATTCGACCAAATTTCCGTTCGATCAAATATCCGTCGATCAATTTTCCATGGACGAATTTTCTTTCAAAGAAATTTCCGGATACGATATATAAATATACATATTTTTACTAATTTTCTATTTATATATACGTATGTAATCCCCAAGGGATGATGATATTTCTGTAAGCCGCGTGACTTCGTGTATGTCCATCCATCCCTGTGGCGCTACAGCCAATGTAGTGCTTTGGCCTGCCTCACTACTTCCTTCAACACTGAGACCTAACTACTTCGCGTATGTCCATCCATCCATGTGGCGCTACAGCCAATGTAGTGCTTTGGCCTGCCTCACTACTTCCTTCAACACTGAGACCTAACTACTTCGCGTATGTCCATCCATCCATGTGGCGCTACAGCCAATGTAGTGCTTTGGCCTGCCTCACTACTTCCTTCAACACTGAGACCTAACTACTTCGCGTATGTCCATCCATCCATGTGGCGCTACAGCCAATGTAGTGCTTTGGCCTGCCTCACTACTTCCTTCAACACTGAGACCTAACTACTTCGCGTATGTCCATCCATCCATGTGGCGCTACAGCCAATGTAGTGCTTTGGCCTGCCTCACTACTTCCTTCAACACTGAGACCTAACTACTTCGCGTATGTCCATCCATCCATGTGGCGCTACAGCCAATGTAGTGCTTTGGCCTGCCTCACTACTTGCTTCAACACTGAGACCTAACTACTTCGCGTATGTCCATCCATCCCTGTGGCGCTACAGCCAATGTAGTGCTTTGGCCTGCCTCACTACTTCCTTCAACACTGAGACCTAACTACTTCGCGTATGTCCATCCATCCATGTGGCGCTACAGCCAATGTAGTGCTTTGGCCTGCCTCACTACTTCCTTCAACACTGAGACCTAACTACTTCGCGTATGTAGTCTGTGGCAAATAAATGTAGTACAATTTGCAAACATAACTTTACAAGTACACGAGATGTCCTTTAGTGGAAGACGTGTGGTCAATCCAGCTTCTCCTCCTCCAGGTAAACGTGTGGTCAATTTCCAGGTGTATCAGTCAAGAGCTGGGGTTATCGTAGGGAAGAAAGGACAACCCCTGACTTTCACCTGCTATCAGGCCCGTCTTAACAACAAAGGAGGCCCTGGGCCCAGCAATGCACTGGGGCCCCCTAGCAACACAACATACCTGGGCCGTGAGCACGGGGGCACACGCCCCATGCTCAAACACCACCAACCCACCAAGAGGAACACAAATGTAAAATTAAAATAAATATTCATTAAAGTTAAACCAAAATCATTAATAGTTTTGAAACGTTATGAGAAATAAATTATAAATAATCACATTATTGACTGATAGATTAAATTATTTAATATAAATCAATATAATCGTTTGCGTTATTTTTTTGCAGAGAATAGTATTTCATTGATTTAAGGTTTAAAGTCAACGATCTAAAGGATGTCATTTTTCATGCACAAAAGTGAAAGCCGGTTCAAACGTGTTTGTCCCATTGCCTTGAGGGTGTGCGACCTGTGCTCGCGCACAAGGAGCCGTGGCATAGGGGCGCCCAGTAAAAATTTTAATTTCCTTAGGTTACTGTAGTGAAGTGTGAGCCTCAGGTCGGGATCGAGAAACGGTATTCTAACTTTTCGTACAATCGCTTTTCATACAATGAGTTTTCATACATTGAAAGTTGCATTCTTAACTTGGATACTAACACTGGGGTTGGGATCGACCGAAAGGGCGTGGAAATTCATTTATGAATACCGTATTTCCTTGTCCATCTTACAAATATTTCAGCAGAAAGAATATGGGAAACAAAAAGTTTTCCGCGGCGCAAAATCACAAGCGTAAAGGAGAAAAAGTACTCATGGATCATACTGGACAGGGAAGGGGGCGCCGAAAGGGTGCTTCGCACAGGGTGAAATTTTACCATGGCCGGCGTTGTCCATTGTATTGAGAAGCTGATTCTTACCTTCTTTTATTTTTTCTATTCATATCTGGGAAGAGTAAAACTTGTTGATGACAGTTATTCCCCTTTAAAGTTTAAAGGTTTTAAAACTGCCCAACTTTGATTCGCATTTATAATATTAATTTTGGAATGTGCTGATATATATCGTTGATTTAAATTGGGAAATTGGGATTTTAAATCCAATTAAATTTTCAAAATCTTTCAATATTCATTAAAAAATGTTTTAAAGCATGATGCCTCTATAAGAGTGAGTCTCGTAGAAACGTGGGGCCCCTTACACGCGCGGGGCCCTGGGCCAGTGCCCACTGGGCCCATGCCTTAAGACGGCACTGCCTGCTATCTCGGTCGGTAAAAATGTAATCACGCTTACTAATAGGGTTTTGTGAAATACACAGCTGAGTGACTGATCGCTGACCGTACCACGCAGTTACCGTTGATGGATATGAGGCTTGGGTGGCGGTTAAAACCCATGCAGATGATTTTAGCTACGCGGCCGTGAGAAAGCCGCTCCTATGCAACCGTTTCGTCCCAGCTTTCCGTCCCGACCGAAAGACTCCCTGGGCGGTGTAGGTGTGGTAACGCAACACCTTCCCTCCGGAGTGGAAGCAAACCCGCCCAGACCCTAGGGGAGTGGACCGCGAACGCTTTAAACGCAGCGTTCTCGGTCGACCGGACGTCCTCCAGGCCGGGGGGGGGGGGGGGGGGTCTCCGGCGTGCCGCCGCACAATCTGTGACATTTTCAGTGGCCAGTCCCGTACCGTGAATATTACGGTTACGTTTTCTTTTATATCTGGTACATTTTTTTTAATCACGAGTTTGTTAACATTAACTAGTTCGATCTTAAATAATTTATTTGCATCATGAGAATTCTTTTAGTCAGTTGCGAAACTGATTGAAGTGATTGATTGGTTGATCGAATATTTATATAGCGCAGGTATCCATGCTACTTTAGCATGCTCACTGCGCTCTGATCTTAAATATATTTAAAGAAAAAAAGTCTTTAAATGTTTCTTAAATGATTTTTTTTAAACATGTTCAATTTCCCCCAAAGATTGAGGCAAACTGTTCCATAATTTTGGTGCAGGGAGACGAATGCCCCCCCCCCCCCCCGAAAAAACCCATCCACCGCTTTCCCTTCCCCAAATTGGTAGCGTATAAATATAATATTAGACCCATTGACTGAATAAAGAACCTTAATCTCTATGGCCACGTTGCCCACTAAGTTGTTTTTCATTATCTCCCTTGAATGTGCCTCTTATTTTATTGTTAATGATTGCCCCTCTAGCTGTCATTGGTTCTTTCATGGTTGCCCCTCTAGCTGTCATTGGTTCTTTCATGGTTACCACTGAGTTCTGAGTCTTTATAATTATTGTCCCAATAGCGATTCCTGATTTTTCGTTTGTTGCCCCTGAATCTCTCTTTTTGTTTTCCCCTATAGCTGTCACTGGTTTTTCATGGTTTCCCTCGCTGTCACTTTTTGTCATGGTTGCTCTGGAATCTATTTTCTGTGGTTACCCCTATAGCCGGCATTGGGTTTTTCATGGTTACCCCTATAGCCGGCATTGGGTTTTTCATGGTTACCCCTATAGCCGGCATTGGCTTTTTCAGGGTTACCCCTATAGATGGCAATAGGTTTTTCATGGTTACCCCTATAGCTGACATTGGGTTTTTCATGGTTACCCCTATAGATGGCAATAGGTTTTTCATGGTTACCCCTATAGCTGACATTGGGTTTTTCATGGTAACCCCTACAGTTTCCACCATGGGCGCCCGCAGAAAATTTTCTAGGGGGGGGGGGCAAAATATTTTCTAAAAAAGGGGGGGGGGGCAAAATACTTTCTCTTTATTTTCTCTTTACTTTAATAAATTTTTTGTCTATTTTTGTCTAAAATTTTTTTTAAATCAATCAATCCAGGGGTTGCCACTGTTTTTCTTCTCTTCATGTGTCCTTTCGTGTCGTCAGCGGAGACCATCGTGCTGCCAGAATAAAAGCACACAGACGTGATTACTTGCCGCTCAACTATCTTTACAAAGCACGAGCCCACAGCGAGCCATGCCCATAGATCTCATCGATCTGGAACAGCTGGTCAAGGACTACGCCGAAAGTTTCCTGGACGGTGACCACAAGCGACACGCAGACCTGAAGAACCCCATCATCACATGGGACAGGATGTACGTCATTTACGGTGAGACGCCAGATTGGACAACATAGTGGATGATTGTGACCCCTGGCATAATTTCCTCTGATTGTCACCTCTTTGGGGACCACACCCACATTATTTAATGCGAAAGGGGTTAGGGGTGGTTTATCTTTTTGTGATATTGTGCTATTGGGGTGGGGTTGGTGGTCGAACGCAATGTTATATAGCAAAAAAAAATATTTTTTACTTTATTTTTTGCGAAATTTCTGCTTTTCAAATTTACGAAATGAGCCCTGATTATTAAAGACTAAAATTTATTTTTTCCTTACAATATTTTGCACATTTTTGTCTTTGGCGCATTCCAAATCTTGAGGTGTTCAGTGAGACTTTATAAAATTTATTTAAGTAAAATATATAATAACACAATGAGCACTGATAAAATCTACCCAATGGTCAATGTTGGAAGAAAGATTCAATTTAAAAAAAAACATTTCACTAAACACCAACTAAGTCCATCCATCCATCCCTGTGGCGCTACAGCCCATGTAGGGCTTTGGCCTGCCTCACTACTTCCTTCCACTCAGACCCAACTGATGCTTTTTCTTTTCTATGCTTGGATTCCCAGCTGCTGTAGACCTTTGTCCACATCATCAATCCATCTAAGCCTAGATCTGCCTTTGAGCAGTTTTCCTCTGGGGTTGTCGTGATGCACCTTCTTCACTCCTCTGTTATTTGGCATTGTCTCTAAGTCTAAGTGTCCTGCCCAGCGTAGCCTACCCTTTTTTTTTTATATTTCTACTAGCGTGGGATACTGATTTAGACTGCACAATTCATGGTTGGTTCGTATTCTCCACCCAAACACCAACTAAGGTACATTATATAATGTTAATCTGAAATCTATTTCAATTTTGATTCTAACTGTACCATTTAATATTTCCAGGAGAAACGAAGTATACTAGGCCAGAGGTGCCACCCAAACCCACGGCACACGTCCTCTTCAGCGCTACTTTCACCAACAACACACCCAGTCCTCAGAATCACAACCTTAGGATCGAGAGAAGCACCCGATCGACCTGCGAGATAAGTTTCATCAAGGCCTTCTCCTATGGATTTCAGATTCAGATGAAGTTAGCTCCCCCTAACCCTGTCATAGAGGCCAATGCTGGCTTTCACTCGGAGGTGACCAATCAGAAAGGTCGGTAGTTCCCACAGTAACTATGGTAACCACTAACTTTTTGATTAACTTTTCTATAATTACTATGTTTGAAAATTAATTAGATTTTAATAGCTTAAACAACTTAATTTAAAAATAAATCAATAATATCATTAGAGGTAAACTAATTTGGGCCCAATAACCAAGACACTTTATTGCCCAAGAAGAGAAAATAACTTGACTTACTTACTAATGATCAATAATCAATGGCTAGGGAGTGTTAAGGGAATGGCTCAAAAACTTTATATCAGAGAGGATACTCTCCTGGCCGTGATCCTGGTTATTTTATACCTTTTAAAACTTCCAATGGCAGTGTGTGTGTATGTGGTTTTTTTTTTATTAATCTATAGATCTAACTTATAAAAGTTTGGAATATCATATAAATAATTCATTTTTTGTGTGGTTTACTGTCAGGTTATAGCTCCACCACGGAACAGGAGCTGACCTGGGGAGTGGACAGTGAGATAGTTGTACGGCCCGGGTATCAAACAAAAGCTGAGTTAGTTTTCACTGAGGATGATTTTAATGGTGACTTTGAGGTGCTGACATCATTTGAAGGAAAGGTGAGAACAGTGTGTATAGTTCATCCGAGGATGATTTTAATGGTGACTTTGAGGTGCTGACATCATTTGAAGGAAAGGTGAGAACAGTCTGTATAGTTCATCCGAGGATGATTTTAATGGTGACTTTGAGGTGCTGACATCATTTGAAGGATAGGTGAGAACAGTCTGTATAGTTCATCCGAGGATGATTTTAATGGTGACTTTGAGGTGCTGACATCATTTGAAGGAAAGGTGAGAACAGTCTGTATAGTTCATGTCGATCAGGTTTTTGGGAATCCATGAAATCCAAGTATTTATTTGCTATGGATATGGATCCAGCTTAGTAAATGTCTCCTAAGAAAACCTATCAGTGACATTTTTCCTTGTTCTTGTTTGAAAAGGTGTTAACATTTTCAGAATCTTTAAAAAAAATGATTTTTCTTTTTTTAAAGCCCATTAGA
Source organism: Omphiscola glabra (assembly GCA_964017045.1). Taxonomy (NCBI): domain Eukaryota; kingdom Metazoa; phylum Mollusca; class Gastropoda; family Lymnaeidae; genus Omphiscola; species Omphiscola glabra. The sequence continues at coordinate 41,314,537 of OZ024796.1, forward strand.
ATTATTTAAAAAGTGTATAACATTTAAGTTGCGGATTCATTTTGAAAAAAAAAACCACCAGATAATTCAAAAAACAAATTTACTTCAATCATTTCTGACAGACCAGAATACTATTATGTTTTTTTGTAAAATAATACACTCCTAAGTAGGTTGGTGAGGCCAGTAAATTTAAAGTCAATAAAGATTTGGGGAAAGATGATGAAAAAACTAAATTTGTTCTTCTCTGTCACAATCTGTTAGTCATGCATCCTTATGTAAATTTAATTTTTTTTTAAATGTTTGAATTTGAAGATGTGATTTCATTTTTTATGTAATGTCCCTCTTCCCCCCCCCTCCCCCCCCCCCCCCCCCCACAACCTTGTCAAGTTTGAAATTTTTGGTATAATATTACTTCTCTCCCCTCCCCTAAATAAGGACCCCCCCATGATTGGTCCCATCGTCGTAGAATGTTAAAATGCATCATCTCACAGACTTTAAAAAGAAGGAACTGTCTTTTTTCTTTAGGTCATCGTGACATACGAGAACAAGAAAAATAAAGATCACATATTAACAGTAACTGAAAGTGTGAGTAAAATATTCAACTCTAAGAATGGATTCTCAAAAGACAACGATGGGAGACCAACGTTTCTAGTGAAAGGAGTTTGCAAATGTCGATTTGGAGTGGAGCAGAGCGTAAATCTAACAGAAATTCTACTTAGTCCATCCTAAGAGGAATTCCACATAGTTGCATAGTTTAAAGTTTCTAATGGTACGATTGTGTACTCCACATTAAGACTGCTGCATTTAGCATTATATACATGTTGTGAATGTAGGATACAATTTATTTATATGGAACTAATTTTATTGGATCTTTTATTTTCATACAGAAATTATTCCTTGTTTAAAGATGGGTGAAATGTAATCAAGGATTTTTTTGGGGTTATAACTGGAATGCTAATTTCCAATAAAATTGCCTAGGAATGTGACAGTTTTTGGATTAAGGCAGTGTTGACAGAACTGTTAGAGGTTTGTTTGCTTGGTGGTATTATTTAAATACGTAGGTGCTTATCCTAAATGCAACAAATGAAAAAAACGTTTTCAATTTTGGAGATGATGAGTCCATCCCTTAGCCAGCACAGATTAATTGCTCCTTGGAAAAAGCTAAATCTATCCTTATAATGCTTTGCCCACACGTGAATCTGGGTTATGAGTGCTTATGTAGTTTGTTATTTGATAACAGTTAATTGATCTCATATTGGGTATATTCTTCGACTGGGAGTCAATGAATGCGGCAAGCGCAATAAAAGGCAGTGATGTGGAGATGGCATGCATTTTAAAGACTGCAGGTAATGTTAACCAATGAATAACTTTTTGTCTAGACATCAGTGTTTATGCAGCAGAAATGATTGATTAGCTTGCTATAGTTAAACTTTATTTATTTCACTTGACGTTCAATCTGTGAGGCAAAGGTTGTAGTTTTTTTTGTTTCTGTTAGTTTGATAGTTTGAATGGCTGAATGTGCATTACTGTATGGAACAAAATGAGTCAAGGCATGGTTAAATATGTTGTTTTTAAGTCAGTGGTGATCTTATTTTGTTTAAACCCATACAAGATCATGTTCTACGTATTGACGTTAATCAAATAATGACAGAGTCTTCTAACATTTCATTGCATGCCCCTGAAATTGAGAAATAAATGAGGAAATAAAAACTCTAGTTTTTTTAAATATTCCTTTTGAAAAGTCTTGTGACTTTGGTAAAAAAGATAGAGCATTTTTTTTTTCAAGCTTGTTCTTTATTGATGTTTAAATACCCAAAGTGTGTCGGCAAACCCCTTTAACACAAATGCATTTTGTCTTAAAGATTATTGCCTTGACCTGTTGGTGAAGAGTAAAAACCGGCAAACCCCTTTAACACAAATGCATTTTGTCTTAAAGATTATTGCCTTGACCTGTTGGTGAAGAGTAAAAACCGGCAAACCCCTTATACACAAATGCATTTTGTCTTAAAGATTATTGCCTTGACCTGTTGGTGAAGAGTAAAAACCGGCAAACCCCTTTAACACAAATGCATTTTGTCTTAAAGATTAATGCCTTGACCTGTTGGTGAAGAGTAAACACCGGCAAACCCCTTTAACACAAATGCATTTTGTCTTAAAGATTATTGCCTTGACCTGTTGGTGAAGAGTAAACACCGGCAAACCCCTTTAACACAAATGCATTTTGTCTTAAAGATTATTGCCTTGACCTGTTGGTGAAGAGTAAAAACCGGCAAACCCCTTTAACACAAATGCATTTTGTCTTAAAGATTATTGCCTTGACCTGTTGGTGAAGAGTAAACACCGGCAAACCCCTTTAACACAAATGCATTTTGTCTTAAAGATTATTGCCTTGACCTGTTGGTGAAGAGTAAAAACCGGCAAACCCCTTTAACACAAATGCATTTTGTCTTAAAGATTATTGCCTTGACCTGTTGGTGAAGAGTAAAAACCGGCAAACCCCTATAACACAAATGCATTTTGTCTTAAAGATTATTGCCTTGACCTGTTGGTGAAGAGTAAAAACCGGCAAACCCCTTTAACACAAATGCATTTTGCCTTAAAGATTATTGCCTTGACCTGTTGGTGAAGAGTAAACACCGGCAAACCCCTTTAACACAAATGCATTTTGTCTTAAAGATTATTGCCTTGACCTGTTGGTGAAGAGTAAAAACCGGCAAACCCCTTTAACACAAATGCATTTTGTCTTAAAGATTATTGCCTTGACCTGTTGGTGAAGAGTAAACACCGGCAAACCCCTTTAACACAAATGCATTTTGTCTTAAAGATTATTGCCTTGACCTGTTGGTGAAGAGTAAAAACCGGCAAACCCCTTTAACACAAATGCATTTTGTCTTAAAGATTATTGCCTTGACCTGTTGGTGAAGAGTAAACACCGGCAAACCCCTTTAACACAAATGCATTTTGTCTTAAAGATTATTGCCTTGACCTGTTGGTGAAGAGTAAAAACCGGCAAACCCCTTTAACACAAATGCATTTTGTCTTAAAGATTATTGCCTTGACCTGTTGGTGAAGAGTAAACACCGGCAAACCCCTTTAACACAAATGCATTTTGTCTTAAAGATTATTGCCTTGACCTGTTGGTGAAGAGTAAACACTAACAAAAACTTACTGGGTAGTTAATAAAGACTACATTTTTTTATTTCAATGAATGAAATAAAATGTAAGGTAATTTTGATAATCAAATTGCTGTTCCATTTAAAAATAATGGAAGCATTTAATTTTAGAATGGCACAAATCAATTAGACCTACTTAAAAAATGCTAACAAAATTTATAACTGATGCACACACAATAAATTACTTTCAATTTGTGTCCTTTAAAATTAAAAGGAAAATTTACATGCATTATAAATTATAAATCAAAACATTATTATAATATGGTAACAATTAACTAAATTTGCCAGTTATATTAAGTCACAATTGAGTTACATGAATAGAGGAATATCAAATTCATTAAGCTCTAAGTATCAAAATTAATTAAAGTTTACTAAATAATGCATCACACGCAAAGAGTATTCTGTAAAAATAAGTTATATAAAAATGTTTTTAAAAATTGATTTAATTTTAAGTAGTTTTACTAATGGAGAGTAAATATATTTATTCATAAGTGGAGAATTAAGTATCAAATTTACGACAAAGAAAAAATGTGGACCTTTGTGCAATGGATTTAGTAAAAAAACGAGGCATCGATGAGGAGATATATTCACACTTTTCTTTAAGCTTATGGGTAAGTAGATTTTTTTATCTGTTCAATTTATGAGATTTTGTGGGAATGTGTTAGTATATTTGTCAGGGTAGGCTGGTAATCTATAATAATAATAATCTAAGCATCCAAAGGGTAGCAGAATAGGTGGAGCTGCAAGATAAATGTGGTCTAAAATCTAATAACATTCCGTTGTAACTAGACCATATTATTAAGTAAATTATTAAGCATGATTTTTTGTTTGTTCCTATAAAGATGAACAGGATCTGTTAAGAAAATTATAAAATGAGTATGTGGAAATAACAGATGAAACCAGACTCTGCAAACTATGGTAAGTTAAGCATTTAAATAGTAGAGATTACAGTAAAGTTAAATGCCAATCAATGATGAGAGATATCTGCGACTCACATTGTTAAATAGATAAAAGAATGCAATTTGAATTTTTTCACAGCATTAAAATCTAAAGAGATTTTTTAAGTGCATACATTTCATTTGTTTCCCTTCAAACAACACAAGTACAAATAATACTGGAAATATACATCAGTGTGGTAATGATAAACAAGCTTCACACAATAAACTGGATTTGATAACAAAATGATAAATAAAACCCTTACACAAGGCTAAATGGAACATCACCCATTTGTTTAAGTTTAACAACCTAGTAGTTAAATGATAATAATGAAATTAGTTAAAATATACACATGCTGTTGGTTCCGAACCATTACTTTATGTCTTAATTATTGTTAAATACATGATTTCTCCTTTTAGGTTAATTACGCTAGTAAAAAGTACAATTACTTCGTTGACCTTTTATTGACCAAAAAACACAACAACAACCACAAACAAATTCTTTTAAATTTGGGACATCTTGAGGTTGTCTCTTCATAAAGGTTTCACGTGTTAGCATGATTATAGATAATTATAACACTGACATTTCATTAATCGTTACGTCAAGAATCGTGCAAGTCAAATTGATTTTTAGAAAAGAAAAAGGCTCCTTTTACTTCAAATTTTAAAACAAAATAATTTTTTGCAGATTAGGGATCCCTGAGGCACTCTCACTACTGCACCTAGCTGTATTGGAAAAGTGAGTTGGGGGGTGGGGTCGTCTTCTTTTTGGATAGAGAAGAATGAATACCTATAATTTAACACAAAACTGTTTTATTTAATACTAGCTTGTTCAGGCATGGCTATTGGCTACACAAGCTGTCTTAATTAAGCCATTAGGGCCCTGACAATTTGACATCGTTCAATCAGAGCTCAGCCCCAGCACAAAATTTTCCAATCACCAAAAAATACATTATATATAATAATGTGACAATTATTGTAAGGGGTCAAGAATTAATGATTATAATATCAAGCAAGAAATAGTAAAATTAAAGTAGAAAACAGTTTAACACAAAGCAAATACTTTTATGGCCTTATAAACAACAGTGTTTTTCAAATATCCAAAAAATGATTTCACCTAGTTTTCAACTGAATTGATAGTATTGATAGTGTCACATATATAAACATGTTTATTTCCCATTAAAATATTAGCTACATAGTTCTTACATGAGAGCTAAATTATTAAATTAAAATATGTAAGTAACATGTAAAAAAATCTATTAAATAATCAAAAGAATTGTTTGTGATAGCCCTTATTTTTTTTTTTTAAGAGCACTAAGATAATTTTTCCTTATTTGCTAAAAATTGAAATCCCAATACATTGATATATATATATATAAGCCTTTTTATCCTTAATAAATAACTAGAAATTTAGCTATTAAAACATGATATTTCATATTATCACAATTATCAAATAAACATGTCAGTAAAAAAAATTAAACAACTGTAAAAAAAATGATACATCTTTTTTTGCAATTATTTTATATGTGGATATATTTAGAAACATTTTTAATACCATTACATTTGTCAATGGATGCAATTTTAATCTGAAAAAAGTTCATAAGACTAGTTGAAAGGAATGATGGCTGATATTTAACATATCCAGTTATTTAAAAAACAAATTTATCAAATTTAATTTGAAATTATTTACATGAAAAAAATAAAAGAAAACACGTTTACAAAAATTCCTTTCAAAATTCTTCTGAGCTTTTCCTGCATTCTGTCATTTTGATTAATGTCTAAGAAGCAATGAAGGATAGTAATAGGCAGTGCATTTACATAATGTCATGAAAACATCATAATATGATACAATTTTATAAAAATTGTAAAATATATACCTCATTGAGATTTTTTTCCTTCTAACAATAATAACAACATCATTCAAACCATACCTTTCTCTCCCAATATTCAAAGTATTCAATCTAGTCGGTTGAAGTCTCTAAATTTCCTTCTCTGATGTATTTTTCCCAGGACTGGTATGCTTCTTGTTTTTTTAGAAATAAATATAGCCAACCATCTTCACCCTAAGGAAATAGGAAGAAAAAAAAGAATTTATAACACTTTAAGACATAAAATTTAAAAAAAAAAAAAAAAAGGAAGGAAAACGGAAAATACAACTTAAAAGTATTGAGTTCATTTCATGAAATAAGAAGGGGTTTCCTAACATATAATCTATTGAAATTAAGACTGCTGTGAACTCTAGTCATCAATTTAGATAATCATTTGTGAAGAGATATCAATTACTTTTTCATTTTTTAAAAAAAAGAGACAGGATTTCATATTTCATAGATTTACTGGGGCGCTCCAACTTTGCATTGAGTATCCTAATGGCAACATAATAAGGATAAGACTTCAATGCACGTTTTAAAATATTTGGAAAAAACTCGTTATAAAAGCACTAAATAGTCATAATAAATATTCCGTACCATTTCACATCATTACAGATCACTTTATCATTTCAAAAATATTTTTACGTAAATTCCATTCTGTTTCTTTTAATTTTATTTCTTCAGATAATTCAGGTTAAAAAGTTTATACTACAAATCATAAATTTTCTTTCCACTTACTTTCAGATAAGACCCATCCACATCAATGTCATATGGCAATTGTTTTATGGCCAATCTGTAATGAGCACCTTTCATAGAAGTGTCCAATCCACCTTTAACCTCCAATGTAAAGCCCCTGTCATTTAAGGTAAGAACACATTTTGCATCAATCTTTTTAAGTTTTGGACAGCAAACTAAAAACTTGTGAGACAATTATTTAATGGAATCATAACTATTATTCCAGAGCAAGTTAAACATGTTATTGCTGTTATAATTTGGCCTATACATTTTTATTGGAAAACTTTAATTCATCTGTAGACATTTATGCACTAAAATATTCTGTTTTCATAGATCACTTTAGTGATATTAAGTTAATCACTTTTCAACAGTAAATTCTTATCAGAGCTGTATCAAGCAAAAGCTGCGCTCAGGCTGAGCTTGAATATGGGTGCCCTCATCACAAAAAAGAATTGTATTACACATATTTCGCATGAAAAACTGTGATTTTTAATGCCTTCTGAATGTAGCGATTAGTGCGGGTTAACAGCCCTGATTCTTAAGAATTACCAAAGAATATCTTGGATATATCACTTTGAGAATGAGTGACAAAGCAAAAATAGTATAAATTAGAAAACTTAGAGATCGTACAAGTAGAAACGCATAAAAAGTTTTCATATATTCTATATATATTTTATAAATAAATATTTTTGTATATCTATTTGTATATATATTATTTTAAATCATATAAAACCATGAAAAGAGTTGAAATACATACCTTCTATGTATTTCAGGCTTCTCAATAGTAGCATTTTTGGCTTCGGGGTGAGGGTGAGTACCTTGTAATTTATTTAATATACTCAGCCCTTGACTTTTAACTTTTAGACAATCAATCTTAACCTTCAGACGAATAAACCCTTCTTTGCTATTTTCATCAACAGCTGAAAATTGATACCAAAAATAAACATAAGATATTTAAATAATTTTCTGCATTTTAAAGAACTATCATCTTCTCCTCTCAACGCTGAAATTCAAAAACTTAAAGACACATGCAAAAAATAATAAAAATATTTTTTTCTAAAAAGTTATTGTTTTTTGAGTAAATATATTTAAGTACCCAATAGCCATGGATTCCCCAAATTAATTTTGGATAATTTTACATTACCATAGCCTGGTTCTTCTACTGCTTGTGCCATCTTGTAACAATCTAAAACAAATTATCAGAAACTGTAAATTAATTTCAAAATAAGACTTAAATTAATGTAGTTAAGGTCAATACATCTAATGGCATGCAATAGTATGCCATTAAATATTATGTAAGATATAATTTGGCAATCCAAACCGACCCTTAAAAACTCATCTAACAAAATCCACATCTAATGGTGTTTACCCTACTTCTCCACATTACTAAGTGTGTGTAACAATTTTATTTTAAAAATTCTTTTTTTTTGTTTGTTTCAGATTCACTGAGAATGTACATAGAAATCTAACTTTTATATTACTTAAGTCTACATCAGTTTTACTTTAGTCTATTATAAGACACAGTAGCTACTTTAGTAAGGTGACCATTTTTTCAAATTGAAAACCCGAAAATATTAAAAATAATTTATTATCAAGATTTTTAAAATCATTTTGGCACCATCAGTGTAAAAATATAAACAGTTATTTGTGGTTGCACATAGAACTCCTATGTTTGTGAGGCGTTCTTAAAAAAGTTAAATTATTATGCTGCTAATTTGGATACATTTTTTATAGTTGATTTATTTATTTATGGCTGGGTATCAGATGCCCTCAATCTTTTGTTCAACTAACCCATTACTGATTGAGTAGTCTTTAACTCTACTGGCTAAAACTCATGACTAACAAGGAAAAACAAAGGTCCAAAAAACCATTGCAGTAATTCTGAGTAATGGTACTAAGGAAGACTAGTTGAGAATTTTTTTTTTTTTTTTTTTTTTTTGGTTTTACTACTATTATTATTAGGCCTATGCCTAAACTATAGTTACAAGTTAGTGCCAAGTTGTATTGACAATTGTCATTCCTTTGCATCCCTTGGCTGCCTGGAGAGTGGGGATCTGCTGCATTGGGCAACTGCTAAAACATCGCTCAGGCTAAGTAAAGTAGCCTAGCTGCAATTGGTGATGACACTTCACGAAAAGCAGAGCTTTTTTCTTAAGTAAAATTAGAAATCAACGAATGATGGGAGATTATCGCTGAGCAGCGTTCCAGTTGTTGAAAAGCAGTGCAAGAAGGAGTCAAAAGGCAGAAGATGCAGAAAATGAAACCCTTGCAACACAAAAAGCATTCCAGAAGGCCAAATTTAACCTAGAGTCAAGTTCACCTCAGATCAAGGAGTGAATAAATTCCAAAATCAGATCCAATCAGAAGGTCATCACTCACATCAATGGACTACGATGAGTCACTTCCTTGTTTTGCCATGTGATACGTACCAGCCATTGGTAGGCTTTCTGCTACACATAACAACAGATAAACAGCTGATCAGCCATTGCCATTATCATTAATTCTAAAGCAAAATGTTTGTCTCCATCAGTGCTTCCCCACTGTTAATTAAAATTTTACTTTTCAAAATATTCTTGAATACACGCGTTTCTTTAAATGACATTCATTAAATGTGACAATAATTAGAATTCAGTAATGATTAAAGGAAGAAAGTTGTTTGAAGAAAAATTTGTGAGCGACTAGTGTGTTGCAGACAGCCTCCCGGAAGTATTACTTGTTTTTACACGTATCACGTGACAAAACAGTCAATAAATCGTAGTCCATTAAAATAGGCTAATCATAATTTAAAAAAAAAAAAAAGAATGCTTCACTCAACTTCACTGTACTATAGCTCCCAAACAAACAGAAGATTAATCAGTCTACTAAGCAGCCACACAAATTTTTTTAACAAATTATCATATTGTAACAATGAACATACACCATTTTTAATATTATGATGCCAAAAGATTTGTTTATAATTATTAATAATTATATTTATACGTTTTCTTTAGTATTTAAATTTAGGCTTAAATTTGGCTTTTGCAATTTGAAAAATGCCCTGGTTTTAATTTTAAGACATTGAATTGAAAATAAAAATGTCATTAAAATCGAAACTGGTAAACTTTCTTATTGTTATTTGGTTATTGCACGCTACTGGTCCCTCTGTCGCTCACCCTAACCCGAACCCTAAATCTATCATAAACAAAGGGAAGTGACTCCCAATAAGGGGACCACAACAGCACATTAGCCTGTTATTTTTACGTCTAAGAGTAGTAAGAATCTAAATACAAAATATGGTATACATTTTATTTGACTTTACACTACTGCTTCACGTCATCAAATATATTTCCTTGAAAAATAAATCTATTGTTCAAAGGGGAAGATACTCTCTCTTTCTTTTTAAAGAAAATTAAAATCATATCAAAAAAGATAACAGTTAAGTTACATAAAATATTCACGAAACAAATCTGCATTAAGCTATTTCTTTTTTTTCTTCACTTCACTTGATTTGGCCTTTCCACCAAAATAATGATTTAATTAAATAACCCATTTTCGTATATATCCTTTACATGCATTATTATTATATTATTTTATATTAATATTCTTAACTCCCACCTGCTTTTACACGGCAGATTCATAAGTCATAAATGACTAGCAAACTATTTCAGAAATTTTAGAAAAACAATAAAAAAATAATTAAAGAAATATTACGCACCAAACGCACTTTTTAAAAAAAATATATATAGTTATCTCATTTAGGGCAGTTATCGGGAATTCACTTCTTTATTATTATTTTGTTGTTGTATTGTCCAGTACATATTCATATATATGTTTTATTTTCTGCCTCCCCTGGACGATTCCATGTATTGAATAACCATGGCAGACTGCGAGACTAGATGGGAGTGGAGAATTAAATGTTTCACAGCCATTAAATATAAGATTACGAGCATTCGAGAAGCTCTTTCTGAACTTTCATTAATACCTGAGCCTGATCTTGTAGTGCGACAAGAAGCAGAGACACTTGTTTCACAAACAGAAGATCATTGCTATTTTATTGATGATAAATGTCTGGCATGATATCATAGACAGGGTAAATGTTGTGAGCAAAACTATACAGGACACCTCTGCGGAGCGATTCTGCAGTTTCACTAATGAAAAGTGTCACTGATTATTTAGTTGATTTACGTGAAAATGAATTTGGAAATGCACCAGAGAAAGCAAAAAATAATAGCTACAAAACTAGATGTAAAGAAGGTAATAATGGGGGAGACTGCAATCAGGTTAGTACAATAGGAAATTAGTAAAACACAGTTAGGTTAAACCTGATAAAAGGAACACAACGAACGTGTCGGCAGGAAGCCTTCATCAGCGAACAAACAGAAAAACGAATAAAATGAAAATGTATAAAAAAAAATATAATGTAGCACTTAGCTCTGAAGTAGTATCCAAGAGGGCAGCAAAAGATTAGTGACAGAAAGTAAGTGGGAGAAAGGTTTACTTCTCCTCTTTTCTTTCCCTCTTCCCTATTTAAACTACGTTATATTTTTTGATACATTTTTATTTTATTCGTTTTTCTGTTTGTTCGCTGATGAAGGCTTCCTGCCGACACGATCTTTGTTTTGTTGCGTTCCTTTTATCAGGTTTAACCTTACTAATTTCCTAGATGTAAAGACCAGTTTAAGAAATAATAGAAAAAATTGGATACAGAGGAGGATGCTGTTTGAATAAAAGTGCACTGACGATGTTCTGACGATGTTCTGACGATGTTCTGACGATGTTCTGACGATGTTCTGATTATGTTCTGATTATATTCTGATTATGTTCTGACGATGTTCTGACGATGTTCTGACGATGTTCCAAAATGCTGATAAACCTGAAAAAAAAATCAACTGTTTAATGTAATGTTGGGCAGAGATATAATTATTTTTTTTAAAAATCAGAGAGATTTAAACAGTTGCACAGTTTCAATAACACATGGTGATTTTTAAATGACATAAAAATATACCCGACAAAGATAACCTCAAATAGCATGTCCAGGTTTCAGGAAAAAGTTAAGGTATCAAGAAAATAGCGATATTACTGGATGTGACCTGTTGACTCAAAAGATATAACCAAGGAATTATTTCTTCTTGATGTAAAGTAGCGGTTCTCAACCTGTGGGTCGCGACCCCTTGGGGGGGGGTCACACGACCCTTTCCCAGGGGTCGCCTATGACCACCTGAAAACACATATGCTCTATAGTTATGAAGTATAACCGAAAATGATTTTGTGGCAGGCGGTCGCCACAACACGATGAACTGTATTAAAAGGTCGCGGCCATAGGAAGGTTGAGAAACAGTGATGTAAAGCTTCCGATAGAGGTCGCTAAATTCATAATCATTACGTTACAATCTATGGGCATTAAGAATAATGCTACAAAGTATATATTACTGTAGCCGATGGCGAGAGAAAATATTTACGATAGTCCATGTCTCAAGACAGATCGAATTCTTTGGCAATATTGTCTACAGAAAATGCTATTGCAATGAATACATAAATAGAAAGAGCATTTAAAAGCTTTGCTGATCTGCGGGTAGAAATAAGATGTCATCGGTAGGTCAATTGTTCATACTGTCCAAATACAAGTTAATAAAAACATTAGTATTGTTCATTGTTTGTTTAAAAAAAAAACGAGAAAAAAACAACCTAGGTAATAAGTTCAGTACCTAACCTTTAGTTATTTTTTTTTCCAGCAATTTTTAAAAATGAATATACGTAAAAGGGGCGATAACATTAAGCTTGACTGGGGCGCCAGCAATCGTAGGGCCAGCCCTGTGCACATGCCATCAAGCTAATTTTATCAAACTCATCACACCAATTTCATCCTATCAAGCTTTTCCCATCAAGTAGGGTCGCAAAACCGATCCCTTTTGCCAACATCGGTATTTTCGATATTGAAGTTTACGAATACCGGAATCCCGGTATTTTCGATATTTAGAGAATTTTTAGTCGAGATTCGAGATTGTGAGGATTTATCAATGAAATAAAAACATTCAGGAAAAAAAATCACATTTTGATTTTTAATAAGCTTTTAACAATAACACAAATGTTTATCTTCAGCCTTTAATCAAATGAAAAAAAAATATTATTAACTTTTTAATTTAAATAGTTTTATTAATCAAATATTAAAATAATTGGTGTTTTTTAATCTTTGGTCAAATTTAAATAATGAGATCGTGAAATGACGTGTTTAATGTTTGGTCACTTAACTTTGACCGCAAATGGTAACAAAAGTAACCTGCATGATGAAGAGAACACCCGCTCAGAATCCACACCGGTCGGAGGAATAGACCTTTGGCTATCATAAGCAATTTCTAGATATTTTCCTCTTGAACCGCCTTTCTCAAATAAAGCCATTTCTATTTTTACCAATGTATCAATGTCTCCATCCGTTGGTCTGGAAGTATTATTCTAAGCCTGAAGTTTCTTTTGTATTTCAATTTCTAATTGTCTCTTAATCGGCGGTGTATCATCAAATTCATCATGCCCAGATCCAAGATGTTCAATTTCATTGTTCAAAGATATTTCCAACCAGGAATCCACTGTCTGACCAAGCTTTTAAATATCCACGATATGTTTTCGCATCTGGCCTTAGAAATACGTCCAAGTATTCACTGGAATGTGAAGACTTTAAATGAGAGTGAAGGCCTGAAGTTGTTCCTCCCAATGTTTTAAGTATCTTGTTACATCTAATACATTTAGCTGAGAGATTGTCTTTAGCTTTCAAGAAATAATGCCAAACTGATATATTTGTTTCCGATAGTTTCATATGCTTTTCAAATTTAGGTTAATTTTTTTCAGGGTCCCCCTTTTCTTTCTATCAGCCTGGGAAAATAAATCATTAATTTAAAAAAAAAAAAAATCAATCGAATTGGTTTGACTTGTAAAACTTATTTTTTAATGTTTAAATTGTCATGTAAATGTTTGGCTAAGTATGGTACAGACAAATTGGGACATTCAGTCATGTAATTTTGGCTAGGTACGTTACAGACAAACTGGGAAATTCAGCCTGAGACAAAATAGCTCGAAAATCAATTATGAGTTGAATGTAAATTATTAATATTTGTTATCACAAAATAGAAATAACATTATTTTTCGGTGTCTTAAACTTAAGATATTGGATGATCAAAATACGGATTTACTCATATGTTTTAATATCAAGGTTTTTGGCATAATTAAAAGAAATCCAGCGATCAAAAAATATTTAAAAAATTAAAAGTTGACCCCGTGATTTGAGTGCAATGTGTTATTATTTCCATACATACTCATAATGTAAGTCAACATTCGACCTTCATTCGACTATACAAATTACTTATTTGGCAATAATATGAAGACATTTACCTACTAATCCTGTACCTTCAGGTCGTGACTCGTCTCCACTTACACACTACACACGCACGATGAAAAAACAAAACTAATCACAAGGTCATGATTTTTGACAAATAAGAGGACACAGATCTAGACCGTCGGTAGGCTCTCTTTGAACTTAAGAAACGTGGTTTGATGGACTTGCACATCTCATAAATTATTGCTATGTCTTGCTTTAACTACGACGTGGAAACTAAGAAAAACGATTTAAAAAAATGAAAATGAAATCCCAGGATTATCGAAAATCCCTGATTCATAAATCCAATCCCGGTATTTTCGAGCATCAATTATGGTCTGGTATTCCGGTATTTTCGAAATTCGGGATCCCGGATTTCAACCCCTACCATCAAGCTCATCCCATCAAACTCATCCAACCAAGCTCATCCCATCAAGCTCATTCCATCAAAATCACTCAATCTAGCTCATCATATCGGACTCATCCTATCAAACTCATCCCTTCAATCATATCCCATCAAACTCGTCAGTTCAAACTCATCCCTTCAAGCGTATCCCATCAAACTCATCCTCTCAAACGCATCCCTTCAAGCGAATCCTATCAAACTCATCCCTTCAATCGTATCCCATCAAACTCATCCTATCAAACGCATCCCATCAAACTCATCCTATCAAACGCATCCAATCAAACGCATCCTGGCAAAACAAATAATAGTAGGGGGCCAAATCATGCTGAAACCAAGTTATTAATTCTGTGTTTAAAAAAACAAGTTAATGTGGTCTAATGATGAAATAACTAATGATTTGAATTATTTTGAACGTTACAAATGTTAAAAGATTTACTTCCGGTCGGTTGACAAGTTATTTTTAACTCTAAAAAGTTGGAGAAAAATATTTTTCATGTTTTAAACAAATAAAATGACTAAGTAACAATACAATACAATAGAAATATTCCTATATGGAATACGAAAATAACCCAATTTTGGACGATATTATCGGATATTCCATCGGGTATTCCATCTTCGGCCCACTCTGCGGACTAATTAATATTTCAAAAACTACATCGGTTTTCACACCATTTATCTGTTTATATAGCTTAATTTTCGAAAATAAAAGACGTATATTTTAACAGAAGCGAATAATAAGCAGATATCCATAATTATATCCTCTTAACTATAAGTTACAATTTTAAAAAAATATTAATTTTTAACCGGAAATCTCTATCTGATTTCTACGTCACTGGCGACACACCAATCGACGATTGTCCTCAAAAGTACTTCAAATTATTGTACGCAAATATCTACAAATAATTAACGTTACTTCAAAGAAATACACGTAGGTAAGTATATTAGCTAAACTAAATCTGCAACTAAATCACCAGTAATTATTCTTTAAAATACACAAATAATTTTCTAACACTTGACGCATGTGCGTCTATTGCCCCAGGCGTTCCAACCCCTCCAGTTCCCGATACCCTCCCTGAGTAGCCCTTGCAACCAGTGAAATATTCTCTTCAACACCAGGTACAGAAACATCGCGAATCCCCTCTACATAAATAGGAGCCAGAATGATCAATACATTGATCGTGGGCCCTTAAGATAAAGAAGAAAAAAGGGGGTGGGGGAGAATATACATGATTGGAAGCGTTAATGACGCAACAAAATAAATGTTTGCGTGGTAATTCGGTAGAGATAGAGCCCCGTTTTTTACCATGGCCGCCATCTTGGTTGCGGCGACCCGTAAAATTAAGAATAAAACGTTAAAAAATAATGAAAAAATTTCCTAAATGTATCCCTAAACCTAACCTGAAACCTAAATTTATCCCTCACCTGGGTTTTGACCCTGTAAGAATCATGGTTTTGACCCTATCGGAACCAGAGTTATGACCCTATCGGAACCAGGCTCTTGACCCTATCGGAATCAAGACTAACAATTAGCCGTTTGCGCTTACTTTCACTTTCAATTTTTCTTTCCCCAAACACCCAAGGACAGTATGGCACGAATACTCAGAACAGCTTCGGTATTCTAAACATCACAGCAAATGGTGGATGATGAGAATTACTTATATATGGCGACGCTGCTTGTCCGGGTCCATTTTGACTAATGCTATTCGGATGTCATTTGTGGTAGTTTATTTTAGTTGAACTAAAGAATTAAGTTTACAAACATAAATCCCATTCAATCATCTTTCATTTGATACCTCATTTTGTTTTACAAACCCAACAATAATGTTTAAAATAGTTTTTTTTTAATCCCAACCTCTCACTTCTGGTACCCGGGTACGAATAGCCACTTCGTAAAAGCAACAGGAATTGAGACATTCCTCAACGACTGAAGTCCCGATAGAAGGACTGTCCCACTTCATTTACCCCCGAAGTCTTTGTTGAGACTTACCA
Organism: Omphiscola glabra; assembly: GCA_964017045.1. Lineage (NCBI taxonomy): Eukaryota > Metazoa > Mollusca > Gastropoda > Lymnaeidae > Omphiscola > Omphiscola glabra. The sequence continues at coordinate 41,330,964 of OZ024796.1, forward strand.
AGTCGACATAGTTGTGAAGCGCGGATACAATCTATACAGGATTTGGGGTGGAAAGAACTGTAAATTAGCTTTGGCTGTCAGTAGGTTTACACTTGGCTGAGGTAGTTCGGTGTTTTGTGCTGGACGAGAAAGAGAAAAACTGTGAATATTACGTTTAAATTCAACAACGCCTAAAATAACGTTTTTCGTGAAAATACTTTATAAAATGTAATATCGAGCAATTGGGGAGTGTGGGGGGGGGGGGGGGGTGCTGAAAATTTGACAATACATGCAGACACGTAACGAAAATTTGATCGCATGTGTTGTCGTCGGCAATGAGTCTATGCTCCAAGTTTCAGATTGATAGGTTGACGGGAAGTGGGTCCGATAGCCGTCAGAAGATTTTTACCAGCCAGCCAAAGAAGAACAAAAGAAGAGCTAAGATCAAGGATTTAAAAAAGAAATGAAAACATCTCATTGAAACTCTATAGTTTGTTCTTCTCATCATTTTATATATCAATAAAAAATATCTCGATCATTTTCCTTTTCAGAGAAGAAAATCAAATCCTGCTATGTCCTTCACCGTATTGGATCTTGACAAAATAGTGGCCGAATTTTTCAAAAAAAGGGCTCCTAGTGAGGCTAAAAAATATTGTAATATCAAAGAGCCTCGGATAGACTGGGAAGGCGTATTCATCACATATGGCAAGTACTTAAACATCAACAAACAACTCTTAACCAATAGTTGAACAATATCCACTAAATACCCAAAGCACGCCGCACTTATTTTGGTATAACAAAATTAATTTCACTTTGGAGTAAGAAGCCTTTTCAATAAAAGCTTAGAGAAATGTACTAGCCTACCTGACCACACTGAGACCAATGGTCGAAGCCATATCTGAGCCCATAACACTACAGACGATATACCATCTCGATCTTTTGTATGACGGTACCTGGGTAAACGACCCTTTAGAGGAGAGCTACTGGTGGAGCTGTGGGTGGAGTTTTCGGTGGAGCTATCGGTGGAGCGATTGGTGGTGCCAATTATTGGGTATACGTATGGAGTTATTGGTGGAGCTATTGTGGAGCTAACGGTGTAGCCATTGGTGGAGCCACTAATGGGGTTATTGGTGAAGCCGATTATGGGGCTACGCGTGGAGTTGTTGATGGAGCTGTTATTGGAGCTATTGGTGGAGTGGTTGATGGAGCTATGAATGGAGCTATTGGTGGAGAATTCGTTAGATTCGATACGCAAACTCGACAATATTAGATGTTACTAATGCGAAGAGCTCCACAATAGTGTGATGGATCACAGAAGGGGCCAAGTTGCGGTACCATCAGGTACCAATGGCGATTCCGACCAACGCCCTTATTTAAATGGCATCAAATCAATCCCGTACCTTATCAACCGAAAGTCAAAGTAGGCAGTGGCGTAGCCAGGGGTCGGTGTCACCCCAGTGCAGTCCGCATCGCCCTAGCCTCACCATTGAAAGTGGGCACACGCCTTTCGGCCCCGCGCCTTTTGATGGTCTCGATCAATTTTATTAGTTTTTTTACTCGATGGCTGTGATCATGAACGTACGTAAACTGTCGTGATCAATCCATGACTGGAACCTCGGACACTGCATTCCACGTTCAGTTCACTCGCTGAATTTGGTTGGCGCCTCAGACCTGTGTATCCCCACGCTTTAGCCGCAGAAGCTACGTTTCTATGCCTCAGACTACGGCACTACGAGGAGCCCAATAAATCTACGGTTTAAGAATTATTTTTTTTTCGTTTGTTTGTTTTATTTTTTTTTATAAAATTGTTTGTGTCAACAACGTAATCAATCGATTAAGAGTAACAGAGATTGGCCTTTGTGGTCTCAATCTCAATTAACCGATATTTTTTATTTTAGAGCATTCAAACGTGATTTTATTTTCAAAACAGCGCGCGCACTTCTCTCTCTCTCTCTCTCTCTCTCACTCTCTCTCTCTCTCTCTCACTCTCTCTCTCTCTCTCTCTCCCCCTCCCCCCAACCCTGGCGGCTAATTGACCAAGCTACAATTTGGTTCTTGAAACTATGTTTTGTGTCTCGAGCTGACACTAACCCAGGGGTAAATAGGTCTGGTGTCTACACTGTAGATGCCCACGTTCTAGCAATATCATTTGTTGCACTTTGGACTTTGCAAGCAATGTCTAGCTTTCTCTCTTAAGTATTTTTTAAAAAAAATCATTGATAAATATTTACAGAAAACTCCTCCCCCCCCACCCCTTTTTAAAAAAAATAAATCCTTTTTTAAAAAAAAATTTCGATCTAAAATCTTCCAGCGGAACCAGTGTTCATCAAACTAGGAGCGCCAACGACACCGACGGCCAGTGTCTTGTTCATATCCAGCTTCAACAACACGACCCCCGACCCTCAGACGTTCGCTCTTAACTCTGTCCGGGTGACCAAGTCCACCTGCGAGACGAGCCTCAACAAGTCCTTCTGCATCGGAGGCAGTATCGCCGCCCTTGCACAGCTCCCCGTCAAGGGTCTCTCGGCGAGAGCGAAATTTTCTTTTGACAGGACGAAACAAAAAGGTTTGTTTTATTGAACTTTTTTTGGTGGGGGGTCTTCTTCGGTTATATTAATTATATGTGAGAATATATATATATATTTTTAAATAAATGAATAAGATGAGGGATTTTAAGGAATAATGAAAACCGTATCCGGAAATTTGATCGAAAGAAATTTGGTCGATGGAAAATTGATCGACGGAAATTTGATCGAACGGAAATTTGGTCGAATCGTTTTTTAAATTTATACGTTAAAATATTGCGTCAAATTTCTTTTTGAACGCAATATTATGTTTTACGATATAGTATAGTGCGTTCAAAATGAAATTTGAAGAAAATTTTAACCTCTGGAATGAAAAAAAGATTCGATCAAATTTCCGTTCGATCAAATTACCGTCGATCAATTTTCCGTCGACGAAATTTCTTTCGATCAAATTTCCGGTAACCAATGAAAGCAGATTGGTAAAAATCAATAAAGATTAACTTTAAAAGATTTGGGATTGTTTCCATAAACTTGTTTGGAAACAGCAACACAATTTAAAACATCTTTAATGACAAAGATTCAACAGAAAGACCATTCCAAGTTATTATTTAAGATGGCAGCACATCTGTATGTGTAGTAGAGTCGATGAGATTAATGTGTGGTCGTGTCGGCCTGCAATCAATGCTCGTTCAACACTCGGTGAGTGTTGGGGATTACAAGGGAGTGAGATATAGCGGGGGCTAGTTGGTGGCCGAAAGGACAAGGGCTGTAGTGGTGCTATAAACAAGGAGTGATATATAGCGGGCGGGGGGGGGTTGTAGTTGGGAGATGGGGGTAAAAGGACAAGGGCTGAGGTTTTGCCATAAACAAGGAGTGAGATATAGCAAGGGGGGAGGGGTATTTGGGAGATGGGGGTGAAAGGACAACGGCTGCAGTTGTGCCATAAACAAGGAGGGAGATATAGCAAGGGGGGAGGGTTGTAGTTGGGAGATGGGGGTAAAAAGACAAGGGCTGTAGTTGTGCCATAAACAAGGAGTGAGATATAGGGGGGGGGTAGTTGGGAGATGGGGGGGGGTGAAAGGACAAGGGCTGTAGTTGTGCCATAAACATGGGTGAGATATAGCGGGGGGGGGTAGTTGGCAGATGGGAGGGGGGTGAAAGGACAAGGGCTGTAGTTGTGCCATAAACAAGGAGTGAGATATAGCAGGGGGGGGTAGCTTTGAGATGGGGGTTGAAAGGACAAGGGCTGTAGTTGTGCGATAAACAAGGAGTGAGATATAGCAAGGGGGAGGGGTATTTGGGAGATGGGGGTAAAAGGACAAGGGCTGCAGTTGTGCCATAAACAATGAGTGAGATATAGCCGGGGGGTAGTTGGGAGATGGGGGTGAAAGGACAAGGGCTGCAGTTGTGCCATAAACAATGAGTGAGATATAGCCGGGGGGGGGGTAGTTGGTAGATGGGGGTGAAAGGACAAGGGCTGTAGTTGTGCCATAAACAAGGAGTGAGATATAGCAGGGGGGGTAGCTTTGAGATGGGGGTGAAAGGACAAGGGCTGTAGTTGTGCCATAAACATGGGTGAGATATAGCGGGGGGGGGGGGTAGTTGGCAGATGGGAGGGGGGTGAAAGGACAAGGGCTGTAGTTGTGCCATAAACAAGGAGTGAGATATAGCAGGGGGGGGTAGCTTTGAGATGGGGGTTGAAAGGACAAGGGCTGTAGTTGTGCGATAAACAAGGAGTGAGATATAGCAAGGGGGAGGGGTATTTGGGAGATGGGGGTAAAAGGACAAGGGCTGCAGTTGTGCCATAAACAATGAGTGAGATATAGCCGGGGGTAGTTGGGAGATGGGGGTGAAAGGACAAGGGCTGCAGTTGTGCCATAAACAATGAGTGAGATATAGCCGGGGGGGGGGGTAGTTGGTAGATGGGGGTGAAAGGACAAGGGCTGTAGTTGTGCCATAAACAAGGAGTGAGATATAGCAGGGGGGGTAGCTTTGAGATGGGGGTGAAAGGACAAGGGCTGTAGTTGTGCCATAAACAATGAGTGAGATATAGCGTGGGGGGGGGGTAGTTGGGAGATGGGGGGTGAAAGGACAAGGGCTGTATTTGTGCCATTAAAAAGGAGTGAGATATAGCGGTGGGGGGGTAGGGGAGAGTTAGTTGGTGTTTGCTTTTCATTGGGAGTAGGTGTTGGAAATATTGCGAATTTTTATTTTGGTTTTTCAATAGTGTTTGACGGATGTACTGTATATTTTAAAGTGGTGGTTTGTTGGTAGAGTCTGCATACCAGTCACACCCTGTGTTGTATATAGAGCCATAAAGGTAGAAATTGATTAAAGGATAAATGGTTGGATCTCCTCAACATTGGTCCAGTAGCACTACAATCTCCTCCATATCGACCCAGTAGCATTATCATCTCTTCAACATCGACCCAGTAGCATTATCATCTCTTCCACATCGACCCAGCAGCATTATCATCTCCTCCATATCGACCCAGTAGCATTACCATCTCTTCCACATCGACCCAGTAGCATTACCATCTCCTCCATATCGACCCAGTAGCATTATCATCTCCTCCATATCGACCCAGTAGCATTACCATCTCTTCCACATCGACCCAGTAGCATTACCATCTCCTCCATATTGACCCAGTAGCATTATCATCTCCTCCATATCGACCCAGCAGCATTATCATCTCCTCCATATCGACCCAGCAGCATTACCATCTCCTCCATATCGACCCAGTAGCATTATCATCTCCTCCATATCGACCCAGCAGCATTACCATCTCCTCCATATCGACCCAGTAGCATTATCATCTCCTCCATATCGACCCAGCAGCATTACCATCTCCTCCATATCGACCCAGCAGCATTACCATCTCCTCCATATCGACCCAGTAGCATTACCATCTCCTCCAAATCGACCCAGCAGCATTACCATCTCCTCCATATCGACCCAGTAGCATTACCATCTCTTCCACATCGACCCAGTAGCATTACCATCTCCTCCATATCGACCCAGTAGCATTACCATCTCCTCCATATCGACCCAGCAGCATTATCATCTCCTCCATATCGACCCAGCAGCATTATCATCTCCTCCATATCGACCCAGCAGCATTATCATCTCCTCCATATCGACCCAGCAGCATTATCATCTCCTCCACATCGACCCAGCAGCAGGACAATCTCCTCCACATCGACCCGGCAGCATACCATCTAATACTTGACAACAACTATGTGATTATGACTCATGTCTCATTTGAGACTTCTTATTTTCAAAAAATTTTTTTTATCTTTTGTTGAGATTTCGTGTCTGAAGTCACATTTCCCAAGACGCGCCCCTAAGACGTTTTCTGTTCCCCAGGCAGTACTAACCAGAGCGAACAGGAGCTGACATGGGGCATCAACAGCGACATTGTTGTACCACCCGTATGCACCACAACAGCCGAGCTGAAGATCAAAGAAGAGGACTTGAGTGGGAATTTTGAGATGGAGTCTACATTTGACGGGAGGGTAAGAAATAATTCGCCTCACTAGAGTCAGACAAGATAGACCTGTTTTTAAAAAAAAACCACATCTCTCTATCTTTCAACAAGGATATGCCAGACACCATTCTAGATGTCATCAAAAAATATGTCAGACACAACTCTAGCTGTCAAAAAATATTTCAGAGACCGCTCTAGCTGTCACTAGCAATATTTAAGACGCCACTCTAGCTGGCAATAGCAATATTTAAGACACCACTCCAGCTGTCACTAACAATATGTGAAACACCCCTCTAGCTGTCACTAACGACATGCCAGACACCACTCCAGCTGTCAAAAACAATATTTCAGACACCACTCTAGCTGTCACTAGCAATATTTAAGACGTCACTCTAGCTGTCATTAGCAATATTTAAGACGCCACTCTAGCTGTCACTAACGACATGCCAGACACCACTCCAGCTGTCAAAAACAATATTTCAGACACCGCTCTAGCTGTCACTAGCAATATTTAAGACGCCACTCTAGCTGTCATTAGCAATATTTAAGACGCCACTCTAGCTGTCACTAACGACATGCCAGACACCACTCCAGCCCCCATTAACAATATGTGAAACACCACTCTAGCTGTCAGCTTAAATGCTATACACATCACACCCCTACCAGCCCCTACCAGCCCCTACCAGCCCCTACCAGCCCCGAACCCTATTTCAGACCCGACAGCTCCAGCTACCAATAACATCCCACTTTGCCTCACTGCACCTGTTTGACGAAGTAATCGATTCCCGCTTTCAACAGGTCTACGTCGACTACCTCCACGAAAAGGAGAAGGACGTGGTGCACTCCGACTCCGAGGAGGTGTCCGTTATCTTCAAGGGCGTCTCCGGGTTCTTCCCGACCAAGGACGGCGCCCCCACGTACACGGTGGCGGGCACCTGCAGGTGCAGGATCGGTATCGAACAGATGGTAACCGTTACCGAGGAGACGCTGAAAGAGATGCCCTTCAGCTTAAGGCCCAACGTGGTGGTACCGGTTGACTATCTGGCCGATTACCCTATTCATTAACGAGGAAACACAACAGCTTGAATTGAAGCGTTGTAAATGTCTTTTTTTTTTTTTTTTAAATTAAAATTTTAAATTGTGATTTTGTTTGTTTTGTTGAAAAAAAAGGCCTGGCCTTAGATTTTATATGGTATATAAATACCTCTGTCATCCACACTCCCCCAGCCCAGCCCCCCCCCCCCTGCCCCAAACCCCCACAACATCGAAACCTGACTTGAAAACCAGTTTCAAAGAATTTTCAGAATTATCTCTCAGTTTAAAGATAGTTTTAATAGATATATTTAAAAAAAAAATAATTATAAAATCTAAAGTTTTTTTAAATGAATTTAAAACCAGTTAAACAGTTTGCAGCTAACGAAACTCATCATTCTGTGACATGAAGTCAACACTGTGGGGCATTACGTCATCATTCTGTGACATTACGTCATAATTGTGTCACATTCATTATTCTGTGACATTATGAAATCAAATCTTTTAGTATAATTAATAAGTGAAATATATATTGGAGCCGGTTGAAGATTTCATAAAATTTGAAAGTTAGTTTACGTATCTACAATTTTCTTAGAAATAATGTTTTATTTAACTTTTCTTTTTTTTTTTTTTTTTTTTTTTTTTTTTTTTTTGTGTTATTTTTTTGTTTGTTCAAAGAACTGAAGTCGTTATAGAATTAATCAAAATTTGAATGAAATTAATTTTCCATATATAATTTAAGAATTAAAAAAAGACAAATTTGATTCTATCAGTGCTTGTATTTCATTTTGTTAGAAAATATTAAAATAACGACCAAGTAAATATAACAACAAACAAGCAGACAAACAAACCAACATGTGTGCGTGAGTCTGTTTGTGTGTGAGTTTGTGTGTGTGCAGCGGCCAACGTGGAAATCATTCATTTGGACAGAAGGCAACACAGTAATGTTTTAAAAGAAAAAAGATTTACTGAGTAATTTTACTCGTTTAATTATTTGCAATGTTAAAAACGTTGTCTAGGTTTTATTTCCAATAAATAGCCTGAGACATAGCGATACATAGCAAGGTATACATTTTTATAAAGGCAAATGAAATATAACTAATACTAATATATATATTATATATATACACACAAGCTCTATGCACTAATTCCAACTCTCATCTTCGAGCAACCAACTGTCGTGACATTACTTAATATTAATTTAGCTGTACCAGTTTTGGGATTAGTAATGTTAATTTAGCTGTGCCAATATTGGGATTAGGTAATGTTAATCTAGCTGTACCAGTGTTGGGATAGGTGATGTAAATCTGGCTGTACCAGTGTTGGGATAGGTGATGTTAATCTAGCTGTACCAGTGTTGGGATAGGTGATGTTAAATTTAGATGTACAAGTGTTGGGATAGGTGATGTTAATTTAGATGTACCAGTGTTGGGATAGGTGATGTTAATTTAGATGTACCTGTGTTGGGTTTAGGCAATGTACCAAGCGTTAGGTTGAGTTAGGTTTCCAATGAAGTTGTTACACGAATGTGTGATTGTGGAACGAAATGGTTTGATTTTTGATACAAAAATTGTATTGTGAAACCTACAGTCGCAAATAACACTATTAATAATCGTAAATATAATATCATGTATACACTAATCGGGCTGGGGGGGGGGGTAAGTTATGAGCAGTGACGTAGCGAGCTTAACTCGCGCCCGGGGAACAATACCTTTTTAGCGCCCCCAATACCTTTTTAGCGCCCCCCCCCCTATTCGAAAATCATACAATAGTATAGTAAAATATACCATTTGGCGCCCCTTTGTGAGAAGCGCCCGGGGCATGATGCCCCCCTTGCCCACGCCTCACTACGCCACTGGTTATGAGTGATAATGAAATTGCAAATAATATGTGAGCAAATTCATGGAACAAAAAGTAAAGAGCTGGAAATGTGGCATCTCGAAAGAATGCACAAGAAAAGAACAGGAATGGTTTTCGAGGCGACGCCTTCCTCTGCGAACAACAACAATTCTAAAAGCCAAGAAAATCTGACAAAAACAGGACTTGGCCTGCAGAATGAACTTGACAGGAAGTAGCTTGGAAATGCTAAATACAAATGGTCCTTAGTCTATCGCGTGGGGGTTAGGTTCCAGACCGCTCGCTATATAGGCGAAAATCAGCGAAGTAGCGACTTTATATTATTTAATTTATTATCCACACTCGCTGTTATTAACCTTTCTCTCGCTGTTATTAACCTTTCCCCACACTCTTATGAGAACCTCTTACGCTCTTAAACATTCCCTACACTCTTAAACAAACGGTAATTTTAACAACATGTACCACTCGATACATTAGATATTATATAAGTGACACGTGATCTAACCATATATAATATGTATTTAAAGTTCCCAGTGGCGTAGTGAGGGGGGGCAAGGGGGCATCATGCCCCGGGCGCTACTCCCAAAGGGGCGACAAATGATATATTTTACTATAATATTGTATGGTTTTCAAATGGGGGGGGGGCGCTAAAAAGGTATTGGGGGGCGCTAAAAAGGTATTATGCCCCGGGCGCGAGTTAAGCTCGCTACGCCACTGAAAGTTCCAATACCGTTCCACGGGCTTAACACCTATATACGCCGCGTAATTCCGACCTATGTGGTAACGTGGCTTACATGCTTACAGATTTAGTATTATTATTATTATTATTAGAAGCTTTCTATAGCGTGTTACCCGAGCCTAGGGCTGGGCTCACCACGCTGTGCATACAATTTAACAAACATAATCACGAACTCCCCCATACCGGCCGACGTCGGGTCTCTCCCCACAGCCATGCGCGCGGAAGCACGCCGGGACCCCCCCCCCCCCCCTGGCCTGGGGGACATCCGGTCTGCCGAAAACGCTGCGTATAAAGCGTTCACAGCCGACTGTCCCTGAGGGTCTGGGCGGGTTTGCTTCCACTCCGGAGGGAAGGTGTTGCGTTACCACCCCCCTCCCCCAACGCACAGGGAGCCTTTCGGTCGGAATGCTGGACTCACGCTGATACACGAAGCAAGGGGACATCAGTTTTATTATGGGGAATCTCAGAAGACGCTCACGTGTTTGAACAATTATTGACCGTGCGCACCGAATTGGTAAACTTTGAAGTGTACTACGCATTTGGTTTAGAAAAAAAATTCTATTTTAAATTTAAATATGAATAACTTTTGTGTGTCTCCCAATCTCATCCTTGCTTCGTACAATTTCCAACTGTTATATTTGCAGGTAATTTTTGACATAAAGACACACTCTCTGATCTTGTACGTCACTTATCAGTCCTTTACATAGTAAAAAGGGTATTTGAAAAAAGGGTATAATTCAGACTATTGGTGCCATTAGGGATACATTTAGGGTTCAGGTTAGGTTTATGGATACATTTAGGGTTCAGGTTAGGTTTATGGATACATTTAGGGTTCAGGTTAGGTTTATGGATACATTTAGGGTTCAGGTTAGGTTTATGGATACATTTAGGGTTCAGGTTAGGTTTATGGATACATTTAGGGTTCAGGTTAGGTTTATGGATACATTTAGGGTTCAGGTTAGGTTTATGGATACATTTAGGGTTCAGGTTAGGTTTATGGATACATTTAGGGTTCAGGTTAGGTTTGTGGATACATTTAGGGTTCAGGTTAGGTTTAGTGACGGTGAATTATAAAAGTTCACGGTTGTGGTAACCAAAATGGCAGCCGTGTTATATGTCATGGCAACAATGGACTTCGATGAGTCACTTCCTTGTTTTGTCACGTGATATGAGTAAGCCTTCGGAAGGCTGTCTGCTACACATAACAACACATAACAACAGATAACAGCTGATCAGCCATTTTTATTACCATTAATTTTTAAGCAACATGTTTGTCTCCATCAGCGCTTCCCTAATGTTAATGAAAAATTTTACTTTTCAAAATATTCTTGAATACACGTGTTTTTAAATGACATTCATAAATTTGACAATAATTATAATTCAATTATGATTAAAGGAAGAAAGTTGTTTGAAGAATAATTTGTGAGCGACTAGTGTGTTGCAGACAGCCTCCCGGGAGTCTTACTCGTACTTACTCTTATCACATGACAAAACAATCGAAAAACAGTACTATGAAATCAAATGAGAGTAAATACGAACTAATTGGGATTCTTATAAAGTGCATTACCTGTATGCATGTTTTGTCAAATTTTAAGCGTTGCTCGATATTACATGATATAAAGGATTTATACGACAGACTTTGTTTATAGGTTTTCAATATTTGTTTTATTCCATGCTAAGAGAAATCCGTGCATTTTCAGGAGACTTCGTGACACCCCCCCTCCCCCACCCTCACCCCGTAAAGAAATCCTAGCGCGTGGTCGATTCGACGTCATGAAGCTGGACATCAACAAGATCATACTCGATGCTGTTAAAGTGAAGTTGGGCAAGTCGAGTAAACGCACCTACGACAAGGCCTTGAAGAACGCCATTGTGAACACGTCTTCCATGTACATCGACACCGGTAGGGATATGTCGTCGTCATCGGAATCTTTTTTTTGTTGTGTTAATTGTTGGGCCCGTAGTCAATATGCTGCAGTCTGAAAACCTCCGAGACCAATGTGATCAGACTCTCGGAGCTCGTATGGGACTGTGTGAAAATTTTTGTTTGTTTGTAAGTTGTCTTCGTGTTTTATGACCAAAATTCTCCAACCTGAAAGATAAACAGTATGACGAGTTGGTTGTTTGACCGAACCACTGTGACACACACACGCGAACGCACACACAAAAATACACACAGAAATACACATACCAACACACACGCGCATATATATATATATATATATATATATATATATAAAAAGTATATGTCATATATCATTGATTGATGAAACTAGGAGTCGAGCGGGACATTCTCAGGCTACGCCCCCGGGCACAGCTTTTCGCCACCCTGGCCTTGTTTATTAGGATAACAAATGAATGACTGCGTTCCTACTTCCGGCAACGCCCATCATTTACGTTTATAACTCTGCTCTATGTCTTGTATTTTCATTTGTCCTGTTTGCTGAGTAAGTCTCTTGGCCGAAACGATCACATCTTATTGTCCATCTTATTGTCCATCTTATTGTCCATCTTATTGTCCATCTTATTGTCCATCTTATTGTCCATCTTATTGTCCATCTTATTGTCCATCTTATTGTCCATCTTATTGTCCATCTTATTGTCCATCTTATTGTCCATCTTATTGTCCATCTTATTGTCCATCTTATTGTTCATCGTATTGTCCTGCCTTTTGATTCAAGCTTCCAGATACCTTGTTCTACCATTTCATCCGGATAATCAAGGCTTTTAACAAAAATATATCCGGACGGAACTCAACTTTCCAAAGGCAAAGTTTGCTCATCGTATCGATCATTTTCTTTAAGCAATTGCCATTGATTGCGGCATTGCTACTAATGTCATTTATTGTGACATTGCTACTAATGCCATTCCTCGTGGCATGGCTACTAATGTCATTCCTCGTGGTATTGCTACTAATGCCATTCCTCGTGGCATTGCTACTAATGCCATTCCTCGGGGCATTGCTATTAATGCCATTCCTCGTGGCATTGCTACTAATGCCATTCCTTGCGTCATTGCTACTAATGCCATTCCTCGGGGCATAACTATTAATGCCATTCCTCGTGGCATTGCTATTAATACCATTCCTTGTTGCATGGCTTCTAATGCCATTTCTCGTGGCATTGCTACTAATGTCATTCCTCGTGGCATTGCTACTAATGTCATTCCTCGTGGCATGGCTAATAATGCCATTCCTCATGGCATTTCTCCTAATGCCATTCCTCGTGGCATTGCCAATAATGTCATTCCTCGTGGCATGGCTACTAATGACATTCCTCGTGGCATTGCCACTAATGTCATTCCTTGTGGCAATGCCACTAATGCCATTCCTCGTGGCATTACTACTAATGCCATTCCTCGTGGCATTGCTACTAATGCCATTCCTCGTGGCATTGCTACTAATGCCATTCCTCGTGGCATTGCTACTAATGCCATTCCTTGCGTCATTGCTACTAATGCCATTCCTCGTGGCATGGCTATTAATGCCATTCCTCGTGGCATTGCTATTAATGCCATTCCTTATTGCATGGCTTCTAATGCCATTCCTTGTGGCATTGCTACTAATGTCATTCCTTGCGGCATTGCTACTAATGCCATTCCTTGTGGCATTGCTACTAATGTCATTCCTTGTAGCATTGCTACTAATGCCATTCCTTGTGGCATTGCTACTAATGCCATTCCTTTTGGCATTGCTACTAATGCCATTCCTCGTGGCATGGCTAATAATGCCATTCCTCGTGGCATTGCCACTAATGCCATTCCTCGTGGCATTGCCACTAATGCCATTCCTGGTGGCATTGCTAAAAATGCATTCCTTGTGGCATTGCTACTAATGTCATTCCTTGTGGCATTGCTACTAATGCCATTCCTCGTGACATGGCTACTAATGTCATTCCTTGTGGCATTGTTACTAATGCCATTCCTCGTGGCATGGCTACTAATGTCATTCCTTGTGGCATTGCTACTAATGTCATTCCTCGTGGCATTGCCACTAATGCCATTCCTCGTGGCATTGCCACTAATGCCATTCCTTGTGGCATTGCTACTAATGCCATTCCTTGTGGCATTGCTACTAATGCCATTCCTTGTGGCATTGCTACTAATGTCATTCCTTGTTGCATTGCTACTAATGCCATTCCTTGTGGCATTGCTACTAATGTTATTCCTTGTGGCATTGCTACTAATGTCAATCCTTGTGGCATTGCCACTAATGTAATCGGCGTATCGATGAAAGCCTCCAGTTGCAATGCGGCTGTGGTCTGAAAGTGTCAGGGCAATCTTCACATGTGTTCATTTGTAATTTTAAAATCGACGATTATCATTCAACAAAAAAGTTGACAGATTGACTTAGTGACTTGCATGTTCAGTGACCGGGCAACTATGGAACCACAACCGCACCCCCTACCCCCGAGCCCCCCAAAATCCCACAAACCTAATCTTCGCTCTCCCCATGAGGGTTCCTCTTTTGGTCAGGATGCTTCGTGCAAAGCCCGTAAACTAAATAAACGTTGCACCTTGGTTAAGTTTATGTTGTAGTGACCAAGACAAAGTTTGCGATCAGCTGTGATTAAAAAAATAAATAAAACAGAAACAAAAAAAACAACAACAAGAACAACACGTTCTTCGTTGTCCAACAGGAAAGACGACCTACGACAAGACCGGCGCCGGCAAGCAAGGAGCGCCGAAGGCCGACATCGTCTACAGCGCCGTCTTCACCAACAAGACGCACAACCCGCAGGTGTACACGCTGAACACGAGCAGGGAGACTTCGACCGTGAGCGAGTTTTCCCACAGCACGACCTGGACCTTGGGGGCGGACATCAAGCTGAAATACGACTTTGACACGGACGTCGGCGGTCAAGACACGAGGCTGCTCAAAGCCTCGGCGGGACTGAACCGCTCCAGACAGAAAGGTAAATGACCCGCGGGTGAGAGGAAGATGTCCCGTTGAGAGATGAATGAAACCCTGGGAAATGAAATGAATAAGTTTACCCTATTTTACCATGTTATTCTTTTACTATTTTACTCTTTTAAGAGGTTATAGTTGACAACTATTTATTGGGGTGGGGGGGTGGGGGGGGGGGTCTTCAACTGCTCTGCTTGATGCTTGACATTAACTGGGTCGACTTGCATATACGAGTGTTTTCAAAAATAAAATGTTTTAGAAATTATTTTTTTTTACCTTCAGCTCTTTTTCCGATTGCTTTCTCCGCCAGTCTTTGACCCACACGCCCACTCCTCTTTTTCCGAGTGATTTCTCCGCCACTCTTTGACCCACACGCCCGTTCCTCTTTTTCACCCGCGAGTAAGCTGCGTTACGTATCTTTATATGGTTTTGAAACTTTAATAAATTTTACGTTTTAAAAATTTTACTCGAAGAATTTAAAAAGAAAGTAAGTAAAAAGGCACATGATAATGAGATAACATAGAAAACGATACCAAGGCTAGTGTTACTAACAATATTCAATTTAATTAATACTATTACATTTCTATTTTTAAGAAAATACAAATATAAATATATTAAAATATTGAAAAAAAAAATCAACCTACAAACATAAAGAGCGCAATCTTGTAAATATATAACGCCTCGTATATGTCTGGGAATTATAGCTAAAATATCTCCCATGTAGAAAAGCTGTCGGCTCTTCTAAATCAGAAGTTCAAGTAAAAAAAAAAATGTAGAAATTGCGTCACCTGATAACAATTTTAGAACAAATAGAACGTATTCAAACGAATATATTTCCCCCCCCCCCCCGATCAAGGGCGGGGTGGGTACGGAGCGACACATCACACTCACTCTGCGACGTCAATATCAAAGCAAAACAAAGGGGAGACTAATGGTGGGGGCTAAAGTTAGACCTACACATACGCCATGACAGCTGTAAGGAATGGAACAGTTTTCTAGGCTGGAGGCTGCAAAGTTACATGAAGAAAGCACATATCTTTGGGAAGCCTCAAACCCAGTTGTTTAAACCGAATCAATGCAAGTTTATTTTAAATGAAAATTTTAGTATAACTTTTCTGTAAGCAGGCCTGCACAACATTCGGCCTGCGGGCCACATGCGGCCCGCCAGGACCCATCATGCGGCCCGCGAAGTAACGAAATATTCTTTATTCTTCTTATTATTGTCTTAAAACCTTTCGCCCCTGTCCTATTATCTTTCGGCACGCACAAACTTTTCATAAAGTTTGAGTTGTCCAGGCCTGATGTAAGCTCCAAAAAAATAAAAATAAATAAATAACAAATGCATTTAAACATTTAAAAACAAATGACCTACATTTAAACTATTTTCCTCACAGCCCTTGCATTGCCCCCACCCCCCTTTTTTGGGACTTGGAAACTCTGCTCTAACCTGGATTGACAGAAAGTTCACATACTGACCTCCGGTAAACAGAGACACATCTTTGGACGTAGTCCGACATGCTTTTCATTTCGTGTGACAGACACCCTCTTTTTAAGTCTGACAAAAACAGGCCACGAACCCCCCCCCCCCCACCAACCCCCTAAAAAAGCCTTACACACATGCTCGTCACAGTTACTACTGTCTGCCGACTTTAGTGGCTAATATTTTTATTTTACGATTACCTTTCTCCGCTGACCAGTCCATCCCATCCGGGTATTTTCCATTCGTTCGGTGTAATCCTGTAGTATATTTACGAAACTCGGTTCGTGGTTATGGCGCAGACGCATCCCCCATCCACGCATATGTAGATGTACTCACGTTCGTGTTCACTAGCTGTTAGAGACAAACTTAAATGCGCTAGGACAAACAAAAACAAAATCTAACAGCCTTTCACATATCAGGATGAGTTCCATTTCTTCAAACTAGGCGACACGGTGGTCAGCGAGAATCAAATTACCTGGGGTATTGACTCCAAAATCACCGTCCCGGGTAAGCACTGGGTCTTGGCCCAACTTGTGATCACGGAGGAGGAGTTCCACAGCGGTTTTGAGATGACGACCACGTTTGACGGCGAGGTCAGTGAACAGTGAATAGTGAACAGTGAATATTTAGCAATAAAAATGAAAACAAAAAAAAAAACTTTTGTAAAAAAAAAATTTCTATTAAAGTCGAATTTAAACGTGCTAAGACGTAGAAAATAATAATTAAAAATTACTTAAAATGCATTAAGCAAGGAGAGACGTTGCAGAGGTGTATATTAGGACTCCATCAAGGCAAAGGATTCGAACTGAATGTAGACAAAACTTAAAGATGTTTTTTTAAAAATTAATTTTTGCAAATATTTTCAGTTTTTCCGTATTAAAATTGTAATCTTTAAATTATCGACAAATGTACAATTGTTTAATTATTTTAAAACATCGCATGCTTACAACAGTGACTTAACGCTTTAGCATAAAATTAAGAAGGAAAAAAGGAAAGAAAAAAGATAGATTTGAGATCACCAACCCACCCGTTCACTCAACCGCGGAGCAGACGCGGTCAACCGCGATAATTTGAGCGACAGTGTCAACCCGCCTCTGTCGACCCAATTTTCCAGCCGTGCACCAGGTGAACACTGCACGAGAAAGTCTTAGCATTTCAACGCGAGTAAACAAACGGGGATTACGGCTCAACAAGATGGAGATGCGAGTAGAGAGAAAGTCTTTAATAAAGATGGAAGCCATTCGTGCATATTGTATATCTTTTTTTTTAGCACACATACTGAATTTGAAAATCCTGATATAAACTATATAATTCCTTGTTGGCTTTTATTCTCTTATAAAGTCAATTTCTCATAAAATTTAGGTATCATCAATAATAGTTTTTCTCAACACCCCCACCCCCCCCCCCCCCAAACAGGCTGTGGTTTATTTGTTAAAAAGAGAAAAAACAAAAATCGCCATCATGATGGATAAAAATATGGTCTTCGACAGCACGCCTCTACTACAAGGAGAGTACGAGGAGGTCCGGCTGAGCGTGAGGGACATCTTCACGACCAGGCTCGGCTTCGTCTTCGACGCCCAGGGCAGACCCACGTTCAAGACCAGAGGGGAGTGCAGGTGCAGGATAGGCGTGGAGCAGGAGATCATCATCTCCGAGTTTCTGGGCGAGCCCCCGGAGGATAACGACCCTACGATTAGGTCGCTGGAGAAGGAGGCCAGGAAATGAGCGGGCGGCGCGGCTGTTTTCCGCCAGCGGTGTGTTGAAATAGTTTGGAAGTTTAGTGTTAACATTTTTTAGTTGCACGCTAATCTCTTAACGTTATCATAATTTATGACAAATATGAAGCCGAGCAAATAAAGAGCCTAAACAGATGCTACGACAGGAAAGGGCTATTTCCCCCCCCCCCCCCACAGCAAGCATTAAAAAAATTTATTCAGTTAATAATTCCGTTACAACGCGCAAGAGATTTATCTATAAAATTTCAAATAAAGTTATAACACTGAGAGACGTGATGAGTTTGTGTTTATTATTATTTGTTCCTTAATTTATTTGTATCAAATCTGCCATGAAGAAGTCGTCCTGAGATCTTTGTAAAAAAAAAATTAACATTTTTAATATTGCAAATACTTAAGTGATCCCCATGTACAGTAAATCTCATAAATGATAAATGACAAATAGTAAAAGGTATGAGAATCCCTGTTGTTAGAATGAAAGCTGTTGTGGGTCCGTGAGTTGTGTCATGAATGTTGTTATTGTGTCTGAATTATCACTGGGTGAGAGGGAGAGAATAATAAACATGTGTGTGGATAAAAGGCTTGAGATAGAGAGAGAGCTGAAGAGACAGAGAGAGAGAGAGGAAGAGAGAGAGAGAGCGTTGATTAAGGAGATAGTCATGAGACGTGCGTGACTGATAGCTCCTGTGTCTTGGTTGGACTGTGTATTGCGAGGAGATACTGTGACAAGGTGAATCTGCTGCCTGACAGATACACGGAATAAAGAAGAGCCCTAGTCATTCTTCAAGTGTTTGTGTCGCATAGTTCGATGTGCCTGGTTGTTCGTTGATAGACAGTGTTGCAGGGTTCCATCGACAAACGTTGCCAGAAAATATTCGAATATGTTCCACTAGAGTAATAAAGTATTTTAACACAAATACTGACGTTAACGTCTACGGAAAAAGTAACATTTCGAAATATTTTCATTAAAGAAACTCATCTATTTTAAGGTAATTTACCGAGGAAATGACTAATAAAATCCAATTTTCATTAAAGAAACTCATCTACTGTAAGATAATTTACCGAGGAAATTACTAATAAAATCCAATTTTCATTAAAGAAACTCATCTATTTTAAGGTAATTTACCGAGGAAATGACTAATAAAATCCAAATTTTATTATATCTTGTAAGAGCCTTCCATAGATACCATGATGCCTTATTTTCGTAGTGATTTAGTCTTAAGACAGCAATCAAGTTTCTCATGCGGGGAAGGGCATATGCCAAGACTCATAAGGAACTTGTAAAAGTTTTTGGACTGCGAATAAGTAGATGGTTTCTCAAGCGGGGAAGGGCAAATGCTAAGCATCATAAGTATCTAATTGTAAAAGGTATTGGACTGCGAATAAGTAGATTAATCCGACGAGAAACAAACAGTTTTAGTTAATTATAAAAAAAAAACAAGAAAAGGTGTAATTATAAAACTTGAAGAAAATTATTTAAAAAACATAAAGACTCCTGTATTCTGGAAGTCTCAAGAGCAGCAAATGGGTCAGTATGGTAAGGCGTTAAGTAAAAGAACATATCTTTCGGTAAAAGATGTTGATAGACAAGAGCTGCAAGTGCCTGTGACGTAACTAGGGTTGCTGCCACATGGGGCGGGCCTAATTATTTTGGCCGCTCTTTTCCACGGAGAAAAAACTCAGCAGTTGACGGAAAATGCACCCCCCCCACACACACATTTTTTTACACACACACAAAATGAAGAAAAAAAAAGCTTCCATTGGGTGATTGCTAGGGTTTCTTCCAGCTATATCTCCAGGGGCACTGACCCCCGGGGAAGTTAAGTGCCCCCCGGAGCAAAAATATGCACGACAATAAAAAACAACAACAACAAATTGTCATTTTTAATCAATTTTAAAAAGAATATTAGCTTTTGTCATTAACCGATTCCAATTATTGAAATCTATGAAATATCGCAATGCTCGATATATTTCATGATCCGTATAGTTAAGGCTTATCTTCTTAGAAGCTTACATTACTCGATTATAAATATCGTAATGTTTCTAAAATTTGCCGATTATGAGCCAAAGTATTACTTCCCGTTCGCATATCCGCTATTCGGACCGGGGTCCCTTTAGACTAAATCCCATTCGGATGTCATTTTTGGCAGTTTGTTTTAGTTAAACTGAAGAAGTAAGTTTACAAACATATAGCCCATTCAATTATCTTTCATTTGATACCTCATTTTGTCTTACAAACCCAACAATACTATTTTTAATCCCAACCTCTCATTTCTGATACCCGGGTGCGGATAGCCACTTTGATAAAATAATGTTTCACAGTGCTTTTTAGTGATGGAACCAATCTTAATTGAATTTAATTTTTTTGAAAATTCATTAATTAATTAAGTAGCTATCCCTAAAAAAAAGGTAAATAAAAAAATAAAAGCCACATTTATATTTTTAGTTAAATGATTATTTTAATTTTGCTTTTGCATAACACAAGCAGGTGAAGCAATTTCCGTTTTGCCAACCCTGCATGGAAAGATGATAGTTAAGAAAATATCCTCATCACATCTTTAAGCCCCTAAAATATCCGAGGCACCTTTCAGTCCTAGGGGTTGCTGGGCGCACACGATGGCTCTAAGGTTAAGTGACCCCTACATTTTTTAAAAACCAAGATCTCTTTCGCTGCTCTCGAATTAACTTAATTATTGAGTGTAGAATGTTGCAGGGGACAAGATTCATTTTTGCGCCCCCCCCCCTTTTACAATTCTGAAATCCATTATTTTCAACAAATTAATTCCATCAAAGCCCATTTTGCCCCCCCCCCCCCCCGCAAGTCTGGTCCCCCGGGACGTATGTTCCATCTGCCACCCCTTAGCTACGCCTTTGGCCACTGGCAACTGGTAATCCTTCCCCCCAAAAAAAAATAATCTGGAGTGCCCCCTGGGGAAAATTTCTGAAAGAAACACTGCTGAATTCCCCCTTTTCCACACCCCTTTCTACGCCAATGGTCATGACTTGCAGGTGAAACAACGATCAGATTATTGGTTACAAAACCCTTTGTACCCACCACCTCCCTTGGTATTTAGTTATACGTAAGCAGACAACTGACTTGCTTATTTGTCTGTTAGTCTTTTTTCCCTCTTACTAACCGCTACGGGTTATCCTTGGTGATTCAAATCTAACATATGTGCTCTTGGTTATGTAAGTGTAAGAAAGATGGAAGTAGATCTGTTCACAAAGTTTGAGGAATAGTGGATGCATAAAGTTAAAGAAAAATTGAAAAGTTTCCAAAGAACAGGCCCTCTTTTTGTGACAGGCCCTCTTTTTGTGACAGGCATTCTTTTTGTGACAGGCCCTCTTTTTGTGTCAGGCCCTCTTTTTGTGACAGGCCGTCTTTTTGTGACAGGCCCTCTTTTTGTGAAAGGCCCTTCCGCAAAAGACACAACCCCTGCACTGTTAAAGGGAATCTCTAACTGGTCTTAAATCCATGGACATTGAACTTGATTCGTGGCAAACACTTGCTATTGATCATTGTTGCGTACTGTTATCCGTATAGAGAAATTAATCTCTTTGTTAAGTACATGGCACGTTCTAAAACAGTACACAACAAAAGACGATACCATATGTTAAATACAATAACAAAGAATACGATACCCAAACCAGGGCCATTTAAAATTAATAAATTTTATTAAGTTAATAATGAATTACAAAATCAAAAAGAAATGAAATGAAAGCTATTGACTTTCAGAATAATGTTTGACTTGTATCGGTACAATGCTGAAGAACATACAATGTTGTAAAAAGGTACAATGATGAAAAGGAATCTACAAACACATAACAAAAGTTAGTAAACAAATCTCTGTCTCGTATAGTAAAAATATCTCGTGATAAATGATAGCCAAGAATCTCTAATTTCTCTCTTTTTATAGACTGTTTTACTGATATTTCTAGAAAGGCCTTCCTTACACAATGTTTTCGTTTCCAGATTGTTCTACATACTTCTAAGGATACAAGCTATTAATTTTATTTAGTTGTAAACAAGGTCAAGAAAGACTATTTTTAGGTAGCCACACCGTAAATGCGGTTCCGAGCTTGGGTTCAGCTAGAGTTCAATCACGGGGAAAGTTAATGTTAACACATTACCTACATAACAATCGCACAAGCTGATGTGACAGACTCTCTATTTGAGCCAATCCTCAGAGAATAAGCGCACAGCACACGCCCATCTACTGATGGGTTAACAATATCAAACTCCATCTTGACACAGGCAAATTGTAACAATGTAAGTTTTATAAATGTTCAAGCTTAGTGAACACACTTATAAAAAATAGAATTTCAAAAATAAATTGCAACTAGCTCTGTTATTGGTATCGTTAAAAAATATGATATCGTATACTCAATTTAGTCTGAGTAAATTAAAGAAAACAGTGGGTCAAAAATCCTCAAACACTCAATTTATTATTGGTGTAATAATAATTTTATGGATTCAAAAACATCCAAGGACGAGTCATCCAATTTATTTGGGGGGGGGGGGGGCTTGTGACAAATAAACAATATGGATTCTATATCCACGGAAGAGCCCACCAGTGTTTCTTTCAGAAATTTTCCCCCGAGGGGGCACTTTTGACGTTCGGGGGGGCAGTGCCAGTTTTTCAGTGGCCAGAGGCGTAGCTAAGGGGTGGCAGATGGGACATATGTCCCCGGGCGCCAGACTAGCGGGGGCATCTAATGGGCTATAGTGTTAATGGATGAAAATAATAGGTTTCAGAGTTTAGCGGGGGGGGGGGGGTAAAAATGAATCTTGTCCCCTGTCATCAAAGACTCACGTCAGTGACGCAGAAGTGTGGGGGGCGAACATTTGGTCTTCCCAGGTGTCATTTTTTCTTTAGATGGAGCGGCGGGATTTTCGGACATCTGCAGACTTTCTATCGAGAAAGGTAGCGTGGCAAAAAAGTTAACCCACCTAGGTTGGCGCTAACACTAGGCACGCCGCTGGGCAGTGTATATATCAGCACCAAATTTCGCTGTCATGGCAAGTAATTTTTATCGGGAAGTAGGGCAGCAGAAAATGTGTGATTGTTTAACAATCAAAAGGTGCATTTTGGAGTATACATGATTCGAATGTTTTGATAAGACTTTCATTTGATCGGGGGAAATAACTTTTCAAGCGTCAGGGGGAGGAATTATGGCGACCAGTGCCAGACACAAACTAAATTCATTCTGGTTGTGATGTGCCGAAGAAAATCATTTGACACAAGATTAGATTCAACCCGGTAGTCACATTGATCGACGTCAAGGAAAAAAAAAAGGGGGGGGGGGTAGCAGAAATTGAGGAATCCGAAGATTTTGAGGGCAGGGCTCACCTTTAGTTAAAAATAATAAATTCAAAAGGCAGTGATGCATTGTGGTTCAAATTTATTGATCATTATGGCTCCAATGAATGTAGATGGGATTTGCAATGTTTCTGTGCCTGGTGTTGATGCTGATATTTCACTGGTAACAAGAGTTACCTATTGAGGGTATCATGCACTGTATTCAATGTATCTTTAAGACAATGTGTGAAGGGGCATTTCAAACGTTCATATATTTACTGTTAGATGTCTCGTAGAAAAATGCTAAGAATACATCAACATACACCAACTATATGTGGACTACAAATCAGGTAATGATAGCATAGACAGGAAATACATGAACGATGCTGTGCAGGAACTTGAAGTGCTTAACAAACTTACCCGACTCATACATATGACGATGGATAACTACAAAAGTAGAATCAAAGTACAGAGGGAGTACTTGAGGGAGTTCCCAATCAATCTGGGCGTCAGACAAGGAAATCCGTGTATCATTTTCAACATCACTTTAGAAAAAAGCAGTAGAAACATACGTGTGAGCACCTGAGAGGTGGTACAGAACAACCATAAGGAACTTTATAAAGCCAGCCACTGCAATACCTGGCCTACACAGACGATATAGCGCTACTTGGTAGAAACAGCATTGATGATATTATTAAAACTTTCAGGGAAATTGAAGATGTGACGGTCAAAGCTGGTCTTGATGTAAATAAAGCGAAGGCAATATTTATGATAATGTCAGGAAATAAGCACTAATGACTACATCAATATGAACATCTACGCCTTTGAGTGGGTAGCTACTTTCAAATATCTAGGGGTGACTATAAATAAGCAAGAGGAAATACAATCGGAGGTGCAAGAAAGAATAACAGCATGCAAACGTTCTTATTTCAATTTACAAAAGCTACTTCAAAGCAAAAATCTCGCTAAGGGAACAAAGAAGGCAGTATACACCACTGTCACAAGACCAGTAGTGAGACTTGGTTCCTACCAGAAAAGCAGAGAACCTGCTAAATATATGACCCGATGATAGACAATTTTGTTTTGGGAATCCGTACAAACTAAGAGCTATATCAATTGTACAAATACCCATCCATAGTCACAACAATATAAAATGGATTGACGATGTAGAGAAGGGCTTACAAAGGTTGGGGTTCGCACGTGGAGGTGTAAAGCGATGGATCGATCCCAATGGAAGAATGGGGTGGAGCAGGCCAGGGCCCTAAATGGGATGAAGCGCCACTGATGTAAACATTTCAGACATTTGGGTGGGAAGCGCTAGAAATAACGATAATAACAGGACATCACTAACTCTTCCACCAGCACAATATTAAATTAATTCAGTCCAGTTGGGAGCCCTTGTGGTATGTTTTTTTATCGAGAGATACTCTTTAGCTTAGACTCGCCCCTTAAAACGTTATAGGCCCCGGAAATTTTTTGATAAATTCAAAATGCAAGAATGCATTTTTTTTTTTACATACCGTAGTTAAATTTAGTTTCGCATAATTGAACACTTAACTGTAGAGCAACGGGAGAGATGCTAGTTAAGATTTTACTACCAAAAATGGCATTTACAAGATAATCGAAATACTTGATTTTTTTTTATTCGTTGTTTAAATATATATTATATTCTTTCTACTGGATTATCATCTTAAAATAATTTTTTTTTAATAGTTCAAACAGCTGGGGAAGATTGTTTATTATTATTATATTAACAGAGAAAAGTCATTGGGGATTTAATAAATAAAGACTATTTTTTAAAAAATCATTTTACTCTGTTCCCGAAACTGTGTTAAAAAAATAGAAACACTCGATTTAATAATTATGATGAAATTTCCACTATTTGTATGTAACCGGTAAATTCCTATTTTTTTGTTTTAAAATTATTATTATTATTATTTTTAAATTTTCATTTTATCTATGTCAGCATACATCTATGGAATCTACTACATTAAAATGTTTGCTAAAAATGATTTTTTTAAAGCATGATGCTATTATACAATATAATTTGAAAACAGATTGCACATGTTTATTTCTTAGCAAGAGCTATATTTAATTTACAGGCATTTATATCGATGAAAAGGTAGTTTAATACAGGGTTATTTAAAAGTCTTTCAACTTTTGCAGCTGCAAAATGTAATTAAATAAAAGATACCGATATCTGCGAATCAGAAAAAGTAAGATTTAGCTTATGATCAGGAGCGGCCAATTTTCAAAACAATACCATATTTATAATCGATTTCTGCGATCCTGTAACAAGATTAACCTGAACGCTAAGGATCATCAATATATTTATCGAACAAAGCGATATTTGATTTGTTCCAATAATTGAAATCGATTAAAGGCACACATTTCAATAACTTTTAAAAATTTTATAAAAATTAAATTTAGAGTAGTTTGTTTTTTTTAAATTATTTTTTTTTTACACATTTTCCCCCGGGGGGGGGGGGGGGCACTTGACTTGCTCCGGTATGCCTGAAAGAAACGTTGGAGCCCACAATTTATTACTTTGGGGGCTTCTTTCCCGGACGACACCTCCAATTTATTACGGACCGTTATAGATGGAGAATTTAATCTCTGTTTTTTTGTCTAGGGCTCGTTCTAAAAACAGTCCATAATAAAGGACGATACCAAAGGTTAAAATAATAACAAATAAAACGACAATTAAGGCCAGAGCTAATTAAAATTAATAACTTTTTAATTTGTGAACTTCAATTAAATAATAACAGCAAGAGAAATATTATTAAAATTATAAACTTACAGATTTGCTGGTACCGGTACTGTATATAAAAATACAATGAGCACAAAAAGGAAATGAAAATCTCTACACACAACAAAGTATAATGACACATAGCATGCCTCGTAATCAAGGAAAGGAAAATCTATCCTTCGTCATTTATTCTTATCCCTTTTATACCCAGTTTCATATGATCTTTCTGGAAATGGAATACGCAGTCTTACTGCTCCCCGCATTCTCTAGATCGTTCTATCTTGTTCGACAGAAACGGATGATAGTAAACAAAAGTACCAACAAAGGGATATTTTTTTCTAGCCGCCCCAACACGGGACCGACTTGAAAGAGGTCATGCACGTGGAAGGCGGGCAAAGCGTGTCTCAAAATACGTCATCCTTTTTAACACCCCCCCCCCCAAAAAAAAAAAACCAAAACCAAAAAAAAAAAAAAACGTGTTTCCTACGTGCTGGAAAGCTTTCCAGGCACAAATAGGACAGGCATGCCACCTGCGTACTCACCGTTGAATATGGACTCGGTTATCTTCGTATTTGTCTTTCATTTATATAGAATTACAAGATAAGTCATTTAGACTTACCACTTTGCGCACCAATAGGCACCCACTTATTAAACATGCAAAAAAAAAATTTTACGACCTTGACACCAGTTTTCCATTTTGTGGTTAATTATTGATGATATCAGCGACGAGTGGGAAATGTATCATAATCATCGAAATCTTAACAATCGATATTGGCTAACATATTATATATCTAATGGTAAGACATTTAATAATGTTAAAAAAACATGTCTATATGTTTAAACTTAAGGAGATTTTATACTTTTTATGGGCTTGGGAAAAACTAAAATTCCCCACTGTAACCTTAAAGAACCTGCGGTCCTCAACTCAGTTCTTACTGAAAATTCCCGCGAAGTCCACACCATCGTCACCTTGTGACGGACGGATGCCAGAAGAATGGTGGCCATCATCATGGCGATTGACAGGGAAATTAATGACTCCCAAATAATGTCTGTTGTTATTTAATACAACTGAAAGGCTGTGAAAGTTTTTTTTTTTTTAAAAGTCTCATTTGGCAACTATAGAGAAGAAGAATTTCTAAGTTTCAAAAGTATTAATTTAAAATAAAATATTGATTTGGCTCTATAAGATGTGCTTATGATGTGCTTGGGATGTTATTATGATGTGCATCTGATGTGCTTGTTTTGTGCCTGTGATGTGCTTGTGATGTGCTTGTGATGTGCTTTTTTGGTGCTTGTTTTGTGCTTGTTTTGTGCTTGTAATGTGCTTGTGATGTGCTTGTAATGTGCTTGTGATGTGCTTGTGATGTGCTTGTGATGTGCTTGTGGAAAAGCAAAGCACCCAACACTTTTTTTTTTCCTTTTTAGAAATGATTGATAAAATTTTATTTTTTTGAAGGATTCTTTTCTCTTTTTGTAAAGGTTCCGCGAGTTTGAATTTGCGGTCTCTCATCTAAGAAATAGTCACTGAAAGTCTCACGGCAAAACCCGTTCGCGGCCTAACATCACCGGGTCAAAGGTCGGCGAACGCCTCTTCAAGTCAGCCATGAACAACATCGACTTAACGCACCTAGTGAAGAAATATTTCGAGCCTCAAATCGAAGATGATGTCAGGAAAAAAGTGGATAAGAAAAATCCGGTGATCGACTGGTCCCTTGTGACCAAGACTTTCGGTAAATCAAACTTGTGGTCGATTTCATTATTCAAGTTATTCAGTTTTACTTACAGCAAATAAAAAAACAACAACCAACAATGGTGCATTTCATGACCCGGAAAGAGATTGCCGCCCTTCCATCTTGATGAGGCGAGGGAGCAGTTTCATTGAAACTGACGAATCTATGACGCCCGAGTGAATCTATGACGCCCGAGTGAATCTATCACGCCCGAGTGAATCTATGACGCCCGAGTGAATCTATGACGCCCGAGTGAATCTATGACGCCCGAGTGAATCTATGACGCCCGAGTGAATCTATGACGCCCGAGTGAATCTATGACACCCGAGTGAATCTATGACGCCCGAGTGAATCTATGACGCCCGAGTGAATCTATGACGCCCGAGTGAATCTAAGACACCCGAGTGAATCTAAGACGCCCGAGTGAATCTATGACGCCCGAGTACGGTGGTTATGTGGGGAATCGGGTGTTTATCGGTCAGCAGATCCCTTTCATCAGAGCTGGTGAGCCCCAAGAGACACACCGAAGACGGCACGGCTTTGTCACGCCGTTACCTTTGCCTCTCAGCGCAGGTCCCCTACACGGTGATCCTGTGCCCCGGGTAACGTTTCAGGGGGTTTGTGGCAAACGTCTCTTTATCGACATGCGATTTTTAGTAGATATTACTGAATGGCCTGATTGACGATAAGGAGTTGAGTTTACAAAGTGACCCAGTAATTGACCCCAACTTCCGTAGGACAATTACTTCATCCAGCGGGCTCAACAATGTATATCAAGTCCGTAGTTTTGTGATTTGTATCTTTTAATTGCTAGCGTTTCTGACGTCAAGTCTAAATTCTTTTTTCTTCATATCAAGTCCAACGATTTACCTTAAGTCTAAATTCTTTTTTCATCATATCAAGTCCAACGTTTTACCTTAAGTCTAAATTCTTTTTTCATCATATCAAGTCCAACGATTTACCTTAAGTCTAAATTCTTTTTTCCCCGCATATTAGTTCCAACTTTTTACCTTAAGTCTAAATTTTTTTCCAACGTTTTACCTTAGGTCTAAAGTCTTCTCCAACGGTTCACCTTAAGTCTAAATTCTTTTTCCCCCACATATCAGGTCCAACGGTTTACCTTAAGTCTAAATTCTTTTTCCCCCCACGTATCAGGTCCAATGTTGTACCTTAGGTCTAAATTCTTCTCCAACGGTTCACCTTAAGTCTAAATTCTTTTTCCCCCATATATCAGGTCCAACGGTTTACCTTAAGTGTAAATTCTTTTTCCCCCCACATATCAGGTCCAACGGTTTACCTTAAGTCTAAATTTTTTTCCCCCACATATCAGGTCCAACGGTTTACCTTAAGTCTAAATTCTTTTCCCCCCACATATCAGGTCCAACGGTTTACCTTAAGTCTAAATTCTTTTTTCCCCCACGTATCAGGTCCAATGTTGTACCTTAGGTCTAAATCTTTTCCAACGGT
This sequence comes from Omphiscola glabra, assembly GCA_964017045.1. Classification (NCBI taxonomy): domain Eukaryota; kingdom Metazoa; phylum Mollusca; class Gastropoda; family Lymnaeidae; genus Omphiscola; species Omphiscola glabra. The sequence goes on from OZ024796.1 coordinate 41,359,949, forward strand.
TTACCTTAAGTCTAAATTCTTTTTCCCCCACGTATCAGGGCCAACGGTCTACCTCAAGTCCAAAGACACACCAAAACCCAAGATGAACATTCTGTTCAGCGCCAACTTTGAAAACACGACCCCGAAATCCCAAGTGTACACCCTGAAAACCGACCGGAAGACCCAGTCGGTCACCGACATCATGTTTAAGAAGAGCTACACCGTCGGCGGAGAAATAGAGGCCACGGTCGGCCTGCCAGCGGATGCTGGGGGGTTGCTCAAAGCGGACTTCAGTAGGATTAGTGGTGAGTACCGCCCGGTGCCCACATTGCTGTAGACTTTTATTGATTGACCTTCTTCTTCTGCACGGGGCCTGTGTGTGTGTGGGGGGGGGGGAAGGGGGCGAGGGATTATTATTAAGAGTTCGAATTAAATGTTGATTTCCAAATTTTTAGAAGTTAGATTCAAGGGTGACTTTAATAAATGGAAAAAAAATCGTTAAAAAAAACCTAATAAAAGTCTTAAAAATAATTTTTACAATTGTTATGTTAAACTATGCAGTTATTAACTTCGCGTTTGTTCATGGGTGGCTGACTTCCCTACCCCAACCCGCCAAAAAGCAGTTTTTCCTCTTTTTCAAGGAAAAAATTAAGGAAAATTCCCGATAACTGCGCTAAATGAGATTCACGTGTTTCTGGTGCGTAATATACTTTTTTTTTTTTTTTTTTCTGAAACGGTGAAATAAATCTGCGGTGTAAAAGTGGGTGCGTCAATACACTATTAATATAGTTCAGGGGCGTGAAACAAATGTGCGGTTGCGAACCAAGGGGAACAAAAAGGTGTTGGGGTGGGGGGCACTAATTGCGATTCTTATAAATTGCCTTAGTTGTACGCATGTTCAGCCCCACCCTCCCCCCATTGCTCGATATTAAATTTTATAAATGATTTATACGAACAAACTTTGTTTTTAGGGGCTGTTTATTTCATACACACTTTACGTCCCGTTAGCAAACACTCTGCTCTTCCGAAGCCTTTTGTGACTATTGTACATTTAAAAGTAATGTTTCTAGCTAAAAGATCTAGAACAAATATGTGAAGCGTTTTTATTAGAATGGAATATGCAATTTTATGTTACTTTTAGAAATAATTAGTGATTTATTATTTGCCCCCGTGTTACGATCAGAGCCATCGCGTGGGGCCTTTGACCCTTGTGAATGCAAAATTGTGATATGGGAAAAACGATGAAAAGAAAGTATTTTAAAGTGTCTTGAAGTGGCAAAACATTTTTCATTTATATCATTTCATAGGACAGCACCATCACTTGTCCCATTTTCTTGTATCACCACCTGTCCCATTTTCTTGTATCACCACCTGTCCCATTTTCTTGTATCACCACCTGTCCCATTTTCTTGTATCACCACCTGTCCCATTTTCTTGCATCACCACCTGCCCCTTTTTCTTCGCTCACCACAAGTCCCATTTTCTTGCATCACCACCTGCCCCTTTTTCTTGTATCACAACCTGTCCCATTTTCTTGAATCACCACCTGTACCGTTTTCTTGTATCACCACCTGTCCCATTTTCTTGTATCACCACCTGTACCGTTTTCTTGTATCACCACCTGTCCCATTTTCTTGTATCACCACCTGTACCGTTTTCTTGTATCACCACCTGTCCCATTTTCTTGTATCACCACCTGTCACATTTTCTTGTATCACCACCTGTCCCATTTTCTTGTATCACCACCTGTACCGTTTTCTTGTATCACCACCTGTCCCATTTTCTTGTATCACCACCTGTCCCATTTTCTTGTATCACCGCCTGTACCATTTTCTTGTATCACCACCTGTCCCATTTTCTTGTATCACCACCTGTCCCATTTTCTTGTATCACCACCTGTACCGTTTTCTTGTATCACCACCTGTCCCATTTTCTTGTATCACCACCTGTCCCATTTTCTTGTATCACCGCCTGTACCATTTTCTTGTATCACCACCTGTCCCATTTTCTTGTATCACCACCTGTCCCATTTTCTTGTATCACCGCCTGTACCATTTTCTTGTATCACCACCTGTCCCATTTTCTTGTATCACCACATGTCCCATTCGCTTGCGGCCCCCATTGATCTTTTAAATTATGCAATATGGCTCTCATCAAATTTGAAGCTGCCCAAGCGTGTTTGAGGGTGCTGACCCTAAAGCCTCGTTGTTGGAACTGTATAAGCACGTTTTCAATTGCTTGTCCCAAAACATCGTCTCTGAATATAGAATGTGATCCCGTATTCTCAGTTCACACTATCAAATTTTTTAGTCAGATTTATCTTTAAACGCACTATACTATGCTACAATATAGTGCGTTCAAAAAGAATTTGACAAAAATTTCATAATTTGAACTAAGCGTTAATTAACTTTAAAATCGGAGAATCCCTGTTCTAAACTTAGATGAGGCTATACAAGAGTCTAGGGGTCCTGCAGTTCTTTCAAAGTTGTGCTTTGAAATCCTTACAGGCAACAGAGTATACAACGAACAAGAGTTGACGTGGGGTGTGGACAGCGAGATCACCGTGGAGCCAGGTCACTGTGTGAGGGCAGAGCTCGTGATCAAAGAGTCGGACTTCAGCGGAGAGTTTGAGGAGGTGGTCACTTTTGATGGAGATGTAAGCGCAGATAGCGTTATTGTGTACGTGTAGATCGGCCAATGTGAATAACTACCTTCCTATATAACGAAGGTCATGCCTGTCCCTCTCCTCCCACCCCCCCCCCCACAAAGCTGTGCACGTCTCGCGCAACCCTAGGCCATGACCCAAACGGTCAGTGAGTCAGACTATTCAATTTCTGACCATTGGACGACCGGACGATGACCCACCAATTGATAAAAGCCTGGTAGTGATTGACAATGGCATGTCGTAGTTCAAAGATTAACTGGCGACGGGTCGGACATGTGACATCCCACTCATCTGTCTCTCATCAATTTCCAATGATTCGGCATGGACTCATTTTTAATATAAATATATACAAAAAACACTATGACGCAGGCCTGCACAACATACTGGCCGCGGTACGCATGCTGCCCGCCAGCACACACTTTGCGGCCCGCGAAGTAAAGAAATATTCTTTATTCTTAAATATTTTCTTAAATAGCCCCCCCCCCCCCCGGTCCTATTTTCTTTTGGCCCGCACAAGTTTTTCATGAAATATTACAGCCCACCTTACATTTTGAGTTGTGCCGGCTGCACATTTCCACATTTTAATTTTATGACGTAAGAGATCGTAGAATCTGCTTGATCTAAAGAAATTTCGTCGACGGAAAATTGATTGACTGAAATTTGATCGAACGGGAATTTGGGCAAATCTTTTTTTTTTAGTTTACACGTTAAAATTTTGCGTCAAATTTATTTTTAAACGCATTATTTTGTTTTACTGTATAGCATAGGGTTACCGGAAATTTGGTCGAATCCTTTTTTCAGTTCAGACGTTACAGATTCGAACAAATTTCCTTTCGATCAAATTTCCGTCCATCAATTTTCTGTCGACGAAATTTCTTTCGATCAAATTTCTGGTAACCGCCGCGGTGACGACATTCGGGACATAATATAAGTTGTAGCGTTATAAAAGCTTTTAATTTGGCGTGATTAAAAAACAACAAAACTTTAGCTTGTCATGTACTTTGCATCTGAGTACGTACATCTTGCTTTTGTCTAAGTACTTCATCAACTTGAACTGGAATTATAATTTTTGAAATTCTGAATATCTTTAGCTTTAGTGCTCTTTGATGCGGCTGGTTTTGTTATACAGCTAGATGAAACGGCTGGTTTGTTATACAGCTAGATGAAACGGCTGGTTTGTTATACAGCTAGATGAAACGGCTGGTTTGTTATACAGCTAGATGAGACGGCTGGTTTGTTATACAGCTAGATGAAACGGCTGGTTTGTTATACAGCTAGATGAAACGGCTGGTTTGTTATACAGCTAGATGAGACGGCTGGTTTGTTATACAGCTAGATCAGATGGCTGGTTTTGTTGTATTTGAAAAGGGAGAAAAAGACGAATTATTTGCTTTACTTTTTTTTAAATGTCCAGTACGCTACTTTGATCACTCTTCTTCAACCTCTAACATTTTTTTCTACACCAGGTCGCCATCTCCTACTATCACAAGAAAGAGAAGTACATCGTTGAGACCTTAGAGGACAAGGTCGCTAAAATCTTCGTCACCAAGCACGGGTTTGGGACCGACATCAAGGGCAGACCCACGTTTAATATTAGGGGGGTCTGCAAGTGTAAATACGGCATAGAGCAGTTCATCAACCTCATAGAGCGGGACGGGCCCTGTGATAAGATCATGACTGGTCTTCAGGACTACGACCCTACTACAAGCAGAAATGTGTTCCAGGTCTGAGGAGATAAAGCTGGGCGGACTAATGAGGAATAGAGTAGTGTAAATAACAAATGAATAAAATAGTGTAAATAATAAATGAATAGCACATTGTAAATAACAGAGAGGTAGAATAGTGTAAATAACAGAGGAATAGAATAGTGTAAATAACAGAGGAATAGAATAGTGTAAATAACAGAGGAATAGAATAGTGTAAATAACAGAGGAATAGAATAGTGTAAATAACAGAGAGGTAGAATAGTGTAAATAACAGAGGAATAGAATAGTGTAAATAACAGAGAGGCAGAATAGTGTAAATAACAGAGGAATAGAATAGTGTAAATAACAGAGGAATAGAATCGTATAAATAACAGAGGAATAGAATAGAGTAAATAACAAAGGAATAGAATAGTGTAAATAACAAAACAATAGAATAGTGAAAATAACAAAGGAATAGAATAGTGTAAATAACAGAGAGGTAGAATAGTGTAAATAACAGAAGAATAGAATAGGGTAAATAACAAAGGAATAGAATAGTGTAAATAACAAAACAATAGAATAGTGTAAATAACAGAGGAATAGAATAGTGTAAATAACAGAAGAATAGAATAGGGTAAATAACAAAGGAATAGAATAGTGTAAATAACAAAACAATAGAATAGTGTAAATAACAAAGGAATAGAATAGTGTAAATAACAGAGAGGTAGAATAGTGTAAATAACAGAGGAATAGAATAGTGTAAACAACAAAGGAATAGAATAGAGTAAATAACAAATGAATAGAATAGTGTAAATAACAAATGAATAGAATAGTGTAAATAACAAAGGAATAGAATAGTGTAAATAACAGAGGAATAGAATAGTGTAAACAACAAAGGAATAGAATAGGGTAAATAACAAAGGAATAGAATAGTGTAAATAACAAAGGAATAGAATAGGGTAAATAACAAAGGAATAGAATAGTGTAAATAACAAATGAATAGAATAGTGTAAATAACAAAGGAATAGAATAGTGTAAATAACAGAGGAATACAGTAGTGTCTAAAAGAGCTTTCTTTGGCTCATTCATGTTTCAAAAGAACAATACAACACACCTATCTTATTATTGAACATACTTATGACGTGGAGTTCAACTGTGTCATTATGACGTGGAGCTCAACTTTGTAATTATGACGTGGAGCTCAACTTTGTAATTATGACGTGGAGCAGTGGCGTAGCGAGCTTAACACAATACCTTTTTAGCGCCCCCCCTATTCGAAAACCATACAATATTATAGTAAAATATACCATTTGGCGCCCCTTTGTGAGTAGCGCCCGGGGCATGATGCCCCCCTTGCCCCCCTCACTACGCCACTGACGTGGAGCTCAACTTTGTAATTATGACGTGGAGCTCAACTTTGTAATTATGACGTGGAGCTCAACTGTGTAATTATGACGTGGAGTTAAATTGTGTAATTGCGTATTAGTATTAGTTCATTTGATGACACGTGTTTCGTTAAATAAATTGAGATCAAGAAAGTTTTGAAACACATGTCTCAATTTTTTGTTTCCTATACACAAGGTCGATACTTTTTTTAAAGATAAATCTATTGGGTTGTATATGTCAGGATGTGAAGTAGATGTTTAGAGCCGGAGAGACGTTGTAGCTGATGTGCATAGTGGATGGATCGGGATGTGGGATGTGTGTGAAAAGCAGGAGAGATGTTGACGATGATGTTATTTGTGGGAGGATGTGATATGTGTGTGCAGAGCAGAAGAGATGTTGAAGCTGATGTGTATAGTGGATGTGTATAGGGGATGGATCAGGATGTGAGATGTGTGTGCCGAGCAGGAGAGACGTTGAAGCAGAAGTTGCCATTCCCGAACATCCATACAAATAGCGTTATATGCAGAGGACTGGGCTCAGGTTGAATCAAATGAAATACAAATTACAGGGCAAGGGGCAAAACAAGGGGCAAAAAAAGTCGAAACAAAACAACGAACGTGTTGGCAAGAGATCTTCGCCAGCGAACAGTTCAAACAATGGATAACACATGCAAATAAAATGTATTGTAAAAACCTTTCTTAAAGGTAGTTTCCCAGAGAACTGCAGACGGATGATGGCCGATAATAAAATATAGTGTTGGCATTTTCCATCTTCGAGAGACGATGTTGTTCTCTCTTATGTGCACCTCGAGTTTTATGTGCGGCCGATCATCGATTGGCTTGTGCGGCCGATACTAACGTGGTTTGTGCGACCGATACTAAGGTGGCTTGTGGGGCCGGTCGTAGAGTGGCTTGTGTGGCCGATCCTAGAGTGGCTTGTGCGGCCGATCCTAGAGTGGCTTGTGCGGCCGATCCTAGAGTGGCTTGTGCGGCCGATCCTAGAGTGGCTTGTGCGGCCGATCCTAGAGTGGCTTGTGCGGCCGATCCTAGAGTGGCTTGTGCGGCCGATCCTAGAGTGGCTTGTGCGGCCGATCCTAGAGTGGCTTGTGCGGCCGATCCTAGAGTGGCAGTATTTCGTCATAATGCTACCCCATGACAAAGACAAATAGATGTATTAAATGAGTAGTACCGTATATATACATGTGTTTTGTTACGACTATGGACCGATGTCAATGAACGGGATGGGTTACTGTAAAAAAAAACAATGTACGAACATTTTTGTATATTTAAGATCAATTCAGGATATACTAAATGTTACTTTAAATGGTTTTGTAGAAAAATAATCCCATTTATAATTATGATTGAATGCCAACGTAACATCATGTTGGGATGATCAGAGGTGGGCTAAATGGCGGTATAATACGAAATAAGGATTCATCTAAAAACGGGATTCTAATCTTCTTGCGACTGCACAGACATACTGAAGACCGCATTTGATGTGCCTATAGGAAAATATACTGATATAAAGGAAAGATTATTAAATTAAATTAAAATTTGCCTAATCTCATCGGGCCTAAACAGCAATAAATTTGAATAATACCACCAATAATTTGCCAACTCAAAAGATGGTTCAAATCCAGGAGATCATTATTTTTAAGTAAAAATAAGATAAATGTGTAAAGCATTTAAATCCGACCGGCCAATATAAGATGAGATAAGATTATTTTCATCGATCCAAATAATCGGAAATGTGTTTTGGTGACATGTTCTCTATTCATTTTCAGAGAACGCTAGGGATCAACATTCTGATTTAAGAGAAAAAAAATTCTAACTAGATCACTTTAAACTTAAGGCAACGAGAGTATTTATCAAGACATCCTGTTTCACAAAATCCTCACATAATTAATGATAGCCTTTGGCTTTGAGAGTAATATTTTAAATTTAGCAGTGTTTATAATACCGGTATACAAATATGCTTTTCTTTGAGTTTTACACAAATGGAAATTGAAGCAAAGTCAACAACAAAAAAAACAACAAATATGAAGAAAATTCTATGTGGGGAATTTTCTAGGTGCGGGGTAATTCGTTTATTGGCCAACACATGTTGTAGCGCGCGATAAAGATTTAAACCACATAGGAAAAAAATTAACAAAATATTTATTGATTTTGTTAAACAAGCCTTGACAGTAGAGATCCCTGAGCCCAACCAGTCATCAGACTTGCTTACAGTATAAAAATCACACAGGAATGTTATCTTGACAACATGATGTTCAAACAAACGGGATGATTGAGGGGCCGAAGGAGGGGGGGGGGAGCGGGGAGTCGTCAATCAAATTGCTTAGAGAGTATTATACGATGAAAAATGAGGGTTCGGGGAAGGGGGCGTGGGGGAGAAAAAAATCAAGCTGTAAATATTTTGTCCGTTTTGTCCACTGATAACATTGTAGCGATTGCATCTAAGTTGTGTGAATAGAACATTGAGAATATGGAAGGCATGGGAGAGAATGGGGTATGGACGAAAAAACGACAACAATACAACGTATGTAAGCATCGGCAGAACGCCTACTTCCACGAAGAGAACAAAACAAACGATAAAATCTCATAAACAGAGCGTTTACGACGAGCCTTGATCTGTCGTCTTTTTATAGGCAGCCCACACGCGGTGTACATTTTGGGGACCACTGTTAAGTCTATGGCCATATTGCTTACGCCCTTTCAGGTCTTCCCAAACCGCCCAAACGACGACCGTTTAGTTTTGTGTACAAGACACAGTGACACAAAGTACGCGATAGGCTAAAATTTAAATCCGACACAGTGCACCTTATGCATTATTTTAGAGTTAGATTGAACCAGACACAGTGCACCTTATGCATTATTTTAGAGTTAGATTGAACCAGACACAGTGCACCTTATGCATTATTTTAGAGTTAGATTGAACCAGACACAGTGCACCTTATGCATTATTTTAGAGTTAGATTGAACCAGACACAGTGACGACACGTACGTGTTTGGTTGAATCTAAAAACGTTCTCCACCTAATCTGTGTAACAAAATCAATTGTAGGTGGTGTGTTGGTTGTTTTGTTTTGTTGTCTTTTTTGTTTGTTTTTTGTTGGCTTTTTGGGTTGTTTTTGTTGGTTTTTTGGTTGTTTTTGTTGGTTTTTTTGGGTTGTTTTTGTTGGTTTTTTGGTTGTTTTTGTTGGCTTTTTGGGTTGTTTTTGTTGGTTTTTTTGGTTGTTTTTGTTGGTTTTTTGGTTGTTTTTGTTGGTTTTTTGGGTTGTTTTTGTTGGTTTTTTGGGTTGTTTTTGTTGGTTTTTTGGGTTGTTTTTGTTGGTTTTTTGGGTTGTTTTTGTTGGTTTTTTGGGTTGTTTTTGTTGGTTTTTCGTCTGTTTTTTTTTTTGCTGGGTTTTTTTTTTGGGGGGGGGGGGGGGGGGTGTTGTTTTTTGTTTTTGGATTTTTTGTTGGTGGGTGGTGGGTAGGGGTTTACTAGACAAGCTCTCATTTTAAGCTATAGAAAATAATAAATTATTGCGATTGAATGTAATAAAGTACCGTTAGCCATTACATTTGTTAACATTACAGTTTAAAAAAAATTAAAAAGGGCAACCGTATTTTTTTTAAAAAGCTATCTCCGGTCAAATTTAGTATAGTTCAAAAAAAAAATGAAAAATTCAAAACTTCAACATTAAGAGACCACCATATTGTTTTAGCGATATGCCACCCCCTCTACGTTTCACGCCGTTGTGCTAGGGGACGTTGTCTTGACCGACCAATCCGAGCCAGGCTGTCCAGAAAGTTATATAAACAGATGATGGCCAAGCTCCCCCCATAGTTCACAGACTACTGCCTCTTGGCGTGTGCGTGAAGTTATTATTTTCCTTTCAAAATACATTTCGCGGTAAGTATTGTGAGCGAATTTATTAAAAAGTAATCCATTTGTAAATATCTCGAGTTTTCATTCAAAACCATCTACAATTGCGAACATTATCATTTGGTGATTGTGGTATGACCTGCTATTTTTTTTAGTTAAATTATATTTTTAAAAACAAATTAACACAATTTTCCACCAAGAGAGCCAGGGCATAGATCTAGCTATTTTGATGGTATAGATGAAGCTAGTTTGCTGGTATAGATCTAGCTAGTTTGACTGTATAGATGAAGCTTGTTTGCTTAATATAGATCTAGCTAATTTGCTTGGTATAGATCTAGCTAGTTTGCTTGGTATATATCTAGCTAGCTTGCTTGGTATAGATCTAGCTAGTTTGCTAGAGGGAAAAAAACAGTTTATTAAAAAAAAGCAGAAAGTGAATAATGGCACCGGAAATGTGTTTTCCGCATCCGAGATGAGGATGACTGCACAGTGCCATCTAGTTGGCTGACTGCACAGTGCCATCTAGTTGGCTGACTGCACAGTGCCATCTAGTTGGCTGACTGCACAGTGCCATCTAGTTGTCTGACTGCACAGTGCCACCTAGTTGGCTGACTGCACAGTGCCACCTAGTTTGTGCAACAGACATTTTCCTTTTGCTGGTTCTCAAACTGGAGTTAAAGAGGCTTACATTTAAAAATTGACATGTTTCTCATAGGGTGCATACTAGATCTAGCGTGAGATCCACTCTTCTACTCTCTTTGTCTGTTCATTTCTCTACAGCAGGCTTGCACACAACATACGGCCCGCCAGCACCCACTTTGCGGCCCGTGAAGTAACAAAATATTCTTTGTTCTTCAATTTTTTAAAAATAGATCCCCCCCCCCAGTCCTGATTTCTGTTGGCCCACACAAGTTTTTCATAAAGTATTACGGCCCGCCTTACATTTTGATTAGTGCTAGGCCTGCTCTACAGTTCTAGATGTTACCAACGCTTTTACAAGTGTCGCTGGAAAGCTATTAACCTAGCATGGTATACCATTAAAAAAAAAACATGACCACAATTAAGATGCATGCAGTGATTCAGAATCAAGGATCAGGGTTAGAGTTAAACAAAGTCCTTTTTTTGTGTGCAACACTAGCATGCATGTGATGTGACCCGGTCCCACATTCGTAAAACACGTCACGTGATTTTAAGATGTTATTTCACATTTTAAAACAAGGCCCCATCTTATTTCGAATAATGAAGTCAGCTTTTAGGATAAAATCTGAAGTACGCTTCTTATGTTGCTGTTAATAGAATGTGGCGGATAATCGAACACGTCCTCTTTCAGAGGAATATCAGTATTTCCGAATGGATTGAATCTGATTGTTTCTTTGTCATTGAGATTTAGCTAGCATCATGACGTCGACTTTCATGTGCCTGTGGGTGGCGTGGGTTATGAGAAAACGATGGAAGGAGGGGGGGGGGGTGCATCTTTGCAGCTAGGGTAAGTACTGCCCGGGCAAAGATTTTTTACTCCCTTTTCCATAAAAATCCCCTCTTGTTTCTGACCTGAAAATTATACCCTTATTTAAAAAGAAATAAGGGGCCACCCTCTGCGGATACCCCCCCCCCCACCGCCCCTTCCTACGACAATGGGAAGATTAGGGGGGGGGTGGTGTTATGGTGGCGTAGAAGGATGTAGCGTTGTTCTGTGGAGGGAGGTTGGTCTTGGTACAAACACTGAAAGGTTCGTCAGGTGGGAGGAAGACGTGAAGGCTGGGCACGTCTCAATTTAGCTTATTTTCCAGGTGATTTAAACACACACACACACACACGTATATATATATATATATATATATATATATATATATATATATATATATGTTATATATATATATATATATATTATATATATATATATATATTTACTTTGTAAATTACTTGAAATACATCTAAATTTATTGTGACATTATTTTTTAAAATACTAATTCATATAAATTCCTTCATTGTTCATCTACTTACTTAAAATAATCTAAATACATATATAGTACATTGAATTAAATAATGCTACAATTGCACAACATTTTGATTAGAAAAATACAAGGGCCGTTTAAAAAAAATAGAAGTTCTCCATCCTTGTAACATCCTCCGGGGAACCGGGACGGAATGGGTTAATTCACCTTTATAATAATTAAACAAAATATTCCCCCCCCCCCCGGGCTAAAAAAAAAGGCGGAAGCATGGCGTGAACTTTCCATCTCCTCAAGTTACTTGACATGACATGCATTCGAGTAACTAACGCACTTAATAAGAATCTCAATTAGTACCAACCTCTTGGAATTTTAATTTTGCGCGCCTAATGAACACATCGATACAGCCATGCGTGCACACCTAGAGATTGATCATTTGTGACGACTAAATGTCGAACCATTGTCATTTTAAATTTCCCAAATCTTTGTCTAATTATAAAGCTGTTCCAACTGTACCGAAAAATCATTTCATTGTGATGTAATTTTGGCCAATGTTTATTATTATGGATGATTGGGGGTGGGGGGGGGGGGTTCAAAGGGATCAATCAATTTAAAAGAAAGAACAAAGAAATAAAATTAAATAATAATAAGGATAATAATACTAATAATAAAAATACAGAATTTAAAAAAAAAAAGTATGAAAAAGAGAAAAAGAGACCAAACAAAGAAAGAAAAAAAAAGAAAAGAAAAACCCATTAAATAATCAAAAGTATTGAATGATTATTTTCATTTAAGCATAATTTGAGTCAGAGAACAGTTCGAAAGAAAGAGTTTTAAAAAATGCGTTGACTTCACTTCTGTCTGGCCCGTGCCATCACCAGTGTCCGTGATGTCATGAACAAAGGGGGCCTGTGTCCCGGTGTTGACCTACAATGTGGGTGTTATGTCCGCCTGATGCCCTGACGTCCAGGCTGCTACATTTGTTTTACTTCTCGCTGGCGGACTATGTCAACAGATTCGGAAAATAAACAAACACGGAGAAGAGACGGGGCGTTAAAAAAAAAAAAAGAAGAAAAAGAAATGAAAAAAATATTTAATTAGCAATTTGCGTGTACCTTTCTCTTACGCGCATTTTTAAAGAAGCTTTTGGGCCCGAGGATACTTGGGAACAACAACAACAACGTGGTTTGACTTGACATGCATTCTTTGATGTCATCTTTCATAATAGGCGACATTACATATTTTTCCCAACCAGGGGTACTGGCATCACTAGGGGTGCTCGCATCACCAGGTTGGTCAGGGGGGTGGGTGTTACTAGACGGCTTTTCGTGAGAAGCCAGGAGAGTTAAGAGATTAGCTTTTAAATTAAGATTTACAATAATGTTTTGTTAAAAGGCGACGGCTTACAGACATATTATATCTAAGGCATGCATATCTCTATTAAAACTATTAGCTTCTATAATTATAAAGAGCGTTGGACTTCGATTGTTAATATAACTAGTGTTTTACACATCTGAAGTACATATTAAGTCAGGCAATGTCCCAACAAACTGCCCGAGGACACGGCCAGCCCCAGGGGACAGCCCCGAGCATAAAGAAAACTCTAAATCTTCATGTAAATGTTTTATCTCATTCCCTCTTCCTGTAGTCTAAGCGCGGTGGTTCTCAAAACATTTACATTGTTTCTTGTATCACCACACGTCAATCATAACAAATTTTCCGGGCACATTCGTTTAACATGGTCCATATATATATTCTTCTAGCAAGCATCGTCGCCAAGTGAGGTATTGTTCCAGCATTCAATATCTCAGGCCCGTTACCACCCAGGTGTCCGTTGTGGTCATGGACAAGTCAACGCTTGAGCTCATTGATCTTGAACAGCTGATCAAAGATCACGCGCTTTCATTCCTGGACAACAGCCAGAAGAGACACGCCGACATCAAGCGCCCTGTCGTGGATTGGAGACACATGAATGTTGTTTATGGTGAGTTCAAATTCAGTCTTGTTCTTAATTCTGATGGTGGTTTTTTTTGATACCAAAATACTGTGGATACAAGATACTCTTTATTCCCAAAACATAACTAGGGACTCATATGAGGGATTGATATTGCATGACAGTGAATTAAAAAAAAACAGAAATGATTTGTGACCGTGACTAAATGAATGCGTAGCACGGGAACATAAACGAGACAATACACGGGCACATACACGGGAATATACACGGGAGCATACACGGGGTCATACACGGGATCATACACGGGGTCATATACGGGGTCATACACGGAGTCATACACGAGCACACACAGGGGCACATAAACGTGTAGATTCATCAGTGTATGGAAAGAAAAACATCGGGTATCTTTAAAAATAATCTTTCAACTCTGCCTAGACTCAAGACAAATGATATATATCCCCACAAAAAGGACAGGACGCGAGTCATGTGATACGTTCTTACGCGCACTACTTGGTACAGTAATTACTGGCAGGCCAAATTTAGACTCACCTATATTGCTATTTTTTAACTTACATCGTATACAATTATTTTTCTTTATAACCCTCGTTTATACGGTGACTCTTAATTCATACAGTAGACGGATCTTGCCAACAGGTCTATACATAAATAGACGGATCTTGAAAAGAGCCTATAAATAAATGGACGGACTTTGTCAACGGGCCTAGACATAAATGGGCGGATCTTGACAAGAGGCCTAGACATAAATGGACGGATCTTGACAAGAGTCCTAGACATAAATGGACGGATCTTGACAAGAGTCCTAGACATAAATGGACGGATCTTGACAAGAGTCCTAGACATAAATGGACGGATCTTGATAAGAGGCCTAGACATAAATGGGCGGATCTTGACAATAGTCCTAGACATAAATGGACGGATCTTGACAAGAGTCCTAGACATGAATGGACGTATCTTGACAAGAGTCCTAGACATAAATGGACTGATCTTGACAAGAGTCCTAGACATAAATGGACGCATCTTGACAAAAGTCCTAGACATAAATGGACGGATCTTGACAAGAGGCCTAGACATAAATGGACGGATCTTGACAAGAGTCCTAGACATAAATGGACGGATCTTGACAAGAAGCCTAGACATAAATGGGCGGATCTTGACAAGAGTCCTGAACATAAATGGACAGATCTTGATAAGAGTCCTAGACATAAATGGACGGATCTTTACAAGAGGCCTAGACATAAATGGACGGATCTTGACTAGAGGCCTAGACATAAATGGACGGATCTTGACAAGAGTCCTGGACATAAATGGACGGATCTTGACAAGAGGCTTCGACATAAATGGATGGATCTTGACGAGAGGCCTAGACTTAATGCACGGATCTTGACAAGAGTCCTAGACATAAATGGACGGATCTGACAAGAGGCCTAGAAATAAATGGATGGATCTTGACAAGAGGCCTAGACATAAATGGGCCAATCTTGACAAGAGTCCTAGACATAAATGGACGGATCTTGACAAGAGTCCTAGACATAAAGGGGCGGATCTTTACAAGAGTCCTAGACATTAAAGGACGGATCTTGACAAGTGTCCTAGACATAAATGGACGGATCTTGACAAGAGGCCTAGATATAAATGGACGGATCTTGACAAGAGGCATAGACATAAATGGGCCAATTTTGACAAGAGGCCTAGACATAAATGGACGGATCTTGACAAGAGGCATAGACATAAATGGGCCAATCTTGACAAGAGTCCTAGACATAAATGGACGGATCTTGACAAGAGTCCTAGACATAAAGGGGCGGATCTTTACAAGAGTCCTAGACATTAATGGACGGATCTTGACAAGTGTCCTAGACATAAATGGACGGATCTTGACAAGAGGCCTAGATATAAATGGACGGATCTTGACAAGAGGCCTAGACATAAAGGGGCGGATCTTTACAAGAGTCCTAGACATAAATGGACGGATCTTGACAAGAGTCATAGACATAAATGGACGGATCTTGACAAGAGGCCTAGACATAAATGGGCGGATCTTGACAAGAGTCCTAGACATAAATGGACGGATCTTGACAAGAGGCCTAGACATAATTGGACGGATCTTGACAAGAAGCCTAGACATAAATGGACGGATCTTGACAAGAGGCCTAGACATAAATGGACGTATCTTGACAAGAGGCCTAGACATAAATGGACGGATCTTGACAAGAGGCATAGACATAAATGGACGGATCTTGACAAGAGTCCTAGACATAAATGGACGGATCTTGACAAGAGGCCTAGACATAAATGGACGCATCTTGACAAGAGGCCTAGACATAAATGGACGGATCTTGTCAACAGACCTTGAAATCACTCTCACTTATCTGTCAAATTTTATGAACTTCTCCAGTTCGCTTTGCAGCTCTGCTTCCACTTGGGTAAGGTGACATCAACTTCGTTTGGGAAAAGTGTTGGCGTGGGTGCAGAACAATCTACTAGATCAGCATTACCCAAAACGCTTAAGTTTTGTTGACAGGTGGATATATTTCGACATTGCACCAGGGACCGGTGTCTTATTTACGTATTTTATTGTCTTCTTTTTTTTAAAACATAATATTCATTTTGCGCGGACCGTCAAAGTAAGGCTCCGCGGACCACCATTTGAGGAACGCTGAGTTGAGGCTCACAATGGTTTAGAGTTTACGTCCCATGTAAATACAAAACTAATATCTTTTTGTCTCTTTGCCTACTTTGCTATATCTCTTTGTTTACTTTATCGCTATATCTCTGTGTCTACTTTGTCGCTATATCTCTTTGTCTATCAATTGAAATCCTAGTGAATGCTCTCTTGTTATCGCCCCAGATTATTATAAAATTAAACTTTTCGTATATCTGTCCGGAACTTAACGATAACACAGACAAACATTTTTGCATCTGAAGTTTATTTACACTCTTTTTAGATCATTAAGGAAGGACTCCTTTAGCATCCGATGAAGTTTAGTTTATCTGATGCCAACCCCCCCCCCCCCACCTATCTTCCCATCAGGTGAGACCATGTATGCCAAGAGGGACAAGCCCCCGACTCCTACATCCCATATCTTATTCTCGGCGTGTTTCGTCAACGACACGCCCGCGCCGCAGACGTACACGCTGAAGACCGAGAGGCGGACCAAGTCCAGCTGCGAGATCAACTTCACCAAGACCTTCACCTACGGCATGGAGGTTCAGCTCAGCCTGACCCCGCCCAACCCCATCATTGACATCAACGCAGGGTTCCATGCAGAAGTTACCAAGGAGAAGGGTGAGTGATAGGCAGGGTTCCATGCAGAAGTTACCAAGGAGAAGGGTGAGTGATAGGCAGGGTTCCGTGCAGAAGTTACCAAGGAGAAGGGTGAGTGATAGCCAGGGTTCCGTGCAGAAGTTACCAAGGAGAAGGGTGAGTGATAGGCAGGGTTCCATGCAGAAGTTACCAAGGAGAAGGGTGAGTGATAGGCAGGGTTCCATGCAGAAGTTACCAAGGAGAAGGGTGAGTGATAGGCAGGGTTCCGTGCAGAAGTTACCTAGGAGAAGGGTGAGTGATAGGCAGGGTTCCGTGCAGAAGTTACCAAGGAGAAGTGTGAGTGATAGGCAGGGTTCCGTGCAGAAGTTACCAAGGAGAAGGGTGAGTGATATTCAGGGTTCCATGCAGAAGTTACCTAGGAGAAGGGTGAGTGATAGGCAGGTTTCCATGCAGAAGTTACCAAGGAGAAGGGTGAGTGATAGGCAGGGTTCCGTGCAGAAGTTACCAAGGAGAAGGGTGAGTGATGTGCAGGGTTCCGTGCAGAAGTTACCAAGGAGAAGGGTGAGTGATAAGGCAGGGTTCCGTGCAGAAGTTACCAAGGAGAAGGGTGAGTGATAGGCAGGGTTCCGTGCAGAAGTTACCAAGGAGAAGGGTGAGTGATAGGCAGGGTTCCGTGCAGAAGTTACCAAGGAGAAGGGTGAGTGATAGCCAGGGTTCCATGCAGAAGTTACCAAGGAGAAGGGTGAGTGATAGGCAGGGTTCCGTGCAGAAGTTACCAAGGAGAAGGGTGAGTGATAGCCAGGGTTCCGTGCAGAAGTTACCAAGGAGAAGGGTGAGTGATATGGCAGGGTTCCATGCAGAAGTTACCAAGGAGAAGGGTGAGTGATAGGCAGGGTTCCGTGCAGAAGTTACCAAGGAGAAGGGTGAGTGATAGGCAGGGTTCCATGCAGAAGTTACCAAGGAGAAGGGTGAGTGATAGGCAGGGTTCCATGCAGAAGTTACCAAGGAGAAGGGTGAGTGATAGGCAGGGTTCCATGCAAAAGTTACCAAGGAGAAGGGTGAGTGATAGGCAGGGTTCCATGCAGAAGTTACCAAGGAGAAGGGTGAGTGATAGGCAGGGTTCCATGCAGAAGTTACCAAGGAGAAGGGTGAGTGATAGGCAGGGTTCCATGCAGAAGTTACCAAGGAGAAGGATATGGGAGTATTTTAAACATCCTTAATGATATAAATTATTCTAACTTCGCTTTTGTTCGTGTATTTCTTTCTTTCTATATGGTTGTGTGGGCTAATTGACCCACTTCCCGTCAACCTATCTAGATGAAACTTGGCACATAAACACGTTGCCGATGACAACACCTTTTGTCAAATCTTCACCCTCAACCCCAAGCACCGGTAATCAATTTTTCCTGTTTTTCACGGGGAAGATGAAGGAAATACGATGACACTGATTTCAAAGAAATACAATTTCCAGATGACTGCGCTAAATGAGATGCTTAAAAATCTCGCAAGTGCGTTTGGTGCCTAATATTTTCTTTTGTTTTTGTCGAAATCGTCGGTGAAATCAATCTCCGGTGTAGAAACGGGTGGGATGTTAGAATATAAATATAAAATAAGTTAATAACAAATGCATAATACTTTTTCTTCAAACGGTGTGTTTATTTTTAAAAACATGTGTTTGTTATAATTTTCACCTGGGAAATTTTCAGTGCGAGGTGTGGTGGCTGACCTTGTAATTGAAAAGTCAGGGGGGGTTGGGGGGAAATGACAGTGAGAGTTATAGATGGATATCAAAGTTTAAATCACTGGTCCTCAGACTTCAGCCCGCCACTGGTCCTTAACATGTCCCGCCTTGCGCCGTACCGGTACACGGGTTTGAGTGACGTATACAGTACCGGAACATCTCATAAGCCAAAGGCCAGGCTCATAATTCTCATTGAAATATTAATATCTTTATGTCCATTAAAATTGTTGTTCAATTTAAGTATTTTTAAAAATAGTTTTTGCTGTTTTTGCACTACGAATAAGATACGTGCGGCGCGCATAGTAATTTGTTTGTATATTTACAAACTATATAGTCAGGCCACAAAAGTGAAGTGCCTTAGGGACACTGATTAATAAGTTTGAGGACCTCTGGTTTAAAGTTTCATAAAACGTCTTAAACGCTAATTGCGGTTAAAATATTGGGGGCTTACGGTGCGGCTTTACAGCTCTCAGTCTTTGGTTAACCACTGGCTAAATTAATCCTATAAAGAAGTGGTTTTCAAACTTTCTATGGCCGCGACCCTTTAATATTGTTCATCGTGTTGCGGCGACCCCCAGCCACAACATTATTTTGGGTTTTACTTCATAACTATAGAGCATATGGGTTTTAAGGTGGTCTTAGTCGACCCCTGAGAAAGGGTCGTGCGATCCCCAAAGGGGTCGCGACCCACATGTTGAGAACCGCTGCTATAAAGTAACACCATGTAGCGCACTTGGAGTAAAAATGGCCTCAGTTTTGTGGGATGCATCAATTTGTTGTTGTTCCTCCTTCGCATGCATTGGTTGGATCCACCGTTCCAGCTATATTCAACGTGTGTACGCAGGTGGCCTGCAAGTCCTATTTGTACCTGGAAAGCTTTCTCGCACGTAAGACACATGTTGTTTCTCGGTCCAAGTTGGATTTGAGTCAATTCTGCTTCTTCCTTGGCCGTGCGCTGTCCTTGGGCGTGAGCGGTGCGCTTATTCTCTGAGGATTGTGCCCCAACAGTGAGTCTGCAACGCCAGCTTGTAAAATCCATGCAAAGTGTTTCCCAAGATTCCAGATCAATGTCCATGGATTTAAGTGAAGTTTTTAGACAGTCCTTGAAGCGTTTTTTTTCCTGCCCACCAGCTGAGCTTTTCCATCCCGAGAGTTCTCCACAGATCGTTTGTTGGGAAGTCTGCTAACAGGTACTCTTGCAACATGCCCTGCTCATCAGCCTTGTCCTTTTTGTAGGAGCGTGTGGATGCTGGCTGAAACAATCGGCCCGTTGTAGGACCTCTGTACCAACAGGGACTTTGTCCTGCCACCTTATGCCAAGAATTTTACGTAGACAGCTTAAGTGGATGAGGCTTAGCTGTCTTGGCATATCAGTAACATAAATATTTCTTGAGCCTACTGAGTCGAGAAAACTTAACAAATACACTAACAGATGAGTAATTGATTTTTGTTTTTGCCAAAGCTTTTGGAATAGGCTATAATGTAACAAGATATAGTGCAATATTTTGTAAGCTTGCTTTTGGCATCCATCAGCCGAATCTCCAAGACAACTCGGGCGCCTCTTCATACTAAATCTGGTCAAGATAAGTCTATGCCCCGGCACACTGGCGCCTCTTGATACCAAATCTGGTCTAGATAAGTCTGTGCCCCGGCACAATGTCGCCTCTTGATACCAAATCTGGTCTAGATAAGTCTGTGCCCCGGATATAATGAAAGATCTCAAAACAGACAGGTTGTCTCACAACAACATAAATGTACAGGGAAAAAAATCTTCACGGTAATCAGGTAGAGATATTATAAAACATTAAAAAATGGGGTTGACTTATTGAAATCATTTTAGAGCATTTGTTCCCATATCTCAGGGACTCCTAAACACCATTAAGTAAAGCATAGGGTAGGCCGAAAATACTCTTCCAGAGAATGTGTTTCTAAAAAGGGGCTCAGCGTGTTAACAAATCTGGGAACCGATGTTTTAGAGATTTTTTTTAAAAGGCCTTCTCAACATATTTCGGTCTCATTTCAGGTGTAAACAGAACGATAGAGCAAGAGCTGTCTTGGGGAGTGGATACCGAGATATCCGTACCACAAGGCTACAAGACGAAAGCGGAGCTGGTCATCAAGGAGGATGATTTTAATGGTGCGTTTGAGATGCTGACAACTTTTGATGGAAAGGTAAGCACGTGAAACAAAAGACTCGGATTGGGAGTCGGGTGTATGTGTGTGGGGGGGGGGAGGGGAGAAGGACGTGGTAGTGGTGAGGGTGAGAGTGTCGAAGGACATGGGAGTGGCGAGGGTGGGAGTGTCGAAGGACATGTGAGTGGCGAGGGTGGGAGTGTCGAAGGACATTGGAGTGGCGAGGGTGGGAGTGTCGAAGGACATGGGAGTGGCGAGGGTGGGAGTGTCGAAGGACATGTGAGTGGCGAGGGTGGGAGTGTCGAAGGACATGGGAGTGGCGAGGGTGGGAGTGTCGAAGGACATGTGAGTGGCGAGGGTGGGAGTGTCGAAGGACATGGGAGTGGCGAGGGTGGGAGTGTCGAAGGACATGTGAGTGGCGAGGGTGGGAGTGTCGAAGGACATGGGAGTGGCGAGGGTGGGAGTGTCGAAGGACATGTGAGTGGCGAGGGTGGGAGTGTCGAAGGACATTGGAGTGGCGAGGGTGGGAGTGTCGAAGGACATGGGAGTGGCGAGGGTGGGAGTGTCGAAGGACATGTGAGTGGCGAGGGTGGGAGTGTCGAAGGACATGGGAGTGGCGAGGGTGGGAGTGTCGAAGGACATGTGAGTGGCGAGGGTGGGAGTGTCGAAGGACATGGGAGTGGCGAGGGTGGGAGTGTCGAAGGACATGTGAGTGGCGAGGGTGGGAGTGTCGAAGGACATGGGAGTGGCGAGGGTGGGAGTGTCGAAGGACATGTGAGTGGCGAGGGTGGGAGTGTCGAAGGACATTGGAGTGGCGAGGGTGGGAGTGTCGAAGGAATGGGAGTTAAGGGTCGGGGGAGTGTCGCAGGAGATCACAGGGGTTTAAGGTCTGACTAATCAAAGAAAATATAAATAGTTAAATCTGAAACTTCGGCACAATTCATTCTAATCAACACATTTCCATTGGAGGACCATGCCTGTTTTTTTTTTTTTTAGAGATAAAGCCATGTTGAGAAAGCTCTTTGATTAAATTGAATACAACATCTCATAAATAAGGGTTGTTATGAACTAGATTGGTGTGAATGTTTGGTAGGGGGAGTTTGTGATCGTGTGAGTGTTTTTTTTAGTGAGTTGTAAGTCGTGAGGTCAGAGCGTGAAGTTGGTTCGTGGTGTTGAGCTTTGGTGTGTGTGCTGGATGTGTGTGTGCTGAATGTGTGTGTGCTGGATGTGTGTGTGCTGGATGTTTGTGTGCTGGATGTGTGTGTGCTGGGTGTTTGTGTGCTGGGTGTTTGTGTGCTGGGTGTTTGTGTGCTGGGTGTTTGTGTGCTGGGTGTTTGTGTGCTGGGTGTTTGTGTGCTGGGTGTTTGTGTGCTGGGTGTTTGTGTGCTGGGTGTTTGTGTGCTGGGTGTTTGTGTGCTGGGTGTTTGTGTGCTGGGTGTTTGTGTGCTGGGTGTTTGTGTGCTGGGTGTTTGTGTGCTGGGTGTTTGTGTGCTGGGTGTTTGTGTGCTGGGTGTTTGTGTGCTGGGTGTTTGTGTGCTGGGTGTTTGTGTGCTGGGTGTTTGTGTGCTGGGTGTTTGTGTGCTGGGTGTTTGTGTGCTGGGTGTTTGTGTGCTGGGTGTTTGTGTGCTGGGTGTTTGTGTGCTGGGTGTTTGTGTGCTGGGTGTTTGTGTGCTGGGTGTTTGTGTGCTGGGTGTTTGTGTGCTGGGTGTTTGTGTGCTGGGTGTTTGTGTGCTGGGTGTTTGTGTGCTGGGTGTTAGTGTGGTGATATAAAAGGGCAGTGTGTTAGTCGAGAGAGGAGCCGAGAGATCGTTAGGGGGGGGGGGTAGAGAAGCGCGATAGTGGAGAGTTAGAGCCGAGAGTAGAGAAGAGAGTAGAGAAGAGAGTAGAGAAGAGAGTAGAGAAGAGAGTAGAGAAGAGAGTAGAGAAGAGAGTAGAGAAGAGAGTAGAGAAGAGAGTAGAGAAGAGAGTAGAGAAGAGAGTAGAGAAGAGAGTAGAGAAGAGAGTAGAGAAGAGAGTAGAGAAGAGAGTAGAGAAGAGAGTAGAGAAGAGAGTAGAGAAGAGAGTAGAGAAGAGAGTAGAGAAGAGAGTAGAGAAGAGAGTAGAGAAGAGAGTAGAGAAGAGAGTAGAGAAGAGAGTAGAGAAGAGAGTAGAGAAGAGAGTAGAGAAGAGAGTAGAGAAGAGAGTTGAGAGTTATTATTATCTTCATTGAACGTTGTGAAGTGACATTTGCTGTGATGGGATCCTGTATATAAAGAACTGTTATTGTGATCGTCATTGACCGCTGTTGTTTCGCTCTTTATAGTGGACCTGGTGTGACAGGGTACATTGGTGAGAACGAAATAAAGAAGGTCGTAACACTTTGAAGGAATACTAGACAAAGTAAAAAAGGTCGTAACACTTTGAAGGAATACTAGGCAAAGTAAAAAAGGTCGTAACACTTTGAAGGAATACTGGACAAAGTAAAAAAGGTCGTAACACTTTGAAGGAATACTAGACAAAGTAAAAAAGGTCGTAACACTTTGAAGGAATACTAGGCAAAGTAAAAAAGGTCGTAACACTTTGAAGGAATACTAGGCAAAGTAAAAAAGGTCGTAACACTTTGAAGGAATACTAGACAAAGTAAAAAAGGTCGTAACACTTTGAAGGAATACTAGACAAAGTAAAGAATGTCGTAACCAGATTATTGTTTAGTGCAGTAATACTATACTACAGCCTATTTATTACAAAAAAAAAACAGTTTAAAATTTAATAATATATCTATTAGATATACAATACAGGTATATTCTTATAATGTCCAAATATTCTGCCATGAATGCGATAATACTTTTGTATTTAGTAAATGGGGGAGAATAATGTTCAAGAATAAATTATGCTTCCTCAATTAATATACGATACATTGTTATGTGTCTGTGGTTGGGTTTGACGCATGTGTCGAATGTGGTTTTAATCCCCAGGTGTTGGTGTCTTATGAGAACAAGGACACCAAAGAATGGATCAGCACTGTGTGCGTCAACGCAAACAACGTCTTCAAGGGAAGCGGGTTCTCAAAGGACGGCAAAGGCAGGCCGACGTATCTGGTGAAGGGCATCTGTAAATGTAGATTCGGTATAGAGCAATTTATCAAGGTGTCACAGCTGCCTATAGAAGGAAGAGAAAATAACGATTTGATGTGATAACGTGACATGAGTTTTGGTATGATGGACTGACATCAGTTTTGATATGATAATATTACAGGAAGTGTATAATCCACCGCTCACATTGTTAAAGTTGTATTAAGAAGATAAATTATGAAAATTACACAAGACAACGAATGTTCCCAGACAATTTCCCCAAACAAACAGGAAATTAAAGAACCCCTAAAAACAAAGTTTATTGTATAAATCTTTTATAAAATGTAAATTCAAGCAATGGGGTGGGTATACACATTTGACAAAACACGCATACAAGTAACGCACTTTATAAGAATCCCAATTAGTGGTCCCTACCCCCAAGGCTCGCAAACGTACTTTTTTTTCACGCCCATTAACGATATTAATATTCTAATGACCCATTCTAAATTGAGTCGATCCCGAACTTGTGGACTGGAGCTTGTAACTATTTCAAGTAAATAACTCTATATCAAATTGACGCAAAAAGTGAAAAAGTTTATAAATAACTCTCTATCAAAGTGACGCAAAAATTCTATAAATAACTCTCTATCAAAGTGACGCAAAAATTCTATAAATAACTCTCTATCAAAGTGACGCAAAAATTCTATAAATAACTCTATATCAAAGTGACGCAAAAATTCTATACATAACTCTATATCAAAGTGACGCAAAAACTCTATAAATAACTATATCAAAGGGACGCAAAAATTCTATAAATAACTCTATATCAAAGTAACGCAAAAATTCTATAAATAACTCTCATCAAAGTGACGCAAAAATTCTATAAATAACTCTCTATCAAAGTGACGCCAAAATTCTATAAATAACTCTCTATCAAAGTGACGCAAAAATTCTATAAATAACTCTCTATCAAAGTGACGCAAAAATTCTATAAATAACTCTATATCAAAGTGACGCAAAAATTCTATACATAACTCTATATCAAAGTGACGCAAAAATTCTATAAATAACTCTCTATCAAAGTGACGCAAAAACTCTATAAATAACTATATCAAAGGGACGCAAAAATTATATAAATAACTCTATATCAAAGTAACGCAAAAATTCTATAAATAACTCTCATCAAAGTGACGCAAAAATTCTATAAATAACTCTACCAAAGTGACGCAAAAATTCTATAAATAACTCTCTATCAAAGTGACGCAAAAATTCTATAAATAACTCTCTATCAAAGTGACGCCAACATTCTATAAATAACTGTCTATCAACGTGACGCAAAAATTCTATGAATAAATCTCTATCAAAGTGACGCAAAAATTCTATAAATAACTCTCTATCAAAGTGACGCCAAAATTCTATAAATAACTCTCTATCAAAGTGACGCAAAAATTCTATAAATAACTCTCTATCAAAGCGACGCAAAAATTCTATAAATAACTCTCTATCAAAGTGACGCAAAAATTCTATAAATAACTCTCTATCAAAGTGACGCAAAAATTCTATAAATAACTCTCTATCAAAGTGACGCAAAAACTCTATACGCAGAGCTCCTTCATTGAATGGAGTTGTGTGTCATACACGCCGAGATGACAGGTTTTTTTTTCTCTTCAAATGCCATAAGGAAAATGTTTTGATTTATTTGCATATATCTACTCCCTTACCTTTAAAAAAATAAATAAATAACAAGGAATGCTTATTTACAGCAGTGTTTTTTTTTTTATTATTATAGTATAAATGTGTAAAAAAAAAACATTGCATGTTTAATACTGCACGCCTACAATAAGCTGTACGTCGTGCTAATTTTTATGTCACCACAATGTCACTTAAAATGTCAATACAATGTCACCACTATGTCACTGCAATTTCACTACAATGTCACTACAGTGTCACTACCGACGCCGTTGGTCGGCACACCGCAGATTGCATCGGCTTGCAGTAAGCGAAGTCCCTTAAGCAAATGGAACAGTCAATGTTATCATGCGAGAAGGTTCAGCCGCGCCTGCCACTCCACAGTATGGACCTCGTGAGCTGGTCGGTGGGACGCGCGTAAAGCACAACAACATGATGTCACCATTGTCTCTCGAGCTACAAGTACAGTGGAACCCCGCTATAACGCGATGATCGGGGTCCATAAAATCGGATCGCGTTAAAAGCGGGGTCGCGTTAATCCGCGGTTTTACAATATTTAACTTTTTTTCCGAGAAATCCCTTACGTATTACTATTTATAGTTCTACCGGAAGAAAGCCTCGTTTTCGGCATTAATTTTGATACTAGTTTGAACGTGCTGCGTTTAGCGGCTCATTTTCTACGATATTTTGAACAGTTGTCATTTTTTTCTCTTTAAAAAATGGCTTTCCAAGCAATGGATAAAATTTTCAAAGAACTTAGGCCTGATGGAGTAAATGAATTTCAAATTTCAGGAACCCTGCCACGATCATATTATTTTTAAAAGTCACAACTATTCTCATGCCCAAAATGAAGTTAATTTCTTGTTGTTTTTTTTAAATTTACTTTTCTCCAAATTTTTTCTCCATGTGAAATGAATATACAAAATTTCGGGAGCCATGCTACGACCGCGTTATATCCGAATTTGCGTTATGGCGGGGCGCGTTATAGCGGGGTTCCACTGTATAGTTTGCTTTCTTCTTTCTAATTTTTTTTTTTTGGGGGGTGGGGGGGGGGGGGAGGTTCGCGGGTGGATTATTGGTGAAACTTTCACTAACACAATCACCTTCAACACATCATCTTTAACACACCACCTTTAAAACATCACCTTTCAACACATCACATTTCAACACATCACCTTCAACACATCACCTTTAACACATCACTTTTAACACATCACCTTTAACACATCACATTTCAACACATCACCTTTAACACATCAAATTTCAACACATCACCTTTAACACATCACATTTCAAAACATCACCTTTAACACATCACATTTCAACACATCACCTCACCTGCTCTGCACACACATATTTAACACAGCCTGATAAGGCAGCGACATTCAAATCAAAATACGTGACCTCAGCCATGATTGAAACACAGAACAGTTGCAATTAAGACATTTATTTGACAACTTTATTGTCTAAAGCTATTCAATAAAAGGAAATGCCCAGCCAATGAGCTGTCAACGCGAAAACACAGTTGAACTCCACGACATAGTCCACGGCACAGTTGAACTCCACGACACAGTTGACTCCACGACACAGTTCAACTCCACGACACAGTTGACTCCACGACACAGTTGAACTACACGACACAGTTGAGATCCACGACACAGTTGACCTCCGCGACACAACCGAAATCCACGACACAGTCCACGACATAGTTGAACTCCACGACACAGTACACGACACAATTGAACTCCACGACACAGTTGACTCCACGACACAGTTGAACTACACGACACAGTTGAACGCCACGACACAGTCCACGACACAGTTGAATTCCACGACACAGTTGAACTACACGACACAGTTGAACGCCACGACACAGTCCACGACACAGTTGAATTCCACGACACACGCGTGTTCAAAATTCTGTACACGGCGGTTATTTTTCTTTCTTTTTTTAAATCGTTGTCGTTTTCACGTGGCAGAGAGAGCTAATGGCACATGTCCTCAAGCCTTGACTCCGGGTTTAAGACTGCTGCTCAACGTCTGGCAGGACTCTTTCCTCTCAGTGAGATTGACGAACTGCTCCAGGCCGACCTTACGCTTGCAGACGCCGGTGATGGTGAACGTGGGCCTGCCCGCCTTGTCCGTCTTAAACCCGTGCTTGGTGACGAAGATCTTAGCCACTTTGTCCTGGAAGGTCTCAATGACGCGACTATCTTTCTTGTGGAGGTAGGAGATGGCGACCTTAGGAAGAGGTAAAATTTAAAGGAAAAAAAAATTCACTGCCAGAAGAAAAGTGAAACTAGAAGTACACTGAACACTAAATAAACTTCTTTCTCCCCCACCTTTTTTTTTAAAAATTATCACAAAAAACCAGGTGTCGTCATGAGTTACATAGCAAGAGATCATAAGGAAATGAATGTCCGGATATCAGTTTTTTTAAAAAAAAATTTACTAAAATCTAACTACTTAAGGGCTCTTTATCTTGCGTCAAGATCTCACAAATAATAGTTCTCTAGGTTCTCATGCATGGTTGCTACGCCGAGTTTAATAGCCGCGAAAAATAAATTCACAGACGTTAATACTAGTTGGGATTCTTATACAGTGCGTTACTAGAATACGTGTTTTGTCGAGCAACTTCAAGGAAATTTACGCATTGCCGCCGCCATTTTTTTTGGCGGGTTATTCCTAGCGTATATTGAAATAGTACCGGCGCATTCTTCGAGACGTTAAGATAGTTCATGTCTGGTAAAAGGTGTCCATGAAACCGGGGATAACCAGACGGCATGAGTGGGGCGAGACGTGGCCGCCGTCGGTTATTGTCTTAATTATGAAATAACATCGCCAGGTTTCTATCGATTGCAAGTTCATCATCCAGTCATCCAACTGAATGGTCTGACCCCCCATGACCGTTTCGAACCAGGCCGAAGGTTGGGCTGGAGGTTCATTATCATCATCATGTCCCCCTTAGTCCTCGGACCGTTGGGGCGCCACAGATGACATGAAAACTATCCTTCTCCATTCCTCTCGGTCTTCTGCACTTATACGCACAGCATCGCCTAGTTTTATTCCCGTCCACTCTTTGATGTTATCTTCCCATCTTTTTCTCTGTCTTCCTCTTATTCTCCCTCCTCTAGCTGTGCTGGTCACGCACTCAAGTTTGCGCTTTTTGTACAGACAGAAAAGAAAGAGAGGCAGAGAGTGGGATGAAAGAGAGTGAGAGAGAGCGTTATGGAGGGACAAAAAACGAGACAAGCGAGAGAAAGTGAGACAGAGAAACAGAGTGAGAGAGACAGAGAAACATAGAGAGAAAGAGGGTCAGCGAAACAGGGAGAGAAATAAGGACAGAAACCCGAGAGAGAAAGAGACATAGAAACAGACAGAGAGAAGGTGACAGAGAGAGAGAAACAGAAAAAGAGACAGAGAAACAGAGAGATAATGAAAGATGAAGAAACAAAGAGAGAGAGAGAGAGAGAGAGAGAGGGAGAGATTGAGAGACAGCGAGAGAGAGAGAGAGAGAGAGAGAAAGAGAGACAGGGAGAGAGAGAGAAACAGCGAGAGAGAGAGAGAGACAGGGAGAGAGAGAGAGAGAAACAGCGAGAGAGAGAGAGAGACAGGGAGAGAGAGAAACAGCGAGAGAGAGAGACAGGGAGAGAGAGAGAAACAGCGAGAGAGAGAGAAACAGCGAGAGAGAGAGAGAAACAGCGAGAGAGAGAGAGAGACAGGAAGAGAGAGAGAGAGAGAGACAGGGAGAGAGATAGAGAGAGAGAGAGAGACAGGGAGAGAGAGAGAAACAGCGAGAGAGAGAGAGAGAAACAGCGAGAGAGAGAGACAGGGAGAGAGAGAGAGACATGCTGAAAATAAGGTAGGTATAGTACGAATCACTGTACGATAGGCAGGTAGGTAGTTAGATAGGCAGGTAGGTAGTTAGATAGGCAGGTAAGTAGTTAGATAGGCAGGTAGGTAGTTAGATAGGCAGATAGGTAGTTAGATAGGCAGGTAGGTATTTAGATAGGCAGGTAGGTAGTTAGATAGGCAGGTAGGTAGTTAGATAGGCAGGTAGGTAGTTAGATAGGCAGGTAGGTAGTTAGATAGGCAGGTAGGTAGTTAGATAGGAGGTAGGTAGTTAGATAGGCAGGTAGGTAGTTAGATAGGCAGGTAT
This sequence comes from Omphiscola glabra, assembly GCA_964017045.1. Lineage (NCBI taxonomy): Eukaryota > Metazoa > Mollusca > Gastropoda > Lymnaeidae > Omphiscola > Omphiscola glabra. The sequence goes on from OZ024796.1 coordinate 41,389,497, forward strand.
GTAGTTAGATAGGCAGGTAGGTAGTTAGACAGGCAGGTAGGTAGTTAGATAGGCAGGTAGGTATTTAGAAAAGACAGGTAAGTAGTTAGATAGGCAGGTAGTAGTTAGATAGGCAGGTATTTAGTTAGGCTGGTAGGTAGTTAGATAGGCAGGTGGGTAGTTAGATAGGCAGGTAGGTAGTTAGATAGGCAGATAGGTAGTTAGATAGGCAGGTAGGCAGTTAGATGGGCAGGTAGGTAGTTAGATAGGCAGGTAAATAGTTAGATAGGCAAGTAGGTAGTTAGATGGGAAGATAGGTAGTTGGGTAGACAGGTAGGTAGTTAGATAGGCAAGTAGGTAGTTAGATAGGCAGGTAATCCACACTGATGCCTTCTGCGCTTACATCTCCATCAAAAGTGACCACCTCTTCAAACTCTCCGCCAAACTCCGACTCTTTGACCACGAGCTCCGCCCTCACACAGTGTCCTGGAGTCACTGTAATTTCACTGTCCACGCCCCACGTAAGCTCTTGTTCTTCATAGACTCTGTTGCCTGTGAGGATTTCAGAACACATTTCTCAATTAAAAGGAAACTTAATCTAAGGAACTGGGAGTTCTCAAAAGTCAGCAAACTGTGACACGGGACTGTTCATTTTTTAAAAAAAAAGCAAGAAGGGTCCCACATTTTATATTCTTGGAATTATTTTTTTTTTTGGGGGGGGGGGGGGGGGGTTTGGGGGGTTGGGGAGAAACGCTTTAAAAACTTCATTTTACAATATGAACCTTTAGTTTTCGGTGGACATTCTCCAACACGCCTTGACAACTCTAAATGTAATAATGAACATATTATATCGTTAAATGTTATAAAAAATTGAAGAGGCTAGCGAGAGCATAAGATATCCGGAAAAAATCACTCAAGAATATTTTGTTTATCATGAAATAAAATTTATCATGAGATATGAACAAATAAAAAAAATTTAATCATTATTTCTAAAATTATAAAATAATTTATAATAATTTCTTATATACTCCTTTCTTAGTATTATAAATCTTAAAACATGAGAATATTATTTTTCGACTCATTCAGTTTGCTTCGAGACCGCTGAGTGAGTGCTGGCAGCAGGGGGCGGAGACAAGTAAGTAATGCAACGGGTCCCTGCCTACATCACCCCCCTCCCCCCACCAGGTGGGCCACTATTTTTTCTTTTCTTTTACAAACACGTTTTGGGGGCTTAAATAATATGGAATTGCCCGGGGCGGGGGGGGGGGGGGGCATTCGGCCCACTTGTCTTATACTGGGAAGATATGACCTTCAACAAACATCAATTAGCGTTTTGACTGAACTTTTTCTTTCTTTTGTGAAACTTGGCTTAAATAATATGGAATTGCCCGGGAACCAAAAAGTCATCTGCATGGCCCCGGGGGGCCGTGAGGGGGGGTGTGGCTTTTGGCCCACTTGTCTTATACTGGGAAGATATGATCTTCAACAAACATCAATTAGCGTTTTGACTGAACTTTTTCTTTCTTTTGTGAAACTTGGCTTAACTAAACTGCTGAGCTGCAGGTAGTTATCTAAAAAAATATTTCTTTAATTCTACTGATGTTTTCCTTGAAATATTTAACACTTTGGAAATTATCATTGAAGTTTGACGCTGAACAATTTTTTCCGCCCAGAGTCGTTACGTGATGTTTTCCATCTGCAAATTAAACATTGTGAGCTCCCTTTCCCCTCGCGTTAACCGCCACCCCCCACATTACAACCTGGACCCCCCTTACTTATTAGAGGCCGAAGCTCAAGTCTGTGCGTAGCTTAGAGGTAAATAACCGTCAACAAGTAAACCGCCATAGTCGGTGATTACCCTAACCCTTTACCCCATAGTCTGCGCTTGCCCTAACCGTAAACCCCCATAGTCTGTGCTTTCCCTAACCCTGAAACACCAAAGTCTGTGCTTACCCTAACCCTAAGTCCCCATGGTCTGCACTTGCCCTAACCGTGAACCCCCATAGTATGTGCTTACCCTAAATCTTAAAAGTCTGTGCTTACACTAACCCTAAACCCCCCTATGTATGTGCTCACCACTATCCCGACTGTACTCCACTTTGAAGGCTTTATATTTTTCATCTGGCGTCCTCATACTGCCGTACAGTTCTCCGTCGAAGCTGAAGCTCTTGTTAAACGTGATGTCGGTGATCGCCTTGGTCCGCCGGTCCGTTCTCAGCGTGTACGCCTGCGGCTTCTTCGTCGTGTTTTCGAAGTTGGCGCTAAACAGAACATTCATTTTGGGCTTGTGTGTGTCTTTGGATTTGAGGTAAACCGTTGGACCTGATTGGGGGGAGGGGGGGGGGAAGTAATTCAGACTTGAAGTAGTAAACTGTCGGACTTCATACACTGAGTAATATAATTATTATTTAGACTTGAAGCAAATTGTTTGACCTGATATATGAAATGAACGAGAATTTAGACTTGAAGCAAATTGTTTGACCTGATATATGAAATGAACGAGAATTTAGACTTGAAGCAAATTGTTTGACCTGATATATGAAATGAACTAGAATTTAGACTTGAAGCATACACTGTTTGACATCCTGTGTCAGGTAAGCAATAATTTAGTCTTGAAGTATGCCATTGGACCTGATATACAGTGTAAAGAAGAATTAAAACCGGTCCCCAAAAAACGTTATAAATTTGAACTCAATATTGCTGTGCGCGGTGAAAGAAACGAGTGCCGAGCGGGATAAGTAGAGTCGACAAATGGCCTTCACCTTGTGCATTGATAGGGGGATCATCGAGAAACTGTAAAAGATCCAAAATATGGAGTCCCCCTTTTTTTGCTGTGCAAGTTCCGTTATTTTTTTTATATTATTTTTTATTTTTTTATTGAAGGGAGGGGGTGGGGGTTTATTCTGTTTTCCATATCGATATTCTGCATAGCACCTTGCTGAGTCTAGATGCTTTCATATAGACAATGATACTCGTGTCTCACTCTGGATCTCACCATGCTACCCATGACAACATCTAGATCTGACCAGGCTATCCATGACTCCACCTGGATTCGACCAAGCTATCTACGTCTCCATCTGGATCTGACAATGATACTGATGTCTCACTCTGGATCTGACCATGCTATCCATGACTCCACCTGGATCTGACCAAGCTATCTATGTCTCGATCTGGATATGACCATGCTATCCATGACTCCACCTGGATCTGACCAAGCTCTCTATGTCTTCATCTGGATCTGGCCATGCTATCTATGTCTCCATCTGGATATGACCATGACAATATCTAGACCTGACCAGGCTATCCATTACTACACCTTGATATGACCATGCTATACATGAATTTAGCTGTATATAAGTTATTTCAAATCGATTTTTACAAACAATATTATCTTAATGAAATGCGGTTAACCACCTTTGTTAAAAAAATATAAAAAATTTGAATTCGATCTGTCGACAAATCGATTTGCCTTTTTAAAAAAAAAATACTATTATTATAATAAACTTTATATTAAGATCGATTCTGCCAAGGTAATCGGTCGGGTTGGAGTTGAACAACCTCAGAAATATCAAAACTTAAAAAAGCAAGTAAGAAAAAGAACAAGACATTTTGGTTACATATTTTGGGATGCGGGAATTCCCGATGGTGCCTCACCTAAGAGACTGACAGCACCGCCTGCAAACCTCTGCGGTCTGAAGACTGCAGAGCCCAGGAGCAAAGGTCACGGCAGTAGACGTCGTGCGCTAAACCCCCCCCCCCCCCCCAGTGTTGTAGTTCAGAGTTTATGTATGCAATGAAAACTCTGGCGATTCCCGTGATGCGCCGCTTTGGGGGAAAAAATGGGTGGGGGTGGGGGGGGGTAGTATGTCGTCCATTTGATTTTTCTTTTAAGGGCTCACCAGCATTGGTTTCGAGGTATCTGCTGACTGGAAAAAAACAAGCCGATTCTTCAGTGTTTTTTTTTTATTAAAAAACCCACAAATTTATTACTTACCTCCGCGAGAATTCCCCCAAAAAACTACACCATCGTTTCATTAAGACGGAAAAATGCCCCACCCCCAAATAAAAAAAAAAATTGAAATACGGTAATTATAATTTTTGTCTATATGATGGAATGGACCTTAAAATATGATTGACCCATAAGTAAAACTGGTTTACCGTAAGTCCTGGTCATAAACGACCAGTCAATCAACGGATTCTTCTTATCCACGCGTCTCCTCACGTCGTCGTCGAGTTGAGCTTCGAAGTATTTCCTCACCAGATACGTCAAGTCCACTTTGTCCATCGCTAACGTGGAGAAGCTCTCGCGGGGCTTGCCTCGGTGGCGGGCTGGAAGGTCGTGAACGGTTTGCTGTGAGACCTCAAGTGACTATACCTCAGATGAACGAGCACAAACTTAAACGCACCGAAACCGAGAAGAGAAAATGTGTTTCAATTTAAACATAATACAATCAATAAATCACATTAAGTAAAGAGCTGAACAATGTATGTGGAGGCTTGGAACAGAAAGACAGGAGGGTGAAAGATGGAAGTTTCGACCAAGAGCCTTCATCGGCATACAGAACGTATGGAAAGGAACAAGAGATAGAGAAAGTAGTTCAAAAACTTGAGCGTTCGCCATTAATGTTATTGCCGGAAATTGGATTTTCCAAAAAGCAAGATTACTAGAAATACAATAATTTTATGGCGGAGAATTAGATTTTAACTGACACAAATATTTTGGAAATTTGTAGGGGGAAAAAAAAGGAAGAAGAAAAAAAATCTACATGGAAATTGAGGATCAATAGTTTGAGAGTATTTGAAGTTTCCATATTTGTGAAATTGTGCTGAATTAGCTGAATTAATTAATTTTAATTTGTAAGTCATTAAGTTTAAGGGGTTCACTTTGTCATATGAATGTGTTTTGAGCTTAGATTGTTACAGTTCTCCGTCTTTTGTCTGCAGCTTAACATTAAGACATCTTTGCGTCATTAAGCTTAGCAATTAAAACGAGTTAATTAAGGCATACGCCTAATGATTGCATAGATCAATCCTCTTGTGGCTTAGACTCTCGGACGAGTTAATTAAGGCATACGCCTAGAGATCACATAGATCAATCCTATAAGGACACTGTGACAATAATAAGGACATATACCCACGGTCAGGGCCGACCCTAACAATTGCGGGGCCCTATGCGAAACGGATTGCGCGGGGCCCAGTCTGGGTGGGAATAAGGATAATAAGTGAAAATTAAGATTTTGAATTAAAAAATAAATTCGGGGCAGGGCCTATGAAAGTGCGGGGTCCAATGCAGCCGCATAGGTTGCAGTGGCCTAAGGCCGGCCCTGCCCACGGTTTACCATCTCAGGAGACACCATCTTACTTTCAGCCTTGTTAGCATCGCAGGAAACACCACCTTAACGTCAGCCTGTTTGGGTTTTGATCTTTTACCATTTGGATTCCATAATCTTCGCTATGAAAACCTTCAAGACATTGCAGTCTCATTCCTAGACCAGACTTCGGCCTTTGGCATTCGAGCCATTAAGTAAGTCTATGTTTTTTGTTTTTCTCTCTTTAAAACTACTTTGCCGTACACTGTAATAGGATTATCTTGGCTTTCCCCACGTAACTCAAGAGTAAGAGCTAAGAAACACAATTCTCTTGGAATTTATTGTTACTTCTATGTCAACAAGTCACCGTGAAAGACAAACTCACCCGAAATACAAACCTAGAAATAATTTGTGAAGTTCTCTATGTATTCATTTTCAATTCATTCCCCCAACCGTATGAAACTGCACTCAAAACACATCTCTTTAAACTCTACTATCCTGACTGTTTCCCCCCTCTGACCGAAAAACGATACTGCTGTGTGCCGTCAATGGCTTGACATTTAAAAAGTTATGGAGTGGTTGGGCGAATACACATTTGTTTTGTTTTATTTAATTAATGTATGTTAATTTTTAAGTTCATGATTATGTTTGTTAAATTGTATGTACAGCGTGGTGAGCCCAGCCCTAGGTTGGGGTATACTACGCTATAAAAAACTTCTTATAATAATAAGAATAATGACTAGATGGTAATAGTCGATACTGACGGACGAACAACAACATTTTCAATTAATTACCAGTATATAATGTAAGTCTTGGTCGTGTGTGGATATCTCGTTGCGCGAGAGATACTTGTTTTTAATAATGGGTGTCGTTTTTGGTAACAATCAGTAACCGCGAAAAGGGGAAAACAGAAGACAACAACATAATCTAAAGAAACTGATGACAAGGTCGCAACAAAGAAAATGGTGCATCTCTAATCAGTTTCGTGCTAAATGGTGCGTAAATGGTGCAGCCTAGTTTAACTAGATAACATTTAAGTTGGCATCCGTCCGTCTTTGTGAGACTTTGTTGTAGCTTATGTATAGTCACAGGACAGAGCCCGGTGGAGATCAGTTGTCGAGAAAAAGGGGGGGGGGTCAATCTAAATGACGCCAGTAGGATAGCCACAGCTGAGACACGCAGGCTAGCCCCGAAATCACAACCTTAGATTACCGACTACACCAACTTTCCCCTGCCCACGGTGCCAGAGATTATTCCGAGCACGGGTCGGACGGACAAGCCACTTACGAACTCACCGTGGGACCCCACATGCCCACTCCAAACCGGAGGACTAGATGGTCCTAGTCGATGTTGACGCACGAACAACACGTCATTTCCCCTCCTCTGTATGACTTGTGAGACCGTTCCTGTTGTGTTTGTTCGCAGAGCGAAGACGACCAGGGCTGTATTCCAGAGTGAGTGAGCACGTGGAAGGCTTTCCAGCGCATTGGACACGGGGGTGTTGGGGTCCACGATGGATTGGACCCGATTCTGCTTTTCATTGCTGTGCGCTCTCTTAGGCCGTGGGCTTGAGGATCTTGACAGCGGTCATTAAACTTTAGTTCTTCTTTGCTTTCTTCTAAAGTATTTATAAATATTATATTTAACATATTTCTTAACATGTCATTTGCACCTTACATCATTGTAATTATTATTAACGTGGGATGTAATTAACACGGTTGATTAAAAAAATAGTTTTGGGGTGGGTAGGTGGAGGAAGGATAGTTTAAAAAAATTTTTTTATTAGGGTTGGGGGTCATTTTTATCTCCGTGTGATTCAAATTTACGTTTCAGGAAAGATGGAAAATTAAACCTTTCTAGGTCCGCACATGGGGGGCAGGTAAAATATGTTGAGAATCACTGCTTTTTTATGGACTCCCATAACAGGCCGTAAATATACACTGGTAGGTTTTTAAAACCAAGTTCAAGTTAAGGCGCGTACATTAAAAACAAGACAAATTAATTTAATTAGTCTAACAAATAACAACGGTTTTATATAACGTGGTTTCAAGCAAGGCTGGAGCCAAGCTAGCGCTTCACAACCATTTTGATTCGCTGAGCCCCGTTTTATTTTCATTGTATGTGGGTAGTATGAAGAGAATCCAGTCCTTCATCAATAACTGCCTAAGAAGGATTCTCGGGATTCACTGGCCCGACATAATCAGCAACCAGAAACTGTGGCAGCGGATAAAGCAAGAACCGGTAGAACAAGAGATCCTCCAGAGAAGATGGAGATGGATCTCCAGGAAACACTCAGAAAACCTGCCTCCAGCATAACTAGACAAGCCTTGAACTGGAACCCTCAAGGAAAACGGAAAAGAGGCTGGCCGAGGAACACTTGGCGCCGTGAAGTGGAAGCGGATACCAAGAAACTTGGTCACACTTGGGGGAGGCTGGAGAGATTGGCTCAGGATCGTGATGCCTGGAGGGCTCTTGTAGGCGGCCTATGTCCTAGAAATGACCACAGACGTCGATGAAGATCGGCTGCTGTTCCTTGAGGACGAAAAGGCGAAAGAAGTATGTGGATAGATGGTGTAATAAATCTAAGATGTTAAAAGGGAGTAGGAGATACGAATATTAATGTATAGTCCAGGGCCGTTGGCGTACAGTAGGGGGGAATGGGGCTAGGTAGCACAAATTGGGAATTGTATTACGTGAGTTACTTGAACGCATGAATTATCAAGTGACTTTAGTAGATGGGAAGTTCATGTCTTGTGACCTCCATTGAATTATCAAGTAACTTTAGTAGATGGGAAGTTCATGTCTTGTGGCCTCCATTGAATTATCAAGTGACTTTAGTAGATGGGAAGTTCATGTCTTGTGACCTCCATTGAATTATCAAGTAACTTTAGTAGATGGGAAGTTCATGTCTTGTGACCTCCATTGAATTATCAAGTAACTTTAGTAGATGGGAAGTTCATGTCTTGTGACCTCCATTGAATTATCAAGTAACTTTAGTAGATGGGAAGTTCATGTCTTGTGACCTCCATTGAATTATCAAGTAACTTTAGTAGATGGGAAGTTCACGTCTTGTGACCTCCATTGAATTATCAAGTGACTTTAGTAGATGGGAAGTTCATGTCTTGTGACCTCCATTGAATTATCAAGTAACTTTAGTAGATGGGAAGTTCATGTCTTGTGACCTCCATTGAATTATCAAGTGACTTTAGTAGATGGGAAGTTCATGTCTTGTGACCTCCATTGAATTATCAAGTAACTTTAGTAGATGGGAAGTTCATGTCTTGTGGCCTCCATTGAATTATCAAGTGACTTTAGTAGATGGGAAGTTCATGTCTTGTGACCTCCATTGAATTATCAAGTGACTTTAGTAGATGGGAAGTTCATGTCTTGTGACCTCCATTGAATTATCAAGTAACTTTAGTAGATGGGAAGTTCATGTCTTGTGACCTCCATTGAATTATCAAGTAACTTTAGTAGATGGGAAGTTCATGTCTTGTGACCTCCATTGAATTATCAAGTAACTTTAGTAGATGGGAAGTTCACGTCTTGTGACCTCCATTGAATTATCAAGTGACTTTAGTAGATGGGAAGTTCATGTCTTGTGACCTCCATTGAATTATCAAGTAACTTTAGTAGATGGGAAGTTCATGTCTTGTGACCTCCATTGAATTATCAAGTAACTTTAGTAGATGGGAAGTTCATGTCTTGTGACCTCCATTGAATTATCAAGTAACTTTAGTAGATGGGAAGTTCATGTCTTGTGGCCTCCATTGTTTTGTGGGCTATATAGCTAGTTTAATATAATTATTTTCTCTTAACACAATCGAATGTCTTTAGAAATATTTTCTTCTTTTGATATTGACTTTCCCTTTTTGTGTGTGTTGTGTCTATACCTCAGTTTTTGTAATTATTATAAACGTTTAGTTAGTATGTAATGTCCTTTAGTTTACAATCCACAGTTACGCATGTTAATTTCCCATATTATACGTTCCCTGAAACTGAGATATTTGTGTATGTTTTACTGACGCAGTTGCGGCCATCGGATTTTTAAACTGTTTTTATGCTGAAGTCTATACTGAAGAAAGTTGTACAGAAAAATAATAAACTACAAAAAAAACCCACCAAAACAACAACAAAAAAACAAACTCCATACAAAAAACCAGAAAATACAACACAAAAACACAAAACAAAACACAACCAAAAAAAAAAAATAAAAAAAACAAGAGAGAGCAACTAAAGTTGTTTTTTTTTAAAATTTATTTGGAATGTTGAAACAAAAATTGAGTAACCAGATAAAGCGAACTTTTCAGAGAAACTAAATAACACTAAAGATCCACCAGTAGATCCAGTAGAAATCACTGACAGATCCACCAAATGACAGTTCAAGTATGTCAGAGATTAAGTTAATATTTTTGTATATTTCTTACTCTGGAAACGTTTTCCCCAACGTATAGCCCCCCCCCCCCCCCATGTTGCATACAGGACAACGTAGAGATATCAAGTGTTGTTGTTGTTGTTTTTTTACGTATGGCCCGAAAAAAAAATGATTTGGATCCTGATGTCCAGTGGACTGCACATCAAATAGATCAAATATCAAAATCAAATTTTTTTGTTTGAATGTTTTTTTTTTTAAAGCGTTTTAGCATCACTAATAGCACATCAAAATTGGTGTCAAGGTGATTCCACTCTAACTTGCCTCTAAGTTACCTCTAACTTGCCTCTCGCGGCCCAGGAGGATAAGTGGTGTTTTTAGTTCTCTTAAATTTTTAAAAAAGTGTATTTTCAGAGAAATTTAGTGAGATACATCCACTCTTTTTCTTCTTTGGCGTAAAACAACAAAAACACACTCATCAACATTTTCTTGAATAATACTTCTGAAATCAGAATATCTTTATAACACATCAGATTCAACTTTGGAAACATTCTTTTTTACAAAATTTTGAGAAAAACAAATTATTATAAATTATATATATATAGGAGACTGCAACTTTCCTTGTCACCCAGAGTTATCGTTCATACAGGGGAGTACAAAGTAAGTACAAAGATGGCTGCTCAAATAGCGAAAACATCATGTGAGACCTGGCGAGTTGAAGAAATTAAGAAATATTTACGGGAATTGAATCAGCCGGTATCTGGAAATAAAGCAGAACTTGTAGATCGGGCACACGGCTGTGTAGCGTTGCGAATTTGTGGGGGGGGGGGGGGGGGGGGGGAAACGTATGTATCTGAGACATTTTTCTAATTTTCTAGGCGAAAAAGATTAACAAGGGCAAAAACCCCTGCTTTTTCAGGAAGTTGCAGTCCCCTATAAGAACAAGGTTTATCTAAAGTCAGTACGTCATTATATTAGTCACTTCTCTGACTTGTTCCAGCCACGTTTAGACTGAAATGTCAAAAGGCGGAGGCTTGGAGTTGTACTGTGTGAGGCAGACCTCCTGTTCCACACCGTACTTGCTGTAGATCACGCCGCTCGTGAGAAAAGTCGGCCTTTCAAAGCGGTCGACGGTGAAGCCGAGCTCTGGGGTGAAAATGTTAGCGACTCGCAGTCTGACCATTTCGTAATACTCCTTCTCCAGGACCTCTTCCTTCTTCAGTTTTTTGGTGTAGTAGTCCTGAGCACGGACGAGGCGACTTTTGTCTTTCCTTGGGCAGTAACATATGATCTGTTTTGGGGGTGGGGGTGGGGTGGCGGGCGGGGTGGGTGGGAATAATAACAATTTAACGGTGTGATATTGTCGTTTAGGCTTAGTCAGCAGTTAGTCAGAACACCCCCCCCCCCACACACACACAATGAGGAGTTGGCATTTCTTATCAATTTAACTTTCTTATCAAACCAACGTCAATGTCTCTCTCTCTCTCACTCTCTCTGTGTCTGTCTGTCTATTTATCAATCTATCTAATCTAACTCATCTATCTATACATCTATGTGTGTGTTTCTGTCTTCTCTCTCTCTCTCTCTCTCTCTCTCTCTCTCTCTCTCTCTCTCTCTGTGTGTGTGTCTATCTCTGTGTTTTTATGTCTCTCTTTCTCCTCTTTCCATGTGTTTGTGTGTATATCTCTCTGTTTCTTATTCTCCTCTCCACCCAACCCCACACAAAAGCGCCGTTGCTTCAGAGAACCATACACATTAAATTATTCTATTTGAACTCCAACAGACATCATGTTGGCACTGCTAGGATTTTGAAGGGCAAAATATATATATATATATATATATATATATATATGTATATTAGGACAACTATAGTTTAAATTATTAAAAGAAAAAAAACTGAAATCAATTTGTTTAGCCCAAGAACGACTTTCTCAATTTCTTTTCATGGGGTAAGCTGAAGACCCAGCTGTCAGCATATTTTGGCCGATTGTACTTTACCTCATTGTTAAATGAGAAATCGCTCTTTGTCTCGTGTCTCATCTCAATCAATTCCCGTTCTGATCACTTTGTCCAGTGAGACCTCACTTCTCATTCAATTCCCGTCCTGATCATTCTGTCCAGTGAGTCCTCCCTTCTCACTCGCCAAACCAAGTCTCAAGCAATTTGCTCTGCTTATTCATCACGACCCCATTACCTTGTCTCCCCCCACCCACCACTCATTTCTCTTCTTTTCTTAATTTATTAAAATGGGAAATGGAAGAAATTTTAGATTATTGTCTGTAATGGACGCTCGTGACCCACTTACGAGAACCCTAAGTATTTAGGTAGTCAGTGGTATGACCTGCATGATCCATTTACAAGGAATACACATTTTTGACGTATTCATTTTTAAACGAAAACTGTGACATAACTGTCCATATGTTACAAACTCATAAAAATGTGTGTACGCTTACATCTCTATATAATGACTGTCCACATATTACATAAACATGTGTGTACACTTATATCTCTATATAATGACTTCCCACACGTTACTTAAACATATGTGCACAATCAAATCTCTATAAAAATGACTCCTCACATATTACATAAACATACGTGTACACTTACATCTCTATAAAAATGACTGCCCACATATTACATACACATATGTGTACACTTACATCTCTATATAATGACTGCCCACTTGTTACTTAAACATACGGGCACAATTACATCTCTATATAATAACTGCCCACGTAATACACAAACATACGTGTACACTTACATCTCTCTAAAATGACTGCCCACATATTAAATTAACATATGTGTACACTTACAGCTCTATATAACGACTGCCAACGTAATACATAAGCATACGTGTACAATTACATCTCTGCATAATGACTGCCCACGTGTTACTTAAACATATGCGCACAATTACATCTCTATATAATAACTGCCCACGTAATACATAAACATACGTGTACACTTACATCTCCTTCGAACGAGGCTGGCGTCGAGAATTCGCCATTAAACTCCTCCTCCTTGACCACAAGCTCCGCCGTCATAAAGCTGTTGGGGGGGATGACAAGGTTGCTATCAACCGACCAGGTCATCTGATGGGTTTGGGTTATCGTGTTAGCTAAATTAAAATAAATAAAGAAAGAAATTTAAAAAGCAACAACTACAAAGAACAGCCAAAATAAGGAGCGGTTTTTGATCAGATGCGGCGTGCGTTTTAGTGTCGCGATATGCGCCTCTTGAAAAGTATGGCACGATGCCTTTTAAGAATTGTTTAAATTGTTTCTCCTTTTCAGTGCGTTCCACCTTTTATTATAATTTTTTTTTGATAACATTTTTTTTATTTATAAACAATAATTTCTTTTTTTTTTTTGGAAAAAAATGAGTTTTGTTAATATTCAAACAAAGAAACAGACGACGGCGATATCATTTAAATAAAAGCTTTCTTTTTAAAAAAATTTTTTTTTTTTTAAATCCTAAATGCTTGTTAGGTACACGAGTGCTTACCAACAGGGCCGACCCTAACAATTGCGGGGACCTATGCGAAACGGATTGCGCGGGGCCCATTCTGGGTAGAGGATAAGGATAATAACTTAATAAGTGAAAATTAAGATTTTGTATTAGAAAATAAATTCGGGGCGGGGCCTACGAAAGTGCGGGGCCCATTGCGGCCGCATAGGTTGCAGTGGCCTAAGGCCGGCCCTGCGTACCAAAGACCATCAATTATTGGGTAAACTGGCCCGCACAGGAAGGTTTGCGCTGATATCAATTACTGAAGCAATAGCTTTAAAATCCAATTTAATTCCAACTGTTCTACCCTCTCCCCTACCCCCCCCCCCTTTTTTTTTTTCATTTTACCTTTACACTTCGTTTTTGCCGTCGTAAGTCCCGAGTCGAAGTACAGGTCTTTGTCTCGGATCCCGACGGGCGCATCTATTTCGCCGTCGAAGGTGAAGGACCTCTCGTACGTGAACGCCTTGACGGACGTCGTTGAGCGCGTAGTGTTCAGGGCGTACGTCTGCGGGTTCGGGGTCTGGTTGGAGTAGATCGCACGGTAAACCACTTTGAAACTTGGTATTGAAGGCTTGTTCTTCTTGTTGTACGTAATGTCTCCTGGTTTGTTTGTTTTTTTGTGTGGTTTTTTTTTTTTTTTAAGGGGGGGGGGGAGGATAGATGGTAACCAACAATTTTAGAATTGAATTTTTTTTTAAAACTAATTTGTTTCCACAATTTTCGGACTTAAAATCATTGGGGACTTTTCAATCATATAATATATCAAAATAAAAACGTTGCTGTGTACCGTAGTGCAAAGGGGGCATTAGTGAAAGGGGACATTGGTGAAGGGCATTAGTGAAGCTTTAGTGATGGGGCATTAGTGAAGCTTTAGTGAAGGGGCATTAGTCGAGCATTATTGAAGGAGGACATGAGTGAAGTATTAGTAAATGGGACATATAGTCAAAGGGGCATTAGTGAAGCCTTAGTGAAGTGGGGCATTAGTGAAGGAGGCATTAGTGAAGGTGCATCAGTGACAGGGCATTAATGAAGGGGGCATTATTGAAAGGCGGGGGGGGGGCAATATTGCAGGGAGGCATTAGTGGAGGGGCCATTAGTGAAGGGGGACAGTGGTTCTGGGACGATGAAAGTAACAGCCTTAATTTAGTCTTAGTGTTGGGATATTCATATTGGCTTAGGTTTTCAGACACAAAACGCGCTCCTCGGCGCGCGGTTCATTAGGAGTAGTGCACGAAATTAGGAGTAGTGCACGAAATTAGGAGTAGTGCACGAAATTAAGAGTAGTGCACGAAATTAGGAGTAGTGCGCGAAATTAGGAGTAGTGCGCGAAATTAGGAGTAGTGCACGGAATTAGGAGTGCACGAAATAGGGAGTAGGGCACGAAATTAGGAGTAGTGCACGAATGCGGGCAATAGATCAAGGCCGCTGGCATCTGGAATTCAGTGTTCCCCAAACTGTTGAGTTTGGCGGGTGCGACGACAAGTTTTGAAACTGCACCGATGACAGATTTATTAATTGTATTTTCTCAATTAATTTGACCATAAATATTCATGTTGTGCGGACCGGCAACGGAAGGCTATTGGCCCGGTCCGTGTGCACGGGCCACCAATAGGGGAACGCTGATTTAGATAAATTAAAAAAAATTGAGAATAAACCCACAAGTCTAATCAGCTGCTTCAGTAGTTGGACGAGGGGTGTTGTAAGAAAGAGGGCAGGGGCGCGAGCTCATCTTCGGGAGGCAATTTTTTTCCCTTCTTTTTATGGAGGGTGGGCCCCGTGAAATTTATCGGCCACAGAGAAACCCCAACATTCACACAGAGAAACGTACACACACACAAACACACGCACTCACTTTAACGTTGAGAGGTTGATTGTCGAGCGGACATGAAGTGGGGTTAGGGGGCCCGGGGTCGGGGGCCTGGGGTCGGGGGCCCGGGGTCGGGGTGGGGGGCCGGGGTGGGGTCCTGGGTGGGGGGCCCGGGGTCGGGGGCCCTGGGCCCTGAAGATGGGGGGCCGGGGTCGGGGGCCCTGGGGATGGGGGGCCCGGGGTGGGGGGCCTACCGTATTTAATTGCCATGAAGTTGTAGTCAATGATGGGATGCTTGCTGACGTAGCGTTTCCTCGTCTCGGAGTCCAATTCATTTCTCAACGCCTTGATGACGACCTGGTCTAAGTTTATCATCATGGTTCACGGATGGTGATCAATGTTCCCGGGTATGGTAATGAAGCGTGTTCACTGGCGATTAAAATGTTTAATTAATCCAACCGTAAAAATAAAATAAATAATTTTTAATTTAAAAAAAAAATGAAAATACTAAATTAAAAAAAAAAAAAATTAATTTTTAAAAAAGAAAAAGGAAATACATTAAAAAGGTAAAAAGGTAAAAATTAAAAAATTTTAAAAAAGGTTTACTTATAAATCCTTTATGTCCATTTTGGGTTTGCATTTATGTACTTGTTACGGGAATTATCATTTAAGTGCTTGTAACAACTGATTTTTTTTTTTGGTATGGGAAATGGAATTTTATCAAACTTAGTGCATGTAAAACCCTAACAGACTTAAGATATTATAATTAAACCAAAAATACGTCATAAACACCAAGCGCTGCACAGTTAATCTCCACACCAAAAGACGCAACCATTGAACTAATCATCAACTTTCCTCTACCATTGAAATTTTTTGAAATTTACTTTGGATGATAATGAATAATTTTAAATATTTTTATTTTTGGTGTAAGCCATCTTTTAAAACGCATAAAAAAAAAAATGCCAACTGTTTGTTACCCCAGATAAAATACGGAGAGCGTTGATGTCCCATTGCACTATGTGTTCTTATCCATAGATATATGTTTTCAACATACATTCCAACAAATAGTAATCATACATGCAACAAATAGCAATCACGCATTAAGTAAATAAATTAAGATCCATTCGTAATAATTACTACACACCTGCCAAAGTGATGTTTTCAATAACCTCTAAAGCTAACACTGTTCGGTCTATTTATAGACAAAATTTTGGCCAACGCAAAAAGAAATGCCATGAAGTCATGGGCGTGTCTATTAAAGTTGCCGTGACTTAGGGTTCAGGTTAGGTTTAGGGATACCTTTAGGCAGTGGCGTGGCGAGCTTAACTCGCGCCCGGGGCACAATACCTTTTTAGCGCCCCCCAATACCTTTTTAGCGCCCCCATATTCGAAAACCATACAATATTATAGTAAAATATACCATTTGGCGCCCCTTTGTGAGTAGCGCCCGGGGCATGATGCCCTCCTTGCTTCCCCCTCACTACGCCACTGCCTTTAGGGTTCAGGTTAGGTTTAGGGATACATCTAGTTAGGTTTAGTGACAGAGTTAACTGGTCGTGTCAACCGAGAAGGCGGCCATTGGGTTTGGGGGGGGGGGGGGAATCATGGCATCTCTTTCTTTGCATTTACCAAAAATTATATAACAAACAAAAAAACCCACACCATTTTATCAAAAGAAAAGATTAATTAAACAGGCGTTATACTGTGACGCCTGCTGTGCTAGCTTACTGACCTTGACCCTGCCCTTATCGGTGGCTTGGTATATCCCTCGGGTGTGCTTTTAATGAGTTTTAAGTTTTAGTCGATTTGATTCAAAGTGGGAAAAAAAAAGGGGGGGGGGGGGACAGGCTTTCAAGAATGGTGCAACTCAGCGAGTATATGCTCTCCAGTCGCGGAATTGTATATTCATACCAAGAATGCAGGTTCTTTTTAAAAAAGAAAAGAACAGATCCTCACTCAAAATAGTTGTTTGGTTTTCTAAAGATCGCTAAAATCACCCGCTTTCCGTTCAGTGTGTGGGTGAACACGCGCGCTTAATTAGAACACCCGATGTGTCGTGAAACAATGGTTGGATATTTGCACACCATCCACAGTTGTTATGTAAACGACAGAGTTTGATGTCCGCATGCTGCGCTGGGTAATTGAATGTCCGGAATAAATAACCAGCAGGGGCTTTGCTAAGACCGCCGCACGTTCAAGTGGTTTGTGGTATGCTGTGAGTGAGGGGGGGTGGGGGGTAAGGGAATCAAATAATTTTTGAGCCCTTTTAGGAAATGGACGACGAGATTTTGAAGAAAAAAAATTAAAAATTTTGACATCAGACAAAAAAAATAATAATTTAAAATGCTTGAAAAAAAGGAACCTTTACACAATTGTACAGTTTGAGAGAGGCTATCTGTAATCAAAGGCGGTAAAAGCCAAACAGGGCTCCCAGTCGAAACAGCGCTCTTGCAACAACAAAAATGTATGGAAGGTCCAATGTTACCAAGGGTCAAGGCTTTCTGTTCATTAAGTGCAGCCGAGACAGTCCTTCGAGGAGCGGCCTGGTAAGCCATTTTCAGTAGCTTGTCCAATCTAATCGAGCTTGTCCAGCGCGGGTAGACCCGAAGGATGCCATATCTATATATAGATTACGTACGAAAACAAAACAAGTGCAAAAACAACTAAACATAAATTAATTTTAAACACAACTTCAACATTTCGACTATTATATTTATGATATGATCGAAAAGTTTATACTATTATTAAATATCATATCATATCATATCATATATCATATCATATCATATATATATATATATATAAAAGTGAAAATTTGTTTGTGGGTTTGTTTGTTTGTTTGTGGGTCTGTTCCACAAAGGCTTTTACACGGATTGATGGATCTTGACCAAACTTGGCACAGAAGGAACTCTTAAGGGGTTGAGAACTTTAAATAACATTTCGTGTGGGGCCGGGGGGCCCGAATTCATTTTTTTCTTATTTGAGCTATGTAAAAAAATTACAAACAAATACTCCTACGTGAATGGATGGATATCGATCAAACTTAGTACACGTACACTTGATCATCCATATTCAAATACCGAAGGGTACTGAACTCATAATATCCATTCTTCTGGGGCCGGGGGCCCCATTTCATTTTTCCTTATATGAGCTATATAAATAGCGATAAGCTTAATACTCCTATATGAATGGATGGATCTTGACCAAACTTAGTAAACATACACTTGATTATCCATACTCAAATACAAAAGAGTACTGAGCTCATAATATCCATTCCTCTGGGGCCGGGGGCCCCATTTAATTTTTCCTTATATAAGCTATATAAATATCAATTTTCAATAGGCTTAGACAACACTATCGTTTCTATGTCAATTGATGGATATATGCCTAACGTGGTAGCAATACACTGTCCGAACTGAAAGATCGGTGGATTTAAAACTAAGAATATCCAATCTAGAATTTTCCAGAAAGTTCGATAACTTTAAAACGTTATATCTATGTCATTATTCAATAGATTTTAATTGGACAAATTTTAAATCTTAACTTCATAACTTACATGAATGATTTTCATAGGGCCCCATCTCAGGCACATATAATTCGGTACAATTGTGGAATGGGCCCCCGGGGCCCATCTTTTAACTTAAATGTACTATAGTTGTAAAAATGAATTTAGTTGTATAATTTTTCGTATTCGAAGAATAATTACTTAGAAAAGACAGTTTTTACACAGTTCCAGGAGAATAATAGATTTAATCTAGAATGTTCCAGAAAGTTCTAAAGGTCAATAGGCTTAATACTCCTACATGGATGAATAAATATTGACCAAATTTGGCACATATATCCATCATTATTCGGAAAAACGCTGAAGGGGTTATGAACTTTTTATGACACTCCGTTTGGGGCCGGGGGCCCAAACTGTCGTTTTTTCCTATATGAGCTTTATAAATAAAATTAACAACAAATACTCCTTCATGAATAGATGGATCTTGAGCAAACTTAGTACACATACACTTGATTATTCATATTCAAATATCGAATGGTACAGAACTTATAATATCCATTTCTCTGGGGCCGGGGGCCCCGTTTCATTTTTCCTAATATGAGCTATATAAATATCAATAGGCTTAGACAACACTACAGTTTATATGTGAATAGCTCGATATAGGCCAAGATGGAACGGGATCCCATAGAGAACAGTATACTAGCGGGATCTGTAGGTCACCGGGATCGGGGTCCTAATGCAATCCCGGGCAACGCCGGGTATATCGCCTAGTATATATATAAAAGTGAAAATTTGTGGGTTTTTCTGTCTGTCTGTTTGTTTGTACCACAAAGGCTTTTACACGGATTGATGGATCTTGACCAAACTTGGTAAATATATCCATCATTATCCAGAAGGAACTCTTAAGGGGTTGAGAACTTTTAATAACATTTCGTGTGGGGCCGGGGGCCCCGAATTCTTTTTTTTTCTTATATGAGCTATATAAAAAAATTACAAACAAATACTCCTAAGTTAATGGATGGATATCGATCAAACTTAGTGCACGTACAATTGATTATCCATATTCAAATACCGAAGGGTACTGAACTCATAATATCCATTCTTCTGGGGCTGGGGGCCCCATTTCATTTTTCCTTATATGAGCTATATAAATATCGATAGGCTTAGACAACACTATAGTTTCTATGTCAATTGGTGGATATATGCCTAGGGTGGTAACAATACACTTCACTGTCCGTACAGAAATATCGGTGGATGTAAAACTAATAATATCCAATCTAGACTTTTCCAGAAAGTTCGATATTCTTAAAATGCTATATCTATGGCATTATTCAATAGATTTTAATGGGACAAATTTAAAATTGTAACTTCATAACTTACCTGAATGATTATTATAGGGCCCCATCTCATGCAAAACTAATTCGGTACAATTTGGAATGGGCCCCCGGGGCCCCTCTTTTAACTTAAATGTACTATAGTTATAGAAATTCATTTAGTCGTATAATTTTTCGTATTCGAAGAATAATTATTACTAATAAAAGACTGTTTTTACACAGTTCGGGGAGGATAATACATTTAATTTAGAATGTTACAGAAAGTTCTATAGGTCAATAGGCTTAGATAACACTTTAGTTTTTTTGTGAATTGATGGATATAGGCCTAACGTGGTAGCAATACACTGCACTGTCCGTTTTTAGATATCGGTGTATTTAAAACTAAGAATACCCAATCTAGAATTTTCCAGAAGGTTCGATATCATTAAAAAGCTAAATCTATGTCAGGACCAACTCAGGAAATGGGATAACATTGTAAAGGAGGGTCCCTAGATGAAACGGGATCCCAAAGAGAACAGTATCCTAACGGGATCTGTAGGCCACCGGGATCTGGGTCCTAATGCAATCCCGGGCCACGCCGGGTATATCGGCTAGTATATATATAAAGGCGCGCCTTAATATATTATGAAAAACATGTGCGGGCCAAAAGAAAATAGGACAGAGGGGAAAGCTATAGAGAAAATAATAAGAATAAAAAATATTTATCGTTACGCCCGCGGGTCGCATGTTGTGCAGGCTTGAACTTGAATGAAAGTATCAAGTGCACCTGGAGCTGTTTTTTGTTGTTGTGTGTGGTGATTTGGGGGGTGGGTGTGGGTTTGGGGCGTGGGTGTTGTTAGCTTGCTAGAAATGTTTGTGGTAATTGAGCGAACGAGAGGATTGTGTTAGTCAGTATTGGGTGGATTTTGTTGTTGTTGTTTGTTTTTTTTTTGGCGGGGGGGGGGGGGGGTAATTTTGTCGATTTGTAAAGGGCGTGAAGAGTTGGTAGTTTGGGAAATAAAACTGACGTTTTTTATTAGGCCAACGCGTGCTATGGGTGAACCGGTTGCTGTGAGTGAACCGGTTGCTGCGAGTGAACCGGTTGCTGTGAGTGTACCGGTTGCTGTGGGTGTACCAAATTCTATGGGTGTACCGTTTGCTGTGGTTGTACCGGTTGCTGTGTGTGTAGCGGTTGCTGTGGTTGTACCGGTTGCTGTGGTTGTACCAGTTGCTGTGGGTGTACCGGTTGCTGTGGTAGTACCGGTATCTCATTTGTTTTATAATTAAGGGGAGAAAATATTGTGAAAAGTGAAAATGTGCCGGCAACTTAAAATCGTCCAACAATTTCAAAAAATGAGGTTTAGATTTTGGCGAATTCTTCACCTGTATCTGTCATGTGAGAGCAGTGGCGTAGGAGATGGATGCGGAGTGGGGGTGGGGGTGGTGCGCCCCGGGCGGCAGGTTTTCTTTTCATGGTTCGGGCGGCATTTTGTTTAGCCAGCTACACGGAAGAGTGGCCGCCACAATCTTGGCACGCCCATGGTGGAACTTACCCCAGCTAGGCCACTGAGGCGATGGTCAACAAAATCAATTCTAACGAAGATGGTGAAAGAAGATGGACTTTGTATAACACCACAGTGCACCACTGGTAATTTCCAGTGCACCGCTGGTAATTCACAGTGCAACGCTGGTAATTCACAGTGCACCGCTGGTAATTCCAATTAGTTAGTGGCAGACCCGGTCATAAAGTACGCCATACTTAACGACCACCAAACACTCGTTTCGATAGTTCATCTGGGTGCGCATCAAAATTTCAAAATTTAGTTTAGTTTTTTTGAGTTATGACGACATACAGCTTTTAGACGTCGCTACCTTGGTATATGGTTTTAAGACAGCGGTTCTCAACCTTATTAATGTCGCGACCCTTTAATACAGTTCCTCGTGTTGAGGCGACCCCCAGCCATTAAACTATTTTTGTTTCTACTTCATAACTGTAGGGTATATGTGTTTTCAGATGGTCTTAGGCGACCCCTGAGATAGGGTCGCATGACCAACAAAGGGGTCGCGACCCACAGGTTGAGAACTGCTGTTTTAAGACATCGGTTCTCAACAGGGGTCGCCTAAGACCATCGGGAAACACATAAATAAAAAAATTCAACACCAGACATCTATATTAAATTATTTCACTAGTGAAAAAACCAGCGATTTAATGAATTCTCTTTGCCATATCAGAGACGTATGTATTTCTCATTTAGATTTGTGACTTCTGGGGCAGCACGCTGGTAAATTCGTAAAGATTATATATATATTATAATTATAAAGATTACAAAACTTTTAGGACGAGAAATTCATTACAAACTTTTCACAAACAAATTAAAAGGGGGACGAATTATTAAACACTAACTCATCATATATCTGAAGGGCAACATTTTATTTTGAAAATTTAAAATTAAACTCTTACATAATGAAATGGAATGAAAACTTAATTTCAATTGCATAAGACAACAATATAATTTTTTAAAGAACTAAATGATTTTGTATTAAAATTTTTAAAATAAAATAGCAATTTTTTCCTGCCTGTTTCCAAAATAAACTAGTAAAATTATTTGTGTACACATATAACGTTTATCATTGAATCACATACTTGACTCTGTGTTAAAGTTTATTTAAGTAGCAATCGTTTCGTTTCAAGTCCGTGTGAAAATTGTAGAGAATAAATTATAGACGTGTAGAGTGTGGCTCTCGTCACCGTAAAGAGACGTGGAGAGTGTAGCTCTTGTCACCGTAAAGAGACGTGAAGAGTGTGGCTCTTGTCACCGTAAATGTCCACAGAGCAACCCACGTCATCTCAACAGTAAACACGACATCACTCCTCATAGTAAATGGCCGCCATATATCGACTTTCTCTCAAAAGTAAAGTAGAAATTGCTCACTCATCACTGTAAATGACCGCAATCTATCGACTTTCTCTCAAAAGAAAAGTAGCAATAGCGTAACTCATCACTGTAAATGACCGCAATCTATCGACTTTCTCTCAACAGTAAAGTAGCAATGGCGTCACTCATCACCGTAAATGAACGTAAGCCACCCACTTTCTCTCAACAGAAAACAAATGAGAAACTTTCGGCACTGGGCTACACAAAATAGAAGTAAACTTATTTTTTTTCCTTTCTTTTTTTAAAAATTATTATTATCCGGCTCCATCGGCGCCCTCTACTTTTTCACGAACGGCGCGTCGTCTAACTGTGGAGTGCCTTCTTTGTTGACGGCCAGGAACACGTCCTGCTGTATCCCGTACTTGCACTTGCAGGTGCCCTTGCTCAGGAACGTCGGCCTGCCCTTGTCGTCCCTTTTGAAGCCCCAGTCGGGCGTGAAGATCTCCCTCACGTTAAACCGATACTCCTCGTAGCCCTCTTTCAGCAGCAACGCTTCTCTCGTCATGAATATTTTGAGTTTGTCCAAGGGGCCTATTTTGCTCTTCTTGCCCACGTAAGCTAAGATCTAAATAAAGAAGAAGAACCTGGTTTTAATTGTCTTCGAATTAATTTTAGTGCGCTTCTACCCAACAATGGTAATAGAATATAATTATCTTTATCTTTTATTTGAAATTTTGTATTAATTTTTTTTTAATTAAGAGAATTTAAAAAAAAAAAATTCGTTCGGTAACTTGTAGCTTAGTGGTAATTCTAATGTCAAGTCTCGAAATGCCACAAGGACAACAAAAACATTCGTTTTGACAATAGTAAAAATAATCATCCACCGCCACTCCCTTGCCGCCACTTCCCAGACCACCACAATACCGAGCCTTAGTCCCTGGCCATCATGACGCACTGTCAACTGACCTCCCAGTCAGATGTCCTCATGACACACTGTCAACTGACCTCCCCGTTAGATGTGATCATGACACACTGTCAACTGACCTCCACGTCAGACGTCATTGTGACGAACTGTCAACTGACCTCGTCGTCAGACGTCATTATGACGCACTGTCAACTGACCTCCCCGTCAGATGTCGTTATGACGCACTGTCAACTGACCTCCCCGTCAGATGTCGTTATGACGCACTGTCAACTGACCTCTCCATCGAATGTCGCCAATACTTCAAAGTCACCGTTGTAATTCTTCTCTGTGATCACCAGGTCTGCCTTGATCCAACTCGTAGGTGGGACAATGATGTCACTTTTCACAGTCCATGTTGTTTCCTGCTTGGTAGAGACCTTATTCCCTGTTTAGATAAGTTTGTGTGTGGTTTGGGGGGGGGGGGAGGGGTGTTCACTCTTGTTATGGCATGGTTTAATTGATCGAAACATCAACACTCTTGATCAAATTAAAGTCAGCAAGCAAACCGTTCTTGTAATCAAAACAAGGTAGCATACCGTTATTATAATCAGAGCCAGCTAGCATACCGTTATTGTAATCAAGGCCAGCTAGCATACCGTATTATAATCAAAGCCAGCTAACATAACGTTATTATAATCAAAGTTAGCTAGGCTACCGTTATTATATTCAAAGTTAGCTAGCATACCGTTATTATAATCAAAGTTAGCTAGCATATAGTTATTATAATCAAAGTTAGCTAGCATAGCGTTATTATAATCAAAGTTAGCTAGCATACAGTTATTATAACATAAAATTTGAAGAAAAAAAACATATTGGAGACGAAAAGAAAAGCGACCTGGCTTGAAAAATACATTGTGGTACAATAACATAGCAGCTGCATGAGGATGGTAGGGCGGCAAGGTAGGCAAGTAGGCAAGGTAGGCAAGGGTAGTAAGGACAGCAAGTATGAGAAGGGTAGCAGGTGTATCACGGGCGGCAAGATAGCAAGAGCGGCATTGGTAGTAAAGATAACAAGAGAAGCAACGGCAGCAAATGTGGCGCGTACAGAGAGGGCAGCAAGGGTGGCAAGGGCCGCAAGGGCAGCTAATGTGGCGAGTACAGAGAGGGCAGCAAGGGTGGCAAGGGCAGCAATGGCAGCAAATGTGGCGAGTACAGAGAGGGTAGCAAGGGTGGCAAGGGCAGCAAGGGCAGCAAATGTGGCGAGTACAGAGAGGGCAGCAAGGGTGGCAAGGGCAGCAAGGGCAGCAAATGTGGCGAGTACAGAGAGGGTAGCAAGGGTGGCAAGGGCATCAAAGGTGGCGAGTACAGAGAGGGCAGCAAGGGTGGCAAGGGCAGCAAATGTGGCGAGTACAGAGAGGGCAGCAAGGGTGGCAAGGGCAGCAAATGTGGCGAGTACAGAGAGGGTAGCAAGGGTGGCAAGGGCAGCAAATGTGGCGAGTACAGAGAGGGTAGCAAGGGTGGCAAGGGCAGCAAGGGCAGAAAATGTGGCGAGTACAGAGAGGGCAGCAAGGGTGGCAAGGGCAGCAAATGTGGCGAGTACAGAGAGGGTAGCAAGGGTGGCAAGGGCAGCAAAGGAAGCAAGTCGACCACAAACGTATATACATTATGAGTTGTATCCTATCATTTTGAGGACCGCAGTAGGTTGATTTAAGGGCCGAATTCGGCTTTGAGGCCATCCAGACCGAGGTTGAGACCCCATAATTTAAGATGCGCATCCTATACTAGCATCACGGGTTGAGTTTGGGTTGGTGGGGGGGGGGGCTGATATACACGACTAGACACTGAACGACACGGTAAGGGGAGGTGTTCTCAAATGTAACATTTTAGGACTCACGTTCTTATTTTTGTTTTTTTTAAATTATTTTGTACATGAATATATTTCAACCATCCTCAAAGGGCAGGCACAGCTCACGCTTAAGGCAATATCATCTTAATTGCCTAGATGGCAGAGTTTAAACCATTTTCATGTTAAAATGTCTTTTGGTTGAAATTTTTACCGTCTCTTTAACAGAACAAATTATAAAAAAAGATATTATTAGTTTTTAATTTTAAAAAACGCTGTAGCCCATGTTATGTCTGTTTTTGTAAAGACGTTTGACTTGTCATTTTAGTGTGCTTCTTTAACATATTTGAAGGTAAAAACTGCCTACTATTTGAAGCCAAAAACTGCCTACTAATTGAAGCCATCAACTGTCTCCTATAGAGACCCACCGAATTTTGGCTTCGGTTTCGGCGCCGAAAGTTGCCATTTGATCAATTTTGGGTCTATTTTCGGTTTCGGCTGAAACTGAAAAGTTTACTTTCGGCTTAATTTCGGTTTCGGCCGAAACTGAATAGTTAAAATTCGGTTTAATTTCGGTTTCGGCCGAAAGTGGTTGAAAGCAAAAGTATTCATTAGATGTTTATTTATTAATATTCATGATGATCTCATTTTTTTATCAAAATAATGTGAATATTGATACTTTCCCCAATCGATGTACGCAGAATGTATGCATGAACGAATTTCAAAATATCTAAATGTTTCGGTTTCGGCTTCGGCCGAAAGTCCCTTCAAGCTCCTAGTTTCGGCTTCGGACGAAATCAGAATATCACTTTCGGCCGGCCTCTGGTCTCCTATTTGAGGCCAGCAGCAAGCTTAACCACGTCATGGTTTTCATGAAATATTACTTTTTCAAATGAATGTTGACTGACTGATTGATTTGAACACTTCTATTGCGCTTGTATCCATGCTACTTTAGCATGCTCACAGCGCTCTGGTGTTGTTCAATTTATTTAACGGCTTATTCTTAGACATCTTGAGGGCCTTACCATCAATGCATTGACGATTCTGACACCTATGTTTGCAGAGAGGAGTCTCGCGATGTTTCTGTGTATGGTTTCCAAGGTTTACAGGGCTTCGCAGCGATGGTATTGGGAACTCGGGTTCGGAAGGCAGGAGGCAATAGGCGCAAAATGTCTCAGGTGTTGTCGCCTCAACTATTCCCTGATTGTCTTTGGCAGGAATGAGCACTTCCTTACTGTTTTTCATGCTGTTTTATGGCGGAACTGCCTGTCACGGACTCATCGCCATATTATTATTTGATTCTAAACATATATTTTAGCGCCCAAATTTTTTATTTTGGGGAGAGAGCAGGTAGAAACTCCACTGAAAGGTTAGTGCGGGAGGGGTGGGTGTGGGGTGAAAAATTGATCGTAGGCGAAATATATTTTGAAATCAAAACATCTCATTTATAAAGGTGTGTTTTTTCCCCAAAAAATGGCATGTCGATAAAGATGTGTTTGCCACAATCCCCCTGAAACTTTACCCGGAGTATAGGATCACCGTGTCGGAGACCTGCGCTGAAAGGCAAAGGTAATGCATGGAAACTAAGTTAGAAAGAGCACGGCCGTATGGTTTCCTACCAAGTGCAGTTGAAAATAACGCAGAAACAGGTCGGGACATGATTACAGTTGCCGTATGGATATGACGAGAGGGAACGTGACGACCCTAGTCGATGATTCTAAATATGCAGTATTTGAGGGTACTGCTCCTAGGCAACCTCTTTTTCTTTCCCAGCAGAAAAACACGTAAACCCTATTAGAGGGCGTCTTTAAAACACCTACGCGTCTCCCCGAGGTGGGAAGGGGGGACATTAGAGATGTAAAATATATCCACCCCAGCCCAAGAAAGTCCGCCCGGTTGCTGTGTTAAAGCAGCACCCCGGCCGGCCAGGAGTTCCTTCTCTGGTGCCGCCTCACTCGCATAGTCAATGGACTAAAGACCACTGGGGGAATGGTTGAATTCCGATTTGAGAATGGCGGAGGTGCGCTGGGGGAAGACTTCATGAGCTTGGCTTCGATAGTTCGCTGATTTTCTTAAGTAGATTAGATTAGATTAGTGGCAAATTATTCCAGTTACCTTCCTGCTTGGTTCTCATGGCCTTAACCCCGATCTCGCCCCCCACGTTCGTCACGGGTTCCGTGACGTTGACGCAGATCTCTCCCCCGAACGTGATCGTCTTGTTGAATGTCACGTCAGTGACAGACGCCGTGCGTCTGCTCGCGTTCAGGTTGTAGATCTGGGGTTCGGGGCTGCCGTTGACGAAGGTGGCCTGGTAGACGATGTCGGAGTTCAGCAGCGCCGGCTGGTCAGTCCTGTTGTGTTTCGTGTCCCCTGGGACAGAGATAGTGAGAGAGAGATATAGAATGGTTGTAAAGAGGACGGTTAATTATGAACAATAGCGGCGAGCTTTGAACATTTATCATAAGAAGAAGTTAAACTTTAAGGGGAAAAAATATGAATATATTTTGAACATGAAGTGAATGGCTAGTGTAAGACGGGGAATGGCTAGTATGTAAGATGGGGAATGGCTAGTGTAAGACGGGGAATGGCCAGTGTAAGACAATGAATGGCTCGTGTAAGACAATGAATGGCTAGTGTAAGACAATGAATGGCTAGTGTAAGACAATGAATGGCTCGTGTAAGACAATGAATGGCTAGTGTAAGACAATGAATGGCTACAATGAATGGCTATATTGTAAGTCAATGAATGGCTATCGTAAGAAAATGAATGGCTAGTGTAAAAAACGGTACTAAAAAAGTGTTCTAACCACAAATTCCTGATAGTTGCTGAAGTCATTCTACATAACTAGCCCAGACCCAAAAGACCGTCATTAAGGGAACACTTTATCGTTTGTAAATTCATTGGGGAAAAGATTATTTTTCTTACAGTCACCTCAGATTAGACGTAATGGCCTAGCACTCGTGAAATACGCCAAAAACTATCTCCACTACCACTTAAAACAACCTCATGTGCAGACGATGGTGAGCTGTGAGAAATACCCTCCAGATCGAAAGACGATAGATATAAAGATAGTTTACCACAGCGATGACAATAGAGATAAAGATAGTTTACCACAGCGATGACAATAGAGATAAAGATAGTTTACCACAGCGATGACAATAAAGATAAAAATAGTTTACCACAGCGATAACAATAGAGATAAAGATAGTTTACCACAGCGATGACAATAACGATAATGATATTTTACCACAACAATGACAATAACGATAATGAAAGTTACGATGACGCTAATGACGATGCTAACGGGGCTGGCCGTGGGGCGGGGCCTTACCGTACTCCAGTGACATCACTTCCAGCTTGATGATCGCGTTCTTGATGTCGTAGCGCCTCTTCTTCTCCACCTCCATCTCCTTGTCAATGGCCGCGATGACGATCTTCTTGATGTCCACCAACATCGTAAAACAATTGCACCACCAAGGTTTGACCCTGACTGAAACAGACGATGAGAAATGTATCACTATTTGTTCTAAAGAGTTGAAATCAAGCTGTAATTTTTTTTCTTAATCTAAGAGTTTGGATAAGAGATTTTATGCCATTTACGCAACGGCCATTTTTATCGGCGAGTTCAAGGACTTCAGTAAAACAATCAGTCACACGTAATCAAATGACGTCATCAGATCCTGTTCAACGAGTTCAAGGACTTCAGCAAAACAATCAGTCACACGTAATCAAATGACGTCATCAGAACCTTTACAATGAGTTCAAGGACTTCAGCAAAACAATCAGCCACACGTAATCAAATGACGTCATCAGATCCTGTTCAACGAGTTCAAGGACTTCAGACCTGTTCACCCTCAAACTCTTAAAATCGTACAATACCATCGCAAAATCATTCAACGCATTATTGTAATAGCAAAAAATAAACATGCAGTATATATAATGTATACACCTCAAAATCGTACATCGTACGCCAAAGACGTAAGAGTAAACAGGTCTGGGACTTCAGTAAAACAATCAGCCACACGTTCTCAAAACGGCTACAAATGAGGAGATTGCAGCTTTCTTGTTTTTTTAACTGTTATTTTCTTTGTGGAGTGTGGGTTGTTTTATAGAAGCAACGAGAATGCAAAAAATATTTTTTTTACATTTTGCTTAACACACTGACGTCATTGCTTTGCCGTGACTTCAAAAGAAAAGCTTTCCTGAAGTTCGTAGACTCAAAATGGCGTGCAGCTGTTTTGTTTGAAAAAGCACCAAGGAGTCGACAGAAAACGTCCTTGACCCCAACTCATGGGCTTTTGCTCTTATGTATGTTTACATTCGAAACAACAGGTCACATGTTTTATTGAGACAGTCTTAGAGCATGAATGCCAGAGAAATATCTTACGTCATATTTGATCGCAAATGATTACAAAATAGTGTCAAGGAGAAATGTTTCATAAAAATAATAATTTAGTTTTCTTTCTCTTACAATAAAATAATTCTCTATCTTTTTTTATTTTTTTTTATTTTATATTTTAATTTTTTTTTTTTTAAATAACTCACTGAGCGGACGTAAGGAGAAGTTAAATTTCAAAAAAAATTATTGCCTGTAGTGTATTAAGCTCCAACATTTAGATATTAATGCCATTAATGTTTGCCACTTACATTAATTAATAGTTGATGACTTTAAGTCAAAAAGGCCTAAAAAAAGAATCGAATAATGGTTGGAAAATCACAAGAAGCCCGCCTTCAAATGTATGTATTGTGATCACCGAGTCGGTTGCGCACCAGTTCAATAGCTGTCCAAGCCAGTGTGCACTTAAGTTTGTCTCATTTTTTAATTTTATATCAACAGTTCGTATCATTCAAACAATAAAAATATGTTTCTTAATTTCATTGCTGCAGGGCCGGCCCTAACAATTGCGGGGCCCTATGCGAAACGGATTGCGCGGGGCCCAGTCTGGGTAGGGATAAGGATAATAAGTGAAAATTAAGATTTTGTATTAGAAAATAAATTCGTCTTTGCATTTTATTCATTCTTTACTAAGTACAAAATCACGATCAAATTAACTTTACTTTACGAGCCTTGCGTGTAGCGAAGTCATACAGTATATCATCAAAGTTCTGTTTCCTACATAGATCACGCTCAATAGCAAGAATTGCCAAATTGTTCAATCTATCTTCGTGAATTGTTGACATCAAGTAATTCTTGATTAGTTCGAGGCTCGAGAAGCTTCTTCGCCAGATGCCACAGTTACGGGTATTGTTAAAAATATTCTGAGTGCAACAAAGTAGTTTGGGAAAGCAGTGTATCATTTCATTTGTGGAAACATAAGCCAAAATTTCTACCGGGGTTTTGGCGGTACTTGGTAGACTATGTCTTAAAGATTCCTTTTCATCTGCTAATTCTCGCCCACATATATCTGCTGACTGGTCTGTTGATGACGTCAATGCTGGCTCGAGGCTCGCTGTAAACTTTCGTATGTCATCACGCTGAAGGCTCTTGAAGCTGACAAGAAACCCAAATAGATTATGGTTTGATTTCAGCTGTTCAAATCTCGGCTGCAAGGATTGGTTTAATTTAATAATTTACACCAAGAATTAGCGCGGGGCCTATGAAAGTGCAGGGCCCACTGCGGTCGCATAGGTTGCAGTGGCCTAAGGCCGGCCCTGCATGGCTGCATACGCGACCAGAGATCCACTGTGGGGCGTAAAGGGGACTTCTTGTGAATCCTTTATACTAACGTCCCCTTTGTTCGTATGTTTCTTTCTGGCTGGGTGTGTGTGTGTGTCAAAAGCTTCGGGCGGCTAATTAACCTACAAATCATTAAACCAATTGGTTGGGGTCAAATTTTGGTACTTCAATTTTAATTCACCGCAAAAATTATTATTATTCACACTTCCAATAAAACAAATGTTCTTTTGAAAAAAAACTTTCCATTCAACGCTAAAATTATTAAACATATACATTTATATTATTTCACATTTCCACTCAAAACAGTTATTGTGGTGGCATCTCCAACGATCCTGTCGGTTATTCGAGGATAAAATCATGTTATGGTTATTAGCACATTGTCTGACAGCATGTATAATACCGTGTTGTTGGAGAAGTTAGCACATCATCTGACAGCATGTATAATACCGTGTTGCTGTAGAAGTTAGCACATCTTCTGACAGCATGTATAATACCGAGTTGTTGTAGAAACAAGATACTACCGGCTTTATCGTGAACTAATGCAGAAATTGTCAAAAAATTCATGGCGTCTAAAGAAGCAGTTGTTTTTATTAAACGGGATATATCGGCATAGATTAGGATAGCAGTAATGAACATTTTTGCTGTGAATATAAATTGAAGTACCCAAGTTTTTGCTGTAGTTCATACAAAATGTGTCTGAAAATAAGTTTCTCATAACATTTGATTACAAAAGAGCTGAGTGCGACAGGACGTAAGTCGTTATTGCAAGTGACTTTATTTTTCTTCGGAGTTGTTATAATTTCTAAAGTTTTTCATTTTCTTTTGTATGATATGAGTTTCATAAGATTGTTTAAATATGAAACAAAGAATGTAGGAGAGCTGTTCTGTACAGAGTTGAACAAGCAGTCCACTTAATTTGTCTGGCTCCGAGGCTTTGGCTGCGTTCACTTGTTTAAATGACGTCATCAGATCATGTAACGTAATGGGTGTATGTCGGTATGTAACATTATGGATGTATGTAGGCATGGATATGCCAGTGACAAGTCGCCCATGAACAAGACGAGTCTGTTTTTTATTTAAATTTAAAATCATGTATTTTATACAATAATCTGACAGTAGAATTGTCCTTGCTATTGCTAACGGTTACCGGAAATCTGATCGAAAGAAATTTCATCGACGAAAAATTGATCGACGGTAATTTGATCGAACGGAAGTTTGATCGAATCTTTTTTTCAGTTCAGAAGTTAAAATGTTCGTCAAATTTCTTTTTGAACGCACTATACTATATAGTAAAACAAAATAATGCGTTCAAAAAGAAATTTGACGCAAAATTTTAACGTATAAACTAAAAAAACGATTCGACCAAATTTCCGTTCGATCAAATTCCCGTCGATCAATTTTCCGTCGACGAAATTTCTTTCGATCAAATTTCCGGATACGATTGCTAACAGTAAGTGGGATGAACATGAGGATCTAGGAGAACTCATGTCGGGTGTACAAACCAAGTGTTTCAATGTACTGTTGTTGATGTTGCAGTAAAAATACAGGGAAAAAAATGTAATGTGGCAGGGTGGACGAGACCACATTATTCCTCGACCATCTTCTTCTTTCCGACCTTTCATGGAATGCTCTGCTCTTCTCTGCTCTGCTCTGCTCCACTCTACTCCGCTCTGCTCTGTAGCTAGTTCAACTGCGCTGAACCTTATTTCATTTGTTGATTTTAGACAATATTTTCAATGGAGCGATCAGCTAAAGTTTTGAGAGTGAAGGGGATGATTTTTTTAAATTGGAATTTAGGAATAAGAACCTTAATACAATCTCCTGCAAGAGTAGAACATGGGACTATAGATAATTATGTATAAGCATAGTTGGCAGCCCAAAAGGTTAAAAATGCCTTTTTTTAGATAATTGTTTCCCAACTTGGCGCATGTCACCACAACTGTTCCATAAGATAAACACACACTAAATGCAGAACAAAAATAATGTGATAGTCTATTTATTTTCTCTCTCTCTCAATCTCTCTCTCTCTCAATCTCTCTCAATCTCTCTCTCTCTCTCAATCTCTCTCTCTCTCAATCTCTCTCACTCTCAATCTCTCTCTCTCAATCTCTCTCTCTCTCTCAATCTCTCTCTCTCAATCTCTCTCTCTCAATCTCTCTCTCAATCTCTCTCTCAATCTCTCTCAATCTCTCTCTCTCTCTCTCAATCTCTCTCTGCCAATCTCTCTCTCTCTCTCTCTCTTGACTTTTTACAATCATCGATTTTTATGTAAAGTGAATATAGAAGGAACAATTTTCTTTTATTTTTTACACAGACCACAAAATTTAACGAGATGGGCAGCATGCGGCCCGTGGGCCGACGGCTTATTACTGGCTGTGCTTGGGTGCATTACGACTTTTCTATCAGCAATACCATGATGCAGGACGCCATCATTCTTAAAAACGGAAAAACCCGATGATGCACACATAAAAAATACTTACTGAACGTGCGCACCAACCTGGTAACGTGTTAAGTTTACTCAAGGATTTGTCTGCCAATAATTTCTTTGCAGTGCTTTTTATTTTTAGTCTGTTTTCAAACGGACAAAATTTTCGTTCCAAATGTAAAAATTTAAAAAAAAAAGATAATAGGATATTCAAGATTATCCTAATCTCATCAAAGCTTTCTTGCAAGTCAACAATTTCCACTCCTAAAACTTTCAGGTAATGTTTACATGATGACGAAGACAAGCATTCTAATCTGGTTCTTTCTGGTTCTGGTAGGGTACGTTGCTGAATCCACGTACTGGCATTTATATGTGCAAGGGTGGGGAAGCGATGCTGCCATCCTAACGGCTCCTAGCAGATGCCAGGGCAGCCTTGAAGCCTCTTGATTGACGTCGAGTCCACGGCGGCATTGTCCAGGTGGTTCCAAGCGATGTTTGTCCGTGAGAAGAACGATTGTTTATGTTGGACTTGTGTTACACCGATAAATCTTACGGATTCATCAGCTTTTATTTAGTCAAAAACTGGTTTTAACACGATGTACAGGTTTGGTCGAGTTCTGGGAATAGAGTATGCGGGGGTGGTAGGGTGGGGTGGCGAGTGGGCTACTCTAACTCCGAAGTAACTTATTCAGGCTGGTGCGGTTGGGGACTAGTGTTTCAGCTGGCCAAATGTGCTTTATTCGTCTACACGGAAATGAATGTTAGTTAGAGCAGATGCAGTATGTGAGCACATTAGATCGTGAACTAATCAGCACACACGCCAGGTCGCGACCAGGCAGCGGACAACGAAACCAAAATCCAAAGGTTTTGTTTTTGTAAGCTGTTGAAAACCTAGATGACTCTTTATCGTGTCTTCGCCTGGGTTTTCATGTTGCCGCGAGCATCTTGGTCAATGCTTAATGATACATTTGGATATCGAATTCCTTATAAATCAAAAAAAAAAAGGGTGGGGGGTTAAACATAACAAAGATTATATCTCTTAAAATTATCCTCACACAATTGTTAGGTCCAGCAATTAAAATGGAAACATCTTGGAAAATGCGCTAATCCCATCAACAGCCCTCAGCAATATGCTGGTGCTATAAAAACACAGTCAAAGCACCATCCATCACCCTAATCAGTATACTGACTCCATCAAATCACACAATCAAAGCACCATCCATCACCCTAATCAATATACTGACGCCAACAAATCACACAATCAAAGCACCATCCATCACCCTAATCAATATACGGACGCCAACAAACCACACAGTCAAAGAACCATTTTTGTCAGAGTATATCCCTTCATGTTACCGTCGTTCTACATTATATGTTAAGAGAGGTCCTTAAACTTTTCAGGAGAATGCGTTAATCCACGGCCCGTGGTCAATTGGAAATGGTGTTGGATCTCAACCGGATCATCATGGATGCCGTGGCGGATAAGCTGACTACGGCAAAGAAAAACGTATACGACCTGAACACGGCAATGATAAACACGTTTTTCATGTGTATCGAAACAGGTAGGGAAATAACGGTTGTAATCTTAAGGACAGGTAGGGAAATAACGGTTGTAATCTTAAGGACAGGTAGGGAAATAACGGTTGTAATCTTCAGGACAGGTAGGGAAATAACGATTGTAATCTTAAGGACAGGTACGGAAATAACGGTTGTAATCTTAAGGACAGGTAGGAAATAACGGTTGTAATCTTAAGGACAGGTAGGAAATAAAGGTTGTAATCTTAAGGACAGGTTCGGAAATAACGGTTGTAATCTTAAGGATAGGTACGGAAATAACGGTTGTAATCTTAAGGACAGGTAGGAAATAACGGTTGTAATCTTAAGGACAGGTTGGGAAATAAAGGTTGTAATCTTAATGACAGGTAGGAAATAACGGTTGTAATCTTAATGATTCTGTTCCGTGTGGAGCATAAGTTTTGCGCAACAGGTATAACCGTTCTGGACTTGTATTTGACCCTTTTAAAACATTGTTTCGTAAGATTTCTTCATGTTTTTAACGGATCGACCAGTTTAATTTATAAAAAAATAATAATTTAATAGCCTTAATGAGCACGTTCCAGTGTGGAATCCACACATTAAAAAAAATATTTGTACCAGTGGACCACTCTTTCCCAAAGTAAGTTTCAGAGCATAGCGCCTCGGGTAACGTCTTCACTTGAAGGCATAGCGCCTCGGGTAACGTCTTCGCTTCAGAGCATAGCGCCTCGGGTAACGTCTTCAATTGAAGGCATAGCGCCTCGGGTAACTTCTTCACTTGAAGGCATAGCGCCTCGGGTAACGTCTTCGCTTCAGAGCATAGCGCCTCGGGTAACGTCTTAGCTTCAGAGCATAGCGCCTCGGGTAACGTCTTAGCTTCAGAGCATAGCGCCTCGGGTAACGTCTTCGCTTCAGAGCATAGCGCCTCGGGTAACGTCTTCGCGTTAGTCCCACTGATTAAGACTTTAGACACGGTGATATATTTATTCAGCAATCATCACCGACTTGTGCTTGATCAGAACGCCCGTTTGTCAATGACCGACCTGTTTTAGAAACAGACTCCTCTCTCTTAGAAAGTCCTGTACCATTTATCATTTGGTCTTATGCGGTCTTGATTTCCCTGAAATTTTTCTCAGCCAAGTGTGTCCTTAGGAGTTTTGTGGCATTCTGCAGAGATGTAATTTATCAGTTTTGAAAATATTTGTCTTATTCTCTAATCGACATTCCAGCCCCCACCCCCACCCCCCCACCCCAACCCCAACCAATCGGCGAACCTCTTCGGACAGAAGACATATTTGGCCGAGACAACGTTCAGTTACCGTGGCGTATGCCGGCGGTCTTCCAGACATCACAACTTCACGAACAAGGACATAAACAAGACTTTTAAATATTTTAGAATTAGGCAGTCGCCGTGCATTTGAGGCACTGCTACTAATGGAATTAATTTTCTTCTCGCGTCTTCTTCCTAGTCTTCGTTATCATTCTTGAAGTTGATTTGTAGCGAAGAATATCGCTTTGTCCTGCCTGCCCGTGGTGCAAGCAAAGCCCCGTCTACATTTTCTGCATCGAAGAGATTCTCTCCCGACTCCATGTCTGATGTTTGGACATCGCTTCTGGGGCGCTTACATGTGTGGTATACCAGGTGTTAAACGTGTTCATTTCATTTTAGTTCGGCTCCTGCTGCTGTTCTCCAATATCGACCATGGTAATGTTCACTGTTCACTCTGTAAAGCTGTACTGTTAGATGCACTTGTTGCCTTCAAGAGACGTGAAGACCCAAAAAACTAAAACGTTCGTTGTAGTTCAGTAATTATGAAGAACGCGCGTTTTTGGCTTTGAGCAACTTAACACGCGTTTCTAACATGGAGCGCTTTCGTTTCCAAACAAAGAGATACAATGAGATCTTCGAACGCATTCGTTTTCGATCTGAATCAATAAATGTTTTGCTGTTTCCTCTTGTCTGCCAAAGAAGGCGTTTAGCCGACACTTCCTTTCACGTTTCCTGTCTTTTTTTTATTTTTTTATTTCCAAGCTTAAAAATTGCTTGTTCCACGATTCCCTTACGTAATGCAGTAGCCGAAATGGCTTGCAGGATGCAACATGACGTTTTCCAGCGCAGTTCTTTACATCAACATGAAGTCCACAGCGATGACGATGAAGAGAATATACTTTGAATTTCGTAATGCTCTCTTGAATGAATGGCTCAAGAAGCTTCTTCTGACCGATTGTACTATCTTCCTAATTGCACTACTATAAGGGACCGTAGTGATTGTTGTCATAGCACGGTACGTGTAACAAGCAGCGGGTGGTGTTTTTTCCCTTGAAGTCATTGGATATTTGCAAATATCGTGGACTTCTGCACACGCCCCAGAAGCTCAGCCATTGTGAATTTGTCTTCTGCTCGCTCTAAGCGTGTTCAGACGGTGAAGGGTGTTGCAAACCACGCTTAGAAAATTCGATGGTGTTGACAAAAGAAAATCCTTGGACTGCTTAAGAAAAAGGGCATGCAACTGTTTTAAATGTTGTATAATCGACTTTAGTGTTAGCTTGAAGACGCGCGTTACCGAAATCAGCAATCACAACATGTGTGCTCGCCTGCTCGAGGGCTATCGTTGGTTTTAAGCCAGTGTATATTTACCTTCTGTAAAAGTGATGAAGGGACTAGGAGCAAACCGCTTGTTGTAACAATGTCTCCTGCGCCTCGTGGGTTCTTAAAAGATTGATGGCAAAAATCACAGAGCCTTTATGGTGGAATATGTTTGTTAGCGGAAAATGTTTGTTAGCGGAAAAGTTTGTAAAGTAATGATAACCACGACGTCGGGTATTTTTAATTTTTTGTGTGTGTCACCGAATGTCATTGACTTTGTTGGCTTCTGCTTGGAGGTGAGAGTCACCAACCCTTGCTACAGTGTGGGGTGAGAGTCACCAACCCTTGCTACAGTGTGGGGTGAGAGTCACCGAACATTGCTACAGGGCGGGGTGAGAGTTACCGACCATTTCTACAGTGCGGGGTGAGAGTTACCGACCATTGCTACAGTGCGGGTTGAGAGTCACCAACCATTGCTACAGTGCGGGTTGAGAGTCACCAACCATTACTATAGTGCGAGGTGAGAGTCACCAACCATTGCTACAGTGCGGGCTGAGAGTCACCAACCATTGCTACAGTGTTGGTTGAGAGTAACCAACCATTGCTACAGTGCGAATTTTCCTTACTCGTTTTAGGATTGGATTCACGTGTTTAGCTGTCAATCGTCCTTTATATCGAAAACACGCTCATTTTAATTCAAACTCTACTTCGTTCCGCTCACTCGTACGACTGACATGTCCAGTTTAGAGTTTAGAACCCCTCAATGATGTTGAGCGGAACATAGACATGAGCTTTAAAAACTTTTACCGAAAATTAAGAGCTTCATATTCTATCATTTAATTTTTGTTTGACCGTTTTCCTTCTCTACAGAAATAACCAAAATATGTTTATAAATCGCAAGATCAAAAGGATTGAGAAAATCTGGTTAACTTTATAATTTAAATTAATACTTAGTAGTTATAAAAGCTCAAATGAATATGATGAAAACAGAGGCGTAACTGGGTTTTCGGCGCCCTTGGCTAATTCATTTTTGGCGCCCTTGATAAATTGAAAAATTTAAAAATTAGAGATTTAGCGGCGCCCGTCTGAACTGGTGCAGGCAGGCGCCCTTGGCAACTGCCCCATTACCAAGCCGTTGTTACGCCACTGGATGAAAATGGGAAAAAAAGTGAATTATGAATGATTTAAGTGTGAATACAAAGAATTTATAAATTATCATAATTCTCATAATTTCTTGAGTACTTAACGTTATTTAATTCTTAAAATAAATTTGCTGTATGGTTCATAATAGTATTAATTGAATATTTAAAGACGAAGACAAATTACATCCGTAAAACAATACAAAACGCACAGAAATTGTATAGTACGCGCTTAATGATCACATATCTGCACACTATATGGTGCATTGTGGGTAATTTTATTTTTTGCGGCTTTTAACATAGCGTAAAGCAATTATTACATTGGCTTATTCTTCTGTATATGTCTGAAATTATACGTGCCCGACTATTTTTTCCAAGTACATCCTCTTTGCCATCCGCCAGGAAGGACAATCTACGACAAGACCGGTAAGACAGGAAAGCCGTCGGTCGACATCGTTTACAGCGCCCTGTTCACCAACAAGACGCACACGCCCCAGGTCTACAAACTGAACACGAGCAGAGAGACGACTTCCGTGTATGAATTCACCTACAGCACGTGCTGGTCCTTCGGTGCAGAGATCAACATGGTTGGCTTAGCTCCCGCGTTGGGGGATTACAGTAACGCAGCGATTGGATTGAAACACGCGTCACAAAAGGGTAATGGGCCGGGTAATGGGCCCGATAAAGACGGATCGATTCTTCCGCTACGCTTAATTGAGTCTTCACATTTTATTGGGGACGACAAATGTCTGTTGTCACTAAATGAATTAAGTATTGTTAATTTTTTAACTTGCGCACTTTCCGTGTATATTTATATAGTGGTTCATCGGTCACTCATTGACCTACCGTCACTTTTTTTTCACCCGGCCGCTAACTGTAAGGAATTTGGAAAAAAAAAAAGGGGGGGGGGGTAATATTGAAGCAGGAGGGGCCCTAATTAAAGCGAGAGGTAACGGGGCTCTGTTAGCCCTCGTTCTCAATTGGTCAACGGGAATATTTGTGACATAAGTGTAATGGAATAGTTTATTCCAACTTATCTATGTGCTGCACCACTAATAAATTTTATATTTAAAATTTTAGAATTTGAAGGGGAAAAAAACAAAATCAACAACAACAACTTCTATTATATGATTTTTTTCCCCCCTCTCAACTACTGCCGTGAAATCACATGTTGGAAGGCTCATCTAAACGGGATTGAAAGAATGCTAGAACATAGCTTGCATAACAGGAGTGGCAGCAAACATATTTGTGTTTCTGCCAAGATAGGCGGCTTCCCCACTTCCTTACACACGCATACATCACAATCTAATGATTACCAAATAGATTGCCCGCTAATGTGTCAATCTCCTGGTCATAATTAAGCAGGTGCACCCCAACATCATAAAGTTCAATGTGCTGCGGTCGGGTTCACGCGCTAGTCATGTTGAATGTTGAATGTTGAATGCGCCATGAAAAATCAACCAATGTGTTCGATTTATTGAAACTAGGCAACAAGGTAATCAACGAACACAAAATTACCTGGGGCATCGATTCAAGTGTCACTGTGCCAGGTAAGCACTGGGTCATGGCCAATCTTGTGATCACGGAAGAGGACTACAGCAGCGATTTTGAGATGACGACCACATTTGACGGACAGGTCAGTGAATAGTGAATATATATATATATCTGTGTGTGTGTGTGTAAATAATCGTAGAAGCCATTGGTGGATAGTTATTGTATATCTTTTTTTATGTCCGACACTTGCGTTTACAATGTTTTTAAAGGAAACAGATGGAAAGCTCCCAGTAGAATACTTTTGAGGTAGATGTCCTCCCGAAATATGTACTTCTTTGGGCGACATTTCTAGACCCTGACGTCATCTTATAGACAAATCTCAGAATAATTTTTTTACCATTTTATTATTTCAAAACTTCTGGTGGGCGAGTTTTCATGGTATACTTACCAGCGCATGTATCAATGTGAAATTGTTACTTGCAAAAGCAAATAGCGACAAAGGATGGGAGACGGTGTCTTAATGAACGTCAAAGACCGGATAATTGAAAAAACGCCCCCAAAATTGATAAAACATCAATATTCTTGCTGTATACCACGTTTTATTTCTCCCCATGTTGTAGTTCTGTTGGGTACGAGTAATAAAAACATCAATATTCCTGCTGTATACCATTTTTCCACAGGTTGTAGTTCTGTTGGGTAAGAGAGAGAAAAATATCTTGGACAAATTCGAAGACGCATTTAACAAGCACGTTTACCGTGTCGATTTCCCGGCTATGGTGAAGGAAGGCTACGAGGAGGTCCGGCTGAACGTCAGGAACATCTTCACGACCAAGCTCGGCTTCGTCATCGACGCCCAGGGCAGACCCACGTTCAAGACCAGAGGGGCGTGCAAGTGCAGGATTGGCGTCGAGCAGGAGATCATCCTCTCTGAGTTTCTGGGCGAGCCCCCAAAGGATAACGACTATACGTTTAAGGCCCTGGAGAAGGAGGCCACAAGGAAACCAGTTTAAACAGCTGCCGATTATGATTGAGTACTTTTATGGCGCTCGTGCCCATGCTGTTTTAGCATTGCTCACAGCGCTATTATGTCCTAAAACTAAAATCTATTTAAAGGAAAAAAGTCTTTAAATAGTTCTTAAATGACTTTTTTTCATTTTCAATGGCCCTCGAAGATTGAAGCAAACTGTTCCACAATTTAGGCGCTTTAGCCTCAAAAGATCTCACCCCGTTCGACTTCTTTCTGTGAAGAGTCGTTAGCGTGGCCTTAAAGTAGTTTGAAAATTGAGTGTTGCCATACTTATTGAAAAGCTAATCACCGATTTTTTTTTAAAAATATTGCATAATATTGTAAAGTAAAGCAAATTGGGAGACGGAGGCAGAAGTCTAATGATAGCAAATAATTCATTTCCACAGTAAGCATTTTTTTGAAATTTATAACGGCTTATTACAACAAAGTAACAGTGCGAAACATAATAATCATAGCCAGTCTATCTTTCTGATTGTTTCTACATGAATTGATGGAACGTGGCCAAGCGTTGAACACATTGACTTCTTTATCAACATTTAAATACTGGATGATTAACAACTTTTTTAAAGTGTCTTTCGAAAGAGGGGGGGGGGGGGTGTGCTCCTAATTTTTTTATCCTCATAAACATGAACAATTTGATGAGCGCCTCTCAAACGCGTATTTTCTTTTGTCTCCCCGTATTGTCGTTTTTTAAAACGTTTTTCCTGTGTCTTGTTGAGTCCAAGTAACGTGTCAATTACATTCTGTGTTTATCTTTTGTACTGAATGACAATTTAAATGTGTCCATTGTTGTATCATTATAATAAAGTTCCTTTAATCTCTGAGATCTGTTCTTTTTTTTAACTTCTATTTTTACTTAACTAAAAAGAAAATATTTCTAATCAAAATCGATTTTTTTAAAGATTGACCCCCCGAGTCATGATAAATAATTCCTTTCTGGTATTACACTCAATCAAATCCATGTCACCTTAATGTGTTAAGGGGAAAAAAAGACATTTCAGTAATAATACGCTGCAACTAGCAGACTGGCTCCAAGCAGAAGCGTAACTAAGCGGGGTAGAGGCGGGAGATTTCCCCGGACGTAAGAGTAGTTTGGGGGGGGGGCAAAATGTGCTTTGATAGTATTTTATGGATGAAGGTAATGGGTTCCAGTTTGGGGATGTACGTATTGTAAGCATGGATCTAGTCCCGCCGGACTCCAAAAACTCTAGCTACGCCGCTGACTTCAGATCAGTCATTGTTTCATTATATATTTGACGTCACGGCTCTATGTTCTAATAATTAAATAACCGCGTGTCCTTGGCACAGCTTTAAAAAAACCCATTAAACATATCATAATGTAAGGAAAGCTTTCACTAAACTAAAATGTTAGTCTATACGGGCCCCACAAACACACCTGTTAGGGCCCCACAAACACACCTGTTAGGGCCCCACAAACACACCTGTTAGGGCCCCACAAACACACCTGTTAGGGCCCCAGAGTTTTGCAGGCGATGCTCTAGACCAGGGACGGAAAACTTTCTTTTTTTTTCCTTCTTCAAATGGCAGCATGAACATTATTAGTTTTGGGCTAATGTTTGGCACAACCAGGCAATGCCTAACGTGGAATCCACAGGGGAAAAAAGAAAGAGAGCAAGACCTAAGAGTAAGAATACACGGAGACGCGAGCTAGAGGCAGACACGCAAAATATGGGATACACCTGGAAGCAATTGGAAAGGAAAGCACAGGACCGCGATGAGTGGAAAATTCTTGTGGACGGCCTATGCCCCAGACGGGGTAAAAAGGCATAAGAAGAAGAAGAGTGTTTGGGGGGGGGGGTCTGGATGATGATTAATACCATTATTGAGATTTATTTCCTCAACTACTTCAAATGTTAAAGGAAAAACAGTTTCGGAGCACTTCAGAATAATCCAAACTAGAGACGGCCACCTCGTAAGTGGGATGTTATAGTTATAGAGCTGGAACACCCTTTTTTTTATTTTTTAAAAAAAAAAAATTTTTTTTTGAAGACAAAGTGAAATAAAAACATGGATAACATACAAAATATTTGTTTAATTATTCTTAAATTATATGATAACCAAATTCAATTTCATTCACAATTTAAATAGGATTCTATAACAACTTCTGCTTACAAAATAAAGCCATGACATTTTACTAAAATAAAGGGAATCCATGTTGGGTACGAAAACCAAAATAAAAAAAAAAAAAATAAAAAAAAATTCAATCTTTAATGAAGATAAGCTTGCTTTTGTTGCCATCATGGCCGTGCCGAGGAAAAGTGGCGCCCGGGGCGAAACCTGAATATGGCACCCATCAGTCTATAGATTTAAAAAAAATTCCCTGGAGATGCCTGGGCGTTGTCTTTTCTTCTTCTTCTTCTTCAGCCACAACAAAGGTGGGCTTCCGTTCTTTCGGTTTCTATATTTATCTTTGCTAAGTCTAAGAAAACCCGATGCCAGCTGACAACGTCATTGGGATGGAAGCGTTGAGTTTTCCAGAATCTAAAAATGCGGAAACCGGTGAAAGGTGCTAAACAAATAAGAGCATATATGCATTTAATTA
Source organism: Omphiscola glabra (assembly GCA_964017045.1). Classification (NCBI taxonomy): domain Eukaryota; kingdom Metazoa; phylum Mollusca; class Gastropoda; family Lymnaeidae; genus Omphiscola; species Omphiscola glabra. Next base: position 41,433,367 of record OZ024796.1, read on the forward strand.
TATATACATATAAATGTATACATATAGAAGTATATATATTATATATATTTATTGTTAGTAATTGAATAGGAAGCAGTGTTATTTTTTTGTTTTGTTGTTTTACATTTTTTACAAATTCATTTTATTTTTTAAAAGTTATAGCAAGGCCGTCTTAACAGGCATGTACGCCCATGACAGACACACAGCACTCGGCAACGACCATGACAGACACACGGCACTCGGCAACAACCATGACTGACACACGGCACTCGGTAACGACCATGACAGACACACGGCACTCGGTAACGACCATGACAGACACACGGCACTCGGCAACGACCATGACAGACACACGGCACTCGGTAACAGCCATGACAAACACACAGCACTCGGTAACAGCCATGACAAACACACGGCACTTGGTAACAGCCATGACAAACACACAGCACTCGGTAACAGCCATGACAAACACACAGCACTCGGTAACAGCCATGACAAACACACGGCACTCGGTAACAGCCATGACAAACACACAGCACTCGGTAACAGCGATGACAAACACACGGCACTCGGTAACAACCATGACAAACACACGGCACTCGGTAACAACCATGAAAAACACACAGCACTCGGTAAGAACGAATTTGTGACCGTCCACCCTGCCCGCTGAGCTAACCAACCAGTATGGCGGTAAAAGGCCCACTGAATTGAGACGGTAATGCGTTAGGTCTCCGGGATGCGGTCACCACTCTGCTTACTTTAATTCACCGGTAGCCCGTAGCAACTTCCCTTTAATCCGACAACACCACAGATACATAATTAAAAGTGATTTGGCGGTTAATTTTTAAACGATGAAAGAGATTAAATAAAATATGTTTAATTCTTTTTTGTCACGGATCCGATTTCTAATATGCTTTGAATTCATGTTTGAACTTGAACTTTCATTACATTGAACTTCTAGACAACATTTGTAGCGATTGAAAATTCTTTCACTTTACGCAATTTGAATAGAGTTGGTTTTCTGTGGGGTGGGCTGCGGGGTATGTGTAAGAGAGGGGTTCAAATGCACACAAAAAAACTAAGCCTACTTTTTTCTTTGAAATTGAAATGAAATCAATCGCAAATTTTTCTTTCAATCATCCCAGTCATAGATTGAGTTTTCCCTCGGTGGAAAAAAACCAAAAAACAACATTTTCAACCGTCCCAGTCAAAGATTGAGTTTTCCCTCGATGAAAAAAAACAGCAACATTTTCAACCGTCCCAGTCAAAGATTGAGGTTTTTCCCTCAGTGAAAAAAAAACAGCAACATTTTCAACCGTCCGAGTCAAAGATTGAGGTTTTTCCCTCGTTGGAAAAAAAAAACCAGAAACATTTTCAACCGTCCCAGTCAAAGATTGAGTTTTCCCTCGGTGAAAAAAAAAACCAGAAACATTTTCAACCGTCCCAGTCAAAGATTGAGTTTTCCCTCGGTGAAAAAAAAAAACAGAAACATTTTCAACCATCCCAGTCCAAGATTGAGTGTTCCCTCGGTGAACAAAAACCAGCAACATTTTCAACCGTCCGAGTCAAAGATTGAGGTCCCCCCCCCCCTTTTTTTTGATGTTCTGGCTACTTGGTGTCGATGGCGAGCTTTCCTTGCAGCCTAAAGGCGTTTGGGAACTCGCTCAGTGGGCCCTCCTTCAGCGTTATCATCTGTTCGACGCCGATCCGGCACTTGCAGCTCCCTTTCACCGTGTACAGGGGCGAGCCGCCCTTGTCCATGAAGAACCCGGCGACGTCCTTAAAGACAACGGACACCTCCTCGGAGTCCGAGTGTACGATGTCGCCTTCCTTCTCGTGCAGGTAGTCGACGTAGACCTGTTGAGTTCAAGGATCGATGAGTTCTACAGGCGACGTCGTTTATATGTTAATGAAAGAAACCCTCTTCATAATAAGATTTTTCGTATAACTCCTTTATATGCATTTAATAAAATATTTATATTCTAACGTCCCACCCGCTTCCACAGCGCCTATTTATTTCACCAAATATTTTAGAAAAATAAAAGAAAATATTACGCACCAAACGCACTTGCGATATTAAAAAAATAATAATAATCTCATTTAGCGCGGTTTTCGGGAATATTATTTTATGAAATCGGTGGCATTTCTTTCATCTTCCCCCCTTTAAAAACAGGAAAAAGTTATTTATTGGCATTGGCGTTGATGTGTGGGACTGAACATTTGAAAGAATATGTTTGTCATCGACGTACCAAGTATTTAGCTTGATGGTTTGTCGGGAAGTGGGTCAATTAGCCGTCCGAAGATTTTGCTACCCGGCAAGACACACGGACAAAAGCGAAGTTAAAATAACGGATTTTATCTTTTTTTTTTTTAAAAAAGGGAAATTGTACTATTAATATTTGGTAGGTGAATCAGTCGGGTCTCAAATATGGTTTTACTGACTGCGGGAGGGTTTATTGACATGGTCTTTGGTAAAATCAAATCATTTGATGGCCTGATTTACAGCCGCAGAATGTGTTCCTTACTTTCCCGTCAAATGTAGAGTCCATCTCGAAATCTCCACTTAAATCCTCTTCCTTGATCTTCAGCTCAGCCGTCGTGGTGCATTTGGGTGGTACAACAATGTCACTGTTGATGGACCAGGTCAGCTCCTGTTCACTCGTGTTGATATTTCCTGCGGAACAGAGGCGCTACGTGGTTATTTTTAGCGGGAAGTCCTCGGGTTGACTTCCGAAACCAAACCGAACAAAAGATAATAAAATAAATAAATAAGAAGACTTAAATGGGATAGAAATTGTGATGGGTTATGTTTTCATTACAGTTATTAATGGGTATCAACTCCGTTGGATAGGACACGTTGCCCGTATGGAAGATCACCAGCTCCCTAAACAAATATTCTATGGTGAACTCACGACAGGCAAGCGCTCCCAAGGAGGTCCATAAAAACGTTACAAAGACTCACTGAAAGTGGCACTAAAGGCCTTCAGCATTGACACTACTAAATGGGAGTAGACAGCTCTTGGCAGAGTCAGGTGCAGATCAGTGGTCAAGATAGGGGCTAAATCTTATGAAGCCAGTAGGATGGCCACCATTGAGACACGCAGGCAAGCCCGAAAGAATATTATTAAATCCACGACTGCACCAACTATCCCCTGCCCGCGGTGCCACAGACTATTTCGAGCACGTTTAGGATTGGCAAGCCACCTAAGAACCCACCGTAACCCACCCCACCCCCCTAACCGGATGACTGGATGGTCCTAGTCGATTTGACGGACGAACAACAACAACATAATGGGTCTAGATTTTCCACTATATTTTTGGACATGCAGAGACGTTCAATGGTGTAGTGTTTTTTTTACAGCCGTCAATTGTTAAATACCATTTATTTATTTTTTCGGTTACATTTTTTATTTATATTTACTTTTCAATTTTTTTTTAAATACCTAACACGCTCCATTTTATCGTCTATAGAAAAATTTAATCCAATGGCGTTGGCCACCGGACCTCCTCAACGTTAACCCGGTGGAACACGACCACCATTGCGTGTCCCGCGTGGGCAGACTAAGCCATGCCTGGTACCTGCCGGAATCATGATTACAAGTTGCCGCTAATGGAAATGAGGCGAGAGGCTGGGGTGGAAGCCTCTGGCCAGTGATTCTGAATATGCAGCCGTGCGGAAGCTGCTCCTAGGCAACCGTTTCGTCCCAGCTACTTCGCAAACAAGTTGCGGGGTGGAAAACCACTGTAGAGCTCCTCTTAAAGGGCGTCCGACGCTTCCCCGGGATGGAAGATATTAGGACGTAAATTTACCATCCCGACTCCTAGGAAAGTCAATCGTGTCCACTGTGTGTATGCGCAGTGTCGGACCAACCGGGTGTCCTTGGGTTTGGGCGGCCTCCAGCGGAACCCCGATTGAGCTGACTAGGGTGGGGGCCGTCTTGGCAAAGGGACATCTCCAACGTGCCTCTTCGCGGCCCGATACTCGGGCTTGGGGTGCTTTGGAGGGGGGGGGGGCTTTGGGGAGGGCATAAGGAGCAATATCTCGACGGCCCGCTGGTGACATTTCCTAATTTTATAAATAATACAATGTGAACTAAACACTTATACAATAATATTTCCAAAACAAATCCACGAACCAACCTTTTTGAGTTGTTCTATCAAAATTAAATTTAGCTCTCACGCCGGTGCCAGCGACGGGTATCGATGCGTTGATACCAATGTTGCCACCGACACTGAACGTCTTCATGATGCTGAGCTCGCAGGAGGACGTCGTCGAGCGCACCGAGTTTAGTGTGAACGTCTGCGACTCGGGCGTCCTGTTGCTGAATTTGGATCGGAATAAGATGTTAGCCGTTGGAGTCCTTGGACCGCCGTGTCTGATGAAAACCGGATCATCTGGAAGATTTGATAGATCGAGGGGAGGGAAAAAAAATAAATGTAGTATTCTAATCCATGCAAGTAAGCGTATCCTAGTCATTCGTTTTTTTTAAAAAAACTTGTCATGGATTTAAATCATACGTGACATCCATACTACATCATGGCAGCTTAACATCATCATAACATCAATAATCTTTCTAGAAATTTATGGAAAAGTATCAGTACGCTACACCAGTGGTTCTCAACCATCCTAATGCCGCGACCCTTTTATACAGTTACCCTAACCATAAAATGTTTCGTTGCTACTTCATAAATAGGTGTTTTCCGATAGTCAGAGGGGTCGTGACGCACAGTTTGAGAGCTGCTGCTCTACACTAAGCTGATATCTCCGAATGTAACGATGACTTCCGGGTACGTCCCAATCAGAGGAGCAGCGCGAGTTATTGACGTCATGGTCTTGATTTTCCGGCTCGTAAATAGCAACAACAACAAAAAAAACTGTTCAAAACTCATTTTAAAAAAAGCCATGTAATGAAGTGAGCTTGAAGTATATGAAGTGGACCTAAAGAATATGAAGTGCACCTAAAGAATACGAAAAGGACCTAAAGAATATGAAGTGCACCTAAATAATATGAAGTGGACCTAAAAAATATGAAGTAAACCTAGAGAATATGAATTGAACCTAAAGAATATGAAGTGAACCTAAAGAATATGAAGTGGACCTAAAGAATATTTAGTGGACCTAAAGAATATGAAGTGCACCTAAAGAATATGAAGTGGACCAATATAATATGAAGTGGACCTATATAATATGAAGTAGATCTAATGTATATGAAGTAGACCTAATGTATATGAAGTGGACCTAGAGAATATGAAGTGGACCTAATGTAACTGAAATGTATCTAAATAATATGAATTGAACCTAAAGAATATGAAGTGGACCTATATAATATGAAGTTGACCTATATAATATGAAGTGGACGTAAAGAATATGAAGTGGACCTAAAGAATATGAAGTGGACCTATATAATATGAAGTAGGCCTAAAGAATATGAAGTGGACCTAATGTATATGAAGTAGACCTAAAGAATATGAAGTAGACCTAAAGAACATGAAGTGGACCTAAAGAATATGAAGTGGACCTAAAGAACATGAAGTGGACCTAAAGAACATGAAGTGGACCTAAAGAACATGAAGTGGACCTAAAGAATATGAAGTGGACCTAAAGAATATGAAGTGGACCTAAAGAATATGAAGTGGGCCTAATGTATATGAAGTAGACCTAAAGAATATGAAGTTAACCTAAAGAATATGAAGTGGACCTAACGAATATGAAGTAGACCTAATGTATATGAAGTAGACCTAATGTATATGAAGTAGACCTAAAGAATATGAAGTAGACCTAATGTATATGAAGTAGACCTAAAGAATATGAAGTAGACCTAAAGAACATGAAGTAGACCTAAAGAACATGAAGTGGACCTAATGTATATGAATTAGACCTAAAGAACATGAAGAAGACCTAAAGAACATGAAGTAGACCTAAAGAACATGAAGTGGACCTAATGTATATGAAGTAGACCTAAAGAACATGAAGTAGACCTAAAGAACATGAAGTAGACCTAAAGAACATGAAGTGGACCTAAAGAACATGAAGTAGACCTAAAGAACATGAAGTGGACCTAATGTATATGAAGTAGACCTAAAGAACATGAAGTGGACCTAAAGAACATGAAGTAGACCTAAAGAACATGAATTGGACCTAATGTATATGAAGTAGACTTAAGAACATGAAGTGGACCTAATGTATATGAAGTAGACCTAAAGAACATGAAGTGGACCTAAAGAACATGAAGTAGACCTAAAGAACATGAAGTAGACCTAAAGAACATGAAGTAGACCTAATGTATATGAAGTAGACCTAATGTATATGAAGTAGACCTAAAGAACATGAAGTGGACCTAATGTTTATGAAGTAGACCTAAAGAACATGAAGTGGACCTAAAGAACATGAAGTAGACCTAAAGAACATGAAGTAGACCTAAAGAACATGAAGTGGACCTAATTTATATGAAGTAGACCTAAAGAAAATGAAGTGGACCTAATGTATATGAAGTAGACCTAAAGAATATGAAGTAGACCTAAAGAATATGAAGTAGACCTAAAGAACACGAAGTAGACCTAAAGAACATGAAGTGGACCTAATGTATATGAAGTAGACCTAAAGAACATGAAGTGGACCTAAAGAACATGAAGTAGACCTAAAGAACATGAAGTGGACCTAATGTATATGAAGTAGACCTAAAGAACATGAAGTGGACCTAAAGAACATGAAGTGCACCTAAAGAACATGAAGTGGACCTAATGTATATGAAGTAGACCTAAAAAACATGAAGTGGACCTAATGTATATGAAGTAGACCTAAAGAACATGAAGTGGACCTAAAGAACATGAAGTGGACCTAAAGAACATGAAGTGGACCTAATGTATATGAAGTAGACCTAAAGAACATGAAGTGGACCTAACGAACATGAAGTGGACCTAAAGAACATGAAGTGGACCTAATGTATATGAAGTAGACCTAAAGAACATGAAGTGAACCTAATGTATATGAAGTAGACCTAAAGAACATGAAGTAGACCTAAAGAACATGAAGTGGACCTAAAGAACATGAAGTGGACCTAAAGAACATGAAGTGGACCTAAAGAATATGAAGTAGACCTAAAGAACATGAAGTGGACCTAAAGAACATGAAGTAGACCTAAAGAACATGAAGTGGACCTAATGTAAATGAAATGGATCTAAAATTCCTCTAAAAAATAATAAGCTTAACGGCTGGGCTGCAGAGAATACTACGCAGCAGCCCTACCAGAAATTCCCGCGACCGATCAAAAGCGACCGGTGGTGGAAACTTAAGGGACAAGAGCAAAGTCTCAACACCCAGATGAGATCTCCACCGATTAGACTCTAGAAGGGATCTAAACTGCCGAATATGTCATTGTGGCCAGGCCGACGAAACGGTGGACGACCTGGTGGTCGGTCACCCCGGCAATGGAATGTGGGGAGGGGGGGGCAGAGGGTCTGGACGAAGAGACCTGTTTTGAAAATTTGATTTACGGCGATGTTTACCAGATGAGACACGCCACCGAAAAATTGGCCCGGGCTAAAAGAGTCCAGACTCAGCCCGCAATAGAGGATGTAACATTATTAGTTGATATGGCTCAACTGTTGTCAAACATTATTTTTGTAAAGTAACATACTGTGGCGTGTCCAGACATGTAGTCGACCCGTAAAGGAGTGGGGGGGGGAGTCCCACAATATTCGACCCGCACACAATAGTCGACCCGTCAGATTGCTCCTAGGCAACCGTTTCGTCCCAGCTATCTCGCAAATTAGTTGCGGGGTGGAAACCCACTGTAGAATCCCTCTTAGAGGGCGTCCGATGCTTCCCCGGGACGGGTGGGGGGAGATTTTAGGACGTTAATTTACCGTCCCGGCCCCTAGGAGAGTGGACCACGGACGCTTGAAACACAGCGTCTTCGGTCGACCAGATGTCTCCGGGCGGGGAGGGTCTCCGTCGGCGAACCCGATCGAGCGGTTGCGGGCGGGGACGCTCCACGTCCGGGGAGGTCTCTGACGCCCTCCCGCACGGCCTGCCGCCGAGGCGGCTGGCAGGTGCGAGTGGGCGCCGGGGAGGGCATTAGGAGCGTAAGCTCGACGGCCCGCTGACGCCATTTCCTAATGAGATATTCGATTGCCCGCGACGGGATGACGGCGTTGGTTTTATGACCTAAGACCAACTGACCAAACAAAGGGTCAAGCTTGTCAGATTGCCGCGACGGGATGGATGACCTATTTCGCGGTGTGAGATAGAAATGGGATCGGGGCCCTGGGAAGAAATCTCTAGGGACGCGGGGCGTATAAGAGGGACAGTTGGGTGGGACTAGGGAGAACTCAACCGGGCAGGATAGTGGACAGATGGGAGAACTACTGAACGAAAGAGATAGAGACGTACCGGCACAGTCGGAGTTGAGTACGACAGATTTAGAGAGAGAGAGAGAAAGTGAAGTCAAGGGATAAGACAAATAAAAGTTCAAAGACTATAACCATCGTTGAGTTGTCAAATTGGTGCAGACGAGAGACATAGTGAACAAGGTTGCAAATTAGTTAGAGAACAGAGACAAGCAAGGTTCACTACAATACTAACCGTATGTGATCGATACGCTGTCCCAGTCTAACCTTGGCTCGTTGACATTACAATATTTTTTAGCATTGCTCGGAACCCTTTTCTTAAAAAATTCTACCGCAATTTTGTCAAGATCGATAACTGAGAAAGACATACTCAGATTTGATTCTTCTGAAAAGGAAAGCAATAATAGTAATAGAAACATATTTTTTAGATGGAAGCCGAGAAGCACAAGCTGCAGTGGGTGAATGATAAATACTTATCTTTAAAAATAACATATTATTCACGAGATTTCTCGCCCAGAAGCTATGTTCACATATGTATTCCTAGCCTGTTATAAATACGACATCTTCAGGTACCAACTCGTCATCCCACCCTAAATCCCATCTAGGTGGAATTTCTTTGTCATTCCCGTCTGCTGCGGATGGCTTTTTAGAAGAAGCCTTCTTCTCTTATTGTCTTGTCTTTCGATTCAAACTTGCACGTGCCTTGTTCTACTAATTTCTCCTGTAGCAGCCCGCAACGCCCTCCACCACCAATGCAAGTTAAACGCCGACAAAATGTGTTGTGTACGGGAACAAACACCTATGACTCGCATGGACACAAACACACTTAATTTGTGTTTGGTGTGTCATGTGCACATTTTACGGACAAACACTCTTATTATGTGTATGAAATTTAAAAATTTGGTGCGTGCATGTGTGCGCTAAACAGGCCTTTAGGTCTCCATGGCATATTGTCAGCATGTTCCCTGTCACCCCTTTTTGGGCTCCGGTACATATGTCCAGCACATTCCCTGTCACCCTTTACTGAGCTCCATGGCATATTTTCAGCATGTTCCCTGTCACCCCTTGTTGGGCTCTACGACATATTATCAGCATGTTCCCTGTCACTCCCTTTTGAGCTCCGTGGCATATTTTCAGCAAGTTTCCTGTCACCCCTTGTTTGGGCTCTACGCAATATTATCAGCATGTTCCCTGTCACCCCTTTTGAGCTCCGTGGCATATTTTCAGCATGTTTCCTGTCACCCCTTGTTTGGGCTCTACGACATATTATCAGCATGTTGACTCATTTCCACGGCACCGGTAACAAGTGCCCGACGATGCCTTCCGACCTTTAAACACATCCTCTACCACTTGTCTATTATTAGATAACACAGGTCAATATAGAAAGATCAATTTCCCCCATGTAGACACCTTGCAAAAATTAGGTGCGCATTGGACTACGATGAGTCGATTGTTTTGTCACGTGATAAGCTTAAGTACGAGTAAGACTTCCAGTAGGCTGTCTGCAACACACTAGTCGCTCACAAATTTTTCTTCAAACAACTTTCTTCCTTTAATCATAACTGAATTATAATTATTGTCACATTTATGAATGTCATTTTAAAAAACACGTGTATTCAAGAATATTTTGAATAGTAAAATTTTTAATTAACACTGGGGAAGCGCTGATGGAGACAAACATTTTGCTTTAAAATTAATGATAATGGCTGATCAGCTGTTATCTGTTGTTATGTGTTGTTATGTGTAGCATAGGCTACCGAAGGCTTACTCGTATCACGTGACAAAACAAGGAAGTGACTTATCGTAGTCCATTAATACTGCTAGTCTTGTGAAATTTAAAACAATATACTTTTGCATTAAAAAGTGTTTTATAGATATTCGGGAGTAAATAATGGCGAGTAACTTCAGACTAAGTTAAGCTAAATACTTGCCAAAGTGTGTATTTTATCAAGTAACAGTTGTCAACTGTCGTATTATTTTAATTATTTGTAGATTTTTGTAGTTGAAGTAGTTATGAGGAAAGTCTGTCGCTAATGACGTAGAAATCAGAAAGCTATTTCCGGTTGCAATTTTTAAAAAAATATGTTATTTGAAAAGAAATAATTAGGAGATATACACTAATTTTTTAAATTAATTTTTTTAATTTTGCTTTCATTAAAACAGTCATCGGATAATTAAATGGAATTTCCCGAAACATAACTTGTTGGATAAATCGGTGTTTTTCAAATGAAAACGTTCTTTTAGCGGTTATTGAAAGACACGTCAAACGTATAGTTTTTAAATTAAATTATCGAGTCTCGTAATAAGAAATTTGCATACAGCGTGCAGTGTTATTTATTCCATATTGGTTAGAGAATTGATTTCACGGTAAGAAAGTTATTTTCGAAGCATGCATATTAGGAACAGGTTAGCAACCAGATGGCCAACAACAATATCATTTATATCAAAGGGAAGTTCAAGCAACGTCAGGTCTAGAAAGTCGACAGTGAGTATAAGCTGCGTCAGGCCTAGAAAGCCGACAGTGAGTATGAGCTGCGTCAATCCGGCAGTGAGCATAATCTGCGACAAACCTGCAGTGAGTATAATCTGCGACAAACCGGCAGTGAGTATGAGCTGCGTCAAGCTGGCAGTGAGTATGAGTTGCGTCAAGCTGGCAGTGAGTATGAACTGCGTCAAGCCGGCATTGAGTATGAGCTGCGTCAAGCTGGCAGTGAGTATGAGCTGCGTCAAGCCTAGCAAGCTGGCAGAGAGTATGAGCTGCGTCAAGCCGGCATTGAGTATGAGCTGCGTCAAACCGGCATTGAGTATGAGCTTCGTCAAGCTGGCAGTGAGTATGAGCTGCGTCAAGCCTAGCAAGCTGGCAGAGAGTATGGGCTGCGTCAAGCTGGCAGTGATTATAATCTGCGTCAAGCCGGGAGTGAGTATAAGCTGCGTCAAGCCGGCAGTGAGTATGAGCTGGGTCAAGCCGGCAGTGAGTATGAGCTGCGTCAGGCCGGCAGTGAGTATGGGCTGCGTCAAGCTGGCAGTGATTATAATCTGCGTCAAGCCGGGAGTGAGTATGAGCTGCGTCAAGCCGGGAGTCATTATGAGCTGCGTCAAGCCGGGAGTGATTATGAGCTGCGTCAAGCCGGGAGTGATTATGAGCTGCGTCAAGCCGGCAGTGAGTATCAGCTGCGTCAAACCGGGAGTGAGTTTAAGCTGCGTCAAGCCGGGAGTGATTATGAGCTGCGTCAAGCCGGCAGTGAGTATCAGCTGCGTCAAGCCGGGAGTGAGTATGAGCTGCGTCAAGCCGGAAGTGAGTATGAGCTGCGTCAAGCCGGGAGTGAGTATGAGCTGCGTCAAGCCGGGAGTGAGTATGAGCTGCGTCAAGCCTATTAAGCTGGCAGTGAGTACATGCTGCGCAACAAATAAAAAAAAGAAGAAAACATGTGTCTAATCCAGTGCGTCTTAAAATGGGCGGTACCTCCTGGGGAAATTTTAAGGGGGCGTTGGGATCCCTCAAAGCGAGTGCCGGTGAATTATAAAGGAAATCTGTCTTTTTTTAAAATTTAAATATTAAATTTCAATAACAAATAATAATTAATGTTTTGATTGTTGTCGTCGAACAAGAGTTACAAAGTCAACATGCATGGAGAGAAAGGATCTTTGATCTAACAAGCCATGCCACTCAGTCGGTATTATTTGTTATACAACATTATCCATTTCAACCTCAAGCATTATATTCCAAGATATAATAAATCATATTTTAATATATATATTTTAATATATATACAATAAAGAAGCAACCAAACACATTATACACATTTTTTTGTAAAATTTTATTCATGAAACTTTAAATGCTGAAAACAAGTTTAAAATTTAAATATCTACGGAGCCTACTTTTATAAATGAAGTAAGCGTCACATTTTATAAATGAAGTAAGAGTCACGCGAAATTCGGGTTTTGAAAGTAATGATAATTATCTTTTAGTATGGCCAAACAGCAACAGGAAGAAGAAGAGAAAAAAAGATTTTGTAATCAAAGTATCATCAAATAACTGTCAGCTTTGGTTAAGCCCCATCATGCAATTCGTGAAGGTAATACGTCGAGAATATAATACATCGCGAAGGTAATACGTCGTGAAGGTAATAAGTCGTGAAGGTAACACGTCGAGAAGATAATACATCGCGAAGGTAATACGTCGTGAAGGTAATAAGTCATGAAGGTAATACGTCGTGAAGGTAATAGTCTTGAGAAGGTTAATAGGTCGCCGCGGTTGCCACTAAAATATTTTGTACAAGACAATGCGGTGTGCTCACTAGTACATAGATGAAATATATTCTAAATAGTGAAAATGCAATGAATTTGAACGGAAAAAAATATTAGGAATCATTTTTTACGCTTAAAATTCTGTCCATAAGTCCAAGGAGGTACACAAGACACAGTGTCTGCCATGTCTTTATTCCATAGGCGTGCTTGTCTCGCAATGGCGTACCTTAAATAAATGCTGCTGGGGTGAACTTCCGAAATTGCGCCACCCAAAGGCTCAAATCTACTTATATTACGACGATAGATAACCCCCTAAGTACTGCCTGGGAAAGTGCGCCCCTTTCGGACCTTTTCTAAGTGCGCCACTGGGGGAGAAAAAAATTATTTTCATGGTCTCGAACTCTCTTGAGGAAGGGCGAACGGGCAATTCAGAGGGGTGCAATGTAGACTAATTTAAACAATACCGTCTTAATGTGTGGAATTTTAAAAAAATCTATATTATAATTTAATATATTGTTTAAGATTTCGTCGTGTACATCTCTTCTTGTGTAATAAAGTCCCATGTTAATTTTCTATGTTCCACGGTTCTCTTCACTATTCTAAAAAATAAATTAAAATTCCAAATAATTTCAGTATTTAAAACACCTTGTTACTTTTGTAAGCGCTGAAAGACTTGATAAATAACTTGTAAGGGGGTGGAAAGACTTGATAAATAACGTGTAAGGGGGTGGAAAGACTTGATAAATAACGTGTAAAGGGGTGGGAAAGCTTGTAAAATAATTTGTAAGGGAGTGGAAAGACTTGTAAAATAATTCGTAAGGGGGGTCTATAGCGTGGAAACGTTTGGGGAATCAATGCATCAGAACCCGTCATGTCGCCAGTCCCGAGTCAGACGTGGTCAGCTCTAGTTGGCTTTCGGCGGCAAAGGGCCCTCTGTGAGTTGAACCATCTGCTCGGTGCCGAGTTTGTTATTCAGCCTCCCCTTGGTCACAAAGCATGGCCTCCCTTTGTCGTCGGTGAAAAAATGTTGTTTTTGGGTGAACACGTCCCTGACCCATAGGTCCAACGTTGATTTTTCACTGCGGTCATCATCGGCCAAGTAGATCACGTGGACCTGCGGGTGAGAGGGAAGCGACGACACGTTTACCGCACAAAGTAATAAATATCACACATACACTATGCAGAATACTACGGCCAAACAATAGATTGGAGAGTGGGGTCGCTAGGCAACGACTGCCTCTGCAGACCGACAGCTTAACTGAAGCAAAAGCTACAGGAATTATTGGTCTTTTGTTACGCGCGCGTCTATATCGCACGTAGGGCGAGTCTATATCGCACGTAGGGCGAGTCTATATCGCACGTAGGGCGAGTCTATATCGCACGTAGGGCGAGTCTATATCGCACGTATGGCGAGTCTATATCGCATGTAGGGCGAGTCTATATCGCACGTAGGGCGAGTCTATATCGCACGTAGGGCGAGTCTATACTGCACTAAGAGCATCAATTTTTATTTATATTATATACATTTTTTTCTTTAGATGAAGTGTGTTCTCCGTAATGTAGGCTGGTTGGCTTTGTGCATTATTATTATTATTCGCTACAGCGAATATTATTTTGTTATCAGGGGTTAAGCTTGACCAGTGTGTGCGCGCCATACATAGTACATTGTTGGTATTTCAATCATGTGCTGGCTGACTGCGCGAAACACCGGTCCTCATTCCTTGGGGTTTGTGCCTGTTAATGGCATAAGAGATGATTGGCTGGTGTGGTTAGGTATGTGCCGTCTGCTTCACATGCGTGAATCAGCAGATTTTAAAACCAACAAATTTTACTGCAAATTAATCAAATACAACGTTTCTACAATGAAATAATTACACATTCGTTTTCTAACAAAGTTATCAAGGCCACAAACAAGCAAACAAACAAAAGTTGATATTGAATAGTTCCGACTCAGTCTAAAAAATGCATTTAAAATAATTAATTGTTCAAATAAACTATAAGTGCCATCAGCTATTGACAGGCATATTGACCGTCCCGTCAAATCATAACCAGCCATTGACAGGCATATTGACCGTCCCGTCAAATCATAACCAGCCATTGACAGGCATATTGACCGTCCCGTCAAATCATAACCAGCCATTGACAGGCATAATGACCGTCCCGTCAAATCATAACCAGCCATTGACAGACATATTGACGGTCCCGTCAAATCATAACCAGCCATTGACAGGCATATTGACCGTCCCGTCAAATCATAACCAACCATTGACAGGCATATTGACCGTCCCGTCAAATCATAACCAGCCATTGACAGGCATATTGACCGTCCCGTCAAATCATAACCAGCCAATGACATGCATACTGACCATCCCGTCAAACGTAGAGACGATCTCGAAATCCTCCTCAACCTCTTTCTCTTTGACCATCACCTCCAGCATAGTGGACAGGTGGGGTGGGACAGTGACGTCCATTTTGATGACCCATTCAAGCTCATGTGCTTTTTCCTGTGCCTCCAAAGTCCCTGGACCCCAAAAAAAAAAAAAAAAAAAAAAAAATTCGCTGAAATCATTTTTCTAGAAAAGTGATTAAACTTGTCATTATTTTATTTCACATCCGTCAACACTCCCTTCTCAAATCAACGCCCACCCTCCCCTGTCCCCCCCCCCCAAAAAAAAAAATAATAAAATAAAAATAAAATGAAATAAAATATAATTTTACAAAAAAATAATTTTACAAAAAAATAATTTTACAAAAAAAGTGTTCAGAAGGTTATGTTAAAACGAGGCTGTTGACTGCGCGCAAAAGTGGAAACCTCTAGAGAGCGAATATGAACTATTACGCTGAATACGCTCTGTGGAATTTATCTGAGATCTGACTTTGAAACATTGTTTTAATAATCACCTCAAAAAACGTACTTTGGGGGCGTCTCCAGATGACTACAGCAATATTCTATGATTGTTCCAGTGGATCGTATTCTTATTAAAAGCGGAAGCAACAACTTGGCAAAAACGTCTGTGATGTTTATTTTGAAAAAAGGGGGGGGGGGTGTATTGCAGGGAGCAGCGGTCTCATTGATTTATTAGTTGGACATTTTTAAACAAGTGGTTTAAACCAACAAATACATTTTTATTGGGGAAATATTTTTATTCAAATTTTTTATTTACTCAAGTTTAGCACAAGTCGACTGTACACCATTGCATTTCTTTAGCTAGAATATAAATAGAATTTCTATGTTCTTATCCTAATAATAAAAAAATCTTTTAAGCTTGTTCAACTTGTTTTATATTCAATCAGTGGCGTAGTGAGGGGGGCAAGGGGGGCATCATGCCCCGGGCGCTACTCACAAAGGGGCGCCAAATGGTATATTTTACTATAATATTGTATGGTTTTCGAATAGGGGGCGCTAAAAAGGTATTGGGGGCGCTAAAAAGGTATTGTGCCCCGGGCGCGAGTTAAGCTCGCTACGCCACTGTATTCAATGCAACATTTTGACTTGGATTAAGCCAACTAACATTTTGACTTGGATTAAGCCAACTAACATTTTGACTTGGATTAAGCCAACTAACATTTTGACTTGGATTAAGCCAACTAACATTTGTGGATCGAGCATATATGGTCGGGGGGGTGTGGGTGGGCTACCGTTAATAAATAGTCTATAAATTAACGTATGCCCGGCCCGTAACTCCTTCCGAAACCACCCCTCCCCAAAATCCTACAGTCCCCCACCCCCACATAACCCCCCCTTCCCCGCCGCCCAAGAGTTCCCTTGCTCATCTTTTTTTCCCGCCGTTATTGTAGCGCGGCAGACGAGATCAACAGCGCTCAGTTGAGTCACGTGTGACAACAACAGTAAGACTGCCAACAAAGTTACAAACACCGAGGATTTCTGGCTAGAGAGTATGTAATCAAAGAAAACAACCTCTAAACAAAAGTAAGACTGCCAACAAAGTTTCAAACAACGAGGATTTCTGGCTAGAGAGTATGTAATCAAAGAAAACAACCTCTAAACAAAAGTAAGACTGCCAACAAAGTTTCAAACACCGAGGATTTCTGGCTAGAGAGTATGTAATCAAAGAAAACAACCTCTAAACAAAAGTAAGACTGCCAACAAAGTTACAAACACCGAGGATTTCTGGCTAGAGAGTATGTAATAAAAAAAAAAAACCTCTAAACAAAAGTCTGCCAACAAAGTTTCAAACACCGAGGATTTGTGGCTAGAGAGTATGTAATCAAAGAAAACAACCTCTAAACAAAAGTAAGACTGCCAACAAAGTTACAAAGACCGAAGATGTGTGGCTAGAGAGTATGTAATAAAAAAAAAACAACCTCTAAACAAAAGTCTGCCAACAAAGTTTCAAACACCGAGGATTTCTGGCTAGAGAGTATGTAATCAAAGAAAACAACCTCTAAAAAAAAGGTTTTGTTGTATACATCCAGGACATGCATTTTTTATCGCATTTATTTAATTTTACACGATTTATCACTGCGAATAGCGACATCATATCGCAAGACGCTTACGTGGAAGGAACCCGAACTTGACACATCTCGTTTCATATTGCCTTCGTCATACCCCCCCCCCTTTTTTTCCCACTTTTCCCCCCACTTCAAAAATAACATTTGCGACTTGGCGATGCTTACAGTTTAAAAAAAAAAATCACTGCATCATATTACCTTCATCTACCCCTTTAAAAACAGGAAAAAAACTGAGTTTTGTGTATTTAGGGTGGTGGGTGGGGGCTGATAATTTTATATAAGTGTTGGCAAAGAGTTTATGTGCCAAGTTTCAGTTCGAAAGCATGACGGGAAGTGGATCAGTTAGCCTTCCCAAGATGTTGCCATAAAGAAACACGCGAACAAAAGCAAAGTTGTCAGAACGGATTGTAACAAGGCTTTCAGAATTGCTAGATTTTTTTTTTTTAACGGAAGGGACAAAAAAGGGGGAATGGGGGTGTGAGCTCACTGATCTGCTGCGTCGTCTCAAACGATATGGCCTCGTCGCTCAGCATCAGTTGTGTTTCCCTGCCGTACTTGAAAGACTTTTCCAAGCAGACGTCCATCACGTTGAGGGTGCTCCGCACGTTCTTCACGCTGTAGGTCTGTGGGCTCAGCGTGTCGTTGGTGAAGACGGAGCGGAAGAGCGTGTGCGTCCTGTTGGAGACCTTCGCTGACTGCGGTTTGAACACGGCCGGGGCTACGAAGACAAAAAGGGTGGGGGCGAAGCTTTGGTTGTTGGGCGTCACTCTGCATTTCGCAATATAGATTTTCTAAATAAAATTATTAATAACTGATCGCACATTTAAAAACCAGAACCCATGTTTGGGGTTCCGTTAAAAAAAAATTAAAGATTGCTCATTGGCCAGGGGTCCACTAACGTAAAGATGTTGGTCGTATAATTTTTTTATCATCAGGGAGCCAGATCTTATAGCGTTGATGTGTCCTTATAGACTATCTCTGTGATTTTTTTACCCTGGAAGTACGGGGTGTAGCGTCAGGGGTGCGGGAAGACCCAGAAAAACAATAACAAATTGAAGTCCCTAGCGCTAAACGTTCTTAAGTGACATTTTTGTCAAAATCTAGCCAAACTGTCAAAATCAATCTTAAACTGTCAAAATCAATCTAAACTGTTAGCCTTTCTTGTACCGTTTAGCCGAGTGTGCTGCAGACATTTGAACACGTTAAAATGTACCCAAGTCCTTTATTTAAACAAACCCAAAATAAAAGTGATCACAATTTATAGACTAAAAGAATATTGGAACTTAATTATCTCAAAATTGGTATTTTTTTACTTCAGTACTTTTAGCACTTAAATCTTCAATATTAGTTGTAATCATTTTCCCCCATTTGGGAGTGTGTGGGGGGGGGGGGGTGTTTGCGGGAAATATGTTTTGAATATACGATTTTTAAAAAAAAATAACTCAGTCAGTGCGGTGATTCAAAATGGTTAATAACCTCTGCACCATCTGGCAAAAAAAACAACAAAAAACACGGTCGCCCAGAAATAAAACCGATGCCTTTAAAAAAAAAAGAAGACAGAAATCTTCGGCAATAGGAATTTGTAAAAAAAGAAATGTCCAGAAGTCAGTAAGAAAAAAATGCAAATTGGCCCCACCATTTATTACCAACATGTCCGTCCAGACAAGTATCGGATTTTTCAGATCGGCCCCTTCCTTCTCCGTAGGGGTTAGCCTGGTGAGACTATACTCCGTGGCAATCTTCTCCATGTCCACCGTGGTAGGCATCTTTCTAACTCACTTGATGAAAGCTTGAACCCGTTGATAGCCCTTAAGCTCGGCGGAGATCTGAAAAAATGTTAAGGGGCCATAGTTAGATAATATAAATAGCTAAACCTAGGGGTAAATGTGGACTATCCGCGCCATGATTCTAATTATAACTAACCAACCAATACAATTTTAGGCTAATTTGGATAGATCGTACCTGATTTCATTTGCGTGTTTTTTAGTCCCTGGTTCCGATAGGGTCAAAACCCTGGTTCCCATAGGGTCATAACCCAGGTTAGGGATAAGTATAGGGCTCAGGCTAGGTTTAGGGATAGAATTAGGGTTCAGGTTAGGCTAGGTTTAGGGAATCATTTAGGACATAAGTTCGCGGATCGCTGCAACCAAGATGGCGGCCATGGTACAATATCTCCAAATTTACCAAATGTTAATTTAAAACATCTCAGCGACGTATTAAGGACAGTTTAACTCTAGTGACAATAACTAATGGGAGTGAATCCAAAACACAAACTTAACAAAAAAACACGAAGTGACCTAGTAATGGCGCGAATTATCTGCTTTAGAGCCCTATGCGTTTTACCATGGCGTGCAGTCGAATCAATATTGAAAAAAAAAAAATTAAAAGAAGAAGAAAAAAAACAAACAAACAATGCTATATTCAGCGCCTGTGTTCAACTAACACTTTTACTTTTACATATCTCCCCGCCCTCCAGTGACTGACACTGCCCACTAAATGCAGCAGAATCAAAGGATCGGAAAGTAAGCGCGTAAAGTTTTGCAATGCAATTTACACACAGAAGATCAGGACGTCACACGGAATTAGGAGAACATAAACTCTTTGCATTCAGAGCACAATTCGTCGAAATTACGTCTTGGAATGGGAAACTGTTCAACTGCTTGATAAACGGAACCAATTGCAGAAAACCGACCATAAAGTTGCGTTTCTTAACCTGAACAGGAATATGCAATCTTGAAAATCGGGAATATAAATGTGAACGTGTGCAAAATGATCGCAACAAAAATAAATCTGAACAAACGAGTCGAAATCGGATTGATTGATTGATTGGAGTACTTATAAAGCGCTCATTTCCATACTATAATAGCATGCTCACGGCGCTCCGAAGTGCGAAAATGTTCGAGAGGTTTCACTGCTGCCTGTTAGGCGCACGTGAACTCTCATCATAGAGAGACAGATGACTGCGCATTAATAAGCCTAAATGGTAACATCGCCAGTCTTTTGATGCACTATCTTTGTGGGAGCCGAGTGTCGAGATCCCATCTTCCTTCTTCCCCCACGAAAAACTCTTTTTCTTTTTTTTTATTAAACAAAGTGTTCGACATCTTGGAAGAATTTCACTACCATGGAGAAAGCGTGGCAATGACGTTCCAAAGCAGCGGTTCTCAACCTGTGGGTCGAGACCCCTTTGGGGGTCGAATGACCCTTTCACAGGGGTCGCCTATGACCATCAGAAAACTCTACAGTTATGACGTATCAACGAAAATAATGTTGTGGTTGGGGAATCGCCACATCACGAGGAACTGTATGAAAGGGTCGCGGCACTAGAAAGTTTGAGAACCACTGTTCCAAAACTTTCAAGAAGACGTCTTAAAAATTTCAATTAATGTGAAGCGAAATTATCTAGGGCATCTAAGATACCAACATGTATTCTCACTCCCCAATGAAACCAGTAGGCTTACAAAATAGGACCAGGTTTTACACATTATTGGGTGCACCCAAGGCCAACGCACATAATTCTATGCCCCCGAAACCCCTAAAAAAAGAGTATTTATAAATTTCAATAATTATTAATTTTTTTAAAAATTATAGTTTATTATTGCAATATAATCACGTAATTCAATCTTTATCATCTTTAACCATATCATATTTACCGATCTAAACTACTGCAGCATTTTATATGACAATTTTGAAAATAAAGCGGATTTTTTAAAAAAATATTTAGCTGTTAGGGGTCGTTCGCAAATTACGTCACGCTAAAAATGTAGTTTTTAGACCCCCCCCCCTTTTTTTTCCCCCCAGTAACAAATTCTTTACCCCTCCCCCTACCCAGCGTCACGTCACACCTAAAAAAAATCAAAACGTACATACAATGTGCATAACTAAACTTAGATTTTATTTTATTCTTTAATATTTTCCCAAAATGGATTAAGATGTAGTATTATTAGAAAACTGTGACGCGAAACAACGATGACAGCCACAAGCCGAATGTAAAATGGCCACAACAATTTTTGCGTCCTTTTTTCGATATGCGCAAAAGGTGTGCACGACTGAGGTTCATTGTACCTTTAATAACAGAGGCAAATTCGACCTCAAATGAATGTTTTTTAAAATTAATTGAATAAAGATTTTTTAATATTAGAAAAATGAAGATTAAAAAAAAATTATACGTTAAACGTGATGTCACAAAAAAAAAAAACAACCCAACTATGTAGCTATTATACATTTTATAATTAATACTTATCTCTACCTTAAAAGTCATGCTTTTATGACCAAATACAATTTGAAAACTGATTGCACATGATTAATGCTTAGCAAAAACTATAGGCCTACTCAATTTATAAACATTATATCGATGCAAAGGTAGTTGAACGCAGTGTTAGTATATTGTACAGTCTTTCAACTTGTGAAGCTGCAAAATATAAATTAAAAAAAATATTGATGTAGTCTATGCGAACAACAAACAATAAGATTTAGCTTATGGTCAGGAGCGGCCAATTTTCAAAACATTACTCATTACGATATTTATTATCGGATTCGAGCAAAGCGATATTTTATTTGTTCCACTAATAATTGTATTTGTCATAATTTGTATCGATAAAAGGCACACATTGGTCACACATGTCTATAACTTTTAAAAATGCTATACAAATTTTAATTTATTAAAAATTATATTTTCTTACACATTTTTCAACCGGGGGTGGGGGGGGGCACTTGACGTGCTTTGGAGGGAGGGGGTATGCCTGAAAGAATCCCTGAACAGAGCTCACGGAAAATCCCATGACGCGCCACAACAAACTACGTCATTTTTGGATATGCGCAGATCGGATGCGTCTATTTTAGTATTATTTACTTATCAATACTACCAAAACAGTAAATTTAAGTAAAACCTTCTGCTGTCATCCGAGAACAGAAAAAAGGCACTACAGGGTAGAGCCTGTGAGTAGGCCTATGCCTTAACTTTAACATAATTCTAAATGAGTTGGCGTTGAGAATAATTAATTCATTTTTAAATTATTTGAGTCATTAGTAAACATTTTTTATTTTTAAAATATAATTGATGAGTAATCTCAACTCATATTTTAGTGCAGTAAATTCGATGCAAAAATGGAATTGCATTTTTTGTTGTTTCATACTACTTAGTTGACTTTTTAAACTACTTAGTCTTAGTTGACTTTTAAAAAATAAATAATCTACCCTGGTGTAATTATTGTTCTTTTACCATCCTTTTTATTTTATGCAATCGGCAAAATGCAAGTACAACAAATGTTTTTATAACATATTTTTCTTCAAAAATGACTATTTTTCATCATTTTCCTTTATATTCATTTGTTTTGGTCTTGATAAGTACGGTAGCTAAAACAACAGATTCGCTCCCTTTCCCGCTCCCCTCTCCATTTCAGCAGATGTATTTTTTAAACTAATTTGTTTGTAATAGCATGGCAAAAAAGATGACCATGCCCATGCCATGTCAAAGAAGTTAGTTAAATTTACCCAATGTCAATGTTGTTTCAACTTGCATTTTGCTGATCACTGATTGCATAAAAATTATATTGTTTAAGAACACATAAAATGACTTAATAATGAATGTAAAAAATCAACAAATTTTGAAGTAAAAAAAATGTTATAAATTAGCAAACAATAAATAGGCAAATTTAATTTAAACATTCTTTTTGTGAAAAATCTTTAAATATAAAATCTAACACTCTACCTAACCTGAATGACAGTGAATGCTAAGTCAGTTACCCTTGCCCTTACTGAGACTTGTCACCTACTCAGCATAAATTCACCCCTAAATTTATTTCCCCCACCTGAGAATAAATCTTCAAACCTAAAATCTTTGACCTAACGTAAACCCTAAAACTAAAGCCATGTGTTCTCGTGCTACAGTTACACACTGTACTCCGAGAAAATTGTAAATTTTAAGAAAGCAATTAAAATATTCAAAATAAATAATGAAAACCCAACTTAGTTTCATCGAAAACATGTTTACACACTTTATTACAAGTGTCACTGTTAAATCATATCAATTAATTCAAAATCCATTTATCAAAGAATTAAATTCTGACGACAATCTCATTTTAAGATAATGATGTTAATTAAAAATAACATTCCATTAGCATCTTGATATAAAAAAATTTATTCAACTATATAACAATCTGCAACTAAACAAGGGGAGGTCACTCATATACAAAAACGCAGGGCGAGAGTCTTAAAGTGTAAATTGACTTAGCCATTGAACGAATCGTACAAAATCAACAAAAAGTGTAACTTTTACATTTCTGCATGGAATTCATGTTTCAGTCAATTTGTCAACCCCATGGTAGCAAGGAACTTCAAGTGAAACAAAATGCTAAAAATTGATGTCTTGTTTGAATGGGTTAACATATATTTAAGGAATTTATATTAAAGATATTTGTGTTTAATCATACTTTATAATATTTTATTTTTTTAGTTGCAGGCAAGGTACAGTTTACTGCAGTTTTTAAGAATTCAGCTCTAAAGCTGTGATCACTTCATAAACAGAACTAAATATACTCAAATATTTGATTGACTGTAAAGACAGCTTAGCCGTTGAGGAAAAAACGAACCCAAGGTATGATAGTTTCATAGTGGTTAAAAATGTCCATATTTCTTTGTTTTTTAAACATTGAAAAGTGAATAGATTATAAAGTTTCATATTTTTATATGCATGACCCAGACATTTTATTTTCAATCTTTATATCTAATAAACTTAAATTTAAATATAATTTAATTCACCTGAGCCTTTTTTTCTACCAATTAATTATATAGTCAGCATTTAACTTTTAGATATTAAAGAATATTATTAGCATCATTAGAGGTAAACCTAGATTGTTTTTGTCTAGAAAAATTAAAATGTTTTTATATGATTTTGAACCGAGTGCCAACACAAGATATTTTGTTTTGCTCATTTCAATGTAACTCTGGTTCATATGTTTTCTTTCTGTTGCGGGGCATTGGCGAGATAATTGGCGTGGTCATTGACGGGGTCATTGGCGTGGTCATTGGCGTGGTCTTTGGCGGGGTCTTTGGTGTGGTCATTGGCGTGGTCATTGATGTTGTCTTTGGCGTGGTCATTGGCGGGGTCATTGGCGTGGTCACTGGCGTGGTCTTTGGCGGGGTCATTGGCGTGGTCATTGGCGTGGTCTTTGGCTTGCCAATGACCCCGCGATAGAACGAAAACATATGAACCAGAGTTAAATTGAAATGAGCATAATGAAATGTCTTGTGTTGCAACTTAATTAATAAATCATATAAACACATCCTGTTTCTAGACAAAAATAATCTTGGTTTACTGCCTAATTATTTTAATAATATTCCGTAATTTCTAAAAGCTGGGGTAATTGATGTGATCTTTATTATTTTTTTAAATGATATTCATTAAAATATATTGGGCATGCTCAAAACAAATTGGGAAAAACTGAACTTTGTAGAAGCATAAGGCATCATTGATTCCTTGTTTTTTGTTTTATTTAACGTAGTGGTTTAAAATGTCCATATTTCTTTGCGTTTTAAACATTGAAAAGTAAATCGATTATAAATTTTTATATATTTATATGCATGACCCAGGCATTTTATTTTCAATCTTTATATCTAATAAAATGAAATAGAATTTACTTCACCTGAGAATTATTTTTACCATTTATTAATATAGTCAGCTTTTAACTTTTAGGAATTACAGAATATTATTAACATCATTAGGGGTAAACCTAGATTGTTTTTGTCTAGAAACATTAAGATGTTTTTATATGATTTTTAACCGAGTTCCAACATAAGATATTTTGTTTTGCTCATTTCAATGTAACTCTGGTTCATATGTCTTCTTTCTGTCGCGGGGCATTGGCGAGATCATTGGTGTGGTCATTGACGGGGTCATTGGCGTGGTCATTGGCGTGGTCTTTGGCGGGGTCTTTGGTGTGGTCATTGGCGTGGTCATTGGCGTTGTCATTGACATTGTCTTTGGCGTGGTCATTGGCGGGGTCATTGGCGTGGTCACTGGCGTGGTCCTTGGCGGGGTCATTGGCGTGGTCATTGGCGTGGTCTTTGGCTTGCCAATGACCCCGCTATAGAACGAAAACATATGAACCAGAGTTAAATTGAAATGAGCATAATGAAATGTCTTGTGTTGCAACTTACTTAATAAATCATATAAACACATCCTATTTCTAGACAAAAATAATCTTGGTTTACTGCCTAATTATTTTAATAATATTCTGTAATTTCTAAAAGCTGGGGTAATTGATGTGATCTTTATTATTTTTTTAAATGATATTCATTAAAATATATTGGGCATGCTCAAAACAAATTGGGAAAAACTGAACTTTGTAGAAGCATAAGGCATCATTGATTCCTTGTTTTTTGTTTTATTTAACGTAGTGGTTTAAAATGTCCATATTTCTTTGCGTTTTAAACATTGAAAAGTAAATCGATTATAAATTTTTATATATTTATATGCATGACCCAGGTGTTTTATTTTCAATCTTTATTATATCTAATAAAATTAAATAGAATTTACTTCACCTGAGAATTTTTTTTACCATTTATTAATATAGTCAGCTTTTAACTTTTAGGAATTACAGAATATTATTAACATCATTAGGGGTAAACCTAGATTGTTTTTGTCTAGAAACATTAAGATGTTTTTATATGATTTTTAACCGAGTTCCAACACAAGATATTTTGTTTTGCTCATTTCAATGTAACTCTGGTTCATATGTCTTCTTTCTGTCGCGGGGCATTGGCGAGATCATTGGTGTGGTCATTGACGGGGTCATTGGCGTGGTCATTGGCGTGGTCTTTGGCGGGGTCTTTGGTGTGGTCATTGGCGTGGTCATTGACATTGTCTTTGGCGTGGTCATTGGCGGGGTCATTGGCGTGGTCACTGGCGTGGTCCTTGGCGGGGTCATTGGCGTGGTCATTGGCGTGGTCTTTGGCTTGCCAATGACCCCGCGATAGAACGAAAACATATGAACCAGAGTTAAATTGAAATGAGCATAATGAAATGTCTTGTGTTGCAACTTAATTAATAAATCATATAAACACATCCTGTTTCTAGACAAAAATAATCTTGGTTTACTGCCTAATGATTTTAATAATATTCTGTAATTTCTAAAAGCTGGGGTAATTGATGTGATCTTTATTATTTTGTTCAAAATGATATTCATTAAAATATATTGGGCACACTCAAAACAAATTGGGAAAGACTGAGCTTTGTAGAAGCATAAGGCATCATTGATTCCTTGTTTTTTGTTTTATTTATCGTAGTGGTTTAAAATGTCCATATTTCTTTGCATCTTAATTAATAAATTATATAAACACATCCTGTTTCTAGACTAAAATAATCTTGGTTCACCCCCAAAGATGGTAATAATGTTCTGTAATTTCTAAAAGCTGGGGTTACTGATGTGATCTTCATTATTTTTGTTTAGGATTTTCAGTTAAATATATTGGACACATTCAAAACAAATTGGGAAAGACTGGACTTTTTAGAAGCATAGGGAATCAATGATTACTTTTTAAAAAAAAAATTTTTTTTAATTTATCTGTTTTATGCTGCCATCTAGATTTTGCAGTCTGTATTAAGATTTTAAAGTGTGCTAGATTTTGCAGTCTGTATTAAGATTTTAAAGTGTGCTAGATTTTGCAGTCTGTATTAAGATTTTAAAGTGTGCTAGATTTTGCAGTCTGTATTAAGATTTTAAAGTGTGCTAGATTTTTCAGTCTGTATTAAGATTTTAAAGTGTGCTAGATTTTGCAGTCTGTATTAAGATTTTAAAGTGTGCTAGATTTTGCAGTCTGTATTAAGATTTTAAAGTGTGCTAAGAAGACAAGAAAGTTGGTTACATCTGGATACAGATATTTACTAAAGCTAATGCATGTGAGCTGACCAAATTGCAATCCTGGGCATAATCATGGAACTTAATTTAAGAACAAGTCCAAGGATATGAGTTATATATGGTAGTGAACTCACAAACCCATTTATGATAGAAGCTGGAGTCTTGACAGGCCTGATAGGGATGCTTGCTCTCACTATTCCTCTTACTTTTATCCATTGACTGGAAACTCATACAAATTAGTAACAAAAACAATGTTAAAAATATTCAATTTAAATGGCAAGGCACTTTTTTTCTATGAAACTTGGAGAACAACAAAAACAAATATTATAAAACTGCAGGTTTTTATAAACAGATGCTTGCAAAGGATCCTCAAAATAAGATGATTTGACAAAATTTGTTACACTGTCCTATGTGAGAGAACATCAAGTGTTCCAGTGGTAACGGAGATACAAAAGAGAAAATGGAGATGGATAGTGCACACATTAAGGAAACCAAATTCTAACATCACAAGAGAGGCCCTGAATTTAAATCCTAAAGGTACCAGGAAAAGATGAAGATCAAGAGCCACATGGAAGAGGGGATTAGAGGCAGACGTAAAGAGAATGAAGATGGAAAAGTATTGTGGATGGCCTATGCTCCGTTGGGCTGAATTAGCAAAAATAGCCCAGGACAGGGACAGATGGAAAGGTATTGGGGATGGCCTATGCTCCATTGGATGTGAGAAAAGCTCAGAAGAAGAATGCAAGTGAGCGCCCTTTTTTTTTTCATTTTTTTTTTCAACTTATTTATTTATTTTAATTAATTTTTCTTTTTTTCAACAGCGAACAAGTATTCTGGCTATGAGTGATGCCCTGTCCATAGTGAGACAAACATAAGTCTTTTAATCTGCACCCACCTTTTTCGGGGCTTACACACAAACAAGGTAATAGGTTTACATATTGCTTGAGTAGACAACAAAGTTTAATATCAGCTTAACATAATTTTCAGTATGATAAAACTGGTCTTGTTGACAAAAAAAAAATTTCTTATTTTCAGATCATGTACTGGGTACTCTCCCCTCATTCCATTTCTCCATTCACATAACCTGGCCCGAGGCTTTCTGTCAGAACTCATACACACATATCATCAAGACACAGAAATTCTTTTTTTCTTGTAAGTATTAACTAATGCCTACAGAGCTGTTCAGCTTTAACCCACATGTAGTCTCTTTCAGGACCTAGAAAAGTTGTCTAATGGAACGCAAACTCGTTATAAATCTACTGTTTCCCAGCTCTTTTTTATTTGTGTGGATGTTGTAAGGCAAAATCTTTAGGTACATTCAATTTTGGGTAAATACTTGAAAGATATAGTCCTAAGTACCTGATAGTTGTTAAAATTATTTGCCCTTGTGAAATTAGATTTGTTTTTCCTTTTGTTGAATAAAAAAAGAACAATTAAATTAGATAAATTTTACTAACTACATATTTCTTCTTTCTTCAACAAAAAAATAAAAGCAGATATTTGATCCATTGACTCGGTATCTTTCTAGATACATTGCCACATTAGGATTAAACTGGGACAAGTACAGAGATCCACTTTCTGTGATGGCAGAGCGGTGTAGTATAAGGACTGCCAACCTATATGTCACTTGGTATGTCATTTATGTGCTTTAAATGAATTTTAAATAACAATCATGAAAACTGGCAGTCGAACTAGTTCTACACACTTATTTGAAATTAGAGTTGTATTGTTATGTGATTATCCCTGACTTGAGTGCAAATATTTGACCCCTCTCCTACTGACTTAACTTTAAAAAGTGTTCAATTCATATTTGTTACATTGGTAAATGGGGTAGTTTCTTAGCATGATGTGTTTTTTGTTTTGTTTCCAAAATGATGAAACAAAAAAGTTGGTTTAGTATTTTAACATTTGAAAAGAAAATTACATGTTGTTTGTTTTTTACAAGGGCATTAATAAATTTAAAATGATAAATTAATATTAAGTTTTTTGGCAATATTTGTTCTTAATCTTAACTGATTTTATTGCAATACTTATAAGTGTACCTTTTGAATGTACAATTTTGAGATGTCTTTTCAAATTGTATGCTGAGACCTGTCAGAACTACGATGTTAAGAGACCGGGGTTGAAAAAAATATATTCCTGTAGTTTTTTTCTGATTTAAAAAAAAAAAAGCCATTTATCTTTTCTTAAATTGTGTAAAATTATTCATTTTAAGCGTGTTAGAATTATTCAGAAGTTTAGGGATTTCGCAATAGTCATTCACTTCATAAACGACAGTGCTTCCCAATCGAATAAAATAAAATTTTAATTTGGGTTCGTTTTAATATCTACCCATTTATTTATCAGAATGATGTATATTTTCAGACCAATCCGTGCGAATGGTAAGTTACTTTTGCTGCATTCTGCGCAAGTGCACTAAACATCACTAAGGGAAACAACAACAATGATGGCGGATGATGAAGGTCTGGATTAAAAAGTTGTTTCTACTATAAAAAGAAAGAAAGCTCGACACAAGAACAAGAAAAACCATTTGGTCATTCTTGCAGAGGCAAAATTCCTTCTATTTCGTGTAATCTGGATTAAGGTTACTGCAAGGGGAGTTTACTTTTTTTCGAGCTTTAGTTTCAAAATGCCTAAGCCGGCCAAGACTAAGGGGCCATCCATATTTTGATGATTGTTTTACAAAATTTTTGTTAAAATCTCACTACACCCATTTTCTCCTTCTGGGTGGCGGCCTGTAACTTGATCAGATGCTATTTATCAGCCCTAGCGTACCTGTACTGATTCTCTCGGTGATCATAGTTTAAAAATAAAATAGTTATAATTGTTGTATAAAAGGATAATGTTAAAAGTGTCTGTAATTTAGGGTTATTAAATGCAATATTTACTATAATATTCCGCTTTTCGTGTGATGTCACATTGCTTAAGGCCCCCCTCTCGTCACAAAAATGTGCCCCCCCCCAAGACGTGTGACACCAATTATGGATTTATGGATGGCCCCTAATGCTTAAAAACTTTAATAGTAGTATATGTTACAATAACAACGTGCTTTTGAAGTTTTTAGTGCCTATCCTACAAAGGCTAATGTATGAGTACATATGAAGAGCTGATTTTCAAAATGCTGTATATCCATTTCTGGGGTTTTGAGATAATTCAACTTTTTACAAAAAATTAATAAAACGTTTAGAGGATTAAATCATTTTTAGACACGAATAAAATAGGAATATAATATGTGTTTAGTATATAGAATTTACCATGCCCTAAACGAACCTGGTTTGCTCTACAAAATGGTTAGGTTTTTTCATTTTAAAAAAAATGGTGGATACCGCGTTTTGAAAATAAGCTCTTCATATATATATTATTTTTTTTTTTATGGTTTGGTTGGGGTAAAAATAAAAAAAGCCAATTAAAAAAACATTTAACTTTTAAAAATATATTATTCTAATTCATATAGTCTACATTTTTTTAAAACAATAATTAAATCCAATAATAATATTTTTTAAAAATAAATATTTCAACTCCTTCAGGCACGAGAAATAAACACATGAAAACATCAACAAGTGACATGTCATTCAGAAGTTTTAAAAATAAATCTGACAAAATGTCGCAAGATGCTTCTATAGTATCGAGGCTTGATGTGGACAGAATCCAAAGGGCCAGAGTTAAAGATGATGAGAAGGGGGGAAAAAACTACAGAACTGTGATCATAAAGTGCTTCCTCTGCAGTGAAGGAGCAAAGATGGAAGTTTGTCAGGCATCATTCTGTTCTGTAGTATGTAAGTATACTTTTAGTGCAACAACTTGATTATGGTAAATTGTGAATTTTAAAAAAAATAAGGCATATGGAGCAAAATTTCTAACATAATGTAAACTTTCTAACATTTAATTTTGATATGCTTGTTTGGTCAAGGACAAAATCCCACATTGTTAGATATTATATTTATGCATAAAGTTATTGCTTCTGAATCTGTACCATTCAGTGCCTTCAGTAATGTATAATTAGTATTATCCATTAACCACTATAGTTCATTTTACATTATTGTTTTGTCATGGTTTTTGGAAATGTATGACTCACCTGTGTTATGTGTGACTCACCTGTGTTATGTGTGACTCACCTGTGTTATGTGTGACTCACCTGTGTTATGTATGACTTACCTGTGTTATGTATGAGTTACCTGTGTTATGTATGAGTTACCTGTGTTATGTATGACTTACCCGT
Organism: Omphiscola glabra; assembly: GCA_964017045.1. Classification (NCBI taxonomy): domain Eukaryota; kingdom Metazoa; phylum Mollusca; class Gastropoda; family Lymnaeidae; genus Omphiscola; species Omphiscola glabra. Next base: position 41,464,492 of record OZ024796.1, read on the forward strand.
TTTGTGTATGACTTATCTGTGTTATGTATGACTTACCTGTGTTATGTGTGACTTACCTGTGTTATGTATTATATTTCAACATTATAAATCATCTTAGTAAAAATAAAACTTGCACATCAAATGAAATGTTAGCTTTTTATTCTCATAAATATGATTGCCTTGATTTATGTGTATTATGTGTAACATCTTACTTGTTGTCATTCTGGTTTACAGAGAATCATGCAATACAAATGTCTTCTCTGCCAGAACATTCATTTTTTTTTTGTTAAAACCATTTTTATGTTTTCAGCCATAAAGCTTGACAGGATCTTAAGAATTGCCAGACACCGGCTTGACCATCAGACAACCAGACCAGAGAATCCAGGAGGAGATTTTCTGGACAACCAGACCAGAGAATCCAGGAGGAGATTGTCTGGACAACCAGACCAGAGAATCCAGGAGGAGACAGGAAAAGAGGAGGCCAATTATGGAAGAAAGCTGAGTGCCGAGAAATGTGTAAAAAACAACAAAGACATTTAAAATAAGTAACACCAAGATACTTGAGGTAGCAGCATGCAGTTGACTGTGATCAGTTCTCCACCCATACTTTCACACATGAGTGATAAAGCCATTCATTTCCTGCATTATCTTCAGGTACATTCCCCTCACATCTCTTGCTTTTGCCAACTCTTCTATTTCTTACTATTTTTTATTTTTCCCCCATCATGTTTTTTTCCTTTCTAGAAATTTTGGTAACCATCCTTCTTGTTTCATGAAATAATTGTCGTGTTCTTGTCTCCCTTTGCAGCATCATTAGCCGAGCCTTCTTTCTTTCTTCCACAAGTTCTCTGCATTCTGCTTCATACCATCCTGTTTTTTTTTTTCACTGTCCTTTTAAATCCTATTATTTCCTCTGTTACACTTCTAACTGTTGGGCATTGCGCATTTATATTCATGTTGCTGGCTGATTCCCTTTTGAATAATTCTAGCTAAGTTTGAATCTTCTGTTGATAAGCCTCAGTAATTTTTGGATACCTACTTAACTTCTGTCTATTGTAATGTTTTTTCTCTTTTGTTTATTGTGGATGTTACGAATTCTTTGTTTATATTTGATCCTCATAAGTATGTGGTCTGAGTCTATGTCTGCCCCAATGCAGCTTATTTACATCTAATATGTCAGAGCCATGCCTCCAGTCAATGAGAACGTGGTCAATTTGATTATGGGTAAATCCATCTGGAGCTATCCATGTCGCTTTATGTATTTGTTTGTGTTGGAATATTGTGCTGCTGATGGTCATTCCTTTTCCTGTAGCAAAGTCTATTAAACATGCTCCGTTGTCATTGCTCTCGCCATGAAGACTTTCCTTTCTGATAGTTTGTAAGCAGGTTCTGTCGCGGTTTTCGCATTGAAATATACAGACTAATTTGGTATCATGGCGTGGTGCCTCATCAAATACTCCTTCGAGCGTTTCATAGAAAGTTTCCTTATGTTTAAGTTTAAAAAGCTTTCTTTGCTAAAAGTTAATTAAATATTTAAGCATGGGTTATTGTGGCGTATAGTACGTTGCCTAGAGGTTAGGTCCCCTTGGTTATGGCCACAGTAACATGTCAGAGTCAAAACTCCTTCCCTCCCAGCCCCTGCAGAGCTGATGTGTTGTAAGAATCAAATAACACAAATCAGTGAGACAGTTCTCCTAGCCCCTGCAGAGCTGATGTGTTGCAAGAATCAAATAACACAAGGCAGTGAGACACTTCTCCTAGCCCCTGCAGAGCTGCTGTGTTGCAAGAATCAAATAACACAAGGCAGTGAGACAGTTCTCCTAGCCCCTGCAGAGCTGATGTGTTGTAAGAATCAAATAACACAAGGCAGTGAGACAGTTCTCCCAGCCCCGGCAGAGCTGATGTGTTGCAAGAATCAAATAACACAAGGCAGTGAGACAGTTCTCCCAGCCCCTGCAGAGCTGCTGTGTTGCAAGAATCAAATAACACAAGGCAGTGAGACAGTTCTCCCAGCCCCTGCAGAGCTGATGTGTTGTAAGAATCAAATAACACAAGGCAGTGAGACAGTTCTCCCAGCCCCGGCAGAGCTGATGTGTTGTAAGAATCAAATAACACAAGGCAGTGAGACAGTTCTCCTAGCCCCTGCAGAGCTGATGTGTTGTAAGAATCAAATAACACAAGGCAGTGAGACAGTTCTCCTAGCCCCTGCAGAGCTGATGTGTTGCAAGAATCAAATAACACAAATCAGTGAGACAGTTCTCCTAGCCCCTGCAGAGCTGATATGTTGCAAGAATCAAATAACACAAGGCAGTGAGACACTTCTCCTAGCCCCTGCAGAGCTGCTGTGTTGCAAGAATCAAATAACACAAGGCAGTGAGACAGTTCTTCTAGCCCCTGCAGAGCTGATGTGTTGTAAGAATCAAATAACACAAGGCAGTGAGACAGTTCTCCCAGCCCCGGCAGAGCTGATGTGTTGCAAGAATCAAATAACACAAGGCAGTGAGACAGTTCTCCCAGCCCCGGCAGAGCTGATGTGTTGCAAGAATCAAATAACACAAGGCAGTGAGACAGTTCTCCCAGCCCCTGCAGAGCTGATGTGTTGTAAGAATCAAATAACACAAGGCAGTGAGACAGTTCTCCCAGCCCCTGCAGAGCTGCTGTGTTGCAAGAATCAAATAACACAAGGCAGTGAGGCAGTTCTCCCAGCCCCTGCAGAGCTGCTGTGTTGTAAGAATCAAATAACACATGGCAGTGAGACAGTTCTCCTAGCCCCTGCAGAGCTGATGTGTTGCAAGAATCAAATAACACAAGGCAGTGAGGCAGTTCTCCCAGCCCCTGCAGAGCTGATGTGTTGTAAGAATCAAATAACACAAGGCAGTGAGGCAGTTCTCCCAGCCCCGGCAGAGCTGCTGTGTTGTAAGAATCAAATAACACAAGGCAGTGAGGCAGTTCTCCCAGCCCCTGCAGAGCTGCTGTGTTGCAAGAATCAAATAACACAAGGCAGTGAGGCAGTTCTCCCAGCCCCTGCAGAGCTGCTGTGTTGCAAGAATCAAATAACACAAGGCAGTGAGACAGTTCTCCTAGCCCCTGCAGAGCTGATGTGTTGTAAGAATCAAATAACACATGGCAGTGAGACAGTTCTCCCAGCCCCTGCAGAGCTGCTGTGTTGTAAGAATCAAATAACACAAGGCAGTGAGACAGTTCTCCCAGCCCCTGCAGAGCTGCTGTGTTGCAAGAATCAAATAACACAAGGCAGTGAGGCAGTTCTCCTAGCCCCTGCAGAGCTGCTGTGTTGCAAGAATCAAATAACACAAGGCAGTGAGACAGTTCTCCTAGCCCCTGCAGAGCTGCTGTGTTGTAAGAATCAAATAACACAAATCAGTGAGACAGTTCTCCTAGCCCCTGCAGAGCTAATGTGTTGCAAGAATCAAATAACACAAGGCAGTGAGACAGTTCTCCTAGCCCCTGCAGAGCTGATGTGTTATAAGAATAAAATAACACAAATCAGTGAGACAGTTCTCCTAGCCCCTGCAGAGCTGATGTGTTATAAGAATCAAATAGCACAAATCAGTGAGACAGTTCTCCTAGCCCCTGCAGAGCTGATGTGTTGCAAGAATCAAATAACACAAGGCAGTGAGACAGTTCTCCTAGCCCCTGCAGAGCTGCTGTGTTGCAAGAATCAAATAACACAAATCAGTGAGACAGTTCTCCTAGCCCCTGCAGAGCTGCTGTGTTGCAAGAATCAAATAACACAAGGCAGTGAGACAGTTCTCCTAGCCCCTGCAGAGCTGCTGTGTTGCAAGAATCAAATAACACAAGGCAGTGAGACAGTTCTCCTAGCCCCTGCAGAGCTGCTGTGTTGCAAGAATCAAATAACACAAGGCAGTGAGACACTTCTCCTAGCCCCTGCAGAGCTGCTGTGTTATAAGAATCAAATAACACAAATCAGTGAGACAGTTCTCCTAGCCCCTGCAGAGCTGCTGTGTTGCAAGAATCAAATAACACAAATCAGTGAGACAGTTCTCCTAGCCCCAGCAGAGCTGATGTGGTGTAAGAATCAAATAACACAAAGCAGTGAAACAGTTCAGATTCGTGTATTTAATCCTTTGAATGCATGTGGGTTGAAAGTGCATTAGAAACAAGAAATAAGAATATCTGCACCGTATCCGGAAATTTTATCGAACGGAAATTTGGTTGAATTGTTTTTTTAGTTTAAACGTTAAAATTTTGCATCAAATTTCTTTTTGAACGCATTATTTTGTTTTACTATATAGTACAGTGCGTTCAAAAAGAAATTTGATGAACATTTTAATGTTTGAACTGAAAAAAAGATTCGACCAAATTTCTGTTCATGAAAGGGTCTGGTCCTCCCTGTGGTGGTTGGTAATCTTCATCTTGTCTATTGTCTGCATTCAGTGTGTCCTAAAAATATTCAGCCCTTTTAAGGGAATGTGCGAATAAGAAATGGGGAAAATGTCAAATTTTAATGGAAATTTATTTTTCTTGCTTTTCCTCTTCTTTCATTATAATTATTTCCATTTTAACAAACTTTTGTGTCTTTTATTTGAACAGCTGTTTCAATGACACAAAGATAGCTTTTAATGTGGCGGTAAAACAGATTATTTCAAAACACAGGCTTAAAGGATTTAAAAAGTTACATTTTTCTTTTATATTGCCATATACCACAGCGAAAACATTTATGGTAAAATTGGTACTTAAAGTTATGGGTCTTAATCATGTGTGTGTGCGCGGATACAAAATTTTTCATTGAGCAATTTATACTTATGCATATGCAAACACATATGATATCTTCTTGACCCAAGCACATGATATGGCACAATTATATCCACTTGACCACATTTTATTTTAAATATTATAACAATTTAAAGGATCATGCCATTTTAAAATAAAAAACTTCTGTAATTCCTATTGTGTTATAAAAACTTTATGAACCAAGATTCAGGGATCAAATTATACTTAGACATGTGAACACAGCCTACTGGGCATAGAATTAAGTCCGTGAACACAGCCAACTTGCCATTGTACCTCATCTCTTCCCCCCCCCCCCCCCAGGCTCTTCATGCCTGAAGTTATATTTATGTTCTTATTCTTCTGCTCTTTCAAGAAATTCCTCCTCCCCCTCAAAGTTGGGAATTCCCTGTAATTTTTCAACAGCCCTTTCATCGCTGCTGTAATTAAAAAAACAAAACATATTTTATACCTAAGGGGTTCCCTGAAACAAAATCATCTTTAAAAAGTACAATCATTAATTATGGATTGAATTACACATCTATTATTAAATATCCCCCCAACAAAAAAATAGAGAGCAGTTGTAAATTAGAATATAATTTAGCGCAATATATAATAATAATTACCTATAATTTCATTAATGTAACAATATGTAATAATTATGATCTATCGTTTCAAAATCAAAACCAGTGATATTACAAAATAGTATTTCAAAAATATATATTGGGGCAATGAGGATTTTTTTAAAAAAAATTTTCTCTACATACATTGAATAATAAAATGGCTCTTGTACCTTGTCTTAGTCTACAGAATGCTCTACACGATTTAAATAAATTAACATAAGCTCTGAATTTTAATAAAGATTAGCACTAACCTTAATTATTAATTTCCCTCTTAAAATAAAATACACTTTTTTTAGGATCTTCCAGTCCAAAACAAGGGGATTTGGCTTATAGTATAGTAATAATCTAAATTTAAAAATGATAATTTCCAATGATTATATAAATCAAATAATTGAATGCCCTATTAAAACAATGCCAAAACTTAGTTCCTAAGTGACTACGATTGTAAGTCAAATCACATGATTTTATCCTATAGAAGCTAACAATAGAATCAAAGAATTAATTTTATATCCTATTTTTGTCAAAACATTTTCTGGAATTAGCTATAAAATCACTTCATCCGCCAGTTCATCCTTTTCCCCTTTCAACCACACCAGATATTCATTTTGCTCTTTTCTCTGTACAATGAAATCAGAAGCTAAAAAACAATAAATGATTAATTTATTTTATTTGATCTATTTCGCTGTTGTGACCTACCCTGACCTTAATTTATCTCCCCTTTGGTGCAGTGAGCGATATTTGATGACACTTGAGTAGATTTTTTTCCTTGCATTCACTGGTGATTTGACGCCCACTCCTTAAGTTGGAGATTGTGAACATCTGGGATCCTTTCTAAAAATTTCTTGTCATACCATATCTCGAACCTTTTCCCTTCAGAAATATATAAATATATGAAAGCTGAGACTTTTACTCTGTCTCTTTTTCATTTTGCATGGAGACGTTAACGACATTTTATGGTGTATCCACTTCTTGCTTACAACATTGTTACGCTCTGGGAAATGTGATTCATGAGGATACTTACTTACAACATTGTTATGCCATCAGTGCATTAGTAACCATTACTATAAGTTTACCAAGCCATGTTCTTGTAGCTCTGTATTATTGATTTTTGTAGTGCTGCATAAAAAGTAATAAACTGCTATTGTCACCAGCTTTGGTACTATTAGTTTTTTTTTATGTGCTGATCTTTCAGTCCTTCGTTTCCAAATTGTTTTTCTAAGGAGTTAATTTTAAACAAACTAATTTGTTAAATCTTACAACAACCCCTAGTAACAAAGTAGAAACCTCATAAATGTAAGCAACACAGGGATTCCCATTTCTTTTTTTTTAACCCCACACCACCTCTAAGTTAATATGAGCATAAAACGTATAGTGCTAAATCAATTCTCCTTAAATTTATGTCAACAGCTCCAGTGATCAGAATGTGCTTCATAAATAATCAAAACACCAACAACACTTAAACTGATGCATACAGATCAAGTAGAGTTTCTCATCAACTATTTTCTGAAGAAAAAAAACAGAACAATTTTTATATTACACTACAGAATTTTTTTTGTTACATCTTGTTGTGTTAACAATGTACGGATAACTGAAGGGCGGAGTATTTACCCGCAGGGTTTTCATCTCAAGATTGGTCCACACCTCCATGTTGTTTACCCATAGCTGCGGATGACCCCAAATGTATATGCCCCTGCTACTTCCTGGTTAAAAAGCAAATGCACTTCTATTGGGCCATATAGCACTGTAATAAATAGCAATCCTACCAGCTCTTCTTAAGTTTTTTCACAAGCAGCCCATCATTTTCATCACTAAAATCTTGTACTGCAACCTTGAAACTGTAATTTCATTGACAAAAGTGAAGAAAACAATGGATGACCATTTATTCATGAAAGAAATTTTATTGTTTTTAAAAACTTATTCAGCGGATCCCTTACCTGGTTTTTTATTTCTTCTTGTTCTTCAAAGTAACTTTTTCCAAGTGCTTGGCTAATCATCACTTTCTAGTCTAGAAAAAGTTATAAATAAATATATAAATATTGTCTGTTGTAAAGCAGAAGGACCAGAAGAACTAATATCTTCTGGGAAACATTTAAGCCACATGTGTCAAACTCAAGGCCCGTGGGCCACATCCGGCCCGCCGTACAATTATATCAGGCCCACGAGGTATTGACCGGCGTACAATAATATCCAAGTCAACGCTATAGTGTTTCCCAATGCACACTACTGAAAACCTTAGCTTACTTTGCCCCGAGTTCACACAGCATTTTAGTGACTTTGAAACACAGGAATGAAATTTTGAGCTGTTTCGTTACCCATTTGTATTAGACATGGAAACTGCACTTGTAAATTTTCAGATGGAGCTAACAGAGCTGCAGTGTAATGTGACTACAGTGACACTAAAGGCAAAGTACGACACAGTTGGGCCTGCACAGTTCACTCGTTTCATTCCTGAAGAGATGCCCCAGCTTCGTCCACATGCGTCTCCAACCTTGAGCATGTTGGGTAGCACATATATATATATGAGCAGCTGTTTTCTGTGATGAAGATTAACAAAGAATCACACAGTTGTCATCTCACTGATGAATACTTGCAGTCCATCATGAGAATCTCAATGACACAGAACGTTACTTGTGCCAAAGATCCAGCTCTGATAAATTGGCATAAGAACGAAAATGGGTATGCATGGACTTTTAATTATTAAAACTTTTTCCTGTTTTCATTTATATACATGTTTTTAGAATAAAGATTAATTTTCCGCTTATTGAATGTTTATCCTGTTCGGCCCGCAACCTTACATGTGATTTGAGTTTTGGCATGCAGAGCGATTGAGTTTGAAACTCCTGATTTAAGCCTACCCATTCAGAAAAAAACAACTCCGGTCTACCATCCATCTAATGACATGTATTCAGCTTTCCAGCAGTCTTGATCATGATGTGCTGGTTTTTTAAAAACCATAATAATCATCATTGAACAGATTAGCATTTATGTGACTAATCAGATTAGCTTTTAGATGTGTTTAACAATTTTTGTATTATGATTCACTTTCAAGAATTGATCTCATTTTGTGTGAATTAGAGTAAATGGAAATCATATCATCCTTCCTAAAACAGATTGTATTACTTACTTGACAGAAGGAGGTAATCAAACCTATTGTTTCATGGATCATTTTATAACTATGATCTCTGTAACTGTATGTTTATTTCAACAAAAGTTTCACAATTTTCAAAATATAAGATTATAGTGAATGCTGAGAAAAACTAAAATTGTTCATTTAATGTGTACAGTAGAAGCCAAAAAAAATGCAAGTTTTTGAGTCAGATTACAATTTGAGGGTTAGAGCTCCTATGGAAAAACATGTTATTTTTACTTGCCCTCCTTTTTCAAGCATGAACATTCTTTCATTATCCTTTAGTGTTGTAGCCTTTTCCTTATTTTTACATATTGGCTTCGCTTCCTCTGAAAATATTCAAAGTACTGAATATACTTAGGAATTGCAGACCTTCAATTAATTATTTATTAATTTGTTGGGGTAAAAGGTAGGCAGTATACGTACAACTCCTGCAGGACAGAGCCTCAGTTAATACTGAAAAGAATAATGACATATTACTGGATCTTTCAAGTTCCCCAAACACACCTGTAGTGAAATTCATAGCACAGATATATCACAGTAAGTAACAATTTAAAACTTGAAGGCACATGTTGGCTTTTCATTCAATAAATTTGACCTTCTTTCTTGCAGCTGACAATAACTTTTTATCATTTTAAAAAAAATGTATGTTTAAAAAAAACAAAATCTCTTTTTGATCCCTGTAAAAACTAATTTAGCCGGCCTTCAATATGAAGCTGATGTGTTCCATGCAAAGAGGGAAAGTTCTGAAAGCTGCTTTATACTAATGTTATAGCCCCTGCTGTTTTTTTTATTTATTTACAAAAAGCACAATATCTTTGTGTCTAACAATGTTCTTCACCTAGGTCCAGGCTGGCATCCTTTACAATGCCTGTGCTTTGTATAGAATGTCTATTGTATTTCATACATTGACTAAAATCGTCAGGCATTCTGTTCAATGCCTAGGCAATATATATGTAACATTTTACAATGTAATTGTTTTACTGAATAAATGAAATTTACCACTAAAGAAATGTTTCCCTTTCTTGTAGAGTCTTGGGCACACAGTCAATCTTTATCCATTTGTGGGGTTGATCACTAAGGAAAAATTGAATAAACCAAAAACATGTTACTTTATATATTACTTACAAGTTCCCACCAACAACGACATGTTCACTTAATCAACAATTATTACTCATTACTGTAGTCCAATAAATAATAAATTAACTTCAACGTCAATAAAATAAACATTAATGACTCACAATTTCTTCATCTTCAGATGAGGAACTTGTGTTTTCTGCATTTCCATATCTGTCTAATACTGAAGAAAAAAAAAAGCATTCAGGTTAAAAGTTAAAAATAAAAAGGATAACCAAAGTTTAAGTGAAAAGTTTGATAAGCTATACAATTTTCCCATGACAGTCCTATGTTCAGAGGCAGATCAAATATTAAACTTTAAAGTTAATTGTTTTTGCCAGAAATTACCCTAGCCAGAAATTAAATTAGGGATAAAAATAATAAATAAAATGGTAAATGTGTAGTTATGGGTCCGCGTTTTTTACCATGACGAATAAAAAGTTTTTAAAAATGAAAAAAATGATCTAAATCTATCCCTAACCTGAACCTTAAATTCCTCCCTAACCCGGTTTTGACCCTCTCCCTAACAGGGTTTTGACCCTCTCCCTAACGCAAATGACGCCACGGACCCACAACTACACATCAGCCAATAAAATATGTTAAAAAGGGGGGGGGGGTAAAGAGGGGGCGCATTTGTTATAAAATAATTTTAAAGGTTCAAAGTGAGACCTGGTGCCTGCAAAGACATTAAGTGAGAAAACTGTTTATGTATTTTTTTTACTATAAAATAGATATAATGATTAGTGTGGGGGCTTCCAAGTAGATGCCTTCCTTTACGGTAACTTTACCTGTCTAAAGGGAATTGTTCAAAAACGATGTCTGCAAAATATAATATGCATTTTTTTTCTACCTCCCCCCCCCCACCCCAATCTCCGGGGTTGCGGAAGGATAATAATGATTATAAAGTCAATAAAGAGCAAAGAGTCACAAGTTTTAAACTTTCAAATAAATCTGATAGTATAAGTCATTCAATTAAAGTCAATCAGACCTGAGAATTAAAGAAAATACAAATTTAAACATCATGCATTGTTTACATTTGTTGATATATAGCTACCAACGATATAGAGTGATCTCCCTCATGAAGTTTTTACTAACTTCTTGGTGGTTTGAGATTATAAATTTTTCGCAAATAAGAATTTCATAAATTGATTAGCCATAGTAATAGAGGGTGTACACAATTTAAAAACACTAACATTGACATCATGGAATTTACAGTGTTGCAGAGAACAATACCTTACGCATAGACAACGGTGGTAGCGCATGGTCGGTTCTGTTGACTGACAGTGCGTGTATTGTTTGTCGCCAAGTCTAGCAGAGTTATGTGCTCGGTAAAAAAATGAAGCGATTTTGACGATACTATTTAGAATGAAGAACAAAATTGACCTTTAATAAAGCAGTTGAAATGGCAGTAGAAAGAGAGGAAGCAGCTGAATGTGCAAAGGAAACAGTCCACCGAGAAATTCCTGTTCATAAAGCAAACACCAAAAGAAATAAACAACATCATGCAGAACAGCTTTCTAAAGCACATGAACAAGATTCCGTCTCCTGTTCATCGAGCACAGGGACATCATCTTAAAGACATGTCCACCCGTATTGGTGGAAAGAGACGTCCTGATGAATCATTTCAACCGGGAGATCCATGTTATATCAGAATATATGGAACAACAACTGAATCTAAGCCACGATGGGCACCCGTCACAATCATCCAAGTTATCGGTGCACGCCTTTTTAAGGTTTACACGAATGGCCAGACAAGGAAGAGGCGTTTAGACCAGCGTCACCCCGGGTAAGAGGCATTTAGACCAACTTCACCCCGGGTAAGAGGCATTTAGATCAACGTCACCCCGGGTAAGAGGCATTTAGACCAACTTCACCCCGGGCAAGAGGCATTTAGACCAACTTTACCCCCGGGTAAGAGGCATTTAGACCAACCTCACCCCGGGTAAGAGGCATACACTTTAAAATTTGAACTTTTAATAAACAGAAAATAAAAGTTGCATAACATTATCAATTAAACAAGAGTTATTGTGGATTTCGCGTGACGCGATCAGCTGAAGGGGTCACTGCTGACAGACAATGTGCTAATACTAATATGGGATTATTTTATTTTACTTTAACTACGAGCAAAATATGGAAGATGTAACAAAATCATCTTTAGGTTTTAATGCCCCGTAAATAAATTTAAATCTAGTTTTCAAAATTAAAAGGCCTAACCCTGATTACTAACGATAAACGAAATAATTTCATAAATATAATTTAATATAATGGAACAAGAAAAGGGTTTTGTTATTGTTCAAATTCAAAATCTGTTATTTTTGCTGTCAATAAATTGAGTAAACCAATCACGGATTCTCTCAATAATCAAATTAGTTTGAGTAACACATTCATGGCAACATCAGTGACAAGTGTATTAGAGATATAATATAACAGTCAGCAGGGGCGTGATTTCAGTTTTCTTTTCTGTGGGGGTGACAAAAACCAAATATGTTGGTTGACTTGTTTATTACTGGAGGCGCCACAGTACATAGCAATTTTTAAAAAACCTTCAAATTCAGGGGGGGGGGGTAAATGCCCCACTCTACTCTAGCCAAATGACGTCGACGTCTCAGATTACAGCCTACATAGATAATAGATAGAAACCAACGGTAACCGACATGGTAACTATTGTAAACTATCCGAAATTTACAGTTTTTCAGGTTGTCACGTGACTGCAATGTTTTAATTCCGGTTCACCAATTGTACAGTCTTTCTTTTGGTACTTCCGGTCCGTCAAAATGGTACGTATCTTACATGTTAAAATGTTAGTTATATCCACCATCATCTTTTAATTTTAATTCGATTTTAGTATTACTAGTTTTTTAAATTGTGTCAATCATTCAATGCTAACAGTATTTAAAAAGTAAAAACAAGAACGCTGTTTATTTATATTTAAATTTTCAGTTTCATGTTGTTTACTGTATTATCGATAACTCCGTTTTTTTCTTCATTAGAATTACAGAATTATCGTTATCTTTAAACAGTTAGCCGTAATATTGTCGCCTAAGTGATGACTTAAATTAAATAGTACTTTCAGGAAAATATTGGATATAATTCTTCTTAAACTTTTCCTGGACCTTTTCACAAAACTGACGACCAAGTGAAAAAATTAACACATCCACCAGAAGTTCAGTTCCCTTGACTTGGCCTTCTTTTAATTTTAAGCACCCTAAAATGTTTTCTTGCTAACTACTTCTCTCTTCATGTTCACAGTCAAGATTATACAACCCTTCCAGGCGAAATAGTGTCCATGGCATTTATCAAGCTAGCTATCTATGCGTTCTCATGCCTAGGCCTAAAAAATTTTGTTTTGATACAAGTTTAATTACTATCACCCTTTGTCATTTGATTTGTTACAAACAAGATTTGTGGCTTACTGTGTGAGAAACAATGGATGATTTGCAAAATATATATACAACTGGGGTTTTTTGGTTATTAGTTGCGGTTATTTTAATCTTCCGTCAAAGTGCTGATCATATTTGCAGCTGGGTAAGTTTTAAGATTGTTCCCGAGAAAAGATCTCATTATTTAAAATCATTTTTAATTTTTGCTATAATTATTTCTCTTCAGACCAAGGGTACATCCAGTTTTGGTAAGCGGCACAACAAAACCCACACCTTTTGCCGCAGGTGTGGGCACAGGGCTTTTCACATTCAGAAGAAAACATGTTCTAGATGTGCCTACCCAAGCCCACGGCTAAGGCATTGTAAGTTTATTCATTTTCTAGTTAATTTAAATTATAAATATGCCTGCTTGCAGTTGTTTGATTTCACTGGTAAATTTTCGGTTAATGGTATGGGATTTGCCAAGTGCAGTGATGTCATTTTGGCGGATTCCAACACTGGACCACTTGTTGGTCCTGAAAGGTGTGTGTGATATCTTTCCTATTCTTCTCTTAGCATTACTCACATAAAAAAAATCGGACGATCGATGCCGTTAGATGAAGTATATTAAAATGCAATTTTCCATTAATTTTAATAAAAATTCAACTTACAAGTTTCAATAGAATTTAGTTAAGAAACATATCCTTGCTGATACCCTAAGACTCAACATCATTGACAAAAAAAAAAATGACTCTAAAAGGGTGCTGGGTGGCCGAGTGGTCTGAATTGAGCCAATCTCAGGTTCATGGTCTGGAATGCAATCCCAACCGTAGCCCAGTTGAGCAGAAACACCACCAGCACCCCAAGTGGATTGGACTTGTTAACCTTGGGCGGCAACTCATCAAGAGAAGGAAACTCTTTGTTTTAAATCCTGAGATGGAGTCCAATAGGCCAATATTATTAGCACAATGAAACATTCCAACTCCTGCGATGCCACTGGTGCCAAGCTGTATCATCCACATGATATTCCCTTGGGTTATCCAGCGGCAGGGAGAAAGTCGATTCGCTGTGCATATAAAAATCTAAATCTATTGAATATGAAGCTGACGCCTTAAGTAAAGTTGACCTTGGGAAACCTCCATGGAACACATAGCATGCCTTACCGCTTATCCAAATTAGCAGCTTTTTCTTTATACCTTCTTTCAGTTGGTTAGTTATTTTTAAACTGTAGCCTTTTACTTACACTGTCAGCTATGTAGAGCACCTTCTTCTTATCACTTCTGATGTCTTAGGCCTACAGCCACAATATGTATGGGTTATAAAAGTCTCTAGTTATATTTCTTGTTACCAGCTGCAGAAACATATGCTTGATACACATCCCATGTGTTTGTTAACCCGCTCGCTTCTAACCACAAACACCAAAACACGTCCTGAAATACTAAGCTAAGGGAGCTCACTCTAAAATACATGCACCCCCATGTTAGAAAAATATTTTTTTAACAACAAAACATGCGTTAAAAATAGACAATTGAATAACCTTTTCAAAATGTTTAGTTTTATATATTTTGATTCACAAATATGTTTGCTGTAAATCATAAAAGTCAAATTAAAAAGAAAACAGATGAACGTTAGCAGAGTTGACCCATATAGTTTATAGTATATTACTTTGATTTTAGAGTCTCATGGAATTTGGAAAAGCGGTATCCCTTGTGTAGATGAACCTGGCACAAATGACAGCCTGTTGTAATTTCCCTAGTTCTGACACTGTTCATCTTGTTACCATCAATTGAGCACCGGTAACATCGACATTTTCTTCCAGTCATTGGACTCAGCATGTGTTGACTACTGTATGTGCTGGATCTGCCAGGGATACTCGTTGTGTGCATGTCGTAACTGCATTCAAAAGTTTTTCTAGCACAGCCTTAGCCTTTCGAAACATCTCGTGATCAGGAAGCTATTGATCGTGGACAGATCTAAGAGGTACCAGAACACATACCTCCACCACTTGGTGCTTGCTCGGCCCACATGATAATAGGCACAATGTTGGTCTGATAAATCCACCCCAAACGTGCCAGAATTGTAGGTGAAGATTGGCATTGGAATTTCTGTATCTGTCATTCCATCTTTTGACCTGCGCTGAACCATGGTCACTATTGGGTCGGAATTGGTGGATGTAATTTTCACTTGAGGCTTGTCTGCCCATTCTGTGGCAACCATTAAAACTTTCTGCTTTATTCTAACATTTCCCTCTTCTGTTTAGACTTTGGTAGAGGCCAGCCTTTTCTGTTGGGCCTAATGGTTGCACAGCTGTTTTTCACAATAAGATGACCTCTGCAAGTTTTGGGGAGGAAAAAAATTGTCGAAAAACACCTCATGATACCTAACAAGATATGGTTCCATAATTGACAGATCTACATTATATCCCAGTCCATGTTCTGAAGGATAGCTACTTTTGGCTGTATAAACCTGGAAGTTTAGAATATAACCGGTTTTGGTTTCTGCGCAGCACCAAATTTTGATGCCCCATGGAGTTGGCCTGTTGCTGAAGTTCTGCTTGAAGGATAGTCGTCCACGAAACTCAACCAATGCTTCATCTACTGCCAGCTGTCGTTGCGGTTATAAACTGTTTGGCACTCACTCCTAATATGGTCAAGTAGTGATCTCACTTTGAACAGGGGATCAGAGTTCACACTATTTTTGGTTTGAATGTTTTCACTGTTTGTGATATGAAAATATTGTCTTGTTTTCTCATATTGGGTGCAACTGCAGGGACCCTCCAAAGTTTGTCACTGGACCTGTACAATTTATTAGTGGGCCATTTATGGAGCCCTAACATAATATTTATTTATAATAATTTGTAAATAGTCTTAATTCATTGCATTTTGATAAATGTCTGATTCATCTTCATTATCAGAATTATTATCTACTTGATAATTAGAAATGAAGGCAGCAATCACAGATTCAAGAAACTGAAACGCCATAGCAAAATAATTCACGTAAAACAGTCACAAATTCACTAAGCTTAGACTGACTTTAACACCATGCAGCTTTCAAACAGTAAATTATAGAAACATCTGTTTTTTTAAGCGGTCGCAGCTGTATTCTCACTTCCTTAAAAACCCAAATCTGTTCGCACTGCAACAATCCATCTCGCTATAACGTGCGTTATATGTACGTTGCTAGGCATGAAGGCGCATTCGGTTGCAGTAGTAGCGAGGCAGGTATGTTGCCATAATAGCGAATGGGTTAACACAGTCTCTCTGTGCAGTCACCACTTCTGCTTCAGATGCTCAACTTTTTTTTCTCTATTTGCTAGTACAGCATTCAGCTTGCAGGTCTTTCAATGAATAAGTACAGCTTTTTTCATTTAATTTTTTTTTGCTAAATATTGTTTTGGTAAAATAAAAGTTCTTTTAATGCACAGTATCTGTACAGCATTGTTGTATGTAATGTAGAGGTGGTTCTGTCTATAAAATAGGCACCCTGCTGAGGGGTCTGCAGTTAAGTTGTAAACAAACCCTGTCAGCTGATTGGCTCTGAAAAATGTATAATTTTATTGCCAGCCAAGAATAAACAAAATATTTGAAAATGACATGTCCCCATTTTTTTTCAAGTGATCATGGTAGCACAGGGTCTAAGCAACTAATTACTTTAATAGAAGTTCAGTGTTTTCTTGTATATGCCACTAATTTCTCTAATATTTTTTTTCACAAGATATGCTGTACATTCTTTGCTTTAAAACTTCTTGTTGGGATCCATAATGCAATTGTTCTTCTCATTCATGTTTAGATTTGTTGTGTATGTTTCTGAGTTGAAAAATTAGTTAAACAATAAATCAAAAAGTCACTTCAGTGTGACATATTTCATGTAGAAGAAAAATCAGCCTGTTTTTCCAAGTATGAGAAAATCCATGGCAAATAGATGAAGCTGTATAGTTAATGTGATGTCTTCACATGCATTAGGATATCCTCATATGTTAATAAGTTTCAACAGTAGTTAAATGATGGATATGATATTTTCGTTGGTACTAACAGAAACATTTCTGACCATTTGAGAAGCAAAATTATTGTTTCAGCCATGTTAGAACTTTATTTAACGATGGTCAAAATAATTTTAAGCTTATTTTTTTCCCCTACTTTTCAGACAATTGGTCTAAGAAGGCTCAGAGGAGGAAGACAACTGGTACTGGAAGAATGAGACATCTTAAAGTTGTTTTCAGGAGATTCAGGTATTTTATGAATGTTAGAGGATTATGCTGAATGTATCTATTCACTAGTTTGTGTAAGTGCAGGTCATATGGAAAAGTTGGAGATGCCATGTCAAAACTTTTAACAGGTTTACCTAAAAGAAAAGAAAATATTATATTATTAACTCCATGGTGGCTTAGTTTTAACCCACATAATGTCAAGGGGCTTTAATTCCAGTAACCTTAAGGTTGATCACTAAAATACTCTACATTGATACAAACTGGACTTAGTTTAGACAAATCATGAATTTTGTAATTATCTAATCTGAGGGGTAAAAGTGTTTTCATTGACCAATGGACCCACTGTGTGTACTTTCAATTGAGCTATTCATTTCATACCCCCTAAGTGTAAATCATATACCCGGTATGGGTACTTATGATTTAAAAGTATGGATTTTGGCCATATTAGATTTATTAACCAATAAATTCCCATTGGCTTGACTACAAAACATCCATGTTATCCCAACGTAAGGGGATTAACTCTAAATTACAAATTGAGTTCTTTTACAAAGTTCAACATATCTCGCTAATTTAAAAACCAATTGATGTGAAAAAAATTTCATCACGTAAGGAAATGAATTATCTATCAGATGATACCAAATATGTATGGGTGTATTAAAAATGTACATACAAAAAAAAAAAATGTTTGAAAATATGAAAAAAAATCTTTTTTCCAGGACAATTTCTTAAATTTTATTGTTAAAAAAATACCTCAGTTCATCTGGGCATGGAACTGAGCAAAACAGAGCTCATCGCAAAGGTGCGTGTTACACAACACACACCCAAAAACAGTTTCCGGTCTTTTATTTGATTCAGTGCTGACGTTTTTCTGCCGACACTGAAAACATTGTTTTTTACGACCTGGGAGCCAAATTCTGCGATGCTCCGAAGAAGTTCCAGGAACAGCCAAACCACCAACAGCAGGGACCTCCATCTGCCTTTTTTTCCTCGAAGAACCTTTCATAAGGCTGCGGGCAATGTCCAAATGGAAATTGAAATGGGACACTGGCTTTGATGTCGGGGGGCGTGGCATATTTTTGTATAAAATAAATGCGTTAAGCACCGCTGTCTCAACCAAAAACCACAGACAGCATCTCCACCACTTGTGACTTTTTCTGCCAATAGGGTAGTACGATCTCAGCTGATCGTGTCTGTCCACCCCACCCATATTGGCATTGTAGATGAGAACCGACTGGGGGATCTGTTTATCAACAGGGCCATCTTTTGTACGCCTTGATGCAGTGCTCAGTGTAGGCGAAGCGTTGGTGGAAAGCATGGAGATGGCGCGTTTGTCCCTCCACCAACATGCGACCAGGCTGCCGATCTGCCTCATTTCACATTGGTTTTTATTTATTTTCCCCTTCAGGTCTTTGGGCCAGTGTCTCCTGTTTTGTCGAGTTGTTGCACATGAGTATTTGCCTTGAGATAACAAATCAGATGCTAATTTCACTGATGAAAAAAAAATTGTCGAAATAAAAATGATGTTTTTTATCCAGGTATCTGTTTCCTAATTTGTATATGACATTATAGCCTAGTCCATTGGGCATCATAGTGTCTGATTTGCCAGTGTAGAAGTCTAAAAGGAACGATGTCGCTGAGTCACAGCAGCGCCAGACTTTGACACCCCATGGGTGGGGCTTTCCTTTTATGTATTGCTTAAAAGATAGTCTGCCCCTGAAAGGAATCATAGCTTCGTCAAAAGCTATAGCAGCTCCAGGTCTGTACAATGTGTTACAGGCATCTTTTAGGACTGTGATGACTGGTCGGATCTTGTAAAGGGGATCATACCCATCTTGGCCTTTCGGAATATAATATCTGCTGTCAGCTAGGTGAAAGTATCTTGAAATTTCTTGATATCTATTTCTAGACATAACATCAGCCACACTGGATACTTTTAGCAGAGGATCTGTTGACCAGTACATGGTGTAAGCAGGTAGCTTGTGAACACCAAACATCATGTTGATATACATAAATGTTTGAATGTCACTGACAGTGACAGGAGTGAAGTTGTGAGCATTCCTGTGGGCGGCATACAAATTGGTCTGGTCAGAAATCATTTGCAGTACTGCATCAGGAAAAAAAAGTTTAAAAAATTCCAGTGGCTGTGATTGATGATCAATATCTAAATTGATCACATTAGGCCCAACACCTGAAGTAAACATGTCAATTTCCACTGGATTGAGCGTAGCGCTCCATGGAAAAGACTGAGTAACACTATCTGTATCACTAGAATCGTCGTCAGAGTTCTCACTCTCATTTTCAATACTACTACTACCATTATCATCATTATCATGAACACTTTCATCAGGTGTTTCGCCAAATCCATTTTCAATGTCACTTTCATTATATTCACTATCACTTTCATTACAATTATTTGACGCCAAACTTTCTAAAAATCGGAACGCCATCCTTTCAATTCAATGATTTTCAAAAATATGTAGCTCGCGTGTTTCTCGATGTATTTCGTTTCCGTGAAAAGGAAGTAGAACTTTTCTACTTTCCAACTATAGCTGGTTTATTATTTTAAACCAACATTTTCTGGTCCAATACATCGTTTATTTGGTATGTGTATTTAGCCGTCGATAGCAGGCGATACGGTACAAAACGCTAGCGGGCGATGGCGGGGGATACGGGAAGTTACTGGTTAAAGAGGCTGTTAATAATGATGATGAAAAGTTGATTTTAGGGAGATTATTCATTTTTTGTATACATGTTGTATGTACACACTTTGCCAAGTCTCCTCCTTGCACCCATGTGAGGATATCATGAACTATTTACACCTCATATCATTAACATCTGCTGTAACTCTACATAAGGGGTCATTATATTATGACTGTTTTTGGTTTAATCTATTTTTCAATTCAATCATTTTTATTTTGCAGAAATGGTTTCCGAGAGGGTACAGTCCCCAAGCCCCGTAATAAGGTTGCTGCCCCAGCTTCCTCTGCTGTTGCCACTAAATAAATTTAATAAATTGGTTGCCCATGTACTCATTTTATTTGTTTTTCAATTTTTGTGTGTACTGTTTTATGTACCTGTACATTTTTTGGTGCCATCCATAAATGACTTCATGCAAAACATTTCCCTAAAGTTAAGACATTGGTTCTTATCCAGGGATGAAAGTGGAATTATTCCCTATGGTGCGGAAAACCCAGAGGAAATGTACTTGCTGCCTTCACAAAAAAAAAAAAAAAAATTTTATCAGAAAATGCCTTCCCACTTGACATTGTACAAGCCCTAATTCTATCTCTATATTTCAAAATAAATTCTCATGGCTGTCAATGACAATGTTTCTACATCCTGATTTTCCTCCAGGGTGAGTGGCTGCCTGTAACTTGCCATTTTTCGGACTTGGTATACCTCTCCATAATCTTTTAGTGATTGTAGTTTTAAAATGTAATACCCGGTTATTATAAATTATAATAGAATAAGAACATTACAAATGTCTAAAATTTAAATTTTTGAAATAATGTTCTGGTTTTAGTTTTAATAAAACCAGTACACTTTACATTGCTTAGCCCTCTCTCCCCTGGGCTCCTGATGTCCTTTATGGATGACTCCACTTTTATTTGAAAAGTAAAAGTTCATGTATTTGAGTATGGTATGTCATGTGCTTCTAGTGCACTATTGGTACCGGTAATATAATTTTATTCGGATTTGTGTATTAAACCGGTACCGATTAGCTGCACGCAATTGGCGTCATAGAATAGATGTTCAGATTTTAAAATAGTTACCGGTATTTGAGCATTATGATGGAAATAATAGAATTGTTTACAATTACACGCCCCTTGGTTATTAATCATAATATTATTACAATAATTCTCCTGCGGTTAAGTCTAAAGCGGTGGTCAACTTGAAATGTCTAGTATTTCTTTCACTGATACTACTAGTGATACCGATAGTTTCAGAAAATTGTTTTCTTTATAATTATATTATTATATGAGGGTGGAGCAATTTTGCACAACTGCAGAATTTGTATCGTGAAGAGGGGGAGCACCAAACAAGATGTGGCCGCCCTGGCTGCATTTAAACAACAAGCTACTCCATTAGGCAGTGTATCTGTCGACACCAAGATCGGCTATCCTTTTCATCGCGAAGTAGGGCAGAAATCGAGGGCACCAATATTTCTGGGTGTCTGGGAAGATTTTTGAGTTGTATCCAAATCAAAAAGTGCATTTTTTAGTATACTGAGTTAAAAGATTCTATATCCTTATTCATACATTTTTGTCGGGGGAATTATATTTTTAAGGGTCTGGGGGAGGCATTATGGCGCCCAATGCCATACTTAGACAGAATTCACTCGGTTTGTGGGTAATCATTTGGCTAAAGCATTTATATTATATTCAACTTCAACCCCATACTGTAACATTGATCAGCACGAGGAAAGAATGTGGTGAAGAAATTGAGGGCACTGAAGACAGTACGGCAAAATCAAAGTACAGGGGTGCATTGTGGCGGATACTTGAATAATATGTTTCTTTCAGACATTTTTGACGTGGCAATTCAAACTTTCGGGTGGGAAGCGCCATAATTAGCCATAATAATGGTCGAAGACGTCTTTAATTCAGCACCAGGGTGACATGAACTAAATTCATTCCAGTTGTGTCGCCCTTCACAGTATGCTTTTACGGTCCCTAACTCATTCTTGCCCATTGAATCTACTTTTTAGTCCTCACATTTTTTGATAATATCAAAATATAAGTACCATTTTTTAATTTAGTTTTGTAACATTCTACACTTAATTGGAGAGAAATGGAAGACAGGCTGATTAAAACAAAAATGTCACCTAACCTAAGAACCATCGTGTACGTCCAGCAACCCCTACGACTGCAGGGGGGCCTCTGATATTTTTCTTAATTATCATTTTTCAATGCAAGTCCAAGGTGGGGGACAAAAAATAAAAGTTGCAGAACCTCAAAAAGTCGAGCCATGGGCTCTGCTTGAGCTGCTTCTGTTATGGAAATATTTTTTTTATATTACCGGTACCTAACTAATAATAGTAATATTAGTAATATGGATTTTATTTGTGTACATCATTTAGGGGAGTAGCTACGTAATTAATAAATGTAGGTTTACTAAAAAGCATCACTAAAAAGCACTGCAAACATAATTCTACATGTCGAACGCAAACAGACAAAAAAAATTCTCATAATTATTACATTTTCTAAAGAATTCACCATATTCAAAAGGAATTTAAAGTTTTAATTAGAAAATATATTTAAAAGATATTTCGAAAACTTTTCCTCTTCATAAACAGTATATAATAATATGAACGGCATGATTCTGTTTAGAAGACTTGAGTTGTTTACTAAAGACATTATAGGGAAATCGTATAAAAATAAAATAGAAATTTCCAAATATTCAGTTGATAGAAATTTTTATTTGTAATTTCAAACTACTATGGCTTTCTCCAGATAAATTAAAAATTGCATCTGACATTTTGAAACATTTTTTTTTCAAATCCACATAATTTATTGTAAATTGGCGATAAGATTATATTTTTTTATTAATATTAGTACCACAAATAAAAAATGGAATTGGCATTATAACAGAAATGCTAGCTTACACAAGTCATTTTTAAATGTTGTTTCTTGCTCGATTCTCATCTAAAAAAAGTATTAATTTTTGGAGGAATTGGCGGAGCAGTTTGTTTATTAATATTTTTATTATGATATTATTAAAAAGACAAAGTAGTAGGGAATTCAATAAATATGGACTAAGTATTTTTTAAACTCTGTTATTCAGGAAACTGTGTTACAAAAGTAGCACATTTAAAGAAAACACAAGCGCTTTAGATCAGTGGCGTAGCGAGCTTAACTCGCGCCCGGGGCACAATACCTTTTTAGCGCCCCCAATACCTTTTTAGCGCCCCCCCTATTCGAAAACCATACAATATTATAGTAAAATATACCATTTGGTCCCCTTTGTGAGTAGCGCACGGGGCATGATGCCCCCCTTGCCCTCCCTCACTACGCCACTGCTTTCGATTTAAAAATGATCAACGGACAAGTGTACTGTTTGTAATTGTATGCACCCATTATATTATTAAATACAAAATATATATCAATTTTTTTTAAAGTTTTCCTTTCATCTAGCCCAACATACTTGGAAGCGAGTAAATTTAAAATTATGACGCTATTAACATTAATTTTATAAACAACATATTTTAAAAGCATATTGCCATCATTCAATTTATAATTATCACTTATACCTACTTTAAATTTAAATAAAATTCATGCTTCTATGATAAAAGATAATTTGAAAACAGACTGCACAAGTTTGTTACTTGGCAAGAACTATTATTAAAAATTATAGACAATAATATTCATGTAAAAGTATTTATTAATACAGTTTTATTAAAGTCTTTAAACTTGTGAAGTTAACTGGAGCGGCCAGTACCATATTTATTTGCGAATACTATAAACACCCAAGATTTGCCTTAAATGTACGAATCATCAAATATATCGAGTGTATCGTTATTTTATAGATTCCGATTCCACTTATTGCAATCGGGTAACGGCACAGGTTTTCGTTGTTTTTTTAAAAACAATGTAGTCAATTTTAATCGAATATATTTTCCAAACAATACGATATTTATCATCGAATTCCCTAAGCTTGTAGCAAGATGAACCTGAACGATAAGGATCATCAATATACATCGAGCAAACAGATATTTTATAGGTTCCATTAATCGACGAAAGGCACACATTTCTATTACTTTAAAAAAAAATGTTAATAAAAATTAAAATTGAGTTGCTTTTTTATTTTAAAAATTATATTTGTTACACATTTTTCCCCTGGGGGCACTTGAATTGCTCCGGGGGGGGGGGGGGAAATAGCCATGCCCCCCTCCGGTGGTATGCCTGAAAGAAGCCCTGGAAATGTCCCTTCTGAACAATGGACTACGATGAGTCACTTCCTTGTTTTGTCACGTGATACGTACCAGCCATTGGTAGGCTTTCTGCTACACATAACAACAGATAACAGCTGATCAGCCATTGCCATCATCATTAATTTTAAAGCAAAATGTTTGTCTCCATCAGCGCCTCCCCAACGTTAATTAAAAAATTTTACTTTTCAAAATATTCTTGAATACACGCGTTTATTTAAATGACATTCATTAAATGTGACAATAATTATAATTCAGTTATGATTAAAGGAGGAAAGTTGTTTGAAGAAAAATTTGTGAGTGACTAGTGTGTTGCAGACAGCCTACCGGAAGTTTTACTTGTTTTTACACGTATCACGTGACAAAACAATCGACTCATCGTAGTCCATTGAAAACAACAAAGAAATTATTTTGAATAATGTTGTCGATGTTCAGGGACGTTAATAAATACGAAACTACGTTCCATACCATTTATAGTAGTTTTTTCCCTTTGAATAAAAAACGCAGTTGATCGTGGTACTTTAACCTATTTGGTTTGGTTCCAAAATCATGTTTGTTGTTTCTAAAACCTGATTGCAGTAAGTTAAGCAGGGTTAATTAAAACATACCCAATAATATAGTTTTTTAAAATCAAATGTATACTTTTACTCTGAATAATTTCTGTCCTCTCAATTACGTGGGGACGTCATCCGATCCATGTTTACTTTGCCAAACCATGACAACCACAAATGATGTGACAGCGGAAATGATATGCACCAACCCATTATGTCCTTTTCTCTACAGAAATAAATATATGTTTTCCCCTCCGTGATCTTACCCCATAGAAGTATTGATATGGTTATAGAGGTATGGTATGGTTAGGGCTAATCATTTTAGCAAAGTTTTAAATACCCGTTATATAAAGATGGATTGGGTAACTGTAATTTTACCCGATTAATGTACTAAAGGCAAAGATAGTCACGTGACGATAGGCCCCATGACAATGGACTACGATGAGTCACTTCCTTGTTTTGTCACGTGATACGTACCAGCCATGGGTAGGCTTTCTGCTACACATAACAACACATAACAACAGATAACAGCTGATCAGCCATTGCCATTATCATTAATTCTAAAGCAAAATGTTTGTCTCCATCAGCGCTTTCCCCAGTGTTGATTTAAAAATTGTACTTTTCAAAATATTCTTGAATTCACGCGTTTCTTTAAATGACATTCATTGAATGTGACAATAATTATAATTCAGTTATGATTAAAGGAAGAAAGTTGTTTGAAGAAAAATTTGTGAGCGACTAGTGTGTTGCAGACAGCCTCCCGGAAGTCTTACTCGTTTTTACACGTATCACGTGACAAAACAATCGATAAATCGTAGTCCATTGATGCGATTTTTTTCTCCTTGAAATTGTGAAAACTTTTGATAGAACCAGGAAGGAAAGGAAATATAAAAAGTACCGGTGCACGGAATGCGAAAAACTGGAAAGGAATCAACGAAACAACACACGAGTCAGCTAAAGCCTAAAGACCACTGGGTTGACTGAAAAGTAATAATAGATTTGCTATAAAGCGGTAATCCTCTGTTCGCCAGGCAGTGTGAAGGGGACACTCTCTCCGTGCGGAATCTTAGAGATGGGGCTTAAAATATGGTCACTTTCACTTATTAAAAAAAAATAATGCAAACTTTGTGTATTAATATATATTCTTCTTTAAAATAGCCTTTTGAATTTCAGGCTTTGTCCCGTGGGCGTGGGGGGGGGGGGGGGGGCGCACAGCTTTTGTTTGCCTCTGTCCCCTAGTTGTCAGTAGGATAATTCAACGAGGCTTAATCGGTCCTTGGTTAGATAGGTGTAGATGGGCTTAGAATAGTTAGAATCAAGAAAGTAACTCTTCGTTAATAAAACTGACAATGCTGGAAACCACTGGCGTAGGAAGGCTGGGGCCTAGGGGGTCTGTCCACCCCAGGCGGCACATTTTTGTTCTATATATAGTGAGGGGCGGCATTTTTTTGGCCAACTTCAGAACATTTTCTGTTGGGAGAGGGGCTGCAAAAAGTTTGATCCGCCCCGGGTGGCACTAACCCCAGCTACGCCACTGCTGGAAACCCTTCACATTAATTCTGCTCTGTGTACAAAAACAAAAAAAAGTACAAAATGTCCATTAGCCTCTTACACGCCAGTCCCCCTTCTCTCTTCCCCTCCACAGTCTATCAAATCGATCCACCAGGAACAACCCCTTCACACGGTAACTCGTTTATTGGTCTGCAGGAACGGCCGAGCCGGTGTTGTGTCCTTTCATCCCAAGGCAAATACCGTCAGCCCATTATAAACAATGTCCCCCCCGTAATCAGTGTACGGCCGACTTAACACGGGCGAGACGGTGTACACGCAAAGTCTCGGGACAATCATTTGTTTGACTGACCAAATTTTACATTAGTATTGATATACACTTGGAGTGTAAGGGGTGTCATTGTCCACCTTGACGGGAGATGTCGGCACTTAGTGCTGCATCCACAATTCACTGCAGCGGTTCTCGTTGTGCGGTGACAGCCTTTTATTTTTATTTTATTTTTTTTAAGTGGTAAGGTGTAAAAGTATTTTTATTTTAATGTTAACTTCAAATTAATACTATCAGGTTTAAGATTGATGTTTGTGTTTGACCGAACGCCAAGGAGATTTATCATAATATTTACAGTTTGTTTATTACTGAGTTTCTATCAATGAGATTTTAAAAATAAACTTAAATTGTAAAATTCTTATAAGTTAACATTTAAACAATTCTTATAAGTTAACATTATTTGACGCGCAGTGATCAAATTTTTAGGAGAGTGGTTCTCAATCTCTTCTGGGTGGGTTGTAGAACTCCCATCACTGCATTACAGTCATTGCTGAACCATGCACTGCGTCTGTGATTAACATCTTCCGGCCGGTTGGGCATTTTGTGAAGCCCTGCATCCCGAGGGCGTGTCATTCCAGATTCCAAAGATCCAGGAATATAACATCTCCCTTGTTACAAACATGTAGTCAAGAAAAATTAATAAGACGCTATTTCAGAAAAAGAAAAGTCTAGAAGTATTAAAAATATAATATTATATACTTTATGTTTCTTTATTTGTATAGATGGTCTTCTTTTCATCACCTGTCCTTTAACTCACCCTAATTTATTCGTTAATTTACCCTAAGCTAATTTTTTTAATATACTCTAATTTATTACTTAATTTGTACGCAATTAATTATTGAATCGAATCTAGATTGATTTACTCTTATTTACACTCAATCGTTCTTAAATATACCCTTCCTCAAATTCACTGTACATCACTTTGATATACTCTAACTTAATTTTATCTAAGTTCTCCCGCATTGTTTATCGTGTATAAATTTACATATTCTTTCACCCCCCCCCCCTTTTTCTCCCCCCTCCAAAACCACCTCTAACTGCGGGAGAGTAAACGCTGCCTAAAAATGGATACAAATAATGTTTAAAAATGGAATTAAAGATCACTTGATAGCGCTTTCATTACCAGCTCGCAACGCTGAGAAAACGCGAGGCCCGTGATAGAGGTACAACACCAACAGCTGACCCAGGCGGTGGGATGCGACGGTTGGCGGAAGGGGGGGGGGTAGAGGGTGGGTGGCAGTGTTTGGCTAACCGCACAAGATAATATTTTCTCTCAATTCCAGAAACCGATTATTCATGTACTGCACCGGCTGAACCCGGTCGTGACAACTTTGACGTCTCGCATGGATGAATGGATGATGTCAGCACCCTGGTACACCTCCCTGGTATTCCACACTGTCCCCCCCCAACACCAACCCCCACCCCCAAACGCCATCCCCTTTCTCTCAGTTGTGTGGCAGAGATGTGTGGAGAGAACCGAGCCGATTCTGTGGGTGGTGAGTCCCGGTCCTCTATATGTCTCCACTCACCAGATCAGACCAGGAGTTTACATTCGATTATAATAACAACAGATTTGTCTTCAGGTGGACTAAAATATGGAAATACGGTTCTGAGATCTGGTGGGTTAGAACAAACTGTACCTTCTGAGATCTGGTGGGTTAGAACAAACTGTATCTTCTGAGATCTGGTGGGTTAGAACAAACTGTACCTTCTGAGATCTGGTGGGTTAGAACAAACTGTACCTTCTGAGATCTGGTGGGTTAGAACAAACTGTACCTTCTGAGATCTGGTGGGTTAGAACAAACTGTACCTTCTGAGATCTGGTGGGTTAGAACAAACAGTATCTTTTGAGATCTGGTGGGTTAGAACAAACTGTACCTTCTGAGATCTGGTGGGTTAGAACAAACTGTACCTTCTGATATCTGGTGGGTTAGAACAAACTGTACCTTCTGAGATCTGGTGGGTTAGAACAAACTGTACCTTCTGAGATCTGGTGGGTTAGAACAAACTGTATCTTCTGAGATCTGGTGGGTTGGAACAAACTGTACCTTCTGAGATCTGGTGAGTTGGAACAAACTGTACCTTCTGAGATCTGGTGGGTTAGAACAGACTGTACCTTCTGAGATCTGGTGGGTTGGAACAAACTGTACCTTCTGAGATCTGGTGGGTTAGAACAAACTGTATCTTCCTTGCGAGTTATTATGTCGTCCACACCCCCTTTTTCCCCCAATTGATGAGTAATGTCATGAAATGCTGTGTTTATTATATAGTATGGATAGTCTGGCGTTCTAGGAGATTATTTTTTAGAAATTTCAAAGAAACCTTGTAAGCTAACATGGAGTATTTTTTTTTTTTTTTTTAAACCCCCCCCCCCAACTTTTTTTTCACCAACTTTTTTTTTTCCTTCTGAAAATTGCAATTTAACTTTGCGACACTAACTCTGAGGGTGGCCGGACCGCACACACGACAAAAGTAGCTATGACCTCCCTCAAGACTTGTCAAAATTCCACAACACAAGGATGAAAATTTCATTTTCGGCTACAAAACCCACAATGCGGCAATGTTGACGCGGGACCAGATTTTTGTTTCCTTAATCTTCCTTTGGTCTCTTTTTCATTCTTCGGCCACGTTCAATATTGGCTCATGTTTTTGGAGGGGGGCTGGCGGCCATGTTGGACGGCGCGTCATTCTGGGGGGGGGGGGGGGCACTCGCACTCAGGGTTTATTCTGTAGAGGGCACTCGACGGGCGGAGATGAAGAGCGCCGGGTCCATTTTGAAATACTCCTATATGTTAGGACCCACCTTCGTCTCCCGGATCGTAAGTTTCGGGTGAAGCGGGTCTCACGCAGATACGTCGGCCTTTTAATTTTTTTAATAAAAAGATTGACATCTTGATGAAGTTTTTTTAATTTTTTTTTTTTATTAAAACATCGACATCTTGAATTGAATTATTGAGGATGGAAAGAAAGATGAATCTTTAAGAATTTGACTTTTCTTTTTGTTTGTTTAAACCGAGGTAAACATGAATGTCCTCAATCAAAAAAGCATAATAATAAATTCGTTGCTAATAACTCCTTTAAAAAAAAAAAAAAATCAGAATACAACAAAACTATTCAGGCATCTTTGTCGTTCAAATTGAACTTCGGGTTATTATCTAATTGATTAATATGACGGCGTAAATTGAATTGGTTTCGTGGGGAAAAATGCGGGATTAGATATCTTATTCTTCTTCATTTATATATTTATTAAGGGCCCACGATCAATTTATTGATCATTCTGGCTCCTATGCATGCAGAGTGGGTTTGCATTGTTTCTGTGTCCGGTGTTGATGAGGATGTTTCACTGGTTTGCAAGTTTTTACTTAGCGAGATATTACAATAAATGTCTTCCAGCAATGTAAATAATTTTAAACATAAAACATATATAGGATCGATCGATACACATTTGGGAACCGCTGAGTAGAAAAGCGATTTTTTGTTTTTAATCTGCACACCTGTTTGAGGATTTGCCAATGCATCTCGTGTTTGTGCTGGGTATTTACCTTTTCCACCCCCAGTGTGAACTTTATAAAGATTGCCATTATCACCCATTGTAGCCCGTACCCCGACATCCTCCCCTCCCCCCCCCCCCCTTTTTTTTATCCTCCACTTAAACCACCTAGCAATCCCCTCGGGTGACGCTGGTTTTTGGAGCATTATGAAAGGAGCGTCTCCTCGCGTCACTGGGAGCGGAGCTCTGAGAACGACGGTTGAAAGGCAAGATGCCGTACGGCCCTCAGTGCCACAATGGTCAAAGAAATAGCTTTAGTTAACTGTCACGGTGGTTGTCAAAACATTAGGACCAATGTAGCGAACACAGGGTTTATTTTCACGCTTTCCAAACGACACGGTGTCCTAATTGTTTTGATGGGTTTGGGGGGGGGGGGGCGAAAACATCAGTAGTCTTAAGGAGGGGGTGAGATTTGGGTGCTGTAAAAACACGTAACGGTGGACAAGAGCTGGACGGGCCGCGGTCGTATGCTTGAGCGGGTTTTGGAATGGGGGATTTTTACCAGACTGGAGTCTACTTCATGTTACTAACCAGTGTTGCCGTGTTTGGTCACGCGTTTACGTCAGTTCATTGACCAGTGGTGACCACCGGTTGAAGGATCATTAAGCTGAACTCTTGAAGTTACGCAGCGGTCATTATGTTGTAGTGTAAGTGCTGGACCGCACATATTGTTTGACCTCTGGCCTCTGGGGGCCAAGAATCACAACGCCCCCCCCCCCCCCCGTGAATGCTGGTTAGGCTGGACACTCGGGGGCAAAATCATGTCAGTCTGATTAACACAATGTGGGGCTAATTATCTCAGATGAAACCAATATCTTTGAATGGTTTGGTTGGACGGACGCATGTCTACGGATGGGTGATGTTGTCAAAGATAAATACATTACGCAGAACCGCTGCGCCGTCTTTTACAACGGTGTCATGATTGGGGTGAGGTGTTGTGTTCAGAAGTAAAACGAGTTGAGGGCATGGATGGTAGTACACTGAAGAAAGGTTTGATGGCATGGATGGTAGTACACTGAAGAAAGGTTTGATGGCATGAATGGTAGTACACTGAAGAAAGGTTTGATGGCATGGATGGTAGTACACTGAATAAAGGTTTGTTTGCTTGGATGGTAGTACACTGAATAAAGGTTTGATGGCATAGATGGTAGTACACTGAATAAAGGTTTGATGGCATAGATGGTAGTACACTGAATAAAGGTTTGATGGCATGGATGGTAGTACACTGAATAAAGGTTTGATGGCATGGATGGTAGTACACTGAATAAAGGTTTGATGGCATAGATGGTAGTACACTGAATAAAGGTTTGATGGCATGGATGGTAGTACACTGAAGAAAGGTTTGATGGCATGGATGGTAGTACACTGAAGAAAGGTTTGATGGCATGGATGATAGTACACTGAAGAAAGGTTTGATGGCATGGATGGTAGTACATTGAAGAAAGATTTGATGGCATGGATGGTAGTACACTGAATAAAGGTTTGATGGCATGGATGGTAGTACACTGAAGAAAGGTGGAGCGTTGCCTTCACACACGCATAATGATATTTCCGAGAAGTGGCTTTCTCCGCTATAAATTAATGGAAGATGACCACACACACACACAAAAAGAGCTAAACAATTTTCATGTCACATTAGCGGTAGGACGGGATTTTAATGTAGATGGATCAAGTCAGGAACGAAAAGCTGATACTTAACGTGTCGTCATTAAGGATAATCCATAGTCCCATTATAAGTTTAAAAATATCTGTTATATTTATTTTGCTTGTGATGTGACTGCTTCCATATCCGGATAGCGCGCAAATTATAATTCCCGACAACTACGCTAAATGATTTTTTAAAATAAATGCGTTTGGTGCGTAATATTTTCTTTTTTTTTCGGAAAATTAAATCGTCTCAAGTTATATAAGGTATAACTACGTATAACAAATATTCGGGTTAAAATTGCTTGGGACATCGGAATATTAATATAGTTCATTGGGCGTGAAATAAAAGGTGTGCAGTGACAGCGACGTATCATAAGTGGGAAGGGGGTGTAACAAAAAAATTGGGATTCTAGATGGGAGGGAAGCTCGCGCATTGATATCGCCAATGTTTGACGGGCTATGTCTTGTAGATGGGAAGTTCACGCATTGCTGTCGCCAATGTTTGACGGGCTATGTCTAGTAGATGGGAAGTTCACGCATTGCTGTCGCCAATGTTTGACGGGCTATGTCTAGTAGATGGGACGTTCACGCATTGCTGTCGCCAATGTTTGACGGGCTATATCTAGTAGATGGGAAGTTCACGCATTGCTGTCGCCAATGTTTGACGGGCTATATCTAGTAGATGGGAAGTTCACGCATTGCTGTCGCCAATGTTTGGCGGGCTATATCTAGTAGATGGGAAGCTCACGCATTGCTGTCGCCAATGTTTGGCGGGCTATATCTAGTAGATGGGAAGTTCACGCATTGCTGTCGCCAATGTTTGGCTGGCTATATCTAGTAGATGGGAAGTTCACGCATTGCTGTCGCCAATGTTTGGCTGGCTATATCTATATATAGTAGATGGGAAGTTCACGCATTGCTGTCGCCAATGTTTGGCTGGCTATATCTAGTAGATGGGAAGTTCACGCATTGCTGTCGCCAATGTTTGACGGGCTATATCTAGTAGATGGGAAGTTCACGCATTGCTGTCGCCAATGTTTGACGGGCTATGTCTTGTAGATGGGAAGCTCACGCATTGCTGTCGCCAATGTTTGGCGGGCTATATCTAGTAGATGGGAAGTTCACGCATTGCTGTCGCCAATGTTTGACGGGCTATGTCTTGTAGATGGGAAGTTCACGCATTGCTGTCGCCAATGTTTGACGGGCTATGTCTTGTAGATGGGAAGTTCGCGCATTGCTGTCGCCAATGTTTGACGAACTATAACTAGTAAATACATAAATTAAATAAATAATTAAACAAGAATATCAAAGAATAAAACAGACTGCCATTGTTACAATGCAAAACAGATTCATACTTCAGTAATGGCCAAAAAAAAGGGGGGGGGGGGATAAACATAATGTAGTTGATTGGAAAGCATTGACAATCACGTCACAGTCAGGTGTGTACAAGGTGATCCCAAACGTCAACAAAGGGCTGACACCTGCTCTACGGTGCCAACAATGCAACAACAGTGGAGTGTTTGTTGGTGGTAGTAGCCACCATTGTTGGATCGGAATTCGATTGTTGAAGGATTTAACTCCTGGGATATAATCCTAAAGACTTAATCCAGCTTCAACAAGAGTTGTTTTTTTTTAGGAACGCCTTCCATAATATGAATACTTTGAAAATTTATTGTGGAACGATATTTTAATTGATATAGTTTGATTTCGTTTGTGTATTTTTTAAAATTGTTATTAATGCTATTTGAAACGGTTTTTTTTTTTCGTTGCAGACTTCAACTCTCTGTGAAACAGCAGTCCACTCTGAAAGTTAGATTTTTATTTAAAATCAGACCAAACCACTGCATGTCTGGCCAAACCACTGAATTATTGCCAAATTACTGCATATATTACCAGAGCCACATTATTTCTGGTCAAGCCACTGTAATTTTTTCAATGCAGTGCTAGTCAAACGACCCCACTTCTAATCACAGCACTGCATTTCTGCTCAAGCCACTGTAAGTCTGACCAAAACACAACTTCTATCTTTCACCTTTTGCATTTCTGGTAAAGTCATTGCCTCTCACAGAAGTTTGACAGTCTATATCATCTCACAGAAATTTGAAAGTCTATATCATCTCACAGAAATTTGACAGTCTATATCATCTCACAGAAATTTGACAGTCTATAGCATCTCACAGAAGCTTGACAGTCTATATCATCTCACAGAAATTTGAAAGTCCATATCATCTCACAGAAGCTTGACAGTCTATATCATCTCACAGAAATTTGACAGTCTATATCATCTCACAGAATTTTGACAGTCCATATCATCTCAGAGAAGTTTGAAATATATATATATACTCTCTAGATATTGTTACGGTGTACAACAGATAGGCCTATATGACGTCATTGCTGATTTACTTGTGACAAAACTTACGTTCTCTCCCTCCTCCCATTCCCTACCACTCCCCTCCCCTCCCCACTCCCCTCCCCTTTTAAAATCAAAGCTGCTAACATTCTGGAAAAAAAAACAACATCTGCCTTATTTGAATGTGTGGCTTCATGTGTCTCAGAAGTATGGGCAGTGTCGGATCCAGATGAGGGATATTTTAAATAATATATACAGTGGATTTTTTGCTTTCTTGATTCGATCATGCCAAGGCTTTTACTTTTGATACATTCCTTATCAGGGACGCAACGGACAATACGGAAAAGAGCTGGTTCTTTCCAGAAGCGTATGTATAGTCTCGTACCCCTGGTTTATCAAGATACCGGTTACGCCACTGCTCTGTAAAATCCTTGCAAAGATTTTTTTGTGTGTGTCTATGTTTAAGTATCCTCGGATATGAAAATATATTTTTGGGGGATTAAGGGGGCATAATCCTACAGCGCTAACAGAACACACGTCGTGTTTTAGCTTACGCCCCTTTGCGACGTTTACACAGCTGGCCTCAGTAATTGCCAACAGAGCTTTGTGGGGCTGGCTCAAGCCGTGTCACAGAATAACCGGTTATTACAAAAATAAAATTAAGTAATTAAGTCTATAACGAAAAAAATGAAATAAATTGAATCGGGGGGGGGGGGGGGGGTAGGGGGGATTATGGGGTTGAAGATTGAAGGTTATGAGGAGCGGCATAAAGAAATGTTGGAGAACAAAGTGATCAGAAATATCTATAATGAATTGCTCTTGTGTTGGTTCGTCTTTCTCCCTGTCCTTCCTTAAGCCTTTAAAAAATATGTATATCGTTCGATGTTAAATTTGAGCAAGTTTATAACTTAAAGGTTAGTATTTAGGAAGGAAGAGTAATAAAGGTGCAACCCTAATATATATATAGGCATAAAAAAAAGGGTTGGCTACGCTGGGAAGGACACACTTAAAAAGAATGTCAAATGACAGAGGAGTGAAGAGAGGTACATCACTAAAACCCCAGAGGAAAACGGCTCAAAGGCAGACCTAGGCTTAGATGGAGGGACGATGTGGAAGATGATCTACAGCAGCTGGTAGTCCAAGCATGGAAAAGAAAAAGCATTAGTTAGGTCTGAGTGGATGGGAGTAGTGAGGCAGGCCAAAGCCCTACATGGGTTGTAACTGTAGCGCTACAGGGATGCATGGGTATATATATTGTATATATATATATATATATATATATATATATATATATATATATATATAGAGAGAGAGAGAGAGAGAGGGTATAGTAAATGCTCATTCCTACCAAAGACAATCAGGGAACAAGCTTTCAAAAGGAACAGTTGAGGCGACAACACTTGACTCATTTGCGTCTATTGCCTGAGGCCTTCCAACCCCCAGTGCATGATACCCTCACGCAGTTACTCTTGTAACCAGTGAAACATCCTCATCAACACCAGGCACAGAAACATTGCAAATCCCATAGGAGCCATTACAATCAATAAATTGTTCATGGGCCCTTAATATATCGAAGAAGAAGAAGAAGAAGAGAGAGAGAATAATACACATATAAAAAGTAATTTAACCATTGTAAGTTCAGAGGGAAATATTTTTGTTGCTAAATACTACACCGTCTTATTACTTTCTTGAAAGAAAGTTTCGATAAACAGGGCTCTACTATTAAAGAGTTGAAAATAAGTCTTTATATTATATGAACTTAATTCCATCGAGATAATCCAAGCGTGTTGCCTCTGAATAAAAAAACACATTTGAAATGGCGAAATCATTAAGTTGAAATTTAGTTTCTTAACGCGAACACTAAATGAACAAAAAATCCCCACGCCAACAAAAAGGGTGGGTGGGGGGGGGCAGTTAAGCTTTTGGTTATTGAAAAAAAGGGCTCCCGTAACGCCACAGAGGAAAACATTTTGCGGCGACAGCTGCGCAATCATCTCTTTCTTCGAGATTTACCGGCGATTCCCGAAAACTGTTTACCGTGGCCATCTAAACGGATTAGGGCGAGGACATGGCGTGCAAATGAGAAGTGTTTTGCACTAAATAAAACTGTGACCATCGACCGCAGAAATTAGGCCCCGGACGTTATGTTAAAATTAAATCAACACCGCATTCCGCGCGTGCTTATTCCCCGCCCTTCACTGCCGACCCCC
Organism: Omphiscola glabra; assembly: GCA_964017045.1. Taxonomy (NCBI): domain Eukaryota; kingdom Metazoa; phylum Mollusca; class Gastropoda; family Lymnaeidae; genus Omphiscola; species Omphiscola glabra. Next base: position 41,500,725 of record OZ024796.1, read on the forward strand.
CCCCCCCCCCCCCACGACATCGGCTGAGCGCCGGGGCTGCTAAATACTGAGATTATCTTTATGTCTATATAGAATCGGGGTGGAGGTGGTGGGAGGTTGGGGGTGGGTGGGTGGGTTGACGACAGTCTGAAATCTGAGATTAACTTGGTCCTTGGGGGGAGGGGGTTTGGTTTGGGGGTGGGGGCGGGCTTGAAATCATGTGATATATTTAAACACCGCCGGTCTGAATGTATGGAAAAACTGTAGAATGAAAAAAAAAGTACGCAAATCAAAACAGAATTATTTAAAAAAACAGGACACACATTCAAACTGTGTGGTAACATCATATCTTTGGAATCGAATACATTTTGGAATCGAATACATTTTTTAAAAAAATGTTGGACCTCATCGAAAACTCAAACGTTTACTCCATGATGAAACACCGTGGAGCAATTGACATCTACATTGGCGGAGAACACGATTAAAATTTAAAACAACTGACGCAAATTTAAAATTTGGTTTGGGAGGTGGGGGAGGGTTGGGTTGGGGGTGGGGGGGCATCAACAGCTCAGTTAAACCCAACCACTTTTTGAATTTTGTTTTCCGATTCCAACCTTAAACCGGGCTTTTAAAGGTGTTAAAATTATTATCGACCCCAATATCCCTTTGGAGACGCTGTAGACACATAAGCAGTAAGGACAATAGTCTGCCATGGCGTCAGTCGATGGAGTTGATCTCGCTGTGTAAACTGCGTGTGAAACTGCGTCGGAAGCGCATACGCACCTAGAAGATGGCGAGGGTGTAAGTAGACAAAGTACTGATGTCAAAACTTGTGGCATATATGTCATTGAACCGACATAGGCGGCGTAAGGTTGATTGTCTTCTGTGCCACATGGACGTCAGAATACCCCCAACCCTCTGTCCATCCCTTTGGCGCTACAGTCCATGTAAAGCGTTTTGCCTGCCTCACCACCTCCTTTCACTCAGATCTAACTGATGCTTTTTCCCCCCTCCAAGCTTGGATTCCCAGCTACTGCAGATCATTTTGTTTCCACATCATCCAACCATCTAGGCCAGCGGTTCTCAACCTGTGGGTCGCGACCTCTTTGGGGGTCGAACGACCCTTTCATGGGGGTCGCCTAAGATTATTGGAAAACACTTATACTCTACGTTTATGAAGTATCAACGAAGATAATTTTGTGTTTGGGGGTCGCCACAACACGAGGAACTGTATTAAAGGGTCGCGGCATTAGGAAGGTTGAGAACCGCTGATCTAGGCCTAGGTCTGCCTATGAGCCGTTTTCCTCTGTTGTCTCAAATGACCTTATGTATATTTTTGTGTGGAAACTCAAGTTTCTTTGAAAATCGCAAAGACACGCACGCAGCAGTATCACTCATTTCATCGCAATCGTCAAGATCACGATCGATGGGAGCATGCAGCAGTCATGCAGGCAGTTGTGATAGCTTCTATTTCCATGATTTAATACTCTGTATCAAAACAATTGTGTGACGTAACACTTACGGGCAGCAATGGAAACGTGTACATGTGTCCAAAGTTGTATTTGTCAACTCATGCGACATCATTATATCTCATGGGCGGCCCAGGCTTTTTTTTTTTTACTCATATGACTTTAACAACTCTGCTGCAGGTTTGGGAAACAATTATTATAAATTTATTGATTTGATTAAAATTAAGTCTCCCCCCCCCCCAGGGCCGGCCTTAGGCCATTGCAACCGATGCGGCCGCAATGGGCCCCACACTTTCATAGGCCCCGAGCGAATTTATTTTCTGTTACAAAATCTTAATTTTCACTTATCCCTACCCAGACTGGGCCCCGCGCAATCCGTTTCGCATAAGGCCCCGCAACTGTTAGGGCCGGCCCTGCTCCCCCCCCCCCCCCCCCCCACAAAAAAAAATATGTTCAGAGTTGTTGCAGTCATGTGACTAAAAAATTTGTCAGAGTTGTTGCAGTCATGTGATTAAAACAATGTATAATTATTTTTTTTTTAATTCGTGGGGCGTCCATGAACTCGGTGCTCTTTGTTTAGCTCAATTGGAGATCGCGTGTTCCGTCAAAATTTAGATGAAATTAACCACACACAAACAAACGGAAAAAGCAACATAAGAAAAAGTTATACGACATCCTTGTATGGGCGCCCGACTCTTTGCAGTCATATGACATCCTTGTTTTTCATGGGCGCCCGACACTTTTCATTCATATGACTTTGAAAACTCTGATGTTTTGGGGGACATCATGTTTATACTATTTTGTAAATTTTTGGAAAGGCGTCTCTTTAAAAAGTAGTATTTTTGAAATATTTAATTTTGTAATATTCAATTTTTTCATAGTTCATAATTGTAATATTTCATTGTTTATCATTTCCTTTTGTAATATTTTGTCAAAGTGTAAGAAGTCTGAGCATAATTGGGTATTAGGAAATGGTTCGAAATCGAGATGTAAGATTTGACCCGCAGAGGTCACACAAGGGTCAGCGGAGGCCACTGGTGACAAATTGATCACAAAGGGTCGCATTGCCATCGAGGGTGGGTATGCGCACAAAGTTTAAGCTCGGCTGGAGAAACAGGAAGTGGGTCGAAATTAAGATGCAAGATTTGACCACCCACAAAATAAAACGAACGGACAGCGCAACCTCTAAGGAGAGAAAGCACGTGACATCCACATTTTTAAGCCAGACTTGAAACATCTAATCGTCTGCAAACTTTAAGAATAATTCACGTGTGTGTGTGTGTGTGTGTTTTGATAGAGGCGCCACCGGATTAGCGCAGCAGTGTTAACTAGTGAATAATTCGCACCCGACAACCCCACCCTGTTCAAATTTTATCATTAAATAAATTTTATTTACGATTTTAAACAACTTCTGAATGGAGAGCTCTCGACGGTGTGTCTCTACCCGTGTTGGGTTTATTCCCTCCCTTTAGTTTACCACACACCTGGGCCAATCGGACGTTTCGAACCCGTGTCCCTTCAATAGTTGGCCGCAGGGTTAAACACACAACGGCTTACCAATGGAGGCCTTGAGCGATCGTTGGTGCATTTCGCTTCAATAAGATGCAAAACTGGTCTCGAGTTGATTTTCGGTGCAAGATAGAACTATCTGGCTAGGTCAGTAGACGGGGCGCTGCAGTGACAGGAAAGGGTGGAGGGGGGATATGGTATATTAATAGTGTAGGCGTCACTCTGTAGGCGCTGGTGGGGACTGGGGGACACGGTTCATTAATGAAGACGTCACTGTGAAGGTGGGTGGGAGTTAAAGTTGATGTGGAACAAGGTATGAAAGGGGAGGTTCCATGATGTAATTAGTCCCGTTAAAGTGGGGGTAACACGGGATGGGTGACAGGGGACAGCGTATATAAGTGCAGGGGTTTTTGGGGGCTGACTTAAGTGAAGGGGGTTTATCTAAATATAGGAAAGAGGGCTATTTTTTTTATTTCCTGGCATCCGTCCGTCACAATATGACGATGGTGTAGACTTCGCAGGACGAAATCCACAAGGTCTGGGATTATTCTTTTTAGAATTATGAGCAGGTTCCCTACACAACAACTCGCCTCCCTCTACGCCGCTGGATAACCCAAAGAAACAGCGTGGCAACAGTGTCGTCGCAGGAGTTCCCGGAATGTTTCATTGTGTCATTGTCATCCGCCTACGGGACTCCATCTCCGGGTTTGGATTCAGAATTTCCCTCTCTTAGATGAGTTGCCGTCCCTAACGTGTCCCATCCACCCAGATATAAACCTCCCGGGTTCTTTTCCAACCATTTTTTTTTCTCTTTCGGGAAATGATTCTCTTAACAGTTTGTGTAGGAGGGCATCGTGTGTCTGCGTCCCGTAGCATACCTTACTAAACGTAACCAACCTCTGTTCGAGCAATTCATATGGTCGCTAAGAATGTCAGGACCGCCGCAGATGAAAAGCGTGCAGCTAGCCAGCGCTACTCTTAACTTCTTCTGTGTGATTCATAATCAAGTCGCACAATTTCCTGTCCCACAAAGATTGGTCTACCCAGAGGCGTAACAACGGCTTGGCATTGGGGCAGTTGCCAAGGGCGCCGGCCTGCGGCAGTTCAAAAGGGCGCCGCTAAATCTCTAATTTTTAAATTTTTATTATTTAAAAAAAAAATTAGCCAAGGGCGCCAAAAACCCATTTACGCCCCTGGGTCTACCAAGCCATGTTTGGTCTAACAAGCAATGTATGGTCTAACAAGCAATGTGTGGTCTAACAAGCAATGTATGGTCTAACAAGCAATGTGTGGTCTAAAAAGAAATTGTTGGTGTTACGGCATGGCGCAGCCTTAATTTTTAGACACAACCACTTGTCTCCCCTTTGTTTTGCCTTTGATATTGACGTCACCGAGGAAATGGGCTGCGTCTCTCCTCTCCCACCCCTTTCTCGATTGGGAAAATGTTGTTTAAGTTCAATGCCAAGAAGCATTCAATGCATTACAAATGTACTAGATAATGCTCCTGTTCTCATTGCACCGAACTTCAACAAGCATTTTAAATTAGCAGTAGTAGATGCCAGTGGTCTTGGCCTTGGTGCAGTTTTGATCATCCTATCGGTTATTTTTCTAAGAAATTTAATTCCCACCAGAAGATTTTCTCCACAGTTGAAAAACTGTCCCTAGGTTTAAATGCTTGCTTTCATTTTCATTTAAATTTTCATAACATGGCGTACTTGCTTTTAATGACCACAATCCGTTAACACCATTGACGTGTGAGCTCAGGTAAAAAAAGTTCTTGTTGGGGGGGGGGGAGATGACTATTATATTAATCAATAAAGAGCCACGTGTATTGTGTAGGACTGTCGTTAGGACTGTCTTTATAACTATATGTAGGACTGTCGTTAGGACTGTCTGTATAACTATATGTAGGACTGTCGTTAGGACTGTCTGTATAACTATATGTAGGACTGTCTGTATAACTAATGTAGGACTGTCTGTAGGACTATCTGTAGGACTATCTGTAGGACTATCTGTAGGACTATCTGTAGGACTATCTGTAGGACTATCTGTAGGACTGTCTGTAGAACTATCCTTAGGACTGTCTGTAGAACTATCTGTAGGACTGTCTGTAGAACCATCTGTAGGACAGTCTGTAGAACCATCTGTAGGACTGTCTGTAGAACCATCTGTAGGACTATCTGTAGGACTATCTGTAGGACTATCTGTAGGACTATCTGTAGGACTGTCTGTAGAACTATCCTTAGGACTGTCTGTAGAACTATCTGTAGGACTGTCTGTAGAACCATCTGTAGGACAGTCTGTAGAACCATCTGTAGGACTGTCTGTAGAACCATCTGTAGAACTGTCTGTAGAACCATCTGTAGGACTATCTGTATGACTATCTGTAGGACTGTCTGTAGAACCATCTGTAGGACTATCTGTAGAACCATCTGTAGGACTGTCTGTAGAACCATCTGTAGGACTGTCTGTAGGCCTATTGTTCAAAGGCCGACATATGTTATAGGAAGTGAGAAGTTACCTATTTATGTAACGCTTTGACTCACCGGATATTTTTTAAAAATACCCCACACCCGCTGTAAATTTAAAAAAAATACACCCGGTTAAGCCCTAGTAACAATAACATATTTTGGTAAGTTTAAGAAACACAACACTTTTATTTTATCCACAAAAAAATTTTTTTTTTTTAAATTGATATTCAACATTTAAGTACCTTTCTAATAATTTTTTTTCTTTCATCTTGATATTTCCCCCAACAGCTCTTAAGAAACGTATTCTGTCAAAGTTTGTGGCAGATATTTTTGATTTGTTATTGCAAGTGAAGTAAAATCAATGGCGCTGGCTCGCTTCGGAGTTTGACATTTATTGTGTAGCGGCTGAATGTTTGTTTAACAATGCCACAGTTGAAGCGGTTAATGCAGGGGTTCTCAAAGTGCGCCCACCGGCCCTCCTCACAGGGCGGCGATTCAAAAAAATAAAAAAATAATGCAAAATAAATAAATTTACAACATATTCATGATTGCATTTTGATTTTTCAATTCAATGTGATCGTTCGGGACAACTCGGGGTCAATGTGATCGTTTCGGGACAACTGGTGGTCAATGTGGTCGTTCGGGACAACTGGTGGTCAATGTGGTCGTTCGGGACAACTGGTGGTCAATGTGATCGTTCGGGACAACTGGTGGTCAATGTGATCGTTCGGGACAACTGGTGATCAATGTGATCGCTCGGGACAACTGGTGGACCTGGCGTGCAGCGGTAACCCATTATAAAATGAAATGATCACTCTAAAGTCAATATTTTTGTTAACTGATTTTTTTTTTCAAAATATAATTATGATGTCTGAAATGTGTGCTCGTGAAATACTTGAAATGACTTTCATTTTTGTTTTTATTGTTGTTCTTTTTTCCATTTACTTGGATCAATTGAACAAAAACATATCATCTTTTCATAATAGTGACATCGTCATCCATGACTGTCAATGAGATTACATCCCCTGGTGGGTTCTGGCCTGCATCACCATAATATCCATCCATTGGGACCGATCCATCGCCCGGCATCACCATAATCTCCATTCATTGGGACCGATCCATCGCCCGGCATCGTCATAATATCCATCCATTGTGACCGATCCATCGCCCGGCATCACCATAATATCCATCCATTGGGACCGATCCATCGCCCGGCATCGCCATAATATCCATCCATTGGGACCGATCCATCGCGTTGCGTCTTCATGTATACTAAGACCCCCCAGCTGCTATATATCCGACTTCAGATCATCATTCTCACGGTTATATAGCGCCCCTGTATCGCAATGCATGCATGTGAGGCAGTAACAGCATGCACTTAATAAGAACTGTTTGTAGAAGCTCCTTGCAAATTGTCACCAGATGTCTTCAGTATATCTTTCATTTATTTTTACCTATATAACACTTCAATTATAAAAAAGAAGTTATCTTCCTTATTTCAAGTTATTGTGTTTGTTAGAATTTGACAATTATCGGGCAGGGCGCCTTGATAGGACAGGGCGCCTTGATAGGACAGTGCGCCTTGGGGGCCAAAAAAAAAAACCACATGAAATCACCAAGGGTGTCTGAAAAGTTTGAGATCCTCTGGGTTAATGGTTTTTAAGCGAGCCAGAATCGGTCACATGGCCTCCCGCAATGGTTATGTTTCCCCTGGAAAAAAATAGAGTTTTTTTAAGCAGGGAGCTATTATATAGAGCAGCGAAAAGAACTCGATGCTTTAAGACTTTTCAAAAAACAAACAAATCCAACCAGGCGGCTGTGCATGTTTAATACATATCGAACTGCAGTCGTTAAGACGTGAGACGAGAACAGGGAAAGGATTAGTCAGTCAGGGGCGTACCTTCTTTAAAATTGTTGGTTGTTTTATTTTTATTAATTTAATTTTTTATTATTCCTATTATTAATTTTTTTTTTGAGGGTGGGGGCGAGGTGGTTTTTTGGGGGGGGGGGGCACGGTGTCTCACTCTTTCTGAGCTAAAGCTCATTCGTGGTTACAACGTCACTGCTCAACCGACGATTTAAATGCTCTGAGAATTAGGATGCTATCAGCACATTTTGGTTTAGGCAAATATATATATCATATGCATATTTATATATACCGGTAGCAATTATCCATGAATGGGCCCCTGATTCAGGGGTAAGGTAGGTGCGCACGTCGTCGAGTGACTTCATTCTGCAGTTGACTTGAGACTTTTATGTGCGTGAATAATTTTTGCACTGACTTGGTGACGCGTTTAATTTTTTTTTATTTTTGTGTTGGTTCGCGTGGCTATAAGTTCGGTTGTTTGTCGTTTGGTGAAATGTATTTCAATTAATTGTAAAGACATATGTGACATATGTGACAGGTATTTATAACATTTCAATGTTGTCAAAACAATTTGGTATTTGATAAGAAAACCTTTTTATTTTCATCCGGATTTTTCTTTTTCTTTCTTTCTTTCTTTTTTTTTTTTTGATGCCGAGATCTTTTGGTTTTTTCTTCACTTAGTAAACTCTTGTGGCATAGATCTGTGTTTAATACTTTTAAAAAATGAAACAGCTACATATTGTGGCCTCAGCAGGGCACAGTTGTTCGTATGGGTTATTTTACACGTCGATGGGTCGTAAAGGTGTGGAGAACGAGACCAAAAATGGAGAGACGTCAAAGAAAGTCGTCACTTGTCCGCATGTTCGTCACTTGTCCATGTTCGTCACTTGTCCGCATCTTCGTCACTGGTCCATGTTCGTCACTTGTCCATATTCGTCACTTCTCCATGTTAGTCACTTGTCCGCATGTTCGTCACTTGTCCATATTCGTCACTTCTCCATGTTCGTCCCTTGTCCGCATGTTCGTCACTTGTCCATATTCGTCACTTCTCCATGTTCGTCACTTGTCCGCATGTTCGTCACTGGTCCATGTTCGTCACTTGTCCATGTTCGTCACTTCTCCATGTTCGTCACTTGTCCGCATGTTCGTCACTTGTCCATATTCGTCACTTCTCCATGTTCGTCACTTGTCCATGTTCGTCACTTGTCCATGTTCGTCACTTGTCCATATTCGTCACTTCTCCATGTTCGTCACTTGTCCGCATGTTCGTCACTTGTCCATATTCGTCACTTCTCCATGTTCGTCACTTGTCCGCATGTTCGTCACTTGTCCATATTCGTCACTTCTCCATGTTCGTCACTTGTCCGCATGTTCGTCACTTGTCCATATTCGTCACTTCTCCATGTTCGTCACTTGTCCATATTCGTCACTTCTCCATATTCGTCACTTGTCCGCATGTTCGTCACTTGTCCATATTCGTCACTTCTCCATGTTCGTCATTTGTCCATATTCGTCACTTCTCCATGTTCGTCACTTGACCGCATGTTCGTCACTTGTCCATATTCGTCACTTCTCAATGTTCGTTACTTGTCCGCATGTTCGTCACTTGTCCATGTTCGTCACTTGTCCATATTCGTCACTTCTCCATGTTCTCCACTTGTCCGCATGTTCGTCACTTGTCCATATTCGTCACTTCTCCATGTTCGTCACTTGTCCATGTTCGTCACTCGTCCATGTTCGTCACTTGTTCATGTTCGTCACTTGTCCATGTTCGTCACTTGTCCATGTTCGTCACTTGTCCGCATGTTCGTCACTTGTCCGCATGTTCGTCACTTGTCCGCATGTTCGTCACTTGTCCATGTTCGTCGCTTGTCCATGTTCGTCACTTGTCCATGTTCGTCACTTGTCCATGTTCGCCACTTGTCCATGCTCGTCACTTCTCCATGTTCGTCACTTGTCCATGTTCGTCACTTCTCCATGTTCGTCACTTGTCCATGTTCGTCACTTGTCCATGTTCGTCACATGTCCATGTTCGTCACTTGTCCATGTTCGTCACTTGTCCATGTTCGTCACTTGTCCGCATGTTCGTCACTTGTCCGCATGTTCGTCACTTGTCCGCATGTTCGTCACTTGTCCATGCTCGTCACTTCTCCATGTTCGTCACTTGTCCATGTTCGTCACTTCTCCATGTTCGTCACTTGTCCATGTTCGTCACTTGTCCATGTTCGTCACATGTCCATGTTCGTCACTTGTCCATGTTCGTCACTTGTCCATGTTCGTCACTTGTCCGCATGTTCGTCACTTGTCCGCATGTTCGTCACTTGTCCGCATGTTCGTCACTTGTCCATGTTCGTCGCTTGTCCATGTTCGTCACTTGTCCATGTTCGTCACTTGTCCATGTTCGTCACTTGTCCATGTTCGTCACTTCGCCATGTTCGTCACTTGTCCATGTTCGTCACATGTCCATGTTCGTCACTTGTCCATGTTCGTCACTTGTCCATATTCGTCACTTGTCCATGTTCGTCACTTCTCCATGTTCGTCACTTGTCCATGTTCGTCACTTGTCCATGTATAGAGCGAAGCAGATCTGAAACGCGACAAAGCATAACGTAATTTCCAAACTGTAGGTCGACCTATCTTGCCAAAAGCTGAACGCTAGACATAAATATATTAGCAAAACTTGACGCATGACATCATTTCTTTATCAATTCATTTAATGGAAGCCTCTGGCCGATGATTCTAAATATGCAGCCCTGAGAAAGCTGCTCCTAGGCAACCGTTTCGTCCCAGCTACTTCGCGAATTAGTTGCGATGTGGAAACCCACTGTAGAATCCCTCTTAGAGGGCGTCCGATGCTTCCCCGGGACGGGTGGGGGGAGATATTAGGACGTTAATTTACCGTCCCGGCCCCTAGGAAAGTGGACTGCGGACGCTTTAAACGCAGCGTCTTCGGTCGACCAGATGTCTCCGGGCGGGGAGGGTCTCCGGTGGCAAACCCGATCGAGCGGTTGCTGGTGGGGACGTTTCACGCCCGGGGAGGTCTCTGACGTTCCCCCGCACGGCCCGACATCGGGGAAACCCGGTGCCTGGCAGGTGTGGGTGGGCGCCAGGGAGGGCATAAGGAGCGCGAGCTCGACGGCCCGCTGACGCCATTTCCTAATGAGATATTTCAATGGAGCAACACATTTCCAAATTGATCTCAATATAAATAATAATTATGGGTGCTGGTGTATGGATCAGAAGTACCAAGGGTCCCCCCCCCCTTTTTTTTTTCTTATTGAAAAAATATAGAATGGAAAATTGTTCAGAGAAAATAGAAAATGTAAAGTGTCATTGTGACAGAGGAAAATTAAAAAATTGAATATGAATTAATAAAATGGACCGATTAAAATAAAACACCTTGTGTAAGAAACGGTTTGAATGAACTCACTCGTATGTTGTGACTCGTTCATGGATCCCAAAAGTACAATCTTGGCTGCTGTATAAGTCCATCAAGTACAGCGATGTCCATCAAGTACAGCGATGTCCATCAAATACCAAGATGTCCATCAAATACCAAGATGTCCATCTAGTATACAGCGATGTCCATCAAGTACAGCGATGTCCATCAAATACCAAGATGTCCATCTAGTATACAACGATGTCCATCAAGTATACAGCGATGTCCATCAAGTACAGCGATGTCCATCAAATACCAAGATGTCCATCTAGTATACAGCGATGTCCATCAAATACAGCGATGTCCATCAAATACCAAGATGTCCATCTAGTATACAACGATTTCCATCAAGTATACAGCGATGTCCATCAAGTACAGCGATGTCCATCAAGTACAGCTATGTCCATCAAGTACAGCGATGTCCATCAAGTACAGCGATGTCCATCAAGTACAGCGACGTCCATCACGTACAGCGATGTCCATCAAATACCAAGATGTCCATCTAGTATACAGCGATGTCCATCAAGTACAGCGATGTCCATCAAATACAAAGATGTCCATCTAGTATACAACGATGTCCATCAAGTACAGCGATGTCCATCAAGTACAGCGACGTCCATCACGTACAGTGATGTCCATCAAGTACAGCGATGTCCATCAAGTACAGCGATGTCCATCAAGTACAGCGATGTCCATCAAGTACAGCGACGTCCATCAAGTACAGCGACGTCCATCAAGTACAGCGATGTCCATCAAGTACAGCGATGTCCATCAAGTACAGCGACGTCCATCAAGTACAGTGATGTCCATCAAGTACAGCGATGTCCATCAAGTACAGCGACGTCCATCAAGTACAGTGATGTCCATCAAGTACAGCGATGTCCATCAAGTACAGCGATGTCCATCAAGTACAGCGATGTCCATCAAGTACAGCGACGTCCATCACGTACAGTGATGTCCATCAAGTACAGCGATGTCCATCAAGTACAGCGATGTCCATCAAGTACAGCGACGTCCATCACGTACAGCGATGTCCATCAAATACCAAGATGTCCATCTAGTATACAGCGATGTCCATCAAGTACAGCGATGTCCATCAAATACCAAGATGTCCATCTAGTATACAGCGATGTCCATCAAATACCAAGATGTCCATCTAGTATACAGCGATGTCCATCAAATACCAAGATGTCCATCTAGTATACAGCGATGTCCATCAAGTACAGCGATGTCCATCAAATACAAAGATGTCCATCTAGTATACAACGATGTCCATCAAGTACAGCGATGTCCATCAAGTACAGCGACGTCCATCACGTACAGTGATGTCCATCAAGTACAGCGATGTCCATCAAGTACAGCGATGTCCATCAAGTACAGCGATGTCCATCAAGTACAGCGACGTCCATCACGTACAGCGATGTCCATCAAATACCAAGATGTCCATCTAGTATACAGCGATGTCCATCAAGTACAGCGATGTCCATCAAATACAAAGATGTCCATCTAGTATACAACGATGTCCATCAAGTATACAGCGATGTCCATCAAGTACAGCGATGACCATCAAATACCAAGATGCCCATCTAGTATACAACGATGTCCATCAAGTATACAGCGATGTCCATCAAGTACAGCGATGTCCATCAAATACAAAGATGTCCATCTAGTATACAACGATGTCCATCAAGTACAGTGATGTCCATCAAGTACAGCGACGACCATCAAAGTACAGCGACGTCCATCAAAGTACAGCGACGTCCATCATGTACAGTGATGTCCATCAAGTACAGCGACGTCCATCAAGTACAGCGATGTCCATCAAATACAAAGATGTCCATCTAGTATACAACGATGTCCATCAAGTACAGTGATGTCCATCAAGTACAGCGACGTCCATCAAAGTACAGCAATGTCCATCAAGTACAACGATGTCCGCAATCCTCGGCTGAACTCTCTTTGCCGTTTTGTGTTTGTGGCAAACAAGCCGCACCATACCAACAACACAAAGTGCGGCCAAGCAGTTCACTAAGTAACAGTCTGATGAAAAGAGGGAGTGAGTGGAGAGAGAGAGTGAGAGAGAGAGGAGGGAGAGAGTGAGAGAGAGAGGGTAGAGTGAGAGAGATTGAGGGGATAGAGATAGATAGAGGGGGAGAGAGTGTGAGAGAAAGTGAGTTGATATATAGAGGGAGAGAGAGAGTGACAGTGGGAGTGAGAGAGAGAGACAGGGGGAGAGATAGAGGGAGATAGACAGAGATAGAGAGAGAGTGAGGGGATAGAGATATATAGATGGGGAGAGAGTGAGAGAGAGTGATGGGATAGATATATATAGAGTGGGAGTGAGAGAGAGAAGGGGAAAGATAGAGGGAGATAGTAGATAGACAGATAGAGAGAGAGAGAGAGGGAGAGAGTGAGGGAATAGAGATATTTGGAGGTGGCGAGAGTGAGTGGGGGAGTGAGAGAGAGAGAGAGGGGGAGAGATAGAGGCATATAGAAAGACAGACAGACATAGAGAGAGAGACCCCCCCCCCTCTTTTCCAGACCCGACGAGGTTTCCAGGTGAACTTTTTGCGTCGCCTGCAGATAGCGCAGTCTTGCGTGCCAGCGAGACCTCCAGCCCCCCCCCCCCCCCCGCACGCCGTGTCGCATTGTGCACCCGTTTACACTGGTGGAGAGTGCGGGGTCACTCGGTACGTTTCCATCCACGGTCTTTTCTCAGGTAAGTAGTCGCCCTTTGCTCGTCTTTTTACAGGCGGTTAAATAAGAATAATAATAAAACATTAAAACATAATACATTAAAAAAGGGAAACACAATTTGGAATTTGGGGGGGGGGGGAGGGGGTGGGGGAAGTCCTGCGTCAGTCTAAGGTTTGAAATAGATTAATACAGACATTTTTAGCATGAAGGGGTGGAGCGGGGGAGGGGGGGCGGAAAGAGAAATATCGATGGAACTTATCGGGTCGTTCTATTTATCGGGTCTCGTTTGTTATGATCACTTCGATGTACTGCGATTGGCATGAATTAGTGTTGGCACGGGGTGGGTTTTCTAACCACTCCCCTCCCCGCCTTTTTATCCCCCGTGGGTGTTTCTGGAATAATAATAACTTTAAAAAAAAAAAAATACACCATGTCTTTTCATTGGTCTTTATAATCGGATGTTTGTGTATGACTTGGAGGTGCGATTGAAGAGGAAGACAAAATGCCGACCATTGAAGTGTTGCCTGGGGAATAATGTGTCAAGTAGGGGGCAGTGAGTCAGGGGACTGTGCATGCATGGTAACGGCGGCGTCGATCATGTGTGCCGCCGTGGCGGTGGCTGGAGAATAGGCGCTCTAATGGTGTGGGTGGGTGTGCGGGGGGGGAGGAGAGTAGGAAAAAAATCAACTTTGCTTTTAAATAATCCGTGCATATTATTATGCCCGTTCCCATGGAAACTGAACATAGTAACTCCACTTAGAATTATCGTTGACCTTTTCACGGCTGTCAAACCACCCCCCCCCCCACCACACACACCTGCAGAGTTGATACACACTCGTGTGCACACACATGCAGAGTTGACACACACGCGTGTGGGGGGTAAATATCAGAGCCCGGTTTTAGAATATTCCGTTAACAAACAAATAATGTAGAAGTGAATGGCTATAACAAATTTTTTTTTTTAAAAGGTAATTTAAATCAAGCAGATTTTTTAAAAAGGCGATTTAAAATCGAAAGCTTTAAATAAACTTGGGGGGCGCCCACATGGGGTTTGCCTCTTCGCGGCGTGGCGGACTAGTCCACCCGTAGCAAAAAACCCCGACCGACCGCATGATTTCCCAACGCAACGGGGGTAGCAGAGTCTGACATGATTACTTGTTGCCGTTGATGGACATGAGGCTTGGGTGGCGGCCAAAACACATGCCAGCGATTTTAGCTACGTGGCCGTGAGAAAGCCGCCCTGGCCCTTAGGCGAGTGGGCCACGAACGCTTTAAAAGCAACGTTTTCGGTCGACCGGACGTCCCCCAGGCCAAGGGGGAGGTTCCTGGCGTGCCGCCGCACGGTCTGTTGGCGGGGAAACCCTGTGTCTGGCCCGTGTGGAGGTGTGCCGGGTGGGGGGGGGCATTAAGGGCTGGCGCTCGACGGCCCACCAACTCCATCTCCTATGTGACATTTTCAAATAAACTTAAGGCGACCCTAAAATGAGGGAGCAGAGATGTTGACGGGGAGTCCCAGTTCTGAGGTCGAGTTTAACAAAATAAATAAATAAGTACATTTTAAAAGATGCATTTTTTAAAACAGTTTTAGCGAGACAGATAAACACCTGAAAGCCCATAATTAAAACAATTTTAGTGAGACAGTTAAACACCTGGAAGTCCATCATTAAAACAGGTTTAGTGAGACAGTTAAACACCTGGAAGCCCATCATTAAAACGGTTTTAGTGAGACAGTTAAACATTTGGAAGCCCATCATTAAAACGGTTTTAGTGAGACAGTTAAACACCTGGAAACCCCATCATTAAAACGGTTTTAGTGAGACAGTTAAACACCTGGAAACCCCATCATTAAAACGGTTTTAGAGAGACAGTTAAACACCTGGAAACCCCATCATTAAAACGGTTTTAGAGAGACAGTTAAACACCTGGAAACCCCATCATTAACACGGTTTTAGTGAGACAGTTAAACACCTGGAAACCGGGAATTAAAACGATTTTTCACCCATATATTTTCAGGAGGAAAATAAAAGTTCGTAACATCCGGCGACTCCTGTTATATAATCTCTCGCATTATTGTTAAGCGGTCACCAAATCTAAATGATCACTAATTAAGTCATTATTGTTATTGGAGGCATGATGTTTTTTAATTGATGGCTTATTTCTACGCTAGAGAAATACCTTAGAAGTCTCGGGTCTAACTATGTCATACTTGTCAAATGTTGTATTGGGTAAAATGTGTATTTATTTTTCAGCTAAAAATGAATATGTACAATGTAATCGAAAACATTTCCATTGATCATGATCAAATAAAAGAATCTTATCTTATGATACATATTGTAACCGATGCCCAAATAATTTGTTTATTGTTGAAAATTTTCGCTACTTAAGTTTGTTATTAAAAACTAGGATTTCAACTCCGCTGACCACATCACTGACCACATCCCGTATCACATCGGTGACCCCATCACTGACCACATCGCTGACCACATCACTGACCACATCGCTGACCACATCACTGACCACATCACTGACCACATCGCTGACCACATCACTGACCACATCACTGACCACATCACTGACCACATCACTGACCACATCACTGACCACATCACTGACCACAACTCTGACCACATCGCTGACCAAATCGCTGACCACATCACTGACCACATCGCTGACCACATCGCTGACCACATCACTGACCAAATCGCTGACCACATCACTGACCACATCGTTGACCACATCGCTGACCACATCACTGACCACATCGCTGACCACATCGCTGACCACATCACTGACCACATCGCTGACCACATCCCTTATCACATCGGTGACTTCAAAGCACTTGGAATTTAAAATTTCTCGAAGGTCTCATTTTGAGTATATTTTTTGTCAGCGAAGTATAAGTCAAGACCTGTTATACAGCGTGAGTGTCAACGAAGTATAAGTCAAGACCTGTTATACAGCGTGAGTGTCAACGAAGTATAAGTCAAGACCTGTTATACAGCGTGAGTGTCAACGAAGTATAAGTCAAGACCTGTTATACAGCGTGAGTGTCAACGAAGTATAAGTCAAGACCTGTTATACAGCGTGAGTGTCAACGAAGTATATGTCAAGACCTGTTATACAGCGTGAGTGTCAACGAAGTATAAGTCAAGACCTGTTATACAGCGTGAGTGTCAACGAAGTATAAGTCAAGACCTGTTATACAGCGTGAGTGTCAACGAAGTATATGTCAAGACCTGTTATACAGCGTGAGTGTCAACGAAGTATAAGTCAAGACCTGTTATACAGCGTGAGTGTCAACGAAGTATAAGTCAAGACCTGTTATACAGCGTGAGTGTCAACGAAGTATATGTCAAGACCTGTTATACAGCGTGAGTGTCAACGAAGTATAAGTCAAGACCTGTTATATACAGCGTGAGAATGTTTTATTTCGCTTCAAATTTGAAGACTGTGTACAACAATAATTTTTTTTTTGGTTCTTTTTAAATCATCATCATCAATGGCACTACAGTTTTTGGACGGTTCTGGTCAGCATGATCACAGATCAGATTCCTTCCACTGGGGCCCATCCAAGGTTTTTGGTCTCCACGAACAGAGCTTCCTCCGTCTCTGTATATCAGTGGTTCTCAACCTTCCTAAAGCCACGACCCTTTAAAACGGTTCCTCATGTTGTGGTGACCCCCAACTATGCAATTAATTTCGTTGATACTTCATAATATGTGATTTCTGATCGTCTTAGGGGACCCCTGTGTATGGGTCGTTTGAACGCCAAAAGGGTTGCGATTCACAGGTTGAGAACCGCTGCTATACATGATCTAATGCGATTCAGTTGATGGTCAAGTCCACGTGACATTAATTTGATAGTCTCTACAACCTGTACTTGCAACCTCTTTAAACGGTTTTATAACCCACCCAACCCAACCCACCTACCCCCCCCCCCCCCCCCCCAAAAAAAAATAAAAAAATAAAAAAAAATAATTATATCTTGGAGCTATAGATAAATCGATATTTTCGTTATGAGTATGGTGGATGTCACCTGATCATCTCGTCATCTGGTCATCTGGTCACCTGGTCATCCTGGTGTCTGAACGCTATAAAGAATACGTGTTCCTATTTAAATTAAACTGCATTGAAGAGATACAGCACTTGGGCTAAAATTTTAACGTCACAAATTTTGTTTTTTTCGGATATTTTATTGTCGAAGCACATTTAATGCTTAATATTTTCCCCCACGCCTCTAAGCCACCGCATAAGCCACACCGTAAGCCACCCCCAGCCCTCCCCCTCCCGGGAAAATAAAATCCACCGCCACTTGATTGTAATATCGTACATGGCATCATCGAAAAAATGTAAAAACCACCTTACCCGAACCCACTTAGTTTATGACCCTAGCAACCCCCCTCTCCCCCCCCCCCCCCCCCGAACCCCGTAATTACACACTTTAATTTTTCGTCCTATTTTAAAGAAAAAAAAGTTTAATTTGTATTTGCAGCATGTTCGATAGATCAGGATTCATCTAGTTTTATTGACTCCCCACAAACCCCCCCACCCTCCACAAACCACCCCCCCCCCACACACACATTTTCCGACTCAAACCCTTCATTCCGTCTAAAGAGGCCGCCTTTGTCCGCGTGCGAGTCTAACTAAATAATTATTTAATGTGCTGTGTAGTAGTGTTCATACCCCCGTAGCGACCGTCCGGGTGCTAAGCGGGTGTAAACAAATACGCCTATTTAAATGAACCACCTTCAGCATAAACCATTCTTTAAAAAATGTTATTGCAATTTCCAGTGTAAACTCAAGCAGCACAATGTAACTCTTCAACAATTTTTTTTTTTTTTATTAAACATTTTTATTTTTTTTTAAATACTATGGCCATGGCCAGAATAGAACCCCAGGGGAGAAAACTCGATAAATTTACTAAATTTGTTCCCTTGCTCCTCCCAAACAATTGTGTGTTATATGTGCATCTTTAAACTTATAATAATAATAATAATGATAATAGTAACACCTGGGTGGGGAAATCGAAAAACAGTTTCAGGGAAAAAAGTGGGGGGGGAGGATTTTTACGCATCATTGGTTCCCAAGGATAGAACCTTGCCTTCCAATGTTACAGGTCTTCGCCAAACGCTGTTATAAAATAATATATGCATATAATAGTTTGGGCAGTACATGCCTACCTGCTGAGCAGTTGTGAGATTTTTTCACCTTGAAAGAAGCGGCACAGCTGACCAAGATCTACATCAGATTGGGATACAAGCGTCATGGCAAGGATGAAAGGCATGAATCGCGTCTTTGTGGAAGGAAGTGGGGAATAAGACCAAGGCTCTCTCCGGGGCTGTAGCACCACATAAGGATGGATGAAGAGACTGTTGGTCCCATCCCCCCACCACCCACCCCCCCCCCAAACGTTAACCATTTTTTTAAAACAATTGGCCAAGACATACTGTATATTTATTTATGTTGTATTCAGGCACATGCGTACAGACAGAAACACAAGAATCACCATGGCCCCAGCGGGTTGGACCTCTTTGAGACACGCTCTTATATTAGTAAAGCGTTGACATATTTTTAACCAATTGAGAGATAATCTGTTTATCTTTTTATTTTTTGGTGTTTATTAAAATGTATATATATATATATATATATATATATATATAATTATATATTTATTTATAATATATATATACACACACACAATTGAAATAGCTTCTCGCTCAAGAAAGGAATTTCGTGTTTCGTGCTCCTGACGATAATAAACGGAATTCTGCATTTGTTTCCCCTTCCATGAAATTATCTCCCTTTCTCCATTCAAATGGGGAAATTTTTCGCGTTGTTGTTTTAAGCAATCGATCACCGCCGCCCGATCACTCTAGCCGTGGAATTATCCTTTGTCATCATTTGTGTTGGATTGTCTGAACAACTGCCATGGATTTTTGGCCGCGGTGTTTGTTAGGCGCGTTTTGTATTGTTTGGCGTGGCCGCGTGTCTGTGTCCTGTCATTTCCCGTGTATGTGGAATCCCGTCTGTGTCCTGTCATTCACTGTGTTTGGAAATTCCGTCTGTGTCCTGTCATTTCCCGTGTATGTGGAATCCCGTCTGTGTCCTGTCATTTCCCGTGTATGTGGAATCCCGTCTGTGTCCTGTCATTCCCCGTGTTTGAAATCCTGTCTATCTCCTGTCATTCCCCGTCTTTGTGGAATCCCGTTTGTGTCCTGTCATTCCCCGTGTTTGAAATCCTGTCTATCTCCTGTCATTCCCCGTCTTTGTGGAATCCCGTTTGTGTCCTGTCATTCCCCGTGTTTGAAATCTTGTCTATCTCCTGTCATTCCCCGTCTTTGTGGAATCCCGTCTGTGTCCTATCATTCCTCGTGTTTGGAATTACGTCTATGTCCTGTCATTCCTCGTGTTTGGAATCCTATCTCCTGTCATTCCCCGTCTTTGTGGAATCCCGTCTGTGTCCTGTCATTCCTCGTGTTTGGAATTAAGTCTATGTCCTGTCAAGAGCATCAGACGACACAACGGGGCTCGCCATGCCCTCGGAGGCGGTGGCTCTTTGTATTCGTTAGGCGAGCGGCGCGGGTGCCTGCAATGACAATTTTAATACACCGCCAGGTGTTAAATAATGGCACTACCGGGAAAATGGTGTTAAAACTATTGATGATAACAAAAAATAATAATGATATCATTCTAAAAAATGCACCCCCTCCCCCACCACGATGCCTATAGCCGGGTATTTCATGCTGTTGTTTCAAAAGGTATTCTAAAAGATGGCGATGATTTTCTCACATTTTTAATATACACTTTAGTATTATAATATATCATTTGGATTAGTATCTTAATTACAATATTTATCGAAGCACATTTGTTTAGGGCAGCGGTTATCAACATGTGGGTCGCACCCCTTGGGGGGGGGGGGTCGAACCACCCTTACACATGGGTCGCCAAAGCTTATCGGAAAACATATTATAGCAACGAACATAATTTCCTGGTGTGGGGGGGGGGGTGTCACCACAGCATGAAGAACTGTATTAAAGGGTCGCGGCGGTATAGGAAGTGTGAGAACCACTTGTTTAGGGTGTGGCGTGTCGACTTTCAGTTCATCGAATTCTTTGAAGACGAGATTAGTAACAACGGCATATTCCCATGCTTAAATCATTACTTGATTTTATCATGGGATTTCGTAGTAACGTTTCCTTTAGCCTTTACCGTATATTGTCTTCTTCTCTCGTCTCCTTTCCTCTCCTCGTCCTCTCACTCACTTCTTCTCTCCCACTCTCCATCTCTCACTCACTCTCTCACCTTCCGGCAGATTTACACTATGTTCATGCAGGAGACCTGGTTTCGACAGACAGGTGATGAATGGAAGTGCGCCGATCTCGCTCCGCCTGGTTATTCTGCCCGGTCATATCCTCGTCCATCTCGTGGTGGTGGCCTTGCTGTCATCTACAAGGACACTCTGTGTCGTTATCTATCCTTTGTCATCATGATCATGTTTACTAAATTATATGTACAGCGTGGTGAGCCCAGCCCTAGGTTGGGGTACTACGCTTTATAAAACTTCGTATAATAATAATAATAATTTGCTTGCTCTCACTCATTCACTCACTCAATAAAGCTTTTTACCTCATTCCTTGGTTCTTTCCTTGTACACTCTTTTATGATAATGGCTGAGAGGGGCGCCAAAGTTAATCTTGCCCGGGGAGCCAGCAACCGTAGTTCCGGCCCTGAAAATGTCGATACACTCCTTATATAATGTCTTGGGGCTACCCTCCTTATGATGTCTTGTGGATACCCTCCTTATGATGACATGGGGGCTACCATCCTAATGATACTATGTGGCTATTCTCACATGATAACCTGGTGGCTACTCTCATTATGATGTCATGGGGCCACCCTTTATGATGCAATGTGACTACTTTTTTATCCATATGATATCTTGAGGGTAACTTGAAGATGTTATGTAGCTATAACTCTCTGTATGATGTCATTTAACTACCATCATTATGATGCAACTGACCTACCATCTTTATGATGCCGTTGACCTACCATCTTTATGAAGTCATTGAACTACCATCTTTATGATGTCATTGGACTACCATCTTTATGAAGTCATTGAACTACCATCTTTATGATGTCATTGGACTACCATCTTATGATGCCACTGACCTACCATCTTTATAAAGCCAATGACCAACCATCTTTATGGTGTAATTGGACTACAATCTTTATGATGGCATTGATCTACCATCTTTTTGCTGTCACTGACCTACCATCTTATGATGTCACTGAACTACCATCTTTCTGATGTCATTGAAATACCATCTGTATGATGTCATTGAACTACCAACTTAATGATGTAATTGAACCACCATCTGTATGATTTCATTGAACTACCATCTTAATGATGTCATTGGACTACCATCTTAATGGTGTCATTGGACTACCATCTTTATGATGTTATTCAACTATCATCTTTATGATGTTATTCGACTACCATCTTTATGATGCCATCGGACTACCCTCTCCATGATGCCATCGTGTGTGCCTTTCACGTCGGATTCAGCTCCCTTGTCAACATTGCACCATTATAGAAATGCTCTTGTTTGTTCAACTAATATAACAAGGGGGGGGGGCAAGTTTCTGTTGACACCGCTCTCATAATTAGCCATCCTGATCCTAGCAGCCCTTCGTCCTGGAAGTTTATCAAACGGTCGGATTGTTTTCTCGCGTTTCAAAATTAACGCCATTGCACGGATAACAGAAATAAAAGGGGGTCTTGTTTTCAAAGACAATAAGAATCTTATCGCGAGGGGAAAGACAGAAAAATACGAAACTCCTAGAAGGCCCCCGTCTTGCGGGGGTGGTGGGTTTTTTTTGTGGCTTTTAGCGGAGGAACTTTGCACGGAAATTCTATCGATCCGAGCAAGCAGCATGATGATCTGCGATTGAAAGATGATGCTGGGCAATCGAGCGGTAGTCACCCAAACTGATATACAAAGAAGAATAAATTTATGGTCAACATATTTAATGTGTGGACATAGGAGAATTGGGAGGGCTTTGAATTTGGTTTTTTTTTTTTTTATTTAAAATGTTTTGTTTTTTTTCTTCTCCTCCTTTTCTAGCTCGATAATAAATTCGGAGATGTGTGTTATTGTAAGGGTGCTGTCAATATGAGATGGGATTGCCCTAGAAAATCTTTGGAACAAATGATTGAAGATCAATCATAGGGAATAAAAAGTGCTGGAAGTATCACACAAACGCATACAGACTATTGATATTAGGTGTTCAGATAACATAATGTGTCCTTTCGATGTAAATCAATAGTGGCGAGATGAGTTTAGCTTGAAATGAAAAGATAGGAGAATTTAAAAAAATAAATCTCTTTGTTTAGAAACGAAAGCCTCATGACGTTCTAATAACATCTCAATACTGTTTTAAAATAGAATTAACTTTTTTTATTTTAATGCGCAGTTTGTAAAATTTGGATATTCTGAAATTTGGATATTCTGAAATTTGGATATTCTGAAATTTGGATATTCTGAAATTTGGATATTCTGAAATTTGGATTTTAATGGGGCCTTTCAATAATTAATAGTTCAACTTTTTGTTTATTGAATATTTGGTTTGTTTTGTCGATAAGAGGGGGGGGGGGTTCTTAAAATTGTAATTCTTCAACTTTATAAAGTAAAATTTCACCCCAAATTTGAAAATCGTAAAGAGAAAAAAAAAAATCTCAAAATGCTCTGTGGAACTTCTTGGGAATTTTTAGTTTTTCATCGTTGCTTCCCTTTGTTCCGTCTTGGACGCCGGGTAAAATAATTTGTCAAGACATCATATCTAAAATCGGTCGATGAATAAAAGAAAATATATATATATTTAAAAAAATGAAGTTTATCATATAGAAACAGCTCTTCTGCTTATAAAATTATGGAAGTTTATGTTTTAAGACATATCAAGGTTGGTTCATGCTCTGGATTATCAAGATAGCAATTTTTCAACTGGACCAGTTAAAACGTTATAATTATTGTACTTAATTTTTTTTAATTTTTTATCTTTATCATAATGTTTACCCATATCTTAAAAATGAATCAAGAAAAATTTCCATTTATTTTTTTTTGTGATCAATAGAAGAATTGTATCTTATCTTAAGTCCGGGGATGTGGAAAGGAGCTCAGAGCTTGAGCTTAACGCTCCCGAGCAGGAGCTGGTAAAATTTCTTACTGCTCTGAGCTCATGTATTGTATTTAATTATTAATTTACAAAGTTACAAAATACAATAAATAAAAAATAATAATTTGTACTTTTAATATATTAAAATTGATGCACCCACTCCACTACCACGCGTGTTACCTCACGCTTCTACGGCTATAATAATATGGCCCCACTCATGTATGTCTCCCACATACCCTACCAGCTATGTTGCCCTCAGTCCTCTACCAGCTATGTTGCCCTCAATCCTCTACCAGCTTTGTTGCCCTCAATCCTCTACCATCTTTGTTGCCCTCAGTCCTCTGCCAACTATGTTGCCCTCAGTCCTCTACCAGCTTTGTTGCCCTCAGTCCTCTACCAGCTATGTTGCTCTCAGTCCTCTACCAGCTATGTTGCCCTCAGTACTCTACCAGATTTGTTGCCATCAGTCCTCTACCAGCTATGTTGCTCTCAGTCCTCTACCAGCTATATGTTGCCCTCAGTCCTCTACCAGATTTGTTGCCCTCAGTCCTCTACCAGCTATGTTGCCCTCAATCCTCTACCAGCTTTGTTGCCCTCAATCCTCTACCATCTTTGTTGCCCTCAGTCCTCTGCCAACTATGTTGCCCTCAGTCCTCTACCAGCTTTGTTGCCCTCAGTCCTCTACCAGCTATGTTGCTCTCAGTCCTCTACCAGCTATATGTTGCCCTCAGTCCTCTACCAGATTTGTTGCCCTCAGTCCTCTACCAGCTATGTTGCTCTCAGTCCTCTACCAGCTTTGTTGCCCTCAGTCCTCTACCAGATTTGTTGCCCTCAGTCCTCTGCCATCTTTGTCGCCCTCAGTCCTCTACCAGCTATGTTGCTCTCAGTCCTCTACCAGCTATGTTGCCCTCAGTCCTCTACCAGATTTGTTGCCCTCAGTCCTCTGCCATCTTTGTTGCCCTCAGTCCTCTGCCATCTTTGTTGCCCTCAGTCCTCTACCAGATTTGTTGCCCTCAGTCCTCTGCCATCTTTGTCGCCCTCAGTCCTCTACCAGCTATGTTGCCCTCAGTCCTCTGCCATCTTTGTTGCCCTCAGTCCTCTACCAGATTTGTTTTACTGATTCATGCATTTCTAAAGCCTAGTTAGTAAAAGATGGTAAAGTGATAATAATAAACACGTGTCTATTGACACTTTTTACCCCCAAAACCACCCCTTAACGATCCCTTTAACCCCCCCTTAACGACCCCTTTAACCATCCCCTTAACGACCCCTTTAACCACTCCCTTAACGACCCCTTTAACCACCCCCTTAAGACACCTTTAACCACCCCTTAACGACCCCTTTAACCATCCCCTTAACGACCCCTTTAACCACCCCTTTAAGACACCTTTAACCACCCCTTTAAGACACCTTTAACCACCCCTTAACGACCCCTTTAACCACCCGCTTAACGACCCCTTTAACCACCCCCTTAACGACCCCTTTAACCACTCCCTTAACGACCCCTTTAACCACCCCCTTAAGACACCTTTAACCACCCCTTAACGACCCCTTTAACCATCCCCTTAACGACCCCTTTAACCACTCCCTTAACGACCCCTTTAACCACCCCTTTAAGACACCTTTAACCACCCCTTAACGACCCCTTTAACCACCAGCTTAACGACCCCTTTAACCACCCGCTTAACGACCCCTTTAACCACCCGCTTAACGACCCCTTTAACCACCCCCTTAACGACCCCTTTAACCACCCCCTTAACTGGAGTTAGGAGCGGAGCTGAAATAAATGTGTCCTGAGCTGAGCTGGCGAGGAGATCGACCAAAAGAAGTCTGGTTCAAATCCTATCTGAAATGTTTCAAAAGAATTTATCTCTTGTTTTTTTTATTTAACTTGTCCTGCTGCAAATATTCACTTCACATTCCTCTTGCCGTTCCATTGGATACTACATTGAAGCTTAGATACTACATTTGAAGCATGGATACTACATTGACACTTGGATACTACATTTGAAGCTTGGATACTACATTGACACTTGAATACTACATTTGAAGCTTGGATACTACATTGACACTTGGATACTACATTTGAAGCTTGGATACTACATTGACACTTGGAAACTACATTTGAAGCTATTTTGTTGTGCCCATTTTTTCAAGTTCTACATTTCCCATACTTTGTTGCGCCCATATTTTCAAGTTCTACCTTTCCCATACTTTGTTGCGCCAATTTTTTCAAGTTCTCCAGTTCCCATATTTTGTTGTGCCCATTTTTTCAAGTTCTACCTTTCCCATACTTTGTTGCGCCCATATTTTCAAGTTCTACCTTTCCCATACTTTGTTGCGCCCATTTTTTCAAATTCTCCAGTTCCCATATTTTGTTGTGCCCATTTTTTCAAGTTCTACCTTTCCCATACTTTGTTGCGCCCATTTTTTCAAGTTCTCCAGTTCCCATACTTTGTTGCGCCCATTTTTTCAAGTTCTCCAGTTCCCATACTTTGTTGCGCCCATTTTTTCAAGTTCTCCAGTTCCCATACTTTGTTGCGCCCATTTTTTCAAGTTCTCCAGTTCCCATATTTTGTTGTGCCCATTTTTTCAAGTTCTACCTTTCCCATACTTTTTTGCGCCCATTTTTTCAAGTTCTCCAGTTCCCATACTTTGTTGCGCCCATTTTTTCAAGTTCTCCAGTTCCCATACTTTGTTGCGCCCATTTTTTCAAGTTCTCCAGTTCCCATACTTTGTTGCGCCCATTTTTTCAAGTTCTCCAGTTCCCATACTTTGTTTCGCTCATTTCTTGTCTACCTAACCTGATTGCAGTGGGATTAAGGGACAAGTACATTCACTAGCGTAAGAAATCCACACAAGACAATTTTGTTTGCACAAGAGAATACTTCAAACTATATTAGTAGATGTTCAAAGTCTAAGTGTGTTTTTTTAACCTTTGTATTTTTCGTGAGTGAGAGGCGGAAAATTAACATAATCACCCTGTGCCTGTGTGTTACAAACTCTATCTACGCCACTGACTATATATAGATTTTGGTACATTAGCGTGAAGATCGTTTTTTGTTTCCACGTGGACAAGAACAACAGAATCAGTATTCTTTTTTTTTTTTCTTGTAAAAATTATTAACAGTTAACATTTAAATAACCGGTACTTTTAAGATTGGGCTCCAGGATATTATACCAAGAGAGAAATTTCACCCGCTAGTTGCCAGGTTGGACAGTGGTGATAGTTTCAAACCCCCGCCTTCACCCCCCAAAAGACACCATCAACCCAACCACTTTTATAAATTACTAAACGGAATGGAAACTTTAATGGAAACGAACTTCCCCAATAAGCCACAACTAGAGCCCTATTGTTGACACAATCGTCCGGCAATGCCTACCCTAATGATGACCGGTAATCTCATCACACAGACATCAGGGCCATAAACCATCCACGATTGGAAATGGTGGCGGGGCACCTGTGAGTCGTGAACAAACTGGCCGGTCACTGTCAGACGAGGCACGTGGTATCTTTATCTACAATCCACAATGATAATCCCCCCAGCACAGCCAAAAGTTGTAAAAGTGCCATACTCTCTTCTGTCTCTCGTATTCTCGCT
This sequence comes from Omphiscola glabra, assembly GCA_964017045.1. Classification (NCBI taxonomy): domain Eukaryota; kingdom Metazoa; phylum Mollusca; class Gastropoda; family Lymnaeidae; genus Omphiscola; species Omphiscola glabra. The sequence goes on from OZ024796.1 coordinate 41,527,931, forward strand.
CTGAGTAGGACGCCATGTTTCGCCGCCATGACGGGGGCTGTTACGTCGTCGGTGTTGTTGACTGAGCGTTGCGTCACAACCACCCCCCCCCCCCCCCGGTCATGATCACTGAACATGGTTTTGGGTGTCTGGTGTTCAGTTTAGAATTGGTTGTGTGTGTATGTATATGTGTGCGCGTGTGTGTGTGGGGGGGGGGGGTGTAGTAGGTATTAACTATGACTTCTTTTCACGGTGATTAAAATTTGTTAACAACAATATTCTCTGATTTCCTTGAGATGAGGTAGGCGTAGGCGATGGATTGTAAAAAGTGTGTGGGAGGGGGGGGGGAAGTCACAGGTTACTGATATTTAGTTTGTAGGAACAAAAACAAATACTCTTAATAAAGAGTTAGTCTGAGTCTTTTGTTTTTCCTGTGACTTTTTTTCATAGCAAAATTTGTGACTTTTTACTTTTATTTTCCTTAGAAAAATTGGTGACTTTTTTCCGTGACTTATTTTCGTGTGACTTAAGAAGTAATCCGTCGAACACTGGCGGCGGCGATACATGAACGTCCCATAATTTCACCTGTACTTCTAGTACTTGACACAACATGCTTTCGAGTAACGCGATTTCCTCCTGCTGCCCCATCGCATACTACATAACAGGTAGGTGTAATTTTAAAAAAAAAAAAATTTCTCTTTCAAATTTTTTTTTGTCTGTTTGATGATGAAGGCTTCTTGCCGACACGTTAGTTTTTTTTTTAATTTTAATTTTTTTTTTCGTTCTTTTTATTTTTCTTTCCCAGATTTTCCCCCATACTTTGTTATAACCCGTTTCCATTTTTCTAAAACTAAAATGATAGCATTCTCTCCCATTTATTACCAACGCACTTATTAAGAATGTAAAATTAATTAAAATATTATTGGAATTTTATTATGCGAGCCTGTCGAGCACACTTGACACCCGACGTTACGGAAATACATGCGTACTAGAGATCTAATAGTAGTTTTGATCACTGATACTACATTATTGGAAAGCAAATTAGAAAATATAATATCCCAAGTATTATATTTTGTATCTCTCTGTTAAAAATAGTAGACACGTTTATTGAAGCGTATCCGGAAATTTGATCGAAAGAAATTTGGTCGACGGAAAATTGATCGACGGAAATTTGATTGAACGGAAATTTGGTCGAATCGTTTTTTTAATCTATGCGTTAAAATTTTGCGTTAAATTTCTTTTTGAACGCATTATTTTGTTTTACTATATAGTATAGTGCGTTCAAAAAGAAATTCGACGAAAATTTTAACGTCTGGACTGAAAAAAAGATTCGACCAAATTTCCGTTCCATCAAATTACCGTCGACCAAATTTCTTTCGATCAAATTTCCGGTAACCTCATTGAAGTGCTCGTTAAGGCCAGTTATGTCAAAGTTACGCATTGAAAAATAAAATATTTAATTTCTAAAATGAACTACTGGTAGTTCCTTCAATAGATGTTCTGGACGTAATCGAATACAGAAATGATTTGGTTTCTTCTTTTTTCGTAATCGAATACAGGAATGCTTTGGTTTCTGCTGACACGTAATCGAATACAGAAATGATTTGGTCCTAAAACTTTGTTGTTTCGTTTAGAAAATGACGTAATTTTTTTTCTTCTATATAACATTATGAAGATTACTTTTTGTAATGTATGGAACCAATTTGGGATGACGCGGTTGGATTTTTCATTGGCGAGCGGGAAAAAAGCCCCGTGCCCCAGGAAAAAGTTTATCAGCCGTAATTTTTTTATAAAGTCCATCTAAATATTAATTATTGACTAAATATCAGTAAATGATAGTAAGAGACGGCTCTTCAGAAACGTGGTTTGATTCTCGCTTGGGATTAAATATGTGTGTGTTATTTGTGTTATGTGTGCATATTATAATCACAGATATAACTGTATGATTTAGTCATAATTATTTAAATTGTCATACATGAAGCCAATTAACACATTATATTACAGATTGAATCACAATACATGGGAGTAAGCGATTGGGGCAGAGATTAAGCTCTGATAAATAGGGATTGGTCCTTCGATTCTCGCGTCTGACCTCACCGACACATCCAGAGGCGTAGCCAGAGTGTTTGGCGCCCGGGTACAAGATTCATTTTAAAGCGCCCTCTTTTCCTTTTTTTCAACTCTCAAACCCATTATTTTCATCAATAAAAAAATACCAAAGCCCATTTTGGCGCCCCTAACGAGCTGGCGCCCGGGTACATCTGTACCCCCGTGCCCCCCCCACGCTACGCCTCGGGACACATATCACATAAGTAATGGGTTCAAAGGAATGCAAGGCAAGGGGTTCAAGGGGCATTGCATTGTGGTACTAGTTTATTGATAACTCCATCCTTTACGGATTCTATTATAGCATATATAAGGCTAACTAAGGGGGAGAATTAATTATTGGGAAAAGGGGTATAAGACACTATACGGATTTTTTTATAGAATATAAAAGCAATTTACTTGATATAACACTTTGTAATATTTAGCGTCCATCAACATAGACAATGACGCAGACAATGACGCAGACAATGACGTAGACACTGACATAGACAATAGACTGAATAGATAACTAATTTATAGTTATGGTCAACTTCAAATATTAGATCGTGTCAACAAGGAGCAAATAAATTAACCCAATCGCCTATGGTGTAATGTCCAGACTGTGGAGCGAAAATTAAAATACTGTTAAGACTCGGCCATGCACGGCACATGGAGACATGGTGGGTACGAGGATGATAAATATTAAATTTATTTTTGGATTTCCATACATACATATATTTATATATCTTTTGTTGCCCCCTTGGACACTACTTCTAAGCTAAGTGCTACATTATAATAATTTGTTGATACATTTTTTTATTTTATTTGTTTTTCTGTTTGTTCGCTGATGAAGGCTTCCTGCCGACACGTTCGTTGTTTTGTTGCGTTCCTTTTATCAGGTTTAACCTTACTGTGTCTTACTAATTTCCTATTTATATGTATGTATGTATTTAAAGACGTACATTTAATATGTCAATGACATGTGAAGTGACCCGTTGTACAGATGTCAGATGATGTGCCGTGTCAATCATCTTAAATTTGTCCGTTACTGATTTGTTATCTAGGCCTAGGGCCTAGGGGTCATAGGCCTACGCCTACTTACACACCTTGAACATACCCACAAGCCGCGCCATTTTTCAGCTAGGGCGGCCTCTAATTGGGCCAGGTCAAGCTTTCTCTCTGAACTTTAACACTTATTATGGCAACAATTAAAATATTATTGGAGATTTGAATGCACGACGTCATTTCCGTCAAAAAAATTTTTGAAAAAAAATAAAAAATAATAAATATATATATATTTGAAATATATTTTTTGTTCCTCGTGTGTGTGTAACAGCTGACATATATATTAGGGGGAGAAATTTTCAAAGAAACCTGAAGTAAAAAATTGATTCGTTTTGTAGAAATACAGTTGACACACACATGACAACGTGCGAAATGCCAGTGATCAGTAGTTACTGTTGTTTCATATATATATAGATATATCCTAATCTTAAGTCTTAACCTTAGCCTTAGCTATACTATACTAGTAATTTAGCAGCCACTATTGCCTCTATCCAGATCACAGGTCCTACTTAAACTTAAATGAGTGATGTTTATTGCGTCAACGATTTCTTGAGTTGAAAGGTCTGAATCCGGTTTTAGTACTCCACTAACGGGCTTTGATTGACTCACGAGATAGAGAATAAAAAAGGGGGGGGGGTGGAAGACAGACAATGTCGGGCTGACTTTCAGCAGCAGTCTATAACAAGTTTCCGTTGATCAAGTCAGCTGATCAGGCGTGATGGATTGATTCCCTGGTACTTTCGAGCAACTGGGCGGTCCCAAATAGCCCCGGGATGAACAGGATCACAAAGCGATCTGTCAGTACTATGTGACGACATGTCAATTTTCTACGTCGACAAGAAAAGGGGCGGGGCCTTCTAAACCGCGAGCGCCGCGGTGGACGAGGGGGGAGCAGATCTGCCTGGGGCTCGCAATTGGCGGGGTAAGCGTGTACCGACGGGGGTGGGGCCCGGAACGACACGACGGTAGAGGGGGAAAAGTGTAAAAGGGGGGGGGGCTGAAAGAGGCGGGGTTATAGAGGGGATCATTCCTGACAGCTATCTGACACCAAGTCGGGGTGTAAAAGCGTGTGGCCCGATCGGTTTCAGCTCCGTACCAAAAACGCGATGGCACCCCTCGAAGCTACTCCAATGCTGCTACAAGTCTAGCTAATAACCGTGGGATTCGGATGTTTTTAACAGCTCTACCGGGCATCGCATAGTGAGCGCTACCAGTACCATCACCAAAGCTATTGTTTTTTGTTTTGTTTTTTTAAAGTATCTGCCTGATCATTCAATCAAATCACACAGTTCTGTTCGAAGTGGATGAGAGCTGTCGGCAGGTGTGAATAGTGGATACACCGGAGGACATTTCCAGGTGATATTATGTCACATTTTAGGTGCCCGCATAACGTAAACGAATAAGGGTTTTACCAGCCTTCCTGTATTGTGCAGATCGTGGATTTTACTGACAGCGTTTGAGTATTAACTCAGGATAGAGACTACATCGGCTCAGGCCTGCGGACAACACTGGATGTAAGTACAGTATTAATGATCGATTGATTTTTATATGTTACATAATCCTGTATGAGTTGTTTTAAAATATTGATCTATTTATGATTATTTATGATTAGCTATCGACAACTATTGAGGCTATTGTTTTTTCCCCCCAATGCCCAATTCATTACTAAATGATTGGTATCAATATCACAGCATAAAAGTATCACTGTTTGTTTCATTATCGGAATAAGGTGTTCCCGTATTACTAGACGGAGTAAGCGACATCTCCTGTCATCTGGCTGAAACCTGATTTTCTAAGTCTGTCTACAGGCCACAGTTGAACATGGGCATGCATGGGCCAACTTGAAAAAAAAAAAAAGAAGAAACTAATTAATATAAATTACCTTGAGTCTTCGATAATTATTTGTAATCAGTTTCCAAATTATCTGCCTCGCAGTCTCTGCAAACATTCAAATCTTAGTAAAATTATTAAAAAATATTTTGCTTTAAATTTAGTGTAAAATATTGCTAGATTTTGACGCATTTTAAATCAGTGAGTTACTCAGTACAGTGGTTCCTAATCCTTTGTATCCCTTTACATTCAGTGGCTCATAATCCTCTGTATCCCTTTACATTCAGTGGCTCATAATCCTCTGTATCCCTTTACATTCAGTGGCTCATAATCCTCTGTATCCCTTTACATTCAGTGGCGCAACTGCCGTGACACCGTGCTGTCGGGTGTCCGTCATGACTCACAAGTCAGGTTTGTGAAATTGTGTCCGATGACATCCCGCGATTGATTGAAACTGTCAGCCGGCGTCTGCGAAGAGCCAGTCAGTCGTGTTGGCCTACACTTTTGGCCACAAGAAACAATTAATTGGGATATTTGGATATTTTATATCGTCTACAACTGCATTGACTTGACGTTCATTGGATTCCATCCTTTTAACGTTATTTTAAAAAATAATTAAACTGATAAATAATGTGGATTCGCTTTTAGAAGAAGCTGGAACTCCGTGGATTCGCTTTTAGAAGAAGCTGGAACTCCGTGGATTAGCTTTTAGAAGAAGCTGGAACTCCGTGGATTCGCTTTTAGAAGAAGCTGGAACTCCGTGGATTCGCTTTTAGAAGAAGCTGGAACTCCGTGGATTCGCTTTTAGAAGAAGCTGGAACTCCGTGGATTCGCTTTTAGAAGAAGCTGGAACTCCGTGGATTCGCTTTTAGAAGAAGCTGGAACTCGATTATCAATTTAACACGGTCATTATTTATTATTTGTCTATTTAAATTAAAACTGAGAGAAAAACAACACGACAGCAATTTTTATTGTATGTATCGCGTTACGTATGAGCAATATGTTAAATAAGCGGTATTGTATTTTGATGATGTACAGAAGAGCGAACAGTGAACAATGCTAGGCTACTAATTTAGATCGCCGCTGACAGCAAAATATTAAAAGCTATGTGACACAATGATCACAATGAACTACTTTGACTTGGATGTAATGTAATACTCACTGAGGTCACAATGAACTACTTTGACTTGGATGTAATGTAATACTCACTGAGGTCACAATGAACTACTTTGACTTGGATGTAATGTAATACTCACTGAGGTCACAATGAACTACTTTGACTTGGATGTTATGTAAGCCTAAGCGCGTAGAAAGAACTCAAAAATAATCGGATGGGATATATTTGTTTTCTTGTACTTTTTTGTTCACCTTCAAATCTTCTCAAATCTTCTCAAACATTTCACCACGAGTTCACCCACAACCCCCCCCCCCCCCCACAACCCTATATCTCCATGGGCGGCACGACGAGTTCACACACAACCACGCAACCCCACATTAGCCCACATCTCCATAAGCGGCATGGGCATGAAATCAATTCAAAGGGATTTATTTTCATGTGAAAAAAAATATATTTTTTTTTGGAAATGGCCGGTATTGGAGCCCTGGAATTATGGGAGGCGTTTTAAAATTAATAAAAAAAATAATTTCTTAATATCATCAATTTTATTTTTTAATATGCAGGGATTTTACAAGGGTTTTTTTTTTTTTTTGGGGGGGGGGGGGGCTCCAATTTTCGAGTAAAGACTCAAATTTCATGTTATGTATTCGGAGCGGGAAGTGGAAATGGCTTAAGAGTGAAGGTTTTACTTGTTACTAATTAATTCTTGTAGTGATACCCCTACTACAAAAGGGGCTGTTGTAAGAATACTTTCAGACAAAAGGGTTTAACTTTATGAGCATTATTCTTGAACACAGAAGTCAAAATATTGTTGTATAGTTCAATGTATGACGTGTCCTGGTATCTCAAACTCATGCTGTGTCCTAAATGAATACTCATGAATGCATTTTTTTCTTTGCAATAAATAAGCCTAATGTCCTTCGTAGGGAATGTAATGAATAACTGAGTAGCGAAATCCCTCTTCTCAGCACAGCTACTGGTGACCAGTGTCATCAGACGGAGACGCATCCGCACGCTAATTTTGCGGTATAATATATATATATATATATATATATATATTATATATAAAAGAGTCTGATAAGGCGCTACAGCAGCAACAATGGTTAAGTCCTTCTTCATCACAAACGTTAACTCGTTTGACATGTAAAACTATATCTATATATGTATAATTATACTTATCAAATGCGGTCAACATTTATTTTAGACGGAATTGTTTATTGGCGGCTTTGTATAAAAAACCACCAAAAAAAAACCCCCACCACCAATTAAATTAACATTAATCATTACAACGGCTTTCTTGTCGTCAAATATTTTTTTACAATTATTGTTGTTGTAATTTTAATTTTTTTAAATTATATTTATCCCTTAAAATACAACTTTACAAACGTTAACTTTCATTTGAAGCCTTAATTATGTATGGACATATTTGAAATATTCTAGCAGGGGACACAATGCCACACGCCTCTATCGCAGGTGATACTTACTCAAGCCCCTGAGGCTCACGAACTAATCCTTGTTAAAATTTTAATAAAAAAAACAACAACAAAAAAACAATAAAAAATCTTTGTTTTAAAAATAATACGAAACAAAATCCATTAGTTGTGTTAACTTGAGAATTCGTCTGTTGGAATTTTAGTTGTGAAATATACACCGTGGCCCTGATCGTTTCTTTCATCTCAAACTCAAGTCTATACTATACTGTACTATACCTATATACTATATGTGACGATTAAGCCTAAGCCCTATACTTTACGACGTACATGTTCGAGCGGAGCGTTACAAAGCCCCCATCAGCACCTATCGAATGTTAAATTTCAAATGGGATAAATCGGCAGTCTGCGGCACCCGGAGCCGCACGGAGTTCTTTCAAGCCAAGGAGTGTAGCTGCTCTTTTCATTATCATTTAAATGATACTATCTACTGAGCCATCATTTAAATGATACTATTCTACAGGGCCATCATTTAAATGATACTATTCTACAGGGCCATCATTTAAATGATACTATCTACTGAGCCATCATTTAAATGATACTAATCTACAGGGCCATCATTTAAATGATACTATCTACTGAGCCATCATTTAAATGATACTATTCTACAGGGCCATCATTTAAATGATACTATTCTACAGGGCCATCATTTAAATGATACTATCTACTGAGCCATCATTTAAATGATACTAATCTACAGGGCCATCATTTAAATGATACTATCTACTGAGCCATCATTTAAATGATACTATCTACTGAGCCATCATTTAAATGATACTAATCTACAGGGCCATTATTTAAATGATACTAATCTACAGGGCCCTCATTTAAATGATACTAATCTATAGAACCATCATTTTAATAATACTAATCTATAGGGCCATCATTTAAATGATACTAATCTATAGAACCATCATTTTAATAATACTAATCCACATAGCTATCATTTTAATGATACTGATAGCCAACATTTAAACGGACTGCAGCCGTCTGCCGATCCTTGTTTTTGTTTTAACGGCTCCGCACTTAAAGAGAATAGTTTCCGACCCCTGACCCTGGGATAAATAGCTGCGAATTATATAGCGGGTTCTCTATAGGTCTAGGGTCATAACAAAAAAGTACCACCTTTGCTTTGATTTAATATATATATATATCTGTTTATCTATAATGATACTGGGAGATGTAAGAAAAAATGATCAAACATTACTTGACTGTGGCAATTAATTCTGCATATATTTTTAAAAAAAAAAACGAATGAACTTTGAAATGTTTTTGAAGGTTTTGGAAAAGTGTGTGTGTGGAAGGTGTGGCGCATTTTTTTAAAGCAACCTGGTGATGTAAGGCAGAGAGTACAAATGCGTATTTTTAAATTAAAGCATAAAGGTATGAATGACGTCTATGCTCGATTCAAGTTTGTAAAAGAAAAAAGGAAAAAAACAACAAACAAAAAAAAACAAAACAAAAAAACAACGAAAACAACGAAAAACGTGGATTAACATTTAATCATCTTTGGTGATTTAGAAACGAAACAAATATTATTCCTATAGTGTTATTTAAAAAAAAAAAAGTAAAGGAATTTTAATTTTAAAAAAATAAATAATTGAAGTGATTTCTATATCGTAACCTGAAGAGTTCACCCAGTACATCTCTCAGTGCAGCCTCCTCCGTCCATCCCCCCCCCTTTCCATCCACCACCATAACGCAATAAACTCTGCACATCATCAGCTCGTCGGTCCAAGAATTATAGCCAGTGTTGAAAAGGAATGCTCATCAACAATTTAGATACATTGAGTTTGAGGAGATTTTGTAGAGAGCTCCCCCCCCCCCCCACACACACGCTCGTTCCAGCAGAGAAGTACAGAATGTATTCACGTACCGGTACTTACCTGCATTGCGGTCTGGTTGCTCTCTGTAAGTTATTATTGTACTCAGTGCTCTCAAAAAATTGTTTTTTCATTTTTTTTCTTTTTCTTTTCCAGATTTTTGTTCTTTTTTTCAGATTGTTTTTTTTCTCTTTCTGTAGTCAATACAAAAAAAAAATATATATAATGAACTTTTAATGACAGCTCTGATAAACAAGAGAAGTCATTCTCTAATTTTTCGGGGCAGACGTGAGTGAATGTTTAAAAAAAAATTAATAACTTGTACATTTTCAAAAAATAATTAATTAGTTCAATGCACCACATGTTTTTCTGTTTATAAAAGTGGTTTAAATTTAGATAAGAAGCATATATATTATATATATATATATATATATATATGTTATCGTTATAGACTAGGCTTAATGCAAATTCTCTTTTAAAATACTCAATTTAGACAATCGACCAGTCTGGCGCAATTTAACAATACAGTAATTGACCCAATTCTTCTATATTCATTTAAATTGCATGGCATTGTAGAAATATAAACGACTATGACTATGACTTTACTTTAAATATATATATATATATATATATATATATATATATATATATATATACACACCAACATATATATATATTATATTATATATATATATATAATTCAGCTAATGAGTGATAATATTATTAATTTATGTTATCACCAATGCGCAGCAACACGTCGCTACAAAAATATTAATAAATACTAGTAGGGTACAATTTTACCATCTTTTAAGATCAAAATTGCTCGAAGAAAGATGCTTAGAAAAGGCAAGATAATACGGCTTAGCATGTATTAGAAAAGGATATCATGTCATAATCATAAATTAGTGCAAGGCCAAGGACATCATGGCAAACTCATCAACTATAGTGCAAGGATATCATGGCATACTCATGAGCTAGTGCAAGGACATCATGGCATACTCATCAACTATAGTGCAAGGACATCATGGCATACTCATGAACTAGTGCAAGGACATCATGGCAAACTCATCAACTATAGTGCAAGGATATCATGGCATAGCATGAATTATAAGTGCAAGTAAATATTGTAATAACAACGTTAATTTCATACAATATATAAAACTCACGGCGAATTTAAAAAAAAATCAATTAAACTAAACTGATCGATGTCTTTTTTATAACTCACTAAAATATTGTATTCCATTAATAAAAAGATTTGGTTAAAAACCCGAGTCGTTGAGGGAAATCAATGCGTACAATGGAGTCTGCAGTGAGCGCGCAAACTGACTTGAGGCGAGGGTTAAGCGTTAATCCACATTTAATAAAACATTCACTAATGAAGAATGCGTACGGCGTAAGCCCTCGGTTTACTTTCAATAAATAATTCAAGCGAAGAAAACTTTCTCCGCTCCATTGATTTCACCGGAGGGGCGTGAATGAACGCGATAATAGACTCGGGAGTTCGCTACCTCTACGCTGTATTGACACGCTGGTACCAGCCCAGCCGAGGGGCCAATTCAGTCAATGCCACAGCGAAAACGAATGTATTTATTTGTTGATATTTGTGCGTTCCATCAATTATGTAGGAGAAATCAAGAATAAATGTTTATGCGTGTTTAAGAAACAGAGAGGAAAGTTTAATGGATATAAAGCAGACCAACAAGTTCCTTTGTGAAAAGTTTAGACACTTGAATGGAACAGACTTGCACATCTTGAATATCTAAGACATTTCATCGGAAAAGACCCACATCTTGAGTATCTAAGACATTTCATGGGAACAGACACATATCTTGAGTATCTAAGACATTTTATGGAAACAGACCCAGATCTGGATAATCTAAGACATTTCATGGAAACAGACACAGATCTTGAGAATCTAAGACATTTCATGGAAACAGACAGATCTTGATAATCTAAGACATTTCATGGAAAAAGACACATATCTTGAGAATCTAAGACATTTCATGGAAACAGACACAGATCTTGAGAATCTAAGACATTTCATGGAAACAGACACAGATCTTGATAATCTAAGACATTTCATGGAAACAGACACATATATTGAGTAACTTAAACATTTCAGACATTTTAACCGAGAGTGAAATCAAAAATACTCATTTCTCCTGTTCATGAAATCATCAGGAATTGAAGACAAAGCATCCTTTGAGTTTTAATTAATATTCAAAACATGAGGGAATCTTGAAGAAATTGAAAAATCTGCAGAAAGTCGATGTTTCCGTTCAGCTTCACCAATACTTCTTGTGTAGGCGGTTCAAAATTTCAGGCTGAGCTTTTGTGTTAGTTACAATCGTTTATTTGTTTGTTTAAAAATGTGTTTATTGTTGCCCACCTTTGGTCGGCTATCAATGAAATACGATCGCCCATCTTTCTACCGGAGGAAACGGTTCATTTTGTCGGAGGAGAGAGAGAGAGAGATAGAGAGCCCTCATGTCCATAAGCCATAATGAAATAGTGGAAAAAGGTATGAGGAAGCTTGATATATATATATATATATATTAGATAAGGATATTAAAAGATGAAAGTTTCGGCAAAGTTTCGGCTAAGAGCCTTCCTCTGCAGTCAGGATAAATGAAGAAAGAGCAAGAAATAGAAAGCAGTTCATAAATCTAGTTCGTCACCAATGTTATTTTCCTTCGCACAGCTTTGAACGCAGTCCTTCGCTTATTATCCTCAGTCCATGGCGTGCACGTGATGTCTCCTATCGTCGGTAGGAAGTTGACCCCCTCACGTCACCTCCACCGCATGTCATGGCATGTCGTACTTTTAACAGCTTTAACGGCGGATTTTTTCCCCACAAATTTATCATCCCCTCTTTATAATAGGATTTTAAAAAAAAAATTTATATGTAAAAAAAAAAAAAAAATTGAAAAGGAAACACATGATGGACCTGATGGAGAGTTTAGAACACTCGATGGTGTTAAACAGACGACGTGTGCAGGTCTCACCAGTTTCAGCAACAATCACTCGCAGCAATCAACCTATGCCATACTAAAAGAGTTATTAGACATAGCGATCAACCGCAGATACGTCTTATCTCTCTCTTTTTATGCTTTCTCTCTCTCTCTCTGCTTTATCTCTCTCTCTCCTCTCTCTCTAAAATAAATTTTAAAAAAATCGCCGTTTAAAGAATACAAAATACATATTTTCATTTGTTTTCAATATGAACATTTCATGCATTTACTTTTAATAGAGGAATAAATATATTTTAAAACTATATCTGATATCTGATTAGATTTCTGGTGTGTCGGAATAAACGAAATAGTTTATTTGAGCTTTTAAATATATATATCTTTTAAAACTATATTTTAAAAAATCAAACGTATGAGACAGTTTAAAAAAGTGGAACACTGTTAATAGCATACATGCCTTGCAAACAAATTTTAATGTAAGTGATGCCCTGTTAGATTAGTCACGGATGCCCTGTTTGATTAATCGAGGATGCCCTGTTAGACTAGTCACGGATGCCCTGTTAGACTAGTCACGGATGCCCTGTTAGATAAGTCACGGATGCCCCGTGAGAGTAGTCACGGATGTCCTGTTAGATAAGTCACGGGTGCCCTGTTAGATTGGTCACGGGTGCCCTGTTAGATAAGTCATGGATGTCCTGTTAGATATGTCACGGATGCCCTGTGAGATTAGTCCCGGATGCCCTGTTAGATTAGTTCCGCATGCCCTGTTACTATATATATAGTAAAACAAAATAATGCGTTCAAAAGGAAATTTAACGCAAAATTTTAACGTGTGAACTGAACAAAAGATTCGACCAAATTTCCGTTCCATCAAATTTCCGTCGATAAAATTTCTTTCAAACAAATTTCCGGATACGGTCATTCACTGCCTTCTGAGATTTACGAACAAGCAATTGGGGCCAAACATTTTGCTTGTTTCTGTTTAGTTATGATTAATCTTTCAACTCCAAACATTAAAATGTTCCCATCTTCAAGCTAGTATACGATAACTCTTTTCTCACGTTTATGCTTATGACTTATGACATTTTCAAATTTACTACTTTATGCTTATGACATTTCGTACGTACTAATTTATGCTTATGACATTTTCAAATTTATTACTTTATGCTTATGACATTTTCACATTTATTACTTTATGCTTATGACATTTATGCTTATGACATATTCGTACTTGCTAATTTATGCTTATGACATTTTCAAATTGATTACCGTACTTTATGCTTATGGGATTTGTATACGCAATAACTATCATAGCTATCATAACCATCCGTATGGCACTTGTTAAAATGCAATAGTCTATGCGTATGATCCTTTTCATATGGTTAAATTGTTGCATGTGACTTTTAAAATTTTTTTAAAAATTAAAATAAACTTACTTCTAACTTTTTTTCCCTTTCTTTTGTTTTTCCTCAGAGCCTGGCCCACCAGTCGGCGATGCGCTATGACGCCATGAACCTGTCGCTTGCTTACCCCCCGACCCACGGGCTCCCTCACATGCTCCCCCACCACCAAGCTCTGTACCCCGTCATGAGCTCCAGCAAAAACTCCCACCTCATGAGTTCCCCCCTCGGAGGCAGCGCCCAGCACAGCTCCGGAGCCCATTCCTCGTTGTCACCCCTGTCATCGTCCTCGTCCGCCTCGCCCCTGGACACGTCTGCTCTGTCTGCGTACAACCAGATGGCCGCATTTCACTTCCACCAAAATATGGGGGCTAGAGGTCTGATGCACGGCGACCCGAGACAGTTCGGACAAGGCGAGAGTCCCCACTCTAAGTCCACCCACCAGTACATGTCTGATCACCACGACAGGTACACGGACTACATAAGACAAATATCTGGCAACAGCGGCGGCGCCCGCCAGCAGTCAGGGTCTTCGTCCCACTCCGACCTCCGACAACGTTCCCCTTCAAGAAATGACTCGGTAGGCTCCCCATCCCCGTCGGGCTCACCGGGCAACCCAACACGTCATTCAGATCCCGGAGTCGACGATTCTAGGGAAGACACGGAGTCTCGAGAACACTTCGACAGCTTTGAACAAAAAATATACCCGGAAACGAAACCGGACCGAGATGATGACTCTTTGAAAGCAGGGGGAGATTCAATCGACCTTCATTCCAAACCAAACTTACTCGCACACAACCGCCACCGCTACTCCGATACCAGACCCCACCGCGGCCACGAAAACCTCAAGCAGCACCACAACGAAGATGAGGATGAACTTCTGCAGGTGGACTCACCGGGCCCGGGGTCGCCGGGGGATCGTCTCGCGGCTTCACCCCGTCACTCCTTTGCTAGCGATGACGATCATCTTCACGAAGAAGACGATGACGACGACAGAGACATCATGTCGAGGTACGACAAGGAGGACATTGATCATGACATCTGTGATAACATCGACGACGACGGACCGCTGTCGCCGTCGAAAGACTACAACATCAACAGCAACGACGACGAGCACGACGGCAACAAGTCGTCTGAGGACAACAGCGCCAGCGCGCCGAACTCCGGGGGTTCGTCCATGAAGAAAAAATCGAGCCTTGTCAAGCCGCCGTATTCATACATCGCTCTGATAACAATGTCCATCTTGCAGTCTCCCAGAAAGCGGCTGACCTTGTCTGGGATATGCGAGTTTATCATGAACAGATTTCCTTACTTCAGGGAGAAGTTCCCCGCCTGGCAGAACAGCATTCGCCATAACCTGTCTCTCAACGACTGTTTCGTTAAGATCCCCCGCGAGCCAGGAAACCCCGGGAAAGGTAACTACTGGACACTGGACCCCGCCAGTGAAGACATGTTTGACAACGGCAGTTTTCTGAGACGCAGAAAGCGGTACAAGAGGTCCTCACATCTGGACATGATGGGTCCCAATCCCAGTTTCATGTCCGCCGCTGATTCATACTTTCATCATCACGGGTTCATGAACCCCCATGCCCCACACCCAGGGGCGTTCCACTCAAGCCCGGGGCCCCTAGGGTACCCGTACATGCCACATGGTCTGTCACATCCCTTGTCCATCATGCAGAATGAGTTTGCTCTCCGCGGCCATCCGCACCACCAGCCCCACCCTGGACCACCTCATTTCCACCTCCCGCTCGGACTCCCAGGTATTCCCCACACACCCCTTGGCCCCCTCCCCCTCCCCCACAATCCCAACAGTCAGCTTCGCCAGCTTGAAAAAATTGACCTCCCCGATTCTAATGGTCATCATAATCTCAAGAGAAAACCCTCCATCCCATCCTCGTCCCCCCGATCATCCCCATCCCCATCAGCTTCCTCCCCGCCTGCTCCGTCGTCCCACTCCAGACAAGCTCCATCGGTCCCGCTGTCCTCCCCTCCGACGACGATAAAGAAAGGATTCACCATTGACAACATCATCGGGACGTCCTCCACCACCTCCACCAACACGCCACCCTCCCCCACCTTGTCATCACCACCCGTTTCCATCAAGTCTGAACCCAAATCCCTACCGGCGTCCTCTCCGGCGTCCACAGCGGCGTCAGTATTACCACCGTCATCCTCTGCCGCTGCGGCAGCCGTGGCCGCAGCTGCCCTCCTGCCGGCGTACAGAGCCAGCCTGGCCGGGTTCAACCTTTCATCGTCGTTCTCATCCTTCTCATCCCTGCAAGCGCTGAGGTCCGGCGCCTGGGACATGTCAGGACGGGGCGGCGGGGGCGCCAGCGCTTTCACTTCCCCTTTTGTCGGGGCGCTGTCCAATCTGACACCCCTTGATTTAGAAAAATACAGACAATACGTGCAGGCGTGTGCTATTTCAGGATGGCCGAGGTGATCAACGCATCCATTTTGATTCTTATGGTATGCAATTAGTGTACGGCCCAAAAGTTACACGATACCTGAAGCTGACCCAAAGAAGCACAGGCAAAACGTCTTCAGACTAGCTGGACGGACACCTCGGGTGCCAAATGTCTCAGGGTGATCTCAACAGTGCTCGAACTCTACATTACACATAGCAAAGACCAGTCGTCAGCATCCCCGAATGTCCTGTTCTTTGGCAACCCACAGACGTGTTGTCCGGGGAAATGACTCGAGTGATCTCCCTGCTTCACAAACTTAATTAGGCAGGTAATCTGCATTACTTTGTGAAACTACTTTGTGTTCTGTGCGTAACGTTACCTCGTTAAAAAAAATTCCATGCACATTAGTTGTAAAAAGAAAGTTTATAAAAAATTTAATGCACATTGTAAAAAAAAATAATAATTCAACTTTCTAGTTTGTTTGTGTGATTTAAGTTGAGCTTTTAAATAGGATTGTATGTTTATTCTGTATAATATTAATATATGTATTTTACATGAATCTATTTAAACATATGTAGATGTCACGATTAGATAGCTCTACACTGTCATGTGACTGGTGTAGTGTTAGATGTATTTTCATCATTAAAATCTCACTTCTAGATGGTAACTTATAAGCAAATTGTTTACATATGTGACGCTCATAATTCTTTTAATGTACAGTTGAAATAAATTCGTATTCTGAAATACATTCATATTCTGAAACACGAAGAACGCAACGCAGATTTTTGTTGGGTGCTTATTTTAGCCAAAGATATTTTAAGGCATGAGATGGAATGGTCTGGCAGTGTTGGATTGTGGATAACAATAATGTTTATAACATGTAAGGGATATAATATGAAAAATTTGCTCTGTTTGACATTTAATTTTTGATGTTCATTGCCAATCTAGCAATGGCCACTATCTAGAAATGGCCACTATCGAACAATGGCCACTATCTAGCAATGGTTACTATCTAGCAATGGCCACTATCTAGCAATGGCCACTATCATAGCGCAAATATTCTTAAAATATTGTGCCGACAAGGTACTTGGAGTATTAGTATATATAGCGTCTTTTGGGATGTGTTATTAAAATGAGTGCGCCCCCCCCCCATTTTTTCACTCTGCCCCACGTGCAATACTAAATGTAATTTTGTAATTTTTGGTGAAACAGGTGACCTTAAATTCATATACTATGAACATTTATAGAATATTGCTGTAGGATACAGTTTTAGCATGTAGTTTTAGGATATAGAGTAAATAGTTAAGATATAAAAAAACACACAGATATTAGTTGAGTTTTGGGGGGCCTGTTCTGCGCTCATTTTAAAATCATACAATTGACCCGAAAATGTTGCGCAAAAAGGACATCAGGTTTGACAGGCGGTCTAGACTTTAAAGTTGAGAGCAAGAAGCTTCAGTCGGTTGGACTCGTATTCAAATTTAAAATCCGTTATAAAATTATGAACGCGAAATCAAGACAACACTTCATTGAAACGGATCAATACAGAAAATAATAGTAATAATATCATTTTGAATGGTTTCTCTAAAAATGAGCAGAAGAATGTATTTGAAAAGATTGCAATTAAATTATAAAACCACACAAAGCAGAACGAGAAAAAGAAATATTCTTTTAAAAAAAAATGTATAAAAAAATAATTTAAAAATCGGTTTATTAAAAAAAAAACAAATGTTAACCCGTAATATGCACGGATCAATCTCTCATTGAGGTCTGGGTACACACTGTTTAACCCTTGCCGGTGTATAGGTTCAACCCAAGACTATTTTCCAGTCTATATAGAATCAGCCATCAGGGCTCCCATAAAGGGACGAAGGCCTCGCCATGGGCGTATCCGTTTAAACAGTTTGTTGTGTTTGAAATGTCAGCCGATGTACCTAAGCTATAATCATCTATTGATATTTGTGCGGTATTGATCACATTCTCGCGGATTTGTCGTTCACTCACGACCCCCTCAACCCCCTCCCTCTCTCCTTACCCCCCACCACATCCCTGTTTTACATTTTTTGTAGTGTTATCGACATATCGACGTGGGGATTCCAAACGAGGAAGCAGAAATTATGATACATTTACATACATAAACATTGGGATCAAGGTTCTCAAACGAGGCCGCATGTGTTTTGTGATGTGTGTTTTTTTAGTGTGTCATAGAGTGTGTTTAGTGTAGGAGCTGATGTCTACGTTCATTTGAACAAAGTCAACAGAAGGTCAATTATATGAACCGGGTTTCATAACTTTTCAAAACTAAATTATAATAAATGCGAAAACACGGCTGTACTGCACCGACCAAACTGAACCGTATTCTCCTGACTAAAATTATAATAAATGCGAAAACACGGCTGCACTGTACTGACCAAACATATTATCCTGCAGTTTATCTCGATACGATGAAACCAAAATACAAAACTGTTTGAACTAACTCGCTAATCATGAACACATATTACAGCCAATATTTGTCGATTTGCAAAAAAAAAAAAAAAAAAAGATCTCTAGTCGATGTTTGATTTTGTTTTTTTCAGAATTTCTAGACCGCATTATATAGACAGTGTTATCCGTCTAAAAAAATAATTTTCTTACACTGCCCTCACTCACTTTCACTCTCTCAATAACTCACAAGAACACACGCAAACAACACACTTCACTTTCCGACACGCAGCACATACACAGAGGCGGTCTAGAGAATGTGATCTTGCTGCTGCCACGTCAGAGATGACAACGTGACTGAACTGACAGACATGAGCACATTGACAATAATCTAAACCTGTCTTATCAGCAGTTTAAACCAAAAAAAATAAATAAAAAAAGTAAGAATAATTCAAGCATTTTGCTTCATATCAAATGCAAATATACCAGAGTTTTACTAATTAAAAATTTAATTCAGTTTTTAAAAAGGTCCCACCCATACTAAGTTATGTATTACAGTGGTTTAAAAAAGAGAATTTTTTTGCTTGATTTAATAAGGGTTACATTTATGTGTTCAAATGTATGCAGTACTCTTTGGTTAAAAAGTATAAGAAAGGTCACAGTTTAAATTGAATTTGACCGCACAAAAAAAAAAAGTGACTTAAGTACTTTACTAGGATCCTTAATGAACATGAGAACGATGTTCTTGAAACTCCATTGAAATGTCCACCAGAACCAGGGATGACCTTAGAGAATGTGGGCCTCCAGACACGGGGGATATGACCACTATCACGTTAGTTCCTTCTTCCAAATATAAGATAAACGACTAGAAATTTCCCCAAGTGTTTTTGAGAGGTCGTTATCCCCTATATAGTGTTTGTTGTTTTTTTTTTTTATAAACATACATGGAACATCCACTGGATAACAATGACATGGATATATATCCTTTGTGTAGTGTAGTGTAGTATAAGGCATGATTTAAAATGTGTCTTTATTTTCAATTGTTATTGTCTTAACTTACAACTGTAAGTCACGCTCTTAGTCAAAATTTTAACTGGCCCAGCATCCCCTGATTTATATTTTTTTACACGATGCATCATCAAGTTTTTTGAACTGCGCGTTGTCGTCGGTCAAAGGTCACAATTGTGTATGAAAATTATAGCTTTAAAAACAACAACCAAGAACAACCCAATTTAAACATTATTTTCATTGATCCTGTATAATGTCATGCAGTGTACATGAACTGTGATATATAATAAACCACCGAGTAGAGTACCATGTACATATTTTACCCGCAGGTGCAAATGGTGGTTATAGGATCGGGTGTATGGTTTGATAGATACATTTGTACATGGATATATTTATGTACAGACCTCTGAAAGTGTGTGTGTGTGTGTGTGTGTGTGTAAAGGGGGGGGGGGGGTTGTGTTAGGTTATAACGTTTACATTTACACAAAGGCGTATCATCTGGTGGGGTACTCACTAAAAGATTCCGAAGCCATAAAAAATTATCGAAAAAAAAAAATTAATGACGCAAAACTATTTTTTATGAACATTTCATTTTCGGCCAACTAGTACCCATGATTACATTCGGCCAACTAGTACCCATGATTACATTCAGCCAACTAGTACCCATGATTACATTCGGCCAACTAGTACCCATCATTACATTCGGCCAACTAGTACCCATGATTACATTCGGCCAACAAGTACCCATGATTGCATTCGGCCAACAAGTACCCATGTTTACATTCGGTCAACTAGTACCCACGATTGCATTCGGCCAACAAGTACCCATGATTGCATTCGGCCAACAAGTACCCATGTTTACATTCGGTCAACTAGTACCCACGATTGCATTTGGCCAACAAGTACCCATGATTACATTCGGCCAACTAGTACCCATGATAACATTTACTGAATTTTTCAAATACCCGCCATCACATAGCAGAATGTGCATTTAAAAGCATGTACACAAAACAACTTAAAGGATTATGTTTCTAGTACATTACACACACATCAGCACGTCACATCTTCAAAGTCCCACTGAAGACGTTTTTTGTTATAAGAGTACTAAAGTCACGAAGCACCAATTTTGAGATGAGTCCAGTTCAAATATTATTTTGGTCTATAAAATTTGATATTTCTTTTTTCTTTTTTCTTTTTTTTTTTTTGGCCTGTCTAATTAAGGGAGTTGGGGCCATTTTAATGTGTTCAATGTTGTGTACTACACATGGCTGAACCGGAAAAGAAAATGTCTTAGTTAAGGTTGATTTTTGACTAAAATTAGACTTGAGTATATATATATACATTGAACAATATTGTCTTTAAATGGAATCTCATATTTAAGAGTTAAGTGGGCCTATATATTTCAGTGGTTATCAAACTGTAGTATATATATATATTTATATTTATTTAAATATATATAAGACAGCTGAATGGATTTGTATACAAATTGTTCATTGTCACAAAATGTATGTCTTATGATGTGTTATGATGTTTTATGATGTCTTGAAATAAATGTAAAATTGCTTGTGTTAAATTTTGTTGAAACTTGAATGTCAGTAGTCTGTGTCAAGATAAAATGACATTATTTGTCATGTTATTATTTTTAAGTGTCACCTTGTTTTAGTAAGGATCTTTTTTTTTTTAATACTTATTTTGAAATTAAACAATAACGTTTTTGTGACATGTGCGAGAAATAAAATGATAAATTCCTTCATAAGATCTAATATGATTTTTTTGTCTTTCTGTCTTTCTGTCTTTCTGTCTTTCTGTCTTTCTGTCTTTCTGTCTTTCTGTCTTTCTGTTTTTCTGTCTTTCTGTTTTTCTGTCTTTCTGTCTTTCTGTCTTTCTGTCTTTCTGTCTTTCTGTCTTTCTGTCTTTCTGTCTTTCTGTCTTTCTGTCTTTCTGTTTTTCTGTCTGTATTTCTTTCGATTTATTATTATTTATTTTTTATAAATGTGTACTTATTTTTTAAAATATTTTTTATATACTTATTTAAAAAAAAATTGAAATAAAATATCCATTGAGAGAAAGAGAGGGGGAGAGAGAAAGAGAGAGAGAGAGAGAAAGAGAGAGAGAAAGATAAAGAAGATGATGGAATATTTTTACAGCGCTTATGTCCATGCTATTTCAGCATGCTCTCAGCGCTCCGATATCCAAAAATTTATTACATGAAAAAGGTCTTTAAATGTTTCTTAAAATAATTTTGTGTTATCATTTTCAAATTCCCTAAAAAATTGAGGCAATCTGTTCCATAATTTAAGTGCTATAGCTAATTGAAAAAAAAGTCTCCAATACACGTTTTCGATTGGAAATAAAATACAATTTTAAGATTTATTTTGAAAAAAAAGTGAATTCTCGTCAATTACTTTTATTGGCATCGGGACATTTATCACAGAACAAGTTCCAACAGCTCAGCAACACCTTTATGGGTCAGAGCTAATCCAGCACAATGAAAAGTCATTGCTTAACAAAGGGACTAAACTGCCTTTCTAGTGACAAGGATTATCCCTCCTGTGTACCCAAGAGGTCATGTGTTAAATCCCATAGAGCCCGAAGTGTAAGTGTTGATTGAAAGGAGAGTCGTGCTTGGCGGGCCATTATGAAGCATTGTGTTGGCAGATTATGTCTATCGATAAACACGTTGGGAGCCGTGTTACTATTGTAGCTCCGTAACAACAGGATGTGACATCATTCGGATTACGCCATTTTGTGCACGGCATAGGTCCGACTTTGTAGGAATTCGACGCTGTGAATAGAACACATTTCTCTATTTACAGATCCATAGTTGCATACATAGAAGAACTTACTCGCTAAGACAGATTATCAAAAGATCAATTGCGTGCCAAATTTTATTTTGGGCTTATAGATCACCTCGTTACACGCCGCGTAGATTAGCACATGGGCTACAAGAAATAACGGCTGTGCATCCGTCCGTCACGATGTGACGATGGTGTAGAATTGGCAGGACGAAATCCACAAGGCCTGGAATTATTCCTTCTGGCATTATAAGCTGGTTCCCTATACGCAGCAAATCGCCTCTCTCCACGCCACTAGATAACCAAAAGCAACATCATATGTGGATAGATCTGATACATATTACGCTTCTGGTGTGACTCGTGGACTGCTTCAGTTTCCGGCTGCTTCCTAAAAATCATGACTGCTTCCTAAAAATTGAATTAGATTTTGAGAGTATATTACAAATAATTCTATATGTTTGAAAGAAATTATGGTTCAGTAGCACGCATTTTTTTTAAAAATAACGGAACTGCGTTTGGTGCGTAATATTATTTTCTTTTCGGTTTAAAAGTGGTTGGGACATCAGAATTTATTAATATAGTTCATGGGCGTGAAATAAAAAGTGTGCAGTGACGTATCATGGGGGGGGGGGGGGGGGGGGGGAAGGGGTGTAGCGAAAATTGGGATTCTTAAATGTGCGTTACTTGAGTTCATGTTTTGTCATGTATAACTTTTAGTAGATGGGAAGTTCGCGCATTGCTGCCGCCAACGTTTGGCGGGCTATGTCTTGTAAGAAATATTATACTTCTATCAAAATATTACCGCAAAATAGCGTATAGTCTTCCCTTCTTCTATGTCTTGAGGGCACACGATATTTTATCACTCTGGCGCCTACAGTGTTATGCAATAATACTTTACTCATCATCACAATTTAAACTCCCGCAAACATGATCGTATTTAAATAATTAGACCGTGCTAGATCGCCGATTAGTTTCCTGATAGTGAAATTCCTTAAATATGGCCTTACACAAATTAAGAGATGATTGTGGTGTCAAGCGATTTACCATAACCGTAATCCTAATAGGTCGTCGGGTGCATTGAAAAGCTTAGAATCGTTTCTTGAGGAAGAAAACAACAACAACAACAACAATAATAATGACAACAACAACAATAACAAAAACAGCAACAACAACAGCAGCAACAACAACAACAACAATAACAACAACAAAACCATATATTATTTATTTAGCATACGCCTTTTTTCTTAAAACCAACAGCCAGCGCCGTGGCGAGGAAAAGCGGCGCCCGGGGTGAAGCCTAAAAGTGCCGCCCATTAATGTACGGAAAAAAGTGCCGCTATTGGGCGGAAAAGTAAACATACGATTTTAACACCCCCTTTGCTTTGTGAAGTACGGTACATGGGATTTTACCGTTCAATGAACTATTAATGTCATACTTAAAGATAATTTTGTTGCACTCCCTAATGTTCGATGCCGGGATGTGTGCCCCCATTGCCCCGTTTCGAGACCCCCCCCCCGCCCCATTTTGAACGACCCATTAAGCCGGCCTCAAAAGTGAAATCCACCGCGTGACCCTTGTCGAAAACAATTGGGCACATTAACCAGACGGAAGTTAATAACATTGTTTCCATTCTTTGGCTGATAATCCGGGGGGGGGGGGGGCAGATGGATAATAAGAAAAAAATGGTAACAGCTTCTTACAGGCCTAGCTAGAGCCATCGGGTGCGACATATTGCATCACACATTGCGGGAGGAAGGAATCTTTAAATTTTCATTGCTGAAGGACGAATCTGTACATTTTCAGCGAGGGAGAAAAGCAACTTTGTTATCGACATGGACACATTTTACAAAAAAAAAAGAAGAAAAAAAAACATCTTAAACTAAGATAATATTTCAGGCAAGGTATTTGATAAGAAAATTATAATGACAATAGTTAAGCAATAAACAACAACTCAGACTAGTCCATATTTGTGTCCAAAGGCAAACACGACAAACACAGAATCAGAATGCCAAGAAGCAGTTCTCAAACTGATTTTAGCCATGAATATGTTTTTTTTAAAATCATTTTTATTTTAGAGGTATCTTGTCTATTGACACAACTGAGACCAGGTATCTGGTCTATTGACACAACTGAGACGAAGTTTCTGGTCTATGACACAACTGAGACGAAGTTTCTGGTCTATGACACAACTGAGACGAAGTTTCTGGTCTATGACACAACTGAGACGAAGTTTCTGGTCTATGACACAACTGAGACGAAGTTTCTGGTCTATGACACAACTGAGACGAAGTTTCTGGTCTATGACACAACTGAGACGAAGTTTCTGGTCTATGACACAACTGAGACGAAGTTTCTGGTCTATGACACAACTGAGACGAAGTTTCTGGTCTATGACACAACTGAGACGGGATATTCTTGAGCTTGAAGTAGAGAAATGCTCTTTCAGTGTTCTTAGAATGTCTTTGAATCTAATTCGCCTGCAAGAGTGTAATATGTTACAATTCTTGAAACTGCTGCTCTGGACTCTTGAAACAGACTGAGAGGCGTAGTTAAAGGGGGGGGGGGGGGCAGGCGAGGGGGCAGATGTATTCATAAAAATATTTTCAATTTTTCTGTCCTAATAAATAGAAATCATTTTTGAGATCCATTGCGCTTAATAACATGCCTAGCGTTATTTGAGAGTCATTGGTCTTGTAGCTTCCGTTATTCGAGAACCCTTGTTCTTATGACTAATTCTATTTGAGAGCAATTGGTCTTATGGTCTCTGTTATTTGAGAACCTTTGCTCTAGTGGATCATACTGTAACTGTAAGAGAACCTTTAATCTTTTGGTTTAGGATTTTTTTTTTTAAACATTGGTCTTGTGGCTTATTTTATTTGAGAACCATTGCCCTCTCTTGTAAGGTGTACCTCGCAGCTCTGTGCCTAGCAATGATTAATTCCTTGATTATTGGCACCACAGCCCGGGTCCAGCAGTGTGGCCCCCCCTCCCTCCCTCCCCCAAGCTCGTAAATACAGACCGACCATTGTTCTAGCCAGTCAATCTTGTAGCACTATCTCGACTTATTTATTGAATGTCCCCGGCTACAGGTAAGGGTGGGAGGGGGCCATCAAAGGCACCAAGGCAAGCAGTGAATGAAGCGGGACAGAAATCTCATAATCTGGAGCAAGTTTATGGTCAAAGAAAGGAGATAGATAAATTAAAGGGGTCGTTTTTTTTAAAAAAAACATTGGGTCGGGTGGCCAATGAATTTTGAGGATCGGCGAAAATCGGAATTATTATTATTATTATTTATTTGGGGGGGGGGGGGGTCGGAGTTGAAACAAATTATAACGCATGTCAATTTATTGACAGCATAGATTTTTGCATATTTTTCTTTTTAATTTACAGAACTATGAAACACTCTGTGCAGTACTGTGACTTATTCTTAGTTGTCTTCATCACGACGGATTCCTACGTATAAAAAAATCGGATTTGGGAATATATATATATTGTGTGCGTGTATATATGTTTCTGTGTGGTATGTGTGTGTGTGTTTGAGAGAGAGAGAGAGATAGAGAGAGAGAGAGAGAGAGTACGACATTAAAAAATCTGGTGTAATGGGAGTTTAACTAGCAACTCTCTCTTCGTGCTCGTGGTAGCAATGTTGAACAACCGGGTTCTATGATACGTGGTGCGCTCTCCATGGGACGTGGTGCGCTCTCCATGGGACGTGGTGCACAACGTTCGGTGCGGTGGCTCTAAAAAGTCAAACTAACCATTATCCAAAGCGGGTCGTAAATAATGAAGGCCAAAGAATGACACTGTGTTTCTCTGGTTCGTCGCTAGTGGTGGGGAAAGTACTGTAATCCTGTGGCGGTGGTAGTGGTTGAGGAGGGGGGGTGTTGGTAATAGAGAGAAGTACGCGAGGGGTGGCCTGGGAAGTAATCGGCTCAGAGATTGGCGGAGCTAAACTGGTTTGGAGGCCTGGAGGGTTAGATTGTATATAACATTCTATTTGGTTCCCAACCCCCCCCCCCTTTTTTTTTTTTAAGAAAAGACTGCTAAACACTGAAGGGTGGGAGATTTGGGGGGGGGGGGACATGACGGCATAGACCAGTAGCTGACCGTGTTTCCATGTTTCTGCAATGGCAATCCAACGGGGAATAATTGTAGATTAATGAGGTTAACCCTCATAATGAATTAAGCTTAATTGACCCCCCGCGCTCGAACAGCTGTGCTGTCTTAGATCCAGTTATGTGGGAAGTGAATTCACCGTTATAAGAGAACGACTTGATCGAAGTCGATCAAACCTAATTTTTAATTAAATACTATGATAATTTTTTTTTAAAAATTAACAAAAATAAATAGACAAAACAAAATCAGGTAGAAAAAAAACATGAATCTTCACTCACGTCTGCTACTATGTGCCATTATAGTTAAGTTGGAAAAAAAATACGACTTACGAAGTTATCCCCCAACCACCAACCTCCCCGCCTTCTAAAATCACAATCGGTTCTCTAGTCTAGGTATGTATCTATCGCTTAAACCAGTGGTTCTCAACCTTTCCAATACCACGACCCATTAATACAGTTCCTCTTGTTGTGGCGACCCCCCAACGACAACACAATTTATCCGTTGCTACTTCAAAACTGTAGAGTATCTGTGTTTTCAGATGGTCTTAGGCGACCCCTGTGAAAGAGTCGTTCGACCCCCAAAGGGGTCGCGACCCACAGGTTGAGAACCGCTGGCTTAAACGCTGTGTTCAATAGGTGAGCAAAATAAAGTTCCCAGTTGTCACCACTAATTGGAAAGTTTAATTCAAGTACGTGATTTGAACGGAGTATTGTAACATGACTGAATGTCATTGTGTATTCAGTAAGTTATATAATACTTCATGTTTGCCTATGGTCCTTTCTTTATGTTACCTCTGTCATCCTTAATTTTATTCACTCATCTCAAGAATTGAATAGGTCCGATATATCACACAGTTCTTTATTCACATAATTGATACAAATATAATTCTTGAATTAGTTAAATCCATGTAACAGATGTAGTTACAATATAACATAAGAAATATTACATACTTCAATATTATTCTATCCATGAATTCACATCACATTGAAATATGGCTTCCATCTCTCTCTGACCAAAAAACGTGCACCCTCTAATGGCGTCCAGCCTTACTCCCCGTAAAATCATGACATTCTCATTCGCCACAAAAACTAGTTCCCCTTATTCTAATCCTATGATTAAATCACTACGCCACCGTGCACAGAAATAAATAATACAGTCATGTGACTGAGTACCATTAACTCGTTGTGTTACAAGTATGTGTCAGGTAACTTTAGTGGACTGTGAAGTACACATCTTCTTAAAATTCCCGACTTTGCTTGGCGGGTTGTTTCTGTTTTAAAATAATATGCATTGTCCTAGTGTTTTAAAAACTTAGCCAACGGAGAGAACCATGGCATGATTTAAAACAGATGATTCAAACACGCACACACACACACACACACACACACACACACATATATATATATATATATATATATATATATATATATATTAACAATGTGACGGTGATGAGGAATTCGCAGGACAAAATCCACAAGACCTGGGATTATTCTTCTGGGATTATAATTAGGCTTGTTCCCAAAAGCAAATCGCCTCTCTAAAACGCCACTGGATAAATTGATTATTTGAAAGAGAACACTATAATAAACTAATTTTTTTTTTTTAATATTTTTTTTTTTTTTTACGTTGATGGCCATCCTAAGCTTTAGTTGCGCCCGGTGAGAGGAATGTTATCAAATTACCCATTCTTCTAAAGTCCAGAGATATGAATATATATATATATATATATAACGCGTTGCACAAGGGCTTGTTTGTTGTTGTCAGTAATGAAGTCAAATTGTGATCTAATGAGGCCAAGTACACGACGCGATGGCCCGTCGAGTAGTGATAGATCCTCTAGATACAATGTGCACGCGGGAAGCGATCCCCTCACTTTATAGCACTCTCCTGGTGGCGGGTCAACATTTAGGGCAAACAATAGGTGTGAAAGTTTACAATACCATTTTATGATCATTGCCTCGGGTTCCCCCTCAGTCGGGTATCCCCTTAGATTTTCAGTAATGTCATTGTTAAAGAGAGATTTTGCGTACCGGATTTACAAGCCAATAGAAAAATATATATATACGAAACATATGTCTGTGTGTAGGTTGTTATACAGATACAAGTGTTATTTTATCTGAAAACGGATAACCCAATACAATCTCAATAACATTTTTTAATATTAATTTAAAAGTAGTTTTAAATATGTGTTTATTTATCAAAATGTACACAGTATGATAAGATTTTTGGTTCTATTTTGGAGAAATTCTTGGCAAATAAATGAGAACTAAAAATGGGCCTCCATTGTATGTGAATTTGTATTTCTGAGTTTGTGGAGGGGGAGGGGGGCATCTGTCTATGTACTTATGTGTGTATGAATATGTGTGTGGCTGATGGCGGTATTTGGACCGTGTAATGCAGAAGATCCAATGTATTGTTGTGTTGCACGATGAACTAAGAAATTCTGTTATAAGGTTCCCTTTTTAAACAAAAAATAATAATACATTTCAATTGGAATGTTGACAGCAGCATTCTGCATTATGTTAAGTATTTCTGCATTATGTTAAGTATTTCTGCATTATGTTAACTATTTCTGCATTATGTTAACTATTTCTGCATTATGTTAACTATTTCTGCATTTAAACTTAAAAGAAAGTTGAATAAACAGTTTGTGTTAACATTATGTGTGTAATGAAAGCATCAATCTCGTTATCGTCTACATCAGTTAGGTCTTCTGATTTGTGTTGACACCAGTTAGGTCTTCTGATCTAGGTTGACATCAGTTAGGTCTTCTGATTTAGGTTGACATCAGTTAGGTCTTCTGATTTAGGTTGACATCAGTTAGGTCTTCTGATCTAGGTTGACATCAGTTAGGTCTTCTGATTTAGGTTGACATCAGTTAGGTTTTCTGGTCTAGACTGACATCAGTTAGGTTTTCTGGTCTAGGCAAGTCATTCTCCGTACACAAACAACTCATAGTAGACATATGTACCTCTTTCGTTGTGTTCCACTAAGACCTGCTCGTAAGTTGACAATTTATCGCCAAGAAAAATAAACGTTTAAATATCCGACAAAGAGCCGGGATTGTCGCCCTTGATACACCAAAGTCCCCTGACATAAAACATGATAAAATCTTAGCGAGAGATAAGAGAAAAGGGGGGGGGGGGCACGATGCGGTCATAAACTGTTGGGGCCTATACTCGTGAGTTTCACTTTTTTGTGGTTGTTGCCTTTAAAGACGTTCTTTCTACTCGCAAATCCAAAGGGGGATTAGTGAGTTTGTAGCCTAATTTGTGTTGTAACACATGACCCTCTCGTTCGGTCGAGTCAGTCACCCTCGTGCTGACCTTTATTTTCTCATCTGAGTTGATGACACGGAGTTACAGCTTAAGTATGCTGGGCTGAGGGGGAGGGGGTCACATGCTGGGCTGAGGGAGAGGGGGGTCACATGCTGGGCTGAGGGGGTCACATGCTTGGCTGAGTGAGAAGGGGTCACATGCTGGGCTGAGGGGGAGGGGGTCACATGCTTGGCTGAGTGAGAGGGGGTCAAATGCTGGGCTGAGGGGTAGGGGGGTCACATGCTGGGCTGAGGGAGAAGAGGTCAGAGTGGTGAGTAGTGGAGACATAAGAAAATGTGCTTAATTTTTTACCCCCCCCCCCCCCTCACCACTTCGCTTACAATAACCATCGTTCATAACGGTGGGGGAGGTTTAAAAATTGCTTAGGCAGAGACATTTGGGCATATGCGTATTGCGCCACTCTGTGAAGCCGAAGGATTCAAATTAAATGTATAGAAGAAACTTGACCATATCTTTTTTTTCCTTCTACCTTTTGAAAATATTTTCTGCTCAGACTTTCTTTGCGTGATTAATTTTAAGAAGTTTTGAGAGTTATTTTCTACTCTTTGGTGCGTTTAAGTTTAAGTAAAATCGTCTTTGGAAGAAAGCCTTATTTTAATTTTTTTTTTTTTTTTTAAAACTTTTTTGAAACAAATAAAAATAAGGCTTTGTTTGGAAGAAAGCCTTATTTTTGTTTCAAAAGTTTAAAAAAAAAAAAAAAAAATTAAAATTTATCTTCTGAGTTTTAATTAAAAATTCCAGACAGTATTCTTTCTGTTATTTCTGTTAGTGAGTCATTTCTTGTATTCATTATGTTAAGACGTGATATTGTAATAATATATTATTTATGTACATTTGTTCTGTAAGATACAATTTTTCGTCATATATTTTTTTAAAAAATGGTTTCACAATTGGGGTAGCTAATGGTTTAATGGTGAATCTATTAATAACATCCACTTGAAATTATTGGTATCAAAATATCACTAAAAACCTTCATATTCCTGTCTGATTTGCGTATTTTAAATACATTTTAAAAAAAATAAAAAAAATACTCGGATTTTTTTTAATTAAAAAAAAATTAATGGCGGGTGGGGGGGGGGGGGGCGAAGACCTGTTTCAAACAACGTGAGAACCACTTTTGTGTCAGGTAAGAAGTGAGGGGAAAGAGCCGTGATAGGGCGATGGTGCACGGTGCGATAAACAACCAGGGGACAATGAAGTGCTGGTTGATCCCCTGGATTATACTTTAGAACTTTATCACAGTGAACACACTGTAACATTTGCATTCAGTTTAGTACTGTCAGAGAGGCTTGACAACAACAGCGTCAATATTTCTTGTAGGCAATCACTGTGGAAATAAGTTAATAATAATAATAATAATAATAATAATTTTTATTATTATTATAAAAAACAAAAATAATTTTAATCTTCTTTTAACAATTGTCAAAACAAATAGATATTAAAATAATCATAAATAAGGATGAAAAGAAGGATTTTTACATTGAACGTGCGTTATCTTACACAGCCTTTACCTTTACTCCAAAAGACAAAAAAAAAACAAAAAAAAAACAACAAATAAAAAACAAAACAAAAAACAAAAAAACACTAAAATCAAATAAAACAATATTACATGATAATATTCTTAATGATACAGCCAACATCCTTCCCCATCCCTCTTTTTCGAGATTCCCCTCCACAGCTATCACATTAACTTTCCTCGGTTGCTTTAAGTAAAAGACAACGGCGATGAAACAGATGATGAGGCTCATATCGCACATCTCCACTGGTCAGATCAATTTATTCCAGTATTAGGAGAAAATGTCTGAGTGAGCTCACATGTCGGAGTTAGTGCCGTGAGAAAGCCCCCAAGTCCCGAACTCGGCAGTTGCACTCCAGGAAATCCTGATTCAAACGACGGTTTAATTTTTTTTTTTTTTTTTTCGTGACAGTAGCATAAGTTACTTGAACTTCAAATTAAACACACACACACTAACTCTAGCGCTTCACAGACACCATTACATCTCTCTACAGGCCCAGAGATGGGACGATTCCCCGCATTCTGCTCAGCAGTTGGGAAGTGGGCCTACCTGGTGATGGAAAAAGCTCCACCTCCACCCACCCCCAGCCCCCACAAGCCTCTGCACCAACACCCTTTTAACACACAAAAAGCGACAAGTTGTTCCGAATGGTGAAGATCAACTCGCGCTACGCTTGGCCGCACTCGAGTACCCGACCCTAGGGGTCACTGGGTAAGATTAGCTTGATGAGCCATTTCTCAATCTTTCTCCTCCCCGCTCTCTTTCTCTCCCTCCCACTCTCTCTCTCTCCACACCTCTCTCTCTCCCCCTATCTCTATCTCTCTCTCCACCCCTCTCTCTCCCTCACTCTCTTTCTCTACCTCGCTTGCTCTCTCTCTCTCTCAATCGTGAAACCACATATAAGTCATCGTGGGCTAGGTTACAGATTCTGAAAGTTATACTTATGCAATCAAATCCTTATAGATGGGTTTCGGAATCATAACTCCACACAATAAAAAGATGTGCCGAAAAAAGAAATCATGACGAAAGTCTATTTAAAACTTAATCATGCACCTCTGTGTGTGGAGGGTTGGGGGTGGTGGAAGGTGTTAAGTGGTTTATATAAAGAAGTTGGCGTGTGAATCCTGAATCTGTTTGCGGAAAATTCCATCGAATCCCCCCTCCCCCCCCCCCCCCCCCCCCCCCGCGTCCCACTCACTCCATAAACTCCTTTTCCAACCAAGACCAGAAAGACTGAATCCAATCACCATACAACATACCTGTGAATGACAACGCAATTCTGAAAAGTAAAGTGATTTTTTTTTTTTTTAAAGAGGGTAAAAATGAGTTTACCCCGAAGAGACCAGAAGTGGAGAAACAAGAACCAAAAGGGGGGAAAAAATCCATGTTTTTCTAGGTGAATACTAGTTTTTTTTACCCGTCGTTCCCGCGTAAACGGCGCATTGTGGTGACTAGGTACGTGCTAACAACTAAGACAAGGCCAGGCCGCAGTCTCTATTGCTTTTCAATATCACTTTATTCTAAGCTTATTTGTCCTGGCCCCACACGGCGGAATCACCTCGCTCCCCTCCCCCCTCGTTTCACTCCCCCGCCTCCAGCTCCCTTCGGCGCCCAGATATTTTTTCTTCTTCTTTCACTGTCGTATTGCGCGTGGAAGTGAATCCCTTCCCCCCTCCCCTCTTCTGCGTGATGGAGCCTATTGAACAGTCAACACCACTGGAGCCATCCGAACAATCGGAGCCATCCGAACAATCGGGGCCATCCAAACAATTAGAGCCATCGAGTCCGTTATAACGGTCATATTCCTGTCTGATTTGTGTATTTTAAAATTATTGAAAAATAAAATTAATCCGATTTTTTAAAATTATAATTTTTTAATGGCGGGTAGAGGCCAAGACATCAGTGTAAACGTTTAAACAACAACTAACCAAACTAAAATAGTCTGAATTTTGGTTTGGATCGAAAAACAATATTGTATGCCACCCCCCCCCTCCCCCCCCCCCCCCCCCCCCCCCCGGTCAAATTTTCACTCTAAATATTTTACACAATACTCATGAAGTGAAATTCTCCTCGCCCCCAAAGTTCCACAGCCCCTTAAATTTTCGCCCATCCGATGACTCCAAGACTCCATATCCTCGACAATAATTCCACGCCCCTGATTCAGCTCCCCCAAGTTTGATGTGTTAGTGCTCCCCCCTCCCTCCGCTCTTGGAACAGTGAGTCTTAAAACACGGCATTGCGTGGCTATGGCACGGTGAAAAAATGAGGGCGGAAAAAAGAAGAATTGCAATTAGGTCCTGGAAAGACAACCGATAAGCACATAATATAGGTTTAAATTGAGAAACCTTGTCCAGTGGGTCGCTACGGTGTTTAGTTTTTCAGCAAACCACTTTAATATTAAGTCTTTACCTTTAAGCCCCCCCCCCCCCGACCCTTTTCCAGATTGCCACCGACCACTGCGCCACAAAATTGCTCAAATCCTAACTCAAGGGCTAGCACATCTCCCCGTCCTACGCCTCTGGAAGTAGTTCTTATATTAGCATATTCTCCCACCCACCCACTCCTGGTGGGTCTCGTCTTGATCTCACTCGTAGTTTGAAACACTTGACACTGTTGTCGTCACTCGGACACCTTGTCCAGGTGTTCAAATTAAGGAAAAAACACCATTTACATTTTGTTCATAGAAGATATTCCCGGGTGTTTGATCATATTGCCGAAAAAGATTTGAGGCGGAACCAGGAATGCCGACCAAACGGCATGCATTGAAAGCGTCTGTAAGTTAACTTTCTTGATAAAAAAAAAAGAAATTTTGTGCATACAAAGGTATGGGGTGTGCTTTGGAGGGAAAAAGCGGGACGGGTTGGGGGGGAGTTAATTTTGGTCGAAGAAGCTTTTAAACACAATGACGCAGATTTAATCTTATTAAATGGTGTTGGTATCTAATGTTGGATATGGTGTTGGTATCTAATGTTTGATATGGTGTTGGTATCTAAAGTTGGATATGGTGTTGGTATCTAATGTTGGATATGGTGTTGGTATCTAATGTTGGATATGGTGTTGGTATCTAAAGTTGGATATGGTGTTGGTATCTAATGTTGGATATGGTGTTAGTATCTAATGTTGGATATGGTGTTGGTATCTAATGTTGGATATGGTGTTGGTATCTAATGTTTGATATGGTGTTGGTATCTAAAGTTGGATATGGTGTTGGTATCTAAAGTTTGATATGGTGTTGGTATCTAAAGTTTGATATGGTGTTGGTATCTAATGTTTGATATTGTGTTGGTATCTAAAGTTTAATATGGTATTGGTATCTAAAGTTTAATATGGTGTTGGTATCTAAAGTTTGATTAAATGATGTTGGTATTAAAAGATTGATATAATGGTGTTGGTGTCTAAATTTTTTTTGTATCATTAATTTTATACATTTTCGTCTTCTATATCATTTATTCATTATCACTTAAGGCCTGGTTGTGTTGTCATCGGGGCTCGGTAAGCTCACACAGTTGCAGCTCAGTTGGACATCGGAAAGGTGGGTCAAGACTGAGATACACGATTTGACACGCAGATGTCACTCAGGGGTCAGTGGCGGTCGCTGATGACCTACTGATCATGTAACGTTGTAATGTCACCTGCTTGGAGTCACCGCTTTAAGTCCATAGGTCGAAGGGACCAGGTCGAAAATCGTTTTACAAGATTTGGCACGCAATTCCTATAGGTTCTATTTTGATTTCAAGAAGTGGGACAAGGCAAGGTGCTAATTTTTTTTCTTCCTTTTTTAAAGTCATTTTAATGGTAAAACACATACGTTTGAAAGAAAACGATGTGAATTTTGTTCATCATCCATCTGTCCTCATCCGAATAAGAGCCCTCATATGCAACACTGTACAAAAGAAAACACAGCACACACGCGCACAATACACACGAAAACAGTTTTATCCTCCTCAAAGATAGACGCACGGACAACAGAGAGTAGAGAGGGCCCCAGCACAAATTCGGGTGCTGAAAGATCCCGAGAGCGAGCGACGGTGCTCCGTTTGTTCGCACCCACTCACCCCGGGCCCGGTGAAAAGAAGGTGTGTTTTTGGTCCGGTCGTAGCCAGGGGCAAGAATTGATATTGCACTGCTCATCCATAAACGGGTTGTTTATAGTGGGCCGGCCCGACGGCCCGCGGTGAGGCAAACAGAGGAGAGACAAAAGAAATTAAAACATTAGTCTTCCCAATCGCCGTGCGCTGCCCGCAGCCATGGTGGGAGGTGAGGAGGAGGGGAATGGTGCGCAGAATTAGTCCCAGCACAGTGGTTCCTGAATGAGGAGAACCAACAGCACCTGGTACCAGAGATGTGTCAGTGAAATACAACTTTTTAACAAAAATCGCAGAGGGTATTTACATAATTTACCACATTACAATATCGAAACTGATTTAACTGGATCATTTCTTGTGTATCGGAGAATGATCAATATTTAAATGTAAAAACAGTTTTGTTTTGTCATGCTCGAATAGCGCATTACTTTTGTTGTGCATTCAAAAATTAATGGCCGCCATTCTGAAAATCCCACAGAGCACGGCCCAAATGGGGGTAAGGGTGGGGGGGAGGGTGGGGAAGGGGGATACCGATTGAGATTCCCTTTGCCTAGCAGAGCACGTGAGCGTTCTTGTCACCGGCGTGTCCCGGGCACTCGGGCGAACTGGGAGCGCGGGACGATATTCCCGTTAACCCTGCAATTGTTGAATAATGTTTGTTTTACTGCACCCGGGTGTGGGTCTGGGAGGGGGGCGGGATTTGTGTCAGGGTCAATCTTCCTTTACGCAGTGAAATAAGAATTACGTCAACTTTACATGAATATACACCTAAAACCACGAGCCATCACTGCATTGCTTTATGTGATCTAAAGAAGAGAAAAGCTCGATCTTTCATTGTAGTCGATTGATTCGATACGTTTCGAAAACCTAAGTACAAAGGGTAAAAGTTTTATTGCCACCCTAGAGACGCAAGCGGGGGGAGGGAGATGTCCCCGCCCCTGGCACGGCATTTTTTTAACCAGCTTCTTCATTTTCTTTAAAGTTAGCCCGAAAAATTGTTGCCCCCCCCCCCCCCCCCCAGTTATGCCACAGACCAGATCTAAAAATAAAATAGGTTTTCATGCTGCAGTAAAAATATATTAATTTCAATTCTGCGTCCCATCTGGATCTAGAGATTCAACTATCTGGACCTAGAGATTCAACTATCTGAACCAGATATTCAACCATCTGGACCTAGAGATTCAATCATCTGGACCTAGAGATTCAACTAACTGGACCTAGAGATTCAACTATCTGGACCTAGAGATTCAACTATGTTGGGTAAATATTCCAATCAGTACAATATATTGATTACAGTAAATGACTTCAGTGATTAAAAAATACCCCCAAATATTATAATCATCATAATGCCCCATCCCCCACCCACCCCCCCCCAACCCCAGTGGGTCTGACGCTCATCGTCAGGAGACACTTTGTTAAAGAAAAATGTGTATCACTTTCCTCTACAGACTGTACAGGGTTCAGGGAACACTTCGCTGTGACGCTTCAAGCGTGGGCCACAAATTGGGATCCCTAAACATGGCGGAGTTGCCGTAATGCCATGTTCACACTAGTTGCTAATCATTTGAAAAAGCGGGAAGCTTTGTTTTTAAACATATATATTGTTTCTATATTGTGGCTAGGGTGATATGCTGTGCGCACTTGTTTTGTTATGTTGTAATTGTGTACGAAAATATAAATGATTTCGTTCGCGCGCTCGTCTTCACACACTTGGGGCAAAAATATTCGTATGCTCTAATGAAGTGGACACAATAGTCGTTTGTGAAGTCTGCTGTCTGGCAATGTTTGTGACTAATGAAAGGATGTCTCAAAAAGACGTTCAATGGTTAAGGGTTTCAGTGATAACAAGCCCCCAAATGGAATCAATTTTTAGACTACAGTATTTAGATTATAATGGTCCATCTCATATTGTTGTTGTTGTTGAAATGCTACCGAAAGTCTACATTGTTTAAAATTCAAGTTTTATTACTATTACAACAAATTTTCTATACCAAACATCTATATCAAAAATCTATACCAAACACCTTTACCCAAAATCTTTTGCTGCCCTCTTGGGCACTACTTCTCAGCTAAGTGCTATATTATAATTTTTTTATATTTTAAAATCTTATTCGTTTTTCTGTTTGTGTGCTGATGAAGGCTTCCTGCCGACACGTTCGTTGTTTTGTTGCGTTCCTTTTTTTTCCAGGTTTAACCTTGTTGTGTTTTACTAATTTCCTATTGTCCTAACCTGATTGCAGTCTCCCCAATTATTACCCATCGATAACAAAAATTTATATGTATAACAAAGAACATCTTTAATACAACAAAAATCTGAAACAAAAATCTGAAACAAAAATCTGAAACAAAAATCTGAAACAAAAATCTGAAACAAAAATCTGAAGCAAAAATCTGAAACAAAAATCTGAAACAAAAATCTGAAACAAAAATCTGAAACAAAAATCTGAAACAAAAATCTGAAACAAAAATCTGAAACAAAAATCTGAAACAAAACTCTGAAACAAAAATCTACAAATGCAGACGATATCAGAATCAGCGCCGAGTGGACTCTCCCATAAACATTAACACGGCCGTGAACAGTTTGCTGTATGAGTAAGTTATGAATAAATTACTTGGCAGCCCTGTCCCTACAACACCTGTACAAAGAACCGGTGACCAGAAACAGCCCCACCTCCCTTACCCACACCCCCGGTATCTCCCCTACCCAACTGAATTAAGCGCGCGATTGATCACTAACTGTAACAAACCAAACGATGTGGACTCGGAGTGTGGATTCGGAGTGTGGATTCACCGCGTGGATTCGGAGTGTTGATTTGGAGTGTGGATTCGGAGTGTGGCGTCAAAGTGTGGAGTCGGATTGTGGATTCGGATTGTGGAGTCGGATTGTTGATTCGGAGTGTGGATTCGGAGTGTGGAGTCAGAGTGTGGAGTCAGATTGTGGAGTCGGAGTGTGGAGTCGGAGTTTGGAGTCGGAGTGTGGAGTCGGAGTGTGGAGATGGAGGGTAGACTCCGCATGGAGTCACCCGTTATTTTAAAATGTAATATATTTATATTTATATATTGTATCGGCAATTATGTGTCAGCAGGGTCAAGTGGTAAAAATAGTATTGGTCAGAGTCATTTGTGAATTGTATTTATCTTTAAAAGAAGAAAACGAATCCAGGCCACTCTGAATGGTAGTAACACATTTGACAAAACTTGCAGTCGGCGAATAATATATATATATATTTTCCCTGATAGAAAGACTCCGCTGGTGGCGCGACTAGAACAAAACTGTTTAATACTGTGCCAAACAGCGCTCCACACTCCATCCAGCAAGCAAACATATTTCTGCGAGGACTAGCTTCACGGGGGGGGGGGGGGGGGGGGGGGCAAGGGTGTCGGCGGGGCGCCCGGGCCAAAATCAACAGATCTCCGTCAACGTTTTTTCAAATGGCTGAATAAAATCTGCAAACATTTTCCGTTTGACCACTTTAATGGAACTAGTAATTGAGTAACGCTTTCTGTTGGTTTAATCAGATGGTAATCCGAGGGAATGTTGCCACCAACCACCCGCCCCCCACCTCCCACACACACACAAAGAAGAGCGGGAGGACTACTATTAGAACAGTGGTGAGTTCGTTGTGGTGTAAACTGGAGGAAATGGAGGATTCGTGGTGAGCAAGGAGGGAGGGGGGGGGTCAGGGGTTAAGGGCGTTGATTATGTATGCCATTACGTCCAAAGGAGGGTGTGAGGCGTAGGGCGTTGATTACGTATGCCATTACGTCCAGCAAAAGAAGGATGAAAATGTATCGATTACAGGTTTTGATGGTGCAATCGTGTTTGGTTTTTTTTTTTTTGGGGGGGGGGGGGGGGGGGGGTGTTGTCAGTAATATCAGAAGATTGAGAACGTAAAACTGCAGTATAAAACAATGAAAGTTGCTCACCAAACCCATGAACGAAAGTTAGTCACCATAAGCACACGAAAGTCAGTCTACATAAGTACAGAAAGTTAGTCACCATAAGCACACAACAGTTAGTCACCAAAAGCACACGAAAGTCAGTCACCTTTAGCACATGAAAGTCAGTCCCCATGAGCACACGATAGTTAGTCACCATAAGCACACGAAAGTCAGTCCCCATAAGCACACGAAAGTTAGTCACCAAAAACACACAAAAGTCAGTCCCCATAAGCACACGAAAGTTAGTCACCAAAAGCACACGGAAGTTAGTCACCAAACACATGAACGAAAGTTAGTCACCAAACACACTCGAAAGTTAGTCACCAAAACACACAAATGTCAGTCACCATAAGCACACGAAAGTTAGTCACTAAACACACACGAAATTTAGTCACCAAACACACACGAAAGTTAGTCACCAAACACGCACGAAAGTTAGTCACCAAACACACACGAACGTTATTCACCAAACACACACGAAAGCTAGTCACCAAACACACACGAAAGTTAGTCACCAAACACACACGAAAGTTAGTCACCAAACACACACGAAAGTTAGTCACCAAACACACACGAAAGTTAGTCACCAAACACACACGAAAGTTAGTCACCAAACACACACGAAAGTTAGTCACCAAACACACACGAAAGTTAGTCACCAAACACACACGAAAGTTAGTCACCAAACACACACGAAAGCTAGTCACCAAACACACACGAAAGTTAGTCACCAAACACACACGAAAGCTAGTCACCAAACACACACGAAAGTTAGTCACCAAACACACACGAAAGCTAGTCACCAAACACACACGAAAGCTAGTCACCAAACACACACGAAAGTTAGTCACCAAACACACACGAAAGTTAGTCACCAAACACACACGAAAGTTAGTCACCAAACACACACGAAAGTTAGTCACCAAACACACACGAAAGTTAGTCACCAAACACACACGAAAGCTAGTCACCAAACACACACGAAAGTTAGTCACCAAACACACACGAAAGTTAGTCACCAAACACACACGAAAGTTAGTCACCAAACACACACGAAAGTTAGTCACCAAACACACACGAAAATTAGTCACCAAACACACACGAAAGTTAGTCACCAAACACACACGAAAGTTAGTCACCAAACACACACGAAAGCTAGTCACCAAACACACAAGAAAGTTAGTCACCAAAACCACACGAAAGCTAGTCACCAAACACACACGAAAGTTAGTCACCAAACACACACGAAAGCTAGTCACCAGACACACACACGAAAGTTAGTCACCAAACACACATGAAAGGTAGTCACCAAACACACACGAAAGCTAGTCACCAGACACACACACGAAAGGTAGTCACCAAACACACACGAAAGTTAGTCACCAAACACACACGAAAGTTAGTCACCAAACACACACAAAAGTTAGTCACCAAACACACACGAAAGTTAGTCACCAAACACACACGAAAGTTAGTCACCAAACACACACGAAAGTTAGTCACCAAACACACACGAAAGTTAGTCACCAAACACACACGAAAGCTAGTCACCAAACACACACGAAAGTTAATCACCAAACACACACGAAAGTTAATCATTAAACACACACGAAAGTTAGTCACCAAACACACATGAAAGTTTGTCACCAAACACACACGAAAGTTAGTCACCAAACACACACGAAAGTTAGTCACCAAACACACACGAAAGTTAGTCACCAAGCACACACGAAAGTTAGTCACCAAACACACACGAAAGTTAGTCACCAAACACACACGAAAGTTAGTCACCAAACACACACGAAAGCTAGTCACCAAACACACACGAAAGTTAGTCACCAAACACACACGAAAGTTAATCACCAAACACACACGAAAGTTAGTCACCAAACACACATGAAAGTTTGTCACCAAACACACACGAAAGTTAGTCACCAAACACACACGAAAGTTAGTCACCAAACACACATGAAAGCTAGTCACCAAACACACCAAAGTTAGGCACCATAACTTCTAGCCACGACAGGCGTTCACCAAACAATAAACTCATCCATCAAAAACAGAGACGCAAATACATCTTGAGTCGCAAGTACCAGACGGGTCGCTCCGTTCCAGAAATTTCAAATACTTGTAATGGAAATGATTTATTAGCCTCAACAACTATTTACGAATGCATCCATATGACGTCATCTATCTCTGGGCCTTACTGGTGGTGATCTGTATTTGAGCATAGTACTTCTCTACTACTTTCAAGGGCAGCTGAACTGGTTCATCTCGCAGTTTTAAATTTTGACCATTCTGGAATAGTGGAGGAAACAAAATCTCGAAGAAAAATTTTAATTACGTATACCACAAACCATTTTAAATCAAGTGCGTGTGCTAAGCTATAATGAATTTTTCTCGGTATGTAGCGTTGAGATTATAGAAACGTCTTGCACGATCTCGCTTCTTTCACTCGTACATGCATAGTATTGTTTTCATCCTATTTCGATTTTTTAAATGACGTCATTGGACTCAGTGGCTGAAAAAAGTTATGTTAGCTACATGGCCTGTTTCGTGGGAGGCGGGTGTATAAATATGATTGGTTCGGGATGATGGCCGGGCTCAATTGGCGCTCCACCGTGTTTTTTTTTTTTTCTTTTTTTTTTAAAAATTCTTTACACAAATTTCGCTTTTGTGTGTTTACGGCAAAATCTTCGGACGGCTAATTGACCATACTCCCGTCATCCTATCGAGCCGAGACTCGGCGCATAGGCCGATGGCAATACATTCTATCAAATTTTCAGCCCTATCCTTAAACTCCGAAAATCAGTTTCTTTCCTGCTTTTCAGGGGAAGAAGGAAGAAATAATATGATTCCAACTATTTCCTGAAATAAAATTCCAGATAACTGCGCTTAATGAGATACTTGTCTGGAATGTTAAAATAATACCCCACGTGCTTTTGGTGCGTAAATTTCTCTTTTTGTTTTTTCTGAACTAGTTGGTGAAATAAATATGCGGTGCAGAAGCGGGCGGGACAATAAAATATTGATATGAAATGAAATAATTTTTAAAAATTCATAGAACGGATCTTTACTTTTTTTTTTTTTTTAAACGCTGTTCAAGTCTCTTTTGTACGCACATAAAACTTTCGATGCCCCCACGAGTGGATTGTTACACTCCATTAAGTGGCGTAGCGAGAGTGTTTGGCGCCCGGGGACAAGATTAGCGACCGGGGACGAGATTCATTTTAAAGCGCCCACTTTTCCTTTTTTCAACTCCCAAAACCCATGATTTTCATCAATTAAACAATAATATTTTGGCGACCCTAACTAGATGGCGCCCGGGGACATCTGACCCTCCCTGCCGCCGCCCCCTTTCGCTACGCCTCTGACTCCATTGGTTGCGGACACACACAAAAAATCAAAACAACCCCCCCCCCCAAATATATGTGTGTAAATAAAGGGGGCGGGAGAAACGTCAAGGGCCGTATTCCACAACCCAGGCACTTGTACAGCTTGAATGTCAACAGACGCGCGTGTCCGAGGATGAGACAGGTCAACGGAGACATCAAAACAAATTTCCCGTCTCATTTCTCCTGGAATTATTTTTTGTTTTTTCCATTCAGATAAACATACAGGAATTCTCCTCACTGAGTTCGCTCGTCTTTTTCTGTGGTCAGCTTTCATTAAACGATTTGTTTTTAAGTCATTTGGGGAGAAGAAAAAAAAAAAGGGGGGGGGGATCAATGTTCTGTTTATTATTTTTAAACCCTGTTACCGTATGCAATTTAGACAGAATTGTTACAATTTATTAATTCTAGAAAATATTCCTTGCCTCGTGTATGGTGTTTTACAGTAGGAAATCGGAGATGAGAAGAAGCCTTTGGGTTCTAAGTTTTCGAGGGCGAAGTCAGGGATTCCCGGCTTTTTTTTTCACGTGCTTGTTGTCTCCCTGCTAAATGACGCCTGTTAAAGATTTTGCAGCTCAAGACACGGGGTTATAAAATTGTAATTTTAAAAAAAAAAATGTTTGCCTTTATTTGATTTAAATATGTAGTCGTAGGGGTTTGTTTATGTGGTGCGCCAGAATCGTAAACCAAATCTACGATTCCGAATCCAAATATCGAAATTGTGAAATTTATTTTAAAAAAAAAAAAAAAAAAAACAGAGAGAACGCGATTCGGTGAAAACGGTGGTCCTTTCAGTCCTTCTTTATTTCCAACCCAGCTTCAAATTTCAGCAGCCGCCAAGCGTGTTCGTGCTATTTAAAGAGTTAAAGTCAATGTGTATTCTATTATCTCATGAACTTCTAGCCGCGAACGGCATCGTTGTCTTCTCAGTGGAGCTTCGCTACCGATGCGCGTCCGAGGACTTGGAAATGATGAATTTTAACATTTCATTACAGTTTAGAATCGATTCATAACAATTTTATTTCTAATTATATTATTATTTTGTAAAACATGAGAACCACTTCTGCTCCCATCTCCGGAATCGGTTTTCTTTGCCGCGCGAGTCCCCGTCGAGATGTTTCGTGTATTCGAGCCGGGTCCGAGGGGCTCGTTATTCTAAGAAACCTTCCAAGGCCACGTCTGGGAAACGAAATGTCACGAGAGTTTGAGAAGAGACGAGGCCGGTCATTGTTTGAGCGAGCACGTGTATATCGACAGCAGAAGCCATCCTATTAAGACTATGATAGCTTCCTGATTAGAGCAGACACGAGGTAGGGGGGAGGGGGAGGACAACGTTTACAATACACAAATCACTCCATTCCAGTGGCGTATTCATGGGTGGGGGGCCTGGGGCGCCTGTG
Organism: Omphiscola glabra; assembly: GCA_964017045.1. Lineage (NCBI taxonomy): Eukaryota > Metazoa > Mollusca > Gastropoda > Lymnaeidae > Omphiscola > Omphiscola glabra. The sequence continues at coordinate 41,572,115 of OZ024796.1, forward strand.
CACGTTACGAACCATGATACTTGATGCTTTTTTTGTTTCATTGTCCATTATAGCTGTTTAGAACATGAACTTTTTGAAGAGTCTCCACAGAAATGCGGCTATAAATAGAACTGCTCGATGGCCTATACATGTAATGTCCTAGTTACGTGATATATTTATACAGCTTTTTAAAAAAATAAATAATCTGTGCAAGTGCTCGAATGGTGTCGGCTAAACGTCTTCGTCGGACGGGCAAATAATAAAAATATGTTAAAGCTCTATATAAAAATATGATCTACTAGCACTAGAACAGTGATCGGGAACCTATGGCTCGAGAGCTAGATGTGGCTCTATTGACGGCTGCATCTGGCTCGCAGAAAAATGTTCGATTATTAAAAAAAAAATTTGTTTTCATTGGTAAGAAATACTCATTATTGATTAGCAACAGCATAACAATGCTGTTAAACAGATTTCAGAGACATAATTATTGCATTTTTAGTGTTGAAATTACACAAAATGCACACATTTACTTGAATTTTTAGTTTTAAACATAATGTATGGCTCTCACAGAATTGCTTTTCAAAATATGTGGTGTCCATGGCTCTCTCAGACAAAAAGGTTTCCGACCCCTGCACTAGATTATTGGAAAACTCCCCCTATGTCTGTGTGAACACGCCCCTGCCCTACATCATATGTAAAGACCACATTCATCTTGACGCCGATACCACCATGATATTGGAGAAACTTGGATACAACGAAACATAAAAGATTTTTAAATTCTCAAGTAGAATGTAGATCACATTTGATATTACAACATGTAGGACGTATGTCTGCGCAAATAAATGACCTGGTTAATAAAGGTTGTGTGATAGAGAGAAAAAAATATATATTAAACAGCATTTCAAATGGCTGCCATGTCAATAAGTCCAATTTTATTGCCAATATAACGTTATGACGACGACTGGGGGTTGACCCAACCAATGTCTACGTACAAGAGACGCTTAGTCTGGACTAGATAAAATTATAAAGAAATATTGTTTTTCGTTTTTAAAGAAAAAAATCTGCCACTAAGGGTATACGATGCATTGATATATTTATTTATTTATGGTACAAAAGTTAATGAGACCTTCAGAGCAGTAGGTAACCAGTGCTACTTTCCACAGTACCTTTATTCAATGCCCGCTATTATATTTTGCCGAGAAAAAAATTAGGCCTACCCCCCCCCCCCCCCCCTTTTTTTTTTCCCCCTTTTTTTCAAATCTATAGACTAAGTCTGGGAAAGTTACATTGCGGTTTGAGAACAATTTTAAGTTCTTTTATTGTCGTCCGAAGAAGGTAATTAGCCGAAATGTCCCTTTCATTTTTCTGTCCCTTTTTTTTGTTTGTTTGTTTCCAAGCTTAAGCTTATTATTGGTCTACTCATTATTGACTTCGCCCAGATTTGAACGCAGTCCTCCACATTTATATTATTTTATTCACATCTAACCTACTTTCAGTCGGAGAAATCAACCCAACGGTCGCTTATACAAAAGACGATTCAAAACAACTTGAACAATTCCTATAAAAACACAGTTGTTCATACAAATCCTATGTAAAATTTAATATTGAGGGACGTTGGAGTGGAAGCCTGGGGGGGGGGGGGGATTTGATAAACAGGCATTTAAGTAACGCACTTTATAAGAATCCCAAATAGTGCACACGCACCCCCCCCCCAACAAAGGCTCGCAACCGCACATTTTTTTCACGCCCCTGAACAATATTAATATTCTAATTTACCACCCGCTTTTACACCTCCGATTTATTTCACCAACTATTTCAGTAAAAAAAAAAATAGAAGAAAAAAGAAAAAAAAAGTTTAAATATGGGGAAAAAATTGATGTCCCTTCTGAGCTGGCTGCAGCGTTATGGCATGGGGGTACACAAGCTGTTACCACTGATTCAGTTTGAATTAGACTATCTGAGTTTGAGGATGTGAACCTCACATGCAGGGAGACAAAAAAATTGTGGAAATAGCTTAAGTAAGTTTTCTTTACAATTATTTGTTTACTAGACATAGCCCGCCAAACATTGGCGGCAGCAATGCGTGAACTTCCTATCTACTAAAATCACTTGACAAAACATGAACTCAAGCTACACCCCCCCCCCCCCCGCCCCCCATGATACGTCACTGCACACTTTTTATTTCACGCCCATGAATTATATTAAATTTTTGATGTCCCAACGATTTTTAAAACGAATACATTTTACACCAGTCTTAAATTGAGACGATTTCATTTTCCGAAAGAAAACATTACGCACCAAAATCTCATTTAGCGTAGTTATCGGGAATTATATTTTGCGCGATATTGAACTCATTATTTGAACCATATTTTCTTTCAAACATTATTAGAATTTTTTATATGTATGTATGGCATCTTTCGTCTACGAGAGACGATAGATTTATCTTTTCTGATTGCAGCTCCTGGTGTGGCTAGTGAGGCCGATCCTCGAGTGGCGGTCTCTTTTGCATGTCCCACACACGAATGCGGTGGAGCAGTGTTTTCTGGCCTTCATAGTATACCCTCAATCCCAAATTCGCTGAATAGAAAGGAACCGGAAATGGAAGCAGTAAATTAGGAAGCAGCCCACGAGTCATACCAGAAGCGGAATATATATATATATATATATATAAGATATTCAAGTAATAAGAAATAAAAGGAGCTTACACAATACAAAAATAAAATAAATTTAAAATAATTTTAAAAAATGTTTCAGAAAAAATTAATACATTGCGCACCAAACGCATTTGTGATATTTTTATGAGCTGAATGGGAATTTTAAGCGAGTACTGTTTCTTTTCTATTTTTCTTGTTTATGGGGGAATAGTATTGGTGGTGAAAAGGGGGGCCGGGGGGGGGGTCACTTCAATAAGTGAGCTGTCTTTGTTGATACAAGTGTTCAGAACTAGTTCTTTTCGTTCTCATCCAGTATAGTTTTCCTTCTAGATCCACCCACTCTACAACATGATAGAATGGTTGTACCGCTGTATAGTTTTATATACTATATGGATCAGCCTTCCGTGTAAGTGTAGCGTGACTTACTCTAATTTCTATGAGATTAAATGCCTTTATTAACCATAAAGATTTAGTAAATTGATTTAACCATAAAGATTTAGTAAATTGATTTAACCATACAATTTTGTAAATTGATTTAACCATAAAGATTTTGTAAATTGATTTAACCATAAAGATTTAATAAATTGATTTAACCAAAAAGTCATAAATATTTAATAAATTGTTTAATCATAAAGATTTATTAAATTGATTTAACCATTAAGATTTAATTAATTGATTAACCGTAAAGATTTTCCGTCAAAATATCTAACTAAACAGACTCTAAACAATGGACACAGTTTTCCCCGAGGGTCATCACCTGCTTAAGTGCAATATGATGACTACGCGCTGTTGGGTCGTTCAACAGTCAGGACATTGTAACCTTCACCTTTGATCTTCATGTCGTTGTGTAAGTTTCAAAACAACTGACGGGGCCCTATCAGGACCCCTACACTAACAGAAGTTGCCCCCTGTGGTCACAATTTGGGAATAGAAAGATCATGAATGTACAGACGTACTTCTGCGCCCGCGGTCATTCTAGGACGTAATTGGTCAAAGTATACAAGTAGACCCCTCTAGGCTTTGGTGTTGATGTAACTGAACTTGGATACATTCCCACCGTTAAGTCAATACCCCCACACGACATCTGTAGACCGCAACAGCTTTTTGTTTTGTTTCTTCTTGATACGGACCCACTCCCTACTGCGATCCTAGGAACAACAACACAACAACGGAAGTGTGGCTCGCTGGTTGAAAGACACAGGTCTCAACACTGCCCGCGTCCGAATCAACACACGTGATTGTGAAATAGGTAGCTGTCGGTATCATCAAAGGGTTGGGGGGATCGCTGTGTGAACCATCATCATTACGATTCTGTTCTTCTTCATCAAACAAAAATTTCGGGGTTGTTTCTCTGACAAATGTTTGATCATCGACGCGGTGGTGGTGACCGCTTGTTGAAACCTTCCGATAGTTTTTAGAAACACGTGTTGGTGATATCGATTTGGCTTTCTTGTGTGGTCAGTAGCAGCGGGGCCAGACGTGGAAATAACCGATGTCCACGCTGCGGTGTTTAAACACAAATAAGGGGTTAACGACATAATGTCGTGTCTGAAAACATGTTGTTTGTTTTGAGGATCCGGTTAAATCACAAAGACAGCATCTCGCGGGTGTTGTTGGGGTGGAAGAATCACGTGACCGCTGTCTGAAGACGTTTCAAGTCCACGGGGCGAAGCAATTAGAGTTTGTGGATTGTGGAGTGGATGGTCGTTGTCTCTTGCTTATCAAAGACTGACCTGCACGGCCGCCAGCGTTTACAAAAAACAATGATATGTCGTAAGACAGGTATGTGGCTAGAGCTTGAGACACCCCGGGCGTAAGAGGGGCGCGGTCATTGATAATGCAGCCCCCCACTCAGGGAAACATCAAAAGATACTTAATACATATACTACCACTGAATACATGCGCTATAAATAGTATACACAGTTGGAAGAGAACTCCAGTAGTCTCAGCTATAATATTGGGAGAAAAACTTTTCAGCGTCTTAACTTTGTAAGGGGGCGTAATGCGTCCAATATTCCAATGGCGCTGTTGTTGAGTGTGCAAAAGTTTAAATTCACTATTACATAACTACTAGTATGATAGTCGGCGCATCAGAGACACGCAGCTATTTTTTTAGGGTAAACGCTTTCTCACAGTCCTACGAAAACCCATACGCACCTATTGTTCTTTTCCCACTGGGTTTAACCTATAACAAAATTTGTTGTTTAAAAAAAAAAGCCAATGAAATAAAAAAAAAGCCATTGAAATAAAAAAATTCTTCGTATACTATTATTTTAAATTTTAGGTCATTATTAACCCATTCCTGCTCATGTTTAGTAAGATCCTGGAGTAGGCAGCGTGTCTGAGCCAAACAGCTGTATGTTGGAATAAAATGGTTAGAGCCAAATCCACCGTATAGACTACAGATTGCAGCTCATACTCGTGGTTGCTAAAAATGGTTTAGTTTTGTGTGTGTGTGTGTTATTGTTTAGACTCCTCCCTAAACTGTTTTGTTACAATTGATTGTGATGGGGTATGTTTTTGTTAACTATATTATACGTGTTGTTTTAAGTACATCTCTTATATACATTACTCTACTGGTGTGACTGGTGGACTGCTTCCATTCACGGCTGCTTCTTAAAAAGCGAATTTGGTATTGAGACTATATTACATATAATTCTATATGTTTGAAAGAAAGTATGTTTTAATAATGGGTTCAATAGCGCTTAAAATATCATTCCCGACAACTACGCTAATGATTTTTTTTTAAATAACGCAACAGCTTTTGGCGCGTCATATTTTCTTTTCGGAAAGTGAAATCCTCTCAATTTAAGAATGGTGTAAAAAATATTCGTTTTAAAAGTGGTTGGGACATCAGATTATATTTATATAGTTCATGGGCGTGAAATAAAAAGTGTGCAGTGACAGTGACGTATCATGGGGGGAAGCGGTAGCAAAAATTGGGATTCTTAAATGTGCGTTACTTGAGTTCATGTTTTGTCAAGTAACTTTAGTAGTGGGGAAGTTCACGCATTGCTGTCACCAATGTTTGGCGGGCTATATCTAGTGTGTATTATAGGTCAACTGTTATTGTATATAGTTTTGATGTTAGTAATATTTATAATAGTAGCAGAACATATACTTAACCTTCCCCATCTCACCTCCCCATCTTACCTCTCCTCATCTCCCCCCCCCCCCCCCAACAGCACAGATCAACCCACATCTTTCAACGCTGCGGTATTTCTGGCGTCAACAACCACAAAATCTGCGTTGCACCAAGACGACGGATGCTGCGTTGAAGTCATTAAACCAACGTGTCAACTCTCATTATATATTACAACGCAGCTTTCACTGTGCCCGTGGCAAGGGACGCCCTCTCTCCCGAAAAATCCGAGACTTTTTTAAAGAGATTTTGCAACGTATTTTATAGCGAAATAAAATTTTTATGTAGGGGAAGTGTTTTGAGTTGAGACACGCCTTCCTCGCTTTCCACGTGCATGACCTCTTGTAGCAAGCAAAGTCGAGGCCGTTTTGGGGTGTGGCTAGCGAAACTTTCCCCTTGTTTACAAAAAAAGCATAGTTAGTCATTATAGAATAATATGGATAAAACGGGAAAGCAAAAGTTCTAGGGACATTAGTAGGAAATGCCTAAAAAAAGGCTGAAAGATTGAATGAGAGCGAGAGAGAGAGAGATCTTTTATCACGAGACGTACGGCTAGTGTCATTATTGTAATACTAGACAGTGCTTTGTTGTGTGTAGATTTTCCTTCATTGCACAACTTATGCTTATTGTATTTTTTTATTAACACAGTACCGGTACCAGCCAAACTGTAAGTTAATCATTTTAATCATATTCTCTTGTTTTTGTAATTCATTGAAATTAACACATTAAAAACGTATTAATTGTAATTAGCTCTGGCCTTGAGTGTCGTGTTATTTGTTATTGTATTTCAACATTGGTATCGTCCTTTGTTATGGACTGTTTTTGGAACGAGTCATAGATTTAAATAATAGGTAAAATTCTCCATTAATAAAAGTCCGTAATAATATCTTAAGTTCGATCAACTAGCAATGTTCAAATGATATTCGTTTTCTCTTCTTTGTAATCGCTTCCATCCATTAATTTCCCCGACTTCGACATTGTGTGCATTATATATAAGTACAATAGCAACCACCACTGGAAATCGCCCTGTCTTTACGGCTAATCCCGACCTCTGTTTTGACCACACTAAACTA